>CM073572.1:95941069-98693569 GCA_037074715.1 Magnolia kwangsiensis | reverse complement strand
ATGCAAAAAAAATGATTATGATTCAATGTTGTCTGAGTTAAAGCATTCACATGAGTAAAAGTATACCAAAACTGCAATTCATACTCCAGATCCAGGGATAAAAGCAAGCGGAAGACTAAAGAATATATATATATATATCACTGTATGGAAAAACAAAATAGATCTCGACTGTCACTAAAGTATGAATACATCACTGAGTCTCATATACATGTAAAGAAACAAAATCAAATGTCCAAAATAGTCCCACTGAGGAGTCCCGTCAACCCAGGTCACCTAAGCAAAGTCGTCGTGGTACTGCATGTATGAGAACTCGTCCTGGTCCTCATCATAGTCCGGCTCTGCCTCCTGGATCTCTGCATCACCTGCATCTAAGACAGGGTCTGGTGGGTGTTGCAAACACCATCCCGTAATGTGGGAGTGAGTGATCAACTCAGTGGAATCATAAAGCAAGGATTAGTATGTTCTCAAATCAATCATGCGATAATAGTAAAGCAGTAAATTAAACAATCCTAATACTGTTGTTAATGCAATATGACATGACATGATGGATGCCCTCACCGACATTCTCCCTCATACGGCACCATCTTCGTCCGTGGCATGCTTGCGTACCGCTCAGTGCTCCACATCTTCCAGGCACATGCAATGTAATGGTGATATGATTGCCGAGTTGTTATTAGTCCATTCAAACAGCAGGATTAGAAAACTAAGGTACTTCCCTTATATCAATCCCAACACAGATCCTGTCTAGGGTCGTCACTCCTAGTAATCTCATACGATGTATATTTTGCAGGTCGCTGCAATGGCTGCCAGGGCTGTTGCTCGCACTCGTTGCACTGCTCCCCCATCACCTTATCAATATAGGCCTACGTACTCTCACTGCTACTGAAGGGTCGTCGCCTCCCGTAGACTCAGAATACGCTTGCGGTCACTACAAAGGACTCGTCGCCTGATCAGTGTAGGCCGACAACAAGAATATATTTTCCCATACCACCATAATCTGCTCACGAGACATAGGTGCTCACTGGTCACTACGGGGAGGTTTGTGGCCCCAGCGTAGGCCGACAGCTCGACCACGGTGTCCCATACCACCATGCCCGGCTCATGAGTCTTCATGGATCAAGGTACCATGGTTAAAAGGGTTTACAATGGTAAGTTCAGTACCCTAGGTTCAAGCAGTTATGACTCATACAAGGTGAAGATACAACGGCCAGTCGGGTTACTTGACGGGCTTGACTAGCACGATTGCATCTCAAGTCGAACGACATGAAGTGCGTAAAACACCTCGTGTGGCCTAACCACTGTCGCCAACTCCAGAACACGGTTCGCGTTCATCGACGCGTCGTTCGTGGCAAAGATAGGCCAACCCCGAACTTGCTCGGTTGCCGACTGCCTGGACTAGGGATAGTCCCAATCAATGATAAATACACATCAGAAAAATCATGTGAGAGTATTGGAAATGAAATACAACAATGTGAGCATGTTAACACATGTTATAACATACAACTTAAGTAAATCTTCCAACGCATGCATTTCATACATATAATGAAATCATGCATATAGCTAACATGTAGGAAATCATTTACATCAGCATATTAATTGAGAAATCAATCTCAAACTAATTCATAACACCATTTAATTCAATACATACTAATACAAGCATTTATACAAACACTTACACTACACACTTAAGTCTACATATAGTATGTCGACTTAAAGTGCGCATTTAGGCGAATCTCTTCGCCAAACTAATTATGCACGCATTCCTAACATTCTAATGCGACAATAAGCCATATCAATCACATCAGCAAATTATGGATGAAAACAGTACTTCCTACAAATGACTAAAATGCCCTAAATCTCATATTCTTCGTCTATTTACGAAACAGGAAATGGACAGCATGTTGTACATGTCAAACGGCGTTGCCGTCGATAATCTACTATTAAACGACATTGAAAGCGTTGTAAACAGTCAATCAAAGTGTCTAAAATCCGTACCTTTTCTCTTATAGGTGTGTTAATTCGAACGGAGCGTATACGCTTCGTCTACAGTGAATAGACAACCTAATACACAAGATCTATCAGCTACTTCGCTATGAAACCAAGGGAACCTCAAATCAGCAACTATTAGGGTTATTTTCTTACCTAGAATTACGGAGAAATCACGGCCAAGTGATTGGAGCGTGTTGCTAAAGCACGTGCAACAGGTGGCACGACAGCAGGAAAATTCTCCTCCACTCTCTCTCACAAACTCTCACCTCTTCTCTCTCCCAATCTAGGGTTTTTCTCAAATTCGGATGGGAGAGAGGAGTGAGGGTTTCAACCCCTTTTATAAGCCCAAATGTGCCCAAAATAGGCTTAGGAACAAAGTATACTTAAGGTATATCCAAATTGAGGCTGCTTCGGTCCAAAAGACATTTCTAGTGGTCCTCTGGTCGAATGCGATCGGACTTAAGTTCATACATGTCGGATGTCACTCTCATCCCGTTTTCAAATCATCAGTGTTCGTAGATCGCCCGTGGCAGTCCAGTTTTGGTTCAGCGGTCACCGCACGTAGATCAGGCCTACAACTCTCATGATATGAAATAGAAATTTTTCCTAATCCGAGGGTGTAATTTGGCTGAATTCTGACGGTCAGAACGCTTAATACTGACTCGCCAAGTCGTGTGTCAGATTTAAATTTCAAATTCCAAATCTGACCCTATTCTCACTCTCTTCAGTCCAGGCTCAATGAAATAGCCCGTGAATGTCGGTTGGACTTGATTTTTGAAATGATTGTCAAGTCCAGCTAGGCGGTTCTAACGGTCTAAGATAGTAGGTATCGGACTTTCGACGCACGGTCTAGATCCAATATAAAGTTTCAAAGTGGTCCAGAGAACAAACTTGCTTAGAGTTTGATCCGAGGTTTTAGAGTATTATAGAGTCATTGGTTCTACTCGATTTGGGTCTTGTAGAACGTATTTAAAGTGATTAGGGACTATTTTCCAACTACTCCAGCGTTGCGCTAGCTAACTTACACTTATTTTCTAAAGGAATTAATCCTACGCGATTTCTGGTCGAGTCGGTACTCGAGTCCAAGTACGGATTTTTCCAGGGCGTTACAATCTACCCCCCTTAACAAATAATTTCATCCTCAAAATTTGTACCTTTTCGTACTCCTTGAAAAGCTGTGGGTAGTTCTTTCTGATCTCGGCTTCTGTCTCCCAGGTAGCCTCTTCCTCAGAGTGATGCGTCCACAATACCTTCACAAGGGGAATCACCTTGCTACGAAGTACCTGCTCCTTCCTGTCTAGGATACGTGTCGGTGGCAGGATATATGTCACATCCTCTCCTAACTGCACCTGCTCCCATCTGATGATATGGGAAGGATCAGAAACGTATTTCTTCGACATAGAAACATGAAATACGTTGTGAACGCTAGCGAGAGGCGTGGGTAAGCCAATCGGTAAGCCACTGCTCCCACACGATCGAGGATCTGAAATGGACCAATAAATTGTGGTGCTAGCTTCTCCTTCTTCCCGAACCGAAGGACTCCCTTCATAGGGGAAACTCGCAAGAATACATGATCCCCAACTGTGAACTCTAGCGGCCGTCGTCTCGTATCGGCATAACTCTTCTGTCTGCTCTGCGCTGTGAGAAACCGACGTCTAATGATATCAATATTCTCTGACGTCGCCTGCACTAACTCTGGGCCAATCAAGCTGCACTCATCGGCCTCTGCCCAGCAATGTGGTGCGCAACAAGGTCGCCCATACAGCGCCTCATAAGATTCCATACCGATACTCGCCTGAAAACTGTTGTTGTACGCGAACTCCGCATATGCAAGACAATCATCTCAACTGTCCTTGAAGTCCAATGCGCAAGCTCGCAACATGTCCTCTAAGATCTGGTTCACTCGCTCTGTCTGTCCGTCTGTCTGTGGGTGGAATGCAGTATGAACTTCAACTTCACACTCATAGCCTCCTGAATGCGAGTCCAGAAAATAGAAGTGAACCGCGTGTCTCTATCCGACATGATCTCCAACGAAACTCCATGCAGACGCACGATCTCTCTGATGTACAGTCTAGCCAGCTCGTCTGCAGAGTTCGTAACTCTGATCGGTAGGAAGTGCGCTGACTTTGTCAAACGGTCGACGATCACCCATATGGAATCATATTCCTTCCTCGTCTTCGGCAGCCCTGAAATGAAATCCATAGAAATGAAGTCCCACTTCCACTCAGCGATCGGCATAGGCTGCAAGAGTCCAGGTGGTCGGCAATGCTCTACCTTCACCTGCTGGCAAGTGAGACAACGGGACACGAACTCTGCTATGTGGGTCTTCATACCTTCCCACCAATAGGTCCTCTTCACGTCGCGATACATCTTCGTACTGCCTGGATGCATCACGAGTCTGGTACAATGCGCAGCCTCGAGAATCTCTCGTCTCAAGTCAGGGATATCTGGGACGCATAGGCGGCCACGATAACGTAATCCCCCATCCATACCAACTCACCACTCGGCGTCTGCATCATCACTGGCTTGCTCTCAAAGCTCAGTCAGATGCGCATCGTCCCTCTGCGCCTCGATGACCCGGTCATCGATCTGAGATCGCACCTGCACATGTGCGATGAACTCATACGGCTCCTCTACAGTGAGTTTCTGCTCAAAGTCTCGTAAAAAATCAACCATATCCCACTCAACAACCATCAACGGAGCCGCAAACTCTATCGCCTTCTTGCGGCTCAACGTGTCAGCCACAAGGTTCGCCTTCCCAGGATGGTAAGAGACTTCAAACTTAAAGTCCTTCAAAGTCTCCATCCATCGCCGCTACCTCATATTCAAGTCTCGCTGCGTGAATATGTACTTGAGGCTCTTGTGGTCGCAAAAGAGCTCAAACTCCTCTCCATAGAGGTAATGTCTCCAGAGTCTCAGTACGAATATGACGGCTGCCAACTCGAGGTCGTGTGTAGGGTAATTCTCCTCGTGCTTCAATTGTCTCGAGGCATACAAAATTACCCTGTCCCTCTGCATAAGGACACAACCCAGACCAACGCTAGACGCGTCAGTGTATATCGTGTACCTAGCCCCTTGCTCTGGTAATACTAGCACAGGGGCGGACGTAAGTCTATCCTTCAGCTCCTAAAAAGCTGACTCTGCCTTGTCATTCCAGGCGAACTTCATGTCCTTCCGTGTCAACTGAGATAAAGGTCTCGCGATCTTCGAGAAATCCTGAATGAAGCGCAGATAATAACCAGCGAGACCCAAGAAACTCCTCACCTCAATGACAGAACCAGGATACTCCCAGTCCTGAACTGCAGCTACCTTAGATAGGTCAACTGCCATGCCATCCTTGGACACCATGTGTCCCAGGAACTTCACTTCCTGCTTCCAGAAGTCGCACTTCTTGTACTGTGCGAACAACTGATGCTGTCTGAGTGTATCCAGGACCAAGCGCAAGTGCTCCACATGCTCCTCTCGACTCCTGGAGTATACCAAAATGTCTTCAATGAACACAACGATGAATCGATAGAGGAAAGGCCAAAATACCCGGTTCATCAGATCCATGAACATGGCTGGTGCGTTCGTGAGACCGAACGACATCACAAGGAACTCGTAGTGGCCAAAGATGGTCCTGAATGCTGTCTTCTGCACGTTCTCATCCCTGATGTGCAACTGATGATATCCTGACTGAAGATCAATCTTCGAGAATTACTGCGCTCCTCTCAACTGATCAAACAAGTCATCGATCCTGGGTAAAGGATACTTGTTCTTCACCGTGATCTGGTTCAGCCTGCGATAATCAATACACAATCGCATCGAACCATCCTTCTTCCTTACAAACAGAACTGGTGCTCCCCAAGGAGACACACTAGGCCGTATAAGGCCAAGCTCCAACAGACCATCAATCTGCGTCCTCAACTCCTCCATCTCACACGATGCCATGCGATACATCGGCAGTGAGACGGGCGTGGAGCCAGGCACCAGATCGATAGTGAAATCAATCTCTCGTCTAGGCGGCAAACCAGGGATCTTCCTGAACAGATCCCCAAACTCGCAAACGACTGGCGTATGCTCAAGTACCTGGGCACCAGCGTCTCGCAGTAAAGTAGCGTAACTAAGTATGCGGAAGGGAAGATTTACCTGCACAGGAAATGTAAAGGATGCGACCTCTGGCTCGTATGCAGTCACTATACGAGTCTCGCAGTCAATCTCGGCCCTCGCTGCAGTCAACCAATCCATGCCAAGAATGACGTCGAGATAAACAAGAGAGGGGTCAACGACGAGATCTAGAGCCATCGTCTTTCCCCACAGATCCACCAAACAGCCCTCACACATCAGGGTGGCATCTGTAAAGGACCTGTGAGCTGTATAAACTCGCACCCCATCCATAGTAATAGTCGGTAGCCCAATGCGTCTGACTATGGCACGTGATATCAATGAAATCGTGGATCCTGTGTCCACCATCATGAGAATAGAAATACCTCCAATGTGGGCAGTGACCTCAAAGGTCGAGTGCTGAGAAGTCTCTGTCGCGGCTGCCTCAGCTGTCAAGGCATGCACCCTTGCCTGCTGTGGTCGGTTCGGCCGCTGTGCCGTGGGCCGTAGAGGCTGCCTGATCTGAGATACCGGAGGTCTGAAGGAAGGGTGCGCGGGAGCCAACCTTAAAGGCAGTGCTGATATCGCCTGTGTGCGTTACGGTCGATCTTCTGCGGCGGCGAGAACCCACTGTCCCGCATCCGAGCAAAACAACTCTGTGTCAAGTGGCCCAATCTCCCATAATATGTACATGATAACTCGGGGCACCGAAACGGTGGTACTGGCGCTGTAGCCCGAGTAGGAGGGTCGGCGCGAGGCCTCTTGCCCGTAAAGGGCCTGTCCTACATCTCTGGTCGTGGCTTAGGAGCAACAGGGCCACGAGATCGGGTAAGTCGATCCACATCTTGCTCTGCCCGCATGGACATGTGAATAGCTCTGCATAAGAGGGAATGCTCACGGAGCACATCTTCGACCGAATATTCGGTCGCAGATCCTCAGAAAAGCGCCGTATGCGCATCTGCTCATCTGCCAAAATAGTCGAGATGTAACTGCCCAACTCGGTAAACCGATGCTCATACTCAGTGACCGTCATGCTTCCCTGTCTGAGGCACAGAAACTCATTCTCCCGCTCATGCCTGTACATCTGGGGATAGTATTTCTTATGGAAACGGAACTCGAATGCTGCCCAGGTCCATATATAATCGGCGGTAACGGTCCGCAATACACTGTCCCACCACAAGCTGGCCTCTCGCTCGAACAGGAACGTAGCCAACTCGACCTGCTCGGTCTCTGAACAATGTAGCATCCGCAGTATCTTCGACACACGGTCGAGCCAATACTCGGCCTCCTCGGGTCTATGAGAACCCGTAAAAGTGGGAGACCGTAAGCATTGAAATCGCTCTAACAAGCCCCGTGTATCTGCGGCATTTTTCGCAGGGTAAGCAGGTGGTACAGGATGAGCCATGCCCTCATCCTAGGCATATGTATCGGCATCCTTAGCTGGATGCGCAGGTGGTGCAGGTGGAGGCACACTCCCACCCAGGGCTAGAGTCCCCATAATCATAGTCAGGAGCTGCTACTGCTGCTGCATCATGGCCATAATCTGCTCAAATCTATCTGGAGGTGGAGCAAGCTGTGGCATATACTGCTTCGAAGAAGACGCACGATATGGCTCTCTAACGGGTGGTGTGAAAGGTGGTGGTCCAACTGTAGGACCAGCAGTAGGTTGAGACGCATGCACTGTCTCAGGAATCAGGCCCACAGCAGGGTCCGCATGTGCATCAGACTGCGAAGGAGCCTGATCCATAGGCTCACCCAATGTAAGTCGAGCGGTTCTCAGTGTAGCCTTCGGTGGCATTCCAAGGGATATCTCCTTACAAGCATCATGACAAGAAGTACATGGGAACTATGACAGTTAAAGTTTCAACAACAATATAAGCAAAGCACTAGCCTTAACAGGCTTACACAACTTAAAGCAGAAAATGAAAAACTACTAACAACAACATCAACAATCATCGCTAGTATGAGTCGGGTGACGGAGGAGGAGCACCCTTATCCTACAAGCAGCACAGGATCACCTTCAAGGTGCGAGTCACCTTACCGAATTTCCTCTTCATAACGGTCTTGGTATCCTCGACTTCAGTTCGAAGTTCCTGAACTTCCCTTTGCAAGGTGACTTGGCTCTCCTCAATTTGGGCGATGCGATCATCACCAGTAGCCTGAGCAGAAGGAGGAGGGCTCTCATCTGTATCCTGAGCCTCCTCTTCTATGTCTTCCTGGACTTCTTCCTCAACTTCTGCTCCAGGTTCTCCTTCACTTGGATCCTCTTCATCATCAAAGTCATCCTCGCTATCCTCCTCAAGCTGAGTCTTACGGTACTGAGACCCGATCTTCATCTTGACCATGGTAGACTCATCAATGCTGTGAATCAGAACTGGCAACTCTGGCCCAAGTCTGTAAGAAAAATCAAGCGCGATCTTGCATATAAGTCGGCCAAATGGAAGCGACTCGACGTTCTTCTTGATTTCGCTATGAGGATAATCTGTCGCAAGATGAAAGTGGCCATACACACATTCTCTCCCTGGGCCACTAGATACAAGAAATCAACCATAAGGCACGTACGCTCAATGCGATTTGTCGACCTGGGGTACACGTTAAACGTACAAATGTGGTGCAGCAGGCACAAATCATCAAACATATGAGACGCCTTGAGGCTATTATTAGGCTTCCATGGAACCAGTTTACAGCATAGGAACCTGGTACGATGATCTTGTTCACGCCTACTCCTCAAATTCTTCGCACTAGGATGAACATCACCAAGAGGCACGTTCAGAAGTCGCGCAATCAACCGAACATCGATCGTAGCCATCCGGTCTCTACCAAAAGGAATCTTGAACTGCAATGGCTCTAGAGTAGGATTCTGGATATGAGCGTAGAAGGCACGAATGGTGCTCACATTAGCACTAGCACGAGCTTCAAATAGCGGACCCCAATGCGCAGCTTCAATGCGCTCGAATAACAGGAATTCACTTATAAACTCAACTCCCGAGTTCCAGACCGTCACTTATGCAACAAAAATGGTTATGATTCAATGTTGTCTGAT
The DNA here is from genome assembly GCA_037074715.1 of Magnolia kwangsiensis. Lineage (NCBI taxonomy): Eukaryota > Viridiplantae > Streptophyta > Magnoliopsida > Magnoliales > Magnoliaceae > Magnolia > Magnolia kwangsiensis. The sequence goes on along the minus strand of CM073572.1, from coordinate 98,684,454 downwards.
TTAAAGCATTCACATGAGTAAAAGTATACCAAAACTGCAATTCATACTTCAGATCCAGTGATAAAAGCAAGCGGAAGACTAAACAATATATATATCACTGTATGGAAAAACAAAGTAATCTCAACTGTCTCCAAAGTATGACTACATCTCTGAGTCTCATATACATGTAAATAAATAAAAGAATAAGTTCAAAATAGTCCCACTGAAGTCCCCCTCGATCCAGGTCACCTACGGGAAGCCGTCGTGATACTGCATATACGAGAACTCATCCTGGTCCTCGTCAATCTCCGGCTCCACCTCCTGGATCTCGTCGTCACCTGCAACTACAACAGGGTCTGGTGGGTGTTGCAAACACCATCCCGTAACGTGGGAATGAGTGATCAACTCAGTGGAATCATAGAGCAAAGATTAGCATGTTCACAATTCAATCACGCGATAATAGTAAAGCAGTAAATCAGACAAGTCCTAATACTGTTGTTAATGCAAGATGATATGACGTGATGTATGCCCTCACCGACGATCACCCTCATACGGAAACATCTTACGACCGCGGCATGCCACACTCCCTAGAGTGCTCCACATCTTCCAGGCACATGCAATGCTATGGTGATATGATTACCAAGTTGTTATTAGTCCATTCAAACAGCAGGATTGGGAAACTAAGGTACTTCCCTTGTATCAATCCCAACACGGATCCTGTCTAGGGTCGTCACTCCTAGTAATCTCATACGATGTACATTTCGTAGGTCACTGCAAGGGCTGCCAGGGCTGTTGCTCGCACTCGTTGCACCGCTCCCCCATCACCTTATCAATACAGGCCTACTGTACTCTACTGCACGGAAGGGTCGTCGCCTCCCGTGAACTCAGAATACGCTCGCGGTCACTACAAAGGGCTCGTCGCCTGATCAGTGTAGGCCGACAGCTAGAATATAGTGTCCCATACCACCATAATCTGCTCACGAGTCAAGGTGCTCATTGGTCACTACGGGGAGGTTTGTGACCCCAGCGTAGGCCGACAGCTCGACCACGGTGTCCCATACCACCATGCCCGGCTCATGAGTCTTCGTGGATCAAGGTACCACGGTTAATAGGGTTTACAATGGTAAGTTCAGTACCCTAGGTTCAAGCAGTTATGATACATACAAGGTGAACAAACATCGGCCAGTCGGGTTACTTGACGGGCTCGACTAGCGCGATCGCATCTCGAATTGAACGACATGAAGTGCGTAAAACACTTCGCGTGGCCTAACCACTGCCACCAACTCTCAACACGAATCACATTCATCGACGCGTCGTTCGTGGCTATGACCAGTCAGCCACGAATTCGCTCGGTTATCGACTGCCTGGACTAAGTCAAGTCCCACACATCTATGGAATTACTATAAAAGGTATTGGAATTGAAATACATCATGTGAGCATGTTAGCACATGTTATAACATTCAACTTAAGCAAATCTTCAAGGCATACTTCCCATGCATATTCAACTTAAGCAAATCCTCAAGCACATACATTCCATGCATGTAATGAAATCATGCATTTTGTCAACATGTAGAAAATCATTTAGGTTGGCATAATAATTGAAAAATCAATCACAAACTATCAAATAACATCATTTAATTCAATACATACTAATACAAGCATTTATACAAACACATACACTACACACTTAAGTCTACATATAGTATGTCGACCCAAAGTGTGCAACTAGGCGAATCTCTTCGCCAAACTAATTATGCACGCATTCCTAACTTCTTAATGCGACAACAAACCATGTCAATCACATCAGCAAAATATGAATGTAAACAGTACTTCCTACAAATGACTAAAATGCCCTAAATCTCATATTCTTCGTTAGCTTACGAAACGGGAAACGGAGAGCATTTTGTACATGTCAAACGGCGATGCCGTCAAGAATCTACTATTAAACGACATTGAAAGCATTGGGAACCGTCAATCAAAGCGTCTAAAATCCTCACCTAGTGTCTTGTAGACTCGGGAATTGAAGCGGAGTGTATATGGTTCGTCTACGGCGAGTAAGGAGCCTAATACATAAGATCCATAAGCTACATCGCTATGGAAACAAGGAAAACTCAAATCAACAACTATTTAGGGTTTTTACTTACCTAGGATTGCGGTGGAATTGTCGGGAAAGCGGTAGAGGAGTGTTGCTTAAGCACGTGCAACACGTAGCACAAGTGGCGGGAAGAACTCTCCCACTCTCTCACAATCTCTCTCTTTTTCTCTCTCCCAAGCTAGGGCTTCTCTCAAATTCGGATGGGAGAGAGGAGTGAGGGTTTCAACCCCTTTTATAGCTTAAAACATTCCCAAAATAGGCTTGGGAACAATGTTTACTTGGTGCCTAACCAAATCGGGGCCGTTTCGGTCCAAAAGAGCATTTCTGGAGGTCCCCTGGCCAAATGCGGTCGGACTTAAGCTCGTGTATACTGGATCTAGCACGCATCCAGATTTTAGACCGGTTGGGTTCCCAGATCGCACGTGGCGGCCCAGTTTCAGTTTAACGGTCACCGCACCAAGATCAGGCCTATAAGTCTCGTGATATATAATAGATATTTTTCTTGATCCAAGGGTGTAATTTTGCTGTATTCTGACGGTCAGATTTCTTAATACTGATGCGTCAAATTTGTGTGCCAGATTTGAATTTGAAATTCCAACTGTCCCTATTCACACTCTCTTCGGTCCGGGCTCAATGAAATAGCCTGTGAGTATCGGTTTGACTTGATTTTTGGAATGAGTGTCAAGTCCAGCTAGACGGTTCTAACGGTCTAAGATAGGAGGTATCGGACTTTCAACGTGCGGTCTAGATCCAATACAAAGATTCAAGGAGGTCCCGAGAACAAACCGGCTTAGAGTTTGATCCGCGGCTTTAGAGCATTATAGCACCCTTGGTTCCACTCGCTTCGGGCCTTGTAGAACATATTTAAAGTGATCAGGGACCATTTCCCAGCTACTCCAACGTTGCACTAGCTAACCTAGTCATATTTCCTAAAGGAATGAATTCTACGCAATTTCGGGTCGAGTTGGTACTCGAGCCCAAGTATGGATTTTTCACGGGCGTTACACCCAGCCTCATCCGCTGTGGTCTTTCTCTTTCCCATCAAAGAGAGGATAGTGGAGAGAGACAAAAGACCCAAAATGGCTTCAACAAAAGCCATGAAAAATGGAGAAAATGTAAAGAAATGGCTGTCCAAACTAGAAAAGGGAGATCTAGGCGTTGTAGAGGGATGCTTCAAGCTCCCCAAGGATGTATTTTCAAAGAGAAAAAAGAATGAAAAAAGAGAATGGAGCACCTCACAATTTCAGCTCATTTTGGGGGTTGTAAGAGCTCCAAACGACGAGATTTGCAAGAGGGAGGGCTGCAAATCACTATGGAGTGATGGAGTGGGATCGTTTTCAACAAAGAATGGGTTTGGGAGTGATTTGAAGCCACGGTTTGGAGGGAGGGCAGCAAGAAAATGTAAATGGGGCTTGGAATGGGGGCTGTTGTGAAGAAAGTACCCCTCTTTGGGGTTTTCTATGGACGAACCCTACATGGGGGTGTATTACCCAAAATACCCCCATATCCCAAATTTCAGATCAAGTGGGCCATGTTGGACGGCGATGCATCGCCGACCGTTCCTCACGTTGGTCGGTGGGACCACATGGGTCTAGTCCCCCATGGTCTAGGGACCCCAAAAATGTATGGGCCCCACCTCAGTTCATTGTATATTGACCTATAGAGGCCCAAACATGCGTTCGGGGCTTTTTGGGGCCAATATGCAAACCCAAATGTAATCCCCTATCATACAACATATGATTTTGGGGTATAAGGAGCCAATACATCCATCTAGCCCATTAGTTGCTAAGGAACACAAACTTAGAATGGCCTAATGGCCAGTTTTTATAAAATTTTACTATTCACTGTAAAATTTTGTTGAAATATGATTTTGTATCATGTTCACACTAGGATCAATGCCTAATATGAAAAGGATAAGAAAGAATTGAAGAATGGAGTGGTGAGAGGAAGAATTTTGAAGAATTTAGGTGAAACGGGGTTTTTAAGCCCTAGCGATTGAATGTAAGGGTCGTGGTTGTCCCACGGCCCAAGGATTTACATTTACAGGTTTAGAATCATTTAAAGAATGTCTCAACCCACCTACCTACAACCTAGGACCTACTTAGGTAGCTTCTCGCGACCCTAGATGCGTTACAGACTCGATCGCGCGATCGATACTAATAGACTTCGCCTATTGGCGAATCTGTGATCCTATACGTGTTTTTAGACCCTTCTCGCACCCACCTAAGTCAAAGGAAGTGACAGCGTACGTCGCTTGACCATAACCCAGGCCTGGTATAATCTTATTCATGCTCTGATACCAACTTGTAATACCCTAAAAATCGGGGGTCGTGTATAAACTCAACTCCCGAGTTCCAGACCGTCACTTATGTAACAAAAATGATTATGATTCAATATTGTCTGAGTTAAAGCATTCACATGAGTAAAAGTATACCAAAACTGTAATTCATACTCCAGATCCAGTGATAAAAGTAAGTGAAAGACTAAAGAATATATATATCACTGTATGGAAAAACAAAATAGATCTCGACTGTCACTAAAGTATGAATACATCACTGAGTCTCATATACATGTAAAGAAATAAAATCAAATATCCAAAATAGTCTCACTGAGGAGTCTCATCAACCCAGGTCACCTAAGCAAAGCCGTCGTGGTACTGCATGTATGAGAACTCATCCTGGTCCTCATCATAGTCCGGCTCTGCCTCCTGGATCTCTGCATCACCTGCATCTAAGACAGGGCCTAGTGGGTGTTGCAAACACCATCCCATAACGTGGGAGTGAGTGATCAACTCAGTGGAATCATAGAGCAAGGATTAGCATGTTCTCAAATCAATCATGCGATAATAGTAAAGCAGTAAATCAAACAATCATAATACTGTTGTTAATGCAATATGACATGACATGATGGATGCCCTCACCGACATTCTTCCTCATACGACACCATCTTCGTCCGCGGCATGCTTGCGTACCGCTCAGTGCTCCACATCTTCCAGGAACATGCAATGTAATGGTGATATGATTGTCGAGTTGTTATTAGTCCATTCAAACAGCAGGATTGGGAAACTAAGGTACTTTCCTTATATCAATCCCAACACAGATCCTGTCTAGGGTCGTCACTCCTAGTAATCTCATACGATGTATATTTTGTAGGTCGCTGTAACGGCTGCCAGGGCTGTTGCTCGCACTCATTGCACCGCTCCCCCATCACCTTATCAATATAGGCCTACTATACTCTCACTGCTACTGAAGGGTCGTCGCCTCCCGTAGACTCAGAATACGCTCGCGGTCACTACAAAGGACTTGTCGCCTGATCAGTGTAGGCCGACAGCAAGAATATAGTGTCCCATACCACCATAATCTGCTCACGAGACATAGGTGCTCATTGGTCACTACGGGGAGGTTTATGGCCCCAGCGTAGGCCGACAGTTCGACCACGGTGTCCCATACCACCATGCCCAGCTCATGAGTCTTCATGGATCAAGGTACCATGGTTAACAGGGTTTACAATGGTAAGTTCAGTACCCTAGGTTCAAGCAGTTTTGAATCATACAGGGTGAACATACAACGGCCAGTCGGGTTACTTGACGGGCTTGACTAGCACGATCGCATCTCAAGTTGAACGACATGAAGTGCGTAAAACACCTCGTGTGGCCTAACCACTGTCGCCAACTCCAGAACACGGCTCGCGTTCATCGACGCGTCGTTCTTGGCAAAGATAGGCCAACCACGAACTTGCTCAGTTGCCGACTGCCTGGACTAGGGATAGTCCCAATCAATGATAAATACACATCAGCAAATCATGTGAGAGTATTGGAAATGAAATACAACAATGTGAGCATGTTAACACATGTTATAACATACAACTTAAGTAAATCTTCCAACGCATGCATTTCATACATATAATGAAATCATGCATATAGCTAACAAGTAATAAATCATTTACATCAGCATATTAATTGAGAAATCAATCTCAAACTAATTCATAACACCATTTAATTTAATACATACTAATACAAGCATTTATACAAACACTTACACTACACACTTAAGTCTACATATAGTATGTCGACTCAAAGTGCGCATTTAGGCGAATCACTTCGCCAAACTAATTATGCACGCATTCCTAACATTCTAATGCGACAATAAGCCATGTCAATCACATCAGCAAATTATGGATGAAAACAGTACTTCCTACAAATGACTAAAATGCCCTAAATCTCATATTCTTCGTCTATTTACGAAACAGGAAACGGACAGCATGTTGTACATGTCAAACGGCGTCTGTTTACAACCTAATACACAAGATCTATCAGCTACTTCGCTATGAAACTAAGAGAACCTCAAATCAACAACTATTAGAGTTGTTTTCTTACCTAGAATTGCGGAGAAATCACCGGCCAAGTGATTGGAGCGTGTTGCTAAAGCACGTGCAACAGGTGGCACGACAGCAGGAAAATTCTCCTCCACTCTCTCTCACAAACTCTCACCTCTTCTCTCTCCCAATCTAGGGTTTTTCTCAAATTCGGATGGAAGAGAGGAGTGAGGGTTTCAACCCCTTTTATAAGCCCAAATGTGCCTGAAATAGGCTTAGGAACAAAGTATACTTAAGATATATCCAAATCGGGACTGTTTCGGTCCAAAAGACCATTTCTGGTGGTCCCCTGGCTGAATGCGATCGGAATTAAGTTCATACATGTCGGATGTCGTTCTCATCCCGTTTTCAGATCATCAGTGTTCGTAGATCGCCCGTGGCGGTCCAGTTTCAGTTCAGCGGTCACCGCACATAGATCAGGCCTACAACTCTCATGATATGAAATAGAAATTTTTTCTAATCCGAGGGTGTAATTTGGCTAAATTCTGATGGTCAGAACGCTTAATACTGACGCGTCAAGTCGTGTGCCAGATTTGAATTTCAAATTCCAAATCTGACCCTATTCTCACTCTCTTCAGTCCAGGCTCAATGAAATAGCCCGTGAATGTCGGTTGGACTTGATTTTTGAAATGATTGTCAAGTCCAGCTAGGCGGTTCTAATGGTCTAAGATAGTAGGTATCGGACTTTCGACGTGCGGTCTAGATCCAATACAAAGTTTCAAAGAGGTCCAGAGAACAAACCTGCTTAGAGTTTGATCCGAGGTTTTAGAGTATTATAGAGTCATTGGTTCTACTCGATTTGGGTCTTGTAGAACGTATTTAAAGTGATCAGGGACTATTTCCCAGCTACTCTAGTGTTGCGTTAGCTAACTTACACTTATTTTCTAAAGGAATTAATCCTACACGATTTCTGGTGGAGTCGGTACTCGTGTCCAAGCACGGATTTTTCTAGGGCATTACAATAATAGTAAGAAAATAAGGGGCCCGACAGAATTCACTGTCGAAACTAAATTAACAGCTTTTTTAGCTTACTGGTTAAGTTTAGCTGTGCTTCCCAGTTCAAAAAGTTCAGACTCTATTCGTCCGACTTTATTTGTGGTAGTGGGTACGATGGCAGAAGGCAGGAAGAGATATTCCCTGGCCCCTCCTATCTTATGTTCATTATACAAAGCTTTCGGTCATGTCGCGGTGCACTGCTTAAGCCCGACACTATGACTTTCATCTGCTTTCGCTCCATGGCAATCCTTCTCTTGGCTCAACATTTATTTCCCTTGGACATACAATGATCTAGAGAAGGCTTATGTCCATCCAGGACATCTGTCCTTGTTGATTGGAAAACTTTCCCAAACTTCAGGAAAAATCTTTAAGTTTTCTACCTTTGTCGATTTATCGATATATGGATTGATGTAATCAAACCGTGTTATTAATGTCCTCGAAGCACACTCGATATTATTGAAATAAGGACATAAGATGTCCAATAACCAAAAAGATCTTTGGATGGAATTATTGATGTATCGATAAACGGTTTGATATCATCGAAATTTGAATCTCGAGTCTATTGAGTAGACTTGATAAAATCGACATCAGGTCTATTGTGTTCAAAGTTCTACTAAGGTAAATCATGCAATCCTCGATATATTGAAGAGCTCATCGATATCCTTGGAATTCAAATCTCGATTATATCGGAAGCCCTTCGATGATATCGGTCTGGGACACAAATCTATCCAACAAGTTTTTCAGGTTGTTTTTCTTAGATCAATGGTCACTCGATAAAATTGATATTCAAATATCGATCATATTGAGGCATGGTCGAGTCATCGAAAGAGTATAGAAACTGTCCAGCAAGATTATAAGAAAATTTCATGGAATTATTAATGAATCAATACTGTCCTCAATATCATCAATATTCAAATTCCGATGATATTAAGTGATGCTCGATCATATCACTTACCTGAACTTCTTCAAAGGCAAGTCTCTCACATTTTTAAATGTCGAGGAATCAAACCTCCTGTCAATGAAATTGAATTTCAAAATCAAATGACATTGACACACATTTAATTTCCTCGACCAGCTAGCAAAAGGTTTCAAAAGTGTTTGGCATTTGATTTCATGTCATCGAGCGGCTAGTCGATGCTATCGAGAGTATACGCTCGATGATATCGAACTTGTCAAAAATATGACCATTTTATATTCGTTAGAACTTTTTTCCTATTTAATGAGAGCTTGCCCTTGGTTATTTTTAGAAAAAAATAGAGAGTGCTTTTGTGTGTTTAACCCTAAATTATATACCCTAAGCCTTTTCTCTCATGGGAGTTCATTCTCTAATCTACCCTCATCATTGACATTCAATAGAGTGGTTTGGGGAATGAACTTCAACATTCAAGGATCCTTCATCTACCACCTTAATGGCAGATCATTAAGCCGCGATGCCTTAAATGCATAGAGGATTGGAATTGCTCTATTTCCCTTATAGGAAAACATTTAATAGAGTAGGATTTCATCAAAACCTTGACCCAACTCGTCACCTTGTATTGGTATATCTTCTGAGCTGTGGTTCAAGGGAGCTGAAGATTCTTTGTCATTAAAGGAGGAGATCTTCATCAATGTGCTGAATGGGGCTCATCTAATCATTTATAAGTCATTAGAGTCTAAAGGGCCCTTGTGATCATTCTTTTTGTAGGATTGGGTTTAAGGTGTTTCTCACCCCTCGCAAGTCCTCATAGGAGGCCTCCAGCAGGAGTGTACGTTGGGGTGCTTTATGTTGACCCTTGCTCTGTGGAGAGCATAAACTCTTAGGTCCTTGTGTAAGTCCTTGACCTGTGTAGTCTAAAACTTGGGTGTTTTGTGTTGACCCTTACTCATGGGAGTATAAACTGGTAAGGTTCCTTAAGTGGATCATTTTCCTGTGTGGCCTAAAAGTAGGGTGCTGTGTGTTGACCCTTGCTCATGGGAGCATAAAATGTGTCCTGTAGACACATTGTGTCAGCTTAAGTATAGGTTGTACTAGTTAGAGGTAAACCTGATTTAAAACTGCAGTTTGAGGTGAACCTGTTGTGAAACCTCCTTTAGTGAATCTGGTTCACTCAAGGGTTAAGTGCGTCCGTCGAAAGTGGAGTAGACAAGTAGTCGAACCATTATAAAAATGATTGTGTTTGAGATTGATATTGTCTTCTATTCTTTATGTGATTTTCTTAAATGTGTTCATACTTGATTATCTGAGATCACATCTCACACACATAGTCACATCCATCATAACTGATTTGCATCTTGTTTATCTCTCAATTAGTTTTATGAATGGATCCTCTATTAGGCTTAAAAGCCATTAGAGTTACTATAAAGAAATTCTAATACATGCATATTTTCTCAGGATAAGATTAATAGAATTTTAAATTATTATAAAATATTAAAAAGTCTTATTCACCCCCTCTAGGACATATTGGCATATTCTCACTTCAACTAAAGCGATTATTACACAATTTCAATTGGTATCAAAAGGGGTCTCTCTTAAGGGCTTCACCACCTAGAGAGTGATCTTGACTGAAGTTGGTAAATGGCCACAGGAGAGGGCTCATTAGTCACTAGACCCCCAGTATTTAATGGATCAAATTATGCATACTGGAAGGGTATAATGCATTATTTTCTGAGATCTTTAGATCATGATTTTTGAAATATTGTTAAAAGAGGATATATGCCACCAACCGAACAAATAGTAGTTGAAAATGGCATAGCTATCACCAAACCAAAATCTAAAGAGATGTAGACAACAATCAATAAAGAAAAATAAACATCTGAAGCTAAAGCTATGAATGTTATCTACTGTGTTGTGTCTCAAGAAGTCCTCAATCAAATCAGTATGTGTGGGACAACCAAAGAAGCATGGGATTTGTTGGAAGCAACCCATGAAGGAACAAGCACTATGAAGAGATCCAAACTGCAACTTCTGACATCACATTTTGAAAGTCTCAGAATGGAAGAGCATGAGACCTTCATGGAGTTTTTCACAAAACTGAACATCATCTACAACTCCATGGGTGGATTAGAAGACAAAGTTTCGGTCTCAAAAATCTATAGGAAAATACTAAGATCATTATCAGAACAATTTAATCCTAAAGTAACAACTAAGGAAGAATGTAGAAACATAGATGAAATGAAAGTAGAAGAACTAGTCGGTTCCCTACAAACATTTGAACTACACTTCAAACAAACTCCCAAATCCAAAACTACTATCCTCAAAACTTCAAAGAATACAACAAATGAGGACATTGAAAGTGAAAGAGAAAACGAAGATGAGGAAGTGGCCTTATTGGCACAACGGTTCATAAAGTTCTTTCAGAAAAATCATCGTCATCCATTTAAAGGAGAACAAGTGGACAACAAACATTTCACAGGTAAATCTACTAAAAAGTCCAAGGAACCTCAATGTTATACTTGTCGAAAGTTTGGACACCTGTCTACTAAATGCCCAAATAAAAAATAAAAGGAAAGGCAATGGCAACCACATGGGATGACACGGAAGAGTCAAACTCATAATGTAGTGACTCAGAGAGCGATGGTGACCAAAAATCTCTGAAAATTTTTATGGTCTCCACTGCCTCAACTACTCCCATTGAAACTGAAAACAATGAAGAACCACAGGCCACTGAATCATTTTCATCAGATAATGAAGAAACTGAGAAGGAAGAAGAAGAAGAACAAAATAAACTACAGGATACTTATAATCAACTCTACATTCATAGCATCAACACCCTTAAAAGACTTGGAATAACTAAAAACAAAAAGGAAGTGCTGCAAAAAAATTTGGATAAAACACTGCAAATCAATACACACCTAATTGATGATTTATAGTAATATCACTTAGATAATGATAGACTAGAAAGAATCAATATCTTCCTTAAAGTCGAGTCTAAAAAACTAAATAAATAGGTTGAGATATTAAAAGATAAAAACATGCTCCTTCAAAATGAAAATCGCACACTCATGTTTGATTTAGAAGAATCTAGAAAATTTGCTAAGCTAAACTATAAATTTTCCCAAAGTGGTGAGAAATTAGAAAAACTCTTAGGTATGGGAAGACCCGAAAAAGACAAGAGTGGCTTAGGATATGATAAATTTAAAACAAAAATTGAAAATGCAGCACTAATGGTTGGAAAATCTGCTGCTTTAGGAAGTAAAACAAGAACTAGTCCTATTTGCCATTTATGTGGTATTATGGTCATTATAAGTTTGAATGCATGACACCTGGGAGGACTCAACATAACTCTGGTCAAAATCATACTGGTAAACACAAACCAACCAGAAGAACAATACAAAATGTCAGGAGTCCACCTAAGAATATGGATGGAAGAAATACACATCCATCACCACCAAGGATGACTAATAGAATGAAGGAGTTATTGAATCAAGTGGCTGAATTAAATAAGAAAACTAATGAATTTGCAAGACAAGGAAACACGATTCAATTGCCCAACTTGATTAAAGAAACTAAAACTACCACAGTTAAAAATCCAATCACAAAATGGGTAGTGAAAGAAAAGAAAAATTGTCTTATTACTCACTCAAATCATATAACAAGCAATGATATTAAGTGGTACCGGGATAGCAGATGCTTAAGACATGTCACAGGTGACATATCCCTTCTTTCAAATTATTCAGATCTTAATGATGGGATAGTCACATATGGAGACAGAAGCACCACTAAGGTAATTGGACAGGGAAATATCAAAGGAATAAATTTGCTCAAAAATGAGATTGCCTTTTGCATAAAAGGATTGACGCATAATCTCCTGAGCATTTCTCAAATATGTGATAATGATCATGTGGTTACATTCAACAAACAGGAATGTGACATCCTAGACCTATCAGGTAAACTAATAATGAAGGGTTGTCGCACAAATAACCACTATTATGTCATTAAAAGCAAAGGAAGGGCTGATCCATATGCTCAGAAACATTTGAGCATGGAAAAACATGTTCGGGTCATGCATCTAGATCTGAATAGTTACTGAAAAGATGTAATTTTGTTGAACTCTTAATGATACATCTAAGGTCCCTCACCTCAATCTTTTTATATATAAACATCCTGATGTTTATATATTTTGGATTGTATAATGCATGTACAAAATTTTACTGTGTATATTAGTTGATTCAAGATATACTATATTGTACATGAATGTTTGTCGAAATACTGAAAAATGAAAAATATTCATCTTCGATATGACTGTCGATAAGTCATGTGGACTCTCGATTAAATTGACCTTGCATCGATATCATCGACGCCTCTTTAAAATAGGAAAAGTCAGACGATCGAGAGTGTTATCGAAGACAGCCTTGATAACATTAAATGGGGTCCATCGATATAATCTAAACACGATTCAATGATATCGAAGTGTGCCACCCGATAAAAAGCGCTCGAGTTGGAAAATGACATTTCACTTCTAAAAATCATTTCACCTTCTTCCCAGCTCGTCCCTTAAAGCCGGTCTGCATGAATCTTCATTAGGGAGTCCTAGACGCTATCTAAATCCGGTAATACCCCTTTCATCTCCTCCTTACATCAAGGTTCCATCTTGCTCTTTTTAGGTATTTTTCTGATTTTCAAAAGAAGTTTGGTTCATTTATCTCCAAATTCATCAAACCCTTCTTTGTAAATATGGGCAAATGGGAAAGGACAAAGGGAAATCGTTCAGTCCTAGAGAGTCTTTGAGATCCTCCAGGCAAAAGGTTCTTACTCTAAGGGAAAAAGCAAGGGCTCCTAAACATGGGACTCTCACTCGCCAACGAACATGACAGGCATCGCATGGTGGGTCCCAATCTAAGGCACTAGCCCCTCCTTCTGCTAGGGTGAATCCGGCGTTGGCCAAATACACTGGGCGAAAGTTAGTTTTTGAAAGGAGGGTAGATAGGGATTGTCTAAAACCCTATAATTTATAACCCCTGTTAGCCTAAATTGACTGGTTGCCCTCCTTGACTTTGGCAGGGTATGCCACTATGAACGGTGTAACGTCGTGAAAAAATCCGTACAAAGATTCGAGTACCACCTCTAGTAGAAATCCTTTAGAAATTGATTGAAAATTAACTAGCGCTAAACTAGATTACCTATGAAATTAGCACCAATCACTTTAAATGCGATCAGTAAGACCCAAAACTTATATAATTAGTAATGCTACGTTACCCTAAAATCTAGGATCCAACTCTAAGCCCCGTTGCTCTTGGTAGCATTCAGAAACTCTGTAACGGACCTGAACCGCACGTCGAAAGTCCGATAGCGATGAACTTAGATAATTATGACCGCATAGTTGGACTTGACTATCACCTCAAAAATCAAGTCCAGATGAGGTCCTCAGATGATTTGCTTGAGTCCGGAGTGAAGAGTGTGAGAAAGGTGAATCTATTTAGAAATTAAATATAAATTTAAGTAATCTGAGTCGTGTCACTTACGTGCCATTTATAAGCATTCTGACCGTTAGATTCTGACCCAAATTCACCCCCGGATTAGGGAAGATGGCCCACATATGCCAATATGCTTATGGCCCTGATCGAGTTTCAATGACCGCTGAACTGAAATTGGTCCGCCACAATCGATCTGGTAACCCGATCAGACTAAAAACTTAACTTGATCAAGATCCAATAATTATGAGCTTAATTCCGACCGCATTCAGTAAAGGGATCTCCAGAAATGCTCCGTTAGATCAAAATAAGCCCGATTTGGCTATAACCTAAGTATACCATGGCCCTGAGACTAAGTTTGTCAGTTTTGGGCCTATATAAGGACCTTAAACCCTCTCTCACAAATTCTATACGAATTCTCAAACCCTAGCTAAGAAAGAGAGAGAAAGTGAGAGAGAAGTTGGTGATTCATCTTGAGATTCTTCCCATTTACTCTACATGCCTAATCCATCGCTTCTGAATCATTATTCTGGTGATTCTAATTCCCTTTTTGGGTAAGACAATCAAACCTTAACCTATTTTGGAATTTAAAATAGTCTAAGTGTTGATGTAGCTAACCTAATTCATGCCTTAGGTTGCCTATTCACCGTTGACGAAGACTTATCTTCTAAATCATATCCGTTTCGCATTTTCTGATTTAAGGTGCGGACTATATACGTACAGGTTATGGTTTTCAAGACTTTTAATGTTTGATAATGATTTATTATTGACATGGACACTATTACACATGCTAAATGCGCTATCTATTTTTTTTTTTACGTATAGGTCTAACCTATGTTGTAAATAGAGTATTTCATGTGTTTGTTGAAATGTTTGTATGCCTAAGGAATTTGATGTTATGATTGTCATGATTATTTGTCGTAGGTATATGATTGTTATGTATGCGACAACTCCTTGGCAAAAAGATTTTCCCTAATATGTAATATGGCCGATATACGTGATGTATGTTGAAAGGTGTAGTCTAAGTGTTTGTGAAAATGTCTAAATGAGTTAGTAGTTAGTAAAGTGTGATTTATGAGGGAGTTGAGATATGAAATCCCAACTACCATCCTTGTGTGTCTGATTTCCTCCATGAGTTGTTTAGCTTACTTATTCATGTTAACTGTGTGTATGATTTCCTCCATGTATGGTGTATTCATGTTTAAGTTATATGTCATAACATGTTCATATGACTATAGGATTTACCTTACATGTTTATTATTGTGATTGTACGTTGTTGGGACTATATCACACTCTAGGTAATCGGTAATTGCTCTCGAACTGGTGGTTGAGATCGCTTTCACCACGCAGGATGTGTTCGACAAATCCGAGCCATACTTGGGATGTTCGGCGGTGATTAGGCCACACGGAGTGCTTATGCATTTCATGTCGATCAACTCAACGTACAATCGTCCTAGTCAAGCTCGTCAATTAACCCGATTGGCTGATGTATGTTCACCAAGTTTGGATGCTACTACTTGAATCTAAGGTACCAAACTCACCAGTGAAACCTTATCAACCTTAGTACCATGATCCCTAAGACTCATGAGCCGGACATGGTTGTATGGGACATTGTGTCGTGCTGTCGGCCTACGCTTGGGCGACGAGACTCCCCGTAATGACCAGTGAGCAACCTAGACTCGTGATCTGATTATGTGGTTTGAGACACTATATTCGAGCTGTTGGCCTACTCTAATTGGTGACGAGCTCTTTGTAGTGACCTTGAGTATATCCTGAAACCGCGTTAGGGCGACGAGCCTTATTGTAATATCTGGGATATAACTAGACCTGTATTGATTGGTGATGAGCCCTTTACAGCGATCTAGAACTATAATATCGTATGAGATTATCTTGGATTGACGACCCTAAAATGTATCATTATTTGGGTATTAATATAATATCGTAGGAGAGAATTTTCCTACCTTTGCTAAGTTACCTCCCTTATATTAATACCCAAATAATGATACATTTTGGGATGAAAAATGAAAGAAACAAGAAGAATGGGATGAGATAGGGCCATGAAAAATGAAAGAAACAAGAAGAATGGGATGAGATAGCAGGTTCCTACGAATTTGAGACTCAAAGTAGGGATTTAAGTGCTCAAATGGAAAGAAAAGAAAGAGAAATTAGCAATGGAGGTGGGTTTTGAAATGGGTATAGAGAGGGTGCATGAAAATGGAAGAAGAAAGGGTTTGGAGAGGGGTTATTATGGAGTTTTGAGAGATTTTTCAAAAAAGGAAAGCTAGGGAGGGTAGTTTGTGAAGAGGAGGTGTTGTAGGAGGGGTTTTAATCAACCAACCCTGGATCCGTGGGGCACATAGGACCCAAAAGACGTCGGCCCAAGCCGGCCTGCCCAACTTGGTCCGCTGGGCGGCAAGGCCTCGCCGGTTTCTGGACTAACTAGCGATGCCTCGCTGGTGGGGCGAGGTCCTCCCCTCCCCCCAAGTCCAAAAATGATGTGGGTCCCCCTAGAAGTGCCTTAATTGGGCCCCTACTCTGTTTTGACTCATTTTGGGTCATTTTAAATAGAACCTGATACATATTCACATTTACCAATTTTTTTAATGGCTAGAATGGGATGAAACACGGCCTAAACCCATCGATTGATGATCTAGAAGTGATTTGGGGTCATTGTGTGTAACTAGGAGTGTGCATGGACTCGATCTCGATGATCGTTTTCAGTAAACTTTCGTCAATTGGTGAAACTGGGAATCCTACATTATTTTTAGATTTTTCTTGCACCCTCCTACCCAACAGGCAGTGCAAAGGTAGGAAAATTCTCTCCTAATCTCTCTCACAAACTCTCACCTTTTCTCTCTCCCAATCTAGAGTTTTTCTCAAATTCGGATGGGAGAGAGGAGTGAGGGTTTCAACCCCTTTTATAAGCCTAAAAATGCCCAAAACAGGCTCAGGAACAAGGTTCACTTGATGCTTATCCAAAGCGAGGCTGTTTCGGTCCAAAAGATGATTTCTGGTGGTCCCCTGGCCGAACGCGATCGGACTTAAGCTCATGCATACAGGATCTAGCACGCATCAAGTTTTCAGTCCGGCAGGGTTCGTAGATCGCACGTGGCGGTCCAGTTTCAGTTCAGCGGTCACCGCACGTAGATCAGGCCTGCAAGTCTCATGATATGAAATAGAAATTTTTCCTGATCCGAGGGTGTAATCTGGCTGAATTCTGACGGTCAGAATGTTTAATACTGACACATCAAGTCGTGTACCAGATTTGAATTTCAAATTCCAAATCTGTCCCTATTCTTACTCTCTTCAGTCCAGGCTCAATGAAATAGCCCGTGATTGTCGGTTGGACTTGATTTTTGAAATAATTGTCAAGTCCAGCTAGGCGGTTCTAACGGTCTAAGATAATAGGTATCGGACTTTCGACGCACGGTCTAGATCCAATACAAAGTTTCAAGATGGTCCAAAGAACAAACCTGCTTAGAGTTTGATCCGAGGTTATATAGTATTATAGAGTCATTGGTTCTACTCGATTTGGGTCCTGTAGAACGTATTTAAAGTGATCAGGGACTATTTCCCAGTTACTCTAGCATTGTGCTAGCTAACTTATGCTTAGTTTCTAAAGGAATTAACCTTAAGTGATCTCTTTGGCTATGGAATTGGATTCTAAGCGATTTTCCAGGTGTTTTAATTAACCCATGGCCTAAGGACGTCCAATCCCAGGTTGGACAAAATTCGGGGTGTTACAATCTACCCCCCTTAAAACACAATTTCATCCCCAAAATTGGCGAAGGGCAAGGAGTACTTTTTCTAAGAAAGGTTCAAATCCTATTTAATAACCTAACCGTACGTATAACCTAAATCAAATGTTTCGATCCTGGGCCAGTGGGAAAGAGGCTAACCACTCTTCTGTTGCGCCACTCTGATCGAACGGTAGCGTCGACTAACCTAACTGGATTGGACTCAATACGTTCTACCCCCCTTAAAACTTAGTTTTACTTAAAGTTCAAATATCTTTGCATCGATCCGTATATCGGAACGAGGCGCAACTTAGAGGTTATCCTTGACATAAAATGGAAACAACCTTTCTCTACATGGTTTTCCTTGTTAATGATGCATTCTATGGCATTGGTACCTATGATCATAGAGATGAGCCTAATCTCTATTATGGTTGAGTTCAGGGGCGGGTATGAGTTGGTGGCAAGATGTCGAATTCTCTACTGGCTTTAAGTCCTTAACAATTACCGAGGACAAAGCAATAACTTGTGGTTGTAGGTGGTTGGGCCAACACGAAAGAAAAGTTGTGTAATGGGTCTGAGCCGGATACATAAACCTTCTGCCCCGCGATGACAGAAAAGTTGTTGTATCAGTCCTCAATCCTAGTCGATGCCGATCTTCTGCTTGATCAGAGCATTGGATTCATTGGTAACTACCAGGATTAAGAAGTCGATTCAAACCGCGAATACTTCGCTGATAATTGCATTTCCTTTATTCCGCGTTCCCGAATGCAATAAGCCCTTGGGGAAGGCAATTCTAAGGGGCGTGCTAGTTCATTCTAAGTTCATTCTGAGGGATTTTTAAATGTTCCCTAAGAGTGAATGGCTCCTTCCTATGGGCAACAACAGAAGTCTATAAGTCATAAGGGGATCTATCAAAGCAATAAGGTTCTACTTCAACCAAATCTAACCTACAATTCCTTAGCATATACAGGCTTTACACTACTTAAGGTAACTAGTAGGATAGTCTGTAACTCAGTAGCTATAATCGAAAGCCTAAGATTATACGTTAAATGGTTCCATACCATTCTACTACAGGAAATTGTTCTATTGCTTAGGGTCAAGATTGTCTAAATGGAATTGGATTTCTTATGTCGTCAGACCCTTCAAATCTAGAAGTGTTAACTCTAGGTCTAAAACGCCAAGGGCCTATGTGGCCAGTAGCATTAAGTTATATTAGATGGAACTACATTCCTAATCCCATGGCGGGATTGGAAGTGGTATGCTTGGTAGGAGGGTGGAGTGGGATAAAAATTTAATTTGTAGGCTGAGTCCCGGGAGTTACAATATTCCTAATCTAGGGACAATACCTTACAGCGAACGGAACGACATGCATTCCATCTAACCAAATTCGACTTTATTAAGCCCAAACCTCAACACAAACATTCACATATCAAGCCGAAAAATATCATACATTTCATTAAACCAAAATTGTCATAATACAAGGGATATCTCCCTACAAGTATCATGACGAGAAGTACATGGGAGATAAGTCAGTCAGCTACTACAGCAACATAAGCAAACTACTAGCCTTATCAGGCTAACACAACATAAAGCAGGAAACGACTAACTACTGATAACAACATCATAGATCTCGCTAGTCTGAGTCGGGTGACGGAGGAGGAGCACCCTTATCCTACAAGTAGTACATGATCGCCTTCAAGGTGTGAGTCACTTTGCCGAATTTCCTCTTTGTAATGGCCATGGCATCCTCGACTTCAGCGCGAAGTTCCTGAACTTCCCTTCGCAAGGCGATCTGGCTCTCCTCAATCCGAGTAATGTGATCATCACCAGTAGCCTGACCAGAAGGAGGAGGGCTCTCATCTGTATCCTGAGCCTCCTCTTCTGCCTCTTCCTGGACTTTTTCCTGAACTTCTGCTCCAGGTTCTCCTTCACTTGAATCCTCTTCATCATCAAAGTCATCCTCGCTATCCTCCTCAAGCTGATTCTCACGGTACTGAGACCCTATCTTCATCTTGCCCATAGTCGACTCATCAATGCTATGAATCGAAACTGGCAATTCCGGCCCAAGTCTGTAAGAAAACTCAAGCGCGATCTTGCATATCAGTCGGCCAAAAGGAAGCAATTTGGACGTTCTTCTTGACTTGGCTATGAGGATTATCTGTCGCAAGATGAAAGTGGCCATACACACATTCTCTCCCTGGGCCATCAGATACAGGAAATCAACCATAAGGCGCGTACACTCAATGCGATTCGTCGACCTGGGATACACATTGAACTTGCAGATATGGTGCAGCATGCGCAAATCATCAGACATATACGTCACCTTGAGGCTATTATTAGGCTGTCATGGAACTAACTTACCGCATAGGAACTTGGTACGGCGATCTCGCTCACGCCTACTCCTCAGATTCTTCTCACTAAGACGAACATCACCAAGAGGTACGTTCAGAAGTCGCGCAATCAGCCGCACATTGATTGTAGCCATCCTGTCCCTACCAAAAGGAATTTTGAACTGCAATGGCTCCAAGGTAGGATTCCGGATATAAGCGTAGAAGGCACGAACGGTGCTCACATTAGCACGAGCGCGAGCTTCAAAGATCGGACCCCAATGCGCAGCTTCAATGCGCTCGAACAACAAAAACTCCCCGAACAGTAGCCCTTCCACGTCCACCTCAAACAACACTTTACGATCAGTGTATTGGCCATGAGGCATCTCAGCTAGAATCACTCGCTCGAGTTGAGTATGGGGATCCAAATCCCGCTTTGTATGGAACTCTCGGGCTGTAGCTGGACCTGTGGCGGCGCTTGAACTTGCGGCACCACCCCGCGGTCTTCTCGATTGAGCAGGGTGACTTGGCCTAGCCTCATCTGCTGCCATTTTTCTTTTACCCATTAAAGATAGGATGGTGGAGAGTGACAAAAGGCCTAAAATGGCTTCCACGAAAGCCATGGAAAATGGAGAAAATACGAAGAAGTGGCTGTCCAAACTGAAAAAGGGAGATCTAGGCATTGTAGAGGGATGCTTTAAGCTTCCCTAGGATGTATTTTCAAGGAGAAATGAAAATGAAAAAGGGGAATGGAGCACCTCACGATTTCAGCTCGATTTGGGGGTTTTTAGAACTCCAAAAGACTAAATCTGTTAAAGGGAGGGCTGAAAACTGAAATAGATTGATAGAGGGTGGTCGTTTTTGGCCAAGGATGGATTTAGGGGTGGTTTGGAACCATAATTTTTAGAGATGGCAGCTGAAAAATGTAAATGGGGCTAGGGGAAGGGCTGTTTGTGAAGGAAGTGCACGATTTAGGGGTTTTCTACACACGAACCATACATGGGGGGTGTGTAGTACCCAAAATACCCCCAAGAACCAAAGCACGCATCCAACGGGTAAGGGTGGTCGGCGATGTATCGCCGGATCAGTGATGGCATCGCCGACCGACCTCCTATTTGGTCAGCGGGACCACATGGGTCTAGTCCCCCATGGTCCAGGGACCCCAAATAACTATGGGCCCCACCTTGGTTCATTGTATTTTTACCTATATAGGCCCAAACATGAATTCGGGGCTTTCCGGGGTCAATCTGCAATCCTGAATACAAAACCCTATTATGCAGCATATGATTTTGGGGTATAAGGAGCTAGTACATCCATCTAGCCCATTAGTTTCTAAAGAAAGCGAAGTTATAATGGCCTTATGGCCATTTTTCATGAAATTTTACTATTCACTGTAACATTTTGTGAAAGTATGATTTTATGTTATTTTAACATTAGTATTGATTCCTAACATGAAATGGATAAGAAATAATTGAAGATTGGAGTGGTGAGAGGAAGAATTTTGAAGATTTTGGATGAAACAGGATTTTTAAGCCCTAGCGATTGAATACAGGGGTCGTGGTTGTCCCACGGCCCAAGGATTCACATTTACAGGTTTATAATCATTCAAAGAATATCTCAACCCACTTACCTATAACCTAGGAGCTATTCAGGTTGCTTTACGCGACCCTAGATGCGCTACGGACTCGATCACGCGATCGAAATGAATAGACTTCGCCTATTGGTGAATCTGGGATCCTAGAAGTATTTCTAGACCCTTCTCGCACCCACCTAAGTCAAAGGAAGCGACAGCGTACATCGCGTGACCATAACCTAGGCCCGGTTTAATCCAAATCATGCTCTGATACCATCTGTTACATCCCGAAAATCGGGGGTCGAGCAAAAACCCAACTCCCGAGTTCCAAAATGTTATTTATGCAACATAGATATATATGATTGAATGTTGCCTGTGATAATGTATTAAACATGAGTGAGATTAAGCTAAAATAGCATATCACACTCCAGAGACGGTTAAATTTACAAGCGGAAGACTGTGATAGTATGTATAACATATATAAACTGTTGTATGTCTCCAGAGTGTGAATATGTTACCAGGTTATATACATACATGTATACTCTAAAAGTAAACCCAAAGGATATACATGAGTGTTCTAAAAATATAAAATGACAAGTGTCAAGGTATCTAATCAACTTCCCTGTAATCCCGTCAATCAGAACACGCATAAAGGAGGAATCCTCCTCATCATCATCAAGTCCAACTCCGCCTCGCAGGCCGCGCCATCATCTACAATCACAATAGGGACTGGTGGGTGTCCGAAAATACCATCCCGTAACGTGGGAGTGAGTAGCTAACTCAATGGAATAATAGAGCAAGGATTAGTATGTTCTCAAATCAATCATGCGATAATAGTCAAGCAGTAAATCAAACAATCTTAATACTGTTGTTAATGCAATATGACATGACGTGATGTATGCCCTCACCGATGATCTCCCTCATACGGCACCATCTTACGACCGCGACATGCAATCAACCCTCAAGTGCTCCACATCTTCCAGGCACATGTAATGGTATGGTGATATGATTTTCGAGTTATTATTAGTCCATTCAAACAGCAGGATTGGAAAACTAAGGTACTTCCCTTATATCAATCCCAATACATATCCTGTCTAGGGTCGTCACTCCTAGTAATCTCATACGAAGTATATTTTGTAGGTCGCTGCAAGGGCTGTTGCTAGCACTCGTTGCACCACTCCCCCATCACCTTATCAATACAGGCCTACTGTACTCTACTGCTACTGAAGGGTCATCACCTCCCATAGACTCAGAATACGCTTGCGGTCACTACAAAGGACTCGTCGCCTGATCAGTGTAGGCCGACAGCAAGAATATAGTGTCCCATACCACCATAATCTGCTCACGAGACATAGGTGCTCACTGGTCACTACGGGGAGGTTTGTGGCCCCAGCGTAGGCCGACAGCTCGACCACAGTGTCCCATACCACCATGCCCGGCTCATGAGTCTTCGTGGATCAAGGTACCATGGTTAATAGGGTTTACAATGGTAAGTTCAGTACCCTAGGTTCAAGCAGTTATGACTCATGCAGGGTGAACATACAACGGCCAGTCGGGTTACTTGACGGGCTCGACTAGCACGATCGCATCTCAAGTCGAACGACATGAAGTGCGTAAAACACTTCGTGTGGCCTAACCACTGCCGCCAACTCCAAAACACGGCTCGCGTTCAACGACGCGTCGTTCGTGGCCAAGATAAGCCAACCACGAATTCGCTCGGTTACCGACTGCCTGGATTAAGTATAGTCCCAAACAATTATGGAATCACATCAGCAATCATATGAGAGTATTGGAAATGAAATACAACCTTGTGAGCATGTTAACACATGTTATAACCTACAACTTAAGCAAATCTTCAAGCACATGCATTTCATACATATAATGAAATCATGCATTTTGCTAACATGTAGGAAATCATTTACATCAGCATATTAATTGAAAAAATAATCTCAAACTAATTCATAACACCATGTAATTCAATACATACTAATACAAGCATTTATATAAACACTTACACTACACACTTAAGTCTACATATAGTATGTCGACCCGAAGTGCGCATTTAGGCGAATCTCTTCGCCAAACTAATTATGCACATATTCCTAACATTCTAATGCGACAATAAACCATGTCAATCACATCATCAAATTATGGATGAAATCAGTACTTCCTACAAATGACTAAAATACCCTAAATCACATATTCTTCGCCGGTTTACGAAACAGGAAATGGACAGCATGTTGTACATGTCAAACGGCGATGCCGTCAATAATCTACTATTAAATGACATTGAAAGCGTTGTAAACAGTCAATCAAAGCATCTAAAATCTGCACCTTATCTCTTATAAACGTGCGAATTCGAACGGAGCGTATACGCTTCGTCTATGGCGAATAGAGAACCTAATTTACGAGTTCTATCAGTTTGTATGCTATGGAACGGAAAGAATCCCAAATCAGCAACTTATTAGGGTTATTTCTTACCTGAAAATGCGGAGAAATCACCGGCTGAGTGATGGAAGCGTGTTGCTAAAGTATGTGCAACAGGCGGTGCAAAGGCAGGAAAATTCTCTCCTTATCTCTCTCACAAACTCTCACCTTTTCTCTCTCCCAATCTAGGATTTTTCTCAAATTCGGATGGGAGAGAGGAGTGAGGGTTTCAACCCCTTTTATAAGCCTAAAAATGCCCAAAACAGGCTTAGGAACAAAGTTCACTTGATGCTTATCCAAAGCGGCGCTGTTTCGGTCCCAAAGATGATTTCTGGTGGTCCCCTAGCCGAACGCGATCGGACTTAAGCTCATGCATACAGGATCTAGCACGCATCAAGTTTTCAGTCCGGCAGGGTTCGTAGATCACACGTGGTGGTCCAGTTTCAGTTCAGCGGTCACCGCACGTAGATCAGGCCTGCAAGTCTTATGATATGAAATAGAAATTTTTCCTAATCGGTCAGAATGCTTAATACTGACACGTCAAGTCGTGTGCCAGATTTAAATTTTAAATTCCAAATCTGTCCCTATTCTTACTCTCTTCAGTCCAGGCTCAATGAAATAGCCCGTGATTGTCGGTTGGACTTGATTTTTGAAATGATTGTCAAGTCCAGCTAGGCGGTTCTAACGGTCTAAGATAGTAGGTATCGGACTTTCGACGCGTGGTCTAGATCTAATACAAAGTTTCAAGATGGTCCAGAGAACAAACCTGCTTAGAGTTTGATCCGAGGTTATATAGTATTATAGAGTCATTGGTTCTACTCGATTTGGGTCTTGTAGAACGTATTTAAAGTAATCAGGGACTATTTCCCAGTTACTCTAGTGTTGCGCTAGCTAACTTATGCTTAGTTTCTAAAGGAATTAACCTTAAGTGATCTCTTTGGCTATGGAATTGGGTTTTAAGTGATTTTTCAGGTGTTTTAATTAATCCATGGGCTAAGGACGTCTAATCCCAGGTTGGCCAAAATCCGGGGTGTTACAACCTCCTTGGTGCGAGATTGACTTTACTATCTATCTTATGCCCGGTGTGACACCTATTTCCTAGTTGACATATTGTATGCCTCCATGTGAGATGGAGGAATTGAGGAGACAGATTGATGAATTGATAGAGGCAGGCTTCATACGACTGAGTGTGTCACCTTGGGGAGCACCTATTTTGTTTGTGAAGAAGAAGGATGGTTCCCTGCGATTATGTATTAACTATTGCAGGTTGAAACAGGTGACAGTGAAGAACAAGTATCCCTTGTCCAGGATAGATGATTTGTTTGATTAGTTGAAGGGGGCACGGTATTTTTCAAAGATAAATTTGTAGTCTGGGTATCATTAGTTGCACGTCAGGGATGAGGACGTGCAGAAGATAGCCTTCAGGACTAGCTTCGGTCATTATGAATTCCTTGTGATGTCGTTTGGACTCACAAAATCTCTGGCCATGTTCATGGATCTGATGAACAGAGTGTTTCAGCCATTTTTGTTCCGATTCGTCATCGTGTTTATTGACGATATTCTGATATTTTCCAAGAGTCGGGAGAAGCATGAAGAGCATCTGCGAGCTATCCTCGACACTCTTAAGAAGAGCCAGTTGTTCGTACAGTATAAGAAATGTGACTTCTGGGAGGAAGTCAAGTTCCTAGGACATGTGGTGTCCATGGAAGGTATAGCAGTCGACCTCGCTAAGGTAGTCGCGGTTCAGGATTGGAAGTAACTCGGTTTAGTTACTGAGGTGAGGAGTTTTCTTGGTCTGGCAGGGTACTATCGACGATTTATTCAGGACTTTTCCCAGATTACCAGACCATTGTCACAGTTGACATGGAAGGACTTGAAGTTTTCCTGGAATGAGAAGGCCGAAGCAGCTTTTCAGGAGCTGAAGGACAAGTTGACGTCTGTCCCTATGCTACTATTGCCAGAGCAAGGGGTTAAGTATATGATATATACTGACACCTCTCGCGTTGGTCTAGGTTGTGTCCTTATGTAGAAGGACAGGGTGATTACATACACCTCGAGACAGTTGAGGAAGCACGAGGAAAATTACCCTACACACGACCTAGAGTTGGCAGCTGTCATTTTCGCACTGAAGCTCTGGAGACATTACCTCTACGGAGAGGAGTTCGAGTTGTTTTGGACCACAAGAGCCTTAGATACATATTCTCACCGCGAGACTTGAATATGAGGCAGCGCCGATGGATGGAAACCTTAAAGGACTTTAAGTTCGAGCTCTCCTACCATCCGGGCATGGCAAACCTTGTGGCAGATGTATTTTACGGCTCCGCTAATGATAGCAGAATGATACATGGTGGTGTTCATGTGAGACTTTGAGCAGAAACTCATGGTGGAGGAGTCATATGAGATTAACGCACATGTTCGAGTACAGCCCTCATTGATGGCAGGATCATTAAGACTTAGGCTGGCGATGAGCTTTTTGTGAAGATGAGAGAGCGGGTTGGTGCAGATGAGGACTCAGAGTGGACTGTTGGCACAGATGGGGGCTTACATTATCGTGGCCACCTATGCGTCCCAAACATCCTTGACTTGAGACGAGAGGTTCTCGAGTTAACCTATAGTTCAAGGCTTGCGATGCATCCAGGTAGCACGAAGATGTATCAAGACATGAAGAGATTGTACTGGTGGGATAATATGAAGGTTCACATTGCAGAGTTTGTGTCCTATTATTTAACGTGCCAGCAGGTCAAGGCAGAGCATCGTCGACCTCCTGGACTACTTCAACCCATGCTCATAGACGAATGGAAGTGGGATTTTATCTGTATAGATTTTATTTCAGAGCTACCGAAGACAATGAAGGGACATGACTCCATTTGGGTGATCGTCGACCGATTGAAGAAGTCAGCTCATTTCCTACCAATCAGAGTCACGAACTCTACAGACGAGTTGGCCAGATTGTATATCAAGGAGATTGTACGTCTACATGGAGTTCCTTTGGAGATTGTGTCAGACTGAGACACACGATTCACATCTATCTTCTGGACTCGTGTCCAGGAAGCGATGGGTGTGAAGTTGAAGTTCAGTACCGCGTTCCATCTGCAGACAGACGGGCAAACGGAACATGTGAATTAGGTGCTAGAAGATATGTTGCGAGCTTATGTGTTGGATTTTAAGGACAGTTGGGATAACTATTTTCTTTATGCAGAATTCGCATATAACAACAGCTTCCAGGTGAGTATTGGCATGGCTCCCTATGAGGCACTAAATGGTCGCCCGTATAGAGCACCGCATTGCTGGGCAGAAGTGGGTGAGAAGACTCTGATTGACCCAGAGTTGGTTTAGGCGACTTCAGAGAAGACCGACATTATTAGGCATCGACTTCTGACAGCACACAGCAGCTAGAAGAGCTACGCCGATACGAGACGGAGACCGCTTGAGTTTGGGATTGGGGACCATGCATTCCTTAAGGTTTCCCCCATGAAGGGAGTTCTTCAGTTTGACAATAAAGGGAAGCTCATGTCGAGATTCATTGACGTATTTCAGATACTTGATAGAGTGGGGGCAGTAGCGTATCACCTTGCTTTGCCCACACCACTCGCAGGCGTGCATAACATATTCCATGTGTCCATGTTGAAAAAGTATGTTCCTGATCCTTTGCACATTATTAGTTGGGAGCAGGTGCAATTGAGCGACGATGCTAGCTATGTACTGCGACTGACACGTATCTTAGATAGGAAGGATCAGGTATTGCGTAGCAAGGTCATCCCACTTGTGAAGGTACTGTGGACGCATCACAGTGAAGAATAAGCTACTTGGAAGACTGAAGCTAAGGTCAGAAAGAACTACTCTCAGATCCTCGAGGAGTACGAAAAGGTATAAATTTCGAGAATGAAATTTTTCTTTAAGGGGGGTAGATTGTAACGTCCTGGAAAAATTCGTACAAAGATCCGAGTACCACATCTAGCAGAAATCCTTTAGAACCAAATCCTTCAAAAATTGATCAAAAATTAACTAGCGCTAAACTAGATTACTTGTGAAATTAGCACCAATCACTTTAAATGCGATCTGTAAGACCCAAAACCTATATAATTAGTAATGCTACGTTACCCTGAAATCTAGGATCCAACTCTAAACCCTGTTGCTCTCGGTAGCATTCAGAAACTCTGTAACGGACCTGGACCACATGTCGAAAGTCCAATAGCGATGAACTTAGACAATTATGACTGCCTAGTTGGACTTGACTATCACCTCAAAAATTAAGTCCAGATGAGGTCCTCAGGTGATTTGCTTGAGTCCGCAGTGAAGAGTGTGAGAAAGGTGAATCTATTTAGAAATTAAATATAAATTTAAGTAATATGAGTCGTGTCGCTTACGTGCCATTTATAAGCATTCTGACCGTTGGATTCTGACCCAAATTCACCCTCGGATCAGGGAAGATGCCCACATATACCAATATGCTTATGGCCCTGATCGAGTTTCGATGACCGCTGAATTGAAACTGGTCCTCCACGGCCTATCTGGCAACCCGATCAGAATGAAAACTTAACTTGATCAAGTTCCAATAATTTTGACCTTAAGTCCGACCGCATTCAGTAAAGAGACCTCCAGAAACACTCCGTTGGATCGAAATAAGTCCGATTTGGTTATAACCTAAGTTTACCATGGCCCTAAGACTAATTTTGTCAATTTTGGACCTATATATGGACCTTAAACCCTCTCTCACAAATTCCATACGAATTCTCAAATCCTAGCCTAGAAAGAGAGAAAGTGAGAGAGAACTTGGTGATTCATCTTGGGATTCTTCCCGACTACTCTACTTGCCTAATCTATCGCATCTAAATTGTTATTCCGGTGATTCTAATTCCATTTTTGGGTAAGAAAATCAAACCCTAACCTGTTTTGGAATTTAGAATAGTCTAAGTGTTGATGTAGCTAACCTAATTCATGCCTTAGGTTGTCTATTCGCCGTTGATGAAGACTTATCTTCTAAATAATATTCGTTTTACATTTTCTGATTTAAGGTGCGGACTATATACGTATAGGTTATGGTTTTCAAGACTTTCAATGTCTAATAATGATTTATTACTGACGTGGACACTATTACACATGCTAAATGCGTTATCTGTTTTGTTTTACGTATAGGTCTAACCTATGTTGTAAATAGGGTATTTCATATGTTTGTTAAAATATTTGTATGCCTAAGGAATTTGATGTTATGATTGCCATAATTATTTGTCGTAGGTATATGATTGTAATGTATGCGACAACTCCTTGGCAAAAGGATTTGCCCTAATATGTAATATGGCCGACATACGTGATGTATGTTGAAAGGAGTAGTCTAAGTGTTTGTGAAAATGTCTAAATGAGTTAGTAGTTAGTAAAGTATGATTTATGAGGGAGTTGAGATATGAAATCCCAACTACCATGCTTGTGTGTTTGATTTCCTCCATGAATTGTTTAGTTTACTTATTCATGTTAACTGTGTGTATGATTTCCTCCATGTATGGTGTATTCATGTTTAAGTTATATGTCATAACATGTTCATATGACTGTAGGATTTACCTTACATGTTTATTATTGTGATTGTACGTTGTTGGGACTATATCACACTCCATGTAATCGATAACTGCTCTCGAACTGGTGGTTGAGATCGCTTTCACCACGCAGGATGTGTTCGATGAATTCGAGCCGTACTTGGGATGTTCGGCAGTGTTAGGCCACATGGAGTGCTTATGCATTTCATGTCGATCAACTCTACGTGTGATCGTTCTAGTCGAGCTCGTCAATTAATCCGATTGACCGATGTATGTTCATTATGTTTGGATGCTACTACTTGAATCTAAGGTACCAAACTCACCAGTGAAACCCTATCAACCTTGGTACCATGATCCTTAAGACTCATGAGCTGGACATGGTGGTATGGGACACCGTGGTCGTGCTGTCGGCCTACACTGGGGCGACGAGCCTCCCCATAGTGAACAGTTAGCAACCTAGACTCTTGAGCCGATTATGCTGGTATGAGATACTATATTCGAGCTGTCGGCCTACTCTGATTGGTGACGAGCCCTTTGTAGTGACCTCGAGTATATCCTGAAAGTGCATTGGGGTGACAAGCCTCATTGTAGTATCTAGGATATAACTAGACCTATATTAATTGGTGACGATCCCTTTATAGCGATCTAGAACTATAATATCATATGAGATTGTCTAGGACTGACGACCCTAAAATGGATCATTGTTTGGGTATTGATATAAGGGAGGTACCTTAGCTTCTCAATCCTACTATATGAAAATGACTAATAAGAACTTGATAATCATGTACATGCACCGCACTGCATGTGCCATTTGGCATTGGGCAGAGCACGGATGAAGTGACTGACATGCGTGACCGTAAGATGAAGATCGCAGAGGGAGTGTAGGCGAGGGCATGCATCATTACTTCATATATATTTATATTAATTAGAGTAATTAGGGATGTTTGATTGTATTACTTCATCATTATTGCTTGATTGAATTGATAACATGTTAACCTTTGCAGTATAGTTCCACTGAGTTGATCACTCACTCCCACGTTCTTGGACGGTGCTTAAATACCAACCAGACTCTGACTTAGCTGAAAGTGGTGGTGATGCCTGCGAGGCTGAGCCGGAGTTTGATGAGGACAAGGAGGCATTCTCATTCATGCAGTTCTCAGGAGGGTCCATGTGAGCCATGTCCTAATTGAAGGGGCTTATGGTCTATGTTTGTAGTGGACTATTTCATTTAGATATTTGTATTTTGAAGTAAACTTTGTACTTATTGACCTGGAAGAGAACTCATATTTTGGAGACTTGTATTGATGTATTTATGTATTTCAGACTTCCACTTGCATTTTCTCACTGTCCCTGAATTATGATTTGCTGATTTGTCTTAATCTATTTCATGTTTTATGCACTAATATAGACAACATACATCCATCATTAAATATGTTGCATAAGTGATGTTTTGGAACTCGAGAGCTGAGCTATGCTCGACACTCGATTTTCAGGGCGTTACAAACGGACATACAACTTTTTTCCCTCTTGTCATTCTCCGATGGCTAATTCATATTCTCTCACTATGTCTGTCGATGGTGACGATGTGGAAATTACTCCTGCATCCATTGCTAACATCCTTGGTCTTACTTTGTCACCCGTCGGTCTCGCAAACATGGACCTTGAGAATGTTGAAACCTAGTCCATGGTCACAAAATTTCTTTGTCATGGCCGTGATATTCCTTGGTACCAAGGAAATGCACTGAAATCTAAATTCATGGAACCACGACTTCATATTTTGTATGGTATCCTTGCCTCCAACATATACCCTCGAAGTACCAATCGTTCGGATCTCACCGAGTTCATGGCCATGGTCGTATACTCCGTCGCCACAGGGATCAAAATCTTTCTTCCTATTTTGATTGTGCATCAATTAGTATATGCAATTCATACCGCTTGGGATATTCATTTTCCCTATCCTTGGATCATTCACAATGTGTGTACTGCGATTAATTTTCCGACAATAAGTGATCCGAAACTTCCCCTTTATCTCTTCAACAAGAACAATATTAGAAGGATGGATTTAAAGTTCTAAAAATTTCCAGAAGACCAACCCAAGGAAGGGATTCAGGAAGAGGGAGAAGGTGGTGAAGGCAATGCTCCAGCTGAAGGTGCTGGAATGGTTGAGGGTGACCCTCTTGAGCCCCAACAAGCTCTATCCTCCTTTAAAGCCATGTATGCAAAAGGGTTCAAGCTCCATCAGGATATGATTGAAGCAACAATGAGAGAAGTCATCCAGCTAAAAGTGTCCTGAATGCAAGGTTCACTAATTTGAAATGACTAGTGAATGGGGTGCAGCAATCGGTGCAACAATTGGTGGATCTGATCACCTACAAACATGATGACACCGCACCATCTTCCCCCACTCCTCTGCCATAGTGCTGTCATCTAGGAGCTATCACATTAACCCTACTCTCATCTCCACGTATGAGCATTGGTATCTTTTTGAATGCCCTACGCTCACATGAGTGTATGTGATAGATCACTAACCTACATAGTCTGATAAGTTTTTTTGGATACGTATATGCCCATGGATGGGCTGGATACTTGTGTTTGTTTTTGGGTGCCCATGAATGGGCTTGATTTTTATTTTGATTTGGGATGGAGGTCATACTACTGACAACCTAGGGAAGTACATATTTTGGATAATGTGTTTCATGGCTGGTTATAATTCGTATCTACTTATTGTCATATTTATACTTTGTGATCCCCTATTTTATTTGGTTTATATCGACTGTAGTTTGTGATACGTATGATGCTTGATCTTTATCTCCATATTATTTGCTTATTTCAATGCTCTTCTTTGCCCTGATATGCATACATGTTTTCTGTAATGAGATGTTCTTTTACATCTATCTATTGTGCTTATTTTATTTAAATTTTGGTTCTCCCATGTACTTCAACTTCAGTCAATATCCACTGTTACATTATCCTTTGCCAATGACTGAAAAAAAGGGGGAGAACAAATCCACACCCCAAAAATTGTGTGTGTATCTGCTTGTGGATGGTGGTGGAGGTGTTAGGGGGAGCAGTTGTAAGACGATAGGGGGAGATTACTGTTAAGGGGACTAACTACTAAATGTGTGTATGTGCAAACTAGATAACTTTGTAAAATTTTGTAAACACACAATTTAGGGTGTTTGTCTAGAAGTTGTTCTAGGGTGTTTTGGTGTTTTGTCACGTAATTAACAAAGGGGGAGATTGAAAGTGCCTTGGTTTGTCAATTAGCGTGAACGTTGAGTCAGTTAGACAGAGGAGCCCCATAGGAAGATTAATCAAGTGTCTGCCTCAACTGGATGTGTGCTAGAACTCACCATAGATAAATCTTAGCCTCACATCCCATGTTCCAAAACACCAAGTACTTAAATCCCTAAAAATTGAATAGAACACCCAAAGTTTTTGTGGTTAGAAAACTTTTCCAAGCTTCAGGAAAAATCTTTAAGTTTTCTACCTTTGTCGATTAACAGATACATGGATTGATGTAATCGAATCCTGTTGTCGATGTCCTCAAAGCTCACTCGATATTATCGAAATGAGGACATAAGATGTTCAGCAACAACAAAGATCTCTGGACCAAATTATTGATATATCAATAGACGATTTGATATCATCGAAATTTGAATATCGAGTCCATCGAGTAGACTCGATAAAATTGACATCGGGTCTATTGTGTCTAAAGTTCTACAAAGGCAAATCATGTAATCCTTGATGTATTGAAGAGCTCCTCGATATCCTTGAAATTCAAATCTCCATGATAACGGAAGCCCTTCGATGATATCGGTCTGGGACACAAATCTATCTAGCAAGTTTTTCAGGTTAATTTTCTCGGATCGAGGGTAATTCGATGAAATTGATATTCAAATATCGATCATATTGAGGAATGATCAATGTCCTCGAAATAGGACAAAAACTGTCCAGTAAACTTATAAGAAAATTCCTTGGAATTATCGATGAATCGACACTGCTCTCAATATCATCGACATTCAAATTTCGATGATATCGAGTGATGCTCGATCATATTATTTACCTGGAATTCTTCAAAGCCAAGTCTCTCACATTTTCAAAGATGAGGAATTGAACCTCGTGTCGATGAAATTAGAGTTCAAAATTTGATGACATCGACACACGTTCGATTTCCTTGAACAGCCGGCAAAAGGTTTCAAAAGTGTTTAACATTTGAGTTCGTGTCATCGAGCAGCCAGTCGATGATATCAAGAGTATACGCTTGATGATATCGACCTTGCTCGATGATATCGAACTCTGTAAAAAATGTGACCGTTTTATATCTGTTGGAACCTTTTTCCTATTTAATGAGAGCTTTCCCTTGGTTATTTGTAGAGAAAAATAGAGAGTGCTTTTATGTGTTTAACCCTAGATCATATACCCTAAGCCTTTTCTCTCATTGGAGTTCATCCTCCAATCCACCCTCATCATTGACATTCAATAGAGTGGATTGCGGAATGAACTTCTACATTCAAGGATCCTACAACTACCAACTTAATGGCAGATCATTAACATGGGATGCCTTGAATGCATAGATGATTGGAATCGCTCTATCTCCCTTATAGGAAAATATTTAATAGAGTAGGATTCCATCATAACCTTGACCCAACACATCGCCTTGTATTGGTAAGTCTTTTAAGTTGTGAATCAAAGGAGCTGAAGATTCCTCATCATCAAAGGAGGAGATCTTCATCAACGTGCTGAATGGGGCTCATCTACTTATTTGTAAGTCATTAGATTTCAGAGGACCTTTGTGATCATTCCTTTTGTATGTTAGGTCTAAGTTGTTTCTCACCCCTTGCAAGTCCTCACAGGAGGCCTTCGGCAGGAGTATACGTGAGGGTACTTTGTGTTGACCCTTGCTCTTTGGAGAGCATAAACTCTTAGATCCTTGTGTAGGTCCTTGACCTATATGATCTAAAACTTGGGTGCTTTGTGTTGACCCTTGCTTATGGGAGCATGGTGAGGTTCCTTAAGTGCATCCTTGGCTTATGTGGCTGAAAATTCGGGTGCTGTGTGTTGACCATTACTCATGGGAGCATAAAGTGTGTCATATTGACACATTATGTCAGCCTAAGTGTAGGTTGTACTGGTTAGAGGTGAACCTGAACCTATTTGAAACGTCCTTTAGTGAGATCCGGTACACTCAAGGGTTGAGTGTGTCCGTCAGAAGTGGAGTAGACAAGTAGTCGAACCACTATAAAAATGACTGTGTTTGCAATTACTATTTTTTATTATTTGTGTGATTTCCTTAAATGCATTCATACTTGATTATTTGAGATTATATCTCACGCACACAGTCACATCCATCATAACTGATTTACATCTTGTTTATCTCTTAATTAGTTTTATGAATGGATCCTCTATTAGGCTTGGAAGCCATTAGAGTTACTCTAAAGAAATCCTGATACATGCATATTTTCTCAGGATAAGAATGATAGGATTTGAAATTATCATAAA
This sequence comes from Magnolia kwangsiensis, assembly GCA_037074715.1. Lineage (NCBI taxonomy): Eukaryota > Viridiplantae > Streptophyta > Magnoliopsida > Magnoliales > Magnoliaceae > Magnolia > Magnolia kwangsiensis. The sequence continues at coordinate 98,649,526 of CM073572.1, read as the reverse complement.
ATATTAAAAATTCCTATTCACCCCCCTCTAGGACATATTGGCATATTCCCACTTAAGCTAAAGTGGTCACTACCACAATTTCAGATTGACATGATTGTTGCAAAGATTCCCTAGGTATTTGTAACACGTGGTATTTTCCTCGAACTGAATGTGGGCCCACATCTCCTAGCCCGAGTATCACTTCTGCACACAAGACGTGGTGTCAGAACCGTATTGACGCTGCGGTCGCAAGGGTACAAGTTTTGAGTCGAGTCAACTTTAATATACGGGACACGACTCGGGTACAAGTTTCGACCGGGAGGACTGCGAAGGCCTACGGAATGATACGTGATAGGATACAGGTCTCACATGTCCCTTTGACATCTTTTCTTACTGAAGAATGACATTCAGACTGTGTAATTCCCCCACCACTTTTCGGTGATGCATGTTGAGTATTTTTTCTAACATGATGGGGCAATATCTAGAGATCTTCATGGAGAATTTTATGTATTTGGTCCATCTTTCAATGATTGCTTAGAAAATCTTAAATGTGTGCAAAAAAGATGTGAAGAAAAGAATTTCGTACTTAATTGGGAGAAGTGTCATTCATGGTTCATAAGGGAATAGTCCTTAGAGATATCATTTTGTCAAAGGAAATTGAGGTAGATAAAGCTAAAATTGATCTTATCTCTACCCTACCCCCAACCAAAAGCATACAGGACGTGCGATCCTTCTTAGGACACACTAGATTTCATAAAATGTTCATAAAGGACTTTAGTCACATCTCTCATCCTTTATGCAATCTACTTCAAAAGGATATTCCATCTGAGTGGACTGAGCAATGCTAAGAAGCTTTTTCTAAGCTCAAGTGCATGTTGACTACCTCACCTATTATACAACCGCCCGATTAGAATATTCCTTTTGAACTTTTGTGTGATGCATCTGACTATGCTATTGGGGCGGTGTTAGGCCAGAGAAAAGAATAGAAGGCTTATATTATTCATTATGCGAGTAAGACTCTAAATTTAGCCTAAGTGAATTACTCTACTACAGAAAAAGAACTCTTGGTCATAGTATTCACTTTGGACAAATTTAGATCTTACTTGATCGGATATAAGATCATTATTTACACCGATCTTGTAGCATTAAGTATCTTATTTCAAAGAATGATGCTAAGTCTCGCTTGATAAGATGGATCCTCTTACTCCAAGAATTTGATTTGGAGATAAAAGATAAAAAGGGAGTAGAAAACGTAGTGGCTAATCACCTTTTGAGGCTTAACCTCCTTGATTCCCTTAAGATGTCGCCCATAAATGACATGTTCCCTAACAAACTATTGTTTAAAGTCTCTTACTCACCTTGGTTTGCTGATATTGCTAATTATCTTGCCACAGGTTTCACACCGACACATTGGACTGCACAAGATAAGAAGGAAATTTTCACCAAGGTTAGCAAATCTTTCTAAGATGATCCTTATTTATTTAAATATTGCTCAGATCAAATTCTAAGGAGGTGTGTGCCAGACAATGAACACCAAAGTGTCATCTCCTTTTGTCATTCTCAGGGTTGTAGTGGTCACTTTTCTGCTAAAAAGACCACAACCAAGATTCTGCAGTGCAGCTTTTACTGACCCACTATGTTTAAGGAAAATCATGAGTTTTGTAAATCTTGTGAGTGTTGTAAAAAATTAGGAGCATTGTCCCATTAAAATATGATGCCCTTGAACCCCATTATGATTATTGAAGCATTTGATTACTCGGGTATAGATTTCATGGGAGCATTCCCCTAATCTTTCAAAAATTTATATATTTTGCTCATCGTAGACTATGTCACTAAATGGGTTGAAGCGATTTCATGCTGGAACAATGACCATCAACCAGTCATTAAATTCTTAAAAGAGAACATCCTTTCCTAGTTCGGAACACCTCGTGCCATTATTAGTTATGGGGGCTCACATTTTTATAATATGCCATTTGCAAACTTAATGAAGAAATATGGCATCTCCCACAAAGTGAGCACTCCATACCACCTACAAACAAGTGGGATCTTGGAAAAGACAGTTAACCTTAACCGTAAGGATTGGTCAATCCGATTGACCAATACCTTATGGGCTTACCATACCACATTTAAGACCCCTATTGGAATGTCTCCCTTTAAATTGTCTATGGGAAGGCTTGCCGCTTGCCTATGGATTTGGAACATAGGGCCTATCAGGCGATTAAAAATATGAACTTCAATTTAGACAATGTTGGCTCACTACGCAAGTTACAATTGAATTAACTCGATGAGATCCGAAATGATGCATACGAGAACTCGAGAATTTACTAGGACAGGATAAAGGTGTTCCATGATAGGAACATCCTTCAAAAATCATTCTTAGTTGGTCAAAAAGTCCTTTTATACAATTCTCGGTTACACCTTTTTTCGGGTAAACTCCGATCTCGTTGGATTGGTCCTTTCACTGTTACTAATGTCCATCCTCTTGGGGACATCGAGATAAAGAATCCAAATAATAATAATGCTTTTAAAGTAAATAGACATGGGCTGTAGCCATTTGTTGAGAAATTTGATTCAGAGAACATGTCCATAGCTCTGATTGATCCTATTTACCAGGATTGACCTCCTAGTATGATAGAGGTATAGTTAAGTTTATTACTTTTATAGAATTTAGGACTATGATAGTTTTCTTCCAATGTTTTAGGATAGTTTGCTTTCCATTTGTTTAGGATAATTTACTTTTCGGTTGTTTAATTCTTATGCTAACCCACATTCACGCTGAGATCCTTTGGAAAAAGCCTTAAAATTCCTTCATCAGGTACTGTCTTTCCATCACTTCTCCTTTAATTACACTGTGTCTTTTGCAAATCATGCTTATTTCTTTTACATTGAGGATAGTGTAGATTTTAGATTGGAGATGGGAGATTAGGTAAACTAATCAGTGTTTTCTCAATTTTGATCGAAATTTATAAATTTTTTTTAATTTTTTTCAATGTTTATCTGTTTAGAAGCGATGAATTGTGTATTTAAGAATGTTTTGAGTATGATGATAAGATAGAGGTTAAACTTTGAATTGTTGGAGTTTGATCATCTAAGTAATATATCAATTACAATTCCTGCACTTAATTGATTAAGAGGGAGTTTGAATAGCATGTTAATCTAAATTACAAGACATGTTCAATTTACTTTCTATGAATAGTACTAGATCTTCTGATTGTTAGTATGAAGATTATTAAAAGATATTGAGAATCGAGTCTGGAGAATTTTATCCACTTTAAAAGAAGAAAATGACTGGTTAAATTAAATATATATATATATATATATATATATATATATATATATATATATATATATATATATATATATATATATAGGAGATCGACAAAAATGTCATGCATGGTGAAAAGATTGAAAAAATTTAAAAATGAATGAAAAATCTGAAAGTAAAGAGAAGAGATTGAAAAGACTGAATGAATACAAATGACCATCGACATAAAATCAAAAACTTAAAAAGTAATGAAAAGGGGATAGGTTCGGAATTAGTACTCCAGTTTTAAACCAATCTTAAAGTGTTGAGCATAGTGAACATTATGAAAAGATAGTATTTTTATGAGAAGTAAGTTTATTTCCACTGAGCACATTAAAAAACTTGATATGCGAACTATGCTCTGACTTGCTTATATGATTCGGCTCTAGGTTTTCAAAATCTCACTTTCTCATCTTGAGTCCACTCATTCAAACTTAATTACATAAAAGATTATTTTCTGAAAAAGGTTTGAACATTGCGTATTGAAGTTCTATTTTCTCATATTTTGCTCGAGACTAGCAAAATGCTAGTTGGGGATTGTGTTGAGGGTCAAATATTACATATTATCTCCCATTTATTACTTGGTTTTATGAACATGATAATGCTTAATGTTCTATTTTAATCAAGTTTGTGTTGCAAGGTGAATTTAAGAGCTTGAATTGAAAAGAATGCTAAAAGCATGAATTTAACGCTCAAGAATCATCAAAGCCAAGAATGGATCTTATGAGACTAAGAATGAAGAATTCACATGCCAAAGATCCAAGAAAACCAAGTGAGGAATGAAGAGAATTGAAGACTTGAAGTGAAGAAAAGGAAGTCCAAAAATCTGTTTCCTTTGACTAGCTGAAGATTCCTCGACTCAAACTCCAAAGATAAAATCCTCTAAATTCCAGTCATCTTCGACCAGTCGAAGGTGACCCTTGACCAGTCGAAGGTGAGCCTCGACCAGTCTTAAGTAACGTAGATTTTTTGTGAACTGTGTAGATTTAGGCGGTTTCCAGATTTTTCCAACTCAGTGCGAAAGGAGGTGCCGTAAAACTATAAATAGGAGTCCCTAGGATGAACCTAGGAATCTTTTAGGGTTTGAGGAGTGGAGAAAAAGTATGGAGAATCCGTCGCCAAGAGTTTTTTTTCCTCTTCCTTTATCATTTTCATGCTTTTCTTAAGAGATTTTAGTTCAATCATGTCTAAAGCGTGATGGGATGTTTTATATTATTTTGATTCATGTTTAAGTTGAACTCTCTTTGATTCTAGTTTGATATTTAAGGAATACTTTCAGTTCTTAATGGTTTGTTGTGACTCAAATTACAATAGATCTAGGATAGCTTTGAGTATATTCTTTTCATGTATTGAGATTATGAAATTAAAAAACCCTATTGTTCACCATCATCCCATGGGCACGGTTGGGTGATGAAATTCCTTCTAATCATCATGATTGTCTTATGTTTGTTCGTGAGATTGGTATATCCTATTGTGAGCCATTGTCTCTTGGGCATGGTTTTGTGATGGAATCACTTCCAGTTCTTACAACTCTCATCCACTGAGAATTAGGTCAAAGGAAGTTCAGATTTAATTTTGCTAAGATATTTTCCAACTAGATAAGACGAGACTCAGATTCTAGTTGTGTCATTGAATCAAGCATAGATCTCCCTGATCTCTACAAGTGGATCCTTATAAACCCTAGTTACCACTTTTGAATTTGTTAGTTTTAATCACTTTAATCAAAATTACTCTCTCAATTAATTTAGATTTAGATTCACATCTTCTTCTAGTTCTAGTTCTAGTTACCTTTAAAATACATATGAGATTAGTCCCTGTGGATTCAACCTCGGTCTCACCGAGATTATTACTACATTGCGATCCTATACTTAGGGTTGTGAACACTTATCTAAATCACTTGGCCCAGGGTAACTGTAGCAGCTCTGAGACTGTGATCCATGATCCAAATTTAGGTATCACCCATTTATCTCATAAATCAATAATTCCAAATGTAATGCATGATGCCCAAAGGTGTGAGGATCAACTCAATATGGGTCGTCACCCAAACACCAAGTATTATTACTTGGTTCCGAGGTGCACGCTTGTCACATTAAACCGAAAACCCATAAGGAAAATGACTCGTCACCCAATGCCACTCATGGCTGGGTTGTTTAAATAGTGCTCTGACATTGAACCATCAGTTGGGTAATTTGACGGATTTCGCTCGAATAATGATATATCACCTCTATCAGTACTCGATGGTCACTACGAGGAGGCTTGTCACCCCAATGTAGGCTGAAAACATGAATACATTGTCCCATAGCACCATGCTAGGCTCCTGAGACTCGGGGATTATATTACTAACAGTTACTAATAGACCTCTCTAAGGCATGGGGTGCTCTAGATTCAGGTAGGCATTATCATACATGGTAGACACATACGGTTAGTGGGCTATTAGGCTAATTCGGTTAACTCGGACTAACTCCAGCCTAAGCGTCATTGGGTGCAAGCATCCCGTGTAGTCCAACTACTACTAGTTATCCATGTTTAGCTCGGATCAATCGGACTAGTCTTGGGCAGCCAAGCCAATTAAGGCCACCCTCATGGATTCGCAATTTGTCGGTCAACCCGGCTACCCTAGTAGTTTAAATTAGTCAATCACATTAATAAATTGACTATCGCGACTAAAGGGATGGATATAAACAATCTATCAAAAAAATTCTACTTTATAGTGCATTTCATCGAACATGTAGGAAGCATTACATGAAAAGTAAGCAGTCATACAAGTGCGCACTGGTTAACAGGCATTCATCTACTCATTATATCAATCATCAATCGGCACTAATTAACACGTATTCATCTATATGTTACCCAAATCAATAATTGACACTGGTTAGCATGCATTTGTCTACACATTACACAAATTGTTGTTTGGCACAAGTTAACATGTATTCATCCATTCACAACATAAATCATTAATTATGTCATGGGATTTAATAAACAGAAACCTAGGGGTAATGGTCTGCACCTTTAAGAATGAATCCTCAATTTTGAGCTCCTAGGATTATGAATTTGGGGGAAAATGATTCCTACACCAAATTCAAAGGAATTTGTTGAGAATTATGCAATTAATTCTAAAAAAACTTAAGTTGGGAAGCATGGTTCGTTTCTTACCTCTCAATCGAGAATGAGATGGATTTGACAGAGGAGAATGACTGAGGCTACTGCTTAATCAAAGGATGTAACATCTCGAAAATCGGGGGTCGAGTAGAAACCCAACTCCCGAGTTCCAAAACATCACTTATGCAACATAGATAATGATAAATGCATGGTGTCTGTAGAATGGCATTAAACAAGATTGGAACTAAGCCAAAACAGCATATCATACTCCAGAGACAGTTAAATTTTGTAAGTGGAAGACTGTAATAGATATATAAAAGATATAATAAATTGTAAGTCTCCAGAGTGTGAACATGTTACCGAGTTAAACATATACATGTATACTCCCAAAATAGAAAGAAAAGAATATACATGAGTGTGTAAATAAAAAGTAAAATACCAATTGTCTTGGCATCTAATCAGTAACCTAGTAAACCCATCGATCAAAACCTGCATATAGGACGGATCCTCCTCATCATCATCAAGTCCGACTCTGCTTCGCAAGCATCGCCACCACCTGAAAATAAAATAGGGACTGGTTGGTGTGCGCAACACCGTCCTGTAACGTGGGAGTGAGTAGCTAACTCAATGGAATCATAGAGCAAAGATTAGCATGTTATCAAATCAATCACGCGATAATGGTAAAGCAAGCAATCAAACATTCCTAAACACTGTGATTAATGCAAGCATGAAATGACATGATGGATGCCCTCACTGACATACTCCCTCATGCGACACCATCTTACGTCCGGGGCATGCTTTCTTCCCTCAGTGCTCCACATCTTCTAGGCACATGTAGTGCGATATGAATATGATTACCGAGTTGTTATTAGTCCTTTTCATACAGTAGGATTTGAAAACTAGGGTACCTCCCTTATATCATTCCCAACAAGGATCCTGTCTAGGGTCGTCACTCCTAGTAGTCTCAGACGATGATATATTTCTAGGTCGCTGCAAGGGCTGCTAGGGCTGTTGCACGCACTCATTGCTCTACTCCCCCATCACCTTATCAATACAAGCCTAGTTGTACTCTTGTTGCTATGGAAGGGTCGTCACCTCACGTAGACTCACAGTACGCTCGAGGTCACTACAAAGGGCTGTCAGGGCTATTGCTCGCACTCGTTGCACCGCTCCCCCATTACCTTATCAATGTAGGGCGACAGCAAGAATATAGTGTCCCATACCACCATAATTTGCTCATGAGTTTGGGTTGCTCACTGGTCACTACGAGAAGGTTTGTGGCCCCAGCGTAGGCCGACAGCTTGACTACGGCGTCCCATACCACCATGCTCGGCTCATGAGTCTTTGTGGATCAAGGTACCACGGTTATCGGGTTATCACTGGTAAGTTCAGTACCCTAGGTTCAAGCAGTTATGACCAATACAAGGTGAACATACATTGGTCAGTCGGGTTACTTGATGAGTTCGACTAGCACGAGCGCACGTTGAATCGACTGACATGAAGTGCAGAAACACTTCGTGTGGCCTAACCACTGCCGACAACTCTAGTACGACTCGGGTTCATCATACAAATCCTTCGTGGCGAATAGAATCCCACCACGAACTCTAATCCGTTACCGACTGCCTAGACTAGAGTACAACCCCAAACACTTACAAACTAAATCAATAATCATACGAGCGAGACAGAATTGAAATACAAGAAATTCTGACATATTAGTAGCATGTTATAACATACATCATAAGCAATTAACCATACACGAGTACTTTACACATAAGGTGATCAATTGAATACAACATGCATGGAAGAATTCATATACATCATTAAATTAGTTGAGAATCCAGTCTCAACGCTAATCTACAACACCATTTACTCAATACTTATTAATACATACAATTATACAAACACTTAGACTACACAACTCCAACGTACTTGACGTATGTTGATTTCAACGTATACTATGATAAACCCTTATATCAAGGAGGTGTCTAATACACAACAATCATGTTCTTACATTTAATACATATGGTAGGCATAAATCATATTGATTTAGGCATTTCAACAAACACTTAATTTACACACATTAGTCTACATAGCATATGTCGACCAATATGTGCATTAGGGCGAATCTCTTCACCAAATAGATCATACACGCATAACTAGTATAGGTACATGGAAAATACTCATGGTAATCATATCAGTAAAATACGTACGTATACAGTATTTCCTACAAATACCCTAAATCTCATAATCTTCATATGTATTCGAAATGAAAAATGGACAGCATGTTCTACATGTCAAACAGCATTCTTGTCAACAACCTACCATTAAACGACATTGAAATCTTTGAAAATAGGTAATCTAAGCATCTAAGATCCACACCTTATGTCGTAGGAGCTTAATGAATCGAATAGGAACTCTACGTCATCGTCAATGTCGATATGACGACCTATAACACAAGGTGAGTTAGCTACTTAGCTACTTGTACCCTTTAGAACCTTAAAATAGGTTAGGGTTAGGGTTTTCTTACCTAGAACGAAGTTAGAATCGCTAGAATAGCGATGCAGATGGATGACTTTGGCATGTGGAGCAGCAGGGAAGAATCTCAGGAGAAAGCCCCAACTTCTCCCTCACTTTCTCTCTCTTCTCTCCTCTCTCCTAGGGTTTTCCCCAAATTCGTATGGGTTAGAAAGCTAAGGGTTTAAGTCCCTTTTATAAGCCCAAACATAACCAAAACAGACTCCAAGTCAAGGTATACTTAAGTTATAATCAAATCGGGTCTGTTCCGATCCAACGGGGCACTTCTAGAGGTCCTGTTACTAAATGCGGTTGGACTTAAGCTCACTAACATCGGATCTTTAGTCAGTTAAGTTTTCAGTCCGATCGGATTTTCAAATCATCCATGGCAGACCAGTTTCAGTTCAGCAGTTACCGAACCCAGATCAAGACTACAAGTTTCATGACATGAAGGAGAAATTTTTCCTGATCCGAGGGTGAAATTTGGTTGAATTCTGATGATCAGAACGCTTAAAACTACTGCACAATGACACGTGCCAAATTTTGAATTATATTTCTAAATCTTTACCCTTTTCTCATTCTCTTCACTCCGAACTCAGTAAAATGGTATCGGGACATCAGTTGGGCTTGATTTTTGAAATGATTTTCAAGTCCAACTAAGCGGCCATAATGCTCTGAGATTATAGATATCAGACTTTCGACGCGCGGTCTAGATCCAATACAAATTTTTAAAGGGTTCCTGAGAGCAAACAGGTTTAGAGTTTGATCCTAGATTTTAGGGTAACTGTAACACCCTGAAAATCGAGGGTCGTGTATAAACCTGACTCCCGAGTTCCAGACCGTCACTTATGCAACAAAAATGATTATGATTCAATGTTGTCTGAGTTAAAGCATTCACATGAGTAAAAGTATACCAAAACTGCAATTCATACTCCAGATTCAGTGATAAAAGCAAGCGGAAGACTAAAGGATATACATATCACTGTATGGAAAACAAAATAGATCTCAACTGTCTCCAAAGTAGGAATACATCTCTGAGTCTCATATAAATGTAAATAAACAGAATCAAAATGTCAAAAATAGTCCCATTGAGAAGTCCCGCCAATCCAGGCCACCTAAGCAAAGCCGTCGTGGTACTGCATATATGAGAACTCGTCCTGGTCCTCATCATAATCCGACTCTGTCTCCTGAATCACTGCCTCACCTGCATCTAAGACAGGGTCTGGTGGGTGTTGCAAACACCATCCCGTAACGTGGGAGTGAGTAGCTAACTCAGTGGAATAATAGAGCAAAGATTAGCATGTTCTCAAATCAATCATGCGATAATAGTATAGCAGTAAATCAAACATTCCTAATACTGTTGTTAATGCAATATGACATGACATGATGGATGCCCTCACTGACGATCTCCCTCATACGACACCATCTTATACCCGTGGCATGATTTCCTTCCACAGTGCTCCACATCTTCCAGGCACATGCAATGTGATGGTGATATGATTATCGAGTTATTATTAGTCCATTCATACAGCAGGATTTGGAAACTAAGGTACTTTTCTTATATCAATCCTAACACAAATCCTATCTAGGGTCGTCACTCCTAGTAATCTCATACGATGTATATTTTGTAGGTCGTTGCAAGGGCTGTTGCTCGCACTCGTTGCACCGCTCCCCCATCACCTTATCAATATAAGCCTACTGTACTCTCATTGCTACGGAAGGGTCGTCGCCTCCCGTAGACTCAGAATACGCTCGTGGTCACTACAAAGGGCTCAACGCCTGATCAGTGTAGGCCGACAGCAAGAATATAGTGTCCCATACCACTATAATCTGCTCACGAGTCATAGGTGCTCACTGGTCACTACGGGGAGGTTTGTGGCCCCAGCGTAGGCTGACAGCTAGACCACGGTGTCCCATACCACCATGTCTGGCTCATGAGTCTTTATGGATCAAGGTACCATGGTTAATAGGGTTTACAATGGTAAGTTCAGTACCCTAGGTTCAAGCAGTTATGACTCATACAAGGTGAACATGCAATGGCCAGTCGGGTTACTTGACGGGCTCGACTAGCACGAGCGCATCTCAAGCTGAGCGACATGAAGTGCATAAAACACTTCGCGTGGGCTAACCACTACCACTAACTCCAAAACACGACTCGCGTTCATCGACGCGTCATTCGTGGCAAAGATAAGCCAACCATGAATTTACTCGGTTACCGACTGCCTGGACTAGGTATAGTCCCAAACATTTATGAATCCACATCAGCAATCATATAAGAGTAATGAAAGTGAAATACAACAATGTGAGCATGTTAACACATGTTATAATATACAACTTAAGTAAATCATCTAACACATGCATTTCATACATATAATGAAATAATGCATATAGCCAACATGTAGAAAATCATTTACATCAGCATATTATTTGAGAATTCAATCTCAAACTAATTCATAACACCATTTAATTCAATACATACTAATACAAACATTTATACAAACACTTAGTCTACACATTTAAGTCTACATATAGTATGTCGACTCAAAGTGCGCATTTGGGCGAATCTCTTCGCCAAAATGATTATGCACACATTCCTAATATCCTAATGTGACAAAGAGCCATGTCAATCATATCAGCAAAATATGGATGAAAACAGTATTTCCTACAAATGACTAAAATGCCCTAAATCTCATATTTTTCGTCTGCTTACGAAACAGGAAACGGACAGCATATTGTACATGTCAAACAGAGTTACCGTCGATAATCTACTATTAAACGACATTGAAAGCGTTGAAATCAGCCAATCAAAGCGTCTAGAATCTGCACCTTTTATCCTAGAAGTGTATTGATTCGAACGGAGCGTATACGCTTCGTCTATGGCGAACAGGCAACCTATTTCACAAGATGTATAAGCTACCATGCTAAGGAACCGACGGAACCTTAAATCAGAAAGTGTTTGGGGTCTTTTCTTACCTAGAAATGCGGCGAAATCGTCAGGAAAGTGATTGAGGTGCGTTACTTAAGCACGTGCAACAGGTAGTGCAAGCGGCAGGAAGTTCTCTCCCACTCTCTCTCACAATCTCTCACCTTTTCTCTCACACCAGCTAGGGTTTCTAGTAAATTCGGATGGGTGAGATAAGTGAGGGTTTAAGCCCCTTTTATAACCTAAAACATGACCAAAACAGGCTTAGGAACAATGTTTACTTGATGCCTAACTAAATCGGGGCTATTTCGGTCCAAAAAGACATTTCGGGAGGTCCCCTGGCCGAACGCGATCGGACTTAAGCTCATGCACGTCGGATGTCGCTCACATCCCATTTTCAGACCAGTAGTGTTTGTAGATCGCACGTGGCGGTCTAGTTTCAGTTCAGCGGTCATCGCACGTAGATCAAGTCTACAAGTCTCATGATATGAAAGAGAAATTTTTCCTAATCCGAGGGTGTAATTTGGCTGAATTCTGATGGTCAGAACGCTTAATAATAATGCACCAAGTCGTGTGCCAGATTTGAATTTCAAAATTCTAAATCTATCCTATTCTCACTCTCTTCACTCCAGGCTCAATGAAATAGCCTCTGAATGTCGGTTGGACTTGATTTTTGAAATGATTGTCAAGTCCAGCTAGGCAGTTATAACGGTCTAAGATTGTAGGTATCGGACTTTCGACACGCAGTCTAGATCCAATACAAAGTTTCAAAGAGGTCCTGAGAATAAACCGATTTAGAGTTTGATCCGAGGTTTTACAGTATTATAGTGTCATTGGTTCTACTCGCTTTGGGTCTTGTAGAACGTATTTAAAGTGATTAGGGACTATTTCCCAGCTACTCTAGCATTGCGCTAGCTAACTTACACTTATTTTCCAAAGGAATTAATCCTACGTGATTTCTGGTCGAGTTGGTACTCGAGTCCAAGTACGGATTTTTCCAGGGCGTTATAGTAACGTAGCGGTAACAATTCTAGAGGTTTTGGGTCTTACAGATCATATTTAAAGTGGTTAGTGCTAATTTTACGGGGTGTTACAAAGGAAATTCTTCAGGAATGCTCCAAGGCCTCCCTCATCCTCTCTTTCTCCCTCTCCCCTTTCTTGAAATGAAAATTCGCATGGGAATGAGAGGGTGCAAATAGGGAGCTATTTATAGTGCCAGAATGTGCACAAATAGCCCCAGTGACCCTTTCCCTAATAAATTTGCCCTGGGGGAGGTTATTTTCAACTTATAGGGCCTTCCAATGGCCCACTGGCTTATTTACAGCATGGGGCAGGTGCCCCACTATAGGATCTACGTTTCATCATAACTATGCAGCAATTGGATGCTCCAATTAAATGTGGGGGGCCCTACTTGCGATGGATGGTCACCGATGATCTATCGGGGCCGCGACTATACAGATATGTGCAGGGAAATATCATTAACTCACACTTTGAGTTTGGTTAGAACCCAACGGTCAGAAAGTGGCAACTTTGCAATAGAGTAGAGAGCCTAATTCACTTAAATTTTTAAGTTTTTGCTTAAGGCATTTGCACATCCCATGCACACGACCTTTGGCCCAAGTTGAACGATTCAAGACATTATCCTGGCTCAACATCTGCGATGGATGTCTAGCCCAGTAAGATGGTCGTTATTCTATAGTTTCGAGTCTAATGGACCACTAACATGTGATCTATATCTAATCTAGTGAATCTAGGCATTTTCAAGATGAATTGGGATGCAAGATTTCTCATGCACAATGATTGGAGTTTAGATTAGCTAAATTCATAGTGTGGCCTATTTGTAATTAGCAAAAATGGTAATTTGGCTCTAATCACCCTAATTGAGCACAATAATTCAACTATACTCGAAGTTATCCAAATTAGTAAAATATATTAAAAAATTAGAAAATATTAATTTAATTAAATAGAATGATTCCTACTATGATTAGAAGCAATTCCTAAGAAGACATAAAATACAAAAACTCTAAGATGAAAAATAAATGGGTGGTTCATTAGTAACGTGCAGTTACGAAAATTTAAAGTTTTAATAAGTCTTTTTATATAATAATTTTGGTAATTTTAATTATTATTTTGATAAGAAATGAAAAGCATTTCATTTGGGGATTTATCATTCAATGATAACAAAGAAAATAGTAGAACACTCATCATAGATTTTGTTAATCCTGAGTTTTAATTACATCCTCATATCTCCCTTGATTCTGAAATAAAGTACAAAGAATTTGTACAAGCTTGAAAGGAGGAATAGTTCAATGGCAATTTTAGCAGCATTTCGGAGTGCTTTACATCCGTCATAGTGACAGAGGAGTTGTGCAGATCTAAAAACCCTGCTTTAAACCAACATACAAGAAGTGTATTATTCAGAAAATGAAGTGTGGATAGAACCCACAAAACTGCATCACACAATAAAGCTCATGTTGTATAGAGGCACACGACTCATTCGAGTTGTGTGGGTTTTGAGTTGCCTGGATCTTAAGTTGCGCGGGTCCGCACAACTCATCTTCCCTTCTCGTTCTCTCACTCTCTCTCTTACTCTTGGTACCTCTTTAAAACTTATTTCCTCTAAATGAGAGGGGGAGGGGTGTTTATAGACTTGCGCACGTGTGGGACCTCAAATCTTGTGTTGTAAACCCTACTTCCCATCATTTTACAAATTTTAATCCATCCGTCCCTTCTGGGAGTTGTGGAAGTCGGCGCAACTATGATGAGTTACGTGGGTTTGCGCAACTCCGCCACTTCCTCGCGCAACTATTCATCCATGCTACTATTCATCCCATGCTACTATTCATCCCACGCTACTATTCATCAGCACTATTCATCCACACTACTATTCATCCATGCTACTATTCACTATGGCACTATTCACGTGCAACTATTCATCCGTGCTACTATTCACTGTGGCACTATTCATGTGCAACTATTCATCCACCGCAAATTTTTAAGAGAGGGATGATAGAGAGAGGGTTGTGTAATGGGTAGGGCTGCCTATTGTGGATCCTTGATGTGCAACAAACCAAACTCCTATCAACCAATGTATTTTTTGTGCCCCAACATATGCCCCTCGATCCTTCTTTGATTGATTTATGAAATCAAATAGAGGATCGATCTTCCTTCTGCACAAAAATCTATTTACATCGGAGAAGGATTCTTCATGAAAATATGCTTGGTCGCATAATGGAGAAGGATTGCTTGAACGGAGAACTGAAGATTTGAGCCCAAAAGGATCAAGCTTGGATGAGTCATGTTCGAATGGATTGTTGTCAAACCAATCATGGTCGAAGGAATCAAGCTCAAATAAATTGTAGTTGAAGGATGACTAGATGATCGTGCTCGAATGGAAGACTGAATGATCGTGCTCGAACGAAAGATTGAATGATCGCGCTCAAAAAGAAGACTGAATGATCCCGTTCGAACAAAAGACTGAATGATCACGCTCGAACAGAAGACTGAGTGCCCCCAGTCAGAAGCACCAAGTGAATGGTTCAATAGGGAGGATAATGCAACAATGAAAGCATTGTCTTCATAACGGTCAATTAGATAGAACACCTTTCAACAAACAGAGCTACAATTGCATCCTCCACAGTTTTAACTCCCTTATTCGCACAATTCTCTTTTCATTGAAACTTGTCACTGTAACAGCTGTGGCGATCCATCTTTGAGTTACTTGATCAGAGAACTGTCTTTCAATGTTGCTCCTGTTGCAACAATCTCTTCGATCAACTCCAAAGACTCTTTCTTTGAACCCCGTGGCTAGAGAATTGTTATTTAATGTTGCTCCTATACAACAATCTCTTTAATTATTTCCTTTATTTATAGTCTGCATAATCTAAGATTTTGAATGGTAATCTTTCCTACCAAATTAATCAAAATTAGTATCCCAAGGTATCATAATTTTTCAATTTAGTTTCATGAAGCATTGATAGTTGTGAAATAAATTGAAAGTTTTTAGAATAATTGTAATATTTGCAAAAAGACAATGATTTGGTCATTCCATCTTTGTGCTTGTTAGCATGCTTTGCATTACATTTGTTGCATTCTTTTCTCATTATATCGTGCTTTCAGAGATGTTATTTCCAGCTTTAAAAGTTCAACCACTGAGCCTTTTCTAGTTTGTACTCCTTGGCATTTCTTCATTGGCTAGTGTTTCGACAAGAAATGAATGTGTTTGATTTGGGGGAATTATTCAATAATAATAAAGAACTTGATGAGAGAACAATGATCACAAGATATTTACTCATTCCGAGTTCATTTACATCCTCGGATTCCCTTGATTCTGAAAACATAGTACAATCAATAACGCAATGAATGAAAGAGAAGACAACCCGATGGCGATTTGGATAGCATTTCGACGCTTTTCACATTAATCGACAAGGCGGATGGGTTGTGTCATAGGCATTGATCGTCCTTCCATTCATACTAACGGATTCTTCTTTCTCCTGAAACTCTCTCTCTCTCTATGCTTCACATTTCCCTTTTCATTCCTTGAGCTATGTGGATGCATAATTGAGGAAACGATGGAGAATTCTTCAAACTTGGGTTGCGCGAACCTTCCATCATACTTCACTTTCTCTCTCTCCTCTGGGAGTTCTTTGATACTTTCCAACTTCTATTTTTCTCACTTCCCTTCTAACTTCTCTCTCTCACTACCCTCTCCAAATGGACAAAGGAGAGAGGTATATATAGACATCCAATAGGTGTGGAGGCCATCTATTTGAAGGTAGGAGTGCGCAGGCTTAGATAGGTAATATGGAGTGCATAAGGCTTACTTTGGGACAAAAGTCATGCATTAAGACAAGTTCCACATGAAGTAGGACACAAAGGAGGCTTCAGGATAAGAAAAGCCTTGTGTTAGGACAAAGGGGAGAGAGAAGTGACGCATAGAGCTTTCCTTAAGACAAGAAAAGCCTTGCATCAAGACAGCTTCCTCACAAAGTGGCTCATGGAGCTTTCCTCTTAGACATGCCTTCACACAAAGTGGCGTATGGAGCATCCATTAAGACATGAAAAGCCTGTCTTTAGGACAAGGCCCACATGAAGTGTCACATGGAGCATTTATCTCAGGACAAGACTCCTTATCAAATTGCACAAGAGGCCCTCTCCAGGGGGTTGCACGGGGTCATGTAAAGCCTCTCCATCAGGGGGTTGCGGGGAGTCACGCAAGAGGCCGGCCTCCTGTCTGGACAAGAGTCCACTAGATATAGCATGAAGAGCTTCGCTCTCCTTTACTTGCGCGCAACCGCATAAGACCTCTTAGGACAAGGGTCTATAAAAAGTGGGCAAAAGCCCTTTTCCACTAAAAGTTGCGCAAGGAGCCTCTTTCTAACACGTTGCGCGGCATCGCACAAACACCTTCCCTCCTCACTTTTCTATTGCACGGGGTCACGTAAACCCCTCTCTCTCTTGTCTCTTGTCTTCCTTCCTTCTTTTCCTCCAACCACCTTATCTTCAAACCAACAACCCTTCAAATGTGGCATGGGGAAGGGTATTTATAAGCATTCCTCTCTTACATAGTGGTGATCACCACCACTTTTCTTCATACAACTTTCACGCTCCTTCCTTACATAGTGGTGTTCAACCATTTTTCCTTAAATAGTGGTGTACAACCACTTCTTCATTAAAATGATACCCATGCACCCCTTTTTACCAAAATACCCTCTTCACTTCTTTTTACCAAAATACCCCCATTCACAGATTTTTAACAAAATACCCCCAGTGATTTCTTTTTACCAAAATACCACTACTCACTGCTTTTTACCAAAATACCCTCACTGCTTTTCTACCAAAATAAGGAGTGCATAACCCTGGGAAGGATCTGCACTATGGAATTCTATAACCAATGTAATGGACATGCACTGAAATATTTTTTATGCCTCAACATATGCCCTCTCGATCCTTCTTTGATTGATTCTTGAAATCAAATGGAGATCGATCTTCCTTCGACTAAAGAACTGAATGAACAGCAACTGAAGGATGACTAGATGATCTTTCTTTCATGGAAGACTGAATGATCATACTTGCCCAGAAGATCGAATGATCGCGTTCGATCGGAAGACTGGAATGCTCGCACTCAAACAGAAGACTCGAATGATCGTTCTTGAACGGAAGACTAATGATCGCGCTCAAACAGAAGACTTGAATGCCCCCTACTAGCAGCGTCGAGCGAATGCTTCAATAGAAAGGATAAATTCTCTTTTCATCGAAACTTGCCACTATAACAATTGTGGCGACTTCATCTTTGAGCAACTTGACCAGAGAACTATCTTTCAACACCATTGCTACTACAACCATCTCTTTGATAAACTCCGACAACTCTTTCCATAACGCCCTAAAATTCAGGGGTCGAGTATAACTCAACTCCCGAGTTTCAAAGCATCACTTATGCAACATAATAGATGATGGTTGTATGTTGTCTGTATTAGTGCATAAAACATGAAATAGATCAAGCTAGATCAGCAAACATAATTTAGGGATATTGAGGAAATGCAAGCGGAAGACTTAAATACATATATAATTCAAAAATAATCCCCAAAATATGCTTGCTCTGCCCAGGGCAATATATACAACTGTGTCTCAGATACATGTATCAAACTAAGCAAAATCATCATATACATATCCTAAAAATCCCCGCTGGTCAGGACGAGGATCACATGAACCCGCTTGAGAACTGCATATATGAGAACGCCTCCTCGTCCTCATCAAAGTCTGGCTCCGCCTCGCCAACGTCGTCGTCACCTGTAACTACATCAAAGTCTGGTTGGTGTTTAAGCACCATCCTAGAATGTGGGAGTGAGTGATCAACTCAGTGGTACTATACAGTAAAGGTTAACATGTTATCAATCCAATCAAGTAGTAATGATAAGGCAGTACAATCAAATAGGTCCTAAATACTCTTATTAATGCAAGGATGATATGAAGGAATGATGCATGCCCTCACCACAAACTCCCTCTGCGATCTTCATATTATTATCACGCATGTCAGTCACTTCCTCAGTGCTTTTACACCAACACTAATAGCAAAGCAATGCGATGATATGAGCATGCTTACCAAGTTCTTATTAGTCATTTTCATACAACAGGATTGGGAAGCTATAACACCTCCCTTGTATCAATTCCCAACATTGATCCATTCTAAGGTCGTCAGTCCTAGGGATTCTCATACGATGTCACGGTTCTAGGTCACTGCAAGGGCTGCTAGGGCTATTACACGCAATCGTTACACCACTCCCCCATTATCAAACCAATACAGGCCTAATTATATCCTTATTACTGTAACAAGACTCGTTGCCCTTATGCAGTGTCAGGATGTACTCGAGGTCACTACAGAGGACTCATCACTAATCAATGTAGGCCGACAGCAAGAATATAGTGTCCCATACCACTGTAATCTGCTCACGAGAATAAAGTGTTCAATGATCACTACGAGGAGGTTTGTAGCCCCAGCGTAGGCCGACAACTCGACCACGGTGTCCCATACCACCATGTTCGGCTTATGAGTCTTAGGGGATCACTGTACCACGGTTAACGGGAGTTTCACTGGTAAGCTCGGTGTCTTAGATTCAAAAAGTAGCGACCAAACATGGTGAATGAACATCGGTGAATTGGGTTGGTTGATAAGCTCAACAAGGCCAAGTGCACGTTGAGTTGAACGACATGGAATGTATAGCACTCCGTGTGGCCTAACCACTTTCGAACATCCCAAGCACGACTCAGATTCACTAAACTCATCCTACGTGGCAAAAATAACCTTAACCACCATTTGAAGTACGATTACCGATTACCTGGACTGTAGCATAGCCCCACTCACATACAAGCTCAATAACTAGCATGATTCATATCCTACATTCAAATGAACATTCATGACATATAACTGAAACTTAAATACAGTACATGGAGGAAATCATACACACATGTAACATGGATAATCTAAGTTACATGATTCATGGAGGAAAGCATACACTCAAGTGTTGTGATTGAGATTCATATCTCAAAAACCTTAGCAATCACACTTTACTAACTTCTAACTCATTTAGGCATTTATACAAACACTTAAATTACACTATTCAACATACATCACGTATGTCGACTCCATTGCATATTAGGGCAAGTCCTTTCGTCAAGGAGTTGCCGCATTCATATCAAGCATATAACAACGACAATTAATCATGGCAATCAAAACAATAGATTCCATACGCATACATGTAACACCCCGGATTTTGGCCAATCTGGGATTTGACGTCCTTAGACAGTGGGTCAATTAAAACACCTGAAAAATCGTTCAGAACCCAATTCCATAGCCAAAGAAACCACTTAGGATAAATTTCTTTAGAAACTAAGCATAAGTTAGCTAGCGCAACGTTGGAGTGGCTGGGAAACAGTCCCTGATTACTTTAAATACGTTCTACAAGGCCCAAAGCGAGTGGAACCAATGGTGCTATAATGCTCTAAAACCTCGGACCAAACTCTAAGCAGGTTTGTTCTCTGGACCACTTTGAATCTTTGTATTGGATCTAGACCGCACGTCGAAAGTCCGATACCTCCTATCTTAGACCGTTAGAACCGTCTAGCTGGACTTGACACTCATTCCAAAAATCAAGTCAAACCGATAATCACAGGCTATTTCATTGAGCCCGGACCGAAGAGAGTGAGAATAGGGTTAGGATTGGAATTTGAAATTCAAATCTGGCACACAATTTGACGCATCAGTATTGAGCGTTCTGACCGTCAGAATACAGCCAAATTACACCCTTGGATCAGGAAAAATATCTATTAAATATCACGAGACTTATAGGCCTGATCTTGGTGCGATGACCGTTAGACTGAAACTGGACCGCCACGTGCGATCTGGGAACCCAACCGGTCTGAAAACTGGATGTGTACTAGATCCAGTATGCATGAGCTTAAGTCCGACCGCATTTGGCCTGGGGACCTTCAGAAATGCCCTTTTGGACCGAAACGGCCCCGATTTGGTTAGGCACCAAGTAAACATTGTTCTCAAGCCTATTTTGGGCATGTTTTAGGCTATAAAAGGGGCTGAAACCCTCACTCCTCTCTCCCATCCTAATTTGAGAGAAGCCCTAGCTTGGGAGAGAGAAAAAGGTGGGAGATTGTGAGAGTGTGGGAGAGTTCTTCCTGCCACTTGTGCTACGTGTTGCACGTGCTTAAGCAACACTCCTCTACCGCTTTCCCGGCGATTCCACCGCGATCCTAGGTAAGTAAAAAACCCTAAATAGTTGTTGAATTGAGTTTTCCTTGTTTCCATAGCGATGTAGCTTATGGATCTTATGTATTAGGCTCCTTACTCGCCGTAGACGAAGCATATACGCTCCGCTTCAATTCCCGAGTCTACAAGACACTAGGTGAGGATTTTAGACGCTTTGATTGACGGTTCCCAACGCTTTCAATGTCGTTTAATAGTAGATTCTTGATGGCATCGCCGTTTGACATGTACAAAATGTTCTCCGTTTCCCGTTTCGTAAGCTAACGAAGAATATGAGATTTAGGGCATTTTAGTCATTTGTAGGAAGTACTGTTGACATTCATATTTTGCTGATGTGATTGACATGGTTTGTTGTCGCATTAGGAAGTTAGGAATGCGTGCATAATTAGTTTGGCGAAGAGATTCGCCTAGTTGCGCACTTTGGGTCGACATACTATTTGTAGACTTAAGTGTGTAGTGTATGTGTTTGTATAAATGCTTGTATTAGTATGTATTGAATTAAATGATGTTATTTGATAGTTTGTGATTGATTTTTCAATTATTATGCTGACCTAAATGATTTTCTACATGTTGACAAAATGCATGATTTCATTACATGCATGGAATGTATGTGCTTGAGGATTTGCTTAAGTTGAATATGCATGGGAAGTATGCCTTGAAGATTTGCTTAAGTTGAATGTTATAACATGTGCTAACATGCTCACATGATGTATTTCAATTCCAATACCTTTTTATAGTGTTAATGTAATTTCATAGATGTGTGGGACTTGACTTAGTCCAGGCAGTCGGTAACCGAGCGAATTCGTGGCTGACTGGTCATAGCCACGAACGACGCGTCGATGAATGTGATTCGTGTTGAGGGTTGGCGGCAGTGGTTAGGCCACGCGAAGTGTTTTACGCACTTCATGTCGTTCAATTCGAGATGCGATCGCGCTAGTCGAGCCCGTCAAGTAACCCGACTGGCCGATGTTTGTTCACCTTGTATGTATCATAACTGCTTGAACCTAGGGTACTGAACTTACCATTGTAAACCCTATTAACCGTGGTACCTTGATCCACAAAGACTCATGAGCCGGGCATGGTGGTATGGGACACCGTGGTCGAGCTGTCGGCCTACGCTGGGGCCACAAACCTCCCCGTAGTGACCAATGAGCACCTTGACTCGTGAGCAGATTATGGTGGTATGGGACACTATATTCTAGCTGTCGGCCTACACTGATCAGGCGACGAGCCCTTTGTAGTGACCGCGAGCGTATTCTGAGTTCACGGGAGGCGACGACCCTTCCGTGCAGTAGAGTACAGTAGGCCTGTATTGATAAGGTGATGGGGGAGCGGTGCAACGAGTGCGAGCAACAGCCCTGGCAGCCCTTGCAGTGACCTACGAAATGTACATCGTATGAGATTACTAGGAGTGACGACCCTAGACAGGATCCGTGTTGGGATTGATACAAGGGAAGTACCTTAGTTTCCCAATCCTGCTGTTTGAATGGATTAATAACAACTTGGTAATCATATCACCATAGCATTGCATGTGCCTGGAAGATGTGGAGCACTCTAGGGAGTGTGGCATGCCGCGGTCGTAAGATGTTGCCGTATGAGGGTGATCGTCGGTGAGGGCATACATCACGTCATGTCATAATTGCATTAACAACAGTATTAAGATTGTTTGATTTACTGCGTTACTATTATCGCATGATTGATTTGAGAACATGTTAATCCTTGCTCTATTATTCCACTGAGTTAGCTACTCACTCCCACGTTACGGGACGGTGTTCCTGGACACCCACCAGACCTTTTGTGATTGCAGATGACGGCGCGGCCTATGAGGCGGAGCTGGACTTGATGATGATGAGGAGGATCCCTCCTTTATGCGTGTTCTGATTGACGGGATTACAGGGAGGTTGCTTAAATACCTTGACACTTGTCATTTTATATTTTTAGAGCACTCATGTATATTCTTTTGGTTACTTTTGAAGTATACATGTATGTATATAACCTGGTAACATGTTCACACTCTGGAGACATACAATGGTTTATATATGTTATACATACTATTACAGTCTTCCGCTTACAAATTTAACTATCTCTGGAGTATGATATGCTGTTCTGGCTTAATCTCACTCATGTTTAATACATTATCACAGACAACATTCAATCATACATATCTATGTTGCATAAATAACATTTTGGAACTCGGGAGTTGGGTTTTTGCTCGACCCCCCGATTTTCGGGATGTTACAATACAGGTATTCTAACATATACATGAAATATGTTATTTACAATATAAAGTATACGTATACGGAAATCGAAACGAATAGCGCATTTGGCATGTGTATTGACAATCACGACATGAATAAATCATTAGCTAACATTGAAAGTCTTAAAAATCATAACCTAAATGTATATAGTCTGCACCTTAAACTAGAAAATGCGTATAAGAGGTGATTCAGATGATAAGTCTTCGTCAACGATGGATATGCTACCTATGGCATGAAATAGGTTAGCTATAACGTCATTTAAACTATTCTAGGTTTAAAAACAGGTTAAGGTTAGCTTAACTAACTCAAAAATAGAATCAGAATCACTGGAAGAATGATTCAGATATGCAGGTTCGATGTATAGATGGACTAGGAAGAATCCTACGGAGATTCGACAGATTCTCCCACACTCTCTCTCTTTTCTCTCTCTTAAGAAACTAGGGTTTAGGAAATTCGTATGGGATTTGGAACTAAGGGTTTAAGGCCTTTTTATAAGCCTAAACATGATGAAAATAGACTTAAGACCAAGGTATACTTAGGTTATAACCAAATCGGGCCTGTTTCGATCTAACGGAGCACTTCTGGAGGTCCTTTTATCAAATGTAGTCGGACTTAAGCTCACTAGCATCGAATCTTTAGTAAGTTAAGTTTTCAGTCCGATCAGGTTTCCAGATCATCCGTGGTGGACCAATTTCAATTCAACGGTTACCGAACTTCGATCAAGGCCACAAGTACGTTGACATGTAAGGGCCACTTATCCTGATCCGAGGGTGAGTAAAATAGTCTCAGGACATCGTTTGGGCTTGATTTTTGAAATGATTGTCAAGTCCAACTAGGCGATCATAATGGTCTAAGTTCATAGCTATCAAGCTTTCGACGTGCGGTCTAAATCCAATACAAAATTATAAAGAATTTCCAGGAGCAACTGGGTTTAGAGTTGGATCCTAGATTTCAGGGTAAGATAGCGTCAATGATTCTATGGGTTTTGGGTCTTACAGATCGCATTGAAAATTATCGGTGCTAATTTCATAAGTAATCTAGTTTAGTGATAACCAAAACACATTCAATTTCTAAAGGATTAAGGCTAAAATGATTTCTACTGAAGGAGGTACTCGAGTTTAAGTATGGATTTTTCTAGGTCATTACAATCTAGCCCCCTAAGAAAAAAAATTTATCCTCAAAATTCATACCTTCTCATACTCCTTGAGGATCAGGGGGTAATTCTTCCTGACTTCAGCTTCAGTCTCCCAGGTAGCTTCTTCTTCGCTGTGGTGCGTCCACAGTACCTTCACAAGTGGGATAACCTTACTACGTAATACCTACTCCTTCCTATCCAAAATGCGCATCGGACGCAGTTCATAAGTGGCATCCTCGATCAACTACACCTGCTCCCATCTGATAATATGCGAAGGATCGAGAACATACTTCTTCAGAATGGACACATAGAAAATATTATGCACGCCTGCGAGTGGTGTGGGTAAAGTAAGACGATACGCTACTTGTAACACCCTAAAATTATTGCCAACTAGGAGTTAGACGTCCTTAGACAATGGGTCAACCATAACACCTTGGTAACCTTTTAGAACTCGATTTTAAAGCTAAAGAGACCATTTAGAACCAAATTCTTTAGAAATTTAACGTGTATTAACTAGTGCTACACTAGTTTTCCTGTAAAACTAGCACCAATAACTTTTAATACGAATTGTAAGACCCAGAACCTATAGAATCATTGACGCTATATTACCCTAAAATCTAGGATCCAACTCTAAACCCAGTTGCTCTAGACCACGCATCAAAAGTCTGATATCTATGAACTTAGACCATTACGACCGCCTTATTAGACTTGACAATCACCTAGAAAATCAAGCCCAAACGATGTCCTGAGACCATTTTATTGAGCCCGGAGTAAAGAGAGTAGGAAAAGGAAGATTTTTAAAAAAATTAATTATAATTTGAAGGAATCTGAAACGTTTCACTTGCACGTTATTTTTAAGCGTTCTGACCGTTAGAATTCGACCCAAATTCACCCTCGGATCAGGATAGGTGGCCCTTACATGTCATAGTACTTATAGATTTGATCGAGTTCCCGTAACCGTTGAACTGAAACTGGTCCGCCACGGTCGATCTGGAAACCCAACCAGACTGAAAACTTAGTTTGACCTAGATCTGATATTAGAGAGCTTAAGTCCGACCGCATTTAGTAACAGGACCTCCAAAAGTGCTTCGTTGGATCGGAACAGACCCGATTTGGTTATAACCTAAGTATACCTTGGCCCTAAGTCTATTTTCATCGCTTTTGAGCTTATAAAAAGGCTTAAAACCCCCATTCCCAAATCCCATATGAATTTTCAAACCCTAAAGATTTAAGAGAAAGAAAAGAGAGAGAAAGTGTGGGAGAATCAGGTGAAACTCCGTAGGATTCTTCCTAACCCATCTATACATTGAACTGGCATTTTCTGAATCATTCTTTCAGCGATTCTGATTCCATTTTTGGGTAAGTTAAGCTAACCCTAACATGTTTTGAAGCTTAGACTAGCTGTAGTAGAGTTATAGCTAACCTGTTTCTTGCCATAGGTAGCGTATCCGCCGTTGATGAAGACACATCGTCTGAATCATCTTAAATACGCCTTTTCTAGTTTAAGGTGCAGACTATATGCGCTTAGATTATGATTTTCAATACTTTCAATGATAGTTAATGATTTATTCATGTTGTGAATGCAATTACACATGCCAAATTTGCTATCTGTTTTGTCTTCCGTATACGTATACTCTATATTGTAAATACCGTATTTCATGTACATGTTAGAATACACGTATGCGTATGAAATCTGTTGATATGCTTGCCATTATTAATGATCGTTGTTATATGCCTGATATGTATATGGAAACTCCTTAGTAAGAGGACTTGCCCTAATATGCGATGGTGTCGACATACGTGATGTATGTTGAATAGTGTAAGCTAAGTGTTTGTTTAAATGTCTAAATGAGATAATGGTTAGAAAATGTGTTTGCTAAGATGGTTGGGATATGGATTTTAACCATAATGTTTGTGTGAATGATTTCCTTCATGAATCATGTGACTTAAAATATTCATGCTAAATGATTGTATGATTTCCTCCATATATTATGTACCTGGTTGAATCATGTTAAATGTGTGTATAAATTCCTGCGTGTACTATTTACATTTCAAGCTATACTTCATTATTGTTCATGTGAATGCAGGACATGAATCATATGCTAGTTATTGTATGTGTATGTGAATGGGGCTGTGCTACAGTCCAGGAAATCAGAAACCGTTCTGGAAATAGTGGTTGAGGTTGTTTACGCCACACAGGATGAGTTTAGCGAATCTGAGTTGTGCTTGGGGTGTTCGGCAGTGGTTAGGCCACATGGAGTGCTTATACATTCCATATCGTTCAAATCAACGTACGCTTGGCCTAGTTGAGCTTATCAACTAACTTGATTGACTGATGTTTGCTCACCATGTTTGGTCGCAACTGTTTGAATCGAAGGCACTAAGCTTACTAATGAAACTCCCGTTAACCGTGGTACCATGATCCCCTAAGACTCATGAGCCAAACATGGTGGTATGGGACACCATGGTTGAGCTGTCGGCCTACGCTGGGGCCACAAACCTCCCTGTAGTGACCAGTGAGCACCCTACTCTGAGCAGATTATGGTGGTATGGGACACTATATTCTTGTTGTCGGCCTACACTGATTGGTGACGAGCCCTCTGTAGTTACCTTGAGTTTATCCTGACACTGCATAGGGGCAACGGGTCCTGTTGCAGTCTTGATGATATAAGTAGGCCTGTATTGATAAGGTGATGGGCGAGAGGAGCAACGATTGCACGCAACAGCCCTGGCAGCCCTTGCAGCGACCTAGAACCATAATATCGTATGAGATTCCTAGGACTGACGACCCTAGAATGGATCGACGTTGGGAAATGATACAAGGGAGATGTCTTAGCTTCCCAATCCTGCTGTATGAAAAGGACTAACAAGAACTTGGTAAGCTTATTCAAAACACCACATTGCATGTGCTAATGGCGTTGGTGATAGAGCACTGAGGAAGTGAGTCATGTCGCGATCGTTAGATGATGTCGCAGAGGGGTTTGTGGTGAGGGCATGTATCATTCTTCATATTATCCTTACATTAACAAGAGTATCTAGGACCTATTTGATTGTACTGCTTTATCATTACTGCTTGATTGGATTGATAACATGTTAACCTATGCTGTATAGTTTCCACTGAGTTGATCACTCACTCCCACGTTACGGGACGGTGTTGGCCACACCGACCAGTCCCTATTTTAGTTTCAGACGGTGACGATGCTTATGAGGCAGAGTCAGTCCGGACTTGATGATGTTGAGGAGGATTTCTCCTATATGCAGGTTCTGATCAACGGGGTTTATAGGGTTATTGATTAGATACTAATACACTTGGTATTTTGCCTTTTATTTAAACACCCATGTATATTCTTTTCTTTCCATTTTTGGAGTATACATGTATTTAATTAACCTAGTAACATGTTCACACTCTGGAGACTTACAATCAATTATACATTTTATATATTTATCACAATCTTCTGCTTGAGAAACTTAACTGTCTCTGGAGTATGATATGTTGGTCTAATCCCACTCATATTTTCTGCACTAATATGAACAACATTTATCCATCATTGAAAATGTTGTATAAGTGATGTTCTGGAACTCGGGAGTGGAGTTTATGCTCGACTCCCAATTTTTGGGATGTTACAAATGGTATCAGAGCTTAATTTGGATTAAATTAGACCTAGGTTATGGTAACACAATGCACACTGATGCACTCTGACTTAGGAAGGGGGCAATGAAATCTAGAAACCACATTAAAATCCCAAGTTTCGCCGACAGGCGAGACTGAATATTGTACTTTAGTTCATAGTTCTTCTAATTTGTTTTGTTGAGATTCATATACCCAGCTACACCCCAATCTCACCACCACCACAGACCGGATCTTTATTGCTACTAAGTAATTCGATAGGCCACACAAAGAATCACAACAATAATAAAATCTAGGACCACAAAGGAAAGAAAACGTTTAAGTTCATATGTTTCACCATTCCACTCTATCCAGGACCATCCTCAGTTAAACCATAGATCATCAAATCATTTCTTTTTGCCTCCAAGCGCATCCTTTTGGGCCTTCTCTTTACACTTTTAGAGCCTTCAACTTAAGGCCAACTCACCCCAACCGGTGTTGTTCTTGGTGTCCATCTCACATGACCAAAGCATCAATGCCTACTTTACCTATGAATGATACTCCAAAGTTCCCTCGAATGCATTCATTTCTATTTCTGTCATTTCCTCATCTTGACACCTATCCATCTCAACATCCCCATTTCAACTACACATCCTATGAACATGTTGTCGGTTGACAGCCTAAGATTCTGGTCCATAAAGCATGAATGGTCTTATAGTTATCCTAGAAGATCTCGTTATTAGTTGATTTGGTATGTAGCTATCACATAAGACTCCAAAGGCACATTTCCACTTCATCCATCTAGCTCTTACTCTACAAGTAACATCCCTCATCACTCTCACCACTCTCATGAAGTATCAACCAAGATATTGAAAATAACTTCTCAGGACTCAATCCTAAAGTCTAACGCATTTCCTTCAAAATCTCTCCTTTCACCACCTCATTTTTCAACTTTTTCTAAGTCTTTTCATACTAGACATAAATTCTAACATATAAATGATGGAGAATAATACTTAAATAAAAATTTACTATAAATAGTAAATATATATATATATATATAAATTGGACTTTTTACCATTAAAATTATGTAATATCGTAGAATAAATGGGTTATTTGGATAGATTAGTGTCTCGTACCCCAAAATCAAATGCTACATATCATATAAAATCATTCTGGTTTGTAAATTGGCCCTAAAAATACCTCAAATGGAGAGGGGGCCTAAACGATCAACTTTCATGGGGTTCCAGGGTGGGACCCAAACCTTTTTGGGGCCTAGGGGGCAGGAGGTCCTTGCCAAAATGGCGAGGCCTCTCCGGTTTGTCCAGAGGTCTGCGAGGGCCTCGTCGGTTCGGCTAGGCCTCGCCGGTCAGCGAGCTCGGCGGGCTGGGCCGCCCGGGCCGATGGTGTTTGGGGTCTAATGGAACCCCTTCATTCAGGGTTCGACCCTCCGTTTATTCTAAATCCCCTACTTCCTTCACAAATTATCCCCCCAAGCTCTCTTTTCCTTCTAAACTTGCTGTTTTCTCTCTCAAACCTCCCTTCCAATCACTCCTTCCTTCGTTTTTCATTATTTTCTTCATTCCTCTACTATTTTCAATCATACCTAGCACCTACACTCTTCATTTTTTGCGATTGGAGCTCCCAAGATCTCATTTGAAGCTCCAAAATCATGTCAGCCCCCAACCCCTCCTATCTTGATCTTTCCTATCTTCTATTTTCCCTTTCTTTTGACCCATTACACTCCTCCTTCAGACCCAGATCCGTGGCAACCCATTAGGTCAGCCCTTTCTTCCATTTCATCAATTTTCTATGGCTCTTTTTGAGTTAGTTTTAGCTATTTTCTCGATGTCTCCGCTTCTACCAACGGGTGAGACCTAACACAGTAGCTTAGTCCATAAACAGTGACCATCTAGTGCTAGGACGTAGAGATAGTACTCCTAAATTTCAAAATATCTAATAGGAAATCCAAATTCTAATTAGACAATCTTGACCCTAAGCGATAGAACAAATTCCTAGTATTAAAAATGGTATGAAACCATCTAGCATATAAGCTTAGAATTTGGATTACAGTTAGTGAGTTACAGACTAGGCTATCAGTTCTATTAAGTAGTGTAAAGACGGACTATACTAAGGAATAGTAGGTTTGATTTGGTTGAAGTAGGACTTCATTCCTTCGATAAATCCCCATAATACTCAAAGGCTCCTTTAGTAACTCTCAGGAATCTTGCTTAGAACTAGTCACGTGTAGGGAAGACTTATATAACCCTCAGATGAAACACTAGGATAAACCAGCACGCCCCTTAGAATTGCCTTCCCAAGGACTTCTTACAATCGGAGACATGAAGTAGAGAAACTATATATAAACGAAGTATTCGCAGTTTGAATCAAATTCTCAATCCTAGTAGTTACCAATAAATCCAATGCTCTAATCAATCAGAAGATCGGCATCGACTAGGATTAAGGACTAATACCATAAATTTTCTGTCCTAGCTAGGCAGAAAGTCTATGTATCCGGCTCAAACCCACTACACACCTTTTCTTCCGTGTTGACCTGACCACCTACAACCAAAAGTTATTGCTTTTGTGAAATGTTAAGGACATATTCTAGTGGGCGATAGGCAGCTAGGCAGCTAGGAATTAGGTCCCAAATCATAGACTATTCTGGCATACATATTATGCTTATGAACTTAGAGAGATAGTTTGCCCGTCAACCTGCTTTGTCCAACTTCCTTATGTACTAAAAGAGGGTAAGTCGGGACCATAGTAAGAGTCCTTATTGGGTAGAATTAGGCATCTTGCCACCAACTCACATCTGCCCCTGAACTCAACCACAATAGAGATTAGGCTCATTTCTACAACCATAGGTACCAATGTCATAGAACGCATCATTAACAAAGGAAGACCATTATAGCGAGAGATTGTTTCCCACTTCATGTCAGGGATAGGTCCTAAATTACACCTGATTCTGACATACGGATCGAGACATAGGTTCTTGTGCCTTGTGTAGAAATATTTTTAAGGGGGGTAGAGCATTACGAGCCCAATCTAGTTAGGTCGGCTATTACAACCGTTAGATCAAAGTGGTGCAGCGAAAGCGTGGTTAGCCCCTTCCCTAATGGCCCAGGATCGAAGAAATTGATTCAGGTTATACGTAAGGTTAAGTCATTAAATAGGGACTGAGAAGTCTTGGCCAAATCTAGACACTTAGCAATCCTTTTAGAATGATCTATTAAGGTGCTTATGAACCCCTACCTTGGACATAGATTCAGACGAGGACTCTCTTAGATCAAGACCCAAAGAAAAACCTTATAAATAGGAAATTTGAACCTTTCAGTGAAGGGCATTCCCTAAGCATTTAGAGTGATCGGACTACGGAGTAACTGAAATATACAATTGCGAAGCATTCGCGGCTTGACCCAATTCTCAATCCTGGCAGGCTACCAATGGACTTTCTGCTTAACTAGGCAGAAGACCAAGATCCACATGGATTAGGAAGGGATACAAAGTTGTCTACCCTGGCCAGGCGGACATTCGACGTATCGGAATCAAGCCTACTACAATCATCTCTCCATATGGGTCGACCATTGAACATATTGTTAGGAAAAAGGAATAATAGAATCTTTACTCATTACCCTTCGCCAATTTCGGAGACGAGATTATTTTTAAGGGGGGTAAATTGTAACACCCCAGAATTTTTACCAACTTGGAGTTAGACATCCTTAAACAATGGGTCAACCATAACACCTTGGTAACCTTTTAGAACTCGATTTCAAAGCCAAAGAGACCATTTAGAACCAAATTCTTTATAAATTTAACAAGTATTAACTAGCCCTACACTAGTTTTTCTGTAAAACTATCACCAATAACTTTCAATACGAACTGTAAGACCCAGAACCTATAGAATCATTGACGCTACATTACCCTGAAATCTAGAATCCAACTCTAAACCCAGTTGCTCCCGGGAATGCTTTGTAATTTTGTATTTGCTTTAGATCGCGTATCGAAAGTCTGATATCTATGAACTTAGACCATTACGACCGCCTTATTGGACTTGACAATCACCTAGAAAATCAAGCCTAAACGATGTCCTGAGACCATTTTATTGATCCCGGAGTAAAGAGAGTAGGAAAAGGAAGATTTTTAGAAAAATTAATTATAATTTGAAGGAATCTGGAACGTTTCACTTGCGCGTTATTTTTAAGCATTCTGACCGTTAGAATTCGACCCAAATTCACCCTCGGATCAGGATAGGTGGCCCTTACATGTCATAGTACTTATAGCTTTGATCGAGTTCCCGTAACCGTTGAACTGAAACTGGTTCACCACGGTCGATCTGGAAACCCGACCGGACTGGAAACTTAGTTTGACCTAAATCTGATATTAGAGAGCTTAAGTCCGACCACATTTAGTAACAGGACCTCCAGAAGTGCTCCGTTGGATCGGAACAAACCCGATTTGGTTATAACCTAAGTATACCTTGGCCCCAAGTCTATTCCCATCGCTTTTGAGCTTATAAAAAGGCTTAAAACCCCTATTCCCAAATCCCATACGAATTTCCAAACCCTAGAGATTTAAGAGAAAGAAAAGAGAGAGAAAGTGTGGGAGAATCAGGTGAAACTCCGTAGGATTCTTCCTAACCCATCTATACATTGAACCAGCATTTTCTGAATCATTCTTTCGGCGATTCTGATTCCATTTTTGGGTAAGTTAAGCTAACCCTAACCTATTTTGAAGCTTAGACTAGCTGTAGTAGAGTTCTAGCTAACCTGTTTCTTGCCATAGGTAGAAAATCCGCCATTGACGAAGACACATCGTCTGAATCATCTTAAATACGTCTTCTAGTTTAAGGTGCGGACTATATGCACTTAGGTTATGGTTTTCAACACTTTCAATGATAGTTAATGATTTATTCATGTTGTGAATG
Organism: Magnolia kwangsiensis; assembly: GCA_037074715.1. Taxonomy (NCBI): domain Eukaryota; kingdom Viridiplantae; phylum Streptophyta; class Magnoliopsida; order Magnoliales; family Magnoliaceae; genus Magnolia; species Magnolia kwangsiensis. The sequence continues at coordinate 98,616,509 of CM073572.1, read as the reverse complement.
CAATTACACATTCCAAATGTGTTATTTGTTTTGTCTTCTGTATATGTACTCTATATTGTAAATATCGTATTTCATGTACATGTTAGAATACACGTATGTGTATGAAATCTGTTGATATGCTTGCCATGATTAATGATCGTTGTTATTTGCCTGATATGTATACGGCAACTCCTTGGTAAGAGGACTTGCCCTAATATGCGACGGTGTCGACATACATGGTGTATGTTGAATAGTGTAAGCTAAGTGTTTGTTTAAATGTCTAAATGAGATAATGGTTAGAAAATGTGTTTGCTAAGATGGTTGGGATACGGATTTCAACCATAATGTTTGTGTGAATGATTTTCTTCATGAATCATGTGACTTAGAATATCCATGCTAAATGAGTGTATGATTTCCTCCATGGATTATGTACTTGGTTGAATCATGTTAAATGTGTGTATAAATTCCTGCATGTACTATTTACATTTCAAGCTATATTTCATTATTGTTCATGTGAATGCAGGATATGAATCATATGTTAGTTATTCTATGTGTATGTGAATGGGTTTGTCCTAAGTCCAGGCAATCGAAAACCGTTCTGGAAATAGTGGTTGAGGTTGTTTACGCCACACAGGATGAGTTTAGTGAATCTGAGTCGTGCTTGGGGTGTTCGGCAGTGGTTAGGCCACACGGAGTGCTTATGCATTCCATGTCATTCAACTCAATGTACGCTTGGCCTAGTTGAGCTTATCAACTAACCTGATTGACCGATGTTTGTTCACATGTTTGGTCGTAACTGTTTTAATTTAAGGCACCGAGCTTACTAGTGAAACACCCGTTAACCGTGGTACCATGATCCCCTAAGACTCATGAGCCGGACATGGTGGTATGGGACACCGTGGTCGAGCTGTCAGCCTATGCTGGGGTCACAAACCTCCCCGTAGTGACCACTGAGCACCCTACTCTGAGCAGATTATGGTGGTATGGGACACTATATTCTTGTTGTCGGCCTACACTGATTGGTGACGAGCCCTCTGTAGTGACCTTGAGTTTATCCTGACACTGCAATGGGACGACGAGTCCTGTAGCAGTTTTGAGGATATAAGTAGGCCTGTATTGATAAGGTGATAGGGGAGAGGAGCAATGATTGCGTGCAACAGCCCTGGCAGCCCTTGCAGCGAACTAGAACCATAATATCGTATGAGATTCTTAGGACTGACAACCCTAGAATGGATCGACGTTAGGAAATGATACAAGGGAGGTGTCTTAGCTTCCCAATCCTGCTGTATGAAAAGGACTAACAAGAACTTGGTAAGCTTATTCATAACACCGCATTGCATGTGCTAACGGCGTTGGTGATAGAGCACTGAGGAAGTGAGTCATGCCGCGATCGTTAGATGATGTCGCAGAGGGGTTTGTAGTGAGGGCATGCATCATTCTTCATATCATCCTTGCATTAGCAAGAGTATCTAGGACCTGTTTGATTGTACTGCTTTATCATTACTGCTTGATTGGATTGATAACATGTTAACCTATGCTGTATAGTTTCCACTGAGTTGATCACTCACTCCCACGTTACGGGTCGGTGTTGGCCACACCAACCAGTCCCTATTTTAGTTTCAGACGGTGACGATGCTTGCGAGGCAGAGTCAGTCCGGACTTGATGATGTTCAGGAGGATTTCTCCTATATGCAGGTTCTGATCGACGGGGTTTAGCGGGTTATTGATTAGATGCCAATACACTTGGTATTTTTCTTTTTATTTAAACTTCCATGTATATTCTTTTCTTTTAATTTTTGGAGTATACATGTATTTAGTTAACCTGGTAACATGTTCACACTCTGGAGACTTACAATCAATTATACATTTTATATATTTATCACAATCTTCCGCTTGAGAAACTTAACTGTCTCTAGAGTATGATATGTTGTTTTGGTCTAATCTCACTCATGTTTTCTGCACTAATATGAACAACATTCATCCATTATTGAAAATGTTGCATAAGTGATGTTCTGGAACTCAGGAATGGAGTTTATGCTCGACCCCCGATTTTCGGGATGTTACACTACTGCCCCCACTCAATCAAGTATCTGAAAAGGGCCGATAAATCTCGGTGTGAGCTTTCCTTTCTTACCAAACCTAAGAACTCCTCGATATCAAACTCAAGCGATCGCTGTCTCATATCGGCGTAACTCTTCTGCCTACTCTGTGCTGAGAGCAGTCGACGCCGAATAATGTCAATCTTCTCCGAAGTCGCCTGAACCAACTCTGGGCCAATCAAAGTCTTCTCGTCCACTTTTGCCCAACAATGCGGTGCTCTACACGGACGACCATACAATGCCTCATAGGTAGCCATACCAATGCTTTCCTGGAAGCTGTTGTTGTACGCGAACTCTGCATAATGAAGACAGTCATCCCAACTATCCTTGAAGTCCAACGCACAGGCTCGCAACATATCCTCTAAAATCTGATTCACACGCTCCATCTGCCCGTCTGTCTGCGGATGGAATGCGGTACTGAACTTCAACTTCACACCCAACGCTTCCTAGATACGAGTCCAGAAGATAGATGTGAATCGAGTGTCTCTTTCTGACACAATCTCCAAGGGAATTCCATGGAGGCGTACAATCTCCCTGATATACAATCTAGCCAACTCGTCTGCAGAATTTATGACTCTGATCAATAGGAAATGAGCGGACTTCGTCAACCTATCAACGATCACCCAAATAGAGCCATGTCCCTTCCTCGTCTTCGGCAGTCAAGAAATAAAGTTCATGAAAATAAAGTCCCACTTCCATTCAGCTATGGGCATGGGCTGAAGTAGTCCAGGAGGTCAGCGATGCTCTGCCTTAACCTGTTGGCACGTGAGACAACGGGATACAAACTCAGCAATGTGGACCTTCATATTGTCCCACTAGTACGACCTCTTCATATTCTGATACATCTTCGTGCTACCTGGATGCATCGCAAGCCTCGAACTGTGGGCTGACTCAAGAATCTCTCGTCTCAAGTTAGGTATGTCTGGAATGTATAGATGGCCCCGATATCGCAAGCCTCCATTCCTACCAATAGTCCACTCAGAGTCCCCGTCAGTACTAACCCGCTCCTTCATCTTCATCAGAAACTCATCGCCTGCTTGAGCCTCAATGATAAGGCCATCTACAAGTGATTGTACACGAATGTGTGCGACAACTTCATACGGCTCTTCCACTGTGAGCTTCTACTCAAAGTCTCGCATGAATTCCACTATAGCCCATTCTGTCACCATAAGCGGAGCCACAAATTCTATAGCCTTCTTGTGGCTCAACGCATCTGCCACAAGGTTCACCTTGCCCGGATGGTAGGAAACCTCGAACTTAAAGTCTTTCAAGGTCTCCATCCATCGGAGCTGTCTCATATTCAAATCTCGCTGTGAGAATATATATCTAAGGCTCTTGTGGTCGCAAAAGAGCTCGAACTCTTCTTCGTAGAGGTAATGTCTCCAGAGCTTTAATGCGAAGATGACAGATGCCAACTCTAGGTCGTGCGTAGGGTAATTCTCCTCATGCTTCCTTAACTGTCTCGAGGCATAAGCAATCACCCTGTCCTTCTGCATAAGGACATAATCCAGACTAACGCGAGACGCGTCAGTATATATCGTATACCTAACCTCTTGCTCTGGCAATACTAGCACAGGGGCAGACATCAACTTGTCCTTCAGCTCCTGAAAAGCTGCTTTAGCCTTCTCATTCCAGGTAAACTTTAAGTCTTTCCTTGTCAACTGAGACAATGGTCTGGCAATCTTAGAAAAATCCCGAATGAAGCGTCGATAGTAACCTGCCATACCCAAAAAACTCCTCACCTCGGTAACTGAACCGGGCTGCTTCCAATCCTGAACCGTAGCTACCTTAGCGAGGTCAACCGCAATGCCTTCCTTGGACACCACATGTCCCAGGAACTTCACTTCTTCCTTCCAAAAGTCGCATTTCTTATACTATACAAACAACTGGTTCTCCCTGAGAGTATTCAATACTGCTCTCAGGTGCTCCTCGTGTTCTTCCCGACTAGGGGAGTATATCAAAATATCATCAATAAAGACAATGACGAACCTGAACAGAAATAGCCGAAACACTCTGTTCATCAGATCCATGAACACAGCTGGAGCATCACAAGGAACTCTTAATGACCAAAACTGGTCTTGAACACAGTCTTCTGCACATCTTCATCCCTAACGCGCAACTGATGACACCCATACTGCAAATCAATCTTCGAGAAATAATGTGCCCCCTTCAACTGATCAAATAGATCATCGATCCTAGGTAACAGATACTTGTTCTTCACTGTCACCTGATTCAGCCTGCGATAATCAATACACAACTGTAGTGAACCGTCTTTCTTCTTCACAAACAAGATGGGTGCTCCCCAAGGTGACACACTCGGCAGAATAAAGCCCGCTTCAAGCAAGCCATCATTCTGACTCCTCAACTCCTCCATCTCACATGGAGGCATACGATACATCGGTAGGGAAATCGGTGTCACAACGGGCATAAGATCAATAGTGAAGTCAATCTCGTGCCGAGGAAGCCTTGGAATCTTCTCAAACACATCAGAGAAATTATGAACTACTGGCATATCTTCTAACATCGGAACATCAGAACTCTTTAACATGGAAGCGTAACTGCTAACACGACAGGACCAACTGACCTGAACTGAAAAGGAGAACACCGTGCCCTCAAGTCCATAGGTTATCACAACTCTGGCCTCGCAATCAATCTCTGCTCTCATCTTCGAGAGCCAGTCCATCCAAAAAATAACATCATAATGACATAGTGGGGCGACAATCAGGTCAACAACTACTGTCCTACTACCTAAATCTATCGAGCAAGACTCATAGGTTCGAGTAACATCTGACACAGTCCCTGTAGCTGTCGTGAGTCTCACTCCCTTCGCAGGAGCCGTAACTAACCCTAGCCGCTTAACCGCAGCACAAGAAATGATCGAAACAGTAGACCCAGTGTCCACCAATAGGAAGATAGGTGTACCTAGAATGTGCATAGGAACCTCAAATGACATCGGTGTTGAATCTGCCTCTGGCGCCTCAGCTGTGAGCGCATGAACCCGAGCCTACTGTGGTCGATGTGATGGAGGAATCATGGGCCGTTGTGGTGGCCTAAAATGAGGTGTTGGAGGTTTGAAGGAAGGATGAGCTAGTGCTGATCGAAGGGGTGGCGCTGAAATAGCCTGAGGCATCGGATGATCGATCCTTTGAGGCGGCGAGAACCCACTGTCTCGCATCTTGGAAAAAGATGATATCTCAGCATGACCAGGCTTCTTGCTGTAACTGCACCACACATCAGGATGACTCACATAGGTAGGAGCTACAGAAGATCCCTGCGGTGAATCAAATCTTACCAAGGAAAGCCCTACTCACGAACTCAGGTCGTGACCTAGGAACCACAGGTGCTCGTGTGCTGGACAACCTCTCCCCGTCCAGTTCTGCTAGCAAGGACATGGTCACTAGCTCCGCATAAGAAGAAATGCTAGCACAACACATCTTCGATCTAATCTCAGGCCATAAACCCTCAAAAAAATGCCGCATCCTCAATAGCTGATCACCCAAAATCAACAGAGCATACCTACCGAGCTCCGTAAACCTGTTCTCATACTCCGTCACTGACATGCCTCCTTGGAGAAAGCGAAGGAACTCACTCTTCTTCTCGTGCCAGTACATGATAGGAAAATACTTCTCATAGAAGGGTGCCTCAAAGGCTGCCCATGTCCACTTGAACCCTCCGCAACTGTGTGGAGAAAACTGTCCCACCATAAGCTAGCCTCCTTCTCAAACATGAAGGTGACAAGCTCAAACTGTTCCACCTCAGAATAGTGCAGCGGTCTAAGCATCTTCGAGATGCGGTCGATCTAATACTCAGCCTCCTCGGGTCTATGAGTACCCGAAAATGTAGGAGGCCTCAAGCGCTGAAATCGCTTGAACATACCTCTCGTACTATTATGCCCAAGGGGGTGTAGAGGCGAGGCAGGTGGAGTCGCCGCCATCGACTGAGCAAAGATACCAGCCATGGAGGACAAGAATTGCTACTGCTGATGTATCTGTTGCTGCTGCATCAACAACATCATCTGCTCTAGCCTATCAGGAGGTGGAGCAGACTGTGATGTAGAAGGCATCGATGCAGACGCAGACGCACGGTGCTGCTCGGGAACCGCAGGTGTGACAGGAGGCACCACAAAAGGTGTCACGAGAGGTGGCCCAGAAGTAGGACCAGAAGCCGGCTGAGAACTCCTCATGAGATCTGAACTAGATGGGCCCGAATGGGGGTCCATATGAGTATTGCACAGGGAAAGGGCCCCGTCGAGCGAATCTCCAAGAGAAAGACAGGCCGAAGATCTCAAACCCTTAGGTGGCATACCCTACACACAATAGAGGGTAGCAAACAATGAGATTAGGCATTCACACAGTCCATTCATAGCATTAACTTCACAAGCTAAGGAAACAACATGCATTTCATTAACAAAATTGTCACAATACATGATTTGTAGCATTACATGAATCGCGACAGAGAAAGTATGTGAATAAAACATCTGAGCTTCAACCACTAAGCTTCAACACTAAATAACTACCAACTGCCAAACAACTATTAAACCACACATAAACATAAAAACAAGCAACAACAAATAAACAATAACTACATAAAGCCTATTCATCAAATCTGGCGATGGAGAAAGGGCACCCTTATCCTTCAAGCAGCACAGGATGGTCTTCAGTGTGCAGGTTACTTTCTTGAACTTACTCTTTATAAGGTCCCGTAAATTCCTAATATCCTGTCGAAGAGCAGTCGGACCCTCCTCGAGTCGCACTATACGGGCATCCCTATCATCCTAAGTCGCAGGAGGAGTACTCTTATCAGTATCCTGAGCCTCCTCTTCCTCTTCTTCTTGGACTTCTTCCTCTATCGCTGCCCCACCTTCCTGTTCACTTCCTTCTTCTTCGCTATCATACTCTTCCTCGCTTTCATCAAGTTGGGCCTCACGTTGCCGAGGCCCCATCTTCATCTAGTCAAGAGTAGCCTCACTGATAAATGGACCAGCACTGGCAGCTCCGCCCCAAGTCTGTAGGGAAACTCAAGCGTAATCTTGCATATGAGTCAGCCGAAGGGAAGTGACTCAGTCCTTCTCTTTGATTACGCGATAAAGATGATCTGTCGCAGGATAAACGTAGGCACGCACACCTTCTCTCCCTGCCCCACTTGATACAGAAAATCTACCATGAGATGCGTGCATTCACTGTGATTGCTCCACTTGGGATAAACATTGAACGTGCAGATGTGATGAAACAAACAAAAATCGCCCGACATATGGGTCGCTAAGAGGCTCTTGTTACGCTGCCACGCAACCAAATGACCACATAGAAACCTGGTGTGGCAATCTCTCTCACAAACACTATTTAGATTCCTTGCACTTGGATATACCTCACCAAGTGGCACGTTCAGGAGTCGAGCTATCAACCCAGCATTGATTGTGGCTTCCCGATCTCTGCCGAAGGGAATCTTGAACTGTAACGGCTCCAGCGTAGGGTCCCGAATATGAGCATAGAAGGCATGAATAGTACTCACATTTGTACGAGACTCACCCTCAAATAGCGGACCCCACCCGGTAGCTTCTATACACTCGAACAACAAATACTCACCAAAGAGTCGCCCATCCACATGCGCTTCAAAGAGAACCCTACGGTTCTCATAGACGCCATGAGCCAACTCTACCAACAACAATCTTCCTATTAGAGCCTGGGGATCTAAATCCCGCTTCGAATGCAATTCTCTCCCAACACTTGGACTCACAATAGTTCCTCTAGGCCGCCTCGAACGAGCGGGACGACTAGGCCCAGCCTCGTCCGCAGGGGCTCGCTTCTTGCCCATCAACGAAAGGATAGTGGAAATGGAGAAAAAGGCTATAATAACCTCCATGAAGCTACAGAAAGAGAAGGAAAATGGAGAAAGGGCTGAGATCTCTAGGTTCCAACAAGTTTGGGTCAGAAACAGGAGTACAATGGGTCAAGGAAAGGAAAAATAGAAGAACGAAAAGATCAAGATAAGAGAGGTTGGGGGCTAGCACATTTTGGAGCTCAAATGAGAGCTTTGGGAGCTCCAATCATAGAAAATGGAGAGAGTAGATGCTGGGTATGGCTGAGAATGGTGGAGGGATGAAGGAAATAATGAAAAATGAAGGAAGGAGTAAGTGGAAGGGAGGTTTGAGAGAGAAAACAACAACTTTGTAGGGAAAGGAGAGCTTAGGGGTCACTTTATGAAGGAATTAAGGGTTTGGAGGGGTTTTTATCGATGACCCACACATCAGGGGGTTACCCTAGCCCCCAAACACGATCAGCCCGGACGCCCCAGCCTGCAGGGCCCACTGACTGGCGAGGCCTCGCCACCACTGGACCATCTAGCGAGGGCTCGCCGATTGGGCGAGGTCCTCACCATCCCCTGGGTCTAAAAGAGTTGGGGTCCTACCATGGGACCCCCTAGAACTTGATCATTCGGCCCCATCTTCCGATTTGAGCCATTTCGGGTCATTTCGAAACTAATCTAACCTCTATTCACTTTTACCGATTTCTAATGGCTGGAATGCGATGAAATGCGATCTATACCCATCAATTGACAGTCTAGAATTGATTTGGGATCGATGTGTGTGATCAGGAGTGTGCACGGACTCGATCTCGATGATCATTTTCAGTAAACTTTCGCCAAAAGATAAACTAAGAGTCCTAGTTCTGTTTCTAGATTGTTCTCGCACCCTCCTATGCTATCGTGACTTCAACGTGTGGTGTGTGACCCTAACCCAGGTCCAGGTTAATCCAAATCATGCTCTAATACCAACTTGTAATGCCCTAAAATTCAGGGGTCGAGCATAACTCAGCTCCCGAGTTCCAAAACATCACTTATGCAACATAATGGATGATGATTGTATATTGTCTGTATTAGTGCATAAAAAATGAAATAGATCAAGCCAAATCATCAGACATAATTCAGGGATATTGAGAAAATGCAAGCGGAAGACTTAAATACATATATAATTCAAAAATAATCCCCAAAATATGTTTTCTCTGCCCAGGGTAATATATACAACTGTGTCTCAGATACATGTATCAAACTAAGCAAAATCATCATATACATATCCTAAAAATCCCCGCTGGTCAGGACGAGGATCACATGAACCCGCTTGAGAACTGCATATATGAGAACGCCTCCTCGTCCTCATCAAAGTCTAGCTCCGCCTCGCCAATGTCGCCGTCACCTGCAACTACATCAAAGTCTGGTTGGTGTTTAAGCATCATCTCAGAATGTGGGAGTGAGTGATCAACTCAGTGGTACTATACAGTAAAGGTTAACATGTTATTAATCCAATCAAGCATTAATGATAAGGCAGTACAATCAAACAGGTCCTAAATACTCTTATTAATGTAAGGATGATATGAAGGAATGATGCATGCCCTCACCATAAACTCCCTCTGTGATCTTCATCTTATTATCATGCATGTCAGTCACTTCCTTAGTGCTCTTACACCAACACCAATAGCACATGCAATGCGATGATATGAGCATGCTTATCGAGTTCTTATTAGTCCTTTTCATACAGCAGGATTGGAAAGCTAAAACACCTCCCTTGTATCAATTTCCAACATTGATCCATTCTAGGGTCGTCAGTCCTAAGGATTCTTATACGATGTCACATTTCTAGGTCGCTGCAAGGGCTGTCAGGGCTGTTGCGTGCAATCGTTACACCACACCCCCATCACCAAATCAATACATGCCTAATTATATCCTTAATACTGTAACAAGACTCCTCGCCCTTATGCAGTGTCAGGATATACTCGAGGTCACTACAGAGGGCTCATCACTAATCAATGTAGGCCGACAGTAAGAATATAGTGTCCCATACCACTATAATCTGCTCACGAGAATAAAGTGTTCAATGGTCACTATGCGGAGGTTTGTAGCCCCAGCGTAGGCCGACAGCTCGACCATGGTGTCCCATACCACCATGTCCGGCTCATGAGTCTTAGGAGATCATGGTACCATGGTTAACAGGAGTTTCGCTGGTAAGCTCGGTGTCTTAGATTTAAACAATAGTGACCAAACATGGTGAACGAAAATTGGTGAATCGGATTGGTTGATAAGCTCAACTAGGCCAAGCGCACATTGAGTTGAATGACATGGAATGTATAAACACTCAGCATGGCCTAACCACTATTGAACATCCCAAGCATGACTCAGATTCGCTAAACTCATCTTACGTGGCGAAAACAACCTCAACCACCATTTGGAGTACGATTACCGATTACTTGGACTGTGAAAGGGCCTAGCTATATGCCCTAGAGGGGGGGGGGTGAATAGGGCAATGCCAAATAAAACTAATAACAGTCGAATAATAAAAGAAATAAAGCACAATGCTAAATTTAAAGTAATCTCAATAGCCTAAAATAAAGAGAATGATACTTTATCAGTTCTAAGGACAACCTTACACCAAAAACCAAAGGTTTAAGGTAGGACAACCTTATTTCTAGAACGTCCTTTGTATCACAAACCAATGAGGAATAAAAAGCAAGGAAATTAAAATAACTTACAGAAATAAATCCTAAGTTATTACAACATTCTCCACACTTGCTTGGAATAAAAAGATTATAACATTCATCCACGAATACAAACCACAAAACTGAATGAGTAAAAGAATGAAAGAATAATGCACATCCACAACACAATGATATATAGTGGTTCGCCTGTGTGTACACCAACTGTTATCTAACAGCCACACAGAATGATACTCCACTCCTAATATCCTCACACAGGAGATATTAGCATGCACTATCAAAATAGGTTTCACAGGTTCACCTAAACCTTCACAATTGTGTCTTTGATCTCTGGCTTACACAATCCAAAAACCCCACAATCTGAGTTTTCTGGCTCTCCTCAGATAACCAATACAACGAGATTTTTCTGGAAAATCTCAAACAAAACCAAAGAAAGTAAATTATAAAAATGTAAAATACCTAAATCACCTTTTGAAAAAGCCCGGTAGAACCAATCGGAGTAGAAGTTCGATTCAACGTTCAAAGTCCAATACTCACTTTAAGAATGGTTCTAAGTCTAATTGATTTTAAATCAAAAGGGCTAGTTGTATTTGATTTTGAATCCAAGAAGAAGGAATATCAGAAATTCCCCTTTTCTAATAAGATTGGAATGTAGATCAAAATCAAATAATAAACAAGCTAGCAAAAGGAATATTAAATAAGCACAAAGTAGCTTAAAACAAAGACAAACTTATCTCAGAGAATAGCCTAAAGATTGCTTGAATAGAATTGAATTGAATTGCTAAAACTCTGAAGTTCGTGCTCAATTTATAGCCTAAAAAATCCCGTCTACGACTGGTCTTAGGATCCTAGGACTGGTCATAGCTTCAAAGATTTTTAAATATTTCTGCGGGATAAGATTTTGCTGTTCCACGACCGGCCCTGGGAGGTCTACGACCGGTCGTGGGCCACTTACACTAGTTGTGGGACACCTACGACCGGTTGTAGGACCCTCAATTTGGTTGCTGGAGTTTGAGTCGTAGGGCTACGACTAGTCGAAGGATGAGTCGTAAAACTCATAGGACTGGTCGTAGGATGTCTAGGACTGGTCGTAGGACAACAAGAAAGATCCAAAAATCTTCAACAACCTAGGACTGGTCATGAAAAACTTAAGACTGGTCGTAGCAGAGCTAGGACTGGTTTTGAAGTCCCTAAAACTGGTCTTAGAGCACCCCAAACAAGCATATTGAAATATATGAATTATGTATCCAGAATGACCTACTGTAAAGCCCATCCTAAGGTCAAGCTAAGGTCAAACAAACCTTAAAAGTGAGACGGACATTGAAAGTCTGTACACTCAGATGACCCGTAAGAGAAGCTTGAGAATATACAAATCTTGTAATTGGCCTTTTTGAGCTTGATCTTGACTTGACAAAATCTTCTAATATACTTGAACTTGATTGAATCTTGAACATGCAAACTTGAAGACTTCAATACTTGAATTCTTCATCCATGACTTGAAAACTTCTTCATTTAAGATCTTGCCTTGAAATGCGATGTCTTGAAATAAAGAATAGTTTCAAACATGAAACATAAGATATACAAGACATAGATATAGGTTTTGGCACCACAAAATTTGACAACCAAAGGGATATGAAATCATAGTACGTACAATCTCCCCCTTTGTCAAATTTGTGATAAAACACATAGCAAAGAAGATAATAAGGAATCATGAGCCATAAAATCACAAATTACTCTACTCCCCCTGAGTAATACGAGTACTGCTCATGTAAACAGTCAATAACATATTCTCATCCACATATCCCTCTCAATCAATCAATTCAAACAAATAAAAATAAATTACTCCCCCTTTCCATACTACTCCCTTTTACCTTACTACTCCCCCTTTTTGTCACAAAATGAAAAGGAAAAGTCACAAAAGGAAAGAGAACATAGAGAGTAATAAGCAGATAATGAGAAAGAGATATAAAAGGACAAGGCATATTACAAAATATAAACCTGAAGCATCAAGCCATCATCAATCCATAATACAATATCCAAAAGACAATGTTATCAAACCATAATCCATAATACATATCCAAAATAAAAGATAATGTTATACTATCCAGAAGATAATTCACCTAATCTGATCTAGAGGAGGGAGCAGAGATAGTCAGATCAATCTGGTGTAAGCCCCTATTGATGCGACAAAGATATTTTCGCATGTACTTAAATCGCATATCGTGGGCTATACTCATATTATCAACTTTCTCCTCCAATGCACGAAGGCATGCATCATAACCAGAAGGATCATAATCTGGATCATTTAGTGAATCAGATTCTATCTCATCAAAAATCTCATCCATATTAACATCTTGTTGTGGAAGATCACCATCTTTCCCTTCATTTTCGGCTTCACCACCAACACCTCCATCACCACCAACACCACCTTCATCTACTTGGCCAGGAAGAAAATCCAACTTCATCTTATTAAGATTGGAATTGTTGAAAATAAGATGATGAATTGGTGCCTCATTAACAGGTTTATCGACAAGCATGTGAGTGGCTAAAACAGTCATAAGATAACTGAACCGAATATCACTATGACCCGGATGGAGACGAAACTGAATAATGAAATAACAAATCAAAAAAGGAAGATAGACCATGGTACCAGAAGCAATAGAATGCAACACAAGAACTATGTAAGAAGTCAACTCAATTTTATTACCAGACCGAGGATACACATTTGAAATGAAGAAATGATGTAACACTCTGTATCTAGGTAACAGATACTTTGAAGGGAGCGCATTCGCTTTGTGTGTCCATTGCGCATCAATTTTGCATAAATCTCTTGTTAACATGTATTTTTCTGATTTAGATGGTTTGTCAAATGGGGTTGGACTTAAGCTCACTAGCATCAAATCTTTAGTAAGTTAAGTTTTCAGTCCGATCGGGTTTTCAGATCGTTCGTGGTGGACCAGCTTCAATTCAACGGTTACCGAACTTCGATCAAGGCTACAAGTACGTTGACATGTAAGGGCCACTTATCCTGATCCGAGGGTGAATTTGGGTCAAAATCTAATGGTCAGAACCCTTAAAAATAACATGCAAGTGAAACGTTCTAGATTACTTAAAAATATATTTATTTTTCTAAAAATCTTCATTTTCTTACTCTCTTCACTCCGAACTCAGTAAAATAGTCTCAGGACATCGTTTGGGCTTGATTTTTGAAATGATTGTCAAGTCCAACTAGGCGGTCATAATGGTCAAGTTCATAGCTATCAGGCTTTCAAAGTGTGGTCTAAATCCAATACAAAATTACAAAGCATTCCCGGCAGCAACTGGGTTTAGAGTTGGATCCTAGATTTCAGGGTAAGATAGCGTCAATGATTCTATGGGTTTAGGGTCTTACAGATCACATTGAAAGTTATCGGTGCTAATTTCATAAGTAATCTAGTTTAGCGCTAACCAAAACACATTCAATTTCTAAAGGATTAAGGCTAAAATGATTTCTACTAAAGGAGGCACTCGAGTCTAAGTATGAATTTTTCTAGGTCGTTAGACTTTCCTTCAACTTTGTGTCTAGGGAGTTCTTCTTTAATGTTACTCATATTATAACAACTTTTTTTATTGTCTCCTTTATTCATGATCTGTATAACCCAAACTTTCGAATGATTATCTTTCCTGCCAAAATAATTGGAATTAATATCTCAAGACATTATAATTTTACAATTTAGCTTTATGAAGTATTAATAATTTTGAAATATATTGAAAACTTCTCTTTTTTAGGCTAATTGTAATATTTTCAATATGATAATGATTTAATCGTTTCATCTTTATGCTTTGTCATCGTGCTTCGCATTACATTCGTTACATCCTTTGTTCATTATATCACGCTTTTGGAGATATCATTTCCAGCTCCAAAGTTTCAACTGCTGAGTCTTTTTGCTAAGTCTTTTCTAGCTTCTCATAAAGATGTTTTTAGAAGATAATACTTCCGAAGTGAAGTCTGCTGATACCCTTGAAGGATGGATAATCATTGCTGCTCCTATAACAAATCAAAAGAATATATCTAAATCTTTGAATTATTCAAGAGAGAATGATGATTCTTCACTAGTTTATTCTCTACTGCCTTTGAGAATCTTGTGTGATAATATTTCTCTATCATCAAGAAGGCAAGAGACAAAAAGACCTCATGACTCTTGTTAATATATTAATTTATCTTGAAGATTTGAACTTTTGAGTAGATAATTGGCAATATCTTGAAGGCATTTGTTGTTACTGTAATTTGAACTTGATTCAAAAGAAACACATTTTTTTATGTTGTTTACTCAAAATTTAAAATTTTTCATCAGGAAATTGCATATTTGAGCATATCTAAAGTGAAATATATATCTGCAGCATTTTGAATGCTACACATAGTTTATGCATTTTGAGAAGTAGAGTTAGTGTACTTTTGACTGACCATACCTTGACTGGACAAGACTAAACTTGTCCTAACTTGACTGGACTTGATTGGACTAGTCTAGATTGAACTAGATTGGACTAGATTGGAATAGACTTGACTGGACTAACACTTACACACATAGTTTATGCTCTTGAGTAGTTGAGCGATCACACAGTTTAAGCTCTTGAGTAGTGGAGCAACGCAGTTTTTTATACTCATGCAAGAGTCGGTCTTATGCGAATGGTCTCTCTAACTCTCATGATTTCGCTGGACTTATCGTGGCTAGGATTTACATACAGGGTTGGCTATAGTAACTCTCTAGAGTTTGTGGGGTGTGCAAGGCTACCTTTGAGGTACCAAATCTAAGGCTGCCAGTCCATCAATGAGCAGGTTTAGGCCCTTCCTCATGAGTTACTACTAGAATCAAGCCCGAGATCTGGGTTTTCTACTTTTAGGGTACTAAATTTGAGGCCGACAGTCCATCAATGAGTGGGTTTAGGCCATTCCTCATGAGTTACTACCAGAATTAAGCTCGGATCTGGGTTTTCTTCATCTGCAAGTCTGATCCATTCACAAGAAGGCAATTTCATCCATTCCCCGTGACACTATCAGAAAGCTATACAGACAGCATTGGTGTTATGCATGATTGGTCGTTGAGAAATTTTTGGCCTTTTAGTCGCTGGCTTCGTCCGCTGCCTGCATGGGTATGCATGTGATGTGGCCTATATGGGATTTTTAGGGCCGCTAGCTCCACACTGCTGCCCGAATAATATATAGGTCTTATGTATAGTTGGCCGTATGGGGCTTGGATTGACTAGGCTGCCTTGAATGATAAATTATTGTTACTGACATAATAGTTATCGTACAGGCTTTACTGAAGATAATAGATCAATGATTGATATATTGCCCCATCGTTGTTGATGATATTATAAAATTTAGTCCGAATGGAGCTTCAGCTTGGTAATAATATCAATTCTGATAAACTTTAATAATAGAATAATCTTCATGCCAGTGATATGGCAATGGCAATGGTAGTTTCGCTAATCTAATCCAGCAGCAACCATCGTCGGTGCTCAACAATAGTAATATACTTTAACTTGATATGCATAGAAATCTGCCTTTTATTCATGTATGACATCAGTATTCGAAAATTTGGCATTTTGAGACTTTGGATTCTAAGACTTTGGTTACCTTGCCCCCTTTTGATTTGGAAGTATTATGCTAATAATCTTTAGAATCAAAACTATAATTTATCTTCAAAGATAACGTATTTTTGTATTCTTTTGTTTGCCTCCTGAGTAACTACGTTATGAATTTTCTGAGTCAAAACGCTGTGAATCTTCTGTGTTAAACACTATGATTCTTTTTGGTATTTAGGGATGATATATTTTGTTGAACTAACAGATATATTAATGAAAATTTCCCCCCATGATGAATATACTTGTCTAGCTTTCTTCTTGTCTATTTTTCTATGGAGTGAATATTTTTAATCGGGACCATATGTTGTTACTTTCTCGCTTATTCCATATATCTTCTTTAAGACAATTTCTACTATTGTTGATCATCTTCACTAGAATACCTTTTTCTTCTTTGTTTCATTTCCTTTGATATTCTTCCCAGCCAGCCATTATGCCTCATAGGAAGTATATCGTTCTTCCACTATATATTTCCCATAGTCCTTGAATTGTTTAAACCATTTCTTTAATTTCTTAATTGTAGAATCACCCATGTTTTCCTTATAGGAAGATTCAATTATTTACTTTTTGATGATACTTCGTTTCGCTTTTCTTTCTTCGGCAATATTTGTTGTTATTCTCTTAAGACTTTGAAATAACCAATTCATATGAGAGTCGAGTAGCTTCACTTTGATTCTTTTCAAATTGACTTGCTTTTCTACTCTGAAAAGTTGTGAACACGATGCCCCTAGGGTTCTCTATTGACTAATGAATTCATTAATTAATTCATCTACTCATTGGCGAGCAATGGCTAATTCAGTCGAACTAACTTCTCATCTGAGGGATTTCCTTAAGGGAGCAATGTTGTTCACAGTAGTCGCTATTGGAGAATTAGGGTCTTCAGTAACATGTTCATCTAGTGAAGACTGGTTAACATTTTCTTATAAATTTTCTATTTTCTGCACACTTCGAATGTACTAATATCAAAGGAGAAAGTGAAAACTACATTGTTGATGTTGTTGAGGAGGATGAACCGGTAGATTGAACCCTTCATTTTTTTGTTAGATGTCACTATCATCCACTCGTCATTGTCTTGCTGTGCTACTGGTAAAGAAGAAACTATTTCGAATGTTACCTAGTATTGTCTATCCTTAATCACAACTGATTTGATCCTCTCTGATACTTTTTGGTGAAAATCCGTTGGATGTGAAGTAGACAACTACGTTAGTTGGGAGAAAAGTCATTGTGGTATACCTATCATTCAGAACAGAGTGTTCGTTATTTTATTTAAATAAAATTGTACTTTATTTTTAGAGATGAATGGAGAGGATGTTCCCACTAAGAGTCGCCATTTTGGCGTCTATACAATGCCAAAAAGTGATAAATGTTCTCTGAATATTTTCAAAGTCATCATTGAAAAGAATTCCCCAACAGAGTCACCATTTTATTTTGACAAGAATTGAATACATTTTATTTGGGGGAATTATTCAATAATAATAAAGAATTCGATGAGAGAACAATGATCACAAGATATCTGATCATTCTAAGTTCATTTACATCCTCGGATTCCCTTGATTCTAAAAACAGAGTACAATCAATCAACGTAATAAATGAAAGAAAAGACAACTCGATGGCAATTTTGGCAGCATTTAGACATTTTTTATGTTCATCGCCAAGGCGGATGGGTTGTGTGGTAGGCATTAATCATCCTTCCATTCAAACTAACAAATTCTTCTTTCTCCTAAAACTCTCTCTCTCTATGCTTCACGTTTCCCTTTTCTTTCCTTGAGCTATGCGGATCCATAATTGAGGAAGCGGTGGAGAATTCTTCAAACTTAGGTTGTACGAATCTTCCATCATTCTTCACTTTCTCTCTCACCTCTAGGAGTTCTTTGATACTTTCCAACTTCTAATTTTCTCACTTCTCCTTCTCACTTCTCTCTCTCACTACCCTCTCCAAATGGAGATAGGAGAGAGGTATATATAGACATCCATCGGACTGAAGGTAGGTGTGCACAGGCTCAAACAGGGAATATGGAGTGCATGAGACTTACTTTGGGACAAAAGCCATGCATTAAGACAAGTTCCACATGAAGTAGGACACAAAGGAGGCTTCAGGACAAGAAAAGCCTTGTGTTAGGACAAAGGGGAGAGAGAAGTGGCATGTGGAGCTTTCCCTAAGACAAGAAAAGCCTTGCATCAAGACAACTTCCTCACAAAATGGCACATGGAGCTTTCCTCTTAGACATGCCTCCACACAAAGTGGCACATGGAGCATCCATTAAGACATGAAAAGCATGTCTTTAGGACAAGGCCCACATGCAATGGTGCATGGAGCATTTGTCTCAGGACAAGACTCCTTGTCAAATGGCGCAAGAGGCCATCTCTAAGGGATTGCACGGGGTCAAGCAAAGGCTCTCCATCAAGGGGTTATGTGGAATTGTGCAACAGGCCTCCTATCTGGACAAGAGTCCATGAGATATAGCGTGAAGCATAGAGCTTTCCTCTTAGACATGCCTGCACACAAAGTGGTGGATGAAGCATCCTTTAAGACATGAAAATCCTGTCTTTAGGACAAGGCCCACATGAAGTGGTGCATGGAGCATTTATCTCAGGACAAGACTCCTTATCAAATGGCGTAAGAGGCCTTCTCTAGGGGATTGCACGGGGTCATGCAAAGGCTCTCCATTAGGGGGTTACGCGGAGTCGCACAACAGGCCCCCTGTATGGACAAGAGTCCATGAGATATGGCATGAAGATCTTTGCTCTCCTCTTAGGACAAGGGTCTATAAAAAGTGGCACAAAAGGCCTTTTCCACTAAAAGTGGTTGTTTCGACCAGAAATAAAATACATTTGATTTGGGAAAATTTCTTATTTAACATTAATAAAGATGGGACAAAGAGAATATTCATCAATTTCATTTGTTCTGAGTTCATTAACATCCTCTTAATCCTTTGATTCCAAGATAGAATCTATTAATAAAGAGAAAAATACATAAGTTAAATATAATCAAAATGTAAATTTTGGCAGCATTCCGGTGCATTTTCATCAAATCTCCAGGGGAGACAAGTTGTGCTTGTTTCCCATGCTAGGATCCCTTATAAATATCCAAAATAGCATAATTGTCTTTCATAAATCTCAGCATAATGACTGACCTCAAAGATAACCCGTGCAACTTGTATGGGAGTTGCACAGCTAACAAGTTGCGTAAACCCGTGCAACTTGCTACGAGTAGCGCAGCCCTCCTTATTTCCTTCTTTCTTCCCTCAATACCTAGCAAAGAGACTGACCTTATGAACATATGATGTCTCAAATGAGGGGGTAAGGGAGTATTTATAGGCATCCACACGTGTGAGCCCTTGACTCTTATCCCATTGGTGCCACTTTGTATCACTGAATCCACCTTCTCTAATGAGACTTGCGTGCCCTAGCACAACTTGGGTGAGTTGTGTGGACCCGCACAACTTGAGTCCTGCATAACTTGGCTTCCTCACAACTTGGGTCTTACACAACTTTTATTGCTTTCCCTCTCTTGTTCATGCCTCTCCCCAATTCTCTCTCTCTCTCTCTAATCATTTTTGGTACCCCAACAGATGCCCCCTTGATCCAAAATTTGATTTTTCTGAATCAAATTCAAGGTTTAAACTTGTCATGGAAAACCTGAGTTACGCGGCTCCGCACAACTCGCTGACCCTCACAACTCTTTGATGATGTCTCTGGGCTATAAATACTGGTCCACTCAACTATTCCTCACTTCAAAAATCAATCTTCCAATCAAACCCTTCTTGCGTGCAGGCTATCCACGCTACTTGTGCACGCAACTTAAACGTGCAACTCACTCGCCCTTGGTGCGATAAATTTCTGTCTCGAAACTCTATCAAAATTTCTTTAACTTTTCTCTTCTTTATCACCATGAGTCATTCAAAGGCTTCATCCTCGAGAAAAAAGGAATTCTTCGATTTCCCTTGCACATCAACAATTCCCTCGTCACACTTGGACTTGTGTGGAGTTTAATGAGAAACTACTAGAATCCCACCACCCTTACTCGGGTAAAATCATATCTTATCTCATGAATCTTCAACAGCATTGGTCAATCCCTCATAGCGAACCTTCCACTCACTGAAGCCGCCTTGTCTTTATAGATAATTGGATCATGAGAGAGCCCCGAATCCTAGAAGGCCACATAGAAGGAAAGGATTTACATCAGAAAGCTGGCATGAGATACAAAATGTGATTTCTACACCCTTGGCATGATTCTCATCAACCCTTTCCAACTCATTTCTTCGAGACTGCTCGTGAACATTTCTTTATCAATCATGTCCCCTGGAGGACAGATGACTTCATAATCGATGGTCTTTTATCTCCATGAGATTTCTATAGTGCCTGGGCCCATGCTATTGCTCGAAAACATACTGTCATTTTGGAACGAATTAATCTCTTTGATGCTATCGTGGCTATGTCAGAGCATTTTTACAGAAACATAGCTATCTTCAGAGGCTTTATTAACTTTTGGTCTCCCATAACCAACTCATTCCATCTTCCTCTAGGTGAGATGAGCATTACTTTATGGGACCTTTGCAGTGTAGCAGGTCTTCCCATCATGGGTGACATCCTCAATATTTATATTCCTTCAAAATGAGGAATTATCTTGTGCTTCTGTAGAAGATAATAAATCAAGAATTTCAAAGACCACTCTAGAACTTTTCAGTGAATTGGTTAACTTTCCCCATCCTGAACACATCACTCCTCTTGAATGGTTGGCTCATTTCTCTCGTAAACTATGGTACACTTCTCTTCTCTTAATATTTTCTCTTTAAATCTTCATCCTTTTTTTTTAAAATAACCCTGTTATTTTACCTTGACAACTTTGCAAGTTATAATCATCAGAATCTTAAAACCATTTGTGAGAATTGTTGATGCAAAAAATTGGATCAGCCTCTCCCTGCACTTCCACTTGCAACACAATGAGAGAGAAAGAGAACCCTGACTAAAGTCAGGGAACCTCCGATGCTTAAGTCAGTATAGATCCAGGAAGAGGAGTGTTTTAGGGTTTTTCTCATGTACCTTGGTTCCCGAAGAGCCCTCTTTTTATAGGAATGAGAGGTTCCGGCGTAAGGGGATTCTCACCTAATTTTCGAGAGATTTGATTTGGTTGCCATGTGTTTGTGGATACCTCCCGATCCCGAGATTTCTGGGGTCGGGTATCCTCTTACAAGATTCTTGGAGTGTTTAAGATTTCACTGTCTCTCCTTTACTTGGTTCGACCTCAATAGACTCTGTAGTCTCGGCTGGCTTACAAAGATGAAGCTTTTTGCCTACTGTTGGATGAAATAGAATCGGTTTGAGAACAATGGCCTTTCTTAATCTGATAGCTGACAGCACAACCAACCTCGTGTGGGTCGGTTTCATAGTCAGTCAGGTGGCTTTTAGCTCTAGGGCCTTTAATCGGTCCCTTTAGACATTGTTGTCTCTTTAATCGAGTCAACTTCATGTGTCTTACATATTTTTCCTGCTACTCTTGACTCTTTTTAGCTTCAGTCGGGATTCATATCCTGTAGATCCGAACTAAGTCTCTCCGTGAGGCTTTACTTCACTCAGCTTTTCCTATTGCCTTGGGTTATGTCAGCAGAGTTGGTTCATCTTATAACTGAGACCCCGAACTTGTCATATTTTGTTCCCCAACAGTAAGTCCCCTACTCCTTGTGTTAGTTATGTCGACATAAAGGAGTAAAAAATTGTTAGGTCAGTTTGTATTGGGAACTGGAGTTATGATGGAGCATTTAATGCTCCTTGTATCGTCCTCAACGTTCAATGGTTCGTTACTCGAGGTCACACGAGTGGACAGCCGTCGAGTTGTTTCGTCTGCTTATGAGCGTCGGGCATGTGGTGAGGGCGTTACTTGCGTCAGTCAGAGTGCACCACTCGTCGGGTGGCAGAGTCAAAGCAGGCGTCAATTCGACTCCTTAAATGTTGTTGCCACACGGCTCGGCTATAAAAGAGAATGTGGAGCAATTTTTACACTTTCGTTCTCCCACTTGATTTTCCTCCTTCCAGTTTTTCTTCTTCCTTCTTCACTATGCTTGCGACCTGCTATTCTTCTCCATCTTTGTTTTCTTCTTTCCCCCTCAACTGTGTGGTTTTCACCTCTCTAGTGAGTTTTATCTCCCTCCCTTTTCTTTTCGACCCCTAGCGCTAATGCATCCTTCAAGTCCCCGGGAGGGGGTTTCCGGTGATGAGGGTGAAATGAGGCATCTCTAAAATGTCTCAAAATTAGCCTCTTTATTGGCGGAGACGGCGATGAGTGCCAATGAGGCCTTCCAACTTACTGTTAGGTTGTCCAGTGGGGCCTCAGCGGAATGCTCCGCTCCAGTGGGTCCCTCTAGCTTGAGACATGCCCCTGGCAGACGTACTCCTCATTTTCCTGAAGATGACTTGGAAAAAGAGAAAGAATTAGAAGAAGAAATGGTTAAGCCGGCTCTTCCTAGGAGACCGGCGAGGACTGAGCTTGGTGGAACCACTAAGTCGGTTCCCCCATGGTGGTTGGCTCGATTTGTTGAATTGGAAGCTGAAGAAGGAGAGGCTACAGAGAATGAGGAGGTCAGAGACGAACACAAGGGTTCAGTTCCCTCAGTTTTGACTGAGGCAGATCTGGATAAGATCCGAGTCAGGTATCATGTTTCCAAATCAGTAATTCTTCGACTTCCCTCCCGAATGAATTTCCTGAGCATCCCCCTCCTGGGATGGTCGCAATTTTCCAAGTTGCCATGCAATGTGGCTTCCGTTTTTCCTTACAACCCATTGCTCGGGATTTTCTCTCTCGACTCAGAATTTCTCCTGGGCAAATAGTTCCGAATGGATGGAGGAACTTGTTCAAATGTGCAGTGTTGTGGGCTAAGGCAGAACAACCCCCACTAACCATAGACGAATTCCTCTATCTATACTAAGTTTGGCCAAACACTTCGCAGTCCGACTGGTATTTCTTGAGCGCTTGGTGGAATAAGGGCGACTCTTTAATAACCGACCCTCCTACCTCTAACAAGTACTGGATAGAGAGGTGGTTCTGGGCTTGTCGTTACTGGGAGACTATCAAGTCTGGGTTGTTCAAACGTCGCGTTCCCCAGGCATTCTCTGAAGCAGGTGACTCGACATGCCCTTTTCCTTATTTTTTCTTATTACAATTCTTCTGAGTCTGACTGAACATGATCTGTTGAAATTTTCAAGAAGAAGTCAAGGCTAGGATCTAACACTTTGGCTCGGATAAAAGATTTATGGATGGTAAGTCTAGAGGATCAGTCTTGGAAGTCTCTTCTACAACCAGAGTGTCTTCTTCTCTCGGGCTTGGATTCATCTGTGATAGGTATCTTTAGGTTACTCAGGCACATCCTTCTTCAATTTTTCTGACTCTGCATTTTATCCGACATAGAAATGGCTGAAGCACATCCCCTTCTGAAGCTATCGTCCAAGTTGAAGGCTCCTCCTAGGTTAGTGCTTCTGTCATACCCTCGGCCTTCAAAGAAGGCGAAGACTGCTCCTTTGGTCGTGGAGCCACCTGCTTTAGTCACCCTTGCTCCGGCCGTCCCAACCTTTGTCATTCTCTCTGACCCCGAAGAGAGGGCAGAGGATGTGGGCACCCTTCCTACTGAGTCCCGGGCGACTTCCGAGCCAGGACCTATTGTAGAGCAGGTCTCGGGACGAAGAAAGGAGCAAAGAGGGGACACCTCAAGGGGAAGTTAGCTCCACAAGAGAAATCATCTATCCATCAGGCTGTGACAGACATGGTCCCTTGGGCTATTTTTACTGGGAGTGAGGAGTTTGCTTCCATCTTCGAAGCCCTTGGGAGTCGAATACTCTCCCATGCTGCAAAGGTCTTGCTTTAGGTAGGATTTGAACTTATCTCTTAGCTCGTTGTCTCTTTTGATTTTGAGCTGACTTCGTCTCTTTCTTATGCAGCTTGCTCCTTGCTTGTTGAGAGTCAGTGGAGATTTGTCTGAGGCCGAGAGGCCTAGAAAGATGTGGCGAATGTTGAAGTGGCTCGAAAATGGGTAGCAGAGGTAGAAGCCCAACTTGAAATTACCTTGGCTCGAGTCAGTCATTTAACTAGCGAGTTAAGCTTGTCTCAAAAGATGACTGAAGATGCCAGAGCCGAGTGTGCTCGAGCAGCTTTGCTGCTAAAGGAGGCCAAGGACGAGAATCTGCAACATCGCCTAGCTTGTGATGCTTCTGAGGAGAAGTTGGCTCTGCTAAAGGCCAATACGATAGCGGCGCTTGAGATGGCCAAGAAATAGGCTAGGGAGAAGGCTATAAAAGAGTTCCTTAAATCTTCAGAGTTTGAAGATGAGAGGGATCACTTATATGAGAGAAGTTACATAGCTTCCATCAATGTAATGAAGTAATTTTTTCCTGACCTTAATCTCTCGAGATTTGAAGAAGACCCTCCCAAGGATCCGGTGGTTGAAGTGGCTGAGCCTGCTGATGCTGCGGCTGGCACCAAGGTCAAGTCTGAAGCGGTTCTGGCTCCAAAGGTTGCTCCAAGTGACCCTTGATAGTCTTGGAGCTTGGTTTTTAGTACCATTATCAGTTCCATTTTGGTACCATCATCAGATCCATTTTGGAACCATCATCAGCTCCAAGCAAGTCTGTGAGTAGTTTTAACCGAGGGAGAAGTTCATATGTTTTGGCCGATCTTTCATTTGCCTTTAATCCTTTTAGTCAGACAATGTAATGCTGAAGCAAGAT
This sequence comes from Magnolia kwangsiensis, assembly GCA_037074715.1. NCBI lineage: Eukaryota > Viridiplantae > Streptophyta > Magnoliopsida > Magnoliales > Magnoliaceae > Magnolia > Magnolia kwangsiensis. The sequence goes on along the minus strand of CM073572.1, from coordinate 98,591,611 downwards.
GTAACTTAATTTAACAAACATACTGATAAATGAATATACTCAGTTTTATTTTATTCATTTTAACTCAGTTTACATGTTTATCAATTTTGATCCTCTATCATTCCTTTGCTATGCTGACTTTAAGGGTAGTAGGTTTTTAGATGCTCGGCATTCTATGGATGAGGCAGCAATTGCCTGGTCAGGTCTTCCAATCGGTACGTTCCTGGTCGGATGGTGCTTGCGATGACATAGGGTCCTTCCCAATTGGGTCCCAATGTACCTGCGCCAACTTCTTTTATATTAAGGAACATTTTTCGAAGGACCATGTCTCCAACTCGAAAGCGTCTGACCTTCACTCGGGCATTATAGAACCGAGCTACTTGTTGCTACCGAGCTATCATACGTAACCAAGATTTTTCTCTTTGCTCATCCACAATGTCGAGTCCGAGAGCTAGGAGTTCTTCATTTTCTTCCTCATTAAATGAGCTGACTCGGGCTGAAGGCAACCCGATCTCAACTAGAATAACGGCCTCCGAGCTATAAGCAAGGGAGAAAAGGGTCTCTCCTGTAGCAACTTGGGTTGTGGATCGGTAAGCCCATAATATCTTCAGGAGTTCCTCGACCCATACTCCTTTAGCTTGGTCAAGCTTGGTTCGAAGGTGCTGTTTGATGATCTTATTGACTACTTTAACTTGTCCATTCGTTTGAAGATGATGAGGCGATGAATACACGTTTCTGATTTCGAGATTATCACACATCTCGTGACAGCTTCTGTTATCGAACTGCTTCCCATTGTCAGTTATTATAGTCCGAGGTATGCCAAATTGACAGACAATGTTCTTCCATACAAAGTCTGTGATCTTCTGTTCAATTATTTTTGCCAACGGTTCTGCCTCGGCCAACTTTGTGAAGTAATCTACTGCCACGACTGTGAACTTGGTTTGTCCTTTTCCCATAGGGAGAGGTCTAATAATGTCGATTCCCCACTATGCAAAGGGCCAAGGACCAGTTATAAGAGTTAGTACTTCAGGAGGTTGCCTCAGAATAGCCACGAATCACCAACACTTATCGCATCTCTAAACGAGATTACGAGCGTCATGTTGGATAGTCGGTCAGTAGTATCCTTGGCGTAAGACTTTATGTGTGAGGGATCACCCTCTTGAGTGATTTCCACAGATCCCTTCATGGATTTCCCGCAACACATAGTCAACTTCATCAAGGTTTAGGCACCGTAGCAACAGAGCGTAATAACCCTTCTTGTACAATGTTCCATTGAGTATGGTGTAGCGAGAGGCTTAGATTTTTAATCGTCAAGCCTCGGCATGATCTTCAGATAATTCCCCACTGTCAAGATATCGAACAATCGGATCGTGCCAAGTAGGTCCCAAATCGATAGTAAGTACGATTGGGCTAACTGGTTCAATAATACTCGGTTTAGCAACTTACTTGATCGAAACAGACCTAGGCATGTCGTCTTTATCAGTAGAGGCGAGTTTTGCTAGTAGGTCGGCTTTGGCATTTTTCGTTCGAGGGATCTGAGTGACGATACAACGCTGAAAGCCACCGATCAGCTCTTTAGATTTTTCCATATAAGCCTTTAGCAGTTCCTCCCGTGTTTGGTACACACTCATGACCTGATTGACAACCAATAGAGAATCGCTAAAAACATTGAGATGCGTAACACCTAAGCTGATCACAAGTCAGAGACCGAGTAACAATACTTCATATTCTGTTGTATTGTTCGAGGCTTGAAATCCAAGTCTTAAGGCATATTGTATATAGGTTTAATGGAGAGTTTCTAGTGCTACTCCTACCCCGCTTGCCTTAGATTTGGAGGAGCCATTGACATATAGCTTCTAAGGGATTGGGTCGGGCGATGACTCGGGAGAAGTGGTTGTCGGTTCTTCAACTGGCTTGGTAGTATTTATGTCATCTTGCGGTGTGACTTCAGCAATGAAGTCAGCCACAACTTTTCACTTAATTGACACTCTCGGCTTATACTGAATATCAAATTCACTAAGTTCAGTCGCCCATTTAGTAAGACAGCTGGATGCTTCCGATTTCTGCAATATCTGAAGTAGCGGGAGGTCAGTCATGACGATAATGGTATGAGCTTGGAAATATGGCCGAAGTCGATGCGAGGAGATGACTAGAACTAAGGCCACTTTTTTCAAGAGTTGATATCTCGTTTCTGTTGGTAAAAGTGCTTTGCTGACATAGTAAACCGACAATTGCATTCCTTCATGTTCTCGTATCAAGGCCTAGCTAACCACTACCTCAGACACCGTGAGATACAACAGCAGGGCTTCTCCAGGCTCAGGCTTTGATAAGAGAGGCAGAGATCCTATATAAGACTTTAATTGCTAGAATGTAGCTTCGTACTCTTTCATCAAGTCCACTACTTATTGTCCTTTCAATTGCTTAAAGAATGAGAGACATTTTTCGGTGGCTTGGGAGAGGAAACGGTTGAGTGTTACTACTCATCCAGTCAATCTTTGTATTTCTTTGATTATTTTCAGAGACTCCATGTCAAGCAATGCTTTTATCTTCTCTGGGTTTACCTTGATCCCTCGCTGACTTACTAGGAATCCGAGGAACTTTTCCAAGCTTAAGGCATATTTGGTTGGATTCAACTTCATTTGATACTTGCGTAAGATTAGGAACATCTCTTCTTGGTCCGTTATATGGTCGGCTACATGTACAATTTTGATGAGCATGTCGTCAATATACACTTCCATGGTTCAGCCGATCAGCCGAGCAAATATTTTGTTCACTAATCTTTGATAAGTTTCTCCAGCATTTTTCAAACCAAAAGGCATCACACGGTAACAATAAAGACCTTTGTCAGTGACAAAGGTAGTTTTATGTTTATCAGATTGATGCATTACAATTTGATTATACCCTGAATATGCATCAATAAAACTAAGGAGTTCATGCCCCGCTGTACTATCTACCAACTGATCTATACTTAGAAGAGGAAAGCTATCCTTTAGGCAGGATTTATTCAAGTCGGTATAGTCAATACAGACTCGCCACTTTCCATTGGCTTATTTCATAAGTACGACATTAGCTACCCATTCCGGGTAGTATATCTCTTCTATGAATTTTACCTTGAGGAGCTTGCTGACCTCTTCTTCAATGACAGCGTACCTTTCAAGGCCGAGTGCCCGTCGCTTCTATCGGATCAGCCGGTAGGTCGAATCAATATTGAGTCAGTGAGTGATTACAGACGAGTCAATTCTCGGCATGTCTCCATGACTCCATGCGAATACGTCAGGGTATCATCAGAACAGGGCTATCAAATTGTCTTTCAGGGGCGATCGCAGAGACGAGCCAATTTACACCATTTTAGAACCATCTGTCTCGACCAAAGGAACCGAGATAAGGTCTTCAACTGGTTATCCTTGTTCATAAGTCTCGACCTGAGGGTCCAGCGACTCGATCATTAATACCTCTGCTGGAGATTTCTCAGCGGGGATCTTCACAGCAGTTGCGTAGCAACACCTCGCATCTTGTTGATCTCCTTTGATAACTCCTACTCCCGACTCGGTCAGAAATTTCATAGAGAGGTGGTATGTAGATACCACTGCTTGGAGGAGACTCAGAGAGGGTCGGTCGAGTATAGCGTTGTAGACGGATGACTGATCAAATATCAAAAAATCAACCATGATAGTCGCCTAATGTGGAGAATTCTGGGCCGTGAGTGGCAGTGACATGATTCCTTTTGGAAGTGTTTGTCCTCCTAAGAATCTGATCAATGGGGTACGAACAAGTTGTAATGCAGATTGTTTAACTCCCATTTTATCGAATGCCTGAGTGAACAACACTTCAGCCGACTATCCTGTGTCGACCAATATACGGAATACCTTTTGATTTGCAATGGTGAGAGTGATAACTAGTGCATCATCATGGGGGTGATAGATGCCTTGGGCATCCTCATTAGTAAACGAGATGCAGTACTTCTCCCTTTTCTTTTCCTTCGAAGGCCGAGCTATGACCAGGAGTTCAGACTCGGGTCGGCTAATGCTTCTAGCATGATTTTTTTGAGCATTGTTAGAGTCACCTCCGCCTCTGGGACCACCAACAATAGTTTAAATTTCCTCTGTGGGTCAGTTGTCAACTGAGAGTTCTTAACTGTCCCAGTCCTTTCAACATGTTCTGTGAGTCGGCCTTCCCTGATGAGCCTTTCAATCTCTTCCTTCAAGTGGATACAGTCGCTCGTATTATGCCTATGATCACGATAATAATAGCAATACTTATTTTTATTCCACCGATTGGGATTGCTTCGAAGCCTATTCGGTCAGTTGATAAATCTTTCACTCTTTATTTCCATCAGCACCTGCTCTTACGGTTTTTTGAGTGGAGTGTACGTGGAGAACTTTCGGTCGGGTCATTTACTCGACTTATGCTCGTTACAAGTTCAGTCGTCCTTACTCTTCTTTCCTCCAGTCGAGTCAACTTCCTTTTTAGCTGACTCTTTAATAGAGGTTTTTACGTTCTGGGCAGCTTCACGCAGGATTCTTGTTTCTTCAGCATCTGCGTATTTGTCTGATTGAGTCATGAACTCGGCCAGAGTCATTGGCAAATTCTTATCTAGAGACGCTAGAAATGGCATATCCCTAATGCCTTGCATGAGGGAGTTGAGCGTTGTCTCTTCTATGTGTTTCCGAACCTGTAGCGATTCAAAGTTGAAACGCTTGATGTAGTCTTTTAGTAGCTCTCCCTCCTTTTGAACTATGTTGTTCAGATGTGCAGGGGGCTTTAATTTCTTCTTTAAGCCAATAAAATTGGTGAGGAAGGCATCGCCGAGCTTTGCGAATGAACTGATTGACTTTGGTTTCAACTTCTTGAACTATGTCGGCTAAAGTAAGAGAAAAAGCTTGGCACGTCACAGCGTCCGAAGCATCATGTAATTCCATGTATGTCCAAAAACATTTAAGGTATTCAGTTGGGTCAGTCTTTCTAATGAAAGGAGTAATCTAAGGTAGAAGAAACCTTTTCGGTAACCGAGCTCACATTACTTCTTCAATGAAAGGGGATGCTTTGGTCTCGAGCATGGTTTGACGTACATCTCGACCCTGCTTCATGTATGCCATCTCTTCCATCACTTCTTTCTTGAAGTCTTGGAGGTCAGCTTTTCAGTGCTCAACACTTTTTGCCACCCCTTCATCCAGAAGTCGGCTATGCCTCCTCCGGTCTATCTCATGTCGGAGATCCGTGGGAGGCAGCACAGCGGTTGCCGAGTGAGCAGGTGTCGGCTCGGTCGAGCCATAGGACTGACTCGGCTACTAAAGAGATCACAGAATAATGGGCTGAGGGTCGACAACTTGGTACGGAGCATTCATCGCTTGACCCTGCTGAAACTACTGCATTTGTTGTTGGTGTATCTATTCCAACATTTGTCGCATAATATTTATGTCGGCTCTGAGCTCCTTAACCCCCCGATCCTACCGTCCATTATTTCAATTCCGCTGGGTGTTAGTTACTGCAGAAGTGGTGGGAACAGGTGTGGAACCTTGGCGGTTATCAGGTTAATTTTGAGCCCCATGGGCCGCACTTATATCCGGTTGTCCAACGACGGCAGCATCTGGTCCTTTTGGACTCATTCTTTGAGTTCTTGCCATTAAAACAAATCTACAGCTCCATGGTTAGAATGTAAAAAATGACTTTTTGTATCGTTTTCCACAGACGGTGCCAATATGTTAATGCAAAAAATTAGATTAGCCTCTCCCTGCACTTCCACCTGCAACACAATGAGAGAGAATTAAAGCCAGGGAACCTCCGATGCTTAAGCCAGTAGAGATCCAGGAAGAGGAGTATTTTAGGGTTTTTCTCATTTACCTTTGTTCCTGGATAGCCCTCTTTTTATAGGAATGAGAGGTCCCGGTGTAAGGGGATTCTCTCCTGATTTTTGGGAGATTTGATTTGGTTGCCACTTGTTTGTGGATACCTCCCGACCTCGAGATTTTTTGTGTCGAGTATATCCTTTTACAAGATTCTTGGATCGGTGTTTAAGATTACACCGTCTCTCCTTTACTTAGCTTGGCCTCAATAGACTCTGCAATCTCGGCTGGCTTACAAAGATGGAGCTTTTTGCCTACTGTCGGACGAAACAGAATCGGTTTGAGACCAATGCCCTTTCTTAATCTGATAGACGGCAACACAACCAACCTCGTGTGGGTCGGTTTCATAGTCGGTCAGGTGGCTTTTAGCTCTAGGGCCTTTAATCGGTCCCTTTAGACATCGTTGTCTCTTTAATCAAGTCAACTTCATGTGTCTTACATATTTTGCCTGCGGCTCTTGACTCTTTTTAGCTTCGGTCGGGATTCATATCTTGCAGATCCAAACTAAGTCTCTCCGTGAGGCTTTACTTCACTCAGATTTTCCTGTTGCCTTGGGTTATGTCAGCAGAGTTGGTTCATCCTATAACCAAGACCCCGAACTTGTCATATTTTTTTCCCTAACAAGAATAATACAAACACTACCGAATATAGTCACTCTTGTGAATTAGCTGCCTTCCTAGCTTATTGGTTAAGCCTGATAATATTTCCTGGTTCGGAACAAGTCATCAGACCATCAATTTTTGTAGCTACTAGTGTTATGGCTAAGGGTCAAAAGCATTCATTAACTCCTTTAGTTCTATGTTCCTAATATCGCGCTTTTGGTGATATAATTTCCAGGCCCATAGATTCATCACTCCAACCTTTCTTGGTTTATGCTTGTAACACCCTGAAAATCGGGGGTCGTGTATAAACTCAACTCCCGAGTTCCAGACCGTCACTTATGCAACAAAAATGGTTATGATTCAATGTTGTCTGATTTAAAGCATTCACATGAGTAAAAGTATACCAAAACTGCAATTCATACTTCAGATCCAGTGATAAAAGCAAGTGGAAGACTAAACAATATATATATCACTGTATAAAAAAAAAAAAAAAAAACAAAGTAATCTCAACTGTCTCCAAAGTATGACTACATCTCTGAGTCTCATATACATGTAAATAGACAAAAGAATAAGTTCAAAATAGTCCCACTGAAGTCCCCCTCGATCCAGGTCACCTACGGAAAGCCGTCGTGATACTGCATATACGAGAACTCATCCTGGTCCTCGTCAATCTCCGGCTCCACCTCCTGGATCTCGTCGTCACCTGCAACTACAACAGGGTCTGGTGGGTGTTGCAAACACCATCCCGTAACGTGGGAATGAGTGATCAACTCAGTGGAATCATAGAGCAAAGATTAGCATGTTCACAATTCAATCACGCGATAATAGTAAAGCAGTAAATCAGACAAGTCCTAATACTGTTGTTAATGCAAGATGATATGACGTGATGTATGCCCTCACCGACGATCACCCTCATACGGCAACATCTTACGACCGCGGCATGCCACACTCCCTAGAGTGCTCCACATCTTCCAGGCACATGCAATGCTATGGTGATATGATTACCAAGTTGTTATTAGTCCATTCAAACAGCAGGATTGGGAAACTAAGGTACCTCCCTTGTATCAATCCCAACACGGATCCTGTCTAGGATCGTCACTCCTAGTAATCTCATACGATGTACATTTCGTAGGTCACTGCAAGGGCTGCCAGGGCTGTTGCTCGCACTCGTTGCACCGCTCCCCCATCACCTTATCAATACAGGCCTACTGTACTCTACTGCACGGAAGGGTCGTCGCCTCCCGTGAACTCAGAATACGCTCGCGGTCACTACAAAGGGCTCGTCGCCTGATCAGTGTAGGCCGACAGCTAGAATATAGTGTCCCATACCACCATGATCTGCTCACGAGTCTAGGTGCTCACTGGTCACTACGGGGAGGTTTGTGACCCAAGCGTAGGCCGACAGCTCGACCACGGTGTCCCATACCACCATGCCCGGCTCATGAGTCTTCGTGGATCAAGGTACCATGGTTAACAGGGTTTACAATGGTAAGTTCAGTACCCTAGGTTCAAGCAGTTATGATACATACAAGGTGAACAAACATCGGCCAGTCGGGTTACTTGACAGGCTCGACTAGCGCGATCGCATCTCGAATTGAACGACATGAAGTGCGTAAAACACTTCGCGTGGCCTAACCACTGCCGCCAACTCTCAACACGAATCACATTCATCGACGCGTCGTTCGTGGCTATGACCAGTCAGCCACGAATTCGCTCGGTTATCGACTGCCTGGACTAAGTCAAGTCCCACACATCTATGGAATTACTATAAAAGGTATTGGAATTGAAATACATCATGTGAGCATGTTAGCACATGTTATAACATTCAACTTAAGCAAATCTTCAAGGCATACTTCCCATGCATATTCAACTTAAGCAAATCCTCAAGCACATACATTCCATGCATGTAATGAAATCATGCATTTTGTCAACATGTAGAAAATCATTTAGGTCAGCATAATAATTGAAAAATCAATCACAAACTATCAAATAACATCATTTAATTCAATACATACTAATACAAGCATTTATACAAACACATACACTACACACTTAAGTCTACATATAGTATGTCGACCCAAAGTGTGCAACTAGGCGAATCTCTTCGCCAAACTAATTATGCACGCATTCCTAACTTCCTAATGCGACAACAAACCATGTCAATCACATCAGCAAAATATGAATGTAAACAGTACTTCCTACAAATGACTAAAATGCCCTAAATCTCATATTCTTCGTTAGCTTACGAAACGGGAAACAGAGAGCATTTTGTACATGTCAAACGGCGATGCCGTCAAGAATCTACTATTAAACGACATTGAAAGCATTGGGAACCGTCAATCAAAGCGTCTAAAATCCTCACCTAGTGTCTTGTAGACTCGGGAATTGAAGCGGAGTGTATATGCTTCGTCTACGGCGAGTAAGGAGCCTAATACATAAGATCCATAAGCTACATCGCTATGGAAACAAGGAAAACTCAAATCAACATCTATTTAGGGTTTTTACTTACCTAGGATTGTGGTGGAATCGCCGGGAAAGCGGTAGAGGAGTGTTGCTTAAGCACGTGCAACACGTAGCACAAGTGGCGGGAAGAACTCTCCCACTCTCTCACAATCTCTCACTCTTTTTCTCTCTCCCAAGCTAGGGCTTCTCTCAAATTCGGATGGGAGAGAGGAGTGAGGGTTTCAACCCCTTTTATAGCCTAAAACATTCCCAAAATAGGCTTGGGAACAATGTTTACTTGGTGCCTAACCAAATCGGGGCCGTTTCGGTCCAAAAGAGCATTTCTGGAGGTCCCCAGGCCAAATGCGGTCGGACTTAAGCTCATGCATACTGGATCTAGCACACATCCAGTTTTCAGACCGGTTGGGTTCCCAGATCGCACGTGGCGGCCCAGTTTCAGTTTAACGGTCACCGCACCAAGATCAGGCCTATAAGTCTCGTGATACATAATAGATATTTTTCCTGATCCAAGGGTGTAATTTGGCTGTATTCTGACGGTCAGAATGCTTAATACTGATGCGTCAAATTTGAGTGCCAGATTTGAATTTGAAATTCCAACTATGTCCCTATTCACACTCTCTTCGGTCCGGGCTCAATGAAATAGCCTGTGAGTATCGGTTTGACTTGATTTTTGGAATGAGTGTCAAGTCCAGCTAGACGGTTCTAACGGTCTAAGATAGGAGGTATCGGACTTTCAACGTGCGGTCTAGATCCAATACAAAGATTCAAAGTGGTCCAGAGAACAAACCGGTTTAGAGTTTGATCCGAGGCTTTAAAGCATTATAGCACTCTTGGTTCCACTCGCTTCGGGCCTTGTAGAACGTATTTAAAGTGATCAGGGACCATTTCCCAGCTACTCCAACGTTGCACTAGCTAACCTAGTCATATTTCCTAAAGGAATGAATTCTACGCAATTTCGAGTCGAGTTGGTACTTGAGCCCAAGTATGGATTTTTCACGGGCGTTACAATGCTCCTTGGCATTTCTTTGTAGGTTGGCTGGAAGTATATTTCCCATGGACCTTCGATGATCCATCAAAAGCATATTCAGATCTTCATCGGTTCCCTCTTTAACACTACTAACTGAGGAAGATGGTTAAAAGATCAAACGGTTGGGTTACCCGTAAAGTAGAAGAAAGTGATCCTGTTGACTTTCATCATTTTCCTTTCGCTGTTCATCTAGAAGGCATAAAAGCTATTGATAATGACTTTATTTCTCATGGCAAGCATTCATTCCTTATTTCCATCAGATCCAGTACTCTTCCCTTGAGAGAAGGCAGCATGTTCTAGCACGAACCCTATTATCCAAACAGATTTGCTCGTCAGTTCAAGTTTGATCAAACTGTGCCGATGACTTGTGATATTGTTACCAGATCTATGAGGAACTGTGGCATCAAGCCGTATAATTGGGCTTTGATATGGAGATAATTCTTGAGTGTTAACATTGGATCTCATTTTATACTCTCGGGCTAAGGATACCCAGTCCATTCTTGATATCCCTAGATGTGTTGGTGTGTCCACCAATACTATTTGGTGCGTAGATATCGACTGACCATGCCATATTCATTCCTCCACCTCGATTAAGGAGTTATTAAGAAGACCAAGGCATTGGTTATTCCAGGGAGACTAACCATTCTCCTTGTTCTAGTCAATTTTGTGCAACAATTTCCTCGAAACATACTTCTTCTAAAACACATTTGGCCGATACTCTTGAGGGTTGGATAGCTTTTAGGGTATCTCTGCAAAGTACCCAAATTTTTCAGAAGAAGATGATAATTTTATACAATTTTTCCCTCCTCCTTTACAAATCATGAAAGACATTACTCCTGAAGCATCAAGAAGACGAGATAGACAGGCACCATCGTTCACTCCAAAAGAACAAGTATATCATCATTGAAAGCTTGTCTTCTTCGGAATAGAACAATAGTAAATACATATCGGTCAAGCATAACAAGAGTATATTTTGAACAAGAAATATGACTTTTTTTATATACTTCATATGAAACTTATTTTATCTTATTATTATACCTTCATGTGGCATGTATTTATCTTATCATTACATCATTTTTAGAACTTGAGCAATTCTCATAGGTATGTTTAATGGACATGTTAAGCTTGAGCAATAATTTATAAAAATGGTTAGAATAGCATTGCTTAATAATATTCAGAATGGGCTAGAATAAGTTTCAATTCTAGTTAGTTGCACACACAGTTTAAGCTCATGAGTAGTTGGAGCAACCACAGTTTAAACTCATAAGTAGTTGGAGTTGGTCTTACGCGAATGGCCGCTGTAACTCTCTAGAGTTCGCAGGGCTTATCACGGCCAGGGAGTTCGCAAACTATGATCCATCAGAGGGGCCCAGTGAAGCTACCAGGGTCATGAACTCAATAGGATTTACGCACAGGTTTGGCCACAATAACTCTCTAGAGTTCATGGGGCATGCAAGGCTACCATTGGGGTACCAAATCAAGGCCGTTAGTCCATCAGTGGATGGTCTCCTATTTCAGAGACTTGCCCCCATGCATTACTACTAAAATCAAACTAGGGATCTAGGGAGTCATCCTGCTTTGAAAAACTCGCTTTTCCTTTGCCTGTAAGGTCAGACCCATTCACAAGGGGCGTTCTTTGGCCATCCTCATGACGCTGCCTGAAACTATACAGACGGCATGGGTCTTACATAACTGCATTGTTAATTGCCTGCATGGGTGCATATGAAGCTCTTTATGGGCTTTTTTAAGGCCACAGGCAACACTGCTACTCGTATAGTTCTGTCATATCGCCATCGCCAAATAATGATAAGCCTTATGCACATTTGACTTCTTGTTGTCGCAATTCCCCCACTGCCACCTGTAAAAGATGAATTGGCCTTACTAGAGTAATAAATCAAAATTAATATACAACATTTGTTGATGATAATGAAACAAAATTTTATGGTTAAGATAGTATATCAACCTAACGGTGCTATTAATTTTTATAAATTTAAATGACCATAGTAATAGCAGCTTTGACAGCAACTTTGACGGTAATCATTTTGCATTTGACGGAAACTTTGATGGTAATCATTTCGCATTCACATTGGTGATTTGCATTTGGAGATATTTTTTTGGCATCTAGGCGATAACTATTGGCGATTATGGTGACAATTATTGGTGGTTTTCATTACTTTGCTTAAACTTAATATACTTTTAAGGCCTGCACTTCATTAGTACTTAAAGAGAAATACAATGTAAAAAAAATGCAGAGTTCTACCTTCTGTATTCTCTTGCCTGCCCCCCTTTTGATTGAGAAGAATCATGCTATGAATCTTCTATATCAAAACTGCACCAACATTTAGGGATGATATATTTTTATGAAATGAGCATTCATTGGTATACTTATGCCTCGTCCATCTTGATCCACCACCCGATAAGCCCCTTTAGAGTATACTTCTGATAGCACGTATGGACCATCCCATTTAGGGTCGAACTTGCCCCCTGTCTTGTGAGTGACGACTATCGGTCTCTTCAACATTAATACCATATCACCTATTTTGAAGGAGCGATGCCTAACTTTTCTATCAAAAGCTGCAGAGATTCTTGCATGATATAACTATAATCACTACTGGGCCGCTAGTCTCTTTTCATCTAGCAAATCTAATTCTGCCAACCTGATCTTAGTATTTTCTTCATCAGTAATCGACTGATGTATTGTTATTCTGAGTGATGCAACTTGCGTTTCAATGGGGCTAACAGCTTCGACCTCATAAACCAAAGAATATGGCGTTGCTTCGTAGCAGTACGATGAGTAGTTCAATAAGCCCCTAGAGCTTCTTACAACTTCTCATCCCAATCACGTTTATTTCACATGACCATTTTCTTCAATATTTTCACAATCATCTTATTGAATGCTTCGGCTAATGCATTAGCTGGCGGATAGTAAGGTGTCGAGAATGAATGCTGGATATTGAATTTTTGACACAATTTCTCCATTCCCCTGTTCTTAAATGGGGTCCCATTATCAGTGATGATTTTCTTCAGAATACTATAATGATATATTATTGCATGTCGTATGAAATTCACGACGTCTTTCTCTTTGACATTTCTCAATGTGATGGCTTCAGTCCACTTCGAGAAGTAGTCAGTGGCTGTGAAAACGTGTTGTTTTCCTCTAAATGATGATGGATTTATAGGACCGATAACGTCGAGTCTCCAGGCCACGAAGGGTCAAGAGGCTACTGATTGATGCAAATCTTCAGGAGGTACATGTATGACATCGCCATGTATTTGACATTCATGACATCGACGTGCATAATCAATCGTGTCTTAGAACATTGTAGGCCAATAATATCACCTTCACCATACTCTATGAAATAGATTTCTACCAGCCTGATAAGCCTCACATTCTCCTAAATGTGCTTCACCTAATATTTGATTCACCTCCTTTGTATCCAAACATCGCAACAGCACCTCGTTGTAGGATTTCTTATAAAGCTCTTCATTACACATAATGAATTTCTCTGCTCTTTGCCTTATTTGTAACCTTTGTGCGGGATCCTCCGCTAGGATATCATATTTGAGATAATCCACAAAAGGCTGGCGCCAATCATCAATCTTGATCACTAAACATGATACGGGAAGTACTTCATCAATCTCGACATCATCAGAAAGCAGTAAGAATAGGGCTTCGATTAGGACAAGCTAAGGCTATAGCCAAACTGGCCAAAGTATCTGCCCTTCCATTTTCTGACCTGGGTATATGTTTAACTTCAACGTCTTGAAATTGATCCAAAAGTTGTTACATGCGGCAACAATATGGGAGGAGCTTTTGATTCCTTACTTCAAATTCTATCGTGAGCTAGTTTATTACAAGCTTAGAATCGCCAAAAATTTGTAATGTCCTTATCTTCATTTCCTGAGCTATTTCCATCCCTATATGAGGGCTTGATATTTAACCTCATTACAGAGTCACCATTTTATTTTAACTAGAGATAAAATGCATTTAATTTGGGAAAATTTCTTATTTAACATTGATAAAGATGGTACAAAGAGAATATTCATCAATTTCATTTGTTCGGAGTTCATTAATATCCTCTTGATCCTTTGATTCCAACATAAAATGTAACGTCTCGAAAAAATCCATACAGAGACCCGAGTGTCACCTCGATCAGAAATCACTTAAGATTAATTCCTTTAGAAATTAAGCGTAAGTTATATAGCGCTGTGTTAGATTAGCTGTGAAATTAGCACTGATCGCTTTAAATACGTTTTGCAAGACCCAAAACTTGTAGAATCAATGATGCTATAACATCCTGAAACCTAGAATCAAACTCTAAACTCGTTTGCTCTCAGGAACCCGTTGAAACTTTGTAATGGATTCTGACCGCGCGTCGAAAGTCCGATATCTACAATCTTAGACTATTACGACCGCGTAGTTGGACTAGATAATCGCTTCAAAAATTAAACCCGACTGATGTTCTGAGGCTATTTCGTTGAGCCTAGAGCAAGGAGTGTGAGACAGAGTGAAATTCTTTGAAAATTAAATGTGATTTAAATAAATCTGGCACGTTTTGCTTGTGGGATAAGTATAAGTATTCAGACCATCGGAATCTAACCCAAATACACCCTCGGATCAGGGAACATTCTCCACTCAGGTCAGTGTACTTGGAATCCTTGATCAAATCTCAGTGACCGCTTGTAACGCCCTGGAAAAATCCGTACTTGGACTCGAGTACCAACTCGACCAGAAATCGCGTAGGATTAATTCCTTTAGAAATTAAGTGTAAGTTAGCTAGCGCAACGCTAGAGTAGCTGGGAAATAGTCCCTGATCACTTTAAATACGTTCTACAAGACCCAAATCAAGTAGAACCAATGACTCTATAATACTTTAAAACCTCGGATCAAACTCTAAGCAGGTTTGTTCTCTGGACCACTTTGAAACTTTGTATTGGATCTAGACCGCACGTCGAAAGTTCGATACCTACTATCTTAGACCGTTAGAACCGCCTAGCTGGACTTGACAATCATTTCGAAAATCAAGTCCAACCGACATTCGCAGGCCATTTTATTGAGCCTGGACTGAAGAGAGTGAGAATAGGGACAAATTTGGAATTTGAAATTCAAATCTGGCACACGACTTGACGTGTCAGTATTAAGTGTTCTGACCATCAGAATTCAGCCAAATTACACCCTTGAATCAGGAAAAATTTCTATTTCATATCATGAGACTTGCAGCCCTGATCTACGTGCGATGACCGCTGAACTGAAATTGGACCGCCATGGGCGATCTACGAATACTGATGGTCTGAAAACGGGATGAGAGCAACATCCGATAAGTACGAACTTAAGTTCAATCGCGTTCGGCCAGGGGACCACCAGAAATGGTCTTTTGGACCGAAACAGCCCCGAATTGGAAATACATCAAGTAAACTTTGTTCCCGAGCCTATTCCGGGCATTTTTGTACTTATAAAAGGGGTTGAAACCCTCACTCCTCTCTCCCATCCGAATTTGAGAAAAACCCTAGATTGGGAGAGAGAAAAGGTGAGAGTTTATGAGAGAGAGTAGGAGAGGATTTTCCTACTGTCGTGCCACCTGTTGCAGGTGCTTTAGCAACACGCTCCAATCACTTGGCCAGTGATTTCTCCACATTTTTAGGTAAGAAAATACCCTAGAAAGTTATTGATTTAGTGTTCCTTTCGTTCCATAGCATGTTAGCTGATAGATCTTGTAAATCAGGTTGTCTAGTCGCCGTAGACGAAGCGTATACGCTCCGTTCGAAATGATACGCTTCTAAGAGAAAAGGTGCAGATTTTAGACACTTTGATTGACTGTTTCCAATGCTTTCAATGTCGTTTAATAGTAGATTATCGACGGCAACGCCGTTTGACATGTACAACATGCTGTCTGTTTCCTATTTCGTAAACCGACGAAGAATATGAGATTTAGGGCATTTTAGTCATTTGTAGGAAGTACTGTTTTCATTCATATTTTGCTGATGTGATTGACATGGCTTATTGTCGCATTAGAATACTAGGAATACGTGCATAATTAGTTTGGAGAAGAGATTCGCCTAAATGCGCACTTCGGGTCGACATACTATATGTAGACTTAAGTGTGTAGTGTAAGTGTTTGTATAAATGCTTGTATTAGTATGTATTGAACTAAATGGTGTTATGGATTAGTTTGAGATTGATTTCTCAATTAATATGCTGATGTAAATGATTTCCTACATGTTAGTTATATGCATGATTTCATTGTATGTATGAAATGCATGTGCTTGATGATTTACTTAAGTTGTATGTTATAACATGTGTTAACATGCTCACATGGTGATATTTCATTTCCAATACTCTCATATGATTGCTGATGTGATTCCATAATTGTTTGGGACTATACGTAGTCCAGGCAGTCGGTAACCGAGCGAATTCGTGGTTGGCTTATCTTGACCACGAACGACGCGTCGATGAATGCGAGTCGTGTTCTGGAGTTGGCGGCAGTGGTTAGGCCACACGAAGTGTTTTACGCACTTCATGTCGTTCGACTTGAGATGCGATCGTGCTAGTCGAGCCCGTCAAATAACCCAACTGGCCGTTGTATGTTCACCCTGTATGAGTCATAACTGCTTGAACCTACGGTACTGAACTTACCATTGTAAACCCTGTTAACCATGGTACCTTGATCCACGAAGACTCATGAGCCGGGCATGGTGGTATGGGACACCGTGGTCGAGCTGTCGGCCTACGCTGGGGCCACAAACCTCCCCGTAGTGACCAGTGAGCACCTATGTCTCATGAGCAGATTATGGTGGTATGGGACACTATATTCTTATTGTCGGCCTACACAGATCAGGCGACGAGTCCTTTGTAGTGACAGTGAGCATATTCTGAGTCTACGGGAGGCGACGACCCTTCTGTAGCAGTGAGAGTACAGTAGGCCTGTATTGATAAGGTGATGGGGGAGCGGTGCAACGAGTGAGAGCAACAGCCCTGGCAGCCCTTGTAGTGACCTACAAAATATACATCGTATGAGATTACTAGGAGTGACGACCCTAGACAGGATCTGTGTTGGGATTGATATAAGGGAAGTACCTTCGTTTCCCAATCCTACTGTTTGAATGGACTAATAACAACTCGAAAATCATATCACCATAACATTGCATGTGCCTGGAAGATGTGGAGCACTTGAGGGACGATTGCATGCCACGGTCGTAAGATGGTGCCATATGAGGGAGATCGTCGGTGAGGGCATACATCACGTCATGTCATATTGCATTAACAACAGTATTAGGATTGTCTGATTTACTGCTTTACTATTATCACATGATTGATTTGAGAACATGTTAATCCTTGCTTTATTATTCCACTGAGTTAGCTACTCATTCCTACGTTTTGGGATAGTGTTTGCAACACCCACCAGACCCTGTCTTAGATGCAGGTGATGCAGAGATCCAGGAGGTAGAGCCGGACTACGATGAGGACCAGGACGAGTTCTCATACATGCAGTACCACGACGGCTTTGCTTAGGTGGCCTGGGTTGATGGGACTTCTCAGTGGGACTATTTTGGACATTTATTTCTGTTATTTACATGTATATGAGACTCAGAGATGTATTCATACTTTAGTGACAGTCGAGATTTACTTTGTTTCCATACAATGATATATATATTCATAGTCTTCCGCTTGCTTTTATCACTGGATCTAGAGTATGAATTACAGTTTTGGTATACTTTTACTCATGTGAATGCTTTAACTCAGAAAACATTAAATCATAATCATTTTTTTTGCATAAGTAACGGTCTGGAACTGTAACATCCCGAAAATTGGGGGGTCGAGCAAAAACCCAACTCCTGAGTTCCAAAATATTATTTATGCAACATAGATATGTATGATCGAATGTTGTCTGTGATAATGTATTAAACATGAGTGAGATTAAGCCAGAACAGCATATCATACTCCAGAGACAGTTAAATTAACCAGCGGAAGTCTGTAATAGTATGTATAACATATATAAACTGTTGTAGGTCTCCAGAGTATGAACATGTTACCAGGTTATATACATACATGTATACTCCAAAAGTAGACAAAACGAATATACATGAGTGCGCTAAAAATATAAAATGACAAGTGTCAAAGTATCTAATCAACCTCCCTGTAATCCCGTCAATCAGAACACGCATATAGGAGGAATCCTCCTCATCATCATCAAATCCAGCTCCGCCTCACAGGCGGCGCCATCATCTGCAATCACAAAAAGGTCTGGTGGGTGTCCAGGAACACCGTCCCGTAACGTGGGAGTGAGTAGCTAACTCAGTGGAATAATAGAGCAAAGATTAACATGTTCTCAAATCAATCACGCCATAATAGTAAAACAATAAATCAAACAATCCTAATACTGTTGTTAATGCAATTATGACATGACGTGATGTATGCCCTCACCGACGATCTCCCTCATACGGCAACATCTTACGACCGAGGCATGCCACACTCCCTAGAGTGCTCCACATCTTCCAGGCACATGCAATGCTATGGTGATATGATTTTCGAGTTGTTATTAGTCCATTCAAACAGCAGGATTGGGAAACTAAGGTACTTCCCTTGTATCAATCCCAACACAGATCCTGTCTAGGGTCGTCACTCCTAGTAATCTCATACGATGTATATTTCATAGGTCACTGCAAGGGCTATCAGGGCTGTTGCTCGCACTCGTTGCACCGCTCCCCCATCACCTTATCAATACAGGCCTACCGTACTCTACTGCAACGGAAGGGTCGTCGCCTCCCGTGGACTCAGAATATGCTCGCAGTCACTACAAAGGACTCGTCGCCTGATCAGTGTAGGCCGATAGCTAGAATATAGTGTCTCATACCACCATAATCTGATCACGAGTCTAGGTGCTCACTGGTCACTACGGGGAGGTTTGTGGCCCCAGCGTAGGCCGACAGCTCGACCACGGTGTCTCATACCACCATGCCCGGCTCATGAGTCTTTATGGATCAAGGTACCATGGTTAACAGGGTTTACAATGGTAAGTTCAGTACCCTAGGTTCAAGCAATTATGACTCATGCAGGGTGAGCATACAATGGCCAGTCGGGTTACTTGACGGGCTCGACTAGCACGATCGCATCTCAAGTTGAACGACATGAAGTGCGTAAAACACTTCGTGTGGCCTAACCACTGCCGCCAACTCCAGAACACGGCTCGCGTTCATCGACGCGTCGTTCGTGGCGAAGATAAGCTAACCACGAATTCGCTCGGTTACCGACTGCCTGGACTAGGCATAGTCCCAAACACATAGAATCACATCAGCAAATCAAGTGAGAGTATTGGAAATGAAATACAACCACGTGAGCATGTTAACACATGTTATGGCATACAAACAGAGTAAATCATCTTACACATGTCTATCACGCATATAATGAAATTATACATAGCACCAACATATAGGACATCATCTCCATCAGCATATTAATAGAGAATTCGATCTCAACTAGATCATAAGGAAATCATCAAGTACATGTTATAACATACCACTTAAGTGAAACATCAAGCATATGCATTTCATACCAATAATAAAATCGTACATATGGCCAACTTGTAGGAAACCATTTACATTAGCAATTTAATTGAGAAATCAATCTCAAATTAATTCATAACACCATTTAATTCAATACATACTAATACGAGCATTTATACAAACACTTACACTACACACTTAAGTCTACATATAGTATGTCGACCCGAAATGCGCATTTAGGCGAATCTCTTCGCCAAACTAATTATGCACGCATTCCTAACATTCTAATGCGACAATAAACCATGTCAATCACATCAGCAAAATATGCATGAAAACAGTACTTCCTACAAATGACTAAAATGCCCTAAATCTCATATTCTTCGTTAGTTTACGAAACAGGAAACGGACAGCATGTTGTACATGTCAAACGGCGTTGCCGTCAAGAATCTACTATTAAACGACATTGAAAGCTTTGGAAACAGTCAATCAAAGCGTCTAATATCCGCACCTTTTCCCTTTTAGGGGTGAGAGTTCGAACAGAGCGTATATGCTTCGTCTACGGCGAATAGAGAACCTAATTTACGAGTTATATCAATTTATATGCTATGGAACGAAACGAATGCCAAATCAGCAACTTCTAGGGCTATTTCTTACCTGAAAACGTGGAGGAATCGCCGGGAAAGTGCTTGGATCGCGTGGCTTAAACACGTGTAGCAGGTAGCACCAGCAGCAGGAAATTCTCTCCCACCTCTCTCACAATCTCTCACCTTTTCTCTCCCTCAATCTATGGCTTTTCCCAAATTCGGATGGGAGAGATATGAGAGGGTTTCAACCCCTTTTATAAGCTTAAAAATGCCCGGAATAGGCTCGAGAACAAAGTTCACTTGATGCTTAGTTCAAAGATGATTTCTGGTGGTCCCCTGGTCGAATGCGATCGGACTTAAGCTCATGCATACCAGATATAGCACGTATTAAGTTTTCAGTCTGGCAGGGTTCGCAGATCGCGCGTGGCGGACCAGTTTCAGTTCAGCGGTCACCGCACGTAGATCAGGGCTGAAAGTCTCATGATATAAAATAGAAATTTTTCCTGATCCAAGGGTGTAATCTGGCTGAATTCTGATGGTCAGAACGCTCAATACTGAAGCGTCAAGTCGTGTGCCAGATTTGAATTTCAAATTTCAATTCCGTCCCTGTTTGCAGTCTCTTCAGTCCGGGCTCAATGAAATAGCCTGTGTTTATCGGTTGGACTTGATTTTTGAAATGATTGTCAAGTCCAGCAAGGCGGTTCTAATGGTTTAAGATAGGAGGTATCGGACTTTCGACGCGCGGTCTAGATCCAATACAAAATTTCAATGTGGTCCAGAGAACAAACCGACTTAGAGTTTGATCCAAGGTTATAGAGTATTATAGGGTCATTGGTTCCACTCGCTTTGGGTCTTGTAGAATGTATTTAAAGTGGTCCAAGTTAATTCTACTGAGTATTCAGTTTGGTACTCAACCAAATTCTACCCTAATTATGGCAGAATACGGTCCTAGGGCCATTCTATCCCCCATTTTGGGAACTTCTAGGTATCATATTATTTTTATTATTTTTCTAGGGGTTCATCATCAAGTTTACCCTAACCCCTCCAAATTTCATAAGATTTCGAGTTGTAGAAAAATTCTAAAAATTCCAGAAGCAGCAGCTGTCCAACAAGTGATTATCGGACAGTTGCTCACAATGACCTACTTTAAACTATATTAAATATTTTATTATATTTTTCACATATTTTTATATAAAACTAGACTCATTTAGCTTCAATCTGGTTTTTGAATCACCTAAATCGGAGTTATAACGAAGGAGATATGATTTTTTTCAAAGTCTAAAGAAATGTGCAGGAAAAAAGGTACAGAAACTCGCTGTACGGACGAGTTCGGCGATACATCGCCAAACCGGCGATGGCATCACCGACCACTGACCTGTTTGGGGTGATTTCTCCATCTGATATTTAAAATGGGTGTATTTTAGAACCTGGGATGAGTTATTTGACATGCAATATATGATTTTGGGGTAGGAGAAACTGATCTATCCAATTAGCCTACTTATTTAGTGAGACTTCAAAAGGTTAATGGCTAAAAACCCTTTTCATTTATTTATTTACTATTCATAGTACTTTTTAGCTTAAGTATTGTCAACATCACCTAAACTTTAAGATTTGTGTCTAATGTGAGAGCTCTTAGAAAATTTTGAAGGATAAAGTAGTAAAAGGTGAGATTTTCGAAGGAAATAGGGATTTGAGACTTTTGGATTGAGTTTTGAGAAGTTAATCAAGTGTTAGGATAGACTCATTGCCTAAGGACGTCTAATCTCAGGTTGACAAAAATTCGGGGTGTTACAATCTACCCCCCTTAAAACACAATGTCGTCCCTGACATTAGCGAAGGGTAAAGAGTACCTAGCAAGGCTTCAGTCTTGACAGTGTAAGGAAGGGTTCAAATCTTATTTAACGACCTAACCTTTATGTATAACCTAACTCAAAGGTTTCGATCTTGGGCCAGTGGGGAAAAGCCTAACCACGCTACCGCTGCGCTACTCTGATCGAACGGTAGCGTTGACTAACCTAATTGGATTGGACTCAATACGTTCTACCCCCCTTAAAACTTGATTTTACTTAAGGTTGAAGAATCTTAACATCAATCCGTATATCGGAACAAGACGCAACTTAGGGGCTATCCTTAACCTAAAATGGAAATAATTTTTCTCTACATGGTTTTCCTTGCTAATGATGCGTTCTATGGCATTGGTATCTATGATCATAGAGATGAGCCTAATCTCTATTGTGGTTAAGGTCAGGGTCAGGTATGAGTTGGTGGCAAGATGTCGAATTCTCTACTGGCTTTAAGTCCTCGCCATTTCCCAAAGACACTGTGATCCCGTTCGGTTGTATGTGGTCGAGCCAACACGGAAGAAAAGTAGTATAGTGGGTCTGAGCCGGATACATAGACTTTCTGTCTAGCTAGGACAGAAGATTTATTGTATCAATTCTTAATCCGAGTCGATGCCGATCTTCTGCTTGATCAGAGCATTGGATTTATTGGTAACCACTAGGATTAGGAAGTCGATTCAAACTGCGAATACATCGCTTACATGTAGTTCCTTTATTCCGCGTTCCCGAATGCAATAAGCCCTTGGGGAAGGCAATTCTAAGGGGCGTGCTAGTTTATTCTAAGTTCAATCTGAGGGAGTTATAAATGTTCCCTGAGAGTGTATGGTTCCTTCCTATGGGCAACAACAGAAGTCTATAAGTCATAAGGGGATCTATCGAAGGAAGGGAGTCCCATTCCAACCAAATCTAACCTACTATCCCTTAGCATATATAGGCCTTACACTGCCTAAGTCAACTAGTAGCCTAGTCTGTAACTCAGTAGTTATAATCCAAAGCCTAAGTTTATACATTAAATGGTTCCATACTATTTCTACTACAGGGAAGTCTTCTATTGCTTAGGGTCAAGATTATCTAAATGGAATTGGATTTCTTATGTCGTCAGATCCTTCAAATCTAAGAGTACTATCGCTAGGTCCAAAACGCCAAGGGCCTATTGGCCAGTAGCATTAAGTTGTATTAAATGGGACCGCATTCCTAATCCCATGTTGGGATAGGGAGTGGCATGCTTGGTAGGAGGGTGGGGTGGGATAAAAATTCATTTGTAGACTGAATCCCGGGAGTCACTATACTCCCAACCTAGGGACAATACCTTACAGCGAAATGAAATGGCATGTATTCCATCTAACCAAATTTCGTCACAATATATGGAATAAAGTTCCACATGGATTATGACAGAGATGCATTCGGGTGTGCTAAGCCCAAACCACTGACGCAACACATTGTCTACCAGTGACATCCCTAGACCCAATAACAACAAAACACCGAAATCCTTGAAACAAAAATCAAACAATCTACAGGGCAAAGGCATAAATGCCTAACTCTACCAAAGGACTTTACCACAGTCCCGACTTACCTTCTTTATCCCTGTCGAGTCTAATACTGTCTGTTGCTCACTAGAGCTCTCTCGGCCATATATCTTCAGTATCCCTTAAGCAAAGAAAATGGAGAAATAGGATTGAGAGGGAGGATGGTGAAAAGAGAGAAAAAGGATAAAACAGCTTACCAATAGCCATGGAAAATGGGGAAAATGTAAGAAAATGGCTAACCAAACTAGAAAAGGGAGATCTAGGCATTGTAGAGGGATACTTCAAGCTCCCCTAGGCTGGATTTTCAAAAAGAAAAGAGAAGTAAAAAAGGGAATGGAGCACCTCACGAATTCAGCTCGATTTGGGGGTTTTAGGAGCTCCAAGAGACGAAATCTTCAAGAGGGAGGGCTGCCAACTTCAAAGGAACGATGGATGGTGGTCATTTTTGGCCAAAGATGGATCTAGGGGTGGTTTGGAACCACAGAATTTGGAGATAGTTCCTGGAAAATGAAAATGGAGCTATGGGGAGGGCTGTTTGTGAAGGAAGTACCTAATTTAGGGGTTTTCAGCAGGTGGACCACACATGGGAGGGGTGTACTACCCATTTTAGGGTGACCGCCCGAAGTACGGCCCAAATGGGGCCCACCGGTCGGCGATGCATCACCGAACCGGCGATGGCATCGCCGAACATCTTGCACGGTGGCTGGTGGGACCACATGGGTCTGGTCCCCCATGGTCCAGGGACCCCAAAAATGTTTGGTCCCCACCTTGGTTCTTTGTAGATTGCCCTATGGAGACCAAAACATGCATTTGGGGCTTTCCGGGGCCAATCTGCAATCCCGAATACAAAACCCTATCATGCAGCATATGATTTTGGGGTAGAAGGAGCTAGTACTTCCATCTAGCCCATTATTTACTAAAGAAAACAAAGTTAGAATGGCCTTATGGCCATTTTTCATGAAATTTTACTATTCACTGTAAAATTTTATGAAAGTATGATTTTATGTTATTTTTACATTAGTATTGATGCCTAACATGAAAAAGATAGGAAAAAATTAAAGATTGGAGTGGTGAGAGGAAGAATTTCAAAGATTTTCGGTGAAACGGGGTTTTTAAGCCCTGGCGATTGAATACAGGGGTCGTGGTTGTCCCACGGCCCAAGGATTCACATTTACGGGTTTAGAATTGTTCAAAGAACATCTCAACCCACTTACCTACAACCTACGAGCTATTCGGGTTGCTTCACGCGACCCTAGATGCGTTACAAACTCGATCACGCGATCGATATGAATAGACTTCGCCTATTGGCGAATCTGGGAACCTAGAAGTGTTTCTAGACCCTTCTCGCACCCTCCTAAGTCAAAGAAAGTGACAGTGTACGTCGCGTGACCATAACCCAGGCCCGGTTTAATCCAAATCATGCTCTGATACCATCTGTAACATCCCGAAAATTGGGGGGTCGAGCAAAAACCCAACTCCCGAGTTCCAAAATGTTATTTATACAACATAGATATGTATGATCGAATGTTGTCTGTGATAATGTATTAAACATGAGTGAGATTAAGCCAGAACAGCATATCATACTCCAGAGACAGTTAAATTAACCAGCGGAAGTCTGTAATAGTATGTATAACATATATAAACTGTTGTATGTCTCCAGAGTGTGAACATGTTACCAGGTTATATACATACATGTATACTCCAAAAGTAGACAAAACGAATATACATGAGTGCGCTAAAAATATAAAATGACAAGTGTCAAAGTATCTAATCAACCTCCCTGTAATCCCGTCAATCAGAACACGCATATAGGAGGAATCCTCCTCATCATCATCAAATCCAGCTCCGCCTCACAGGCGGCGCCATCATCTGCAATCACAAAAAGGTCTGGTGGGTGTCCAGGAACACCGTCCCATAACGTGGGAGTGAGTAGCTAACTCAGTAGAATAATAGAGCAAAGATTAACATGTTCTCAAATCAATCACGCCATAATAGTAAAACAATAAATCAAACAATCCTAATACTGTTGTTAATGCAATTATGACATGACGTGATGTATGCCCTCACCGACGATCTCCCTCATACGGCAACATCTTACGACCGCGGCATGCCACACTCCCTAGAGTGCTCCACATCTTTCAGGCACATGCAATGCTATGGTGATATAATTTTCGAGTTGTTATTAGTCCATTCAAACAGCAGGATTGGGAAACTAAGGTACTTCCCTTGTATCAATCCCAACACAGATCCTGTCTAGGGTCGTCACTCCTAGTAATCTCATACAATGTATATTTCGTAGGTCACTGCAAGGGCTGTCAGGGCTGTTGCTCCCACTCGTTGCACCGCTCTCCCATCACCTTATCAATACAGGCCTACCGTACTCTACTACAACGGAAGGGTCGTCACCTCCCGTGGAATCAGAATACGCTCGCGGTCACTACAAAGGACTCGTCGCCTGATCAGTGTAGGCCGACAGCTAGAATATAGTGTCCCATACCACCATAATCTGCTCACGAGTCTAGGTGCTCACTGGTCACTACGGGGAGGTTTGTGGCCCCAGCGTAGGCTGACAGCTCGACCACGATGTCCCATACCACCATGCCCGGCTCATGAGTCTTTATGGATCAAGGTACCATGGTTAACAGGGTTTACAATGGTAAGTTCAGTACCCTAGGTTCAAGCAATTATGACTCATGCAGGGTGAATATACAATGGCCAGTCGGGTTACTTGACGGGCTCGACTAGCACGATCTTCATCTTAACAAAAATCCGGGGTGTTACAGGAACTCGGGAGTTGAGTTTATACATGACCCCCGATTTTCATGGTGTTACAAGTTGGTATCAGAGCATGAATAAGATTATACCGGGCCTGGGTTATGGTCACGCGATATACGTTGTCGCTTCCTTTTACTTAGGTGTGTGCGGGAAGGGTCTAGAAACACTTATAGGATCGCAGATTCGTCAATAGGCGAAAACTATTCGAATCGATCGCGTAATCGAGTCCGTAACGCATCTAGGGTCATATGAAGCGACCTGAGTAGCTCTTAGGTTGTAGGTGAGTGGGTTGAGACATTCTTTGAATAATTTTAAACTGATAAATGTGAATCCTTGGGCTGTGGGACAACCACAACTCCTGCATTCAATCGCTAAGGCTTAAAAACCCCGTTTCACCCAAGTTCTTCAGAATTCTTCCTCTCACCACTCCATTCTTCAATTATTTATTATTATTTTCATGTTAGGCATTGATCATAATGTGAAAAAGACATAAAATCATACTCTGATAAAAGTTTATAGTGAATAGTAAAATTTCATGAAAACTGGCCATAAGGCCATTCTAAGTTTGCTTTTTTTTAGCAATTAATGGGCTAGATGGATGTATTAGCTCCTTCTACCCCAAAATCATATGCTGCATGATAGGGTATTGTATTCGGGTTTGCAGATTGGCCCCGGAAAGCCCCGAATACATGTTTGGGCCTATATAGGGCAATCTAGAATGAACCAAGGTGGGGCCCATAGTTTTTTGGGGTCCCTGGACCATGGGGGACCAGACCCATGTGGTCCCACCGACCAAATAGAGAGGTGTTCGGCGATGCATCGCCGTCCGGTGGGGCCCACTTGATGTGATTTTTAGGCGCACGCCCTATTTTGGGTAGTGTACACCCCCCATGTGCGGTTCGACCATAGAAAACCCAAAAAGGAGTACTTCCTTCACAAAAGTCCCCTTCCCTAGCCCCATTTCAAGTTTTCTTGCTGCCCATCTCCAAACCGTGGCTCCAAATCGTTCCTAAATCCATTCCCTACTCAAAACGACCACACTCCACACTTTAAAGTGATTTGCAGCCCTCCCTCTTGCAGATCTCATCGTTTGGAGTTCTTAAAACCCCCAAATCGAGCTGAAATCGTGAGGTGCTCCATTCCCATTTTTCATTCTCTTTTCTTTCTGAAAATACATCCTTGGGGAGCTTGAAACATCCCTCTACAACACCTAGATCTCCCTTTTCCAGTTTGGGCAGCCATTTCTTTACATTTTCTCCATTTTTTATGGCTTTTGTTGAAGCCATTTTGGGTCTTTTGTCTCTCTCCACCATCCTCTCTTTGATGGGAAAGAGAAAGACCGCAGCGGATGAGGCTGGGCCTAGTTGCCCTGCTCAATCAAGAAGACCGCGGGGTGGCACCGCTAGCTCAAGCGCCGCCACAAGTCCAAGCACAGCCCGAGAGTTCCATACAAAGCGGGATTTGGATCCTCATACTCAACTTAAGCGAGTGATTTTGGCAGAGATGCCTCACGGCCAATACACTGACCGTAAGGTGTTGTTTGAGGCAGACGTGGAAGGACGACTATTCGACGAATTTCTGTTGTTCAAGCGCATTGAAGCTGCGCATTGGGGTCTGATCTTTGAAGCTCGTGCTCGTGTTAATGTGAGAACCATTCGTGCCTTCTACGCTTGTATCCAGAATCCTACACTGGAGCCATTACAGTTCAAAATTCCTTTTGGTAGAGACCGGATGGCTATGAACGATGTTTGGTTGATAGCGCGGCTTCTGAACGTGCCTCTTGGTGATGTTCATCCTAGTGCGAAGAATTTGAGGAGTAGGCATGAGCGAGATCTCCGTACCAGGTTCCTATGCGGTAAGCTGGTTCCATGGCAGCCTAATAATAGCCTCAAGGCATCTTACATGTCTGATGATTTGCGCCTGCTGCACCACATTTGCACGTTCAACGTGTATCCTAGGTCGAAAAATCGCATTGAGTGTACGCGCCTTATGGTTGATTTCTTATATCTGGTGGCCCAAGGAGAGAATGTGTGTATGACCACTTTCATCTTGCGACAGATTATCCTCATAGCAAAATCAAGAAGAACGTCTGAATCGCTTCCTTTTGGCCGACTTATATGCAAGATCGTGCTTGAGTTTGCTTACAGACTTGGGCCAGAGTTGCTAGTCCCGATTCACAGCATTGATGAGTCTACAATGGTCAAGATGAAGATCGGGTCTCAGTACCGTGAGACTCAGCTTGAGGAGGATAGCGAGGACGATTTTGATGATGAAGAAGATCCAAGTGAAGGAGAACATGGAGCAGAAGTTGAGGAAGAAGTTTAGGAAGAGGTAGAAGAGGAGGCTCAGGATACAGATGAGAGCCCTCCTCCTTCTGCTCAGGCTACTGGTGATGATCGCATCGCCCGAATTGAGGAGAGCCAAGTCACCTTGCGAAGGGAAGTTCAGGAACTTCGAGCTGAAGTCGAGGATACTAAGGCCGTTACGAAGAGAAAATTCGGTAAGGTGACTCACACCTTGAAGGCGATCCTGTGCTGCTTGCAGGATAAGGATGCTCCTCCTCCGTCACCCGACTCAGACTAGCGATGAGATCTTTGATGTTGTTGTTAGTAGTTAGTTGTTTCTCGCTTTATGTTGTGTAAGCCTGTTAAGGCTAGTGCTTTGCTTATGTTGCTGTTGAAATTTTAACTGTCTTAGTTCACATGTATTTCTCGTCATGATGCTTGTAAGGACATATCCCTTGTATTGTGACAATTTTGATTAAATGAAATGCATGGAATGCCTTTGACTCTTTATGTGAATGATTACGGTGTGTTGTGCTATTGAGAGTGACAAGGTTGTGCCCTACTTTGAATATAGAGAATGCCGCCGAAGGCTACATGGAGCACGGCTCAGCTTGCATTGAGTGAGCCTATGGATCAGGCTCCTTCACAGTCTGATACCCATGTGGACCCTGCTGTGGGCCCGATTCCTGAGACAGTGCGTGCATCTCAGCCTACTGCTGGTCCTACAGTTGGACCACCGCCGTTCACACCGCCCGTCAGAGAGCCTTACCGTGCGTCTTCTTCGACGCAGTACATGTCACAGCCTGCTCCACCTCCAGATAGATTTGAGCAGATGATGGCCATGATGCAGCAGCAGCAGTAGTTCCTGACTACTATTGTGGGGACACTAGCCCAGGGTGAGAGTGTGCCTCCACCTGCACCACCTGCGCATCCAGCTGAGGATGCTGATACATATGCCCAGGATGAGGGCATGGTTCATCCTGTACCACCTGCTTACCCTGTGGGAAATGTTGCAGACACACGGGGCTTGTTAGAGCGATTCCAGCGCTTTCGGCCTATCACTTTTACGGGTTCTCATAGACCCGAGGTGGCCGAGTATTGGCTCGACCGTGTATCGAAGATACTGCGGATGTTACATTGTACAGAGGCTGAGCAGGTCGAGTTGGCTACATTCTTATTCGAGCGAGAGGCCAGCTTGTGGTGGGACAGTGTATTGCGGACCGTTGCCGCCGATTATATATGGACCTGGGCAGCGTTCGAGTTCCGCTTCCACGAGAAATACTATCCCCAGACGTACAGGCATGAGCGGGAGAATGAGTTTCTACGCCTCAGACAGGGAGGCATGACAGTCACTGAGTATGAGCATCGGTTCACCGAGTTGGGCAGATACGTCCCGACTATTCTGGCTGATGAGCAGATGCGCATACGGCGCTTTTCAGAGGGTTTGCGACCGGATATTCGTCGAAGATGTGCTGCGTGAGCATTCCCTCTTATGCAGAGCTGATTCACATGTCCATGCGGGCAGAGTAGGATGTGGATCGACTTGCCCGATCTCGTGGCCCTGTTGCTCCTAGGCCACGACCAGAGTTGCCGGACAGGCCCTTTGCAGGCAAGAGGCCTCGCGTTGACCCTCCTACTAGGGCTATAGCGCTAGTACCACCGATGCGGCACCCTGATTTATTATGTACAATTGTGAGAGGACGGGCCACTTAGTGCAGAGTTATTTTACCCGGATGCGGGATAGTGGGTTCTCGCTGCCGCAGAAGATCGACCGTACACGCTCACAGGTGATATCAGCACCGCCTTTACGGTTGGCTCCTGCGCGCCCTTCCTTCAGACCTCCGGTATCTCAGATCAGGCAACCTCTACGGCCCATGGCACAGCGGCCGAACCGGCCACAGCAGGCGCGGGTGCATGCCTTGACAGCAGAGGCAGCTGCGACACAGACTTCTCAACATTCAGCCTTTGAGGTCACTGCCCACATTGGAGGTATTCCTATACTCGTGATGGTGGACATAGGATCCACGATTTCTTTGATATCACATGCCATAGTCAGACGCATTGGGCTACAGACTATTACAATGGATGGGGTGCGAGTTTATACAGCTCACGGGTCCTTTACAGATGCCACCCAGATGTGTGAGGGCTGTTTGGTGGATCTGGGGGCAAGACGATGGCCCTTGATCTTGTTGTCGACCCCTCTCTTATTTATCTCGACGTCATTCTTGGCATGGACTGGTTGACTGCAGCGAGGGCCGAGATTGACTGCAAGACTCGTGTAGTGACTGTGTACGAGCCAAAGGGTGCATCCTTTACATTTTCAGTGCGGGTAAATCTCCCCTTTCGCATACTTAGCTATGCTACATTACTGCGAGACGCTGGTGCCCAGATACTTGAGCATACGCCAGTCGTTTGCGAGTATGGGGATCTGTTCAGGAAGATCCCTAGTTTTCTGCCTAGACGAGAGATTGATTTCACTATCGATCTGGTGCCTGGTTCCACGCCCGTCTCACTGCCGACGTATCGCATGGCACCGTGTAAGATGGAGGAGTTGAGGACGCAGATTGATGGTTTGTTGGAGCTTGGCCTTATACAGCCTAGTGTGTCTCCTTGGGGAGCACCAGTTCTGTTCGTGAGGAAGAAGGATGGTTCGATGCGATTGTGTATTGATTATCGCAGACTGAACCAGATCACGGTGAAGAACAAGTACCCTTTACCCAGGATCGATGACTTGTTTGATCAGTTGAGAGGAGCTCAGTACTTCTCGAAAATTGATCTTCAGTCAGGATATCATCAGTTGCGCGTCAGGGATGAGGACGTGCAGAAGACAGCATTCAGGACCAGCTTTGGCCATTACGAGTTCCTTGTGATGTCGTTCGGTCTCACGAACGCACCAGCCGTGTTCATGGATCTGATGAATCGGGTATTTTGACCTTTCCTCTATCGATTCGTCGTTGTGTTCATTGACGACATTTTAGTGTACTCCAGGAGTCGAGAGGAGCATGAGGAGCACTTGCGTTTGGTCATGGATACACTTAGACAGCATCAGTTGTTCACACAATACAAGAAGTGCGACTTCTGGAAGCAGGAAGTGAAGTTTCTGGGACACGTGGTGTCCAAGGATGGCATGGCAGTTGACCTGTCTAGCTGCGGTTCAGGACTGGGAGCAGCCTGGTTCTGTCACTGAGGTGAGGAGTTTCTTGGGTCTCGTTGGCTATTATCGGCGCTTCATTCAGGATTTCTCAAAGATTGCGAGGCCTTTATCTCAGTTGACATGGAAAAACGTGAAGTTCGCCTGGAACGACAAGGCGGAGTCAGCTTTTCAGGAGCTGAAGGACAGGCTTACGTCTGCCCCTGTGCTAGTATTGCCAGAGCAAGGGGTTAGATACACTATATACACTGACGCGTCTAGCGTTGGTCTGGGTTGTGTCCTTATGCAGAGGGACAAGGTAATTTCGTATGCCTCGAGACAATTAAGGAAGCACGAGGAGAATTACCCTACACACGACCTAGAGTTGGCAGCCATCATATTCGCACTGAGACTCTGGAGACATTACCTCTACGGAGAGGAGTTCGAGCTCTTTTGCGACCACAAGAGCCTCAAGTACATATTCACGCAGCGAGACTTGAATATGAGGCAGCGGCGATGGATGGAGACGTTGAAGGACTTCAAGTTCGAAGTCTCTTACCATCCTGGGAAGGCGAACTTTGTGGCTGACGCGTTAAGCCGCAAGAAGGCGATAGAGTTTACGGCTCCACTGATGGTTGCTGAGTGGGATATGGTTGAGTTTTTGCAAAACTTTGAACAGAAACTCACCGTAGAGGAGCCGATGAGTTCATCTCACATGTGCAGGTACAATCTCAGATCGATGACCGGGTCATCGAGGCGTAGAGGGACGATGCGCATCTGACTGAGCTTCGAGAGCAGGCCAGTGATGATGCAGACGCAGAGTGGCGAGTTGGGATGGATGGGGGCTTACATTATCGTGGCCGCCTGTGCGTCCCAGACGTCCCTGACTTGAGACGAGAGATTCTCGAGGATGCGCATTGTACCAGACTCGCGATGCATCTAGGCAATACGAAGATGTATCGTGACATGAAGAGGACCTATTGGTGGGAAGGTATGAAGACCCACATAGCAGAGTTCATGTCTCGTTGTCTCACTTGTCAGCAGGTGAAGGCAGAGCATCGCCGACCACCTGGACTCTTGCAGCCTATGCCGATCGCAGAGTGGAAGTGGGATTTTATTTCCATGGACTTCATTTCAGGGCTGCCGAAGACGAGGAAGGGACATGATTCCATTTGGGT
This sequence comes from Magnolia kwangsiensis, assembly GCA_037074715.1. Taxonomy (NCBI): domain Eukaryota; kingdom Viridiplantae; phylum Streptophyta; class Magnoliopsida; order Magnoliales; family Magnoliaceae; genus Magnolia; species Magnolia kwangsiensis. Next base: position 98,558,877 of record CM073572.1, on the reverse strand, counting down.
GATCGTCGACCTTCTGACGAAGTCGGCGCACTTCCTACCGATTAGAGTTACAAACTCTACAGATGAGCTGTCTAGACTGTACATCAGAGAGATCGTGCGTCTGCATGGAGTTTGGTTGGAGATCGTGTCGGACAGAGACACGAGGTTCACTTCTATTTTCTGGACTGGCATTCAGGAGGCTATGGGTGTGAAGTTAAAGTTCAGTACTGCCTTTCACCCACAGACAGACGGACAGACAGAGTGGGTGAACCAGATCTTAGAAGACATGTTGCGAGCCTGCGCATTGGACTTCAAGGACAGTTGGGATGATTGTCTTGCTTATGCGGAGTTCGCGTACAATAACAGCTTTCAGGCGAGTATCGGTATGGCACCTTATGAGGCGCTGTATGGGCGACCGTGTCGCGCACCGCATTGTTGGGCAGAGGTCGGTGAGCGTAGCTTGATTGGCCCAGAGTTAGTGCAGGCGATGTCCGAGAAGATTGATATTATTAGACGTCGGCTTCTCACAGTGCAGAGCAGACAGAAGAGTTATGCCGATACGAGACGGTGGCCGCTGGAGTTCACAGTTGGGGATCATGTATTTTTACGGGTTTCCCCTATGAAGGGAGTCCTTCGATTCGGGAAGAAGGGGAAGCTGGCACCGCGATTCATTGGTCCATTCCAGATCCTCGATCGTGTGGGAGCAGTGGCTTACCGTTTGGCTTTACCCACGCCTCTCGCGAGCATTCACAACGTATTTCATGTTTCTATGCTGAAGAAATATGTTTCTAATCCTTCCCATATCATCAAATGGGAGCAGGTGCAGTTAGGAGAGGATGTTACATATATCCTACGACCGACGCGTATCCTAGACAGGAAGGAGCAGGTACTGTGTAGCAAGGTGATTCCCCTTGTGAAGGTATTGTGGACACATCACTTTAAGGAAGAGGCTACTTGGGAGACAGAAGCCGAGATCAGAAAGAAATACCCACAGCTTCTCGATGTGTACGAAAAGGTACAAATTTCGATGATGAAATTATTTGTTAAGGAGGGTAGATTGTAACGCCCTGAAAAAATTCGTACTTGGACTCGAGTACCAACTCGACTAGAAATCGCGTAGGATTAATTCCTTTAGAAATTAAGTGTAAGTTAGCTAGCGCAACGCTAGAGTAGCTGGGAAATAGTCCATGATCACTTTAAATACGTTCTACAAGACCCAAATCGAGTAGAACCAATGACTCTATAATACTCTAAAACGTCGGATCAAACTCTAAGCAGGTTTGTTCTCTGGACCACTTTGAAACTTTGTATTGGATTTAGACCACACGTCGAAAGTCCGATACCTACTATCTTAGACCGTTAGAACCGCCTAGCTGGACTTGACAATCATTTCGAAAATCAAGTCCAACCGACATTCGCAGGCCATTTTATTGAGCCTGGACTGAAGAGAGTGACAATAGGGACAGATTTAGAAATTGAAATTCAAATCTGGCACACGACTTGACGTGTCAGTATTAAGCGTTCTGACCGTCAGAATTCAGCCAAATTACACCCTTGGAGCAGGAAAAATTTCTATTTCATATCATGAGACTTGCAGCCCTGATCTACGTGCGGTGACCGCTGAACTAAAACTGGACCGCCACGGGCGATCTACTAACACTGATGGTCTAAAAGCGGGATGAGAGCAACATCCGACAAGTACGAACTTAAGTCCGATCGCGTTCGGCCAGGGGACCACCAGAAATGGTCTTTTGGACCGAAACAGCCCCGAATTGGATATACATCAAGTAAACTTTGTTCCCGAGCCTATTCCGGGCATTTTTGTGCTTATAAAAGGGGTTGAAACCCTCACTCCTCTCTCCCATCCGAATTTGAGAAAAATCTTAGATTGGGAGAAAGAAAAGGCGAGAGTTTGTGAGAGAGAGTAGGAGAGGATTTTTCTGCTGTCGTGCCACCTGTTGCACGTGCTTTAGCAACACGCTCCAATCACTTGGCCAGTGATTTTTTAGCATTTTTAGGTAAGAAAATAACCTAAAAAGTTACTGATTTAGTGTTCCTTTCGTTCCATAGCATGTTAGCTGATAGATCTTGTAAATCAGGTTGTCTAGTAGCCGTAGACGAAGCGTATACGCTCCGTTCGAAACGATACACTTTTAAGAGAAAAGACGCAGATTTTAGACGCTTTGATTGACTGTTTCCAATGCTTTCAATGTCGTTTAATAGTAGATTATCGACGGCAACGCCGTTTGACATGTACAACATGCTGTCTGTTTCCTATTTCGTAAACCGACGAAGAATATGAGATTTAGGGCATTTTAGTCATTTGTAGGAAGTACTGTTTTCATTCATATTTTGCTGATGTGATTGACATGGCTTATTGTCGCATTAGAATACTAGGAATACGTGCATAATTAGTTTAGAGAAGAGATTCGCCTAAATGCGCACTTCGGGTCGACATACTATATGTAGACTTAAGTGTGTAGTGTAAGTGTTTGTATAAATGCTTGTATTAGTATGTATTGAATTAAATGGTGTTATGGATTAGTTTGAGATTGATTTCTCAATTAATATGCTGATGTAAATGATTTCCTACATGTTAGTTATATGCATGATTTCATTGTATGTATGAAATGCATGTGCTTGATGATTTACTTAAGTTGTATGTTATAACATGTGTTAACATGCTCACATGGTGATATTTCATTTCCAATACTCTCATATGATTGCTGATGTGATTCCATAATTGTTTGGGACTATACGTAGTCCAAGCAGTCGGTAACCGAGCGAATTCGTGGTTGGCTTATCTTGACCACGAACGACGCGTCGATGAACGCGAGTCGTGTTCTGGAGTTGGCGGCAGTGGTTAGGCCACACGAAGTGTTTTACGCACTTCATGTCGTTCGACTTGAGATGCGATCGTGCTAGTCGAGCCCGTCAAATAACCCGACTGGCCGTTGTATGTTCACCCTGTATGAGTCATAACTGCTTGAACCTAGGGTACTGAACTTACCATTGTAAACCCTGTTAACCATGGTACCTTGATCCACGAAGACTCATGAGCCGGGCATGGTGGTATGGGACACCGTGGTCGAGCTGTCGGCCTACGCTGGGGCCACAAACCTCCCCGTAGTGACCAGTGAGCACCTATGTCTCATGAGCAGATTATGGTGGTATGGGACACTATATTCTTATTGTCGGCCTACACAGATCAGGCGACGAGTCCTTTGTAGTGACAGTGAGCGTATTCTGAGTCTACGGGAGGCGACGACCCTTCTGTAGCAGTGAGAGTACAGTAGGCCTGTATTGATAAGGTGATGGGGGAACGGTGCAACGAGTGAGAGCAACAGCCCTGGCAGCCCTTGTAGTGACCTACAAAATATACATCGTATGAGATTACTAGGAGTGACGACCCTAGACAGGATCTGTGTTGGGATTGATATAAGGGAAGTACCTTAGTTTCCCAATCCTACTGTTTGAATGGACTAATAACAACTCGAAAATCATATCACCATAACATTGCATGTGCCTGGAAGATGTGGAGCACTTGAGGGACGATTGCATGCCACGGTCGTAAGATGGTGCCATATGAGGGAGATCGTCGGTGAGGGCATACATCACGTCATGTCATATTGCATTAACAACAGTATTAGGATTGTCTGATTTACTGCTTTACTATTATCACATGATTGATTTGAGAACATGTTAATCCTTACTCTATTATTCCACTGAGTTAGCTACTCATTCCCACGTTTTGGGATGGTGTTTGCAACACCCACCAGACCCTGTCTTAGATGCAGGTGATGCAGAGATCCAAGAGGTAGATCCGGACTACGATGAGGACCAGGACGAGTTCTCATACATGCAGTACCACGACGGCTTTGCTTAGGTGGCCTGGGTTGACGGGACTTCTCAGTGGGACTATTTTGGACATTTATTTCTGTTATTTACATGTATATGAGACTCAGAGATGTATTCATACTTTAGTGACAGTCGAGATTTACTTTGTTTCCATACAGTGATATATATATTCATAGTCTTCCGCTTGCTTTTATCTCTGGATCTAGAGTATGAATTGCAGTTTTGGTATACTTTTACTCTTGTAAATGCTTTAACTCGGACAACATTGAATCATAATCATTTTTGTTGCATAAGTGACGGTCTGGAACTCGGGAGTTGAGTTTATACACGACCCTCGATTTTTAGGGTGTTACACCGCTGAACTGAAACTGGTCCGCCACGCGCGATCTGGAAACCCGATCGAACTGAAAACTTAATGTGATCAGGATATGACGTCCATGAGCTTAAGTCCGACCTCATTTAGTTAGGGGACCTCCAGAAACGTTCTTTTGGATCGAAAAGGACCCGATTTGGCTATAACCCAAGTATACTTTAGTTTAAAGTCTAAATAGGTGACTTTCTAACCTATTTAAGGACCTTAAACCCTCTCACACCCCTCCCATACGAATTTACAAAAAACCCTAGAAAAGAAAAGAGAGAAGAGAGAGATTGTGTGGAAGTTATGAGGGAAAGTCCCTCGCACTCGATCCTGCTTCTACACGCACTTAATCACCGTGTTCTAATCACTCTTTGTAACGCCCGTGAAAAATCCATACTTGGGCTCGAGTACCAACTCGACCCGAAATTGCGTAGAATTCATTCCTTTGGAAAATTTGACTAGGTTAGCTAGTGCAACGATGGAGTAGCTGGGAAATGGTCCCTGATCACTTTAAATACGTTCTACAAGGGCCGAAGCGAGTGGAACCAAGAGTGCTATAATGCTCTAAAGCCTCGGATCAAACTCTAAGCCGGTTTGTTCTCGGGACCTCCTTGAAACTTTGTATTGGATCTAGACCGCGCGTCGTAAGTCAGATGCCTACCATCTTAGACCGTTATGACCACTTAGCTGGGCTTGGCAATCGTTTCGAATATCAAGTCCAACTGACGATCACAGGCTATTTCATTGAGCCCGGACCGAAGAGAGTGTGAATAGGGACAGTTGGAATTTCAAATTCAAATCTGGCACACAAATTTGACGCATCAGTATTAAGCATTCTGACCGTCAGAATACAGCCAAATTACACCCTTGGATCAGGAAAAATATCTATTATATATCACGAGACTTATAGGCCTGATCTTGGTGCGGTGACCGTTAAACTGAAACTGGGCCGCCACGTGCGATCTGGGAACCCAACCGGTCTGAAAACTGGATGTGTGCTAGATCCAGTATGCATGAGCTTAAGTCCGACCACATTTGGCCTGGGGACCTCCAGAAATGCCCTTTTGGACCGAAACGGCCCCGATTTGGTTAGGCACCAAGTAAACATTGTTCCCAAGCCTATTTTGGGAATGTTTTAGGCTATAAAAGGGGTTGAAACCCTCACTCCTCTCTCCCATCCGAATTTGAGAGAAGCCCTAGCTTGGGAGAGAGAAAAAGAGTGAGAGATTGTGAGAGAGTGGGAGAGTTCTTCCCGCCACTTGTGCTACGTGTCGCACGTGCTTAAGCAACACTCCTCTACCGCTTTCCCGGCGATTCCACCGCAATCCTAGGTAAGTAAAAACCCTAAATAGTTGTTGATTTGAGTTTTCCTTGTTTCCATAGCGATGTAGCTTATGGATCTTATGTATTAGGCTCCTTACTCGCCGTAGACGAACCATATACACTCCGCTTCAATTCCCGAGTCTACAAGACACTAGGTGAGGATTTTAGACGCTTGGATTGACGGTTCCCAATGCTTTCAATGTCGTTTAATAGTAGATTCTTGATGGCATCGCCATTTGACATGTACAAAATGCTCTCCGTTTCCCGTTTCGTAAGCTAACGAAGAATATGAGATTTAGGGCATTTTAGTCATTTGTAGGAAGTACTGTTTACATTCATATTTTGCTGATGTGATTGACATGGTTTGTTGTCGCATTAAGAAGTTAGGAATGCGTGCATAATTAGTTTGGCGAAGAGATTTGCCTAGTTGCACACTTTGGGTCGACATACCATATGTAGACTTAAGTGTGTAGTGTATGTGTTTGTATAAATGTTTGTATTAGTATGTATTGAATTAAATGATGTTATTTGATAGTTTGAGATTGATTTTTCAATTATTATGCTGACCTAAATGATTTTCTACATGTCGACAAAATGCATGATTTCATTACATGCATGGAATGTTTGTGCTTGAGGATTTGCTTAAGTTGAATATGCTTGGGAGGTATGCCTTGAAGATTTGCTTAAGTTGAATGTTATAACATGTGCTAACATGCTCACATGATGTATTTCAATTCCAATACCTTTTATAGTAATTCCATAGATGTGTGGGACTTGACTTAGTCCAGGCAGTCGGTAACCGAGCGAATTCGTGGCTGACTGGTCATAGCCACGAACGACGCGTCGATGAATGTGATTCGTGTTGAGAGTTGGCGGCAGTGGTTAGGCCACGCGAAGTATTTTACGCACTTCATGTCGTTCAATTCGAGATGCGATCGCGCTAGTCGAGCCCGTCAAGTAACCCGACTGGCCGATGTTTGTTCACCTTGTATGTATCATAACTGCTTGAACCTAGGGTACTGAACTTACCATTGTAAACCCTATTAACCGTGGTACCTTGATCCACGAAGACTCATGAGCCGGGCATGGTGGTATGGGACACCGTGGTCGAGCTGTCGGCCTACGCTGGGGTCACAAACCTCCCCGTAGTGACCAATGAGCACCTTGACTCGTGAGCAGATTATGGTGGTATGGGACACTATATTCTAGCTGTCGGCCTACACTGATCAGGCGACGAGCCCTTTGTAGTGACCGCGAGCGTATTCTGAGTTCACGGGAGCCGACGACCCTTCCGTGCAGTAGAGTACAGTAGGCCTGTATTGATAAGGTGATGGGGGAGCGGTGCAACGAGTGCGAGCAACAGCCCTGGCAGCCCTTGCAGTGACCTACGAAATGTACATCGTATGAGATTACTAGGAGTGACGACCCTAGACAGGATCCGTGTTGGGAGTGATACAAGGGAAGTACCTTAGTTTCCCAATCCTGCTGTTTGAATGGACTAATAACAACTTGGTAATCATATCACCATAGCATTGCATGTGCCTGGAAGATGTGGAGCACTCTAGGGAGTGTGGCATGCCGCGGTCGTAAGATGTTGCCGTATGAGGGTGATCGTCGGTGAGGGCATACATCACGTCATATCATCTTGCATTAACAACAGTATTAGGACTTGTCTGATTTACTGCTTTACTATTATCGCGTGATTGAATTGTGAACATGCTAATCTTTGCTCTATGATTCCACTGAGTTGATCACTCATTCCCACGTTACGGGATGGTGTTTGCAACACCCACCAGACCCTGTTGTAGTTGCAGGTGACGACGAGATCCAGGAGGTGGAGCCGGAGATTGACGAGGACCAGGATGAGTTCTCGTATATGCAGTATCACGACGGCTTCCCGTAGGTGACCTGGATCGAGGGGGATTTCAGTGGGACTATTTTGAACTTATTCTTTTGTTTATTTACATGTATATGAGACTCAGAGATGTAGTCATACTTTGGAGACAGTTGAGATTACTTTGTTTTTCCATACAGTGATATATATATTGTTTAGTCTTCCGCTTGCTTTTATCACTGGATCTGAAGTATGAATTGCAGTTTTGGTATACTTTTACTCATGTGAATGCTTTAAATCAGACAACATTGAATCATAACCATTTTTGTTGCATAAGTGACGGTCTGAAACTCGGGAGTTGAGTTTATGCACGACCCCCGATTTTCAGGGTGTTACACTCTTCCGGTGATTCTAACCTCATTCTAGGTAAAAAAACCCTAACCTCAACCTGTTTTAGGGATTCCGTCGAAAGTAGCGAAGTAGCTGATTTATCTTGTAATATAGGTCATCATACAGACGTTGACAAAGCGTAGGGTTTCTATTCGATTCGTTACGCTTCTACGACGTAAGGTGAGGATTCTAGGTGCTTGGGTTAACTGTTTTCAAAGCTTTTAATGTCGTTTAATAGTAGATTATCGTCAAGAACGTTGTTTGACATGTAGAGCATGCTGCCTGTTTTTCATTTCGACTGCATACAGAAAATATGAGATTTAGGGTATTTTAGGCATTTGTAGGAAATACTTTATACGTCCATATTTTGCAGATAGAATTGCCAAGGGTATTTGTCGTGTTATTATACAAGTTATGCATGTATGATCTGTTTGGCGAAGTGATTCGCCCTAATGCACACTTTGGGTCGACATACGCTATGCAGACCAATGTGTGTAGACTAAGTGTTTGTATAAATGTTTGTATTAGTATGTATTGAGTAAATATTCTTATAGACTAGTTTTGAGATTGAATTCTCAAGTAATATGATGATATACATGATTTCCTCCATGTTGTTACATTGAATTGATTTCCTTACATATATGGAATACATGTGTTTGGTTGATTTGCTTACGTTGAATGTTATAACATGTTGTTAACATGATTGAATTGTTTATATTTCATTTTTGTTACTCTCATATGATCACTGATATAGACTATAAGTGCTTGGGGCTATGCTCTAGTCCAGGCAGTCAGTAATAGATTCAAATTCGTGGTTGGCTTCTATTTGCCACGAAGGACGCGTCGACGAACGTGAGTCGTGCTTCGGTTGACGGCAGTGGTTTGGCCACACGAGGTGTTTTATGCACTTCATGTCGTTCAGCTTGAGGTGCACTCGTACTAGTCGAGCTCGTCAAGCAACCCGACTGACCATTGTATGTTCACCTTGTATTGGTCATAACTGCTTGAACCTATGGTACTAAACTTACTAGAGATAACCCTGATAACCATGGTACCTTGATCCATTAAGACTCATGAGCCGGGCATGGTGGTATGGGACACCGTGGTCAAGCTGTCGGCCTACGCTGGGGCCACAAACCTCCCCGTAGTGACCAGTGAGCACCTTAGACTCGTGAGCCGATTGTGGTGGTATGGAACACTACATTCGAGCTATCGTCCTACTCTGATTGGTGATGAGCCCTTTGTAGTGACCTCAAACGTATTCTAAGTCTACGTGATGCGACAACCCTTTCGTAGCAATAAGAGTACAACTAGGCCTATATTGATAAGGTGATGAGGGAGCGGTGCAACGAGTGCAAGCAACAGCCCTGACAGCCCTTGCAGCGACCTAGAAATATACCATCGTATGAGATTACTAGGAGTGACGACCCTAGATAAGATCTGTGTTGGGAATGATATAAGGGAAGTACCTTAGTTTCCCAATCCTGCTATTTGAAAGGACTAATAATAACTTGGTAATCATATCCACATCGCACTGCATGTTCCTGGAAGATGTGGAGCACTGAGGGAAGAAAGCATGCCACGGACGTAAGATGGTGTCGCATGAGGGAGTATGTCGGTGAGGGCATCCATCATGTCATTTTATTCTTGCATTAACAACAGTATCTAGGAATGTCTGAATGTTTGCTTTACTATTATCGCGTGATTGATTTGATAACATGCTAATCTTTGCTCTATGATTCCACTGAGTTGATCACTCACTTCCACGTTACGGGACAGTGTTTGCAATACCTACCAGACTCTGTCTTAGATGCAGGTTGTGAGGAAATTCCAGAGCTGGAGCCGGACTACTACGAGGATCAGGACGAGTTCTCGTACATGCAGTTCTCTGACGGCTTCGCATAGGTGGCCTGGATCGGTGGAATTTTGCTAGTTGGACCATTATACGACATTTTAATTTTGGTTTGATATATGTATATAAGACTTAGAGATGTATTCATACTTTGGAGACAGTTCGAGATTATTTATTTTTCATACAGTGATATATATATTCTTCAGTCTTCCGCTTGCGTTTTATCACTGGATCTGGAGTATGAATTGCAGTTTTTGTATAATCTTACTCATGTTAATGCACTAACTCAGACAACATTGAATCATAAGCATATTTGTTACATAAGTGATGGTCTGGAACTCGGGAGTTGGGTTTCTACACGACCCCCGATTTTCAGGGCGTTACATAGAATCTCTTAATAAAGAGAAAAATACATAAGTCAAATATAATCAAAATGTAAATTTTGGCAGCATTCCGGCGCATTTTCTTCAAATCACCAGGGGAGACGAGTTGTGCGGGTTTCCCATGCTAGGTTCCCTTAGAAATATTCGAAATAGCCTAATCGTCTATCAAAAATATCAGCATAATGATTGCCCTTAAAGATAACCCATGCAACTCGTAGGGAGTTGTGCAGCTAACGAGTTGCGTGGACCCGCATAACTTGCTTCGAATAGCGTAGCCCTCCTTTCCTTCTCTCTACCCTCAATACCTGTTAAAGGGACTGACCTCCTAAACATCTAATGTCTCAAATGAGGGGGTGGGGGGGTATTTATAGTCATCCACATGTGTGAACCTTCAACTCCTGTGCCATGGGTCCTACTCCATATCACTGAATCCTCCTTCTCTGATGAGACTTGCATGCCCCAGCACAACTTAGTTGAGTTGTGTGGACCCACACAACTTGAGTCCCGCACAACTTGGGTCTCGCACAACTTGTACTGCTTTCCCTCTTTGTTCATGCCTTTCTCCAATTCTCTCTCTCTCTAATCACTTTTGGTACCCCAACAGTGGCATAAGCAGCCTCTTTCCAACATGTTACGCGGCATCGCACAAACGCCTTCCCTCCTCACTTTTCCATTGCATGGGGTCGCGCAAACCCCCTCTCTCTCGTCTCTTATCTTCCTTCCTTCTTTTCCTCCAACCTCATTGTCTTCCAATTCAAATGTGGCATGGGGAGGGGTATTTATAGGCATCCCTCTCTTACATAGTAGTGATCACTACCACTTCTTTCTTCATACAACTTCCACCCTCCTTCCTTATACAGTGGTTTTTAACCATTTTTCCTTAAATAGTGGTGTACAACCACTTCTTCATTAAAATGACACCCATGCACCCCTTTTTACCAATATACCTCTTCACTTCTTTTTACCAAATTACCCCCATTCACTGCTTTTTACCAAAATACCTCAGTCATTTCTTTTTACCAAAAACCACCACTCACTACTTTTTACCAAAATACCCTCACTCACTGCTTTTTTCCAAAATACTCTCACTCACTGCTTTTTACCAAAATACCTTCACTCACTGCTTTTTACCAAAATACCCTCACTAGTTTTTACCAAAATATCCTCACTTACTACTTTTCTACCAAAATAAGGAGTGCACAATCCTAAAAAGGATCTACACCATGGAATTCTCTAACCAATGCAATGGACATGCACTGGAATATTTTTATGCCTCAACAGCTGGTTAGGAATGTATTTTCCCTGGACCTTTGCTGATTCAGAAAAATAGAGAACACTTCTTTTTATTTACTAGCTTTCCGGAGGATATAGAAGTTATCGACAATGATTCCATCTCTTTTGGCAAACATTTGTTCCTTGTCTCCATCAGGTCCATTACTCTTCCATTGAGAAAATGTAACAAGTTTTGGTGAGAACCATATCATCCTAGCCGATTTGCTCGTCAATTCAATTTTGATCAGCCAGTACCAGAGACTTGCAATATCATCACTAAAACAATGAGAAGTTATGACATTGGACCATATGACTTGGCTTTGATATGAAAGCAACTTTTGAATGTCAATACTGGATCTCACTTCATAACTCCTGACTATAACTATCTAGTCCATGCTTCTTATTACTAGATGCATTGGTGTGCCTAGTAGACTATGTCATACATATTCTTCCGCTGTACATAAGAAATTATCAAAAAGACTAAGGTATAGGTTACTTTGAAAGATAATACTGGTGAAGTAAAGCATGTTGCTACTCTTGAAAGATGAATAACACTCAGCGTTTCTTTAAGGAATTGAAAGAATATATCTGAGTCATCAAGCCTTTCGGAAGAAAATGATAATTCTTTACTATTTTATTCTCTGCCTCCTTTAAGGATTTTACGACATAATATTTCTTCATTATCAAGAAGGAAAGAGATAAAAAGACCTCGCAACTCTTGTTGGAAGGATAAATATACTTTTAACTGAACACATTTTGACTGGACATGACTTGACATGATTGGACTTGACTGGACTGGACTTAACTTGACTGGACACTTTCAAGGACAGTTTAAGCTCTTGAGTAGTTAGAGCGATCACAGTTTAGGCTCGTAAGTAGTTGGAGCAATCATAGTTTAAGCTCGTAAGTAGTTGAAGCAATCACAGTTTAAGCTCAGAAGTAGTTGGAGCAGGTTCTTACGTGAATGACCTTTATAACTCTCTAGAGTTCACTAGGCTTTTCAAGGCCAGGGAGTTCACAAACCATGATCCATTAAAGGGGCCCAGTGAACCTACCGAGGCAATGAACTCGGTGGGATTTTCACACAGGGTTGTCCACACTAACTCTCTAGAGTTCACGGGTCGCGCAAAGCTACCTTCAGGTACCAAATCTAAGGTCGCCAGTCCATTAATGAGGGGTCATCTTGCTTCAAAGACTTGTCCTCATGCGTTACTACTGAAATCAAGCCAGGGATCTTAGGAGTCATCCTGCTTCAGAGACTCACTTTTTCTTTACCTGTTAGGTTATGCCCATTCACAGGAGAGCATTTCCTCGCCAGCTCTTGTCACACTGCCAGAGACTGTACAAACGACATAGGCCTTATGTGATTGCTTCATCAATTGCCCGCATGGGTGCGAGTAATGCTCTTTACGGGCTTTTTAGAGCCACATCTTCTTACTGCTACTTGTATGATCTTATTGTATCACCATTTTCAATGATGATATATTTTATACATAGTTGGCTTTATAAGCTTGGCTCTACTACCATACATGATGAATCGCCATCGTTGTCATAGGAATTTTACATGTTTGGCCTTATAAGCTTGTTCCACTTCCTTAAATGATGAATTTTCATAGTCGACGATATTTATATGCAACATGCTTTATAGGCCCTGCCAAAGATAATAAATCAAAATTGATATATCGCCATTACTGACGATATAAAACAAAATTTTATGGTTAAAATAGTGTATCATCTTGGAAGTGCTATTAGTTTCGATAAATTTAGATAATAAAATGCCCTTTGTGTTAACAAAATGGTGATGGTGATGATGGATTTTGACGATTCGGTGATAATCATTGGAGCTTTTCATTGGCGATAATCATTGGTGACGATTTTCATTTAAAGATAATCATTGGCAATTTTCATTTGGCGATAATCATTAGCACTAGGTGATAACTAATGATTTTGTGATAATCGGTGATTAACTTAATATGCTTGAACTTGATATCCTTGAAAATCTGCCTTTTATTCAGAATGGCGAAGAATACATGGCATTTACCTTTTGAGGCTCTTCCGTTATTCTGCTTCTCTTGCCCCCTTTTGACTTGGAAGTATTATGTAGATAATCTTCAAAATCAAAACTATGATCATCTTCAAGGATAACATATTTTGTGAACTGGGTATTGATAGGTGTATATACCAATGAGAATTTACTTCTCCAGTAAATATGCTTATCTTACGACTTCGCGTTTCTTTCTTATTTCAAGTCTTCCTTATGACAATTTCACCATCGTCAATCATCTTTTGTAGAATATTCTTCAAGACGAAGCAATTCTCAATTCAATGTACAAGAAAATGATGATAATAGCAGTAATCATTTTCTATTATTTTCTTCATTTCCTTTAGACATTTTAGCCATAGTAGTTTGATTTTGCCGATTGACTGATATAATATTCTTTCAAGAAAAATAATTTTGCCAAGATGAATATCCTTGGGCATTCTGATGCCTTATTCATTCTGATCCTGTAACACCCCGAAAATCGGGGGTCTGGTAGAAACCCAACTCCTGAGTTCCAAAACGTCACTTATGCAACATAGATAATGATAAATGCATGTTGTCAGTAGAATGGCATTAAACAAGATTGAGACTAAGCCAAAACAGCATATCATACTCCAGAGACAGTTAAATTAGCAAGCAAAAGACTGTGATAAATACATAAAATATATAATTGATTGTAAGTCTCCAGAGTGTGAACATGTTACCAGGTTAATTAAATACATGTATACTCCAAAAGTGGAAAGAAAAGAATATACATGAGTGCTTCAAAAATATAAAATAACAAGTGTCAAGGCATCTACTCAACCTCCCTATAATCTCGTCGATCAGATCACACATAAAGGAGGGATCCTCCTCATCATCATCAAGTCTGGCTCCGCCTCGTAGGCCGCACCATCATCTGCAATTACAAAAGGGTCTGATGGGTGTCCGAAAAAACCATCCCATAACGTGGGAGTGAGTAGCTAACTCAGTGGAATAATAGAGCAAAGATTAGCATGTTATCAAATCAATCACGCGTTAATATTAAAGCACACAATCAACCATTCCTAGATACTGTTGTTAATGCATGCATGAAATGACATGATGGATGCCCTCACCGACATACTCCCTCATGCGGCACCATCTGCGTCCGCGGCATGCTTTCTTCCCGCAGTGCTTCACATCTTTCAGGCACATGCAATGCGATATGGATAATGATTACCAAGTTGTTATTAGTCCTTTTCATACAGTAGGATTGAAAAACTAGGGTACCTTCCTTATATCAATCCCAACACAGATCCTGTCTAGGGTCGTCACTCCTAGTAATCTCATACGATGTTATATTTGTAGGTCGCTGCAAGGGCTATCAGGGCTGTTGCTCGCACTTGTTGCACCGCTCCCCCATCACCTTATCAATACAGGCCTAATTATCCTTAAGACTGCATCAGGACTCGTCGCCCCCATGCGGTGTCAAGATAAACTCAAGGTCACTGCAAAGGGCTCGTCACCTGATTAGTGTAGGCCGACAGTAAGAATATAGTGTCCCATACCACCATAATCTGCTCATAGTAGGGTGCTCACTGGTCACTACGGGGAGGTTTGTGGCCCCAGCGTAGGCCAACAGCTCGACCACGGTGTCCCATACCACCATGCCCGGCTCATGAGTCTTTGTGGATCAAGGTACCATGGTTGACAGGATTTTCAATGGTAAGTTCAGTACTCTAGGTTCAAGCAGTTATGACTCATACATGGTGAACATACAATGGCCAGTCAGGATACTTGACGGGCTCGACTAGCACGAGCGCATCTCAAGTTGAACGACATGAAGTGCATGAAACACTTCATGTGGCCTAACCACTGCCGCCAACCCAAAACACGACTCGCGTTCATCGACGCGTCCTCTGTGGTACATAGAAACCAACCATAAATTCGATCCATTACCGACTGGCTGGACTAGGTCATAGCCCCAAGCATTTGTGCATCAACATCAATAAGCATAGGTGAGTAACAAAAATGAAGTACAACATTGTAAGCATGTTGACACATGTTATAATATACAACTTAAGAAAATCATCTCACACATGCATTTCATGTATATAATGAAATCAATACATATAGCCAACATGATGCAAATCATTTACATCAGCATATTACTTGAGAATTCAATCTCAAAACTCCTACACAACACCATTTACTCAATACATACTAATACAAACATTTATACAAACACTTAGACTACACACTTTAGTCTACATAGCATATGTCGACTCAAAGTGCGCTTAAGGGCGAATCTCTTCGCCAAACTAATCATGCACGCATTCATAATATTCTAACACAATAAATAGCCATGGTAAACATTTTATCAAAATATGGACGTAATCAGTATTTCCTACAAATGACTAAAATACCCTAAATCTCATATTTACCGTACGTTTACGAAACGGAAAACGGACAGCATGTTGTACATGTCAAACGGCGTTGCCGTCGATAATCTACTATTAAACGACATTGAAAGCTTTGAAATCAGTCAATCAAAGCGTCTAAAATCCTCACCTTTTTACCCTAGATGTGTATCGTTCCGAACGGAGCGTATACGCTTCGTCTACGGCGAACAGGCGACCTAATACACAAGATGTATAAGCTATTCGCTATTAGAATTGATGGAACCTTAAATCAGCAAGTGTTGAGGGTTTTCCTTATCTAGAAATGCGTTGGAATCACCGGAAAAGTGATTTGAACGTGATGCTTAGGCACGTGTAGCAGCTGCAGCAAGTGGCGGGAAGATCTCTCCCACACTCTCTCATAATCTCTCACTTTTTCTCTCTCTAGCTAGGGTTTCTAGCAAATTCGGATGGGTGAGATAAGTGAGGGTTTAAAGCCCTTTTATAAGCTAAAACCTTCCCAAATTAGGCTTGGGAACAAAGTTCACTTGAGGTATAACCAAATCGGGGCTGTTCCGATCTAAAAGAGCATTTCGAGAGGTCCTCTGGCCAAATGCGGTCGGACTTAAACTCATGGATACTGGATCTAGCACACATCAAGTTTTCAGACCGATAGAGTTCCTAGATCGCACGTGGCGGTCCAGTTTCAGTTCAGCCGTCATCACACCTAAATCAGGTCTACAAGTCTCCTAATATGAAAGAGAAATTTTTCTTGATCTGAGGGTATAATTTGGCTGAATTCTGACGGTCAGAACGCTTAATAATAAAGCGCCAAGTCACATACCAAATTTGAATTAAAATTTCCAAATCTAACCCCTTTCTCACTCTCTTTACTCCAGGCTCAATGAAATAGCCTCTGAACGTCGGTTGGACTTGATTTTCGAAACGAATGTCAAGTCCAGCTAAATGGTCATAATGGTCTAAGATTGTAGGTATCGGACTTTCGACGCACGGTCTAGATCCAATACAAAGTTTCAAAGGGTTACTGAGAGCAAACCGGTTTAGAGTTTGATCCTGAATTTTAGGGTAATGTAGCACCATTTCTTTTACAAGTTTTGGGTCTGTAGAACGTATTTAAAGCTATCAGGGACAATTTCACAACTACTCTAACTTAGCGCTAGTTAACTTACACTTAATTTTTGAAGGAATTAATCCTAAGTGATTTCTTTAGCTTTGGAATTGGGTTCTGAGCGGTTACCAAGGTGTTTTAGTTGACCCATTGCCTAAGGACATCTAATCTCAGGTTGGCAAAAATCTGGGGTGTTACAATCTACCCCCCTTAAAATAAAATTTCGTCCCCTAAATTGGCTAAGGGTAATGGATACTTAAAGAGACTTTTGTATTGACGTTCTAAGGAAGGTTCAGATCCTATTTAATGACCTAACCTTACGTATAACCTAAATCAACTGTTTCGATCCTGGGCCAGTGGGGAAGAGGCTAACCACGCTTCTGCTGTGCTAAACTGATCCAACGTTTGTATTGTAGATTGGGCTCAATACATTCTACCCCCCTTAAAACTTGGTTCTACTTAAGGTTCAAGATTCTATGTCTCGATCCGTATATCAGAACGAGGTGTAACTTAGGACCTGTCCTTGCCATAAAATGGGAAACAACCTTTCACTACATTGGTCTTCCTTTGCTAATGATGCATTCTATGGCATTGGTACCTATGATTAAAGAAAGAGGCTGAAATGATGGGTGTTGTGGTTAATTTCAAGGATGGATGTGAGTTAATGGCAAGATGTCTAATTCTCTACTGGCTATAAGTCCTCACCACTTCCCAAAGACAATGTGATAACTTTTGGTTGTAGGTGGTTTGGCCAACACGGAAGAAAGGTTGCGTAGTGGGTCTAAGCCGAATACATAAACCTTCTGTCTAATCAGGATAGAAAACTCGTTGTATCCGTTCTTAATCTGAGTCAATGTCGATCTTCTGCTTGATCAGAGCATTGGATTTATTGGTAATCACTAGGATTTAGAAGTCGATTCAAACTGCGAATACATCGCTTATATGCAGTTCCTTTACTCCGCGTCCCGAATGCAATAAGCCCTTGGGAAAGGCAAGTCAAAGGGACGTGCTGGTTTATTCTAAGTTTAATCTGAGGGATTTATAAGTTCTCCCTGAGAGTGAATGATTCTAAGTTAAACCAACTTTCCTAAGGGTTATAACAGAAGTCTATGAGTATCACGGGGAGCTATCGAAGGAATGAGGTTCTATTCCTACCAAATCTAGCCTACTATTCTGTAGTATATACAGGCCTTACACTACTTAAGGTAACTAGTAGAGTAGTCTGTAATCTATAGCCTAAGCTTATACGCTAAATGGTTTCGTACCATTACAAATACAGGGGATTGTTCTATCGCTTAGGGTCATGATTGTCTAATGGAATTGGATTTCCTATGTCGTTAGGATAGGAACACATTCGGCTTTGCTAAGCCCAAAACAATACACAAACACATTTTCTACCTGTGACCTTACTAGACCCAACAACAACAAAACATAAAAACCTCAAAAATGGTAATCAAACAATCTACAGGACAACGGCCTACATGGGATTTGAGGTTTGCACAATTGAGACCAAAAAGAGTGTAAAGGCTCAAATAACAGGGACATGAGAGGGAGGATGGTGGAAGGGAGAAAAAGGCTAAAATAGTCTCAACAAAGCCATGGAAAAGGAGGGGAAATGGGGAGAAATGGTTGCCCTAATGGGCTGAAACAAATCTAGGCCCTGTAGAGGGGTGAATCAAGCTCCCAATGGCTAGATTTTTAAAGAGAAAGGAGCAAGATAAGATGGAATGGAGGTCCACATGATTTTTAGCCTCAAATGGAGGATGAGAGAGCTCTAACGGATGAAAATGGAGAGGAATGGGGGCTTGTATTGCTATGAGTGAAGGGGTAGCATCAGTTGTGACCGAAAATAAGAATGGGAGAGGTTTAAAGACGGGATTTGAGAGTGATGCAGCAAAAACTTAAAGAAAGGAGAGCTTGGGGGCTTGGATTGTGAAGGAGGTAGGGTTTTGGGGATGTTTTGAGGAACGTCCCACATACCAGGGGGCCATACAACACCCCAAACACCACTGGCCCGAAGGCCGAGCCGAGTGGGGCCCACCGGTCGGCGATGCATCGCCGAACCGGAGATGCATCGCCGAACCGAAGATGCTATCGCCGGCCAAGTGGCAATCCTGCCACGCTGGCCATATGGACCGGGTTCCCCCTACCCTAGGGACTTCATATATATGTGGGTCCCACCCCAGTTCATTGTAGTTTGGCCTAAATAGGCCCAAAACTCTGTTCGAGGCGTTCCGGGACCAGTTTACAAACCAGAATAAGTTTATGGATCATGTAACATATGATTATGGGGTAGGAGAAGCTAATACATCCAATTAACCCATTTTTTACCAAAGATTCCATAACTGGAATGGCCAAAAGTCCAATTCTCACCTATTTTTACTATTTATAGTAAATTTTTATCTAAGTATGATTTTCTATCATTTACACATTAAGATTTATGCCTAGTGTGAAAAGACTTAGAAAAATCTGAAGAACGGGGTGGTGAGAGGAAGGATTTTGAAGGAATTGGGTGAAACGGGGTTTTTATGCCCTGAGATCGAGTGTAAGGGTCGTGGTTGCCCCACAACCTAAGGATTTGCATTTGAGGGTTTGGAATTCTCCTAGGATCATCTCAAATCCGCCTACTAACAACCTACTGGCTACTTAGGTCGCCTCACACGACCAGAGATGCATTATGGACTCGATCGAAATGAACGGGTTGAATAAACTTCGCCTATTGACGAAACTGTAGTCCTACGTATGTTTCTAGATCTTTCTCGCACCCACCTAAGTCGAAGGAGTGACAGCGTACATCGCGTGACCATAACCTAGGCCCGATTTAATCTCAACCATGCTCTGATACCAACTGTAACACCTCGAAAATTGGGGGTCTGGTAGAAACCGAACTCCCGAGTTCCAGAACGTCACTTATGCAACATGCATGTTATTTGTAGAATGGTATTAAACAAGATTGAGACTAAGTCAAAACAGCATATCATACTCCAGAGACAGTTAAATTAACAAGCGGAAGACTATGATAAATACATAAAATATATAATTGATTGTAAGTCTCCAGAGTGTGAACATATTACCAGGTTAATTAAATACATGTATACTCCAAAAGTGGGAAGAAAAGAATATACATGAGTGCTTCAAAAATATAAAATGACAAGTGTCAAGGCATCTACTCAACCTCCCCGTAATCCCGTCGATCAGATCACACATAAAGGAGGGATTCTCCTCATCATCATCAAGTCCGGCTCCGCCTCGCAGGCCGCACCATCATCTGTAATTACAAAAGGGTCTGGTGGGTGTCCGGAACACCGTCCCGTAACGTGGGAGTGAGTACCTAACTTAGTAGAATAATAGAGCAAAGATTAGCAAGTTATCAAATCAATCACGCGTTAATAGTAAAGCACACAATCAACCATTCCTAGATACTGTTGTCAATGCATGCATGAAATGACATGATGGATGCCCTCACCGACATACTCCCTCATGCGGCACCATCTGCGTCCGTGGCATGCTTTCTTCCCGCAGTGCTCCACATCTTCCAGGAACATGCAATGCGATATGGATAATGATTACCAAGTTATTATTAGTCCTTTTCATACAGCAGGATTGAGAAACTAGGATACCTTCCTTATATCAATCCCAACACAGATCCTGTCTAGGGTCGTCACTCCTAGTAATCTCATACGATGTTATATTTGTAGGTCGTTGCAAGGGCTGTCAGGGCTGTTGCTCACACTCGTTGCACTGCTCCCCCATCACCTTATCAATACAGGCCTAATTATCCTTAAGACTGCATCAGGACTCGTCGCCCCCATGCGGTGTCAGGATAAACTCAAACTCACTACAAAGGGCTCGTCACCTGATCAGTGTAGGCCGACAGCAAGAATATAGTGTCCCATACCACCATAATCTGCTCAGAGTAGGGTGCTCACTGGTCACTACGGGGAGGTTTGTGGCCCCAGCGTAGGCCGACAGCTCGACCACGGTGTCCCATACCACCATGACCGGCTCATGAGTCTTTGTGGATCAAGGTACCATGGTTGACAGGGTTTTCAATGGTAAGTTCAGTACCCTAGGTTCAAGCAGTTATGACTCATACATGGTGAACATACAATGGCCAGTCGACTTACTTGACGGGCTCGACTAGCACGAGCGCATCTCAAGTTGAACGACGTAAAGTGCATGAAACACTTTGTGTGGCCTAACCACTGCCGTCAATCCAAAACACGACTCGCGTTCATTGACGCGTCCTCTGTGGTACATAGAAACCAACCATGAATTCGATCCATTACCAACTGCCTGGACTAGGCCATAGCCCCAAGCATTTGTGCATCAACATCAATAAGCATAGGTGAGTAACAAAAATGAAGTACAACATTGTAAGCATGTTGACACATGTTATAACATACAACTTAAGAAAATCATCTTACACATGCATTTCATGTATATAATGAAATCAATACATATAGCCAACATGATGGAAATCATTTACATCAGCATATTACTTGAGAATTCAATCTCAAAACTCCTACACAACACCATTTACTCAATATATACTAATACAAACACTTAGACTACACACTTTAGTCTACATAGCGTATGTCGACTCAAAGTGCGCTTAAGGGCGAATCTCTTCGCCAAACCAATCATACACGCATTCCTAATATTCTAACACGATAAATAGCCATGGTAAACATTTTATCAAAATATGGACGTAATCAGTATTTCCTACAAATGACTAAAATACCCTAAATCTCATATTTACCGTACGTTTACGAAACGGAAAACGGACAGCATGTTGTACATGTCAAACGGCGTTGCCGTCGATAATATACTATTAAACGACATTGAAAGCTTTGAAATCAGTCAATCAAAGCGTCTAAAATCCTCACCTTTTTACCCTAGATGTGTATCGTTCCGAACGGAGCGTATACGCTTCGTCTACGGTGAACAGGCGACCTAATACACAAGATGTATAAGCTACTTCGCTATTGGAATTGACGGAACCTTAAATCAGCAAGTGTTGAGGGTTTTTCTTATCTAGAAATGTGTTGGAATCACCGACAAAGTGATTTGAACGTGATGCTTAGGCACGTGTAGCAGCTGCAGCAAGTGGCGGGAAGATCTCTCCCACACTCTCTCACAATCTCTCACTTTTTCTCTCTCTCTAGCTAAGGTTTCTAGTAAATTCAGATGGGTGAGATAAGTGAGGGTTTAAAGCCCTTTTATAAGCTAAAACCTTCCCAAATTAGGCTTGGGAACAAAGTTCACTTGAGGTATAACCAAATTGGGGCTGTTCCGATCCAAAAGAGCATTTCGGGAGGTCCCCTAGCCGATTACGGTCGGACTTAAGCTCATGGATACTGGATCTAGCACACATCAAGTTTTCAGACTGGTAGAGTTCCCAGATCGCACGTGGTGGTCCAGTTTCAGTTCAGCGGTCATCGCACCTAGATCAGGTCTACAAGTCTCCTGATATGAAAGAGAAATTTTTCCTGATCTGAGGGTGTAATTTGGCTGAATTCTGATGGTCAGAACGATTAATAATAACGCGTCAAGTCACGTGCCAGATTTGAATTAAAATTTCCAAATCTAACCCCTTTCTCACTCTCTTTACTCCAGGCTCAATGAAATAGCCTCAGAACGTCGGTTCGGCTTGATTTTCGAAACGATTGTCAAGTCCAGCTAAGCAGTCATAACGGTCTAAGATTGTAGGTATCGGACTTTCGACGTGCAGTATAGATCCAATACAAAGTTTCAAAGGGTTCCTGAGAGCAAACCGGTTTAGAGTTTGATCCTGGATTTTAGGATAATGTAGCGCCATTGCTTCTACAAGTTTTGGGTCTTGTAGAACGTATTTAAAGCGATCAGGGACAATTTCACAGCTACTCTAGCGTAGCGATAGCTAACTTACACTTAATTTCTAAAGGAATTAATCCTAAGTGATTTCTTTGGCTTTGGAATTGGGTTCTAAGTACTTATCAAGGTGTTTTGGTTGACCCATTGCCTAAGGATGTCTAATCCCAGGTTGGCAAAAATTCGGGGTGTTACAGATCCCTAGCTTGATAAGTTTTATTGATATAATCTTCAGTGATAATATATTGATTATATCGTTTTGGATTTAAACTTGGCCCTGGTCTTGTAAGTAACATTTAATAAATCCCAGTATATCATCTTTCTTAAAGAATATATGTTGAATCTTTTCGTGTCTTAATTGCCATTATAAGCTTGATAATTCTCGATAATTTGGATATAGTTGTCGCTTCATAAATCTTGCAAATAATTGGCCAGGGATTAGAAATAGTTTTGTAATAGCCTTTTCAAAGTATATAATTTTGAAGGCTGCAACGATAATCTAGTTGTAATAAGAACCCTGTTCTTGAGCGTCAATGTATAATAACTCCATTGCGGTAATGATTCTGGCACCTATGTTGACCTGCAAAAATTGATATTGATAATTAGCATATTAGGAAATTAATAATTACCTATTTTTGGGATTAGGTAGATTGGGAATTTCACTCATATGTTCAGAAGAATATTAAATTTTTTTTATCTTTATCTAATTTCATTATTCATTGATTATTCTTCATGAAGATGTATTATTAGAATATTGCATGTCTTATAGCATATTGCATATCCATTCTGCTTTTCCTTCTTACACATAAGCATGACGGACCATGTCACTACTATAATCATGTCTTATTTCTTGAGGAGTAACTGATACCATGTTTCAAAAAAAAATTATATTGATCATCATTCTTCTCTTTCTATCATATTCTTTCATAAAAATTTCACCATCATCGATCATCCTTTGGAGTATATCTTTGATGAGATAGTAGTTTCCAATCTGATTCCCGAACATTCAATGATAATGACAATATCCTTTTGCTCTCCTCTTCTCTGTTTCTTTATGGTACTTTGACTTTGGTACCTTAATTTCCCCTCTAGCCAATAGTTGATTCTTCATAGGAAGTATATCTTCTTTTATGAATGCCCATTTCTTTTGGGTCTTACATTGTCTGCATTTTTTATATCATTGTATGACCTTTTCAATTTTCTTCGCCACTATTTCTTTCTTCACTCTAATAATCTTCTTTATTTTTTTTCTTTGCTAGTGGCGTTGGCTGACATTTCATAAAGATTCTAGTATAGTGACTCTATGTAAAAGGCAGACACTTTTTTCAACCATCTTTTCAAGATTATGAGCCTTGGTAGCAAGATCACGAAAGGTCTGTATATTCAAACCAATAAGTCCTAACATAATGTCTAGTTTTTTGCATTCTATACATAGCTTGACTTACTCTTCTTCTCTGACAAGTTGTGAGCATAATGCCCCAAGGGTTCTCCATTGATTGATGGATTCGTCAACTGATTCGTCTTCTCATTGTCAAGCAAAGGCAAGTTCAGTCAAACTATCTTCTCTATCAGAAGAGACGAAGTTTTTCATAAAAATACTACGCATCTGTTCCAAGTATGAATAGATCCTGGGATTAAAGCTGAATACCATTTGGAGGCTTTCCTTGTTAGAGAAGACCCAAATAATCCCAAAAAATATCGAGGAGCTCTAGAGAAATTTCTCACCATTATTATGAAGTGCATCATATATTTTTTTATGGTGACTTGTCCCCATTAAACTTCTTAAAGTTAGGATGTTTGAAGTCAGTGGGAAATGACATTTCTTCTATTTCAGTGGGATAAGGTGTCTAATATCAAAACATTTGTTCTAATTTTGTTTCTTCTCTAGATAAATGGTTTCGATGACCATCTGTCAGATTTCTTCATGCGCTATGTTCTGAGCAATATTAAGCATTGGTCCTTGAAATCTAACCATTTGTGGTTGTGGCATTTTTACTTGTGGTTCAGTGTTGTTCATAGCATTCACTGTTGGAAAATTATGGACTTCTTCAGCAACATGCTCATTTGGTGAAGGCTGATTAATATCTGCAGGCGAGTTTTCTATTTCTTCATACTTCAATTGTCCTGATATTGAAGAAGAAAATGATCATACATTGCTGATGTCATTGAGGAAGATGAACTGTTGTAATATTACATGACTAAGGTGAGGCTGCGCCTTGTGACATTTTGCATAATCGACCCTTTAACTGTATTTGGCAAGATGGTACTCCTTGTGGGAGAAGATCTAACCCTTCATCTTTTGGATGTCACTATCATCCAACCTTCATTATGTCGATGCGCTACTGGTGAAGCAGAAACCATTTCGGACATCACCTGACATTACCTATCCTTGATCGCAACTGATTTAACCTTCTATGGTATTTTCTGTAGTAGTGATCCCATACTGTTGATGTAATCTATTGTGAATCCGTTAGGTGTGAAGTAGACAACCATGTTAGTCGGGAGAAAAGTCATTGCAGTCGCGTAAGGATGAAATACCTATTATTCAAAATAGAGTATCAGTTATTTTAATTAAATAAAATTTTACTTTATTTTAGAGATAAAGGGGAGGATGTTCCCGTTGAGAGTCACCATTTTAGTGTCTATTTGACACCAAATAATGATGAAAGTTCTCTGAATACTTTTTAAGTTATCATTGAATAATAACATTCCCCAGTGGAGTCGCCATTTTGTTTCGAGAAGAAATGAAAAGCATTTCGTATGGGGATTTATCATTCAATAATAACAAAGAAAATAGAAGAACACTCATAACAGATTTCGTTAATCCTGAGTTTCAATTACATCCTCATATCTCCCTTGACTCTGAAACAAAGTACAAAGAATTTTTACAAGCTTGAAAGGAGAACCAGTTCAATGGCAATTTCGGCAGTATTTCGGCGTGTTTTACATCCGTCATAGCGATAGAGGAGTTGTGCGGATCCAAAATCCTTGCTTCAAACCAACATACAAGAAGTGTATTCTTCAGAAAATGAAGTGTGAAGAGAACCCACAAAACTACATTGCACAACAAAGCTCATGTTGCATAGAGGTGCATGACTCACTTGAGTTGCATGGGTCCTGAGTTGCTCAGATCTTGAGTTGCGCGGGTCTGCACAACTCATCTTCCCTTCTCTGTCTATCTCTCTCTCTCTACTCCTGACACCTCTCTAAAACTTCTCTCCTCCAAATGAGAGGGGGAAGGGGTTTTTATAGGCTTTTGCATGTGTGGGACCTCGAATCCTGTGTTGTGGACCCCACTTCCCGTCATTTTACAAATTTTAATCCATCTGTCCCTTCCAAGAGTTGCATAGGTCGGTGCAACTATGATGACCCATGCAACTCCACCACTTCCTCTCACAACTATTCATCCTGTGCTACTATTCATCCATGCTATTATTCATCCCGTGCTACTATTCATCCACGTTACTATTCACTATGACACTATTCATGCACAACTATTCATCCGCGCTCTATTCACTGTGGCACTATTCGGGCATAACTATTCATCCACGACAGATTTTCAAGAGAGGGATGATAGAGAGAGGATCACGTAATGGGTAGGGCTGCCTATCTTAGATCCTTAATGTGCAAAAAACCAAACTCCTGTCTACCCATGTATTATTTGTGCCTCAACAATTACTTTATTATTTTTATTATTTTTCTAGTAGTTCATCATCAAATCTAATTTTTCTCTAATAAATTTCATTACATTTCAAGTTATATAAAAATCTAAAAATTCTAAGAGTACCAGCTATCTGAAACTAATGATTTTGGTACGGTTTCAAAACTTCTATTAAATTAACACCCTTTAGTTTTATTTTTATATAAAACTAAACTCATCAAGCTTCAATATGGATTTTGAATCACCTTAATTGGAGTTGTATGTGTGTGTGTGTGTGTGTATATATATATATATATATATATATATATATATATGAATTTTTGAAGTTAGTGCACTGAAAATGTCAAAATTCGAATGTGCAGAATATGTTGAACAGAGTTACACGATGCAACCAAGTTCCACTTAGTGTAACCAAGCCCTGTTGTCTAGATTTTCCCAGTTTCTTGAGGTTTACTTGGTGCAACTGAGCAGGGCTGCCCCATTTGCCCCAGTTTACTTGATGCAACCATACCTTGTTGTCCATATTCTTCAAAATTCTCAAATTTCACATAGTCAGGGAGTTTTGGTGGATCCAATGTCACTCCGTTTGGCCCTAAATACGTGCGAATATAGACACAGACATGCACTCAATTCGATAAATCAAAGGTACTACCCAAGGACGTCTAATTCCAACTAGTAAAAATTAGGGACGTTACAAGGCTACTACTACAGATTCATTAAGGACTTCTCCAAGATAGCCTGACCCTTATCCCAACTTACTCGAAAGGATGTCATTTTTTCCTGGAACGAGAAGGTGAAGGTAGCTTTCTAAGAACTGAAGGACAAGTTAACATCTGCCCTAATCCTCGTACAACTTGAGTGTAACACCCCGAACTTTTCAGTACCCGAGTATTGAAAGTTCTCGAGTGTTACCATAAAATTTAACTTATTATGTACATGTGTACGATACCAATCTAGCTATCCTAACCTTACATCTATTCTCCAACATGAATCTAACTATTGGGAATAATCATCATTTATAGATCAAGCAATCTGATCATTAATTTTAAGATAGGATCATCATATACGCAAATATTCTAACTTGTCCACTACGAGAAAACCAACTTTTACCAACAAAAATTTTCATAGCTAAAATTGATTTTTTTCGTAGGTACAAAGTTTTACCGATGAAAATTTTCGTTGGTAAATTCGTCGATAAAACAGCGTCAAGGTTTTTACTGACGAAAATATCAATCGTCAGAAATGGTAAGATTTTTATCGACGAGTTTTTTTGTCGGTAAAAAAAAAAAAAAAAAAAAACTTTTACCAACAATCTTTTTCATAGGTAAAACTATTTATAAAACTTTACCGATGAATTTTTTCGTTAGTAAAAAATAATTGTAAAACTTTTACCGACAATTTTTTTCGTAAGTAAAAATACTTACAAACGTTTTACCAACAAATTCTTTCGTCATTAAAAAATAAGTGTAAAACTTTTATTGACGATTTTTTTCGTATGTAAAAATATTTACAAAACTTTTACCGACGATTTTTTTCGTAGGTAAAAATATTTACAAAACTTTTACCGATGATTTTTTGCGTCGATTAAAAATAAGTAAAAACGTTTACCGACAATTTTTTTCGTAGGAAAAAATATTTTAAAAACTTTTACCGACGAAATTGTTCATTAGTAAAAGATAATTAAAAACCTTTTCCCAACGATCATTTTCGTAAGTAAAAATATTTTAATAACTTAGACCAACGAATTGTTTCGTCGGTAAAAAATAAGTGAAAAACTTTTACCTTTGAAAATGTTCGTAGGTAAAAATATTTCACGATACATTTACCTACGAAAATCTTCGTAGGTAAAAATATTTACAAAACTTTTACCTACGAAAATTTTCGTAGGTAAAAGTCTCTTTTTTTTTCACTATTCCGGCACAAAATTCCTAATATACACCTGTTACAATATTTTCATCATATTCTTCCTAATATACACCTGTTATCATAATCACATTCATATCCATCTAAACCCAAACTAGTAAATCCATCCAAACAGACACGGGATCCTGATCCCAAGATATGGCCATCCCATGGATCTTAAGACAATCCACTGACATCACCATCATTACCTTTAAATCCCATCCAATCTATCTTAATCCCTTCAAAATTGCCTGGGACGTGTTTGCTTTGAGGGATTGAAAGGGATTCGAAGGTTTAATCCTGGGATTGGTGAGGCGTGCCAAACAAACCGGATACAGCAATCTCGGGATATAGCCATCCCATAGATCTTGCACCAATCCATTGATGCGGCTCTAATTACCTCAAAATTGTGCAATGCACTCTAATACCATCTAATCCTATCGAATCTGCCTGGCTAAATAGGCCCTTAAATCTCATCCAATCCACCCTAATTTGTCATGCCCCAAACTCAGAAACAAGGATCACAAAGTTCCCGATCGCCGAATCTGATGTCGATAGCCTTCGTAGTACCCCATTCTCGGCTCCCAACGTCCATACGCCAAATTTTGATCCTGGGATCCTACAAGGAGGATTTTCAATGTACTTTTATCTCGTAATAAGCATAGCCACAAGTTTACCCAAATCACAAAGGCAACATCATCATCACATATCTACTAATATAAATAGTTGAATATAATGCTAAATGGGAAATATATATGTATTAAATCAAAGCTCCAGAAGTCTGTTGCACACTCCAAGTTCAATGCTACCATGACCTACCGCCACCTGCACGCATCTATCATGCATAAGCTTATAGAAAGCTTAAAGGGTGGTGAAAGCGTGTGTAAGGTAAGTGCCAAGTATATAATAAAGCACATAAATCATACATCATCGGGTTAAGCGAAAACATTGACAAGATCATGAATCATATGATATCAAAGTAAGCAAAAAATACTAATAAGTCCATGAGTCATATAATATCATAGCTCTCAATGCAGAACATAATGATCCAAATATCATATACTGCAGATGCAATGCAATATGCAGATCCTGTTAAGTTTGTCTGAGCCATATAAGTGCAAAAACGTAGCAATCCAAAATGTCATATGTCGTGGGTGAAATGTAATATGCGATGTGAATGAAATGACCAAGCTGGAGTTGTTGAGGTATAAAAAATATATGTCATTACATTGGTCAGGGAATTTCATGGTGCGGATCTTTTCAGGGGATATTTTAGGTATTTTGGTAAAAATTGGTGTCTGGGGTATTTTAGGTATTTTGGTAAAAATTGGTCTCTGGGGTATTTCAGGTATTTTGGTAAAATTACACGTCCAGGGGTATTTTGGGTATTTTGATAAAATTATATGTCCAGGGGTAGTTTGGGTATTTTAGTAAAATTGCATGTCCAGGGGTAGTTTAGGTATTTTGGTAAAAAGACATTGAAAATGGTAGTGTGGTAAAAAGAGCGCACAAGTGTCATTTTAAGGGAAAGAGGTTGTACACCACCATTTAAGAGGGAGCTTGGTGGACACCATAGTTTAAGAAAGGAAGAAGTACATATGTGAAGGGATAGGTGGTGGTGATCACCACTCTGTAAGAGTGGTGGGGTCTATAAATACCCCACTCCTACTTCATTTGAAGGGTGGATCAGTTGGTGAGCCAAAGAAATAAGAGAGAAGCGGAGTGGGAGAAGGAGAGAAATGGGTGTTGCGCCAGTCTACGCAAAGGAAATATGGTGAGCGGACCCACGCAATGAAAGTCAAGAACCGGCTTTGCGCCACTTTTGAAAGAAGCCTGAAAAGAGTGTTGCACCAGTCTGTACAATGAAAGTGGGAAAATTCCCTCAAGCTAAACATTGTGGAGCGCCGTCAGAAGGAAGGTTTCCTTTGCACAGAATCGC
This sequence comes from Magnolia kwangsiensis, assembly GCA_037074715.1. NCBI lineage: Eukaryota > Viridiplantae > Streptophyta > Magnoliopsida > Magnoliales > Magnoliaceae > Magnolia > Magnolia kwangsiensis. Next base: position 98,528,743 of record CM073572.1, on the reverse strand, counting down.
GCAACGTCTGGAGCTGTGCTCGTGCGCAAACAGAGGACGAATGTAACACCCCGAATTTTGGCCAATCTGGGATTTGACGTCCTTAGGCAATGGGTTGATTAAAACACCTGAAAAATCACTCAGGACCCAATTCCATAGCCAAAGAAATCACTTAGGATTAATTCCTTTAGAAGCTAAGCATAAGTTAGCTAGCGCAACGCTAGAGTAGCTGAGAAATAGTCCCTGATCACTTTAAATACGTTCTACAAGACCCAAATCGAGTAGAACCAATGACTCTATAATACTCTAAAACCTCGGATCAAACTCTAAGCAGGTTTGTTCTCTGGACCACTTTAAAAATCTGTATTGGATCTAGACCGCGCGTTGAAAGTCCGATACCTGCTATCTTAAACCGTTAGAACCGCCTAGATGGACTTGACAATCATTTCGAAAATCAAGTCCAACCGACGTTCGCAGGCTATTTCATCGAGCCTGGACCGAAGAGAGCGGAATTAGGGCTAGATTTGGAATTTGAAATTCAAATCTGGCACACGACTTGACGCATCAGTATTAAGCGTTCTGACCGTCAGAATTCAGCCAAATTACACCCTCGGATCAGGAAAAATTTTAATTTCATATCATGAGACTTGCAGACCTGATCTGCGTGCGGTGACCGCTGAACTAAAACTGGACCGCCACATGCGATCTGCGAACCCTGCCGGACTGAAAACTTGATGTATGCTAGATCCAGTATGCATGAGCTTAAGTTCGACCGCATTTGGCCAGGGGACCACCAGAAATGTACTTTTGGACCGAAACAGCCCCGAAATGGATATAACCTAAGTAAACTTTATTCCCGAGCCTATTCCGGGCATTTTTATACTTATAAAAGGGGTTGAAACCCTCACTCCTCTCTCCCATCCGAATTTGAGAAAAACCCTAGATTGGGAGAGAAAAGGTGAGAGTTTATGAGAGAAGGTGGGAAGGATTTTCCTGCTGTCGTGTCGCCTGTTGCACGTGCTTTAGCAACACGCTCCGATCACTTGGCCGGCGATTTCTCCGCATTTTTAGGTAAGAAAACACCCTAGAAGTTTCTGATTTAGTGTTTCTTCGTTTCCGTAGCTAGATAGCTGATGTATGTTGTAAATCAGGTTGTCTAGTCGCCGTAGACGAAGCGTATACGCTCCGTTCGAAACGATACGTTTATAAGAGATAAGGTACAGATTTTAGACGCTTTAATTGACTGTTTCCAAAGCTTTCAATGTCGTTTAATAGTAGATTATCGACGGCAACACCGTTTGACATGTACAACATGCTGTCCGTTTCCTGTTTCGTAAACCGGCGAAGAATATGAGATTTAGGGCATTTTAGTCATTTGTAGGAAGTACTGTTTTCATTCATATTTTGCTGATGTGATTGATATGGTTTATTGTCGCATTAGAATGTTAGGAATACGTGCATAATTAGTTTGGCAAAGAGATTCGCCTAAATGCGCACTTCGGGTCGACATACTATATGTAGACTTAAATGTGTAGTGTAAGTGTTTGTATAAATGCTTGTATTAGTATGTATTGAATTAAATGGTGTTATGAATTAGTTTGAGATTGATTTCTCAATTAGTATACTGGTGTAAATAGTTTCCTACATGTTAGCCATATGCATGATTTCATTATATGAATGAAATGCATGTGCTTGATGATTCACTTAAGTTGTATGTTATAACATGTGCTTGATGATTTCATTATGATTTAGTTTGAGATTGAATTCTCAATTAATATGCTGATGGAAATGATTTCCTATATATTGGCGATATGCATAATTTCATTATATGTATGAAAGGCATGTGTCAGATGACTTACTTAAGTTGTACGATATAACATGTGTTAACATGCTCACATGGTTGTATTTCATTTCCAATACTTTCACATGATTGCTGATGTGAATTCATATGTGTTTGGGACTATACCTAGTCCAGGCAGTCGGTAACCGAGTAAATTAGTGGTTGGCCTATCTTTGTCACGAACGACGCGTCGATGAACGCGAGCCATGTTTTGGAGTTGGCGGCAGTGGTTAGGCCACACGAAGTGTTTTACGCACTTCATGTCGTTCAACTTCAGATGCGATCATGCTAGTCGAGCCCGTCAAGTAACCCGACTAGCCGTTGTATGTTCACCCTGCATGAGTCATAACTGCTTGAACCTAGGGTACTGAACTTACCATTGTAAACCCTGTTAATCATGGTACCTTGATCCACGAAGACTCATGAGCCGGGCATGGTGGTATGGGACACCGTGGTCGAGCTGTTGGCCTACGCTGGGGCCACAAACCTCCCCGTAGTGACCAGTGAGCACCTAGTCTAGTGAGCAGTTATGGTGGTATGGGACACTATATTCTTGTTGTCGGCCTACGCTGATCAGGCGACGAGTCCTTTGTAGTGACCGCGAGCGTATTCTGAGTCTACGGGAGGCGACGACCCTTCAGTAGCAGTAGAGTATAGTAGACCTGTATTGATAAGGTGATGGGGGAGCAGAGCAACGAGTGCATGCAACAGCCCTGGCAGCCCTTGCAGCGACCTACAAAATATACCTCGTATGAGATTAATAGGAGTGACGACCCTAGAAAGGATCTGTGTTGGGATTGATATAAGGGAAGTACCTTAGTTTCCCAATCCTGTTGTTTGAATGGACTAATAACAACTCGAAAATCATATCACCATTACATTGCATGTGCCTGGAAGATGTGGAGCACTAAAGGGAGTGTGGCGTGCCGCGGTCGTAAGATGGTGCCGTATGAGGGAGATCGTTGGTGAGGGCATACATCACGTCATGTCATATTGCATTAACAACAGTATTAGGATTGTCTGATTTACTGCTTTACTACTATCGCATGATTGATTTGATAACATGCTAATCTCTGCTCTCTTATCCCACTGAGTTGATCACTCACTCCCACGTTACGGGATGGTGTTTCCGGACACCCACCAGTCCCTTTTTATGATTGCAGGTGATGGCGCTGCTTGAGAAGCGGAGCTGGACTTGATGATGATGAGGAGGATCTCTCCTTTATGCGTGTTCTGATTGACTGGATTACAGGGAGGTTGATTAGATACCTTGACACTTGTCATTTTATATTTTTAGAACACTCATGTATATCCTTTTGGTTTACTTTTGGAGTATACATGTATGTATATAACCTGGTAACATATTCACACTCTGGAGACATACAACAGTTTATATATGTTATACATACTATCACAGTCTTCCGCTTGTTAATTTAACGGTCTCTAGAGTATGATATGATGTTTTGGATTAATCCCACTCATGTTTAATACATTAATACAGACAACATTCAATCATACATATCTATGTTGCATAAATAACATTTTGGAACTCGGGAGTTGGGTTTTTACTCGACCCCCCGATTTTCGGGATGTTACAACGAACTCCATTGTATTTTCACTGTGTTGTTAGTGGGGTCCAATGCGGTCATATTTTGAGAGATCCACACCATCCACTGGATCCCTCTTGAGATTTCGACCGTGAAAGGTGAGTTCTGATCGTCTGTTGACGTGGCCCATTTAGATAATCAAGCCAGGAAAGCAGCTGAATGGTCCGTTTACCATCACTATTGCGATCATACAAACAAGCAGGGTCACCAAAGATCAACATGATCTTGATGTGTTTTTCTCCCTCTATCTGGTAAACGATTCAGATCTATCTCTCATTGCATGATGGTGGCCCACAACAAATGTGCACAACCTCTGTTTTGAGACAGAGATGACGCACGTCATCTCTGTGATGTCTGGTGGCCCACTTATTGAGGTTGAATGGAAGATCCACTTCGTTTGTTGGATTCAGGGTGAAAAACCACCAATGAAGGACTGCTTTTGAAGTGAAATTAGTGCGGCCCAGAAGGTTATCTACTCCGCCGTCTATTCTGTATTCAATGGTTAAGATCTTGCAATCAACTACATGGAGATGGAAGGACATCTAGGAAAGGGTAACTGTAACGGCTTAGAAAAATCCGTACTTAGACCCGAGTACCACCTCTAGCAAAAATCATTTATAACTAAATCCCTTAGAAATTTAATGTGTATTAGCTAGTGCTAAACTAAATTACATGTGAAATTAGCACAAATAACTTTTAATATGATCTGTAAAACCCAAAACCTATAGAATCGTTGACGCTATATTGCCCTGAAATCTAGGATCCAACTCTAAACTCAGTTGCTCCCGGGAATACTTTGTAACTTTGTCTTGGGTCTAGACTGCACGTCGAAAGTCTGATATCGAGAACTTAGACCATTATGACTGCCTAGTTGGACTTGACTATCACCTCGAAAATCAAACCCAAACGATGTCCTGAGACCATTTCCTTGAGTCCGAAGTGAAGAGAGTGAGAAAATGAACATTTTTAGAAAATTAAATATAATTTTAAGTAATCTGAGACATGTCGCTTGCACAATTTTCTAGGCATTCTGACTGTTAGATTTTGACCCAAATTCAACCTCAGATCAGGATAAGTGGCCCATATATGTCAAAGTACTTATAGCTCTGATCGAATTTCGGTAACCATTGAATTGAAACTGGTCCGCCACGGACGATCTGGAAACCCGATTGGACTGAAAACTTAACTTCCTTAAGATCCAATATTAGTGAGCTTAAGTCCGACCGCATTTGATAACAGGACCTCCAAAAGTGCTCCATTGGATCAGAAAGAGCCCGATTTGGTTATAACTTAAGTATACCTTGGCCCTAAGGCTGTTTTCGTCGACTTAGGCTTATAAAAGAGCCTTAAACCCTCATTCCTAAATTCCATATGAATTTCCTAAACCCTAGCTATTCAAGAAAGAGAAAATAGAGAGAAAGTAAGAGAGAACCTGTTGATTCTCTATAAGATTCTTCCCAGTTCATCTATGTATCAAATCTGCGTATCTGAATCATTCTTCCGGTTATTCTGATTCCGTTCTTGGGTAAGTTAATCAAACCCTAACCTGTTTTGAAGCTTAGAATAGTTGTAGTGAAGTTATAGCTAACCTGTTTCATGCCATAGGTAGCGTATCCGCCGCTAACGAAGACTTATCGTTTGAATCACATATAATACGCATTTTCTAGTTTAAGGTGCGGACTATATATGTTTAGATTATGGTTTTCAAGACTTTCAATGTTAGATAATGATTTATTCATGATGTGAATGCTATTACACATGCCAAATACGCTGTCTATTTCGATTTACGAATATGTATAATCTATGTTATAAATAGCGTATTTCATGTATATGTTAGAATACCCGTATACGTATGGAAATTGTTATTATGATTGCCATGATTATTTGTCATTGATACATGCTTGATATGTATGCGGTAACTCCTTGATGAAAGGACTCGCCCTAATATGTAATGGAGTCGACATACGTGATGTATGTTGAATAGTGTAGTTTAAGTGTTTGTTTAAATGCTTGAATGAGTTAGTAGTTAGTAAAGTGTGGCGTTTAAGTTGTTGAGATATGAATCTCAATCACCTTAACTGTGTGTATGATTTCCTCCATAAATTGTGTAACCTAGATTATTCAAGTTAATTATGTGTATGATTTCCTCCATGTATTGTATTTACATTCAAGTTATATTTCATAAATGTCCATATGATGGTAGGATACGAATCAAATGCCTATTATTGAGCTTGTACATGATTGGGGCTGTACTACAGTCCAGGTAATCGGTAATCGTACTTCAAATGGTGGTTGAGGTCATTTTCGCCACGCAGGATGAGTTTAACGAATCCGAGTCGTTCTTGGGAGGTTCGACAGTGGTTAGGCCACACAGAGTGCTTATGCATTCCATGTAATTCAACTCAACGTGCGCTTGGCCTAGTTGGACTTATCAACTACCCCGATTGATCGATGTTTGTTCACCATGTTTGGTCGTTACTGTTTGAATCTAAGACACCAAACTCACTAGTGAAACTCCCGTTAACCTTGGTACCGTGATCCCCTAAGACTCTTGAGCCGGACATGGTGGTATGGGATACCGTCGTCGAGCTGTCAGCCTACGCTAGGGCGACGAGCCTCCCCGTAGTGACCAGTGAGCACCTTTGTAAGACCCGTATTTTGGATCGTACCTTTTCGTAGACTTCCGCGGTCTTACCGGTCGAATTCTGGCAACCTTCGACCCTTAACCGATATCGACGTGTGACCCTGATTCATCTGCCGACAACCCGAGTCGACTCAACCCAAGACCAATACCATAGCGACCGTGCCGTCGCTGCGGTTCTAATGCCGCGACTCGTGCATCGAGGCAATACCCTGGTCGAGAGTTGTAGGCTGACGTTCAGTGCGAGGAAACACCCCGCGTTGCGAAACCCAAGAGAATCTCTACGATGTGTCACATCAATCACATCAATCTCATCAATCAATCAATCCATCATATGTCAAGTACACATCACTTTCACCCCTTTTTCCAAGCAACCACAAAAGTCTTCCTAACCCATACCTTTCTTACACAAATGCTACAAAAGTCTTCCATGCCCATGCCTTTTCTTACACAAAAGGCCTCAAAAGTCAAAAAAAGCTCTTACACACCCATCACCACCACATCCATCCATCACTCTCTCTCTCTCCCTTTACAACTCTCTCTTTTTCTCTCTTTCTCATTTTAAAATCTCCAAGCAACCAAAATCCCAAGCTCCATACGTATGGAATTTCTCCAAGTTTCCTAAGCTCCAAATGTGGCCCACTTTCCTACCCCACCATCTCCCATCTCAACCCTCCATTCCTCATCTCATCCATTGAAATTGAAGCTAAGGTGTCAAGGAACCCCTAGGAGCAAGAAGATCAGATGGTGGGTGCCTCTATAGGGTAGTTTCTTTCTTATTTTTATGATGGGCCAAGTGAGGCCCACCGATCAATGGTGTGGATCTCACTTGGGACCCTAAGATGAGGCCGATGGCTCACTTGGATCATCATGATCATTCCATGATGGGGCCATTCTCTATGGACCCCATCATGATGTTTATTGCATTGCAAAAGGTCATCTAGACCATCCATTTTGGTGGAGAAAGGATCTTCACCGTTGATTCTCGATCTTGGTGGTCCCATGTGTTAAGGGACCCTTTTGACTGTATGATTTGTTTTTAAGGGAGGGCCCATAATGTCGGGGTCCCTCCATCACAAGCGTGTCCCACTTTTCATCTCTCTCCCTTCTCTTTTCATTTATTTTATTTTATTTTATTTATTTTACTATTTATGGTTATGTGGCCCACTTGAAAAGACCCCACTAGAATGCATGTATTGGACCCATTCCATTTTTTACATGGGGCCCACCTTGTATGTGTGTGGGTAGCCATGAGGTGGCCCACCTAAACAGGGCCCACCTCAAAGCTCCTAGACAGGGCCCACCTTTTTGGCAAATGGTTAGACCATCCAGCGTCTGAGACGCTGGACGTCCCTGTATAAAGGAAAACTCAAATATTAGCTTTGTGTGTGACCCACTTGTATAGGCCCCACCTTGATGTTTTGGTTCAATCCAGGCCGTCCATCCTCTTTCCCTCATCATTTTAAGCGTTGAGCCAAAGAATGAGTTCAATCCAATGATCAGGCGGGCCGTACCAGAGAAAATGGTACTTTTACTCTTCCAAGACTATTAATGCCCATTTTGTTGCTTCTACACGCCAAATCAGTGCCAAAGGTGAGATTGGTATGGCCTGTTTGGGCCTTAGAATCAAGTGGGCGTAGTGGATTTCCCATCAGTGGGCCTCACATAGGATTTTTACAAAAAAAAAAATGGCAGCAGCGCTGCCACCGTCAGAAGGCAACAGACACTGCCAGCAGGGCAAACGGACCAACAGGGTCCCACAGCTGCTGCCGTGGGCCCCACCATGATGTATATGTCTTTTCCACACCGTTCATCGGGTGGGCCAACCCCTGAAGTGGCCCCCCTCCAAAGATCAGCCTGATCCAATACTCTGGTGGCCCACATCATAGGAAACAGTGGAATTAAACCTCTACCATTGGAACCTATTTTTTGGGCCCATAGAAGTTTTGGATCAAGATGAAATTTGTGTATTTCCTTCATCTAGGTCTGAGTGACCTTGTGAACTGGTTGGATTTCAGATAAACATTTAGGTGGGCCCCACATAGGACCCATAGTGATGTATGTGACTTTCATCCACCGTCCAGGCGGACGGTGGCACCCACCTTGATGCTTTTGCTTTCATCCACCATCCAGAAGGCGGTGGAGCTCCCTGTGATGTATGTGACTTGTCCGTACTGTCCAGCAATAGTGGGACCCACCATGATGCATGTGTTGCATCTATACCATCCAACCATTTTGAGATCATTTTATGGCATGGGGAAAAAGAGTGAATCAGATTTTGAGCTCAAGTGGACCCCACAATTTAATGGACAATGACGTCCATCGTTTAAAATTTCTAAGGGGCACAGTGGTTCCCTATAAGCTGATATTTGTTTCCATTTATTCGTTACTATGTTACCTTATGAATAAATTGGATGAGAAACGTATGTTACGATGGGCCTTAGGAATTTTAATGGTGAAAATCACCATCACCACTTATATTTGGATAGAGCCCATTTGAGGTGCATGGGGCTCAATTGGTAGGCCCATTTAATATTCTAAGGTCCATGAGTCGAAGCCCAGTGTGATGAATAAAGGCCTATGGGTTAGGCCCATTTGACTTAAATACGCCTATGAGTTTACGTCCATCTGATATGCATCGGCCCATGAGATTAGGCCCATATTGATATACTCTGAGGCCCCCTGGATTGTGATCCATTACAATGTACCTACGACCCATTGGTGAAGCCTAGTAATGCGGCCCATTTGATATATTTAAAGCCCAATGGGATGTACCTAAGGTCCATTGCAATGCGTGACTCCAACACAGAGTATGTAACGATGTTCACGACGATCGTGCCTTGGGAGCAATGTTGGTTTGACGTCCACATTGCGAGTGTAATGCTGGTTGGATGTCCACATTACGACTCTCCTTAGGGCCCATTGTTAGGCCCGTACTTATTGTGTATAGGCCGTCCAGGTCCTTCTGCATTGTAAAATAGTTCATTTTATTATAACATGTTTAGTACAGTTCCATGACTCATGATCATACGCATCATATGTATGCTTGACGTGAGAATTGTCTGATCATAGCATATGCCTTCGGGCAGGTTATTTATGGGCTCCCGATTAGGCGGTGTTACCCTGCATGAGCGCACAATACGCGCAGAAATTACTGCATGATTGGATAGCGTGACTCATGCATTTCGTATTATGTGACATGGTTGTTGTACGCTCTAGCTACATCGGAGCCATAGCCTCCACAGGCAGATCGTGGTTGGCAGGATTGGATACCGAAAATCTTATTCTACATGGGGTGCTATAGATATCCCTGGGTGAAAGTCCCTAAACCCTTATGGTACCAAGAGGTTGCTCCAACATCTAGACCGAGTGGGTAGATGAGCGCTGAGTGCCAAATACCAGTTGGCTGTGCTCTCCACTATGTCGTGGTCGGTTGGAAGGGGGTGCGGCCTTACCCGCCCGAGTGTAGGGGGTAATGTTAGGCTGAGTCTGACCAGCTCGAGGAATGGGTCCGCTATCGACGAGTCGTGCCCGATATTGACAGACAGATAGTGAGGTCTCTTTCACTTACCTTATTACGCGCGATGTGGCGGCAATCTGGTTTAGAGTGTACTAGACCCCGGTGATATCCCATATTTGAGCTGTATTGATGTGTGGACATAGTTGAGGATCTGTATGCTTGAGTTGCATTGCACATCGCATGGCCTTAGGATGGCCGATACCATTCATGTCTTGCATCGCATAGCCTTGGTACGGCTCACGATATTATGGATCCATCTGCATATTCTGCATTACTCTAACATTGCATGATCATATTACTACCTTGCGCACACACTCTCACCACCCTCTAAGCTTTCTATAAGCTTATGCAGGACTGTTGCGTGCAGGTGACGTTGGTTCGCAGCAGCGCTGAGGCAGGGGCACGTTGCAGATCTTTTTGGAGTTTTTGTTCTTTACCATTGTATTTTCCTTTATGCTCATTGTACTTGTAAAGTTTTTTTTTTATCATAGTGGAAATGTAATGGAGTTCTTGATTGTTGTTTGTGGGTTATGCCATTGGTTATGCTTATTACTAATCAAACTGACGTTGAAAATCCTCCTCGTAGCATCCCAGGTTCGGAACCTGGCGAATGGGAGCTAGGAGCCGAGAATGGGGTTCTACGGAGGCTGTCGGTGTCGGATTCGGTGATCAAAAATTTTGTGAGCCCGATTTTCGAGTTTGGGGCGTGACCACCTTACTCTCGTGTGCCGATTATGGTGGTATGGGACACTATATTCATGTTGTCTGCCTATATTGATTGGTGACGAGCCCTCTGTAGTGACCTCGAGTATATCCTGATACTGCATAAGGGCGGTGAGTCTTGTTGCAGTATTTAGGATATAACTAGACCTGTATTGATTGGTGACGAGCCCTTTACAGCGATCTAGAACCGTACATCGTATGAGATTTTTTAGGTCTGACGACCCTAGAATGAATCAATGTTTGGGAATTAGTATAAGGGAGGTGTCTTAGCTTCCCACTCCTACTGTATGAAAAGGACTAATAAGAACTTGATAATCATACTCATATCATCGCACTGCATGTGCTATCAGTGTTGGTGTAAGAGCACTGAGGAAGTGACTGACATGCGTGATTGTAAGATGAAGATCGCTAAGGGAGTTTGTGGTGAGGGCATGCATCATTATCTCATTCATTCTTGCATTAATAAGAGTATCTAGGACATGTTTGATTGTACTGCTTTATCATTACTACTTGATTGAATTGACAACATGTTAACCTCTACTGTATGGCTCCACTGAGTTGATCACTCACTCCCACGTTCTGGAATGGTGCCTAAACACTAACCAGACTCTAACTTAGCTGCAGGTGACGGCGATACTTACGAGGAGGAGCCAGAGTTCGACGAGGACGAGGAGGCTTTCTCGTTCATGTAGTTCTCAGGCGGGTTCATGTGAGCCTTGTCCTGACTGGCGGGGATTCAGAGATATGTATATGTTGATTTTGCACAGTTTGTTTGATACATGTATTTTGATACACAGATGTATTTATTGCCCTGGGCAGAGCACTTATCTTTTGTGGATTATTTTTAGATTATATATGTACTTAAGTCTTCTGCTTGCATTTTCTATCTTTCCCTGAATTATGTCTACTGATTTGGCTTAATCTACTTCATGTTTTATGCGCTAATACATACAACATACATCCATCATTATTTATGTTGCATAAGTGATGTTTTAGAACTCGGGAGCTGACTTATGCTCGACCCTCGAATTTCATGGCGTTACAGGAACGCCCATCCTCTAAAGAGGATGGACGGCTTTGATTATTCAATGGAGCAAAGAGTGGGCCCCACTACACAAAACTGACGAACAATGTTTGGACGCTGTTTTTTTTTTTTAGAGGAAGAAGGTCGGGTCAACCGACCACTGACCGAAGAGCCCGTGTGGTGTGCAGCGAGTGCACGAGCACTCTATGTACGTGCAATGCATATGCAGTCTTCAGCATGATGCTTGTTAGAAATCTTCTCCATCCATCTACTTTGTCAGCTTATTTAACACATTGGGACCAAATCTGAAGCTTATTCAGATTATAGGTGGGCCCCAAATCATGATTTCAGGGGCTGATTTGTCAGTTCGGCCATTTCTACAAGGATTCAGGAGCTAAAATTTGACATGTATAGCTAATTTGTGGTTCTAAGACTACACATAAAGTTTCAAACCAAACGGACGGTGGTAACCCCATGATCTTACATTCTGGGAGACTTTTCAGGCCCATTTAGCATGATTGGCCTGATTTCCTCAGGGCCTGGCCACACTTCAACAGGTTGCTGTATATTCCAAGGAAGAATGACTAGAAGGATGCTCCATCTCGTTTAAGATTGGTTGATCAGATCATCAATTCCTCCTAAGTACCTAAGAGATGACAGAAATAGCGTCGGAATGCTGCCGAAATTTCTATCTCTTTGGAGATTGGCTGATCGATTCATCAATTCCTCCTAAGTATTTAGGAGATGACCAAAATAGCATCAGAATGCTATCAAAATTTCCATCGAGCTATCTTCTCTTTCATTACATTGCATTAATTGTACTTTATTTTCAGAATCAAGGGAATCAGAGGATGTAAATGAACTTAGATAAATGTGATCAATGTTCTCTTATTAAAATTCTTTGTTATCATTGAATAAATCCCCCAAATAGAACGCATTTATTTTCTTGTCGAAACAGGATTGAAGTCGGGATGATAGTATGAAGTATTGCACGCTATGAGGTCCATCACAAGGGAATTCTATCCAAACCAGTCCCATACCTAAATTTGGATAGTCAAACACAATATGGTAAACTCCTGATCTCATGTTGGTCACTCACCGCAACTGAAATTCTAGCCATTGCGAAGGTATACGTAATAAATAGTTGCATAGCACCAGCCCGAGTGGATAGTAAATGGATGAATCAATGAGTATGCAACTCCTGCTCAGTAGCATGTCAGCATAGTAGCCTACCAAACACTGGTAGCTCGTCCAGTGTGGTAGCTTTTCCAGGCCTCAGCCCCGCCCATATCAGCTTCCACTCATGTGCGCCCACCCACATGTGCAATAGTGACGGGATGTCATAATATCATGTTAGTCTTCATATCAAGTCCACATATCAGTACGGTTCCTCTATGAGAAATCACCGAGGTCTATTACACTCAACACTGACTGCCACCTCCCTAGCCACATAGCCAAGACAGTGGAAGACACCTCACTATCCGCCTAGCTAGCAATCTGCAAATACCTACCCGGCTCATCGATAGCAGACCCATTTACGAGCTGGTCATACTCAGCCTAGCTTATAGCCCCCTCACTTGGGCGGATAAGCTCACACCCCCTCCCAACCGACCACGACACAGTGGGAGACGAGGCCTACTGGTATTCGGCACTCAGGCGCTCATGTATCCACTCGGTCTAGACGTTGGGGTGTCTTCTGGCCTCGAAGGTTTAGGGACTTTTACCCACGGATATGTTAAGTGTCAGATGCTTAAACCAAACATTTTCGATATCCCATCTAACGATCCATGACATGTCTGGGCAAGCCACGGCCCTTATGTCGCTAGGGCGTACAATGATCATGTCACACATATGCAAGATGCATGAGTCACACCGTCAATCATGTAGTAATCCTGCACGTACCACCCGATAATGTGGGGCACTTCGTCTCATAAGGAGTCCCGTAAAAGGTCTGCCCAATGGCATGTGTTATGATCAGTCACTACTCATAACAAGCATATATATGATGTGTATGGACATGAGTTATAAAATTATACTAAGCATGTTATAAGGTGATGAACTATCCTCATAATGGAGATGGACTAGATGGCCTACACAAAATAAGTATGGGCCTATCAATGGGCCTTAGGGAGAGTCATAACATGAACATTTAACCAACATTATTTTTACAATGTGGATGTCAAACCATCATTGCGCCCAAAGCACGGCCCGTTATAAACATCATTACATAAACCATGGTGGAATCACACATTGGAATGGGCCTTATATACATCCCATTGGCCTCAACCCATGGGCCTCATATATATCAAATGGGCCGCATAACATGGGCCCCATATATATATATCAAGGTGGGCCGCGTCAATGGGCCTCATGTATCATATCGAGCCTCATATAGATTAAGGTGGGCCTCAACAACAGGCCTCAACAATGGGCCTCATACACATCAAGGTGGGCCTCAACAATAGGCCATAAATATGGCAAGTGGACCACATCACATGGTCTGGCATAAATATACAATACATGCATCACTACGGACCACACAAATAGACGACATAGATATACAATATATACAACATGGCGATGATAAAACAGATACACCATGGTGCATGTCATGGACGGATAGCAGGGATAAGACATATATCATGGTGGTCCCCACCACTATCAAAGGCATGGATGGTGTGAATATACATATGCCATTGAGGTGGGCCCTACATATGTATATTTTGTCTCAAGCCTTAGGAGTGGCTCACCAAATGGGTGGACGGTTTGGATGAACCACATCCATCAGGGTGGGGTGCTAACCATCCAGCAGATGGATGGTCAGATACTACCAAGTGAATGGACAGTTGGATGTAACACATGCATCAGATGGTGGGGTTCACGTCCCTAGACAGTGGACAATGCTGGTTGCAGCACATTAGTAGGGTGGGTACCATTGTCTTACGGATGGACAACATGGATGGAATACCCACATCACGTGGGCCACACTGTCCTCAGTTGGACGGTGTAAATGAAATGCATGCATCGTGGTGGTCCCACGTGCTGGGTACAGTACGGTGGGCTCCACCTGAACCTGGATCAGCCTCATGGTTGTATGCACGTACATCTAGGTGAGGTTCATGGTAGTGTGGCCCACCTGGTTTGCTGACGCTCATCACAGTAATAATATAGTTGGTATGAGGTAATCAGCCAATCCAGATCCAGTAAGGTGGGTCCCACATGGGGACCTCCTCTCATATATATATATATATATATATATATATATATATATATATATATATATATATATATATATAAACTATATTATATATATATATATATGTATGTACATATATATTATATTATATATACATTCTTTTTTTTATATATATACATTCTTTTTTTTTTTTTTCGAAACAAGATAGTCCAGTGTGTTGGAAAATTTTCATGGTGAAATCCCACCATCCCTAATGGATGGTGGGGATATATCTCATACCTCAAATAAGGTGGAGCCCACATGGCAACGACCACTAGCCAATCCGTTATCAGATGGGTCCCATGTGTGGAACCCACCAGCCTAAGAAAGAGCTGATATTTGTATTTTTTTTGTCCAACGGATCCATTAGGTGGGTCCCACAAGGTGGATGGCATGGATAAAATATATACTTCGTGGTGGGCCACACACACAAACACACCATCATCCATACAAGAGAGAGAGAAAGAAACGGTGAGATAGAGGGACCCAGCCACTATAGGCCCCTCTCTACATTACATATATCAATGTGGGTCCCACAACAAGTGGCCTTAAAATTTGAATTCGACGGTGGATCACCCACCTATTGCACTCCTCCTTGGTCCCTTGGACTCCTATGCTCCTTATCTTCCATTTTAATGGAGGTAGATGATGAATGAATGGTTGAGATGGGTGATGAGAGAGTGGGAAAGTGGGCCACACTTGAATTTGGGAGAGTGAGCTTGGACATTGGGTGTTGCATGGGAGGTTTGATAAATGAAGAGAGAGAGAAGTGATGGGATGATATGGGATGGGTGTTGTAAGGAAAGAATGGTTAGGGTATGGGCTTGGTTGAAATTTGGGTAAAAGAGGGATGGGTGGAGAGAGAGAGAGTTGACTTTAGGAAAGGGAAAGGGATGGGTTGCTTGTACTTGAGGTATGGTGTGTACTTGACTTGATTGATTGATTGATGGATGAGACATATTGTAGAGATTCTCTCGGAATTCATAACGCGTGGCATTTCTTCGGAATGAATGCAGGCCCACATCTCCTGGCCTGGGTATCAGATCGGTGCGTGAGTCACGGCATTGGAACCGCGGCGATGGTGCGGTCGTAGGGGTACAAGTTTCTAGTCGAGTCGACTCTGATATGTGGACTCGGGCTGCCAAGGCTGTTGCACGCACTCGTTGCACCGCTCCCCCATCACCTTATGAGTGTAGGCCGACAGCTCGAATATAGTGTCCCATACCACCATAATCGGCTCACGAGTCTGGGTTGCTCACTGGTCACTACGGGGAGGTTTGTGGCCCCAGCGTAGGCCGACAGCTCGACCACGGTGTCTCATACCACCATGCCCGGCTCATGAGTCTTAGTGGATCAAGGTACCACGGTTTTCAAGGTTATCACTGATAAGTTCAGTACCCTAGGTTCAAGCAGTTATGACGAATACAAGGTGAACATACAAGGTCAATCAGGTTACTTGATGAGTCCGACTAGCACGAGCGCACGTTGAATCGACCGACATGAAGTGCACAAGCACTTCGTGCGGCCTAACCACTGCCGACGACTCTAGTACGACTCGGGTTCGTCATACACATTCTTCATGGCGAATAGAATCCAACCACGAATTCTAAACTGTTACCAACTGCCTGGACTAGAGTATAGCCCCAAGCACATGTAATGTGAATCAGTAATCATATGAGATAAACAAAATTGAAATAACAAGTAATTCAAGCATGTTAGCAACATGTTATAAGATACAACATAAGCAATTTAAACATATACAAGCATTTCATATATATAAGATAATCAATTCAAATATAACAACCATGGAAGAAATTGTAACACCCCGGATTTTGGCCAATCTGGGATTTGACGTCCTTAGGCAATGGGTCAACTAAAACACCTGAAAAATCGCTCAGAACCCAATTTCATAGCCAAAGAAACCACTTAGGATTAATTCCTATGGAAATTTAGCGTAAGTTAGCTAGCGCAACGCTGGAGTAGCTGGGAAACAGTCCCTGATCACTTTAAATACGTTCTACAAGACCCAAATCGAGTAGAACGTATGACTCCATAATACTCTATAACCTCGGATCAAACTCTAAGCGGGTTTGTTCTCTGGACCACTTTGAATTCTTGTATTGGATTTAGACCGCGCGTCGAAAGTCCGTTACTTCCTATCTTAGACCGTTAGAACCGCCCAGCTGGACTTGACAATCATTTCAAAAATCAAGTCAAACCGATAATCACAGACTATTTCATTGAGCCCGGACTGAAGAGACCGCGAATAGGGACAGAATTGGAATTTCAAATTCAAATCTGGCACACGACTTGACACATCAGTATTAAGCGTTCTGACCGTCAGAATTCATCCAGATTACACCCTCGGATCAGGAAAAATTTCTATTTATTATTATGAGACTTCCAGCCCTGATCTACGTGCGGTGACCGCTGAACTGAAACTGGTCCGCCACGTGCGATCTGCGAACCCTGCCGGACTGAAAACTTAATACATGCTAGATCTGGTACGCATGATCTTAAGTCCGATCGCATTCGACCAGGGGACCACCAGAAAGCATCTTTTGGACCGAAACAGCCCCGATTTGGTTACCCCTCAAGTGAAACTTGTTCCCGAGCCTATTTCGGGCAAGTTTGGGCTTATAAAAGGGCTTGAAACCCTCACTCCTCTCTCCCATCCGAATTTACAAAAACCCTAGATTGGGAGAGAGAAAAGGTGAGAGTTTGTGAGAGAAGGTGGGAGAGATCTTCCTGCCACCTGTTGCTGCTGCTGTACGTGCTTAGGCAACGCACTCCGATCGCTTTCCCGGCGATTCCTCCGCGTTTTCAGGTAAGAAAAACCCTAGAAAGTTGCTGATTTGATGTTTCTTCCGTTCCATAGCTTGATAGTTAGTAAATCTCGTAAAACAGGTTCTCTCATCGCTGTAGACGAAGCGTATACACTCCGTTCAAATTTCAACATCTATAAGAGATAAGGTGCGAATTTTAGACGCTTTGATTGACTGTTTCCAAAGCTTTCAATGTCGTTTAATAGTAGATTCTTGACGGCAACGCCATTTGACATGTACAACATGCTCTCCGTTTCCTGTTTCGTAAATTAACGAAGAATATGAGATTTAGGGCATTTTAGTCATTTGTAGGAAGTACAGTTTACATTCTTATTTTGCTGATGTGATTGACATGGTTTGTTGTCGCATTAGGAAGTTAGGAATGCGTGCATAATTAGTTTGGCGAAGATATTCGCCTAAATGCGCACGTCGGATCGACATACTATATGTAGACTTAAGTGTGTAGTGTAAGTATTTGTATAAATGCTTGTATTAGTATGTATTGGCTTAAATGGTGTTATGGATTAGTTTGAGATTGATTTCTCAATTAATATGTTGATGTGAATGATTTCCTACATATTAGCCATATGTACAATTTCATTATATGTATGAAATACATGTGCTTAATGATTCATTTAAGTGGTATGTTATAACATGTGCTTGATGATTTTCTTATGACTTAGTTGGAGATTGAATTCTCAATTAATACACTGATGGTGATGATTTCCTATATATTGGCGATATGTATAATTTCATTATATGTATGAAAGGCATGTGTTTGAAGACTCGCTTAAGTTGTATATAATAACATGTGTTAACATGCTCACATGGTTGCATTTCATTTCCATTACCCTTACACAACTGCTGATGTGATTCTATGATTGTTTGGGACTATGCCTAGTCCAGGCAGTCGGTAACCGAAAGAATTCGTGGTTAGCTTATCTTGGCCATGAAGGACGTGTCGATGAACAGGAGTCGTGTTTAGAGTTGACGGCAGTGGTTAGGCCACGCGAAGTGTTTTACGCACTTCATGTCGTTCGACTTGCGATGCGCTCGTGCTAGTCGAACTCGTCAAGTAACCCGACTGGCCGTTGTATGTTCACCCTGCATGAGTCATATCTGCTTGAACCTAGGGTACTGAACTTACCATTGTAAACCCTGTTAACCATGGTACCTTGATCCATAAAGACTCATGAGTCGGGCATGGTGGTATGGGACACCGTGGTCGAGCTGTCGGCCTATGCTGGGGCCATAAACCTCCCCGTAGTGACCAGTGAGCACCTAGTCTCGTGAGCAGATTATGGTGGTATGGGACACTATATTCTAGCTGTCGGCCTACACTGATCAGGCGACGAGTCCTTTGTAGTGACCGCGAGCGTATTCTGAGTCTACGGGAGGCGACGACCCTTCAGTAGCAGTAGAGTACAGTAGGCTTGTATTGATAAGGTGATGGGGGAGCGGAGCAACGAGTGCGTGCAACAGCCCTGGCAGCCCTTGCAGCGACCTACGAAATATACATCGTATGAGATTACTAGGAGTGACGACCCTAGACAGGATCTGTGTTGGGATTGATATAAGGGAAGTACCTTAGTTTCTCAATCCTGCTGTTTGAATGGACTAATAACAACTCAAAAATCATATCACCATAACATTGCATGTGCCTGGAAGATGTGGAGCACTCTAGGGAGTGTGGCATGCCGCGGTCGTAAGATGTTGCCGCATGAGGGTGATCGTCGGTGAGGGCATACATCACGTCATGTCATAATTGCATTAACAACAGTATTAGGAATGTTTGATTTATTGTTTTACTATTATCGCATGATTGATTTAAGAACATGTTAATCCTTGCTCTATTATTCCACTGAGTTAGCTACTCACTCCCACGTTACGGGACGGTGTTCCTGGACACCCACCAGACTTTTTGTGATTGCAGATGATGGCGCGGCCTGTGAGGCGGAGCTGGATTTGATGACGATGAGGAGGATTCCTCCTATGTGCGTTTCTGATTGACGGGATTACAGGGAGGTTGATTGGATGTCTTGACACTTGTTATTTTATATTTTCAGAGCACTCATGTATATACTTTCATTATATTTTGAGATATACATGTATATGTTTAACCTGGTAATATGTTCACACTCAAGAGACACACAACATTTTATATATGTTATACATACTATCACAGTCTTCCGTTTGCGAATTTAACTGTCTCTGGAGTATGATATGTTGTTCTGGCTTAATCTCACTCATGTTTAATACATTATCACAGACAACATTCGATCATACATATCTATGTTGCATAAATAACATTTTGGAACTCGGGAGTTGGGTTTTTGCTCGACCTCCCGATTTTCGGGATGTTACAGAAATCATATACATCATCAAAATAATTGAGAATCCTATCTCAACACTAGTCTACAACACTATTTACTAAGTGCTTACTCACGCAAGCATTTATACAAGCACTTAGACTACACAACTCCAACGTACTTGACATATATTGATTTCAACATATAATATGACAGATCCTTATATCAAGGAGATGTCTAGTACACAACAATCATGTTCTTACATTCAAAACATATGGCAGGCATAAATCATATTGATTTAGGCATTTCAACAAACACTTAGACTACACTTAATAACATACGTAGCGTACGTTGACCGAAACATGTATTAGGGCGAATCCTTTCACCAAATAGATCATGCATCCATAACTAGTATATATGCACAAAAAATACTCATGGAAATCATATCAGTAAAATTTATACGTATACGGTATTTCCTACAAATACCTAAAATACCATAAATCTAATATTCTTCGTATGTATTCGAAACGAAAATCGGTCGGCATGTTCTACATGTGAAACAGCATTCTTGACAACAATCTACCATTAAACGACATTGAAAGCTTTAAAAAATGGTAACCTAGGCATCTAAAATCCGCACCTAAAACCAGAAATTGAAAAACGGAGTTGATTCAGACGATAAGTCTTCGTCAACGGTTCAACGGTAACCTATACCATGAAATAGGTTAGCTACATCATCACTTATGCTATTTGGAACTCTAGAACAGGTTAAGGTTAGACTTTCTTACCTAAGAATGAAGTTGGAATCGCCAGAATAGCAATGCAGGCGGATGGCTTTGGCACGTGGAGCAGCAGGGAAGAATCCCTGGGAGAAACTCCAACTCTCTCTCACTTTCCCTCTCTTTTCTCTCCTCTCTCTCCAAGGGTTTTCCCCAAATTCGTATAGGTTAGAAAGCTAAGGGTTTAAGGCCCTTTTATAAGCCCAAACATAACCAAAACAGACTTTAAGTCAAGGTATACTTAGGTTATGTCCAAATACGGACTGTTCCGTCTCAACGGAGCACTTCTGGAGGTCCTGTTACTAAATGCGGTCGGACTTAAGCTCATGGATGCTGGATCCTGATCAAGTTAAGTTTTAAGTTCGATCGGGTTTTCAGATCGCACGTGGCGGACTAGTTTCAATTCAGCGGTCACCAAAACTCGATCAGAGATTCCAAGTACACTAACCTGAGTGGGAAATGTTCCCTAATCTGAGGGTGTATTTGGGACAGATTTCAACGGTCAGAATGCTTAAAAATAATGTGCAAGTGAACCGTGCCAGATTTCATAAAAATGTATTTAATTTTCTAAGTGTTTTCCTTTTTCTCACTCTCTTCACTCCGGACTCAGTAAAATGGTGTCAGGATATCGGTTGGGCTTGATTTTCCAAATGATTGTCAAGTCCAACTAGGCGGTCGTAATTGTCTAAATTCATCGCTATCGGACTTTCGACGCGCAGTCTAGATCCAATACAAAGTTTCAAAGGGTTCCTGAGAACAAACAGGTTTAGAGTTTGATCCTAGGTTTTAGGGTAACGTAGCGTCAACAATTCTATAGGTTGTGGGTCTTACAGATCGTATTTAAAGTGGTTGGTGCTAATTTTGCAGGTAATCTAATGTAGCACTAGTTAATTCACATTAAATTTCTAAAGAATTTTGTTCTAAATGATTTTTTTGGCTTTGGAATTGGGTTCTGAGAGGTTACCAAGGTGTTATGGTTGACCCATTGCCTAAGGAAGCCTAACTCCAGGTTGGCAAAAATCCGGGGTGTTACAGATATGCACTTGGGAACAAATGCAGGACACTTTTATGTCAAATTTCTTCTCATTAGAACATGATGTTAGCATTACGGAGTAAGCTTTGGTATGGTAGAGAGAATGGGAACCTGTAGAGAAATTCATAGACAGATGGAAGACATTGAGAGCTTCTTGCAGATAGTTATCAGAAGAGAAAGAGCAGGTTAAGATGTGCTTGAAATCCATGGAAATGGGAATCGCATTTGGGCGTACTAGTGTCGATATTAAGACTTTTCGTGATCTGGCCACTAAAGCCCATGCCCTAGAGTTGATGACCCAAAAAATGCCAGCGTTTCACTATGAAACGGCCAAGAGAACCCAATAGTGTAACACCCTGAAAATCGGGGGGTCGTGTATAAACCCGACTCCCGAGTTCCAGATCATCACTTATGCAACAAATATGATTATAATTCAATGTTGACTGAGTTAGAGCATTCACATGAGTAAGATTATACCAAAACTACAATTCATACTCCAAATCCAGCGATAAAATGCAAGCAAAAGACTGAAAGATATATATATATCACTGTAAGAAAACAAAATAATCTCTAACTGTCTCCAAAGTATGAATACATCGCTGAGTCTCGTGTACAAATCACAACCCAAAAGTAAATGTCAAAAATAGTCCCACTAAGAAGTCCCGCTGATCCAGGCCACCTATGCAAAGCCGTCTGAGAACTGCATGTACGAGAACTCGTCCTGGTCCTCGTCGTAGTCTGGCTCAGCATCCTGAATCGCCCCGTCACCTGCATCTAAGACAGGGTCTGGTGGTGTTGCAAACACCGTCCCGTAACGTGGGAGTGAGTGATCAACTCAGTGGAATAATAGAGCAAAGATTAGCATGTTATCAAATCAATCACGCGATAATAGTAAAGCAATAAATCAAACATTCCTAGATACTATTGTTAATGTATGCATGAAATGACATGATGGATGCCCTCACCGACATACTCCCTCATACGGCACCATCTTACGCCCGCGACATACTTGCATTCCTCAATGCTCCACATCTTCCAGGCACATGTAATGCGATATGGATAATGATTATTGAGTTGTTATTAGTCCTTTCATTCAGCAATTTGGAAAACTAAGGTACTTCCCTTATATCAATCCAACACAGATCCTGTCTAGGGTCGTCACTCCTAAAGATCACATACGATGTTATATTTGTAGGTCGCTGCAAGGGCTGTCAGGGCTGTTGCTCGCACTCGTTGTACCGCTCCCCCATCACCTTATCAATACAGGCCTACTATACCCTTGTCTCTACGGAAGGGTCGTCGCCTCCCATAGACTCAGAATACACTCGTGGTCACTACAAAGGGCTCGTCACCAATCAGTGTAGGCCGACAGCTCGAATGTAGTGTCCCATACCACCACAATTGGCTCACGAGTCATAGGTGCTCATTGGTCACTATAGGGAGGTTTGTGGCCCCAGCGTAGGCCGACAGCTCGACCACGATGTCCCATACCACCATGCCCGGCTCATGAGTCTTTATGGATCAAGGTACCATGGTTAACAGGGTTTTCAATGGTAAGTTCAGTACCCTAGGTTCAAGAAGTTATGACTCATATAAGGTGAACAATCAACGGCCAGTCGAGTTACTTGACAGGCTCGACTAGTACGATCGCACCTCAGGTTAAACGACATGAAGTGCATAAAATACTTCGCTTGGCCTAACCACTGCCGCCAACCCAAAACACGACTCGCGTTTATCGATGCGTCCTTTGTGGAAAATAGAAGCCAACCACGAATTTGATCCATTACCGACTGCCTGGACTAGGTCATAGCCCCAAGCATTTGTAAATCAGCATCAGTAATCATATGAGAGTAATAGAAATGCAATACAACTATACAAGCATATTGTTACATGTTATAACATACAACTTAAGCAATTCTTCCAACACATGCATTTCATACACATAATGAAATCCATACATATAGCCAACATGGTGAAAGTCATATACATCAACATGTTGATTGAGAATTAAATCTCAAAACTAATACACAACACCATTTACTCAATACATACTGATACAAACATTTATACAAACACTTAGTCTACACACTTTAGTCTACATAGCGTATGTTGACTCAAAGTGCGCAAAAGGGCGAATCTCTTCGCCAAACCGATCATGCACGCATTCCTAATATCCTAACATGACAAATAACCATGGCAAACATTTCAGTAAAATGTGGATGTAAACAGTATTTCCTACAAATGACTAAAATGCCCTAAATCTCATATTTTCCTTGCGTTTACGAAACGAAAAACGGACAACATGTTTTACATGTCAAACGGCGTTCTCTTCGATAATCTACTATTAAACGACATTGAAAGCTTTGAAATCAGTCAATCAAAGCGTCTAAAATCTGCACCTTTTGCCCTAGTCGTGTATCGTTTCGAACAGAATGTATATGCTTCGTCAGCGGCGTAAAGGTGACCTAATACACAAGTTACATAAGCTACATCGCTATTCGAATCGTAAGAAACCAAAAACAGCAAGTAGTTAGGGTTTTTCTTACCTAGAAGTGCGTTAGAATCACCGGGAAAGTGATTTGAATGTAGAGATTTAGCACGTGGCAAGAAAAACTCTCCCACACTCTCTCACAATCTCTCACTTTCTCTTTCTTTCAATCTAGGGTTTCTAGCAAATTCGGATGGGAGAGATATGTGAGGGTTTAAGGCCCTTATATAGGCTAAAACCTCACCTTTTTAGACTTAGGAACAAAGTATACTTGGGTTATAACCAAATCGGGGCTGTTTCGATCCAAAAGAGCATTTCAGGAGGTCCCCCGGCCGAACGCGATCGGACTTAAGCTCATGGTCACTGGATGTTGCTCACACCAAGTTTTCAGTCCGGTAAAGTTCCTATATCGCATGTAGCAGTCAAATTTCAGTTCAACGGTCATCATACCTAAATCAAGTCTACAAGTCTCGTGATATGAAAGAGAAAATTTTCCTGACCCGAGGGTGAAATTTGGCTGAATTCTGACGGTCAGAACGCTTAATAATAACGCGCAAAGACCCGTGCCAGATTTGAATTAAAATTTTAAATCTTAACCCATTTCTCACTCTCTTCACTCCAGGCTCAATGAAATAGCCTCTGAACGTCGGTTAGGCTTGATTTTTGAACTGACTGTCAAGTCCAGCTAAGCGGTCATAACGGTCTAAGATTGTAGGTATCGGACTTTCGACGCGCGGTCTAAATCCAATACGAAGTTTCAAAAGGTTCCTGAGAGCAAACGGGTTTAGAGTTTGATCCTAGGTTTCAGGGCATTATAGCATTATTGATTCTACAAGTTTTGGGTCTTGCAGAACGTATTTAAAGTGTTCAGGGACAATTTCACAGCTACTCTAGCGTAGCGCTAGCTAACTAATGCTTAATTTCTAAAGGAATTAATCCTACGTGATTTCTGGTCGAGTTGGTACTCGAGTCCCTGTACGAATTTTTCCGAGACGTTACAAGTAGGTTGATCACAAGCACTGTGGATAATGAGAAAAGAAGTCAGGAGATAAGAGATTCAGGAGAAAAAAGGATAGAGCAAAAGGAAGAGCCAAGCCGACCTAGAAACAGATTCAGCGGGAAAAGCTCTACATCACTTAATTCTCTCGAAGGGTTCGCATTTGATAGGGAAGATGTTATTCCCATGATGAACCAACTGTTGAAAGCCGGTACCATAGAATTACCTTCATCCAAACACCCCGAAGATGCAACAAGAACAATAGAAAGGGATTTCTGCCGCTATCATCATCTAGTGGGGCACCCGACAGAAAATTGCTATATAATAAAATGTATAATACAAAGAATGATAAACAAGGGAGAAATAGTGATCGGAAAAGAAAAGAAAAGAGATGCAAAGGCGACAGTGAACATACTGACAGTTCGGGAAAGTACGTATGAAAGAGCAGATAAAGAGAATCACATGATGACAGGAAAGGCCACGGTAATCACACTACGGTCAGGGAGAAGAATGGCGAGTCCCCCAAAGCAGAAAGTTGGAGCCGCAAGAATAGAGGCCGCCAAAGATCAACATGATGGTGATAAAAAGGAAGAGAAGAATGAAGTGGCGAAAGCGACTTATGATGTAGTAAGTCACTTGAAAGGCATATCGTCTTGATTAAGCATTTATGACTCATTAAAGTTATCAGAGGACTTTAGACAAAGCATGATTTAAGCGTTATCCAATCATAATGTCAGAGAAACGTTACTTGTGGAAATGGAAAATGAAGAGTGTAAAGAACGAGGAGACTGTATGCAGGTATTTTCCTTCTCTGATGATGATCTAGCCTATGATACAGGGCACAATAGGCCACAAATGATAGTAGGCCACATTTGTGGCAAGGAAGTAAAAAAGGATTATGCCCAACAACGGGTCTATGGTGAATCTGTTACCACTAACGATGTTGAATAAATTGGGCTACCATCATTCTAATCTGTACCCTAGTGGAATGATGATATAGGGCTTTAATCAAGATGGGCAGTGCGCGCTCGGTAAAATTATAATGACATTGGAAATAAGAGAATTAACTGCTAATGTAGTTTTTCATATAATTCATACAGTCACGACATATAATCTTCTCTTGGGGAGACCATGGATATATCAGTATGGAATTATACCCTCTACCCTACATCAATGTTTTAAGCATTGTAAGAATGGAATACAGTACAAAGCGATGGCCGATGCGAAGCCAGATACAGAAGTCGAAGCCTTCTTTGCAGATGTCAGTTATTGTGATGGATTTTCCATAAAAGAAGAGGGAGAGTGGTGAAAATAAAGCCTTGGAAAATGTTCATGCAAAAGTAACGAAAGAGCAATATTAAATGGTAGGATCGTCTGGAACTTCAGAAGCAAAGAAGAAGTTCTATTTTGTCTCGAAACATCTAAGGCAGCCACGACAGCCGCTATTAATGTTATTATTGCCTGAACACTTGAAAATTTTATAGTTAAATTATATAGTACCATTACCATAGGATGAAAGAAACAAGCCATTCCCGACTGTTCTGGAAAGGTTTCATGTCAAAGCCAGTGCGAAGTATCTGGAGCCGATTGAATTTTACGTCCCTTCAGAAGTAAAGATAGAAAAAAGGGCTGAGAATAATGTATATCATAGAAAGCTAGCATCTCGTGATCTTAAGAAATACAGTCCAACGAGCAAGAAAATTATGAAAAGCATGGGTTTTGATTATGAAGAACCAACTGGTTTAAATCATGGAAAAAGAATTCAGGTCCCTATCGGAGTCGATCAGAAGAGATGAGAAATTTTCAAGGATTGGGGGTAGAATCTTCGGTGAATATGGTCACAATCGGGCAGCTATCAGAAATAAATCCTGAAATAGTCAAGCATCCTGAGACAGCTCCGAAGCAGATGGAAGACGGGGGGTAGCAGACGATCAATAGTTTACAAGAAGTAAATCTGGGCACAAAAGAAGAGCCAAGAAATAGATTCATAAGCACTAATCTTCTTGAGCAAGAAGCCGAAAAATATGTCCAACTGCTGAAAGAAAATAAAGATATCTTCACCTGGACATATGGGAAATGTCAGGTTTGAAACCCTCAGTGGCAATGCATCGATTAAATATTTCCAAGGACAAAAGGCCGATTATGCAAGCGCAAAGGCGATTTCACCCAAACTTGGTCCCTCTAATAGAAGAAGAAGTGAACAAGCGGATAAAAGTTGGGTTTATTAGAGAGGTCAAATATTCTAAGTGGATATCGAACATTGTCCCAGTAAAAAAGAAAAATGGGCAAATCATAGTGTGTGTAGATTTCAGGGACCTGAACGAGGCTTGCCCAAAGGATAACTTTCCTCTCCCAATAACGGAACTGCTGATTGAAAGTACAAAACATATGTTACCATGTCCTTCATGGATGGCTATGCTAGTTATAATCAAATTAGAATGGTTCCTGAAGATGAAGAAGCAATAGTGTTCAGAACTTCGTTAGGAATTTACTGCTACAAGGTCATGTCGTTCGGTCTCAAGAATGTTGGGGCAACAACCAAAGGGCAATGCAAAGTATCTTTTAAGACATAATGCACAAGCATGTTGAATGTTATGTAGATGATCTGGTGGTTAGGTTAGGTAATCATCAAGAACATCGTGAGCATTTGTAACGCCCGTGAAAAATCCGTACTTGGGTTCGAGTACCGATTTGACCCGAAATCGCGTAGAAATAATTTCCATGGAAATTAAGAGTAAGTTAGCTAGCGCAACGCTAGAGTAGCTGGGAAATAGTCCCTGATCACTTTAAATACGTTCTGCAAGACCCAAATCGAGTAGAACAAACAACTCTACAACACTCTATAACCTCAGATCAAACTCTAAGCAGGTTTGTTCTCTGGACCACATTGAATTCTTGTATTGGATTTAGACCGCGCGTCGAAGGTCCAATACCTCCTATCTTAGACCGTTAGAACCGCCCAGCTGGACTTGACAATCATCTCGAAAATCAAGTCAAACCGATAATCACAGACGATTTCGTTGAACCCGGACTGAAGCGACCGCGAATAGGGACGAATTTAGAATTTCAAATTCAAATCTGGCACACGACTTGACGCATCAGTATTAAGCATTCTGACCGTCAGAATTCATCCAGATTACACCCTCAGATCAGGAAAAATTTCTATTTATTATCATGAGACTTTCAGCCCTGATCTATGTGCGGTGACCGCTGAACTGAAACTGGTCCGCCACGTGCAATCTGCGAACCCTGCCAGACTGAAAACTTAATATGAGGTACATCTGGTACCCATGAGCTTAAGTCTGATCGCAATCGACTAGGGGACCACCAGAAAGCAGTTTTTGGACCGAAACAGCCCCGAAATGGATAGGCATCAAGTAAACTTCATCCCGGAGCCTATTTTCGGCGTTTTTAAGCTTATAAAAGGGATTGAAACCCTCATTTCTCCCTTCCATCCGAAAATCACAAACCCTAGGAGAAAAAGAGAGAGAGTTTGAGAGAAAGAGAAGAAGAGAATTTTTCCGCTTCCGAGCCCCTGACAGTTGCTGCTTCAGCACTTCCTTCCAATCACCTGGCTGGTGATTTCTCCACTTTTTCAGGTATAAAATAACTCCAAAAACTTACTGATTTAGGGTTTACTTAGATTCATGGCATGTTAGCTAACGTATTTCATAAATCAGGTTCTCCTACTGCCGTAGACGAAGCGTACACGCTCCGTTCAAAATCCTGCAACCGTAAGAGACTAGGTGAGGATTTTAGACGCTTTGATTGACGGTTTACAACGCTTTCAATGTCGTTTAATAGTAGATTATCGACGGCATCACCGTTTGACATGTACAACATGCTCTCCGTTTCCTGTTTCGTAAATTAACGAAGAATATGAGATTTAGGGCATTTTAGTCATTTGTAGGAAGTACGGTCTACATGCACATTTTGCTGATGTGATTGACATGGTTTGTCGCGGCATTAGGGAGTTAGGAATGCTTGCATAATCAGTTTGGCGAAGAGATTCGCCAAGTTGCGCACTTTGGGTCGACATACTATATGTGGACTTAAGTGTGTAGTGTAGGTGTTTGTATAAATGCTTGTATTAGTATGTATTGAATTGAATGATGTTATGTAGTAGTTTGAGATTGATTTCATGATTAAAATGCTGACCTAAATAATTTCCTACATGTTTACCTTATGCATGATTGCATTACATGCATAGAAAGTATGCCTTGAAGATTTGCTTAAGTTGAATGTTATAACATGTGTTAACATGCTTACATGATGTATTTCAATTCCAATAGCTTTGCATATAGTGCTGATATGATTCCATAGATGTGTGGGACTAGACTTAGTCCAGGCAGTCGGTAACCGGGCGAATTCGTGGCTGACTGGTCATAGCCACGAACGACGCGTCGATGAACGTGATTCGTGTTGAGAGTTGGCAGCAGTGGTTAGGCCACGCGAAGTGTTTTACGCACTTCATGTCGTTCGACTTGAGATGCGATCGCGCTAGTCGAGCCCGTCAAGTAACCCGACTGGCCGATGTATGTTCACCTTGTATGTATCATAACTGCTTGAACCTCGGGTACTGAACTTACCATTGTAAACCCTGTTAACCATGGTACCTTGATCCACGAAGACTCATGAGCCGGGCATGGTGGTATGGGACACCGTGGTCGAGCTGTCGGCCTACGCTGGGGCCACAAACCTCCCCGTAGTGACCAGTGAGTACCTAAACTCGTGAGCAGATTATGGTGGTATGGGACACTATATTCTAGCTGTCGGCCTACACTGATCAGGCGACGAGCCCTTTGTAGTGACCGCGAGCGTATTCTGAGTCCACGGGAGGCGACGACCCTTCCGTTGCAGTAGAGTACGGTAGGCCTGTATTGATAAGGTGATGGGGGAGCGGTGCAACGAGTGCGAGCAACAGCCCTGGCAGCCCTTGTAGTGACCTACGAAATATACATCGTATGAGATTTCTAGGAGTGACGACCCTAGACAGGATCTGTGTTCGGATTGATACAAGGGAAGTACCTTAGTTTCCCAATCCTGCTGTTTGAATGGACTAATAACAACTTGAAAATCATATCATCATAGCATTGCATGTGCCTGGAAGATGTGGAGCACTCTAGGGAGTGTGGCATGCCGCGGTCGTAAGATGTTGCCGCATGAGGGTGATCGTCGGTGAGGGCATACATCACGTCATATCATCTTGCATTAATAACAGTATTAGGATTGTCTGATTTACTGCTTTACTATTATCGCGTGATTGAATTGTGAACATGCTAATCTTTGCTCTATGATTCCACTGAGTTGATCACTCATTCCCACGTTACGGGATGGTATTTGCAACACCCACTAGACCCTGTTGTAGCTGCAGGTGAGGACGAGATCCAAGAGGTGGAACCAGAGATCGACGAGGACCAGGATGAGTTCTCGTATATGCAGTATCATGACGGCTTCCCGTAGGTGACCTGGATCGAGGGGACATCAGTGGGACTTTCTTTCGAACATTATTCTTTTGTTATGTATATGTAAATGAGACTCAGAGATGTAGTCATACTTTGGAGACAGATGAGATTACCTTGTTTTTCCATACAGTGATATATACATTGTTTAGTCTTCCGCTTGCTTTTATCACTGGATCTGAAGTATGAATTGCAGTTTTGGTATACTTTTACTCATGTGAATGCTTTAAATCAGACAACATTGAATCATAACCATTTTTGGTGCATAAGTGACGGTCTGGAACTCGGGAGTTGAGTTTATACACGACCCCCGATTTTCAGGGTGTTACAAGTTGGTATCAGAGCATGAATGAGAGTATACTGGGCCTGGGTTATGGTCTTGCGACGTACGCTGTCGCTTTCCTTGACTTAGGTGGGTGCGAGAAGGGTCTAGAAACACTTCTAGGATCGCAGATTCGCCGATAGGCGAAGTCTATTAGGATCGATCGCAAGATCGAGTCTGTAACGCATCTCGGGTCGCGTAAGGCAACCCGAATCACTTCTAAGCTGTAGGAAGTCTGGTAGGGACGTCCTATGAGCGGTTTTAAACAGAAAAAGTAAATCCTTGGGCCGTGGGATGACCACGACTCCTGTAATCAATCGCCAGGGCTTAAAAACCCCGTTTCGCCAAAAAATTCTCAAAATTCCTCCTCTAAACACTCCAATATTAATTTCTTTCTTATCCATTTCATGTTAGGCATCAAACCTAATGTGAAAATAACATAAATTAGTACTTTCACAAAATTTTACAGTGAATAGTAAAATTACATGAAAAATGGCCATAAGGCCATTCTAACTTCACTTTCTTTAGTAACTAAGGATTTAGATAGAGGTACTGGCTCCTTCTACCCTAAATCCATATGCTGCATCATATGGTTTGGTATTCGGGATTACGATGTGGATCCGAAAAGTCCCAAACACATGTTTGGGCTCATACAGACCAAATTACTATGAACTAGGGGGTGGGACGTGACTTTTTGGGACCCTGGGACCATGGGGGACCAGACCCATAGGGTCCCACCGGACAACGTGGAGGTTGGCCGGCGATGCCATCGCCGGTCGGGCGATGCATCGCTGACCGGTGGGGCCCATTGGAGCTGTCCTTCGGGCGTACGCCCTTAAATGGGGTCCACACCCTCCCTATATAACTCCCACCTCACGAAAACCCCCAAATCTTACCCCTCCTTCACAAACAGCCCTCTACATAGCCCTATTTTCGATTTTCAGCAACCCACTCCAAACCCCAGCGTCCCAAAACACTTCTAGAACCCTCCTTGGCCAAAACCGACCCCCACCCATCACTTATTAGGTGTTGGAAGCTTCTTTCCTTGAAGATCTCACCATTTGGAGCTCCAAAATCCCCCAAATAGAGCTGAAATTGTGAGGTGCTCCATTCTATCTTTTTGTTTGTATTTCTTTTTGAAACTACAGCCTTGGGAAGCTTGAAGCATCCCTCTACGACGCCTAGATTTCCTTTTCTCAGATTGGGCAGCCATTTCTCCGCATTTTCGACGTTTTCCATGGCTTTTGTGGAAGCCATTTTGGGTCTTTTGTCACTCTCATCCATCATATCTTTGATGGGTAAGAGGAAAACCGTGACAGACGACGCTGGGCCGAGCCGCCCTGCTCGATCGAGAAGACCGCGGGGTGGTGCCGCAAGTTCAAGTACCGCCGCAGGTCCAGCTCCAGTCCTGGAGTGCCGTACAAAGTGGGATTTGGATCCCCATGCACACCTTGGATGAACCATTTTATCAGAGATGCCTCATGACGAATACACTGATCGTAGAGTGTTATTTGAGGTGAACGTAGATGGACGATTGTTCGGTGAATATCTGTTGTTCGAACGCATTGAAGCTGCGCACCGGGGACCGATCTTTGAAGCTCGCGCTCGTGCTAATGTGAGCACTGTTCGTGCCTTCTATGCTAGCATCCAGAGTCCTACCTTAGAGCCTTTATAGTTCAAAATCCCTTTTGGTAGAGATCGGATGGCTACGATCGACGTTCGGTTGATTGCGCGACTTCTCAACGTGCCTCTAAGTGATGTGCATCCTAGTGAGAAGAATTTGAGGACTAGACGTGAATGAGATCGCCGCACCAGGTTTCTGTGCGGTAAGTTGGTTCCATGGCAGCCTAATAATAGCCTCAAGGCGACGTACATGTCTGAGGATTTGCGCCTGCTGCACCATATTTGCACGTTTAATGTTTCTCCCAGGTCGACGAACCGCATTGAATGTACGCGTCTTATGGTCGATTTCTTATTTCTGGTGGCCCAGGAAGAGAACGTATGTATGGCCACTTTCATCTTACGGCAGATAGTTCTCATAGCCAAGTCGAGAAAAATATCCGAATCACTTCCCTTTGGCCGACTTATTTGCAAG
This sequence comes from Magnolia kwangsiensis, assembly GCA_037074715.1. Taxonomy (NCBI): domain Eukaryota; kingdom Viridiplantae; phylum Streptophyta; class Magnoliopsida; order Magnoliales; family Magnoliaceae; genus Magnolia; species Magnolia kwangsiensis. The sequence goes on along the minus strand of CM073572.1, from coordinate 98,495,864 downwards.
ATTGCACTTGAGTTTGCCTATAGACTTGGGCCCGAATTGCCGGTATCGATTCACACCATCGATGAGTCGACAATGGTCAAGATGAAGATTGGGTCGCAATACCGTGAAAATCAACTTGAAAGGGATAGTGGGGATGACTTTGATGAAGAGAAAGATCAAAGCGAAGAAGAACCTAGAGCAGAGGTTCAGGAAGAGGTTCAGGAAGAAGCAGAAGAGGAGGCTCAGGATACTGATGAGAGCCCTCCTCCTTCTGCGCAGACTACTATCGACGATCGCATTGCTCGGTGGAGGAGAGTCAGACCGCTTTGCAAAGGGAAGTCCAAGAACTTCGAGCAGAGGTCACTGATGTCAAGGCCGTTACAAAGAAGAAGTTTGGCAAGGTGACTCGCACCTTGAAGGCAATCCTGTGTTGCTTACAGGATAAGGGTGCTCCTCCTCCGTCACCAGACTCCGACTAGCGATGTGATCTTTGATGTTGTTATTAGTAGTTAGCCATTTCCTATTTTATGTGTGTAAGCCTGTTAGGGCTAGTGCTTTGCTTATGTTGCTGTTGCTTAACTGTCTTAATTTCCATGTAATTCTAGTCATGATGCTTGTAAGGATATATCCCTTGTATTGTGACAATTTTGATTAATTGAAATGCATAGAATGCCTTTAACTCTTTAAGTGAATGATTGTGGTGTATTTGTGCAATTGAGACTGACAAGGTTGCGCCCTATTTTGAATATAGGGAATGCCACCTAAGACTACGAGGAGCGCGGTTCGGCTTGCATTGTCAGACCATATGGATCAGACTCCCTCTCAGTCTGGCACTCGTTCGGACCCTGCTGTGGGCCCGATTCCTGAGGCGGTTCGGTCGTCTCAGCCTGCTGTTGGTCCTACAGATGGACCACCGCCATTTACACCATCTGTTAGAGAGCCACATCGCGCGTCTACTTCCACACCGCATCTGCCACAGCCTGCTCCACCCCCTGACAGATTCAAGCAGATGATGGCTATGATGCTACAGCAGCAGCAGCTCCTGACCACCATAGTGGGGACTTTAGCCCAGGGTAGTGGTGCGACTACATCTACTCCACCTGCACCACCTGCGCATCCAGCTGAGGATGCCTATACTTACGCCCAGGATGAGGGCATGGCCCATCCTGCGCAGCCTGCTTTCCCTGCGGTTAATCCTGCTGACACACGGGGCCTACTGGAGCGATTTCAGCCCTTGCGGCCTCCTACTTTCACGGGTTCTCACAGACCCGAGGAGGCTGAGTTCTGGCTCGACCGAGTGTCGAAGGTTCTACGGATGTTGCACTGCACCGAGGCTGAGCAGGTAGAGCTGGCTACCTTCCTGTTTGAGAGAGAGGCCAGTATGTGGTGGGATAGCGTATTGCGGACTGTTGCCGCAGATTTCGTATGGACGTGGGCAGCATTTGAGTTCCGCTTCCATGAGAAGTATTATCCCCAGACCTACAGGCACGAGAGGGAGAATGAGTTTCTCCGTCTCAGGCAGGCAGCGATGACAGTTACCGAGTATGAGCATCGGTTCACAGAGTTGGGCAGGTACGTCCCGACGATTCTAGCTGATGAGCAGATGCGCATACGGCGCTTTTTGGAGAGCTTGCGACCGGATATTCGGTCGAAGATGTGCTGTGTCAGTTTTCCTTCCTATGCGGAGTTGGTTCACATTTCCATGCGGGCAGAGCAGGATGTGGATCGACTTGCGCGATCACGAGGCCCGACTACTTCTAGGCCGCGACCGGATTTGCCAGACAGGCCCTTCGCGTGCAAGAGGCCTCGCATTGATCCTCCTACCAGGACCACGACGCCTGTACCACCGTTTCGGTGCCCTGATTTGTCATGTACATACTGTGGGAGGACGGGCCACTTAGCGCAGAGTTGCTTTTCGAGGATGCGGGACAGTGGGTTCTCGCCGCCGCAGAAGATTGATCGTGTACATCCACAGGCGATATCAACACCGCCTATACGGTCAGCTCCTGCGCATCCTTCTTTCAGACCTACGGTATCGCAGATTCGACAGCCTCCACGGCCCTTGACACAGCGGCCGAAACCGGCCACAGCAGGCTCGATTTCATGCATTGACCGCTGAGGCAGTTACGACGCCGACTTTCCAGCATTCAGCCTTTAAGGTCACGGCCCATATCGGAGGTACTCCCGTTCTTGTCATGGTGGACACTGGTTCCACGATTTCTTTGATATCGCGTGTCGTAGTCAGACATCTCGGGTTACAGACTATCACTATGGATAGCGTGCGAGTCTTTGCAGCTCATGGAGATTATTCGGATGTCACCCAGATGTGTGAGGGTTGTTTAGTTGATCTGGGAGGCAGGACGATGACTCTTGATCTGGTCGTCGATCCCTCGCTCGTTTATCTCGACGTCATTCTTGGCATGGACTGGTTGACTGCAGCGAGAGCCGAGATTGACTGCGAGACTCGTATAGTCACAGCGTACTAGCCTGAGGGTGCATCCTTCACATTTCCAGTGCGGATAAATCTTCCTTTCCGCATTCTTAGCTACGCCACTCTATTGCGCGACGCTGGTGCCCAGGTACTTGAGCAGACGCCAGTTGTTTCTGAGTTCGGGGATCTGTTCAGGAAGATCCCTGGTTTGCCGCCCCGACATGAGATCGATTTCACTATCGATCTGGTTCCTGGTTCTACACCCGTCTCACTGCCGACGTATCGCATGGCACCATGTGAGATGGAGGAGTTGAGGACGCAGATTGATGGTCTGCTAGAGCTTGGTTTTATACGGCCTAGCGTGTCTCCTTGGGGAGCACTTGTCTTGTTCGTGAAGAAGAAGGATGGTTCACTGCGATTGTGTATTGATTATCGCAGGCTGAACCAGCTCACGGTGAAGAACAAGTACCCTTTGCCCAGGATCGATGACTTGTTTGATCAGTTGAGAGGAGCGCAGTACTTCTCGAAGATTGATCTTCAGTCAGGTTATCATCAGCTGCGCGTCAGAGATGAGGACGTGCAGAAGACAGCATTCAGGACCAGTTTTGGTCACTACGAGTTCCTCGTAATGTCGTTCGGTCTCACGAACGCACCGGCCGTGTTCATGGATCTGATGAACCGGGTATTTCGGCCTTTCCTCTATCGATTCGTCGTTGTCTTCATTGACGACATTTTGGTCTACTCTAGGAGTCGAGAGGAGCATGAGGAGCACTTGCGTTTGGTCCTTGATACGCTCAGACGACATCAATTGTTCGCACAGTACAAGAAGTGCGACTTCTGGAAGCAGGAGGTGAAGTTTCTGGGACACGTGGTGTCCAAGGATGGCATGGCAGTTGACCTGTCTAAGGTAGCTGCGGTGCAGGACTGGGAGCAGCCTGGTTCTGTCACTGAGGTGAGGAGTTTCTTGGGACTCGCTGGCTACTATCGGCGCTTCATTCAGGACTTCTCGAAGATCGCGAGACCCTTATCTCGGTTGACACGGAAGGACGTGAAGTTCGCCTGGAATGATAAGGCGGAGTCAGCTTTTCAGGAGCTGAAGGACAGACTTACGTTCGCCCCTGTGCTAGTATTGCCAGAGCAAGGGGTTAGATACACTATATACACTGACGCGTCTAGCGTTGGTTTGGGTTGTGTCCTTACGCAGAGGGACAGGGTAATTTCGTATGCCTCGAGACAATTAAGGAAGCACGAGGAGAATTACCCTACACACGACCTAGAGTTGGCAGCCGTTATATTCGCACTGAGACTCTGGAGACATTACCTCTACGGAGAGGAGTTCGAGCTCTTTTGCGACCACAAGAGCCTCAAGTACATATTCACGCAGCGAGACTTGAATATGAGGCAGCGGCGATGGATGGAGACGCTAAAGGACTTCAAGTTTGAAGTCTCTTACCATCCTGGGAAGGCGAACCTTGTGGCTGATGCGTTGAGCCGCAAGAAGGGGATAGAGTTTGCGGCTCCGCTGATGGTTGCCGAGTGGGATATGGTTGAGTTTTTGCGAGACTTTGAGTAGAAACTCACCGTGGAGGAACCATTTGAGTTCATCGCACACGTACAGGTGCGATCTCAGATCGATGACCGAGTCATCGAGGCGCAGAGGGACGATGCGCATCTTACTGAGCTTCGAGAGCAGGCCAGTGATGATGCTGACGCCGACTGGCGAGTTGGTATGGATGGGGGCTTACGTTACCGTGGTTGCCTATGCGTCCCAGATGTCCCTGACTTGAGACGAGAGATTCTCGAGGCTGCGCATTCTACTAGACTCGCGATGCATCCAGGAAGCACGAAGATGTATCGTGATGTGAAGAGGACATATTGGTGGGAAGGTATGAAGACCCACATAGCTGAGTTCGTGTCCCGTTGTCTCACTTGTCAGCAGGTGAAGGCAGAGCATCGCCGACCACCTGGACTTTTGCAGCCTATGCCGATTGCAGAGTGGAAGTGGGATTTCATTTCCATGGACTTCATTTCTGGGTTGCCGAAGACGAGGAAGGGGCATGATTCCATTTGGGTGATCGTCGACCGATTGACGAAGTCGGCGCACTTCCTACCGATCAGAGTTACGAACTCTGCAGACGAGCTGGCTAGATTGTACATCCGAGAGATTGTGCGTCTGCATGGAGTTCCGTTAGAGATCGTGTCGGACAAAGACACGCGGTTCACTTCTATTTTCTGGACTAGCATTCAGGAGGCTATGGGTGTGAAGTTGAAGTTCAGTACTGCCTTCCACCCACAGACGGACGGACAGACGGAGCGAGTGAACCAGATCCTGGAGGACATATTGCGAGCTTGCGCATTGGACTTCAAGGACAGTTGGGATGACTGTCTTGCATATGCGGAATTTTCGTACAATAATAGCTTCCAGGCGAGTATCGGCATGGCACCTTATGAGGCGCTGTATGGGCGACCTTGTCGCGCACCGCATTGCTGGTTAGAGGTCGGTGAGCGTAGCTTGATCGGCCCAGAGTTGGTGCAGGCGACGTCAGAGAAGATTGATATTATTCGACGTCGGCTTCTTACAGCGCAGAGCAGACAGAAGAGCTACGCCGATACGAGACGGAGACCACTTGAGTTCACAGTCGGGGATCACGTATTTTTGCGAGTTTCCCCTATGAAGGGAATCCTTCGGTTCGGGAAAAAGGGGAAGCTGGCACCGCAATTCAGTGGTCCATTCCAGATCCTCGATCGTGTGGGAGCAGTGGCTTACCGATTGGCTTTACCCACGCCCCTCGCGAGCGTCCACAACGTATTTCATGTTTCTATGCTGAAGAAGTACGTTGCTGATCCTTCCCATATCATCAGATGGGAGCAGGTACAGTTAGGAGAGGATGTTACTTATATCCTGCGACCGACACGCATCTTAGACAGGAAGGAGCAGGTACTGCGTAGCAAGGTGATTCCCCTTGTGAAGGTACTATGGACGCATCATACTGAGGAGGAGGCTACTTGGGAGACAGAAGCCGAGATCAGAAAGAACTACCCACAGCTTCTCGAGGAGTACGAAAAGGTACAAATTTCGAGGATGAAATTATTTGTTAAGGGGGGTAGATTGTAACGCCCGTGAAAAATCCGTACTTGGGTTCGAGTACCGATTTGACCCGAAATCGCGTAGAAATAATTTCCCGGCTCAAGTAGTTTTTGGACCACCAGAAAGCAGTTTTTGGACCGAAACAGCCCCGAAATGGATAGACATCAAGTAAACTTCGTCCCGGAGCCTATTTTCGGCAATTTTAAGCTTATAAAAGGGGTTGAAACCCTCATTTCTCCCTTCCATCCGAAAATCACAAACCCTAGGAGAAAAAGAGAGAGAGTTTGAGAGAAAGAGAAGAAGAGAATTTTCCCGCTTCCGAGCCCCTGACAGTTGCTGCTTCAGCACTTCCTTCCAATCACCTGGCTGGTGATTTCTCCACTTTTTCAGGTATAAAATAACCCCAAAAACTTGCTGATTTAGGGTTTACTTAGATTCATGGCATGTTAGCTAACGTATTCCATAAATCAGGTTCTCCTACTGCCGTAGACGAAGCGTACACGCTCCGTTCAAAATCCTGCAACCGTAAGAGACTAGGTGAGGATTTTAGACGCTTTGATTGACGGTTTACAATGCTTTCAATGTCGTTTAATAGTAGATTATCGACGGCATCGCCGTTTGACATGTACAACATGCTCTCCGTTTCCTGTTTCGTAAATTAACGAAGAATATGAGATTTATGGCATTTTAGTCATTTGTAGGAAGTACGGTCTACATGCACATTTTGCTGACGTGATTGACATGGTTTGTCGCGGCATTAGGGAGTTAGGAATGCTTGCATAATCAGTTTGGCGAAGAGATTAGCCAAATTGCGCACTTTGGGTCGACAAACTATATGTGGACTTAAGTGTGTAGTGTAGGTGTTTGTATAAATGCTTGTATTAGTATGTATTGAATTGAATGATGTTATGTAGTAGTTTGAGATTGATTTCATGATTAAAATGCTGACCTAAATGATTTCCTACATGTTTACCTTATGCATGATTGCATTACATGCATAGAAAGTATGCCTTGAAGATTTGCTTAAGTTGAATGTTATAACATGTGTTAACATGCTCACATGATGTATTTCAATTCCAATAGCTTTGCATATAGTGCTGATATGATTCCATAGATGTGTGGGACTAGACTTAGTCCAGGCAGTCGGTAACTGGGCGAATTCGTGGCTGACTGGTCATAGCCACGAACGACGCGTCGATGAACGTGATTCGTGTTGAGAGTTGGCGGCAGTGGTTAGGCCACGCGAAGTGTTTTACGCACTTCATGTCGTTCGACTTGAGATGCGATCGCGCTAGTCGAGCCCGTCAAGTAACCCGACTGGCCGATGTATGTTCACCTTGTATGTGTCATAACTGCTTGAACCTCGGGTACTGAACTTACCATTGTAAACCCTGTTAACCATGGTACCTTGATCCACGAAGACTCATGAGCCGAGCATGGTGGTATGGGACACCGTGGTCGAGCTGTCGGCCTACGCTAGGGCCACAAACCTTCCCGTAGTGACCAGTGAGCACCTAAACTCGTGAGCAGATTATGGTGGTATGGGACACTATATTCTAGCTGTCGGCCTACACTGATCAGGCGACGAGCCCTTTGTAGTGACCGCGAGCGTATTCTGGGTCCACGGGAGGCGATGACCCTTCCGTTGCAGTAGAGTACGGTAGGCCTGTATTGATAAGGTGATGGGGGAGCGGTGCAACGAGTGCGAGCAACAGCCCTGGCAGCCCTTGCAGTGACCTACGAAATATACATCGTATGAGATTTCTAGGAGTGACGACCCTAGACAGGATCTGTGTTGGGATTGATACAAGGGAAGTATCTTAGTTTCCCAATCCTGCTGTTTGAATGGACTAATAACAACTTGAAAATCATATCATCATAGCATCGCATGTGCCTGGAAGATGTGGAGCACTCTAGGGAGTGTGGCATGCGGCGGTCGTAAGATGTTGTCGCATGAGGGTGATCGTCGGTGAGGGCATACATCACGTCATATCATCTTGCATTAATAACAGTATTAGGATTGTCTGATTTACTGCTTTACTATTATCGCGTGATTGAATTGTGAACATGCTAATCTTTGCTCTATGATTCCACTGAGTTGATCACTCATTCCCACGTTACGGGATGGTGTTTGCAACACCCACTAGACCCTGTTGTAGCTGCAGGTGAGGACGAGATCCAGGAGGTGGAGCCAGAGATCGACGAGGACCAGGATGAGTTCTCGTATATGCAGTATCATGACGGCTTCCCGTAGGTGACCTGGATCGAGGGGACATCAGTGAGACTTTCTTTTGAACATTATTCTTTTGTTATGTAGATGTAAATGAGACTCAGAGATGTAGTCATACTTTGGAGACAGATGAGATTACTTTGTTTTTCCATACAGTGATATATACATTGTTTAGTCTTCCGCTTGCTTTTATCACTGGATCTGAAGTATGAATTGCAGTTTTGGTATACTTTTACTCATGTGAATGCTTTAAATCAGACAACATTGAATCATAACCATTTTTGTTGCATAAGTGACGGTCTGGAACTCGGGAGTTGAGTTTATACACGACCCCCGATTTTCAGGGTGTTACAGCATTTGACATCAATCTTTTGACGGCTCAGAAAGAAGTAGTTAAAGATGAATCTAGCTAAATGTGCTTTCAGAGCGTCGTTAAGAAAATTTCTCAACTTTGTTATAAGGCACAGGGGTATTGAGATTGATCCAGAAAAACTCAAGACCATCCAAGATATGCCACCTCCGAAAACATTAAAGAAATTGAAAAGCTTGCAAGGAAAACTAGCGTATGTTCACCGTTTTATTTCAAATCTAGCACGGAGATGTTAGCCATTTTCTCATTTGATGAAGAAAGGAACAGAGTTCGTATAGGACAAGGCCTGTCAGAACGCCTTCGATTCAATAAAGGAATTGCTGAGACAGCCTCCAGTATTGACAGCTCCTATAAATGGTAAGCCACTTATCTTATACATATCTGCGGCTAAGAATTCATTGGGAGCATTATTAGCGTAGGTAAATGAAGATGGAAAAGAAACAGCTCTTTATTATCTGAGCAGAACTCTGATAGGCGCAGAATACAACTATTCTTCAATTGAGAAAGAATGCCTAGCATTGATATTTGCAGTGTAGAAATTGAGACACTATTGCCTCTCTCATGATATAATTTTAATCTCAAGGGCAGATCCGATAAAGTTTCTAATGACAAGGCCAATGTTATCGAGAAGATTGGCCAAATGGATGTTGTTGCTTTCAGAATATATGATTACTTATGAGCCAATGAAAGCAATAAAAGGACAAGCAGTAGATTTCTTGGCAGCGCATCCCATAATGGAAAGTGAGACCATCGGTGATGATTTTTTCGATGAGCAAGTTATGATGACTGAGTCACAAGATCCATGGCAGATGTATTTCAATGGTGCTTCTCGAGCTTTAGGAGCGGGGGCAGGAGGAATATTCATCACTCCTCAAGGTGATCTATTACCCTACTCTTTCACATTAGATACTGCATGCACAAACAACGAAGCTGAATATCGAGCTCTTATCATCAGAATGGAAATCGCCCAAGGAATGAAGGTAAAAACGCTACAAATTTATGGAGATTCCAAGTTGATTATAAATCAACTAACGATTGAGTTTGAAATAAGAAAGTAAGAACTCTTGCCATATTGTCGAAAAGCACAGCAGTTATTCGAGCAATTTTGCCACGTCGAAATCAAACATGTACTACGGTCTGAAAATACAAAGGCGGATACTTTTGCTACTCTAGCAGCAACCCTATCCTGCCCAAACCAAATCCACTCCAAGTAATTATAGAAGAAAGAATATTCTTAGCCTCTTCAGAAGTTATCGATGAAGTCATCGAGGCGCTCCCCATATCATGCTTGGAAGTAACAGCAAATGATTAGCGCCAACCTTTCGTAGATTATCTCGAATGTGATATTTTGCTAGAAGATCTAGCACAAAGACAGCAAATCAAATAGAGAGCAAGTAGATTTATCATATGTAGCAAGGTATTGTACAGGAAATCTTACAATAGGATGTTGTTGCATTGTCTTGATGAATAAGAAGCAGGTCAAAAGTTGCGAGAAGCTCACTCTGTAGAGTGTGGGGCACATCAAGTTGGCCGAAATTTATTTCATCGAATACATCAAATGGGGTATTATTGGCCTACAATGTTCAAAGATGCAATAGATTATGCGAAGCGATGCCACGAGTGTCAGATCCACGAAGATGTCATACATATTCCCCGTGAAGATCTTCATCAGACGGTCGCTTCTTGGCCTTTCGCCGCTTGGTGACTTGATGTTATTGGGCCTATAAATCTACCTTCATCCAAAGGAAAACAATATATTCTGGCAGCAATAGACTACTTCTCAAAATGGACAGAAGCAATCGTGTCGTGAATGTCAAAGAGAAAGATGTGGCCAATTTCATCCAACACGCGATAATATATTGCCATGGCATCCCGAAAAAATTGTAACTGATAATGGTACCCCTTTTAAGAATAGAGGCATGGAAAAACTGTGTCAATAGTTCGATATCCATCATTCATTTTTAACACCTTACTATCCACCGGCCAATGGATTAGCAAAGGCATTTAACAAAATGATTGTGAAAATACTGAAGAAGACGATGACTGGAAACAAGTGAGACTGAGATAAAAGGTTGCAAGAAGCATTATGGACGTACAGGACTGCCCACTAAATAGCAACAAGAGTAACACCGTATTCATTGGTTTACGGCGTAGAGGCGGTCATCCCGATTGAAACACAAGTCACGTCACTCAGAGTAGCAGTGCATTAGTCAATTACAGATGATGAAAATGCAAAGATATGGTTGAAAGAACTGGACCTACTCGATGAGAAGTTCCTGGTAGCTCAACAGTGATTATAGTTGTATCAAGCAAGAATATCGATTGCCTTTGATAAATGAGTCAAATATCACTCTTTCAAGAAAGGGGACATGATGCTAATGTTGAAAAGGCCAATAATGGTGACCCGCAGAACAGGGGGCAAATTTGAGCCTAAATGGGATGGGTCATATATCATAAAAGAAGTATATTCTAATGGAGCATACAAAGTAGTGGATCAAGAAGGACAGGGTATCAGTATACCGGTCAATGCATGCTTCATCAAGAAGTATCGACCCTGAAGATAGTCACAATTTTGATCCAGAAGATTATCAGCATAATGCTTTTATATCAAAAGGGGGCAAGGACAAGTGAATTCATGTTCATATATTCTTATTTAGATAATTGAATAAAGTAGGAATTCCAGCTATATCGTCAAAGCTTACATATCAATGATTTCTTAAAAAGAGTGTAACCATCGTTGTCATTATTGAACAAGATTTGTCAAACCTAATTAAAATTGGTATCATCACCAAGCCGATATATTATTACAAGCATAGTGAGAAGCCAGTGGCCCTAAAAAACCCGTGAAGGGTATCACATGCATACCCATGCGGGCAACGGATGGAGCAAGCGACTGAAAGCCCTAAGAGACCAAAAAGTCCTCAACGGCCAATCATGCGTAACACCAATGTCATCTGTATAGCTTTCCGACAACATCACAAGGAATGGATGAAATTGTCTCCTATGAATGGGGCCAACCTTGCAGATGAAGAAAATGCGGGCTGCAGTGTGCGCTCTTTGGCCATTATCCACAGATAGGTTAACCATGCGTAACACCCCATAGATCCTTGGCTTGATTTCAGTAGTAACTCATGAGGAAGGGCCTAAACCTACTCATCGATGGACTGGCAGCCCTGAATTTGGTACCCCAAAAGTCACCTTGTGCGCCCCGTGAACTTTAGAGAGTTACTGCGGCCAACCCTATGTGTAAATCCAACCAAGTTCACGGCCCCGGTAGCTTCACTGGGCCACTCTAATGGATCGCGGTTTGTGAACTCACAAGGTTGTGAGAAGTTCAGCGAACTCAGAAGAGTTACAAAGACTATCACTTGAGACTCAACTCCACTAATCAAGAGTCTAAAAAACTTCGTTGCTCCACTACTCAAGAGCTTAAACTGTGTGTGATCATCTAACTAAATTGAAATCTAGTGTCGCCTATCAAAACAAAATTCATATAGGAAATCACATACTAACAATCACAATATGTTGTTATTTTTATCTCAACTCTTCATTAAATATCAGGTTAAGACGATTGCATAAATGAACATGCTTGAAATGATCCATGATTTAGAAATTTAGGAAGAAGTAAACTATCTCAGGATATCATTATGTCTTTGTCACACCCCAAACCCAAAAATTGGATTCACAAGATTCTCGTTCACCGAATCCGGTGCCGACAGCCTCCGTATTACCCCATTTTCGGCTCCTAGCATCCATATGCCAGATTCCGATCCTGGGATCCTACAAGGAGAATTATTATTTTTAATGTACATTTAACTCGTAATAAGCATAACCACAAGATTACCCAATTCATAAAGGCAACATCATCATCACATATCCACTAATATAATCATTGAGTACAATACTGAAAAGGAAATACATAAATCGAAATCAAGCTCCAGAAGACCGTTGCACGCTCTAAGCTCAACACTGCTGCAACCTAACATCACCTGCATGCATCTATTGTGCATAAGCTTATAGAAAGCTTAGAGGGTGGTGTAAGTGTGTGCACAAGATAAGTGTCAAGTATTCAATACAATGCCATCATCATATAATACCGAAAATACTGGTAATCCATAACTCGTACATTATCAGAATAAACAAAAATACTGACAAGATCATGAATTATCAAAGTAAGCAGAAATAATGATAAGATCATAAATTATCAGAGTAAGCAAAAATACGAACAAGATCATGAATATCAGAGTAAGCAGAAATACTGATAATATCATAAATCATACGATAACAGAGTAAGTAAAAATATGGATAGATCCATAAGTCAATCAATATCAGAATATACAATATAGAACAGCTATGCAATGAGGAATCATGAAGAGCCAAACATCAGATGTCGAGGATGTAATGTAATATACAAATCCTACTAGGTCTGTCTAGGCCATATGAGTGCAGAAACCTAGCAATTCAAAATGTCATATGTCTGTGGATGTAATGCAATATGCGATGCGAATGAAATGACCATGCTAAAGTGTAAAGTCTGGATGATAGTATGTAGTATCGTAGGCTATGGGGTCCATCACAAGGGACTTCTATCTAAACCAGTCTCATACCTAAATTTAGATAGTCAAACACGATGTGGTAAACTCCTGATCTCAGGTTAGTAGCACGCCCAACCGAAATCCTAACCATGCGAAGGTACACATAACAAATAGTTACGCACCACCAGCCTGAGTGGATAGTGAATGAATAAATGAATGAATATACAATTCTTACTCAATAAGTCTACATATTAGTACGGTTCATCTCTGGGATCATCACCGAGGTTTAGTACACTCCAAATGGCACTGTCCCTCTCCCAGCAACACAGTCCAAGTGAGCATAAGAAACCTTACTATCAGCCTAGCCAATAGTCTGTCAATACCTATCCGGCAGTCGATAGCGAATCCATTCATGAGCTGGTCAAACTCAGCCTAGCTATGCCCCCTACCCTAGGGAGGGTAAGGCCACACCCCCTCCCAACTGACCACAACACAGTGGGAGATGCAGCCTCCTAGTATTCGGCACTCTGCCGCTCATGCATCCACTCGGTCTCGACGTTGGGGCGTCTCCTGGCCACTAAGGTTTAAGAATTTTTACCCAGGGACATCTATGGCACCCGTATGCTAAAACTAAACATTTTCGGTGTCCCATCTGGCCATCCACAATATGCCTGTGGAGGTTACGACCCTGATGTCACTAGGGCGTACAGAAGTCATATTACAAAATGCATGATGCATGAGTCATACAATCCAATCATACATCAATCCTGCGCATGCCGTGCGCTCATGTGAGATAACCTCTACCTATCAGGGAGTCTCATATCATCCTATCTAATGACATATGCAATGGTCAATCACATCTCATAACAAACATGCAGATGATGCGTATGGGCATGTATCATGATGCTATGTTGTCACATGCTCATAGCAGTATCAACAATCGGCCTCGACAATGTGGACATTTAACTAACATTGCCCCAAGGAATGGCCCACATAGATCCAAACATATAATGGGCCCACGGCCCTACACGATGACCTAATATACAACACAATGGGCCTTACTCAAGGGTTACATGTACACAACAGGTGTGCCCTACTCATTGGCCTAACATACATCACAATGGGCTACTTCGCCTGGCCCTCAATTGCATCATAATGGGCCTCATCACCTAGACTTCAAAATACATCACATTGGGCCTTAGACACGGGCTGGATACACATCACGTTGGGCCTCAAATACGGATCACATGTACATCACATTAGGCCCTGACAATTAGAATCGACAATTGGCCATGACAAATTAAAATTGATAATCGACCTCGATTGATAATCTGTAATCGGCCACGACGAATCAGAATCAGTAATCGGCCATCAGAATCGGTAATCAAACTCGATTGATAATCGACAATCGAGATCGATTGATAATCAGAATTTATAAATCAGTCATGACAATCGAATCGATCGATAATCAGAATCAAAAAATTGATCATGACAATCGGATCAATCGATAATCAGAGTCAACAAATCGGTCACGCCAATCAAATCGATCGATAATCGGCAATCGGTTACGACAATCAGAATCGATAATCGGCCTCGATCGATTATCGGTAATCGATAATGACAAATCAGAATCAGTAATTGGCCTCGACGCAAGGCGGGGTCCATATATGGATGACCGATGATGGACCAAATAATATCAATGGGGCCCATTCGTTTGGGTTAACCCACTAGAGAATTATGAGAGTGGACCTAACCTGGCTTAAGGAAAGGTCACAATGTGGACATTTAACGATCACTTCCTATCATTGTGGCCATTTAACCAACATTGCTCCTAAGCAGTAGCCTATATAGGGTCAAACATATAGTGGGCCCATGGCCTTACACAAGGGTCTAATATATAATATCATGGTCCTCATACAAGGGTTACATACACATCACTATGGGCCGCATCACATGGGCCTTGAATACATCACGATGGGCCTCGATCATGGGCCTCATACAAGGGTTACATACACATCACTATGGGTCGCATCACATAGGCCTTGAATACATCGTGATGGGCCTCAATCATGGGTCTCATATACAACAAGTGAGCTGCATCAATGGGCCGTACTAATGGGCCTTATACAGATAAAGTGAGTTGCATCAACGGGCTGCACTAATGGGCCATAATTATATCAAAGTGGACCTTATCACCTAAGCCTCACATGCATCACATTAGTCCTCACATAAGGTCATATGTAACATTATAATGGTCCCCATATACAGGCCGCATGTACATTATAATGGACCATATCCCATGGGTCCCGAACACATCATAATGGGCCACATCCCTTGGGTCTCTCATACATAACATCGGGTCTTGCCATATGGGCTAAAAATACATCACAATGGGCCACAATCCAAGGGCCCTAATACTTAATGAGTGGTCCCTACACATGAGCCTAATATACATCACAGGTGGACCCTGCACATGGGCCTCATACACAATGAGTTGGGCCTATTAATGGGCCCTAGGGAGAGTGATAATGCGGACATTTAACCAACATTAATCTTACAATGTGGACATCAAACCATCATTGCCCCCAAGGCACGACCCACCATAAATATCATTACACAAACCATGGTGGAATCACACATTGCAATGGGCCTTATGTACATCCCATTGGGCCTCAGCCCATGGGCTTCAAATACATCAATGAGTTGTAGCACATGGGCCACATATATATATATATATATATATATATATATATATATATATATATATATATATATATATATATATATATATATATATATATATATATATATATATATATATATATATATATATATATATATATAAAGATTGGCCTCAACGGATGGCCATAACTATATCAAGATGGGTCTCCTTAAATGGGCCTTATATATATCAAGATGGGTCTTGACAACGGGCCACAAATACATCAAATGGGCCGCATCAGGTGAGCCTCATGTATATCAAATGGGCCATACTCAAATATAGGTGGTGATAAGGATTCCCACCATTAGATTTCCCAAGACCCGCCATAACATTTATTTCCATCCAATCTAATCGTAGGGTCTTAAAAGATTTTAATGGTAGTCGTTCAATCCTCACCGTGCATCACGGTCCACATGATAAATAGTTCTATCTCATTGTTGTCTCAAACATTAAAATTACTTCTCAAAAATGGTTGGACGGTTCGGATGCAACACATGCATCATGGTGGATCCCATAGGGATGGGAAGAATGGATGACATATATGAGGTACATACCTCATGGTGGGGCCCACACTAATGGAAGGTGTGGGTCACAAAAATACATCAGTGGGTCCCATGTGGGGCCCACCATAACGTTTATTTTCCACCTAGTCCACTGTAATGTTTATTTTCCACCCAACCAGTGGGTATAAGGTCACACAGACCTGGGCCCACTATGATGTTTATTTGCATCCAATCTATCAGGGGCCCACAGTGACGTTTACTTACCACCCAAACTATTCATAAGGTCACGTGAGCAAGGGTCCACTATAACATTCATTTTCCATCCACCCTGTTGAAAGGTCACCTGGACAGAGCCACTACAGTGTTTATTTGCCAACCAAACTTTTGGTACGGTTACGTGGTCCTGGGGTCCACCATGATGTAGTTCATAAATCCAACCCATTCATTATGTGTATCCCACCAATTTAAGGGTCCATATCGAGTTTTAGGTGGATCCAAGATGCATGTGGACCCCAGCATTTGATTCCATGTGATTTGGCATACCATCGCATGAACGATGATGGTGTGGGCCATCCGAGAACTATTTATGGCCAATTTTTGGAGCCAACGCATCATTAAAGGTGACATATTAAATGAACGGCATGGATATAGAACATACATCATGGTAGGGTCCACAACTAGGGCCAATGGGGCCCACCCTTTTTAACGTTGGACGTCCAGACTCCTCAGGACATCAAGGCAGCAAAGTCATGCTATATATATATATATATATATATATATATATATATATATATATATATATATATATATATTTTATCCTAGGTGAGACCTGCATTAACTAGATCTACCCCGTCCATTGCATGTGTCACACAAAATTAGGGGTCCAAACCAAGTTTCAGGTGGGTCCAAGCTTCTTGTGGACCCCAGCAATCATTTTCCCAAGTTTTAACGAAAAATACTAGCATTCTCAATGCCATGGCCCGCCAGATAATTGGATCAATCTCATTTTTCAGCTCAATGCCTAAAACGATGCAAGGGTTGGGATGGACGGCTTGGATCATGCATAAACATCAAGATGGGGCCTACTTGAACTCCCATTCTCAAACCCATTATGGGTAGCTTGTTAGTACATCCATGTTAGTTCAAACTTCACGTTAGCTACTTGCAACGCCCAGCATCCAGAGACGCTGGACAGCGTGGATGCTCACAGACATCATGGTAGGTCCCATGTGGACGTGGCCCACCATGTTGGTACACACACACACACACACACACACACACACACACACACACATATATATATATATATATATATATATATATATATATATATATATATATATATATATATAATGTAATATAATATAATATATAATATTATATTATATATATATATATATATGTATATGTATATATATGTGTGTGTGTGTGTGTATGGAATATGGGATCTCCTAAATGTGGTGGGCCACCCCATCTAATGGATGAAATAGGTAAGTTGGTGGGGCCCACTACATTCTAGGATGAGAAAAGAGAAAGAGAGAGAAATCCACGGTGCAATAGAGGGACCCCGCCACTATGGGCCCTCATTGATACATCTCATGCATCACAACGGGTCCCACCAACATGTGGACCATAAAAAAATATATTTAATGGTGGATTACCCACCTCTAGGCCTTCTCCTTGATCACTTGGACTCCTATGCTCCTTACCTTCAACTTTGATAGAGGTTGATGGGGTTTTGATGGTGGGGATGAGAGATAAGAGGGTAGGTAAAGTGGGCCACACTTGTGGTTCTTGGAAATGCTTGGGAAGGCTTGGACGTATGGAGCTTGGGAGAGTGGAGATAGAATGAGAGAAGGAGAGAAATAAAATATTAAAGGGGATGGGTGTTGTAAGGAAAGGTGATGGGAGGTATGGGCTTAGTTGAAAATGGTGTAAAAGAGGGATGCTGAGGGGAGAGAGAAGGTTGACTTTTGGAAAAGGAGGGATGGATTGTTGTACTTGAGATAAGGCTTGTACTTGACATTGATTGATTGATTGATTGATGGGACATGTCGTAGAGATTCCCTTGAAATTCGCAACATGCGATATTTCTTTAGAATGAATGCAGACCCACAACTCCTAGCCTGGGTACCGGCTCGGCGCATAATACGCGGCATCGAAACTACGGCGACGGCGCGGTCGCAATGATATAAGTCTCGGGTCGAGCAGACTCAGACCGACAGGATCCGTCTTAAGATCGCGCGCAGACGCCGATTACAGATCGCGAGTCATTGAAATTCGACCGGGAGGACCGTGAAGGTATACGGAACGGTACGGGCTAGGATATGAGTCTTACAGTCTTCATTAATATATGCTGAAAATCAGAAGAAGTTGCATGTTCTAAAAGATAAAAATAAAACAAATTCTTTACAGCTCATCTATAAATCTTAATATTCCCAGATATTTTTGTAAATCTTCCTTCAACTGAATTTAAGCTATGACTTGCTTTAACTTTTCTTCGAGAATGATTTTTGCCTGATTAGGAATTCTAGCTAGCTTGCTCTCCAAGGATGAGATTATCTCTTCATTTTTTATTAATTCAGATTTCTCAACATCGGCAGATTGAATACTGATTTGCATTTTCTCTTCGATCTCCTTCATGGTTGATTCTTCCGTACGATCTTTCAACTCCAGTTGTAAAATTTCCTCCTTTAGGAGAGTTATGTGATTCTGAATAATCGTCCTATTGTTAGCATAAGCCTTCAACTGTTCATGAAAAGTTGATTACTCTTGACTAAACTCAGAGATAGTAGAGGTGATGAGGGAAGCCTTCTCTTTGGAAAGAGCTAGTTGTTTTCCATATTCCAATATCTCAGGAGCGATGGTGACATTTTTTGCTAATGCTAGAGAAGTTATTGAATCATGAAATCTAAGAAGAAAGTCACATAGGACGAAAATATTAATCCTCGCTATCCTTGCAGTGTTTTCAGGATTTCAATAATAATATCCAGATCCGACCACTGCTCGGGATCTTTAAAAATGTGAACTATCGCTAACATAGAATTCCTCATCAAAAGTAATTTATGTGTAAGAATCTTCTCAAAAGATAATAGATCAAAGGCAGTAGCTACAAATTCAGAGCTTGTTGCACCGCGATGAGGAGGAGTTCCTGTAATATAAAGAAGCAAAGAAGTTAGGATAATGATAACAAGGCTAGAGGATGTGGAAATTCCAAAAAAGTAACTGATATACATACCTGCTGCAGAAGTATGGGTAGCAGGAGGTTGAATTTCCTGAACAGAAGAAGGGCCAGCTCCTAACATATCTGCAAAGGAGGGCGCTCTGGCCTCTATCCTCGAATTTCTAGTAGTTGGAGTTGGTAGATCAGTGGTCTCTACTTGAAAAATGATTTCACGAGCCACCTCCTTTGGTGCTACCAAAGGAACCTGAGGGCCCCTCGGTGAAACCATTGGTGCAGTCGGGGCAAGATCCACCAGGGGAGTACACCCGTCCTTATATTGACAATATGAGCACCTGAAATAAAAATATAACAATAATAATGAGATAATTATTACAAGATGTATATATACATACATATATATATATATATATATATATATATATATATATATATATATATATATATATATATATATATATATATATATATATATATATATATATATATATATACATACATATATATATATATATATATATAATTGTAAAAAAAAAAAAATCCATAGTGAATATCCATATTCTCCATAATCTAGAGGCTCATCTTCTTTCTCCTCTATCATTGCAGGAGTCTTTGCAGGAATAGTAGTATCGGGAAGAGTTTCAGAGGTTGGTGGAAGACGTTCTTCATCAATAAAAGTATCTTCTGCAACGACATCTTTCTCGCCATCGATATCAACCTCTTCCTCCTCAAAGTCATCATTTTCATCATCTTCAGCATCTTCATACTCAACAAAATTGGTGCCTTCAGATGAAGAGACTGAACCTATGTCCTCTGAGTCTTCTGCATCTATTTCTTCAATCATACCTATTTCCCTTTAGAGGGAGAGGCTCAGGTACCTCCTGGCTAAGAATCTTTATTAATTGGGACCGAAGAAGATGGAGAGGCCCAGCTACCTCCTTCTTAAGGAGAAGGGTGGAGAAGCTTGAGAGAGTGTCCAAGACCTTATCATCGGAGGAGATGGACTAGGATGAGTAGTTCACAGAGCAGGAGAAGGGGCTAGTTAATCTTAAGGTTCAGCAACGTTTTCTTAAGTAGGAGAAGCTTCTGTTACCTCTTCAATCTCTCTCCTAGAACAATCCCCGTGGGACTTTTTGAAAGTCCCTGATGACCCCATAAGCTATCCACCCTTCTAAGGTGTTATCAGGTTTTCGTTCGTGAATGGAGTTGTCCATAGATATCTTGATGCAAAGATGTCCAGGAAAAGAGGCGTGGCTTGTCTTAAGCATGAAGCCTATTCCTTCTTCAAACTTACGACCTTTAAGCTTTGGAGGTGAAACCCAAATAGGTTCAGTCACAAGTAGGCATCTATTCACCAGAAATGGCTGATGAACCCACCATCTAATATGACTATATGAGGCACGAGGATACAATTGCAGCCTGGGATAATGAAAGAAGATATGACTCGACCGCCCAAGAGTTGTTTCCATATCATCGCCCAATTGTACAAACCTGTCCCGTAAATTTGCATTTGCAGGGTCACTAACCCGCAATCTCCTGGAACAGCTTGATCAAAACCAAATTGACAAGCAAAATAGCTCGGGTAGTATGGTTCCCTCCAAAACTATACTCCCTCTCTTAATGGGAGTGTACAGGATCGGATCGATAGGTAAAATGCCCTCTCCCCTAGGGTCAATGATCTAGTGTCTATTTTATCTGTATCCTCTGTGTAGCGATACAGGCAGAAATGGAAGTAGTTGATGTTATCATCGGAAGAAATTGCATCAATGACCCAATCATAAGATCTTTTTGCCATAGCTCTCTTTTGGAAAAACCAAAGTGGAATATGGACGGGATGAATATAAGCCTTCTCAGAAACTTCAAAAGTCCATGGAAAATATACATTGAGCCAGCTAGTGAAGTAATGTCATGGAGTGTAAGTGGAAGAAGAGCCGATGGAGGGACTTTTGACATGTGAGGAAATCTCTCCAAAAGCCCTATAAATTGAGCATAGGACTGGAGGAGCAAGAGAATATTTGAACCCTTCAGCCATTGCACCAGCAACAACAAACACCGTAGGGCGAATAGCATCTCCCACTTTGAGCTGGGCAGGACCAATACACTCAGCCAATACACAAGAAACGTCACAAGTTCCCCGTAAAGAGTATACTCTATACGTTCTTTTATATTTTCACGAAGGTCCTCCAATTCTCGCGAACGGTTGCCATTAAACCTAAGGAGAGGAAAAAAGGTGAATAATAAGAAGTATGTATCTAGATACAATAAGAAGTTGATAGTTCACAAGAAAGAAAATTACCAAAGAGCTCTGCTGAAGTGTGTAAGCCATTGTAAAGGGGAGATCTTGTGAATGTTTGGGAATTTGGACATCTTCTTAAAAATTTTGGTGGTCGTTTCTGAGATAGAAGCAACACGGTCTGGTGAGGAGATACAAGTCAGTTCTTCATTTGTTGGCACGAACTCATCATTGAATTTCCTAGTTATTGGAAGACTAGAGATTCGATGAAGATCCCAGAGCGTAATACTCATCTCGCCCATAGAAAGATGGAAGGAATTGGTTGAGGGACACCGATAATTTAGGAAGCCTTTTAGAACAATGGGCTCCTTATAGAAATGTTGCAATGTAGCTTCTATCGCATTGTAGGGATCAATCTTCACCAAGATTTTCGAGTGCTTGGCTAAGATTGTTATTGCCCATCCAGGATAGTAGTCGTAAGAAGTTAGGAGGCTTCTCGTCCTAAATTCTTCTGGACTCCAGATCAGTTGACTCTCTCTGAAACGTTGTTGAAGCGTCTCATAAATATGAGTCGGGAATAGGTTGTGTGGATTATGAGAAGGGGTGAGGAAGATCATCTAGTGAACATCGCCAATCTGTTGCCTTGGCTTTTTCGCCGGCAAGATGCCTTCTAAAATTCTGGGTTCCCTTGATGACCAGGATTCTGTGAAGGCCAGTTTCTCTCCTTCTGATTAGTAGGCTCACAGTTAAGGATAGACTAATGGCGATGAAGGCTCAATGGGATCACTACCATGCCTTGCTTATAAGGGTTATTAAATTTCATAATACCCTCAATAATTCTGATCCCTTCCCAGGAGTTCAAGAGTTTCTTTTTCTTGTGTTTTTTTATTTTCTTCTGGAACTCCTCAGTTTTGTTACGGCTGGTCTTCTTCGACTTGGATGGCGAAGGAGTGTCTTCTCTCATTGGTGGCTTCTGACTCATTGTCAGAAAATTAGTCGTTGTCTTTAACCACTCATCCCAGTGTAATCTCGACCATGTCTCAGTCGTCGTTTGATCTCGCCCATAGAGATTGCCTTGTGAATAGGAGAAGGCAATGTGGCTATCCGATCACCAAAATCAAAGGTAGGGAGCACAGGTTCCTTTATATAGGTCAGGCGCTTGCTAGTGGTTTTGAAATGTTTGCATGATGGTTGGGGAGGAGATGATGATGGTTCGATAGCTTGGAAAGATGGAGGATTGGGTAATTCTTGGTTGAGCAGTTGAAGGTTTGATGAGACGAAAGGTCCGTTTAGTGCGGGCCATGATGAAAAAGGTCAAGTTCCAGGAAACAAGTTGAGAAAAAAGGCTAAGTCAGAGAAATTTGGCAAAGGGTCCGTTGCGTGGATCGTGCAAACGGAATCAGTAGCGTGGACTCATGCAAAGTACTAGGGACTTGCACGGACGGAATGTTCGTTGTGCAGGTCATGCAAACAATATTGATTGCGTGGGGAAATGATGGATGGACTGAGCTTCTCTACAAGAAATGGAAAGTGAGGGAATGAAGGGAACTCTGGTATTTATAGAGAATGAGGCCCAAGTACGGAACTTGGACACCCGTTGCGCAGGTCGCGCAAACACTTGCAGAATTGCAAAAGAGAGGTAGGTTAATCTTGATCCTTTGATTCAAATGAACAAAGAAAGGATCAAGGGGGGCATCTGTTGGAACATTTAAAAAAAAAAAAGAAGAGAAGAAGAAAGATTGAAAGAAAGAAGATTTGAAGAAAAATGTGGAAATGGGGAAGAAAGGAGGAGATGGAATATCATGTTAGGGGCTTGCATGGACCACGCAATCAAATGTTGGTTGTGTGGGTCACGCAAACAGTTTAATCTATTATGTGGACCGCGTAAAGGAGTTCAGGGATAATTTGACATGAATGATTGGATCTGATGTGAGGTGGGCCTCATGGCACAAAAATTGAGGGTTTGCAAGTGTGGAGGCCTATAAATACCTCACTTCCCATCTCATTTGGGGATTGAAAGAATTCTGGAAGAAGGCCAGAGCTCCAAAAGAAGCTAAAGGTAGGAGAAGGGAAATTACAAAGGGTTTGCACAACCCGCGCAAACCATCTTGGTTGAGCAAGTCGCGCAACCAAGCTGTTATACAACCATTGAAGATAGGGGCCGAAATGCTGCCGAAATTATCGGGCTTGATCTTCACCATCTCAAGTTCTCCTTTTTGCATAAGGATAAGCTCAAGAGGGGGAGATCAGATGATTAGACCTACACAATATTCCTCCTAGAGATGATTGGATCGCAAGTCAAAATGCTGTCGAATTTGATATTCATATTCGACATTCGAACTTTGTCAATTTCTGTATTTTTAAATAATCTATCTTATAATCAAGGGATATTTGAGGATGCAAATGAACCTAATAATTAATAACACAATGATTGTTCTTCATACATTCTCTCTATTACATTCAAATAAGACAATTCCCCCAATTCGAATGCATTTGTTTCTTATTTGAAACAATGTTTAAAGAGAACCAACTAACTCCTCAACCTTCATAAGATCAATATCCCTCAATTCCTAAATAAAGGTAACCTTAGAATTGAATCTCCTAAACCCCACATGAAATTTTCTGTCATTTAGTTTCATATAGAAGTCCATGAAAGTTTCATTTTCTTCCATACGAATTTCCTCAAATCTGGTAGTGAGGATTTGAACTTTTGATTTATTGACTATAGTAGTTCCTTCATATGTCATTTCAAGAATATCTCATGCTTGCTTAGCTATATCACATGAAATAATTCTTTTGAATTCATCAGGCGATAGAGCGCAAGTTATGAAATTTAAGGCTTTAGCATTAGTAATGCTTTCACTTTTTTGAGTTGCAGTCTATAAATAAAATGCAGTTTTTCTCATAAATTTAGTTCCATGACTGGCTAATACTTCAATCATAGGAGGTTTTCATTTAGTCAAAATGGCTTGCCCCACACTTTCATCTTAGGATTTTAAAAAAATCCTCATTATGGCTTTCCAGTATGAATAATTAGAGTCATCCAAAGGAGATAAACTGTCAAAATTTGACATAATAAAGCTCTAGATCTAAATTCAAGGAAGTTAATCCACAATAAAATAGAATAACCCTCTCTGATACCACTTGAAAAGGAGAGCTTAAGAAGTCCTAAAGGGGGAGTGAATAGGATTGCCAAATAATCGAATAAAGTGTTGAATAAGTAAATAAATCAGAGATCTCAATTACACTAGTATTGCAACATTGATTCAAATTGATTCGTAGGACAACCTTTACCCAAACAAGTTTAGGTAGGATAACCTTATTTCATGAATGTGATAAGAATCAAAATCCCAAACTGAGCAGGAGTAAATAAAACTAAATATTAGAACCATTCACGACTTTAGCATAAAAGGAATTACAAACATTTACTCCAAAAAGATAAAATAATTCACCACAACACCAAGAATTATAATGGTTCGGTGTGTCAACAATTGTTCTCAAACAGTTACACCTACTCCACTCCCAAAATTACTATCCACGTAATCTTGGCTTTCACTAAGAACAAGGTTTTCATAGGGTCACCTTAAAACCTGATACAGTTGTGATTTTACCAGGATATCACAAACAAAGAAACCCTTCACTAAGATTTTGTGGCTTTTCTTAGAAAAACCAATACTGAGATTTTCTGGCTATCTCATAAAAATAAATATAAAAAATAAGTGTATATTTGTCTTCACTGTAGAAGAAGTTGTAGCCGAATAACCACTTTTCTTGAATGTCGAATATTCAATGTTCAGTCCAATAGAAAAGGTTCAGGGTTCTATTGATTTTAATTAAATTTAAACCAAGTAACTACTTATATTATTTTTCTTAAATTTCAATAAGAAGAGTATTCACTCTCTTTTTAAAATCAGAATGACAGAGTTTTAAATTAAGGGAATTAAACAAAAAATCTATAAAATAATTTATAAATACCGTTCAATAACTAAGGCTTCTCTCTCACTTATAGAAAGATTTAGAGTCTTGAATGAATTTTTGAATTGAGAGATAACCTCAATTTATAGGAAAAAAAGGTTGTTTCTTCGACTGGCCTAAGGCCCTCCTCGATTACTCGAAGGTGGTCTTTGACTGGTTGAAGGAGCCAAAATTCGAATTGATTCAATTGTTGGACTTCGAGCCGAGAAACCCTCGATTGGTCGAAGATTGTCCTTCGACTGGTCGAAGGTGCAACAGAATTTTCCGTTTCATTCGGTTTGAACTAGGACTGGTCGAGAAAATCTTAGGCCGGCTATTCAAAACTCAACTAAATACAAGAATAAAAACTCAATTTTAAATAGATCTTAAAAGCACTTAAACCTAAGATCTTTCTAGGCTTTATAATACCTGTATGGATTGAACTTCATTGTCTTGAAGTAGATTAGAGACTTCAACTTCTCTAAGGAGCTTGATCTTCTACTAGAACATTAGTATATCTTGACTTCATTTTGTTTTTCGAGCTTTATCTTCAACTTGATCTTGAGCTTGATCTTCTACTAGATCTTGGTCTTGATCTTCTATTAGATCTTGAACTTATTTTGAACCTTGATCTTGAATTATACTTGAAGAGCACTTGATAAGATGTTTTGACTAAACGAAATTTGACAAACAAAGTGTGAAGTATGCTTTAAACTTTATAGCACTTACGGTGACCCTGTGAAAACATTTTTATAGTAAAAGCCAAAATTATGAGGGAAGTAATTTTGGGAGTGGAGTAGGTGTGGCTGTTTTTAAAGCACCGAACCACTATAATTCTTTGTCTCATGTGGTGAATGCCTTATTTTTATTTTTCATAAATTGGATGTATTTAATTTCAGTTCTGCGGTAAATGTTGTAATTTTTTAATTTACTCTTGCTAGTTTGAAGTTTTGTTTTAAACATATTCATGAAATATGGTTGTCCTGCCTAAAATTTTAGGTGAATGTTGTCTTACGAATTATTTAAAATTAAGGTTTCAATACTCAAGTAATTGAGATCTTTGTATTATTTATATATTCAGCACTTGTTTGAATTATTTAACATTTTCCTATCCTCCCCCCCCCAACACACAGAGACATCGTAAGCTCTCCATTACCAGGCCACCTCCTTTCAAGTGGTATTAGAGCGGGCTACTCTTTTTATTTTTTGAATTTACCTCCTTGAGCTAGATTCGGAGCTTTAATATGTCAAATTTTGAAAGCTTATCCATTACCAGGCCACCTCCTTTTGATGGCTCTAATTATTCATACTAGAAAGCCAGGATGAGAATTTTCCTCAAATCCATAGATGAAAGTGTGTGGCAAGTCACTGTATCTAAATGGATCCCTCCTATGATGGAAGTAATAGCCGATGACGAAACCATATCAATGAAAGAAACTGCATTTACTTTTTAGACCATGGTTCAGAAAAGTGAAAGCAGTGCAAATGCAAAAGCCTTAAATGCAATAACTTATGCTTTATCGCATGATGAATTCAAAAGAATCATTTCTTGTGATACAACTAGACAAGCACGGGACATTCTCGAAATGACACATGAAGGAACTACTATATTAAAAAAATCTAAAATTCAAATCCTCAAAACCAAATTTGAGGAGATTCATATGGAAAAAAATGAGTCTTTTATGGACTTTTGTACGAAATTAAATGACATAGTGAATTCCATGTGGAGTCTTAGAGATAGAATCCCTGAAAGCAAGGTTTACCCAAAAATATTACAATCACTTCCTGATAGATTTAATTCAAATGTTACTGCTATACAAAAATTAAGGAATACAGATGTTAGGAAAGTTGAGGAGTTAGTTCTCTTCAAACTTATGAGCTAAATTTCAAAGCTCTGAAAGGCAAGTTTATTGATCTTAAATTTTCTAAATCTAATTCAAAGGAAACTTATGCAAATTCTGATTTTGAAGAAAACAAAGATGATATGGCCATGTGAGCAAAGAAATTTTATAGAATTTTTAAAAATAAGAGAACAATGGATTTTCAAAAACCAACTAATAAAAGAAAAGGAAAATCAAATTTTTGGAAATCTAAAACAAAAGATAGTCAATGTTTCAAATATTGGTCTTTAGATGAGAGGTGAGATTTTCAAATAACATCCATCACCAAGTTTTTATAGACAAAGTATCAGTCCACCTCAATATGTTTGGTATGTTTATGGAAGACAAAATTAGTAGAAACATAGATAACAATTTGGTTAGTACAGTAAAGTGGAAGAAGAGATGGAGTGGCTGTGCTAAATTCCAATAAGAGTGAACAAAGCTAAAGAATCTCATTAGTGCCATCGACCCTTGCGGAGGAAAGAGTAACAAGTGACTATTTGATACTCTTCTAGATATAAGATTACCACCAACAACTATGCAAAAGCCAATAGTGGAGCGATGATTATCCCAGGAGCTAACCCAATCGATATCATAATAGGCATGGATGTCAAAATGATCAAAAGTGCACAAGGATACGCTTCCTAAGAGCAGCCTCAACATGATGAAAGATACGATATACGACTTCAAGATTATGTGAATGCGGCCACTTGTAGAAACTGGCTTACTACACTCCTAATATAGGCAATGTCAAGTTGAGTATTTGACAAATAAAGCAACTTACCAATAAGTGACAATGCATCTCGAGATTAGCTAGAGAATCACTTTATAACATAAACAATTGACTTCAACAAGGGACTCGATGGACCTAGAGTCTACCATACCGGTGAGCTTCAATGAGATCTGGGGCATAATAATATTGAGAAATGAAGGTACCCTCTGAAAAATAAGTAATTTCAAACACGATAAAGTAATGAAGTGGCCTAAAGTCTTTCATTTTAAAATGTTATGCCAAAAGCGACTTGACTACTGAGATTTCAGCATCACTGTCATTGTAGAGGAGAATGCCATCAACATACACTACTAAAATAATAAAAGAGTGCATCACTATCACTGGAGAGGAGAATGCCATCAACATATACCACTAAAATAAAAACAAAGTCAACATGTGGGTTGACAAAGACAGAGTGATAAAATGCACAATGCTAAAAGCTAATATGAAAGACAGTGGTACTGAATCACTTGAACCAAGCACATAGAGTGTCACGCCCCAACTCAGAAACTGGGCTTACAAAATTTTTGATCGCCGAATCCAGCGCCAACAGTCTCCGTAGAACCCCATTCTCAGCTCCCAGCTCTCATTCGTCAGGTTCCGATCCTGGGATGCTACGAAGAGGATTTTCAACGTTATTTTGATTCGTAATAAGCATAACCAAAGGCATAACCCACAAACAACAACCAAGAACTCCATTACATTTCCACTATGATCAAAAACTTTACAAGTACATTGAGCATAAAGGAAAATACAATGGTAAGGAACAAAAACTCCAAAAATGATCTGCAAGTACTCCAGCCTCAGCGCTGCTGCGCCCCAACGTCACCTGCACGCAACGGTCGTGCATAAGTTTATAGAAATCTTAGAGGGTGGTGAAAGTGTGTGCGCAAGGTAGTAATATGATCATGCAATATCAGAGTAATGCAGAATATGCAGATGGATCCATAATATCATGAGCCGTACCAAGGTTATGCGATGCAAGATGCAAGTCAAGCATACAATCCTCATCTAAGTCCACATGTCAATACAGCTCAACTTTGGAATATCACCGGGGTCTAGTACACTCTAAACCAGATCGCCGCCACATCGCGCGTAATGAGGTAAGTGGAAGAGACCTCACTATCCGTCTGCCAATATCAGGCTCGACTCGTCGATAGCCGACCCATTTCTCGAGCTGGTCAGACTCAGCCTAGCATTGCCCCCTACACTCAGGTGGATAAGGCCGCACCCCCTTCCAACCGACCACGACACAGTGGAGAGCACAACCATCTGGTAATCGGCACTCAACGCTCATCTACACACTCGATTTAGACGTTGGAGTAACCTCTTGATACTATAAGGGTTTAGGGACGTTCACCTAGGGATATCTATAGCACCCCATGTAGAATGAGGTTTTCGGTATCCAATCCTGCCAACCACGATCGGTCTATGGAGGCTACGGCTCTGATGTCGCTAGGGCGTACAATAACCATGTCACACAAATGTGAGATGCATGAATCATGCTATCTAGTCATGCAACAAATCCTGCGCGTATCGTGCGCTCATGTAGGGCAACACCGCCTAACCGAGAGCCCATAAACAACTTACCCAAAGGCATATGCTATGATCAGACAATTCTCACGTCAAGCATACATATGATGCGTATGATCATGAGTCATGGAACTATATTAAACATATTATAATGAGATGAACTATCCTTACACTGTAGATGGGCCTGGACGGCCTATACACAATAAGTACGGGCCTAACAATGGGCCCTAAGGAGAGTCGTAATGTGGACATCCAACCATCATTACACTCGCAATGTAGACGTCAAACTAACATTGCTCCTAAGGCACGATTGTCGTAAACATCGTGACATAATCAGTGTTGGGGTCACACATTGCAATGGACCTTATGTACATCCCATTGGGCCTTAAATACATCAAATGGGCCATGTAATATGGGCCTTTTATTCATCAAATGGGCCACATAAATGGACCGAACCAATGGGCCTTATGTGCATTGCAATGGATCATAACCCGTGGGCCTCAGAGTACGTCATAGTGGGTCTAATCACATGGGCCTTATGTGTCTTAAATGGGCCTAATCCCATGGGCTTTATACATATATCAAATGGGTCCAATCCCATGGACCTTGGAATACATCAAATGGGTCCACTCCCATGGGCCTTAAATTACATCAAAGTGGGCCCCAATAAGCTGTCACAATTACATTAAGATGGACCTCAAATCATGCCACGATGGGGTCCACTTGGACTGTGGGTCTGGCTCATTCTTTGACTCATTCCATAAAATGATCTTTAAAATGGATGGACGGATTAGATGTAGCACCTGCATCAATGGTGGGGGGCCCACATGAAGGCCCACCATCAAGAATATAATATACAAATTATATATATATATATATAATATACAGCATTATGTATAATATAATATTATACATAATATAATATATATATATATATATATATATAAATACATACACATTGTTACACACATGCATACAGCACACACACGCACACACACTGCCACACTCACACACGCACGCACGCAAGCACACACACGCCCCGTGGGCTCCACCTCCACCGTCCGCTGGACGGTGAGAGGAAAAAAAACACAAATGTCAGGTGGGCTCCCACCGTCCGCCTAAACGGCGGATATAAAACACTTACATCACTGTGGGTCCCATGTGGGGCCCACCTCAATGTTTAGATGCCATCCAAACCGTTCACAAGGTCACTCAGACCTGGATGAAGGGAAAACACAAATTTCAGATTGATCTAAAACTTCTGTGGCCCAATAATGGGTTTCAATGGTAAAGGCTTAACCCCACTGTTTCGTGTGGTGTGGGCCACCTGAGTCACGGACGGGGCTGAAATTCGGAGGGGGGCCCACTACTGGCAGTGGCCCACCCCATGAACAGGTTAGATGACAAATAAACATCACAGTGGGGCCCACACGCAGGGCCGTGGGCCCCTGACGACCGTCCGCCAGCCGTGGCATGCAGCAAGCTGCTGCTATAGCAGCGTCAGAGGTAGAGAGGCATTGCCTCTTTGAGTTTTTTTTTTAAAAATCGTTAAAACCCATTTTTCAAGGGTTTTTCGAGTCTGCGGTCCGCATCTAGTAAATCCACCCCGTCCATTGGCTTCAGTGGCTCAAGACCGTCCTAATGAGTCTAATATAGGAATTTTTTTATGTTTAGAAAATAAAATAAAATAGAAAAATGATCTTTGAGTGGTGATGATGTAATCTCCAACGCTATGGCCCACCAGATCCTCCTATCGACCCCAACTCTTGGCTCAACGCCTAAAATGAGATGGATAAGAGGATGGGCTTGGATTGGATACAAACATCAAGGTGGGTCCTATACAGGTGGCTCACCCCATAAAGCTTCTTTTTTTTTTCTTTTGATTTCACCCAGCGTGTCCAGGGAACGTCCAGCGTCCCTGGACTTAATACTTACGTTGAAATGGGCCCCACCTATAAAGGAGGGCCACCAAAGAAAGGGGGTGGAGGACATGGTGAAATGCGTACGTCAAGTGGGGCCCATCCAAGTGGGCCACACTGCCACACCATCACACACAAATAATAAATAAATAAAATAAAATAAAAAGAGAGGGAAAGAAAAGAGAAAGGAAGACCGGATGATGGAGGGACCCCAGCACTATGGGCCCTCCCTTTCATACTCTACAACATACATCAAGTGGGTCCCATTACCCATGGGCCCATTAGATTCAAAATTCAACGGTGGAGATCCCTTCTCCACTAAAACCAACGGTCTAGATGACCCTAAGTATGAAAGTAATTAAACATCATGATGGGGTCCATGGAGAATGGCCCCATCATGGAACGATCATGATGATCAGAGTGGGCCATCAGCCACATCTTAGGGTCCTAAGTGAGATCCAAACCATTGATCGGTTGGCCTCACTTGGCCCATCTCAAAAATAGAAAAAACTACTATGATCATGCACCCACCGTCCGATCTTCTTGCTCCTATGGGTTCCTTAGCACCTTAGCTTCAACTTCAATGGATGAGATGAGGAATGGATGGCTAGGATGAGAGATGATGGGGTAGGAAAGTGGGCCACCTTGGAATTTTGAAAGAGAGGGAGAGGCTTGGAGAGCTTCATACGTATGGGGTTGTTCTTGCTTGGAATTGGGTTTGAAAATGAGAGAGAGATGGGTGATGGATAGATGTGGTGAATGATGGGTGTGTAAGAAAACCTTGACTTTTGTGACCATTTGTGTAAGAAAGGCATGGGAGGTGTAAGAACTTTTTGACTTTGAGGGCTTTTGGTGTAAGAGAGGTATGGGCTTTGTAAGGAAATCTTGACTTTTGTGGTAGCTTGGGAATAGGTGAAAGTGATTTGTACTTGACATGTGATGGATTGATGGATTGATTGATTGATGGGATTGATGTGACACATCGTAGAGATTCTCTTGGATTTCGCAACGCGCGGCATTTTCCTCACACCGAACGTTGGCCCACATCTCTTGACCAGGATATCGCCTTGGCGCGCAAGTCGCGGCATCGGAACCGCAGCGATGGCGCGGTCGCTATGGTAATGGTCTTAAGTTGAGTCGACTCAGGTTGACGGTGTATGAATCAAGGTCACGCGTAAATATCGATTAAGGGTCGAAAGTTGCCGAAATCCGACCGGTAAGATCGCGGAAGTCTATGGAAAAGTACAGACTAAAATACGGGTCTTACATAGAGATTGTTTAAATCCATGTAACATATTCTTGAGATAACACACTTTTCCAGTTGATCCTTAATGCCAGATAAAGCTATACACAAATTGAGTCAACTCAATTAACTCACTCAACTAAGGTTCGATAAAGCTCGACTCGACTCGACTCAAAAGTAGATTTGGGCTTAGTCGAGCTAATTTTTTGGGAGCTCAAAAAAATTCAAGCCGAGTCTGAGCTAGATTGAGCTTGACTCAAATCGGTTTGATCCTTGGCTTAAACCCAACTCGATTCGACTTAGATCAAGTTTGACTAATTTGACTAGGTATAAATACCCGATTGGCCAAAACCCTAATCTCTTTTTTAAAAAAGAAAAAAATTTAAAAAAAAAAAAAAAGACCACCCCCCTTCTCCTCTCTCTCCAGTGAGCAGCAAGCAACACCTGTTCGGGAACCCACCCCCCTTTCCCCTCTCTTAAAGCAAGCAACGACCAATGCCTGGTCGAACCCTAACCCTAAGACCCTAACCCACCCGGCCACACCACCCATTTGGGCCATTTCTATCTCTCTCTCACTGGCTGAAGTTCTAATTCAACCCGACTAGCATCGAGGTATACTCTCTCTCTCTCTCTCTCTCTCTCTCTCTCTCTCTCTCTCTCTCTCTCTCTCTCTCTCTCTCTCTCTCTCTCTCTCTCTCTACCCCCTCCCCTTGTCCGGTCGGCCACTATCAGTCAGGCTCGACCTTAGCTTGAGCTAGCCTGAGTGGCTAATAAAACTAGGCCGAGTTAGAGATCCAGGCTTGAGGACCGAATTGATCCGAGTTTGAGCTAGGGTTGGTTGTCGGCCAAGCTAAATTGTGCCAAGCTCGACTTGGTTCAACTCATGTACAACTTTAATGCCAGATGTCAGGAAAGGTGACACATGTAAATTTCTTCATAAAGATCTCCATTAAGAAATGCATTTTTAATTGAGTTTAGTAACAATAATTTTTAATGGTAATTGATGTCAATTTTCTAAGTAAAGCCCTTTGCAACATAAGTTGAGTCTTATAATGAGCAATAGACCCATGGTTGTTGTACCTAACCATGTATACCCACATACAACCAATGATATAACATACATTAGGGAGATAAAATAACTTATGGTACTATGCTTTTCTAGGGCAGCCATCTTCTCAAAGGGTATTCGTTACTCAAAAAGGAATTAAAATAGGAAAGAGCAAACACAAAACCATGAAAGGAAGGAGTGGCCAATCTATAATTGAATCTCAGATAAGTGAGACGTGTAACTTTACCAGCACACCATGAAGTTGCCCACCATCACACATTGTCAAAATAATCCCATGATCTAGAGTGCCTATTCAGTGGGTCTGATGATGTGTCAGCCATTGCCAATTTAGCAGACATATAACAATCCCAACCTTTCCCTCGATGACCTACAAACAAACACTTTTAAAACGAGTGTTGCCCATATTAATGCCTGGGGAACCTAACCAATAAATGAACAATCGAGATGGTCCACCCACAATGTGTAACGCCCGTGAAAAATCCATCCTTGGGCTCGAGTACCAACTCGACCCGAATTTGCGTAGAATTCATTCCTTTGGAAAATTTGACTAGGTTAGCTAGTGCAACGTTAGAATAGCTGGGAAATGGTCCCTGACCACTTTAAATACGTTCTACAAGGCCCGAAGCGAGTGGAACTAAGGGTGCTATAATGCTCTAAAGCCTCGGATCAAACTCTAAGCCGGTTTGTTCTCTGGACCACTTTGAATCTTTGTATTGGATCTAGACCGCACGTTGAAAGTCCGATACCTCCTATCTTAGACCGTTAGGACCGTCTAGCTGGGCTTGACACTCATTCCAAAAATCAAGTCAAACCGATTATCACAGGCTATTTCATTGAGCCCGGACCGAAGAGAGTGTGAATAGGGACAGTTGGAATTTCAAATTCAAATCTGGCACACAAATTTGACGCATCAGTATTAAGCATTCTGACCGTCAGAATACAGCCAAATCACACCCTTGGATCAGGAAAAATATCTATTATATATCACGGGACTTATAGGCCTGATCTTGGTGCGGTGACCGTTAAACTGAAACTGGGCCGCCACGTGCGATCTGGGAACCCAACCGGTCTGAAAACTGGATGTATGCTAGATCCAGTATGCATGAGCTTAAGTCCGACCGCATCTGGCCTGGGGACCTCCAGAAATGCCCTTTTGGACCGAAACGGCCCCGATTTGGTTAGGCACCAAGTAAACATTGTTCCCAAGCCTATTTTGGGAATGTTTTAGGCTATAAAAGGGGTTGAAACCCTCACTCCTCTCTCCCATCCGAATTTGAGAGAAGCCCTAGCTTGGGAGAGAGAAAAAGAGTGAGAGATTGTGAGAGAGTGGGAGAGTTCTTCCCGCCACTTGTGCTACGTGTTGCACGTGCTTAAGCGACACTCCTCTACCGCTTTCCCGGCGATTCCACCGCAATCCTAGGTAAGTAAAAAAACCCTAAATAGTTGGTGATTTGAGTTTTTCTTGTTTCCATGGCGATGTAGCTTATGGATCTTATGTATTAGGCTCCTTACTCGCCGTAGACGAAGCATATACACTCCGCTTCAATTCCCGAGTCTACAAGACACTAGGTGAGGATTTTAGACGCTTGGATTGACGGTTCCCAATCCTTTCAATGTCGTTTAATAGTAGATTCTTGACGGCATCGCCGTTTGACATGTACAAAATGCTCTCCGTTTCCCGTTTCGTAAGCTAACGAAGAATATGAGATTTAGGGCATTTTAGTCATTTGTAGGAAGTACTGTTTGCATTCATATTTTGCTGATGTGATTGACATGGTTTGTTGTCGCATTAGGAAGTTAGGAATGCGTGCATAATTAGTTTGGCGAAGAGATTCGCCTAGTTGCACACTTTGGGTCGACATGCTACATGTATACCTAAGTGTGTAGTGCATGTGTTTGTATAAATGCTTGTATTAGTATGTATTGAATTAAATGATGTTATTTGATACTTTGTGATTGATTTTTTCAATTATTATGCCGACCTAAATGATTTTCTACATGTTGACAAAATGCATGATTTCATTACATGCATGGAATGTATGTGCTTGAGGATTTGCTTAAGTTGAATATGCATGGGAAGTATGCCTTGAAGATTTGCTTAAGTTGAATGTTATAACATGTGCTAACATGCTCACATGATGTATTTCAATTCCAATACCTTTTATAGTGATTCCATAGATGTGTGGGACTTGACTTAGTCCAGGCAGTCGGTAACCGAGCAAATTCGTGGCTGACTGGTCATAGCCACGAATGACGCGTCGATGAATGTGATTCGTGTTGAGAGTTGGCGGCAGTGGTTAGGCCACGCGAAGTGTTTTACGCACTTCATGTCGTTCAATTCGATATGCGATCGCGCTAGTCGAGCCCGTCAAGTAACCCGACTGGCCGATGTTTGTTCACCTTGTATGTAACATAACTGCTTGAACCTAGGGTACTGAACTTACCATTGTAAACCCTATTAACCGTGGTACCTTGATCCACGAAGACTCATGAGCCGGGCATGGTGGTATGGGACACCGTGGTCGAGCTGTCGGCCTACGCTGGGGCCACAAACCTCCCCGTAGTGACCAGTGAGCACCTAGACTCGTGAGCAGATTATGGTGGTATGGGACACTATATTCTAGCTGTCGGCCTACACTGATCAGGCGACGAGCCCTTTGTAGTGACCGCGAGCGTATTCTGAGTTCACGGGAGGCGACGACCCTTCCGTGCAGTAGAGTACAGTAGGCCTGTATTGATAAGGTGATGGGGGAGCGGTGCAACGAGTGCGAGCAACAGCCCTGGCAGCCCTTGCAGTGACCTACGAAATGTACATCGTATGAGATTACTAGGAGTGACGACCCTAGACAGGATCCGTGTTGGGATTGATACAAGGGAGGTACCTTAGTTTCCCAATCCTGCTGTTTGAATGGACTAATAACAACTTGGTAATCATATCACCATAGCATTGCATGTGCCTGGAAGATGTGGAGCACTCTAGGGAGTGTGGCATGCCGCGGTCGTAAGATGTTGCCGTATGAGGGTGATCGTCGGTGAGGGCATACATCACGTCATATCATCTTGCATTAACAACAGTTTTAGGACTTGTCTGATTTACTGCTTTACTATTATCGCGTGATTGAATTGTGAACATGCTAATCTTTGCTCTATGATTCCACTGAGTTGATCACTCATTCCCACGTTACGGGATGGTGTTTGCAACACCCACCAGACCCTGTTGTAGTTGCAGGTGACGATGAGATCCAGGAGGTGGAGCTAGATGATGACGAGGACCAGGATGAGTTCTCGTATATGCAGTATCATGACGGCTTCCCGTAGGTGACCTGGATCGAGGGGACATCAGTGGGACTTTTCTTTTGAACATTATTCTTTTGTTATGTACATGTATATGAGACTCAGAGATGTAGTCATACTTTGGAGACAGTTGAGATTACTTTGTTTTTCCATACAGTGATATATATCTTGTTTAGTCTTCCGCTTGCTTTTATCACTGGATCTGAAGTATGAATTGCAGTTTTGGTATACTTTTACTCATGTGAATGCTTTAAATCAGACAACATTGAATCATAACCATTTTTGTTGCATAAGTGACGGTCTGGAACTCGGGAGTTGAGTTTATACACGACCCCCGATTTTCAGGGTGTTACACAATGGGACCCATTAAGCAATGGTTTCCAATAACCAACCAACGTAAAGATGTCATAACCCGTGTCTTGAACCACCTGGCTAACTCCATTGTTGTGTGTTGGGAAAAGGGATTCCTTCTCAGCCACACAGTAATATTAAAATTAAAATAAAATAGAGAAAAGATATAAATCATAACAAAAAGATTTACGTGGTTCCCCTTCGATATGTCCACGAAATCACACTGATCTACTATTTTCAAAGGTAAAAAAATAAAGCAATTCTCAATACAATACTTATACAACTCTCTTTCTCTCACTTTTTCTTTCTGTAGAATATATATTATCCCAAAATGAACTAGGATAAAACATTGAAATTATGAAATTGCCATTCAAGCAGGCGGCAGCATAAACCCCAAGCAAGGTGACTTCAAAAGATCTCAATGCGGAGCTCGACGTGTGACAGTGCTAACTGGATCAACATTACAATTTGATGATCAGGTTCCATAAAGCCAAACACTGTGGGCCACATTGAACTTGTGCCCCCCACCAATTAGGCTAACCTCAGCATTGCCAAAATCGGCACACCAATTGATAACATGTTATTAAATCAAAACCTACATAATGCACCAATCTACAGTAGATTGGGCCATCAAAGCTAACAGCCACTATAATTCTGCCAATCTTCCCATTGATAGAAACAATGCCACATTCATCACTCGACTCCCATTACCCTTTCAAACATCTCCAAGGTATCATATATGGACTATGACATTTGATGTGACTCATCCTCCACCCAAAATGTGTGGACCGCATGATCCACCTCTATTGCACTACATCCATGCGGCTTCCTGATTCTCCTCATTTCATCATCTTCCTCACCCTAGTGGCATCCCCCAACTGCCTGGCTTCCTCATACATGTTAGCCAAGAGCACATACCGCCCCGCATTCTCAAGATCAAGAACAAACAACTTCTCAGCAGCCTCCTCTGCAAGATCTATATTGTTATGTATTCGACAAGCACCAAGCAATGCACCCCACACATCCTTTCCCGCTTTCATGGGCATTCTTTTAATGAGTCTAGCCACCTCATCGAGCTACCCAACTCAGCCCAAGATGTCCACCACACAGGCGTAATGGCCACCACTCCTCTCCATGCCATGTTCTCCCATCTTTTCAAAGATTTCCAGGCCCTTTTCGACCAACCCCGCATGGCTACAAGCAAACAGCACACAGATGAAGCTGATACCATCTGGCTGCACACCCACTTCCACCATCCGTGTGAACATCTCTAGAGCTGATTCTGTGTTGCCATGCATCCCATAATCCCATATCATTACATTCCATACTACTACATTTCTTTCAAGCATTCTATCGAAAATGACCCGGGCAATTTCCAACCTGCCACACCTTGCATACATTCCAACTAGACCGTTGCCCAAGACAATATCTATTTTGATCTTGGACTTTATGAAGTGAGAATGAATCCACATACCCTCATGGATCGCCACCAATTGTGCACAAACGAGCAAAATGGTATCCAGGGTAACACGATTAGGCATTTTTATAGTGCCACCCACCACCACCATCTGTTTGAAAAGCAATAGTGCCTTGCTCAAGCATTCATTCTAGATGTATCCTCCTATCATGGAATTCCAACTAACTAGATCCTTCTCAAGAATTCGATCAAACAGCTTCCTAGCCATTCCGATCTCACCGCACTTTGCATAGAACGCAGCGAGAGCATTGCTCACGAATAAATCAGACTCCAGCCCAACTATCAAAACATGGCCATGGATCTCCCTCCCCATCCTCCCATCTTCCGTTGCACCGCACGCCTTCAGTAAGAAAGGAAACGTGTACCGGGTGGGACAAACCCCACTCCATCGCACGTAGTTGTAAATCTCAAAAACTTCCACAAAAGGACCCAAATTCGCATAACCACGGATGAAAACATTTCACAGAAGAACATTTATTTCATGCACTCCCTCAAAAACCTGGCGTGCACCGTCCATGCCCGAGCTCCTGTACTCAACATACTAGCTAACAAGCTTTGAAATGAAAAGCGGGTTCTACTGGAAACCATTGAAGATCATATGGGCATGAATTATGAAAAGGCCGAGCTCTAAGTCTTAGAGTGGGGAGTGAATAGAACTATGCCAAATAAAAAATAAATGTGGAATTCAAAGATAGATAGCACAATTAAATAGCAACTTCAAACGCACTACTCTTGTGAGGTTGATACAAACTGAGTTCTAAGGACAACCTAACACCAAAAGCCAAAGGCTTATGGCAGGACAACCTTACTTAAACGTTGGTAAGTATCAAAAACTCAAACCAATAAAGAAGTAAAGGAAATAAACTAAGTTATTACAACATTCATCTCAAGTGCATAAAGAAAATTACAACATTCATCACCACACATACATCACAATCATCATCCAAACTCCGAGAATTATAGTGGTTCATGTGTGTACACCAACTATTCGCAAACAGCCACACAACTACTCCACTCCCAATATCCACACCCACGGGATATTGGCTTTCACTAAGAAATAAGGTTTTCCAAGGTTCACCTTAAAACCTTCACAATTGTGTTTTCCAAATGGGCTTACACAATCACAAAAAACCCCATAATGAGTTTTTCCTAGCTGAATCTCACAAATCAAAATTGTAGAAAATGAAATTGTACTTATCTGATGATTCTTCTTCCGATGTAGCCCGGTAGAACCAATTTGATGTAGACATAGATGTTTAATGTCCAATCTCACAAATGAAAGGGTTCTAGGTCTAAATGATTTTTAAATTAAATTAGCTTAGGCTAGCTTGATTTAATTTTCATCTCAAAAGGGTAAATCACAATTCTCCTTTTTAATACAATAGAGTTGAATAAAGAGATCATAAAATTAAATACAAAAAGCTATAAAAAGAATCTAAAATGAATAACTAATAGCTTTACAATTACAGGGACTTATCTCTTAGAGTGATGGCTTGATTAGGCTTGGAATGAATGAAAAACTCTAAGATTCATCCTCAATTTATAGGTAAAAGATCTATTCACTCGACTGGTCTAAGGGTCGGTTCAATTGGTTAAAGCACTAACCAATTTTTAAAATTTCTGGCGCAATAAGATAAACTCATTACTCCACTAGTCGAGTGGCCTTCTTGACTGGTCGAGCAATGCACTCAACTGGTCGAGTGGGACCAGAAAAGCTTGCTGCATTTAGTGTCGAACACTGTTTGACTGGTCAAGACTATTCACTCGATTGGTCGGGTAATGAGCACGATTGGTCCAGGCACAACTAAAAATTCCTGAAAATTCTCAACAAATCTTGGACTGGTCGAGAAACACTTTGGACTGGTCGAGCCAGTGCCTAGACTAGTCGAACAATGACTACGACTAGTCGAAGAAAAGCTTATAAACTTATACATTAATCCAAATTCAATATGCAATTAATATGACCTAACCTATGGTTAATCTAGGATCGTACCTTGAATGTGAGTTTGAAACATCGAAACATTA
Organism: Magnolia kwangsiensis; assembly: GCA_037074715.1. Classification (NCBI taxonomy): domain Eukaryota; kingdom Viridiplantae; phylum Streptophyta; class Magnoliopsida; order Magnoliales; family Magnoliaceae; genus Magnolia; species Magnolia kwangsiensis. Next base: position 98,455,075 of record CM073572.1, on the reverse strand, counting down.
ATCACTTCGGTAACTCGATTATCTTAAAGTACATGAAGCTTGACCTTATAGTCTTAAACTTGAGCATGATCTTGTGTTCATGAGACTTTAAGCTTGAGGTAGTGATCTTGTAATATGAGCTTGGGTACTTAAAACTTAAGTTAGAGGTAAAAAACTTGAACTTGAGCTTTAAGTTTTTATTCTTATACTTGAACTTGTATTCGACCTTTAGCAATGTTCTTCAACTTAAAAATGTAGAAGAGTTGATGATGGCTTAAAGGTGAACTTTCCATCTTATCATAACAAGATACTAACTCCAAGTGGTTTGGCACAACAGAATTTGACAATACTGGGTGCTCGAATTACAACATAGCACTTACTATCTCCCCCTTTATCAAATTTGTAACAAAACCAACTAAAGAATCATGCACCAGTTTATGCACATCGCAAGGTAATGTTACTACTACTCCCCCTCAATCCAAGTAGGATGATTTGTAGAGTAGCTGTATAAAATCAAATATATATCCACAATAATATGTGCACTTCTACATTTCTCTACAACCACGTCCAAATCTAACAATCATCATACCATTCAAATCATACCACATTTCTCTCCTTTTTGTCACAAAATGATAAAGGAAAAATGATATAAACAGATGATTGAGGTAACATAAAAAAGTAAGAGAAGAGTATGAGAAAGATAACAAGGAATGATACTATCAAGTTCAAGCATCAACAAGCATAGACAAATGTATCATCAACAAGCATAAATATGTCCATAGATGCCCTACGTTAAAACATGTACAAGTATCACCCAAGCAAAAGTAAAGATTAAGATTTAGTATATGCCTATAAATAAAAAGACTAATCAGAACCAGAAGACGGAGCAGGAATAGATGGGTCAATTTGATGTAATCCCTTGTTAATGTGACGAAGGTATTTGCATATATTTGAATTGCGATTCATGGGATACATGAAGACCATCCACCATCTCTTCTAAGGTTCTAAGTCTCTCATCAAAATCAGAAGGCTGAAAATCAGGATCAACCTTAGAATCATTCTAACTCATCAAACAAATCATCAATATTCATGTTGTTAGTAGGTAGTGCCTCATCCTCTCCAAGTTCTTCACTAGCTCCACCAGCATCCCTGTCAACTTGACCAAGAGCCAACTTCAAATTCATCTTATTAATATTTGAGTTGTTGAAGGGAAGTTGAGAAATAGGAGCCTCTCCATTTGGCATGACCACAAGACAATGAGTAGCAATGGTGGTCATCAAGTAAGCGAAAGGAATATCGCTATGCCCCGGATGGAGACGAAATTGAATTATAATATAGAAAATTAATGAAGGAAGACACACATGAATACCAGAAATAACAGAATGAAAAATACCCACCATGAAAGAGATTAATTCAGACTTATTACCATATCTAGGGTATACATTGGAAATGTAGATACGATGAAGTACTATATATCTGGGTAACATATGGCTGGCACGGAGCGTAATCCCGAAATTTCATTCCGAGTTCATGTTGCACAAATTTTTAGTTAAAAGACATTTTTCAGATTCATTCAATCTCTCAGCCAATGTGGATATTGGAATCCCTTTATCATTAACTGGTATATCTAGCAAGTTAGAAATCAAGTGACGATCTACTGGAAATGTACCTTCTCTAAATGTAATAGTGAAGGTTAAATTTTCAATAGAAACATCACTAATACATGCATACATGCCTTGTGCAATGGACCGATATGTGGGTCCACCCCAATTCAAAATGTTATCCCATCCTATAACTACAGGGAGGGGAATGATGTTGAAAGGAACCAGATGGTTGGAATTAATAGTTCGTTCAACAATGAGATTACAGAGACGAATATCCCACACATTCCGGGTCCTCTTCGAATGGTTGAAGAATGTGTACCGAAATAGGTGTAGAATGAGAAGAAGAAGGACCACGAGTAGTTTTCTTCTTAGTTCTACCTTCCATTGCAAGAAATAAAAATTTAATGCAAAAAGGATTTATGGATTTCACCCAAATCAGATTTTTCCCTAAAAATACAAGGAAACGATAAGAAAACTTGAAATAAACACTAGAATCAGGCTAAATGAGATGCAAGGAACCTAAATCCAAAAGAAAAAAAATAATGCACTAACCAAGTTGTATTCGGAGATGGGTTCGACCGGTCGGAGAAGGGGCTGATGGAGAAGATGATGAAAGTGAAGAAAAAGTGATTTTTCTAACAATAAAAGCACCCTACCTGCGCATCTCGACTGATCGAGTACATACTCGATCGATCATGTCATGCTGGTTGAGTATGTACTCGACTGGTCGTGTAGACTCAAAATTTCTCAATTTTATTTATTTTTTTAATTCAAAAATTTGCAAAAAAAATATATACAAAATATAGTACAAACAGACACAGTAATCTCATATCAAATTATACATACCAATATCCAATTTTAACTTAGAGAACCTGTTTTTGTCAAGTTGTTTAGTTAAAATGTTTGCAAGTTGATTTCCAATTTGAACATAATCCAATTAAATAATTTTATCTTCCACTAATTCACAAATGTAATGATATCTAATGTCAATATGCTTAGTTCGTGAGTGCTAGATGGGATTCTTAGAGATATTGATTGTCCTAGATTTATTACAATATAGAACCATAGTATCTTCCACAAATCCATAGTCATTTAACATTCTTTTCATCCACACAAGCTGAGTGCATGCATTTCCACCTGCAATATATTCATCCTCAGCTGTGGATAGCAAAATGGAACTCTGTTTCTTACTATGCCATGAAACTAAACAGTTCCCGACGTAAAAGCATCCGTCGCTGGTAGACTTTCGGTCATCTATATTCCTAACCTAGTCAGCATCCGTATAACTAGCTAACTGAACGTTAGTATCATATGGATACCAAAGTCCTAGTTGGCTGAACTTATGACATATCTCATAATTCGCTTAACAACAATTAGATGAGATTCCTTAGGATCTTATTGATATCTAGCACAGTTATCTATATTGAATGTTATATCAGGTCTGCTCGCAGTTAAATATAGTAAGCTACCAATTATACTGCGATACAACCTACGGTCTACACATTTACCTGTTGCATCCTTAGAGAGCTTAAGAGTCGTACTCATAGGAGTATCGAAGTTTTTACCACTCTCAAAACTAAACTTCTTAACCAAGTTTAGAACATACTTGGTTTTAGAAATAAAAAATTTCATCTTCAAGTTGTTTCACTAGTAAACCTAAAAAGTAGTTCAATTCTCAAACCATGCTCATTTCAAACTTGGACTTCATCAACTCTGCAAACTTACTAGATAAGTTAGAATAAGTAGAGTCATAAATAATGTCATCAACATATATCTATACTATAAGTATGTGATCATTGTATTTTTTTACAAACAATGTCATATCAACACTCTTCATTACAAAGTTATGACTTAGTAAAAACTTAGTCAGTTTCTTATACCATGCCTTGGGAGCTTGTTTTAAACCAAAGAGTGCATTTTTCATACGATAAACATGATCAGTGTATTTAAGGTCTTCAAAATCCTGAGGTTGTTCTACAGATAGTTCCTCATGTAAATCACTATTCAAGAAATCACTCTTAACATCAATTTGATATATTTTGAACTTTTTGAAACAAGAAATAGATATAAATAGTATGATAGATTCAAGATGAGCTATTGGGGCATAGGTTTCATCATAATCGATACCTTCTATCTAAATGTACCCTTGTACAACCAGTCTTCTCTTGTTTCTTATAATATTTCCTAATTCATCAGATTTATTTTTAAAAATTCACTTAGTTTCAATTATATGTTTAACATTAGGTCTAAGAATACCACAAATCATTTCTTACAAATCAATTTATTTCATCTTACATGGCTACTATCCAGTTTTCATCAGTAAGTGCTTCTTTTACATTGACAGGCTCAATTTGGGAAGTGAAGCACACATAATTACATATGTTTTCTAATTGTCTTCGAGTGCGCACACCAATGAGAGAGTTCCCAAGTATTTGATCAGTTGGATGGTCTTTAACTGACCACAGTTCGGTGTCATTTTGACTGGATGAAGAGTCTGGTTTATCAAATATAGAGACTTCATCATCTTCTGAACTAGAGATAGGTGTATTCAAGTGATCATCTATAACCACATTAATGAACTCTTGAATAACACTGGTTCTCTTGTTGAGAACTTGATACGCTTGACTATTTAGAGCATACCCTAGAAAAATTCCTTAGTCACTTTTAGTGCCGAACTTTTCTAAATTTTCACGGTCACACAAAATATAGCAATTGCTGTCAAAAACTCGAAAGTATTTGACTATGGGCTTCTTATTGAACCACAGTTCATATGCAGTCTTATCAATTTGATTTTCTAGTATAAACACAGTTTATTATATAGCATGCAATATTTACACCTTCAGCCCATAGATTTTTAGGTAATTTCATATTATTTAACATAACATTGGCCATTTCTTGAAGCATGCGGTTTTTCCTTTTAACAACCTCATTTTGTTGAGGTGTCTTAGGTGCAGAAAATTCATGCGATATCATATGATCGCTACGGAACTTCTCAAAATTATTATTATCAAATTTCAATCCATGGTCACTTCGAATTTTCAAAACATTTGATTCCTTCTCAATTTCGATACACTTGAGTATCATTTTCACTTCATCAAGAGTTTCAGACTTCTCTCTCATGAAATCTACCTATGAATATCTGAAAAAGTCATCCACAATTACTATAAAATATTTCTTTCCACCTCAACTCTCCGTTCTAGTAGGTCCAACGAGATCTATGTGAGGAGTTTAAGGGGTTTAAATGTGGCACTGGAGTTCACTTTCTTGTGACTACTCTTATTTTATTTTTCGATTTGACATTTGTCATAAATTTTATCCATTTTCTTTAATTTGAGTAGACCTCTTATGAACTCGATTTTGCTCAGTCTATATAAATTTCGGTAGTGTACATGTCCAAGGCATTTATGCCATAATTCGGTCTCATTGGTTTGGACCATGATACACAATAATTTAGACGAGCTAGAGTCACTGATTATATTGCAATTCTCAGATGTTCTGTGACTAGTCAATATCACAAAACCTTTCTCATTAGAAATCTCACATCCTTGATTAGTGAATTTTACACTATGTTTATTATCGTATATTTTTTAAATGCTTAAGAGATTATGTTTAAGACCTTCTACAAACAAAATATTCTCAAAAGGAGGAAGATTGAAGAGTTGAATCGTACCTTAGCTAATTATTCTGCAGTTGCTACCATCATCAAATGTGACTGAACCATCAGTCATATCTTTGAAGTTGGTGAATAAATCTTTGCTGCCTGTCATGTGTCTAGAGAAACCACTGACTAGGTACCACTTTGATTGACTCGAAACCTTGACAGCAGTGTGGGCAACCAAACAAGTAACCTTAGGGACACATTTCATTACCATTTTGGGTTTTGGAGCACTGTTGATTTTTCTGTGCTTATAGTTGTTATACATTCTACCATTAGAGTTAGATTTCAAAAGCACCTTGAGTAAATCCACAATCTTCTCAGCTAAGGGGTTATAATTTTGATTTCTATGATCGATATGGTTAATATTAGATTTGGTAGTTTGAAAAGTTTTTAAATTTTTAAAACTATTTTGATTCAGACTTTTTCCTTTTGAGATGGATGACTCTCCTTTAACAAACTAAGGAGGAGTATTCTTATTTTTTAGAGGCGTATTTTTATCATAACCCAGACTAGATCTATCTCCACATTTCCTTGATCCAGTTAGCAATTTTTCTAGTTTAAGATCACCCTGGGCATACCTCCAAGTATCCTTTGAACTTAAGAGAGAAGAGACTTCTAGTTTTAGTTTTTCATTTTCTGATTTTAGATATTCAACTTGGGAAGTTTTGAAATATAAATCACATTTAGCCTTTTCAAAACAATCAGAAAGATTCGATTTTTCTAAAACAATGTTTTCAAAATCTTCTTTTAACTTTAAAAGCTTTTCTTTTTGAAGTATAAATTTTACAACTATCTTACAACTTTCCCTGTATAAGGCATTATAGGCATTTTGTAAATCATCATTGTTTTCAGGGTCACTCCTCAAATTTTCATCATAAGTTGAATCACAATTCTCTGAGGAAGTGACTCAGGTTAGAGTCATTAAGGCCTTGATCTCATTAAAAGATACAGGTTCAGAATCATCTAACTCAGAAGAAGCTTTAAAGCAAGACGATTCATCCCATGTGGCCAACATACCTTTCTTCTTTGATTTGTCCTTCTTTGGACACTTGTTTGTCAAATTCACGTATTCGCGAAACATTGGTTGTCTTTAAGAGATTTTTAATTTTTAGATTTACTTTTTTCCTTCTCATAGAGTTTTTGAAAATCAACTCAATTTTTGCTTTTGAAAATCTTATAAAACTTCTTGGCTAATAGTGTCATATCATCCTCTGAATTTTCACAATCAAAATTACTAGTATTATCTTGAAAATTACATTTAGATGACTTAAGGGCTATGGACTTACCTTTAGGAGCCTTGAAATTTAACTCATAGGTTTGTAAAGAACCGACAAGTTCTTCAACCCTCATCTTACCTGAATGGCAATCACCTTAGAATTGAACCTTTCACGCAATGAGCACAGTATCTTTACACAAACTTTACTTTCTGGGATGTTATCTCTAAGACCCCACATTGAGTTGACTATGTCATTCAGTTTAATATAGAAGTCCATGAATATTTCACTTTCTTCCATACATATTTCCTCAAATATAGTGGTGAGGATTTGAAGTTTTGACTTTTTTACGATAGTCATACCCTCGTGTGTCATTTCTAAGATATCTTAGGCTTGCTTTGCAATATCAAAAGATATAATTCTTTTGAATTCATCCGGTGATAATGCGAAAGTGATTATAATTAAAGCTTTGGCATTGACACTACTCTCATTTTTCTGAAGAGTGGTCCATGAATAATAAGGTGTAACTTTAATAGATTTAGTTCCACCAGTGCCTAGAACTTCAAACGTGGGTGGGTTTCATCTAGTCACTGTGGCTTGCCACACACTCTCATTGATAGACCTCAAAAAGATTCTCATCCTGTCTTTCCAATAAGTATAATTGGAGCCATCAAAAGGTGGAGGCCTAGTAATAGAGAGGCTATCAAAATTTGATATATTAAAAGCTCAAGATCACTTAACTCAGGAAATGAATCCAAATGAATGAGCTATTAGGCTTTGATACCACTTGAAAAGGCCAAGCAGGAGGTGAATAGGATTATGCTAAATAAAAAAATAAATGTGCAATATAAAGATAGATAACACAATTAAATAGCACCCTCAAATGCACTAGTCTTAAGAGGTTGATACAAACTAAGTTTTAAGAACAACCTAACACCAAAAAGCAAAGGCTTGTGGCAGGACAACCTTACTTGAACGTTGGTAAGTATCAAAAACTCAAACCAATAAAGAGTCAAAGGAAATAAACTAAGTTATTACAACATTCACCACAAGTGCATAAAGAAAATTACAACATTCATCACCACACATATATCACAATCATCATCCGAACTCTGAGAATTATAATGGTTCGTGTGTGTACACCAACTGTTCATAAACAGCCACACAACTACTCCACTCCCAATATCCGTACCCACGGGATATTGGTTTTCACTAAGAAATAAGGTTTTCCAAGGTTCACCTTAAAACCTTCACAATTGTGTTTTTCAAATGGGCATACACAATCACAAAAACCCCACAATGAGTTTTTCCTAGCTGAATCTCACAAACCAAAATTGCAAAAAATGAAATTATACTTATCTGAAGATTCTTCTTCCGATGTAGCCTAGTAGAACCAATTTGATGTAGACATAGATGTTTAAGGGTTCTAAGTCTGAATGATTTTTAAATTAAATTAGCTTGGGCTAGCTTGATTTGATTTTTAATCTCAAAAGGGTAAATCAGAATTTCTCTTTTTAATACAATAGAGTTGAATAAAGAGATCACAAAATCAAATACAAATAGTTATAAAAAGAATCTAAAATGAATAAGTAATAGTTTCACAATTGTAGGAACTTATCTCTTTGAGTGATGGCTTGATTAGGCTTGGAATGAATGAAAAACTCTAAGATTTGTCATCTATTTATAAGTAAAAGATTTTTTCCCTCAACTGGTCTAAGAGTTGGTTTGACTGGTCGAAGCACCAACCAATTTTTAAAATTTCTGGCACGATAAGATAAACTCATTACTCAACTAGTCTAGTAGCTTGCTCAACTAGTTGAGTGGCCTGCTTGACTGGTTGAGCAATGCACTCGATTGGTCGAGTGGGACTAGAAAAGCTTGATAAACTTTGAGTCGAGCACTATTCAACTGGTTGAGACTGTTCACTCGACTAGTTGAGCAGTGTGCACGACTAATCTAGCCACAACCAAAAGTTCCTGAAATTTCTCAAAAAATTTTAGACCGATCGAGCCAATGCCTGAACTAGTCGAACAATGACTAGAACTAGTCGAAGAAAAGCTTATAAACTTATACCCCAAATTCAATATGCAATTAATATAACCTAACCTATTGTCAATCTAGGGTCATCATACCTTGAACGTGAGTTCGAAACATCGATCGCTTCGGTAACTCGATTGTCTTGAAGTACGTGAAGCTTGACCTTGTAGTCTTGAACTTGAGCATGAGCTTTTGTTGATGAGACTTTAAGCTTGAGGTAGTGATCTTATAATATGAGCTTGAGTACTTAAAACTTGAGCTAGAGGTAAGAAATTGAACTTGAGCTTTGAGTTTCTATTTTTATACTTGAGTTTGTATTCGACCTTTGGCAATGTTCTTCAACTTGAAAATCTAGAAGAGTTGATGATGACTTAAAAATGAACTTTTCATCTTATCATAACAAGATACTAACTCCAAGTGGTTTGGCACAACAAAATTTGACAATACTGGGTGCTCAAATTACAACATAGCACTTACAAATTATCATGAGGCTTTTCTCACTGCTACAATCTTGCAGGAGCTGAGTGTAGGCGTAAGAGTCCTGTAATACTTTCCTCTCCAACTTCCATAGAAAAGCCTAACAGAAGCAGATCTAAGTGTTAGGACTATAATTCCAATATGGGGACCTAAGATCTGTGCATTTGGGCTTTCAATATAATCTCTATTCAATGCTTCAAATGCTCTCTATAATGCTCTTATGTTGGGTTACAAACCCAAATCAATCGAAATTGCATATGGTTGAATTGCAATAATTAGTCTTTGTAAATTGGAAATGGCTAGTTTCTAGCTGCACTGAAAAGAAACAGAACTGCAATGAGGGATACTTCCTCGTAATGAATACTAGGAATCCTCCTGATTTCTGCCAATTGCTCTTCGACTACACTGAAATTTCATAATTGAATTCATTTGTGCATCCAAACATCACACAACATGCACGCACACACATCAATTGCTCTTCAACTCCACTAAAAATTTCATAATTGAATTGCTCTTGGACTGCACTAAAATATCGTTCTGGAATTGTTTTTTTACTACACTAAAATTTCATAATTGAATTCATTCATGCATCCAAATGCCACACAACACGACCACACATGCACCAAAATGCCCTCTTGGGAAACGGTTCTCGTGGGAACTTCATGAGAACTTTCGACATGTGATGTGGGCACAAAATCATGAGAACTTTTGACATGTGATGGTTCCGTAGAAGAGTCACCTCACAAAACCCCCTGGGCTAACGTTTAGCCTGGTCCAAAAATCTGGTGTAACAATGACAAAGCACGGTCTATATATGTATTTATGTGTGTAAAATGACAAAGCACGGTCTGAATGAATTGAATTAGCAATTAGCAAAATGAGGCGGCACGGTTAGAAAACTGGTTGCAGGATGCCGGCTTTAGAAATGAAAGAACCAGTGCAGAAAAGAAGCCAGTATGGCAGGCCTAGGCTCGAGTTCAATAAAGAGAATGAAAACTGTTTGATGGTATATTTACAAATCTCATGAGTTTGGTGACTGATGGATTCGTAAAATCAGCTAAAAGGGATCTGCATTGTCACCCCAGGTATCGTCACCATCAGTAAAACTCATTAAATACTCCATGAATGCTGCATTCTGCAACCAGTCTCCGCTGCCACCATCGGCCAAATGTCGCCCGAGCAATGGGAGGATGTGCATCACCACGTCTTTCCAAGACGAAAAGCGGCACAATAATATTCTCTTGAATTTCATCTGGAAACAGACCACAAGCATTTTCCATCACCTTCCACACCATCATCAATGTACGTCAGCATCATCAAATTCATTGTCACCGACATTATTGAAGCCGCCGGCATTGCCGGCATCATCCAAGCCACCGCCACGATCAACATCATCAGAGACATCATCATCATCAACATCATCATTGCAGTCGTCGTCATCGTCGTCATCGTCGTCGTCATCAATATAATCATCGTCATCGTCATCGTCGTCGTCGTCATAGTTGGAAGAATCATCATCAAAAACGGCAAAGCAAGCAATTCGACCGGCTATCAGAACCTTCATAACAAGGACCAGCAGAGAGATTAGAACTTCCTCTGCTATCCAGAAAAAATTATACTGACATGCAGCTAGATGAGTTATTTGATGCCCCAGCATTGAGTATGAAGATCCATATGCATGAGAAATGCCACGTGGTGCAAACGTACCTAAATCCAAAAGATTTGAATTGTGGGCCCCACTGCATATGGGGCATAGCCCCAAAATGAGATTGGAGATGATCCCCAACTCTGGTTAATGGACATTTGTCTGTTGAATTTCGGCCGTTGATGATTTTTCATGTTAACCGTCCTTTCTATCTATAAAATGCAATTTGGGATTTGAACCATCTACAGTGGGGGCCATGATTCAGATGGTCTGGATTGAGGCACATGTCTACCACTGAGGCTGTGCAGATATGAATCATCATGCTCAGTCATACATCTGATAGCGTGAAGCGTGAGATCAGAATGATGAAGAGATAGCTGTGTAAGTACATACCTCTTCCAGGTTTACAGGCAGTGAGGCCCGCTCTGTTGCTTTCGGGGTCCATATCTTGATGTCGTTCTCAATGCCGCTGCTCGCTAGCATGGGGACATGTGGGTGAGGTTCAATACAGTTCACCACATGCTTGTCAGCTTCCATAACGCGCAAGAGATCCCCTCCTCGCTTTCTCCAAATGAAGATCCGACCACAATCTGATCCACTGACCACATACTCACAATTCGGACCAAAGAAGCTCACACCCTTCACAGTCTCCAAGTTCAGATGCCCCTTGTAAACTTGGGGTCCTTGTCTAGCATCAGCATCCATATTGGATGGAGATGATGAATCTGGATCAGGTCCTGTTCCAGCATCGGATCCCTTGGATGACCAAGATGCCAAAACCGGATCAGGTCCTATTCCCAAGTCCTTTGAGAAAAGATAAATTTGCTCATTGTTATAGGAAACTAGCAGCTCGCTCTGATCTGAAAAGGCCAGTCCTGTGATTCCGGCTCGTTCATAGGCATAGCCAATCAGATGTGAGGGACAGAAGCAGTCTGTAGGATGACCATAATCGGTCGATCCATCCCGCTTATACTTGCGAATATCGTAAACACGAGCATATTCATCTGATCCAGCAATTGCAAAGAGATTTGGGTTCCTCGGGTCTATTGCTATTGCATTTAGAAGGATGATTGGCATGAGACGTGATTTATCGACAAAAGAACGGCAAGTGAAGAGCCCTGTAGCTGTTTGTGTTCGCAGATCAAACTGCCAAAAGAACTTCATTAGAATAGCACTTTAGTAGCAAATGAAGCATGGAAAATGCCGGAAGATAAGGCCTCTTTGGAATGTCCATGAAATGCAGACAGAAGCATTTCTCCAGTGTCTCAAATGAGAATGAGGAGCTAAATGATTACATGGATGGGAGCATTCAGCACAAACCGCCAACCACATTTTGCGAAATGCATCAAAAAGATCTGATAGTGCATAAATGGGAATGGTACAAGCTGCATTCCACTCATTCTCATTCTGGGATACATCCAAACAGGCCCAAAGACTTAGAGATGTTCACAACTCACATGCTGTACCAGCCCATCTTCACCACAGCTATAAAATGTGTAAGGACTTCCAGGCTCAATAGCCAACTTATGAACACGACCTTCATGCTTGCCCAGATTTACCGTGTCAACAGATCCGCCTTCTAGTAGCTGAGCAAGTCTCACCTGATGGAAAATCATAATATAGAGGTTTGTTATCCATTCATATACTCCATAGCATCGAATGAGGAAGATAATAGTGTGATGGAGGTTCCTGGTTCCCAACAATGACATCAACACAATCCACTAGCATCGAAACACAAGTGAGATGTTCTTGGGAACTAGTGTAGGGCAGAAAAGCTGAGAAAAATGGAATCCCATTTAATGCAGGTTTCATTTTCCACTTGGCCAAACACTATTCACCTTTTTGGCCTGGTAGTCCTACCAACTGGTATTGGGCACTGCATCAAAAAACTACCTAAAAGAAGGTTGCCGAAGAACAATGAGTTAGATTATCTGTATCAAACATAGGAGAATACCTGGCCATCTGCAGCACAGGTGACGATCCTCTGATCATCTGTGAAAGGCATCATCTTCGCTTGAAGAACATTGTTCGTGTGCCCAGAGTAGAATGTCAATTTAACAAGCCCTGCCTCCCAGTTCCATAGCATTATCATTCTATCGTCGGAACCCGACGTGAGAATGTCACCGTCTGCATTGAAGCTCACTGTGTTCACACAGCCTCTATGTTTGTCCAGCTTCTTATGGATACCAAATCGCAGAACAAGATCCTGGGCCACGAAAACGATAATAAAAGCTGCAATTCAGAAACCTTGGGAATCACAGATGGGGTTAGATGGCATGGCATTTCTATAATTTCTGGTGTAGAACAAAAACTAAGTGGAAATTTGACCTCAGTGACGACTACCAATTTCCTTATCTGTTGGGTTGAACCCAAATTGGACAAAAATAGCATATGCGTCCATGGCCCAGACCATTCAGCAAGACCTACTGTCAAAGTGTCCACGGTAGAAAAATCACCCTAATCAAATCATCTTAACCATCCGATCGATGACCTACAATGATGGAAGTATAGCATACTGGCAATGGTCAACACAAAGTGAAAAGGTCCAACAATTGAGCAACTAGGATCTTCCAATTCATGCAATAATGAATGGTGATCCATGAATGGCAGGACCCACCTAATGAATGGACCACAAGGACTTTCTGTGCTACACCCAATAACAAAATTGGCGCACTGCATGCAAGATATATTAATCTCACCAGTTCATGCCCAAAGGCGGGCATACCCTTACTAGTTCAATTACTTTGGCAATTGTATTTCCTTGAATGACGCAAGGGGCTACAAAGGTGGCTTGCAGTACCATGGTGATTGTGTGGTTTAAAGGCAAGTTTCTTGCTGAACAGAACTTGGTACATTGCCAGGTGAAGGAATAAAATCCCAAACAGATGACCGATGCTTGAGCTGAAATTGTTAGAAAACAAATGCAAGATATTTATAATAATAATATTTTAAAAAAAAATGAAATGAAATTAATGCAGGAGCATTTTCACACCAGGCTCGAGTGGAATGCAGGGGCACACTCGGGGTGAGCGGCCCGTGTGAGGCAGGTGGCTCATGAGAGGCAGGCCCCACCCGCGTGAGGCGGGTGGCTCGTGTGAGGCGGTACCCATGTGATTTGGGGCCCACGAGGAGGGTTCGGCAAGGTCCTAACCCATGAGATGAGGGGCTTGGGCTATGAGATAAAGGGATTGATTCGCCATGCTCTAACAGTTCAAGCTTTTAGAGCAAGTGGTTAATTGTCTTGCTTCAAATTGGTATCAGAGCGGGAGGCCTCGTGTTCGAGACTCCTCATCGAAGGCGATTAATGCAGAGGCATTTTCACACCGGGCTCAAGTGGGGTTGCCTGTGGGATGCAGGGGCGGTACCCATGTGATTTGGAGCTCACAAGGAGGGTTTGGCCGATGTCCTAACCCATGAGATGTGGCGCCTGGACTATAAGATAAAGGGATTGATTTGTCATGCTCTAACAATTCAAGCTTTTAGAGCAAGTGGTTAATTGTCCTACATCAGAAATGAAAAGAAAATGACATATTGCACGATTGTTTTTTTTTTTTTTTCCAAAGGTATAATTGAAATGTCATAAAAGATGACAGACTTGTTAGATTTGATTTGAGACACTGGTATAGTACAAGGCAAATAGCCTATTGTCCATGCATGAAGTTGGACACTTGTTGTTTTGACCAATGCCTATTCCGACTGCTAATGTTGGTTGGACTCACCTGCAGCCAATTGGAACATAATGCAGCACATCAAACAAGGATATAAATGGGCCGACCAGCCTATCAGGCTGTTGGGCTTGACTAATGGAGGGGATTTTCACACCAGGCTCGAGTGGGGTGGCCTGTGGGAAGCGGGGGCACACTCGGGGTGGGCGGCCCGTGTGAGGCGGAATCCATGTGATTTGGGCCCAAGAGGAGGATTCAGCCAAGGACCTAACCCATGGATGTGGGGCCTTAGCTATAAGATAAAGGGTTTAATTCACCCTGCTCTATCAATTCAAGCTTTTAAAGCAAGTAGTTAATTGTCCTGCATCAAATTGGTATCAGAGCAGGAGGTCTCATGTTCGAGACTCCTCATCAAGGGTGATTAATGCAGGGGCATTTTCACATTGGGCTCGAGTGGGGTGGCACTTGTGTGAGGCGGAACCCATGTGATCTGAAAAATCTATTCATCCCTTTCTATTAATGTGAAACGGGCTTGAGTCTATGAATTTTAATCCGGCTCCAGCATGGACTTGGCCTATTAGGTTCAGTTAGGCTCCAACTCTAGCCGCCTGTTTAATTTTATCAGAGGTGTTCAGGCTTACATATTTTGATATGAGAAATACACCCACATGACTTCAAACAACCTATGGGACCTTTTTAGAGGCATGAAGCAGTGAAAGAGAATTGGCAAGAGAAACGAATACACAAATAAGCAATCTTAAGCAACTGTGCTAAAAGAACTTCAAACTGATGCTAGAACGAAACCATGGAATTGTTTAGGAAGCTGAAAGTTGAACTTAATGCAATTTCAACTCCCACACGTGGAATTTTTATTTTATTTTATTTACATGTAGCATGTGTGAATATGAA
This sequence comes from Magnolia kwangsiensis, assembly GCA_037074715.1. Taxonomy (NCBI): domain Eukaryota; kingdom Viridiplantae; phylum Streptophyta; class Magnoliopsida; order Magnoliales; family Magnoliaceae; genus Magnolia; species Magnolia kwangsiensis. The sequence continues at coordinate 98,439,887 of CM073572.1, read as the reverse complement.
ATGAAAATCTCTAAAAGGTCATAAATGTTCACTTAAAAGAACTTTGTGATGCAATTCTTTGCGGAGACATGAAGAATGACACATGACCAATCTCCATTACAGCAACTTAATAATTCAAGATTGGGGCTGAGAATTAGGAAGGAAATCATTTAACGATTCAAAAGAAAACGATTAATTGATAGGAACCAGCGGCTGCACCTTTCATAACAGCAAAATAATAATAATAATAATAATAATAAACAAGAAATAAAAAAATTTGATGAATTAAATATTTAGGGCTGAAGTCACATAAGTTGCAGTTCTTCTAGTGGAGTCGCACCACTAGTGGAGCATCACCTCAAGATGAAACCTATCACAAGATCTATCAAAGGGGAAATAACGAGCATCATCTCGAGAAGAAAGCCCATCACAGTATCTATTGAAGTGGAAATAAACTGATTTCATAGCATCCCCAGAATGGCTTTACATATTCTTATTGTGTTTGTCTTAAACTTTTCCTATTCTAACTCTAATTCTAACAATTAGACAAACTAAACCAAAATTGGGAACTCACTGGACAAGAAACCGTCTTGAGAAGGTAATGTTTGTTTTTGTTGAATACAAAATATGGACATGGAAAGCGAACATTAGATCCATAGGAAATGGTTTCCTAGGGAAAATTGTCATTTGGTTGGCAGTGCAGTTTTCTATGGATTCATGTGCAACTGAAAAAATGTCAACAATCAAACACTTGCCCCTCCTCTAGGTTGAAGTGAGGAAGAAATTCCCTAGGCCAAGCAGTGAAGAACATCAATAAGGTGGACCTCCCTAGAAAATAAGGGAAGATTTCGAGGTGATTAGATTAAATGCACGGAAAGCTCACTTATAACATGGACCTCCACATCAAAGTGAGCAGTTTTGCATTTGACTGCATCAGTCCCTGGACAAGAACTTCCATTTGTGTGGGGATGTCCACAAGTTTGAATGTTTTTTCAAGGGAGAAGCTGCAATGCAACTGTCCATCGGCAAAGGCTTCCACGAAAATTATCTACTCCACATCCCTATTGCGATTGTACTCTAGAAGATGCAACCCAACAATACATGGCCTTAGGAGAGCATATTCGCATTTGAGGACCCACTCATTGCAGGGCCCGGATCTCTTGGTGTGTCCCCTGTTTGTGCATGTGACATTGCTCAACTCTGTAATATATGCTCATGTGGATGTGGTACATTCTTCAAAAGAAAGGACTCTCAGGAGGTGTGATGCAAATGCAAAATCTGGGCATGAAAGGAGACACCTACCACACATCCAAACATGCATCTTGACATCCATATCCCAGACTTAAACCCTTGATATAGACACCTTTGTCTTAATGCATGCATCCAAATGATTCTAAGATTTGGGGTTTAGGAGGGAGAGGATGAGTATTTGGGTTGGGCAAAGGGCATTCTGATGCAGGACACATGATTTAATGCTAGCATGCAACGTAGAGATTATGAAAGAGTCCATAAAGTAATTCAATTAACAAAAGATGCTAACCTATCAAGTAATTAAGAGTAAATAATAGGAAATAAAATCTGATTTAACATAAAGCACATGTCCACATGCTAAGAAATCACATAAATCAATCAAAACTAGGACCGATGGAAGGATAGAACTTCCAATTTAACATAGGCACGTTCCACACTCAATAGACAGATTTGTCGGTTTTATGATTATGTTTAAGAAGGGAAAAATCTGAAATTTGAAAAATTAGGATTCATGGGAATTGGAGATTTTGGAATTAGGGGTTTTAGAAACTGGAGAAAATAAGAAATTAAAGATCTAGGGTTTAGAAGGTTGTAATAGAAGGAAAAAGAGGAAGACAAGAGAAGAAGAAAATACTTTTCAAAGAGGAGAGAGAAAGGATGTAAGATGAAGAATACCTTTTGAAGAAGATGAAGAGGAAGGATGTATTTGGAATCCGCCACCAAACAAGCTTCTACCCTTCCACAATTTAATTGAAAGGGAGAGTTTTTTTTTTTTTTTTTTTTTTTTAAAAAAAAAAAAAAACCCTAGAAAATACAGAGGAAAATTCATTCACACGAGAGCTCCACTCTTCTTCTCTTTTTTTTTCTTCTCAATAACACCACTAGGGTTGGAACTCCACCCCCTTTGTGCTTTTATAATTAAAAATTCGAAATTAAATCCAGCATAATTACAACTATGCCACACACTTAAGTGAAGTGGCTGATCATCCAAAATAAGAAAACTAAAACATATATTATCAATCTCAACCATCAAATAACTCCTAAAAATAACAAAAATCATAAAGAAAGCAAGATCAGAGTCCAATGGGCCCAAATCTAAAAGATCTGGTGACCCGATGACTTGATTAACAAGATCCAACGGTCGGATCAACACGAAATAGAAATCTTATGATTAAAATGATCTCCTAAGTAGTCCACATGCATTATCCCAAGGTGGGGTCTTCCTGATGCACATCTAATGCATGTGGGGTCTTCAAAATGGCCTGGTGGACCCCATCTGGAACTCATCTCCCATCCACAAAGAAAGCTGCACTGATGTCGGTGGTCGTCTTCGTATCTGGTACACTCGAGTAGGTCATCTGATGTCCCCATCACGTTGGCTATTCTTTCTTATGTCTCTCTATGGTGCTAGGTGCAAAAGATGTGAATGTCAAGTGGAGCTATGAGTTACTAAGGGGAAGGCCTTAACGGAGCATTATCTTGCAGAGAAACCTTTTGAAATCACTAGGGGAGATGTTCATTGTTAGTTGGGTTGAAAGACAGGAAGGTTTGGAAATTGTCCTTTGATGGCATCCTCAACTCAAAATCCTTTTGGCTTTGGCTTTGGGTGAAGCAGTCCTTAATCTAACATTTGGACCAATAGATCTACTAGGTCCCACCAGAAGTTTAAGCCTTTTATTGAAGGCTAATGGTTAATAAAATCCTTACGATTTAACAACTTCAACATCAAAAACATCGTCATCCAAATGTTTTCTTCATGCATAAATCCTCTTAAGTTCAACGAATCACCTCTGTTTGAACCAGTGTTTCAAATAGCGCCCGTAGCGTAGCGGTAGCATACGCTACGCTACATAGCATAGCGTGGCCGTAGCGCTACGTAGCATCCCAAATAGCATAAATCCCTTGTAGCATACACTAAAACTACGTAGTGCGTAGCGTCCGTAGTATAAGCTACAATGTATTTTTTTACTGTTCTAGTTTTTTATTAATTTTTCACATTTTCTTTGTTTCTAATATTAAGGAATGTGCCACTTGTATTGTACTTGATACTTTTAACCTATGGGATTTTTATTTCTTTTCATAATTGTGACTTGTGGTTTCAATTAGACATTATTAATTAGAGTGGGTTGCTTAGAAAGTTGTTGATGAGATAATTATTTGATTTGGCTTATATATGTGGATTGGCTTTTGAAAAATGATAACTAATAACTTTTTGAACATGCTTATAATTGATAAAATGAATCATCTTTTAAACATTTTTATATTTTTTTTTCCTTTTTATCACTATTTATTATATTTGTCCTATTTTAAAAATAAAAAATTGAAGTATCGTGTAGCTTACGTTGCACGCTATATATTTACGCTACACGCTATAGAGGACTGAGTGCTACGCATCATGCTACTGCTATTTAAAACACTGGTCTGAACTGCATTGCGGCATGACTGCTTCGATGCCTCTTTCACACTTTCTGGTATCCTTTCGATTCTCCAAGGTTCAATAAGTGATGTCTTTGAAAGGTGGGGTGGAGGACCATCTAAATAGAGGGGAAACATTTTTTGGGTAAATGCTCTCCTTTGCCATTACGTGGAACATTTGAAAGAAAGAAAACAAAGAGAACAAAAATTTTGAAGATGTGGTGATTGCCTTAGAAAGGAATTTTGACCAAATTTGAGGATCATTATTATCTTGGGCTCTACCCTCAAAGGAATTCACTGTTATTCCGGTCGGGTCTATCAAAGGATCAAAAGGGGGTGGTGGATAAGTGGCAAATGTCATACAAGTGAAAACTACTTTTGGAGTCATCTAGACAGTGTTTGGAAGCTCAACTTTGATGGTTCATCCTCCCGAAGCAGCAACTAAGGCATTTAAAGAAGTGACACACTTATCCTTGTCACTTTCTACATGTGCTTAGTGGTTGGAGGGAATTCCAAGAATATGATCTCTTTGGCCAAGATTACGAAGAACCTTGGAGACTTGCCTTTATTCTTGATGAGATATGGAAGCTAGCTTCAAGGTTATACATTCAAGTTTATTTATATTGACGCAATTATTGTTGTTGACAATTTAGCCAAATAAAGTGTTTATTACAAATTGCTTTGCGCTAGGAATTTGTACCCATCATTCTAATCATGGTTTGGTGGCTACTCTGACAGTTCTCTTCTGCTAATGACTTGATGAGCCTCTAAGAGGGATGTAATCCCCTCATTGGTACAAATAACATCATTGAAGAAGTAACCATCAAACAGTCATCCACTAGCTTTACCATCTATGAGCTAGAAAATTGGTGCATCTCGATCCCCTTAGTCTTAGCAACCATGGAGTCAACTTCTCCAAGTAGTGTAGCATGAGAGAGAGTGGCAAGAGAATGCATGATTTACCTTAAGAATGTGAAGAAAGACAAATTCAAAGTGTAGTTAATCTCTTGCTTCCTTGTAGGAGTTTCTAATGGTTGCCACTTGCCACCATGGTGGCAGTATTGTATCACCCAATAAGTAGTATGGATCCGTATCAGACCATCTTTAAAAAATAAAAATAAAATAAAATAAATTGTTGTATCAGCCCACATCAGCACCGATATTTACACACGGTATCGGTTGCAACTGATGCATGTATATAGGTAAGTTGGGAAAGTTTGTTTTCACTTGTTTCCCCTCTTTTCCTTCTCCTTTACAATTTTTCATGGTTAGGGATTCTTCTAAACCAATTTCTGACAACATTTATGCCTTCTTCAAAGATCAAAACATGGGATTTGGGCTTGAATCAAAGAATCAAATGTCTAATGATAGATTTGGGGAAATAAAATAAAATAAAATAAATTTTAAAAAAAGGTATTTTTGTTGGTTTTCTTTTCTTTTCTTTTTTCTTTTTAGAAAATTTCAACAACTTTATTACTTTTATTTTATTTCTTTTCAAACCATTTTTGCAATGATGCATGTGTTACTATTATAGGTCTATAGATGCGTTGCTTTAAATCAATTGTTTAACAATTTTTGTGTGTTTGTTTGGGCCAATTTTGGGCATTTTCTAGAAAAAAAAAAAAAAAGAAATTTAATTAAGTATTGGGGAATAATAGACAAGGGTAAATCTATATCTTTTGAGCACAAATATCATCCGTTGTTGGATTTTAATTATAAGTGTATTTTGGCCAATTTCAGCTATTTTTGGGACATGCTGAAAATTTTTAATTGTTTTTCCAAATTAGTTTAAGGGAATTATACATCTAGGTAGGTTTATGCTCTCTGAACAAATATCTACCATCTATGTTCTAGATTTCAAATATGTGCCTATTTTCAGGCCATTTTTTGCGATTTTGGACAATTTCATGATTTTTTTTTTCCAAAATTAGTTTAGGAGAATGAAAAGTCTAGGCAGTGTTCGAAATATTAGTATCGTGTTACATACCACATCATTAGTTACATACCACATCATTGGGATATAGATATGAATCAGTTGTCACACGGGATATGTCGTTTGTATCAAGTAATTTATCGCACTTTTTGAGAAACATTTAGAAAATGGTTGAAATTTTTTTAATGAAATTTCAGGGATTGTTAAAAAAGACCAAAGGGATTGTTAAAAAAGACCTTAATACACACTTTTAAATAATAACACTCAAAAAAGAAGTGAACATAATAGGTTTCCCTTATATAAGGTCCTAAGTTATGCATTGTCTAACTAAACTAATGCAACTATATTCAAATTGAATGCATAACATTTAGAGTGAACATGATGATCATTTCATTAAACACTCGTAAATACTTCGAAATTAGTCTCAATTGGCAACTGGTTGAAGGGAAATTTTAAATTTTTATTTAAAAATTATTTTTATTTTTAAAAAATTGACAAGAATTTAACAAATCAGTAGATCAACCCTCATGCATGCTTTATCTTTCAAAAAAAAAAACCCTCATGCTTGCTTGATTTCATGTTTAGAGTGTAATACTGCGAGTAATTTGGGAGAAATTGGGAAAAATTTTGAATTTTTCCCAAATCAGACCACCTACACTCAAATTTCAAAATTATAGTGTTTACGATGATCATTTCATCAAATATTCCTAAATACTTCAAAATTAGTCTTAATTGACAGCTGGTTGAAGGGAAATTTTGAAAGAAAAATAAAATAAAATAAAAACATGGAGAAAATGAAGAACCAATGGATATCGAAATCAAAGCTCCAACTCCATGATTTTTCATGCAAAACATGAATAATCGATGGATTTATAACCATTTGACACTGATTTAACATAATTTCAACAATATATATATATAAAGAAATTGAAAATGCTCACAGGATCGAACATATGGGATATATTGGCACTACTTGTGCATTTCATATCACACAGGTGGATACAAGATATATCGTGGGTTATATCGGTCGATATCGTTGATATTTAAACCATTGGGTCTAGGTACATCTATGCTTTTTTAACATAGATATACCAGAAGTGACGGATTTTAGTTGTGTATTTTTGGACCATTTTCTGTCAATTTTAAGCCATTTTTTAAGAATTTTAATTGTTCCAAAATTAGTCTTGGGGAATGATAGATTAGGTACACGTTTTTTTTTTTTTTTTGAACATGGAACTACCATCTATTGTTGGATACTAATTGTGCATATTTTTTCCATTTTTAGCTATTTTTAGAATTTTTTTAATGTTTCCATTGATTATGATTTTGATACTTTTGGGCTTTGTTAATTGTTGAATTGCGAATATTATTTAGTCTATATTTTATTTAATGCATCGTTAATTGATGAAGATGATAGTTGAATAATTGATAAATAATTGCATAGTAATATATCATATCATAAAAAGTTCATGGCCAAAAGATTCAACATTGCGACTTACGACAAGTGAAGAAGATGAATTCAAGGCGTAGTTAATCTCTTGCTTCCCTCAAGGAGTTTCTAATGGTTGCCACTTGCCACCATGGTTTGCAATATCAGTATCGTATCGCCCAATTCAGCTATATCATCCAATACGACATACAATACATGGTATGGATCCGTATCAGGCAATCTTGAAAATTTTGTTGTATTAGCACCGATATTTACACACACTATCAATTGTGACTGATGCATGTATAAAGTTGGGAAAGTTTGTTTTCACCTGTTTCCCCTCTTTTCCTTCTCCTATACATTTTTCCATGGTTGGGGTTTCTTTTAAACCAATTTCCGACCACATTATGCCTTCTTCAAAGACCAAAACATGGGATTTGGGCTTAAATGGAAGAATCAAATGTCTAATGATAGATTTGGGGAAATCGGGGAAAAAAAAAAAGTAAAAAAGAGATCTTATTATTTTGTTTAATCTTGCCAGAATGGTGTTGAATCAACATGATAACTCCAAATCAACCAAGTCATGATTTATCATAGATTTGGGAATACATCAATTATTTTTTAATTCACTTTTATTTTCGTTAGTTTTCTTTTCTTTCTTTTTTTCTCTTTTTTGTTTTTAGAAAATTTCAACAACTTTCTTACTTTTGTTTTACTTCTTTTCAAACCATTTTGCAATGATGCATGAGTGCTACTATTATAGATCCATAGATGCGTTGTTTAAATCAACTGTTTACAACAAGTTTTTGTGTGTTTGTTTGGGCCATTTTTGGGCATTTTCTGCTTCTTCATTTTTTTCTATTAAGTATTGGGGAATGACAGATATAGGTAAATCTATTTCTTCGGAACACAAATATCATCTGTTGTTGGATTTTAATTATAAGTGTATTTGCGCCAGTTTCAGCTATTTTTGGGACATGCTGAAAATTTTAAATTTTTTTTTCTAAATTAGTTTAAGGGAATGATACATCTAGGTAGGTTTATGTTCTCTGATCATATATCTACCATCTATGTTATAGATTTCAATTATGTGCCTATTTTCAGGTCATTTTCTGCGATTTTGGGCAATTTCCTGAATGTTTTTCTTCCAAAATTAGTTTAGGAAAATGACAGGTCTAGGTACATCTATGCTTTTTTAACATAGATATACCAGAAGTGATGGATTTTAGTTGTGTATTTTTGGCCCATCTTCTGACAATTTTAAGCAATTTTCTAAAAATTTTAATTTTTCCAAAATTAGTTTCAGGGAATGATAGATTAGGTACACATTTTTTGTCTGAACATCAATCGACCATCTATTGTTGGATACTAATTGTGCACATTTTTCCATGTTTAGCTATTTTTATAATTTTTTTATGTTTCCATTGATTATGGTTTTGATACTTTTGTGCTTTTTTAATTGCTGAATTGTGAATACTATTTAGTCTATATTTTACTTTATACATCATTAATTGATGAAGATGATAGTTGAATAATTGATAAATAATCGAATAGTAATATATCATATCATAAAAAGTTTATGGCCAAAAGATTCAACATCAAAACTTACAACAAATCAACCCGATAGACAGCATTCATAACAAAGAATGGTCCAATACACCATTGAATACATGGTCAAGGATATGCAACAAATCAACCCGATAGACAGTATTCACACACACACACACACACACACACACACACACACACACACGCACACGCGCACGCGCACGCGCACGCGCGCACACACACACACACACACACACACACACACACACACATATATATATATATATTCTTAGATATCTCTTTTTTCCCCTTTTTCCATGACTTTTTTACTCCAAATAAAAAAAATGTCCGAAATGGGTCAAATACCGATATGCGATGCCCTATCATTTAGGTTCCGGGTCAATATTGATATTCAGAACCATGATTGCTACTTGAGGCAAGCAAAAGGTCAAACAACATTTGTATGTGAGGAAAAGTTTAGTATTTCTTTTTTCTTTTTCTCCTTTCTACTAGAATTACCAATGATCAGAAAAAAGAGGCACTTCTTTGGAAAGTCTTTAGGCCATTGGCAACAAACTCGATGATTGTCACTTAAAAATGCGAGTATTTGGAATGCAGTTATGAATGCTCTCATGCATCAAACCATTTAAAAATGGAGCTAGTCCTCTCCAGAAACCACTTGAGAATGGCCATTCCACCCTATCATCAGCTTTTGTAAAGTCGAGCTAGTGAAAGTAGCTTCATACCTAACATAAAGTAAGACCAACTACCATATTTGAAGGAATTTTGGCAGCAAAAGCGATATTGTCAGGTATGTCTTTGGTCGAATTTGGGAAAACATCATACCTAACAATAGAGAGAATGTTGTCTGGCTTATAGTTGCAATAAGCATGAAGTGAAGCTGCAACAAATTCGGTGCAGGAGCAGAGATGCCTCTTAAACAAGTATAAATAGGTAGGAAGCGGGAGCAAGGGCAAGAGTTTGAAGTGGGAGCAAGGGCAAGAGTCTGAAGCAGGAGCAGCACCTAGTTAGGAGGATCCTGCAATTAAGGTCCAGCTTCTGAAAAGAATGTTTGTAAATTATTGGGATGAAATGATCATGTAAGGTACAAGGATTCTCAGGTTTGTGGAAGGTGGAAGGCTCCACCGGTGGTGGGTTGAACTGAATTCTGATAGAGGTTCTATGAGAAACCATGGGGCCAATGTGGTAGGGACTAGAGAGCGTCTCCAAGGACCACCCACAGTGTCTCCAAGGACCACTCACAGTGCACAAGGTTTCTTGATCAATCTGACTTTGGAGGCCCGGGCCTTTGCTGCATGGATCAACATCTAGCCACTTGTGATCATAGTTATAGATCATGAAAACTCGACTCGACTTAAAAGTTTGTCGAGTCGAGCAACTCAGCCTATTCATTGATGTTATCTTTATCTCCAGCTTGGAGATACCAATAATACTGGTAGTATCAGAAATTCCAGGTATCAGCAATGTATCAATATCGCTAATGTATCGCCAGTATTTTCAACTATGTAAACTCCAGGTGTCACATGTATTGCCAATGAATCACCAATATTGTTTTTTTTTTTTTTTTTTTTTTGAAAGATCACGAAGCTTGCATTAAAAACGAAAAGGGAGTACAGGAAAGGAAAAACAGAAAAAGGAGAAACAGAAAGAGGAGAGAGAGTCTGCTGAGAAAGCAGACTCAACTAAACTCCAAGAAACAGAAGGTCATAGCTCTTCAGAGAATCAACTTGACCAGCCCATTCTAAGATTAGACGCTTTGCCTTAGAAGTAACAGCCTGAACAGAATTTGAAGTATCCCTGAAACATCTCCCGTTTCTTTCTTCCCAAACAGACCACGAAACAGCTAGGATAGCCATTCTCCATATCGGAGATCTATGCTTGCCTATATTGACCCCATGCCAAGCCTTGAAATGTTGATCCGTCGATTGAGGAGTACATCGACAGATGCTGAAGCGCATACAGAATTCAGACCAGATTGAGGCTATGACAATGAAGGAGCAGATGATCAACCGATTCTTCACTCTTTATGCAACAGAGGCAGATGTTAACTAAAGGCATCCCTTTTTTCCTTAAGTTGTCCACCATCAGAATTTTCTTCTTACCAACTAGCCAACCAAAGACAGATTGGGGGGGGGGAGTATTTCCAAATATGTTTGAACATATATTCATCATTTCTGACTGGGATGATTAGCTGATTATAAAACGACTTAACTGAAAACTTGCTGGATTTATCTAACAACCATATCAATGTCTTCGGATAATTGGTTTGGCGCAGATCTATAGATGCGTTCTAGAAGATCCGCATACTCCTTGATCTCCCAATCTTGGAGATTCCTCCTACATTCCAGATTCCAAACTGTTTTCCCTGTTGAAATAGAGTAGCAGTCGGCAACAGAAACAGCTTGCTTTGGGGCAGGAAGGAAAATGTTCAGAAACTCGTTTTTCAAAAGAGAATCACCCACCCATTTATCTTCCCGAAAACGAATATTGTCACCCTTTCCTAACTCAAAAGCAATACCTTTAAGGACCTCCTTTTTCATTTGAAGGATACCCTTCCAAAAGGCCGAAGCCTTTTAATGAGACGAATCTTTGGTCCACCAACCACCCACTGATCTGCCATATTTGCTTTTGATAATCTTGTTCCATAGGCTCCCGTCTTCTGTGCCTAATCTCCAAATCCACTTACCTAGGAGCGCCCGATTCACTCTTGAGATCTTTAATCCCTTCTCTACCTTGTTGGAAAGCTTTGCATACTACTTTCTAATCAACAAAGTGAAATTTCTTTTTCTCCTCCTTACCATGCCATAGGAAATCATGTCTCAATTTTTCTAGAGAAGACAAGACTGAAGTTGGACATCTGTATAAAGACATGAAATACACCGGTAAATTTGAGAGAACCGCCTTGATGAGAGTGAGACACCCTCCCAACGACAAGAACTGACACTTCCATTTAGCTAAATATTTCTCAAACCTGTTAATAACCTTATCCCAAGCGGCCCTAGGAGGCGATCCAATACACAAGGGGAGACCAACAAAGGAAGACAGAAGAGACGCCGCTGAACATTCGAAGAAATCTACCCATTTATTAATTTCTTGTTCCTCCATATTCACCCCAAACATCTTAGACTTTGCCATATTCACTCTCGATCCTGAAACTGCCTCAAAGTCAAAACACCGGATCGTAACATGCAAATTATCCACCTTTTGTGGAGTCGCATCACTAAAAATCAAAGTATCATCCGCAAACTGAATATGCGAGATTGGATTAGGCAAACCTTTGACTTTGATACCGCATAAGATGCCAGCTTCTTGCCCTTTATGTAACATCCTGGATAAGGCCTCCCCAACAATGAGAAAGAGAAACAGGGATCATGGATCACTTTGACGCAAACCTCGCAAACTTTTGAAGAAGCCTTTTGGGGACCCATTGAGAAGCATAGAAAAATAAGCCGATCCAATGCATTCACCTATCCACCCACGTCATTTATCACCAAAGCCCATCCACTTCAACATGTATTGCAGGAAGCCCCAATCAACATAATCATAGGCTTTTTCAATATCCAACTTACAAACGATATTCTTCAATCCAGATCTACAATTGGAGTCCAAACATTTGTTAGCTATAAGAGCACAATCTATAATTGCCTGCCCAGGATAAACGCACATTGATTGCCTGAGATTATCTTCCCTATAACCTTTATCAATCGAGAGGCCAATACTTTAGCCAAGATTTTGTAAGGCCCCTTAAGTAGGCTAATCGGTCTAAAATCTTTGAAGGCCATCGCACCCGAACATTTAGGAATTAAGGCAATAAAAGAGGCCCCCAACCGTTTAGATAGCCTACCTCTGTCGTGAAATTCATTGAAGAAATCCGTCACATCATCTTGAATCACATGCCAAAGGGATTGAAAAAACAAAATGGGGAAACCATCCGGCCCTAGAGCTTTGTCTCGCCCTAAAGAATCGATCACCATCTTCACTTCTTCCTTGCTGAATGGAGATTCAATGGTTGCAGCCTCATCTCCCGAAATTGAGTCTAGCTGAAGCTGGTCCAAACGAGGCATGTCCCAATCTTCTCCGTGGAGAAGGGTGCTGAAATGAGCAATTGCCTCTTCTGCTATTTTGTCTTTATCTTCAATACGGTTCTCATTCACTACTATACTGTTGATTTTGTTAATTCTGGCACGCGTACTGGCAATACTGTGAAAAAAATTTGTATTTTTGTCCCCCTCTTTAATCCAATTAGCACAGGATTTTTGTTTCCAAGAGATCTCATTTTCAAAGGCCCTTACTGAAAGAAATTGGATGAGCTGAATTCTTCTGGATAGAATGTCAAGAGACAACAGCCCATCTTCTATGTCAATATCGATCTTATGAAGCTCAGACAAGATTGCATCCGTTTCCACTTCCCTTTTGCACAGGTCCTGAAGTTTCCACCGTTTAATTTTTATCTTCAACAATCTGAGTTTCAAACATAACCTGTAACTAGCAAAACCTTCCACTTGGAGACCACCCCACCATTCCGCTAACGACTGACAAAATCCTTCTATTCTTAACCAGGAGGAATCAAACCTAAATGGTTTCAAACCCCAATTCTGCTCCTCAGCTGAGAGAAGGACCGACCAGTGATCTGATGTAGTTCTAGGGAGGACTGACTGGGAGATAGAGGGGAAGGAATCCAACCATTCGGGGGACAACAGAAACCTGTCCAACCTAGAAAGAGTAGGGCTCGCACGCCCGTTGGTCCATGTGAATCTGGACCCAAGAAGAGGGAGGTCCACTAAATCCTGATCATCGATCCAAGCCGAAAACACTCATCGCTGGCGTAACCTTGTTACCGTGGAATTTTTCTTCAGCAAATCTGATGAGGTTGAAGTCTCCAACTATACAGGCAGGGCCAAAGAAGGACTCTCTATTAGCACTCAGTTCCTCCCAAAAGTCATTTCTGCTAACTTCAAGATTGGGACCGTAAACTGAGGATATGAGACAGCAGAAATCGGATGAATTGTCTTGAAGAATAATTGTCATGGAGAACAGCCCAACCCAATTGTTCAAGAGGGACCACCGAGACGAATTCCAGGCTACCAGAATGCCACCAACACTACCAATAGCATCCAGAACCACCCATTTAGCATTCTTAACCTTCCAGAGAGTACCCAGAAGAGCATCATTAAACTGATGCACCTTAGTCTCCTGTAAGAAAACCACATCAGGATTGCACTTCCCACAGGAATATTTAATAAGCCGCCTGTTCTGCTTAGATCCCACACCCCTAACATTCTAGGGAACTATCTTCATTGGAGAACCGAACTACCTCAAATACCCTGAAGATCTGAGTCAGTAGCAACGCCTTTGGACCTCACAGGACTCGGATCGTTGCATTGAAGCTCTTTGTTGCTGCTTGACTTGGAGAGACAATTTCTGGAGGATTTCAAGGCTAGAAGGGGTCTATCGCGGGTCTCCACGCATTAGAATAGAGCTACAAAATCCTCAGGACAATCCCCAAAAGACAGCCCTAAGGATCTTCCAACATGCCCAATTGCATCTCTAATCCATTTCTTTTTCTGAATAGTGTCTATCAGCTTTGCCTTGATCTGATCCTCTTCTGATTGTTTGTTGTAGACATCCTCCTAATCCGATAATATTCCAGCCCGTACCTGTAATGGTTCTGCTTATATAATTCCTTCTCCAGATCCATCGTGAAAAAGAGAAATCAGAGCTTAATCTGGCCAATCGCAAGAGGACAGGAAAGGGGGGATATGGGAGAAACAGGAGTCTAGATTGTCTGACGTCCATGAATGATTATCGGTCTCCATAATAAAGTCACCCGCGTAAGGAAGGATACAGGAGTCGATCAGACAATCTTGATTCGACAAGCATGCTTTCTCCCTCGAAGACATTTCCCCCATCTGATTCTGTTGAAGCGAAATAAGAAGCTTCCGAAGCATTGCAGAGTTGTAGGGGGGCTCTCTCGGATGAAGCAGGATATCGGGAATAACCTCTACCTCGGCATTGGGATCAATCTACACTCGTTGGTAGGCTCGAGCATTGAAATATTTGTAGGGTCCGAACCATTCTCTGACTGAGGATCAGAACTAATATTTTCCTTATTAGGCTCCACCACCACTCTTAGAAGTGGAAAGACGATTAACAAAACCATTCTGGCGATGGTTGAAAAGCCTAAGGACTCGAAAGAAGTTAAGAATGATGGACTTAGCGACATCCCACATGAGATGAAACTGGAATCTCGAAACAAGCCGATTGCGTCATTCCCCCAACAGTTGATTACCCCAAAACCTCTATCTAACTCCCAGGATATTCTAAAGGTGCTTAAGCAAGTGAAGGTCAATATCCCTTTACTGGATGTCGTTAAATAAATCCCTTCATATGCCAAATTTATGAAAGATCCATGTACAACCAAAAGACGGCAAAACATTCAAAAGAAAATCTTTTTCATAGAGAAAGTGAGTGTCATCCTTAAGCAAGATGTGTCACAAAAATACAAAGATCCCGGTAGCTCAACCATCACATGTAATTGGGAACCACCGGATTGAGCACGTACTTCTTGACTTGGGGGCGAGTGTTAAGTTGATCCCATTCTCGGTTTACGAACAATTGGGTCTTGGTGAATTAAAACTCGCCCGAACCACATTACAACTTGTGGATTGATCAGTCTATGTACCGAGAGGAATGATTGAGGATGTGTTGGTCAAGGTTGATAAATTCTACTATCTAGTAGATTTTATTGTTCTAGATACTCAACCCATTGTGGATGTGAGCACTCAAATACCCGTCATTCTTGGTCGTCCATTCCTTGCTACATCAAATGCCATCGTTAATTATAGGAATAAAATTATGAATCTATTTTTTGGAAATAAAACATTGGAGCTCAATATCTTTTTCAATATGAGAAAACAGACAGAGGATGTAAACGATACCCACAACATTAACATGATCGACTCTTTCATGGAAGATAGAGCATTTTTTACTCTATTCTCTGACCCTCTAGAGACGTGCTTGGCCCACTCCCCTGATTTAGATGGTGACATGATTCAAGAGATAGATGCCTTGCTTGATGCGACGCCGGTACATGAAATTAACTGGTGGAAGCCACAATTTGAGAAATTGCCCCAAACCGATGTAATGCTTCTACCATCTAGTCTCAAGGCACCAAAGCTTGACCTAAAACCCTTGCCCACTGATGTTAAATATGTTTACTTAGGTTTGGATGAGACATACCCAGTGGTGATTTCTTCCCACCTTGAGAAAGAACAAGAGTGCTTATTTATACTCTCATTAAGCATAAAGGAGCCCTTAGATAGTCGATTATGGACCTCAAGGGAATCGATCCTTTGATTTGTACTCACCGCATTCATCTAGATGATAATGCGAAAACCTCCCGACAACCACAATGTCAATTAAATTCAAACATGAAAGAGGTTGTTAAGGGAGAAGTGCTTAAGTTGTTGGATGTGGGTATCATATGCTCTATATCCAATAGTCAATGGGTAAGTCCAACTCAGGTGGTTCCTAAGAAGTCTAGAATCACCATCGTAACCAATGCTGACAATGAACTCGTGCCAACTAGAGTCACTACTAGTTGGAGAATGCACATTGACTACAGAAAGTTGAATACCGTCATAAGGAAGGACCACTTTCTTTTAGCATTCATTGATCAAATTTTAGAAAGGCTAGCTGGTCATTCTTACTACTGCTTCCTTGACGGATATTCGAGCTACAATCAGATAGAGATATCCTTTGAAGATCAAAAAAAGACAACGTTCACATGTTCATTTGGCACTTTGCTTACCAAAGGATGCTATTTGGACTATGTAATGCCCTCGCCACTTTTCAACGATGCATGTTGAGTATTTTTTCTACCATAGTGGAGCAATATTTAGAGATCTTCATGGACGACTTCTCTGTCTTTGGTCCATCCTTCAGCGAGTGTTTGAAAAATTTTAAATGTGTGTTGAAGCAATGTGAGAAAAAAAATTTAGTTCTGAATTCGGAGAAATGTCATTTCATGGTTCCCAAGGGAATTGTTCTTAGACATATAATTTCGTCCAAAGGAATTAAGGTAAACAACGTTAAAATTGATCTTATCTCTAACTTGCCTCCACCCAAGAGCATACGTGACATGTGATCCTTCTTAGGACACGTCGGATTTTATATGCGATTCATCAAGGACTTTAGCCATCTCTCTCGTCCTTTATATAATCTACTTCAAAAGGATGTACCATACGAGTGGACTGAACAATGCCATGAAGTTTTCACTAAGCACAAGGGCAAGTTGACTACCGCTCCTATCATGCAGCCACCCGATTGGAGCATTCCTTTTTAGATTATGTGCGATGCGTTTGACTATGTTATTGGGGCGGTGTTAGGCCAAAGAAAAGAAAAGAAGTCCTATGTGATTCACTATGCGAGTAGAACTCTAAATTCTGCCTAAGTGAACTATTCTACTATGGAGAATGAATTATTAGTCGTAGTGTTTGCTTTGGACAAATTTAGGTCCTACTTGATCGGATCCAAGATCATCATTTATACTGATCATGCAGCGCTAAAGTACCTTCTCTCTAAGAATGATGTTAAGCCTCACCTGACTACATAGATCCTCCTACTCCAGGAATTCTCTGATGAACAATTGTTTAAACTCTCCCAATTACCTTGGTTTGCTGACATTTCGAATTATCTTGCTATAGGTTTTACGCCACCATATTGGACTGTACAAGATAAGAAAAAATTCTTCGCCGAGGTACGTAAGTTTTTCTGAGATGATATTTAGTTGTTTAAATATCGCCCAGACCAAATTCTAAGTAGATGTGTGTCAGACGATGAACATCAGAGTGTCATCTCCTTTTGTCATTCTCAGGCTTGCCAAAATTCTGCAGTGTAGTTTTTACTGGCACACGATGTTCAGAGATACTCATGAGTTTTGCAAAGCTTATGAGCGTTGTCAAAAATTGGGAGGGTTGTCCCGTCAAAATATGATGCCTCTGAACCCCATTCTTATCATTGAAGCATTTGATTGTGGGGCATCAATATCATGAGACCATTCCCCCAATCCTTTGAGAATATTTACATTTTGTTAGTAGTAAACTATGTCACTAAGTGGGTCGAAGCGATCCCGTGCCGAAAAAATGATCATAAAACAGTCATTCAATTCTTAAAAGAAAATATCATTTCCAAGTTTGGAATGCCTCGGGCCATCATTAGTGATGGAGGTTCACACTTTTATAATTGGCCATTTGAGAACTTAATGAAGAAATAAGGCATCTCTCATAAAGTGAGCACTCCATCCCACCCGTAGACAAGCGGGTAAGCCAAGATTTCCAACAGGAAAATTAACCAAATTCTAAAAAAAAAAAAAAAAAAAAAAAAACAGTTAACCTTGACCATAAGGATTGATAAATTTGCTTGATTGATGCCTTATGGGCTTACCGTACAGCTTTTAAGACCCTCATTAGAATGTCTTCCTTTAGACTCGTCTATGAGAAAGCTTGCCACCTACTCGTGGAGCTGGAGCATAGAGCTTACTGGGCTGTCAAAAATTTGAACTTTAATTTGGACAATGCTGGCTCACTGCGCAAACTTCAATTGAATGAACTAGAAGAAATCCGGAACGACGCTTATGAGAACTCAAGAATTTACAAGGATAGGATGAAGGTATTCCATGATAGGAACATCGGAAATCATTCATAACCGGTGAAAAAGTCATTCTATACAATTCTCGGTTACATCTTTTTCCAGGTAAACTTCGATCTTGTTAGACCGGTCTCTTCATTGTTACTAATGTCTATCCTCAAGAGGCCGTCGAGATAAAGAATTTGACGAATGGCAATGTTTTCATAGTGAATGGACATCGTCTCAAGGTATTTGTTAAGAAGTTTGATTCAGAGGACATGTCCATGCCTCTGACTGATCCTGTGTACCAGGATCAAGGTGTCCCGTATCGGTATCGGTTGGCGTATCGGTGACCTCCAAAACCGATACGGATACGGGGGCGTAACGGCGATACGGGGGCGTAACGGCCCGTAACGGCGCAAAAATTTTTTTTTGCCAAAAAAATATGAAAAAATATGGATTAAATCCGGAATATTCTAAGCATTCCAAATATGCATTCATTTATAAAATGGAACATGTTTATGGGGGCGTAACGGTCCACTCTTTGGTGAGAAGTTGTATCGGACTGTCTGATGAATTTATGAACCAGATAACCTGAATTTGACTACAAAATTCATATATTTAATTTTCTAACTATCTACTACCAATGATAGATATATTAGAATGAATGTAATATGTAAATATCTTACATTAGGTGTGTGTTTGCAATTATTTTTGAGAAATTTCTCGAACATACCTGTGCAGTGTGCAGGTGACTGTGATTCATGTCTATGACCTGTCATCCTCAAGTTAAGAATATTAAAAAAAATAAAATTAGTAGTGTCTGATATACTCCCCTGCAACTTGATTAAGGATTACTTGATTGGTTGTCAGGGGAGCTATTTTAAATACAAGTTCGGCAGTGTCAAGTGTGTGCATAATTGCATGGCTTCTTACAATAATACTTGTGAGTTGTCTGCTGCAAAATGCAAATACTTACCTTAATACAAATATATACTCACAATCACAAGTCACCGCCAAAATGAAAATCTGCTTTTTTGTGGTTGCTCGACCTCCACATCATCGTCATCGTCACCATCAGGCTGAGGCTGTCCAATAGGTGTAGGTTCTGCATATTCATAATATCCAGTGCCAGAAGGAAATACTAGATCAACGAAACCAGAGGATGACTGATCCTGACTAGGTAACGACTCTGACCCTGAGTAAGGATATCCACCAGTGCCCGTCGAATAGCCATACTGGTAACCATACTCAGGCTGTTGAGAATCTTGAGATTGAGAGTGCGTCTGCTGTGATGAGTAACTTAGATTTGGATCTGGATATCTATAATCATATGAATATTGATCGGGAGGGCTACTCCAACATGAATGTGATGGAACGGGCTCAGTATAACCATCATAATTATAATCCAATTGACCATAAGAATATCCATCATAATAACCAAGACCATGAGCCTGCTGATGTTCCGGACCTCCCGGACGCGGTGCACCACTAGATGTACCCTCCTGCTGGCTGTATCGTGACTCGGTACACTCGTAGGTTCGACCTCGTGTACCACCTCGTCGATGTTCATCGGCATCGCGATCTGTAGACGGCTGAATAGGGCGTTGAGCAACACCAGAAGTGCCAGCACCAGAGGCAGGGGGGTCATCGTCATCATCATCCGACACGGACACACTACCACTACTCGTACTCTTTTGTTGATCTCGAGGCGTTTCCGTACGTGTCATAAACGCTGCCCCTCTTACTGGGTCCAACACATCTGCACGACTCTCTTGTTGTGCTTTGCGTATTTCTGGGTCATCAATTTTCAATTCTTCACTATCCTCTTCAATTTGCTTTTCCCTTGTTTCCAACCAAGGTAGAAGTGGGTCATCCTCATCATAAATATTGTCCAAGTTTATTGGACAGTAGTCTCCGTCATCGGCAGCTGTAATGCTCCTATGATGTCGTCGCATTCTTAATTTTATATTGTAGTGCATGAAGACAAGTCTATCTAATGTTCTAGTCTGCAATCTATTCCTATTCTTTGAATGAATGAGCGCAAAACAACTCCAATTCCTTTCACGGCTAGAGGAAGATGTTGTCTGGCTCAAAACTTTTACTGCAATTTTTTGGAGAGCCTTCGTACTCTCTCCGAAATTAATCCATCATTCGGCCGGTTGCAACCTAGATACTGCATGCTGTGCAAGAGCATCTCCAAAACTACCAAGGCGATTTCCAAATGTATCTAATTCATTCAACGCCTTTATTTGCAGATCTAAGTCAGGTTCTAATCTCTTTATCACATTTTTTAGCCCGACACGAACTTCATCATCCGCAACAAATGATTGGGCATATCTATACCTAGGATTTAAGTAATAACCTGCTGCATGAAGATCGTGATGGAGTTGTTTTGTCCATCTCCTGTCGATCATCTTCCAATAAGTCTCTCAGCTTCTACAATCACGTTGAATTGCAAGCTTTGCCTTATCCATGGCATCATATAGGAAGCCCATGGTAGGTGCTTCATCGGTTTCAACAAGACGGAGTACCCTCATTAGTGGCTCCATCACCTTTAGGATCGCCTTAACCTTCTTCCAATATTTGTTGTCCCGTATGGTGTTCACAACGTCGACCGGTGTCCCTGATGTCTTCTTCCCATGTTTTGTGTTGAGCCATTGTCGGAAAGCGAACATTTCACTCAACTCTCCCCTATGCTGGAATAAACTCTCTAATGCTATAAAGTTTGTTGCGAATCTAGTCGCCGCAGGCCTCAACAATTCTCGTCCTTTCGTGAACTTTCTCATTATTGCGACTACTTGATTATGATTGTAAATAAACGTCGTTACTTCCCTTGCCCTTTCGACCATTTCCTTAACATTCTTCTTCTTCCCAATATCTTCCAATATAAGATCAATACAATGGGCAGCACATGGTGACCAAAAAAGATGTTTTCTCTTATTCATCAACAGATGTCCTGCAAGCTTATATGATGCTTCATTATCTGTCACAATCTGAACTACGTTCTCCTCTCCAATCTCATCCACAACTTTATCCATTAGTCCAGTAATATAATCAGAATTTTTTGTTACTTCTGAGGCATCAATTGACTTGTGATATATAGTTCCCAAGTGGCAGTACACCATGAAGTTGATCATGCTGCGTCTGGTTGGGCCAGTCCAACCATCGCACATGATCGTGCATCCTCTGGCTTGCCATACAGGTTTAAAGGTAGCCACGTATGTTTTCACATCCACATACTCTGCATCTGTCCATTTCCCCCTAATCTCCTTAGCCGTGGGAGCTTTTATTCCTTCACCTGCTTCTGCTGCTGCATCAATTACCACCTGCCAATATGGAGAATTGGCCGCGTTAGGAGGTATGTTAGCATGTATAAATAACTTTGCTGCTGCTCTACCTAATTTCTCAACGGAAGTTCTACTCCACATTTGTTTTATCTTCTTTTGTTTAGTTGATTCTTTCCTAAACAGGATTGGATCAATAGAGGGTCTCCTAGGCTCATTTACTTCTTCATCCAAATGTATATGGGCATCACGTGAAGATGTCTGTCGTCGGCTCCCAAATATACGTCGTAACCCACCAAACCTACCCCCCCTACCCTCAGTCCCAGCTGCAGAAGCAGTTGCACTCCCTGTCCCACTCCCACTCCCACTGCCCCCTCCTGTATCACGCACTGACCCATGCGTGCCAAACATGCGGTGACGTTCTTCCTCTTCACGAGCTAGACGCACGCTCTCTCTCCTAGCTATGGTTAATTCCCGATCTGAATCTTCGTCAGAATCAATAATATCTTCATCACGAACGCCCATATATTCAGGACCAAACACCTCCTGTCGAGCTGCTTCTAAACTATCATCTCTCTTCTTTTGTACAGCAGCACGTTTACCCTTCGACTCATCCAGACTAGCTTGCATTAATAGCATTATCTCTCTCGGTACTCTAACACATGGCGCAACTTGACCCTTTCGATGTGCCAAATGTTGTTTGAGACGGGTAATTCCTCCAGACACTATCCTATCACAATACTTGCACTTTATTTGGTGCCTAGTACCACCAACCCTCTCACAATGTTGCCATCCAATATCCTCACTTACTTGTTGTTGGCCAGACCCAGACATTTCTTTAGGTTTAGGATATGAGTATGAGTGTATGACCTATGTTAATAAAGATAATTTTATGTTCTAACTAAACCCTAAGAAGCTCCAAAACCTATCCAATATAAGCAAATAAAAATATAAAGTCACTAATTCGAAAATACAAAGAAAAATTTATAAAATGACACCCCAAATATGTAAAATGCACATTAACATATTCTACTATGATTAACACATCATATGGAATGATTAAAACAGCAAAACAACTATTAAAAATTGATTTCTCGAATTTTAAAAAAAGGGCCCAAAATTCTTGCGTAAATAGAAAAAAATATAAAAAATATATAAAATGGCACCCCAAATATGTAAAATGCACATTAAAATGTTCTACTATGATTAACACATCATATGGCATGATTAAAACAGCGAAACAACCATTAAAAACTGTTTTTTCGAATTTTAAAAAAAAGGGCCCAAAAATCATGCGTAAATAGAAAAAAATATAAAAAAAAATATTAAATGGCACCCCAAATCTGTAAAATGCACGTTAACATGTTCTACTATGATTAACATATCATATGGCCTCATTAAAACAGCAAAACAACCATTAAAAATTGATTTTTCGAATTTTAAAAAAAGGGCCCAAAAATCATGCGTAAATAGAAAAAAATATTAAAAAAATTATTAAATGGCACCCCAAATCTGTAAAATGCATGTTAACATGTTCTACTATGATTAACATATCATATGACATCATTAAAACAGCAAAACAACCATTAAAAACTGTTTTTTCGAATTTTAAAAAAAGGGCCCAAAAATCATGCGTAAATAGAAAAAAATATAAAAAAAAATATTAAATGGCACCCCAAATCTGTAAAATGCACGTTAACATGTTCTACTATGATTAACATATCATATGGCATCATTAAAACAGCAAAACAACCATTAAATATTGATTTTTCGAATTTTAAAAAAAGGGCCCAAAAATCATGCGTAAATAGAAAAAAATATTAAAAAAATATAAAATGGCACCCCAAATCTGTAAAATGCACATTAAGCTGTTCTACTATGATTAACACATCATATGGCATCATTAAAACAGCAAAAAAACTATTAAAAATTGATTTTTCGAATTTTAAAAAAAGGGCCCAAAAATCATGCGTAAATAGAAAAAAATATAAAAAAAATATAAAATGGCACCCCAAATCTGTAAAATGCACATTAAGCTGTTCTACTATGATTAACACATCATATGGCATCATTAAAACAGCAAAACAACTATTAAGAATTGATTTTTCGAATTTTAAAAAAAGGGCCCAAAAATCATGCGTAAATAGAAAAAAATATAAAAAAAATATAAAATGGCACCCCAAATCTGTAAAATGCACATTAAGCTGTTCTACTATGATTAACACATCATATGGCATCATTAAAACAGCAAAACAACTATTAAAAATTGATTTTTTGAATTTTAAAAAAAGGGCCCAAAAATCATGCGTAAATAGAAAAAAATATAAAAAAAATATTAAATGGCACCCCAAATCTGTAAAACGTACATTATCATGTTCTACTATGATTAACACATCATATGGCATGATTAAAACAGAAAAACATATTAAAGAAAGTAAATACCTATTTTTGAAGAATTTCTGAAAAATGGCCCACCGAGCTTTGATTCAACCAAATCCGTAATATAATGTGTTTTTGTCCCAAAAAACTAGCCAAGGTTGGTCGAAATTACTATTAGAAGGAGTGAAAAACAATTTGGAAGCAAGAAGTTTGGAAAAAACAGCAAAAAAAGTGCTTAAAAAGAGAGAAAAATGTGACCGTTTTCTGACCGTTACGGGTGACCGTTACGCCCCCGTAACGGTCCGATACGGACCCGTATCGGCCGATACGGGCACAAAAAATGGTATCGGCCGATACACGGCCGATACGCGTATCGGCCTTACCCGATACCGTTACGTATCGGCCGATACGGCCGATACGTAACCAATATGGGACACCTTGACCAGGATTGACCTCCTAGTCTGATGGAGGTGTAGTTAGGTTTATTGCTTTCATAGGATTTAGGATTAGGATAGTTTGATTTCAGTTTATTTACTCTTCGTGCTAACCCATTTACATGTTAAGAACTTTGGAAAAGCTTCAATTCACTTTCTTCAAGTATTATCTTTCCATCACTTCTCTTTTTTTTCGTTGTCTCATGTGCATTGCATGCTCATATCTTTTACATTGAGGACAATGTAGGTTTTAGGTTGAGGGGTGTGGATTTAGGTAATCTAATCAGTGTTTTCTTAGTTTTGAGCAAAAATTGTAAAAATTTTTAATTTTTCAAGCTAAACACATGTTTGGGAACTGATAATTTGTGGAATAAGAATGCTTTGAGTATGATGATAAGATAAGATATAGAATTTAAAATTGTTGGAGGTTGATCAATTGAGTAAGACTATCACTTAAGTTCTTTCATTTAATCGATTAAGAGGAAGTTTGAATATCATGATAATCTAAATCACAAGATACGTTCAATTTGTTTTCTATGAATAGTACTAGAATTTTTTATTGTTAATATGTATATCATTGAAAAATATTAAGAATTGAGTCTGGAGAATTTTATCCACCTTTAAAAAAAATGAAAAGAACCAGTTAAAAAACCGAGATATTGAAAAAAAGGTCATGTATGATGAAAAGACTAGAAATAAAACAAAATCCTAAAAAGAATGAATAAATAAAAGGGATTGTCTATATAAAATCAAAAAATGAAAAAAGAAGGAAAAGGTGATAGTTCGGAATCAGTACTTAATTATTCAATAAAACTTGAGGTGATGAGCATGGCCAATATTATGGAATATTAGTATGTTATGGAAAGTAAATAGAATTCACTAAGACCATTAAAAAAACTAGATATATGAACTTATACTCTTAAATAATTGATAAAGAAACTTTTTGATTGATTGCTCATGTGATTCGACTCTAGGTTTTCAAATTTGCACCTCGCTTCTTTAGATTGTACTCATTCATACTTAATTACACAAAAGATTATTTTCTGAAAGTGAATTGAACACTAAAGATTGAAGATCACTTCACGCATGTTTTACTCAAGACTAGCAAAATGTTGGTTTAGGGGTGTGTTAAGTGTGAAATATTGCATATTTCTCTCTATTTATACATTGGTTTTATAAGCATGATAGTGCTTAATCGATCTAATTATGCATGTTTTCATGTGCGAGGTGATTTCGAGAGCTTACGGTGAAACTGATGCCAAAAGGAAGATTTATGCTCAAAAGATTACTAAATAAAGATTTGAAGATTTAGAAGTCATTATTGAAAAATTCATATGCCAAACTTCCAAGAAAACCAAGTGAGGAATGAAGATACTCGAAGATTTGAAGTAAAGAAAAAGAAAAGGAATCCTTAAATTTGTCCTAAAAAAACATATTCCTGAAAAAACATATTCTGAAACTCCGAGTCTAAAAAATGGAAGTTCTAAAAGTCTATTTTGAGAACTGCACAAAGTGCGTAAATTTGAGGTGGTTTCTAAATTTTTTCAACTCGATGCGAAAGTTCGAGTTCCACAACTATAAATAAGACTCCCTAGGATGATTTGGAAAGGGAGAGAAAGCCTAGGCAGAGCGTTAACAACATTCTTCCACTTTGATTTCTTCATGGATCCTAGTATATCTTTTACTTTTTCTTTTGTTTTTGAGTTAGCTATGACAAGTTAATCTATTAGCTAGGGCTAAGAGGTGAAGCTGTAGTTTATTTTAATGTTTCTTTTGCTTTTATTCTTGTTTATGTTAAACGTCATTGATTTCTAGTTTGAATTTAAGAAATATTTTTAGTTTTTTATAATTTATTATGACTAAAATCACAATAGATGATGTGATAGCTTTGAATATCTTTTTCACCTGTTTTGATATTGTGAGATTGGTAAAACTCGTGATTCACCATTGTCTCCTGGGCATGGTGGATGCATGAATTCCCTTCCAATCATCACAATACTCCTTCATTGATGATTAGATCAATGAAAAGTTCAGAGATTTGATTTAAAAGCTTCATCTTCCAATTAGATAGGATAAGACTCTGATTCCAATTGTGTTTGTTGAATCAAGTAAGGTAACATCCTAATAGCTTTAAGTGGATCCTTGGCGCTCTAGTTTCCTTTTGATTATTGATACTTTATTCACAATTCTTCTCAACTATTCCAGAATTCAATTTAGATCTTTTTTTAATTCTAATTCTAGTTATTTTCATATTACGTACAAGTTTAGTCCCTGTGGATTCGACCTCGATCTCACCGAGTTATTACTACATCACGACCCTGCACTTGGGGTTGTGAACAAAAACCAAATATGCTCCCATGTAGATCCAATATGATCTTTTACAAATGGTACACTTTGTCCTTGTGTAGATCCAATAGAATATTTCTTGCAACAATCCTTCGAAAATGCACAGGCATCAACCTTTGAATAAATATCCATCCTGTGGGATGATTCACACTTTGATCTCAGCGATCCACAAGATCGAGCACCTTGCTATAAATTAGCTCCTTTATTTTTATTTTTATTTTTATTTTTATTTTTTTAAAAGAAAAAATTGGTCCTTTATTGTTCTTTTTAATGTCTTAAATCCAACAGCCTCCACAACGAACGCCCTAATAGTACAACCACTGTTGTTAAATGTGACTGCATATTCGCATATGCGAATTCTCCCATGCATTTCGCATATGCCGTGATGGCATATGCGATTGCAGTGCATATGCGATCGCATATGCCAAAAATGC
Organism: Magnolia kwangsiensis; assembly: GCA_037074715.1. Classification (NCBI taxonomy): domain Eukaryota; kingdom Viridiplantae; phylum Streptophyta; class Magnoliopsida; order Magnoliales; family Magnoliaceae; genus Magnolia; species Magnolia kwangsiensis. The sequence goes on along the minus strand of CM073572.1, from coordinate 98,412,804 downwards.
AAGAATATGCGATCGCATATTGGCATCCACAAATTATTTTATTTTAGTTTATTTTATTTTTATTTTTTTTGTAATATTAAAAAAATAAAAAATAAAATACCTTTTGCCAATAAAAAAGACATCCAAACCTCCTCCATTTGCAACATTCTCATTCCAAAACTCTCTTACTCTTTTTTCCTCTTACATTCTTACTTCCGAGTGCAATCAATCTCTCTTACATAGTTCCTATCCTACTTCCAAGCAAGTTCCAAGTTCCTAGTTCCTACTTCTTTACAAGATTAAAGCAAGAAGATCATTTATTCATTTAAGAAGATAAGTTTACCTCTCTTAGAAGATCAAGATTCAAGCTTCAAGCACTCTTAAGGAAGATTCAACGTTCAAGATTCAAGCACTCATTCTACAATCTACATTTCCCTTTCTTACACAATAATCCTAATTCTTGAATGTTAATGACTTGATGTATACTCAATTCATTGTTTAATTGATTTTATTTCTCTCAAATGTATTTTAAATATGTAAAATTAAATATCTATTTACTCGAGAAAGTTCCCCCAATTTCTTATAGTTTTTCACATTTTTTTCTCCTATTTTTTTGATTTTTTTAAATTTTTCAAAAAAAAAAAAAAAAAAAAAAACAAATATGCGGTCGCATATGCGATTGTGCGATCGCATATGTGCATAAGCATATGCGATCGCACATGATCGCATATGCGATTTAACAAAATTGAGTTCCACCCTCCCACCCAAAAAGCCTGCCATTTTATTCCAACTATCAAATTTATTTCACAAAAGGAAAGTATATTCTTGTATAAAAGTTGTCCACTTTACATGACAAGCTCCTAGCTTCTTTTGGGAATTGAGATATCTCAACGGTTCATGATCCAAATATAGAATATATATTTATGATGAATCAAGTAATGCCTCCAATGTATGAATCTCCAGACCATTGCATAGAACTCAAGATCAAGAGTAGTTTTTCCATTCATAATTAAGCTTCTCCTTGAAGAAAGCGATTAACTATCCTTCCTAACTTAGAATTGTACCATCAGGTCATTTATTGCAACTTTGTTTTAGGCCCTTACATGGGCGTAAAAACTCTCATTTGTTTATGAGTACTAATGTTAGGCCCAATTGGGCATCTCATGGTGGAGAATCACATCAAGTCTCCAAACCAAGAGGCCCATCATGCTCAAATTAGATTGACCTGATCATTTACTAGCTGACTTATCCTTTGACTTTAGGATGCAAAAGGTGACATTAATCTCGATTTGTTGGCTTTTACACATCTAACTATACCACAATACGTGGTTGACACATAGCTGTGATTGAGTCAATGCATCGAGGTTCATAAACCTCTTGTGATCTAACCACCGTTACTGCAGAATTATGATTAGTGGCTTAGATCAAGATTATTGGGGACCTACCAAGCTCATCTTGATGAGCAAACACATGTTGTGAAATAGTTTTTCGAAGGTTTTTAGTTGTTGGAGTTTTTGTTTCAATTGTTGATTTTGCTTTATCATGCTTGATGACAACCAATGGTCATAATCTATTGGTGGCATGCCCTTCATCTAGCATGGGATTAGGACGAGTGGTTAACCACAAGGTGGAGGGATATGGTCCATTTAGGTGCATGGATAGATGTGTTATGTGCACTTTTAATGATGTAGGAAATACTGAAGTGCATAGGTGTTATGTGCATTTTTAATGTAAGATAGATGTGTTACGTGCATTTTTAATGTAGGAAATAATTTTTGAAAATCATGTCTTTCTAAAATCCCATCACGAACTTCCTTGCATGTATGCAACTACTAACAAATGCAATAACAATGCTGAAATTATGGATAAATCTCCGTTAAAATGTTGCTAAGCTATGAAAAGAATGGACCTCCGAAAGAGTTCGTGAGGTGAACACTTCACAATTTCCTTAAGTTTCTTCTAATCAACCTTAATCCTTTCTACAGAAAGAATAAACCCCCAAAACACAACATTATCGAAGAGGAAGAAGCTCTTTTTCAGGTTAACATATAGTTACTCCCTCCATAGTACATCAAATATTTGTTGTAAATGATCAAGGTGAACAAATGAATCAGGATTAAAACAAAAATATCGTTCAAATAAGCAACTAAGAACTTCTCCATGAAGGAATGGAGTACCTTTTTCATTAGCCTCATGAAAGTACTTGGTCATTTGAAAGGTCAAAAGACATCAAAAGCAAAAAAAAAAATCCCGCGTGCTTTACAAAAGCCTGATGTCGTATGCACACTAGAAGAGGGACGATTTACAATCCTGGAATGGCTATGCAACCTCAAAATGAGACTATATCAACCTTGCAACAAGTGGTCAAGTTGATCACGAAACGGTTGGATGATCTAGAGACCCTTTCCACGGTCAGAATGAATACTTTGGAAGGACATATTACTATTCTCGAAAATGTAAACAGGGGAGTCAATCCAGACTGCCAAACCTCTACTGAAGGCCTTGAAGGAAATTTAGAGTCCGAGAATGTTAACTCAAGGCATCTTGGCCGGAATGGTACAACATCTCTATGCGCAACCAGGGGCCAAAGGGATGAACAATCTTTGATGGGATCATCCAATTTATCCCAAAGGAGGAAGGAATATAAGCACTTCAGGTCTTACTAAGCATGTCAAGGTTGACATTCCAAATTACGATGGTAATTTGGATCCTAATGTGTTCAATAACTGGCTAAAGTCAATAGAGCGATATTTTCGTTAGTACAAAATGGAAGAAGCCGTCAAATTACATTTTGTTGCCCTGAAACTTAAGGGTGCAGCTCAAGACTAGTGGTACACCATCAAAGATTGATTTATGAAGCGGGTACCATCAGATAAGAATTCATCCTGGAGATGAATGGAAAATTGCTTTCAAGACAAATGATGAATTGTATGAATGGCTAGTTATGCCTTTCGTCTTGATGAATACACCTAGTACATTCATGTGCATGATTACTCAAATTCTACGACCATTCATTCACAAGTTTATCGTCATATACTTCGACGATATCCGCATCTATAACCGTTCACAAGAAGTTGATTTGAACCATCTTTGTCAAATGATGAGAGTATTACGGCATGAGAAACTCTACGTCAATTTGAAGAAGTTTACTCTATCGTGGTTTTTCTAGGGTTCGTCATTTTAGCCAAAGAAATGAAGGTTGATTCTGAAAAGATAAGGGCCATTATTGATTGGACTACTCCCATAAACATTCACGAGGTTCAAAGTTTCATGGGCTTGCGACATTTTATCGAAGGTTTATTCGGAACTTTAGTTCCATCATGGCGCCCATTACTGAATGTATGAAGTCCAATCTATTTGATTGGACTCCAGCAACAACAAAGGCATTTCAAGAAATCAAGCACAAAATGACAAAAGCTCCAGTTGATTTCAAAAAGGTGTTCGACGTTGCATGTGATGCATCTCACATAGGCATAGGAGGTGTCCTTAGCTAAGAAGGACATTCAGTGGCCTTTTTTAGTGAAAAACTCAATGAGGCACAAAAAAAGTAATCTACACATGACGTAGAGTTTTATGCTATTGTACAAGCTCTGAAGCATTGGCGTCATTACCTCATTCATTGAGAGTTTGTATTCTATTCTAAGCACGAGGCATTACATTATTTGAATTCTCAGAAGAAGTTGAGCACTAGGCATGCTAAGTGGAGTGCTTATCTTTAAGAGTTCACATTCAACCTAAAACATTGTGCCAACATTGAAAATAAGATAGCGGACACCCTGATCCGAAAATCACACCTATTGTCTACCTTATCAGTTTCCATTGTTGGGTTTGAAGAACTTAAAAGGGACTATGCTACATATGATGACTTTGGGAAGGTATTTTCAACACTCATTTGAGTCATTTCTAGTGCAAGCACCAAGTACCCAAGATTTAGTTTGCACGATAGAAACTTATTCTATGATATGAGGTTGTGTCTTCCTAAAAGTTCATTGTGGCTTGCAAGAGCTTGTTGTGCATGAGCTTCATTCGGGTGGCCTAGCTGGTCACTTTGGTATCGATAAAACGACAACCCTAGTCGATGACGGTTTCTATTAGCTAGGTTTGAAGAAAGATGTCAAGATCATTGTTCATCAATGTCAAGCGTGCCAGCTAGGTAAATGTAGCAAGAAGAATACTGGTCTTTATATGCCATTACCCATGCCACATGCCCCATGGGAAGACATTAGTATGGATTTCGCCTTGGGATTGCCTAATGGCTATGACTCTATTTATGTCATGGTTAACAGGTTCTCAAAGATGGCTCATTTTATCCATGCAAGAAGACATCAAACGCTATGCACATCGCCAATGTTTTCTTCAAAGAGGTGATTCATTTATATGGTGTTCCCAAAACGATTGTATCTGATCGTGTTAAATTTGTGAGCTACGTCTGGCGCACCATATGGTCTAAGATGGGAACAAAGTGAAGTTCTCAAGTAATTCCGCAAACAAATGGGCAAACTGAAGTCACCAACCATAGTCGTGGAAATCTACTTTGATGTCTTATTGGTGATCATATCAACTCATGGGATATCATGTTAACACAAGCTGAGTTTGCTCATAACAGTTCTATGAACCGCACTATGAGACTCTCCTTTTGAAATTCTAAAGGGTATGGGCCGCGAAAACCTATCGATTTAGTCCACTTCCTAGTGGGACTCAATTGAGCCAGGACATTGAAGCTTTTGCATGGCATGCTAAGGAGATATATGAAAAAGTTAGATGAAAGATCACCCTTAGTAATGAAAACTACAAGGGACATGCAAATGTTCAACGACATTTGAGTTATGGTGTGACTTAAGCCTGAGTGGTTTCCGGCAAACTCTTATACAAAGCTTCGCTTCAGAAAGAGAGATCCTTACCATATTTTGAAGAAGTTAGGTGATAATGCATACCTAATTGAGCTTCTACCCGAAATGAAGATCAAGCCCATTTTTAATGTAGAAGGCCTTACTATTTATCTTGGACATCATGCAAACGAGAGCACGGAAGAATGGGCTATCCAGATACCTGAGGTACCATGCCAGCTCGAAGAAATCATTGAAGAAGTGTTGGTTAATTGGATAGTTTCCACACGCCAAGGAGGGTATCAGAAGTTTCTTGTCAAATGGAAGGGCCAACCAAGATCCAACAGTACATGGATTTCAGCAGAGGATTCCAAGCGCATCAACTCAAAACTCTATGAGGAGTACATTGCCATTAACTCAACAGAACCGAGTTTTTCCAAGCTGATGGGAATTAATGCAATCACCCCACATCCGACACCTATACGCTTCGTACATGTGTACAAGAAAATGACCACTTTGCCTTCTTAGCCCATCACTACTTTGATTTTCTTTCAAATATCTACATTAGAAATTTTCTTTTTGCTTTCATATCTTTATATTAGGCTAGAAGTAAGTTTATATTTTTTTTATTTAAGTATTTTCTTATTTAGGTGTTTTCTTAATTATACTGTTTTCTTATTTAGGTAGTTTTCTATTTTCTCATATCTTGGCTAGCTAGGAATTCTATTTTTAGATTTCATAGCTTTATTGCATATTGTAAGAACTGATTATAAATAAGGTTATAGCCTATGGAATAAGACAAGTTGAATGATATTTCTATTGAGTAAATTTTCTTATTTCTCTATAGCGGTCGTTGAAAGGGTACAAGTAATATCTAGTTTAAGACTAGAGGAGTGTTGAGCTTGCTCATAATCTTGCATCAGCGGACGCTAACATTCAGCTAGGAGATTGTTGGGTCCTTTGCAGAATGTCTTTCTTCTTTTCTTTGATCTATTTACTTCCCCTTTCGGGGTTTGCGTTAGGAGTTTTCTGTTCGACCAAGGAAAATTATCAGTTATCTAAGCCGTTCATCTGGCAGCCCCCATGATTGAGCACGCGATACCTTGGACCCTCCCTATCAGACAATCCTATCCATCCAATCAGTGTCTCGAAAATGGGGAATTACACCCAAGGGTCTAGATTTAACACAGAATCATCGGACGCTTAGGACCATCAACTTGAATAGATTCTGGTGGTATCTTCAATCCACGACGTGGCCAACTATAGCAATAGTTCAGATCACAATTTCATAGACCGAATATCCAGAATCCGAATTCCTCTTTCCAAAAAGGCATGAAGTAGAACCAAAACGTCTCTCTATAAGAATCAACGGCGGAGATGAATTTTAAAGATCTGGAGAAGTACCTCAGATGCTCCGACGCGATGGACGAAGGTCCTGGCAGTGAGATCGCCGACTTCACGCTGCCGTATCACTTCGATTCCGCTGTCCAATGTCCGTCGCCTCTTCTGAAACCCCCTCATCTTTTTTCCTTGGAAAACTAGAGGGAGGAATCGAGGAATGTGAAGAGAGAAAGAGAGGAAGAGTATTCAGTGCCGTCGGATCTCACGTCGAATACGTGGACGGCAGAGATTCGAGGGGGAGGAGAGACCGCATAGGGGCCGGCCTTGGGCCTGTCTTTCCACGTAGATTATATACGACGCTTCCATTTACTGTGTCCCCCATTTACTGTGTCCCTTTAGAACACGGAGTCACCACCCAGCTAGCTGCTGGAAAAGTTATGTGGGCCCACCATGATGTACGTGTTATCCACGCCGTCCATCCATTTTTCCTAACTCATTTTAATAAATTATGCCACAATGGAGGCAGATCCGACACTCAAGTTGACTATACAGCAGGAAACAATGGGAATTGATCGCCTGCCGTTTAAAACTTCAAACTGACATTCGTGTATTCGAACATTGATCTGGCCCAAGAAGTTTCAACCGCAAGCGTTTACAGGTCACTGTTTCCCATTGTGTGATCCACTTTAGCCCTGTTTCGGAGCGTGGATTTGGAACCCCCTGGATTCGGGAACCCGGTATTTGAAACCCCTGAATTTGCAATCCTTCTCGTGCTTGCCACCCTGGAGTGCGAATCAACTTTAACCTAAAAGTACTTGCGCACGGTACATGCGCGCGCGCGCACATATATATATATATATATATATATATATATATATATATATATATATTCACAAGATTTTGAATTTAATTACTAAATTACCTTTAATATCTCTAATTAGTGAGATATGTAATTTTTTATACAATCGTTGTGATAAGTCTACTGAAATATACACTTTGTCTAAAGATGTTGAAATTTCAAGTCTATGGCCGATTATGTCTAAGTGGCTAACCAACAATTTTTAATCATTGATTAACATGGACAATGTTTGGATGATGCTGGACAAGATTCCTCTAGTGTTGATCATCATTAGTGGGTCATGCATCCAATAACGTGGACAATGTAGGATCATTGCACGGAAAGCAACATATGCATTGTTGTGCATACTATAATATGATCCTTTGCATAGGCGCACAATGACACTATGCACATTTGCACAGAAGGGAATAGTTGTGCGGGAATAGAGGTTCACACATGTGGTGGCCTATAAATACTCCTTCCCCCTTTATTTCATTCATTCGGAAATACGGAGCTTTAAGAGAATCAGAAAATATCTAAGATTTCTCTCAGGTATTTTGCAGAAGAAGAAGAAAAAAAGAGAAGTGTGGGGGAATGCCTATTGTGCAGCGCACAAGAGGGGCATGCAGTGAATTACTATTCATATTATATGTATTTAGAGTATAAACTCCGAAATCCTTCACAAATAGTGTAATGCCCTGGATTTCGAGGGTCGAACAAAGCTCAACTCTTGAGATCCAACGCATCACTTATGTAACATAGATAATGATGTTTAAATGTTGTCCATATTAGTGCATTAAACATGAGAGGGATTATACTAAAACAACATATCATACTCCAGATATAATTTACTTAAGCAAGTGGAAGACTAAAATATATATATATGAACAAACAAGGATTCAACAACCTTTAGAGTATAATCATATAACCGGGCTGAAATTTATACATGTATTGGTTCAAATTAAACAAAATGTCAGAATGTGGAGTATCTAGCTAATCCGTGTATCCATGTAATCCCATCGAAGCAGCACGAGGTCTACATAGACCTACCAGAGAGCTGAACATAGGAGAACTCTTCCTCCTCATCTACGAAGTCCAACTCCGCTGCATATATATCCTCATCACCTGCGTCTATAACAAAGTCTGGTTGATGTTTTAGAACACCATTCTAGAGTGGGAGTGAGTGATCAACTCAGTGGTACTATAAGGCAAAGGTTAACATGTTATCGATTCAATCAAGCAGTAATGATAATGCAATACAACAATCACTTACTAGCTACTCTTGTTAATGCATGGATGGTGTGCAGTAAGGATGCATGCCCTCGTACAAAGCTCTTTCAAGCAACTTCATCAAATATTCACGTATGGAAACCTCCCTAAATGTGCACTTCCTCGCCAAAGCACATGTAATATGGTGCATGATCGTGTTAGCCGAGTACTTAATTAGGTTTATTCATACAAAAGATTTGGGAAGCTAAGGTACCTCCCTTTACATCATTAACCCAAACAGGGATCCATCTAGAGTTGTAAATCCTAGTTAGTCACATACGATAGGAAAGTTGTAAGGCATCACCCCTAATGAAAGCAGTAGATAGGCAAATTCATATATTTATACTCGAGGTCACTATGGGAGACTCGTCACTTGAACGTAGGCCGACAGCTCAAATACATGTCCCATACCACCATATTCGGCTCACGAGTTTGGGTTGCTCACTGGTCACTACAGGGAGGCTCGTCACCCCAGTGTAGGCCGACAGATCGACCGCGGTGTCCCATACCACCATGCTCGGCTCATGAGTCTTAGCAGATCGTGGTACTATGGTTGAAACAGGCCTTTACATCGATAAGTGGTACTTTAGATTCAAGCAGTAGCGTCCATACATGGTAAATACATAATATGCCAATCGGTTTATTAGACAAGTTCGATTGGTACGAGAGAATGCTGAATTAATCGACATGGAGCGCATAAGCACTCCACGTAGCCTAACCACTGTCGACAATCATTGTACGATTTGGATTCACTGAACATATCAAACGGGGCAACACTAATTCGACGACCCAAACGGAAATTGTTACCGATTGCCTGGACTACGTTGTAGTCCCAATCTTACTCAGATGCAATAAATAAATACATGTGATAAGCATATTAACATTTAACAAACAATCCAAATGTAACCCTCATTTAAGCATTTCATCAAACACATTGAACATGTAACCAAACACTTGCATTTTATCCATAAATTGTGTAGCGACAAATATGATTACATGAAAGAAACTATACATATGATTAAGGTAATTTGAGAATCCTATCTTAATACACTTAATAAATACAAATCATCAACATTTTCTCATTCAGACATTTTATCAAACACTTAAGTTACACTTCACCAAATACATAAACTAGATTAGTTACGACATGAACCATAACAATTCATTACACAAGGAGGTCGTGATACACACGACTAATATGAATCCTAGACTTATAGTCATGACAAGCACAAATCACAATTTCATATTCATTCAAACATTTCAACAAACACATGGAATGCATCATATATTCAACATAGTTCACACATGTATAATTTGTAGAAAATGTCGTAACTAAGATCATATGGCAGCAATCAAGTCAGACATAAATCATTGCTGACATTGAAAGCCTTGAAAATCATAACCTAAACATTTATAGTCTGCTCATTTTATCAGATTGATCGTTTCGAACTCGGTTTGAATTCTACGCTCTTGTATACAGAATAATGGTTATCTAAACATTGAAATAGGTTAGCTATTTCGTCGAGTATTCTATTTGGATTCATAAATCAAGATTAGGGTTGGGATTTCTTACCCAAATCGTATTTAAAACGATTCACATAGCGATGGTGGGAAGGTGAATTAGCTCGAGGAATAGTGGGATTGAATCCCGGCAACGATCTCCCAAACTCTCTCTCTCTCCTCACTCTTTGCTCTTCTTTTCTCTCTTCTCTCTTATAGGGTTAGAGAAATTCATATGGAATAGAAATGGGGTGGTTTAAGGGCATTATATAGGCCCAGAATTGGTGTAAATGGGCCCAAAGCCATGGTATATTTAGGTTATAGCCAAAGGGCGAATGTTTTTTACGAATGGGGCTCATTTGGGGGGTCCATTACCTCTCTATCACAGAGTAAGTTCCTTGATAATGGATCTAGGCCAGGATGCAATTTCAGCGCGTTTGGATGGGCCGATCAACCGCAACGGACCTCTATCAGATCAACGGTCGTTGTCACTCGATCAGGGCCACAAGCATATAGATATGTGCAAGGAAATTTGAAAAGGCTAAGCTATATGCCCTAAGGGTGGGGGTGAATAGGGCTATGCCAAATTTAAAGCTTAACAACGGAATTTAATCAATTTAAATAAAGATAGCACATAATCAATCTCATAATGCGGAAATTAAATATAACCTCAAATGTACAAGTATTAAGAGATTGATATAAATGTTGTTTTAAGGACAACCTTACACTAAAAACTAAAGGTTTATGGTAGGACAACCTGATTCCTAGAAAAGTCTGCGTATCAAAAACTCAAACTGATATAGAGGAATAAAGAAATAAATAGCAAAGAATGAATCTAAGTTATTACAATTGTAAGACCCGTATCTTGGTCCGTACCTTTCCGTACACTTCCGCGGTCTTACCGGTCGAATTCCGGCAACCTTCGACCCTTAAACGATATCGACGCGCGACCCTGATTCATGTGCCGATAATCCGAGTCAACTCAACCCGAGACCAATACCATAGCGACCGCGCCGTCGTTGCGGTTCTGATACCGCGACTCGCGCGCCGAGGCGATACCCTGATCAAGAGTCATGGGCTAACGTTCGGTGCGAGAAAACGCCGCGCGTTGCGAAAACCAAGGGAATCTCTACGATGTGTCACATCAATCACATCAATCCCATCAATCAATCACCCATCAATCCATCACATGTCAAGTACACATCACTCTCACCCATTTTCCCAAGCAACCACAAAAGTCTTCCTAACCCATACCTTTCTTACACAAAAGGGCACAAAAGTCTTCCTAACCCATACCTTTCTTACACAAAAGGCCACAAAGTCAAAGATTTCTTACACAACCATCACTCACCCATCCATCCATCACTCTCTCTTTCTCTCTTTCTCATTTCAAAATTCCAAGCAACAAGAGAGTTCTAAGAGACTCCATACGTATGGAAATTCTCAAGCTTCCCTAAACTCCAAGTGGCCCACCTTCCTACCCCAAAATCTCCCATCTCAACCTTCCATTCTTCATCTCATCCATTGAAGTTGAAGCCAAGGTGCCAAGGAACCCCTAGGAGCGAGAAGATCGGACGGTGAGTGCTTCTATAGGGTAGATTTTCTTGTCTTTATGGTGGACCAAGTGAGGCCCACCGATCAATGGTGTGGATCTCACTTGGGACCCTAAAATGTGGTCGATGGACCACTTGGATCATCATGATCGTTCCATGATGGGGCCATTTCCCATGAACCCCATCATGATGTTTATTTCATTTAGATAGGTCATCTAGACCGTCCATATCGGTGGGGAATGGATCTCCACCGTTGATTTACATTTTTAACGGTCCCATGTTCAAAGGGATCCGTTTATTGTATGAATCATTGCAAGGGAGGGCCCATAATGTCGGGGTCCCTCCATCACAAGGCGTGTCCCACTCTCCATGTCTCTCTCTCTCTCTTTCATTGCTTTTATTTTATTTTATTTTATTTTTTTGCTATAGAATTGTGGCCCACTTGAATGGACCCCACCTTGATGTAATTTTTATTCAAGTGGGGCCCACCTTGGACGTTGAACCCATGTCACCCATCATGTGGTGGCCCACTTCATCAGGGCCACCATTTTCAAAAGAAAGAAAGAAATCAAAACCGTCCAGCGTCTGGGACACTGGACGTTTCAATGAAAGAAGGAAAAAGGAAGAAAGAAAAAGGGACCTTTGGTGGTCCCCTTGCCTAGGCCCCACCGTGATGTATGTAATGAATCCACGCCGTCCATCCCATTTTCCGCCTAGATTCATGCATTGGGCCAAGATTTGGAGCTGATCTAATCACCTGGTGGGCCATAGCGTCGCAAATTGCATCCTCACCTTTCAAATACCTTTTTCTTATTTTATTTCATTTTCTTTCATCAAAAAAATTCAAACTTTGGACTTGTTGGATGCATTGCAAGATGAGGAATCCTATGGTCGGAGTGGATCCACTTAAAGCGGGCCCCTCGTGCAAAAATCCCCAAAAACATGTTTTTTTCCAAAAATTTGCAAGAGGCAAGGCCTCTTGCTTCTGACGGCAACTGCACCCAGCAGCGTGCAGGCGGGCGGCGTCCAGTGAGGGACCCACGGCTCCAGCCGTGGGCCCCACCATAAGGTTTGTTTGCCATCTAACTTGTTCACGAGGTGGGTCCCATCCTCAGGTGGGCCCCCTCCAAATTTTGGCGCGATCCAGCGATCAGGTGGCCCACACCACGTGAAACAGTGTGGATTGAATTTTACCATTGAAAGATTTTTATGGCCCACAGAAGTTTTGGATCAAGATAAAATTTATGTGGTCCCTTCATCCAGGTCCGAGCGACCTTATGAATGGGTCGGATGAGACTTAAATATTACTGGGTGGGCCCCACATGGGACCCACAATGATATATGTGTTGAGTCCACCGTCCGGACGGACAGTGGCAGCCACCTTCTGTATGTGGGGTCTCCACCGTCCAGCGGACGGTGGGGCCCTTGTGACGTATATGTTCTATTCGCACCGTCCATCCCTGGACGGTGGGCCTCACCATGTTCTACGTGCTCCATCCGCACCATTCATTTGGAACGGTGGGACTTACCCTTGACCGTGGGCCTTATGAACAGTTTGTATTGCAAATGAACATCATGTTGGGCCTAGTTTTGATGGAAAATAAACATTTTGTTAGGACCATGGTATTGGACTCAGTTATTGTATTTTTGAGCCCATAAAAGTAAGCCCATTTGATTTGTTGCAAGTCCATGGGATTAAGCCCACTGGATTTATTTGAGACCCATGAGTTAGGCTCATTTTATTTGATTAAGGCCTAAGGGTTTAGGCCCATTTGACTCATGTTAGTTCTATGGGTTGAGGCCCACTTGATCTACAAGTGGGGCTTATTTGATGTGGCTCATTTGATACATATTAGACTCATATGACTAGGTCCAATTGATGCAATCCAAGGGCTCACGAGTTTGACCCATTGCAATGCACATAAGACCCATTGGTGTGGCCCATTTATATGGCCCATCTGATGAATAAAAGGCCCATAAGATAGGGCCCATTTGATATATATGTAAGGCCCAATGGGATGAACCTAAGGTCCATTGCAATGTGTAATCCCAATTCAGGTTATGTAGCGACGTTGAGAAGATCGTGCCTGGGGAGCAATGTTGGTTTGACGTCCACATTGCGAGTGTAATGCTGGTTGGATGTCCACATTACAACTCTCCTTAGGGCCCATTGTTAGGCCCGTACTTATTGTCCAGGCCCATCTGCATTGTCAGGATAGTTCATCTCATATACATGTTTAATATAGTTTCATGACTCATGATCATACGCATCATATGTATGCTTGACGTGCGAGTTGTCTGATCATAGCATTTGCCTTCGGGCAGTTTGTTTATGGGCTCCCGGTACGGCGGTGTTGCCCTACATGAGCGCACGATATGTGCAGGATTTGTTGCATGACTGGATAGCGTGAATCATGCATTTCGCATTTGTGTGACATAGTTATTATTACGCCCTAACTATATCAGGGCCGTAGCCTCCACAAATGTATCGTGGTTGGCAGGATTGGATACTGAAAATCTTGTTCTACATGGGGTACTATAGATATCCCTGGGTGAAAGTCCCTAAACCCTTATGGTACCAAGAGGTTGCTCCAACGTCTAGACCGAGTGGGTAGATGAGCGTTGAGTGCCGACTACCAGACGGTTACGCTCTCCACTGTGTCGTGGTCGGTTGGGAGGGGGTGCGGCCTTACCCGCCCGAGTGTAGGGGGCAATGCTAGGCTGAGTTTGACTAGCTCGAGGAATGGTCCACTATCGACGAGTCGCGCCCGATATTGGCAGACGGATAGTGAGGTCTCTTCACACTTACCTTATTGCGCGCGATGTGGCGGCAATCTGGTTTAGAGTGTACTAGACCCCGATGATATTCCATATTTTAAGCCGTATTGATGTATGAACATAGATGAGGATCTGTATGTTTGAATTGCATTATACATTGCATGGCCTTGGGGTGGCCGATACCATTCATGCCTTGCATTGCATAGCCTTAGTACGGCTCATGATCTTATGGTTCCATCTGCATATTCCGCATTATTCTGACATTTTCTGATCATATTACTACCTTGCGCATACACTTTTACCACCCTCTAAGCTTTCCGTAAGCTTATGCACAACCGTTGCGTGCAGGTGACGTTGGATCGCAGCAGCGCTGAGGCAGGAGCACGTTGCTGATCGTTTTGGAGTTTTTGTACTTTACCATTGTATTTTCCTTTATGTTCATTGTACTTGTAAAGTTTTTGATCATAGTGGAAATGTAATGGAGTGCTTGGTTGTTGTTTGTGGGTTATGCCTTTGATTATGCTTATTACGAATCAAACTGATGTTGAAAATTCTCCTCGTAGCATCTCAGGATCGGAACCTGGCGAATGGGAGCTAGAGCCGAGAATGGGGTTCTACGGAGGCTGTCGGCGCCGGATTCGGCGATCGGAAATTTTGTGAGCCCGGTTTCCGAGTTTGGGGCGTGACAACAATATTTACACACTTGCATAAAAGAAATTACAATATTCTCTACAAATACAAAAAGAAAAATTACAACCATCCATAAAAAGAAATAAACAATCAAACCACAAGACCATAAATTATAGTGGCTCGCTTGTATGTATACCAACTGTTTAGAAAAAATAGCCACACAACTACTCCAAGTGTGGCTTGCATATAATCATGGAATCGTCCATATGTAGCATTATGGGATTATGTACGGAGGCATTCAAATAACATGTGATAACATATAACTTCATGGAAGGAGGCATCATAATAATGATTTTCGACAATGTATCAACAAACAGGCAAATAGTAATCATTTTCATGGGTTAGCTTAACATGTGAGCAAGTATCATAATAGTGGTAATCTAGTGTAAACTATGTTTAATTAATTTAAAAATGAAAAGTCCAAGGGAAAAGTCATCACCTGTATGGTAGTGTTCTCGAACTCAGTTCGAGTCTCCTTGTGATCTGGGATCACTCAAAGAATCTCTTAAAAATTATCGTTTACGTTGGCGAGGTTTGTACAAAAAGTTCAAAAGGGTGCAATAGCAAGGCCTTTTAGGTTTGTGTTTATTCAATCAAGGTGGTACAACAGTGTTCTAGCTCATCCTGATCGGTGGTTGAACAGGTCCTCACATATGGACCCCATATGTATTGGGTGGGTCCCGAGGATGGGTTTGGGTTACAAAGGAAGTTCTTCAATGGTTTCAAGTGTAACGCGTGTGTCATGGTACATTACCATCTTTTGGGCACATGGCTTATGTAAATCATTGTTGTTTAATATAGTTCACGTGGACTGGCATCGTCTAAATGTGGTTTAGGAAATCCGGTGCTTGCTCCAATTCAGTTCAGCACTGTCCCAACATATCTCAACACTGTCGAGATGGTGCGGATGAAGAATACACATCAGGGAGGGGCCCACAGAAGTTATAACGGTCAGGAAGCACTTAGGTATTTTGGTCATCTATGACCAACATGGGGGCGCACCCAACAGATGGTTCAAATGGTGCTGACGCCACCCATGCCAGTACATGCTCCATGTTAGCCCCCGGCTATGGACCGATACCAGGACCTTTAGTGCTGAAATGAGGTATCTCCAATCTGTCCGCCTGTTAAGCTATTGGACCCGGGTGTTTTTATCCAGCGTTGGGGAATGGCCTGAATGCAACGTCCCTTGATGGACGATCGAGAATTCCATGCAGCAGGTTTGGCCCGCTGTTAGCGCAGCCTTCCTGACGTTTGGCGAGGCCCATCCTTAGTGCGGCCCACCAGATAGATGGTTGGATGTACTGTATACATTACGGTGTGCCCCACTGGCCCCACACACACACCTCCAGGTGACCCCACGTGGCAGGGACACATGCAGCATACGTGGGACCCCAGAATATGGGACGTCACCATGGCTACCATAGAGCTGCTGTACACGTACACCAGCCAACCTTTTCATAGGTGGGTCCCATGCATTGGGTTGATTCCAAATAAATGCGAGGTGGGCCCCATCTGCCGTTAAAACAGGTGAACGACTAGGATTACAACACCGTTTGTGGTGGGCACCCACCATCAGATTTATTTGGACGGTGCAGGATGAGACAAAGAGGTCTAGAGCCGTTTTGAAATGGATGGACAGTCCTGGATGCATTCACATATATCATTCTCCATGCATCAAAGGCATGTAATATTTTATAATTTTCATGCACGTTCATATGCATGCTTTTATATATATATATATATATATATATATATATATATATATATATATATATATATATATATATATATATTATAATTATTATTTTAAAGCAGGATGTCAGGCCTTGAGGAAATGGGTGGACGGTCCTGGATGAATTACCTCATCAAGGTGGGGCCACATGCATGGCCCACCAACTGTGGTAGGGTGGAGGGTTCACGTCCCACCATTTGGACGGTGCGGATTCCATACACGTACAGCACGTGGGTCCCCTGTGGCGTGGCCCACCCATGATATACATACACGTGTGTTATTTTATCTTATATTTTTTTTTTGTCTTGGTTCTGCAGGTTAGCAGCGCCCAGTGACGGATGGCTTGGATAAAGTATGTACATCGAGTGGCCCATGGATGCCACACGTGTATGGGGTCCACGTGTTGGGCGGCATGGATGGGATACAACCATCAGTGGGGTCCACGTTGTTGCAGCCCACCTGCTGGCGTGGTGCGGCCCACTAATGTGCATTATTCCATCAGATGTTTGGTGAAGCCCACCTGCAGTTTGGTGAGGCCCGATTGAAATTTGGTGAGGCCCATGGCCCGCTTTCACTTCCTGCCAACGTTCTCGACCCAATGTTGCAGGCCGTTTTTCAGCCGTTTCTTTGGCCAGAGACACTCTTCAATTTGGACCGTTGGTGAGGCTAATCCCAGCCCCAAGTTGAAGCTCAGGGACATTTTCTGGTCAAGATTTGGTCTGTTTTCTGGCCCACTTCCAGCCCCAGGAACGGCCAGGATTGCTACTGTTTTTTGGTCCGATTTTCGAACTGATTTTAGATTGATTTTCAGCAGTTGGCTGAGGCTCCCTGGAGGTTTGTTCGTCCTCAAAACGAGGTACGTCCCTAGGCCGAGTTTGGCCCTGCTTTAGAGCCCCGAACAGAGCCTGTTTGTTGGCTCTACGCACGGTGTCGCTAGTGGTTATTTCCGGCCACGATTATGACTCTGTTTAGCGGGTTGCTTGGGGTGTGGGTGAGATGTGACGGAATTTATTTTAGAGTTGATAAGGAAAAGGCGAAGGGAGGTGATCTACCTGTTTGGGTCTGACCCGAGCTTAGGCCAACACGCACACCCACACCCACCTCCCCTTCTTCCTTTCATTTCTTCCTTTCTCTCTCTCTCTCTCAAATGGTGTAGCCGTCCCACACTGACTCGGCTCAGTCCGGTTTTCACGGACTGAGTTGGGGCAGTGTGCTCCAAGCGCACCAAGAAAACGTCACTCTTCTCCTCTGTTTCCTCCCTCTATTAGTTTCCTCTCTGTGTGTGTGGAGTCTAAGAGAGCTGAGCCTCTCCTTATATAAGCAGAGAGAGTGGACGCTGACGGTGGGTCTTTAATGCAGCCTCAGGAGACTCTGGCTGTGGCGCCGCCCTCCCTAACCTATAAAAGGAAAACTCAGTCGTCCCTGCCCAGCCATTTCTGGCCATGAGAGGATCTTCCCAGCTGTGCTTGAGGAAGGACTAAGTCCATTGGTCCAGGGGGAGTCTACCTTGTAGGGGAAGCATCTAGGTGGTCCCTTCCCACTAATCCTAGCCACATGATGAAGGAATGGACAGTCCAACCTTATCTCCCTTGATCCCATGAACAGGTCTACACCCTTATACGGTTTTGATCAGGGGACCCTCGTGAGTGCAATGGACGGCTTGGATCGTATGGAAAGTGACCATGGTGGCCCACTTTGAAGTTTAAAGATAAGTATTTTTAAACAGTGTGTTGGCGGGAGACATGTTTTGAGAATTTTCTTTTGAGTTTGGTCAACCACTCTTTGACCACAAACGGGCGTCCAGTGCAAATCATGCACAACAGCCCAAGGTGCACATGCACCTTGTGTGGGGGGGTTGACGTGAGGCTTGTGATAAATCCACACCAACCATTCATTTAGGGGTCCCTATATAGGGGCCCTGGTTCAGTTTGGGGAGCATTGTGAGGCTCAGGTGGGCCATTATATACCTTTTTAGGTCGTATTTGGCCTGCATGATGCGATCTGTGGGTCAAACGGGTTCAATATTTGTTTTCAATGGTTAACTACATGTTTGAGACATAGGGATGCTTCATTGGTTGCCCTATGACTTCCATGGATTGATTTTCCAGAGTACTATTAACACATATGGTCTTAGAAATTTATCTGGCTTAAGTCATTAGATCATGCTTACTGGGGTGGAGTGTTAGCTGAGCCTTCAGAGTCGTGCCGGATTGTCTCAATGCCGCTTTGGAGATCTTACCCTGTGTGTGTCAAGTTAAGTTATTAAATTGACGGGTCTTGAGTTTTAACATTTGTGGGTTTTAAAAGGTAACACCCAAGTACTAGGGGTACGGGGTGTTATATCACCTAAAACCCTCACAATTGTGTCTTTCAAGTGATCTTACACAATTCAAAAACCCCACACTCTAAGTTTTCTGGATCACCTCAGACAAACCAAAATAGAGAGATTTTTCTGGCATAATTTCGATGAAACCAAAACATAGAAATTTACAATAATGTACCTGGATATTCTCCTTTAGATGCAGCCCGGAAGAACCAAATTAGAGTAGAATTTCAACGTAGAAGTTCAATGTCCACACTCACTTATGAAATGGTTCTAGGTTCTAAATTGATTTTAAATTAAATAAAGTTGGGCTAGCTCTATTTAATTTTGATTCTAAGAAAAGGGCTAGTCTCAATCCCTTCTTCAAATATGATTGGAATAAATAATACAAAATCAAATATAACAAAGCTAAATTAAGAGAATATTAAATGAGCACAATATAGCTTAAAAAGATGACTAACTTATCTCTCAGAGTTATGTATTAATTTAGCTTGAATTGAATGTGAAACTCTGAAAATCGTGCTCTATTTATAAGTGAAGAAATCGCACACTCGACTGGTCGTGAGGTCTGCATGACTAGTCCTGGAATTAAAAATTTTTTGAAATTTGGGCACGATAAGAGAAAGTCGTTCCACGACTGGTCGTAGGACCTGCACAACCGGTCGAGTGACCTCCACAACTAGTCGAGACCTGTTCATGACTGGTCATGTGGAACCCAATTTAGTTGTTGGACTTTGAGTCGAGGCTGCAGACTGGTCAAGTATGAGTCGAGCACTGTTCATACGACCGAATGAGGATTTAACAAAAACTTCCAAAAATCAGTAACAAACTTAGGACTGGTCGAGGAATTCGTGGACTGGTCGAGCCAGTGCTATGACTAGTCGAACATAGTCTAAGACTAATCGAGAAACAGTCTATCCACTTATAAAATGATCCAATTTAAATTATGTATTAAAAATGACCTACCCTATGGTCAATCTAAGGTCATTCATACCTTATACATGATGTATGAACATCAAAACTTCTTTTCATTCGGCTAAAAGATGTTCTTTGAAGTTCATGAAGCTTGAGATCTTTACACATAATAAAGCTTGAACTTGAGACCATTTGAGGCTTCAACTTGAAGTATATTGAAACTTGAATTTATAACTTTAAAAAGCTTGAACTTAAAACATCTTGAAACTTGAGCTTGAGGTTCAAAGTAAAGAACTTTGTCTTGACTTGAAACTTGAACTTAAAACATTTTGAAAATTGAGTTTGAGGTTGCATTCGAACATGACCATGTAAACTCGCATTTCTTGAAGTAAAGATCTTTGTTCTTGAGAGATGCATTGTCTTGAATATGTAGATGTGCTACACAATACAGATTCAAAAAGGTTTTGACACTACAAAATTTGACAATTATAAGAGCTAGAAACCATAACACTTACAATCTCCTCCTTTGTTAAATCTGTGACAAAATACACTTCATAAAAACATATGCATTTATACGTAAAAAGAATCATGCATCAATTATCAATAGGTCTAACCAAAGCATTAATAAGCATCAATGCCTCCAACAATACTCCCCCTTACTTACTCCTCCCCCTTACACAAAGAAGCTCCTGCCCTTTACACAAAGAAGGCTACATGTCCACAATCCACATGCCATATATTACAAACACCATATATCTAGCATGACAAAATTCTCCCCTCTTTTGTCACAATATGACAAAGGAAGAAATAAAAAAAGAAGTGGAAGTAGATATATAAGGAAGAAGAAGAATAATGATGATGAATAATTGAGCAAGATAACAATATTAGAAATCATAAGCAAATCATGCTCAAGCATAACCAACCCAACATCAATAGAGTTCAACTAAATTCAATCCCACAAATCAAAAGAAAGCTAAGTAACATAAGAGTTATTACAATCCATATGAGAAACATACTAATCAGATCTTTAAGAGGGAGCAGGAATAGATGGATCAATTTGATGTAAACCCTTATTAATGCACCTCATATATTTACATGAATCCTGAGTTACATGAATTTGAGCCACTTGTTCCTCAAGAGTATGCAACCTCTCAGCGAAATCAGAAGGCTGATAATCAGGGTCAGCCTTAGAATCTAATTCGATCTCATCAAAGATATCGTCCATGTTAATGTCATCTGGATGTAAATCGCCTTCTTCTTCATTTACTGCTTCAGCTCCACCAACACCCACATTGACCTGGCCTGCGGCCAACCTCTGATTCATTTTGTTAATATTAAAGTTATTGAAAATAAGGTGTTGAATGGGAGCCTCTCCAACAGGCATAACCACTAACATATGGGTGGCTAACACAGTCATCAGATAAGCAAAAGTGTAAGACCCGTATCCTAGTTCGTACTGTTCCGTCGACTCCCGCGATCCTTTCGGTCGAATTCAGCAATCCTCGACCACTTTCTGATGTTTGCACGTGATCCTAAGCTGAGACCTGTATGCCAAAGATGGCTAAAATTGAAACTTATACCTTAGTGACCGCGCTGTCGCCGTGGTTCTAACGCCGCGACTCGCACACCGACCCGATACCCGGCTAAAAGATGTCAGTCTGCGTTCAATTTGAAGAAAACACCGCGTGTTGCAAATTACGAGGGAATCTCTACGAGATGTCCCATCAATCAATCAATCAATCAATCCCATCAATCAAGTACACATCATACATCAAGTTAAGTACAACAACCCATACCTTTCTCTTACACAAGCAAGCCCAAAGTCAACTTTCACATCACCTCATCCATCACCAAACCCATCACCCATCACACCACATCACTCCATCACCCTCATCACCCATCACTTCCCTCTCTCTCTCATTCATTCTCAAAATCTCTCCCAAGCAAATTTTACACGTCCAAGCTACTTCTCCCAAATCCCAAGTGTGGCCCACCTTCTCATCTTCCATCTACACCTCTCATCTCTCATCCACACCATCAAAGGTCCATCATCCACCGTCCAAAGTGAAGGCAAGGAGCTAAGGAGGCTAGGGGAGCAAGAAGAAGGAAAAGAGGTGGGTGATCCACCGTTAATTCATGTTTTTAAGGCCACTTGTTGTGGGACCCAAATTAATGTATACAATGTAGAGAGGGGCCCATAGTGGTGGGGTCCCTCTATCTCACCGTATATCTCTCTCTACCTCCCTCTTTTCTCTCCCTTGAATGTGGTGGACCCCATCAAATTGTGCTAAATCAACTCCATCTATCAAATGGGTGGCCCATCAGATTTTAGATGAGATGACCTAAATTGTATGTATATGTAACGCCCGTGAAAAATCCATACTTGGGCTCGAGTACCAACTCGACCCGAAATTGCGTAGAATTCATTCCTTTAGAAAATATGACTAGGTTAGCTAGTGCAACGTTAGAATAGCTGGAAAATGGTCCCTGATCACTTTAAATACGTTCTACAAGGCCCAAAGCGAGTGAGACCAATGGTGCTATAATGCTCTAAAACCTCGGACCAAACTCTAAGCAGGTTTGTTCCCTGGACCACTTTGAATCTTTGTATTGGATCTAGACTGCACGTCGAAAGTCCGATACCTCCTATCTTAGACCGTTAGAACCGCCTAGCTGGACTTGACACTCATTCCGAAAATCAAGTCAAACCGATAATCACAGGCTATTTCATTGAGCTCGGACCGAAGAGAGTGAGAATAGGGTTAGAATTGGAATTTGAAATTCAAATCTGGCACACGATTTGACGCATCAGTATTAAGCGTTCTGACCTTCAGAATACAGCCAAATTACACCCTTGGATCAGGAAAAATATCTATTACGTATCACGAGACTTATAGGCCTGATTTTGGTGCGATGACCGTTAAACTAAAACTGGACCGCCACGTGCGATCTGGGAATCCTACCGGTCTGAAAACTGGATGTGTGCTAGATCCAGTATGCATGAGCTTAAGTCCGACCGCATTTGGCCAGGGGACCTTCAGAAATGCTCATTTGGACCGAAACGGCCCCGATTTGGTTAGGCACCAAGTAAACATTGTTTCCAAGCCTATTTTGGGCATGTTTTAGGCTATAAAAGGGGTTGAAACCCTCACTCCTCTCTCCCATCCAAATTTGAGAGAAACCCTAACTTGGGAGAGAGAAAAAGGTGAGAGATTGTGAGAGAGTGGGAGAGTTCTTCCTGCCACTTGTGGTACGTGTTGCACGTGCTCAAGCAACACACCTCTACCATTTTTTCGGTGATTTCACCGCGATTCTAGGTAAGCAAATACCCTAAATAGTTGCTGATTTGAGTTTTCCTTGTTTCCATAGCGATGTAGCTTATGGATCTCGTGTATTAGGTTCCTTATTCGCCGTAGACGAAGCATATACGCTCCGTTTCAATTCACGTGTTTACAAGACATAAGGTGAGGATTTTAGACGCTTTGATTGATGGTTCCCAACGCTTTCAATGTCGTTTAATAGTAGATTCTTGACGGCATCACCGTTTGACATGTACAAAATGCTCTCCGTTTCCCGTTTCGTAAATTAACGAAGAATATGAGATTTAGGGCATTTTAGTCATTTGTAGGAAGTACTGTTTACATTCATATTTTGCTGATGTGATTGACATGGTTTGTTGTCGCATTAGGAAATTAGGAATACATGCATAATTAGTTTGGCGAAGAGATTTGCCTAATTGCATGCTTCGGGTCAACATGCTATATGTAGACTTAAGTGTGTAGTGTATGTGTTTGTATAAATGCTTGTATTAGTATGTATTGAATTAAATGATATTATGTGATAGTTTGTGATTGATTTCTCAATTAATATGCTGACCTAAATGAATTTCTACATGTTGACTAAATGCATGATTTCATTACATGCATGGAATATATGTGCTTGAAGATTTGCTTAAGTTGAATGTTATAACATGTGTTAACATGCTCACATGATTGTATTTCAATTTCAAAACTTTTACATATATTGCTGATGTGATTCCATAAGTGCTTGGGACTAGACTTAGTCCAGGCAGTCGGTAACCGAGCGAATTCGTGGCTGACTGGTCATAGCCACAAACGACGCGTCGATGAACGCGATTCGTGTTTGGAGTTGGCGGCAGTGGTTAGGCCACGCGAAGTGTTTTACGCACTTCATGTCGTTCGACTTGAGATGCGATCGTGCTAGTCGAGCCCGTCAAGTAACTCGACTGGCCGATGTATGTTCACCTTGTATGAGTCATAATTGCTTGAACCTTCGGTACTGAACTTACCATTGTAAACCCTGTTAACCATGGTACCTTGATCCACGAAGACTCAGGAGCCGGGCATGGTGGTATGGGACACCGTGGTCGAGCTGTCGGCCTACGCTGGGGCCACAAACCTCCCCGTAGTGACCAGTGAGCACCTAGACTCGTGAACAGATTATGGTGGTATGAGACACTATATTCTAGCTGTCGGCCTACACTGATCAGGCGACGAGTCCTTTGTAGTGACCGCGAGCGTATTCTGAGTCCACGGGAGGCGACGACCCTTCCGTTGCAGTAGAGTACAGTAGGCTGTATTGATAAGGTGATGGGGGAGCGGTGCAATGAGTGCGAGCAACAGCCCTGACAGCCCTTGCAGTGACCTACGAAATATACATCGTATGAGATTACTAGGAGTGACGACCCTAGACAGGATCTGTGTTGGGATTGATACAAGGGAAGTACCTTAGTTTCCCAATCCTGCTGTTTGAATGGACTAATAACAACTTAGAAATCATATCACTATAGCATTGCATGTGCCTGGAAGATGTGGAGCACTCTAGGGAGTGTGGCATGCCGCGGTCGTAAGATGTTGCCGTATGAGGGAGATCGTCGGTGAGGGCATACATCATGTCATATCATCTTGCATTAACAACAGTATTAGGATTGTCTTATTTACTGCTTTACTATTATTACATGATTGAATTGTGAACATGCTAATCTTTGCTCTATGATTCCACTGAGTTGATCACTCACTCCCACGTTACGGGATGTTGTTTGCAACACCCACCAGACCCTGTTGTAGATGCAGGTGAGGCTGAGATCCAGGAGGTGGAGCCAGACTTTGACGAGGACCAGGACGAGTTCTCGTACATGCAGTATCACGATGGCTTTGTGTAGGCGACCTGGATCGATGGGACTTCAGTGAGACTATTTTGGACATTTACTTTTGTTCATGTATATGTTTATGAGACTCAGAGATGTATTCATACTTTAGAGACAGATGAGATTTACTTTGTTTTTCCATACAGTGATATATATATTGTTTAGTCTTCCGCTTGCTTTTATCACTGGATCTGAAGTATGAATTGCAGTTTTGGTATACTTTTACTCATGTGAATGCTTTAAATCAGACAACATTGAATCATAATCATTTTTGTTGCATAAGTGATGGTCTGGAACTCGGGAGTTGAGTTTATACACGACCCCCGATTTTCAGGGTGTTACAAGTTAGTATCAGAGCATGAATGAGAGTATACTGGGCCTGGGTTATGGTCTGGCGACGTACGCTATCGCTTCCTTTGACTTAGGTGGGTGCGAGAAGGGTCTAGAAACACTTCTAGGATCGCAGATTCGCCGATAGGCGAAGTCTATTTGACTCGATCGCACGATCGAGTCTGTAACGCATATCGGGTAGCGTAAAGTAACCCGAATAGCTTCTAAGCCGTAGGAAGTCGGGTTGAGACGTCCTATGAACGATTTTAAACCCGCAAAAGTGAATCCTTGGGCCGTGGGATGACCACGACTCCTGTAATCAATCGCCAGGGCTTAAAAACCCCGTTTCACCAAAAATCTTCAAAATTCTTCCTCTAAACACTCCGATCTTTATTCTCTTCTTATCTATTTCATGTTAGGCATCAAACCTAATGTGAAAATAATAAAAATTAGTACTTTCACAAAATTGTACAGTGAATAGTAAAATTTCATGAAAAATGGCTATAAGGACATTCTAACTTCACTTTCATTAGAAAATAAGGATCTAGATGGATGTACTAGCTCCTTATACCCCAAATTCATATGCTGCATTATAGGGTTTGGTATTCGAGATTATGGAGTGGTCCCGGAAAGCCCCGAACACATGTTTGGGCTCATATATGTCAAAATACAATGAACCAGGGGGTGGACCACACATTTTTGGGGTCCCTGGACCATGGGGGACCAGACCCATGTGGTCCCACTGACCAACTGAGAAGTTGTCCGGCGATGCCATCGCCGGTTCGGCGATGCATCGCCGACCGGTGGGGCCCGTTGGTTCTAATTTTTGGGCGCACGCCCTTAAATGAGGTGCATACCCTTCCCATATAGCTCCCGTCCCACGAAAACCTCTAAAATGTGCATCTCCTTCACAAACAGCCCTCCCCTTAGCTCCGTTTTCATTTTCCAGCAACTATCCCCAAAGTTTGTGGTTCCAAATCGCTCCTAGGTCCCTCCTTGGCCAAAACCGACCATCATCCATCGATCCTTGGGAGTTGGCAGCCCTTCCTCTTGAGGATTTCACCACTTGGAGCTCAAAAAACCCCCAAATAGAGCTGAAATCGTGAGGTGCTCCATTCCACTTTTTCATCTCCATTTCTCCATGAAAATACAGCCTTGGGAAGCTTGAAGCATCCCTCTACGATGCCTAGATTTTCTTTTTCCAGATTGGATAGCCACTTCTCCGCATTTTCACCGTTTTCCATGGCTTTCGTGGAAGCCGTTTTAGGCCTTTTACCACTCTCATCCATCATATTTTTGATGGGTAAGAGAAAAACCGCAACAGACGAGGCTGGGCCAAGCCGCCCTGCTCAATCGAGAAGACCGCGGGGTGGTGCCGCAAGTTCAAGCGCCGCCGCAGGTCCAGCTGCAGTCCTGGAGTGCCGTACAAAGCGGGATTTGGATCCCCATGCACACCTTGGGTGAGTAATTTTATCAGAGATGCCTCATGGCCAATACACTGATCGCAAAGTGTTATTTGAGGCAGACGTAGATGGACGACTATTCGGCGAATATCTGTTGTTCGAACGCATTGAAGCTGCGCATTGGGGTCTGATCTTTGAAGCTCGCGCTCGTGCTAATGTGAGCACCGTTCGTGCCTTCTACGCTAGTATCCAGAATCCTACCTTGGAGCCTTTGCAGTTTAAAATCCCTTTTGGTAGAGATCGGATGGCTACGATTAATGTACGACTGATTGCGCGACTTCTGAACGTGCCTCTTGGTGATGTTCATCCTAGTGAGAATAACCTGAGGACTAGGCGTGAACGAGATCGCCGCACCAGATTCCTCTGCGATAAGTTGGTTCCGTGGCAGCCTAATAATAGTCTTAAGGCGACGTACATGTCTGATGATTTGCGCCTGCTGCACCATATCTGCACGTTCAATGTTTATCCCAGGTCGACGAATCGCATTGAATGTACACGCCTTATGGTTGATTTCCTGTATCTGGTGGCCCAGGGAGAGAATGTATGCGTGGCTACTTTCATCTTACGACAAATAATCCTCATAGCCAGGTCAAGAAGAACATCCGAATCGCTTCCCTTTGGCCGACTGATTTATAAGATTGTGCTTGAGTTTACCTACAGACTTGGGCCAGAATTGCCAGTATCGATTCATACCATTGATGAGTCGACTATGGTCAAGATGAAGATTGGGTCGCAGTACCGTGAAAATCAGCTCGAGGAGGACAGCGAAGATGACTTTGATGATGAGGAAAATCAAAGCGAAGAAGAACCTAGAGTAGAGGTTCAGGAAGAAACTCAGGAAGAGGAAGCTCAGGATACTGATGAGAGCCCCCCTCCTTCTGCGCAGGCTACTATCGACGATCGCATTGCTCGGATGGAGGAGAGTCAAACCGCTTTACGAAGGGAAGTGCAGGAACTTCGCGCTAAAGTAGAGGATGCCAAGGCCGTTACAAAGAAGAAACTCGGCAAGGTGACTCGTACCTTGAAGGCGATCCTGTGTTGCTTACAGGATAAGGGTGCTCCTCCTCCGTCCCCAGACTCAGACTAGCGATGTGACCTTGATGTAGTTGTCAGTAGTTAGTCATTTCCTACTTTATCAGTGTGAGCCTGTTAGGGCTAGTGTTTTGCTTATGTTGCTGTTGCAATTTTAACTATCTTAGTTCCCATGTATTTCTCATCGTGATGCTTGTAAGGATATATCCCCTGTATTATGACAATTTTGATTAAATGAAATGCATGGAATGCCTTTGACTCCTTGTGTAAATGATTGCGGTGTAATTGTGCTATTAAGACTGACAAGGTTGCGCCCTATTTTGAATATAGGGAATGCCGCCTAAGGCTACGCGGAGCACGGTTCGGCTGGCACTGACTGAGCATATGGATCAGACTCCTTCGCAGTCTGACACTCATGCGGACCCTGCTTTGGGCCCGATTCCTGAGGTAGTTCGATCGTCTCAGCCTGTCGCTGGTCCTACAGTTGGACCACCGCCTTTTACACCGTCAGTCAGAGAGCCATATCGTGCATCTACTTCGACACAGCATCTGCCACAGCCTGCTCCACCTCCTGACAGATTCGAGCAGATGATGGTTATGATGCTGCAGCAGCAGCGGCTTCTGACTACCATCGTGGGGACATTAGCCCAGGGTGGGGGTGTCGCTCCATCTACACCACCTGCACCACCTGCGCATCCAGTTGAGGATGCTTATAGATACACCCAGGATGAGGGCATGACTCATCCTGCACCGCCTGTTTACCCTGCAGGGAATCCCGCCGATACACGGGGCCTATTGGAGCGGTTTCAGCGCTTGCGGCCTCCTACTTTCACGGGTTCTCACAGACCCGAGGAGGCTGAGTACTGGCTCGACCGTGTGTTGAAGGTTTTGCGGATGCTTCATTGCACTGAGGCCGAGCAGGTAGAGCTGGCTACATTCCTGTTTGAGAGAGAGGCCAGCCTGTGGTGGGATAGCATACTGCGGACCGTTGCCGCTGACTTTGTATGGACGTGGGCAGCATTTGAGTTCCGCTTCCATGAGAAGTATTATCCCCAGACTTACAGGCACGATAGGGAGAATGAGTTTCTCCGTCTCAGAAAGGCAGCTATGACAGTTACAGAGTATGAGCATCGGTTCACGGAGTTGGGCAAATACGTCCCGACGATTTTGGCTGATGAGCAGATGCGCATACGACGCTTTCTGGAGGGTTTACGACCGGATATTCGGTCGAAGATGTGTTGTTTGACCATTCCCTCTTATGCGGAGTTGATTCACATGTCCATGCGGGCAGAGCAGGATGTCGATCGGCTTGCGCGATCTCGTCGCCCTGTTACTTCTAGGCCACGACCAGACTTGCCAGACAGGCCCCTTGCGGGCAAGAGGCCTCGCATTGATCCCCCTGCTAGGACTACAGCGCCTGTACCACCATTTCGGTGCCCTGATTTGACATGTACATACTGTGGTAGGTCAGGCCACTTGGCGCAGAGCTGCTTCTCTCGGATGCGGGACAGCGGGTTCTCGCCGCCACAGAAGATCGACCGTGCACGTCCACAGGCGTTATCAGCACCGCCTCTACGGTCAGCTCCTGCGCACCCTACATTCAGACCTACGGTATCGCAGATCAGACAGCCTCCACGACCCTTGACACAGTGGCCGAACCGGCCACAGCAGGCTCGGGTTCATGCATTGACAGCTGAGGCAGCTGCGACACCGACTTTTCAGCATTCGGCCTTCGAGGTCACAGCCCATATTGGAGGTACTCCCATTCTTGTGATGGTGGACATTGGTTTCACGATTTCTTTGATATCGCGTGCTGTAGTCAGGCGTCTTGGGTTACAGACTATCACTATGGATAGCGTGCGAGTCTTTGCAGCTCATGGGGATTATTCGGATGTCACCCAGATGTGTGAGGGTTGTTTAGTTGATCTGGGAGGCAGGACGATGACTCTTGATCTTGTCGTCGATCCCTCGCTCGTTTATCTCGACATCATTCTTGGCATGGACTGGTTGACTGCAGCGAGAGCCGAGATTGACTGCGAGGCTCGTATGGTGACGGTGTACGAGCCTGAGGGCACGCCTTTCATGTTTTCAGTGCGGGTAAATCTTCCTTTCCGCATACTTAGCTACGCCACTTTATTGTGCGACGCTGGTGCCCAGGTACTCGAGCATGTGCCAGTCGTTTCCGAGTTCGGGGATCTGTTCAGGAAGATCCCTGGTTTGCCGCCCCGACGTGAGATCGATTTCACTATCGATCTGGTTCCTGGTTCTACACCCGTCTCACTGCCGACGTATCGCATGGTACCATGTGAGATGGAGGAGTTGAGGACACAGATTGATGGTCTGCTAGAGCTTGGCCTTATACGGCCTAGTGTGTCTCCTTAGGGAGCACCGGTCCTATTCGTGAGGAAGAAGGACGGTTCGATGCGATTGTGTATTGAACCAGCTCACGGTGAAGAACAAGTACCCTTTACCTAAGATCGATGACTTGTTTAATCAGTTGAGAGGAGCGCAGTACTTCTCGAAGATTGATCTTCAGTCGGGATATCATCAGTTGCGCGTCAGGGATGAGGACGTGCAGAAGACAGCATTCAGGACCAGTTTTGGCCACTACGAGTTCCTCGTGATGTCGTTCGGTCTTACGAACGCACCGGCCGTGTTCATAGATCTGATGAACCGGGTATTTCGGCCTTTCCTCTATCGATTCGTCGTTGTATTCATTGACGACATTTTGGTGTACTCTAGGAGTCGAGAGGAGCAGGAGGAGCACTTACGTTTGGTCCTGAATAAGCTCAGACAGCATCAGTTGTTCGCATAGTACAAGAAGTGCGACTTCTGGAAGCAGGAGGCGAAGTTTCTGGGACACGTGGTGTCCAAGGATGCCATGGCAGTTAACCTGTCTAAGGTAGTTGCGGTGCAGGACTAGGAGCAGCCTGGTTCTGTCACTGAGGTGAGGAGCTTCTTGGGTCTCGCTGGCTACTATCGGCGCTTCATTCAGGACTTCTCGAAGATCGCGAGACCCTTATCTCAGTTGACATGGAAGGACGTAAAGTTCGCCTGTAATGACAAGGCGGAGTCAGCTTTTCAGGAGCTGAAGGACAGACTTACGTCCGCCCCTGTCCTAGTATTGCCAGAGTAAGGGGTTAAATACACTATATACACTGACGCGTCTAGCGTTGGTTTGGGTTGTGTCCTTATGCAGAGGGACAGGGTAATTTCGTATGCCTTGAGACAATTAAGGAAGCACGAGGAGAATTACCCTACACACGACCTAGAGTTGGCAGCCGTTATATTCACACTGAGACTCTGGAGACATTACCTCTACGGAGAGGAGTTCGAGCTCTTTTGCGACCACAAGAGCCTCAAGTACATATTCACGCAGCGAGACTTGAATATGAGGCAGCGGCGATGGATGGAGACGTTGAAGGACTTCAAGTTTGAAGTCTCTTACCATCCTGGGAAGGAGAACCTTGTAGCTGATGCGTTGAGCCGCAAGAAGGCGATAGAGTTTGCGGCTCCGCTGATGGTTGCCGAGTGGGATATGGTTGAGTTTTTGCGAGACTTTGAGCAGAAACTCACCGTAGAGGAGCCATTTGAGTTCATCGCACATGTACAGGTGCGATCTCAGATCGATGACCGAGTCATCGAGGTGCAGAGGGACGATGCGCATCTTACTGAGCTTCGAGAGCAGGCCAGTGATGATGCTGACGCCGACTGGCGAGTTAGTATGGATGGGAGCTTACGTTACCGTGGCCGCCTATGCGTCCCAGATGTCCCTGACTTGAGACGAGAGATTCTCGAGGCTGCGCATTGTACTAGACTCGCGATGCATCCAGGCAGCACAAAGATGTATCGTGACGTGAAGAGGACGTATTGGTGGGAAGGTATGAAGACCCACATAGCTGAGTTCGTGTCCCGTTGTCTCACTTGTCAGCAGGTGAAGGCAGAGCATCGCCGACCACCTGGACTTTTGCAGCCTATGCCGATTGCAGAGTGGAAGTGGGATTTCATTTCCATGGACTTCATTTCTGGGTTGCCGAAGACGAGGAAGGGACATGATTCCATTTGGGTGATTGTCGACCGTCTGACGAAGTCGGCGCACTTCCTACCGATCAGAGTTACGAACTCTGCAGACGAGCTGGCTAGATTGTACATCAGAGAGATTGTGTGTCTGCATGGAGTTCCACTGGAGATCGTGTCGGACAGAGACACACGGTTCACTTCCATTTTCTGGACCCGCATTCAGGAGGCTATGGGTGTGAAGTTGAAGTTCAGTACTACCTTCCACCCACAGACAGACGGACAGACAGCGGGTGAACCAGATCTTGGAGGATATGTTGCAAGCTTGCGCATTGGACTTCAAGGACAGTTGGGATGATTGTCTTGCATATGCGGAGTTTGGGTACAACAACAGTTTTCAGGCGAGTATCGGTATGGTACTTTATGAGGCGCTGTATGGGCGACCTTGTCGCGCACCGCATTGCTGGTTAGAGGTCGGTGAGCGTAGCTTGATTGGCCCAGAGTTAGTGCAGGCGACGTTAGAGAAGATTGATATTATTCGACGTCGGCTCCATATAGCGCAGAGCAGACAGAAGAGCTACGCCGATACGAGACGGAGGCCACTAGAGTTCACAGTTGGGGATCATATGTTTTTGCGAGTTTCCCCTATGAAGGGAGTCCTTCGGTTCGGGAAGAAGGGGAAGCTGGCACCGCGATTCATTGGCCCATTCCAGATCCTCGATCGTGTGAGAGCGGTGGCTTACCGATTGGCTTTACCCACGCCTCTCGCGAGCGTTCACAACGTATTTCATGTTTCTATGCTGAAGAAGTATGTTGCTGATCCTTCCCATATCATCAGATGGGAGCAGGTGCAGTTAGGAGAGGATGTTACATATATCCTGCGACCGACACGTATCCTAGACAGGAAGGAGCAGGTACTGCGTAGCAAGGTGATTCCCCTTGTGAAGGTATTATGGACGCATCACTCTGAGGAGGAGGCTACCTGGGAGACAGAAGCCGAGATCAGAAAGAACTATCCACAGCTTCTCGAGGAGTACGAAAAGGTACAAAATTTCGAGGATGAAATTATTTGTTAAGGGGGGTAGATTGTAACGCCCGTGAAAAATCCATACTTGGGCTCGAGTACCAACTCGACCCGAAATTGCGTAGAATTCATTCCTTTAGAAAATATGACTAGGTTAGCTAGTGTAACGTTAGAATAGCTGGGAAATGGTCCCTGATCACTTTAAATACGTTTTACAAGGCCCAAAGCGAGTGGGACCAATGGTGCTATAATGCTCTAAAACCTCGGACCAAACTCTAAGCAGGTTTGTTCTCTGGACCACTTTGAATCTTTGTATTGGATCTAGACAGCACGTCGAAAGTCCGATACCTCCTATCTTAGACCGTTAGAACCGCCTAGCTGGACTTGACACTCATTCCGAAAATCAAGTCAAACCGATAATCACAGGCTATTTCATTGAGCCCGGACCGAAGAGAGTGAGAATAGGGTTAGAATTGGAATTTGAAATTCAAATCTGGCACACGATTTGACGCATCAGTATTAAGCGTTCTGACCATCAGAATACAGCCAAATTACACCCTTGGATCAGGAAAAATATCTATTACGTATCACGAGACTTATAGGCCTGATCTTGGTGCGATGACCGTTAAACTAAAACTGGACCGCCACGTGCGATCTGGGAACCCTACCGGTATGAAAACTGGATGTGTGCTAGATTCAGTATGCATGAGCTTAAGTCCGACCGCATTTGCCCAGGGGACCTTCAGAAATGCTCATTTGGACCGAAATGGCCCCGATTTGGTTAGGCACCAAGTAAACATTGTTCCCAAGCCTATTTTGGGCATGTTTTAGGCTATAAAAGGGGTTGAAACCCTCACTCCTCTCTCCCATCCGAATTTGAGAGAAACCCTAACTTGGGAGAGAGAAAAAGGTGAGAGATTGTGAGAGAGTGGGAGAGTTCTTCCTGCCACTTGTGCTACGTGTTGCACGTGCTTAAGCAACACACCTCTACCATTTTTCCGGCGATTTCACCGCGATTCTAGGTAAGCAAATACCCTAAATAGTTGCTGATTTGAGTTTCCCTTGTTTCCATAGCGATGTAGCTTATGGATCTCGTGTATTAGGTTCCTTATTCGCCGTAGACGAAGCGTATACGCTCCGTTTCAATTCACGTGTTTACAAGACATAAGGTGAGGATTTTAGACGCTTTGATTGACGGTTCCCAACACTTTCAATGTCGTTTAATAGTAGATTCTTGACGGCATCGCCGTTTGACATGTACAAAATGCTCTCCGTTTCCCGTTTCGTAAATTAACGAAGAATATGAGATTTAGGGCATTTTAGTCATTTGTAGGAAGTACTGTTTACGTTCATATTTTGCTGATGTGATTGACATGGTTTGTTGTCGCATTAGGAAGTTAGGAATACGTGCATAATTAGTTTGGCGAAGAGATTTGCCTAATTGCATACTTCGGGTCGACATGCTATATGTAGACTTAAGTGTGTAGTGTATGTGTTTGTATAAATGCTTGTATTAGTATATATTGAATTAAATGATATTATGTGATAGTTTGTGATTGATTTCTCAATTAATATGCTGACCTAAATGATTTTCTACATGTTGACTAAATGTATGATTTCATTACATGCATGGAATATATGTGCTTGAAGATTTTCTTAAGTTGAATGTTATAACATGTGTTAACATGCTCACATGATTGTATTTCAATTCCAATACTTTTACATATATTGCTGATGTGATTCCATAAGTGCTTGGGACTAGACTTAGTCCAGGCAGTCGGTAACCGAGCGAATTCGTGGCTGACTGGTCATAGCCACGAACGACGCGTCGATAAACGCGATTCGTGTTTGGAGTTGGCGGCAGTGGTTAGGCCACGCGAAGTGTTTTACGCACTTCATGTCGTTCGACTTGAGATGCGATCGCGCTAGTCGAGCCCGTCAAGTAACCCGACTGGCCGATGTATGTTCACCTTGTATGAGTTATAATTGTTTGAACCTAGCGTACTGAACTTACCATTGTAAACCCTGTTAACCATGGTACCTTGATCCACGAAGACTCATGAGCCGGGCATGGTGGTATGGGACACCGTGGTCGAGCTGTCGGCCTACGCTGGGGCCACAAACCTCCCCGTAGTGACCAGTGAGCACCTAAACTCGTGAGCAGATTATGGTGGTATAGGACACTATATTCTAGCTGTCGGCCTACACTGATCAGGCGACGAGTCCTTTGTAGTGACCGCGAGCGTATTCTGAGTCCACGGGAGGCGACGACCCTTCCGTTGCAGTAGAGTACAGTAGGCTGTATTGATAAGGTGATGGGGGAGCGGTGCAACGAGTGCGAGCAACAGTTCCTTGCAGTGACCTACGAAATATACATCGTATGAGATTACTAGGAGTGACGACCCTAGACAGGATCTGTGTTGGGATTGATACAAGGGAAGTACCTTAGTTTCCCAATCCTGCTGTTTGAATGGACTAATAACAACTTGGAAATCATATCACCATAGCATTGCATGTGCCTGGAAGATGTGGAGCACTCTAGGGAGTGTGGCATGCCGCGGTCGTAAGATGTTGCCGTATGAGGGAGATCGTCGGTGAGGGCATACATAACGTCATATCATCTTGCATTAACAACAGTATTAGGATTGTTTGATTTACTGCTTTACTATTATCGCATGATTGAATTGTGAACATGCTAATCTTTGCTCTATGATTCCACTGAGTTGATCACTCACTCCCACGTTACGGGATGGTGTTTGCAATACCCACCAGACCCTGTTGTAGATGCAGGTGAGGCTGAGATCCAAGAGGTGGAGCCAGACTTTGACGAGGACCAGGACGAGTTCTCGTACATGCAGTATCACGATGGCTTCGCGTAGGTGACCTGGATCGATGGGACTTCAGTGAGACTATTTTGAACATTTACTTTTGTTCATGTATATGTATATGAGACTCAGAGATGTATTCATACTTTAGAGACAGATGAGATTTACTTTGTTTTTCCATACAGTGATATATATATTGTTTAGTCTTCCGTTTGTTTTTATCACTGGATCTGAAGTATGAATTGCAGTTTTGGTATACTTTTACTCATGTGAATGCTTTAAATCAGACAACATTGAATCATAATCATTTTTGTTGCATAAGTGACGGTCTGGAACTCGGGAGTTGAGTTTATACACGACCCCTGATTTTCAGGGTGTTACAGTATATTTTATACACACACACACACACACACACACACACACACACACACGTATACATACGTTAGGTGGGCCATGTCCCTGTGGGACCCACTGTTTTGTATCTGTTTTGCACGCCGTCCAGCGTCTCTGGACGCTGGACTGGCAGCACACTCCACAGTTTTTAAAAAAAAAAGGGGAAAAAGGTACTCTTTTAGAATGGGCCACTCATGCAAGCCCCACCTTGATGTTTATACATGATCCAAGCCATCCATTCTATTCTCGGGATCATTTTAGGCGTTGAGCCGAAAAATGAGACCGATCCAATCATCTGGCGGGCCGTGGTATTAAGAATGATAGTATTTTCCGTTGAAACTTGGAAGAATGATTGCTGGGGTCCACCAGAAGCTTGGACCCACCTGAAACTTATTTTGGACCCCTATTTTTATGGGACACATGCAATGGACGGGATAGATCTAGTTAACGTGGGTCCCACCCAGGAGAAATTTTTTTTTTTTATTGGCATGATTTTGTGCCATGACGTCCAGAGACGTCCACGTTAAAAAAAAAAAAAAAGGAAGAGAAATGGTGGGCTGCTCCAACATGGCCCCACCTTGATGTATGTGCTTGCTCCAAGTCGTCCATCCTCTTTCTCAGATTATTTTAGGCGTTGAGCCAAAATTTGGGATCAATCTGATTCTCAGGTGGGCCATACCATCTAAAAACATGTGGAGACATGCCTGATCATATAAAAGCACTTGGTGGGGCCTACCTGAAACTTGGATGCATCCTAAACTTAGATTGAACGGTCCACCACGTGGGACACACACAAAAATGGGTTAGATCATCTTATCGTGGGCCCCATATAAAAAAAAGAAGAAGAAGAAAAGAGGCAGCAGCGTCAGGCGGGCGGCCGGTTGGGGCTGCCCCACGGGTCCCAGTTGTGGGCCACACCGTGATGCGTTCTACCATCAACACCGTGCATTTGAGAGGTCCCCTTTGAATAGGGACTGTCACCAAAAATCAGCCGTATACGGGACTCAGGTGGGCCATACCATCTAAAATCATGTGAAGACATGCCTGAAACATATAAAAGCACTTGGTGGGGCCTACCTGAGATTTGGACATGGCTGAAACTTGGTCTGAACCCTCCGTCGGGTGGGACACACATAATGAGTGGGCTGGATTTGTGAACCACCTTACGGTGGGCCCCTAACTGTGACCTCATGAACCGGTTAGTTGGCAAATAAACATTACAGTGGGCTCCACGTACGTGTGACCCTATTAACAGATTGGATGTCAAGTACATTTTCGGTGGGCCCCTCCCCTGACCGTGTGGCCCTGTAAATAAATTGGGTGGCAAATGAACATCACGGTGGGCCCTGGCCCACGTGATCATA
Organism: Magnolia kwangsiensis; assembly: GCA_037074715.1. Taxonomy (NCBI): domain Eukaryota; kingdom Viridiplantae; phylum Streptophyta; class Magnoliopsida; order Magnoliales; family Magnoliaceae; genus Magnolia; species Magnolia kwangsiensis. The sequence goes on along the minus strand of CM073572.1, from coordinate 98,375,442 downwards.
TGAACAGGTTAGAAGTCAAAATAAACATTACGGTGGGCCCTGGCCACGTTGCATGGAAAATAAATATTATAGTGGGCCCTCCCTGTCCATGTGACCTTATGGATAGATTGTATGGCAAATAAGCATTTCAGTGGGCCCATGGTCCACTTGACCTTATGAATAGGTTGGATGGAAAATTAATATTATGATGGGGCCCATGGTCATGTAACCTTATCAACAGGTTGTATGGAAACTAGACATTTTTGGTGGGCCCCTATCTATGTGATCTTTTCAACAGATTGAGTGGGAAAATAAACATTATGACGTGCCTCACATGAGACTCACTTCGATAAATATGGGCTGATATGTTTAGGCCCATATCTTGATGCATTTTCGGGCCTATTATTAAGGTCCACTTGGATGCATATGGGATGATATGTTTAGGCCCATCTTGATGCATTTTCAGGCCTATTATTGAGGCCTGCTTGGATGCATATGGGCCCATTTATTTAGGCCCACCTCGGCATGTATATAGGCCCAATGTTGAGGCTCACTTTGGTATAAATAAGGCCTATGTAATTAGGCCCATTTAATGCATACGAAGCTCATGTGATTGGGCTCATTTTAATGCATTTCGAGGCCCATGGGTGATGGCCCATTGCAAAGTACCTAAGGCCCATTGGTGAAGCTTATTGGGGTGGCCCACTTGATGAATATAAGGCCCATGTGATACGGCCCAATTGATGTACTTAAGGCTCAATTGAGTACAACTAGGTCCATTGCAATGCGTGATCCCTCCATGGCATATAACGATATTTATAGTAAGTAATGCCTTGGGAATAATGATGGTTAGATGCCCACGTTATAAGGATGACGTCGGTTAAATGTCCGCACTGTCACTCTCCCTAAGGCCCACTAATAGGCCATACATGTAGTAAGTAAGCCGTCTAGGCCCATCTCAGTTATACACAGAGCCCATCCCTATATACATGTTTAGTATAGATCCATGATTCATTGTTATATGCATCATATGTATGACTGATATAAGAAGTGATTGATCATAACATATGCCTTCGGACGAACTGTTTATGGGCTCCCTGATAGGCAGAGTTGCCCTACATGAGTGCATGATACACGTAGGACTATTGCATGACTGGTAGTGTGACTCATGCATTAGCATTTGTGTGATTGTGATCATTGTATGCCCTAGCGACATCAGGGCCTTAGCCTCCACAGATGTATCGTGGGTGTCTGGATTGGATACTGGAAATATTTGGTTCTAGCATACGGGCGCCATAGATGTCCCTGGGTGAAAATTCCTAAACCCGATGGTACAGAGGATGACTCCAACGTCGAGACCGAGTGGATACACGAGCGCGCGAGGGCTGTATACCAGCAGGCCGCGTCTCCCACTGTGTCGTGGTCGATTGGAAAGGGGTGTGACCTTACCCACCTGAGTGAGGGGGCGATTTCTAGGTTGAGTTTGACCAGCTTGAGAAATCGGTCCGCTATCGACGAGCCGGGCTCGATATTGGCAGGCGGATAGTGAGGTCTCTTCCGCTCTCCCAGTTGTGCGTTCGGATAGGGACGACAAGCTGACGTAGAGTGTACTAGACCCCGATGATTATTCAAAATGAGAACTGTACTGATGTATGATGAGGATTGACATGCTTGAGTTGCATCTCGCATCACATGGTCTCGATATGGCCGATAGCATTCATATCTTATACCGCATAGCCTTGGTACGGCTGATTGCATTCATAATACTCATCATCATATTTTTGCATTTACATTCCGAGCACGCTCATATTGCGCACACACTTACACCACCCTCTAAGATTTCTATAAGCTTATGCACCATTGATGCGTGCAGGTGACGTCAGGACGCAGCCGTAGCGTAGTAGCAGCAGGAGCGCACAGTTGAGCTTTTGGAGTTTTGTTATTAGCACTATCTTATATTTTCCTTTATACACCTTGTACTCAAAGTTTTTGATCATAGTGGATTTTATGATGGTATTCTTGTGGTTATTGTTCGTGGGTTATGCTTATGGTTATGCTCATTACGAATTAAATGGATAGTAGAAATCATCCTTGTACCATCCCAGGATCGGAACCTGGTATATGGGTACCAGGAGCCAAGAATGGGGTACTACGGAAGCTGTCAGCGCCAGATTCGACGATCGAGAATTTTGTGAGCCCGGTTTTGAGTTTGGGGCGTGACAAAAAGAGATATCACTGTGTCCAGGATGGAGACGGAATTGAACGATCCAATGACAGATTAAATAAGGAAGACATACAGTGGTTCCGGAAGCAATGGAATGAAGAATCCAAACCATGAACGTAGTGAGTTCAATTTTGTTACCAGAACGAGTATACACATTCGAAATGAACATCCTATGAAAGACTTTGTATCTAGGTAACAAATACTTTGTAGCAAGTGCATTTTCATTAGTACTTCATTGCGCATCTATATTGCACAATTCTCTAGTAAGCATTCATTTTTCAAATTCAGATGGTTTAGCTACTAGACTGCTAATGGGAATAGCTTCATCATTGACAGGTATGTCCATTAGACCAGAGATCAGATGTCGGTTTACTTCAAATAAACCTTCTCTAGTTGCAATAATAAATGTAAGATTTTCAGTAAAAAAATTAGAGATACATGCATACATAACTTGCGCAATAGACCGGTATGCCGGCCCATCCCAATGTAGAATGTTATCCCATCTTATAAATTGGAGAAGAGGAAGGATATCAAATGGAGAAAGATGTTCAACATGAACAGGTCGTTCAACTATCATATTGCGCAACCTAATATCCCGCACATAGGGGGATCATCTTCGGGTGACCGAAGGTGGTGCATTGTGATAGGTGTCGATCTAGACATTGAAAGACCACAAGAACTTTTCTTTTTGCCTCTGCCTTCCATTTGCAACTAGGAAATTAAGGAAGCAAGAAGTTGCAAGAGAAGTAAAGTGGGTTTTCTCAAGATCATATTTTGAAGAAGAAAACACCAAAAGCCTCAATGAAACAAGAAATAAATCACACCAAACATGAGAAAAGAGTGATATAAACTTAAATCTACAAGGAATTTAGAAATAAAGCCCTAACCTTTAAGAACTAAGAAGATGGGTTCGACCGGTCATGCTAGGACCCGTTGGAGAAGAAGCCCAAATAGAAGAAAAAAGGATTTTCCCCTCAAATATAGGTCAAACCCATGCTACACAACTGGTCATGTACATGCTCGACCAGTCATGCCACGACTGGTCGAGTATGTACTCGATTGGTCGTGCATAGCCAAAAATGTGTAATTTTCATTAAAATTTAAAATTTAAACAATCAAACTAACAAGTATATACATTATGATACAAAAATGTATGACTAATCAATTCATATTGCACATAACAATATCAAATTTCAATTTAGAAAACTTGCTTTGGTTGAGCGATTTTGTGAATATGTCAGTAAGTTGAGTGTCGGTCAGAATGTATTCCAAAGAAATTATCTTTTCTTCCACTAATTCACGAATGTAGTGATATCTAATGTCAATGTGCTTGGTTTGTGAATGCTGGATTTGATTTTTAGATATATTAATTGCACTGGAATTATCACAATATAAAACCATAGAATCCTGTGCAATTCCGTAATCGCTTAGCATCCTTTTCATCCATACAAGCTGAGTACATGCATTACCTGCTGCAATGTATTCAGCCTCAGTAGTTGAAAGCGATACAGAACTTTGTTTCTTACTTTTTCAGGAAACTAAACAGTTTTCAACATAGAAACAACCACCACTGGTTGATTTCGTATCATCAACATTACCAGCCCAATTAGCATCCGCATAACTAGCTAATTGAACATTAGTATCATGCGGATACCAAAGACCCAGATTTGCTGAACTTGCGACATATCGCATAATCCGCTTAACAACAATTAAATGTGACTCTTTAGGGTCAGATTGATATCTAGTATAAATTCCTACGCTAAATGCAATATCAAGATGACTCACAGTTAAATATAGCAAACTACCTATCATACTGTGATATAATTTAGGATCCACTCTCTTACCTGTAGAGTCCTTTGAGAGTTTTAAAGTCGTACTCATATGAGTATCAAAATTTTTTCCATTCTCAAATCTGAACTTTTTAACTAAGTTCAGAGCATATTTGGTTTTAGAAATAAAAAAATCATCAGGTTGTTGTTTAACTTACAATAGGAAATAATTCAATTCTCCAACCATGCTCATTTCGAACTTGGATTTCATAAGATCTACAAACTCAACAATCATGTTCACATAGGTAGATCCATAAATAATATCATCAACATAAATTTGCACTATTAAAATGTGATAGTTATGTTTCTTAAAAAATTCACATTATAAAGTTATGACTTAGTAAAAACTTAGTTAACTTTTCATACCATGCCCTGGGAGCTTGTTTCAAACCATAGAGAGTCTTTTTTAAGTGGTATACATGATTACCATTCTTAGGGTCTTCAAAACTCTTTGGTTGTGCAATATACACTTCTTTATGTAAATCGCCATTTAAAAAAGTACTTTTCACATCCATTTGATATATTTTGAACTTTCTAAAGCAAACAATGGATATAAATAGTCTGATTGATTCAAGACGAGTTACTGGGGCAAAGGTTTCATCACAATCGATGCCTTCAATTTGAGTGTATCCTTATACAACTAGTCTAGCCTTGTTTCTAATTATATTACCAAGTTCATCGGACTTATTTTTAAAAATCTATTTAGTTCCGATAATGTGTTTATCTTTAGGTCTTGGAACTAAGTACCAAACATCATTTCTAACAACTTGATTAAGCTCTTCTTGCATTGCAATTATTCAGTTTTCATCAGTAAGAGCTTCTTTTACATTAGTCGGTTCTATCTGAGATGTAAAGCATACATAATTACACATATCTTCTAGTTGTCTAGGAGTGCGCACACCAGTGAGATGGTTTCTAAGAATCTGATTAGTTGGATGATCTTTAACAGTCTTTAGTTCAGAATTATTTTGACTTGATGAAGTATCTAGTTTATTAATTAGAAGTACTTCATCATTCTCTGAACTTGAGACAGGTGTATTCAAGTGATCGTCAATAACCACATTGATAGACTCTTAAATTACACTAGTCCTCTTGTTAAGAACCCGATATGCTTGACTATTCAGAGTATACCCTAAAAATATTCCTTCATCACTTTTATTGTCAAACTTATCCAGATTTTCTCGGTCACGTAAAATGTAGCACTTGTTACCAAAAACGCGAAAGTATTTGATAGCGGGCTTCTTATTAAACCACATTTCATAAGCCATTTTATAATTTGATTTTCTAGTATAAACACGGTTAATTATAAACACGCAGTATTTATGGCTTCGGCCTAAAAATTTTTAAGGAGCTTCATACTTTTAACATTACATTTGTTATCTCTTGAATCACTCTATTTTTTCTTTCTACTATACCATTTTGTTATGGTATTTTGGGCGTAGAGAATTCATGTGATATTCCCTGATCACTACAAAACTTCACAAAACTACTATTTTCAAATTCAGATCCATGACACTATAGATCTTACAGACTTGAGTCTCTTTTTCAGTTTGGATATATCTAAGTACCTTTTTTACTTCATCAAGAGTTTTTAATTTGTCTCTCAAGAAGACTACCCAAGTATATCTGGAAAATTCATCGACAATTACCAGTATGTACTTCTTACCACCTAGACTCTCCATTCTAGTTGGTCCAATAAGATCCATATGAAGGAGTTCGAGCGGTTTAGATGTGGCATTGGAGTCTACCTTTTTGTGAGAGCTCCTAGTTTGCTTGCCAATCTGGCATTCACCACATATTTTATCTATTTTCTGTATTTTGTGTAGACCTCTTATTAACTCTCTTTTGCTCAATCTATATAAGTTGCGGTAGTGTACATGTCCAAGGCGTTTATGCCATAACTCAGTCTCATCGGTATGGACCATGTTGCATGATAATTTATATGAGCTTGAATCACTCACTATGTAGCAGTTTTCAGAAGTTCTGCGACCAGTTAATATTACAGAACCATTTTTATTTAAAATTTCAAACCCTAGGTTGGTAAATTTTACACTATGATTATTATCGCATATTTGAGAAATGCTTAATAAGTTGTATTTTAACCCTTCTAAATATAAAACATTCTTAAATAAAGGAAGGTTAAACAGTTGAGCCATACCTTGGTCAATAATCCTGCAGTTACTACCATCACCGAATGTGACTGAACCATCAGTCATATCTTTAAGATTGGTGAACAGACCTTTGTCCCCAGTCATGTGTCTGGAGCATACACTATCTAGGTACCATTTTGAATGGCTTGTAGCTTTAAAAGCAGTGTGGGCAACCAAACAGGTAACCTTAGGAACCCATTTCATTACAGTCTTGGGTTTAGGAGAATAGTTGGTCTTCTTATGTTTGTAGTTGATATAAGACTGATCCAATGAATTAGATTCTAAGAGCTCCTTAAGTAAATCAATAATTTTCTCAGCTAAAGGATTACAATTCTGTTTTTTATAGTTGATATGGTTACTTTTAGGTTTTAAGGATGAAAAAGTCTTAGTCTTATTAGAATAGTTTTGATTCATACTCTTCGCTTTTGAGTTTGAAGACTCTCCTTCCACAAACTTAGGAGTAGTATTCTTATGTTTGGATGGAATACTTTTGTCGTAGCCTAATCCAGATCGGTCGCTAGATTTTCTGGATCTAAATAATAGTTTTTCTAACTTAGGATCACCTTGGGCATACTTCCATGTGTCCTTTAAGCTCAAAAGTGAAGAGACTTTAAGTTTTAGATTTTCATTTTCAGATTTTTAGATTTTCAATAAGGGAGGTTTTGAAATCTAAATCGCATTTGGTTTTTTCAAAACAGTTTGAAATGTGAGATTTTTCTAAAACAAGAGAATCAAAATTTTCTTTAAGTTTTGAAAACCTCTCTTTCTGAAGTTTAAGTTTAATAACAATTTTACAACTCTCCTTGTAAAGGGCATTATATGCATCTTGAAGATCTTCTTCAATTTCATGATCACTATTTAGATTTTCTTCACTAGTTGAATCATCATGATTTGAAAAAGTGAACTTGGCTAGAGTCATAAGAGCTTTGACTTCATTACCCGACTCGGTTTCAGAATCTTTTGATTCAGAAGAGGCTTCAGAGCCAGAAGATTCATCCCAAGTAGCCAATATACCTTTCCTTTTAGGTTTATCCTTTTTAGGACATTTGTTTGCTAAATTTCCATAATCATGACAATTGTAACATTGACTGTCTTTTAGAGATTTTTAAGTTTTAGATTTAGATCTTTGCTTTTCATTAGACTTTTGAAAATTAACCCTCTTTTTAATTTTGAAAATCTTATAAAACTTCTTAGCTAAAAGGGCCATATCATCTTCAAAATTTTCTAAATCAGAATTACTATTTTCTTGAGAAATACATTTAGAAGATTTAAGAGCGATAAATTTACCTTTAGGAGCTTTAAAAGTTAACTCATAGGTTTGTAAAGACCCAACTAATTCTTCTACCCTCATATTATTCGTATCACGAAGTTCCTAGATTTTTAATCACCTTTGAATTGAACCGTTCAGGGAGTGAGCGTAGTATCTTTATACAGACTTTACTTTCTGAGATTTTATCACTGAGACCCCACATAAAGTTGCTAATGTCATTTAATCTAGTATAAAAGTCCATGAAAGTTTCACTTTCCTCCATACATATTTTCTCAAATTTAGTTGTGAGGATTTGGATTTTAGATTTCTTGACGATTATTGTTCCCTCGTGTGTCATTTCTAAAATATCTCAAGCTTACTTTGCAATATCATAGGATATAATTCTTTTAAATTCATCTGGTGGTAGTGCGTAAGTTATGGCTTTTAAAGCCTTTGCATTGACACTACTTCCATTTTTCTGAAGTGTGGTCCAAGAAAAACAAGGTGTGACTTTCATAGATTTGGATTCATTGATACTAGTTACTTCAGTGGTAGGAGGAGTCCATTCAGTTACTGTGGCTTACCACACGCTCTCATCCATGAATTTAAGAAAATCCTCATTCTGGCTTTCCAATAGGCATAATTGGAGCCATCAAATGGTGGAAGCCTAGTGACTGAAAGACTATCAAAATTTGACATCTCAAATAACTCAGATCGATTAGCTCAAGAAATAAATCCAAATAGAATAATTAAAAGCGAGCTATTAGGCTCTGATACCACTTGAAAAGGTCGACCTATATGTCCCGTTGGGGGGGGGGGGGGGGGGGTGTGGTGAATAGGACTATACCAAATTTAAAGCTTAACAATGGAACTTAATCAATTTAAATAAAGATAGCACATAACCAATCTCACAATGAGGAAATTAAATATAACCTTAAATGTATGAGTATTGAGAAATTGATACAAATATTGTTCTAGGGACAACCTTATACCAAAAACCAAAGGTTTATGGTAGGACAACCTGATTCCTAGAAAGGTCTGTGTATCAAAAACTCAAACTGATATAGAGGAATAAAGAAATAAATAGCAAGAAATGAATTTAAGCTATTACAACATTCCCACACTTGCATATAAGAAATTACAACATTCTCCACAAATGCAAAAAGAGAAATTACAACCATCCACTAAAGAAATAAACAATCAAACCACAAGACCAAAAATTATAGTGGTTCACTTGTGTGTACACCAACTGTTTAGAAAAAATAGCCACGCAACTACTTCACTCCTAATATCCTCACACAGTGGATATTAGTGTTCACTATGAAAATAAGTTTTTCAAGGTTCACCTTAAACCCCAACAATTGTGTCTTTCAAGTGGGCTTACACAATTTAAAAACCCCACACTCTGAGTTTTCTGGATCACCTCAGACAAACCCAAATAGAGAGATTTTTCTGGCATAATCTCAATGAAACCAAAATATAGAAATTTACAATAATGTAAAATACCTGGATATTTTCCTTTAGATGCAGCCCGAAAGAACCAAATCGGAGTAGAATTTTAACGTAGAAGTTCAATGTCCACACTCACTTATGAAATAGTTCTAGGTTCTAAATTGATTTTAAATTAAATCAAGTTGGGCTAGCTCTATTTAATTTTGATTCCAAGAAAAGGGATAGTCTCAATCCCTTCTTCAAATATGATTGGAATAAATAATACAAAATCAAATATAACAAAGCTAAATTAAGAGAATATTAAATGAACACAATATAGCTTAAAAAGATGAATAACTTATCTCTCAGAGTGATGTATTAATTTAGCTTGAATTAAATGTGAAACTCTAAAAATCGTGCTCTATTTATAAGTGAAGAAATCCCACTCTCAACTGGTCCTGGACTCAACAATCTTTTGAAATTTGGGTGCGACAAGAGAAAGCCGTTCCACGACTGGTCGTAAGACCTGCACGACCGGTCGAGTGGCCTCCACGACTGGTCGAGACCTTTTCACGACTGGTCGTGTGGAATCCAATTTAGTTACCGAACTTTGAGTCGAGGTTGCAGGATTGGTCGAGCATGAGTCGAGCACTGTTCATATGACAGGTCGAGCAGTCTCCCGGACTGGTCGAGGATTTAACAAAATTTTTCAAAAATCAGTAACAAACTTAGGATTGGTCGAGGAATTCTTAGGTTGGTCGAGCCAATACTAGGACTTGTCGAACATAGTCCAAGACTAGTCGAGAAATAGTCTATCCACTTATAAAATGATTCAATTTAAATTATGTATTAAAAATGACCTACCCTATGGTCAATCTAAGGTCATTCATACCTTATACATGATGTATGAACATTGAAACTTCTTTTCCTTTGGTTAAAAGATGTTCTTTAAAGTTCATGAAGCTTGAGATCTTTACACATGATGAAGCTCGAACTTGAGACCATTTGAGGCTTCAACTTGAAGTATATTGAAACTTGAATTTATAACCTTAAAAATCTTGAACTTAAAATTTGTAACGCCCTGAAATTCAGGGGTCGAGCATAACTCAGCTCCCGAGTTCCAAAACATCACTTATGTAACATAATGAATGATAATTGTATGTTGTCTATGTTCGTGCATAAAACATAAGATAGATCAAGCCAGATCAGCAGACATAATTCAGAGATACTGAGGTAAAGCAAGCGGAAGACTTAAATACATATATAATTCAAAAATAATCCCCAAATGATGCGTGCTCTGCCCAGGGCAACATTTACAACTGTGTCTCAAATACATATATCAACTGTGCAAAATAATCCCATACATATCCCAAAAATACCCGCTGGTCCGGACGAGGCTCACATGAACCCGCCTGAGAACTGCATATATGAGAATGCCTCCTCATCCTCATCAAAATCTGGCTCTGCTTCGCCAGCATTGCCATCACCTGCAACTAAATCAGAGTCTGGTTGGTGTTTAAGCACCATCCCAGAACGTGGGAGTGAGTGATCAACTCAGTGGTACTATATAACAAAGGTTAACATGTCATCAATCGAATCAAGCAGTAATGATAAGGTAGTAAAATCAAACATGTCCTAGATACTCTTATTAATGCACGAATGTTATGAAGAATGATGCATGCCCTCACCACAATCCCCTCTGCGACATCATCTAACGATCATGGCATGAATCACTTCCTCAGTGCTCTATCACCAACCCCGTTAGCACATGCAATGCGATGAAATGAGCATGCTTACCAAGTTCTTATTAGTTCTTTTCATATAACAGGATTGGAAAGCTAAGACACCTCCCTTATATCAATTCCCAAACATTGATCCATTCTAGGGTCGTCAGTCCTAGGAATTCTCATACGATCTTATGGTTTTAGGTCACTGCAAGGGTTGCCAGGGCTGTTGCGCGTAATCGTTACACCACTCCCCCATCACCAAATCAATACAAGCCTAATTATCCTCAATACTGTAACAAGACTGGTCGCCCTTATGCAGTGTCAGGATATACTTGAGGTCACTACAGAGGGCTCGTCACCAATCAATGTATGTCGACAACAAGAATATAGTGTCCCATACCACCATAATCTGCTCACGAGAATAGAGTACTCACTGGTCACTACGGGGAGGTTTGTGGCCCCTGCGTAGGCCGACAGCTCGACCACAGTGTCCCATACCACCATGTCCTTCTCATGAGTCTTAGGGGATCACGATACCACGGTTAATAGGAGTTTCTCTGGTAAGCTCAGTGCCTTAGATTCAAACAGTGGCGACTAAACATGGTAAACAAACATCGTTCAATCAGCTCAGTTGATAAATTCAACTAGGCCAAGCGCATATTGATTTGAATGACATAGAATGCATAAGCACTCCGTGTGGCCTAACCACTGTTGAACATCCCAAGCACGACTCAGATTTGTTAAACTCACCCTGTGTGGTGAAAACGACCTCAACCACCATTTGGAGTACAATTACCGATTACCTGGACTGTAGCACAGTCCCATTCACATACAAATTCCATAACAGGCATATGAGTCATATCCTACAATCATATGGACATTCATGAAGTATAACTTAAATGTAAATACTGTACATGGAGAAAATCATACACATCTTCAACATGATACATCTAAGTACATAATCCATGGATGAAATCATACACTCAAGTATGGTGATGGATATTCATGCCTCAACAACCTTAGCAATCACATTTTTACCAACTACTAACTCATTTAGGCATTTAAACAAACACTTGATTACACAATTCAACATACATCACGTATGTCAATTCCAATGCATATTAGGGCAAGTCCTTTCACCAAGGAGTTGCCGCATACATATCAGGCTTATAACAACAACAAATAATCATGGCAACCAAAACAACAGATTCCATACGTATACTGGTATTCTAACATATTCATTAAATACGCTATTTACAATGTAAAGAATACATATACGGAAATCAAAACGGATGACACATTTGGCACATGTAACGACAATCACAGCATGAATAAATCATTATCTAACATTGAAAGTGTTGAAAACCATAACCTAAACGTATATAGTCCGCACCTTAAACCAGAAAATGCGTATAAAAGGTGATTCAGACGATAAGTCTTCGTCAACAGTGAATACGCTACCTATGACATGAAACAGGTTAGCTAGAAATTTACTACAACTAGTCTAAGCTTCAAAACAGGTTAGGGTTAGCTTAACTTACCCAAAAATAAAATTAGAATCGCCGAAAGAACGATTCAGATAGGTAGGTTAGATGAATAGATGCACTAGGAAGAATTCTACGGAGATTCAACAGATTCTCCCACACACTCTCTCTTTTCTCTCTCTTGGAAACCTAGGGTTTAGGAAATTCGTATGGGATTTGAAACTAAGGGTTTAAGGCCTATTTATATGCGTAGACACGACGAAAACAGACTTAGAGCTAAGGTATATTTAGGTTATAACCAAATCAGGCCTGTTCCGATCCAACGAAACATTTCTGGAGGTCCTCTTATCAAATGCGGTCGGACTTAAGCTCACTAGTATTGGATCTTTAGTAAGTTAAGTTTTCAGTCCGATCGGGTTTCCAGATCGTCCGTGGTGGACCAGCTTCAATTCAATGGTTACTGAACTTTGATCAAGGCCACAAGTACTTTGACATGTAGGGGCCACTTATCCTAATCCGAGGGTGAATTTGGGTCAAAATCTAACGGTCAGAATGCTTAAAACTAACGCGTAAGCGAAACGTTCCAGATTACTTAAAAAGATATTTAATTTTCTAAAAACCTACCGTTTCTCACTCTCTTCACTCCGGACTCAATAAAATGGTCTCAGGACATCGTTTGGGCTTAATTTTTAAAATGATAGTCAAGTCCAACTAAACAGTCATAATGGTCTAAGATCATAGATATCAGACTTTCGACGTGCGGTCTAGATCCAATACGAAGTTACAAAGCATTCCCGGGAGCAAGTGGGTTTAGAGTTGGATCCTAAATTTTAGGGTACTATAGTGTCAATGATTCTATAGGTTTTGGGTCATACAGAACATATTGAAAGCTATCGGTGCTAATTTCACATGCAATCTAGTTTAGCGCTAGCTAAAACACATTAAAATTCTAAGGGATCAAGGCCAAAATAATTTCTACTAAAGGTGGTACTCGAGTCTAAGCACAGATTTTCTAAGTCGTTACATATTGGAACTTGAGCTTGAGGTTCAAAGTAAAGAACTTTGTCTTGACTTGAAGCTTGAACTTAAAACATCTTAAAACTTGAGCTTGAGGTTGCATTTGAACATGGCCTTGTAAACTTGCATTTCTTGAAGTAAAGATCTTTGTTCTTGAGAGATGCATTGTCTTGAATATGTAGATGCACTACACAAGACATAGATTCAAAAAGATTTTGGCATGTCTTAAATATGTAGTTGCGCTACACAAGACAGATTTAAAAAGGTTTTGGCACTATAAAATTTGACAATTATAGGAGCTAGAGGCCATGTCACTTACAAAATTTCCTTGATTTGTGGATGAAGTTCAACCAGAAACTGACGGTCTGAAATCTTCAATTTGACAATTATAGGACCAATTCACTTAAATTTCAATACTTTTTCTAAGGATACTTGCATTTCTCACACACTTCGCTCAAGGCTCAAGTTGTGCGTTTCGAGACACCATTTGGGCTCGACTCCTCCGATGGTTGCCAAGCCCAATAAGGTAGTCATAACCCTATAGTTTCGCTGTCATCGGACTTTCGATATGCGGTTTGGGTCCGATATGGAGTTTCAATGTGCTCCCGAGAGCAACTGGCTTTTGGGATTTCTCCTAAGTTTTAAGTAATGTTGAGTCAGCGATTTTGATGGGTTTGGGTCCTGCCGTTTGTATAGATAGTGGTTCAAGCTAATACATCGATTAATTTAGTTTAGTACTTAATTAGTTTTCATCTAATTTCCACAGAATACGGTCCTTAGTGATTTTTTCCAGAGGTGGTACTCGAGTCCTTGTGCATATTTTTCCAAGACATTACAAATGGTAATTCCCTACAGAGTTTAATCACTCTTTCCAAGATTATCATCTACAACTATATCCTAAGTGTACTAGGAGAGAATAAAGGGATCTTCAAATCTGCACAACTCTTTCGTCATTAAGACAGATACGCCACAAGCTAGAATGTTGACAGAATTGCTATCCGAACTGTTTCATGTTTATGTTATTACCTTTATTACGTAAACACTTTGTATTGGAATTAAGGGACATGTGAGGATGTAATTGTTACCCAAAATCAATAAATTAATCATGATGATTGTTCTTTTATCTTTCCTTTGTTGTTATTGAATGAAATATCACAATCGCAATACATTCGTTTCTTGTCGAAACAAAATGGCGACTCCACTGGGGTTATCTTTATTCAATACTAACTTCATAATTATCAAGGGAACTTTTATTATCAAATGGCATCATAATGGTGCCAAAATGACAACTCTCAATGGGAACATCATCGCCTTCATCTCCAAACTAACGTGTATTTCGCTTAGCCTGAATTATTAATATATAGTTACCAGAAACTTCAATCCCTTCTAACTGCAATGGCTTCTTTCTTGAACAACACAATTTTTTACTTTATACCTACTGGATTTATCATCGACTACATTCATAACAAACAAGCACTTCCTAAACCCTCGAATAAGAAGATCTAGGCAACTTTGTCATGGATAACAAGATGTAGGCCATGACTGAGGTGGTTTCCGCATTATCGATATTATAGGACGATAATAAAGAATGGATTGTTGTTTCACCAAGAGACGAAAATCCCTGTTGGAGCATAAAAATGATAAATGTTAAAGTGCTATAAAGAAATCAAGTAAGAAAAGAAGAAAAATAATAAAAAGATAATGATTAGTGTTGCATTGGACCATGCAACAAATAGTGGTTGCGTGGGACCGCGCAACACTGTGAAGGGCAGAATTGTGTTTGAGCGCCGAATGATTGAAGTGTTATGCAAGGTGGGCCCTATGTCACAAAGTTCGAGGGATCACACATACGAAAGCCTTTCAATACTCCACTCCCCCTCACATTTGCACACACAAAAGAAAATTCAAAGCTCCTGAGAAGAAGAAGGCCTCTGAGTACCCTAACAGGTACTTAGAGAAGAAGAAGAAGAAGAAAGAAGAAGATAATGGACTACGTCCATTGCACCGGACCGCGCAACAACATATTGTTGCAGTGGCCCGTACAACAACATGTGTTGCACGGGAATGAGATATAGTGTGGATACGTTGTCAAATTTTCTAGATTATTGCAAAATATTCTTTGGAATCAATGTTCTTACACAAGAAGTTTCTAGTCCCGATGAATTGAAAGAGAGAGTGAAGGATGTTCAAATCCACACAACACTTCTCTTGTTAAGATGAATACATCGCAAGCCAGAATGCTGCTGGAATTGATATTTGAACTCATTTAATACCTGTACTTAGTAGTTATATATATACTTGTAAATGAATTCGGAATTAATGAAATACTTTGTAATGATTGTTCTCTCTACTCTTTCTTTGTTCTTATCGAGTAAGATAATCCCCAAGTCAAATACATTCATTTCTTGTTAAAACAAAATGACGACTCCACTAGGGATCATCTTATTTGATATTAACTCAGAAATTATTTAGAAGACTTCATCATTGTTTAGCGTCATACCGACGCCAAAATGACGACTCTCAACGGGAACATCTTCCCCTTCATCTCTAAGATAAAGTATAAACTTGTCTAAATACCTACTTATAAGTATCTTAACTTAATCTGACAGGAACTGAATTCATTCAAACAAGACTGTGGTGGCAGCTGAAAGTGCCCTGGTTTGTCAATTAGCGTGAGTGTTAAGTCATCTAGACAGAAAAGCTCCATAAGAAGATCAATCAGCTGTCTGCCTCAACCAGATGTGTGCTCGAACTCGCCACAGGTAAATCTAAGCCTCACATCCCATATCCCAAAACACTAGGTAAATAAAACCCTTAAAATTAGTTAGAATATCATAGGGTTTTTGAGTTTAAAAACTTTTTTTTACAAAATTAAAAAATCTTTAAGTTTTTTAGCTCTATTGATTCATCGATATCATGTTCGATAAAATTAAGATAAACTGTCGATGTCCTCGAAAGCTTAATCGATAAAATTGAATGAGGACATAAAGTGTCCAGTAACTACATATACATCTAGATGGAATTATTGATGTATCAATACCCCTATTGATATCGATATTTGAATCTCGAGTTTATCGAAAATATGATTGATAGTAGAGTATTTGTGTCCCTGGTTTTTATAGGAAAATTATGAAGACCTTCGATATATCGAAGTGTCCTCGATATCCTTAGAATTCAAATCTTGATGATATCGGAAGGCTTTCGATGATATCGGTCTTGGACACAGTCTTTCTATCAACATTTTTCAGGTGATTTTTTATTTTAGATCGAGGGTGACTCAATAGAATCGATATTCAAATATTAATGATATCGAGGCCGGATCGATTGCATTGAGAAAGGACATGAATTGTCCAATAAGCTCACTGATAAAATCTATGGATTCATCGATGCATCAATACGACCTTCGATATCATCGACATTCAAATTTTGATGATATCGAGTGTACCTCGATCATATCTTTTGACCTGAAAAATTTTAAAGCAAGTCTCTCTCATTTTTTCAAACGTCAAGGAATCGATCCTCGTATCGATAATATCGGAGTTCAAAATCCGATGACATCGATGCATGTTTTGATGCCCTCGACCAGCTGATAAAAAGCTTCAAAAGCATATGACATTCAAGTTTGTATCATCGAGCGGCCAGTTGATGCAATTGAGAGTATACGCTCGATGATATCGACCCTACTCGATAATATCAAACTTTTTCATAAATGCGATCGTTTTATATCCATTGAAACTTTTTGCCTATATATAAAGATCTTGTCTTTAGTTGCTGTGAGAGAAAGAAGATCATGCTTTTGAGTGTTTAACCTTAGATCATTTACCCAAAGCCCTTTCTTTCAAGGAAGTTCATCCTCTAATCCACCATCATCATTGATATTCAATAGAGTGGATTGGGGAATGAACTTCCACATTCAAGGATCCTCTATCTACTACCTTAATGATAAATCATTAAGCTGGGATGCCTTGAATGCATAGATGATTGAATCACTCTATCTCCTTTATAAGAAAATATTTGAGAGTAGGATTCCATTATAACCTTGACCGAACCCATCACCATGCATCGGTATATTTTCTAAGTTACGGTTTAAGGAAGCAGAAGACTCTTTATCAACAAAGGAGGAGATCTTCAACAATGAGCTGAAAGGGACTCACCTGCTTATCTGTAAGTTATCAGAGTCTAGAGGACCCTTGTGATCATTCCTTTATAGGTTTAGGTCTAAGGTGTTTCTCACCCTTACAATTCCTTCAGGAGGCCTCCGGCGGGAGTGTACGTGATGGGTACATAGTGTTGACCCTTGCTTTATAGAGAGCATAAACTTCTGGTTAAAGGTGAACTTGTATAAAACCTTGGGTAAGAGGTGAACTGTGTGAAACCTCCGTTAGGGTCTTGTGAAAGATCCTTGGCCAGTGTGCCTAAAAGTGGGTGCGATGTGTTGACCCTTACTCGTGAGAGCATAAACAGTCAGCCTAGGTGTAGGTTGTAAAGGTTAAATGTGAACCTGATTTAAAACCTTGGGTTTGGGGTGAACCGTGGGAAACCTCCTTAGTGAAATCCGGTACACTCAAGGGTTGAGTGCGGTTATCGGGAGTGGATAGACATGTAGTTGAACCACTATAAAAATGATTGTGTTTGAGATTGCTATTCATTTGCTCGTGTGATTTCCTTTAATATTTTCATTCTCGATTATCTGAGATCACACCTCACACACAGTCATATCTATCATAAACTAGTTTGCATATTGTACATCTCTCAAATGGTTTGTGATTGGCTCCTCTACTGGGCTTGGAAGGTAGTAGAGTTACTCTTGAGTAATCCTAATATATGCTTGTTGTTAGGATTCATGTAATAGGATTTTAAATTTGTAAAAAATTATTAAAAAGTCCTATTCATCCCCCTCTAGGACATATTAGTATATTCCTACTTCAATTAAAGTGGTCTTTACCGTAATTTCAGCAACCTTTGCAACGAAGACAACTTTTTATTTCATACCAACTGGGTTTGTAATAGAATATGCTCATAGTCAACGTTTGAGCCAAAAAAACCAACTGACTCTGCACCAGCCAATTCTGGTTAAAAGGAATATGTCACAAGCTACTACTGAAGTAATTCTATATCACTACTTGCATAAGATAACGACGATGAATGGGTCGTTGTCGCCTGACGAAGATCAAGAACTCAAACTCGCTCAGCTGTCAAATTAACTCCGTCATGGATGATCAGGGGACCAGTAACAAGGAATGTGGCTAGAAGAAACCTTGCACTTGCCTCACTAGCATTGTATCCAAGAAAGTCCCATTGTTCTTTGACGCTATAAGACTTTCCGACCCTGCCTACCACAAACGTCTGATGGACTAGGAAAGAAAAGGGTAAGTCACCTGTAAAAGATGTATCATCCTCTGCATCTCTGCAAATGACATCTCTGCAAGCCATATTACAATCGGTTCAATCATGCTATGGTATTAAAGAGTCCAACAAGAGTCCCCTCTCGTCAAGTCCTCTCACGCCAATGCACTCTTATCCCACTCCCACAACAACTTTGTTAAGAAATGGAGAAGTTGTTGTATGTATGGCAGAGATAAGTCAAAATCCATTGCCAACTACTGATGAGTGTATGGACGAGATGCCACAAGCACAAAGAACATTAATGGAGGAATGTAGGAGCCTCCAAGACGCCTTAGCCGCCCTTGCGCATAATGTGGCTCAAATTGTCTCCCCTCCTGTGATGGCCACCATAAATGGCCATGATCAGCAGCGTGAAGGCTCGCAACCACCTAGAGTGGGTTCACATGGATCTGGTCCCGCAACAAGGGTGATAACATAGGATGAGATATGGCAAGTGATAACAGAAGTTGTCAGGACTGAGGAGTAGAAGACGTGCCGTTCCCAACCAACTTCAAGCATTTGGATTTTCAGAAATTCAATGGTGATAGATCTCCAGAAGAGTATCTTATGTATTTTATCACAACAATAGGTAATTTTTCTACTATCTCATAATATTGTTTGTGACTGTTTGTCTCTTCTTTAACAGGGAAAGAGTTCTAGTGGTATTCAAGTCTAACACCAGAATCAATACAAACTTGGGAACAGATGAAAGATGCATGCATGTCAAATTTCTTCTCATCTGATCGGGATGTCAGTATTACTGAGCTAGCTTTTATAAGGCAGAGAGAAAATGAGCCTGTAGAAATTCATTGACTGATGGAAGACTTTGGGGGCATCGTGCAGGCAACTGCCCAAAGAAAAAGAGTAGGTGAAAATGTGTCTAAATTCCATGAAAACGGGAATTGTGTTTGGACTTATAAGTGCCGACATAAGGACCTTTCGTGACCTACCCATGAAGGCCCATGCATTGGAATTGATGACTAGAAAAATGTAAGCATTTCAAAACGAGATAGGCAGAAGAGCACAAAATAAACTAATGGCAAAATGTCATTGACCAAGAAAAGAAAAATGATGTTTTACGTGATAGATGAAAGATAGAGAAGAGAGAAGATATGAATCGTTATAAAGGAAGAGTGGGTGATAAGAGACCTAGACAGCTTGATTCTCACGAAGGATACGTGATTGAAAGAGAAGACGTTGTACCTATGATGAATCAGTTGCTGATCGCTGGGACGATAGAATTGCCTCCGTCTAAGAGTCCTGAAGAGGCAGACAAAATAAACGAAAGAAACTTTTGTCACTATCATCGCCTATTGGGACATCCTATGGAAAATTGTTACACATTAAAAAATATACTGCAAATAATAATAAATAGAGGTGAGATTGTGATTGGAAAGGAGAAGGAAAGGAATAGAAGAGCAACGGTGATGGTATTATTTGCTCGAGAAGCGGCATATGAAAGAACAAAATCTAAGAAGAAAGAGAACTGCAATACAAGTACTACCAAATCTTCAGATAGTCCATGTAAAGTGGCAGTAATCACACTATAATCGGGAAAGAGAGTAACAAGCCCCTCTAGAAACAAAGATCTGAAATAACACAGGGAGGAGTCCGGAACACATCACAATGATGACAAAAAAGAAGAAAAGAATAAAGTTGAAAAAGTAACTTATAATGTGGTGAGCCATTTGAAGGGTATACTAGCTCAACTGAGTGTGTATGATGCACTGCGATTATCAAAGGACTTTTGACAGACTCTAATTCGAGCATTATCTAATAATGATATAAAAAAACACTGCTTGTTGAGATGAAAAGCACAGAGTCAGAAGCACAGAATAACTGTATGTTTGTTGTTTCTTTCTCCGATGATGATTTGACTTGTGACAGGGAGCATAACATACCACTAATGATTGTGGGCCAATTTTCCATAAGCAGGTCAAGCGAATAATGCTAGACAACAGGTCTATAGGAAACCTATTGCCATTAATAGTGTTAAACGAACTCAGATATCATCGCTCCCATCCGTGCCCTAGTGGAATGATGATACAAGGCTTTAATCAAGATGGACAACGTGCACTTTGAAAAATCACATTGACATTGGAAATATGAGAGTTAACAATAAATGTTATTTGTCATGTTATCAATGCGGTAACAACATATAATCTCCTCTTAGGAAGACTGTGGATGCATCAGTATGGCATTATACCGTCTACCCTACACCAATGCTTCAAATACTGTAGAGATGGGGCCTAGTATAAGGTGATGGTCGATGCAAGACCGTATATAGAAGTAGAATCCTTTTTTGTAAATACAAGCTACTATGTCGAATTTTCAGCTAAAGATAAAGAGAATGGTGATAAGAATAAGGCTACAAAAAAAATCAGACATAGGCGATAGAAAATAAAGTTGAAAGAATAGAATTGTCTAGGAAAGTGAACACGAAAAAGAAATTTTATTTCGTGCTAAAACACTTGAGACAACCGGGGCCGCCCCCATTCACATTATTATCACCTGAAGCTGAAAATCCTACAATCAAATTATACTGTGTTGTTACCATATGCTGAGAGGAATAAGTCATTCCTGTCTATGCCCAAAAGATTTCATGTTAAATCCAGCTTGAAGAATCCTGAGCCTATCGAATTTTATGCCCTGTCAAAAGTAAAGGCAAAAGAAAATGCTGATAATGAAGTGAATTGTAGAAAATTGACATCAAAAGATTTAGAAAGGTATAGCCTTGTTAGTAGAAAGATCATGAAATGCATGGGTTTTGATTGCGAAGAACTAACTGGATTGAATAACGGAAGAGGCATTCAAATCCCGATTGGAGTGAATGAAGAAAAATGAGAAAAATCCTGTGGATTAAGAGCATTGTCTTCCTGAATGTAAATAAACATGATCCCGACAAATTCGACAGTCGATCAAGAAACAGATTCTAAGATAGTTAAGCATCCAAAAATAGCTTTGAAGAAAATAGAAGACGGGGGGCAACTGACAATCGATACCCTGCGAGAAGTAAATTTGGGTACAGAGGAAGAGTAGCGAAATACATTTGTAAATGCGAGCCTTGCTAAACAAGAAGCTGATTAGTATATTAAGCTCCTGAAGGAAAATAAAGATGTATTTGCTTGGACATATGCAGAAATATCAGGCTTAGAATTATTAGTAGCAATGCATTGACTCAACATTTTCAAAGATAAAAGGCCAATCAAACAAGCATAGAGGCTGTTTCTTCCTAATTTAATATCTCTAATAGAGGAAGAAGTGAATAAGTTGATTAAAGTTGGTTTTATCAGAAGGTCAAATATCCTAAATGGATATCTGTAAGTGCTATGATTTCATATCCCTTTGGTTGTCAAATTTTGTGGTGCCAAAACCTATATCTATGTCTTGTATATCTTGTGTTTCATGTTTGAGACTATTCATTGCTTTAAGACATCGTATTTCAAGACAAGAACTTAAATGAAGAAAGTTTCAAGTCATGGATGAGGAATTCAAGAATAGAAGTCTCCAAGTATGCATGTTCAAGATTCAAACAAGTACAAGTATAGAAGAAGACTTTGTCAAGTCAAGAAAGGATCAAGCTCGAGAAGGCCTACAACAAGATTCGTAAATTCTCAAGCTTCTCTTAAGGGTCATCTAAGTGTATAGACTATCAATGTCCATCTCACTTTTAAGGTTTGTTTGACCTTAGATTGACCTTAGATTGACCTTAGGATGGGCTTTACTGTAGGTCATTCTGGATACATAATTTGTATATTTTAATATGCTTGTTTGGGCTGTTCTAAGACCAGTCCTAGGGACTTCAAGACCAGTCCTAGCTCTGCTATGACCAGTCTTAAGTTTTTCAGGACCAGTCCTAGGTTGTTGAAGATTTTTAGATTTTTCTAGTTGTCCTACGACCAGTCTTGGACATCCTTCGACCAGTCCTGTGAGCTGTACTACTTGTCCTTCGACCGGTCTTAGCCCTACGACTCAAACTCCAGCAACTAATCTGGGGGTCCTATGACCAGTCGTAGGTGACCCACGACCAGTTGTAGGTGGCCCACGACCGGTTGTAGGCTACTCAGGACCAGTCGTGGATCAGCTAATCCTTATCCCGCGAAAATCTTTGAAAATCTTTGAAGCTACGACCAGTCCTAGGATCCTAAGATAACCCATAGATGGGATTTTTCAGACTATAAATAGAGCACGAACTTCAGAGTTTTTCAATTCAATTCAACTCAATTCAAGCAATCTTTAGGCTATACTCTGAGATAAGTTTGTGTTTATTTTTAAGCTACTTTGTGCTCATTTAATATTCCTTTTGTTAGCTTATTTTTTATTTGATTTTGAACTACATTCCAATCTTATTAGAAAAGGGGAATTTATGATATTCCTTCTTCTTGGATTCAAAATCAAATAGAACTAGCCCTTTTGATATAAAATCAATTAGACTTAGAACCATTCTTAAAGTGAGTATTGGACTTTGAACGTTGAATCAAACTTCTACTCCGATTGGTTCTACCGGGCTACTTCAAAAGGAGATTCAGGTATTTTACATTTGTGTAATTTACATTCTTTGGTTTTGTTTGAGATTTGCTAGAAAAATCTCATTGTTTTGGTTATCTGAGGAGAGCTAGAAAACTCAGATTGTGTAAGCCCAAGATAAAAAGACACAATTGTGAAGGTTTTAGGTAAACCTCTGAAACCTATTTTGATAGTGCATGCTAATATCCCCTGTGTGAGCATATTAGGAGTGGAGTAGCATTCTGTGTGGCTGTTGGATAACAGTTGGTGTACACACAGGCGAACCACTATATATCGTTGTGTTGTGAATGTGCTTTATTCTTTCATTCCCTTATTCATTCAGTTTTATGGATTTTATTTGTGGATGATTGTTGTAATCATTTTATTTCAAGCAAGTGTGGGAATGTTGTAATAACTTAGGATTTATTTCTGCAAGTTATTTTGGTTTCCTTGATTTTTATTTGTCATTGGTTTGAGATACAAAGGACGTTCTAGAAATAAGGTTGTCCTACCTTAAACCTTTGGTTTTTGGTGTAAGGTTGTCCTTAGAACTGATATAGTATCATTCTCTTAATTCTAGGTTATTGAGATTACTTTTAATTCAGCATTGTGCTTTATTTCTTTTATTATTCTGCTGTTTTAAGTTTTATTTGGCATTGCCCTATTCACCCCCCCTCTAGGGCATATAGCTAGGCCCTTTCAATATCAAATAGTCTTGGTGAAAAATAAAAGTAGATAAATCAGAGTATGCGTTAATTTCAGAGATTTAAATGAAGCATGTCCAAAAGATGATTTTCCATTGCTAATAACAGAATTGCTGATCCACAGTACGATAAAATATGTTATCACATCTTTCATGGATAGGTATTTTGGATATAATCAAATACGAATGGCTCTAGAAGATGAAGAGGCTACAACATTCAGAACTTCTCTTGGAATTTATTGTTATAAAGTTATGCCATTTGGTCTCAAGAACGGTAGTGCGACATATCAGAGGGGAATGCATAATATATTTCAAGATATGATGCATAAGAATGTGGAATGTTATGTTGTTGATTTGGTAGTCAGATCAAATAATCATGAAGAACACCACGAACATCTGTCCTCAGTATTTTGTCGGCTCAGAAAGAAACGACTAAAAATGAATATGGCAAAATGTGCTTCTGATGTTTCGTTAGGAAAGTTTCTTGGTTTCGTCATAACGCATAGGGGAATTAAAATTGACCTAGGAAAAATGAAAGTTATTCAAGATATGCCTCCACCAAAAACATTAAAAAAATTGAAAAGTTTGCAAGGAAAGCTAGCATATATCCAACGCTTTATCTCTAACCTAGTCAGAAGATGTCAGCCATTTGCCCATTTAATGAAGAAAGGAACAAAATTTATATTGGTTCAGTCGTGCCAGGATGCATTTGACTCTATTAAAGAGTTACAAAAGCAACCACAGGTATTAGCAGCTCCTATAAAAGGTAAACCCCTCATTCTATATATTTATGTCATTGAGAATTCTCTGGGAGCTCTATTGGCATAAGTGAATGAGTAAGGGAAGGAAATTGCACTCTATTATTTGACCCAGACTTTGATAAGTGCAGAATGCAATTATTCATCCATTGAGAAAGTATGCCTAACATTAGTATTTGCAGTGTAGAAATTAAGGCATTACTGTCTTCTCATGATATAATTCTGATCTCATGAGTCGATCCGATAAAATTCTTAATGACAAGGCCATTATTGTTAAGAAGATTGGCTAGGTGGATACTGTTGCTTTCAAAATATATGATCTCTTATGAGCCAGTAAAACTAGTAAAAGGGCAAGCAATGAAGGACTTTTTAGTAGCTCACCCGGTGGTAGACAGTGAAGTTATCATAGACGATTTCCCAGACTAGCAAATAATGATGATTGAATCCACTAACTCATGGCAAATGTATTTCGATGGCACCTCCAAAACCTTAAGCGTAGGTTCTGGAGTGATGTTTATCAACCCCCAAGGAAATCTGATCCCATACTCCTTCACATTGGGTACAACATGTACCAATAATGAGGCTAAGTATAAACACCTCATTATAGGAATGAAAATAGTGTAAGAAATGAAGATAAGGACTCTGTAAATATTCAGGGAGTCTAAACTGGTGATAAATCAGCTGATGACAGAGTTTGAAATAAGGAAACAAGAACTCTTACCATTTTGTCAACAAGCGTAGCAGTTGCTAGAGCAATTCGATAATGTTGAAATAAAGCATATACCACACGATGTGAGAATGCAAGGGCAAATGCTTTATCCAGCTTAGCTGCAACTTTATCTTGTCCTGATCGGAGTCCCCATCAGGTAATGATCTAAGAAAGAAGGTTCTTATCATCATCAGAAATTTTCAATAAAAATGCTGAAGCACTTCTCGTATCATGTTTAGAGATCACTATAGATGATTGGTGCCAAATATTTGTTGATTATATCAAATATGATATCCTACCAAAAGATCCATCACAGAAGCTACAGATTAAGAAGTGATCAAAGGAATTCATTATAAGAAATAAATTGCTATATAGAAGATCCTATAATGAGATATTACTAAGATGCTTAGACAAAGAGGAAGCAGGTTGTATATTAAAAGAAGCTCATTCAGGTGAATGTGGAGCCCATCAAGCTAGTCAAAATTTATTCCATCGGGTGCATCGAATGAGATACTATTGGCTCACAATGTTCAAAGACGCGATTGCTTATGCGAAGTGATGCAATAAATGCCAAGTCCATGGAGATGTCATACATGTACCCCTTGAAGATCTTCACCAATCAGTAGCTTCTTGGCCCTTTGCGGCATAGGGGTTAGATGCCATTGGCCCCATCAATCTTCCTTCATCTAAAAGACGATAATACATTTTAGCAATAATAGATTATTTCTCCAAATGGATTGAAGCAATTGCACTGCGAAATGTCAAAGAGAGAGATGTCGTAAAATTTATATAACATGTAATAATATATCACCATGGCATCCCGAAAAAGATAATCACCGATAACAACAATCCTTTCAAGAATAGGGGTATGGAGAAATTATGCCAGAAATTTGGCATCTAGCATTCATTCTCGACATCCTACTATCTGCCAGCTAATGGATTAGCTAAAGCCTTCAATAAGACAATTGTAAAAATATTGAAGAAAACTGTTATGAGAAATAAACGCAACTGGGATGAAAAGCTATAAGAAGCTTTATGGGCCTACCGAACTACCTATCATACTACGACAAAAGCTACAATGTATTCGTTGGTATATGGTGTCAAAGCCATCATCACCATCGAAATGTAAGTCGCATCACTCAGGGTGGCAGTACATGAATCTATCACAGATGATGAAAATGCCAAAATAAGGCTAATTGAGTTAGATATGCTCGATGAAAAGTGGCTGGCAGCCCAGTAGTGATTAGAACTATATTAGGCAAGGATTTCCTCTACCTTTGATAAGAAAGTCAAACATCACTCATTCAAGAAAGGCGATATGGTACTAATGTTGAAAAGACCTATAGTGGTCACCCTCAGAACAGGGGGCAAGTTCAACCCTAAATGAGGATGGTCGGTATGTAATAACTGAAGTATACTCAAATGGAGCCTATCAAGTTGTGGATTAGAGCGAACAAGGTATCATCATTATACTTGTCAATGCCCGCTTTATCACAAAGTATCATCCCTGAAGATCATCTAAGTTTTGATTACAAAGATTATCAGAATAATCTATCCCAATCAAAAGGGGGTAAGACAAGTAGAATGATGAAAAAGCCTCAAAAGGTAATGCCATGTATTCCTCTCCACATATGAATAAAAAGGCAAATTCTCAAGCATATCAAAGTTATCTGCATCAAATTTATATAATCACTGATTATCAGCGAGCACCGATTACAACCGCCAACTACTATTGCCAAACGTCAATTATCGCTAAATCGAAAATATCACCAATTATCGCCACTAAATTGATATTATCGACATTATTGTTATGAAAATCATTATTATCAAATCGATATTATCGCCAAACTGATACATTACTTTAACCATAAATACTATTAGAAATATTATCAACGGTGGTGATTTGTCATTTACTCATTTACGACATGATTTTTTCATTTATGGCAGCAGAGTGTGCATATACGGCCAACGACACATAAGCCCTATGATAGCGATGGCGATTTATCATTTACGATAGCGAAGCACGCCTATACGGCTAACCACACATAAGACCTATCTTATCGGCAATTCATCAAATATTATGCGAGCATCAATGAAAAGTTAGTGGCCCTAAAAAGTTATCGAATGTAATCATATGCTTAGACCCATGTAGGTAGCGGAGTGCACCTATACGGCCAACCATGTATAAGACCAATGTCGTTTGTATAGCTTTTGATAGCGCCATGGGAGATGGTGAGAGAAAATGCCCTCCTATGAATGAGTTGGACTTACAGGCAAAGAAAAAGGGGGTTGCAGTAAAAACCATGGGGGATGGTGAGAGAAAATGTCCTCCTACAAGCCAAAGAGTGTATTTTAACGGCGAACTCATAAGAGTTACATAGGCCATTCACATAAGACCCTCGACTCTAACTACTTAAGATTCTAAAAAATTGTGTATTCCAACTACTCAAGAGCTTAAACTATATAACATCTTTAAAGCTAACTGAAATTGAAAAGTAGCTCTGCCCATTGGAATGAACACCACATAGGTAACATCACTAACAATGAAACATGATGTTATCCTATCATAGGATGAAATTGCATATCTTATCTAAGTATGACTACAAGCACTGATAAAGTAAGTATGATATGAGCATATATCTAGTCATTTCCCGCGCTCATAAAATTTCTGAAGCATGCTCATCATGTTATAATAAATATCAAAATTCATTGAAATATCAAGACTTAGTGAAATGTTAAAATTCATTCATAGCATGTTAAATTTTACAATAAAAGGTGTAATTCACGTAGATAAACTCTATAAATCCTCTAACATGCCTAATGCTGCTTCATATCCTTACAAGTTTTCTCTCAACTGAACTTGTGTTGCAGCATTCGTCAACTTAGCTTCAAGAATGACCTTGGCCTGATTAGGAGCATCAACCAATTCTTTCTCTAAAGAAGCAACATCTTTGGTCATTTCAGACTTTTTAAGGTCAGCAATGTGAGTATTAACTTCGATTTCTTCCTTGATCTTTCTTATGTTCAACTCTTCTTCTTGTTCTTTGACTTCAAGTTGAATGATTTATTCCTTCAAGAGGGAAATTTGATGATTATCTTGTTTTGATCTGAAGCCTTCAGCCCATCTTGAAGAGATTGATATTCAATATTATAGCCTGATATGACAGTAGCAGTTCAAGAGATTTTCTCTTTAAAAGACGTTAATTCTCTCTTGCATTCTAAAATTTTCGAAGTAATAATTACGCTCCATGCCGACTCCAAATTATTCACTGAACTATGGAATTGTGACAAAGAATCACGTAAAGGAGACGTATTAATATTCCCATTCTTGCAGCGTTATCCAAAGCTCCCAAAGAAATATCCAAATCTGGCCACTATTTAGGATCCTTAAACATGCATATATAGCTACCAACAAAGCACCTTTCGTTAGGACTAATGCGTAAGGAGGGATCTTTTCTAGAGACAATGTGTCTAAAATGGTGGCGACCGAATTCGAACTTGTAGAACTGCATGAAGAGGGATTAACTACAAAACTTATAAGGGTGCATATATATATGATAAAACACATTAAAAGTAAAGTACCTGTAGCTAGTACAAGAATAGTAGGAGTAGGCACTGCTAGAGATTGTGTTTTCTTAGCAGGAGACAAAAGACTAGGGACAGTTTTCATCATGAGAGCAAAGGATGGAGCTCTCGCTTTGGTACAGGAATTAATAGTGGCTGGAGTAGTCACATCAGTTGGTTCAGTGGGAAAAATTATCTTGCGAGCTACAACCCTCGAACAAGTAAGGGGAGTTAAAGAAGTTTTAATTTCCTGACCAAATTGTTTCTATAGCAGGTATCTCAACCCGATCTTGATTCGTCCTATCACCTGTAATAGGGATACCTGAAGTAGAAAGAGTATTGACTTTCGAAGCAAAAAAATATATCGCGAAGAAGGGGAGAGCATTTATAATTAAAAGATATATAAAATTTCTCACCAGACGAATAGCCGTATTCTCCATAGTCCAAGGGCTCTTCCTCCTCTCCGATCTCTGCTGGAATTCTTAGAGAAATTGGAATGTTGAGTTTGACATCGGTCTAGGTGATTGGTTGAATATCTGGTTGAACAGTTAACCATAGCTCTTTATCAGGCATGCTATCTTCAATGATGATATTATCCTCCTCGCCAATATCTACCTCACCTTCTTCTATATCACCCTCTTCATCAATATTTACCTCGCCTTCTTCTATGTCATCTTTTGTAGAATAGTTACTACCAGTAAAAGATGTCTCTGTTTCTTTCTCCTCTGAAGATGAGGTGTTTAATTCCGATTCCTCGAAAACTACTTACTTCCCCTTCTCAAAAGAACTTGCTCTACCAATTGTCTTTCGCTCCTCTGAAACTGGAAGAACTGGAGAGGCAGTTCCTTCCTTTTATTAAGATGGTGGAGTCTGAGAACACGCTCGAGATCGAGTCATCGAGGGAGAATGACCTGGATGAACTGGTTGAGGTGTGAGTGATGAAGTTGCCAGAATAGTACCATCTTATACATTCTTTCCTGTTTCATGAATAGGAAAAGGTAAAGTAATAGCTAGCGAAGGAGATGTTTCCATAAAAATATCATTAGCAGCTTTGGTAGCTTTAGGGGAACGTTTCTGAGATGACTTTTCAAAATCCATGAGGGTTCCGTAAACAAGCCAACCCTCAGGAGTATTTGCAGGTTTTGTTTCGTGTATAGTCACCTCTAGTGATATTTTTCAACAAAGCTGACTTGAAAGGGAACATGATCTTTATCTGCTACATATCCAACTCCACGATCAAGCTATGTCCTTTTAATTTCTGAGGAATCCATACTAGATAATCCATCGGGAGGCATTGATGGACCAGATGAAATTGGTGAGACCACCACCTTGACCAACCATAGGACGATCGAACTATATGATTGCAACCGAGTATAATGAAGTTGGAATCGATATAGTTGGTTAATAATTATTTCTAAATCAGGGCCCAATTTTATGGAGCTACACTGTAACTTCTTATTCTGCGAGTGATGACACCAAAGTCTTCAGGAACTATCTGGTCATAGCCAAATTGGCAAGCAAATCTACTCGGGTAATAAGGCTCCTGCTAAAATTTTGTTCCCTCACGTAGTGAAAGACTGTAAGATCTTATAGAAATATAAAAGGCCCGTTCGCCTGAAGAAAGGGACTTGGTATTCATGTCTATATCCTCGATATGGCGGGGTAAGCATAATTAAAAGAAGTCAATACTGTTAGTTGCTAGTATTTTGTTAACCACCTAGTCATATGTCCTCTTGGTCATAACTATAAGACTTGTATCCTAGACTGTATCATTTCATAGGCTTCCACGGTCCTTCCCATCGAATTTTGACAACTCTTGACCTGTAATTGACATTTGTGCATGACTCTAAGTCGCATCCCAAAGATCTGAGTCGGCTTGACTTGAAACTTGTACCCTATTGACCACGCCGTCACCACGATTCCAACGCTGCGTCTTGCGCATCGATATGATACCCAGGCTAGGAGTTGTGGGCCCACGTATTTTTAGAAGAAACGCCGCGCATTATGAATTTTGAGAGAATCTCTACAATCCATCACATCATCAATCAATCATAAGTACAAAACCCATCAGTCTCTTACTAACAAGGCATGATTCCCACCTCTCTCCCATTTCCAAAGTCAACTCTCTCTCTCTCTCTCTCTCCACCCATCCCTTTCTTATAACATTTATTCCTCCCATCCCATCTTTCTTGCAACACCCTCTCCTCTCTCATTATCACCACCATTTTCCAAGCTTCCATGAGAGAAAATTCTAAGGAGAGAAAATAACCTAGAGAGGACCCATCTTCCTACCCTCTCATCTCGCCATCCAACCCTTCAATTCTCATCTTCCACCATTAAAGAAAAAGCCAAGGAGCTAAGGAAGCTAAGGGACTAAGAATATTAGCAATCGGTGGGTGTTTATAGGATTAGATTTGTATTTTTAATGATGGGCCAAGTGGGGCCTATCGATTGATGGTATGGATCTCACTTTGGACTCTAGGTGTGGCCGATGGCCCACCATGATTGACATGATCATCCCATGATGGAGCCATTCTCCGTGGACCCCATCATGATGTTTATTTTCCCATTGTGAATGGTTATCTAGACCATGCATTTAATGGTAGAAAGAGATCTCCACTGTTGATTTTGATTGATGGGCCCACATGTAATGGGATCCACTTGATGTATGTCTTGAAATGCATGGACGGGAGGGCCCATAGTGCTGGGGTCCCTCCACCGCACGCCGTCTCTCTCTCTCTCTCTCTCTCTCTCTCTCTCTCCTTTTCTTGTTGTGGGCCACCTTGATGTACGATATATTTGGACCATCCATCCAATGGGCTGTCCCTACTGTCCAACCGGGGCCCACCCTTGCTGCCCATTTGGACAGACCCTGATGAAGGGAAAATACAAATATATGCTTGATTCAAAAATATTGGCGGGCCACACGTGGGACCTGCCACCATGTATTATTCTATATCTTGGCCGTCCCACCTAGACGAACCTTGATGAAGGAAAGATAAATATAAGCTTAGTCGGGTGGGCCACTACATGACACCGCCCTAATGTATGTGTTTTGCCACACCGTCTAACCCTTGGATAGTGAGGCCTACCCTCCTGATATAAGGATTGCATCCAGGTCTTCCAGGGCCTGGACACTGGGTTCTTTCAACAAAATACATAAATAAATAAATATATATATATATATATATATATATATATATATATATATATATATATATATATATAAAATAATATTAATTGTAACACCCTGAAAATCGGGGGTCGTGTATAAACCCAACTTCCGAGTTCCAGACCGTCACTTATGCAACAAAAATGATTATGATTCGATGTTGTCTGAGTTAAAGCATTCACATGAGTAAAAGTATACTAAAACTGCAATTCATACTTCAGATTTAGTGATAAAAGCAAGAGGAAGACTAAAGAATATATATATCACTGTATGGAAAACAAAGTAGATCTCAACTGTCTCCAAAGTATGAATACATCTCTGAGTCTCATATACATGTAAATAAAAAGAAATCAAATGTCCAAAAAGAGTCCCACTGAGAAGTCCCGCTAATCCAGGCCACCTAAGCAAAGCCGTTGTGGTACTGCATATATGACAACTCGTCTTGGTCCTCATCATAGTCCGGCTCTGCCTCCTGAATCGCTGCCTCACCTGCATCTAAGACAGGGTCTGGTGGGTGCTGCAAACACCATCCTGTAATGTGGGAGTGAGTAGTTAACTCAATGGAATAATAGATCAAAGATTAGCATGTTCTCAAATCAATCATGCGATAATAGTAAAGCAGTAAATCAAACATTTCTAATACTGTTGTTAATGCAATATGACATGACATGATGGATGCCCTCACCGACATTCTCCCTCATACGACACCATTTGCGTCCGCGGCATGCTTACGTATCGCTCAGTGCTCCACATCTTCCAGGCACATGCAATGTGATGTTGATATGATTACCTAGTTATTATTAGTCCTTTTCATACAGTAATATTGGGAAACTAAGGTACTTCCCTTATATCAATCCCAATACAGATCATGTCTAGGGTCGTCACTCCTAGTAATCTCATACGATGTATATTTGTAGGTCACTGCAAGGGCTGCTAGGGCTGTTGCTCGCACTCGTTACACCGCTCCCCCATCACCTTATCAATACAGGCCTACTGTACTCTCATCGCTACGGAAGGGTCGTCGCCTCCCGTAGACTCAGAATACGCTCGTGGTCACTACAAAGGACTCGTCGCCTGATCAGTGTAGGCCGACATCAAGAATATAGTGTCCCATACCACCATAATCTGCTCACGAGTCATAGGTGCTCACTGGTCACTACGGGGAGGTTTGTGGCCTCAGCGTAGGCCGACAGCTCGACCACGGTGTCCCATACCACCATGCCCAGCTCATGAGTTTTTATGGATCTAGGTACCATGGTTAATAGGGTTTACAGTGGTAAGTTCAGTACCCTAGGTTCAAGCAGTTATGACTCATACAGGGTGAACATACAATGGCCAGTTGGGTTACTTGACGGGCTCGACTAGCACGAGCGCATCTCAAGTTGAACGACATGAAGTGCATAAGACACCTCGTGTGGCCTAACCACTGCCGCCAACTCCAAAACACGACTCGCGTTCATCGACGCATCATTCGTGGCAAAGATAAGCCAACCACAAATTTACTCAGTTACTGACTGCCTGAACTAGGTATAGTCCCAAACATTTATGAATACACATCAGCAATCATGTAAGAGTAATGGAAATGAAATACAACAATGTGAGCATGTTAACACATGTTATAACATACAACTTAAGTAAATCATCTAACACATGCATTTCATACATATAATGAAATCATGCATATAGCTAACATGTAGGAAATCATTTACATCAGCATATTAATTGAGAATTCAATCTCAAACTAGTTCATAACACCATTTAATTCAATACATACTAATATAAACATTTATACAAACATTTAAACTACACACTTAAGTCTACATATAGTATGTCGACTCAAAGTGCGCATTTGGGCGAATCTCTTTGCCAAAATAATTATGCACGCATTCCTAGTATCCTAATGCGACAAAAAGCCATGTCAATCACATCAGCAAAATATGGATGAAAACAGTATTTCCTACAAATGACTAAAATGCCCTAAATCTCATATTTTTCGTCTACTTACGAAACAGGAAATGGACAGCATGTTGTACATGTCAAACGGCGTTGCCGTCGATAATCTACTATTAAACAACATTGAAAGCGTTGAAAACAGTCAATAAAGCATCTAAAATCTGCACCTTTTATCCTAGAAGCGTATTGATTCGAACGGAGCGTGTACGTTTCGTCTACAGCGAACCGCGAACCTAATATACAAGATCTGTAAGCTACTTCGCTATGGAAATGACGGAACCTCAAATCAGCAAGTATTTAGGGTCTTTTCTTACCTAGAAATGTGGTGTAATCGCCGGGAATGTGATTGAGGTGCGTCGCTTAAGCACGCACAACACGTAGTGCAAGCAGCAGGAAATTCTCTCCCACTCTCTCTCACAATCTCTCACCTTTTCTCTCACACTAGCTAGGGTTTCTAAAAAATTTGGATGGTTGAGAGAAGTGAGGGTTTAAGCCCCTTTTATAACCTAAAATATGCCCAAAACAGGCTTGGGAACAGTGTTCACTTGATGCCTAACCAAATCGGGGCTGTTTCGGTCCAAAAAGATATTTCTGGAGGTCCCCTGGCCGAATGCGATCGGACTTAAGTTCATGCACGTCGGATGTCGCTCACATCTCATTTTCAGACCAGTAGTGTTCGTAGATCGCACATGGCCGTCCAGTTTCAGTTCAGCGGTCACCGCACATAGATCAGGTCTACAAGTCTCATGATATGAAATAAAATTTTTTTCTGATCCAAGGGTGTAATTTGACTAAATTCTGATGGTCAGAATGTTTAATAATAACGCGTCAAGTCGTGTGCTAGATTTGAATTTCAAATTCCAAATCTAACCCTATTCTCACTCTCTTCACTCCAGGCTCAATGAAATAGCCTCTGAATGTCGGTTGGACTTAATTTTTGAAATGATTGTCAAGTCCAGCTAGGCGGTTATAACGGTCTAAGATTGTAGGTATCAGACTTTTGACGCGCGGTATAGATCCAATATAAATTTTCAAAGAGGTCATGAGAACAAACCGGCTTAGAGTTTGATCCGAGGTTTTAGAGTATTATAGCGTCATTGGTTCTACTCGCTTTGGGTCTTGTAGAATATATTTAAAGTGATCAGGGACTATTTCCCAGCTACTCTAGCGTTGTGCTAGCTAACTTACACATATTTTCCAAATGAATTAATCCTACGCGATTTCTGGTCGAGTTGGTACTCGAGTCCAAGTACGGATTTTTCCAGGGTGTTACATTAATATATATATATATATATATATATATATATATATATATATATATATATATATATATATATATATATATATATATATATATATATATATATATATATATTATACGTGGTGGGCCCCATGTGGGACCCATGTTGATGCATTTATAATATATATATATATATGTATATATATTATATTTATGTGGTGGGCCCCATGTGGGACCCACGTTGATGTATTTACATCTGCACCGTCCCTTTGGATGGTGTTTGCAAAATCCACTTGATGTATGGGCATATCCCAACCGTCCAAATCATGGATGGTGGGTGCAGACTGGCTAGAGTACCTCACACAGTCCCACATGATGTATGTGTTTCATATATACCGTCCAAGCATTTGACGTGGACCCCACCGCGATATATGTGTTTCATTAACACCATCCATCCAATTGGTGAGCTTGTCTTAAGGCTTGAGACTAAAAGTGAGTCAGATCCATGTATCAAGTGGACCACACTGCAGAAAATAGTGGAGGATTGAACGTCTATCATTGAAACCCGTTTGGGTCACAGAAGTTCTTGATTAATATGGAATATGTTTTCCCTCTTACTACAGGTCTTTATGACCTTGTGATCAGATTAGATGGAGAATAAACTTATGGTGGGCCCTGTAATTTGTTTAATAGTAAAAATCATTATCTTGTTTAATAGTGAAAATCATGATCTCCACTATTATTTGTGGTATGGTCCAGGTGGTCGGTCAATATGATTCATTTTTTTGGGAAGGGCTCTAAAATGATCATTAAAATAGATGAATGACGTAGATGGTGCGGCCCATTAGTGCGACCCATTGATATGACCCACTTGATGTATATGAGGCCCATTGGTGCATCCCATGTGATGCAATCCACTTGATATATATGAGGGCCATTGGTGCCACCCATTGATACGACCCACTTAGTGTATATGAGGCCCATTAGTGTGTCTCATGTGATGTGACCCACTTGATGTATATGAGGCCCATTGGTGCGGCTCATGTGATGTGACCCAATTAATGTATATGAAGCCGATTGGTGCAGCCCATGTGATGCAACCCACTTGATGTTTATGAGGCCCATTGGTGCGGCCCATGGATGCGACCCACTTGATGTGTATGAGACCCATTGTTGCGGCCCACATTGATGTATATGAGGCGCATTGTTGTGGCCCATCTTAATGTATATAAGGGCCATGAGTGAGGCCTAATGAGATGTATGTGAGGCCTTTGTGTGAGGCCTGATACGATGTATATGAGGTCCTTATACGATGCCAATTGTGATATGTATTAGGCCTATGTGATGCGGCCCATTGTGATGTATTTGATGCCCATCAGAGGCTCATTATGATCTGCATTAGGCCCTTATGTGAGGCCATGAACCCATTATATGTTAGGTTCCATGTGGGCTACTCCTTGGGAGCAATGTTGGTTAAATGTCCACATTGATGGGCCATGATGGTTAAGCGTCTACATTGTGACTTTTCCTTAGGCCTTTGTTATGCCTATTCTCATCATTCTCTAAGTGGGTTCACCCTAATCATTGGCCCCCATTGATGTTTGCATGACCCACCTATTCATATTAGGTTAACCCATAACGTCGGGCCCCCATTAGTTGCTCATAGGATTATTTCCTTTTAATCTCAGAGTCCATCTAGGACTTATTTGGGCCCCATAGGGCATCTAGCGGGCCATATGATAATATGGCAAAAGAAGCCTGCTCCGGATCCTTAGGGATATAGGTCAGCCACTTAGGCCCAACCTTGATATGAGGAGAGTATAACATCACCGTAGATGGAGGAATCCGTGTTATCTAATTTGGTATATTCATTGTTAAGGACCTATCCTCATATTATGGATTAGATCTGCTATCCTTCTATAGACCTCGCCATATATATAGGCCAATCATCGATTACGACTATGTTGGTATACGCACTAAGTATGTGTTAGCATAACATTATGATTATATGAGGCCCATCGTGACCATGTGAGGCCCATTGTGATTACCTGGGGCCAATTGTAACCATGTAAGGCCCATTGTGATGATATGAAGCCTATTGTGTATATATGAGGCCCATTATGTTGTGTGAGGACCATTATGTTGTGATGGTATGAGGCCTATTGTGAATATGTGAGGCCCATTGTGATGTGAGAGACCCATTGTGATTGTATGAGACCCGTTGTGACTAGATGAGGCCCATTGTGATGTGAGAGGCCCATTGTGATTATGTGAGATTAATCATTATTATGTTCGATAATCATGCATAGCATCATGTTACATGTTCATGTGCATCATCTGCATGTTTGATATGAGATGCGGTTGACCATTGCGTATCCCATTGAGCAGGTTATTTATGAGACTCCCTGATAGGTGGAGTTACCCATATAAGCGCACAATATGCCCATGTTTGATGCATGACTGGATGGTATGGCTCATACATCTCGCATTTTCTGATATGACCACTATACGCCCTAGTAACATTAGGGCCGTAGCCTCCACAGGCATATCGTGGATGGTTGGATGGGACACCGTAATCTTTTCTACATGGGGTGCCACAGATGTCCCTAGGTGAAATTCTATAAATCCTCTTAGTACTAGAGGATGCCCCAACATCTTCATCGAGTGGATATATATGAGCGCATAAGGGCCGTATACCAGTAGGTCCCGTCTTCCACTATGTCGTGATCGGTTGGGAGGGGGTGTGGCCTTACCCACCTAAGGGACTAGGCAATGTTAGGCTAAGTTTGACCAGCTCATAAATGGGTCCACTATCGACGAGCTAGCCCAATATTGGTAGGCAGATAGTGAGGTCTCTTCCACTTACCTAGTTGTGCGCTTGATGGAGCAGCAGGTGGCGTAGAGTGCACTAGACCCCAGTGATGATCCTAGAGATGTACGTGTTTCGACAAGGAAACAAATGCATTTGATTTGAGGGATTTATTCAATGATAACAAAGAATTCAATGAGAGAAAAATAATCACATTTATTCTGAGTTCATTTACATCCTCGGATTCCCTTGATTCTAAAAATAAAGTATAATCAATTAAAGCAACGAATGAAATAGAAGACAGATGACGATTATTATTTTGGCAGCATTTTGATCACATCTCTAGGGAGATGGGTTGTGCGGGCTTGAAACCCTTGATCTGCTTGTTGAGATCAATTGCGATCATCTTTCCAGTCATTCTTCCTTGATCTGACTGTTGAGATCAATTCTGATCATCCTTCCGTTCATTCTTCAAATGTGAAGCTTTCCCTTGAATTGTGGAGAAGTCCCTTGAATTGTGGGTAAGAGACAATCCTTTAGAACATGTTCCCATGAGGAATGGTGCATGAATTTGTCTTTGTGACAGTCCTATGAGGAATGGTGCACGAGGCTTCCTTTATAGTAATGGTTATACGATATCTGCAAATATGGTTCCATGCAAGGTGGCATTGAGGACCATAAATGAAACCATACACATCAAATTTTAGTTCCTGAATCCCTGTGGAAATGGCTAAACTGACATATTAGCCCCCTAAAATCCTAATTTGGGGCCCGTTTAATATCTGGATATACTTTAAATTTGGTCTCAACCCCTTGAACACGGTGGCAAAGCAGATGGATAGAGCAGATTTCTCACGAACATCACTATGGACACTGCATGAACATTGCATGTACATAAGGTGCTCATGCACTCGACATGCACCGAACAAGGCTCCTTGGACAAAGTCGGTTAACCTGACCTTCTTCATAAAAGAAACAATGTGCGGACGCTGTTTCGCCGCTTCTGAGTAGTGGGGCTCACTTTCCGCTCCATTGCATGATCCGATTTGTCCATTCACTCCAGAGGGTGGGTATTACCCTCGCCTAGGTGTCCTTTTGCCTCCATGCAAGCTATTGTGAAATCATAGCCATTAAACATAAGATGGATGACGGAGTAGACAACCTTGTGGACCACATCGATTTCACTCCAAAAACACCTCTTCCTGGATGGATTTTTATCTTGAAACCAATGTATGTAGTGGATTTTCCACTTGGCTTCAATAAATGGGCCATCACACTTTACAGAGTCGACGTATGTCGACTCTGTTTTATAACAGAGGCTGCGTCCATTCATTGTGGGCCACCATCATGAAGCAAAAGATTGATTTGAACCATCCACCAGGTAGAAGGAGTAAAACTAATCAAAGTCATATTGATCTTTGACGGCCATGTACATTCACATGATCGTTATAGTGATCGCAAGAAGACTGTTCAACTGCCGTTGCAGCCTGATTATCTCAGTGGGTTACATCAACAGATGACCAAAACTGACCATTCCCAATCAAAATTCTAAGAAGAATTTAGTGGATAGTGTGGATCTCTCAAAAGACTACTATAATGACCTCACCAGCAGCACAGTGGAAGAAAAGTGGATTTCTTCCTCTGTTCATGCACGACCGAAGATCCAGCCTTCTATTAGAGGGTTGCCTGGTTCGTGCAAGGGAAATCTTCCCTTCAGACGACATTCAACAATTCATGGCTTATGGGAGTTCTCCCATTCCATTGTGCAACTTGTGCAAGGCCTGTCTTAAAGACAGACTTCCACATAAAGTGTAACATCCCGAAAATCGGGGGTCGGGTAGAATCCCAACTCCCGAGTTCCAAAATATCACTTATGTAACATAGATAATAATAAATGTATGTCTTCTGTAGAATGACATTAAATAAGATTGGGATTAAGCCAAAACAACATATCATACTCCAGAGACAGTTAAATTTTACAAGCGGAAGACGGTGATAAATATATAACAATGTATGATTAATTGTAAGTCTCCAGAGTGTGAGCATGTTACCAGGTTAGACATATATATGTATACTCCAAAAATGATAAAAAAGATATACATGAGTGCTCTAAAAATATAAAATGACAAGTGTCATGGCGTCAAATCAACCTCCCTGTAATCCTGTCGGTCAGAACACGCATATAGGAGAAATCCTCCTCATCATCATTAAGTTTAGCTCCGCTTCACAAGCAGCGCCATCATCTGCAACTACAACAGGGACTGGTTGGTGTGTGCGACACCATCCCGTAACGTGGGAGTGAGTGATCAACTCAGTGGAATCATAGAGCAAAGATTAGCATGCTATCAAATCAATCACGCGATAATAGTAAAGCAGGCAATCAAACATTCCTAGATACTGTTGTTATTGCAAGCATGAAATGACATGATGGATGCCCTCACTGACATACTCCCTCATACGACACCATCTTACGCCCGCGGCATGCTTGCGTTCCTCAGTGCTCCACATCTTTCAGGCACATGCAGTGCGATATGAATATGATTACCGAGTTGTTATTAGTCCTTTTCATATAGCAGGATTGGGAAACTAAGGTACCTTCCTTATATCAATCCCAACACAGATCCTGTCTAGGGTCATCACTCCTAGTAATATCATACGATGTTATATTTGTAGGTCGCTGCAAGGGCTGTCAGGGCTGTTGATAGCACTCAATGCTCCACTCCCCCATCACCTTATCAATACAGGCCTATTGTACTCTTGTAGTTATGGAAGGCCTAAGGTCGTCGCCTCCCGTAGACTCAGAATATGCTCGAAGTCACTACAAAGGGCTCGTCACCAATCAGTGTAGGCCGACAGCTCAAATGTACTATCCCATACCACCACAATCGGCTCACGAGTCAATGGTGCTCACTGGTCACTACGGGGAGGTTTGTGGCCCCAGCATAGGCCAACAGCTCGACCACGGTGTCCCATACCACCATGCCCGGCTCATGAGTCTTTATGGATCAAGGTACCATGGTTGACAGGGTTTTCAATGGTATGTTCAGTACCCTAGGTTCAAGCAGTTATTAGTCATACATGGTGAACATACAATGGCCAGTCGGGTTACTTGACGGGCTCCACTAGTACGAGCGCATCTTAAGCTGAGCGACATGAAGTGCATAAAACACTTGGTGTGGCCTAACCACTGCCGCATGCCCAAGACACGACTTGCATTCATCGACGCGTCCTTCGTGGTACATAGAAGCCAACCACGAATTCAATCCATTACCAACTGCCTGGACTAGGTCATAGCCCCAAGCATTTGTGTATCAACTTTAGTAAGCATATGTGAGTAACAGAAATGTATATAAACAATCCAAGCATGTTGACACATGTTATAACATACTATATAAGCAAATCAACCAACACATGCATTCCATATATATAATGAAATCAATTCATATAGCCAACATGGTGGAAATCATATACATCAGCCTATTAATTGAGAATTCAATCTCAAAACAAATTCACAACACCATTTACTCAATACATACTAATACAAACATTTATACAAACACTTAGTCTACACTCTTTAGCCTACATAGCGTATGTCGACCCAAAGTGCGCATTAGGGCG
The DNA here is from genome assembly GCA_037074715.1 of Magnolia kwangsiensis. NCBI lineage: Eukaryota > Viridiplantae > Streptophyta > Magnoliopsida > Magnoliales > Magnoliaceae > Magnolia > Magnolia kwangsiensis. The sequence continues at coordinate 98,333,935 of CM073572.1, read as the reverse complement.
AATCTCTTCGCCAAACAGATCACACATGCATTCTTAATATCACAACATGACAAATAGCCATGGCAATCATTTTAGTAAAATATGGAAGTAAACAGTATTTCCTACAAATACCTAAAATACCCTAAATGTCATATTTCCCGTATGCAGTCGAAACAAAAAACGGACAGCATGTTCTACATGTCAAACGACATTCTCTTCGATAATCTACTATTAAACGACATTGAAAGTTTTGAAATTAGTCAATTAAAGCGTCTAAAATCCTCACCTTTCGCCATAGACGTGTATCGATTCAAAAAGAATTTCTACGCTTCGTCAACGGCGCTAAGGCGACCTAATGCACAAGATACGTAAGCTACATAGCTAAAGTATCAAAGGAATCCCTAAAACAGCAAGTGGTTAGGGTTTTTCTTACCTAGAAGTAAGTTAGAATCACTGAGAAAGTGATTTGAAGGCGGTGGATAAACACGTGTAGAAGCAGGTTCAAGTGGCAGGGAGATTCTCTCACAACTCTCCACAATCTCTCTTTCTCTCTCTTCTTTTTCTAGGGTTTGTTACAAATTCGGATGGGAGAGATATGAGAGGGTTTAAAGCCCTTATATAGGCTAAAAACTCACCTAAATAGACTTGGGACAAAGGTATACTTGGGTTATAACCAAATCGGGACATTTCCGATCCAAAAGAGTATTTCGGGAGGTCCCCTAGCCGAATGCGGTCGGACTTAAGCTCATGCGTATCGGATCCTACTTACCTGAAGTTTTTAGACCGGTAGAGTTCCCAGATCACACGTGGCGGTCCAGTTTCAGTTCAGCCGTCATGGAGAATCGATCGAGGATTCCAAGTACACCGACCTGAATGAGAAATGTTTCCCGATCCGAGGGTGTATTTAGGTCAGATTCCAACGGTCTGAATGCTTATACTGAACCCGCAAGCGAATGGTGCCAGATTTATTTAACACATTTAATTTTAAATGAATTTCACCCTTTCTCGCACTCCTCGCTCCAGGGTCAATGAAATAGCCTTAGAACATCAGTTGGGCTTGATTTTCGAAATGATTATCAAGTCCAACCAGGTGGTCGTAATGGTCTAAGATTGTAGATATCGGACTCTCGACGCGAGGTCTAGATCCAATATGAAGTTTCAAAGGGTTCCTGAGGGCAAACGAGTTTAGAGTTTGATCCTATATTTTAGGGTAACGTAGCGTCATTGGTTCTAAAGTTTTGGGTCTTGTAGAACGTATTTAAAGCGATCAGGGACAATTTCACAGCTAATCTAACGTAGCGCTAGTTAACTTACGCTAAATTTCTAAAGAATTTGGTTCTAAATGATTTCTTTGGCTTTGGAATTGGGTTCTGAGAGGTTACCAAGGTGCTATGGTTGGCCCATTGCCTAAGGACGTCTAACCCCAGGTTGGCAAAAATTTGGGGTATTACAATCTACCCCCCTTAAAACAAAATTTCATCCCCGAAATTGACTAAGGGTAATGAGTCCCTAGAGAGACTTTAGTATTGACATTCTAAGGAAGGTTCAGATCCTGTTTAGTGACCTAACCTTACGTATAACTTAAGTCAACTGTTTTAATCCTGGGCCAGTGGGGAAGAGGCCAACCATGCTTCCGCTGCGCTACTCTGATCCAACGGTTGTATTAGATAATCCTAAGTAGATTGGGCTCAATACGTTCTACCCCCCTTAAAACTTAGTTCTACTTAAGGTTCAAGAATGTATGTCTCGATCCATATATCGGAACGAGGTGTAACTTAGGGCCTATCCTTGACATGAAATAGGAAATAACCTCTCACTACATTGGTCTTCCTTTGCTAATGATGCGTTCTATGGCATTGGTACCTATAGTTGTAGAAAAGAGATGAAATGACGGGTGTTGTGGTTGATTTCAAGGACGGATGTGAGTTTGTGGTAAGAGGTCTAATCTCTATTGGCTATATGTCCTCAACATTTTTCAAAGGCAAAGTAATAACTTTTGATTGTAGATGGTCGGCCAACACGGAAGAAAAGTCGTGTAGTGGGTTTAAGCCAGATACAGAGATTTTCTGCCTAGACTTTGATAGAAAATTCGTCATATCAGTTCTTAATCCTAGACGATACCGATCTTCTGCTTGATCAAAGCATTGGATTTATTGGCAACTACTAGGATTGAGAAGTCAATTCAAACCGCGAATACATCGCTTACATGTACAGTTCCTTTACTCTGTGTTCTCGAATGCAATAAGCCCTTGGAGAAGACAATTCAAAGGGGCGTGCTAGTTTATTCTAAGTTCAATCTGAGGAATTTATAAGTTTTCCCTAAGAGTGAATGATTCTAAGTTAAAACAACTTTCCTAAGGGTTATAACAGAAGTTTATAACTATTAAGGGGATCTATCGAAAGAATGAGGTACTACTCTAACCAAATCTAACCTACTATTCCTTAGCATATACAAGCTTTACACTGCTTAATCCAACTAGTAGCCTAGTCTGTAACTCACTAGCTATAATCCAAAACCTAAGCCTATATGCTAAATGATTTCATACGATTTCTACTACAGGGGATTATTCTATCGCTTAGGGTCAAGATTGTCTAAATGGAATTGGATTTCTTATATCGTCAGATCCTTCAAATCTAGGAGTACTAACTCTAAGCCCAAAACTCCAAGGGCCTATATGGCCAGTGGTCTCAAGTTGTGTTAACTGGGACCGCATTACTAATCCCATGTCGGGATTGGGAGTGGCATGCTTGGTAGGAGGGTGGGGTGAGATAAAAATTAATTTTGTAGGCTTAATCCCGGGATTTACAACATGGTAGTGGAACCATAGGATACACCCAATCTAAGGACAATACCTTATAGCGAACGAAACGACATGCACTTCATTTAACAAAATTTATCACAATACATTGAATAAAATTTCACATGCATTATGACAGGGACGACTGCGGTTATGCTAAGCCCAAACTACTAAATACAACAGCCTATGACATCACTAGACCCATCAACAACAAAATATAAAAATCCTTAAAACAGTAATCAAACAATCTACAGGACAACGGCATAGATGCCTAATTCTACCAAAGGACTTCTACCACGGTCCCGACTTACCTTCTTTCTTACTGTCTAGTTCTGTTGCCCATTAGAGCTCTATCGGCCATGTAGTTTCAATACTCCTCAAGCGAAGAAAGTGGAGAAATGGGATGGGTAAGTAGTTTTCTATGAGTTTGAGGCTCAAACAAAAGGGACATGAGAGAGAGGACAGTGGAAAGGGAGAAGAAAGCTAAAATAGCTTCTATAAAGGCCATGAAAAATGAAGAAAAGGGGGAGAAAGGGCTGACCTAATGGGATAAAATGAATCTAGGCCCTATAGAGGGGTGAATCAGGCCCTCAAAGGTCATCACTCCTAGTAATCTCATACAATGTTATATTTGTAGGTCGCTGCAAGGTCTGCCAGGGCTGTTGCTCGCACTCGTTGTACTGCTCCCCCATCACCTTATCAATATAGGCCTAATATACTCTTATTGCCACGGAAGGGTCGTTGCCTCCCGTAGACTCAGAATACGCTCGAGGTTACTACGAAGGGCTCTTCACCAATCAGTGTAGGCTGATAGCTCAAATGTAGTGTCCCATACCACCACAATCGGCTCACGAGTCAAAGGTGCTCACTGGTCACTATGGTGAGGTTTGTGGCCCCAGCGTAGGCCGACAGCTCGACCACGGTGTCCCATACCACCATGCTCGGCTCATGAGTCTTTATGGATCAAGGTACCATGGTTATCAGGGGTTCCACCGGTAAGTTCAGTACCCTAGGTTCAAGCAGATATGACTCATACAAGGTGAACAATCAATGGTCAGTCGGGTTGCTTGACGAGCTCGACTAGTACGAGCACATCTCAAGCTGAGCGACATGAAGCGCATAAAGCACTTCGTGTGGCCTAACCACTGCCGCCAACCCAAAACATGACTCGCGTTCATCGATGCGTCCTTCGTGGTAAATAGAAGCCAACCACAAATTTAATCCATTACTGACTGCCTGGACTAAGTTATAGCCCCAAGCATTTGTAAATCAACATCAGTAATCATATGAGAGTAACGGGAATGAATATTAACAATACAAGCATGTTGACACATGTTATAACATACAACGTAAGCAAATCAACCAACACATGCATTCCATATATATAATGAAATCAATTCATATAGCCAACATGGTGGAAATCATATACATCAGCATATTAATTGAGAATTCAATCTCAAAACAAATTCACAACACCATTTACTCAATACATACTAATACAAACATTTATACAAACACTTAGTCTATACACTTTAGTCCACATAGCGTATGTCGACTCAAAGTGCGCATTAGGGCAAATCTCTTCGCCAAACAGATCATGCACGCATTTCTAATATCATATCACGATAAATACCCATGGCAATCATTTCAGCAAAATACGGACATAAACAGTATTTCCTATAAATGAATAAAATACCCTAAATCTCATATTTCCCGTACGCAATCGAAATGGAAAACGGTTGGTATGTTCTACATGTCAAACGGCATTCTCGTCAATAATCTACTATTAAACGACATTGAAAGCTTTGAAATTAGTCAATCAAAGCGTCTAAAATCCTCACCTTTTGCCTTAGACGTGTATCGATTCGAATAGAATGTCTACGCTTCTTTAACGGTGTTATGGCGACCTATATCACAAGATACATAAGCTACATCGCTACTTGTAACAAAGGAATCCCTAAAACAGCTTGTGATTAGGGTTTTCTTACCTAGAAGTGAGTTGGAATCACCGGAAAAGTGATTTGAATGCGGTGCTTAAGCACGGGCAGAGGCTGTAGCAAGTGGCAGGAAATCTCTCCCACAACTCACTCACAGTCTCTCTCTTTCTCTCTCTCTCTCTCTCTCTCTCTCTCTCTCTCTCTCTCTTTCTAGGGTTTATAGAAAATTCAGATGGGAGAGATATGAGAGGGTTTAAAGCCCTTATATTGGCTAAAACCTCACCTATTTGGGACAATGATATACTTGGGTTATAACCAAATCGGGTCTCTTACGATCCAAAAGAGTATTTCGGGAGGTCCCCTGGTCGAACGCGGTCGGACTTAAGCTCATGCACATTGGATCCTGCTCACATCAAGTTTTCAGACCGGTAGAGTTCCCGATCGCACGTGGCGGACCAGTTTCAGTTCAGCGGTCACGGAGACTCGATCGAGGATTTCAAGTACACTGACCTGGGTGAGAAATGTTCCCTGATCCGAGGGTGTATTTGGGTCAGATTTCGACGGTCTGAATGCTTATATTGATCCTGCAAGCAAAACGTGCCAGATTTATTTAAATCCCATTTAATTTTAAATAAATTTCACTCTTTCTCACACTCCCTGCTCCAGGCTCAATGAAATAGCCTCAGAGCATCGGTTGGGCTTGATTTTTGAAATGATTGTCAAGTCCAGCTAAGCGGTCATAACGGTCTGAGATTGCGGATATCGGACTTTCGACACGCTTTCTAGATCCAATACAAAGTTTCAAAGGGTTCCTGAGAATAAACAGGTTTAGAGTTTGATCCTAGGTTTTAGGGTAACGTAGCGGTAACAATTCTAGAGGTTTTGGGTCTTACAGATCGTATTTAAAGTGATTGGTGCTAATTTCACAGGTAATTTAGCATAGCGCTAGTTAATTCACGTTAAATTTCTAAAGAATTTGGTTCTAAGTGATTTCTTTAGCTTTGGAATTGGGTTCTGAGAGGTTACCAAGGCGTCATGGTTGGCCTATTGCCTAAGGACGTCTAACCCCAGGTTAGAAAAAATCTGGGGTGTTACATAAAGTGGCGCCTAAGCCATTTCCATTGCACAAGTTGTGCAAGGCCTTCTTTGTCTTATGTGGATGGTGCAACGGCCTTACTCCCTTGTGCGGTTGGCGCAACCATCTTCATCCCTCTCTCCTAACTTTCAACATGTCTTCCAACTCCTTTGTCTTCCAATCATCAACTAACCAACCCCTCGAATGAGGCAGGGGAGGGGTATTTATAGGCCATTGTTCTCTTATAAAGTGGTGATCATGTAACACCCCAAAAATAGGGAGATTGGATAGAAACCCAACTTCCGAGTTCCAGAACGTCACTTATACAACATAGATAATGATAAATGCATGTTGTCTGTAGAATGACATTAAACAAGATTGAGACTAAGCCAAAACAACATATCATACTTCAGAGACAGTTAAATTAGCAAGCGAAAAACTGATAAATACATAAAATATATAATTGATTGTAAGTCTCCAGAGTGTGAACATGTTACCAGGTTAATTAAATACATGTATACTCCAAAAATGGAAAGAAAAGAATATACATGAGTGCTCCAAAAATATAAAATGACAAGTGTCAAGGCATCTACTCAACCTCCCTATAATCCCGTCGATCAGAACACGCATAAAGGAGGGATCCTCCTCATCATCATCAAGTCCGGCTCCACCTCGCAGGCCGCGCCATCATCTGCAATTACAAAAGGGTCTGGTGGTGTCCGAAACACTATCCCGTAACGTGGGAGTGAGTAATTAACTCAGTGGAATCATAGAGCAAAGATTAACATGTTATCAAATCAATCACGTGATAATAGTAGAGCAGTCAATCAAACATTCCTAGATACTGTTGTTAATGCAAGCATGAAATGACATGATGGATGCCCTCACCGACATACTCCCTCATGCGGCACCATCTGCGTCCGCGGCATGCTTTCTTCCCGTAGTATTTCACATCTTTCAGGCACATGCAATGCGATATGGATAATGATTACTGGGTTGTTATTAGTCCTTTTCATACAGCAAGATTGGGAAACTAAGGTACCTTCCTTATATCAATCCCAACACAGATCCTGTCTAGGGTCGTCACTCCTAGTAATCTCATACGATGTTATATTTATAGGTCGCTGCAAGGGCTGTCAGGGCTGTTGCTCACACTCGTTGCACCGCTCCCCCATCACCTTATCAATACAGGCCTAATGTACTCTGGTCGCTACGGAAGGGTCGTCGCCTCCCGTAGACTCAGAATACGCTCGCGGTCACTACAAAGGGCTCGTCACCTGATCAGTGTAGGCCACAGCAAGAATATAGTGTCCCATACCACCATAATCTACTCATGAGTCATAGGTGCTCACTTGTCACTACGGGGAGGTTTGTGGGCCCAGCGTAGGCCGACAGCTCGACCACGGTGTCCCATACCACCATGCCCGGCTCATGAGTCTTTATGGATCAAGGTACCATGGTTTATAGGGTTTCCAATGGTAAGTTCAGTATCCTAGGCTCAAGCAGTTATGGCTCATACATGGTGAACATACAATGGCCAGTCGGGTTACTTGACGGGCTTGACTAGTACGATCGCATCTCAAGCTGAGCGACATGAAGTGCATAAAACACTTTGCATGGCCTAACCACTGCTGCCAACTCAAAACACGACTCGCGTTCATCGATGCGTCCTTCGTGGTAATTTGAAACCAACCATAAATTCAATCCATTACCGACTGCCTGGACTAGATCATAGCCCCAAGTATTTGTGTATCAACATCAGTAAGCATATGTGAGTAACTAAAAAGAATATAACAACACAAGCATGTTGACACATGTTATATCTACTATGTAAGCAAATAAACTAACACATGTATTCTATACATATAAGGAAATCAATTCATATAACAAACATGTAGGAAATCATATATAACATCATGTGGATTGAGAATTCATTCTCAAAACTAAGCTACAACAACATTAGCTCAATACATACTAATACAATCATTTATACAAACAACCAGACTACACAACTCCAACGTACGTTACGTATGTTGATTCCAACATATAATATGAAAAATTCTTATATCAAGGAGATGTCTAATACACAACAGTCATGTGCTTACATTCAATATGTATGGCAGGCATAAATCATATTGATTTAGGCATTTCAACAAACATTTAGTCTACACACATTAGTCCACATAGCATATGTCGGCCAATATGTGCGTTAGGGCGAATCTCTTCGCCAAACAGATCATACACGCATTTCTAATATCATAATACGACAAATAGCCATGGTAATTATTTCAGCAAAATACGGACGTATACAGTATTTTCTATAAATGCCTAAAATACCCTAAATCTCATATTTACCGTACGTTTACGAAATGAAAAATGGACAGCATGTTGTACATGTCAAATGGCATTGCCGTCGATAATCTACTATTAAACGACATTGAAAGCTTTGAAATTACTCAATCAAAGCATCTAAAATCCTCACCTTTTGCCCTAGACGTGTATCGTTTCAAATGGAATGTATATGCTTCGTCAACGGCGTACAGGCGACCTAATGCACAAGATACATAAGCTATGTTGCTATTTGAATCGAAAGAACCCTAAATTAGCAAGTAGTTAGGGTTTTTCTTACCTAAGAGTGCGTTGTAATCGCTGAAAAAGTGATTGGAGTGCGGTGCTTTGGCACATGCAAAAGCTGCAGCAAGTGGCAGGAATTCTCTCCCACTACTCTCTCAAAATCTCCCACTTTCTTCTCTCTCAATCTAGGGTTTTATCCAAATTCGGATGGGAGAGATATGAGAGGGTTTTAAGCCCTTATATAGGCTAAAACTTCACCAAAATAGACTTGGGAACAAGTATACTTGAGTTATAACCAAATTGAGACTTTTTCGATCCAAAAGAGTGTTTCGGGAGGTCCCCTGGCCGAATGCGGTCGGACTTAAGCTCATGGATACTGGATCCTGCTCACACCAAGTTTTCAGTCCGGTAGTGTTCGCAGATCGCATGTGGCTGTCCAATTTTAGTTCAGCGGTCATCGCACCTAAATCAGGTCTACAAGTCTCATGATATGAAAGAGAAAATTTTCCTGATCCAAGGGTATAATTTGGCTGAATTCTGATGGTCAGAACGCTTAATAATAACGCGCCAAGTCACGTGCCAGATTTGGATTAAAATTTCCAAATCTAACCCATTTCTCACTCTCTTCACTCCAGGCTCAATGAAATAGCCTCTGAACGTCGGTTGGGCTTGATTTTCGAAATGATTGTCAAGTCCAGCTAAGCGGTCATAACGGTCTAAGATTATAGGTATTGGACTTTCGACGCGTGGTCTAGATCCAATACAAAGTTTCAAAGGGTTCCTGAGAGCAAACGGGTTTAGAGTTTGATCCTAGGTTTCAGGGTATTATAGCGTCATTGATTCTACAAGTTTTGGATCTTGCAGAACGTATTTAAAGTGTTCAGAGACAATTTCATAGCTACTCTAGCGTAGCGCTAGCTAACTTACGCTTAATTTCTAAAGGAATTAATCCTAAGTGATTTCTTTGGCTTTGGAATTGGGTTTTGAGAGGTTACCAAGGTGTTATGGTTGACCCATTGCCTAAGGACGTCTAACCCCAGGTTGGCAAAAATCCGGGGTGTTACAGATCACCACCACTTTTTCCTTCACATAATGTACATCTTCTTCTCTTAAACAACGATGTCCACTAAGCTCTCCCTTAAATGGTAGTGTACAACCTCTCTCCATTAAAATGACACCTATGCATCCTTTATTACAAAAACACCCTCTTTAATGCTTTTTACTAAAATACCTAAATTATCCCTGGATATGGATTTTTACTAAAATACCTAAAATACCCCTGGACATGGTTTTTTACAAAAATACCCAGAATACCCTGGACATGAATTTTTACTAAAATACTGAGAATACACCCGGATATGGATTTTTACCAAAATACCTAAAATACCCCTAGACATGAATTTTTACCAAAATACCCAAAATACCCTTGGACAAGTATTTTTACTAAAATAGCTAAAATACCCCCGAACAATTTTTTTTACCAAAATACCTAAAATATCCCTGGACATGAATTTTTACCAAAATACCTAAAATACCCCTGGAGCTAATTTTTATCAAAAATACGGAGTACACAACCCTGGGAAAGATCTGCACCATGGAATTCTCTGACCAATGCAATAAAATATTTTTTATGCCTCAACAGTACGGTACTGATATGTGGACTTATTGAGTAGGAGTTGCATACTCAGCATTTTACTCATTCATTCATTCACTATCCACTCAGGTTGGTGGTGTGCAACTAATTTAATATGTGTACCTTCATAATGGCCAGGATTTCGGTTACGCATGCGACTAACCTGAGATCAAGAATTTACCACATTGAATCTAGCTATCCAAATTTAAGTATGGGATTAGTTTAGATAGAGGTCCCTTGTGATGGACCCCATCGCTTGCGATACTACGTACTATCATTCTGACTTCACGCTCTAGCTTGGTCATTTCATTCGCAATGTATATTGCATTGCATTCTCAGCACATATCATTTAGTTTACTATGCTCATGTATTACATATTTTGAATGAGGTTGATGGTATTATGGACTCGTTAGGATCTGCATATTGCATTACATCCGCGACATATGGCATTTGGGTCGCTATATTTCTACATTTATATGACCTAGATGAGACTGGTAGTATTCGCGGACTCGTCAAGATTTACATATTGCATTACATCCTCAGTATATGATATTGGCTTATTATGTTTTGCATTGCATAGCCTGGATAAGGCTGATAGTATTTATGGACTTACTGGCATGTTTTCACATTACTTTGATATTGAATGACTTATAGCCTTGTCGGTATTCCACTTACATTGGTGTTTGTGTGCTTGACACTTATCTTATGCACACACATACACCACCCTCTACGCTTTCTATAAGCTTATGCACGATTGATGCGTACAAGTGACATTAGACCGTAGCTGAGCAGGAGCAGAAACAAGCCACAGAGTTTTTGAAGCTTTTGACTATCGATATTGTATTTCCCTTCATACGCATTATACCTTAAAGTTTTTTATCATAGTGGATTTGTGATGGTGTCTTGGTTATTATTTGTGGGTTATGCTTAGCTTATGGTTATGCTAATTGCGAATCAAATTCATGTTAAAAATTCTCCTTATAGAATCCCAGGATCGGAACTTAGTATATGGGTGCCAAGAGCCGATAGCGGGGTACTACGGAGGCTGTCGGTACCAGATTCGACAATTGAAAATTTTGTGAACCCAGTTTTTGAGTTTGGGGTGTGACAATAACTCTCTTCTGGAAGAACCAGAGATGAAGGCGCAAAGGATTCACATATGCTTTTTCTGGAGCATCAAAAGTCCATGGAAAATTGACACCCAACCATCTAGTGAGATAATGCCAAGGGGCATAAGTTGAAGATGATCTGACAGTAGGACTTTTAACATGAGTCACTACTTCTCCAAGTGCCTTGTATAGGGAATAAAGGACATGTAGGGCTAGTGAATATTTGTTGCCCTCTGCCATGGCCTCGACAACTACAAATAGTGTGGGTCGCACAACATTAGCCCACTTTGAACTTGGAAGGACGACTAAACTGAGCCAATAAGCTAAGAATGCGATAAGTTCGTTGTAAGTACTATATTCTGGACGACCTCTAATCTTTTGGCGTAGGTCTATTAGGTCCTTGGATTGGTAGTTTTGAAAATTATGAAAGAATGTAATAAATATGATGAGAATGCAGGAAATATATATGTGATGAAGAAATGATCAAGTAAAATTTGAATGAAGCTTACCAAAAGCCCTTAGAGAAGCAAGCCATTGAAGAGGGGATATTTTATGAATGTCCAGAAACTTGGACATCTCCCAGAATAATTCAATCATGGTCTTCGAGATAGAAGCTTCTCAGCCAGAAGAAGAGAAAATATGAGAGTTCTTTCTTTGTAGGTACAAATTCATCAAAGAATCACCCTGTTAGTGGAAGCCTGACTATCTGTGAAGATCCTATAATGTGATGCTTATCTCACCAACTGGGAGATGGAAAGAGTTGGTGACTGGACACCTATAGTTCAGGAAGCCTTTCAGCACCATAATGTCCTTATAAAAGTACTCTGATATGACCTTTGTGGCATTATTGTTTCGACAAGAAGCAAATGTATTTGATTTGGGAGAATATCTTAATCAAGTATAATAGAGAGAGTGTATTAAGAACAATCATCATATTTATTCATATTGAATTTATTTACATCCTTTGATTCCCTTGATTCTGAGATAGATTGTTTAGAATACAAAAATTGACAGAGTTCGAATATTGAATCTGAATATCAAATTCGGTAGCATTTCGACTTGTGATTTGATCATCTCTTTAAGAGGAATATTATACGAATTTGATCATTTGATCTCCCTTTCTTGAGCTCATATTCTTATGCGAATGGAGAATTAAGGATTGCAAAAGCCAAGATTGACAATTTCAGCAGCATGTCAACCAATGAACATTGATGGCCGTGCAATAGCATTGTTGCATGGCTTGGCGCAAACTCTCCTTCCTCTTCTCTGATACCTTTAGTCTTCTCTTCTTCTTTAGAGCTTTGATCTTCTTCAAAGTTTTTAACCTCTTAAATGAGAGGGGGAGTGGGTATTTATTGACCTCCACATGTGCGAACCATCAATCTCTGTTCCATGGGGCCCACCCTTCTTCAGATCTAACCGTTCATGCAAATCAATCCATATAACCCTTTGTGCATGATCGCACAACTAATATGGTCATTTGCGTGGTCCCATGCATCCGATATAGTTTGCATGGATGCGCACAACCACATGAAGTTACACTTTATTTCATCTTTGCTCACATATTTCTTTTAATTATAGTCTTTTGATCTTTTCTATCTTCATTTTTTTATGCCTCAACAGATCTCCCCTTGATCCTTTCTTTGTTCTTCAGAATTAAAGAATCAGGATCAATTAATTATCATTCACCTCTTGGAATTGTTTGCACGCACCCGCGCAAAGGGCACTCGAGTACCGCACTCGGGCCACACTCCCTATAAATATTAAAAGCCTTTCCTTATATTTCTCACTCTTTATTTTCTTAGCAAAGCTCTACTCATTCGCTATTACCCCGCACAACCGATCTCGTTTGCATGAACCTGTGTAACAGACTTTCTGTTCATGTAAGACTTTTGGATGTTGTGCTGCTCCGCGCAACCAATTTCGCTTGTGTGGACCCACGCAAAGGACCCTTTGTAGAATCTTCAAGACTTAACTTTTTTAGACCCTCTTTATAACTTGACTTTTCCACTATGGCCTGCACTAAGAGGACTTTTTATGTCATTGAACCTCCCACGACACAACCTTCTCATCGGGACTTGCCAAACCCTTCATCTGCCCATGTCACTAAACCATCACCATCTCCTGATCAACCGCCAAGCAAGCGCTTCAAGATTACTAGCAAGCATCCCACTTACATAAAGGAACCCATACTTCTCACTTTCAATTTCTCAAACCAGATCTCTTCCCCATCCATAGGGCTATTTCTTTTGGTGAGATTGAACGACCACTGAAACGCGGTCATGACTTTGATTGGGAAGAGTGGCTAAAGAACACAACTCATTTTCCTACAATGAGTCAAAAACCTCCTGCCAGAGAGGACACTCACCCCCTCCCCCCTCCCCGTTTAGATTGAAGAAGCATTGTTGCAACAAGGCTAAGGAGTTTCAGGAGAAAATTAAAGAGCACAACAAGAAGAAACTCCAAAACTCCTGGGATGAAGTCCGAGTCATTGAGGGTATCATGAAATTTGATAACCCTCATAGAAAGGGTATGATGATAATCCCTCTAAGCCTTCGCTACCACCAGTCCATTCTAAATTGCGAGCCTTCAGACCAAATGGATGGGGAAAAATTGGCTTACACAAATTCCTAGTCATCAAGGGAACTGAGAATCTTGGAAGGGGTCTTGCTAGCAAAGAAACCAAGATAGTAAATTGGTGAAATCCATCTAATGATCTTCCTTACTCTCTCTCATAATCCTCACACCCTATTTTTAACCCATTTCTACAAAACACTCCGGCGGCATTTTAGGGATCGTGAATCGCTTTAGGGCAGTGAAGAGTTCAGAACCAGAGGCCTCTTAACATCTCGTGAATACTACTTTGACTGGGTGACAACAATTTTGGCTAAGCATTCTAAAGTGTTGATCAAGATAGACCTATATAATGCAATAGAGGTCACTTCTCAGCATTTTTATAGGGAGACCTCCATCTTGAAAGGTTTCCTTAATTATTGGTGTCCCACGACCAACTCCTTCCATCTTTTAGTAGGCCAGATGAGCATTAGCCTCTGGGATCTTCATTGAATTATTAGTCTTCCACTGACCGAAAAATTCTATGACAAATTCATACCCACGAATGTAGAATTGGCGTTCATTTCTTCACCTGGCCGAGTGCCCTTGATTTCAGAAACAACCATAGAACTCTTTAAGGAGATGTCTAAGTTTCCTAATATTCATAAGATCTCACCACTACAATAGCTTGCCCATTTCACTAGGGCCCTTCGATAATCTTCTTCTGCATAAACCAGTCATTTTCATTGCATCTTTATTTTCATACTTCTCACCATATGTTCTTTTTCTCTTCCTTTTCTTAGATTCAGTGGTTTCCATTCACAAGAATTGACAAATCTCTGTGAGAAGGTAACAAAATGTCTAGAATATAGCCTTGATGGAGAGCTTGCAGCTTTCCTCATTTACTAGCTGAGCATGGTGGTTCTTCCAAGTTCAAAATGGGTAGATGCCATTCGCCCTACAGTTTTTATCGCTGTTGGTGCCATGGCGGAACACCACAAACATTCTCTTGCCCCTCCAGTCTTGTGCTCGATTTATAGGACTCTTAGAGAGATAACGTCTCATATAAAGAGTCTCGCCGTCGGCGCTTCTTTTGTCTATACTCCCTTGCACTATATCACAAGCTGGTAAGGTGTCTACTTTTCATGTACTTTTAATACTCTAGAGAAGGTGTACTTCACCCTTCACATCTCCCACTATGGTTCTTTCAAAAGAGGACTATGGCTAGAAGATCATACGATTGGGTTGTCAACACCATCTCGAACACTGATAAAATTGATTTCTTCCAGTTTTGCCTATATTGCTACATAGAGGATACAGATAAGGTAGACACCGGATCACTTACTTTAGGAGAGAGAGAGCATTTTTCCTTTCGATTCGATCTTGCAGTCTCTCATTAAGAGAGGGAGTAGAGTTTTAGAAGGAGCCTTATTATCTAAGCCGGTTGCTCGCCAGTTTAGTTTTGATCAAGTTGTGCTAGAAGACTGTTGATTAGTAACAAGGAGAATGCGTAGCTATGGAACTGGTCCATATAACTAGGCGATGATATGAAAGCAGCTACCGGGTGGTCGAGTCAGATCTACTTTTATAATTCCAGGAAGTAATTGCATCACTCGCACTTCATATGGTCATATGAGGTGGTGGGTGCATGAATCATATCTTGTTAATAAATGCTTACTTCTGACTGAGTGAATCTGGATTTTGTCGCCGAAGCTTAAAGGTCGCAGACTTGAAGAAGGAATAGGCTTTTTACCAGAGACAAGCCATGCCCCCTTTCCCGATCACCTCTGTAGGAAGATATACGTGGATGACCCAATACACGAGCGAAAACCCGTTAATACCCTAGAAGGATGGATAACTCATGGGGTTGTTATGGACTTTGAAAAAGTCCCACGGGATTGTTCTAAGAGTGTAGTTGAAGAGGTGGTAAAAATTCCTTCTCCTACTCAAGTGAATGTTGCTGCATCCCAAGATAATCCGATTCCCTCTCCTGCTCCTCGACCCATTCATCCTAGTCCATCTTCTCCGATGACGAGGTCTCGAACGCGTTCTCAGGCTTCTCCTCCTCCTCCTTAAGAAGGAGCTGTTGCCTCGGCCTCTCCAATCCCAATCGATAAAGACCTTCGACTAGGAAGCAATAAGATTTTCCCTTCTAAAGGGAAACAAGTCGTAATTGAAGACATAGAGGAAGAGAACTCATCTTTTTCATCTGAAGGTACTTCTTATATTGAATATAACACTGAAGAAGATGATGAAAATGATGATTTTGAAGAAGGAGAGGTTAACATTGATGACGAAGATGATGATGTCGTTGAAGGCACTTCTACTGAAGAAGAACATCCTCCATTCACTGCTGAAATTCTTCCTGACACTAATATTCTTGCAAAGACCCCAAAAACTAATAGAGGAGGAAGATGATTAACCATTAGATTATGGAGGATATGGATATTCACTGAGTAAGAAATTTCTTACAATTTTATCTTTTAACTTTTCACTTGCATTCGTTATTACGGTTATTTTCTCATTGTTGTTATTTTTTATTCTAGGTACTCATGCTGTTGATACTAGAATTGGTGATACTCCTCCCAAAGATCTTCCTCCTATTGTACCATCACCCCTAACAAGAATCTCTTTGACTCCTTTAGTTGCATCAAAGGTGCTGGCTGGCGGGATTATCTTCCCAATAGAGACTACTGATTTTCCAACTCCAACTACTAGGGATTTGAGCATGGAGGCTAGAGCGCCTTCCTTTGATGATTTGTTGGGAGCAGGCCCTTCTTCTGTCAAGGAAATTCAACCCCCTATTGCCCATATTTCTGTAGCAGATATATTTATTATTTGATCTATCAATATTTCTATATCTCTTAGCCTTATTCTAATTTCCTTTATTTTTTTCTCTTACAGGAACTCCTCCTCACAGCGGTATAGCAAGCTCTGATTCTATAGCCACTGTGTCTGATATATTATCTTTTGAAAAGGTTCCTGCACATAAATTGATTTTGATGAGGAATTCTGTATCAGCAATAGTTCATATTTTTAAAGATTCTGATCAGTGGTCAGATCTAGATATTACTATTGAAATCTTATACAACACTATAAGAATGGCGAAGATCAATATTTCAGTCCTATGATTCTCTTCTCAAATTTTATGATTTAATAATCTCTTTGGAATCAATAGAAAATGTCACCATCGCCCCAGAGATATTAGAATATGGAAAACAACTAGCTTCTTCCAAAGAGAAGGTTTCCCTTATCACTTCTGCCATTTCTGAATTCAACCAAGAGTAATTAACTCTTCAGGAAAAGTTGAAGGCTTGTGCTGACAGCAGAATAATCATTCAAAGTTGCATTGCTATCCTGAAGAGGAAATCTTGCAATTGGAGTTGAAATATCATATAGAAGAATCAACTATGAAGGAGACCTAGGAGAAGCTGTGAATCAGTATTCAATCTGCTAATGCTGAGAAATTTGAATTCATTAAGAATGAAGAGATAGTTGCGTCTTTGGAGAGCAAGTTAGCTGGCATTCTAGATCAAACAAAGATTATTCTTAAAGCAAGATCAAAACACCACGCAGCTCAAGTTCAGTTGAAGGAGGATTTGTAGAAATATTTAGGAGTATTGGGGGTTACAGATGAATTATAAAGAGTTTGCTTTATTTATTTTTTTAATCGCATGTAGCTTCTTTTGATTTTCATCATATATTAATGATGACATCGTGATATTTTGAGAAAGTTTATCTCCTCATAAACTTCCGAATCATAATTTATTTCAAGCATGTTTATTATACAATTGTTTAATATGATATTTAATGAAGGCTTGAGATAAAAATAACAACATATTTTGATTGTTAGTATAGGATTTCCTATGTGATTTTTATTTTGGTAGGCGGAACTAGATTTCAATTTAGTCAGATAGCCACATAGTTTAAGCTCTTGAGTAGTAGAGGAACATAGTTTTTTAGACTCATAAGTAGTTGGAGTCATGTCTCATGTGAATGGTCTCTGTAACTCTTATGACTTCTCTAAACTTTTCACAGCCGGGGAGTTCACAAACCGGGATCCATCAGAGGGGCCCAGTGAAGCTACTAGGGTTGTGAACTCGGTGGGATTTATGCGCAGGGTTGGCTGCAATAATTCTATGGTGTTTATGGGGCGCACAAGGCTACCTTAGGGTACCAAATTGAAGGTTGCCAGTTCATCAATGAGTAGATTAAAAATATTTTCTCATGAGTTACTACTGAAATCAAGCCAGGAATTTGGGGGGTTTTATACATGGTTGGCCTATCTATGGACAATGGACAAAGAGCGCACACTACAACCTACTTTTTCTTTGTCTGTAAGGTCAGACCCATTAATAAGAGAGAAATTTCATTATTTCCCCATGACATTATTGAAAAGCTTTATAGACAACATTGGTCTCACGCGTGACTGGTCGTCGAGGACTTTTGACCATTTTAGAGCTTTTAGTTGCTGGCTCCATCCATTGCCTGCATGAGTATGCATATGATCGCCTATATGGGCTTTTTAGGGCCACTGACTTCTCCCTACTGGCCGAATGATATATATATATATATATATATATATATATATATATATATATATATATATATATATATATATATAATGTTGATAATGGTAGGCCTTATGTGTAGTTAGTCATATAGACTTGACCAGACTGCCCTATATAATAAACCATCATTGCTGTCTTGAATTTTATATGTGATTCCACTTGTCATGAATAATGAACCAATTATTGATATGTCGCCACTGCTGATGAAGTTTTGACAATGTCTATGTTATATTTAAAATAGTGTATTTGTTTGGCAATGATAACAATTCTGATAAGATTTGTTTGACAGTGACAGCGATAGTTGGTAATTGGCGATAATCATCAGCACTTGGTAATGGTTGACGATAATATCATTTTGATGATAATTATCGACACTTAGTCTTGATATGCTTGAGAATTCACCCTTTATTCATATATGAATGAAAGAATATAGGGCTCTGCCTTTTGAGGCTGTTTCATCATTTCACTTCATACTTGCCCTCTTTTGATATAGAAGCATTATTCTGATAATATTTTGGATCAAAATCATTTATACTGTCAGGGACAATATTTCTTGATGAAGCGAGCATTGACTAGTACACTGATACCTCATACATCTTGATCTATAACTCTGTATGCCCCATTAGAATATACTTCTGTTATGATGTATGACCCATCCCATCTAGGGTTGAACTTGCCCCCAGTCTTGCGGGTGGCTGCTATTGACCTTTTCAACATCAAAACTAGATCACCTTCTTGACAGAGTGATGCTTGACCTCCTTATCAAATGCTACAAAAATTCTTACTTGATATAATTGCAATTGTTATTGAGCTATTAGCCGCTTTTCATCGAGTAAATCTAATTATGCCAATCTTATTCTTTCATTCTCATTATCTGTAATTGACTGATGCACTGTTACTCTGAGTGATGCAACTTGTGTTTTAATCGAAATGACAGCCTCTACATCGTAAAGCAGCGAATATGGCATGGCCCTCGTCACTGTTCGATGAGTGGTCCTGTAAGCCCACAGAGCCTCTTGAAGCTTCTCATCCTAGTCACGCTTATTTCCTATCACCGTCTCCTTCAGTATTTTCACAATCATCTTATTGAATGCCTCTGCTAAACCATTGGCCGATGGATAGTAAAGTGTAAAAAATGAGTGATGAATGCTGAACTTTAAACACAGCTTCTCCATGCCCTTATTCTTGAAAGGAGTACCATTATCTGTGATTATTCTTTTTGGGATAACATGGCGGTATATTATTGCATATCGGATGAAATTGACAACATCCTTCTCTTTGACATTACGTAATGTGATTGCCTCTATCCATTTGGAGAAATAATCTGTCGCTGCCAGTATATATTATTTTCCTTTAGTCGAAGGCGGATGTATGAGACCGATGACATTAAGTCCCCAAATAGCAAAAGGCCAAGAGGCTACAGATTGATGAAGGTCTTCAGGAGGCACATGTATGACGTCTTCATGAATCTAACACTCATGGCATCGCTTCGCATACTCTATAGCATCTTTGAACATCGTCGGCCAATAGTATCCCATTCGATACACCCGATGGAATAAATTTTGGCTGGCTTGATGTGCCTCGTACTCTCCGGAGTGAGCTTCTTATAATATTTGACTTGCTTCCTGTTTGTCCAGACAACATAAAAGTATTTCATTGTAAGATCTTCTGTATAATACTTCATTACACATAATGAATTTGCTCGATCCTGCTTGATTTGCTACCTTTGTGCGGGTCTTCTGACAGAATATCGTACTTGAGGTAATCAATGAAAGGCTGACGCCAATCGTCTATCATCACCTCCAAACATGATATAGGGAGTTCTTCAACAACCTCATCGATAATTTCTGAAGATGGCAAGAATCTTCTTTCTTCTATTGTTACTTGAAGGGGACTTCGATTCAGACAGGATAAAGCAACTGCTAAGCTAATTAAAGCATCTTCCCTTGCATTTTCGCATCGCGACACATGCTTAATTTTAACGTGATAGAATTGCTCCATCAATTGTTGTGCTTTTTGACAATATGGCAAGAGTTCTTGCTTCCTTATTTCAAACTCTGTTGTCAATTGATTGATTAATAACTTGGAATCCCCAAACATCTGCGGCGTCTTTATCTTCATTTCTTGTGTTATCTCCATTCAGATAATAAGAGTCTTATATTCATCTTCATTATTCGTGCATGCTGCTCCTAATGTGAAAAAATAGGGTAATAAGTCACCCTGAGGAGATGAGGAGTAATGAATATACTCCAGCACCTTCCCCCGACGTTCGAGAAGCACCATCAAAGTACATCTACCACGGGTTTAATGATTCAACCATCATTACCTATTCATCGGGAAACTCATTATTAACAACCTCACTGTCTACCACAGGATGATCTGCCAAGAAATTTGCCACCGCCTGCCTCTTGACTGCTTTCGTCGACTCATATGTAATCGTATACTCTGATAGCAACAACATCCATTTAGCCAGTCTTCCTGATAACATTGGCCTTGTCATCAAGAACTTTATAGGATTCACCCGGGAAATTAAGATTATATCGTGGGAAAGGCGGTAATGTCTCAGTTTCTGTATTGCAAATATCAACGCTAAGCATACTTTCTCAATCAGAGAATAATTGCATTCCGCACCTATCAAAGTTTGACTTAGATAATAAAGTGCTATTTTTTCCCATGTTCATTCACCTATTCCTAACAAGGCCCCCAACAAATTTTCAGCTGTAGACATGTATACAATAAGTGGTTTTCCTTTCTCAGGAGCTGTTAACACTGGAGGTTGTTTCAAAAATTCCTTGATCGAATTGAACGCATTCTGGCTGGACTTGTCCCATACAAACTCTGCTCCCTTCTTCATTAAATGAGAAAACGGTTGGCATCTTCCTTCTAAATTTGAAATAAAACAGCGAATGTACGCCAATTTACCTTGCAGACTTTTTAACTTTTTCAACATTTTTAGAGCCGACATATCTTGAATGGCCTTGACTTTTCCTAGATCGATTTCAATCGCTCTATGCCTAATGACAAAGTCGAGAAATTTTCCTGACAACACCTCGAAGGCACATTTAGCCAGGTTCATTTTCAGCTATTTCTTTCAGAGTCGACGGAAGATTGAAGCCAGATGCTCACGATGTTCTTCATGGTTACTTGATTTAACTACCAAATTGTCGACATAGAATTTAACATGTTTATGCATCATATCTTGAAAAATATTCTGCATCGCCCTCTGATAAGTTGCTCCGGCATTCGTGAGGCCAAATGGCATAACTTTATAACAATAGATCCATAATGAAATTCTGAATGCTGTTGCTTCTTCATCTTTGGGAGCCATTCTTATTTGGTTGTAACCGGCATAGCCATCCATGAAGGACATGATGACATATTTCATCGTACTATTGATTAACAGCTCGGTTATCGACAATGGAAAATCGTCTTTAGGACAAGCTTCATTTAAATCTCTGAAATCAGCGCATACTTTGATTTGCCCATTTTTCTTTTTCACTGGGACAATATTCGATATCCATTGAGGATATTTAATTTCTCTGATAAACCCGACCTTTATCAATTTACTTATCTCTTCTTCTATCAAGGGGATCAAGTCTGGATGAAATCGCCTCTGCACTTGCTTAATTAGCTTCTTATCTTTGGAAATGTTCAGCCAGTGCATTGCTACCAATGGTTCTAGGCCTGACATTTCTGCATACGTCCATGCGAAGACATCTTTGTTCTCTTTCAAGAGTTGAACGTATTTTTTGGCTTCTTGCTCGAGGAGACTAATGCTTATGAAAGTATTCCGTGGCTCTTCTTCCGTGCCCAAATTTATTTCTCGCAAACTATCAATTGTTGGTTGCCCCTCATCTTCCATTTGCTTTGGAGCTGTCTCATGATGTTTGATCATTCAGGCTCTATTTCTTTTACCTGATCGATTGTAACCATATTTACTGAAGACTCTGCCCCCAGTCCTTAAAACTTTTCTCGTCTTTTCTAACTAACCCCGACCAGAATTTAAATTCCTTTCCCATAATTTAAGCCAGTTGGTTTAGCATAATCAAACCCCATATTTCTCATGATTTTCTTACTAGCTAGGATATACCTTTCTAGATCTCTGGATGTCAACTTGCCATAGCATGCATCATCATCGGCTCTTTCCTCTACCATCATTTTCGAAGGGGCATAAAATTCGATCGCTTCTGGGTATTTTGCACTAGATTTAAATTGAAATCTTTTTGGAATGTCTGGGAATGACTTACTCCTTTCGACATGTGGCACTGGCATTGTGCAATTAGAATGTAAGAGTTCTAGCTGTTCAGGTGATAACAACGTCAACGACGGCTACCCTGGTTGTCTCAGATGCTTGGGTCCAAAGTAAAATTTCTTCCTCGTACTCACCATCTCAGATGATTTTGTCGCTGTAGTTTTTTTCTTACCATCTGCATATGATAATTATCTAGGGCTTTATTTTTGTCATTTTCTATTTCTTCTTTTTTGGAAAATTCATCATAGTAGCTAGCATCGGCGAAGAAGGCTTCAGCTTCTGTATACAACCTTTCATCGGCCATTACCTTATACTGGATCCCATCTTTACAATATTTAAAACACTGATGTTAGGTGGAAGGAATAATTTCGTATTGATGCATCCACGGTCATCCCAAAAGGAGGTTATACGTTGTTACTGCATTAATGATATGGTAGACAACATTCGTAGTTAACTCTCCTATTTCCAATGTCATTGTTATTTTTTCGAGTGCGTGCTGTCCATCTTGATTAAAACCATGTATCATCATTCTACTTGGGCATAGATTAGAATGATGGTATCCTAACTTATTTAACATTGTTAATGGTAGCAGGTTCACTGCAGACCCATTATCTAGCATTATTCACTTGACTTGTTTCCTGTGAATATGACCCACAATCATTAGCGGCCTATTATGTCCTTTATCATAGATTAAATCATCATCAGAGAAGGAAATCATTGACATGCAATATTTTCACTCTTCAAGCTCCCTTTTTACCATCTCTACGAGCAATGCTTCCCTAACACCATTGTTGGACAGGGCTTGGATCAGCCTTTACTTGGAGTCCTCTGACAATCTTAATGCATCGTAGACACTTCACCGAGCCGGTATGCCCTTCAAATGACTCACAACATCATATGTTACTTTCTTTACTTCATTCTTCTCTTCTTTTTCATTGCTACGAAGATGATTCTGGACAACTTCTACCTTTGCTATTTTGGCTTTCTTCTTGGAGAGACTTGTCACCTACTTTCCTGACCGGAGGGTGATTACCGCAACTTTTCCTGTATTCTTATGGTGTTCTATCCTTACTCTTTCATAAGTATCTTCTCGGATAGTTAGCACATTCACTATTGCCTTTGCATCTCTTTCTTTTTCTTTCCCAACTATTATCTCGCCTCTGTTTATCATTCTCTGTATTATACATTTTAGTGTGAAGCAATTTTCTATCGGATGCCTTACCAAGCGATGATAGCGGAAAAAATCTCTTTCTCTTATTCTTGCTGCCTCTTCAGGGCGCTTAGATGGAGACAATTCTATTATACTGGCCTTTAGTAATTGATTCATCATAGGAACTACGTCTTCCTTTTCGAACGCGAACCCCTCGTGGGAGTTAAGTGACTTGGGCCTTTTGTCATTGAATCTACCTCTAGGTCGATTCGACTCTTCTCTCCATTCGGTCCTCTTTCCTCTCACTTCTCTTGAGTCCTGATTTCTCTTCTCATGAGCCACAATGTTTACATCAACCTACTGGGTCCTCTTCTTGCCGTTTTGTAGTGAAACACTGGTATCTTCCTAGTCATCAATTCCAGAGCATGGGCTTTTGTGGCTAAGTTGCGAAAAGTCTTGATGTCAGCATTGGTAAGCCCAAATGCAATTCCCATTTCCATAGAATTTAAGCACATCTTTACTTGCTCCTCTTCCGATAACTACTTGCAGGAAGCTCCCAATGTCTTCCATATGTCTGTGAATTTCTCTACTGGCTCTCCTTCTCTTTGTCATACTGAAGCTAACTCTATAATGCTAACGTTACGCTCTGATGAGAAGAAATTTGACATAAATGCATTTTGCATTTGTTCCCAAGTCTGCATCGATCCCGGTGCCAAAATGGAATACCAGTGGAATGCCTTACTTGTCAACGAGGAGCTGAATAATCGAAGGCAATATTGTGGTATTGTGGAGAAGTTCCCCATGCTGGTAATGAAATGCATCAAATGTTCTTCTGGTGATCTGTCTCCGTTGAACTTTTAAAAATCTGACTGCTTGAAGTTAGCTAAAAAAGGAACATCTTCGACTTCTCTTGGATATGGTGTTCGATATCTGAATTGG
This sequence comes from Magnolia kwangsiensis, assembly GCA_037074715.1. NCBI lineage: Eukaryota > Viridiplantae > Streptophyta > Magnoliopsida > Magnoliales > Magnoliaceae > Magnolia > Magnolia kwangsiensis. Next base: position 98,309,365 of record CM073572.1, on the reverse strand, counting down.
CTAACATTCTCACATTCTTTTTCTATTTTGACAGCTTCTTCGATAACTTGTCGCACTTCCTCTTGTGTTGGCGCATTTACTATGGGAGCGGATCTGAGCGATCTTGCTATTGGAGGTTGGGAACCTTCAGGTTGCGGTTCTTGTCCGTTCATATTACCCATCATCGGAGGAACTACAATCTGAGCCACATTACTTAAGCTTCTCTTAGATTTCTGTATTCTTCCATCAACGTTCTTTATGCTTGTGCCATCTCGGCCATACAGTCTTGGGTAGTCGGCAGGGGTCCTTAACTCATTTTGGCCATGTATACGGCTGCTTCTCCACTTCCTAATGAATCTGTGGTCAGGGTAGAATGTGAATATATCGATGTAATGGGGCTTACGAAAAGGGGAGTGTCGTTGGACTTTCGGGTACTTTCACAGTAGTCGGGGGATTGGAGCAATGCAGGAGTCGATGAGCTTACAAACAATGCCTTACCCTTCTGCTCCATTGTCCATTAGACTCCTGCGGCAGGTAAGGTTGGGAAATTATGTGATGATTTCAGTGAAAAGATGATCCTTCCAGGGTATAGTGCAGGAGGAGCTAATTCGGTATTTTTCCTATCTTCATTTCGCATTATTGGTCCTCTGACTCTTCGCACAGGTGAATTCGTTCTGGTTATTACTACATTTTGAGCCCTGATTCTTCAAGATGTCACAACAACCCAATCTTGATCATTTTCTTATGCTGTAGGCGAGGCAGATATAACTCCGGCCATCGCCGAAGGTTTATCAGCCTTGCTTGTGGAAAATTGAAACTTTTGATCCGATTCTTGGTTCGTTGCATACTCCACTGCAAATCCAGTCGTAGTGAAATAGAAATTCACTTTCTTCATTGAGTTTGCCATTGATTATAGCTTGTAATTTTATCTTCTTACCTTCAAAATAAAACATAAAACTGCAATTAATATTCAAATCATAAAGTAATCTATTTGAGAGATGAAGGGGAGGATGTTCTCACTGAGAGTTGCCATTTTGGTGCCAAGAAGATGCCAAACTATGATAAAAGTCCTATAACCTTCTCAATGTTAATATTGAATAAGATAAATTCCCCAGTGGAGTCGCCATTTTGTTTCGACAAGAAACAAATGTATTTGATTTGGGAGAATATCTTATTCAAGTATAACAGAGAGAGTGTATTAAGAACAATCATCATATTTATTCATATTGAATTCATTTACATCCTTTAATTTCCTTCATTCTGAGATAGATTGTTTAGAATACATAAATTAACAAAGTTCAAAATTGAATCTGAATATCAAATCCGATAGCATTTTGACTTGTGATTTGATTATCTCTTTAAGAGGAGTATTATGTGGATTAGATCATCTGATCTTCCTTTCTTGAGCTCATAGCCTTGTGCAAAAGGAGAACTGAAGATTGCGAAAACCATGACTGACAATTTCAGCAGCATGTTAGCCAATGAACATTGATGGCCATGTAAAAGCATGCTATTGCGTGACTTGGCGCAAACTCTCCTTCCTTCTTTTCTCTGATACCTTCAGTCTTCTCTTCTTCTCCGAAGCTCTGATCTTCTTCAAAGTTTTCAACCGCTCAAAGAGTATTTATAAGACCCGTATCTTGGTCCTTACCTTTCCGTAGACTTCCGCGGTCTTACCGGTCGAATTTTGGCAACCTTCGACCCCTAAACGATATCGACGCACGACCCTGGTTCATGTACCGACAACCTGAGTCGACTCAACCCGAGACCAATACCATAGCGACCGCGCCGTCGTTGCGGTTCTGATGCCGCGACTCGCGCGCCGAGGCGATACCCTGATCAAGAGATGTGGGCTAATGTTCGGTGCGAGAAAATGCCGCGCGTTGCAAAAATCAAGGGAATCTCTATGATGTGTCACATCAATCACATCAATCCCATCAATCAATCAATCCATCAAGGCATCACAAGTCAAGTACACATCACTTTCATCCCTTTTCCCAAGCAACCATAAAAGTCTCCCAAACCCATACCTCTCTTACACAAAAAAACCCACAAAAGTCTCCCAAACCCATACCTCTCTTTCACAAAAAGCCACAAAAGTCTTCACCACCCATACCTCTCTTACACAAAAGCCTCAAAAGTCAATACTTTCTTACACAACCATCATTCATCCATCCATCCATCTCTCTCTACATCACTCTCTCTCTTTCTCTCTTTCTCACTTCAAATTTCCAAGCAACAAAAGATTTTCAAAAACTCCATACGTATGGAATTTTCCAAATCTCTCTAAGCTTCAAGTGGCCCACCTTCCTACCCCATCATCTCCCATCTTAACCCTCCATTCTTCATCTCATCCATTGAAGTTGAAGCCAAGGTGCCAAGGAACCCCTAGGAGCAAGAAGATCGGACGGTGGGTGCCTCTATAGGGTAGATTTACTTGGTTTTATGATGGGCCAAGTGAGGCCCACCGACCTATGGTGTGGATCTCACTTGGGACCCTAAAAGGTGGTCGATGGACCACTTGGATCATCATGATCATTCCATGATGGGGCCATTCTCCATGGACCCCATCATGATGTTTATTTTCTTTAGAAAGGTCATCTAGACCATCCATATTGGTGGGGAAAGGATCCCCACCGTTGATCTTCAGTTTTGATGGTCACATGTGCAAATGACCCACTTGATGTATGATTTCACGTAAGGGAGGGTCCATAATGTAGGGGTCCCTCCTTCACAAGCCGTGTCCCACTCTCCATGTCTCTCTCTCTCTCTTTCATTCCTTTTATTTTATTTTATTTTTATTTGATTTTATTTTTATGCAAGGGTTGTGTGGCCCACTTGAATGGACCTCACCTTGAGGTATTTATTGGGTCCAAGAGTCCTTTAAGTGGGGCCCACCTTGCATGTTGAACCCCATCATCCATTAATGGTGGCCCACTTCAAAAGGGCCCGCCACCATGTGCATTTAAAAAAAAAGAAAAAAGAAAAGAAAAGAGAGCTTACCGTCCAGCGTCTGGGACGCTGGACGTCCCTACCTAAAAGAAAAGAAAGAAAAAGGGGGTTTTGGTGGGCCGGCTTATGCAGGCCCCAACTTGATACATATGTTCAATCCAAGCCGTCCATCCTCTCACCCATATCAGTTTAGGCGTTGAAAAAAAATGTGAAGCTGATCCGACTTTCTGGTGGGCCATACCTTAAAAAATAGTGATCTCCACCGTTTAAAGTCCCCCAGATTTCTTCTACGCACCGAAACAAGCCCAAGTTTGGACTCTGTTTATCGGTATCGAGACGGTGAAGCCAATGGACGGGTTGAATTTCCTGATGGTGGGCCCTACCTGTGAAAATCCTCAGATTTTCTTATTTTTCAAAAAAAAAAAATCAAAAGCAAGAGGCATTGCCTCTGCCTTTGACCGTGCATGGCAGCAGCAGGCGCTGCGTGCACGGTCGGCCGTGCAGTCACCCACGGCTACTGCCATGTGCCCCATTCGATGTATATGTCTTATCTACGCCGTTCATTAGGTGGGTCGCCTTCTCAGGTGGGCCCCCTCCAAATTTCAAATAAATCCAAAACTCAAGTGGCCCACACCACATGAAACAGTGGGACTGTACCCCTACCATAAAAAAACCATTTTTTTGGGCCCACATAAGTTTTGGATCACGATAAAATTTATGTTTTCCCTTCATCTACGTCCGAGTGACCTTATGAACGGATCAGATGGCATTTATGCATTTGGGTGGGCCACATCTGTGGAGCTCACAGTAATGTATGTATTCTACTCACATCATCCACAGGCCATGGGCGGTGATTCTCACTATGATGTTTGTGCTCCACCTCCACCGTCCAGCAGACGGTGGAGCCCACCTCTCACGTGTGTTGTTCACACCACCCCCCTCCCCTGGCTACATATTTTGGGCGAAAATAAACTCTACAGTGGGTCTCCCCCTGGCCCATACCCACACTGGGTGACATATAAACATTACAGTGGACCCTTTCCATTTCTGATGGCAAACAATATTTCAGTGGGCCTCTAGGCCATGGGATTGGGCCCACTTGATATGTTCCAAGGCCATGTGACTAGGCCCATGTAAATTAAATATAAGGCCTAGGGGTTTCGGCCCATTGACTAATATAAGGCCTATCGGTTAGGCCCATTTGATTTGAAAAAGGCCTATGGGTTTAAGCTCATTTAATTTATATAAAGGCCTACAGGATTAGGCCCACTTGGTAGGTACAAGGCCCATGAAATTGGACCCATTTGATGCAATTTTGAAGCCCATGAAAGTAGGCCCATTTGATATATGTAAGGCCTAGGGGTTTAGGCCCACTTTGATATGCATGCAAGGCCTAAGGGTTAAGGCCCATTTGGGTTACATATGGGGTTCAATTGGTGTGGCCCATTTGTTACCTTTAAGACTCATGAAACTAAGCTCAATTGATGCAATCCAAGGCCCACGGGTTTTGACCCATTGCAATGCACATAAGACCCATTGGTGTGGCCCATTTATGTGGCCCATCTGATGAATAAAAGGCCCATAGGATATGGCCCATTTGATATATATGTAAGGTCCAATGGGGATAACCTACGGTCCATTGCAATGTGTAAATCCATTACAGACTAAATACTGATGTTTACAAAGATCGTGCCTTGGGAGCAATGTTGGTTTGACGTCCACATTGCGAGTGTAATGTTGGTTGGATGTCCACATTACAACTCTCCTTAGGGCCCATTACTGGGCCGTACTTAGCGTGTATAGGCCGTCTAGGTCCATCTGCATTGCAAGATAGTTCATTTTATTATATCATGTTAGTATAGTTTCATGACTCATGATCATACGCATCATATGTATGCTTGATATGGGGATTGACTGATCATAGCATATGCCTTCGGGCAGGTTGTTTATGGGCTCTTGGTTAGGCAGTGTTGCCCTACATGAGCGCACGATATGCGCAGGATTTGTTGCATGATTGGATAGCGTGAATCATGCATTTCGCATTTGTGTGACATGGTTATTGTACGCCCTAGTGACATCAGGGATGTAGCCTCCACAGACGCATCGTGGTTGGTAGGATTGGATACCGAAAATCTTGTTCTACATGGGGTGTTATTGATATCCCTGGGTGAAAGTCCCTAAACCCTTATGGTACTAAGAGGTTGCTCCAACGTCTAGACCGAGTGGGTAGATGAGCGTTGAGTACTGATTACCAGACAGTTACGCTCTCCACTGTATCGTGGTCGGTTGGAAGGGGGTGCGGCCTTATCTGCCCGAGAGTAGGGGGCAATACTAGGCTGAGTCTGACCAGCTCGAGGAATGGGTCCGCTATCGACGAGTCGCGCCTGATATTACAGACGGATAGTGAGGTCTCTTCCACTTACCTTATTGCGCGCGATGTGGCGGCAATCTGGTTTAGAGTGTACTAGACCCCGGTGATATTCCATATTTTGAGCTTTATTGATGTGTGGACATAGATGAGGACCTGTATGCTTGAGTTGCATTGCACATAGCATGGCCTTTGGATGGCCGATACCATTCATGTCTTGCACCGCATAGCCTTGGTATGGCTCATGATATTATGGATCCATCTGCATATTCCGCATTACTCTGATATTGCATGATCATGTTACTACCTTGTGCACACACTTTCACCACCCTCTAAGCTTTCTGTAAGCTTATGCACGACCGTTGCATGCAGGTGACGTTGGATCGCAGCAGCGCTGAGGCAGGAGCACGTTGCAGAGCATTTTGGAGTTTTTGTTCTTTACCATTGTATTTCCCTTTATGCTCATTGTACTTGTAAAGTTTTTGATCATAGTGGAAATGTAATGGAGTACTTGGTTGTTGTTTGTGGGTTATGCCTTTGGTTATGCTGATTACGAATCAAAATGATATTTAAAATCCTCCTCGTAGCATCCCAGGATCGGAACCTGGCGAATGGGAGCTAGGAGCCGAGAATGGGGTTCTACGGAGGCTGTCGGCGCCAGATTCGGCGATCGGGAATTTTGTGAGCCCGATTTTCGAGTTTGGGGCGTGACAGTATTTATAGACCTTCACATGCGGGAACCCTCGATCTCTTTGCCATGGGGCCTACCCTTCTTCAGATCCAACTGTTCATGCAAATTAATCCATACAACCCTTTACGCATGATCGTGCAACCAATATGGTCATTTATGCGGTCCTACACGACCGATGTAGTTTACACAGATGCGCGCAACCACATGAAGTTACACTTTATTTCATCTTTGCTTACATATTTCTTTTAATTGCAATCTTTTGATCTTTTCTATCTTCATTTTTTATGCATCAACTGTTATATAAATCGATCTCTACCAGGACCGCTGTATTCTTTGCCAAGATTGCTTTTGCATTTAGAATAATGAGATCGAGATGACAGGAAGCCTCAAGTTCTGAATTCTTCATTGCCCCATAAAGAATCACGATCTTGAAATGGTTGTTGAAGCGTTTTATAGAAGTGGGATGGAAATAAGGTGTGAGGGTCATAGGAGGGGACAAGGAATCTCATCGGGTGAACACCGTCGATTCTTTGTTTTGATCGCCTGATATATAGAGTGCCTTCCAAGATTTGCGCATCCTTCTCCACCCAATTTTTGGTAAACATAAGCCTGTCCTTCTTCATTTGATTAGACGGTTCACTATGAAGAATTTACTGATAACGGTGAAGATTTAAAGCGATGATGACCATCTGATCTTTTAAGGGGATACTGAACTTCATCACACCTTGCTTGAATCGTATGCGTCAGGCCCTGAACTCAGAAACTGGGTTCACAAAATTCCCAATTGCCGAATCCGGTGTCGACAGCCTCTATAGTACCCCATTCTAGGCTCCCAGTGCACATACGCCAGGTTCTAATCCTAGGATCCTACAAGGAGGATTTTCCAATGTACATTTATCTCGTAAGAAGCATAACCACAAGTTTACCCAAATCACAAAGGCAATATCATCATTACATATCCATTAATATAAACATTTGAATACAATGTTGAAAGGGAAATACATATGTCAAAATCATAGCTCTAGGAGTCCGCTGCACTCTTCAAGCTCAACGCTGTTGCGACCTAACACCACCTGCATACATCTATCATGCATAAGCTTATAAAAAGCTTAAAGGGTGGTGTAAGTGTGTGCACAAGGTAAATGTCAAACATATAGATATCAGAGTAAGTAAAAATACTGGCAATCCATAAATCATACAGTAATAGAGTAATACAGAAACATGCTAGTAAGTCCATGAATATCATCAGCCTTATCCAGGCATGTGATGTAAAAACATAATATGCCAATATCATATGCTGAGGAAGCAATGTAGATCAGCTATACAATATGGAGACATAGTAAGCTAAACATTGTATACTGAGGATTTAATACAATATGCAAATCCTGATAAGTCCACGAATATCGTCAGGATCATTTAGGCTAAATAAATGAAGAAACATAGCAACCCAAAATGTTGTATGTCGTGGATGCAGTATGCGGTGCGAATGTAATGACCAAGATGGAGTGTGAAGTCGGGATGATAGAACATAATGTCACAGGCTATGGGGTCCATCACAAGGGACTTCTATCCAAACCAGTCCCATACCTAAATTTAGATAGTCAGACTCAATGTGATAGACTCCTGATCTCAGGTTAGTCGCGTGCCCCAATCAAAATCCTGGCCATTGTGAAGGTACATAATAATTATTTGTGCACTACCAGCTTGAGGGAATAATGAATGAATAAATGAATGAGTAAAATGCTAAGTATACAACTCCTGCTCAATAAGTCCACATATCAGTACCGTACATCTCTTGAATCATCACCGGGGTTTATTACACTCTACGTCAGCTTACCGCCCCTATCCGAGCGCACAACTGGGTAAGTGGAAGAGACCTCACTATCCGCTTGCCAATATCAGACCCAACTCGTCGATAGCAGACCCATTCCTTAAGTTGGTCAAACTTAACCTAGATATTGCCCCCTCACTCAGACGGGTAAGGTCACACCTCCTCCCAACTGACCACGACACAGTGGGAGACGCGGCCTATTAGTAACAGTCCTCATGTGCTGATATATATCCACTCGGTCTAGATGTTGGGGTGTCTCCTGGCCGTAGAGGTTTAGGAATTTTCACCCAGGGACATCTATGGTACCCGTATGCTAGAACCAAACATTTCTGGTGTCCCATCTGGCCATCCACGATATTCCTGTAGAGGCCATGACCCTGATGTCACTAGGGCATACGGTGGTCATATCACAAAATGTGAGATGCATGAGTCATACTATCTAGTCATGCAGTAATCCTGCGTGTACCGTGCGCTTACATAGGCAACTCCGTCTCTCAGGGAGTCCCATAAACAACTTACCTTATGACATATGCAATGGTTAATCACGTCTCATAATAAATATGGGCATGTATCATGATGTTATGCTATCACATACTCATAATCAGTATCGATAATCGACCTCGACAATTGACTTAACAAAGGGCCTAAGGGAAGGTCACAATGTAGACATTTAACCATCATTGCCCATCAATGTGGACATTTAACTAACATTACTACTAAAGAGTGGCCCATATAGAGCCAAACATATAGTGAGCTCATGACCTCACACAAGGGCCTAATATACATCACCATGGACCACATACAATCTCAAAGGGCCTCATGCAATCATATTAGGCCTTACCATATGACCCTCACATATCACAATGGGCCGCATCACATGGGCTTTATATACAACGAGTGGGCTGCATCAATGGGCCGCACCAATGGGCCTCATACATGGGTCATAAATATAACACAATGAGCCTCATTGACTGGGCCTCAAGTACATCATAATGGGCCCCAACACATAGGCTGGGTATCCATCACATTAGGCCTCAAACATGGGCCTCATATACATCAAGTGGGCAGCATTGCATGGGCCTCATATAAATCATAATGAGCCCCAACACATGGGTCGGGTATACATCACATTGGGCCTCAAACATGGGCCTCGTAACATCAAGTGGGCCGTATCGCATGGGCCTCATATAAATCATAATGGGCCCCAACACATGGGTTGGGTATACATCACATTGGGCCTCAAACATGGATACATCAAGTAGGCCGCATCGTATGGGCCTCATATAAATCATAATGGGCCCCAACACATGGGCCGGGTATACATCATATCGAGCCTTATCATTTGGGCCTCACATACATCAGATGGGCCGCAATACATGGACATCAAATGGGCCACACTATATGGATCTCATATACATCAAATGGGCCACGTCCTATGGGCCTCAAACACATTACAATAGGCCTCTCATGCAGGTCAATATACATTAAGTGGGCCTCAATACATGGGCCACACCAATGGGCCTCATATATGTCAAATGGGTCGCATCAACGGGCCGCACCATCTACACCATTCATCTATATTTTAAAGATTATTTTTAGAGCATTTTCAAGAAAATAAATCATATAGAAAGATTAACTAGACCATACCACAACAACAGTGGTGATAATGATTTTCACCTTTAAAACCCCGACGCCCACCATAACGATTATTTTGCATCCGATCTATTTATAAGGTCGTAGAGACCTGAATTAAAAATAAATTTCATACTGATCCAAAACTTATGTACTCCTAAAGAGGGTTTCAATGGTAGGTTTTCAATCCTCCACTAGTTTTGGCAGTGTGGTCCACTTGATAAATAGATCTATCTCATTTTTAGTCTTAGCCCTTAAGACGAGCTTGCCAATTGGATGAACGGTTTGAATTTAATGCATGCCTCATGATCAGGCTACTGTCCAGGCCCCTAGACGGATGGCCTGGATATAAAAAACATATGTCATGGTGGTCCACGTTAAATGGTTGGACGATGTAGATGAAACACATACACCATATGGGACCTAAAGAACTTACTGACGTAAAGTAACTGTAATTGCTGGTGTGTGGTCCACACGTGTGACCCACCTAAAAAAATGGGCGGACAGTCTGGATTATCACAACACCTCATGATCAGACCCGCAGTAGCTGCTGCTGCCCAAATATATGGACGATGGATGAAACCCATGCATTTGGTGGGTCCCACGTGTGGCGCACCAAATATATATTAATATGTATATATATATATATTATATTGTTTTAATATTATTATAATATTTATTATCAAACCTCCAGCCTCTATACATCCATTGATGGACGGTCTGGATATAATATCCGTATGGGACCCACAATAGCTGCATATAACAGGTATGAGGTACTCTAGCTAATCAACTTCCCACCATCCAGAGATTGGATGGTGAGGATACAATACATCTATCATGGTAGGCCCCACATGTTCAGCTTCTGGATGGTGTGGATTTGAAACTCATACATCAAGGAGGTGTCCCACCGTCCAGAGTCCTGGACGGTGAGGATTAAACCCATACATCATGGAGGTGGGTCCCACTTCCATCTCATGGACGGACGACGTGGATTGAAAATAAATACATCACTGCTGGGGTCCACACGTGGACAGTAGGGATGAAATAAATATATTTATGGTCGAGTCCCACCGTCCTGTAGTGTGGATGATGTGGATATAAAATAGATATATCAAGGTGGGTCCCACCCACCCACACATGTCACACGTGTGGGGTGGGCCCACACCCCAAACAGGAGATGGTATGGAGATAACACATACCTCGTGATGGACCGACAGAACTTTCTACGTCAATCCAGCCGGTATGAGGTGGGGTCCACATAAATGGACGGTCTGGATGGTAGATACATTGCGGTGGGGTCCATGAAAGGGTGGGATGCCCCACTCCAAATCAAGGTGGGCCATCAACAAAGAAAAAGAGAGATAAAAAGAGAGAGAAAGAACGTGTGGAGGGGAGGGACTCCGCCACTATAAGCCCTCCCTATACATGATACAATGCATGAATCAAATAGGTCCCATCACAAGTGGGCCCTCAATCATACAAATGCATGGTGAAAATTCCAGATCACTCACCTATTACTCCTCTTCTTTAGCTCCTTGGACTCCCTAGCTCCAAAGCTACAAGTTTGATGGAGGATGATGGAGATTGGACGGTTGGATGGTGGGGATCTTGGGTAGGAAGTGGGCCATGCTAGGCTCTCTCATGCAGCTTGGACGGTCTCTCATGGTTTCTTGAGAGGAAATGAGAGAGAGAGAGGTTGTAAGAGAGAGAGAGGGATGGGTGAGTGAGTGATGGGTGTACTTGAAAAGGGATGGGTGGAGAGAGAGTTGACTTTGGGGTTGCTTGTACTTGATATGTGAGGTGATTGTTTGATGCGATATTCTCTTGGGATTTAAAAATACGTGACATTTTCCTTGAACTGAATGCGGGCCCATATCTCCTAGCTTAGTTATCGCATCGACGCGTGAGATGCGACGTTGGAGCCACGACGATGGCACAGTCGCCAGGGTACAAGTCTCGGGTCAAGCTGACTTAGATAGGATGTGACTCAGGGTCGCATGTAAACACCGATTATAGGTCGCAGGATGCCGGAATTCGATAGGAAGGATTGGGAGAGTCTACAGAATGGTACGGACTAGGATATGGGTCTTATAGTATGATTTCCCAAGAATTTTGGAGCTTTTTTTGTTATGCACCTTTATCTTTTCTTAGAATTCTTGGTACTTGTTTCGTTGTTGTTTCTTCTTTGATAGAGAAGGAGGTGGAATATCTTCTCTTATAGGCGGTCTTTGGCTATCTATTTAAAGATGAGCTGTTGACTTCAGCCATTCCTCCCAATCAATATTATGGCCATGGTGAGGCGGTCTTTCTATGCTCCCTATTACAATCACGTTGTGTATCAGAGTGGATAATACATTGATACAATCCATAAAGTCATAAGTTGGAAGGATGGGTTCTTTGAGGTAAGCTGGATGCTTACTAGTGACCTTAATTCTTTTCCTTTTCAGCTGTTCTGATTGAAGAGATGTCGAAGGTTCAGGCACTTAGGAAGGAGATGGTGGATTCGACAGTTCGGGGTGAGAAGGATGGGAAGTCGGTTCTTCTATCAGAAGGTATGTCCTTTTGGTTCTGGCCATGTTGAACTTAAGATTAATAAGTTTTAAAGACTTGGACAAAAGTTTGGAGAAGCAAGGAAAAGTCTCAAGACTTAAAAATTTAGACTTAGAAAATTTTTACAAAACCAAAGTTGTACGCAAAGGAAGTTCGTTGCGCGGAGATTGCACACAAATAAATAAGCATTGCGCAGGGACTAGTGTCACAAAAGCACAATGTGTTGCACGGAGGTGGCGTGCAACAATAGTCTTATTATGTGGGGGAATACACTTTGTTGAAACAATAGTTAGGCAAGATTTGAGAATTGAAGAATGAAGAGCCAAGTTCGGTATTTATAGAGCTAAACCCCACTGGGATTGTACGGGACCTGATTAACGTTGTGCGGGTTCACGCAATGACATGAAGATATGATTGATAGATGGTGATTGATCCTATTTCTTTATTCAAAGAAAGAACAACAAAGAAAGGATCAATGGGGCATCTGTTGGGGCATAAAAGTGATAAATGCTGAAGTGATATGAAGAAATCGAGTAAGTAAAGAAGAAAAATAATAAAAAGGTAATCATTAGTGTTGTGTCGGACCGCGCAACAAACAGTGGTTGCACAGGACTGCGCAACACCGTGAAGGGAAGAATAGTGGTTGCATGCTGAATGATTGAAGTGTTGTGCAAGGTGGGCCCCATGACACATAGTTCGAGGGATCACACGTGTGAAAGCCTATAAATACCCCACTCCCCCTCTCATTTGCACACACGCAAGAAATATCAGAGTTCCTAAGAAGAAGAAGTCCTCTGAGTACCTAGACAGGTACTTAAAGAAGAAGAAGAAGAAAGAAGAAGATAATGGACTATGTCCATTGCACCAGACCACGCAACAACATGTTGTTGTGTGGTAATGAGATATAGTGTGGATATGCTATCAAAATTTCTAGATTATTGCAAAATCTTCTTCTGAATCAGTGTTCTTTCACAAGAAGTTTCTAGTCTAAACAAATTGAAAGAGAGAGTGAAGGATGTTCAAATCCACACAACACTTCTTTTGCTAAGATGAATACATCGCAAGCCGGAATACTGCTAAAATTGATATTTGAACTCATTTAATGTATGTACTTAGTAGTTATATATATACTTTATCTTGGAATCAAGGGATAAAGAGGATGTAAATAAATTCGGAATTAATGAAATACATCGTGATGATTGTTCTCTCTATTCTTTCTTTGTTATTATTGAGTAATATAATCCCCAAGTCAAATACATTCGTTTCTTATCGAAACAAGCCCGATATCCTCAAATCATGAGCTCGGTCCCATTACAGACAGTTAGAGGGTTAGTTATGTGTAATGCAACAAGACGAAATCCTATGTTAGTTCCACCTTCGCTATACCCAGGATAATGCAAAATTGTCTCCCTTACCCTGCAGGATTTTTCGACCCTTCTGACCACAACTGCCCAATGGACTAGAAAGGAGAAAGGAAAGTCCCCCATGATGAATGAACTACCTTCTCCAAGGCCTGCTGCGGCCACACCATCATGAACATTGTCACCACAGATTTTTGCACCAACGTTGTCAGAGTCCCACAAAAGTATTAAGGGATCCAATTGGGATTCCTTCTATCCAAATTCTCCCATGACAACAAACCCTCTCTCCCTTCCGATAACAAAGCAATCGAGAAGTGGAGAAGCATCTGTCTATATGACAAGGACAAGTCATAATCAGCTACCATCTACAGATGAACACCTAGCCAAAATGGCCCACGCATAAACGGTTCTTATGGAATAATGTAGGAGACTCAGAGAAGCGTTAGCTACACTAGCCCATAATGTAGCTCGAGTTGTTGCTCCTCTAGTAATGGCCATAATAAACAGCCATGAACAAAAACCAGAAGGTTCGCATCCACCAAGAGCAAGGTCACATGGCTTAGCTCCCGTAACGTGAGCAATAATGCAAGACGAAATACAAAAAGTAGTAGCAGAGGTTGTCAGACCGAAAGGGAATGAGAACATCCCAAAAGATTTCATTTCAAAACACCATACTCTCATGAGGTTGAGGATGTGCTGTTTCCTGTGAACTTTAAATATTTTGACTTCCAAAAATTTAATGCAGACAGAACTCCAGAAGAACATCTCATGCATTTCATCACCGCCATGGGAAAATTTTCGATGATCCCACAATACTGCCTGTGATTGTTTGAGTTATCTTTAATCGGGAAAGCCTTCCAATGGTATTCTAGTTTGTTACCAGAATCTATACATACCTGGGACCAAATGTTGGATACTTTCATGGAAAATTTCTTCTTGTCTGACTAAGATGTCAACATTACTGAGCTGGCTTCCATACAGTAGAGGGAAGGCAATCCGATAGAAAAATTTATCGATCGATGGAAGACCCTGTGGGCATTGTGCAGACAACTTCTTGAAGAGAAAGAACAAGTGAAGATGTGTTTGAACTTGATGGAGATAGGAATTACATTCGGCTTAGCAAGCGTCGATATACAGACCTTTCATGACCTTGCCACGAAGGCTCACATGCTTGAGAATATGACTAAGAAAATGCCGATCTTTCAAAACGAAATTGTGCAGTGAGGATCAGGTCAACTAGCAACAAATGTCGCTGATCGAGAAAAGAAGAGAGAAAACCCTTATAACCGACGAAGGACAGAGAGAAAAGAAGACATAGATCAATATAGAGGCTAAGTGAACGACAAGCAACCTAGGAAGTATGATTTTCATGAAGGGTACGCTTTTGAAAAGAAGAGTTGATTTCCAGGATGATCGAATTACCCCAGTCCAAACATCTAGAGGAAATCAAGATGACTAAAGAAAAGAACTACTATCATTATCATCGCTTATTATGTCATCCGATAAAGAATTGCTTTACATTGAAGAACATATTATAGAGAATGATAAATTGAGGCGAGATTGTAATGGAAAAGGAGAAAGAAAGGAGTAGAGAGACAACTGCAAACATGATATCAATTTGGGATATCTCATGTAAGAATACAAGATATAAAACAAGCAAGTATGAGTAGTATCGATCATGTGTACATAATGAACGAAATAAATAAGGTTGTGTAAGTGCTTATACTTAAAGCACATATTAGTTTGTCAAATTTCGTAGTCTAGTTTCGATCGCAAGCTTGACTGAAGACAAGCTATCAAAGAAGATTCAACATCTCAACGTAAGATCATTCATGATTCGAAGTTCTGCACACTTTGTATGAGTTAACTAACAAGTGGTATAATCCTAGTTAGACCATTGGTTAAGTGTATTTCACTCATGATATTTTGAATCACATTTTATGGTAAATACACTCTAATTAGGCCAGCCTGACGTCCGGTTCAACCAGCCTAACTACTTGGACCAACCATGCAAAATTCAAACAAAATTCATATCTTATAAGATCTTCTTTTACGGTAGGTTCGGCTAGACCAAGGTAGGGTTTGGCCAGTCAAACCTAACTTCGGCCAACCTATGGAAGTTAGGTCAAGTTTTCAACAATGGAACAGTTTCAAAATCTAGGCCAGTTAGGCCAACCGAACTTAAGCTTAGGCCAGCTAAACTAAGTGTTCAGCCAACCAAAATTGGGCTTAGGCTACCTGAAGTTTTAAAAGATTTTATCCCGCAATTTTCAGATTCTGATTGGAACTTTATCTTTAGAGTTCAGCCAACCAAACTGAATCTTGGGCCAACTGAACTACACAGATCCTTAGCTATAAATAGAGGCTTTCTCTTGCATTCTAAATCATGAAAATTTATATTCTTTTATTATGTTGTAGAGAAAGATCCTTCAAGTCTCTTTAAGTTATTTGTGTTGTAATTCATATTTTATTATTAGCTTATTCTATTCTCCTTTTTAAAGTTAGATTAAATTGTTTTGATAAGAGTAATCCATACTCTACTTTGAGAAGAATGAGAATCGAATCTGCAGTAATAGGGTTTCATTCATTTCATTGGAAATCTATTAGATCCATTTGCATCCTTTTGGGTTAAACTTATACATCGTCTTCATTAATATCCTAAGAAGAAGATCGTTGCACTTAAGCTACAACTATGACTTTGACTCACCAAATCGAAGATAAGTACTGTTTTTTTAATTATTTTAGTTTGGGTTTTCTAAGATAGCCCAGAAATCTCAGTGGGTTTGTTTGTGGTGATCCCATAAAATCACAAAGCTAGTTTGTTTGTGGTGACCCCGTAAAATCACAAAGTAGGTTTTATTGTGATAACCTTGAAAATTGCAATAACTGTATAGGGTTGTTAAGGTGACCCTGAAAAACCTTGAAATAGTGAAAATCGAAAATTGTGAGAATAGTAATTTTAGGAGTGGAGTAGGTTGCATTAAGGAACAGAACCACTATAATTCTTTTGTACATTATGGTGACTGAATTTGATTATTTATGCTATTGTGATTTTCTTACTCTTTGCAATTAGTTTGATACTTTAATTTCAAAGACGTCGTGAAATAAAGTTGTCCTACCTAAATATTTTAGGTATAAGGTTGTCCTACAAACTATTTGGTATCAAGGATTCAATACTTTGCAATATTATATTTAATTGATTCATTATTCCACATTGTATTAAATTATTTAGCATTGTCCTATTCACCCCCCTCTAGGACATCTATAACTCATCCTTTCGAGTGGTATCAAAGCGAGGTTGCTCTTTTTGGGATTAATTTCTTAGAGCTAGATTTGTAGCTATTGGAACGTCAAATTTAGATAGTTATCCATTTCCAGGCCACTGCCCTTTGATGGCTCAAACTATTCTTACTGGAAAGCTAGAAGAGGATATTCCTCAAATCTATTGATGAAAGTAAGTCGCAAGCTACCATGACCCAATGGGTCCCTCCAATGTTGGAAGTAGTGGGTAAAGATGGAACCAAGTCTACGAAAGTTCAAGTTTATAATATATGGACTCCATGTCAGAAAAGCGAAAGTAGTGCCAATGCAAAATGTCACGCCCCAAACTCAGAAACGGGCTCACAAAATTCTCGATCGCCGAATCCGGCGTCGACAGCCTCCGTAGAACTCCATTTTCGGCTCCTAGCGCCCATTCGCCAGGTTTGGATCCTAGGATACTACGAGGAGGATTTTCAATGTCAGTTTGATTCGTAATAAGCATAACCAAAGGCATAACCCACAAACAACAACCAATAATTCTATTACATTTCCACTATGATAAAAAACTTTACAAGTACAATGAGCATAAAGGGAAAATATAATGGTAAAGAATAAAAATTCTAAAATAATTTGCAAAGTGCTCCTGCCTCAGTGCTGCTGCATCCCAACGTCACTTGCACGAAACGGTCGTGCATAAGCTTATAGAAAGCTTAGAGGGTGGTGAAAGTGTGTGCGCAAAGTAGTAATATGAACATGCAATATCAAAGTGATGTGGAATATACTGATGGATCCATGAATACCGTTAGCCTACCAAGATCTGCGATGCAAAGCATGAATGCTGTCTGCCATACCAGGGCTATGTGATGCAAGATGCAAGTTAAGCATACAATCCTCATATAAGTCCACATATCAATACAACTCAAATCTGGGATATCACAGGGGTCTAATACACTCTAAACCAGATCGCTGCCTCATCGCACGCAATAAGGTAAGTATAAGAGACCTCACTATCCGCCTGCTAATATCGGGCTCGACTCGTCGATAGCGGACCCATTCCTCGAGCTGGTCAGACTCAGCCTAGCTTTACCCCCTACTCTCGGGCGGGTAAGGCCGCACCCCCTTCCAACCGACCACGACATATTAAAGAGCGCAACCATTTGGTAATCGGCACTTAACACTCATCTACCCACTCGGTCTAGACGTTGGAGCAATCTCTTGGTACCATAAGGGTTTAGGGACTTTCAACCAGGGTTATCTATAGCAACCCATGTAGAATGAAATTTTCGATATCCAATCCTGCCAACCATGATGCGCTGTGGAGGCTACGGCCCCGATGTCGCTAGGGCGTACGGTAACCATATCACATAATTCGAGATGCATGAATCACACTATCCAATCATGCAAAAAATCCTTGCACGTAACGTGCGCTCATGTAGGGTAACACAGCCTAATCGGGAGCCCACAAACAACCTGCCCAAAGGCATATGCTATGATCAGTCACCTCTCATATCAAGCATACATATGATGCGTATGATCATGAGTCATGGAACTATACTAAACATGTAATAAAGTAATGAAATATCCTTACAACGCAGGTGGCATAGACGGCCGACACACAACAAGTATTGCCTATCAATGGGCCCTAGGGATAGTCGTAATGTGGACATCCAACCAACATTATACTCGCAATGTGGACGTCAAACCAACATTGCTCCCAAGACACGATCGCCGTAAACATCGTTACATAATCCATATAGGGATCACACATTGCAATGGACTTTAGGTACGTTCCATTGGGCCTTAAATGCATCAAATGGGCCATATCATATGGGCCTTTTATTCATCAAATGAGCCACATAAATGGGCCTCACCAATGGGCCTTATGTGCATTGCAATGGGTCATAACCCGTGGGCCTTAAAATGCATCAAATGGTTCTCGACCCATGGGCCTTATACATATCAAATGGGCCTACTCCTATGGGCTTTAAAATACATCAAATGGGTCCAATCCCATGGACCTTGGAATACATCAAATGGGTCCACTCCCATGGGCCTTAAATTACATCAAGTGGGCCTAATCCCATGGGCCTTGGAACACATCAAATGGGTCCACTCCCATGGGCCTTAAATTACATTAAATGGCCTAATTCCATGGGCCTTAGATTCACATCAAAGTGGGTCTGATCCCATGAGCCTTGGGATATATCAAATGGTCCAATCCCATGGGCCTTATAATTCACCAAATGGGCTTAATCCCATGGGCCTTGGGATATGTCAAATGGGTCACATGGACCTAGAGGTCCACTGTACTATTTATTTGTCATCCAAAGTGTTGGTAGGGACACATGGGCCAGGGGCCAATGTAATGTTCATTTGCCACCCATCCTATTTATAAGGTCATACGGTCATGGGGGAATTGATCCCACCGTCTAGTGTGGACGGTGCAGATATGACATATAAATCATGGTGGGTCCCACCGTCCAGGGATGGACGGTGCGGACAGAACACAAACAAGGTGGGCTCCACCGTCAGGAAGACGGTGTGAATGAAACCCATATATCATGGTAGGTCTCACCGTCCACAGCCGTGGATGGTGGATAAAATATATTCATCACTGTGGGTCCCACGTATGTGGCCCACCATAATTTTTAAATGCCATCCAAACTGTTCATAAGGTCACTCAAACCTGGATGAAGAGAAAACACAAATTTCAGATTGATTCAAAACTTCCATGGGCCCAAAAAAAAAGTTTCAGTGGTAGAGGTTCAATCTCACTGTTTCCTGCAGTGTGGGCCACTCGAGTGTTAGATCGGCCCTCTTTTTTGGAGGGGGCCGCTTCAGTGAGGGGCTCGCCAAATGAATGGCTTGGATAAGACATATACATCATGGTGGGGCCCACGGCAACAGCCATGGGATGCTGCCCGCCCGCCTATGGCTCTGACAGCGTTGATAGCTACAGCGCCTGCTGCAGCACTCTCTTCTTTCCTTTCTTTATTTTTTTTAAAATTTATTTTCTGGTGGTTTCTCACAGGTGGGACCGACGTTCAGAAATTTCATTCCGACCATGGGACTCTACAGCTCGAAACAAACAAAATGAGTCTAAAGTTTGAAATTTTTGGGTGCATAGGAACTTCAGGCTATGCTTCAACGGTAACCACCGCAGTCTTCAATGCTATGGCCCACCAAATGCTCAAATCAGCCTCATCCTTCGGCTCAACGGTTCAAATGTCGTAGGGAATAAGGTGGACGGCGTGGATTGAATACATACATCAAAGTGGGGACTATATGAGTGGACCAGCCCAAAGGCTTGAAAAACAAGCTAATATTTGTCTTTCTCCAACCACGTCCAGCGTCTAGGGACGCTGGACGTTGCACATAACGACTTCATTAAAGGTGGGCCCTGATTAGGTGGGCCACCTCATGGAGGATGGTGTAAATACAACACCCACAAAGTGGGCCACACTTGTAGATAGCTTGGACGGTCTAGATGACCTTTTAATGCAAGGAAATAAACAACATGATGGGGTCCATGGAGAATGGCCCAATCATGGAATGATCATGATGATCAAAGTGGGCCATCGGCCACTTCTTAGGGTCCCAAGTAAGATCCAAACCATTGATCGGTTGGCCTCACTTGGCCCATCTTAAAAACATGAAAAACTAATATTATCAAGCACCCACCATTCGATCTTCTTGCTCCTATGGGTTCCTTAGCTCCTTAGATTTGATTCCAATGGAGGAGATGAGGAATGGATGGCTAGGATGGGAGATCTTTGGATGGAGAGGTGGGCCACACTTGGAGCTTGGAAGGTTTGTAGAATTTCTCATACGTATAGGTTTTGGTTGCTTGAGAAAATGAGATGAGAAATGAGAAAGAGAGAGAGTTGTAAGGAGATGTGAGGTGATGGGGTGATGGAGTGATGGATGGGAGAGAGATGGGTGTGTAAGGCTTTGTTGACTTTGGTGGCCTTTTGTGTAAGAAAGGTATGGGCTTGTAAGACTTTTTTGACTTTTGTGGTTGCTTGGGTATGAGTGAAAGGTGATGTGTACTTGACTGAGATGTGATGGGATTTGATTGATTGATGGGTTGATGTGACACCTCATAGAGATTCTCTTGGGTTTCACAACGCGCGGCATTTTCCTCCCACCGAACGCTGACCCATATCTCCTGACCAGGGTATCGCCTCGGTGCACTAGTCGCGGCATCAAAATCGTAACGACTGCGCGGTCGCTATGGTAAAGGTCTTAGGTTGAGTCAAAATCGGTTGACGGCATATGAATCAGGGTCGCGCGTAAATATCGATTAAGGATCGAAGGTTTCCCGAATTCGACCGGTAAGATCGTGGAAGTCTACGGAACGGTACGGTCTAGGATACGGGTCTTATAACTCTCCCCTCCTAATAAAAATTTCATCCTCAAAATTTACACAATCAACGCAACTAGGCATAACTCATGAGGAAGAAGAGACATAACATCATCATATAGAATCAGAGACAACATACAAAATACAATACATGATCAATCATCAAAGAGATGAGGATAATGCTCTCGAATCTCGGCTTCACGCTCCAAGAAGCCTCCTCTATAGAATGGTGACCCCACTAAACCTTTATCAATGGAATGACCTTGGTTCTGAGGACATTCTCCTTCCGATCAAGGATACGGACTGACTGCTCAATGTAAGAAGCATCCTCACGAACCTCCAGCGGCTGCCAATCAATAACGGGAATAACATTGTGGAGGCCAGACAA
The DNA here is from genome assembly GCA_037074715.1 of Magnolia kwangsiensis. Lineage (NCBI taxonomy): Eukaryota > Viridiplantae > Streptophyta > Magnoliopsida > Magnoliales > Magnoliaceae > Magnolia > Magnolia kwangsiensis. Next base: position 98,287,989 of record CM073572.1, on the reverse strand, counting down.
CTGAGATGGCAAGGCAAGCCGATAGGCCACGGCGCCAACGGTCCCAGTGATCCTATGAATCTCGGGGCAAGCTTACCCTTAGCTTCAAATCGAATTACGCCCTGCATGGGCAAGACCTTGAGATACACATGGTCCCCTACATCAAACTCCAAGGGACGACACTGATGATCAGCAAAACTCTTCTGTCAGCTCTGAGCTGTGTGCATCGTCTGCCTGATGATGTCTATAGCCTTTGACGTCTCCTGCACAAGCTCGAGACCTAAGAGATGATGCTCTCCAACCTCGGTCCAACAACTTGATGATCTGCATGGTCTGCCATATAGTGCCTCAAAAGGAGCCATACCAATGGTCACCTGATAGCTTTTATTATACGCAAACTGAGCCAATTGTAGATGCTCATCCCAGCTACCCCTAAAATCAATCGCGCAGGGTCGAAGCATATCCTCGAGGATCTAGTTGACCCTCTCGGTCTGGCCATCGGTCTGTGGATGGTACGCGGTGCTGAGCTACAAATCAGTCCCATCGCTCGCTGGAAGCTACCCCAAAACTGAGACGTGAACCTCGAGTCTCGGTAAGAAACGATTGAGACTGGAATACCATGTAGTCTCACAACCTCCTCAATAAATAACCTCACAAGCTTGTCCATAGATCAAGTCGCATGCATCACAAGAAAATGTGTTGACTTCGTCAGACGATCCACAACAACCCAAATGGCGTCATGACTGCACTGAGTCCTCGAAAAACCCATAATGAAATCAGTCGACATGTGCTCCCACTTCCACATCGGGACACTCAACAGCTGCAATAGACCAGGAGGTCTCTGATGATCGGCCTTGACACGCTGGCACGTGTCACGCTCAGCCACAAAACTGACGATCTGGCACGTCATCCCGGCCTAAAAATACTGTTGCCTCATGTCATAGTATGTCTTCGTCGAGCTAGGGTGGATAGAAAATTATGATTGATGTGCCTCTATCATAAGCTCTCTACGTAACTCTGGAATATTCGGGACATATAATCGGCCTCTGAAGCGAAGTCCACCGTCTGCACCAATCTACCAATCTGCCTGACTCTTAGATGTAGCCTTAGCCATATAACTTTGTAACGACTCATCATCCTATTGAGCCTCGATCACCCTAGTGACAAGAGAGGGTTGAATCGATAAGCTCGATAACTGTACGATGGAAGACTGCAGGCCGAACTCAAAATCATACTCTGCTATATCCTCAAGCATCCGCCACTCCTGAATCATCATATGCACCACTAGGCCTCGTGGCTGACGGCTGAGGGCATCTGCCACCACGTTTGCCTTACCTGGGTGGTACTGAAGATCGAAATCATAGTCTTTCAGGAGCTCCATCCAATGCCTCTGTCTCATATTCAACTCAGATTATGAAAAGATGTACTTCAAGCTCTTGTGATCAAAGAAAAGCTCAAACTTGACCCCATAAAGATAGTGCCTCCACACTTTCAGTGCGAAGACAACTGCGGCCAGCTCTAAGTCATACGTGGGATAATTCAGCTCATGGACCTTGAGCTGACGAGACGCGAAGGCCACTGGTCTCCCGTGCTGCATCAGGACAGCACCCAAACCAATATGCGAGGCATCAGTGAATACAATAAATTCATCACACCCAGAGGGAAGAGTGAGGATAAGAGCAGATGTTGGACTGTCCTTCAACTTCATAAATGTTCGCTCGCAGGCCTCACTCCAAATAAACTCTGTGCCCTTCCGAGTCAACCTGGTCAGTGGGGCTGCAATACGAGAGAAGCCCTCAATGAAACACCGGTAGTAGCCCGCCAAACCAAGGAAACTATGGATCTCAGTCGCAGTCGTGGGCTAGCTCCACTGACGCACTGCCTCGATCTTCGAGGGGTCCACTGCGACGCCCTCCCTCATCACCAAGTGACGGAGAAACTTTACCTCCTCCTGCCAGAACTCACACTTCTCCAGCTTCGCATACAGCTGGTGTGCACGGAGGGTCTGCAAAGTGATCTCTAAATGCTGCTCGTGCTCCTCACGGGTCCTCCAATAGATCAGAATGTCATCGATGAAGACTACAACAAACTGATCGAGATAAGGGTGGAAGACCACGGGTGCATTGGTCAGCCCAAAGGACATGACCTGGAACTCAAAATGACCATAACACGTCCTGAATGCTGTCTTCGGAATGTCCTCATCTCGGACCCAAATCTGATGATAACCGGAACGCAAGTCGATCTTCAAAATGAATTGTGCACCCTGCAGCTGATCGAACAAATCATCAATCCTAGGGAGCGGGTATCTGTTCTTGATCGTGACTTTGTTGAGCTCGTGATAGTCAACGCAGAGCCTCAACGAACCATCCTTCTTCTTCACGAAGAGTACCGGCGCTCCCCACGGTGAACTGCTCAGACGGATAAAGCCCAACTCGCGTAACTCGTCCAACTGCTTTGCAGTTCCCGTAACTCCAATAGTGTCATGCGATACGGGGCCTTCGAAATAGGCGTGGTATCAGGCACAAGATCAATCTGAAACTCGGTGAGTCGACGAGGCGGTAATCCCGGAATCTCCTGAAAGACATCGAAAAAATTACAAACCACGAGCAACTGGTCGATGCTCACAGCTATAGGCTCCTCTATGGCACATGACATCAAACAAGACAACCGCTCTCCTCTGGGCTCTGCAACGAACTGGAACTGTGGCATGCCGGGTATACAAAATGTGACTGTCCTCACGGCGCAATCCAATATGGCATAGTACTCGGTGAGCCAATCCATGGCCAGGATGACATCGAATTCGGACATCGGCAACACGTATAAGTCAGCGGGCAAGAAAGTCTCTCCTACTAACACGGGGTAAGATGGAAAGAAGCAGCCTAATACTGTAGTTTTCCCCAAGGGCGTCGATACGGTCAACCCCTAGCCAGCAGACTCTGTCGGCAACCCAATCGAACGACAGAATCTCTCAAACATAAACGAGTGTGAAGCACCGGAATCAAATAGAACCCAAGCGATGTATGCAGCGACTAGAAGTATACCCTCAACGACTCCCCCAGATGACCGCGGATCCTGCTGAGCTGCATAGAACCTAGCCCGAGCCGGCTGGGGAGGTGCCTGTCCCCTCTTCGAGTGCAGTTACGGCCTTGGAGGCTGGTGCTGATGCTACTGCTAAGGTGGCCTTGGTGGTGGGGGCTGATGTCGCTGCTGCTGTAAGTGCTATAATTTCATATCCCTTTAGTTGTCAAATTTTATGGTGCTAAAACCTATTTCTATGTCTTGTATATCTTGTGTTTTATGTTTGAAGACTAGTCATTGCAATCAACATCACATTTCAAGTCAAGATCTTAAAAGAAGAAAGTTTTCAAGTCTTGGATGAAGAAATCAAGAATGAAGTATTCAAGGTTGCATGTTCAAGGTTTGATCAAGTTCAAGTTTACTAGAAGATTTTGTCAAGTCAAGATCAAGCTTATGAAGGCCTACTACAAGTTTTGAATATTCACAAGCTTCTCTTAAGGGTCATCTGAGTGTACAGACTTTCAATGTCCATCTCACTTTTAAGGTTTGTTTGACCTTAGATTGACCTTAGGATGGGCTTTATTGTAGGTCATTCCGGATACATAACTCATATATCTTTATATGCTTGTTTGGAGTGTTCTAAGACCAGTCCTAGGGACTTCAAGACCAGTCCTAGCTTTGCTACGACCAGTCTTAGGTTTTTCAGGACTAGTCATAGGTAGTTGAAGATTTTTGAATCTTTCTAGCTGTCCTACGACCAGTCCTGGACATCCTACGACTAGTCTTGTGAGTTCTACGACTCATCCTTCGACCGGTCGTAGACCTACAACTCAAACTCCAGCAACCATTTTTGGAGTCCTACGACCGGTCGTAAGTGTCTCACGACCAGTCGTAGGTGGCCCACGACCGGTCGTAGACCACCCTCGACCGGTCGTGGAACTGAAAATCAAATCCCGTGGAAATCTTTCAAAAATCTTTGGAGCTATGACCAGTCCTAGGATCCTAAGACCAGTCGTAGACGAGATTTTTCAGTCTATAAATTGAACACGAACTTCAGAGTTTTAGCACTTCAAATCAATTCTATTTAAGCATTCTTTAGGCTATTCTCTGAGATAAGTTTGTGTTTATTTTAAGCTGCTTTGTGCTTATTTAATATTCATTTTGCTATCTTATTCTTATTTGATTTTGATCTACATTCCAATCTTATTAGAAAAGGGGAATTTCTGTTATTCCTTCTTCTGGATTCAAAATCAAATAGATTTAGCCCGTTTGATCTAAAATCAATTAGACTTAGAACCATTCTTAAAGTGAGTATTGGACTTTGAACGTCGAATCGAACTTCTACTCCGATTAGTTCTACCGGGCTTCATCAAAAGGCGATTCGGGTATTTTACATGTTTTGTAATTTACTTTCTCTAGTTTTTGTTTGAGATTCGCCAGAAAAATCTCATTGTATTGGTTAACTGAGGAGAGCCAGAAAACTCGGATTGTGGGGTTTTTGGATTGTGTAAGCCCGAGATCAAAGACACAATTGTGAAGGTTTTAGGTGAACCTGTGAAACCTATTTTGATAGTGTATGCTAATATCCCCTGTGTGAGGATATTAGGAGTGGAGTAGCAATCTGTGTGGCTGTTGGATAACAGTTGGTGTACACACAGGCGAACCACTATATATCGTTGTGTTGTGGATGTGCTTTATTCTTTCATTCTTTTATTCATTCTGTTTTGTGGAGAGTGTTTGTGGATGAATGTTGTAATCACTTCAAGCAAGTGTGGATGTATGTTGTAATAACTTAGGATTTATTTTCCGCAAGTTATTTTGATTTCATTGCTTATTATTCCTCTTTGGTTTGTGATACAAGGACGTTCTAGAAATAAGGTTGTCCTACCTTAAACCTATGGTTTTTGGTGTAAGGTTGTCCTTAGAACTGATAAAGTATCAATCTCTTTATTTTAGGCTATTGTGATTGTTTTATATTCAACATTGTCTTTAAATCTTTTATTATTTCGATGTTATTATTTTTATTTGGCATTGCCCTATTCACCCCCCCTCTAGGGCATATAGTTAGGCCCTTTCAGCTGCTGTGAGGGTCTCTGCTGCGGCTGTGGTGGAGACTGCTGTGGAGCCCTCTACTACTGTGGACCTCTCTACTGTTGCTGGGGGCTGGGACACTCCCACGAATGGTGTCCCGTCGCACGTCTTATTCACCCCCCCTCTAGGGCATATAGTTAAACCATTATTTTGTTAAACCACTATTTTGATAGTGGAGCCCTCTACTACTAAGTTCACCGGCACTTATTCACCCCCCCTCTAGGGCATATAGTTAAACCATTATTTTGTTTGTTGACAGCTGCAGTGCCTGCTGCAGCACTCTCTTCTTTCCTTTCTTTATTTTTTTTTAAAAATTTATTTTCCTGTGGTTTCTCACAGGTGGGACCCACGTTCGGAAATTCCATTCCGACCATGAGACTCTATAGCTTGAAACAAACAAAATGAGTCTAAAGTTTGAAATTTTTGAGTGCATAGGAACTTCAGGCTATGCTTCAACGGTAACCACCGCAGTCTTCAATGCTATGGCCCACCAGATGCTCAAATCAGCCTCATCCTTCGGCTCAACGGTTCAAATGTCCCAGGGAATGAGGTGGACAGCGTGGATTGAATACATACATCAAAGTATGTATTCAGGGACGCTGGATGTTGCACATAGCGGCTTCGTTAGAGGTGGGCCCTGATTAGGTGGGCCACCCCAAAGGCTTGAAAAACAAGCTAATATTTATCTTTTTCCAACCACGTCTAGCGTCTAAGGACGCTGGATGTTGCACATAACAACTTCATTAGAGGTGGGCCCTGATTAGGTGGGTCACCTCATCGAGGATGGTGTAAATACAACACCCACAAAGTGGGCCACACTTGTAGATAGCTTGGATAGAGTATATGCCTCATGGTGGGGTTCATTCAAGTAGGCCACACAACCATATTTTAAATAAAAAAAATTAAATAGAAAGGGAGAGAGAGAGGTAGAGAGTGGGACACACTTGTGATGGAGGGCTCCGCTACTATGAGCCCTCCCTTACAAGAAGAATCATACATCAAATGAATCCCTCTACACATAGGACCATCAAAATCGAAATCAATGGTGGAGATCCTTTCCCCACCAATATGGATGGTCTAGATGACCTTTTAATGCAAGGAAATAAACATCATGATGGAGGTCCATGAAGAATGGCCCCATCATGGAATGATCATGATGATCAAAGTGGGCCTTCAGCCACTTCTTAGGGTCCCAAGTAAGATCCAAATCATTGATCGGTTGGCCTCACATGGCCCATCTCAAAAATATGAAAAACTAATATTATCAAGCACCCACCGTTCGATCTTCTTACTCCTATGGGTTCCTCAGCTCCTTAGCTTTGATTCCAATGGAGGAGATGAGGAATGGATGGCTAGGATGAGAGATCTTGGGATGGAGAGGTGGGCCACACTTGGAGCTTGGAAGGCTTGGAGAATTTCTCATACGTATGGGTTTTGGTTGCTTGAGAAAATGAGATGAAAAATGAGAAAGAGAGAGAGTTGTAAGGAGATGTGAGGTGATGGGGTGATGGGGTGATGGAGTGATGGATGGGAGAGAGATGGGTGTGTAAGGCTTTGTTGACTTTAGTGGCATTCTGTGTAAGAAAGGTATGTGCTTGTAAGACCTTTTTTGACTTTTGTGGGTGCTTGGGTATGAGTGAAAGGTGATGTGTACTTGACATGAGATGTGATGGGATTTGATTGATTGATGGGATTGATGTGACACCTCATAGAGATTTTCTTAGGTTTCGCAACGCGCGGCATTTTCCTCACATCGAACGCTGACCCATATCTCCTGACCAGGGTATCGCCTCGGCGAGCGAGTCACGGCATCGGAATCGCAACGACGGCGCGGTCGCTATGGTAAAGGTCTTGGGTTGAGTCGATACGGGTTAACGGCATACGAATCAGGGTCGCGTGCAAATATCGATTAAGGGTCGAAGGTTGTCAAAATTTGACCTGTAAGACCGCAGAAGTCTACAGAACGGTACGGTCTAGGATACGGGTCTTACACAAAAGCACTTCATGCTATCACTTATGCTCTATCACCAGACGAGTTCAAAAGAATCATCTCATGTGATACAACAAAACAAGCTTGGGATATGCTTGAAATGACACATGAAGGAACTAACATTGTCAAGAAATCTAAGATTCAAATCGAAGAAATCCATATGGAAAAAAATGAATCATTCATGAATTTCTATATTAAACTCAATGACATTGTTAATTCCATATGGGGTCTTAGAGAAAAAGTCCCTGAAAGTAAAGTATGTGCAAAAATCCTATGATCGCTTCCTGATGGGTTCAATTCATAAGTCACTACTATATAAGAATTGAGGGACACTGATACAATGAAGGTAGATGGATTAGTGCGATCTCTAAAAACCTATGAGTTGAATTTTAAAATTCCCAAAAGTAAATCCATAGCCTTAAAATCTTCAAAATCCAAGTCAAAAGATTTAGATAATGATGAAAATGAGAATGACATGGCTATGCTTCCTAAAAAGTTTTATAAGATTTTTAAAAATAAAAATAGATCTGATTTTTGAAAACCGATTGACAAAAAAAAAGGAAATTGGAAATCTAAATCTAAAGACTCTCAATGTTTCAAATGTTCTGAATATGGGCATCTAGCTGTGAAATGTTCTAAGAACGATAAACCTAAAAGAAGAGGCATGATCGCCGCATGGGATGAATCGATTGAATCTGATTTAGAAACTAATGAATCAGATCATGAAATTGCAAATGATCAAAAGGCATTTATGACCATATTTAGACTTACTTCCTCAAACGAAGATGAAACATTTGATTATGAAATGCTAGGAAGTGATGTTGAAAACGAAGAAGATCTTCAAGTAGCCCATGATGCCTTATATAAAGAAAGTTGTAAGATTGTAACAAAATTAAAAATTCAAAAGAATAAATTTGTAGATTTAAAATTAGAACTTGAAAAATATGTTTTGGAGAAATCACATTTTTCTGATTGTTTTGAGAAAACCAAATTTGAACTCAATATAAAAAATTATGAAATTGATGATCTCAAAACTGAAAATAAGAATTTACAATTAGAAATTACTTCTCTAAAATTTTTTAAAGATACCTGGATATATACCCATGGTGACCCAAGACTTGAAAAGTTATTATTTGCGTCTCATTGAAGTAACAACAAATCTGGTTTGGGTTATATCAAGAGTCGTTCAAAAAAATCTAAAAATACTGCTTCTATATTTATTAAAGGTGAATCTTTAAAATCTAAAGAAGAAACTACAAAGGAAATAAAGGAAAAACCTTGTCAAAAATCTTTTTATCTAAGAACTAAGTCCAATTATCAAAAGAAAAATTATAATCCTTCTCTTGCAGATAAGATAGTGGATTTACTTATGGAGCTTTTGACATCCAACGTTAAAACTATGAGAGTAAGTGAGAATAAGAAAAATTATTACTCTTAAACAAATCATATGATCATAGATCCTCTTAAACCCAAAACCATATTGAAATGGGTTCAAAAAATTGTCTTGTCATCCACATAGCTTTCAAAGCTAGAAGCCATTCAAGATGGTACTTGGACAGTGGCTACTCTAGACATATGATAGGTGATAAAGTGATACTTTTAGACATCAATCACATTGATGGAGGCTCAGTAACATTTGGAGATGGAAACAATTGTAAAATCAGTGGAAGAGGTAATGTAAAACTTTCTGTTTTTAAAGATGTTTTATATGTTGAAGGTTTGAAACACAATCTGCTAAGTATATCTCAAATCTGTGATAATAATCATAGTGTTAAATTTTCTGATCATGGATATGAAATAGTTAATAATCAAGGTCATATAATATTAAATGGTCAAAGAACCTCTGAAAATTGCTATATTATTGATGAATCATGTTCCACAAGTCACTCTTGCTATTTGGTCCAAATAGATGAAACTGAATTGTGGCATCAACGTTTTAGACATGTGAACTTTAGAGATCTATACAAACTTAGAAAGAGAGATCATTTTCGAGGCTTACCTAAGTTGAAAAAGAAAGCATGTGGTGCCTGTCAAATAGGCAAATAAATCGGGAGTAGTCACAAAAAGGTGAACTTCTTAGTCATATTTAGACCCCTCGAATTACTCCATATGGACCTTGTTGGACCAACCCGAATAGAGAGTAGAGGATGTAAAAAATACTTTCTAGTTATAGTTGATAACTACACTAGATATTCGTAGGCAACCTTCTTAAGAGAAAAGTTGGATGCTTTTAATGACGTCAAAAAGTTATTTAAATGCATCTAGACAGAAAAATAACTGTCTGTGAAAAAGATAAGAAGTGATCATGGAATGGAGTTTTAAAACAACAATTTTGAGAAGTTTTGTGATGATTATGAAATATTACATGATTTTTTTGCTCCTAAAAATCCTCAACAAAATGATATAGCTGAAAGGAAAAGAAGAATTCTATAAGAAAGGGGGATTATTATGCTTAATAGTAAAAAATTAGTAAAAAATTTATGGGCCGAAGCTGTCAACACTGCTTGTTATATTATTAATCGAGTATATGTAAGAGTAGATTTAAATAAAATAGTTTATGAACTCTGGTCTAACAAAAAACCATTAATAAAATATTTTCATACTTTCAAAAGCAAATGTTTCATTTTACAAGATAGGGAACATTTAAGAAAATTTAAAGTAAAAAGTGATGAAGGCATTTTTCTAGGATACACTCTAAATAGCAGAGCATATCATGTCCTAAATAAAAGGATTGGGGTGATTCAAGAATCAATAAATGTTTTAATTATTGATCAATCGATCAATCCCAGTCATCACCAAGATGATGATGATGAAATTATTATGATTAATCAAAGTGAAACATCATACAAATTAGATTCTACTTAGTCAAGGTTAGTAAAAGACCATCCAATGAATCAAATACTTGGTAACCCTCTTTTTGGTGTTCAAACCAGAAGATAATTGTAAAATGTTTGCAATTATATTTGCTTTACTTCCCAAATGGAACCGACCAACGTAAAAGACGCACGAGTTGATGAAAGTTAGACTTTGGCTAATCGAGAGACTAAAAATAATTGATCTTAAGATACATGTTCCGTCTGTATAATTTGTAATAATTTAAGTTTTAGTATGTTTTGTTGATAATGCTTAGATATTTTATCTATTTTGGCCTATAATAACTTGATATATTTTTCCTTTTACTGACATACATCTGGATATGACACTATGCTATGCTTATTTTATGTTATTAAATTCCTTGCTTCTTCCTTTGTCAATTTCTGACAAAAAGGGGGAGAAATATTATATATTTTTGTGATATGGATATGAGATAATCATTTCTCTCATTTATGAGTGCACACATATTTGCATGCACTTTATGAACTATATTTTTACAGATATGACTAAGTGCTCAGGGGGAGTGATACAAATGCATGATCTCAGGGGGAGTAACAAGAGTAACATAGTGTCGACTCTAAAGATTTGTGTTGTTTGAGATGTTATAATTATTATGTTGAGTTGTATTATTATTTTTTCACGAAATTGACAAAGGGTGAGATTATAAGTGCTTATACTTAAAGCACATATTAGTTTGTCAAATTTCGTAGTCCGGTTACGATTGCAAGCTCGACTGAAGACAAGCTATCAACTCGATCAAGTACCTGGAAAGAAGATTCAACATCTCAATGCGAGATCATTCATGATTCGAAGTTCAGCACACTTCATATGAGTCAACCTACAATGGTATAAACCTAGTTGGACCATAGGTTTTGTGTATTTCACTCATGCATATTATGAATCATATTTTATGATAAATACACTCTAGTTAGGCTAGCCCGACATCCATTTCGGCCAGCCTAACTACTTGGACCAACCATGCAAAATTTGGATAAAATTTAGATCTCATAAGATCTTCTTTTGCGGTAGGTTAGGCCAGCCCAAGGTAGGGTTTGGCCAGTTGAACCTAACTTCGTCCAACCCAAGGAAGTTCGGTCAAGTTTCCAGCAATGGAATGATTTCAGAATCCAGGCCTGTTAGGCCAGCTGAACTTGGGCTTAGGCCAACCAAACTCGGTGTTTGGCCAACCGAACTTGGGCTTAGGCTGGTCAAAGTTTTGAAAGATTTTATCTCACGATTTCCAGATTCTGATTGGAACGTTATCTTTGGAGTTTGGCCAGCCAAACTGAATCTTGGGCTAGCTGAACTATAAAGATCGTTGGCTATAAACGGAGGCTTTTTCATACATTCTAAATCATAAAAATTCATATTATTTTATTGTGTTGTAGAGAAAGATCCTTCAAGCCTCTTTATGTTATTTGTGTTGTAATTCATATTTTATTATTAACTTATTCTATTCTCCTTTTCAAAGTTAGATTAAATTATTTTGATAAGTGTAATCCATACTCTACTTTGAGAAGAAGAAAAATCAAATCTATAGCAATAAGGTTTCATTCATTTCATTGAAAATCTATTAGATCCCTTTACATCTTGTTGGGTTAAACTTATACTTCGGCTTCATCACTATCCCAAGAAGAAGATTGCTACACTTAAGCTATAGGTACGACTTTGACTAGCCAAATCGAAGATACGTATTGTTTGTTTTTAATTATTTCAGTTTGAGTTTTTCTAAGATAGCTCAAAAATCTCAGTGGGTTTGTTTATGGTGATCCCGTAAAATCACAAAGTGGGTTTATTTGTGGTGACCTTGTAAAATCACAAAGTGGGTTTGATTGTGATGGCCTTGAAAATCGTAATAACTGTATAAGATTGTTTTGGAAAACCTTAAAATAGTGAGAAGCCAAAATTGCGAGGTTAGTAATTTTCGAAGTGGAGTAGGTTGCATTGAGGCACCGAACCACCATAATTCTTTTATACATTATGGTGATTGAATTTGATTATTTGTGCTTTTGTGCTTTTCTTACTCTTTGCAATTAGTTTGATACTTTGATTTCAAAGATGTTGTGAAATAAGGTTGTCCTACTTAAATCTTTTAGGTGTAAGGTTGTCCTACAAACTATTTTGTATTAAGGATTCAATACTTTACAATATTATATTTAATTGATTCATTATTTTGAATGTTATCGAATTATTTGGCATTGTCCTATTCAACCCCCTCTAGGACATCTATAGCTAGTCCTTTCAGGTTGTAATGTGATTATCATTAAATCCTTTGACGAACCGATCAAGTCACTGTTCATGAGTACGCGCAATGCAGTAGTAGTCACGTTGTGTTCAGGGAAGAAGAAAGCAAGTCCACCTCGGGCCAACACGGAAGAAAAGTTGTGTAGTGGGTCTGAGCCAGATACATAAACTTCCTGCCTCGTGATGACAGAAAATTTATCGTATCAATCCTTAATCCGAGTCAAGCCAATCTTCTGCTTGATCAAAGCGTTGAATTTATTGGTAACTACTAGGATTAAGAAGTCGATTCAAACCGCGAATACATCGCTTACATACAGTTCCTTCACTCTGTGTTCCCGAATGCAATAAGCCCTTGGGGAAGCAATTCTAAAGGGCGTGTTGGTTTATCCTAACGTTCAACCCGAGGGATATATAAGTTTTCCCTGAGAGTGAATGGTTCTAAGTTAAATAAGCTTCCTGAGAGTTACTAAAGGAGCCTATGAACGTTATGAGGATCTACCCAAGGAAGGGAGTCTCATTCCAACCAAATCTAACCTACTATTCCTTAGCATATACAGGCTTTACACTACTCAAGGTAACTAGTAGACTAGTCTGTAATCTACGGCCTAAGCTTATACGCTAAATGGTTTCATACCATTACTAATACAGGGAATTGCTCTATCGCTTAGGGTCACGATTGTCTAATGGGATTAGATTTCCTATATCGTCTGATCTTTCAAATCTAGGAGTGCTAACTCTAGGTCCAAAATGCCAAGGGCCTATATGGCCAATAGCATTAAGTTGTATTAAATGAAACTGCATTCCTAATCCCATGTTGGGATTGGGAGTGGCATGCTTGGTAGGAGGGTGGGTTGGGATAAAAAATCAATTTCTTACGCTTTAGAAAATGAGTCTGGTGTTGGGAAGTAGGAGATGGGATTTTCAAATCCCAAGATGAAGAATTTCTAAGTGTAATTTAAAAGAAAAATCCTGAGATCACTTCGAATTACATACCTTCTAAACATGTTATTAGAAATCATGGGATACACCAAATCTAGGGGCAATACCTTACACATGCATCTATGCTCCGGTAGTTAATCTCGCCCGTCGGCAAAACTTGGGATTCTAATGTGGTTTCTAGATTCCATCACCCCCTTCCTAAGTCAGAGTGCGTAAGTGTGCGTCGTGTTACCATAACCCAGGTCTGGTTTAATCCAAATCATGCTCTGATACCATCTGTAACATCCCGAAAATCGGGGGTCGAGTAAGAACTCCACTCCCGAGTTCCAGAACATCACTTATGCAACATAAATGTGTATGATTGAATGTTGTTTGTGTTAATGTATTAAACATGAGTGAGATTAAGCCAGAATAACATATCATACTCCAGAGACAGTTAAATTTACAAGCGAAAGACTGTGATAATATGTATAACATATATAACCTGTTGTATGTCTCCAGAGTGTGAACATGTTACCAGGTTATATACATACATGTATACTCTAAAAGTAAATAAAAAGAATATACATGAGTGCTCTAAAAATATAAAATGACAAGTGTCAAGGCATCTAATCAACCTCCCTGTAATCCCGTCAATCAGAACACGCATAAAGGAGGGATCATCCTCAACATCATCAAGTCCAGCTCCGCCTCACAGGCCGCGCCATCATCTGCAATCACAATAGGGACTGTCGGGTGTCCGAAAACACCATCCTGTAACGTGGGAGTGAGTGATCAACTCAGTGGGATAAAAGAGCAGAGATTAGCATGTTATCAAATCAATCATGCGATAATAGTAAAGCAATAATTCAAACATTCCTAAATACTGTTGTTAATGCAATATGACATGACATGATGGATGCCCTCACCGACATTCTCCCTCATACGGCACCATCTGCGTCTGCGGCATGCTTGCGTACCGCTCAGTGCTCCACATCTTCCAGGCACATGCAATGTGATGTTGATATGATTACCGAGTTATTATTAGTCCTTTTCATACAGTAATATTGGGAAACTAAGGTACTTTGCTTATATCAATCTCAACACAGATCCTGTCTAGGGTCGTCACTCCTAGTAATCTCATATGATGTTATATTTGTAGGTCGCTGCAAGGGCTTCCAGGGCTGTTGCTCGCACTCATTGCATCGCTCCCCCATCACCTTATCAATACAGGCCTACTTGTACTCTTGTCGCTATGAAAGGGTTGTCGCCTCCCGTAGACTCAGAATACGCTCAAGGTCACTACAAAGGGCTGCCAGGGCTGTTACTCGCACTCATTGTACCGCTCCCCCATCACCTTATCAATTTAAGCCAATAACAAGAATATAGTGTCCCATACCACCATAATCTGCTCACGAGTCATAGGTGCTCACTAGTCACTACGGGGAGGTTTGTGGCCCCAGCGTAGGTCGACAGCTCGACCACGGTGTCCCATACCACCATGCCCAGCTGATGAGTCTTTATGGATCAAGGTACCATGGTTAATAGAGTTTTCAATGGTAAGTTCAGTACCCTAGGTTTAAACAGTTATGACTCATACATGGTGAACATACAATGGCCAGTCGGGTTACTTGACGGGCTCGACTAGCACGAGCGCATCTCAAGCTGAGCGACATGAAGTGCCTAAAACACTTCGTGTGGCCTAACCACTACCGCCAACCCAAAACACGACTCGTGTTCATCGACGCGTCCTTCGTGGCAAAGATAAGCCAACCACGAATTTTCTCTGTTACCGACTGCCTGGACTAAGCTTAGTCCCAAACATTTATAAATCCACATCAGTAATCATATAAAGGTAATGGAAATGAAATACAACAATATGAGCATGTTAACACATGTTATAACATACAACTTAAGTAAATCATCTAACACGTGCATTTCATGCATATAATGAAATCATACATATAGCCAACACGAAGGAAATCATTTACATCAGTGTATTATTTGAGAATTCAATCTCAAACTAATTCACAACACCATTTAATTCAATACATACTAATACAAACATTTATACAAGCACTTAGTCTACACACTTAAGTCTACATAGTGTATGTCGACTCAAAGTGTGCATTTGGGCGAATCTCTTCGCCAAACTGATTATGCACGCATTCCTAGTATCCTAAGGTGACAAAAAGCCATGTCAATCATTTTAGCAAAATATGGATGTTTACAGTATTTCCTACAAATGACTAAA
Organism: Magnolia kwangsiensis; assembly: GCA_037074715.1. Classification (NCBI taxonomy): domain Eukaryota; kingdom Viridiplantae; phylum Streptophyta; class Magnoliopsida; order Magnoliales; family Magnoliaceae; genus Magnolia; species Magnolia kwangsiensis. The sequence goes on along the minus strand of CM073572.1, from coordinate 98,272,621 downwards.
ATGCCCTAAATCTCATATTTTTCGTCTGCTTACGAAACAGGAAACGGACAGCATGTTGTACATGTCAAACGGCGTTGCCGTCGATAATCTACTATTAAACGACATTGAAAGCGTTGAAAACAGCCAATCAAAGTGTCTAAAATCTGCACCTTTTACCCTAGATGTATATCATTTCGAACGGAGCGTATACGCTTCGTCTACGGCGAATAGGCAACCTATTTCACAAGTTATATCAGCTACTTTGCTATTTGATTTGACGGAATGCTAAATCAGCAAGTGGATAGGATTTTCCTTACCTAGAAAAGCGTCGGAATCACCAACAAAGTGATTGGAATACGTCGCTTAAGCATGTGCAGTAGCAGCAGCAGGTGGCAGGAAAATCTCTCCCACTACTCTCTCCAAATCTCTCACTATCTCTCTCTCTCAATCTAGGGCTTATTCCAAATTCGGATGGGAGAGATATGAGAGGGTTTCAAGCCCTTTTATAAGCCCAAATATGTCCAAAGCAGACTCCAGGTCAAGGTATACTTAAGTTATATCCAAATCGGGACTGTTCCGATCCAAAAGACCATTTCGGGAGCCCTTCTGGCCGAACGCGGTCGGACTTAAGCTCATGGTCACTGGATGTTGCTCACACCCAGTTTTCAGTCCGATAGAGTTCGTAGATCGCACGTGGCGGTCCATTTTCAGTTCAGCGGTTATCGTACCTAGATCAGGTCTACAAGTCTCATGATATGAAAGAGAAATTTTTTCTGATCCAAGGGTGTAATTTGGCTGAATTCTGACGGTCAAAACGCTTAATAATAACGCGCCAAGTCACGTGCCAGATTTGAATTAAATTTTCAAATCTAAGCCCTTTCTCACTCTCTTCACTCCGAACCCAGTAAAATAGTGTCAGGATATCAGTTGGACTTAATTTTTGAGATGAATGTCAAGTCCAACTAGGCGGTCAGGATTGTTTAAGTTCGGGGTAATCAGACTTCCGATGTGCGGTCCAGAGCCGATACAAAGTTTCCAAGGTGCTCCAGAGAGCAATCGGGAATAGAGTTTGATCCCAGGCTTTACGGTATCGTAGCATCACCTATCCTATACGTTTTAGCTCTAGCAGATCATATTGAAAGTGATTGGTGCGAATTTCACAGGTCGTCTAGTGCAGCGCTAGGTGATTCTCATTAGATTTCTAAAGGAAGTAGCCTATAATGATCTCTTTTTGAGATGATATTCGAAGGGTGGGGTGAGGGTATTTAGAAACAAAAGAAGGAAGAGTTTGGAGGGGTGGTTTTTACGAAAACTTGAACATTTGGAGCGAAAGGAGAGCATGGAGGGTCACTTTGTGAAGGAAGTACTTCTTCTGGGGGGTTTCAAGGTTCAGCCCGCATACCAGGGAGCTATACAACACCCCAAACACCTCCAGCCCAAAGGACGGACCCAACCGGTGATTTTCACCAGCGATGCATCGTGGAATCGGCGATGGCATCGCCGATGAAGTTGTAATATGGTAACTCCAGCCATGTGGGATGGGTTCCCCCTACCCCCAGAGTCCCAAAAAAGAATGGGGCGCACCTTGGTTCATTGTGGTTTGGCCTAGAGAGGCCCAAAACTCTATTTGGGGTGTTCCGGGGCCATTCTGTAAACCAGAATGAAATTATGTATCATGTAACATATTATTTTGGGGTAGGAGAAGCTAATCTATCCAACTAACCCATCTGTTACAAAATATTTCAAATTTGGAATGACCAAAAGGCTAATTTTCATATATTTTTACTATTTATTGTAAAATTTTATCTAAGTATGATTTTATATCATTTTCACATTAGGATTAATGCCTAACATGAAAATACTAAGAAATAATTGAAGAATGGGGTGGTGAGAGGAAAGATTTTGAAGGAATTGAGTGAAACGGGGTTTTTAAGCCCTAACGATTTAGTGTAAGGGTTGTGGTTGTCCCACGACCCAAGGACATGTATTTTTGGGTTTTGAATTCTCCTAGGATCATTACAAACCTGCCTCATAACAATCTGCTGGCTACTGAGGTCGCCTCACACGACCAGAGATGCATTATGGACTCGATCGAAACGAACGAGTTGTGTAGACTTTGCCTATTGGCGAAACTGCGATCATATTAGTGTTTCTAGGTTCTTCATCATGAAGACCTTAGGATTAGTGGTATTTACTATTTACACTTGAGGATTTGTGTCTAATATGAAAGTACTTAGAGAACTTCGAAGAATGAGGTGGTGAAGGGTGAGATTTTGAAGGAAACAGGGAAAAATTGATTTTTAGACCTTGGGATTGATCATTGAGAGTGAAATGGTTGACCTATTTCCTAAGGATGTCTAGTTTCACGTTGGCAAAAATCAGGGGTGTTACACTTAAAATAAAGAGAATGATACTTTATCAGTTCTAAGGACAACCTTACACCAAAAACCAAAGGTTTAAGGTAGGATAACCTTATTTTTAGAACGTCCTTTATATCACAAACCAATGAGGAATAAAAAGCAAGAAAATTAAAATAACTTGCAGAAATAAATCCTAAGTTATTACAACATTCTCCACACTTGCTTGGAATAAAAAGATTACAACATTCATCCACGAATACAAACCACAGAACTGAATGAATAAAAGAATGAAAGAATAATGCACATCCACAACACAACGATATATAGTGGTTCGCCTGTGTGTACACCAACTGTTATCCAACAGCCACACGGAATGCTACTCCACTCCTAATATCCTCACACAGGGGATATTAGCATGCACTATCAAAATAGGTTTCACAGGTTCACCTAAAACCTTCACAATTGTGTCTTTGATCTCGGGCTTACACAATCCAAAAACCCCACAATCTGAGTTTTCTGGCTCTCCTCAGATAACCAATACAATGAGATTTTTCTAGCAAATCTCAAACAAAACCAAAGAAAGTAAATTACAAAAATGTAAAATACTTGAATCACCTTTTGAAGAAGCCCGGTAGAACCAATCGGAGTAGAAGTTCGATTCAACGTTCAAAGTCCAATACTCACTTTAAGAAGGTTTCTAAGTCTAATTGATTTTAAATCAAAAGGGCTAGTTCTATTTGATTTTGAATCCAAGAAGAAGGAATATCAGAAATTCCCCTTTTCTAATAAGATTGGAATGTAGATCAAAATCAAATAATAAACAAGCTATCAAAAGGAATATTAAATAAGCACAAAGTAGCTTAAAACCAACACAAACTTATCTCAGAGAATAGCCTAAAGATTGCTTGAATAGAGTTGAATTGAATTGCTAAAACTCTGAAGTTCATGCTCAATTTATAACCTAAAAAATCCCGTCTACGACTGGTCTTAGGATCCTAGGACTGGTCGTAGCTTCAAAGATTTTTAAAGATTTTCACAGGATAAGATTTTCCTGTTCCACGACCGGTCCTGAGAGGTCTACGACCGGTCGTGGGCCACCTACGACTGGTCGTGGGACACCTACGACCGGTCATAGGTGTAACACCCCGAATTTTTGCCAACCTGGGATTAGACGTCCTTAGGCAATGGTTCAACCAAAACACCTTCGTAACCGCTCAGAACCCAATTCCATAGCCAAAGAAATCACTTAGGATTAATTCCTTTAGAAACTAAGCATAAGTTATCTAGCGCTACACTGGAGTAGCTGTGAAATTGTCCCTGACCACTTTAAATACGTTCTACAAGACCCAAAACTTGTAGAATCAATGGTGCTATAATACCCTGAAACCTCGGATCAAACTCTAAACCGGGTTGCTCTCAGGAACTCTTTGAAACTTTATATTAGATCTAGACCGCGCGTCGAAAGTCCGATACCTACAATCTTAGACCGTTATAACCGCCTAGTTGGACCTGACAATCATTTCGAAAATCAAGTCCAACCGACGTTCAGAGGCTATTTCATTGAGCCTGGAGTGAAGAGAGTGAGAATAGGGTTAGATTTGAAATTTAAAATTCAAATCTGGCACATGACTTGGCGCGTCAGTATTAAGCGTTCTGACCGTCAGAATTTAGCCAAATTACACCCTCGGATTAGAAAAAATTTCTATTTCATATCATGAGACTTGTAGACCTGATCTAGGTGCGATGACTGCTGAAATGAAAATGGACCGCCACGTGCGATCTACGAACACTACTGGTCTGAAAATGGGATGTGAGCGACATCCGACATGCATGAGCTTAAGTCCGATCACGTTTGGCCAGGGGACCTCCAGAAATGCTCTTTTGGATCGAAACAGCCCCGATTTGGTTAGGCATCAAGTGAACATTGTTCCCAAGCCTGTTTTGGGCATGTTTTAGGTTATAAAAGGGGCTTAAACCCTCACTTCTCTCACCCATCCAAATTTGCTAGAAACTCTAGCTGGTGTGAGAGAAAAGGTGAGAGTTTGTGAGAGAAGGTGGGAGAGCTTTTCCTGCTGCTTGCACTGCCTTCTTTACTGCTTAAGCGACACACTCCAATCACTTTCCTGGTGATTCCAACGCATTTCTAGGTAAGGAAAACCCTAACCATTTGCTGATTTAGCATTCTGTCAATTTCATTAGCGGTGTAGCTTATGTAGCTTGTGAAATAGGTTGCCTATTCGCCGTAGACGAGGCGTATACGCTCCGTTCGAAACGATACACATATAAAGTGAAAGGTGCGGATTTTAGATGCTTTGATTGGCTGTTTTCAATGCTTTCAATATCGTTTAATAGTAGATTATCGACGGCAATGCCGTTTGACATGTTCAACATGCGGTCCGTTTCCTGTTTTGTAAGCAGACGAAAAATATGAGATTTAGGGCATTTTAGTCATTTGTAGGAAATACTGTTTTCATCCATATTTTGTTGATATGATTGACATGTCTTCTTGTCACATTAGGATATTAGGAATGCGTGCATAATTGGTTTGGCGAAGAGATTCACCCAAATGCGCACTTTGAGTCGACATACTATATGTAGACTTAAGTGTGTAGGCTAAGTGTTTGTATAAATGTTTGTATTAGTATGTATTGAATTAAATGGTGTTATGAATTAGTTTGAGATTGAATTCTCAATTAATATGCTGATGTAAATGATTTCCTATATGTTGGCTATATGCATGATTTCATTACATGTACGAAATGCATGTCTTAGATGTTTTACTTAAGTTGTATGTTATAACATGTGTTAACATGCTCACGTTGTTGTATTTCATTTCCATTACTCTTATATGATTGCTGATGTGAATTCATAAATGTTGGGACTATACCTAGTCCAGGCAGTCGGTAACTGAGTAAATTCGTGGTTGGCTTATCTTTGCCACGAATGACACGTCGATGAACGTGAGCCGTGTTTTGGAGTTGGCGGTAGTGGTTAGGCCACACGAGGTGTTTTATGCACTTCATGTCGTTCGACTTGAGATGCGCTCGTGCTAGTCGAGCCCGTCAAGTAACCCGACTGGCCATTGTATGTTCACCCTGTATGAGTCATAACTTCTTGAACCTAAGTATTGAACTTACCATTGTGAACCCTGTCAACCATGGTACCTTGATCCATAAAGACTCATGAGCCGGGCATGGTGGTATGGGACACCGTGGTCGAGCTGTCGGCCTACGCTGGGGCCACAAACCTCCCCGTAGTGACCAGTGATCACCTATGACTCGTGGGCAGATTATGGTAGTATGGGACACTATATTCTTGCTGTCGGCCTACACTGATCAGGCGACGAATCCTTTGTAGTGACCTCGAGCGTATTCGGAGTCTACGGGAGACGACGACCCTTCCGTAGCGACAAGAGTACAAGTAGGCTTGTATTGATAAGGTGATGGGGGAGCGGTGCAACGAGTGCGAGTAACAACCCTGGCAGCCCTTGCAGCGACCTACAAAAATATACATCGTAAGAGATTACTAGGAGTGACGACCCTAGACAGGATCTATGTTGGGATTGATATAAGGGAAGTACCTTAGTTTCCCAATCCTGCTGTATGAATGGACTAATAATAACTCGGTAATCATATCACCATCACATTACATGTGCCTAGAAGATGTGGAGCACTGAACGGTACGCAAGCACGCCGCGGACGAAGATGGTGCCATATGAGGAAGATCGTCGGTGAGGGAATCCATCATGTCACGTCATATTACATTAATAACAGTATTAGGAATGTTTGATTCATTACTTTACTATTATCGTATAATTGATTTGAGAACATGCTAATCTTTGCTCTATTATTCCATTGAGTTAGCTACTCACTCCCACATTACGGGATGGTATTTTCGGACACCCACCAGTCCCTATTTTGGTTGCAGATGATGGCGCTGCTTGAGAAGCGGAGCTGGACTTGATGATGATGAGGAGGATCCCTCCTTTATGCGTGTTCTGATTGACGGGATTACAGGGAGGTTGATTTGTTGCCTTGACACTTGTCATTTTATATTTTTAGAGCACTCATGTATATTGTTTTTGTTTACTTTTGGAGCATACATGTATGTATATAACCTGGTAACATGTTCACACTCTGGAGACATACAACAGTTTATATATGTAATACATACTATCACAGTCTTTTGCTTGTAAATTTAACTGTCTTTGGAGTATGATATGTTATTTTGGCTTAATCCCACTCATGTTTAATACATTAACACAGACAACATTCAATCATACACATTTATGTTGCATAAGTGATGTTCTGGAACTCGGGAGTGGAGTTTTTACTCGACCCCTGATTTTCGGGATGTCACAGTAGGACCCTTAATTTGGTTGCTGGAGTTTGAGTCATAGGGCTACGAATGGTCGAAGGATGAGTCATAGAACTCACAGGACTGGTCGTAGGATGTCCAGGACTGGTCATAGGACAGCTAGAAAGATCCAAAAATCTTCAACAACCTAGGACTGGTCCTGAAAAACTTAAGATTGGTCGTAGTAGAGCTAGGACTGGTCTTAAAGTCCCTAGGACTGGTCTTAGAACACCCTAAACAAGCATATTGAAATATATGAATTATGTATCCAGAATAACCTACTGTAAAGCCCATCCTAAGGTCAATCTAAGGTCAAACAAACCTTAAAGGTGAGATGGACATTGAAAGTCTGTACCCTCAGATGACCCTTAAGAGAAGCTTGAGAATATACAAATCTTGTAGTAGGCCTTCTTGAGCTTGATCTTGACGTGACAAAATCTTTTAATATACTTAAACTTGATTGAATCTTGAACATGCAAACTTGAAGACTTCAATACTTGAATTCTTCATCCATGACTTAAAAACTTCTTCATTTAAGTTCTTGTCTTGAAATGCGATGTCTTGATTGTAATGAATAGTCTCAAACATGAAACACAAGATATACAAGACATAGATATAGGTTTTGGCACCACAAAATTTGACAACCAAAGGGATATGAAATCATAGCACTTACAATCTCTCCCTTTTTCAAATTTGTGACAAAACACATAACATAGAAGATAATAAGGAATCATGAGCCATGAAATCACAAATTATTCTACTCCCCCTGAGTAATACGAGTACTGCTCATGTAAACAATCAATAACATCAATGCAAACAAATAAATTACTCCCCCTTTTCATTTCCATACTACTCCCTTTTACCTTACTACTCCCCCTTTGTGTCACAAAATGACAAGGAAAAGTCAGAAAAGGAAAGAGAACATAGAGAGAATAAGCAGATAATGAAAGGACATAATATAAACCTGAAGCATCAAGCCATCATCAATCCAAAATACAATATCTAAAAGATAATGTTATCAAACCATAATCCATAATACATATCCAAAATAAAAAGGTTATGTTATACTATCCAGAAGATAATTCACCTAATCTGATCCAAAGGAGAGAGCAGGGATAGTCGGATCAATCTGGTGTAAGCCCCTAATGATGCGACGAAGATATTTTCGCATGTACTTAAATTGCATATCATGGGCTATACTCATATTATCAACCTTCTCCTCCAATGCACGAAGGCATGCATCATAACCAGATGGATCATAATCTAGATCATTTGGTAAATTAGATTCTATCTCATCAAAAATCTAATCCATATTAACATCTTGTTGTGGAAGATCGCCAGCTTCCCCTTCATTTTCGGCTTCACCACCAACACCTCCATCACCACCAACACCACCTACATCTACTTGGCCAGGAAGAAAATCCAACTTCATCTTATTAAGATTAGAATTGTTGAAAATAAGATGATGAATTGGTGCCTCATTAATAGGTTTATCGACAAGCATGTGAGTGGCTAAAACAGTCATAAGATAACCGAACAGAATATCACTATGACCAAGATGGAGACGAAACTGAATAATGAAATAACAAATCAAAGAAGGAAGATATACCATGGTACCAGAAGCAATAGAATGCAACACACGAACCATGTAAGAAGTCAACTCGATTTTATTACCGGATCGAGGATACACATTGAAAATGAAGAAACGATGTAACACTCTGTATCTAGGTAACAGATACTTTGAAGGGAGCGCATTCCCTTTGTGTGTCCATTGCGCATCAATTTTGCATAAATCTCTTGTTAACATGCGTTTCTCCGATTCATATGGTTTGTCGTACAAAGTATGAATCGGTATACCTTCATCATTAACAGGTATATCCATAATACCTGATATCAAATGACGGTCTACATCAAATTTTCCTTCTCTAGTATCAATTGAAAGTGTTAAATTATCAAGAGAAAATTCTGAGATGCATGCTACCATTGATTGGGCAATGGACTGGTATGCAGGCCCACCCCAAAGCAAAATGTTAGTCCTGCCAACAGATTCAAGGAGAGGGATAATACCATATGGAGCAATGTGATTGAGATCAGCGGTGTGCTCAACGATTATTTTACGGACATGTAAATCTCATACATCTTGAGAATCATCTTTTGGTGACCGAAGGTGCTGTTTAGTTATCGGTGCAGATCTAGACGAAGATGGACCACGAGATGTTTTCTTTTTCCCTCTAGCATCCATATTCAAGAAGATATACAAAGAGCAAGTGAAATACACAAAAGAAGGGATGAGTTTTCTCTAGATCAGCAAATTGAGAAGAAACCCTTGAAAAACCTAACAAGAGATGAAATCTAGCTATACAATGATCAAATCAAACCATAGAGAGCATGAATCTTCAAGAAAAATGATGAAATAGGATTCACCTTGAAGAAAAATGAGAAATCCTATGACTAGTCGAGCCATGACTCATCGTAGGTCGAAGTAGAAATGAAGAAGAAGGGAATTTTCCCCAAATATATCATGTTCACGAGTACCATGACTGGTCGAGTGCGGTGCACGACCAGTCGTACCACGACTAGTTGTGTACATCCATGACCGGTCGAGTATCGACCAAAAAAATACATATTTTATGTAAAAAAATAAAATTTAAACAAATATAATATGAAATATAATACGCTATGATACATGCAAGCAAGAATATTCAATGTAAAATGCACATACCAAGATCAAATTTCAGTTTATTAAACTTGCTTTTGTCGATCGGTTTAGTAAATATATCAGCAAGTTAATTTTCGGTTGATATATATTCCAAAGAAATAACTTTTTCTTCAACCAACTCACGTATGTAATGATACCTAATGTCAATGTGCTTAGTACGTGAATGCTGGATTGGATTTTTGAAAATATTTATAGCACTGGAATTATCACAATATAAGATCATTGAATCTTGATTAATACCATAATCGCTTAACATGCGTTTCATCCAAACTAGTTGAGTACATGCATATCTAACTACAATATACTTAGCCTCAGCAGTGGAGAGCGATATTGAGCTTTGCTTCTTGCTGAACCAAGAAACTAAGCAATTTCCAATGTAAAAACAACCACCACTGGTTGATTTTCTATCATCGATATTACCGGCCCAATCAGCATCTGAGTACCCGGCTAATTGAACACTAGTATTAAAAGGGTACCATAGACTCAGATTTATAGTACTTACGACATATCTATTAATTCGTTTAACAGTAGTAAGATGTGATTCCTTAGGATTAGACTGATATCTCGCACAAATTCCAACACTTAACGCAATATCAGGTCTACTTGCAGTAAGATACAACAAACTACCAATCATACTACGATATAGTTTAGGATCTATATCTTTGCCTATAGAGTCTTTTGAGAGTCTTAACGTTGTACTCATAGGAGTATCAAAGTTCTTACCATTCTCAAATCCAAACCTTTTAACCAAGTTTGAAGCATATTTGGTCTGGAAAATAAAAATTCCATTAGGTTGTTGTTTTACTTGCAACCCTAGGAAATAGTTAAGTTCGCTAACCATGCTCATTTCGAACCTTGATTTCATTAACTCTGCAAACTCAATAGACATGTTAAAGCAAGTTGATCCATAAATAATATCATCAACATATATTTGAACCATCAAAATATCATTGTTATTCTTCTTAGTAAAGAGCGTCTTATCGACACTACCTACTTGAAAGCTATGACTAAGTAAGAATTTAGTCAATTTCTCATACCATACCCTGGGCGCTTGTTTTAGACCATAAAGAGCCTTTTTGAGATGAAATACATGGTCAGATAACTTAGGGTCTTCAAACCCTGAAGGTTGTTCAACATACACTTCTTCATGTAAATCGCCATTCAAGAAAGCACTCTTTACATCCATCTGATAAATTTTAAATTTTCTAAAGCATGCAATGGAAATAAAAAGTCTGATTGATTCAAGGTGAGCGACTGGAGCAAAGGTTTCATCGTAATCGATGCCTTCAATTTGAGTGTACCCTTGTACAACCAGTCTAGCCTTGTTTCGTATAATATTTCCAAGCTCATCAGACTTATTTTTAAAGATCCATTTTGTTCCAATAATGTGTTTATCTTTAGGTCTAGGAACAAGATACCAGACATTATTACGAACAAATTGATTAAGTTCATCCTGCATAGCAACAATCCAATTTTAGTTAGAAAGTGCTTCTTTTACGTTGACCGGTTCTATTTAGGATGTAAAATAAAAAAAATTACATATGTTCTCAAGTTTTTTGCGAGTACGAACTCCAGTGAGAGGATTTTCAAGTATTTGATTGGTTGGATGATCTTTAACCGTCCTTGGTTCAGATTCTTTTTGACTTGATGAGATATCTTGATTGTCAATAATAAGAGCTTCATCATCATCTGAACTCGGAGCTGGTGTATTCAAATGATCATCAATGACCATATTGATGGACTCTTGAATCACACCAGTTCTCTTATTTAGAACCCTATAAGCTCGACTGTTCAAAGAATAACCAAGAAAAATACCTTCGTCACTCTTCGTATCAAACTTACCCAAATTTTCACGATCACGTAAAATATAACACTTGCTGCCAAAAACCCGAAAGTATTTGACAGTAGATTTCTTTTCAAACCATAATTCATAAGCAGTCTTATTATCAGATTTATTAGTATAAACCCGATTAATAATATAACATGCGGTATTAACTGCTTCAGCCCAAAGATTTCTAGAGAGCTTCATGCTATTCAACATAACATTAGCCATATCCTGAAGCACTCTATTTTTTCTTTCAACTATACCATTTTGTTGTGGTGTTTTGGGCGCAGAGAATTCATCTGATATTCCTTATTCGCTATAGAATTTCTCAAAATTACTGTTTTCGAATTCGGATCCATGATCATACGGATCTTACTAACATGAGAACCTTTCTCATTTTGGATTCGTTTGATGACCTTTTTCACTTCATCCAGGGTTTCAGTTTTGTCTTTTAAGAACGATACTCAAGTGAATCTGGTATAGTCATCTACGATAACCAAGATGTATTTTTTGCCTCCTCAACTCTCTGATTTGGTTGGTCCAATAAGATCCATGTGGAGAAGCTCGAGTGGTCTAGATGTGGTATTGGAGTTCACTTTCTTGTGAGAGCTCCTAATCTGTTTGCCCAACTGGCATTCACCACATATTTTGTCTACTCTTTGCAATTTGGGTAGACCTCTAATTAGTTCTCTTTTGCTCAATCTAAATAAGTTCCAATAGTGTACATGTCCAAGCCGTTTATGCCATAATTTAGTCTCATCGGTACGGACCATGTAACATGATTGAGTAGATGAGCTTGCATCACTAACGATGTAGCAGTTTTCAGAAGTTCTGCGACCAGTTAATATAACAGAACCCATTTTATCAACTATCTCATAACCTTGATTAGAAAACTTCACACTATGGTTGTTATCGCATATCTGAGAAATGCTTAATAGGTTTTGTTTTAAGCCCTCAACATAAAAAACATTCTTAAATAAGGAAAGGTTATAAAACTGAACTGTACCTAGGCCTATGATCTTGCAATTGCTTCCATCACCAAATGTGATTGACCCGTCAGTCATATCTTTTAGATTGGTGAATAAAACTTTGTCCCCTGTCATATGCCTGGAGTAACCACTATCTAGGTACCACTTTGAATGGCTTAGCTATATGCCCTAGAGGGGGGTGAATAAGGTAATGCCAAATAAAACTAATAACAGCGGAATAATAAAAGAAATAAAGCACAATGCTGAATTTAAAGTAATCTCAATAGCCTAAAATAAAGAGAATGATACTTTATCAGTTCTAAGGACAACCTTACACCAAAAACCAAAGGTTTAAGGTATGACAACCATATTTCTAGAACGTCTTTTGTATCACAAACCAATGAGGAATAAAAAGCAAGGAAATTAAAATAACTTGCAGAAATAAATCCTAAGTTATTACAACATTCTCCACACTTGCTTGGAATAAAAAGATTACAACATTCATCCACGAATACAAACCACATAACTGAATGAATAAAAGAATGAAAGAATAATGCACATCCACAACACAACGATATATAGTGGTTCGCCTGTGTGTACACCAACTGTTATCCAACAGCCACACAGAATGCTACTCTACTCCTAATATCTTCACATAGGGAATATTAGCATGCACTATCAAAATAGGTTTTACAGGTTCACTTAAAACCTTCACAATTGTGTCTTTGATCTCGGGCTTACACAATTCAAAAACCCCATAATTTGAGTTTTCTGGCTCTCCTTAGATAACCAATACAATGAGATTTTTTTGGCAAATCTCAAACAAAACCAAAGAAAGTAAATTACAAAAATGTAAAATACTTGAATCACCTTTTGAAGAAGCTCGGTAGAACCAATTGGAGTAGAAGTTCGATTCAATGTTCAAATTCCAATACTCACTTTAAGAAGGGTTCTAAGTCTAATTGATTTTAAATCAAAAGGGCTAGTTCTATTTGATTTTGAATCCAAGAAGAAGGAATATCAGAAATTCCCCTTTTCTAATAAGATTGGAATGTAGATCAAAATCAAATAATAAACAAGCTAGCAAAAGGAATATTAAATAAGCACAAAGTAGCTTAAAACAAACACAAACTTATCTTAGAAAATAGGCTAAATATTGCTTGAATAGAGTTGAATTGAATTGCTAAAACTCTGAAGTTCGTGCTCAATTTATAGCCTAAAAAATCCCGTCTACGACTGGTCTTAGGATCGTAGGACTGGTCGTAGCTTCAAAGATTTTCAAAGATTTCTGCGGGATAAGATTTTGCTGTTCCACGACCGGTCATGGGAGGTCTACGACCGGTTGTAAGCCACGTACGACTGGTCATGGGACACCTATGACTGGTCGTAGGACCCTTAACTTGGTTGCTGGAGTTTGAGTCATAGGGCTACGACTGGTCGAAGGATGAGTCATAGAACTCACAGGATTAGTCGTAGGATGTCCAGGATGGTCGTAGGATAGTTAGAAAGATCCAAAAATCTTCAACAATCTAGGACTGGTCCTGAAAAACTTAAGACTGGTCGTAGCAGATCTAGGACTGGTCTTGAAGTCCCTAGGACTGGTCTTAGAACACCCCAAACAAACATATTGAAATATATGAGTTATGTATCCAGAATGACCTATTGTAAAGCCCATCCCAAGGTCAATCTAAGGTCAAACAAACCTTAAAAGTGAGATGAACATTGAAAGTCTGTACACTCAGATGACCCATAAGAGAGGCTTGAGAATATACAAATCTTGTAGTAGGCCTTCTTCAGCTTGATCTTGACTTGACAAAATCTTCTAATATACTTGAACTTGATTGAATCTTGAACATGCAAACTTGAAGACTTCAATACTTGAATTCTTCATCCATGACTTGAAAACTTCTTCATTTAAGTTCTTGTCTTGAAATGCGATGTCTTGACTGCAATGAATAGTCTCAAACATGAAACACAAGATATACAAGATATAGATATAGGTTTTAGCACCACAAAATTTGACAACTAAAGGGATATGAAATCATAGAACTTACAAGGTAATCATTGAGGCGTGATCGAGTTCGAGTAATGAAATGATTGGTTAGCCAGTGGTCAAGTTTTACAAATGTTGAACATTGGTTAAAGACTCAAGAACGACCAGATCGTGGGAAGAATTTGGAAGCAGTGAGTGGACAAAGACGGTTATGGTAACCGTCTAATCGTGATAAGGATCCAGAATGGCTGGATTAAAGCCAAAAATAGAAGAAGATGTCAACATGAAAAAATGTCTCACACCAACCTAAATAAATCAATTATCTTTAAATTATCTTTCAATTATCCTGTTAAATTTACATCCCATAGTGTAATTGCGGTTTCTATCAAGTAATTATTAAGTGTCAAATATTGCATATTCCCCCTATTTATATCTTGGTTTTATCAGCATGATAACGCTCAATGGGTATAATTTATACATGTTTGAATTGCAAGGTGAATCTATGAGATTGGATTGAAAATAATGTTAAAAGCAGGATGGAAATAGTCCTATAATTTATACATATAACATCCTGGAAAAATCTGTACAAAGATTGAGTACGACCTCAGGCAGAACAACCCAACGACCACGTCCAGTTATATAACTTAGATGGAATTTAGTTAAGTAATTGGTGGAGTAAGCTTGGGCCATCATTTTCACAAATGAGAAGGCTAAAAATCATGGATACCACTGGCTCAATGTCATCTAAAGACCTAGAAGAAATCCCAAGGGCCTGTCGCTCTCAGGAGTACACTGAAACTCGATAACGGACCTAGATTGCACGTCGGGGGTCTGATGACTGTAAAATTAAAGGACTATTTCCATCCTGCTGGGCTTGACAACAATCATAGGAATCAAGCCCAGATAGTTTCTAGAAACGCCCAACTTAAGCCATGAGTTAAGAGTATGAGAAGGGTGAATATCCTTAGAAAATGAATTGAAACTTAAGTAAATTGGGCCGTTCACTCTCACGTAAAGTTGAAGAATTCAGACCATTAGTTTGTGACTAAACTTCACCCATGGGAAAAGGAAATTTCCCTACACCTATTCGTATAACCGTGGCCCCGATTGGACACGTACGATTGTCAATCTAAGACAGACTCTCCACGGTCGATCGGCTTATCCGATCGCACTGAAATCGTGTCCTAGCATGGATCCACTGTCAGGGAGCGTACCCTATTAAAATAGCGGTGAAGACCGCTTGAAGTTGAAGCAAGAATATGCCAATATGTCTTAGAGGGGGGGGGGGGGGGGGGGGGGGGGGCGTGAATATGACTTTTTAAAGTTTTTACAATGTATTTAAAAATCCCATTACACTAATCTTATGAATATCTAATCATCAGGATTACTCAAATGTAACTATGTTGGCTTCCAAGCCTGGAAGAGGATCCAATCACAAACTAATCACGAATTTACAAAATGCAACCTAGTTTATGATGAATATGACTATTTGTGTGAGGTGTGATCTCAGATATAATGATGTGAAGGCATTGACATAAATCACTCGCATAAGAGGATAACAATCACAAACACAGTCATTTTTATAGTGGTTCGACTACTTGTCTACTCCATTTCTGGTAACTGCACTCTACCCTTGAGTGTACCAGATTTCACTAAGGAGGTTTCACATGCTTCGCCTCTAACCTAAGGTTTTAAATTAGGTTCACCTTCAACCTTTACAACCTACATTGAGGCTGACTATTTATGCCCTCACAAGCAAGGGGCAACACAACGAACCCACTTTTAGGCACTCTGGCCAAGGATTTTCTAAAAGACACTAACGGAGGTTTCACCTGGTATACCTCAAACTCAAGGTTTTACATGGTTCACCTCAAACCCAAGGTTTTACTGGTTCACCCCTAACCAGATGTTTATGGTCTCCACAGAGCATGGGTCCACACAATGCATCCGCCACGTACACTCCCACCGGAGGCCTCCTTAAGGACTTCAAGGGTGAGAAATACCTTAGACCCAATCCTATAAAGGAATGATCAAAGGGGTTCTCCGAACTTTAGATACTTACAAATAAGTTGATGAGTCCCATTCAACACATGACAAAGATCTCCTCCTTGTTAATGAACAGTCTTTTACTCTCTTGATCCACAACACAAATGATGTACCAATATATGGCTAAAGGTTGGGTCAAGGTTATGATGGAATCCTACTCTCTAAATGTTTTCCTATTAGGAAGGTAGAGCGATTCCAATCATCTATGCATTCAAGACATCTCAGCTTAAAGATTTTCCATTAAAGTAGTAGTTGGAGGATCCTTAAAAGAGAAAGTTCATTCCCAATCCACTCTATTGAATATCAATGATGAGGGTGGATTGGAGGATGAACTCTCTTGAAAGAAAGAGCTTTGGGTATATAATCTAAGGTTAAACACACAAAAGCACACTCTTCTTTCTCTCACAGCAACTAAAGACAAGTTCTCTTTAAATAGGCAAAAGGTTCCAACGGATATAAAATAGTCACATTTACGACAGAGTTCAATATCATAGAGCAGGTTTGATATCATCGAGCGTATACTCTCGATCGTATCGATGATCTTCTTGATGACATAAACTCAATATTATATGCTTTTGAAAAACCTTCTGCCAACTGATCGAGGGAATCGAGACTCGTGTCGATGCCATCGGATTTTGAACTCCGATATTATCGATATAAGGATCGAGTCCTCGACATTTGAAAAATGAGAGAAACTTGCATGAAAATTTTCAGGTCATTAGATATGATCGGGGGATACTTGACATCATCGGAATTTAAATGTTGATGATATCGGGGTTTATGTCGATGCATCGATAAATTCAAAGATATTATCAGTGAGCTTGTTGGACAAGCTTGTCCTTTCTCGATGTAATCGATCCGGTCTCGATATCATCGATATTTAGAATATCGATTTTATCGATTGACCCCCGATTCGAGTTAAAAAACCACCTGAAAAATGTTGCTGGAGAATTTTACGCCTATGGCTGATATCATCGAGATTTGAACTCTGATGGTATCGAGGAGAGCTCCGATATATTGAAGCATATATGATATTCTTAAGAAAAAATAGGGGTGCTGGATCTGCCTGTCGATATTATCGAGCCACCTTCAATGGGCTCGAGATTCAAATATCGATGATATCGATAAGTGTGTCGATACATCGATAATTCTGTTCAGATATGTATGTGGTTGCTGGATGCATTAAGTCCTCATTTAATTTTATCGATTGGTCTTCCGAGAACATCGACAATGCAGGTCGATCATATTGAGTTGTATATCGATACAATCGACAGGGCAAGAAAACTAAGAGATTTTCTAAATTTTGAAAAGCCTTTTCTTACCTAAAACCCTAATATGTTCTAACTTATTTTTAAGGGTTTTATTCACCTGGTGTTTTGGGACAAGGGATGTGAGGCTTAAGTTTACCTATGGCGAGCTTCCACACATTCGGTTGAGGCAGACTCTTGAATAGATCATCCTGTGAGGCTCTGCAGTCTGACTGACTCAACACACAAGCTAATTGACAAATCAGGGCACTAACAAGGGCACTTTCAATCTCCCCCTTTGTTAATTACGTGACAAGATACCCAAAACACCTTAGGACAGTATCTGGACAGACACATCTTAAATTGTGTCTACATACATACAAATTCTAATGAACCCATGTACATAACCAGATCTACTCCCCCTTACTGTAGAACTCTCCCATTCTTAGTGCAGCTACTCCCCCTAACACCTGCAACACCATTCTCGCAGATCTACAATTTTCCATCCATTCAGGGTGTTTGAAATGTTCTCCCCCTTTTCGTCAGTCTTTGACAAAGATATAGTAGTTGATATTGACTGAAGTATATGGCATATGAGAGAACCAACCGACATCAATGTATGAGAAGAGTATAAAGTAGACATCATTGTCAGATACTATGGATGCAAAGTAAAGCACATAAAGTAGTTATAAAACAGATAGAGTACTCAATAAAATCATATGCATTCCATAATAGAGCCAGGGGATGTTAAGACAATTTTGGAAGTAAAAGAGGAGAATGATATTCAACCATATCCAAAATATATAAAAAAAACTGCCACAGATAGCAGCAGAAGTATAATCATCCAAAAAGATAACACAACCTTAGACACGCTTGATTTTCAAAGGACAACGACACTTATCAACTGATGCTTAATGTCCTCGAGGATTGATGTGTGTAACACCCTGAAAATCAGGGGTCGTGAATAAACTCAACTCCCGAGTTCCAGACCGTCACTTATGCAACAAAAATGGTTATGATTCAATGTTGTCTGATTTAAAGCATTCACATGAGTAAAAGTATACCAAAACTGCAATTCATACTTCAGATCCAGTGATAAAAGCAAGCGGAAGACTAAACAATATATATATCACTGTATGGAAAAACAAAGTAATCTCAACTGTCTCCAAAGTATGACTACATCTCTGAGTCTCATATACATGTAAATAGACAAAAGAATAAGTTCAAAATAGTCCCACTGAAGTCCCCCTCGATCCAGGTCACCTACGGGAAGCCGTCGTGATACTGCATATACGAGAACTCATCCTGGTCCTCGTCAATCTCCGGCTCCACCTCCTGGATCTCGTCGTCACCTGCAACTACAACAGGGTCTGGTGGGTGTTGCAAACACCATCCCGTAACGTGGGAATGAGTGATCAACTCAGTGGAATCATAGAGCAAAGATTAGCATGTTCATAATTCAATCACGCGATAATAGTAAAGCAGTAAATCAGACAAATCCTAATACTGTTGTTAATGCAAGATGATATGATGTGATGTATGCCCTCACCGACGATCACCCTCATACGGCAACATCTTACGACCGCGGCATGCCACACTCCCTAGAGTGCTCCACATCTTCCAGGCACATGCAATGCTATGGTGATATGATTACCAAGTTGTTATTAGTCCATTCAAACAGCAGGATTGGGAAACTAAGGTACCTCCCTTGTATCAATCCCAACACGGATCCTGTCTAGGGTCGTCACTCCTAGTAATCTCATACGATGTACATTTCGTAGGTCACTGCAAGGGCTGCCAGGGCTGTTGCTCGCACTCGTTGCACCGCTCCCCCATCACCTTATCAATACAGGCCTACTGTACTCTACTGCACGGAAGGGTCGTCGCCTCCCGTGAACTCAGAATACGCTTGCGGTCACTACAAAGGGCTCGTCGCCTGATCAGTGTAGGCCGACAACTAGAATATAGTGTCCCATACCACCATAATCTTCTCACGAGTCAAGGTGCTCATTGGTCACTACGGGGAGGTTTGTGGCCCCAACATAGGCCGACAGCTCGACCACGGTGTCCCATACCACCATGCCCGGCTCATGAGTCTTCGTGGATCAAGGTACCACGGTTAATAGGGTTTACAATGGTAAGTTCAGTACCCTAGGTTCAAGCAGTTATGATACATACAAGGTGAACAAACATCGGCCAGTCGGGTTACTTGACGGGCTCGACTAGCGCGATCGCATCTCGAACTGAACGACATGAAGTGCGTAAAACACTTCGCGTGGCCTAACCACTGCCGCCAACTCTCAACACGAATCACATTCATCGACGCGTCGTTCGTGGCTATGACCAGTCAGCCACGAATTCGCTCGGTTACCGACTGCCTGGACTAAGTCAAGTCCCACACATCTATGGAATTACTATAAAAAGGTATTGGAATTGAAATACATCATGTGAGCATGTTAGCACATGTTATAACATTCAACTTAAGCAAATCTTCAAGGCATACTTCCCATGCATATTCAACTTAAGCAAATCCTCAAGCACATACATTCCATGTATGTAATGAAATCATGCATTTTGTCAATATGTAGAAAATCATCTAGGTCAGCATAATAATTGAAAAATCAATCACAAACTATCGAATAACATCATTTGATTCAATACATACTAATACAAGCATTTATACAAACACATACACTACACACTTAAGTCTACATATAGTATGTCGACCCAAAGTGCGCAACTAGGCGAATCTCTTCGCCAAACTAATTATGCACGCATTCCTAACTTCCTAATGCGACAACAAACCATGTCAATCACATCAGCAAAATATGAATGTAAACAGTACTTCCTACAAATGACTAAAATGCCCTAAATCTCATATTCTTCGTTAGCTTACGAAACGGGAAACGGAGAGCATTTTGTACATGTCAAATGGCGATGCCGTCAAGAATCTACTATTAAACGACATTGAAAGCGTTGGGAACCGTCAATCAAAGCGTCTAAAATCCTCACCTAGTGTCTTGTAGACTCGGGAATTGAAGCGGAGCGTATATGGTTCGTCTACGGCGAGTAAGGAGCCTAATACATAAGATCCATAAGCTACATCACTATGGAAACAAGGAAAACTCAAATCAACATCTATTTAGGGTTTTTACTTACCTAGGATTACGGTGGAATCGTCGGGAAAGCGGTAGAGGAGTGTTGCTTAAGCACGTGCAACACGTAGCACAAGTGGCAGGAAGAACTCTCCCACTCTCTCACAATCTCTCACTCCTTTTTCTCTCTCCCAAGCTAGGGCTTCTCTCAAATTCGGATGGGAGAGAGGAGTGAGGGTTTCAACCCCTTTTATAGCCTAAAACATTCCCAAAATAGGCTTGGGAACAATGTTTACTTGGTGCCTAACCAAATCGGGGCCGTTTCGGTCCAAAAGGGCATTTCTGGAGGTCCCCAGGCCAAATGCGGTCGGACTTAAGCTCATGCATACTGGATCTAGCATACATCCAGTTTTCAGACCGGTTGGGTTCCCAGATCGCACGTGGCGGCCCAGTTTCAGTTTAACGGTCACCGCACCAAGATCAGGCCTATAAGTCTCGTGATATATAATAGATATTTTTCCTGATCCAAGGGTGTAATTTGGCTGTATTCTGATGGTCAGAATGCTTAATACTGATGCGTCAAATTTGTGTGCCAGATTTGAATTTGAAATTCCAACTATGTCCCTATTCACACTCTCTTCGGTCCGGGCTCAATGAAATAGCCTGTGAGTATCGGTTTGACTTGATTTTTGGAATGAGTGTCAAGTCCAGCTAGACGGTTCTAACGGTCTAAGATAGGAGGTATCAGACTTTCAACGTGCGGTCTAGATCCAATACAAAGATTCAAAGTGGTCCAGAGAACAAACCGGTTTAGAGTTTGATCCGAGGCTCTAGAGCATTATAGCACCCTTGGTTCCACTCGCTTCGGGCCTTATAGAACGTATTTAAAGTGATCAGGGACCATTTCCCAGCTATTTTAACGTTGCACTAGCTAACCTAGTCATATTTCCTAAAGGAATGAATTCTACGCAATTTCGGGTCGAGTTGGTACTCGAGCCCAAGTATGGATTTTTCACGGGCGTTACAATGTGTGTGAGCAGGACCACCACTTGCTGAGTGGTTTCTCGGAGGACGTCGATTTTCTCTTCAATTGCAGTGAGACATCTTTCACAATTGTTCAGACGGTCCTCCATCCCAGCCATCTCATTTAGTAAGTGATGTTCAAGGTGATGAGATTAACGGTTTGTGATCGACTCAGGGCTAACCATTGACATGCAATTTGACCCTCCATGTATAGGCCAAATTGACGGTGGAGCATATTGGACAGCCCTTGGCATGGGAAGGCTATGCCTGGGGAGAGACAAGGAAGGACACAATTGTTGTGCTGCCTGCGCTGCATCACTGTCAAACCATGCTTCCGAATACACTGCATAAGATGTGACAGGAAGCCCTGCATGATGTGCTAGTTAGCATATGAGCACGGGAAAGAGCAGTGTCTCCCTATGATTTCCTCGGATTATACGAATGATTTGCTAAAGGAGAAGTGTTGGCAAGCACATTTGATTTTCTTGATATATATCACAAAGCACATTGATCACAAATGGAGGAAGATGATCACCATTGACATCGTAGGGATATACATTAGACCCAAAAATGCTATGAAGAATCTTGAAAGTGAGTCCAAGATAGTTGACGTGAAGCAGATTTTCATCATTTTGTGGAACAGTCGTGCCTTGGCATAATGCATGAGTTATTTCTCCCCATACACCCAAACCGTTTAGATTCCTGCTAGTCACTGGGATTCGAGTGACCTCCAGATCGAGAAGATGAGCCAAGGTGATTAGAGTGATCAATTTTGAGTAGTGTGCTAGTTTAATCTGAATGCTAGGGGGATCATCGCTAATGATATGACAGTGATTGAAGAATTCATGGATCACCCCTAGCTGATATGATCCTCTAAGATTGAGGATATTCTACCAGCCTATTACTTCCAGAAGTAGGTTGACCCCAAACGGTTCTATGGCACTATTGAGCACTAGGCATTTAACAATGGAAAATGGACGTCCTTCCATAGGTTGATGCCTACTGGATTCTGATGGTATGTTCTTTGATTTCAGAGAATGAAGAGATGACTTACCTTTTCCCCTGATCATGGTTTGAAGAAGTGAGATGCTGGTAAGGGCTAGAGCAAGTACTCAGAAAAGAGAAGGAAAGAGTATGAATTCAAGTGTACTCTTCTCTTAATATAGCCGACTTATCGATCATATCGATCAGTTATTAATAGCATCGTCATGACTTTCATCAAGAGTTGTGCTGACGGTCGTTGGAAAATAGTAATCCCATTGAATGCAGTCCGACTGTTGGAAAGAGCTGATAGTTAAAGCATTGTATTCCCAAGAACCATCGATTGCATCGATATACTATCTCGATGGCATCAATGATGAAATTAAAGCTGCATACATATTATCGGAGCTATGAAAATTTTGACATTTGTTCATTAGTAGTTTGGCCATGAATATCTTAGACTTTAGATGTACCTATGTGAGCCATTGTTCCTGAGATATTTATCAATGAGAGCATATGCCAATTGATTTTTGAAGGTCATAGAACCTGTTTGTGTCAAGAGGCTTTGTGAGGATATCGGCAAGCTGTTTCTCAGTAGTTATATAATCCAATACAATGATCTTGTGTAACGCCCTAGAAAAATCAGTACTTAGGCTCGAGTACCAACTCGACCAGAAATCGCGTAGGATTAATTCCTTTAGAAAATAAGTGTAAGTTAGCTAGCGCAACGCTAGAGTAGCGGGGAAATAGTCCCTGATCACTTTAAATACGCTCTACAAGACCTAAAGCGAGTAGAACCAATGATGCAATAATACTCTGAAACCTCGGATCAAACTCTAAACCGATTTATTCTCAGGACCTCTTTGAAACTTTGTATTGGATCTAGACCGCACGTCGAAAGTCCAATATCTACAATCTTAGACCGTTATAACCGCCTAGCTGGACTTGACAATTATTTCAAAAATCAAGTCCAACCGACATTCACAGGCTATTTCATTGAACCTGGAGTGAAGAGAGTGAGAATAGGGTTAGATTTGGAATTTGAAATTCAAATCTGGCACACAAATTGACGCGTTATTATTAAGCATTCTGACCGTCAGAATTCAGCTAAATTACACCCTTGGATCAGGAAATTTTTTTATTTCATATCATGAGACTTGTAGACCTGATATATGTGCGGTGACCACTGAACTGAAACTGAACTGCCACGTGCGATCTACGAATGCTACTGGTCTGAAAATGGGATGTGAGTGACATTCGACGTGCATGAACTTAAGTCCGATCGCGTTCGGCCAGGGGACCACCAGAAATGTCTTTTTGGACCGAAACAGCCCTAATTTGGTTAGGCATCAAGTAAATAGTGTTTCCAAGCCTGTTTTGGGCAAGTTTTAGGTTATAAAAGGGGCTTAAACCCTCACTTCTCTCACCCATCCAAATTTTCTAGAAACCCTAGCTGGTGTGAGAGAAGAGGTGAGAGATTATGAGAGAGAGTGGGAGAGAATTTCCTGCTGCTTGCACTACTTGTTGCACGTACCTAAGCAACGCGCCTCAATCACTTTCCCGACAATTTTGCCACGATTCTAGGTAAGAAAATACCCCAAATACTTGCTGATTTAAGGTTTATTTGGTTCCTTAGCATGGTAGCTAATACATCTTGTAAAATAGGTTCCCGGTTCGCCGTAGACGAAGCATACACGCTCCGTTCGAATCAATACACTTATAGGAGAAAAGGTACAAATTTTAGACGCTTTGATTGACTGTTTTCAACGATTTCAATGTCGTTTAATAGTAGATTATCGACGGAAACGCCGTTTGACATGTACAACATGCTGTCCGTTTCCTGTTTCGTAAGCAGACGAAAAATATGAGATTTAGGGCATTTTAGTCATTTGTAGGAAATACTGTTTTCATCCATATTTTGCTGATGTGATTGACATGGCTTCTTGTCGCATTAGAATACTAGGAATGCGTGCATAATTAGTTTGGCGAAGAGATTCTCCTAAATGTGCACTTTGAGTCGACATACTATATGTAGACTTAAGTGTGTAGTTTAAGTGTTTGTATAAATACTTGTATTAGTATGTATTGAATTAAATGGTGTTATGAATTAGTTTGAGATTGAATTCTCAATTAATACACTGATGTAAATGATTTCCTACATGTTAGCTATATGCATAATTTCATTATATGTATGAAATACATGTGTTAGATGTTTTACTTATGTTGTATGTTATAACATGTGTTAACATGCTCACGTTGTTGTATTTCATTTCCATTACTCTTATATGATTGCTGATGTGAATTCATAAATGTTGGGACTATACCTAGTCCAGGCAGTCGGTAACTGAGTAAATTCGTGGTTGGCTTATCTTTGCCACGAACGACGTGTCAATGAACGCGAGCCGTGTTTTGGAGTTGGCGGTAGTGGTTAGGCCACACGAGGTGTTTTATGCACTTCATGTCGTTCGACTTGAGATGCGCTCGTGCTAGTCGAGCCCGTCAAGTAACCCGACTGGCCATTGTATGTTCACCCTGTATGAGTCATAACTGCTTGAACCTAGGGTATTGAACTTACCATTGTGAACCCTGTCAACCATGGTACCTTGATCCATAAAGACTCATGAGCCGGGCATGGTGGTATGGGACACCATGGTCGAGCTGTCGGCTTACGCTGGGGCCACAAACCTCCCCGTAGTGACCAGTGAGCACCTATGACTCTTGCTGTCAGCCTACACTGATCAGGCGACGAGTCCTTTGTAGTGACCGTGAGCGTATTCTGAGTCTACGGGAGGCGACGACCCTTCCGTAACAGTGAGAGTACTGTAGGCCTATATTGATAAGGTGATGGGGGATCGGTGCAACGAGTGCGAGCAACAGCCCTGGCAGCCCTTGCAGCGACCTACAAAATATACATCGTATGAGATTACTAGGAGTGATGACCCTAGACAGGATCTGTGTTGGGATTGATATAAGGGAAGTACCTTAGTTTCCCAATATTGTCGTATGAAAAGGACTAATAATAACTCGGTAATCATATCAACATCACATTGCATGTGCCGAGAAGATGTGGAGCACTGAGCTGTACGCAAGCATGCCGTAGACGCAGATGGTGCCGTATGAGGGAGAATGTCGGTGAGGGCATCCATCATGTCATGTCATATTGCATTAACAACAGTATTAGGAATGTTTAATTTATTGCTTTACTATTATTGCATGATTGATTTGAGAACATGCTAATCCTTGCTCTATTATTCCACTGAGTTAGCTACTCACTCCCACATTACGGGATGGTGTTTGTAACACCCACCAGACCCTGTCTTAGATGCAGGTGAGGCGGCGATTCAGGAGGCAGAGCCGGACTATGATGAGGACCAGGACGAGTTCTCATATATGCAGTACCACGACGGCTTTGCTTAGGTGGCCTGGATTGGCGGGACTTCTCAGTGGAATTTTTTTTTTGGATATTTAATTTCTATTTATATACATGTATATGAGACTCAGAGATGTATTCATACTTTGGAGATAGTTGAGATCTACTTTGTTTTCCATACAGTGATATATATATTCTTTAGTCTTTCGCTTGCTTTTATCACTGGATCTGGAGTATGAATTGCAGTTTTGGTATACTTTTACTCATGTGAATGCTTTAACTCAGACAACATTGAATCATAATCATTTTTGTTGCATAAGTGACGGTCTGGAACTCGGGAGTTGGGTTTATACACGACCCCCGATTTTCAGGGTCTTACATCTTGTCTTCGACAAGTTCTCAGATGAAATGATGATGAATGTCAATATGCTTGGTCTGAGAGTGCTGAATTGGATTTTTCGAGATGTTTATAGCACTTGTATTGTCGTAGAAAAGACTCATTGTAGGTTGTGCAATCCCGTAGCCCAATAGCATTTGTTTCATCCACAGGAGTTGTGCCCAACAGCTACTTTCAGCTATATATTCAACCTCTACAGAGCATAATGAGATTGAATTTTATTTCTTGCTTTGCTAGGAGACTAAACAATTACCAATATAAAAACATCCTCCACTTGTTGATTTTCGATTGTCTAAATTTCCAGCCCAATCTACATCAGAATAGCCAGCAATGATGGTGGTTGTTTCATATGATACATATTTAATAATCCTTTTAATAGCTATTAGGTGGGATTCTTTAGGATCTGCCTGATATTAAGCACATACACCCACACTAAAGGATATATCTGGATGACTAGTTGTGAGGTATAGTAAGCTTCCAATCATACTCCGATAGAGGTGTTGGTCCACACTTTTGCTGTTAATATCTTTGGAGAGTTTAAGTGTGGTACTCATAGGCGTGTGATAGGTATGACCAGACTCAAGCCCAAATCTTTTCACCAAGTCTCTTGCATACTTGGACTGGTTATATGAAAATCCCATCATTTAGTTGCTTGACCTGTAGTCCTAAAAAGAAGTTCAATTCGCCAACCATACTCATTTCAAATTCTGATTTCATGAGGTTAGCGAATTTGTGTGCCTCATCTCCACATGTTGATCCAAATACTATATCATCTACATAGATTTGTGCAATAAGTAAGGAGTTCTTTGTTCTTTAAGTAAATAGTGTCTTGTCTACACTTGAAAGGGCCTAGCTATATGCCCTAGAGGGGGGGTGAATAGGGCAATGCCAAATAAAACTTATAACAGCGAAATAATAAAAGAAATAAAGCACAATGCTGAATTTAAAGTAATCTCAATAGCCTAAAATAAAGAGAATGATACTATATCAGTTCTAAGGAAAACCTTACACCAAAAACCAAAGGTTTAAGGTAGGACAACCTTATTTCTAGAATGTCTTTTGTATCACAAACCAATGAGGAATAAAAAGAAAGGAAATCAAAATAACTTACAGAAAATAAATCCTAAGTTATTACAACATTCATCCACACTTGCTTGAAATAAAATGATTACAACATTCATTCACAAACACAAACCACAAAACTGAATGAATAAAGGAATGAAAGAATAAAACATATCCACAACACAACGATATATAGTGGTTCGCCTGTGTGTACACCAACTGTTATCCAACAGCCACACAGAATGCTACTCCACTCCTAATATCCTCACACAGGGGATATTAGCATGCACTATCAAAATAGATTTCACAGGTTCACCTAAAACCTTCACAATTGTGTCTTTGATCTCGGGCTTACACAATCCAAAAACCCCACAATTTGAGTTTTCTGGTTCTCCTCAGATAACCAATACAATGAAATTTTTCTAGAAAATCTCAAATAAAACCAAAGAAAGTAAATTACAAAAATGTAAAATACCTGAATCACCTTTTGAAGAAGCCCGGTAGAACCAATCAGAGTAGAAGTTCGATTCAATGTTCAAATTTCAATACTCACTTTAAGAATGGTTCTAAGTCTAATTGATTTTAATTCAAAAGGGCTAGTTCTATTTGATTTTGAATCCAAGAAGAAGGAATATCAGAAATTCCCCTTTTCTAATAAGATTGGAATGTAGATCAAAATCAAATAAAAAATAAGCTAGCAAAAGGAATATTAAATAAGCACAAAGTAGCTTAAAACAAACACAAATTTATCTTAGAGAATAGCCTAAAGATTGCTTAAATAAAGTTGAATTGAATTACTAAAACTCTGAAGTTCGTGCTCAATTTATAGCCTAAAAAATTCCGTCTACGACTGGTCTTAGGATCCTAGGACTGGTCGTAGCTTCAAAGATTTTCAAAGATTATCGCGGGATAAGATTTTGTTGTTCCACGACTGGTCTTGGGTAGTCTACGACTGGTCGTGGGTCACCTATGACCGGTTGTAGGACCCTTAATTTAGTTACTGGAATTTCAGTCGTAGGGCTACGACTGGTCGAAGGATGAGTCGTAGAACTCACAGGACTGGTCGTAGGATGTCCAGGAATGGTCGTAGGACAGCCAGAAAGATCCAAAAATCTTCAACAACCTAGGACTAGTCCTGAAAAACTTAAGACTGGTCGTAGCAGAGCTAGGACTGGTCTTGAAGTCCCTAGGACTGGTCTTAGAACACCCCAAAAAAGCATATTGAAATATTTGAATTATGTATCCAGAATGACCTACTGTAAAGCCCATCCTAAGGTCAATCTAAGGTCAAAAAAACCTTAAAAGTGAGATGGACATTGAAAGTCTGTACCCTCAGATGACCCTTAAGAGAAGCTTGAGAATATACAAATCTTGTAGTAGGCCTTCTTGAGCTTGATCTTGACTTGACAGTCTTCTACTATACTTGAACTTGATTGTATCTTGAGCATGCATACTTGAAAACTTCTATTCTTGAATTCTTCATCCATGGCTTGAAACGTTCTTCATTTAAGTTCTTGTCTTGCAATGTGATGTCTTGATTGCAATAAATGTCTCAAACATGAAACACAAGATATACAAGACATAGATATAGGTTTTGACACGACAAAATTTGACAACCAAAGGGATATGAAATCATAACACTTACAACACTTCCTCTGTAAAATTCATGATCTAACAGGAATTTTGTTAATTATTCATACCATGCACGTGGTGCTTATTTGAGACCGTACATAGCTTTGTTTAGACGATAAACATAATGGGAGAACTTAGGATCTGAAAATCCTTTTGGTTGTTCTACTTAAACTTCTTTAGCAAGATCCCCATTAAGAAAAGTACTCTTAACATCCATTTGAAATAGTTTAAACTTTAGTGCGTATGCAATGGACATAAGAATTCTAATAGACTCAAGATGAGCGACAGGAGAAAATGTTTTATCGAAATCAATCCCTTCTATCTGTGAGTATCCCTGAGCGACTAGTCTTACTTTGTTTCTAATCACATTGCCTGACTCGTCAGATTTATTTTTGAAGACCCATTTAGTTCTAATGATATTTGTATCAGTTGGTCTAGAAACCAATTTTCACACCTCATTTCTCTGGAATTGCTGAAGTTCTTCTTGCATAGCATTTATCCAGTGTTCATCTTAAAGAGCTTTTGTAATATTCTTAGGTTCAATCTTTGATGTAAAGTAGAAATGACTATAAATACTTTCTATCTGTCTTCTAGTTCTTACGTAGACATTAGGATCTCCAATGATTTGTTCTTGAGGGTGATCCTTAATAATGAGAATATCAGGTGACGGTTGGGGTTTATTCAATGATGGAGATTTGTTATCTGATTTATCTAGAATGCTTGACTCTACATCATCTTCTAATTCCTTTATAGGGGTATCCTCATCATGAGGACGATCATCAATAACCACATTGACAGACTCTTGAATAGTGAGGGTTCTTAGGTTGTATACTCTATAAGCACAACTATTCATGGCATACCCTAGAAAAATACCTTCATCACTTTTAGACTTAAATTTCCCTAGATGATCCCTATCTCTCAAAATATAGCATTTATTGCCAAAGACCCGAAAGTATTTCACACTAGGTAGCTTCCCATACCATAGTTCATATGGAGTTTTGTTCAGACCTGCTTTAAGATATACTCTATTTTGATTTCCTTTCTTTTTATTTCCCATACCATAGCTAATTTTGGGAAGGCCTCTAACCAAGTTCTTTGAGCTAAGTTTAGCTAAATTCCGGTAGTGAACATGTCCCAACATTTGATGTCATAATTTGGACTCATTCTTTATAGCCATATTACACTTTGTGGACAACACATTCTCATTTGTACTTTCAATGGCATAACAGTTATCACTAGTGCGTAAGCCTTTTATGAGAGATTTTCTTGTATGATCTACAATTTTACACACATCTTTTGAGAAGGTGACCAAATGTTCTTTGTCACAGATTTGGGAGATACTGAGGAGATTATGTTTCAGGCCTTCTACAGAGAGAACATGTTTAATTTTTGGAAGGCCTGGTATTGCTATTGTTCCTTGTCCAATAATTTTAGCTGAGCTACCATCTCCAAATGTGACAGATCCTCCATCAAAGTTTAAATACTCACAAAAGTGATAGACCTAGAAGAAATCCCAAAAGCCTGTCGCTCTCAGGAGTACACTGAAACTCGGTAACGGACCTAGACCGCACGTCGGGGGTCTGATGATCGGGAAATTATAGGATTACTTCCATCCTGCTAGGCTTGACAACCATCGTGGGAATCAAGCCTAGATAGTGTCTAGAAACGCCTAACTTAAGTCATGAGTTAAGAGCGTGAGAAGCATGAATATCCTTAGAAAATGAAGTGAAACTTAAGTAAATTGGGCTGTTCACTCTTACGCAAAGTTAAAGAATTCAGACCATTAGTTTGTGACTAAACTTCACCCATGGGGAAAGGAAATTTCCTTGCACCAATTCGTATAACCGTGGCCCCGATTGGACACGTACGACCGTCGATCTAAGACAGACTCTCCATGGTCAATCGGTTTATCCGATCGCACTGAAATCGTGTCCTAGCATGGATCCACTGTCAGGGAGTGTACTCTATTAAAATAGCAGTGAAGACTGCTTGAAGTTGATGCAGGAATATGCCAATATGTCCTAGAGGGGGGGTGAATAGGACTTTTTAAAGTTTTTATAATGTATTTAAAAATCCTATTACACTAATCCTATGAATATCCAATCATCAGGATTACTCAAATGTAACTCTGCTGGCTTCCAAGCCCGATAGAGGATCCAATCACAAACTAATCATGAATTTACAAAATGTAACCTAGTTTATGATGAATATGACTGTGTATGTGTGTGAGGTGTGATCTCAGATATAATGATGTGAAGGTATTGAAATAAATAACACGCACAAGAGGATAGCAATCACAAACACAGTCATTTTTATAGTGGTTCGACTACTTGTCTACTCCACTCCTGGTAACCGCACTCTACCCTTGAGTGTACCAGATTTCATTAAGGAGGTTTCACATGGTTCGTCTCTAACCTAAGGTTTTGAATTAGGTTCACCTTCAACCTTTACAACCTACACTGAGACTGACTGTTTATGCTCTCACGAGCAAGGGTCAACATAACGCACCCACTTTTAGGCACATTGGCCAAGGATCTTCCATAAGACACTAACGGAGGTTTCACTCGGTTTACCTCAAACCCAAGGTTTTACACGGTTCACCTCAAACCCAAGGTTTTACTGGTTCACCCCTAACTAGATATTTATGCTCTCCACAGAGCAAGGGTTCACACAACGCACCCACCATGTACACTCCCACAGGAAGCCTCCTTGAGGACTTCAGGGGTGAGAAATACCTTAGACCCAATCCTACAAAGGAATGATCAAAGGGGTCCTCTGGACTCTAGATACTTACAGATAGGTTGATGAGTCCCATTCAGCACATGACGTGGATCTCCTCCTTGTTGATGAAGAGTCTTCTGCTCCCTTGATTCACAATATAAATGATGTACCAATATATGGCTAAGGGTTGGGTAAAGGTTATAATGGAATCCTACTCTTTAAATGTTTTCCTATTAGGAAGGTAGAGCGATTCCAATCATCTATGCATTCAAGGCATCCCAGCTTAAAGATTTGCCATTAAAGTAGTAGCTGGAGGATCCTAAAATATGGAAGTTCATTCCCTAATCCACTCTATTGAATATCAATTATGAGGGTGGATTGGAAGATGAACTCCCTTGAGAGAAAGGGCTTTGGGTATATGATCTAAGGTTAAACACACAAAAACACTCTCTTTTTTCTCTCACAGCAACTAAAGACAAGTTCTCTTTAAATAGGCAAAAGGTTCCAACAGATATAAAATGGTCACATTTATGATAGAGTTCGATATCATCGAGTAGGTTTGATATCATCGAGCGTATACTCTCGATCGTATCGATGGTCTGCTCGATGACACAAACTCAATGTCATACGCTTTTGAAAAACCTTCTGCTAACAAATCGAGGGAATTGAGACTCGTGTCAATGCCATTGGATTTCAAACTCTGATATTATCGATACAAGGATCGAGTCCTCAACATTTAAAAAATGAGAGAAACTTGCATGAAAATTTTTAGGTCATTAGATATGATCGGGGGATACTCGATATCATCGGAATTTGAATGTTGATGATATCGGGGTTTGTGTCAATGCATTAATAAATCCAAAGATATTATCAGTGATCTTGCTGGACAAGTTTTTCCTTTCTGGATGTAATTGATCCGGCCCCGATATCATCGATATTTAGAATATTGATTCTATCGAGTGACCCCCAATCCGAGTTAAAAAATCACCTGAAAATTGTTGCTGGAGAACTTCACGCCTATGGCTGATATCATCGAGAGCCTTCCGATATCATTGATATTTGAACTCCGATGGTATCGAGGAGAGCTCTGATTTATCGAAGCATATATGATATTCTTAAGAAAAAACAGGGGCGCCGGATTTTCCTGTCGATATTATCGAGCCACCATCGATGGGCTCGAGATTCAAATATCGATGATATCGATAAGTGTGTCGATACATCGATAATTCCATCCAGATATGTATGTGGTTGCTGGATGCATTAAGTCCTCATTCAATTTTATCGATTGGTCTTCAGAGGACATCAACAACGTAGGTCAATCATATCAAGTTGTATATCGATACAATCGACAGGACAAGAAAACTTAGAGATTTTCTAATTTTTGAAAAACCTTTTCTTACCTAAAATCCTAATATGTTCTAACTTATTTTTAAGGGTTTTATTCACCTGGTGTTTTGGGATAAGGAATGTGAGGCTTAGGTTTACCTATGGTAAGCTTCCACACATCCGTTTGAGGCAGACACCTAAATAGATCTTCCTGTGAGGCTCTGTAATCCGACTGACTCATCACACACACTAACTGACAAACCACACTAGTAAGGGCACTTTCACCCTATGATGTAGATGAGTCGTGGGCCTCCCTATGAGCCTTGTTCGTCAGAAACAGCCACCTACGCGGTATAAACAATGTATAAAGTGGCCCTGGGGCCATTTGCATCACATTTACGACTTTAAATAGCCCTCATTTCACCCTTTCTCCCATATACAAATTTTACAAACCTTAGAGGGCAAGAGAGGAGAAAAGTGGAAAGAGAGAAGGAGAACTTTGGGTGATCGTTGCAGAAATCTCTCCCATGAATCCACGCGCCTAATCACCGCCCCGTTGTGCTACCAAACCTCTTTTGGCTATGATTTTGGATAAGAAATACCAATCCTAATACCGATGTAGAACTCCCGGATAGTTTTTCATCAACCTAGCTAACCAGTTTCATCATTTAAGTGCCCGACGTTTCATTTTTGGAAATGTAAATTTTGGATCGAGTCCGAGTTGACCGTACTAACGAAAGGTGTGGACTATAAATGCTTAGGTTGTAGTTTATCAATGCTTTCATGACAGCCAATGATTTATGTCTGTCTTGATTGCTACCATATTGTCTTAAATATGTTGATTTCTGTATAAGATACACCTATGAACTGTGATAAATAAATGAAGCACCCTATGTGTTTGTTGAAATGTTTAAATGAGCAATAGAAAATGAATAGAAATTGCCATGATTACTAATCTAGGATTCATCATTGTCATATGCATGTAGATCTCTTTATATAAAGAATTGATAAAACACATGTTATAATCAAAATAGTCTATGTATTTGATAAAATATATAAATGAGAAATTGCTGATGAATTGTATTTACTACAAGTATTAAGGTAGGATTCTTCATTGTTTTTGTAACGCCCTGAAATTCGGTGGGTCGAGCATAACTCAGCTCTCGAGTTTCAAAACATCACTTATGCAACATAATTAATGATGGATGTATGTTGTTTGTATTAGTGCATAAAACATGAAGTAGATTAAGCCAAATCAGCAGACATAATTTAGGGATAGTGAGAAAATGCAAGCGGAAGTCTTAAATACATATATAAATAAAAAATAATCTCCAAAATATGCGTGCCCTGCCTGGACAATAAGTACAATCTGTGTCTCAAAATACAAGTATCAAACTGTGCATAATCAATACAATCATAATTTAGAATCCTCGCCAGTCAGGACAAGGCTCACATGAACCCGCCTGAGAACTGCATAAATGAGAACGCCTTCTCGTCCTCATCGAACTCCCCCTCTACCTCACAGGAATCATCGTCACCTGCAGCTAAGTTGGAGTCTGGTTGGTGTTTAAGCACCATCCCAGAACGTGGGAGTGAGTGATCATGTAACGTCTCAGAAAAATATGTACAGAGAACCGAGTACCACCTCAGGAAGAAATCACTTGGGATAATTCCTTTAAAAAATAAGGGTAAGTTAACTAGTGCTATCTTAGATTAGCTGTGAAATTAGCACTAATCGCTTTAAATACGCTCTGCAAGGCCCAAAACTTATAGAATCAATGACGCTATAACGTCCTGAAACCTAGGATCAAACTCTAAACCCGTTTGTTCTCAGGAACCCTTTGAAACTTTGTATTGGATTTAGACCGCGCGTCGAAAGTCTGATATCTACAATCTTAGACCATTATGACTGCTTAGCTGGACTTGACAATCATTTCAAAAATCAAGCCCAACTGATGTTCTGAGGCTATTTCATTGAGCCTGGAGCAAGGAGTGTGAGAAAGAGTAAAATTCATTAAAAATTAAATGTGATTTCAATAAATCTGGCATGTTTCGCTTGCGGGTTAAGTATAAGCATTCAGACCTTTGGAATCTGACCCAAATACACCCTCAGATCAGGGAACATTTCTCACTCAGGTCAGTGTACTCGAAATCCTCGATCGAATCTCCGTGACCGCTGAACTGAAACTGGTCCTCCACCTGCGATATGGAAACACTATCGTACTGAAAACTTAATGTGATCAGGATCCAATATCCATGAGCTTAAGTCCGACCGCATTTGGTCAAGGGACCTCCATAAATGCTCTTTTGGATCGGGAAAGACCCGATTTGGTTATAACCCAAGTATACCTTCGTTCCAAGTCTAAATAGGTGAGTTTCTAACCTATTTAAAGACCTTAAACCCTCTCACACCCCTCCCATACGAATTTGCTAAAACCTAGAAAAGCGAAGAGAAAAAAGAGAGAGATTCGGTGAGAGTTGTGAGGGGAACTTCCTGCCATTCGATCCGGCTTCTACATGTGCTTAACCACCACATTCTAATCACTCTTCCGGTGATTCCAACTTTATTCTAGGTAAGAAAACCATGACCTCAACCTATTTTAGGGATTCCATAGATACAATTAGCGAAGTAGCTGACCTATCTTGTGAATTAGGTCGTCATACAAACGTTGGCGAAGCGTAGAGTTTCTATTCGATTCGTTACGCTTCTATGGCGAAAGGTGAGGATTTTAGATGCTTACATTGACTGATTTCAAATCTTTTAATGTCGTTTAATAGTAGATTATCGACGAGAACGCCGTTTGACATGTAGAGCATGTTGTCTGTTTTCCATTTCGACTGCGTACAGAGAATATGAGATTCAGGGTATTTTAGGCATTTGTAGGAAATACTGTATACGTCTGTATTTTGCCAAAATGATTGCCATGTTTATTTGTCATGTTATTATACAAGATACACGTGTATGATCTGTTTGGCGAAGAGATTCACCCTAATGCGCACTTTGGGTCGACATACGCTATGTAGAATAGAGTGTGTAGACTAAGTGTTTATATAAATGTTTGTATTAGTATGTATTGAGTAAATTTTGTTGTAGATTAGTCTTGAGATTGAATTCTCAATTAAAATGATGATGTACATGATTTTCCTCCATGTTGTTATTGAATTGATTTCCTTATATATATGAAATACATGTGTTTAGTCGATTTGCTTACGTTGTTTGTTATAACATGTTACTAACATGCTTGGATTATTTGTATTTCATTTCTGTTACTCTCATATGATCACTGATGTTGATTGCAAGTGCTTGGGACTATGCTCTAGTCCAGGCAGTCGTTAATAGATTTGACTTCGTGGTTGGCTTTTATTTGCCACGAAGGACGCGTCGATGAATGCAAGTCGTGCTTTGGGTTGCCGGCAGTGGTTAGGCCACACGAGGTGTTTTATGCACTTCATGTCGTTCTGCTTGAGGTGCGCTCGTGCTAGTCGAGCTCGTCAAGTAACCTGACTGACCGTTGTATGTTCACCTTGTATTGGTCATAACTGCTTGAACCTAGGATACTGAACTTACCAGTGGAACCCCTGATAACCATGGTACCTTGATCCATAAAGACTCATGAGCCAGGCATGGTGGTATGGGACACCGTGGTCGAGCTGTCGGCCTATGCTGGGGCCACAAACCTCCCCGTAGTGACCAGTGAGAACTTTAGACTCGTGAGCCGATTGTGGTGGTATGGGACACTACATTCGTGCTGTCAGCCTACTCTGATTGGTGACGAGCCCTTTGTAGTGACCTCGAGCGTATTCTAAGTCTACGTGAGGTGACGACCCTTCCGTAGCAACAAGAGTACAACTAGGCCTATATTGATAAGGTAATGGGGGATTGGTGCAACGAGTGCCAGCAACAGCCCTGACAGCCCTTGCAGCGACCTAGAAATATAACATTGCATGAGATTACTAGGAGTGACGACCCTAGACAGGATTTGTGTTGGGATTGATATAAGGGAAGTACCTTAGTTTCCCAATACTGTTGTATTAAAGGACTAATAACAACTCAGTAATCATATCCACATCGCACTGCATGTGCCTAGAAGATGTGGAGCACTGAGGGAAGAAAGCATGTCGTGGACGTAAGATGGTGTCGCATGAGGGAGTATGTCAGTGAGGGCATCCATCAAGTCATTTCATACTTGCATTAACAATAGTATCTAGGAATGTCTGATTGTTTGCTTTACTACTATCGCGTGATTGATTTGATAACATGCTAATCTTTGCTCTATGATTCCACTGAGTTGATCACTCACTCCCACGTTACGGGACGGGGTTTGTAACACCTACGAGACTCTGTCTTAGATGCAGGTTGTGAGGAGATCCAGGAGCTGGAGTCGGACTTCTACGAGGACCAGGACGAGTTCTCGTCTATGCAGTTCTCTGACGGCTTCGCGTAGGTGTCCTGGATCAGCGGGATTTTTGCTAGTTGGGCTATTATATGACATTTGATTTTGGTTTATGATATGTATATGTGACTCAGAGATGTATTCATACTGTGGAGACAGTTCGAGATTGTTTTGTTTTATACACAGTGATATATATATCTTTCAGTCTTCCGCTTGCATTTTATCACTGGATCTGGAGTATGAATTACAGTTTTGGTATAATCTTACTCATGTTAATGCACTAACTCAGACAATATTAAATCATCAGCATATTTGTTATATAAGTGATGGTCTGGAACTCAGGAGTCGGGTTTCTACACGACCCCCGATTTTCAGGGCGTTACAAGTTGGTATCAGAGCATGATTTGGATTAAACCGGACCTGGTTTATGGACACGCAACCTACGCTGTCACCCTTTGACTTAGGTGGGTGCGAAAAAAACCTAGAAACACTCATAGGGCCCCAGTTTTTCCAATTGGCGAAGTTCACTCAAATCGATCATTTTGATCGAGACCGTGTGCATCCGTGGTTGCATGAAATGACCCCGGACCACTTCTAGTTCATGTGTGGATGGGTCTAGACCTCTCTGGACCCAATCCCAGCCGTTAAAAATTGTTAAATGTGAATATACGTCAGATAGTGCCTAAAATGACCCGAAATAGTGTGAAACGGAGTCGTGGGCCCACCCACTCTTATCCAGGATGATCCAGGGTGGGACCCACATATGTTTGGGGACCCTAGGGCAGGAGGGCCTTGCCAAAATGGTGAGGCATCGTCGATTGACACAGAGGTCGGCGAGGCCTCGACGTACAATGGGCCTCACTCAGGCGGGCCTTCGGACCGATGCACTTTGGGGGTTAGGGAAGGCCCCCTAGGTATGGGCCGTCCATTAAAAGTGCCCCAAACCCCTACCTCCTTCACAAAAACCACTCCCAAGCTCTCCCTTCCTCACATTTTTACTGTTTTCCCTCTGAAATCCCATTTTCAATCACTCCCATTCCTGTTTTCTGCTACAACCGATGCCCCTTCATTGTTTGTTGTGGTACCCAGTTCCTTCTCTCTCCATTCTCTCTCGTTTGGAGCTCTTACACCCCCATTTGAAGATCAAATCATGTGAGCTTCAAACCCAACCCATCTCACTCTTTTCCCTTTACAATCTTAGCCTTTGGGGGCCTGTTTCACTCCTCTGTAGGACCTAGATTCGTGTTAGCCACTAGGTCAGCCATTTCTCTCCCTTCCCTTCAT
This sequence comes from Magnolia kwangsiensis, assembly GCA_037074715.1. Taxonomy (NCBI): domain Eukaryota; kingdom Viridiplantae; phylum Streptophyta; class Magnoliopsida; order Magnoliales; family Magnoliaceae; genus Magnolia; species Magnolia kwangsiensis. The sequence goes on along the minus strand of CM073572.1, from coordinate 98,233,843 downwards.
TTTCCATGGCCTTTTTAGAGGCTATTTTAGCCTTTTTCTCCCTTTCCACCATCCTCTCTCTCATGGGAAAGAGGAAGACCGCCGCTGATGAAGCTGGGCCTAGTCGCCCTTCACGTTCAAGGAAGCCGAGAGGTGGCACTGCTAGTTCAAGTGCCGCCGTTAGTCCAAACATTGGGAGAGAGCTACACACGAAGTGAGATTTGGATCCTCGCACTCCCATAGGGAGAGCACTGTTGGTAGACTTGGCCCACGGTGCGTATACTAATCGCAAGGTTCTGTTTGAGGCACATGTGGATGAGCGGCTCTTTGGTGTGTTTTTGTTATTTGAGCGCATCGAAGCTTCCAGGTGGGGTTCGCTCTTTGAAGGCTAGTCTCGTGTGAACGTGGGCACTGTTCGTGCCTTTTATGCTCATATTCAAGATCCTATGTTGGAGCCATTACAGTTTAGGATTCCCTTTGATAGAGACTGGGAAGCCACGATCAATGTTCGGTTGGTAGCTCAACTTCTGAACGTGCCTCTTGGCGAGGTACATCCAAGTGCTAAGAACCTGAGGAGTGTTCGTGAGCGAGATCGCCGCACCAGGTTCCTATGTGGTGGCTTAGTTGAGTGGCAGTGTAATAAGAGCCTCTTAGTGTCTCACATGTCGGATGATTTTCATCTGCTTCACCACATCTGCACATTTAATGTTTACCCCAGGTGGAGCAATCACAGTGAATGCACACTCCTTATGGTAGATTTCCTATATCAAGTGGGCCAGAGAGAGAACGTGTGCATGCCCACCTTTGTGTTGTGACAGATCGTCCTCATAGCAAAATTGAGAAGAACATCTGAGTCACTTCCCTTTGGCCGGCTCATATACAAGATTGCACTTGAGTTTGCTTACAGACTTGGGCCGGAGTTGCCTGTGCCAATTCATTTCATCAATGAGGCTACCATGAACCAGATGAGGATAGGGCCTCAGCAGCGTGAGGCTCAGCTTGATGATGACAGTGAGGGCGAATATGATAGTGAAGAGGATGAAAGTGAAGAAGAAGGTGGAGCAGAAATAGAGGAAGATAGCCAGGAAGAAGAAGAAGAGGAGGCTCAGGATACTGGTGAGAGTCCTCCTCCTATGACTCGGGCTGCTAGAGATGCTCATGTAGCCCGACTTGAGGAGAGTCAGGTTGCTTTGCGACGGGAAGTCCAAGAACTCTGGGCCGAGGTAAAACAAGAGCTTGAGGATACCAAGGCCGTCATGAAGTAGAAATTTGGCATGGTGACTCACACCTTGAAGGCCATCCTATGTTGTCTGCAGGATAAGGGTGTCCCTCCTCCATCACCAGACTCGGATGAGTGATTAGGTTTCCAATGGTCGTTGGTCGTAGTTAGGTTATTTTCTATTTTCTGTGTGTGAGCCTGAGAAGGCTTAGTATTTAATTTGTGTTGCAGTTGTAGCTTGGCTAACTTAGTTTCCCATGTGATTCTTGTCATGGTGCATGTAAAGATATATCTCTTGTATTGTGACAAATTTTGATTTAATGAAATGCATGGAGTTTCTTCGGTTTGTTATGTGAATGATTGTGTGGTGTGTTTGTGCTATTGCTGAAACTGATTAGGTTGCACCCTATTTTAAATATAGGGAATGCCGCCTAAGGCTACTCAGAGCACGACACGTCTTGCGTTGGGTGAGCCTATGGATCGGGTTCCTCCCTAGAGTGATGATCATATGGACCTTGTTGTGGGATTGATTCGTGAGATTGCACCTGAGTCTCAGCCTTCTGCAGGTCCTACAGTTGGACCACCACCTTTCATACCATCAGTTAGAGAGCAGTATCGTGCGTCTTCCTTGACGCAATATGTGCCTCAGCCTGCTTCACCTCCTGATAGGTTTGAGTAGTTGATGATCATGATGCACCAGCAGCATCAGTAACTTTTGACTACTATTGCAGGGGCCTTAACCCAGGGTGGTAGTGCGACTCCACCTGTACCACCTATGCATCCAGTTAAGGATGCTGGGACTTCGACTCAGGATGAGGGTGTGGCTCATCCTGCACCACCTGCCTACCCTACGGGGAATACTGCTGATACACGAGGCTTACTTGAGCGATTCCAGCGCTTGCGGCCTCCTACTTTTGTGAGTTCTCACAGACCCGAGGCCGAGTATTGGCTCAACCGTATCTCGAAGATACTGAGAATGCTGCATTGCTCGGAGTCTGAGCAGGTTGAGTTGGCCACTTTCATGTTCGAGAGGGAGACCAGCTTATGGTCGGATAGCGTATTACGGACGGTTGCTGTTGGCTACATCTGGACTTGGGCAGCATTCGAGTTCTGATTCCATGAGAAATACTATCCCCAGACCTACTGGCACGAGAGGGAGAATGAGTTTCTGCGCCTCAGGTAGGGAGGCATGTTAGTTACAGAGTATGAGCATCGATTCACAGAGTTGGGCAGATATGTCCCTACGATACTTGCCGACGAGCAGATGTGCATACGATGATTTTCTGAGGGCTTACGACCTGACATTCGGTCGAAGATATGTTGTGTCAGCATACCCTCCTATGCAGAGCTGATACATATGTACATGAGAGTAGAGCAGGATGTTGATTGACTGGCACGTTCTCGTGGCCCTGTGGTTGCTAGGCCATGATCAGATACTCAGGATAGGCCATTCCTTGGCAAGAGGCCTCACATTGACCCTCCTAGGGCTACAGTGCTAGTACTTTCGATGAGGTGCCCCGGTGTGACATGTACTTACTGTGGGAGACCTGGTCACACTGCAGAGAGTTATTTTGCTCGGATGAGGGATAACGGGTTTTCACCGTGGCAGAAGATCGACCGTCCTCACCCACAGGCTTTATCTGCTCCGCTGTTACGGTCGGCTCCTGCTCATCCTTCTTTCAGACCTGCCATACCTCAGTTCCGGCTGCCTCAACGGCCCATGGTACCGCGACCGAACCGTCCACAGCAGGCTCAGGTACATGCATTGACAGCAAAGGCATCCGAGACAGACACTGCTCAGCCCTTGGCCTTTGAGGTCACAGCCCACATTGGAGGTATTCCTATATTCATGTTGGTGGATACAGGATCCACGATTTCATTGATATCGTATTCAGTAGTCAAGCGCCTTGGGCTATCAACTACTCGGATGGATGGGGTGCGAGTTCTTACCGCGCACGGGACTTTTTCTAATGCCACCATGATGTGTGAGGGTTGTTTGGTGGATCTAGGGGGCAAGACGATGTCTCTTGACCTTGTCATTGACCCCTCTCTTATTTATCTTGACGTCATTCTTGGCATGGATTGGTTGACTGCAGGGAGGGACGAGATTGACTGCGAGACCCGTATAGTGACAGTCTACAAGCCGGAGGGCACATCCTTTACATTTTCAGTGCAGGTTAATCTCCCCTTCTGAGTACTGTGTTATGCTTCCTTATTGAGGGATGTTGATGCCCTGACACTTGAGCGCACGCCAGTAGTTCGTGATTATGAGGATTTATTCAGAAAGATTCCTGGGTTGTCACCTCAGTGTGAGATCAATTTTACGATCGACCTGGTACCTGGTTCGACTCCCGTCTCACTGCCGACGTATCGCATGGCCCCGTGTGAGATGAAGGAGTTGAGGAAACAGATCGATGATCTTTTGGAGGTTAGTTTCATACGGCCGATTGTGTCTCCTTGGGGAGCACCCGTGTTGTTTGTGAAGAAGAAGGATGGTTCACTGCGATTGTGTATTGATTATCGTAGGTTGAATCAGATTACGGTGAAGAATAGATACCCTTTATCCAGGATTGATGACCTGTTTGATCAACTGAGAGGAGCACAGTACTTCTCGAAGATTGATCTACAGTCAGGGTATCACCAGCTACGCATCAGGGATGAGGACGTGCAGAAGATAACTTTTAGGGCTAGCTTTGGCCACTACGAGTTCCTCGTGATGTTGTTCGGTCTTACGAACGCACCAGCCGTGTTCATGGATCTGATGAACAGGGATTTCGGCCATTCCTATATCAATTCATCATCGTGTTTATAGACGACATTTTAGTATACTCCAGGAGTCGAGAGGAGCATGAGGAGCACTTGCGATTGGTCCTGGATACACTGAGGCAGCATCGGTTGTTCGCACAGTATAAGAAGTGTGACTTCTGGAAGGAGGAAGTCAAGTTCCTCGGACATGTGGTGTCCAAGGATGGGATGGTGATGGACCTTGCTAAGGTAACCACGGTGCAGGACTAGGAGCAGCCTGGTTCAGTCACTGAGGTGAGGAGTTTTCTGAGATTTGCAGGCTACTATCGATGATTCATTCAGGACTTCTCCAAGCTAGCCAGACCCTTGACTCAGTTGACACGGAAGGATCTGAAGTTCACCTGGAATGAGAAGGCGGAGGCAGCTTTTCAGGAGCTGAGTTACAGGCTGACGTCCACCCCTGTACTAGTATTACCAGAGCAAGGGGTTAAATATACGATATACACCGATGTGTCTAGCATTGGTCTGGGTTGTGTCCTTATGCAGAAGGACATGGTGATTTTGCATGCCTCGAGACAATTAAGGAAGCACGAGGAGAATTACCCTACACACGACCTAGAGTTGGCAGCTGTCATTTTCACATTGAAGCTCTGGAGACATTACCTCTATGGAGAGGAGTTTGAGCTCTTTTGCCACCACAAGAGCCTTAAGTATATATTCATGCAGCGGGACCTGAATATGAGACAACGACGATGGGTGAAGACTTTGAAGGACTTTAAGTTCAAAGTTTCCTACCATCCTGGCAAGGCGAACCTTGTGGCTGACACGTTAAGCTGCAAGAAGGCGATAGAGTTTGCGGCTCCGCTGATGGTAGCTGAGTGGGACATGGTTGAGTTTTTGTGAGACTTTGATCAGAAACTCACTGTGGAGGAGCCATTTGAGTTTATCGCATCTGTTCAGGTGCAACCTCTTATTGATGATAGAGTCATCGCGGCACAGAGGGATGATGAGCGTTTGACTGAGCTTCGAGAGCAGGCCAGTGATGATGCAGACACCGAGTGGCGAGTTGGAGAGGATGGGGGCTTACGTTATCGTGGCCACCTATGCATCCCAGATATCCCTGACTTGAGATGAGAGATTCTTAAGGCTGCGCACAGTTCCAGACTTACGATGCATCTAGGCAGCACAAAGATATATCGTGACATGAAGAGGACATATTTTGGTGGGATAGCATGAAGACACGCATCGCAAAGTTCATGTCCTGTTGTCTCACTTGCCATCAGGTGAAGGCAGAGCATCGCCGACCTCCTGGACTCCTTCAGCCTATGCCTATAGCTGAGTGGAAGTAGGACTTTATTTCTATGGATTTTATTTCGGGACTTCCGAAGATGAGGAAGGGACATGATTCTATTTGGGTGATCGTCGACCGTTTGACGAAGTCGGCGCACTTCCTACCGATCAGAGTTACGAACTCTGCAGACGAGTTGGCCAGGCTATATATCAGAGAGATAGTGCGTCTGCATGGAGTTCCCTTAGAGATCGTGTCGGACAGAGACACGCCTTTTACTTCTATTTTCTGGACTCGCATCCAGGAATCTATGGGTGTGAAGTTGAAGTTCAGTACTTCTTTCCACCCACAGACTGACGGATAGACAGAGCGGGTGAACCAGATTTTAGAGGACATGCTGCGGGCTTGCGTGTTGGATTTCAAAGACAGTTGAGATGATTGTCTTGCATATGCAGAGTTCGCATACAACAATAGTTTCCAGGCGAGTATCGGTATGACACCTTATGAGGCCTTGTATGGGCGTCCTTGCCAAGCACCGCATTGCTAGGTAGAGGTCGGTGAGCGCAGATTGATTGGCCCAGAGATAGTGCAGGCGACCTCGGAGAAGATTGACATCATCAGACACCGACTTCTTACAGCCCAGAGTAGACAGAAGAGTTATGCCGATACGAGACGGCACTCGCTAGAGTACGTGGTTGGGGATCATGTATTTTTGAGTGTTTCCCCTATGAAGGGAGTTCTTCAGTTCGGAAAGAAGGGAAAACTAGCACCACGATTCATTGGTCCATTCCAGATTCTTGACCGTGTGGGTGCAGTGGCATATCGTTTGGCTTTGCCCACGCCTCTCGACAATCGTTTGCTCTCAGGAACCCTTTAAAACTTTGTATTGGATCTAGACCGCGCGTCGAAAGTTCGATATCTACAATCTTAGACCATTATGACCGCTTACCTAGACTTGACAATCGTTTCGAAAATCAAGCCCAACTGATGTTCTGAGGCTATTTCATTGAGCCTGGAGCAAGGAGTGTGAGAAAGAGTGAAATTCATTAAAAATTAAATGTGATTTAAATAAATTTGGCACGTTTCGCTTGCGGGTTAAGTATAAGCATTCAGACCATTGAAATCTGACCCAAATACACCCTCGGATCAGGGAACATTTCTCACTCAGGTCAGTGTACTCGAAATCCTCGATCGAATCTCCGTGACCATTGAACTGAAACTGGTCCACCACGTGCAATCTGGGAACACTATCTGTAACATCCCAAAAATTGGGGGTCGGGTCGAAACCCAACTCCCGAGTTCCAGAACGTCACTTATGTAACATAGATAATGATAAATGCATGTTGTCTGTAGAATGGCATTAAACAAGATTGAGACTAAGCCAAAACAACATATCATACTCCAGAGACAGTTAAATTAGCAAGCGGAAGACTGTGATGAATACATAAAATATATAAGTAATTATAAGTCTCCAGAGTGTGAACATGTTACCAGGTTAATTAAATACATGTATACTCCAAAAATAGAAAGAAAAGAATATATATGAGTGCTCTAAAAATATAAAATGACAAGTGTCAAGGCGTCTAATCAACCTCCCTATAATCCCGTCGATCAGAACACGCATAAAGGAGGGATCCTCCTCATCATCATCAAGTCCGGCTCTGCTTCACAAGCAGCGCCATCATCTGAAACTAAAATAGGGACTGGTGGGTGTCCGGAACACCATCCCGTAACGTGGGAATGAGTAATCAACTCAGTGGAATCATAGAGCAAAGATTAGCATGTTATCAAATTAATCACGCGATAATAGTAAAGCAAACAATCAAACATTCCTAGATACTGTTGTTAATGCATGCATGAAATGACATGATGGATGCCCTCACCGACATACTCCCTCATGCAGCACCATCTGCGTCTGCGGCATGCTTTCTTCCCGCAGTGCTCCACATCTTCCAGGCACATGCAGTGCGATATGGATAATGATTATCGAGTTGTTATTAATCATTTTCATACAGCAGGATTGGGAAACTATGGTACCTTCCTTATATCAATCCCAACAAAGATCCTGTCTAGGGTCGTCACTCCTAGTAATCTCATATGATGTTATATTTGTAGGTCGCTGCAAGGGCTGCAGGGCTGTTGCTCGCACTCGTTGCACCGCTCCCCCATCACCTTATCAATACAAGCCTATTTATATCCTTAAGACTGCATCAGGACTCGTCGCCCGCATGTGGTGTCAGGATAAACTCAAGGTCACTACAAAGGTCTATCAGGGCTGTTGCTCGCACTCGTTGCTCCACTCCCTCATCACCTTATCAATGAAGGCCGACGGTAAGAATATAGTGTCGCATACCACCATAATTTGCTCAGAGTAGGGTGCTCACTGGTCACTACGGGGAGGTTTGTGGCCCCAGTATAGGCCGACAGCTTGACCACGATGTCCCATACCACCATGCCCAGCTCATGAGTCTTTATGGATCAAGGTACCATGGTTGACAGGGTTTTCAATAGTAAGTTCAGTACCCTAGGTTCAAGCAGTTATGACTCATACATGGTGAACATACAATGGCCAGTCGAGTTAATTGACGGACTTGATTAGTACGAGCGCATCTCATGTTGAGCGACATGAAGTGCATAAAACACTTCGTGTGGCCTAACCACTGCCGCTAACCCAAAACACGACTCGCGTTCATCGACGTCTCCTTCGTGGCAATTAGAAACCAACCACGAATTCAATCCATTACCGACTGCCTGGACTAGGTTATAGCCCCAAGCATTTGTGTATCAACATCAGTAAGCATATGTGAGTAACAAAAAAGAATATAAACAATACAAGCATGTTGACACATGTTATATCATACTACGTAAGCAAATCAACCAACACATGCATTCCATATATGTATAATGAAATCGATTCATATAGCCAACATGTGGAAACCATATACATCAGCATATTAATTGAGAATTCAATCTCAAAACTAATTCACAACACCATTTACTCAATACCTACTAATACAAGCATTTATACAAACACTTAGTCTACACACTTTAGTCTACATAGCGTATGTCGGCTCAAAGTGCGCATTTAGGCAAATCTCTTCGCCAAACAGATCATGCACGCATTCCTAATATCCTAACACGACAAATAACCATGACAAACATTTCAAAAAAATGTGGATGTAAACAGTATTTCCTACAAATGACTAAAATGCCCTAAATCTCATATTTTCCATACGTTTACGAAATGAAAAATGGACAGCATATTCTACATGTCAAACGGCGTTGCCGTCGATAATCTACTATTAAACGACATTGAAAGCTTTGAAATCAGTCAATCAAAGTGACTAAAATCCTCACCTTTCGCCTTAGACGTGTATCGGTTCGAATAGAATGTATACGCTTCGTCAATGGCGTAAATGCGACCTAATGCACAAGATACGTAAGCTACTTCGCTATTTAAATCAAAGGATTCCCTAAAACAGAAAGAGGATAGGGTTTTCTTACCTAGAAGTGCGTTGGAAATCACCGGAAAAGTGATTTGAATACGTTGCTTTGGTACGTGCAAAGGATGGAGCAAACGACAGGAAGTTCTCTCATAAAGTCTCTCACAATCTCTCACTTTCTCTCTCTCTCAATCTAGGGTTTCAAGAAAATTCAGATGGGAGAGATATGAGAGGATTTAAAGCCCTTATATAGGCTAAAAACTAACCTAAATAGACTTAGGAACAAAGTATACTTGAATTATAACGAAATCGAGACTTTTTCAATCCAAAAGAGCATTTCGGGAGGTCCCCTGGCCGAACGCGATCGGACTTAAGATCATGATCACTGGATGTTATCCACACCAAGTTTTCAGTCCGGTAGAGTTCGCAGATATCACGTGGCAGTCCAGTTTCAGTTCAGCAGTCGTTATACCTAAATCAGGTCTACAAGTCTCATGACATGAAAGAGAAATTTTTCCTGATCTGAGGGTGAAATTTGGCTGAATTCTGAGGGTCAGAACGCTTAATAATAACGCGCAACGACACGTGCCAGATTTGGAATTAATTTCCTAGACCTTTAGCCATTTCTCACTCTCTTCAGTCCAGGCTCAATAAAATAGCCTCAGAACATCGGTTGGGCTTAATTTTTGAAATGATTGTCAAGTCCAGCTAAGCGGTCATAACCGTCTAAGATTGTAGATATCGGACTTCCGACGCGCGGTCTAAATCAAATATGAAGTTTCAAAGGGTTCATGAGAACAAACCGATTTAGAGTTTGATCCTAAATTTTAGGGTAACGTAGCATCAATGATGCTAGAGGTTTTGGGTCTTACAGATCATATTTAAAGTGGTTGGTGCTTATTTCACAGGTAATCTAGTGTAGCGCTCGCTAATTCTCGTTAAATTCTAAAGAATTTGGTTCTACATGATTTCTTTGGCTTTGGAATTGGGTTTTGAGAGGTTACCAAGGTATTATGGTTGGCCCATTGCCTAGAGACGTCTAATCCCAGGTTAGCAAAAATCCAGGGTGTTACACTATCGGATTGAAAACTTAATGTGATCAGGATCCAATATCCATGAGTTTAAGTCCGACCGCATTTGGTCAGGGGACCTCCAGAAATGCTCTTTTAGATCGGGAAACACCCGATTTGGTTATAACCCAAGTATACCTTTGTTCCAAGTCTAAATAGGTGATTTTCTAACCTATTTAAAGACCTTAAACCCTCTCACACCCCTCCCATACGAATTTGCTAAAACCTAGAAAAGAGAAGAGAGAAAAGAGAGAGATTCAGTGAGAGTTGTGAGGGGAACTTCCTGCCATTCGATCCGGCTTCTACACGCGCTTAACCACCGCGTTCTAATCACTCTTCCGGTGATTCCAACTTTATTCTAGGTAAGAAAACCCTAACCTCAACCTGTTTTAGGGATTCCATAGATACGATTAGCGAAGTAGCTGACCTATCTTGTGAATTAGGTCGTCATACAGACGTTGGTGAAGTGTAGTATTTCTATTCGATTTGTTACGCTTCTACGACGAAAGGTGAGGATTTTAGATGCTTAGATTGACTGATTTCAAAGATTTTAATGTCGTTTAATAGTAGATTATCGACGAGAACGCCGTTTGACATGTAGAACATGCTGTCTGTTTTCCATTTCGACTGCGTACGGAGAATATGAGATTTAGGGTATTTTAGGCATTTGTAAGAAATACTGTATACGTCCGTATTTTTCCAAAATGATTGCCATGTTTATTAGTCGTGTTATTATACAAGATACGCGTGTATGATCTTTTTGGCGAAGAGATTCGCCCTAATGGTCACTTTGGGTCGACATACACTATGTAGAATAAAGTGTGTAGACTAAGTGTTTGTATAAATGTTTATATTAGTATATATTCAGTAAATTTGTTGTATATTAGTCTTGAGATTGAATTCTCAATTAAAATGATGATGTACATGATTTTCCTCCATGTTGTTATTGAATTGATTTCCTTATATGTACGAAATACATGTGTTTGGTTGATTTGCTTACGTTGTTTGTTATAACATGTTGCTAACATGCTTGGATTGTTTGTATTTCATTTCTTTTACTCTCATATGATCACTGATGTTGATTGCAAGTGCTTGGGAGTATGCTCTACTCCAGGTAGTCGGTAATAGATTTGAATTCGTGGTTGGCTTTTATTTACCACGAAGGACGCATCGATGAACGCGAGTCATGCTTTGGGTTGGCTGCAGTGGTTAGGCCACGCGAGGTATTTTATACACTTCATGTCGTTCATCTTGAGGTGTGCTCGTGCTAGTCGAGCCCGTCAAGTAACCCGACTGACCATTGTATGTTCACCTTGTATTGGTCATAACTTCTTGAACCTAGGGTACTGAACTTATCAGTGGAACCCCTGATAACCATGGTACCTTGATCCATAAAGACTCATGAGCCGGGCATGGTGGTATGGGACACCGTGGTCGAGCTGTCGGCCTACGCTGGGGCCACAAACCTCCCCGTAGTGACCAGTGATCACTTTAGACTCGTGAGCCTATTGTAGTGGTATGGGACACTACATTCGTGCTGTCAGCCTACTCTGATTGGTGACAAGCCCTTTGTAGTGACCTCGAGAGTATTTTGAGTCTACGTGAGGCGACGACCCTTCCGTAGCAATAAGAGTACAACTAGGCCTGTATTGATAAGGTGATGGGGGAGCGGTGCAACGAGTGTGAGCAACAGCCCTGACAGCCCTTGTAGCGACCTAGAAATATAACATCATATGAGATTACTAGGAGTGACGACCCTAGACAGGATTTGTGTTGGGATTGATATAAGGGAAGTACCTTAGTTTCCCAATACTACCGTATGAAAGGACTAATAACAACTCGGCAATCATATCCACATCGCACTGCATGTGCCTGAAAGATGTGGAGCACTGAGGAAAGAAAGCATGCCGCGGACGTAAGATGGTGTCGCATGAGGGAGTATGTCGGTGAGGGCATCCATCATGTCATTTCATACTTGTATTAACAACAGTATCTAGGAATGTCTGATTATTTTCTTTACTATTATCGCGTGATTGATTTGATAACATGCTAATCTTTGCTCTATGATTCCACTGAGTTGATCACTCACTCCCATGTTACGAGACGGTGTTTGCAACACCTACCAGACTCTGTCTTAGATGTAGGTTATGAGGAGATCCAGGAGTTGGAGCCGGACTTCTATGAGGACCAGGACGAGTTCTCGTACATGCGGTTCTCTGACGGCTTCGCATAGGTGGCCTGGATCAGCGGGATTTTTGCTAGTTGGACTATTATATGAATTTTAATTTTGGTTTATGATATGTATATGTGACTCAGAGATGTATTCATACTTTGGAGACAGTTCGAGATTATTTTTTTTTATACACAGTGATATATGTGTCTTTCAGTCTTTCGCTTGTGTTTTATCACTGAATTTGGAGTATGAATTGCAGTTTTGGTATAATCTTACTCATGTTAATGCACTAACTCAGACAACATTAAATCATCAGTATATTTGTTGCATAAGTGATGGTCTGGAACTCGGGAGTCAGGTTTCTACACAACCCCCGATTTTCAGAGTGTTACAGATCAACTCAGTGGAACTATACAGTAAAGGTTAACATGTTATCAATTCAATCAAGCAGTAATGATAAAGCAGTACAATCAAACATAACCTAGATACTCTTGTTAATGCAAGAATAATATAAGGGGATGATGCATGCCCTCACCACAATCTCCCTCTGTGATCTTCATCTTACAGTAGTGCATGTTAGTCACTTTCTCAGTGCTCTACACCAACGCCAACATCACATATAGTGCAATGTTATGAGCATGATTACCAAGTTCTTATTAGTCCTTTTCATACAACAGGATTGGGAAGCTAAGACACCTCCCTTATATCAATTCCTAAACAATGATCCATTCTAGGGTCGTCAGTCCTAGGAAATCTCAGACGATATAACGGTTCTAGATCACTGTAAAGGGCTCGTCACCAATCAATACAGGTCTAGTTATATCCTGGATACTACAATAAGGCTCGTCGCCCATATGCAGTGTCAAGATATACTCGAGGTCACTACAGAGGGCTTGTCACCAATCAGTGTAGGCCGACAACATGAATACAGTGTCCCATACCACCATAATCGGCTCACGAGAGTAAGGTGCTCATTGGTCACTACGGGGAGGCTCGTCGCCCCAGCGTAGGCTGACAGCTCGACCATAGTGTCCCATACTACCATGTCTGGCTCATGTGTCTTAGGGAATCACGGTACCAAGGTTAATGGGATCTTCACTAGTGAGTTCGGAGACTTAGATTCAAATAGTAGCGACCAAGCATGGTGAACATACATCGGTCAATTGGGTTAGTTGATAAGCTCAACTAGGCCAAGCGCACGTTGAGTTGATCGACATGGGATACATAAGTACTCTGTGTGGCCTAACTATTGTCGAACATCCTAAGCATGACTCGGATTCATTGAACACATCCTGCGTGGCGAAAATAACCTCAACCACCAGTTTAGGGACGATTACCGATTACCTGGACTATAGTATAGTTCCAATCATGTACAAGCTCAATAACAGGCATTTGATTCATATCCTACATTCATATGAACAGTTATGAAATATAAATTGAACATAAATACAGTACATGGAGGAAATCATACACACAGGTAAGGTGATTGAGATTCATATCTCAATACCCTCAAAATGATGTTTTTACCAAATACTAACTCATTTAGGCATTTTTACAAACAGTTAGACTACATTATTCAACATACATCACGTATGTCGACTACATTACATATTAGGGCAAATCCTTTCACCTAAGAGTTGCCGCATACATATCAATCACATATCTACGACAAATAATCATGGCAAGTAAACAGTAAATTCCATATGTATACGGGTATTCTAACATATACATGAAATACTCGATTTATAACATAGGTTATACATATGCATAAATCAAAATGGATAACACATTTAGCATGTGTATTAGTGTCCACAACAAGAATAAATCATTATCTAACATTGAAAGTCTTGAAAACCATAACCTAAACGTATATACTCCTCACCTTAAATCAGAAAATACGAAATAGATATGATTCAGACGATAAGTCTTCGTCAACGGTGGATAGGCTACCTAAGGCATGAAGCAGGTTAGCCACAACATCACTTCAACTAGTGTAAGCTTCAAAATAGGCTAGGGTTTGATTAACTTACCCAAGAATAGAATCAAAATTGTCGGAATAATGATTCAGATACGATGGATCGATGCGTAGAAGAGCTGGGAAGAATCCCAAGAAGAAACAACAAGTTCTCTCTTACTTTCTCTCTCTTTTCTCACTCTTGAATTGGCTAGGGTTTAGAAATTCATATGGGATTTGAAAATGAGGGTTTAAGGCCTTTCTATAAGCCTAAAATCGACGAAAATAGCCCTAGGGCCAAGGTATACTTAGGTTATAACCAAATCGGACTCTTTTTGATCCAACAGAACACTTCTAGAGGTCCTTTTATCAAATGTGGTCGAACTTAAGCTCACTAGTATAGGATCTTAAGCAAGTTAAGTTTTCAGTCTGATCGGGTTTCCAGATCATCCGTGACGGACCAGTTTCAATTCAATGGTCACCGAAACTCAATCAGGGCCACAATACTTTGACATGTATGGGCCACCTTCCCTGATCTGAGGGTAAATTTGAGACAAAAACTAATGGTCAGAATGCTTAGAAATAACGCGCAAGCGACACGACTTAGATTACTTAAATTCTTAAAAATCTATACCTTCTCACACTCTTCACTCTGGACTCAAGGGAATGGTCTCAGGACATCGTTTAGGCTTGATTTTTAAGGTGATAGTCAAGTCCAACTAAGCGGTCATAATTGTCTAAGTTCATCGCTATCAGACTTTCGACGTGCAGTCCAGGTCCGATACAAAGTTTCAAAGTACTCCCGGGAGCAACTGGGTTTAGAGTTGGATCCTAGATTTCAGGGTAATATAGCGTTAGCAATTCTATAGGTTTTGGGTCTTATAGATCGCATTAAAAGTGATTGGTGCTAATTTCACAGGTAATCTAGTTTAGCGCTAGTTAATACACGTTAAATTTCTAAAGGATTTGGTTCTAAATGATTTCTGCTAGAGATGGTACTCGGGTCTAAGTACGGAGTTTTCTAAGACGTTACAGTTTTATGTGTATGTATATTTTCCTCTATGAAATCAATTGATAAATGCATGTTGTATTAGCATGGTTTATGTGTTTGATGAAATGTCCACATGAGAAATCTACATGGATTGTTTATTGAATGCTGGGATAAATTTTGCACTTGATTGTTAGCCGCATTTGAGTAGGATTAAGGCTACAAACGTAGCCCAGGAAATTGGTAAAAGTCCTTATTTGGGTGGCCAATTTAGTCTTGGCACCTTGGGTAAATTTGATGAATATGAGTCACACGGCGATTGTTGACAGTGACTAGGCCACAAGGGGCACTTATACACTCCATGTCGATTAAATCGTGCTTGCTTAATGAATTGATTGACCTATTGTGTGTTTACCATGTATAGACGCGACTGCTTGAATTTAAGGTGCCCCTCACCAATGTAAAGATCCACTTTAAGCATAGTACCATGATCCACTAAGACTCATGAGCCATGCATGGTGGTATGGGACATCGTGTTCGAGTTGTCGGCCTACGCTAGGGTGATGAGCCTCCCCATAGTGACCAACGAGCAACTAAGACTCATGAGTCGGGCATGGTGGTATGGTACACCGTGTTTGTGCCGTCGGTCGATGCTGGGGTGACAAGCCTCCCCATAGTGACCGTGAGCACTTCTTACAACTTGCATATCATATGCATTTAACTAGGAGTGACGAACCTAGATGGATCCAGAACATAGGAGTAGGACCACTACTATTGTCCGATGCCAAATGTTCAATTTTGGGTCAGTATGAAAAGGGAGGTACCCTAGCTTCCCAAACTTACTGTGTGAATGAGCCTAATTAATTACCTGGATAACACCACCAAGCATTACACTGCATTAGTTATGATGTGCCAAAAATGTGTTGGAGTCGCACAATTGAGGAAGTGTTGTCATATACGAAGTAGATGGTCGAAGTCACGTGTTGAGGGAGCATTGATAGGTGAGGGCATGTATCATTACTTGCACCCCATTCCTGCATTAAACAGAGTAGTTAGGAAGTGATTGTTATGATTACTTTATCATTACTGCTTTGATTGACTTGATAACATATGTAACTTTTGCCTTATAGAACCACTGAGTTGATCACTCACTCCCACTCTAGGATGGTGTTTTAAAACACCAACGAGACTTTGATGTAGATGCAGGTACAGATGATGTCTATGCAATGGAGTAGGACTTCTTAGATGAGGAGGAGGAATTCTCCTATTTCCAACTCTCGGATGGGCCGATATAGGCTAGATACCGTTAGCAGGGATCATGGGACATTTGGGCTTAGTTGGACACATTTACATTTCCACAATTTATTTATTTTTGGAATGATATATGTATATATTGAACCCAGTTATGTACTCATACTCTGGAAGAAACCTTGTGAACATCTGCATACTTATACAGACATGTTTAGAATTCCGCACTTGCTTAACTTAATTAAATCTGGAGTATGATGTGTTGTTTAGTATAATCCCATGCATGCTTAACTCATGAACATGAAAGAAATCTAAATATCATCATCTATAATACATACGTGATATTTTGAATCTCGGGAGTAGAGCTTTACTCGACCCTCGAAATTCAGGGCATTACAAGTTGGTATTAGAGCATGAATTGGATTAAACTGGACCTGGGGTAATAGGCTACCATGATGCACGCTGACATACTCTGTCTTAGAAAGGGGGCGATGGAATTTAGAGATGATATTAGAATTCCAACTTTTCACCAATAAATGAGACCAAGCACCGTAGCTTCTGAGGGACTTAGATCATGAGTAGTGACCCAAGTCACCTCTGGGCCATCAGTTGACGAATTTGAGCCGTCAGTTGACGAGTTTCGAACCAAAGATGAATCTAAAAGATGCGAATATACGCCCATTGGACCATGATAAGTGGACTCGACCCGCTTAAAACTCAAACCAATGAGTTAAATGGGGCCTAGGGAGCCCACAGAACGTAAACAACCACCGGAGGGGGGTGGCTACTGCCTGAATGTCCAACGGGGCACGGCGGCACTGCGGGATCGACGGCGCATCACCACTGGCCTGAATGTGTGGGCCCCTCCCACGTGTAGGGGTCCACTAAAATAGCCCTACCACCCCTTTTTCTCTCACTTCCATGCATTTTCAAACCCTCTACCCTTCCTAAACCCCTCTAAACCCTATTTCTACTCTCAAATCCGCATTTCCAAATGCTTGAATCTCATCTCTTCATTTCATTTCTTATTCCCTACACCCCTCCACCTCTATTTCTCTAAAATCATCCTTTGCATTTCTCCTTTCTTGCTCATTGAGCACAAATCCAACATCTAGGGCTCCCAAACCACTCATTCTCTTAGAATCCTTCCATCAAATACACCTTTCCACCTCCATGGCTCTTTTTGAGATAATGGCCACCATTTTCTCCATTTCTATGCTCTTTCCCTTATGGGAAAGAAACAAGTGGCCCCGGATGAGGTCGTGCCAAGTCATTCGAGTTGCTCCCAAAAGAAGACAAATGCCGGGGAAGTTCGAGCGCCGAACGAAGGTCAAAGTTGCACCATGACCCCTAAATCCCGATAGTGAGGCTGCTACCGGCGGGAATTGAACTCGATAAGTTCCGTCATCATTAAGTTATTTTTGAAGCTCATGTGGATGAGAAATTTTTCAGGATGTACTCGGCAATCGACCACCTTCTGGACTGTAACGCCCTGAAAATCGGGGGTCGAGTAAAAACCCAACTCCTGAGTTCCAAAACATCACTTATGCAACAAATATGCTTATGATTAAATGTTGTTTGAGCTAGTGCATTAACATGAGTGAGATTATATCAAAATAATAATTCATACTCCAGATCTATCGATAAAACGCAAGCGGAAGACTGAAAGATGTATATCACTGTATACAAAATAAAATAATCTCGATCTGTCTCCAAAGTATGAATATATCTCTGAGTCACATATACATATATCAAACCAAAATCAAATGTCAAAGGATAGTCCAACTATCAAAATCCCGCCGATCCAGGCCACCTATGCGAAGCCGTCAGAGAACTGCATGTACGAGAACTCGTCCTGGTCCTTGTAGTAGTCCGGCTCCAACTCCTGAATCACCTCGCTATCTGCATCTAAGACAGAGTTTGGTAGGTGTTGCAAACACCATCCCGTAACGTGGGAGTGAGTGATCAACTCAGTGGAATCATAGAGCAAAGATTAGCATGTTATCAAATCAATCACGCGATAGTGGTAAAGCAAGCAATCAAACATTCTTAAATATTGTAATTAATGCAAGGATGAGATGCAGTAATGATGTGTGCCCTTACTTACGTACTCCCTCATGCGACATCATCGTACATTTATCGCATGCTTTCATCCCTTAGTGCTCCACTAGGCACATGCAGTGCAATATGAATATGATTACCGAGTTGTTATTAGTCCTTTTATATAGCAGGATTGGAAAACTAAGGTACTTCCCTTATATCATTCCCAACAAAGATCCTGTCTAGGGTCGTCACTCCTAGTAGTCTCATACAATGATAAGGTTCTAGGTTACTGCAAGGGCTGTTGCATACACTTGTTGCACCACTCCCCCATCACCTTATCATTACAGGCCTAGTTTGTACTCTTGTTGCTACGGAAGGGTCGTCGCCTCCACGTAGACTCAGAATACGCTCGAGGTCACTACAAAGGGCTCGTCACCAATCAGTGTAGGCTGACAGCTCGAATATAGTGTCCCATACCACCATAATCGGCTCACGAGTCTGAGGTGCTCACTGGTCACTACGGGGAGGCTTGTCGCCCCAGCGTAGGCCGATAGCTCGACCATGGTGTCCCATACCACCATGCCCGGCTCATGAGTCTTAGTGGATCAAGGTACAACGGTTATCAGGATTATCACTGGTGTAACACCAACCTAGAGTTAGGCGTCCTTAGGTAATGGGTCAACCATAACACCTTGGTAACCTTTTAGAACTCGATTTCAAAGCTAAAGAAATCATTTAGAACCTAATTCTTTAGAAATTTAACGTGTATTAGCCAGTGCTACACTAGATTTCCTACAAAATTAGCACCAACCACTTTCAATACGATCTGTAAGTCCCAGAACCTTCAGAATCATTGACGCTATATTACCCTTGAATCTAGGATCCAACTTTAAACCCAGTTATTCCCAGGAATGCTTTGTAACTTCATATTGGATTTAGACTGTGCATCGAAAGTCTGATATCTATGAACTTAGACCATTACGACCGCCTAGTTGGACTTGACAGTCACCTAGAAAATCAAGCCCAACCGATATCCTGAGACCATTTTATTGAGCCCGGAGTAAAGAGAGTAGGAAAAGGAAGATTTTTAGAAAAATTAATTATATTTTTAAAGAAATCTGGAACAGTTCACTTGCGCGTTATTTTTCAGCATTCTGACCTTTAGATTTCGACCCAAATTCACCCTTGGATCAGGATAGGTGGCCCTTACATGTCATCGTACTTGTAGCTCTGATCGAGTTCCCGTAATAGTTGAACTGAAACTGGTCTGCCACAGTCGATCTGGAAATCCGACCGGACTAAAAACTTAGCTTGACCTAGATCTAATATTAGAGAGCTTAAGTCCTACGGCATTTAGTAACAGGACCTTCAGAAGTGCTCTGTTGGATCGGAACAGACCCGATTTGGTTATAACCTAAGTATACCTTGGCCTTAAGTCTATTTTTGTCAAGTTTAGGCTTATAAATAAGGCTTAAAACCCTCATTCCAAATCCCATACGAATTTCCAAACCCTAGCTTTCCTAGAGGGAGAAAAGAGAGAGAAAGTGAGGGAGAAGTTGGTGCTACTTCCTGGGATTCTTCCCAGCTTTACTACGTGCCTAATCCACCTATACGTATCGCTATTCCGGCGTTTCTGACTCCATTCCTAGGTAAGAAATCCCAATCTTAACCTGTTTTGAAGCCTAGAGTAGTTTAAATGACATCATAGCTAACCTGTTTCATGCCATAGGTAGCGTATCTGCCGTTGACGAAGACACATCGTCTGAATCATATTGAATACGCATTTTCTGGTTTAAGGTGCGGACTATATACGTTTAGGTTATGGTTTCTAAGACTTTCAATGTTAAGTAATGATTTATTCTTGCTTAGGATGTTATTTCACATGTATAAAGTGTTGTCCGTTTCATTTTTCAGTTATACGTTAATTATGTTGAATATACCGTATTCCTTGTACTTGTAGAAAATACCGTATATGTATGAAATTCGAATTTGAGTTTGCCATGATTAACTGCCATCTAGGCATGCTAGATGCATGTGTATCAACTTCTGAGTGAACGGATTTTCCTAATACAAGTTATATAAACATACGTCGTGTATGTTACAATGCGTAGCCTAAGTGTTTGTAAAAATGACGAAATGAGTATAAACCTTGCATTAGTGTACGCCGTGAATAACCATCGTAGCTATGTGATTGTTTTGTAGGTGACAATCCTTTGACGAAAGGACTTGCCCTAATACGTATGCTAACTAATACATACCATGTATGATATAACATGCATGCTAAGAGTTTGTAAATATGTTTGTATGAATAAATACTTGTAAACTGTTCTTTAGATGGGTGTTGAGATTGGATTCTTAGCCACTCTAATGATGTGTATGATTTTCTCCATATACTTTGTTTCATACTCATTGCTTTTACTTAGAAATGCATAAGTGTAACACCCTGAAAATCGGGGGTCGTGCATAAACTCAACTCCCGAGTTCCAGACCGTCACTTATGCAACAAAAATGGTTATGATTCAATGTTGTCTGATTTAAAGCATTCACATGAGTAAAAGTATACCAAAACTGTAATTCATACTTCAGATCCAGTGATAAAAGCAAGCGGAAGACTAAACAATATATATATCACTGTATGGAAAAACAAAGTAATCTCAACTGTCTCCAAAGTATGACTACATCTCTGAGTCTCATATACATGTAAATAAACAAAAGAATAAGTTCAAAATAGTCCCACTGAAATCCCCCTCGATCCAGGTCACCTACGGGAAGCCGTCGTGATACTGCATATACGAGAACTCATCCTGGTCCTCGTCAATCTCCGGCTCCACCTCCTGGATCTCGTCGTCACCTGCAACTACAACAGGGTCTGGTGGGTGTTGCAAACACCATCCCGTAACGTGGGAATGAGTGATCAACTCAGTGGAATCATAGAGCAAAGATTAGCATGTTCACAATTCAATCACGCGATAATAGTAAAGCAGTAAATCAGACAAGTCCTAATACTGTTGTTAATGCAAGATGATATGACGTGATGTATGCCCTCACCGACGATCACCCTCATACGGCAACATCTTACGACCGCGGCATGCCACACTCCCTAGAGTGCTCCACATCTTCCAGGCACATGCAATGCTATGGTGATATGATTACCAAGTTGTTATTAGTCCATTCAAACAGCAGGATTGGGAAACTAAGGTACTTCCCTTGTATCACTCCCAACACGGATCCTGTCTAGGGTCGTCACTCCTAGTAATCTCATACGATGTACATTTCGTAGGTCACTGCAAGGGCTGCCAGGGCTGTTGCTCGCACTCGTTGCACCGCTCCCCCATCACCTTATCAATACAGGCCTACTGTACTCTATTGCACGGAAGGGTCGTCGCCTCCCGTGAACTCAGAATACGCTCGCGGTCACTACAAAGGGCTCGTCGCCTGATCAGTGTAGGCCGACAGCTAGAATATAGTGTCCCATACCACCATAATCTGCTCACGAGTCAAGGTGCTCATTGGTCACTACGGGGAGGTTTGTGGCCCCAGCGTAGGCCGACAGCTCGACCACGGTGTCCCATACCACCATGCCCGGCTCATGAGTCTTCGTGGATCAAGGTACCACGGTTAATAGGGTTTACAATGGTAAGTTCAGTACCCTAGGTTCAAGCAGTTATGATACATACAAGGTGAACAAACATCGGCCAGTCGGGTTACTTGACGGGCTCGACTAGCGCGATCGCATCTCGAATTGAACGACATGAAGTGCGTAAAACACTTCGCGTGGCCTAACCACTGCCGCCAACTCTCAACACGAATCACATTCATCGACGCGTCATTCGTGGCTATGACCAGTCAGCCACGAATTCGCTCGGTTACCGACTGCCTGGACTAAGTCAAGTCCCACACATCTATGGAATTACTATAAAAGGTATTGGAATTGAAATACATCATGTGAGCATGTTAGCACATGTTATAACATTCAACTTAAGCAAATCTTCAAGGCATACCTCCCAAGCATATTCAACTTAAGCAAATCCTCAAGCACATACATTCCATGCATGTAATGAAATCATGCATTTTGTCGACATGTAGAAAATCATTTAGGTCAGCATAATAATTGAAAAATCAATCTCAAACTATCAAATAACATCATTTAATTCAATACATACTAATACAAACACATACACTACACACTTAAGTCTACATATGGTATGTCGACCCAAAGTGTGCAACTAGGCAAATCTCTTCGCCAAACTAATTATGCACGTATTCCTAACTTCCTAACGCGACAACAAACCATGTCAATCACATCAGCAAAATATGAATGTAAACAGTACTTCCTACAAATGACTAAAATGCCCTAAATCTCATATTCTTCGTTAGCTTACGAAACGGGAAACGGAGAGCATTTTGTACATGTCAAATGGCGATGCCGTCAAGAATCTACTATTAAACGACATTGAAAGCATTGGGAACCGTCAATCCAAGCGTCTAAAATCCTCACCTAGTGTCTTGTAGACTCGGGAATTGAAGCGGAGTGTATATGGTTCGTCTACGGCGAGTAAGGAGCCTAATACATAAGATCCATAAGCTACATCGCTATGGAAACAAGGAAAACTCAAATCAACAACTATTTAGGGTTTTTACTTACCTAGGATTGCGGTGGAATCGCCGGGAAAGCGGTAGAGGAGTGTTGCTTAAGCACGTGCAACACGTAGCACAAGTGGCGGGAAGAACTCTCCCACTCTCTCACAATCTCTCA
The DNA here is from genome assembly GCA_037074715.1 of Magnolia kwangsiensis. Classification (NCBI taxonomy): domain Eukaryota; kingdom Viridiplantae; phylum Streptophyta; class Magnoliopsida; order Magnoliales; family Magnoliaceae; genus Magnolia; species Magnolia kwangsiensis. Next base: position 98,210,937 of record CM073572.1, on the reverse strand, counting down.
CTCTTTTTCTCTCTCCCAAGCTAGGGCTTCTCTCAAATTCGGATGGGAGAGAGGAGTGAGGGTTTCAACCCCTTTTATAGCCTAAAACATTCCCAAAATAGGCTTGGGAACAATGTTTACTTGGTGCCTAACCAAATCGGGGCCGTTTCGGTCCAAAAGGGCATTTCTGGAGGTCCCCAGGCCAAATGCGGTCGGACTTAAGCTCATGCATACTGGATCTAGCACACATCCAGTTTTCAGACCGGTTGGGTTCCCAGATCGCACGTGGCGGCCCAGTTCAGTTTAACGGTCACCGCACCAAGATCAGGCCTATAAGTCTCGTGATATATAATAGATATTTTTCCTGATCCAAGGGTGTAATTTGGCTGTATTCTGACGGTCAGAATGCTTAATACTGATGCGTCAAATTTGTGTGCCAGATTTGAATTTGAAATTCCAACTATGTCCCTATTCACACTCTCTTCGGTCCGGGCTCAATGAAATAGCCTGTGATCGTCAGTTGGACTTGATATTCGAAACGATTGCCAAGCCCAGCTAAGTGGTCATAACGGTCTAAGATGGTAGGCATCTGACTTACGACGCGCGGTCTAGATCCAATACAAAGTTTCAAGGAGGTCCCGAGAACAAACCGGCTTAGAGTTTGATTCGAGGCTTTAGAGCATTATAGCACTCTTGGTTCCACTCGCTTCGGCCCTTGTAGAACGTATTTAAAGTGATCAGGGACCATTTCCCAGCTACTCCATCGTTGCACTAGCTAACCTAGTCAAAATTTCCAAAGGAATGAATTCTACGCAATTTCGGGTCGAGTTGGTACTCGAGCCCAAGTATGGATTTTTCACGGGCGTTACAATCTACCCCCCTTAACAAATAATTTCGTCCTCGAAATTTTGTACCTTTTCGTACTCCTCGAGAAGCTGTGGGTAGTTCTTTCTGATCTCGGCTTCTGTCTCCCAAGTAGCCTCCTCCTCAGTATGATGCGTCCATAGTACCTTCACAAGGGGAATCACCTTGCTACGCAGTACCTGCTCCTTCCGGTCTAAGATGCGTGTCGGTCGCAGGATATAAGTAACATCCTCTCCTAACTGCACCTGCTCCCATCTGATGATATGAGAAGGATCAGCAACGTACTTCTTCAGCATAGAAACATGAAATACGTTGTGGACGCTCGCGAGGGGCGTGGGTAAAGCCAATCGGTAAGCCACTGCTCCCACACGATCGAGGATCTGAAATGGACCAATGAATCGCGGTGCCAGCTTCCCCTTCTTCCCGAACCAAAGGACTCCCTTCATAGGGGAAACTCGCAAAAACACATGATCCCCGACTGTGAACTCTAGTGGTCTCCGTCTCGTATCGGCGTAGCTCTTCTGTCTGCTCTGCGCTGTAAGAAGCCGACGTCGAATAATATCAATCTTCTCTGACGTCTCCTGCACCAACTCTGGGCCAATCAAGCTGCGCTCACCGACCTCTAACCAGCAATGCGGTGCGCGACAAGGTCGCCCATACAGCGCCTCATAAGGTGTCATGCCGATACTCGCCTGGAAGCTATTGTTGTATGCAAACTCCGCATATGCAAGACAGTCATCCCAACTGTCCTTGAAGTCCAATGCGCAAGCTCGCAACATGTCCTCCAGGATCTGGTTCACTCGCTCCGTCTGTCCGTCCGTCTGTGGGTGGAAGGCAGTACTGAACTTCAACTTCACACCCATAGCCTCCTGAATGCGAGTCCAGAAAATAGAAGTGAACCGCGTGTCTCTGTCTGACACGATCTCCAACGGAACTCCATGCAGACGCACGATCTCTCTAATATACAATCTAGCCAGCTCGTCTGCAGAGTTCGTAACTCTGATCGGTAGGAAGTGCGCCGACTTTCTCAATCGGTCGACGATCACCCAAATGGAATCATGCCCCTTCCTCGTCTTCGGCAACCCAGAAATGAAGTCCATGGATATGAAATTCCACTTCCACTCTGCAATCGGCATAGGCTGCAAAAGTCCAGGTGGTCGGTGATGCTCTGCCTTCACCTGCTGACAAGTGAGGCAACGGGACACGAACTCAGCAATGTGGGTCTTCATACCTTCCCACCAATACGTCCTCTTCACGTCACGATACATCTTCGTACTGCCTGGATGCATCGCGAGTCTAGTAGAATGCGCAGCCTCGAGAATCTCTCGTCTCAAGTCAGGGACATCAGGAACGCATAGGCGGCCACGGTAACGTAAGCCCCCATCCATACCAACTCGCCAGTCGGCGTCAGCATCATCACTGGCCTGCTCTCGAAGCTCAGTAAGATGCGCGTCGTCCCTCTGCGCCTCGATGACACGGTCATCGATCTGAGATCGCACCTGTACATGTGCGATGAACTCAAATGGCTCCTCTACGGTGAGTTTCTGCTCAAAGTCTCGCAAAAACTCCACCATATCCCACTCGGCAACCATCAGCGGAGCCGCAAACTCTATCGCCTTCTTGCGGCTCAACGCATCAGCCACAAGGTTCGCCTTCCCAGGATGGTAAGAGACTTCAAACTTGAAGTCCTTCAGCGTCTCCATCCATCGCCGCTGCCTCATATTCAAGTCCCGCTGCGTGAATATGTACTTGAGGCTCTTGTGGTCGCAAAAGAGCTCGAACTCCTCTCCGTAGAGGTAATGTCTCCAGAGTCTCAGTGCGAATATAACGGCTGCCAACTCCAGGTCGTGTGTAGGGTAATTCTCCTCGTGCTTCCTTAATTGTCTCGAGGCATACGAAATTACCCTGTCCCTCTGCATAAGGACACAACCCAAACCAACGCTAGACGCGTCAGTGTATATAGTGTATTTAACCCCTTGCTCTGGCAATACTAGCACAGGGGCGGACGTAAGTCTGTCCTTCAGCTCCTGAAAAGCTGACTCCGCCTTATCATTCCAGGCGAACTTCACGTCCTTCTGTGTCAACTGAGATAAGGGTCTCGCGATCTTCGAGAAATCCTGAATGAAGCGCCGATAGTAGCCAGCGAGACCCAAGAAACTCCTCACCTCAGTGACAGAACCAGGCTGCTCCCAGTCCTGCACCGCAGCTACCTTAGACAGGTCAACTGCCATGCCATCCTTGGACACCACGTGTCCCAGAAACTTCACCTCCTGCTTCCAGAAGTCGCACTTCTTATACTGTGCGAACAACTGATGCTGTCTGAGCATATCAAGGACCAAACGCAAGTGCTCCTCATGCTCCTCTCGACTCCTAGAGTATACCAAAATGTCGTCGATGAAGACAATGACGAATCGATAGAGGAAAGGCCGCAACACCCGGTTCATCAGATCCATGAACACGGCCGGTGCGTTCGTGAGACCGAACGACATCACGAGGAACTCGTAGTGACCAAAACTGGTCCTGAACGCTGTCTTCTGCACGTCCTCATCTCTGACGCGCAGCTGATGATATCCTGACTGAAGATCAATCTTCGAGAAGTACTGCGCTCCTCTCAACTGATCAAACAAGTCATCGATCCTGGGCAAAGGGTACTTGTTCTTCACTGTGAGTTGGTTCAGCCTGCGATAATCAATACACAATCGCAGCGAACCATCCTTCTTCTTCACGAACAAGACCGGTGCTCCCCAAGGAGATACGCTAGGCCGTATAAAGCCAAGCTCTAGCAGACCGTCAATCTGCGTCCTCAACTCCTCCATCTCACATGGTGCCATGCGATACGTCGGCAGTGAGACGGGTGTAGAACCAGGAATCAGATCGATAGTGAAATCAATCTCACGTAGGGGCGGCAAACCAGGGATCTTCCTGAACAGATCCCCGAACTCAGAAACAACTGGCGTCTGCTCAAGTACCTGGGCACCAGCGTCGCGCAATAGAGTGGCGTAGCTAAGAATGCGGAAAGGAAGATTTACCCGCACTGAAAATGTGAAAGGCGTGCCCTCAGGCTCGTACACCGTCACCACACGAGCCTCGCAGTCAATCTCGGCTCTCGCTGCAGTCAACCAGTCCATGCCAAGAATGACGTCGAGATATACGAGCGAGGGATCGACGACCAAATCAAGAGTCATCGTCCTGCCTCCCAGATCAAGTAAACAACCCTCACACATCTGGGTGACATCCGAATAATCTCCATGAGCCGCAAGGACTCGCACGCTATCCATAGTGATGGTCTGCAACCCAAGACGTCTGACTACGGCACGCGATATCAAAGAAATCGTGGAACCAGTGTCCACCATGACAAGAACGGGAGTACCTCCGATATGGCCCGTGACCTCGAAGGCTGAATGCTGGAAAGTCGGCGTCGTAGATGCCTCAGCGGTCAGTGCATGAACTCGAGCCTGCTGTGGCCGGTTCGGCCGCTGTGTCAAGGGCCGTGGGGGCTGTCGAATCTGCGATACTGTGGGTCTGAAAGAGGAATGCGCAGGAGCTGACCGTATAGGCGGTGCTGATATCGCCTGCGGACGTACACGATCAATCTTCTGCGGCGGCGAGAACCCACTGTCCCGCATCCTCGAAAAGCAACTCTGCGCTAGGTGGCCCGTCCTCCCACAGTATGTGCATGATAAATCAGGGCACCGAAACGGTCCTACTGGCGCCGTGGTCCTGGTAGGAGGATCAATGCGAGGCCTCTTGCCCGCGTAGGGCCTATCTGGCAACTCCGGTCGCGGCCTGGAAGTAGTCGGGCCTCGAGATCGCGTAAGTCGATTCACGTCCTGCTCTGCCCGCATGGACATGTGAACCAACTCCGCATAGGAGGGAAAACTGACACAGCACATCTTCGACCGAATATCCGGTCGCAAGCCCTTCAAAAAGCGTCGTATGCGCATCTGCTAATCAGCTAGAATCGTCGGGACATACCTGCCCAACTCTGTGAACCGATGCTCATACTCGGTAACCGTCATCGCTGCCTGCCTGAGACGGAGAAACTCATTCTCCCTCTCGTGCCTGTAGGTCTGGGGATAATACTTCTCATGGAAGCGGAACTCGAATGCTGCCCATGTCCACACGAAATCTGCGGCAACAGTCCGCAATATGCTATCCCACCACATACTGGCCTCCCTCTCAAACTGGAAGGTAGCCAGCTCTACCTGCTCAGCCTCGGTACAGTGCAACATGCGTAGAATCTTCGACACTCGGTCGAGCCAGAACTCAGCCTCCTCGGGTCTGTGAGAACCCGTGAAAGTAGGAGGCCGCAAGCGCTGAAATCGCTCTAGAAGGCCCCGTGTGTCGGCAGGATTCCCCGCAGGGAAAGCAGGCTGCGCAGGATGTGCTATGCCCTCATCCTGGGCGCAAGTGTAGGCATCCTCAGCTGGATGCGCAGGTGGTGTAGGCGGAGTAGATGCAGTCGCACCCCCACCCTGGGCTAAAGTCCCGACTATGGTAGTCAATAGCTGCTGCTGCTGTAGCATCATAGCCATCATCTGCTCGAATCTATCAGGTGGTGGAGCAGGCTGTGGCGGATGAGGTGCGGAAGTAGATGCGCGCTGTGGCTCTCTAACTGATGGTGTAAATGGCGGTGGTCCATCTGTAGGACCAACGGCAGGCTGAGACGACCGAACCGTCTCAGGAATCGGGCCCACAGCAGGGTCCGGACGAGTGCCAGACTGAGAAGGAGCCTGATCCATCTGCTCTGACAATGAAAGCCGAACCGCGCTCCTCGTAGTCTTAGGTGGCATTCCCTATATTCAAAATAGGGCGCAACCTTGTCAGTCTCAATTGCTCAAATACACCACAATCATTCACTAAAGAGTCAAAGGCATTCCATGCATTTCAATTAATCAAAATTGTCACAATACAAGGGATATATCCTTACAAGCATCATGACTAGAATGACATGGAAATTAAGACAATTAAGCAACAACAACATAAGCAAAGCACTAGCCCTAATAGGCTTTACACACTTAAAACAGAAAATGGCTAACTACTCATAACAACATCGAAGATCGCTTCGCTAGTCGGAGTCTGGCGACGGAGGAGGAGCACCCTTATCCTGTAAGCAACACAGGATTGCCTTCAAGGTGCGAGTCACCTTGCCAAACTTCTTCTTTGTAACGGCCTTGGCATCAGCGACTTTCGCTCGAAGTTCTTGGACTTCCCTACGCAAAGCGGTCTGACTCTCCTCTATCCGAGCAATGCGGTCGTCGATAGTAGTCTGCGCAGAAGGAGGAGGGCTCTCATCAGTATCCTGAGACTCCTCTTCTGCTTCTTCCTGAGTCTCTTCCTGAACCTCTGCACTAGGTTCTTCTTCGCTTTGATCTTCCTCTTCATCAAAGTCGTCCCCACTATCCCTTTCAAGTTGATTTTCACGATATTGCGACCCAATCTTCATCTTAACCATTGTCGACTCATCGATGGTGTGAATCGATACCGGCAATTCGGGTCCAAGTCTATAGGCAAACTCAAGCGCAATCTTGCAAATGAGTCGGCCAAAGGGAAGGGATTCGGATGTTCTCCTCGACCTGGCCATGAGAACTATCTGCCGTAAGATGAAAGTGGCCATACATACGTTCTCTCCCTGGGCCACCAGAAATAAGAAATCGACCATAAGACGTGTACATTCAATGCGGTTCGTCGACCTAGGATAAACATTGAATGTGCAGATATGATGCAGCAGACGCAAATCCTCAGACATGTACGTCGCCTTGAGGCTATTATTAGGCTGCCATGGAACCAACTTACCGCACAGAAACCTGGTGCGGCGATCTCGTTCGCGTCTAGTCCTCAAATTCTTCTCACTTGGATGTACATCACCTAGAGGCACGTTGAGAAGTCGCGCAACCAACCGGACGTCGATCGTAGTCATCCGATCTCTACCAAAAGGGATTTTGAACTGCAAGGGCTCCAAGGTAGGACTCTGGATGCTAGCATAGAAGGCACGAACAGTGCTCACATTAGCACAAGCGCGAGCTTCAAAGATCGGTCCCCAGTGCGCAGCTTCAATGCGTTCGAACAACAGATACTCGCCGAACAACCGTCCATCTACGTCCGCCTCAAATAACACTCTACGATCAGTGTATTCACCATGAGGCATCTCTGATAGAATGGTTCGTCTAAGATGTGCATGGGGATCCAAATCCTGCTTTGTACGGTACTCCAGGACTGCGGCTGGACCTGCGGCGGCGCTTGAACTTGCGGCACCACCCCGAGGTCTTTTCAATCGAGCAGGGCGGCTCGGCCCAGCCTCGTCTGTTGCAGTTTTCCTCTTACCCATCAAAGACAGGATGGATGAGAGTGACAAAAGACCCAAAATAGCTTCCACGAAAGCCATGGAAAATGCCGAAAATGCGGAGAAATGGCTGCCCAATCTGACAAAAGGAAATCTAGGCGTCGTAGAGGGATACTTCAAGCTTCCCAAAGCTGTACTTTCAGGGAAAAATTCAAACAAAAAGATGGAATGGAGCTGCTCACGATTTCAGCACTATTTGGGGGATTTTGCAGCTCCAAATGGGGGAATCTTCAAGGAAGGGGGCTGCCAACACCCAATAACTGATGGGTGGTGGTCAGTTTTGGCCAAGGAAGGTTGTAGAGGTGGTTTGGGACGCCGGGGTTTGGGATTGGTTGCTGAAAATCGAATCTAGGGTATGCAAGGGGGCTGTTTGTGAAGGAGAGGTGGGTTTTAGGGGTTTTCGTGGGATGGGAGGTAGCTAGGGGTGATGTGGGGGGTATTTAAGTGGGTGCGCCCGAAGGGCAGCACCAACAGAGGTGGCCGGCCGGCGATGCATCGCCCGGCCGGCGATGGCATCGCCGGTCAACTTGTAAGTTGACCGGTGGGACCCCATGGGTCTGGTCCCCCATGGTCCCAGGGTCCCAAAAAAGTTGGTCCCACCCCTTGGTTCATAGCATTTTGGTCTCTATGAGCCCAAACTTGTGTTTGGGGCTTTCCGGGTCCACATCGCAATCCTGAATACCAAACCATATGATGCAGCATATGAATTTGGGGTAGAAGGAGCCAGTACATCTTTCTAGCTCCTTAGTTGCTAAAGAAAGTGAAGTTAGAATGGCCTTATGGCCATGTTTCATGAAATTTTACTATTCACTGTAAAATTTGGTGAATATATTAATTTGTGTTATTTTCACATTATTTTTGATGCCTAACATGAAATGGATAAGAAAGAACTGAAGGTTGAAGTGTTTAGAGTAGGAATTTTGAAGATTTTTGGTGAAACGGGGTTTTTAAGCCCCGGCGATTGATTACAGGAGTCGTGGTCATTCCACGGCCCATGGATTCACTTTTGCGGTTTAAAACCGCTCATAGGACGTCTCCACCCGACTTCCTACAGCTTAGAAGTGATTCGGGTCGCTTTACGCGACCCGAGATACGTTACAGACTCGATCTTGCGATCGATCCTTATAGACTTCGCCAATCGGCGAATCTGTGATCCTAAAAGTGTTTCTAGACCCTTCTCGCACCCACCTAAGTCAAAAGAAGCGACAGCGTACGTCGCAAGACCATAACCCAGGCCCAGTATACTCTCATTCATTCTCTGATACCAACTTGTAACACCCTGAAAATCGGGGGTCGTGCATAAACTCAACTCCCGAGTTCCAGACCGTCACTTATGCAACAAAAATGGTTATGATTCAATGTTGTCTGATTTAAAGCATTCACATGAGTAAAAGTATACCAAAACTGTAATTCATACTTCAGATCCAGTGATAAAAGCAAGCGGAAGACTAAACAATATATATATCACTGTATGGAAAAACAAAGTAATCTCAACTGTCTCCAAAGTATGACTACATCTCTGAGTCTCATATACATGTAAATAAACAAAAGAATAAGTTCAAAATAGTCCCACTGAAATCCCCCTCGATCCAGGTCACCTACGGGAAGCCGTCGTGATACTGCATATACGAGAACTCATCCTGGTCCTCGTCAATCTCCGGCTCCACCTCCTGGATCTCGTCGTCACCTGCAACTACAACAGGGTCTGGTGGGTGTTACAAACACCATCCCGTAACGTGGGAATGAGTGATCAACTCAGTGGAATCATAGAGCAAAGATTAGCATGTTCACAATTCAATCACGCGATAATAGTAAAGCAGTAAATCAGACAAGTCCTAATACTGTTGTTAATGCAAGATGATATGACGTGATGTATGCCCTCACCGACGATCACCCTCATACGGCAACATCTTACGACCGCGGCATGCCACACTCCCTAGAGTGCTCCACATCTTCCAGGCACATGCAATGCTATGGTGATATGATTACCAAGTTGTTATTAGTCCATTCAAACAGCAGGATTGGGAAACTAAGGTACTTCCCTTGTATCACTCCCAACACGGATCCTGTCTAGGGTCGTCACTCCTAGTAATCTCATACGATGTACATTTCGTAGGTCACTGCAAGGGCTGCCAGGGCTGTTGCTCGCACTCGTTGCACCGCTCCCCCATCACCTTATCAATACAGGCCTACTGTACTCTACTGCACGGAAGGGTCGTCGCCTCCCGTGAACTCAGAATACGCTCGCGGTCACTACAAAGGGCTCGTCGCCTGATCAGTGTAGGCCGACAGCTAGAATATAGTGTCCCATACCACCATAATCTGCTCACGAGTCAAGGTGCTCATTGGTCACTACGGGGAGGTTTGTGGCCCCAGCGTAGGCCGACAGCTCGACCACGGTGTCCCATACCACCATGCCCGGCTCATGAGTCTTCGTGGATCAAGGTACCACGGTTAATAGGGTTTACAATGGTAAGTTCAGTACCCTAGGTTCAAGCAGTTATGATACATACAAGGTGAACAAACATCGGCCAGTCGGGTTACTTGACGGGCTCGACTAGCGCGATCGCATCTCGAATTGAACGACATGAAGTGCGTAAAACACTTCGCGTGGCCTAACCACTGCCGCCAACTCTCAACACGAATCACATTCATCGACGCGTCGTTCGTGGCTATGACCAGTCAGCCACGAATTCGCTCGGTTACCGACTGCCTGGACTAAGTCAAGTCCCACACATCTATGGAATTACTATAAAAGGTATTGGAATTGAAATACATCATGTGAGCATGTTAGCACATGTTATAACATTCAACTTAAGCAAATCTTCAAGGCATACCTCCCAAGCATATTCAACTTAAGCAAATCCTCAAGCACATACATTCCATGCATGTAATGAAATCATGCATTTTGTCGACATGTAGAAAATCATTTAGGTCAGCATAATAATTGAAAAATCAATCTCAAACTATCAAATAACATCATTTAATTCAATACATACTAATACAAACACATACACTACACACTTAAGTCTACATATGGTATGTCGACCCAAAGTGTGCAACTAGGCAAATCTCTTCGCCAAACTAATTATGCACGCATTCCTAACTTCCTAATGCGACAACAAACCATGTCAATCACATCAGCAAAATATGAATGTAAACAGTACTTCCTACAAATGACTAAAATGCCCTAAATCTCATATTCTTCGTTAGCTTACGAAACGGGAAACGGAGAGCATTTTGTACATGTCAAATGGCGATGCCGTCAAGAATCTACTATTAAACGACATTGAAAGCATTGGGAACCGTCAATCCAAGCGTCTAAAATCCTCACCTAGTGTCTTGTAGACTCGGGAATTGAAGCGGAGTGTATATGGTTCGTCTACGGCGAGTAAGGAGCCTAATACATAAGATCCATAAGCTACATCGCTATGGAAACAAGGAAAACTCAAATCAACAACTATTTAGGGTTTTTACTTACCTAGGATTGCGGTGGAATCGCCGGGAAAGCGGTAGAGGAGTGTTGCTTAAGCACGTGCAACACGTAGCACAAGTGGCGGGAAGAACTCTCCCACTCTCTCACAATCTCTCACTCTTTTTCTCTCTCCCAAGCTAGGGCTTCTCTCAAATTCGGATGGGAGAGAGGAGTGAGGGTTTCAACCCCTTTTATAGCCTAAAACATTCCCAAAATAGGCTTGGGAACAATGTTTACTTGGTGCCTAACCAAATCGGGGCCGTTTCGGTCCAAAAGGGCATTTCTGGAGGTCCCCAGGCCAAATGCGGTCGGACTTAAGCTCATGCATACTGGATCTAGCACACATCCAGTTTTCAGACCGGTTGGGTTCCCAGATCGCACGTGGCGGCCCAGTTTCAGTTTAACGGTCACCGCACCAAGATCAGGCCTATAAGTCTCGTGATATATAATAGATATTTTTCCTGATCCAAGGGTGTAATTTGGCTGTATTCTGACGGTCAGAATGCTTAATACTGATGCGTCAAATTTGTGTGCCAGATTTGAATTTGAAATTCCAACTATGTCCCTATTCACACTCTCTTCGGTCCGGGCTCAATGAAATAGCCTGTGATCGTCAGTTGGACTTGATATTCGAAACGATTGCCAAGCCCAGCTAAGTGGTCATAACGGTCTAAGATGGTAGGCATCTGACTTACGACGCACGGTCTAGATCCAATACAAAGTTTTAAGGAGGTCCCGAGAACAAACCGGCTTAGAGTTTGATCCGAGGCTTTAGAGCATTATAGCACTCTTGGTTCCACTCACTTCGGCCCTTATAGAACGTATTTAAAGTGATCAGGGACCATTTCCCAGCTACTCCATCGTTGCACTAGCTAACCTAGTCAAATTTTCCAAAGGAATGAATTCTACGCAATTTCGGGTCGAGTTGGTACTCGAGCCCAAGTATGGATTTTTCACGGGCATTACAATAAGTATGGATTCATGTTTTTGTTGTACTTCATAACATGCTCAATTGATTGTATGATTTGAATCATTTCTCCATTACTGCCTTGAGTATCTCATATGCTAGATCGTTGTAATTGAATGTGATTGGGGCTATTGTATAGTCCAGGTAATCGATAATCGTACTTCAAATGGTGGTTGAGGTTATTTTTGCCACGCAGGATGAGTTTAATGAATCTAAGTCGTACTTGGGATGTTCGGCAGTGGTTAGGCCACACGGAGTGCTTATGCATTCCATGTCGTTCAACTCAACATGCGCTTGGACTAGTTAAGCTTATCAACTAACCCGATTGACCGATGTTTGTTCACCATGTTTGGTCGCTACTGCTTGAACCTAAGGTACCAAACTTACTAATGAAAAATCCCTCTAACCTTGGTACCTCGATCCGCTAAGACTCATGAGCCGATTATGGTGGTATGAGACACTATATTCAAGCTGTCGGCCTACTTTGATTGGTGACGAGCCCTTTGTAGTGACCAGTGAGCACCTATACTCGTGAGCCGATTATGGTGGTATGAGATACTATATTCGAGCTGTCGGCCTACATTGATTGGTAACGAGCCCTCTGTAGTGACCTTTGTTCACTCCCCAAGTGCAGGGTTGTGATGTAGTAATAACTCGGTAAGACCGAGGTCGAATCCCAAGGGACTGAAACCTGTACGTATTCTAAAACTATCTAGAACTAGAACTAGGCTAAGATGAAATCTAATCTGATTGAATTTGAAGGAATACTGGTGAAATAATTATCTAAACTTGAGAGAAATCAGGAGAAGGGAACTAGGGATTCAGAGGATCCACTTATAGAGATCAGGGAATTCTTATGCTTGCTTTAAAAATCATGGAAATTAATTGAACTGTCATTGATCTAGTTTTCAAAAGATGGAAGGTATATGAATTAGAATGGATTCCATCACCAAACCATGCCTAAGAGACTATGACAAACAACAGAATTAAACTAATTACCAACCAATTACACGTATGGAGGTTAGGAAGGGTACTGTCATCCGACCATGCCCAGGAGACTATGGTGAACAACAGGACGTCATGACGTTATAAACATAGAAGGGAAGGAAATATTCAAAGCCATTGCAGACCCATTGTAATTTCAGTCACAACAGACCATTAAAGACTAAAAATATTTCATTAATAAAACCAAAATCAATCATCAGTTCAATCTTAAATAAAAGGAACAAGCAAATTCTCTCCCATCACGCTACAAGCTTCACCTCTTAGCCCTAGCTAAGAGGTTCAGCCCACCATGATGGGCCTAGATCTCACTAATTTAATAAAAATAAATAAATTAAAAATGTCCCTGTTTCTCTCTCCACTGTTCCTAGCTTCATGTCCAAGATGCCTCAGCCGTGAATTTGCTTCACGTCTCCAATCTCCAGCTGTGAATTTCCTCCCCTCTGTTTCTCCTTCTCTTTTATAGCCTACGTAAGGCGGTGCGTAAGAGCCGATCCTGTTTCCCGTAGTAAGAAACGCATGGCCTGCGTAACTCACTTACGCTGATTCTTGGTAGGGTCCATGAATAGGTTTTAACGAGAAATCCACGTCGTCCTTTAATTTCAGGATGAAAAACAGGTTAGGAAAGGTGTGTTTGTTTCAAACTTGGAGTGGCCCATTGTACCAGATCCTGTCGCCGTCCATCTTACTTTTGAACGGCAGAAAACTGATATCCTTTGTCGTCTTCAATTCTGTCATCTAAGCATGGATGAGAGGGACCAAGGGACTCTCATGGACGGTCTAGATTAGACCGATGGACCCTGATGGTGGCCCACAACATTTTTACGCAAGCTCTGTTGCGAAACAGAGCTTACGTATGTGACTGTGATGATCAGTGGGCCCCTTTATCAGATTCTATGAAGAAATCCACTCCGTTCATTGTGATCCTCTCTAAAAAATAGTAAGAAATGACTATTTTTTATTAGATTCTGTTTGGCCCACTGATGTTTTGCTTCCGCCGTCTATCCTACGTTTGACGGTGGCAATCGCATGATAGCATGCATGGGGTGAGAAGGTCAACATGGATAGGGGCGTGGCCACCCCCTAGACACAATGAATGGGTTGGATCATACATTTGGGCGATGGGTGGGGTTCACAGTGAGAAACTGGCAGACGTTAGTGCGTCCGCTGGTGTAACATCTCGAAAATCGGGGGGTCGAGTAAAAACCTAACTCCCGAGTTCCAAAATGTTATTTATGTAACATAGATATGTATGATTGAATGTTGTCTGTATTGATGTATTAAACATGAGTGGGATTAATCCAAAACATCATATCATACTCCAGAGACCGTTAAATTGGCAAGCGGAAGACTGTGATAGTATGTATAACATATATAAACTGTTGTATATCTCCAGAGTGTGAACATGTTACCAGGTTATATACATACATGTATACTCCAAAAGTAGACAGAACGAATATACATGAGTGCACTAAAAATATAAAATGACAAGTGTCAAAGTATCTAATCAACCTCCCTGTAATCCCGTCAATTAGAACACGCATAAAGGAGGGATCCTCCTCATCATCATCAAGTCCAGCTCCGCTTCTCAAGCAGGGCCATCATCTGCAACCAAAATAGGGACTGGTGGGTGTCCGGAAACACCATCCCGTAACGTGGGAGTGAGTGATCAACTCAGTGGGATAAGAGAGTAGAGATTAGCATGTTATCAAATCAATCATGCGATAATAGTAAAGCAGTAAATCAACCAATCCTAATACTGTTGTTAATGCAATATGACATGACGTGATGTATGCCCTCATCGACGATCTCCCTCATACGGCACCATCTTACAACCGCGGCATGTAATCGTCCCTCAAGTGCTCCACATCTTCCAGGCACATGCAATGTAATGGTGATATGCTTTTCGAGTTGTTATTAGTCCATTCAAACAGCAGGATTGGGAAACTAAGGTACTTCCCTTATATCAATCCCAACACAGATCCTGTCTAGGGTCGTCACTCCTAGTAATCTCATATGAAGTATATTTTGTAGGTCGCTACAAGGGCTGCCAGGGCTGTTGCTCACACTCGTTGCACCGCTCCCCCATCACCTTATCAATACAGGCCTACTGTACTCTCACTGCTACGGAAGGCTCGTCGCCTCCCGTAGACTCAGAATACGCTCGCGGTCACTACAAAGGGCTGCCAGGGCTGTTGCTCGCACTCGTTGTACCGCTCCCCCATCACCTTATCAATGTAGGCCAACAGCAAGAATATAGTGTCCCATACCACCATAATCTGCTCACGAGTTATATGTGATCACTAGTCACTACGGGAAGGTTTGTGGCCCCAGCGTAGGCCGACAGCTCGACCACGGTGTCCCATACCACCATGCCCGGCTCATGAGTCTTCGTAGATCAAGGTACCATGGTTGACAGGGTTTACAATGGTAAGTTCAGTACCCTAGGTTCAAGCAGTTATAACTCATACAAGGTAAACATACAATGGCCAGTTGGGTTACTTGACGGGCTCGACTAGCGTGAGCGCTTCTCGAGTCGATCGACATGAAGTGCGTAAAACACCTCGTGTGGCCTAACCACTGCCGCCAACTCCAAAACACAGCTCGCGTTCATCGACGCGTCATTCATGGTAAAGATAAGTCAACCATGAATTTACTCGATTACCGACTGCCTGGACTAGGTATAGTCCTAAACAATTATGAATTCACATCAGCCATCAGGTAAGAGTAATGGAAATGAAATACAACCATGTGAGCATGTTAACACATGTTATAACATACAACTTAAGTAAATCTTCCAACGCATGCATTTCATACATATAATGAAATCATGCATATAGCTAACATGTAGGAAACCATTTACCTCAGTATATAAATTGAGAAATCAATCTCAAACTAATTCATAACACCATTTAATTCAATACATACTAATACAAGCATTTATATAAACACTTACACTGCACACTTAAGTCTACATATAGTATGTCGACTCAAAGTGTGCATTTAGGAGAATCTCTCCGCCAAACTAATTATGCACGCATTCCTAGTATCCTAATGCGACAAGAAGCCATGTCAATCACATCAGCAAATTATGGATGAAAACAGTATTTTCTACAGATGACTAAAATGCCCTAAATCTCATATTCTTCGTCTGCTTACGAAACAGGAAACGGACAGCATATTGTACATGTCAAACGGCGTTGCCGTCAATAATTTACTGTTAAACGACATTGAAAGCGTTGAAAACAGTCAATCAAAGTGTCTAATATCTGCACCTTTTCTCTTATAGGTGTGAGAATTCGAACGGAGCGTATATGCTTCGTCTACGGCGAACTGTGAACCTAATATACAAGATCTATCAGCTATTTCGCAATGGAACCAAGGGATCAGCAAATCAGCAACTATTAGGGTTATTTTCTTACCTAGAAACACGGAGAAATCACCGGCCAAGTGATTGGAGCGTGTTGCTAAAGCACGTGCAACAGGTAGGGCAGAAGCAGAAAAATTCTCTCCTACTCTCTCTCACAATCTCTCACCTTTTCTCTCTCTCAATCTAACGTTTTTCTCAAATTCGTATGGGAGAGAGGAATGAGGGTTTCAACCCCTTTTTTAAGCCCAAATGTGCCCAAAATAGGCTTGGGTACAAAGTATACTTAAGGTATATCCAAATCGGGGCTGTTTCGGTCCAAAAGGGTATTTCTGGTGGTCCCCTGGCCGAACGCGATCGGACTTAAGTTCGTATATGTTAGATGTCGCTCACATCCCGTTTTCAGACTATCAGTGTTCGTAGATCGCACGTGGCGGTCCAGTTTCAGTTCAGCGGTCTCCGCACGTAGATCAGGTCTACAAGTCTCATGATATGAAATAAAAATTTTTCCTGATCCGAGGGTGTAATTTGGCTGAATTCTGATGGTCAGAATGCTTAATACTGACGCGTCAAGTCGTGTGCCAGATTTGAATTTCAAATTCCAATTTTAACCCTATTCTCACTCTCTTCAGTCCAAGCTCAATGAAATAGCCTGCGAATGTCGGTTGGACTTGATTTTTGTCATGATTGTCAGGTCCAACTAGGCGGTTATAACGGTCTAAGATTGTAGGTATCGGACTTTTGACGAGCGGTCTAGATCCAATACAAAGTTTCAAAGAGGTCCAGAGAACAAACCTGCTTAGAGTTTGATCCGAGGTTTTAAAGTATTATAGAGTCATTGGTTCTACTCGATTTGGGTCTTGTAGAATGTATTTAAAGTGATCAGGGACTATTTCCCAGCTACTCTAGCGTTGCGCTAGCTAACTTATGCTTAGTTTCTAAAGGAATTAATCCTAAGTGGTTTCTTTGGCTATGGAATTGGGTTCTGAGCGGTTACGAAGGTGTTTTGGTTGAACCATTGCCTAAGGACGTCTAATCCCAGGTTGGCCAAAATCTAGGGTGTTACAGCTGGTGCTTTATTTTTTATATTTTTTTTGAATTGAAGAAGATGGAGTCGGTCAGCATGTGCTGACCGACTTTGAGAATTTTTGTGCACGGCTGGTGCACTTGTCTACTGTGCACACGTGATGTAAATGAGGTCCTTTGAAGATGTTCACGAGAAATCTGCTCCGTCCATCTGTATTTTCTTCTCATTTAACGCGTTTATACCAATTTTGAAGCATATCCAGATATCAGGTGGGCTCCAGATGGACGATTTGTGGGCTGATCTAGCCATTGGGACACCTCCACAGGGATCGAACGACTGAAATTTGACGTGTACGGTTAATTTATGGTCCCTTGACCCTGTATGAAGTTTCGAACCGAACGGATGGTGGGAACCCTGTGATCTTGCATTCTGGATGACTTTCGGGCCACTTGAACTTCAGTTTCCTGATTTTCTCGGATCTCTGCCATGTAAATTCGTCGATCTTGGTTTCTTGGATTTCGTCCCTTACCTTGGTGAATTCTGAGCTTAAATCCATGCTTTAAGCACCTTATTTCAGTCCAAGCTCGTAATTACACCTTGCAGCACAAACACGGTTAAAACGGGCTATTAAACAGTATCTTATTTATAAATCTAGGCAATAAATGGGGTCTAATATGTAATATTTGACCCTCAACACAACCCCCAACTAGCATTTTGCTAGTCCTGAGCAAGGTATGCGAAAATTAAGTTGAGATTGATATAAGAGATTCTGTAAACCCGAGTGATATTTGAAAAATAATCCAAGCATTAGAATTCTAAGATTCATGGATGTAGGGTATTACTTTCTCTTGGACTCGAGCACATGGTAAATTCCTAGTCCAGTTTAAAATATTAATCCACTAATTAGAAATTTTCTAAACATTAAGATCCATGAGCGTATAGTGTAATCTCGGCTTAGTAACATTAAGAGATCCAACCAACAAGAGAACTCATGATAACCAATACTTTAAACCAAAACTTGCCTCACAGATCATCTTTTCATTCTTTCAGCTTTTGATTTTTTCAGCAAAAGTAATGCCAAGAAGGGGAATCAAGTCCTTACCCATAGGGAGCAAACCTATGGTGAAGATCGTACACCCAACCCTTTTCACATATCATTCATGGGGAATTAAATCTACACATATAGGGAGCAAACTTACGGTGAAGATTATTCATTGAAATCTTGGACTCGAGCACATGGTAAATTCCTAGTCCAGTTTAAAATATTAATCCACTAATTAAAAAGTTTTTAAACATTAAGATCCATGAGCGTATAGTGTAATCTCGGCTTACTAACATTAAGAGATCCAACCAACAAGAGAACTCATGACAACCAATACTTTAAACCAAAACTTGCCTCACAGATCATCTTTTCATTCTTTCAGCTTTTGATTTTTTCAGTAAAAGTAATGCCAAGAAGGGGAATCAAGTCCTTACCTATAGGGAGCAAAGCTATGGTGAAGATCGTACACCCAACCCTTTTCACATATCATTCATGGGGAATTAAATCAACACATATAGGGAGCAAACCTACGGTGAAGATTATTCATCCAAATCTTTCCAATGGTATCCTTTTTTTTTTTTTTTTCAATTGATCATGACAGGAAAATTTTTCAAATTGGTTTCTTCCATGCTTATTGATCACCAAATTACAGTGTAATATCAAACTGAAACCTTAATGTGCAAGCGAGATGTGTTTCGTGAATCATGAATCAATCAATGTTTAAAACCTCTAATCATGGATTAATAATTCGATCTTAATTGTGAAATCTAACAGATAACTAAATTCAAGAGTCATACATTACCAACATCACATATCTCGAAAATCTAAATTAGGGATGTCTGTTAAAATCACTTCGAATTCACAGGAATTTCCAGAAAAATTTTAAAAATTTTCACAATTTTTGCTCAAAACTAAGAAAATACTGATTAGGAAACATAATCTCCCACCCCCAACCTAAAATCTACATTGTCCTCAATATAGAAGATATGAGTATATAATGTACATGAGACAACAAAAGTAAATGAGAAGATAGTACCTGGATAACGAATCAAGAGAGAGACTTTCCAAGAGATCGCAGCATGAAAGCTGGTCAGCCAAGAGAGAAAAAAAAATAAAAATAACAACGAATAAAATCCTACCTATACCACTTTCGCAGGTGCTCTCGATTGCATTTAGCGTATGCAACAAGCCTTTAAACCCCTAGGTTACCCCTAGTGGACGAGTTGTAGTCTCGTGAGGGTTTGCAGTAATGTTACCCACAAACATTGAACTAACTAACTAAAAATCTGGGTTGCCTCCTAGGAGCGCTAAGTTTACCGTCTTCAGCCAGATAATTAAAGCAACAATCCTAGTCCTATGAAAGCGATAAACCTACCTATACCTCCATCAGACTAGGAGATCAGTCCTGGTAAACAGGAGCAATCAGAGGCATGGACATGTCCTCTGAATCAAATGTCTTGACAAATGGCTTTAATCGATGTCCATTTACTTTAAACTCCTTGCCATTGTCAGGATCTCTTATCTCGACGGCCCCATGAGGATAAGCAGTAACAACAATGTAAGGACCGGTCCAACGAGATCGAAGCTTATCCGGAAAGAGATGTAGTCGAGAATCGTACAAAAGGACTTTCTGACTTGGCATGAATGATTTCCGTAGAATATGTTGATCAGGAAACGCCTTCATCCTGTCCTTGTAAATTCTCGAGTTCTCGTACGCATCATTCCGGATTTCTTCAAGTTCATTTAACTAAAGTTTGCGTAGTGAGCCAGCGCTGTCTTGGTAAAGAATTTCTTCTTATCTTGTGACGTCCAATGTGTCGGTATGGAACCTGTAGCAAGATAATTGCTAATATCAGCGAACCAAGGTGAATGAGAGACTCTAAACAGTTGTTCATCAGGGAACATATCATTAAGGCGAGAAAGGTGATCGGCCACTACGTTCTCTACTCCCTTTTTGTCTTTAATTTTCAAATCGAATTCTTAAAGTAGAAGGATCCATCGTATCAGGCGGGGCTTAGAATCATTCTTAAAAAGAAGATACTTAAGTACCGCGTGATCTGTGTAGATGATGATCTTAGATCCAATCAGGTAGGATTTAAATTTGTCCAAAGTGAACACTACGTCTAAGAGTTCCTTTTCCGTAGTCGAGTAGTTCACTTGGGCAGGATTTAGAGTCCTACTTGCGTAGTGAATAACGTAAGGTCACTTATCTTTTCTCTGGCCTAGAACCGCTCCAAGAGCATAATCAGAGGCGTTCAACATAAGTTCAAAAGGAAGACTCCAGTCAGGTGGCTGCATGATAGGTGCAGTGGTTAACATGCCCTTAAGCTTAGTGAAAGCTTCTTGGCACTGCTCAGTCCACTCGTATGGTGTATCCTTTTGAAGAAGATTACATAAAGGACGAGAGAGGAGACTAAAGTCCTTTATGAATCGTCTGTAAAAGCCTGCATGTCCTAAGAAGGATCGCACGTCTCTGTTATTCTTAGGTGGAGGTAGGTTAGAGATAAGATCAATTTTTGCTTATCTACCTCGATTCCTTTGGACGAGATGATATGCCTAAGGACAATTCCCTTTTGAACCATACAATGACACTTCTCCCAGTTAAGTACCAAATTTTTTTCTTCACATCTTTTCATCACACATTTAAGACTTGCTAAGCATTTGCTGAAAGATGAACCAAAAATAGAGAAATCGTCCATGAAGACCTCTAGATGTTTCCCCACTATGTCAGAAAAGATACTCATCATGCATCGCTGAAAGGTGGTAGGGGCATTACATAACCCGAATGGCATCCTTCTATAAGTAAATGTACCATAGGGACATGTAAATGTGGTCTTTTCCTGATCCTCAGGGGCGATTTCAATCTGATTATAACCTGAATACCCGTCAAGGAAACAATAATAGGAATGACCAGCTAGCCTTTTCAGGATTTGATCAATGAAGGGTAAAGGAAAGTGGTCTTTCCTTGTGATGGTATTCAGCTTTCTGTAGTCAATGTAGATTCTCCAATCAGTAGTAACTCTGGTTGGCATGAGTTCATTATTAGCATTGGCTACGATGGTGATCCCGGACTTCTTAGGAACCACCTGAGTTGGACTCACTCATTGACTATCGGATATGGGGTATATGATCCCCACTTCCAATAGTTTGAGAACCTCGGCCTTAACCACTTCCTTCATGTTTGGATTCAGTCTACATTGTGATTGCCGAACAGCCTTTGCATTGTCCTCAAGATATATGCGGTGAGTACAAATCGATGGGTTAATTCCTTTGAAGTCCGCTATCGTCCATCCAAGAGCTCCCTTTGCTCAATGAGAGTAGATATCAGCATACTCTCCTGTTTTTTCTCCAGGTGGGCAGAGATCACCACCGGGTACGTCTCATCTTGACCTAAATAGACATATTTTAAATAAGAGAGCAAAGGTTTTAGGTCAAGCTTCAGTGGCTTGAGGTTAGACGGTAGAGGCACTACATCAGTTTGGGGAAACTCTTCAATTTGTGGCCTTCACTGGTTAACTTCAAGTACTGGTGCAGTATCCAGCATGGCATACGTCTCCCTAATTATATCATCGTCAAGATCATGGGAGTGGGCCAGACACATTTTTAGAAGATCAGAGGATAAGGTGAGAGGCGTTCTATCATCCACAAAAGAATCAATCATGTTAACATCGTGAAAATCGTCATCATCCTCTGAGTTGCTGCCGTTATTGAAAAAGATATTCGATTCCAATGTCAAATTTCTAAAGGACATAGTCATGACACCATTTCTACAATTGATAATTGCATTTGAAGTGGACAGGAATGGGCGACTAAGAATGACGGGAATCTGAGTGCTCGTGTCGTTGATGGGTTCGGTGTCCAAGATGATAAAATCAACAGGGTAGTAAAATCTATCAACCTGGACCAACACATCCTCGATGATCCCTCTTGGTACACGAACAGAACGATCAACAAGTTGTAGTATGGTTCGAGTGGGTTTTAATTCACCCAAACCCAACTGTTGGTAGACCGAGTAGGGAATCAGATTGACGCTTGCTCCTAAGTCAAGAAGTGTATGATCAATTCGATAGTTCCCGATTACACCTGATATGGTTGGGCAACCGGGATCTTTGAATTTTTGCGGCACATCTTATTTCAGGATGGCACTCACTTTCTCAGTCAAGGAGATCTTCTTTTGAACACTTTTCCGTCGTTTGGTAGTGCATAAGTCCTTTAGAAATTTAGCATATAAAGGAATCTGTTTTACAACATCAAGTAGAGGAATGTTGACTTTCACTTGTTTCAACACCTCCAAGATATCCTAAGAGTTAGAGAGACGTTTTGGTTCAACTAACCGTTGGGGAAATGGAGCAACTGGCTTTTCTAGAGGTTCCGGTTCAAATTTTTGTGGGGCACCACTAGATCCATCATTGTTATCGTCTTCTGGTTCTTGAGCCTTTTTGGGCCTAACCGGAAGGGTTTTATCAATAACCTTCCCACTCCTAAGAGTGGTGATGGATTTAGCATGCCCCATTTGATTTGAAGAGCTGGGATTACCTGTTTCGTATTGCGGTTTAGGATTGGAGATTGGTTGTGCAGGAAGCATCCCCTTTTCTATAGCCGTCATACATGAATCTATCTTTTGTATAAAATCCCGCATTATCTGCGTCAGCTCTTGCATAGAATTTTGAGCCGGTTCTTCTTGAGTCTCCCCTGATTTGGATTTTGATTGAAGAAACCTTGAGGGGTAGCAGTTTGTCCGTTTCTCCAACTAAAATTCAGATGATTTTTCTAGCCAGGATTGTACGTATTAGAGGGTGGTCCATTGAAAGATCTTTGATAGTTATTTACGACATTAGATTGTTCATTCAATACTTCTCGAAAGGCAGGTATTAAAGGACAATTTTCAGTAGTATGAATGTTGCAATCACAGATGCCGTAAACACTTTCATTAACCTTTTCCTTCTTTCCTTCCATGGCCTCAAATTTTCTGGTGAGATTGGCCACCTTAGCGTTAAGATCATCATCCTCTTTCAGGAGATATATTCCTCATTTTTCCCTTGAATGAGTCGGCCTAGACGTAGTGTTCGTCCTTGGGTAATAGTTCCATGATTGTGTTTTTTCAGCGAGACTATCGAGGTAATCCCATACCTCGTCGACATTTTTATTGATGAATTCTCCGTTACACATTGTCTCGACCATTTGGCGCATAGAAGATGTTAACTCATCATAGAAAAAATTCGTAATGCGCCATATTTCAAAGCCATGTTGTGGGCATGCATTAACCAGATCCTTGAACCTTTCCCAACATTGGAAGAATGTTTCATCTTCCTTTTGGACAAAGTTCATGATTGCTCTCCTGAGGGTAATTGTCTTATGATGTGGAAAAAATTTCTTTATAAATTCCCTCTGCATATCATTCCATGTGCCAATGGATCTAGGACGCAGTGAATGTAACCACATCTTGACTTTTTCTTTCAAGGAAAATGGAAAGAGTTTCAGTCTAATAGTATCCTCAGATACATTAGGAAAGTATAAGGTGCCTATGATTTCATCGAACTCTTTCAGATGTAAGTATGGTTCTTCAGACTCAAGCCCATGGAACTTAGGAAGGAGTTGGATAACCCCTGGCTTGATGTCCATATGTCCTGTATTCTCAGGAAAAATCATGCATGAGGGCGTACTCACCCCCGCCGGTTGTAAATAATCTCGTAAAGTATGAGGCGGGGGTGCCTGATGCACCTCATTCTCATCATGTACTTCCTCAACCCTTGGTTGGGGTAGTGCTTGAGATTGATTTTCAGCTATAACCTCCTCTAACTCAAGAGAATTCAAGTGGTGTCTAGTCCTGCGATGGACAGTTAACCCCTCAACTAATCCTCCTTCAGTCACGAGACGTCGAGTGTTGTCGCGTGCCCACTGGGGCATAAAACACACTCAGCCCTCAAATTCTAACTTAAACCTAAGAGAAAGGAAGAAGTAGAAATCTAGAAAATAAAGGGGAGAGATGGAAAAAAATTACCAAATTTGAAGTCCTAGGTTAAGATCCTGCAGAATAAACAAAACAAGTTAGTTTCTAAGAATAAAAAGTTCTAATTAAAAGTAAACTAATTTCTAAAGAAAAGAAGAAATTCCAAAGAAAGAGAAATTAGAAAGAGCTTACTAAATTAGAGGTTTCCTACAAAATAGAAAAATTGGATTAGTTCTAAAAATCAGATAGAATGAAGAATAGTAAGTTTAGGAAAAATTTCTAACAAGGAAAATAACTAAGCTTAGAATTAGAAAATTTTAAAAAGAAAATCTAATCTTAAACTAATCCTGAAACTAATTAATTTCAGAAAAGCATAACTGTCAGTCCCCGACAACGGCGCCAAAAACTTGTTCACTCCCCAAGTGCAGGGTTGTGATGTAGTAATAACTCGGTAAGACCGAGGTCGAATCCCAAGGGACTGAAACCTGTACGTATTCTAAAACTATTTAGAACTAGAACTAGGCTAAGATGAAATCTAATCTGATTGAATTTGAAGGAATACTGGTGAAATAATTATCTAAACTTGAGAGAAATCAGGAGAAAGGAACTAGGGATTCAGATGATCTACTTGTAGAGATCAGAGAATTCTTATGCTTTCTTTAAAAATCATGGAAATTAATTGAACTGTCATTGATCTAGTTTTCAAAAGATGGAAGGTATATGAATTAGAATGGATTCCATCACCAAACCATGCCTAAGAGACTATGGCAAACAACAGAATTACTAATTACCAACCAATCACACGTATGGAGGTTAGGAAGGGTACCGTCATCCGACCATGCCCAGGAGACTATGGTGAACAACAGAACGTCCTGACGTTATAAACATAGAAGGGAAGGAAATATTCAAAGCCATTGCAGACCCATTGTAATTTCAGTCACAACAGACCATTAAAGACTAAAAAATTTCATTAATAAAACCAAAATCAATCATCAGTTCAATCTTAAATAAAAGGAATAAGCAAATTCTCTCCCATCATGCTACAAGCTTCACCTCTTAGCCCTAGCTAAGAGGTTCAGCCCACCATGATGGGCCTAGATCTCACTAATTTAATAAAAATAAATAAATTAAAAACGTCCCTGTTTCTCTCTCCACTGTTCCTAGCTTCACGTCCAAGATGCCTCAGCCGTGAATTTGCTTCACGTCTCCAATCTCCAGCCGTGAATTTCCTCCCCTCTGTTTCTCCTTCTCTTTTATAGCCTACGTGAGGCAGTGCGTAAGAGCCGATCCTGTTTCCCGTAGTAAGAAACGCATGGCCTACGTAACTCACTTATGTTGATTCTTGGAAGGGTCCATGAACAGGTTTTAACGAGAAATCCACGTCGTCCTTTAATTTCAGGATGAAAAACAGGTTAGGAAAGGTGGGTTTGTTTCAAACTTGGAGTGGCCCATTGTACCAGATCCTGTCGCCGTCCGTCTTACTTTTGAACGGCAGAAAACCGATATCCTTTGTCTTCTTCAATTCTGTCATCTAAACGTGGATGAGAGGGACCAAGGGACTCTCATGGACGGTCTAGATTAGACCGATGGACCCTGATGGTGGCCCACAACATTTTTACGTAAGCTCTATTGCGAAACAGAGCTTACGTACGTGACTATGATGATCAGTGGGCCCCTTTATCAGATTCTACGGAGAAATCCACTCCGTTCATTGTGATCCTCTCTAAAAAACAGTAAGAAATGACTATTTTTTATTAGATTCTGTTTGGCCCACTGATGTTTTGCTTCCGCCGTCTATCCTACGTTTGACGGTGGCAATCGCATGATAGCATGCATGGGGTGAGAAGGTCAACATGGATAGGGGCATAGCCACCCCCTAGACACAATGAATGGGTTGGATCGTGCATTTGGGCGATGGGTGGGGCCCACAGTGAGAAACTGGCGGACGCTGGTGCGTCCGCTGGTGCTTTTTTTTTTTTTTTGAATTGAAGAAAATGGAGTCGGTCAGCATGTGCTGACCGACTTTGAGAATTTTAGTGCACGGCTGGTGCACTTATCTATCGTGCACACGTGATGTAAATGAGGTCCTTTGAAGATGTTCATGAGAAATCTGCTCCGTCCATCTGTATTGTCTTCTCATTTAACGCGTTGATACCAATTTTGAAGCATATCCAGATATCAGGTGGGCTCCAGATGGACGATTTGTGGGCTGATCTAGCCATTGGGACACTTCCACAGGGATCGAACGGCTGAAATTTGACGTGTACGGTTAATTTATGGTCCCTTGACCCTGTATGAAGTTTCGAACCGAACGGATGGTGGGAACCCTGTGATCTTGCATTCTGGCTGACTTTCGGGCCACTTGAACTTCAGTTTCCTGATTTTCTCAGATCTCTGCCATGTAAATTCGTCGATCTTGGTTTCATGGAGTTCGTCCCTTACCTTGGTGAATTCTGAGCGTTAAATCCATACTTTAAACACCTTATTTCAGTCCAAGCTCGTAATTACACCTTGCAGCACAAACACGGTTAAAACGGGCCATTAAACAGTATCTTATTCATAAATCTAGGCAATAAATGGGGTCTAATATGTATTATTTGACCCTCAACAACCTTGAGTATATCTTGATAGTGCATAAGGGCGACGAGTCTTATTGCAGTATGTGGGATATAACTAGGCCTGTATTGATAAGGTGATGGGGGAGAGGAGCAACGATTGCGCGCAACAGCCCTGGTAGCCCTTGCAGTGACCTAGAACCGTAACATCATATGAGATTATCTCGAACTGACGACCTGTCATGCCCCAAACCCGGAAATCGGATTCATAAGAATCCCGATTGCCGAATCCGGTGCCGACAGCCTCCGTAGTACCCCATTCTCTGCTCCTAGCATTCATATGCCAGATTTTGATCCTGGGGTCCTACAAGGAGGATTTTATATATATATATATATATATATATATATATATATATATATATATATATATATATTTTAAAATGTACATTTAACTAGTAATAAGCATAACCACAAGATTACCCAATTCACAACGGCAACATCGTCATCACATATCCACTAATATAATCATTTGAATACAATACTGAAAGGGAAATAGATTAATAGAGAATCAAGCTCCAGAAGACCACCACACGCTCCAAGCTCAACACTGCTGTAGCCTAACATTACCTGCACGCATCTATCGTGCATAAGCTTAAGGAAAGCTTAGACGGTGGTGTAAGTGTGTGCACAAGGTAAGTGCTGATGATTCAATATAATGACATAATCATACAATACTGAAAATACTGGTAATTCATAATTCGTACATCATCGGAATAAGCAGAATTACTGACAAGATCATGAATTACTAGAGGAAGGATAAATACTGACAAGTCCATAAGTCAATAAATATCAGGATACGCAATATAGAACAGTTATGCAAGAAAGAATTATAAAGAGCTAAATATCAGATGCCGAGGATGCAATGCAATATACAAATCCTGTTAAGTCTATCTAAGCCATATAAGTGCAGAAATATAGCAACCCAAAATGCCATATGCCTGCGGATGTAATACAATATGAGATGCGAATGAAATGACCATGCTAGAGTGTGAAGTCAGGATGATAGTACGTAGTATCGCAGGCTACGGGGTCCACCATAATGGACTTCTATCCAAACCAGTCCCATACCTAAATTTGGATAGTCAGACTCAACGTGGTAAACTCCTGATATCAGGTTGGTCGCGCGCCCAACCGAAATCCTTGCCATAACGAAGGTACACAACAATTAGTTGCACACCACCAGCCCGAGTAGATAGTGAATGAATGAATGAATGAGCATGCAACTCCTACTCGATAAGTCCACATGTCAGTACGGTTCCTCTCTGAGAAATCACCGAGGTCTATTACACTCCAAATGGAACTGCCGCTCTCCCTAGCCGCACAATCTAAGTGAGCGTAAGAAACCTCACTATCCGCCTAGCCAATAGTCTGTCAATACCTATCCAGCACGTCGATAGCGGACCCATTCTATGAGCTGGTCAAACTCAGCTTAGGTTTGCCCCCTGCGCTCGGGCGGGTAAGGCCGCACCCCCTTCCAATTGATCACGACACAGTGGAGAGCGCAACCATCTGGAATCCTCACTTAACACTCATCAACCCACTCGGTCTAGACGTTGAAGCATCCTCTGGTACCAAGAGGGTGTTTAGGGATTTTCACCCAGGGCCATCTATAGCAGCCCAATTCTCGAACAGATTTCTGGTGTCCCATCCGACCATCCACGATCTGTCTAAGGACGTCAAATCCCAGATTGGCCAAAATTCGGGGTGTTACAATCTACCCCCCTTAAAACACAATGTCGTCCCCGACATTGGCGAAAGGCAAGGAGTACTTTCTCTAAGGAAGGTTCAAATCCTATTTAATAACCTAATCGTACATACACCCTAACTCAAATGTTTCGATCCTGGGCCAGTGGGAAAGAGGCCAACCGCTCTTCCGCTGCGCCACTTTGATCGAACGGTAGCGTTAACTAATCTAACTGGATTGGACTTAATTTCTTCTACCCCCCTTAAAACTTGGTTTTACTTAAGGTTGAAGAATATTTGCATCGATCAGTATATCGGAACGAGGTGCAACTTAGGGGCTATCCTTAACCTAAAATGGAAACAGCCTTTCTCTATATGGTCTTCCATGCTAATGATGCGTTCTATGGCATTGGTATCTATGATCATAGAGATGAGCCTAATATCTATTGTGGTTAAGGTCAGGGGCAGGTATGAGTTGGTGGCAAGATGCCTAATTCTCTACTGGCTTTAAGTCCTCGCCATTTCCCAAAAGGCAATGTGATCCCGTTTGGTTGTAGGTGGTTGGGCCATCACAGAATAAAGGTTATGTAGTAGGTCTGAGCCGGATACATAGACTTTCTGTCTAGCTAGAACAGAAGATTTATTGTATCAATTCTTAATCCGAGTCGATGCCGATCTTCTGCTTGATCAGAGCATTGGATTTATTGGGAACCACTAGGATTAAGAAGTCGATTCAAACCGCGAATACATCGCGTACATGCAGTTCCTTTACTCTGCGTTCCCGAATGCAATAAACCCTTTGGGATGGCAATTCTAAGGGGCGTGCTAGTCCATTCTAAGTTCAATCTGAGGGATTTATAAATGTTCCCTGAGAGTGAATGGTTCCTTCCTATGGGCAACAACAGAAGTCTATAAGTCATAAGGGGATCTGTCGAAGGAATAAGGTTCTACTTCAACCAAATCTAACCTACAAGTCCTTAGCATATACAGGCTGTACACTACTTAAGGTAACGAGTAGGCTAGTCTGTATTTCATTCGCTATAATTCAAGACCTAAGCCTATACACTAGACGGTTTCATACCATCTCTAATACAGGGAATTGCTCTATCGCTTAGGATCAAAATTGTCTAAATGGAATTGGATTTCTTATGTCGTCAGACCCTTCAAATCTAGGAGTGCTAACACTAGAACCAAAACACCTAGAGCCTATGTGGCCGGTAGCGCTTAGTGGTATTAAATGGAACTGCATTCCTAGTCCCATGGCAGGATTGGATGTGGTATGCTTGGTAGGAGGGTGGGTGGGGATAAAAATTAATTTGTAGGCTGGATCTCAGGGAGTTATAATACTCCCAATCTAGGGACAATATTTTATAGTGAAATGAAACAACATGCATTCCATTCGACAAATTTTGGCTATATTAAGCCCAAACCACAACACAAACACATTTTTCTACCTAACAACAAAACAACACAGAAATTTCAACAGTAGTCAAACAAGCTAAAGGGCAACGACATAGATGCCTAATTCTACCAAAGGACTTCTACTAGGGTCCCGACTGACCTTCTTGAATACTATCAAGTTCAATACTGTCAGTTGCCCATTAGAGCTCTATCGGCCATGTGTTTTCAATACTTCTCAAACGGAGAAAGTTGAGAAATGGGATTTGAGGTTAGCATGATTCTGAGACCCAAAAAGGGGGTAAAGGCTCAAATAAAAGGGACATGAGAGAGAGAACGATGGAAAGGGAGGAAAAAGGCTGAAACAGCCTTAACAATAACCATGGAAAATGGAGGAAATGCGAAGAAATGGTCGCCCAAAGGGACAGAATGAAATCTAGGCGTTGTAGAGGGATGCTTCAAGCTTCCCTAGGATGTATTTTCAGAAAGAAATGAAAATGAAAAAGGGGAATGGAGCACCTCACGATTTCAGCTCGATTTTGGGGTTTTAGGAGCTCCAACGGATGAAATATTCAAGAGGGAGGGCTGCCAACTTCAAAGGAATGACGGAGGGTGGTCGTTTTTGGCAGGGAATGGATCTAGGGTGGTTTGGAATCATGAATTTTTGGGATAGGGCAGCTGAAAACGAAAATGGGGCTAGGGGAGGGGCTGTTTGTGAAGGAAGTACCCATATTTGGGGTTTTCTTGGGGTGGGAGGTGCATAGGGGTGATGTGGACCCTGTTTAAGGGGGTGCACCCGAAGGACGGCCCCATCGGAGCTCGCCGGCCGGCGATGCATCGCCGAACCGGCGATGGCATCGCCGGTGAAGTTGCAAACTGGCATCTGAGGCCATATGGGATGGATTCCTCTTGCCCTAGGGATTCCAAAAAGGTATGGTGCACACTCTAGTTCATTGTAGATTGCCCTAGGGAGGCCAATACATTTTTAACATCCATTCGAGGATTTTTGGGTCCAATCTTCAATCCCGAATACAAAACCCTATCATGCAGCATATGATTTTAGGGTAGAAGGATCTATTACATCCATCTAAACCATTAGTTGCTAAAGAAAGTGAAGTTAGAATGGCCTTATGGCCATTTTTCATGAAATTTTACTATTCACTGTAAAATTTTGTGAAAGTACTAATTTGTGTTATTTTCATATTATGTTTGATGCCTAATACGAAATGGATAAGAAATAATTGAAGATTGGGGTGGTGAGAGGAAGAATTTCGAAGATTTTCGGTGAAACGGGGTTTTTAAGCCCTGACGATTGAATACAGGAGTCGTGGTTGTCCCACGGCCCAAGGATTCACATTAATGGTTTAGAATTGTTCAAAGAATAGCTCAACCCACTTACCTACAACCTAGGAGCTATTCGGGTTGCTCTACGCGACCCTAGATGCGATACGGACTCGATCACGCGATTGAAATGAATAGGCTCCGCCTATTGACGAACCTGGGATCCTAAAAGTGTTTCTAGACCCTTCTCGCACCCACCTAAGTCAAAGGAAGCGACAGCGTACGTCGCGTGACCATAACCCAGGCCCGGTTTAATCCAAATCATGCTCTGATACCATCTGTAACATCCCGAAAATCGGGGGGTCGAGCAAAAACCCAACTCCCGAGTTCCAAAATGTTATTCATGCAACATAGATATGTATGTTTGAATGTTGTCTGTGATAATGTATTAAACATGAGTGAAATTAAGCCAGAACAGCATATCATACTCCAGAGACAGTTAAATTAACCAGCGGAAGTCTGTAAAAGTATGTATAACTTATATAAACCATTGTATGTCTCCAGAGTGTGAACATGTTACCAGGTTATATACATACATGTATTCTTCAAAAGTAACCAAAAGAATATACATGAGTGCTCTAAAAATATAAAATGACAAGTGTCAAGGTATTTAAGCAACCTCCCTGTAATCCCGTCAATCAGAACACGCATAAAGGAGGGATCCTCCTCATCATCATCAAGTCCAGCTCCGCCTCATAGGCCGCGCCATCATCTGCAATCACAAAAGGGTCTGGTGGGTGTCCAGGAACACCGTCCCGTAACGTGGGAGTGAGTAGCTAACTCAGTGGAATATTAGAGCAAGGATTAACATGTTCTCAAATCAATCACGCGATAATAGTAAAGCAATAAATCAAACAATCCTATACTGTTGTTAATGCAATTATGACATGACGTGATGTATGCCCTCACTGACGATCACCCTCATGCGGCAACATCTTACGACCGCGGCATGCCGCACTCCCTCAAGTGCTCCACATCTTCCAGGCACATGCAATGTCATGGTGATATGATTACCGAGTTGTTATTAGTCCTTTTCATACAGCAATATTGGGAAACTAAGGTACCTCCCTTATATCAATCCCAACACAGATCCTGTCTAGGGTCGTCACTCCTAGTAATCTCATACGATGTATATTTTGTAGGTTGCTGCAAGGGCTGCCAGGGCTGTTGCACGCACTCGTTGCTCCGCTCCCCCATCACCTTATCAATACAGGCCTACGGTACTCTACTGCTACGGAAGGATCGTCGCCTCCCGTAGACTCAGAATATGCTCGCGGTCACTACAAAGGGCTGCCAGGGCTGTTGCTCGCACTCGTTGCACCGCTCCCCCATCACCTTATCAGTGTAGGCCGACAGCAAGAATATAGTGTCCCATACCACCATAATCTGCTCACGAGTCGTAGGTGCTCACTGGTCACTACGGGGAGGTTTGTGGCCCCAGCGTAGGCCGACAGCTCGACCACGGTGTCCCATACCACCATGCCCGGCTCATGAGTCTTCGTGGATCAAGGTACCATGGTTAACAGGGTTTACAATGGTAAGTTCAGTACCCTAGGTTCAAGCAGTTATGACTCATACAAGGTGAACATACATCAGCCAGTCGGGTTACTTGACGGGCTCGACTGGCGCGATCGCATCTCAAGTCGAACGACATGAAGTGCGTAAAACACTTCGCGTGGCCTAACCACTGCCGCCAACTCTAAACACGAATCACATTCATCGACGCGTCGTTCGTGGCTATGACCAGTCAGCCACGAATTCGCTCGGTTACCGACTGCCTGGACTAAGTCTAGTCCCACACATCCATGAAATCACATTAACAATATATGCAAAGGTTTTTGGAATTGAAATGCAATCATGTGAGCATGTTAACACATGTTATAACATTCAACTTAAGCAAATCTTCAAACACATACATTCCATGCATGTAATGGAATCATGCATGTGGTCAACATGTAGGAAATCATTTAGGTCAGCATATTAATCAAGAAATCATTCTCAAACCACTACATAACATCATTTAATTCAATACATACTAATACAAGCATTTATACAAACACATACACTACACACTTAAGTCTACATATAGCATGTCGACCCAAAGTGCGCAACTAGGCGAATCTCTTCGCCAAACTAATTATACACGCATTTCTAACTTCCTAATGCGACAACAAACCATGTCAATCACATCAGCAAAATATGAATGTAAACTGTACTTCCTACAAATGACTAAAATGCCCTAAATCTCATATTCTTCGTTAATTTACGAAACAGGAAACGGAGAGCATTTTGTACATGTCAAACGGCGTTGCCGTCAAGAATCTACTATTAAACGACATTGAAAGCTTTGGAAACAGTCAATCAAAGCGTCTAATATCCGCACCTTATGTCTTGTAGACTCGGAAATTGAAACAGAGCGTATACGCTTCGTCTACGGCGAATAGAGAACCTGATTTACGAGATCCATAAGCTACATCGCTATGGAAACAAGGGAAACTCAAATCAACAACTATTTAGGGTATTTACTTACCTAGAAAAGCGGAGAAATCACCGGCAACGTGATTGAGTTGCGTTGCTTAGGCACTTGCAACAGGTAGCACAAGCGGCAAGGAATTCTCCTCCAATCTCCCTCACAAACTCTCACCTTTTCTCTCTCCCAATCTAGGGATTTTTGCAAATTCGGATGGGAGAGAGGAGTGAGGGTTTTAACCCCTTTTATAAGCCTAAACATGCCCAAAATAGGCTCCAAGTCAAGGTATACTTAAAGTATATCCAAATCGGGGCTCTTTCGGTCCAAAAGAGCATTTCTGGAGGTCCCCTGGCCAAATGCGGTCGGACTTAAGCTCGTGCATACTGGATCTAGCACGCATCCAGATTTCAGGCCGGTAGGGTTCCCAGATCGCACGTGGCGGCCCAGTTTCAGTTTAACGGTCATCGCACCAAGATCAGGCCTATAAGTCTCGTGATATGTAATAGAAATTTTTCCTGATCCAAGGGTGTAATTTGGCTGTATTCTGACGGTCAGAATGCTTAATACTGATGCATCAAATTTGTGTGCCAGATTTGAATTTGAAATTCCAACTATGTCCCTATTCACACTCTCTTCGGTCCGGGCTCAATGAAATAGCCTGTGATCGTCAGTTGGACTTGAAATTCGAAACGATTGCCAAGCCCAGCTAAGTGGTCATAACGGTCTAAGATGGTAGGCATCTGACTTACGACGCGCGGTCTAGATCCAATACAAAGTTTCAAGGAGGTCCCGAGAACAAACCTGCTTAGAGTTTGGTCCGAGGTTTTAGAGCATTATAGCACCATTGGTTCCACTCGCTTTGGGCCTTGTAGAACGTATTTAAAGTAATCAGGGACTGTTTCCCAGCCACTCAAACGTTGCGCTAGCTAACTTATGCTTAGTTTCTAAAGAAATTTATCCTAAGTGGTTTCTTTGGCTATGGAATTGGGTTCTGAACGATTTTTCAGGTGTTTTAATTGACCCACTGTCTAAGGACGTCAAATCCCAGATTGGCCAAAATCCGGGGTGTTACAATATATATAAGATCATGTACATCTGGTGGGTCCCACGTGGGCCCACCACAATATATTTGTATTACACACACACACACACACACACACACACATATATATATATATAAAGTATTTTATATATACAAATCGTCCAGTGTCTAGGGAGTCTGGACGCTAAGACGGACGGTCAAGATTTAAAATCCATACAGTGGCTGGGGTCCACACATGATGAATGGTGTGGATATAAAACATACCTCATGATCGGTCCCACACCACGTGTGGATACCAAACACACCTCATGATTCAGACCCTCTGTTCGGTTGACGTGGGACCACCAGCAGGTGAATGGTCACATGATGATCGGGCCCACGGTACTTGTAGGTGTCCCAACGTCCATTAAAATAGATGGACAGCTGGGATGTAAAATATATACATGAAGGTGGGTCCCGTCCCACACGTATAGCATGTGTGGTATGGCTCCACATTTGCCAAATGAAAGGACGGTTTGAGTATTGCACATACCTCAGGATGGGGTCAGTGTCTGCACTGCAGCAGGGTGCTGCTGGAAGGTGTAGATGCAGAACACGTGCATCAACGGGTAGGGCCCACCGAATACAGGTGGATGACGTATATAAAACACGTACATCAAAGTGTTCTCCACTGTCCAGTGATGGAAATCATGTGTGGGCCCCACGTTCACTAGCAGGGACTGGACGACCTTGGACAAAACGCATTTACCATGGCCGGTCTTACGAATGGACAAATGGCGTTGGTTAAACAAATATATCACGTGGGCTCCACAGCCCTTGCTGACCTATGGCTGGACGTAATGTATACAACACATACAGCGTGTTGGGTTCCACCGTCCACCTGACGGTGTGAATAAAACACATACATCCTGTGGGTCCCACGTTGGGCCCACCATAATGCTTATCTTACATCCAACCCATTAATTAGGTCACGCGAACCTGAATGAAGCGGAAAAATAAATTTCATAGGGAACCAAAACTCCCGTGACACCCAAAACGGGTTTCAATGGCAACCGTTCACTCACACTGTTCCTTGTGATGTGGGCTACCTGAGCTTTAGATAGTGCCTATTTTTGTAGGGGGCCCACTTCAAGAAGGGGCCCACCCAATGAACAGTTCGGATGATAAAAATACATCATGGTGGGGCCCATGGCTAGGACTGTGGTCCCTGACCCGTTCTCCTACACAGCAGGACGCTGCTGGCGTCCTTTGATGGTAACCAGCAGCAGCAGCTGCTGCTGCAATTATATATTTTTTTAAAAAAAGGGTTTTTCCATGGTTTTTCTATGGTGGGGTCCACATCAGGTGAATCCGACCCACCCAATGGATTCTATAGTCCATAACTAATCCATCAAACCCAATATTGGGTATGTAGAAAAATTCAAATCAATTTAAATAGTGAAAATCGTTGTTTTCTATGCTATGGCCCGCCTGAGAGTCAGATTGGCTCCATTTTTTGGCTCAACGCCTAAAATGAGCTAATAAACGGAATGGACGGCTTGGATTAGAAACATATGTCAGGGTCGGGCCTGCATGGTGCCCCTTCCTAAAAAGCCTTAAAACCCTTTTTTTTTCTTTTTCTCTCTTGCAGACGGTGCACCTCACTGTTTCTCACTCTTCAGCGAACACGCCTAGCGACGTCCAACGTTCGCATACCCACATTAATCAACGTGGGTCCCACGTAGACGTAGCCACCCCACACGGCAAGGATGAAATACATTAATGACAGTGGGGTCCACATCTACCAAGCTGATATTTGTTATTTTCCTCCATCCTAGCTGGCCTAAAATGGGCAACAAGACGGGCCCCATTCGCGGGACGTCCAGAAAATTTGGACAGTCTAGATTGTCGATCAGGTGGGCCATACACACATATCTTCATATCATGAAAAGAAATAAAGAGAGGAGAGAGGAAGAAAGAAGGATCTAACCATAGAAGACACCCACCTTAAGATCTCTTCTTCCTTCTTCTGCCAATGCGATCTAGAGCTCGAATGGATGGACTTCAACAGTTGAGATCGAACTTGGACAGTGGAAATGGAAGGTAGGAAGGTGGGCCACCCTAATTTCTCTCCCATGGAAGCCATGGATGGTTGCTTGGAGAGAATGAGGGAGAGGGAGTGAGAGAGAGAGAGAGAGAGAGAGAGATTGAAAGAGAGATGGGTGAGTGATGTGGTGGGTGTACTTTATGTAAGAGAGTTTGACTTTGGGGTTACTTGGGGATGGGGTTATACTTTGACATGAGATGTGATGTGGTACTTGATTGATGTGATATGATGTGATTAATTTAAAAGATTGTCTTGGGTTTGCAAATACGTGGTGTTTTCTCGAACTGAACGCGGGCCCACATCTCTTGCACTGGGTATCGCCTCGGCGTGCGAGATGCGGCATCGGAACCGCGGTGACGACGCTGTCACTAGGGTACAAGTCTCGGGTTGAGTCGACTCGAGTTAATGACATGTGAATCAGGGTCATGCGCAAATACTGGTTAAGGGTAGTGGTTGCTGGGATTCGATCGGAAAGACCACGAAAGTCTACTGAACGATACGGTCTAGGATACGGGTCTTACACCCAGTGAAGCTACTGGGGTGGTGAACTCGGTTAGTTTTATGCACAGGGTTGGCCACGGTAACTCTTTAGAGTTCACAGAGCTCGCAAGGCTACCTTTGGGGGTACCAAATCCATGGTTATCAGTCCATCGATGAATAGGTTTAAGCCCTTCCTCATGAGTTAGTACAAAAATCGAACCATAAATCTGGGGGGTCTTATGCATGGTTGGCCTATCTAAAGCTCACACTACAGCCATCATTTTCTTCGTCTGTAAGGTTGGGCCCATTCACGGGAGAGCATTGTCCTCCATTCCTCGTGACGCTGCCGGAAAGCTATACAGACGGCATGGGGGTTACGCTGACTGGCCATTTAAGGACTTTTGGTACTTTGGGTTTTGGTCAAATTTTGGCCCTTTAACTTTTGGTCAACTTTTGGCCCTTTGGCTTTTGGTCATTGGCTCCGTCAGCTGCCCGCATGGGTGTTCGTACGATGGCCTTCACGGGATTTTTAGGGCCACTAGTTTCTCACCACTGCCTGAATGACGATCTTGATAGGTCTCATGCACAGCGGGCCATTGGCTTGACTGGGATGCCTTAAATGATTATATGTCTTATGCATAGCTGGTCCCTTTTAAGATTTATCCTTTTAAGACTTAACCTTTTTTTTTTCGGGACTTGGCTAGACTGCCTTTTTATGATAAGCAACTATCGCTGTCACCAATTTTATATGCAGTTAGCTATATAATTTATTCTACTGTTAACAGATGGTTGATCAATAATTGACATTTCGCTGCTGCTGATAATGTCATAAGGACTTTTGTATCATGTTTAAAATAATGTATCAGCTTAGAGATTATGACAACTTTGATAAGCGATTGATCGGCGACAGTGATAGTTGCTCTCCTTTTATTTTATAGTCATTGATACCTGGTGAGATAGAAATCTTTGGCGTCGGCGATCATCATCAATGCTTGATAGCAATCGTTATCGCTTGACAGCGATCATCAACACTTTTCATTTGGCGATGACTTAATATGTTGTCTTAAAATGCCTTAGAAGACGATGATAGGTATTTCCAACTGAAATTGACACACCATAACTTCTGCTAATGTCTTCAATTATACTGTAACACCCCGAAAATCAGGGGTTGGGTAGAAACCCAACTCCAGAGTTCCAGAACGTCACTTATGCAACATAGATAATGATAAATGCATGTTGTCTATAGGATGGCATTAAACAAGATGGAGACTAAGCCAAAACAGCATATCATACTCCAGAGACAGTTAAATTAGCAAGCGGAAGACTGTGATAAATACATAAAATATATAATCAATTGTAAGCTTCCAGAGTGTGAACATGTTACCAGGTTAATTAAATACATGTATACTCCAAAAATGGAAAGAAAAGAATATACATGAGTGCTCCAAAAAATATAAAATGATAAGTGTCATGATGTCTAATCAACCTCCCTGTAATCCCGTCGATTAGATCACACATAAAGGAGGGATCCTCCTCTTCATCATCAAGTCCGGCTCTGCCTCACAAGCTGCGCCATCATCTGTAATTATAAAAGGGTCTGGTGATGTCTGGAACACCATCCCGTAATGTGGGAGTGAGTAATTAACTCAGTGAAATCATAGGGCAAAGATTAACATGTTATCAAATCAATCACGCGATAATAGTAGAGCAGTCAATCATACATTCCTAGATACTGTTGTCAATGCAAGCATGAGATGACATGATGGATGCCCTCACCGACATACTCCCTCATACGGCACTATCTCACGCCTGCAGCATGCTTTCTTCCCACAGTGCTCCACATCTTCCAAGAACATGCAATGCGATATGAATAATGATTATCGAGTTATTATTAGTCCTTTTCATACAGCAGGATTGGGAATCTAAGGTACTTCGCTTATATCAATCCCAACACAGATCCTGTCTAGGGTCGTCACTCCTAGTAATCTCATACGATGTTATATTTGTAGGTCGCTGCAAAGACTGTTGCTCGCACTCGTTGCTTCTCTCCCCCATCACCTTATCAATACAGGACTATTATATCCTTAAGACTACATCAGGACTCGTCAACCCCATGCGGTGTCAGGGTAAACTCAAGGTCACTACAAAGGGCTCGTCACCTAATCAGTGTAGGTCGACAGCAAGAATATAGTGTCCCATACCACCATAATCTGCTCAGAGTAGGGTGCTCACTGGTCACTATGGTGAGGTTTGTGGCCCAAGTGTAGGCCGACAGCTCGACCACGGTGTCCCATACCACCATGCCCGGCTCATGAGTCTTTATGGATCAAGGTACCATGGTTAACAAGGTTTACAATGATAAATTCAGTATCCTAGGTTCAAGCAGTTATGACTCATGTAGGGTGAACATATAATGGCCAGTCGGGTTACTTGACAGGCTCGACGAGTACGAGCGCATCTCAAGCTGAACGACATAAAGTGCATGAAACACTTCATGTGGCCTAACCACTGCCGCCAACCCAAAACACGACTCGCATTCATCGACGCGTCCTTTGTGGTACATAGAAACCAACTACGAATTCAATCAATTACCGACTGCCTGGACTAGGTCATAGCCCCAAGCATTTGTGTATCAACATTAGTAAGCATATGTGAGTAACAGAAATGAAATACAACAATGTAAGCATGTTGACACATGTTATAACATACAACTTAAGGAAATCATCCAACACATGCATGTCATATATATAATGAAATCAATACATATAGCCAACATGATGGAACTCATTTACATCAGCATATTACTTGAGAATTCAATCTCAAAACTCATTCACAACACCATCTACACAATACATATTGATACAAACATTTATACAAACACTTAGCCTACACACTTTAGTCTACATAGCATATGTCGACTCAAAGTGCACATTTGGGCGAATCTCTTCACCCAACTGATCATACACGTATTTCTAATATCATAACATGATAAATTTATATGTCAAGCATTTCAGCAAAATACAGTCGTATACAGTATTTTCTATAAATGCCTAAAATATCCTAAATCTCATATTTACCGTACATTTATGAAACGGAAAATGGACAGCATGTTGTACATGTCAAACGGCGTTGCCGTCGATAATCTACTATTAAACGACATTGAAAGCTTTGAAATCAGTCAATCAAAGCATCTAAAATCCTCACCTTTCACCTTAGACGTGTATCGATTCGAATAACACGTATACGCTTCGTCAATGGCGTAACGGTGACCTAATGCACAAGATACGTAAGCTACTTCGCTATTGAATCAAAGGAATCCCTAAATCAGCAAGTGGTTAGGGTTTTTCTTACCTATGAGTGCGTTGGAATCGTCGGGAAAGTCATTAGAGTGCGGTGCTTTGGCACGTGCAAAAGCTGCAGCAAGTGGCGGGAATTCTCTCCCACTACTCTCTCAAAATCTCTCACTTTCTCTCTCTCAATCTAGGGTTTTATCAAAATTCGGATGGGAGAGATATGAGAGGATTTCAAGCCCTTATATAGGTGAAAACTTCACCAAAACAGACTTGGGAACAAAGTATACTTGAGTTATAACCAAATCGGGACTTTTTCGATCCAAAAGAGTGTTTCGGGAGGTTCCCTGGCTGAACGCGGTCGGACTTAAACTCATGGTCACTGGATGTTGTCCACACTAAGTTTTCAGACCGGTAGAGTTCCCAGATCGCACGTGGCGGTCCAATTTCAGTTCAGCGATCATCGCACCTAAATCAGGTCTACAGGTCTCATGATATGAAAGAAATTTTTTTTGATCCGAGGGTGAAATTTGGCTGAATTTTGAGGGTCAGAACGCTTAATAATAACACGCAAAGACTCATGCCAGATTTGGATTAAAATTTCCAAATCTAACCCATTTCTCACTCTCTTTACTCCAGGCTCAATGAAATAGCCTCAGAGCATCGGTTGGCCTTGATTTTTGAAATGATTGTCAAGTCCAACAAGGCGGTCGCAATGGTCTAAGATTGTAGATATCAGACTTTCGATGCGCGGTCTAGATCCAATACAAAGTTTCAAAGGGTTCCAGAGAAAAAACCGGTTTAGAGTTTGATCCTGGATTATAGGGTATTGTAGCGTCCTTATTTCTACAAGTTTTGGGTCTTGCAAAATGTATTTAAAGTGTTCAGGGACAATTTCTCAGCTACTCTAGCGTAGTGCTAGCTAACTTACGCTTAATTTCTAAAGGAATTAATCCTAAGTGATTTCTTTGGCTTTGGAATTGGGTTCTGAGAGGTTACCAAGGTGTTATGGTTAACCCATTGCCTAAGGACGTCTAACCCTAGGTTGAAAAAAATCCGGGGTGTTACATATACCCATCTGTTTATCTGTATCATTTGTCTGTATTGTTCACAATATACCAGTTTGATGGTGATATCAATTTCAGGTAAAATTTTGTAGAGCTCGCTTGATGGCGCTCATCTTCCTCATCCTTCTTCTTTTTAATGAGAATATTTGTTATCATATGATCTTGATATGCTTGTGAACTTCTTCCTTATTCATTCCATTCATCTTGCCCCCTTTTGATACAGAATTATTATTCTGATAATTTTCTAAATCAAAATCACTAGCGCTTTAGGAGCAATTCCTTCTTGACAACGCAAGTATAGGCCAACATGGGCTTCTATTTACTCCTTTGAAGTACACCTCTTTTATTAAGTATAACTTATCTCATTTGACCTTGAGCTTGCCCCCCCGATATGATTGTGACTACTGTTAGAGATATACTCGTTCTTCTTGGAGATATTGAGGTAGTGCATTTCTGCAGAAGACTGCATGACTGTGATCATATTTGTTGATTAGTTTTCCCCCAACC
This sequence comes from Magnolia kwangsiensis, assembly GCA_037074715.1. Lineage (NCBI taxonomy): Eukaryota > Viridiplantae > Streptophyta > Magnoliopsida > Magnoliales > Magnoliaceae > Magnolia > Magnolia kwangsiensis. The sequence goes on along the minus strand of CM073572.1, from coordinate 98,168,942 downwards.
CTTGAAATTTTCTTCGCTTATCCTGATTGATCCCAATAGGGATGTGAATTCCCTTCCCATGGTTCAAGCCGTTGGGTTCTTCATAATCAAAAACCATGTTTTTCATAATCTTCTTACTTGCCGGACTATACTTTTGAAGGTCTTGCGACGTAAACCTACCATGGTATACATTGTTTTGAGTCTCTCCTCTTGTCTTTATTTCTCCCGAAACATAAAACTCTATTGGCTTAGGGTATTTTTTGCTCGCCTTGACTTGAAATCTTCCTGGAGCGGCTGAAAATGGTCTATTCCTTTCAGCATACGGCAGCGGCACTGTATAATTAGACTGTAATATTTTTAACTGTTCAGATGACAGCAAGGTTAATGGCGGTTGTCCTGGCTTACTTAGATGTTTCGGCACAAAATAGAATTTTTTATTTATTTTCATGGTTTCAGATGGTCCTGCCTTTTCCGCTTTTTCTGTAATTGCGCTCTTTTGAACGTCCTTCAAGACCCTATTCTCATCATTACTTATCTTTTGTATAGAAAACTCTTTATAGTAGCTAGCATCTACAAAGAAGGACTCGGCTTCTATATACGGTTTCGCATCAGCCATTATTTTATGCTGTACTCCGTCTTTGCAGTATTTGAAACACTGATATAGGGTGGAGGGTATAATATTATACTGATGTATCCACGGCCTTCCTAAGAGAAGGTTGTATATCGTTACTACACTTATGACATGACACACAACGTCAGTAATCAATTCTCCTATTTCCAGCGTTACTATAATCCTGCCAAGTGCGTGTTGCCCATCTTGATTAAAACCCTATATCATCATTCTGCTGGGGCATAATTCTGAGCGACGGTAATTCAACTTACTTAACTTCGAAAGCGGCAAAAGATTCACTTCAGATCCATTATTTATCATAATCCGTTTGACTCTCTTCCCTAGGATATGACCCTCTATCATCAGTGGCATGTTATGTTCTCCCTTCCAGATCAAATCGTCATCAAAAAAAGAAACAACTGGGAGACAGTCCTCTTATTCATCAAGTTTTTCATGCTCTAACTCTACCAGAAAAGTTTCTCTAATGTCATGATCGGGCAATGCCTGAATCAGACTGTTGAAATTCTTTTGATAGCTTAAGTGCATTATAAACACTTAATCGGGCTGGTATTCCTTTTAGATGACTTACTACGTCATAAGTCACTCCCGTCGCCTCATTCTTCTCTTTTGTCTTATTGTCATTACTCTGTCTTTCAATCATTTCTCTCCTTGTGATTTCTACTTTCTGCTTTATAAGGCTTACCACCTTTTTACCTGACCATAACATTATTACTGCAACCTTCTTTGCCATCTTACTATCTTCTTCTTCATTCACATCTTGGTCTTTCTTTCGAAATGTAAGTTCATTTACTATTGCCATGGTACCCCTTTCTTTTTCTTTCCCTAGTACTATCTCACCCCTATCGATCATACGCTGTATTATACATTTCAATGTATAACAATTCTCTGTTGGGTGTCCCACTAGGCGATGATAACGAAAGAAATCCCTTTCTCTAGTTCTTGTCACATCTTTTGGGCGTTTAGGCTCTGGTAATTCTATCATGCCAGCTTTTAACTATTGTTCCATCATAGGGGTGACATCTTCCTTATCAAATGCGAACCCCTCATGAGAGTTCAACATTCTAGGTCTCTTTCCATTGTATCTATTTCTTGACTAACTCCCTTCTTCTCTTCGGTCTGGTCTCCTTTCCCTCGAGTCCCTTGCATCTTTACCTCTTCTGTCACGATCAACAGCGTTCATGGCCGTTTTACCGGATACCCTTCTGGTTGTCTCATGATGAAATGCTGGGATCTTACAAGTCATTAGCTCCAAATCATGAGCCTTAGTGGCCAAGTCACGAAAAGTTCTGATATCGGTGCTGGTGAGTCCAAACATAATCCCTGTCCCCATAGAATTCAGACACATTTTGACTTATTCTTTTTCTTTCGGCAACTGTTTACATGAGGCCCCCAACGTTTTCCATCTGTCTATAAATTTTTCTACCGGCTCTCCTTCTCTTTGTCGTATAGAGGCTAGCTCCGTAATATTGACATCACGCTCTAAAGAGAAAAAGTTTGACATAAAAACCTCTTGCATTTATTCCCAGGTACATATCGATCCTGGTGCCAAACTAGAATACCATCGAAATGCTTTATGTGTTAGTGACGAACCAAACAATTGCAAGCAATACTATGGTATTGTAGAAAAATTTTCCATACTGGTGATGAAGTGCATTAAATGCTCCTCTGGGGATCCTTCTTCATTAAACTTTTAAAAATCCGGATGGTTGAAATTAGCTGGAAAGGGGATGTCTTCCACCTCCCTTGGATACGGCGTTCGATACCTAAAACGTCCAGTATTTTCACGTTCTCTTTTTGCTCTAATAGCTTCTTCAACCGCTTGCCTCATCTCATCTTGTGTCACAGTTCTTACTACTGGAATAGACCCAAATGACCCTGACCCTTGTTGTGGGAGGACGTCGGGTTGATTTTCTTGCCCTTCTGTTGTATTCTGGGGAATCGCCATTCGAGCTACGTTATGTGCAAGGGTTGTCAGTGCCTCTCTCGGGTTTCTGCATTCTTCCATTAATACATTATGAGCTTCTGCTATTGCATTGAAACGATCTTCTGTAGTTGCTCTGTAATCTGGATTTATTCCTGCCATATACTGCAGCTTCTCCACTTTTGACGAAGCAGTAATTGGAGTAGAGAGAATATACTGACGTAACGGGACTCGTAGTGGAGGGAGAGAATGGAGTTTCATTAGACTTTTTCATGCCCCCTGAAGCATCAATTGACTGAAGTAATGCTGATACTGGTGAATTCGTCTGAGATGGCATTGGTGATCTGATCACCAACACTTTTCCTTTTTATTCTCTCGTCCATTTAGCTACCGGAGCATTCAAAACTGGAAAATCACGTGCTGTCAATTGTGGAGCTATTTGCTCAGGATAGATCACCGGAGGAGCATGCTTGGGATTCCTTTTAACTGTGTTACGTGTTATTGGCCCTCTGATTCTTAACGAAGGCTGATTCATTCTAGAATTTCTGACGTTTCGTGCTCTTGCCTTATGAGATGTTACAATGGTCCAGCCTACGTCGTCTTCTAATGATTGGGGCGAAGCAAAAATGACCCCAGCTATTACCTGAGCCATGTTACCTTCGCTTGCATGGGTTCAAGTCAGGTACTTCGGAATTCGATTTGGCATGTATTCTATCACGAATCCTGTCGGGGTGAATCGGAGGTTCACTTTTCTTATGGGAGTTGCCATGAGTAGTAAGTCGTAGTCGGGTTTTAAAAACCTTCAAACACAAAACAGGATTATAATTAGTAGATGAACAATTGAAGTGATCTATCTTAGAGATGTAGGGGAGGATTTTCCCACTGAGAGTCTCCATTTTGGCATCCGTAGGATGCCAAACTGTGATGAAAGTTCATAGCAATTTCACTGTTAATATTTAAATAAGACAATAAAGATAGTCCTCAGCAGAGTCACCATTTTTTTTTGAACAAGAAACAAATGCATTTGATTTGGAAAATTGTCTTATTCAAACATAATAGAGAAAGAGTATTGAGAACATTCATCACATTTCATTGATACTGAGTTCATTTACATCCTCTTTACATCCCATGATTCTAAGATAGATCATTTGAATATAAATGACTTATACTTTAAATATCAAGAGTTCATTTCGACAGCCTTTCAGTGCCTGTTTCGATAATCTCCTAGGACTTAGGAGGAATGTCGATCTGATTGACAAATCTTCAATGAAATAGAGATTTCAGTAGCATAACAGCGCCTGTTTTAACCATCCATAGTACTTGGGGGAATTGTCGATTCAATTGACTAATCCTTCTCTTCTGAACCCATGAATAGAAGAAAGCCCAGAGAAAAGAAGCCTGGCCCATGGATTTCAGTGGCATAACGGTTCTTTATCTTCACAGACTGCATGGCAGCTTGGTTGCGTATCAGTTGTACGGTCCTACACAACTGACAGGAGACTCCTCTCCTACCTTCAGTCTTCTACTCCACTCTGCTCCTCTTGAAAATTTTCAATTACCCTCAATTAAGGAGTAGGGGTATTTATAGACCCTCGCCCGTGTGAAATTCAGATCTTAGCAATGTGGCATAAATTGTTCAGTGCTTTAGATCACTCTGTAAAGGACCATTTTAGCAGTACGTTTCGAGGTCCCGCGCAACTAATATTTCCATTGAGAAGACCTGTGCAAGGCATATCGATTGCGCGGTCCCGTGCAACTGATATTGGTTACGGGGTCTTGCGCACCCCTTTCTAAGCTATCTCTTTCCTCTTCTTTCCAAGGGTTCTTTCTATCTCCTTGTCTCTTCTTGGTTCAATCTTTTATCATTTTTTATGCCTCAACACTTTCCTATCGTATGCATTTAACTAGGAGTGACGAACCTAGATGGATCCAGAACATAGGAGTATGACCACTGCTATTTCCGATGTCAAATGTTCGATTTGGGGTCAGTATTAAAAAGGGAGGTACCCTAGCTTCCCAAACTTACTATGTGAATGAGCCTAATTAATTACTTGGCCAACATGACCATGCATCACACTGCATTAGTTAGGATGTGCCAAAAAGGCATTGGAGTCACACAATTGAGGAAGTGTTGTCATATACGAAATAGGTGATCGGAGTCACGTGTTGAGGGAGCATTGATGGCTGTGGGCATTCGTTATTACTTGCACCCCAATCTTACATTAAAAAGAGTAGTTAGGAAGTTATTATTATGATTGCTTTATCATTATTGCTTTGATTGACTTGATAACATGTGTAAATTTTTCCTTATAGAACCACTGAGTTAATCACTCACTCCCACTCTGGGATGGTGTTTTAAAACACCAACCAGACTCTGATGTAGATGCAGGTACAAATGACATTTATGTAATTGAGTAGGACTTCTTGGATGAGGAGGAGGAATTCTCCTACTTCCAACTCTCAGACGGGCTGATATAGGCTATGTATCGTTACGCAAGGATCACTGGGACATCTGGGCTTAGTTGGACACATTTACATTTTCACATTTTGTTTCTTTTGGAATGATATATGTATATATTGAACCCGGTTACATACTCATACTTTGAAAGAAACCTTATGAACATCTGCATACTTATACAAACATGTTTAGAATTTCGCACTTGCTTAACTTAATTAAATATGAAGTATGATGTGTTGTCTAGTATAATCCCATGCATGCTTAACTCATGAACATGAAAGAAATCTGAATATCATCATTTATAATACATAAGTGATGTTCTGAATCTTGGGAGTAGAGCTTTGCTCGACCCTTAAAATTTAGGGCGTTATAGCTCAATAATCACCAAGGTAAGGAATGGATCTTAGGAGACCAAGATTCAAGATTTCAAGACCCCAAGATCTAAATAAACCAAGTGTAGAAGGAAGGAAGTCGAAAGTGCAAAGTGCAGAAATTCACACTATGTCATCGAAGGTTGTTTGATGTCATCAAAGCCAGTCCTCGATGACATCGAAGGTAGTTTGATGACATCAAAGAATTATGAAAAATCAAGTTTGGTTGTTAGACTAATTGGATGCAGTTCTCGATGACATCGAAGCCCCGTTCGATTGCTCAAAGACCTGTTCCATGACATCGAAGGTAGTTCGATGACATTGAACTTTTTATAAATTTCTGAAGCAACTCACTGGAACACTCTGGTCACATTCTCAATTCATCGAAGGGAGTTTAATGATATTGAAGGTAGGTTCGAAGACATGAAAAGTTACGCAGTACAAAAGGCATTATGCAGTGCAAAAGGGCACAACTTTCAGATTCACCTTCGATGACATCGAAGGTTGTTCGATGACATCGAAGGCGTTCCCTAGAGTTGCACGGACTGGTAAATTTGAGGCGATTTTTCATTTTTAGATGGAAAAGGCTATAAATATGGGCTTTTATAGGAGTTTTAAACATGAATTAGGTTTTGAGAAGCAAAGAAAAAGGTGGAGCAACCTCCAAAGAGTTTTTCTTCTTTTCTTTCCTATTTTAATGCTTTCTTTTATGGTTTTAGATACAATCATGTATATAGTTGGCTAAACCTTTTTAGCTAGGGCTAAGAGGTGAAGCTTGTAGCGTGTTGGGATGATTTTCTTGCTTTGATTCTCATTTTTCTTGAACCTCATAGATGCTATGATAGCTTTAGATATCTTCTTTTCCCTTTTGAGATTGTGAGATTAGTAGATCCTATTGTTCACCATCGTCTCTTAGGCATGGTAGGGTGATGGAATCCCTTCCAAACACCACAATAATCCTTTATGTGTGGCTAGGTCAGTGAAAAGTTTAGATTTGGTTTAATTGCTTTATCTTCCAATTGGATAAGATAGGACTCCAATTCCCATTGTGTTTCTTGAATCAAAGTAAGGTAGCATCTTGATAGCTTAAAGTGGATTGTTAGCACCCTGGTTTCCTTTTAATTATTGAAATCCCACTCACAATTACTCTCTTTTATTCCAGATTTAGATTTAAATCTTTTTTCTAGTTCTAGTTCTAATTACTTTCAGAATATGTACAATATTAATCCCTACGGATTCGACATCGGTTTCACCGAGATTATTACTACATCGCGACCCTACACTTGGGGTTGTGAACAAGTTTTTCGCACCATCGGCGGGTTTACTACTATATTTTTCTAGAATTAATTAATATTAAAATTAGGTTAAGATTAAGGTTTATTTTTTTGCTATGTTTTTAGGTTAGGATTTTTTTTGAAATTGTTATTAGAAACTAACTTTTTTCTTTGTTTTGTAGGATCCTAACCTAGCAACTCTTATCTGGTAACTTCGTTCCAACTCTCTCATTCTATTGTATTTCTTATTTACTTTAGTTTTCAATTTTTGGATCCTAGGTTAGATTTTAAATTTGAGGGTTGAGAGTGTTTCATGCCCAAGTGGGTTCGTGACAACACTCTCCGTCTCTTGAGTGAAGGAAGATTAGTTGAAGAGTTGCCTATTCATCATAAGATTAGACACCACTTGAGATCTTCTGAGTCAGTAGAAGTGATGGCTGTAAATCAACCTCAACCTCAACCTCCAGTTGAGGAATTTCAAGATGAAAATGAGGTGCACAATGCACTCCCTCCTCGTACACTACGAGATTATTTACAACTAGCGGGGGTGAGTACACCTTCCTGCATGATATTCCCATTGAATGAAGGAACTATGGATGTTAGACCTGGAATGATACAACTACTTCCTAAATTTTATAGACTAGAATCTGATAGTCCATACTTGCACATCAAAGAGTTTGATGAGATAGTTGCCACATTATACTTTCCAAATGTATCTGAAGATATAATGTGACTAAAATTGTTTCCCTTCTTGTTGAAGGAGAAAACTAAGACGTGGATGCACTCTTTAAAGCCACAATCTATCGGCACATGGGCCGAGATGACCTGGGAGTTTCTCAAAAATCTTTTCTCGTTTCATAAAACTAACACTTTAAGGAAGGCAATCATGAACTTTTCCCAGAAAGAGGAAAAGACCTTCTTCCAATGTTGGGAAAGGTTCAAGGATCTTACAAATTCCTGTCCACACCATGGCTATGAAACATGGCGACTAATAATATTTTTTATAACGGATTAACTTCTCCAATGTGCCAATTCATAGAGATGATGTGTAACGGTGAATTTATGAATAAGAAGGCTGATGATACGTGGGATTATCTTGATCAATTGATAAAAAATGTGCAATCATGGAATACCTCTCCAAGAACTACCACTTCTAAGTCTACTCAATCAAAGGAAAGGAGAGGAATTTATATTTTAAAAGAAGAATATGATATAAATGAAAGAGTGGCCAAACTCACAAAAAAAGTTGAGGCCATGGAACTTAAGACGGTAGAACCCGAAAATGCTGCAAAAGTTGTTTCTGGTATTCGTGCTTGTAACATACATACAATTGAGAATTGTCTAACAATTCCTGCTTTTGAAGATATATTGAATGAGCAATCAAATGACGTAAACAACTACCAAAGACCTTTCAGAGGACCCACATCGAACATATACAATTCCAGCTGGAGAAACCATTCAAATATCAGTTGGAGGAATGGACAAACGTCTAACCCACAAGAGGTTCTTACTCAATTTTTAAATCAAAAGAGGCCTTAAGAGGATACGGTTCAAAAATTCATGAAAAACCAAGAGTTATTCGACCAGAATATGTTACAAGCATTTCAGGATATAAAAAAAATAATGGGAATGTTTGCATTGTTAATTCAAAGGATTGACTCACACTTAGTGAGTGGGGAGAAAAGGATGCTTCTAGCCCAACCTCTCCCCAATCCAAAGCCACAATGTGAAATTAGTGACCCAAGCTCTTCAAATCAAATAGAGCAAGCCAAGTCTATCACTACTCTTAGGAGTGGAAAGATAGTTGACAAATCTATTCTGATAACGGTTGAAAAGCCTAAGGACCCTAAAGATGATGATAATGATAGACCTAACATTACTCTATAAGAGGAAGAACCGAAAAAGGTGTGTGAGCCGATTGCACCATTCCTTCAGCGGTTGATTGTACCAAAAGCTCTAGATAATTCACAGGATATTCTAGAGGTGTTAAAACAAGTGAAGTTCAATATTCCTCTATTGGATGGATGTCGTTAAACAAATCTCTTCATATGCCAAATTTTTGAAAGAACTGTGCACTACCAAAAGATGACAAAACATTCAAAAGAAAAGTTTTTTGACAGAAAAGGTGAGTGTCATCCTCAAGTTAGATGTGACACAAAAATATAAAGATCTTAGTAGCCCAACTATCACATGTATAATTGAGAATCACCAAATTGAGCATGCACTTGTTGACTTGGGGGTGAGTGTAAATATGATCCCTTACTCGGTTTACGAACAACTGGGTCTAGGTAAATTAAAACTCACCCGGATCACATTAAAACTTACTGATCGGTAAGTCCGTGTATCGAGAGGGATGATCGAAGATGTGTTGGTCCAGGTTGACAAATTCTACTATCCAGGAGACTTTATTGTCTTGGATACTCAACCTATCATACATATGAGCACTCAAATTCCTGTCATTCTTGGTCGTCCATTCCTTGCTATATCAAATGCAATCATCAATTGTAGGAATGTAATTATGGATTTATCTTTCAAAAATATGACATTGGAGCTCAATATCTTTTTCAACATGAACAAACTGTCAGAGGATGTTGATGATATCTATGACATTAACCTGATAAATTCTTTCGTGAAAGATAGAGCACTTATGACTATATGCACTGACCCTCTAGAGATGTGCTTGGCCCACTCTCCTGATTTAGATGAAGACATGATTAGTGAGATGGATGACATGCTTAATGTTGCGCCGGTACTTGAAGTTAATCGGTGGAGGCTACAATTTTAGAAATTACCCCAAACTGATGTAGTGCCTCTACCGTCTAGCCTCAAAGCACCGAAGCCTAACCTAAAACCTTTGCCCGCTGATCTTAAATGTCTACTTAGGTTAAGATGAGACATACTTGGTGATGATTTCTTCCTACCTTGAGAAAGAACATGAGTGTTCTTATTTCCACTCTCATAGAGCATATATGAGCCCTTAGATGGTCGATTGTGGACCTCAAGGAAATTGACCCTTTGATTTGTACTCACCGCATTCATCTTGAGGATAATACGAAGACCTCCCGATAACCACAATGTTGAGTAAATCCAAACATAAAGTGGTTAAGGCCGAGGTACTTAAGTTGTTGGGTGGTATCATATCTCCTATATCCGATAGTCAATGGGTGAATCCAACTTAGGTGATTCTCAAGAAGTCCAGAATCAACATCATAGCCAATGCGAACAATGAACTCATGCCAACTAGAGTTATTATTTGTTAGAGAATGTGCATTGACTACAAGAAGTTGAATACCATCACAAGGAAGGACCACTTTCCTTCACCCTTCATTGATAAAATTTTGGAAAGGCTAGTTGGTCACTCTTACTACCATTTCCTTGATGGGTATTTGGGCTACAATCAGATAGAGATAGCCCTTAAAGATTAAGAAAAGATATCATTCACATGTCCTTTTAGCACCTTTGCTTACTGAAGGATGTCATTTGGACTATGTAATGCCCCCACTTTTCAACGATGTATGTTAAGTATTTTTTCCAACATGGTGGGACAATATTTATAGGCCTTCATGGACAAATGATCTGACTTTAGTCCATCCTTCAACGAGTGTTTGAAAAATCTTAAATGTGTGTGTAACGCCCTAAAAATTAAGGGTCGAGCAGGAGCCCAACTCTCGAGTTCCAATGCATCACTTGTGCAACATAGATAATGAAGATTAAATTTTGTCCGTATTAGTACATTAAACATGAGTGGGATTATACCAAATTAACATATCATACTCTAGAGATAATTAAATTATGCAAGCGGCAGACTGTGATAAATACATATAAGCATATAAGTGATTGTAAGTCCCAAGAGTGTGAATGTCGCTAGGTTAAATAATTACTTGATAATATCAAAATTCATAAAATGAAAAGTGTAATATCATCTAGTCCATATCCTTGTAAACCCAATGACACAACTCCAGGTCTACGTAAACCTGCCAAAGAGTTACAGATAGGAGAACTTATCCTCATCGGTATAGAAGGTAAGCTCCATCTCATATGCCTCGCCATCATCTGAAACTACAATAGAGTCTGGTTGGTGTTTTAAAACACCATCCTAGAGTGGGAGTGAGTGATCAACTCAGTGGAGCTATAAGGTAAAGGTTAACATGTTATCAATTCAATCAAGCAGTAATGATAAAGTAGTACACCAATCATGTCCTATGTACTCTTGTTAATGCAAGAATGAGATGCGATAATGATGTATGCCCTCGCTTGCACTCCCTCTACGACATTATCTCATGGTCGTGTATGAAACACTCCCACTGTGCTCAACACCAACGCCAAAGGCACATGCAATGTAGTGCATGTACGTGATTAGCCAGGTTCTTAATTAGACTTATTCATACAACAGGATTAAGAAGCTAAGGTACCTCCCTTTATGTAATTGACCCAAACATTGATCCATCTAGGGTCGTCAATCCTAGTAGTTGCATATGATGGCAGTTCTAGGTCACTACAGAGAGGCTCGTCACTTTAGTGCAGACCTAGTCATACTTGAGGTCACTAGAAAGGCTCGTCACCTTAGCATAGTCCTAGTGTATACTTAAGGTCACTACGAGAGGCTTGTCACCTGATCGTAGGCCGACAGCTCGAATACAGTGTCTCATACCACTATATTCATTTCATAGTTTGGTTTGCTCACTGGACACTATAGGGAGGCTCGTCACCCCAGCGGAGGTCAACAGCTCGACCACGGTGTCTCATACCACCATATCTGGCTCATGAGTCTTGGCAGATCGAGGTACCAAGGTTAAATGGGCATTTCACTGGTAAGTGGTACCATATATTCAAGCAGTAGCATCCATACATGGTGAACATACAATGGGCCAATCGGGTTACTTAACAAGCTCACTGGTATGAGCGTAAATTGACTTAATCGACATAGAGTGCGTAAGCACTCTGAATGGCCTAACCACTATCGAGAAACAGCGTATGACTTCGATTCCTTGAACGTGTCTTGCGTGGCGAAATGACCTCGTCCACTAATTTGGGAACCATTACCGATTGCTTGAACTACACAGTAGTCCCAATAATATTCAAACAAAATAGGCATTCATGTGTGATAGTTAAAACAACATGTGATAAATAATTTAAATATAAATATCATTTGAGCATTTTAACAAACACATAACATACATATTGTCATACATATGCATTTATCCATAAATCATGAAATAATAAGATAGGTTACATGAAGGAAACTGTAACTATAGATAAGGTGATTGAGAATCATATCTCAACACTCTAATTAAATAAATTTCAACAAGCACTTTCTCATTCAGACATTTTATCAAACACTTAGACTACACATATCAACATACGTGTAATAAGTAGTTATAACAGGTATTATAGCAAATCCCTTCACAAAGGATTCACCATACATACAACAATCATGTATTCTCAGTTAATAGACATGACAAGCATAAATCATAATTCCATACTCATTCAAACATTTCAACAAACACATGGAATGCATTAAAAATAAACATAGCTTACATATATATGTAATATATGAAAAACATTAAACCTAGGCACATGTGACAACAATCAAGTTAATCATAAATCATTACTGACATTGAAAGCCTTGAAAACCACAACCTAAATGTTTATAGTCTGCACCTTTTGCTGGTAGACTCGTTTCAAGCTCAGTTTGAACAATACATCTTTTCTACAGCACAACGACTACCTATAACATGAAATAGGTTAGCTATTTCATTATCTACCTATTTAGATACCAAAAACATATTAGATTTAGTATTTCTTACCCAAGATTGGAGTCAAAATTAATGGTGTAGTGATACGGTAGGGTGATTTGACACGTGGAGCGGTGGGATCGAATCCCAATAATTATCTCTCACTCACTCTCTCTTCTCCTCACTCTTTTCTTCTCTTTTTTTCTCTTCTCATTCCTAGGGTTTGAAATTTCATATGGAATGAGAGAGGGGTGGGTTTAGGTCCTTATATAGGCCCATAACTGATGAAAATGGCCCCAGGGCCATCGTATACTTAGGTTATAGCCAAAGAGTGGTTGTTTCGGTCAAACGGAGCTCATCTGGAGGCTTATTTGCTTTATACGGTCTGAAAAAAGTTTCTTGACATTGGACCTAGGCCAGGTTAAGATTTTCATCTGATCGGATCAGTGGATCAATCGTGGAGGACCTGTCTCAGTTTAACGGTCATCATTGCTCGATCAGGGCCACAAGTACACTAACACGTGTTAGAAATTTTCCCTGATCCGAGGGTGTAGTTGGGTCAGAATCTGATGGTTTGAAACCTTAAATTTAGCCTATAAGTGAGGGGCTCAAATCACTTAAGTTTAAGTTCATTTCCGAAAGATATTCATGTTTCTCACAGACTTCGCTCCTGGCTCAAGTTGTGTGTTTCTGGACACTATCTAGATTTGATTTCCAAGATGGTTGTTAAGCCTAGTAAGGTTGTCATAACAGTATGGTTTCACGGTGATCAGACTTTTGACACACGGTCCAGGTTCAATATGGAGTTTTGTGATGTACCCGAGAGCAACTGGGTTTTGAGATTGATCCTACGTTTTTAGATAATGTAGTGTTAGCGATTCTACTAGTTCTGCGTCTTGCGGTTCATATAAAAAGTAATTCAAGATAATCTATCAATAAATTTAGCTTAGTATTTAATTAATTTTTGTCTAATTTCTACATAATTCGATCCTTAGAGATTTCTGCCTAAGGTGGTACTCGGGTCTTTGTACAAATTTTTTCGAGACGTTACAATCTACCCCCCTTAAAAAAAAATTTATCCTTGAAATTAGTACCTTTTCGTACTCCTTGAGAATCTGAAGGTAGTTCTTTTGAACCTCGGCTTCTATTTTCCAAGTAGCCTCTTCCTAAGTGTGATGTGTCCATAATACCTTCACAAGTGGAATCACTTTACTGCGCAACACCTGCTCCTTCCTATATAGAATCCGCGTCAGTCGCCGTACGTAAGTAGCATCCTCACTCAACTGTACTTTCTCCCATTTGATAATGTGGGAAGGGTTAGAAACAAATTCCTTCAGCATTGATACATGAAATATGTTGTGCACGCCTACGAGTGGTGTGGGCAAAGCAAGGCGGTACGCTACCACCCCACTCGATCTAGTATCTGGAATGGGCCAATGAATCTCGGTGTGAGTTTCCCCTTCTTTCCAAACCGAAGGACTCCCTTCATGGGAAAAACCTTGAGAAACACATGGTCCCAACCTCAAACTTTAGCGGTCGCCGCCTCGTATCGGCGTAGCTCTTCTGTCTGCTTTATGCCACCAGGAATCGACGCCTAATAATGTTGATCTTCTCTGAGGTTGCCTAAACTAACTTTGGGCCAATCAAACTCTTCTCACTAACCTCTGCCTAGTAATGCGGTGCTCTACACAGACGCTCATACAATGCCTCATAGGGGCCATGCCAATACTCGCCTGAAAGCTGTTGTTATAGGAAAACTCAGCATAAGTAAGATAGTCATCCCAGCTATCCTTAAAATCAAGCACATAAGCTCGCAGCATATCTTCTAACACCTGATTTACCCGTTCTATCTGCTCGTCAGTCTGTGGGTGGAACGTGGTACTAAACTTTAGTTTTACACCCATTACTTCCTAGATACGAGTCCAAAAAATAGATGTGAATCACATATCTCTATCCGACACGATCTCCATTGGAACTCCATGTAGACGCACAATCTCTTTAATGTATAACCTGGCCAACTCATCTATCGAGTTTGAGACTCTAATCGGGAGGAACTGAGCAGATTTTGTCAATCGGTCCATGATCACCCAAATGGAGTCATGTCCCTTCCTCATCTTTGGTAACCCTGAAATGAAATCCATAGAGATGAAATCCCATTTTCATTCAGCTATGGGTATGGGTTGAAGTAAACTAGGAGGTCGGCCATGTTCTACCTTGACCAACTGGCATGTCAGACAATAGGACACACAATCTGCTATGTGGGCTTTTATGTTATCCCACCAGTACGACCTCTTCATGTCTCGATACATCTTCATACTACAAGGAGGCATTGCCATTCTCGAATTGTGAGCAGCTTCGAAGCTTCCTTTCTCAAGTCATGAAGGTTCGGGATGCATAGGCGGCGTCGATAGCGTAAACCCCCATTTATACTGACCCTCCATTCCAAGTCTTCATTGTCACTCACCTGCTCTCTCATCTTTGCCAACAGTCAATCATCTTTTTAAGCTACGATAATCCTATCATCATGAGTGCCTGCGACGAACGTGTGCGACACTCTTGTACGACTCCACCGTAAGCTTCTGCTCAAAATCTCTCACAAATTCTACCATATTCCACTCCTCTATCATTAGCAAAGCCGCAAATGCTATTGTCTTCTTGTGACTCAATGCGTCTACCACAATGTTGGCCTTACCAAGATGGTAAGAGACCTCGAACTTGAAGTCTTTCAAAGTTTCCATCTATCGCCACTTCCTTTGTATTTAAGTCTCTCTGTGTGAATATGTATCTGAGGCTCTTGTGGTCGCAAAAGAGCTCGAACTCCTATCTATAGAGGTAATGTCTCCAAAGCTTCAATACAAAGATGATGGCCACTAACTCTAGGTCGTGTGTAGGGTAGTTTTCCTCATGTTTCCTCAACTGTCGCGATGCATAGGCCATCACCCTATCCTTCTACATAAGGACACAACCCAAACCAACATGAGACACATCAGTGTATATCGTATACTTGACCCCTTGCTCTGATAATACTAGCATAGGGGCAAACGTCAACTTGTCCTTTAGTTCCTAAAAGCTGCTTCTGCCTTCTTATTCCATGTAAACTTGAGATCCTTCCGAGTCTGCTGAGACAATGGTTTAGCTATCTTGAAAACATCCCTAATGAATCGACAGTAGAAACCTGTAAGTCCCAGAAAATCCTCACCTCTATAACTGAACTGGGTTGCTCCCAATCCTGAACTGCTGCCACATTGGCCAGGTCCATAGCTATTCCTTCCTTGGACACCACATGTCCCAAGAACTTGACTTCTTCTTTCCAGAAGTCACACTTCTTGTACTGCGCAAACAACTTATTCTTTCTGAGCGTATAAAAAATTACTCGTAGGTGCTCCTTGTGATTTTCCCAACCCTTGGAGTATATCAGAATGTCATCTATGAATACAATGATGAATCAATACAGATACGAATGAAACACCCAATTCATCAAGTCCATAAACACGGCTGGTGCATTTGTGAGTCCAAACGATATCACAAGAAACTTGCAGTGCCCAAAACTGGTCTTAAAAGCTATCTTTTGCACGTCCTCTCCCTGACGCGCAACTAGTGATACCCTGACTGTAAGTCAATCTTCGAGAAGTACTACTCCCCTTTTAATTGATCGAACAGATCATCTATCCTGGGCAAATGATACTTGTTCTTCACCGTCACTTGGTTCAGCCTATGATAATCAATACATAATCGCAGTGATCCATCCTTCTTCTTCACAAACAACATGGGTGCTCCCCACAAACTGAAATAAATTGTAGGAATTTAAATCTAAATTATTACAACATTCTCTACTGTTCTTGAAATGTAAATATTACAACATTCACATCCACATATACATCCCACAATTTTGAATGAAGAAAAATAAGAAATATAAATCACACATCCACAAAACACAAGGAGTTATAGTGGTTCACCTGTGTGTACACCAACTGTTAAAAAATAGCTACACAGATTGCTATACCACTCTTAATATCCTCACACAGGAGATATTAGCCTTCACTATCAAAATTAGGTTTTCACAGCTTCACCCAAAATCTTCACAATTGTGTCTTTTAGAAAAGGGCTTACACAATTCAAAAACCCACTTCTGAGTTTTATGACTCTCCTCAGATAACCAACAAATTGAGATTTTTCTGGCTTAACCTCAAATAAAATCAAAATGAAAGAAATTTACAATAAATGTAAAATACTTGGATTTCTCCTTTTATTGCATCCTAGTAGAACCAATCAGAGTAAAAGATCAAATGTAGAATTTCAAAGTCCAATACTCACTTTAAAATGGTTATATGTTCTAATTGATTTTAAATTAAACTAGTTGGACTAGCTATATTTGATTTTGATTCCAAGAAGAAGAAATATCACAATTTCCCTATTCAATTAAGATTGGAATGTGGAAACAAAATCAAATCTATAAAGCTAACAAAAAAAAATATAAATTATGCACAAAGTGGCTTAAAATGAACACAAACTTATCTCAGAGTGATCTCTTGACATTTCTTGAATTTTTATATCTAAAATTCTGAAATTCATGCTCTATTTATAGTTGTAGTAACCGCACCTTCGACTAGTCTTGAGGACACTACGACTGGTTGTAGGAGAATGGATTTTTGAATTTTTTAGCGCGATCGGAAAAAACCATTCCACAACTGGTTGTAGGGTGTCTATGACTGGTCGTAGCATTCCCACGACTGATCGTTGAACCCAAAGTCTGGTTGCTGGAGTTTGAGTCATAAAACCAAGACTGGTCGAAGAACGAGTCGACATTGTTCACACAATAGGTCGAACAGAGTCCAGGACTGGTCGTGGACTAATAGAAAATTCTAAAAAATTACAACAAACTTAGGATTATTTTTGGAATCTCTTGGACTGGTCGAATTAATGCTAAGACTAGTCAAACAAGGTTTAGGACTAGTCTCTTGTTTGACTAGTCTTAGAACAGTCTAAATCCATGTAAAATGATTCAATTGAATTATGTATCCAAAGTGACCTATCCTAAGGACAATTTAAGGTTAATCTTACCTTGAAAGTGAGATATGAACTTCAAGACTTCATATCTACAGATGATAGATGACTTATGAAGATTGTGAAGCTTGAAATCTTTGAACTTAATGTAGCACTTGAAACAAGAGATCTTTTAAAGCTTAAATAACCATTCATCTTATGTTGTACACTGGCTTTGAGTCTTGAACAAGATCACTCCTATTGTTTTAGCTTGTACTTTCATTTCTTTATTCTTGACTTGAAGTACTTAGAGCGTTGAAGCAAAGTCTTGAACATTTATAAGAAGGAGCTACACAAGTCATAGATTGATGTTTTGACGTCAAAAAATTTTACAACCAAAGGAGCATAAAACCATAGCACTTACAGTCTATTCCACTTACCTAGTTGTAATGTGTGCTTGATGGGGCAACAATTTTGCGTAGAGTGTACTAGACCTCAGTGATGATCCTAGAGATGTACAGTACTGATACGTTGACTTATTGAGTAGGAGTTGCATACTCATTCATTCATCCATTCACTATCCACTCAGGCTGGTGGTGCACAATTATTTGTTACAAGTACCTTCCTAATGGTCAGGATTTCGGTTAGGGCATGTGACTAACCTGAGATCAGGAGTTTACCACATTGAGTCTAAATATCGAAATTTAGGTATGGGACTGGTTTGGATAGAAGTCTCTTATGGTATTTCCTGTAGCCTATGTTTCTACGTACTATCATCCCAACTTCACACTCCAGCATGGTCATTCCATTCGCACCGCATATTGCATTACATCTGTGGCATATGGCATTTTGGGTTACTATGTTTTTGTATGGCCTAGATATAGCTGACGATATTCATGTACTCATCAAGAATTGCATATTTTATTGAATCTTAGGCATCTGATATATGGATGATAACATTCATGGACTTATTAGTATGTTCTGCATTACTCTATTATTGTAT
Organism: Magnolia kwangsiensis; assembly: GCA_037074715.1. Lineage (NCBI taxonomy): Eukaryota > Viridiplantae > Streptophyta > Magnoliopsida > Magnoliales > Magnoliaceae > Magnolia > Magnolia kwangsiensis. The sequence goes on along the minus strand of CM073572.1, from coordinate 98,150,587 downwards.
GATTTATGGATTGCCAGTATTTCAGCTTACCCTGATATCATATGATTTATGGCATTGTATTGCATACTTAGAACTTACCTTATGCCCACACTTTCACCACCCTCTATGATTTCTATAAGCTTATACACAATAGATGTGTGCAAGTGGCGTTAGGTTGCAGCAGCATTGAGCTTGGAGCAGACAACAACCTTCTGAAGCTTTGATTTTTGACATATGTATTTCCCTTCAGCATTGTATTCAAATATTTGTATTAGTGGATATGATGATGATGTTGTCTTTGTGATTTAGGTAAACTTGTGGTTATGCTTGTTATGAAACAAATGTATGTTAAAAAAATCCTCCTTGTATGATCCCAGGATTGGAATCTAGAGTATGGATGTTAGAAGCCGAGAATGGGGTACTACAGAGGCTATCGGCACCAGATTCTACGATCGGAAATTTTGTGAGCCGGGTTTCTTAGTTTGGGGCGTGACACTCTACCCTAGAGATGAAAAGGAAGGATGTTCCCGTTGAGACTCATCATTTTGGCATCTTATAAGGTGCCAAACAATGATAATATTCTCTAAATTGTTTCTAAGTTAATATTAAGTAAGATAAAAATTCCTCAGCAGAGTCACCATTTTGTTTCAACAAGAAATGAAAAGCACTTTGATTCGAGGGATTATCTTACTTAATAATAACAAAGATAAAGAATGAAGAGAATAATCATAAATTTTATTCATTCTAAATTTATTACATCCTTTTTATTCTTGATTCCAATATAGAATCTTGATAATTAAATGTACAAGTGCTGAATAGATTCAAATATAAATTTTAGCAGCGTTTTGGCTTATATAATTCATATATCCATAAGAGATAAGTTGTGTGGATCTTCTCCATGCATCTTCCTTCATTAATATAGTAAAGAAATACCAGAAATCCCTTGAGAATTTTAGAATAACTTGAGACATTCTAAAAATGCACATAGTATTGCCCATAAAGTATCCGCGCAACTCCCTACTGAGTTGCTCGGGCCCTTCTCTTCTCTCTCTCTTCTCTCTCCAATACCTGTCAGAGGTACTGGTCTTCTGGAAATTTGATCCCTTAAATGAGGGGGTAGGGGGGTATTTATAAGCTTTCGCATGTGTAGGCCCTCGATCTGTGCTATGGACCCCACTTTGCATCACTTTGCAAGTCTCAATTGACCGTCCCTTTAGAGAGTTGTGCGGGTCGGCGCAACTATGATGAGTTACATGGTCCCGTGCAACTCAGGTTCTAGTGCGACTCACTCCTAGCGCAACTTGATTCTTCTATATTTCACTTTAGTTTCTTTTCCTCAATCTTCTTTCTTTGATTTCTTTCATTCTTCACTTGCTTTCCTTCCTTAATCAAATTTTATGCTCCATTAAAGGGTTCAATAGTATCAAAGTTTGAATTTCGATATTATTGGACTTGAGTACCCATTCCACTAGTATCTCATTTTCACATCTATTATGCCTTCATTGTGGGAAATATGGAATACCAATCACTTACGAACAACCTCGGTTAGCTCCCCAGTTCTCTAAACTCAACATTCTTCAGATGAAACTAAGGGTTCTGATACTAATGCATCCACACATCGTCGGGAAGATGCAGTAGACCATGGTGAATTTGAAGGAGCTGATCCAAAAATATAGCTAGACACTCACACATGCTCTCCAAACTTAGCTAGCTCCTAGAAGCATCCTCGACATCAGAATCGAATTGACTCCCTTCTCAGCGAACAGTCAATACTAGAAGCAAAGCTTGATTAATGTGAATCTCAACTATCAAGAATGGAAACACTATTTGAATCTCTACAAAACACCGATCAACAAATTGTGAACCTAATGTCTTGCCTGCAGGATGATACCACACCACCAGAAGGGGATCGTAATGCACTAATAGTTATGAGTAGACTAAGTCAATGGTAACAGTGGTGTCCCAGACTCTATTGAATGTTATACAATCACCAAGCGCAAGAATGATCAAGCTTGCATTAGACTGATGCAATCGACTATGGATGACCCCAGGAAAATTGACATTTGGTGCAAAGCATCCCACGTAGCTTCAATTACTGTAGATCATCCATGTTCAACTCCGGTCGGTTGTATAAGCCTGGGATAGCCAGCCTAAAGGGGGCTATCCGCACATTTAAATAATTTTTAGAGCTCGATCGACCACAACAACAAATCCTTATATTAGCATTTCTAAGCATTTAACATCCAAGCATTATAATATTAAGAGTTTCATATCATTCAAGTATTTCACTAAGCACGTTATCAACCAAATAGAAAATAATCACATTTATTTATTCTAAAATGGCAAGTAGAAGCTTGAGGGTAGATCTTCACCTTAGAATTGAAATCCTTAACATGGATACGACCTTAGTGCTAGGAATTAGGGGGAAAATAATCCAAACCTAAATTACAGTACAAGACTATCATTAGTGATGTGGATTTAGTCATAATCAACTGTTAAAAAATTAATTATGGCTCAACTAACTTGATTAGAATGATCTCTCAACTCGGTTCAGGGAATCGTGTCCCAGAATCGGTGCACAGCCGAAACCCTAACAAAGTCGAGCCCGATTATAGCTCCCACAAGTAGAGCTGGGCATCGGACCGAGTCGAATCGGATTAGGTCCAACTCGAGCCTATCCAAAATCTCAATGGGCTGACCCGAACTCGATCCGATCCGGGACTGAGTCCGGGTCGCCTTACTTGAACAGATTCGGAATGCACATGGCCTGATCTAATCCGAGTCCGACTCAGCTAGGAAAACCGAGTCAGATCGGATTGAGCATCATTCGGATTGACCCAAATTTCAAGAGGAAATTGATAAAAGATGTAACAGGTGATCGACGCGTGAAGAAAAGGTTTCTTAACTCCAAATTAGAAGTCCGAAGAAGAAAAACTAGAGAATTTTCAACATGTTTTCTTTTTCATTCCACACGAATCACACATGCCAACTGATAACACTTGTGCAAGATCTGATCTTTTCATCTGGTTGGAAGTAATGTTTATATCCTCTTATTAAAAAGAAAATGTCATTTTTCTCCTCGTATGACCGACAATTCCAGAAACTTCTAGAAATCTACAAAATATTTGGAATTTCAATTCAGAAAAGCAGAGAAAAAAAAAACTACTGGGGATATTGCAAATTAAAGAAGAAAGAGTTCTACAACGAAAGAGAAAATGTAGAGATACAATTGAAAGCAGTAAACAGAGATGGAATTGAAAACAGGAAATGCAAAATTCCATTACAAAAGAATATAGATTTCCAATAGAATAGGGAATACATACCTCTGAAGATTTTTTCAGATTCTCTCAATTTCGGAAAAGGAAGAGAATAGTCATTTGAAAAGAAGAAAAAGAAAAAGAGATGAGAGTTATTTGAAATACTCTGGTTGCAGATGACACTTGATGCGCATGCACTTGGAAAATGGTACACGTGGCATCTATTAACTCGAATTTTTCTAAGTTACATGTCAAAAATAAGATTCTCTTAACAATCATAACCTCTAATTCGTGGACACTTGCTTCTTAAAATAAGACCATTGGATATTTTCATTTTTAATTATCCAATAAAATTCCAAACAATCTAAAAGTCATGTAATCAAATAAGTATAGTTATTGGTTCATAATGCATCTAAGATATGAGACATAATTTAGATAGTTTAATTTGAATTATAGTATGCCATGTATATAATATTTAAGTAATTTTTAAGCACCTGCATATCATCATCTATCACACTGCTAGAGAATGAAATCCTTTCTCAAAGGCAATATAAAAAGGGCGGATGTTGGGGAGAGAGAAACAGGGTGAAGTTGTAGAAGAGATCTCATGATGAGATTACACTTGTACATCATTTAATGCATGGATTCGGGATGCAGCTTGCATCCTACCACCGCACGTCTATAGCCACAAATGGGCAGATCTGTTGGTGGGCCCATCTTCATTCATCTGTTTATCCAAGCCGTCCATCCCTTTTCTGTTTTCATTTTAAGGTATAAATGTAAAAACGAGGCACATTCAACGCTTAAGTGGACCACACCAAAGAGTACTCTTACGTTTAATGCAACTGTTATTTAATGTCTTGTGCGTTTTCATGCAACCGAGCTTATTATTTGGCGTGGTCAACTTAATCGTAGGATCTGCCTCATTTTTGTATCCATGCCTTAAAATTATAATAGAAAAGGGATGGACAACTTGGATAAATAGATACATAACGGTCGGCCCACCCACAGAACTGCCCTTTCCGGGGGGGGGGGGGGGGGGGGGGGAGAGACGGGCAGGGTAGGACGCAATCTACATCCATGGATTCGGAGGCTATCGAGACAAATACCCTCCATATGATGAAGAGTTGTCTGCATTAATAGCTTGAGTAGGTACTCTCTACCTACTTCGCTCCTCCGTCACACATGTGACACCTGAGCTATTCTTCTGGCCTCTTCGACTCTTTGTATGCCACGTGCGGTAACCATGATCGTTTGATGGTTGAACTATCTCCTGTCTCACTCCCATTTTCTAACCCACATGAGTTCACATAGATAGTTTTCATCTGCTTCTCCGCGATCGGTTCTTCCATTTCACACCCAAGTTAATTGCACAGTTGAAAGCAAAAGCTTCTTATATACTACTACAAAGGTAAATAGCTAAACCCATTTCAAAACCCATCTCAAATACGGATGGTCTGAATCGGATCCAATTGGATCAAATTCTGGATCGGGTCGGTTCAGAACAGGCACTATTCATACCCGACTTAAAAATGTTTCGAATATGGATGGGGCTACCCGATCCTAACTGATCTAGACCATCGGTTCTTTTTGAATCGGGTCAGATCGGGTCTGATCAGGTCAGATCCACCGGATCAGATATAAAATGCCCAGCTCTACCCACAAGAGTATGGACTACTCCAATTGATAATTGGAACTTAAAACCTTAACAAACTTAGCCCTAACATTAGGGTTTGCAAGAATCAAAAGAAACGAAATGGAGTTTCTAAACCTAATGGTTCAAAATATAGAAAATGAAAGAAAGATACAGAAAGACAAGTAGAAAACCTCTTACCTAGCAAGGAGGCGAAGAATTTATCCCGAAGTCGTTGGATTTCAGTTGTGAAAAATGTGAAACTGAGCATAGAACTGATACCTCGCAAGATCTGGCTATCACGATGATCGGACGACGAGATCTAGCACAACGCTCCACCATTTCTCCCTTCCCTCTTCTCTTCCTCTCTTTCTGTTTATCTCTCATTTGCTAGGGAAAACTCGTATGGGGAGAGGGAGAGTGAAACAATCAGTATTTATAGTGCCGGATGTGGTGCAAATGGCCTTAAGGCCTATGTTTTCTTTATACTAGCCCTATGGGGAGTTATTTCTAATCTTTGGAGTCCATTATTGGGTGTAAGGGTCAATATAGACTAGGGATGTACACGAACTGAGCTAGTTCGGTTGGCTCGCTCGACTCGACTCGGATCGAAGCTAAGTTTGAACCGAGTTGAACTGATTTTTGGAGCTCAGAAACTAGTTCGAGCTGAGTTCAATCTTTCCCCAGCTCGACTTGACTCGATTCGAATCCTGCTCAAACTTGGCTTGACTCAGCCCTGTTGAGGCACAAAAAAATATATAGTGGTATAGAAGCTTTCTGAAGCGCCGCTCCATGTTAAAAGAGGGTATTTTGGTTAAAATGAGTGAATGAAGGTATTTCGGTAAAAATAAGTGGATGGGTGTTGCCTTATATGAAGGAAGAAGTGGTTGTACACCATTATTTAAGGGAGAGATTGGTGAACACCATTGTTTAAGGAAGAAGGTTGGATGTCGTGTGAAGAAAGAAGTTGTGGTGATCATCACTATTTAAAGAGTGAGGGGCCTAGGATGCTTATAAGTACCCCTCCCCATGCTTCATTTGAGGGGTTGGAAGAAAAGAAGGAAGAGAGACAAGAAAGATGGAGTGAGGATGGAAAGAAGCATAAAAGAGAGAGATGGTTTGCACACTTCTGCACAACTAAAAATGGATTGCCCGCTTCCGCGCAACTGAAAATGGTTTATGCCATTCCATGTAAACCCTTTGAGGAATGGCCTTTGATGCCACTTTGCATTGAGTATGTCCTAATGAATGGCCTTTGACGCCATTTTGCATGGGAATATGTCCTGAAGGGTTGCTCTCACGACACTACTCAAGGAGATTCATATGGGATTTATCTTGAAGAATCCCCTTGCACGACACCTCGCAAACATCTTAAAGAATACCCTTGCGTGACAACACGCAAACCTCCTGAAGACATTCCTTTTGCCTCACCTTATATGGAGTTTGTCCTGAAGAAAAGTCCCCATGCGCCACTTCATGTGGGCCTTGTCCTGAAGAAAGGCTTTTGTTGTCTTAATGGATACTCCATGCATGTTCATGTGGGCCTTATCCTGAATAGAGGCTTTTATTGTCTTAATGGATACTCCATGCACCACTTCATGTGGGCCTTATCCTGAAGATAGGTTTTTGTTGTCTTAATGGATACTCCATGCACCACTTCATGTGGGCCTTGTCCTGAAGAGTAGTTTTTGTTGTCTTAATGGATACTCCATGCGCCACCTCATAAAACAGAAGCTTGTGCACTCCACATTTCAAGGGTTGTGTGCTCCACATTTCAAGAGTGTGTGCTCCACCTTCAGAGGAAAATGATGGAAATATGAAGTACATAAAGGAATTCCAGAAGAAAGAAGAATCTGTTCATATGACTGAAAAGATGAACGAAAGGATGATCAGAACCTATCGTACGACCAAATCAAGTCTCTTCGAGTCCGTACAACCCGTCCACCTTTGCGATGAATATCAGAAGCATCAAAATGCTGCTAAAATCGCCATCTAGCTGTCTTCTCTTTCATTCATTGTATTGCAATGATTGTACTCTGTTTTCATAATCAAGGGAATTCGAGGATGTAAATGAATTCAGAATAGATATCTTTTGATCATTGTTCTCTCATCGAATTCTTTATTATCATTGAATAAATTCCTCAAATCAAACACATTTATTTCTTGTCGAAATAAGCTTGACTCAGTGCAAGGTATATATACCCTTAAAAAAATAGCCCTAAGTCTTTTTAAAAAACCCTCCCACTCCCAGCCCGCACGAACCCTAAGTCTCCCTAATCCTCTCTTCCTCTATCTCTCTCTGTCGACTAATCCTCCCTTCCTCCCTCTCTCACTTTCTACTCTCTCCCTCCTCCTCCCTTACCCTCACCATCGTACAGCTGTCGTCCAATCTCTCTACTCTCTCCCTCCTCCCTTAGTTGCACGACCCTCTCAACTCTCTCCCTCCTCTTCCCGTACCCGCACTACCACACGGCCATCGTCCGATCTCTCTACTCTCTCCCTCCTCCCTTATCCACACAACCGTCATCCGACCATTTCCCTAAACCCTAAGTCCTGACCATTGCTACAACTCGCCAATCCGGTCGCCCCTGCCATTGCTACAACCTGCTAGTCCGATCGCCCCTGCCACTTCTGTAACTCCCCTGCCCAGTCGCCCCTGCCACTGTTGCAACTCGCCAATCCGAGTCTGACCGCCAGTTCGCCCCTGCCATTGCTACAACCTGCTAGTCCGATCGCCCCTGCCACTTCTGTAACTCCCCTGCCCAGTCGCCCCTGCCACTGCTGTAACTCGCCAATCCGAGTCTGACCGCCAGTAAGCCACAAGACCCTGCCCCTCTATGAACCAGATTTTACATATTGTTATTTGAGTTGGGCATATTTCCTTTTGAATAATTTGTAAATTTTTTTGGGCATATTTTCTTGAATATGTTATAGATTTTTGTTTGATTTAGACAAATTAAAATAGATGGTTTACAATACTAGTGGACCTCTATTCCACGTATTTAATTAACCCACTGCTTCCTAAGTAATTTGTGGATTATCCAAACTTCTGATCTAATAGGCCCTTCCATTGGCTTAACGGGCACTAAGTCCCAAGTGAGCTCAATTTGGTAATGAGTCAATACAAGTACTCAAATTTCTTCCAAGTATGGTATTATAGCCTGTTAGGTAGATGGCTAAAAAGGAGTTCATCTCAATTTAGTTAATCATAATTATATACATATATGAGACTATATTTCCTTTTAGAATCATAATTAAGTAGCCATCTCTATTTGTGGGTTACTCTTAACTTAGACTGAAAACCCTAAATCTGATTGATCCATAACATTATGGGCTATTATGATCATATACTCTTTTAAGTGTGGATTGGAGAAAAATTAAAAAGAACAAAAAAGAGCAAGTTTAGAACATTTCTTTCCAAAACTTAGCATGTGTTTGGTTGCATCAAATGTCATCAAATTTCATGATATGCACTAAATGAGAACGATTAATCATGAAACCATTATCAAACTAGTACCAACCATATGCGAAATGAGTAAAAGTGACATCCATGGATCAGATTATCAAAGTCTGTGTAGTGTGAGTCACTAGGAAGAAGAGAATATACAAAATCATGTTGATGCAATGATGAGGCAGGTTACAACATGGGAACTTGCTTCTTTTAGGAATAATTTTACATTGCTCCCATTAGGGTGGATCGTATAATACTTCAGTAAAGATAAACTTCAGCTTGTTAGGTCCAAATAATAATTTTATAGTGCTATTCTAATCCTCAGCTATCTTAAGTGGACTTTTACATTATAGCCCTTAGACTCTTGTTGGAGGAAAATTTGGCTACATTTAGAGTACAAAGATGGCAACACAACATTACAACCCTAACATAGATAAAACTTAATGAACCCTTACATACATCATTCGATGTACATAGATTTAGTATTTGCCCCTCTAGGGCCTGTTGAGGGTCAAATATTACATATTAGACCGAATTATTTGCTGAAATTATGAACATGATACCGTTTAACCCCCTATTTTAATCGTGTTTGTGCTGCAAGTTGAATTTAGGAGCTTGAACTGCAAAAGGATGTTAAAAGAATAAATTTTATGCTCAGAAATCACCAAGGCAAGGGATGGACCCCAGGGGACCAAGATCAAAGGATTTACACGCTAGAGATCCGAGGAAATCAAGAAACTAAAGCTCAAGTGGCCCAAAATTGGTCCAAAATGCAAGATCACAGGGTTCCAACCATCCATTCAGCTCAAAACTTCATATATGGCCTGAGGACCATAAATTAACTGTACACATCAATTTTGAGCCCTTGGATCCCTGTGGAAGTGGCCCAACGGCTAGATCATCCGATGAATTGTCAATATGGGGCCCACCTGACATCTGGATATGCTTCACTTTTGGTCTCAACCCTTTAATTGAGGTGGAAAAATATATGGATGGAGGAGATTTCACATATACATCAAGGTGGGACCCACCTTACGTGAATGAGAGTGCACAGTGGCTGTGCACTCACAAAGCACCAAACTAAAAGCTCGGTCAATAAACCTCTGACCGAGCTTTCCTATTTTCTTAAGGATTTTAAATCCTTCCCACCTGCGAGCGTTCAAACAAAGCATGCGAAGGAGTTTTTGTGGGCCACCATCATGATGTGACGGACTGATCTGGACCATCCATTGGAACCCAAAACTCTTATGATCACGGCCTAGATGAAGAAATTTCATAAAGACAGCAAGAATTACATCCCAACCATTCCAACGCAAGTTAAATGGCTGTGAGATTAATCGGGTGGGCCGCATCAAATGATAAAAAAACCATCCATCCTATCAAAATTTCATCATGAATCTGATGGACGGTGTGGATTCATCAAACAACATGGAATGTAGGCCCCACCAGTTACGCAAGATAGGTCGTACGCATGCATTACGCATGGACATGCGTCCGATTATCATGGGGCATTGTACGGCCCAGATGACGATCAGATCTCTGATTCGAACCGTCCAAAATCTCACCCAAGGGGTCTGTACCCTAGCCATGAAGACAAATGCAAAAGCTGGGATGATCAACATCTTGATTATCCTTCCAAATGCAGCTATTTGTACTCTTTTTGCTGCACAAAATAGAGTACGGTTCTTCTACTACGTAAAGAGGCCTGTTCTGCAAGCTTATCCTCGGCCTATGCTTCCTGCTGCTCTTATAAAAGGAGATGTGAGAGAGAGAGAGGAGAGGCATTGAAAATTCCATCGAAGGCATGGGATGTTAGTGAGAGAGAGAGAGACAAGGAGAGTATTTTTTTATAGTTTTTATTTGCTATTTTTTTTCTATTTTACTAATTTGTGAGATTTAGCCTAATCATGTCTGGCTAAACCTCTTAGCTAGGGCTAAAAGGTGAAGCTTGTAGTGAGATGGGAGACTCTATTTTATGCCTTTAATTTAATTTTAATTTATGAACTGAATTTGATATTAGTTTAATTATTAAGGGAGTATTTTTAGTTTTTAATGGTCTGTTGTGACTAAAATTACAATGGATCTACAATAACTTTGAGCATGTTCCTTTCCATTTTATGTTTATGAAGTTAGGAAGCCATGTTGTTTGCCATCGTCTCCTGGGCATGGTCAGATGATAGTACCCTTCCTAATCTTCATACATTGTTGATTGGTTGGTAATTAGTTTAATTTTGTTGTTTACTTTGTCGACCAGGCATGGTTTGGTGATGAAATCCATTCTAATTCATATACCTCTCATCTTTTGAAAACTATATCAAAGGAAGTTCAGTCATGATTTCCATGGTTACACCCTTCAACTGGGTGAAGATGGGGCTCTAAGTCTAGTTGAGTTCTTGAAGCAGGCATAAGATCTCCCTGATCTTGTTTTAAATAAGAAACAAATGCGTTTGATTTGGGAGGCTATCTTATTTATACATGACAGAGAAAGAGTATTTAAAACTATCATTACACTTTATTGATACTAAGTTCATTTATATCCTTTAAGTGTCCCTTGATTCTAAGATAGATTACTTTATAATAAAAGAATTATTATAAGTTCAATTGTCATAGTTAAATATTAAATTCGGCAGCGTAACGTCAGTGATTTCAGTCATCTCCTAGGACTTAGGAGGAATATGCTCTTTGTTGATTGTCCTTCTTTAATCTTGAACAAAAGGGACTTGAAGGCTTTAAATATTTCAGTAGCATAACATCCCCTTATCTTCACAGATTGCAGGGCAGTCTGGTTGCGCGGTCCTACGTAACTGATGTTGGTTGTGCAGACCCACTCAAGCCATCGTCTGTCTCTCTCTCTCTCACCTTCAATCTTCTTCCTTGCTCTGCTTCATCTCAAAAATCTTCAATCAGTCCAAATGAAGGAGGGGAGGGGGTATTTATAGACCTTCGCATGTGTGGAACCTTGATCTTGGCGCCATGGGATCCACCTTGCATCATTCTTCACCACTTAAGAGAATCATTTCTTGAAACCAATTGCTCACACCTGCTCAACTGATATTTGGGTTGCGCAAACTCGTACAACTGATATTTGGTTGCATAGACTCACGTAACTGATATCTCTTGCATGGTCCCACACAATCAACCTCAAAGATACTTCTCTTTCTTCTTTCATGTTCCTTTCTATTACTTCACTTTCCAATCTTCTCTCACTTTAATCTTGTCATCATTTTTATGCCTCAACAAATGTCCCCTTGATCCTTTCTTTGTTCTCTAGAACTAAAGAAAAAGGTTCAAAATACTTATCCTGATAGTGTCAGCGTGGGTCTGCGCAATCAGAGACCCATGTACCACACTCAACCCCTTGAGCATAAATACCCCAATCCTTCAATCACTTTCCACAAACTTACACTGTAGCGAACCTCTGCTCCTTTGCGATCTTTCCCGCGTAATGAACTTCAATTACGCGAACCGGTGCAATAGTTCCCTGTCGGCACAAGGCCTTCTGATCCTTGTGCAGACCCATGTAACCAACCTCAATTGCATGAGTTCACGCATCCAAGATTGAACTTTTAGCATCTGGTTTCCTTCCCTCCAAATATTTTCGAGATTTGAGACTTCTTCTCACCATGGCCTGTTCTTCAGCCTCCTCTTCTAGAAGAAAGCATCGTCCATCCTCTTCTAAGTGAAAGAAACCCCTTCTTTATTCTTGGAAACATGTAGAGATAAATGAAGGACCCTTGGATCTCATAACCCTTCCATCAGTAATCAAACCATTAATCCTATGAATTTACAGCGTCACTGGTCAATCCTACACTGTGAACCCTCTGATCGACAAAATTCCTTCATCTCAGTGAATGACTGGGTTACGAGTGAACCGAGGATGCTGACAGGATATCTAGGAGAGAATGGACTTTGTCAGAGAGCAGGTAGAATTCATAAGATGAGATTTTTACGCCTTCATTGTGATCCTCATCAACCTTCCCCTTTCCTATACTTCAAAACAGCTTAGCAACTCTTCTTTGTGGGAAATTAGCATGGAATACAGGGAGATTCACAATCACAGCCCTATTGTCTATCCACGGTTTTTATAGTGCTTGGGCCCGCACTATCGTTCGGAAACATACTGCCATATTGGAGCAAATTACACTTTCTAACTCAATCTTAGCTACATCGAAACACTTTCACACAGATGCTACTATTCTTAGATGCTTTCTCAATCGTTGGTTTCCAATCACCAACTCATTTCATCTTCCCCTTAGAGAAATGAGTATCACTTTATGGGATCTGTTTTGCATAGCTAGTCTTCCCATTATGGGTGATATCTTTGACGCGTATATACCCTCTAATGAAGAGCTTGCTCTTGAATCTGTAGAAGGTATTTCTAAAATTTTCAATACTACCCTTGAACTCTTCAGTGCATTGACTGCCTTCCCTCATCCTAATCGTATTTCCTCTCTTGAATGGTTGGCTCACTTTTCTCGAAGACTGTAGTATATTCCTTTCCATTTAACTTCTTTTCTTCATAATCCCATTATTTACATGATTTTTGTTGACGTATTGCATCTATATTTTGATAGCATTGTAGATCACAATCACTCAGAACTTAAGGACATTCAAACAAACATAAAGCATTCTGTGGAATACAGTTCTTCCTATGAATTATCCTCCTTTCTTGTTTACTAGTTGAGCTTGGTGATATTCCCTGATCCTGATCAAGTGGATATCATTAGGCCTTCATTTTTTATGGTCGCAGGAGCAATGGCGGAAGGCTAAAAATATTCTCTAGATCCTCAAGTTCTGTGTTCTCTTTATTGTTCTTTCAGAGACGTTATTTATGGCTCAAAAGATCTTATTCTTAAAGCTTTTCCTGTCTGTGCTACTTGGCATTTCTTCATAGGCTGGCTAGGAATATATTTTCCTTGGACATTTGCTAAACCTAGAAGGGCATACTCGAACCCAGATCAGCTTCTTCTTCAACATTTTCAACTGAGAAATATGATCAAGGAATCAAGCGGATGGATTTCAAGAAGAATAAATAGCAAGGACCTTATTAACCTTCACCAATTTCCATTGACCAGCTATCCTGAAGATATGGGTGCCATTGATGATGATTCCTTCTCTCTCTAATGAACATTCCTTCCTTATTTCCATCAGATCCAACACTCTTCCATGGAGAGAAGGTAGTGTATTTTGGCGAGAGCCATATTACCCTAGTAGGTTTGCTAGCCAATTTAGTTTTGATCAAGCCATTCTTGGGACTCGTGACATTGTCACAAGAGCGATGAGAAGTTATGGTATTGGGCCATATAACTGGGCCTTGATATGGAAGCAACTCTTTATCACTCAAACCGGCTCACATTTCATAATTCATGGCTATAATTATTTGGTTAGCGCTTCTTACTGGTGGATGCGATGGTGGGCTCATCAACATTACTTAGTAAATAATTATCATCTAGTAGATCATGAAATGTGAATTCCTCCTCCTTGCCTCAGGGACTATTAGAAAGATCTGGGTATCAGTTATTTCGAAGAAATGAGTCCTCCCCCTTTTCCAGATCAACTTGGTACAAGGATCTCTTTAGAAAATGCCTTTGATGAAGTAAAGCCTGTTGATGCTCTTGAAGGGTGGATAGCTTTCGGTATTCCTCCGACGAATGCTCATGAATTTTCTGCAAAGAATCACAATCTCTTATAGTTCCACCTTTCACCACCTTTACAAATATTATGTGATAATTCTCCTTCATTAGAAAAACAGGAAAGTCAGAACATTATCATCCACCTCAGAAGGATAAACACATTATTATCGAAGACTCATCTTCTTCGAGAGGATAAATATATTTTAAAATATTTGTCTTTAGATCATAAGGCATCAAACATTTGAACATTTTTCTCTGATTTAATACAATTGTGATTTCATTTTGCGTATATAACTTCGTGATTCCTGTTACTGTATGAAATGATTGACATATCTTACCATCCTTCCATTACAAGAATACATGACCATATATTCTTGTAATCTCAATATCGTATAGATATATACTCATTTACATGCAACAATTCTATATATATTTCTAACTCACATTATCAACAATCATCAAAGTATTCACAAATTTCCAATTCATGACAATTTTAAGCATATTTATTTGTGTAATAATCTTAACATAACATCTAATAAAGAACCAATTACAACACTTAACATCTTATGCTTGTCAGTGTGGGACTTCCTATATGATTTTTATTTTATTTGGCAGTACTAAATTTCAATTCAGTCAGTTACACACAATTTAAGCTCTTGAGTAGTGGAGCCAGGTCTCACGTGATCGCCTCTGTAACTCTTAGGAGTTCACTGGACTTCTCACAGCCTAGGGAGTTCAAAAATCGCGATCCATCAGAGAGGCCCAATGAAGCTACCGGGGCCGTGAACTCAGTTGGAATTACACATAGGGTTGGCCGCAATAACTCTTTAGAGTTCATGGCGCACACAAGGCGACCTTTGGGGTACCAAATCTAGGGTCGTCAGTCCGTCATTGAGTAGGTTTAAGCCCTTCCTCATGAGTTAGTACTGAAATCAAACCGTAGATCTAGGGGGTCTTACGCATGGTTGGCCTATCTAAAGCTCACACTGTGGCCCTCATTTTCTTCATCTGTAAGGTCGAGCCCATTCATGGGAGGGCATTTTCCTCCATTCTCCGTGAGGTTGCTGGAAAGCTATACAGACAGCATGGGGGTTATGCGTGACTGGCTATTGAGAACTTTTAACCTTTTAGGCTTTGATTACTGGCTCCGTCAACTGCTCGCATGGCTATGCGTACGATGACCTTCATAGGCTTTTTAGGGCCACTGGCTTCTCACCGCTACCCGAATGGCGATCTTGATAGGTCTTATGCACTGTTGGCCATTGGCTAACAAGGCTGCCTTAAAATGCCTTAAAGGACAATGATAGGTATGATCAGTTGCTGTGAGAATGATAGACATCTCTGACTGAAATTGACACATCACCATTTCTGCCAATATCTTCAATTATACCCATCCATCTGTCTGTGTTGTTTTCAATTTTGGTGACAACATCAATTTCAGGTAGAATTTTGTAGGGCTCACTTGATGATGGTGATGTTCACTTTCCTTTTGTAATATTTACTTTTATATGGTCTTAATATGCTCGCGAACTTCTTCTTTATTCATTCCATTCATCTTGCCCCCTTTTGATACAGAATCATTATTCTGATAATATTCTGAATCAAAATCAATAGTATATTTATAGACGGTATATCTTAAGGAAGTGAGCATTAGCTGGTATACTGATTCCTTGCCCATCTTGATCCATAACTCGATATGCTCCATTGGAGTATACTTCTTTTATTATGTACGGGCCGTTCCATTTAGGTTTAAACTTGCCCCCTGTTCGGTGAGTAACCACGATAGGTCTTTTCAACATTAATACCATGTCCCCTTTTTTGAAAGAGAGATACTTGACTCATTTTTTAAAGGCAGCTAATATTCTTGCTTGATACGTTTGCAATCGTTGTTGGGCATCTAGACATTTCTCATCAAGCAGATCCAGCTCTTTTAACCTTATTTTTGCATTTTCATCATCGATTATAGACTGGTGTACTGCCACTCTTAGTGATGCTAATTGTATTTCAATTGGGATTACTACTTCCGTACCATAGATTAGTGAATATGGTGTTGCTCTTGTCGTTGTCCAGCGAGTAATTTTATATGCCCATAATGCTTCTTGTAGCCTTTCATCCCAATCACGTTTGTTCACTGTCACTGTCTTCTTCAGTATTTTGTCTATTGTTTTATTAAATGTTTCTTCTAATCCATTAGCCGGTGGATAATAAGGTGTTGAGAATGAATGGTGAATGCTGAATTTCTAACATAACTTTTCCATGCCTCTATTTTTAAAAGGAGTACCATTGTCTGTTACAATTTTCTACGGAATACCATGAAGGTATGTTATTGCGTGTCGGATGAAATTGATCACATCCTTCTCTTTAAGACTGCGCAATACAACTGCTTCGGTCCACTTGGAGAAGTAATCTGTCGGTGCCAAAATATATTGCTTCCCTTTAGTTGAAGGTGGATTGATGGGCCAATAACATCAAGCCCCCAAGCAGAGAAGGGCCAAGAAGCAACTAACTGGTGTAGCTCTTCTGGAGGAACGTGTATAACATCTCCATGAATCTAACATTCATGACATCGCTTTTGCATAATCTATTGCGTCTTTGAACATGGTGGACCAATAATACCCCATTCGATGGATTCTATGGAATAAATTTTGGCCAGCTTGATGTGCTCCACATTCTCCAGAATGTGCTTCTCGCAATGTTTGGTTTGCTTCTTATTTGTCTAAGCAACGCAACAACATTCCATTGTAATATTTTTGATACAATACCTTACTGCATACGATAAATCTGCTTGACCGTTGCTTAATTTGCTGTCTTTACGTAGATTCTTTCGGCTGGATATTAAACTTAAGATAATTTATGAAAGGCTGACGCCAATCATCTGTTGTGATCTCTAGACACGATACAGGAAGATTTTTGGTAATTTCTTCAATCTGTGAGGAGTCTAGAGAAGCTCCATGGATTCAGAGTAGTTATCCTTGAGGAAGACGGTGATCGACCTCATCACGTTCATCCCTACGTCAACCAGGATCCAATCTCCGGTCTCACCCACAAACGATAAACAGAAAGAAATATAATCTATAAGTAGAATCAAAGGATACCAGATAAACTACAAAACAAGATATACGTAAAAAAAGCTCAAACAAGGGTAAAAAACTAAGGGTGCAAACTTTCACTATGATGAAAATGAGATTACAAGCAATATACTAACCTTTTCCTTTAGATGTATGGAGAAAACCATTTGATCACCCATTAGAATAACTCTCATAACCCTAGAAAAACCCTAAGGACCTCTATTTATAGTTTAAGCAACTTCCCTTTCACATCTCTTGTGAAACTGACTTAAAAATCTGCAGTCCATGCAAAATTCAGAAATGAATATGCGTGACCTCGACTGGTCATGCAGGCTGCTTGACTAGTCGAGCAGATCCTCGACTGGTCGAGCAAGGCCCTCGACCAGTCGAGCACCGCGGACCCAAAAAAATCATAGCTCGCTGGACTTTGAGTTGAGGCAACCCTAAATTGGTCGAGTGGGACCCCAATATCGGTCGAGCAGCTCACTCGACTGGTCAAGTGGTGCTACCCAGATGTGACTCCACATCTCAACAGCTTTCACGTCGACCTAAGAGTCCTAGCATGAAATTACCAAATCTACCCATTAACTCTAAAAGAGAGACATAGTTCTTTCTTCTATAGTCACTTGAAGAGGGCTTCGATTTGGACAAGACAAAGTCGCTGCTAAGCTGGCTAAAGCATCTGCTCTCGCATTTTCTGACCGAGGGATATGCTTGATTTCAACATGGGAAAACTGTTCTAGTAACTGTTGTGCCTTCCGACAGTATGGAAAAAGCTCTTGTTTTCTTATCTCAAAATCATTTGTCAATTGATTTATAATCAGTTTAGAATCCCTGAAGATATGTAGCGTTCTTATCTTCATTTCTTTAGCCATTTTCATTCCAATAACCAGGGCTCTGTATTTAGCCTCATTGTTCGTACATACAGTCCCCAATGTAAAGGAATAAGGTAATAAGTCACCTTGTGGAGTAATGAATATCACTCCTGCCCCCGCTCCTGACGCTCAAGAAGCACCATTAAAATACATCTGCCATGGATTTTACAATTCAACTAACATAACTTGCTCATTTAAAAAATCACCACTAATGGCCTCAGATTCTACTATAGGGTGCACTGCAAGGAAATCCACCACTGCCTGCCCTTTTACTACTTTTGCTAGTTTATATGTAATAGCATATTCTGAAAGTAATAGCTTCCATTTGGCTAATCTTCCAGACAATATCGATCTTATCATTAAAAATTTTGTCGAGTCGGCCCTCAAAATTAGCGTTATATGATGAGATAAACAATAATGTCTCAACTTTTGTACTGTAAATATTAACGCCAAACATTCTTTCTCGATTGGGGAGTAATTGCATTTTGCTCCCATTAAGGTCCAACTTAAATAGTAAAGAGCAGTTTCTTTTCCATATTCATTCACCTGTGCCAGTAAAGCTCCTAAAGAATGTTCAGCTGTAGATATATACAAAATAAGTGGTTTTCCTTTCACTAGGGCTGCCAATACTGGTGGTTGTCTCAGCAATTCCTTTATCGAATCGAATGTGTTCTGACAGGCTTGATCCCATACAAATTCTATTTCCTTTTTCATCAGATGGGAAAATGACTGACAGCTCCCTGCCAAATTTGAAATAAAATGGTGAATGTATGCCAATTTTCCCTGTAAACTTTTTAATTCTTTCAATATTTTCGATGGTGGTATATCTTGAATAGCCCTAACTTCCCTGGATCAATCTCAATGCCCCTATGCCGGATAATAAAACCAAGAAATTTACCAGAGGACACCCCAAATGTGCATTTAGCGGGATTCATCTTCAATTGTTTCTTTCTAAGCCGACGGAAAACCGACGCCAAGTCTTCGCGATTTCCTGATGGCTTTCCGATCTGACTACAAAATTGTCTACATAATATTCAACATGTTTGTGCATCATGTCTTGAAAAATATTTTACATTACTCTCTGATATGTTGCCCCGACATTTTTTAGTCCGAATGGCATAACCTTATAATAGAAAATTCCTAGTGAAGTCCTAAACGCCGTTGCTTCCTCATCTTCAGGGGCCATTCGAATCTGATTATATCCTACATAACCATACATAAAGGACATGACAGCATATTGAGTTGTACTATCAATCAGTAGTTCAGTTATTAGGAATGAAAAATCATCTTTTGGACAAGCTTCATTCAGGTCTCTAAAGTCGATGCATACCCTGACTTGTCCATTTTTCTTCCTTACCATGACAATATTCGATATCCACTTGGGATATTTGACCTCTCTAATAAACCCAACACTTATCAATTTGTTGACCTCTTCTTCAATCATGGGGACTAGGTCCGGATGAAATCACCTTTGAGCTTGTTTAACCAGCCTTTTCTCCTTAAAAATATTTAGTCGGTGCAATGCTATAGAAGGCTCTAAGCCAGGCATCTCTGCATATGTCTAGACGAATACATCTTTATTTTCTTTGAGAAGTCAAACATATTCTGCAGTTTCTTGTTCAAAAAGACCGGCGCTAATGAACGTGTTCCGTGTTTTTTCTTTCATACCCAAATTTATCTCTCACAAACTATCTGTCGTCGGTTCCCCCCATCTTCCATATGCTTTGGAGCTACCTCAGGATGTTCGACTATTTTAGGATTTTCTTTTGCTGGTTGCTCAATTGTAACCTTATTTATTGATAACTTTTCCCCTACATCTTGAAATTTTCTTCGCTTCTCCTGGCCAACCCTAATAGGAATTTGCATTCCTCTCTTGTGGTTTATGTTGGTGTATTCTTTGTAATTAAAACCCATACTTTCCATGGCCCTCTCGCTTGTTTTCTTTCCAATTATTATTTCATCTCTGTTCATCATTCGTTGTATTATACATTTTAATGTATGATAATTCTCCATTGGATATCCCACTAAACAATGATAGCGACAAAAATTTCTCTCTTTGTTTCTTGTCACATCTTCAGGGCGTTTGGGCTCTGCTAATTCTATTGTGCCAGCTTTTAATAATTGGTTCATCATAGGGATGACATCTTCTTTATCAAACGTGAATCCTTCATGAGAATTGAGCATCCTAGGCCTTTTTCCATTGTATTTATTCCTTGACTGGCTCCATTCTTCTCTTTGGTCTGGTCGCCTTCCCCTCAAGTCCCTTATATCTTTGCTTCTTTTGTCATGATCGATAGCGTTTACGGTCGCTCTACTGGATACCCTCCTAATCGTCTCATGGTGGAATGCTAGCATCTTGTGAGTCATCAATTCCAAAGCGTGAGCCTTAATAGCTAGGTTGCGAAAAGTTCTGATATCGGCGCTGGTGAATCCAAATGCAATTCCCGTCCAGGGTTCAATATTGGCAAATACTGGCGAACTTGTTATTAGCGCTTTACCTTTTTGTTCCCTTGCCCATCTGGCCCTTGAAATACCCAAAGTCGTTATCAGCTCTCTGACTTTTGGTGAAAAAGGATTCATTCTAAGGCTTCTTGTGTTTCGTGTCCTCGTCTTGCAAGACGTTACAATAGTCCAGCCTTCATCGCCTCTCAGTGGTTTAAGCGAAGCAAATGCTACCCCAACTATCACTCGAGTCATTCTGTTTTCAATTCTAGGGATTTGAGTTAGTTTCTTCAAAATTTGATTCGGTGTGTATTCTATCACGAACCCAGTCGGAGTGAATCGGAAGTTCACTTTTCTTACAGAAGTTTTCATGAGTAATAAGTTGTAATCAGATGCAAAAACCTTCGAACATGAAACATAATTTTACTTAGTGGTTGAAAAATTAAATAATCTATCTTAAAGATGAAGGGGAGGATGTTCCCACTGAGAGTCACCATTTTGGCATCGTAATGACGTCAAACTATGATGAAAGTTTCATAACGATTTCACTGCTAATGTTAAATAAGATAAAAAGTCCCCAGCAGAGTTGTCATTTTATTTCGAACAAGAAACAAATGCATTTGAATTGGGAGGCGATCTTATTTAAACGTAACAGAGAAAGAGTATTTAAAACTATCATTACACTTTATTGATAGTGAGTTCATTTACATCCATTAAGTGTCCCTTAATTCTAAAATAGATTACTTTATAATAAAGGAATTATTATAAGTTCAACTATCATAGTCAAATATTAAATTCGACAACGAAACTGTAACATCCCGAAAATCGGGGGTCGAGCATAAACTCCACTCCCGAGTTCCAAAACATCACTTATGCAATATTTTCAATGATGGATGAATGTTGTTCATATTAGTGTAGAAAACATGAGTGGGATTAGACCAAAACAACATATCTTACTCCAGAAACAGTTAAGTTTCTCAAGCGGAAGACTGTGATAAATATATAAAATGTATAATTGATTGTAAGTCTCCAGAGTGTGAACATGTTACCAGGTTAACTAAATACATGTATACTCCAAAAATGGAAAGAAAATAATATACATGGGTGTAAATAAAAGGTAAAATACCAAGTGTATTGGCATCTAATCAATAACCCTATAAACTCGTCGATCAGAACCTGCATATAGGAGAAATCCTCCTCCTCATCATCAAGTCCGGCTCTGCTTCGCAAGCATCGCCATCATATGAAACTAAAATAGAGACTGGTTAGTGTGGTCAACACCGTCTCATAACGTGGGAATGAGTGATCAACTCAGTGGAAGCTATATACAACAAAGGTTAACATGTTATCAATCCAATCAAGTACTAATGATAAGGCAGTACAATCAAACATGTCCTAGATACTCTTGTTAATGCAAGGATGATATGAAGAATGATGCATGCCCTCACCACAAACCCCTCTACGACATCATCTAACGATCGCGGCATGACTCACTTCCTCAGTGCTTTATCACCAACGTCCTTAGCACATGCAATGCAGTGTTATGAATATGCTTACTAAGTTCTTATTAGTCCTTTTCATACAGCAGGATTGGGAAGCTAAGGTACCTCCCTTGTATCATTACCCAAACAGTGATCCATTCTCGGGTCGTCAGTCCGAGATAATCTCATACGATATTACAGTTTTAGGTCACTACAAGGGCTACCAGGGTTGTTGCGCGCAATCGTTGCTCCTCTCCCCTATCACCTTATCAATATAGGCCTAGTTATATCCCATATACTGCAACAAGACTCGTCGCCCTTATGCACTATCAAGATATACTCGAGGTCACTACAAAGGGCTCGTCACCAATCAATGTAGGCCGACAGCAAGAATATAGTGTCCCATACTACCATAATCTGCTCACTAGTATAGGTGCTCACTGGTCACTACAAAGGGCTCGTCACCAATCAATGTAGGCCGACAACACGAATATAGTGTCCCATACCACCAAAATCAGCTCATGAGTCTTAGCGGATCGAGATACCAAGGTTAGAGGGGCTTTTCATTGGTAAGTTTCGTACCTTAGGTTCAAGCAGTAGCGACCAAACATGGTGAACAAACATCGATAAATCGGGTTAGTTGATAAGCTCAACTAGGCCAAGCGCACGTTGAGTTGAACGACATGGGATGCATAAGCACTCCGTGTGGCCTAACCACTTCCGAACACCCCAAGCACGACTCAGATTCGTTAAACTCATCCTACGTGGCAAAAACAACCTCAACCACCATTTGAAGTACGATTACCGATTACCTGAACTGTAGTACAGTCCCATTCACATACAAATCTAATTTCTAGCATATGATTCATATCCTGCATTCATATGAACAATCATGAAGTATAACTTAAATGTAAACATTACATGCAGGAAATCATACACACATGTAACAAGATTCAACTAAGTACACAATCCATGGAGGAAATCATACACTCATTTTAGCATGGATAAACTAAGTTACATGATTCATGGAGGGAATCATACACAAGCACACTATGGTTGAAATCCATATCTCAACCATCTTAACATGCGCATTATACTAACTACCATCTCATTCAGACATTTAAACAAATACTTAGCTTACACTATCCGACATACCTTACGTATGTCGACACCATTGTGTACTAGGGTAAAACCTTTTGCTTAGGAGTTGTCGCATACATATCAAGCATATAATAACGACAATTTATAATGACAACCACAACAACATTTTTCGTATATATACAGGTATTCTAACATATTCATGAAATACAGTATTTACAATATAAAATATACGCATACGGAAAGCAAAACGAATAGCACATTTGGCGTGTGTAATTGCATCCACAACATGAATAAATCATTAACTATCGTTGAAAGTGTTGAAAACCATAACCTAAGCGTATATAGTCCGTACATTAAACCAGAAAAGATGTATTCAAGATGATTCAAACGATGTGTCTTCATCAACGGCGGATACACTACCTATGGCACAAAACAGGTTAGCTAAAACTTTACTACAGCTTGTCTAAGCTTCAAAACAGGTTAGGATTAGGATTTCTTACCTAAGAATGGGATCAAAAATGCCAGAATAGCTTTACGGATAGGTGGATTAGGCACGTAGCAAAGCTAGGAAGAATCCCAGGAAGAAGCACCAACTTCTCCCTCACTTTCTCTCTCTTTTCTCCCTCTTGGAAAACTAGGGTTTAGAAATTCGTATGGGATTTGGGAATGGGGGTTTTAAGCCTTTTTATAAGACCAAAAGTGACAGAAATAGACTTGGGGCAAAGGTATACTTAGGTTATAACCAAATCGGGTCTATTCTGATCCAACGGAGCACTTCTGGAGGTCCTGTTACTAAATGCGGTCGGACAGAATCTCTCTAATATCAGATCTAGGTCAAGCTAAGTTTTCATTCTGGTTGGGTTTTCAGATCAACCGTGGCGGACCAGTTCAGTTCAACGGTTATGGGAATTCGATCAGAGCTACAAGTACTATGGCATGTAAGGGCCACCTATCCTGATCCGAGAGTGAATTTGGATCGAATTCTAACGGTCAGAACGCTTAAAATTTACACGTAAGTGGAACGTTCCAGATTACTTAAAAATGAAATTAATTTTTTAAAAATCTTCATTTTTCTACTCTCTTTACTCCAGGCTCAATAAAATGGTCTCAGGACATCGTTTGGGCTTGATTTTCTAGGTGATTGACAAGCCCAAATAGGCGGTCGTAATGGTCTAAGTTCATAGCTATCGGATTCTCGATGCGTGGTCTAGAACCAATATAAAGTTATAAAGCATTTCCAAGAGCAACTGGGTTTAGAGTTGGATCCTAGATTTCAGGGTAACGTAGTGTTAACAATTCTAGAGATTTTGGGTCTTACAGATTGTATTTAAAGTGGTTGGCATTTTGCAGGAAATCTAGTGTAGCGCTGACTAATTCACATTAAATTTCTAAAGAATTAGGTTCTAAATGATTTCTCTGGCTTTGGAATCGAGTTTTGAGAAGTTACCAAGGTGCTATGGTTGACCCTTTACCTAAGGACGTCTAATTTCAGGTTGGTAAAAATCTGGGGTGTTACAATCTACCCCCATTAAAAATAATTTCATTCCCGAAATTGGCTAAGGGTAATAAGTCCCTAGAAAGACTTTAGTATTGACATTCTAAGGAAATTTCAAATTATATTTAATGACCTAACCTTATGTATAACCTAAATCAACTTCTTGGATCCTGGGCCAGTGGGGAAGAGGCCAACCACGCTTCCGCTGCCCTACTCCGATCCAACGGTTGCATTAGCTAATCCTAACTAGATTGGGCTCAATATGTTCTACCCTCCTTAAAAACTTAATTCTACTTAAGGCTCAAGAATCTATGTCTCAATCCGTATATCGAAACAAGGTGTAACTTAGGGCCTATCCTTGACATGAAATGGGAAACAACCTCTCACTACATTGGTCTTCCTTTGCTAATGATACGTTCTATGGCATTGGTACCTATGGTTGTAGAAATGGGCCTAATCTCTATTGTGGTTGAGTTCAGGGGCAGGTGTGAGTTGGTGGCAAGATGTTTAATTCTCTATTAGCTATATGTCCTTAACATTTCCCAAAGGTAAAGCAATAACTTTTGGTTGTAGATAGTCAGGTCAACATGGAAGAAAAGGTGTGTAGTGGGTCTGAGCCGGATACATAGACTTTCTGTCTAGCTAGGACAGAAAATTTGTCGTATCAGTCCTTAATCCTAGTCGATGTCGATCTTCTGCTTGATCAGAGCATTGGATCTATTGGTAACCACTGGGATTGAGAATTCAATTCAAACCGTGAATACTTCTCTTATATATAGTTTCTCTACTCCGTGTCCTCGATTGTACTTAGTCCTTGGGAAGGCAATTCTAAGGGGCGTGCTGGTTTGACTATGCATGAATAGTCTCTAAATCGAAACAACTTTCCTAAGAGTGACTAAAGACGCCTCTAAGTATTACGAAGATCTATCGAAGGAATGAAGTTCTACTCCAACCAAATCTAACTTACTATTCCTAGCATATACAGGCTTTACACTGCTTAATACAACTAGTAACCTAGTCTGTAACTCACTAGCTGTAATCCAAAGTCTAAGCTTATACGCTAGATGGTTTCATACCATTTCTACTACAGAAAATTGTTCTATCACTTAAGGTCAAGATTGTCTAATTGAAATTGGATTTCCTATATTGTCAGATCTTTCAAAATCTAGGAGTACTAACTCTAGGTCCAAAACTCTAGATGTCCTAGCACTAAATGGTCACTGTTTATGGATTAAGCTACCGTGTTTGGTCTCACCTGTTGGTAGAAGCATAAAGATCGAGAAGATAGCTATAACTAACTCAAAAGAACTATGGAAAATGAAAAAAATGAATGGAAGGACTGAGATCTTTGGGTCTCCACGACTTTGGACCTGATATGGGAGTGTAAAGGGTCTAATGAAAGGGAAAGAAGAGGAAGAACAACAAAAGAGAATGGGTTAGAGGACTTACACGAATATGAGACTCAAACGGGAGATGTGAGAGCTCAAATCAAAGAAAGTGGAAGGAGTAGGTGATGGGTATGGCTGAGGACGGTAGAGGCATAAAGGAGTTAACGAAAAATGAAGGAAGAAATGATCGGAAGGGAGGTTTGAGAAAGAAAACAACAACTTCGAAGGAAAAGGAGAGCTTGAGGGGTCACTTTGTGAAGGAAGTGACGGATTTGGGATGAAAGGAGGGTCGAACCCTGTACCATAGGGTCCCACTAGGCCCCAAACTCCATCAGCCCGGACGGCCCAGCCCGCAGGGCCCATTGATTGGCGAGGCCTCGTCGAACCGGCGAGGCCCTCGCTACTCCTTGGATAAACTGGTGATGCCTCACCATTTGGGCGAGGCTGTAACACCCCGAATTTTGGCCAACCTGGGATTAGACGTCCTTAGGCAATGGGTCAACTAAAACACCTGGAGAATCGCTCAGAACCCAATTCCATAGCCAAAGAAATCACTTAGGATTAATTCCTTTAGAAACTAAGCATAAGTTAGCTAGCGCAACGCTAGAGTAGCTGGGAAATAGTCCCTAATCACTTTAAATACGTTCTACAAGACCCAAAACTTGTAGAATCAATGGTGCTATAATACTCTAAAACCTCGGATCAAACTTTAAACCGGTTTATTCTCTGGACCACTTTGAAACTTTGTATTGGATCTAGACCGCGCGTCGAAAGTCTGATACCTACAATCTTAGACTGTTAGAACCGCCTTGCTGGACTTGACAATAATTTCAAAAATCAAGTCCAACCGATATTCACAGGCTATTTCATTGAGCCTGGACTGAAGAGAGTGAGAATAGGGCTAGATTTAGAATTTGAAATTCAAATCTGGCACACGACTTGACGTGTCAGTATTAAGCGTTCTGACTGTCAGAATTCAGCCAAATTACACCCTCGAATCAAGAAAAATTTCTATTTCATATCATGAGACTTGTAGGCCTGATCTACGTGCGGTGATCGCTGAACTGAAACTAGACTGCCATGTGCGATATACGAACACTGATGGTCTGAAAACGGAATGTGAGCGACATCCGACAAGTATGAACTTAAGTTCGATCGCGTTCGGCCAGGGGACTACCAGAAATGCCTTTTTGGACCGAAACAGCCCCGATTTGGATATACCTCAAGTATACATTGTTCCCAAGCCTATTTTGAGCACATTTGGGCTTATAAAAGGGGTTGAAACCCTCACTCCTCTCTCCCATCCGAATTTGAGAAAAACTCTAGATTGGGAGAGAGAAAAGGTGAGAGTTTGTGAGAGAGAGTGGGAGAGAATTCCTTGTTATTTTGAGCACATTTGGGCTTATAAAAGGGGTTGAAACCCTCACTCCTCTCTCCCATCCGAATTTGAGAAAAACCCTAGATTGGGAGAGAGAAAAGGTGAGAGTTTGTGAGAGAGAGTGGGAGAGAATTCCTTGCCGCTTGTGCAACCTATTGCAAGTGCCTAAGCAACATACTTCAATCACTTTGCCGGTGATTTCTCCATCTTTCTAGGTAAGAAAGTACCCTAGATAGTTACTGATTTAGTGTTCCTCCATTTCCATAGCATGTTAGCTGATAGATCTTGTAAATCAGGTTGCCTAGTCGCCGTAGACGAAGCGTATACGCTCCGTTCGAAACAATACGCTTCTAGGAGATAAGGTGCAGATTTTAGACGCTTTGATTGACTGTTTCCAACGCTTTCAATGTCGTTTAATAGTATATTATCGACGGCAACGCCGTTTAACATGTACAACATGCTGTCCGTTTCCTGTTTTGTAAATAGACGAAGAATATGAGATTTAGGGCATTTTAGTCATTTGTAGGAAATACTGTTTTCATCCATAATTTGCTGATGTGATTAACATGGCTTCTTGTCTCATTAGAGTTTAGGAATACGTGCATAATTAGTTTGACGAAGAGATTCGCCTAAATGCGCACTTTGAGTCGACATACTATATGTAGACTTAAGTGTGTAGTGTAAGTGTTTGTATAAATACTTGTATTAGTATGTATTGAATTAAATGGTGTTATGAATTAAGTTTGAGATTGATTTCTCAATTAATATGCTGATGTAAATGATTTTCTAGATATTAGCTATATGCAAGATTTCATTGTATGTATGAAATGCATGTGTTTGATGATTCACTTAAGTTGTATGTTATAACATGTGTTAACATGCTCACATGGTTGTATTTCATTTCCAATACTCTTACATGATTTGTTGAAGTGGATTCATATATGTTTGGGACTATACCTAGTCCAGGCAGTCGGCAACTAAGCAAGTTCGTGGTTGGCCTATCTTTGCCACGAACGACGCGTCGATGAACACGAGTCGTGTTCTGGAGTTGGCGGCAGTGGTTAGGCCACACGAAATGTTTTACGCACTTCATGTCATTCGACTTGAGATGCGATCGTGCTAGTCGAACCCATCAAGTAACCCGACTAGCCGTTGTATGTTCACCCTGTATGAGTCATAACTGCTTGAACCTAGGGTACTGAACTTACCATTGTAAACCCTGTTAACCATGGTACCTTGATTCATGAAGACTCATGAGCCGGGTATGGTGGTATGGGACAATGTGGTCGAGCTGTCGGCCTACGCTGGGGCCACAAACCTCCCCGTAGTGACCAGTGAGCACCTATGTCTCGTGAGTAGATTATGGTGGTATGGCACACTATATTCTTGCTGTTGGCCTACACTGATCAGGCGACGAGTCCTTTGTAGTGACCGCGAGCGTATTCTGAGTCTACGGGAGGTGACGACCCTTCCGTAGCAGTGAGAGTACAGTAGGCCTGTATTGATAAGGTGATGGGGGAGCGGTGCAACGAGTGCGAGCAACAGCCCTGGCAGCCCTTGCAACGACATACAAAATATACATCGTATGAGATTACTAGGAGTGACGACCCTAGACAGGATCTGTGTTGGGATTGATATAAGGGAAGTACCTTAGTTTCCCAATCCTGCTGTTTGAATGGACTAATAATAACTCGGCAATCATATCACCATCCCATTGCATGTGCCTGGAAGATGTGGAGTACTGAGCGGGATGCAAGCATGCTGCGGGCGTAAGATGGTGCCGTATGAGGGAGAATGTCGGTGAGGGCATCCATCATGTCATGTCATATCGCATTAACAACAGTATTAGGATTATTTGATTTACTGTTTTACTATTATCGCATGATTGATTTGATAACATACAAATCTCTGCTCTCTTATCCCACTGAGTTGATCACTCACTCCCACGTTACGGGATGGTGTTTCTGGACACCCACCAGTCCCTATTTTGGTTGCAGATGATGGCGCTGCTTGAGAGGCGGAGCTGGACTTGATGATGATGAGGAGGATCTCTCCTTTATGCGTGTTCTGATTGACGGGATTACAGGGAGGTTGATTAGATACCTTGACACTTGTCATTTTATGTTTTTAGAGCACTCATGTATATTCTTTCTTTCTCTTTTAAGGTATACATGTATGTATATAACCTGGTAACATGTTCACACTCTGGAGACATACAACAGTTTATATATGTCATACATACTTTCACAGTCTTTCGCTTGCTAATTTAACGGTCTCTAGAGTATGATATGATGTTTTGGATTAATCCCACTCATGTTTAATGCATTAACACAGACAACATTCAATCATACACATTTATGTTGCATAAATAACATTTTGAAACTCGGGAGTGGAGTTTTTACTTGACCCCCCGATTTTTGGGATGTTACAGAGGCCCTCCTACCCCATGGGTCCAGAAAAAGTTGGGGTCCCACTCTGGAACCCCCTGAAAGTTGATCGTTTAGGCCCCCCCTCCATTTGAGGCATTTTTGGGACCAATTTGCAAACCAGAATGAGTTTATATGACATGTAGCATATTATTTTAGGGTAGGAGACACTAATCTTTCCAACTAACCCATTTATTCCATGAGATTCCATAATTTGAATGGTCAAAAGTCCAATTTATACATATATTTACTATTTATAGTAAATTTTTGTTTAACTATTATTCTCCATCATTTATATGTTAGGATTTATGTCTAGTATGAAAGGACTTAGAAAAAGTTAAAAAATGAGGTGGTGAAAGAAGAGATTTTGAAGGAAATGGGTTAAACTTTAGGATTGAGTCCTGAGAAGTTATTTTCAATACCTTGGTTGATATTTCATGAGAGTGGTGAGATTAATGAGGGATGTTGAGATGGATAGGTGTCAAGATGATGAATGACAAATATAGAAATGAATGCATTCGAGGAAACTTTGGGGTATCAGTCATAGGTAAAGTAGGCATTGATGCTTTGGTCATGTGAGATGAAAACCAAGAACAACACCGGTTGGGGGTGAGTTGGCTTTAAGTTGAAGGTTCTAAAAGTGTAAAGAGAAGGCCTAAAATGATGCGCTTGGAGGCAAAAAGAAATGATTTGATGATCTATGGTTTAACTGAGGATGGTCCTGGGTAGAGTGGAATGGTGGAACATATGAACTTAAATGTTTCCTTTCCTTTGTGGTCCTAGATTTTATTATTGTTGCGATCCTTTGTGTGGCCTACCGAATTACTTAGTAACAATAAAGATCCGGTCTGTGGTGATGGTGAGATTGGGGTATAGCTGGGTATATGAATCTCAACAAAACAAATTAGAAGAACTGTGGACTAAATTATAATATTCAGTCTCGCCTGTCGGTAAAATTTGGGATTCTAATATGGTTTCTAGATTCCATCGCCCCCTTCCTAAGTCAGAGTGCATCAGTGTGCGTTGTGTTACCATAACCCAGGTCTAGTTTAATCCAAATCATGCTCTAATATCATTCGTAACATCTCAAAAATTGGGGGTCGAGCATAAACTCCACTCCCGAGTTCCAGAACATCACTTATGCAACATTTTCAATGATGGATGAATGTTGTTCATATTAGTGTAGAAAACATGAGTGAGATTAGACCAAAACAACATATCATACTCCAGAGATAGTTAAGTTTCTCAAGCGGAAGACTGTGATAAATATATAAAATGTATAATTGATTGTAAGTCTCCAGAGTGTGAACATGTTACCAGGTTAACTAAATACATGTATACTCCAAAAATGGAAAGAAAAGAATATACATAGGTGTAAATAAAAGGTAAAATACCAAGTGTATTGGCATCTAATCAATAACCCTGTAAACCCGTCAATCAGAACCTGCATATAGGAGAAATCCTCCTCATCATCATCAAGTTCGGTTCTGCTTCGCAAGCATCGCCATCATCTGAAACTAAAATAGGGACTGGTTAGTGTGGCCAACACCATCCCGTAACGTGAAAATAAGTGATCAACTCAGTGGAAGCTATATACAGCAAAGGTTAACATGTTATCAATCCAATCAAGCACTAATGATAAGGCAATACAATCAAACATGTACTAGATACTCTTGTTAATGCAAAGATGATATGAAGAATGATGCATGCCCTCACCATAAACCCCTCTATGACATCATTTAACGATCGCGGCATGACTCACTTCCTCAGTGCTCTATCACCAACACTGTTAGCACATGTAATGCGGTGTTATGAATATGCTTACCAAGTTCTTATTAGTCCTTTTCATACAGCAGGATTGGGAAGCTAAGGTACCTCCCTTGTATCATTACCCAAATGGTGATCCATTCTCGGGTCATCAGTCCGAGATAATCTCATACAATATTACGGTTCTAGGTCACTGCAAGGGCTGTCAGGGCTGTTGCGCGCAATCGTTACTCCTCTCCCCCATCACCTATCCCACATACTGTAACAAGACTCTTCGCCCTTATGCACTATCAGGATATACTCGAGGTCATTACAAAGGGCTCGTCACCAATCAATGTAAGCGGACAGTAAGAATATAGTGTCCCATACCACCATAATCTGCTCACGAGTATAGGTGCTCACTGGTCACTACAAAGGGCTCGTCACCAATCAATGTAGGCCAATAACATGAATATATTGTCCCATACCACCATAATTGGCTCATGAGTCTTAGCGGATCGAGGTACCAAGGTTAGATGGGCTTTTCATTGGTAAGTTTGGTACCTTAGGTTCAAGCAGTAGCGACCAAACATGGTGAACAAATATCGGTCAATCAGGTTAGTTGATAAGCTCAACTAGGCCAAGAGCACGTTGAGTTGAACGGCATGGGATGCATAAGCACTCCGTGTGGCCTAACCACTGCCGAATACCCCAAGCACGACTCAGATTCATTAAACTCATCCTACGTGGTAAAAACAACCTCAACCACCATTTGGAGTACGATTACCTGGACTGTAGCACAGCCCCATTCACATACAAATCTAATGTCCAGCATATGATTCATATCCTGCATTCATATGAACAATCATGAAGTATAACTTAAATGTAAAAAGTACATGCAGGAAATCATACACACATGTAACAAGATTCAACTAAGTACATAATCTATGGAGGAAATCATACACTCATTTTAGCATGGATAACCTAAGTTACATGGTTCATGGAGGGAATCATACGCACCCACACTATGGTTGAAATTCATATCTCAACCATCTTAACATGCACATTATACTAACTACCATCTCATTCAGACATTTAAACAAACACTTAGCTTACACTATTCGACATACCTCACGTATGTCGACACCGTTGTGTATTAGGGTAAAACCTTTCACCTAGGAGTTGCCACATACATATCAAGTATATAATAATGACAATTTATCATGGCAACCAAAACAACAGATTCCGTATATATACAGGTATTCTAACATATTCATGAAATACGGTATTTACAATATAAAATATACGCATACGAAAAGAAAAACGGATAACAC
Source organism: Magnolia kwangsiensis (assembly GCA_037074715.1). Taxonomy (NCBI): domain Eukaryota; kingdom Viridiplantae; phylum Streptophyta; class Magnoliopsida; order Magnoliales; family Magnoliaceae; genus Magnolia; species Magnolia kwangsiensis. The sequence goes on along the minus strand of CM073572.1, from coordinate 98,117,900 downwards.
ATTTGGCATGTGTAATTGCATCCACAACATGAATAAATCATTAACTATCATTGAAAGTGTTGAAAATCATAACCTAAGCGCATATAGTGCGCACCTTAAACCAGAAAAGACGTATTCAAGATGATTCAGATGATGTGTCCTCGTTAACGGCGGATACGCTACCTATGGCACAAAACAGGTTAGCTACAACTTTTCTATAGCTTGTCTAAGCTTCAAAACAGGTTAGGGTTAGGATTTCTTACCTAAGAACGAGATCATAAATGCCGGAATAGCTATACGGATAGGTGGATTAGGCACGTAGCAAAGCTAGGAAGAATTATAGGAAGAGGCACCAACTTCTCCCTCACTTTCTCTCTCTTTTCTCCCTCTTGGAATGCTAAGATTTGGAAATTCGTATGAGATTTGGGAATGGGAGTTTTAAGCCTTTTTATAAGCCCAAAAGTGATGGAAATAGACTTGGCGCCAATGTATACTTAGGTTATAACCAAATCGGGTCTGTTCCGATCCAACAGAGCACTTCTAGAGGTCTTGTTACTAAATGCGGTCGAACTTAAGCTCTCTAATATTAGATCTAGGTCAAGCTAAGTTTTCATTCCGGTCAGGTTTCCAGATCGACCGTGGTAGACCAGTTTCAATTCAACAGTTATGGGAATTCGATCAGAGCTACAGGTACTATGGCATGTAAGGGCCACCTATCTTGATCCGAGGGTGAATTTGGGTCGAATTCTAATGGTCAGAATGCTTAAAATTAACGTGCAAGTGGAACGTTGCAGATTACTTAACAAGTTTTTGGTGCTGTTGCTGGGGACTGACGGCTACGTATTTCTTAAATTAATTGGTTTTAGAATTAGTTTAAGATTAGAATTTTTACTAACTTTAGTTTTTGGGTTTTCGTTCTAATTACTTTTTAGAAACTAACTTACCTTCCTGCTTTGTAGGATTTTGTTAGATCTTCTCGGTTGGTAACTTCATCCTAATTTCTTTACTTCCTCTATTCTTTATATTAGATTTTATCTTCTAGAGACTAACTTTTTTTATTTTCTTTTGCAGGATCTTAACATAGGAACTTCTAATGTGGTAACATCCTTCTAACTTCTCCTCTTACTTTTTGTACTATTGTCGAAATTTTTCTTTTATTTTCTCTAGGATTACATTCAGAGTTAAGGTTTCACCATGTATATGAATGAGTGGGCATGTCAGTATGCTGAGATAGCTTATGGAAAACAACTTATGTCTCAAAATTTTTCTGAAAATATCTTCGAGAACCAATCAGAATATGATGTTCCACCGATTAAGAAGACTTTCGTTGATTATCTGCGAAAGAATAATTACGTTCCATGAGTTAAGGAAACAATACGTGATTATTGGAATGATGACACGTATCAACTCCCGACCTATGGCCCGTATGATTATGATCAGTGGAAACATAAATATTTCGAAGTTGAGTCAATAAAACATCATGGTAAGAACCCTCTTGGATCAACCACTTTTGAATATCCACCAGAAACGATCCAAGAGGAGTCATCTCTAAGTTACACAGACTATGTTACTGGTATGAGAAAATTATTAGATGCACTTAAATCACGCCTTGATAGGCTAATGGAGACTAATTCATCCCAACTGTAACCCGTTGATCTTGTTGATTATTTGTTTGGATTCCCTACTTATGATGAGATAATGGAGGCTAGTTCGTCTCAGCCACAACCCAATCCAAAAATGCAATGCGAGGAAAGTGATCCTCACTCGCTTTTGAAAAACTCTGAAATTTGAAATGAAGAGTTGAATTACGTTAATGAGCATGTGGTTCAATTTTCCAAAGAGTCAATCTCGATGACGGTTCAATGGAATGGTCAAGAGACGTGGGTGTCTTTCAAATATAATGATGATGACACACTCCACTCACCTGACATGTCTGATCTAAAAGTGAATGAGCTTCTTACAACCGACCCTTTTACCTCTTGTGAGATATATTTGGACCACTCCCCTGAATTAAATGATGATATGATTCGGAAGATGGACGAGTTACTCGATATGACTCTAGAATTTGAAACCACCCAGTTAAGGCCACCATATGAACTAGTGAATGTTAATGATTCAATGCCTCCTCTGAGTAGTGTCAATGAATAGAATCTGCACATCGCTGTTTCGTCTACTGACCCTTAATCTATCTGTGCAGGGCTGGAGCAAGAGAGCATACCTCCATTTACTTTTAAGGACGATGGATTCCTTGGGCAGAACAACACAAACTTCAATGTGAAGAAGAAGTCAATCTCAGCTGAATTCCCCAACTCTTTGGACGATTGCTTAGCACACTTTGCAGATTCAAACGATCCCATGATAAGATACATAGTGAATGCCTTACAAGAAAATATCTCGGTAGTTGTCACAGACCAAGAGAACCCTTACTTTGAAGCCCCTCCCTCCCCAGATCCTCAATGTCTACTATTAGAGAAGGAGGAGCTGACAATGGAACTGAAGAGTGAAACTTCGGAGTGTGTTGAGACTACACCACTTACTACAAATTTTTCTGAATTTCATCTACTTGTAGTCTCTGATTCATCATGGTGTACTAACTTTAAAAAATTTTCTGCCACAGGCGAATCGTATATACTTGGGACACTTCAAACAATTAAAAGAAAAATTTATGCTGAAGTACATATGTTTCTCTGGAAAGTCATGCTCCAAGGTGTTTAAGCCTATTGCAAAAAGGGCTTTTGGATGATCCTACTGAGGAATTTACTGTAACACCCCGGATTTTGGCCAACCTAGGAATAGACGTCCCTTAGGTAATGGGTCAACTAAAACACCTGGGAAATCGCTCAGAACCCAATTCTGTAGCCAAAGAAATCACTTAGGATTAATTCCTTTAGAAACTAAGCATAAGTTAGCTAGCGCTATGCTGGAGTAGCTGTGAAATAGTCCCTGACCGCTTTAAATACGTTCTACAAGACCCAAACCTTGTAGAATCAATGGTGCTATAATACCCTGAAACCTCGGATCAAACTCTAAACTGGTTTGTTCTCTGAACCTCTTTAAAACTTTGTATTGGATCTAGACCGCGCGTCGAAAGTCCGATACCTACAATTTTAGACCGTTATAACCGCCTAGCTGGACTTGACAATCATTTCGAAAATCAAGTCCAACTGACATTCACAGGCTATTTCATTGAGCCTGGAGTGAAGAGAGTGAGAATAGGGTTAGATTTGGAATTTGAAATTTAAATCTGGCACACGACTTGGCACGTTATTATTAAGTATTCTGACCATCAAAATTCAGCCAAATTACACCCTCGGATCAGGAAAAATTTCTATTTCATATCACGAGACTTGTAGACCTGATCTAGGTGCGATGACCGCTGAACTGAAACTAGATCGCCACGTGCGATCTGGGAACAGTAATAGTCTGAAAATGGGATCTGTGAGACATCCGACATGTATGAACTTAAGTCCGATCGCGTTCGGCCAGGGGACCACCAGAAATGGTCTTTTGGACCGAAACAGCCCCGATTTGGTTAGGTATCAAGTAAACTTTGTTCCCAAGCCTGTTTTAGGTGAGAATTAGGTTATAAAAGGGGCTTAACCCTCACTCCTCTCACCCATCTGAATTTGCTAGAAACCCTAGAAAGAGTGAGAGAGAAAGTGAGAGTTTGTGAGAGAGAGTGGAAGAGAATTTCCTGCTGCTTGTGCCACGTGTTGCACGTGATTAAGCAACACGCCTCAATCACTTTTCCGGTGATTTCTCCACATTTATAGGTAAGAAAATACCCTAAATAGTTGCTGATTTGAGGTTCCTTAGTTTCCATAGCATGGTAGCTGATGCATCTTGTAAATTAGGTTCCCGGTTCGCCGTAGACGAAGCATATACGCTCCGTTCGAATTAATACACCTATAGGAGAAAAGGTGTGGATTTTAGACGCTTTGATTGACTGTTTCCAACACTTTCAATGTCGTTTAATAGTAGATTATCAACGGCAACGCCGTTTAATATGTACAACATGCTGTCCGTTTCCTGTTTCGTAAGCAGACGAAGAATATGAGATTTAGGGCATTTTAGTCATTTGTAGGAAATACTGTTTTCATTCATAATTTTCTGATGTGATTGACATGGCTTCTTGTCGCATTAGGATACTAGGAATGCGTGCATAATTAGTTCGGCGAAGAGATTCGCCTAAATATGCACTTTGAGTCGACATACTATATGTAGACTTAAGTGTGCAGTTTAAGTGTTTGTATAAATGCTTGTATTAGTATGTATTGAATTAAATGGTGTTATGAATTAGTTTGAGATTAATTTCTCAATTAATATGCTGATGTAAATGGTTTCCTACATGTTAGCTATATGCACGATTTCATTATATGTATGAAATGCATGCGTTGGAAGATTTACTTAAGTTGTATGTTATAACATGTGTTAACATGCTCACATGGTTGTATTTCATTTCCATTACTCTTACATGATGGCTGATGTGAATTCATAATTATTTGGGATTATGCTTAGTCCAGGCAGTCCGTAACCGAGCAAGTTCGTGGTTGGCTTATCTTTGCCATGAACGACGCGTCGATGAACGCGAGCCGTGTTTTGGAGTTTGCGGCAGTGGTTAGGCCACACGAGGTGTTTTACGCACTTCATGTCGTTCGACTCTAGATGCGCTCGTGCTTGTCGAGCCTGTCAAGTAACCCGACTGGCCGTTGTATGTTCACCCTGTATGAGTCATAACTACTTGAACTTAGGGTACTGAACTTACCATTGTAAACCCTGTCAACCATGGTACCTTGATCCACGAAGACTCATGAGCCGGGCATGGTGGTATGGGACACCGTGGTCGAGCTGTCGGCCTACGATGGGGCCACAAACCTCCCCATAGTAACCAGTGAGCACCTATGACTCATAAGTAGATTATGGTGGTATGGGACACTATATTTTTGTTGTCGGCCTACACTGATCAGGTGACGAGTCCTTTGTAGTGACCGCGAGCGTATTCTGAGTCTATGGGAGGCGACGACCCTTCCATAGCAGTGAGAGTACAGTAGGCCTGTATTGATAAGGTGATGGGGGAGCGGTGCAACGAGTGCGAGAAACAGCCCTGACAGATCTTACAGCGACCTATAAAATATACATCGTATGAGATTACTAGGAGTAACGACCCTAGACAGGATCTGTGTTGGGATTGATATGAGGGAAGTACCTTAGTTTCTCAATCCTACTGTTTGAATGGACTAATAATAACTCGGTAATCATATCACCATCACATTGCATGTGCCTGGAAGATGTGGAGCACTGTGGGATGATTGCATGCCGTGGGCGTAAGATTGTGTCATATGAGGGAGATCGACGATGAGGGCATCCATCATGTCATGTCATATTGCATTAACAACAGTATTAGGATTGTTTGATTTACTGCTTTACTATTATCGCATGATTGATTTGATAACATGCTAATCTCTGCTTTCTTATCCCACTGAGTTGATCACTCACTCCCACGTTACGGGATGGTGTTTTTGGACACCCACCAGTCCCTATTTTGGTTACAGATGATGACGCTTCTTGAGAAGCGGAGCTGGACTTGATGAGGAGGAGGAGGATCCCTCCTTTATGCGTGTTCTGATTGACGGGATTACAGGGAGGTTGATTAGATACCTTGACACTTGTCATTTATAGTTTTAGAGCACTCATGTATATTCTTTCTTTCTCTTTTGAGGTATATATGTATATGTTTAACCTGGTAACATGTTCACATTCTGGAGACACAGAAAAGTTTATATATGTTATACATACTATTATAGTCTTCCGCTTGTTAATTTAACTGTCTCTGGAGTATGATATGTTGTTCTGGTGTAGTCCCACTCATGTTTAATACATTAACACAGACAACATTCAATCATACATATCTATGTTATATAAATAACATTTTGAAACTCGGGAGTTGGGTTTTTACTTGACCCCTGATTTTCGGGATGTTACATTTACTGAGAAATTTATCAAGATATTGGCCGGAAGAGGAACCTTGCGGCATGATTGAGTAGTTTTTCCCTGCTTTCATAGGACTAGGGTAGTTTGCTTTATGATATTCTAGGATAGATAGTTTTATGCCATTAGGTTAGTTTGCTTCATGCATTGTTTTAGGATAGTTTTCTTTCATGTCTTCACTCTCATGCTGACCAGCTTTCATACCGCTATTTCTTAGAATGTCTTTCTCAATTCTTTCATCCAGGTATTATCTTCCCATCACTTCTCATTTACTTTTGTTGTCCCATGTGCATTGCATGCTCATATCTTTTACATTGAGGATACTGTAGATTTTAGGTTGGGGGTGAGAGATTAGGTTTCTTAATCATTGTTTTCTTGGTCTTGAGCAAAAATTGTGAAAATTTTTAATTTTTTCTAGAAATTCTTGTGAATTCGAAGTGATTTTGATGGTCATATTTGATTCAAAATTATAAGATACGTAATGTTGGATTATGACTCTTAGATTCAGTTATCTATTATATTACATTTCACAGTAAGTTTGAATTGTTAATCCAAAATTAGAAGTTGTAAACATTGATTGAGTTGTGATTTCACATGTCACATCTCGCTTTCACATTAAGGTTTCAGTTTGATATTGAAGGGTTAACTTGGTAATCACTAAGCATGTAAGGAACTAGCCGAGAAAATTTATCCATCATTATCAATTGAAGAAAAAGAAAATAGCTAGCTAAATTTTATTTTTTTAAAAAAAGAAAACAAATACCTTTGGAAAGGGTTGGGCGAATAATCTTCACCATAGTTTTTCTCCATATAGTTATAAATTTAATTTCCCATGGATGATATGTGAAAAGTGTTGGGTGTACAATCTTCACCATAGTTTTTCTCCCTATAGGTGAGGATTTGATTCCCCTTCTTGGCGTTGTTTTGGTTTAAGTCTTGGTTCTCATGAATGCTCTTGTTGGTTACCAATGATATCATGAAATAATGAATTGAATCTTAATGTTGATAAGCTGAGATTACACTATACAGCCATGAAACTCAATGTTTAGAATTTTTTCGATTGATAGATTAATACTTTGAACTTGACTATGAAGTTTACCGTGCGCTCGAGTCCAAGAGATAGTAATGCCCAACATTCATGAATCATAGAATTCTAGGATCTGGATTATTTTTTAAAATTCACTTGAGTTCATAGAAATTGTCCTATAATTCTCAACTTATTTTTCACATACTTTGCTCGGGATTAGCAAAATGCTGGTTAGGGGTTGTATTGAGGGTCAAATATTGTATATTAGACCCAGTTATTTTCAAAAATTATGAACATGATACCGTTTAATGCCCTATTTTAATCATGTTTATGCTGCAAGGTGAATTTATGAGCTTGGACTACAAAAGGATGATAAAAGAATGGATTTTCTGCTCAAAAAATCACCAAGGCAAGGGATGGACCCCACGAGACCAAGATTAATGGATTTACACGCTAGAGATCCGAGGAAATCAAGAAATTAAAGCTCAAGTGGGCCAAAATTGGTCCCAAATGCAAGATCATAGGGTTCAAACCATCCGTTCTGCTCAAAACTTCATATATGGCTTGAGGACCATAAATTAAATATACACATCAATTTTGAGCCCTTAGATCCCTGTGGAAGTGACCCAACAGCTAGATCATCCCATAAATTGTCAATATTGGGCCCACCTGAGATCTGGATATGCTTCACTTTTGGTCTCAACCATTTAATTGAGGAGCAAAAATGGATGGATGGAGCATATTTCACATATACATTAAGGTGGGACCCACCTTACCTGAATGGGAGTGCACAGTGGCTGTGCACTCACAAAGCACCAAACCAGAAGCTCGGTCAACAAACCTCTGACCGAGCTTTCCTATTTTCTTAAGGATTTTGAATCCATCCCACCTGCAAGTGCTCAAACAGATCATGCGGAGGAGCTTTTATGGGCCTCTATCATGATGTGACGGTCTGATCCGGACCGTCCATTGAAATCCCAAAACTCCTATGATCACGGCCTAGATGAAGAAATTTTATAAAGACAGCAAGAATAGCATCTCAACCATTCCAACGCAAGTTAGACGATTGTGAGATTGATCGGGTGGGTTGAATCAAAAGATAAAAAAATAGTCCATCCTACCAAAATTTCATCATGAATCTGATGAACGGTGTGGATTCATCAAACAACATGGAATGTGGGCCCCATAGTTATGCAAGACAGGTCGTATACATGCATTACGCACGGACGTGTCCCATTGTCATGGCGCATTGTATGGCCCAAATGACGATCGGATCTCTGATCCGAACCATCCAAAATCTCACTCAGGGGGTTTGTACCCTAGCCATGAAGACAGATGAAAAAGCTGGGATGATCAACGTCTTGATTATCCTTTCAAACGCAGCTATTTGTACGCTTTTTGCTGTGCAAAATATAGTACAGTTCTTCTACTACGTAAAGAGGCCTGTTCCGAAAGCTTATCCCCAGTCTATGTGAAAAGGCCTAGCTATAAGTCCTAGAGGGGAGGGGGGGTGTGAATAGGACAATGCCAAATCAAACTTGTAACAGTGGAAATTAAACAAATATGATAGCCAACAATTAAAGTAAACCAATCCTAATGCAGGAATGTAAAGAATATAAAGCAACCTCAAAATTCAGATCTTGAGAGATTGGTACAAATATTATTCTAAGGACAACCTTACACCAAAAACCAGAGTTTATGGTAAGACAACCTTATTTCTAGAAAGGTCTTTGTATCAAAACTCAAATCGAAGAGGAAAAGAAAATTAAATGTAAACTGTACAGAAGAATAAACTGCAATCAATTATATACTGTTATAAGAACAACCATGCACAATAGAAATGGTAGGGCAACCTTACTAGAACAAATAAAAATGCAGATAAAGGAATCGAAAGAAATAATTGCTAAGTTATTACAACATTCCCATAGTGCTTGAAATAAATGATTACAACATTCACATCCACATATACATCCCACAAATGAATAATAAAATATATAAAATATAAACCATTTAACCATGAGACACAAGAGATTATAGTGGTTCACCTGTGTGTTCACCAACTATTTAATAACAGCCACACAGAATGCTACTCCACTCCTAATATCCTTACACAGGAGATATTAGCATTCACTATCAAGTTAGGTTTTTACAGGTTCACCTAAAACCTTACAATTATGTCTTTCTATATGGGCTTACACAATAAAAAAAAAAAAATCCCAATTCTGAGTTTTCCTGGCTTTCCTCAGATAACCAATATAATGAGATTTTTCTGGCAAATCCCAAACAAAACCAAAATAAAAAGAAATTTACAATTAAATGTAAAATACCTGAATATCTACTTCGTTGTAGCAGCCCAGAAGAACTAAGTTAGAGTAGATGATTGAATGTCCAAGTTCAATGTCCAAACTCACATTACAATGGTTCTAGTTCTAATTGATTTTAAATTAAACCAAATTGGGCGTAGCTCTATTTGATTTTAATTCCAAGAAGAAGGAATACAACAATTCCTGTTTTCAAATTAGATTGAAATTCAATAACAAAATCAAATAATGAAAGCTAACAAAGAGAATAGAAATTATGCACAATGTAGCTTAAAGTGAACACTAACTTATCTTAGAGTGGAGCTTTGAATATGCTTGAATTGCTTATCAAACCTCTGAAATTCGTGTTTAATTTATCGGCAAGTAAATCACGTCTTCGACTGGTCTTAGAACCAACAGACATTTGAAATTTTGAGCAGGATAAGATAAGACGGTTTCACGACTGGTCATGGGTATCCTACAACTGGTCGTAGGTCACCTTCGACCGGTCGTAGGTTCCACACGACTAGTCGTAGACATATAAATTTCATTGCTGGACTTTGAGTTGAAGGTCTATGACTGGTCGAAGAACCAATCGACACTGTTCCTATGACTGGTCGAACAGTCACCAGGACTGGTCGAAGAGTAACAAAAAAATTCTAAAAATCCTCAACAATTTAAGACTGGTCGTGAAATTTCTTTGATTGGTCGAACCAGTGCTAGGACTAGTCGAACGAGGTCTAGGAATAGTCTTAGAACAGATCAAATTTATGTACATAGAATATATGAATTATGTATCCAAAATGTCCTACTCTAAAGGTCAACCTAAGGTCAGTCTTCCTTAATAGTGAAGCAAGGACATTGAGACTTGAAGACAAGTGACCTTTTAGTATAACAAAGCCTGAGATCTTTGAGCTTGAAGGCTTCATGAACTTGAACACTTATGAGATCTTGAAATCTTCTGAGATCTTAAAAGCTTCTTGAACGTGAATGCTTCAAAGTAGTGTCTTTGTCACCACAAATTTGACAATAACAAAGGGCTATAAACTATAACACTTACACTATACTTCCTGTTGCTCTTATAAAAGGAGTTGTGAGAGAGAGGAGTGGCATTGAAAATTCCATCAAAGGCAGGGGACGTCAGTGAGAGAGAGAGAGAGAGAGAGAGAGAGAGAGAGAGAGAGACAGGGAGAGTATTTTTTTTATAGTTCTTATTTATGGTTTTATTTTATTTTTTTATTAATTTGTGAGATTTAGCCTAATCATGTCTGGCTAAACCCCTTAGCTAGGGCTAAGAGGTGAAGCTTGTAATGAGATGGGAGACTCTATTTTATGCCTTTAATTTAATTTTAATTTATGAACTGAATTTGATATTTGTTTGATTATTAAGGGAATGTTTTTTATTTTTAATGGGCTGTTGTGACTAAAATTATAATGGGTTTGTGATAGCTTTAAGCATGTTCCTTTCCTTTTTATGTTTATGACGTCAGGAAGCCCTATTATTTTTCATCGTCTCCTAGGCATGGTCGGATGACGGTACCCTTCCTAACCTTCATACATTGTTGATTAGTTAGTAATTAATTTAATTTTATTGTTTACTTTGTCTCCTGGGCATGGTTTGGTGATGGAATCCATTCTAATTTATATACCTCTCATCTCTTGAAAACTATATCAAAGGAAGTTCAGTCATGATTTTCATGTTTACACCCTTCAACTGGATGAAGATGGGACTCTAAGTCCAGTTGAGTTCTTGAAGTAGGCATAAGATCTCCTTAATCTCTATAAGTGGATCCTCTAAATCCCTAGTTTCCTTCCCCTGAATTCTTTAAGTTTTAGATAATTATTTCACCATTATTCCTCAAATTACAATCGATTTAGATTTCACCTTAGTCTAGTTCTAGTTCTACTTAGTTTCAGATTACGTATAAGTTTCAGTCCTTGTGGATTTGACCTCGGTCTTACCAAGTTTATTACTACATCACAACCCTATGTTGGGGAGTGAACAGGGCCAGTGTTGGAAAAGATTTAAGAACCCCAACATGATGCATGTGTTTAATTCCAACAATTTAAGAACTCCAACATGATGCATGTGTTTTATTTATGTCATTCATCTATTTTATTAGCTCTTTCAATAATATTAGCCCAAATTTGAAATGAACTTTCTTGGTGGCAATAATTATGAATAAATAGGGATTATAAAAGGTCCTATCCTCATATATGTGTGTGCGACAGCTCTATTATATTCTCATTCAATTCCAATCTCTCCAACTTTAAGGGAGAGGGGTTTTCAACAGCCCGTTTGGTATAAGAGGTAACACCTCTAGCCATGCTCTCTGAGCAGTAGCTCCTTTGGAGCCCGATTTCACGTCGGCCCAATGGTCCTAGTGTGGAACTGCCAGATCTACCCATTGAATCTAAAAGAGAGAAGCAATGTTTTCATTTTTGTTAGCTAGTATTAATTTATGTTTATACCTTTTGTTTACCTAGATATTAATTATTTTATTGTACTAGTTGTACTATAAGATAAATGAACTTGAACACGACTTGAAAGCTCGAGCTTGAACTCAGCTCAAACTCAACTCAAATGCTCGAAAACTTGAAATTGGCTAGAACTAGTCTGATTGCTAACTGAGCTAAGCTAAGTTGGAGATGTTGGCTGATCACCGAACCGAGCTGAGTTCAAGTTAGGTGTGCCTGGTGACCGAGCCGAGTCGAGTTGAGGCTAGCTCGACTCGATTCAGCTCGATGCATACCCCTAATATACATCGCAGGATAATCGTCCCTAATGATTATCTACGTATGGGTATAATCGGCCCGTCATTTGGATGCACTGATCGACAAGCATGATAAAAAGTCGGTTCGACTGTCACCGATGGTCGATTAGGACCATGGTTATATGGATGTGTTCAAGATATTAACTTAGATTGTTGTCCTAAATTTGGTTGTAATACAATGGTTTAAAAGCCACAACTTAGGCAAGGACCGAACATAGATAAGTGACTTAAGTTCTTGGTTAATTTTAGGAATATTCCCACAACTCATGCACTAACCTTGTAGGTCCAAGTTGAGCAATTCGAGGCATGATCTTGGCTCGTTGTCTCGTGATAGACATCAATCCCACTAAGACCAATGTCTTTCTATAATCTCAGGTTTAATGGCCCATTAATGAGTGGTCTAGAGCCTATTTGGATAACCAGGGCATTTCTAGAATGAATTGGATAGTGAAATTTCTTCTGCACAACTATAAGGGTTTAAATTAGTTAAGTTCATAGTATGACCTATTCGCAACTAGCAGAAATAAATATTCGATCGTAATCACCATAAACCATTGATTCTTAGGATAAACAAATAATTAGTCAGTTTGGTTTGTTAATTAGATCCGACCCCTAGTTGTCTCAGATTTTAGTAGGTCTTTATTTAGTTGTGGTTGTCCTGATTAGTTAGTGATAGGTGAGCTAGATTTGGACTTTGTCTGAGCAAATCACATGGCTAAACTCAATGTTTAAGCTATCGGCCAGATTTATTGGTTCTTTATTAGTACCATTCGCCTATAGGCTAACATCGAGTGTTAATAGTTGGTAAGTGACAACATAAGTTAATTATCACGAAAATTTTTAAGGTTTTTTGAAATTCCAAAATATTAAAAATTCAAGATGTTTAAAAGTCAGGCACAATGTAAATCGAATTATGTCCAAGTCCAACTCGAATTATGAGCAAAAGTAAAAAATTTCTGAAACATTCCTTATTCCTTTCCCGAGAGAGAGAGAGAGAGAGAGAGAGAGAGAGAGAGAGAGAGAGAGAGAGAGAGAGAGTGAGATTCAAACCATCCATCTCAATGTCTTCGAGTACAAGAATCAATAAGAAAATAGTTTTCTACTTCTAAGCCGAGGATAGTGGTGCACCTTATAGCAGAAGCCATTTTGGTGTTCTCGTGAACCCATTGGGAAAAGGATGTCATACCTTGGATTTTTGGGCTCCACAAGCTCCATGGAACCCTTCTGGACCATGCAGTACTTTTGTTTCAAAGAAATAGCCTTAGATTCAAAATTTGCCATTGATGCTCTGCTTATCTTCTTCGTTTAAATGGTTATTGTGCAATCTTGATGGGCCACCTATTTGAGATCCGAAACATCCACTAGGTAGGCCATCCGAACAATATTTAATCATCAAGGATTCCATCCTGATCATAGCAATGTGTAGATCATAACGGGTTGAATAAAACAATGTCAAAACTATGTGCCAAAACCTTCCACACGTAAGGAAAAATTGGTGATAGCTAGTTACATAAGAACATATCTGGCACTCTCAAGAGAGAGTTAAGACCTCTATAAACCTCTCCTATGTCGGAGAATCAAAGCACATTACAGAAAAAGAGGGAAAAGTGATAGAGAATTTAAGAGTGAAAGAGACAAAGAATCGATTCCACTGCGTCTCCAACTCATTGGAACTTGTTATATCGAGTTAATTTGACTCGAGTTTAGCAACCATCACTGGACCTAGTTAAAGCAAAGGAAAGAAAAGAAGAAGAAAGAATAAAAGAGAATCAGAAAAAAAAAAAAAAACAAAAAAAAAAAAAAAAGAGAAGGAAAGGAGAAGAGAATAAGAAGGAAAGCGAGTTGAGTCGACTCAACCGAGTTTACTCACTGATTCTTGAACCGAGTCATATCTAGTTTAGGTTGATTCAAGTTTAACTAGCGATGTTACACCAAGTAAGTGCCTTGCACCAATTTCTATTCTAATAGGATTAGATTTTTTAATTTTTTTTGAATAAACTTGTTAACTCACTTAATTAGGGTTAATTTTCAACTAAAATTAGGTGCAACATATTGTGAACCTTAAAGAGGAAGCCGAGGACCCTGTTGAATTGGTTACATGTTAAACTTATATATGAACATGTTGATTTCCAATCGAGTCATACCGAGTCAAAGTGAATCCAACTTTAAATCATGGCAAACCATGCCAAATCAGGTGAGTGATCTTTTACTTGTTCGATTCTTTCTTTCGATTCCAATTTTTTATATACAATTTTCCTTCTATTAAATTTCATTCTTTCATTACGCCTTTTTATGATCCTTAGTATATGATCTTCCCTACTTTCAAATTTTCATTCGTGTGTATTTGTAACGTCTCGTAAAAATTCGTACAAAGACCCGAGTATCACCTCAAGCAGAAATCACTAAGGACTGAATCCTTTAGAAATTAAATGAAAATTAATTAAGTACTAAACTGAATTAATTATTGAATTAGCCTGAACCAATTTCTATACAGACTGTAAGACCTAAAACCAGTGGAATCGCTAACTTTACATTACCTGAAAACCTAGGATAAATCTGAAAACCCAGTTGCTCTTGAGAGCATCTAAAAACTCTGTATCAGACCTGGACCGCGCGTCAAAAGTCCGATTTCAATGAAACTATATAGTTACGATTGCCTTACTGGGCTTAACCTTAGGAATCAAATCCAAATAGTATCCAGAAATGCACAACTTAAGCACGGAGCGAAGTGTATAAGAAACGTGAATATCTTTAGAAAAGGAACTCAAATTTAAGTGAATTGGGCTATTCACTTACAGGAAAATTTTAAGGTTTCAGACCTTCGAATTCTGACCCAACTACACCCTTGGATCATGGAAATTTTTCTACACATGTCAATGCACTTGTGGCCCTGATCGAGTGACGATGACCATTGAACTGAAATTGGTCCTCCACGGTTGATCCACTGATCCGATCGGACCAAAACTTTAATCTACCATAGATCCATTGTCAGGAAACTTTTCCCAAACCGTATGCAGGCAATGGACCTCCATATGAGCTCCGTTGGCCCGAAACAAACATCTTTTGGATATATCCTAAGTATATCATGGCCCTGAGGCCATTGACATCAATTCTGGGCCTATATAAGACCCTTAACCAACCCCTCTCTCATTCCATACGAATTTCATAAATCCTAGGAGAGGAGACAAAAGAGAAGGAGAAAGTGAGGAGAAGTGAGAGAGAGTTGTGTTTTGTTACTGGGATTCATTCCTGCCACTCCACGTGCTAAATCCCCTCTTCCATGTCGCTATACCAATGATTTTGACTCTATTTTTGGGTAAGGAATCTTAATCCTAATCTATTTTAGGTATCCAAGTAGCAGAATCGATGAAATAGCTAACTTATTTCTTGATTCAAGTAGTCGTTGTGCCATAGACAAAGGCATAGTGTTCGAACTGAGTTCGATACTAGTTTAACAATGGAAGGTGTGGACTATACATGTTTCGGTTATGGTTTTCCTATGTGTATTAACTATACATTTCATGTGTTTGTTGAAATGTTTGAATAAATATGAAATTATGATTTGTATTTTCTATGATTATTAATTAAGGATACATGATTGTTATATGTGTGGCAACTTCTTTGTAAAAGGATTTGTTATAATATAGGTTATAACTAATTTACTATGTATATGTTGATATGTGTAGTCTAAGTGTTTGATAAAATGTCTAAATGAGAAATTGTTTGCTGGATTACTTTTAATGAGGGTGTTGAGATGGAATTCTCAATTACCACATCTATAGTTACAGTTTTCTTCATGTAACCTATATCGCTACTACATGTTTTAGGGATGAAATGTCTATGTATGATAACATGTGCACTATGTGTTTGTTAAATTGCTCAAATGAGATTTATATTTGAATTGGTTGTCACATGTTGTTTGATTATCACATATGATAACTATTGTGTTTGATTATGATTGGGACTAATACGTAGTCCAGGCAATTGGTAATGGTTTATGATCAGTGGTCAAACTAGTTTCACCACAATGGATACGTTCGATGAATCTGAGTCGTACGGTGATTATAGACAGTGGTTAGGCCACGAGGAGTGCATATGCGCTCCATGTCGATTAATTTAACGTGCGCTCATACCAGTTGAGCGTGTCAAGTAACCCGATTGGACCAAAGTATGTTCACCATGTATGTACACTACTACTTGAATCTAAGGTACCACCTACCAATGAAAAGCACGTTTAACCTTGGTACCATGATCTTCTAAGACTCATGAGCCAAACATGGTGGTATGGGACACCATGGTCGAGTTTTCATCCTACGCTAGGGTGACAAGCCTCCCCATAGTGTCCATTGAGCAGACCAAACTCGTAAACTGAATTATGGTGGTATAGGACACTGTATTCGAGCTGTCGGCCTATGCTAAGGTGACAAGTCTTTCCCGTAATAACCTCAATTATAAAATAGGCTTATAATTAGATATCGAGCCTCTCGTAGTGACCTCGAGTGTGAATTAAGCCTACGGTGAGGTGATGAGACTCCCGAAATGACCTATAGTGTAAACTCGGGGACTTACCTATCGTATGTGATTAACTAGGACTGACGACCCTAGATGGATCATTGTTTGGGTAAATGATACAAAGGGAGGTACCTTAACTTCCCAAACCTACTAGATGAATAAGTCTAAGTAAGAACTTAGCTAACACAATCATGCACCACATTGCATGTGCCTTTAGCGTGGGTGTTGAGCACAATGGGAGTCTAGCATGTGCGACCATGAGATGATGTCACTGAGGGACTGCATGCGAGGGCATGTATCATTAATATATACCATTCTTGCATTAACAAGAGTACTTAGGACATGATTTTTGTACTGCTTAATTATTACTGCTTGATTGAATTGATAACATGTTTACATTTGTCTTATAGTTCTACTGAGTTGATCACTCACTCCCACTCTGGAATGGTGTTTTAAAACACCAATCAGACTCTGTCATAGTTGCAAATGATGGTGAGGCTTATGAGATAGAGCCTGTCTTGTACGACGATGAGGAGGAGTTCTCTTACCTGCAACTCTCTAGTGAGTCTATGTAGACCTGGAGTTACGTCACCGGGGCTATAGGGATATGGATTAGATGACATTACACTTTATCATTTTGTATATTTTGGAACTATACATGTAATTATTCATCCTAGTGACATGATAATACTCTGGGGTTTATATCCACTTATACACTTTATATATCTATCACAGTCTTCCGCTTGCTTAATTTAATGTAACGTCCTGGAAAAATCCGTACTGAAACTCGAGTACTAACTCGACCATAAATCACGTAGGATTAATTTCTTTAGAAAATAAGCGTAAGTTATCTAGCGCAACGCTAGTGTAGCTGTGCAATAGTCCCTGATCACTTTAAATACGTTCTACAAGACCCAAAACTTATAGAATTCATGACGCTATAATATCCTGAAACCTAGGATCAAAATCTAAACCGGTTTGTCCTCAGGAACCCTTTGAAACTTTGTATGGGATTTAGACCGTGCGTCGAAAGTCCGATACTTACAATCTTAGACCATTATGACCGCTTAGCTGGACTTGAAAATCATTTCAAAAATCAAGCCCAACCGATGTTCAGAGGCTATTTCATTGAGCCTGGAGTGAAGAGAGTGAGAATAGGGCAAATGCTTAAGAAATTAAATTCAAATCTGGCACGTGACTTGGCGCGTTATTATTAAGCATTCTGAACGTCAGAATTCAGCCAAATTACACCCTCGGATCAAGAAAAATTTCACTTTTATATCATGAGACTTGTAGACATACGTGCGATGACCGCTGAACTGAAACTGGACTGCCACGTGCGATCTACGAACACTACTAGTCTGAAAATGGGATGTGAGCAACATCCGGAGACTAAGAGCTTAAGTCCGATCGCGTTCAGCTAGGGGACCTCCCGAAATGCCTTTTTGGACCAGAACAACCCCGATTTGGTTAGACCTCAAGTAAACATTGTTCCTAAGCCTATTTTGGGAATGTTTTAGCTTATAAAAGGGCTTTAAACCCTCACTTATCTCACCCATCCAAATTTGCTAGAAACCCTAGCTGGTGTGAGGGAGAAAGTGAGAGTTTGTGAGAGAAAGTGGGAGTGATCTTCCTGCCACTTGCACTACCTGTTGCACGTGCTTAAGCTACGCATCTCAATCACTTTCCCGATGATTCCGCTGCATTTCTAGGTAAGAAAAGACCCTAAATACTTGCTGATTTAAGGTTCCATCGATTCGTTAGCGATGTAGCTTACGAATCCTGTGTATTAGGTTATCTGTTCGCCGTAGACGAAGCGTATACGCTTCGTTCGAAACGATACACCTTTAGGGAAAAAGGTGCTGATTTTAGAAGCTTTGATTGACTGATTTCAAAGCTTTCAATGTCGTTTAATAGTAGATTATCGACGGCAATGCCATTTGACATGTACAACATGCTGTCTGTTTTCTGTTTCGTAAACGTAGGAAAAATATGAGATTTAGGGCATTTTAGTCATTTGTATGAAATACTGTATACATCCATATTTTTCTGAAATGGATGACATGTCTTTTTGTTGCATTAGGATATTAGGAATGCGTGTATAATTGGATTGACAAAGAGATTCGTCCAAATGTGCACTTTGAGTCGACATACACTATGTAGACTTAAGTGTGTAGACTAAGTGTTTGTATAAATATTTGTATTAGTATGTATTGAATTAAATGGTGTTGTGAATTAGTTTGAGATTGAATTCTCATATAATATGCTGATGCAAATGATTTCCTTCATGTTGGCGATATGCATGATTTCATTATCTGTATGAAATGAATGTGATAGATGATTCACTTAAGTTGTATGTTATAACATGTTTCAACATGCTTATATTGTTGTATTTCATTTCCATTACTCTTATATGATTGATGTTGTGGATTCACAAATGTTTGGAGCTATACTTAGTCCAGGCAGTCGGTAATAGAGAAAATTCGTGGCTAGCTTGTATTTGCCATGAAGGACGCGTCGATGAACGCGAGTCATGTTTGGAGTTGGCCGCAGTGGTTAGGCCACGCGGAGTGTTTCACGCACTTCATGTCGTTCGACTTGCGATGCGCTCATGCTAGTCGAGCTCGTCAAGTAACCCGACTGGCCATTGATTGTTCACCCTGTATGAATCATAACTGCTTGAACCTAGGGTACTGAACTTACCGTTGGAAACCCTGTTAACCATGGTACCTTGATCCACAAAGACTCATGAGCCGGGCATGGTGGTATGGGACACCGTGGTCGAGCTGTCAGCCTACGCTGGGGCCACAAACCTTCCCGTAGTGACCAGTGAGCACCTACGACTCGTGAGCAGATTATGGTGGTATGGGACACTATATTCTTGCTGTTGGCCTACACTGATCAGGTGACGAGTCCTTTATAGTGACCGCGAGCATATTCTGAGTCTACGGGAGGCGACGACCCTTCCGTAGCAATGAGAGTACAGTAGGCCTGTATTGATAAGGTGATGGGGGAGCGGTGCAACGAGTGCGAGCAACAGCCCTGTCAGCCCTTGCAGTGACCTACAAAATATACATCATATGAGATTACTAGGAGTGACGACCCTAGACAGGATCGGTGTTGGGATTGATATAAGTAAGGTACCTTAGTTTCCCAATACTGCTGTATGAATGGACTAATAATAACTCGGTAATCATATCACTATCACATTGCATGTGCCTGGAAGATGTGGAGCACTGTGGGAAGAAAGCATGCCGCAGGCATAAGATGGTGCCATATGAGGGAGATCGTCGGTGAGGGCATCCATCATGTCATGTCATATTGCATTAACAACAGTATTTAGGAATGTTTGATTAATTGCTTTACTATTATCGCATGATTGATTTGAGAACATGCTAATCTCTGCTCTATTATTCCACTGAGTTGATCACTCACTCCCACGTTACGGGATGGTGTTTGCAACACCCACCATACCCTGTCTTAGATGCAGGTGAGGCAGCGATTCAGGAGGAAGAGCCGGATTATGATGAAGACCAGGACGAGTTCTCATATATGCAGTTTCACGACGGCTTTGCATAGGTGGCCTGAATTGGCGGGACATACTAGTTGGACTTCTGACATTTTGATTTTATTTTATTACATGTATATGAGACTTAGAGATGTATTCATACTTTGGAGACAGCTGAGATTTATTTTATTTTTCATACAGTGATATATATATTCTTCAGTCTTTCGCTTGCTTTTATCACTGAATCTAGAGTATGGATTGCAGTTTTGGTATAATTTTACTCATGCGAATGCTTTAACTCAGACAACAGGGAATCATAATCATATTTGTTGCATAAGTGACGGTCTGGAACTCGGGAGTCAAGTTTATGCACGACCCTCAATTTTCAGGGTGTTACATTTAATTATCTTTGGAGTATAATATGCTGATTTAGTGTAATCCTATTCATGTTTAATGCACTAATACGGATAACATTCAATCATCATTATCTATGTTACATAAGTGATGCATTGGAACTCGGGAATTGAGCTTCTACTCGACCCCCGATTTTCAGGGCGTTACAGTATTTGTAATACTTCTTTATTTATTCAGGTCTAACTCTTCTACCTCGAATTTATCACTTGTCACTTTAAACATATACCTATTTGATTGGGAATAGCCATTTTTCTCCCTTTTGAGTCAAATGTGTTCTCCTCGATTTCACATCCTTTATTTCTTATGTATAAATATATGTCTTAATTTTATATTGTTGAAATAGGATGGTGTCATCTTTCTTGAATCTTGATTTTCATCATTTAATTTTATTGAATTTATCTTTTATATTTGTATCTTACATTGTTCTGGAACCATTAATGCATTTTAACATGTATTCCTTACATTGCATGTTGATTCTTTTGTCTGCTTGCATCATAACTGTGAGTGCTTAAACATGTATGGTTGGATTTGCTTGAATTGCACTAAAAACATAGAGTGCTTGATGATTGCATTGCTTGTCTCATCATGGAATGCATTGAAATAATATTAATGATAGATTAAAATTATATTGTTGACATTTGATTTGGAGGGATCTACGAGCAGGGGTTTCCCTTGGCTTGTATGGAAAGGATGATGTTGATGTTTTATTTAGGGGGATCCACGAGCGGGGGTTTCCCTTTGCCTGTATGGCAAGGATAATGATGATGTTTGATTGGGGGGATCCACGAGTGAGGGTTCCTTGGGAGACCATACCCAGGATGACTTGCATTGCATGCAAAGAATATCCTGTGCATCATGACATCATACACATCCTACGATTCTTGTTTCATGGTATTATATTTTGTTATATGATTGCCCTATCTTTATCATATCTATCTTGAATTCCTAATATCCTTAATCATGATCTTAAGTCGCACTCCCATTATGCATATTTAATCTTGACAATTTATCTTATTAAGCATAGTGTTTCTTTTCATTATCGAGTATATATCAAACTCATGCTAGAAATGATCTTACTAGGTTTCCAGCTCACTAAATTAACAATATGCACGTTTATAAGATAAGAGAGAAGCTAGAGATAAAGAATACCTAGACAAATACTTTCATTAGAATTAGATTTCTAGTTTACATTTTATTTAAAAGTCTTGTAACGAATTAAAGTAGAATGAGTGATGAGAGGGATTTAGTAATGATTGTAAATTTGCATTTCATAGTTTAAGAAATTTAATTTAAGGTTAACTTTACTATTTCATGGTTTTAATGATTAATTTATGGCTCAGTTTAGATGTATGATGAATTAGATGTGAAATTGATGTACAAATACATTTAATTCTAATTCACACTCTAGAACTCGAGATTAGGGTCAATGTATTCGGTTTATGATTTTCAAGGTGTGACACTAGTCCATCCAAGAAAAGGGCTATCAAGTTAATGGTTTAAACCAACAAACCATAGCCCTCATTGTTATGATCTTGTGGCTTAAGATCTTACAATGTTATATTTTATATAATCCTTGACCCCATAAATGTGGCATCCGAAGTGTTGGTACAAGTAGGGTGTATGTTTTGATTATTAAAGATCTATAGACATCCCACCTCAAGAGCCGACAAGCTGATCAGGGCAAACCAGTCGTACCCAGTTAACTCAAAATCAAACTCAACTTTAAGCCCATTACTGCTTAAGACAATAATAATGAAATTCCAGGAGAAACAGGGGTAGTACACCACCCCAAGGCCTCTTGTAAAAATTGGAGGGTATCTGGATTGTGAACAATGCACTACGAGCCGCCTGCCATGCGAACACTCTAACTTTTGCAAGGAGGCTATGTGGTGTGATGATGTCAGCTAAGCTCCTTGATAAACGCACTAGAAGGAAAAATACCCTCATGCCCTTACCTTAGGCCAAAATTATAACTTTTACCCTCAATCCAACCACTTGAATTGTGCCATGTGGCACGAACAAATCCAAGCCCTTAAAGCCTATTTTACCCATAGACTTTTGAAGAATAACCAAAATGTCATCCTAAAACTCTATAAATACCCCACTCCCTTTAATTCCAAATCATCTTCCAACACATCATTCACCAAGAGAGCTTAAGTAAGAGGAGAGTGAGAGAGAGAAAGTGGGATCTATCCTATCCATCTACTAAGGAGAGGGAAAGCGCAAGAGAAGAAGCCCATCCAGCCCATGTCAACTTAGTCAAGCCTAAACTTTAGTCATCCGGGCTGCTTGGAGGCCTAATTCGAGACAGTTAAACAAATCATTGCAATAAACCCATCCACCCAAATCATCTTCCAACACTCATCATTCACCAAGAGAGCTTAAGTAAGAGGAGAGTGAGAGAGAGAAAGTGGGATCTATCCTATCCATCTACTAAGGAGAGGGAAAGCGCAAGAGAAGAAGCCCATCCAGCCCATGTCAACTTAGTCAAGCCTAAACTTTAGTCATCCGGGCTACTTGGAGGCCTAATTCGAGACATTAAACAAATCATTGCAATAAACCCATCCACCCAAATCATCTTACAACACTCATCATTCACCAAGAGAGCTTAAGTAAGAGGAGACTGAGAGAGAGAAAGTGGGATCTATCCTATCCATCTACTAAGGAGAGGGAAAGCGCAAGAGAAGAAGCCCATCCAGCCCATGTCAACTTAGTCAAGCCTAAACTTTAGTCATCTGGGCTACTTGGAGGCCTAATTCGAGACACTTAAACAAATCATTGCAATAAACCCATCCACCCACTCGTCTAGCTCTGAGCAACTTCATTTATACTTGCATAGTATTGTGCATCATCATTTCCACTCCAAGACACTTACTTGTCTCGTTCCTCTAAGTGTGTGTGCTACAGCTCATCGGTATACCGGATTTACCAATCAAAAACTTGGATCGACTAGGTTACAACTGCTTCTTTAAGTGGGTTTGTTCGAGTAGATTTATCTGACATGGGCTATCGCTTGTTGTAGGTTCCTCATCGCCACACTACATTCCACACACATTTGCATCATCAATACATAAGAATTAACCTAGTCCCAGATACTTTTTTAGCTTTTTGAAGTAGAGACCGTATGCTTGTACACGCATAAAGGATGTCTAATACCTTCTATTTTTACAATTGTGGTCTCTTATCTAGAATTTTTTTTATCATGGATAGGAGTCATTTTAGGATAGGAAATGCAATTATTCATTCCCTTAAGGTTTCTATAAGGTCTACTAGACTCTAAAAATCTGTGTAATAGGCTAATGGCGATTCTAAGTTAAATATAATACCTCTCATACCTCAATACAAATGAAATTCCCAAAATGACACCTGAAAGCACGATTCACCTACAATCCAAAGTCAACTAGATCATGAAAAATCCTGGCCTGCTATCGAGTACTCTAGTAGAGAAGGGCATGGTTTGGATGGATCTTGAGGTTGGTGGATCCCTAATTGTGGGGCCCACTGTGATGTATGTTCCTTACATCCACATTATCCATCCATTTTGATAACTCATTTTAGGGTACAATCCCATAAATGAAGCAGATCCAAATATTAGATGCACCATGCCACAGGAAATAATCGTGATTAGGTCCCTATTGTTAAAAACTTTTTGGGGCCCATTGGATTGTTTATTTTCCATTTTCCATCCAACTTGTCGTTAAGGTCAATAAGCCACGGGTCCTTACTCTTGCCCCAGTGGTAGACTCTCAGGAGTTTCAACACCTGCTCAAGGGTTCGACTACCCATAGATGGTGAAATTCCACTAGTGTGAGTGTGTGGCGTTATGTGTGCGTGTGTTTTTTATTTATTTATTTATTTTAAAAAAAGTCAATAAGACGTGGACATAACGACCACACAAATATAAGCCTAATCCAAAAATTCTCTAGCTCATGGGGAGTTTTCAACAATTGATTACCTCTATTTTCTGTATTATGGTCTACCTGAGATTTGGACCTGCTTCAATTTTTTGAATCTCACCAAAAAAGAGTTTTCAAAATAGATGGATGGTGTGGATATAAGTCACATACATCATGGTGGGCCCCATTATCAGGGATCCCACCTACTTGAGTGGATCTTAGGGAAGCGCCTACTCTTAGACGACAAGGATCACTCATCTCTACGATCAAAACTTCAACCATCTACATATTAAATAGGTCACTTGTACTCCAATGGTACAGCCCATCTAATCAATGCCAAGCCTGATTCTTTTATAAAGTTATGTCCATGATCGAATCTATCCATTACACCGCGCTTATGTCTGACACAAGATGGAGATGGATCGGGATCTTCTATTACACTTGTTTTCTTTAGCATGTAAAACATCTAACCTAATGCACTCCATTCATCAGACACGCTACTGGTGATAGACCCTAGGGCTAAATATCAATCAGATTCTAAGCCACACCTCAGGAAGAATGAGGATGAGATGTCAATCGTAGGTTTACATAAAGGGCATCATGGTACATATCTTTAATTAAACCTATTCACCGGGTGTAAGACCCATATCTAAGACTGTACCATTCCGTAGACTCCCGTGGTCCTCCCTATCAAATTCTGACAACTCGTGACCCGTAATCAGCATTGCGCATGACCCTAAGTCGTATCCCACATATCTGAGTTGGCTCGACCCGAGACTTATACTCTTGCGACCGCATCGTCGCCGCGGTTTCAACTCCACATCTCACTCGCCGATGCGATACCCTGGCTAGGAGATGTGTGCTAACATTTATTTCAAGAAAAATGTCATGCACGAGAATCTCTACCAAATGTCAAATCAAACCCATCAATTAATCAAGTACACATCCTATTACAAGTACAAGTCAAGTACAAGCAACCCATCCCTCTCCCATTCCCAAAGTCAACTCTCTCTCTCTCTCTCTCTCTCTCTCTCTCTCTCTCTCTCTCTCTCTCTCTCTCTCTCCTCTCCACCCATCCCTTTCTTACACTCACCCATCACCCATCCCTCACTCTTACATTACCTCCCTTTCTCTCTCATTTTCTCACTCCATTCAAGCAATTCTCAAGGAGAGGAAACGTACCTGAGAGGAGCCAAGTGTGGCTCACTCCCTACCCCAAGATCTCTCATTTTCACCCTTCAAATCTCATCAACTTCCATAAAAGGGGAAGCCATGGAGTTTAGGAGTTCAAGGAACTAAAGAAGGAGTGTTACAGGTGGGTGATCCACCATTGATTTCATTTAAGGGCCCACTTGTGGTGGGACCCATCTTGATGTATGCATGTGCATGTGCATGGAGGAGCTCATAGTGGCAGAGCTCCTCCCATCTCCACCATTTTTCTCTCTCTCCTTCCCTCTCTTTGTGATGATGTGTGTGGCCCATCGGTGATATGGTATGATGATCCATACCGTCCAATTGCCGGACCCGCCTTGTTGCCCATCCGTATGGGTAGGCCTTGATGAAAGGGAAAATAAATACTAGCTTGATTCAGAACTTTGGTGGGCCATGCTAACGTGGACCCACCCTGATTTATTTATTTTTTATCCTCACCGTTCATCTATAGACAGTAAGATGGGAGTTGATTGGCTAGCGTAACTCACTCCACATTGTCCAGTCTCCTGGACGGTGTGACCCACCTCATAACATGTATGTGATGGTGGGCCACACGTCGGAACCCACCCGCTAGAGAAGTAGATTGGCTGGTCTACCATACTAACTATATAGCTGGTGTATTCATGTCACCAAGCTCTGACAATCCTGCAATGTCTGGTGTATCATCCAGACCGTTCATCTGGACAGTGGCCTGGCCACACACCAGCTATATAGCTAATGACATCAGCTAGCCCTCTGGGCCCCTCATGATGTATATGTTGTATCCCAGCAGTCCATCATCTGGACGGTGGGCCCTAGCAGCGTATCTGCAATGCTGGGATGATGTCAGCAAGTTCTGTGGTCCCGCATGATCTCAGCCATCCATCTTTTGGAACGTGTAGACCCCAGTCATGATGTATGTATTATATCCTACATCGTCCGCTCGTTGTGGCACGTGTGGAGATGGGGCCCACATTGATGTATGCATTCTATCATCTTCACCATCCAGATGTTTTTGGATGGTGGGGATTCACCTGATGCACGTGCTGGCAGCACGTGGCCACCATAATGTAAGTGTTTTATCTACACCGCCCACCCATGCGGCCTACCATGGTGTATGTATTTTACATCCATGACGTTCATCTGTTCCATCCAGCCGTCCATTGGGACATTTTTCTGTGTGGGGCCCTCCTTGATGTATGTGTTGTATATACACACCATTCATCTGGACATTTTGCTACATGGGCCCTCCATTATGTATGTGCTGTAAATCCAGCCATCTGTCCATCCTTTGAACAGTGAGTGTCATGCCCCAAACTCAAAAATCGGGCTCATAAAATTCCCAATAGCTGAATTTGACGCCGACATCCTCCGTAGTACCCCATTCTCAGCTCTCAGGGTCCATAGGCCAGATCCCAATCCTGACATCCTACAAGGAGGATTCCAATGTACATTTAACTTGTAATAAGCATAACCACAAGTTTACCCAAATCACAAAGGCAACATCAACATCACATATCCACTAATATAAACATTTGAATACAGTGCTGAAAGGGAAATACATATATCAAAATCAAAGCTCCAGAAGTCAGCTGCATGCTCCAAGCTCGACGCTGCTGAACCTAATGCCACCTTCACGCATCTATTGTGCATAAGCTTATAGAAAGCTTAGAGGGTGGTGTAAGTGTGCGCACAAGGTAAGTGTCAAGTATTCAATATAATGCCATAATCATACAATATCAAAATTACTGGCAAGATCATGAATCATATAATATCAGAGTAAGTGGAAATACTGACAAGTCCATGAGTCATACAATATTAGAGTATGCAATACAAATTAACTATGCAAATGAGGAGTCATAGAGAGCTAAATATCAGATGCCGAGGATATAATGCAATATTTAAATCCTGTTAAGTCCGTCTAGGCCATATAAGTGCAGAAACATAACAACTCAAAATGCCATATGCCTGTAAATGTAATGCAATATGTGATTCGAATGAAATGACGAAGCTAGAGTGTGAAGTCAAAATGATAGTATGCAGTATCGCAGGCTATGGGGTCCACCACAAGGGACTTCTATTCAAACCAGTCTCATACCTAAATTTACATAGTCAGACTTAATGTGGTAAACTCCTGATCTCAGGTTAGTCACGCGCCCTGTAACACCCCGAAAATTGGGGGTCAGGTAGAAACCCAACTCCTGAGTTCCAGAACGTCACTTATGCAACATAGATAATGATAAATGCATGTTGTCTGTAGAATGGCATTAAACAAGATTGAGACTAAGCCAAAACAACATATCATACTCCAAAGACAGTTAAATTAGCAAGTGAAAGACTGTGATAGATACATCAAATATATAATTAATTGTAAGTCTCCAGAGTGTGAACATGTTACCAGGTTAATTAAATACATGTATACTCCAAAAATGGAAAGAAAAGAATATACATGAGTGCTCCAAAAATATAAAATGACAAGTGTCAAGGCGTCTAATCAACTTCCCTGTAATCCCGTCGATCAGAACAAGCATAAAGGATGGATCCTCATCATCATCAATTCTGGCTCCGCTTCACAAGCAGCGCCATCATCTGAAACTAAAATAGGGACTGGTGGGTGTTTGAAACACCATCCCGTAATGTGGGAGTGAGTGATCAACTCAGTGGGATAAGAGAGCAAAGATTAGTATGTTATCAAATCAATCACGGGTTGATAGTAAAGCAAACAATCAAATATTCCTAGATACTGTTGTTAATATATGCATGAAATGACATGATGGATGCCCTCACCGACATACTCCCTCATACGGCATCATCTCACCCCCGCGGGATGCTTTCTTCCCACAGTGCTCCACATCTTCCAGGCACATGCAATGCGATATGAATAATGATTACCGGGTTATTATTAGTCCTTTTCATACAGCAGGATTGAGAATCTAAGGTACTTCTCTTATATCAATCCCAACACAGTCCTGTTTAGGGTCATCACTCCTAGTAATCTCATACGATGTTATATTTCTAGGTCGCTGCAAGGGCTGTCAGGGCTGTTGCTCACACTCGTTGCACCTCTCCCCCATCACCTTATCAATACAGGCCTAGTTATATCCTTAAGACTACATTAGGACTCATCGCCCGCATGCGGTGTCAGGATAAACTCAAGGTCACTAAAAAGGGCTTGTCACCTGATCAGTGTAGGCCGATAGTAAGAATATAGTGTCCCATACCACCATAATCTACTCAGAGTAGGGTACTCACTGGTCACTACGGGGAGGTTTGTGGCCCCAGCGTAGGCCGACAGCTCAACCACGGTGTCCCATACCACCATGCCCGGCTCATGAGTCTTTATGGATCAAGGTACCATGGTTGATAGGGTTTTCAATGGTAAGTTCAGTACCCTAGGTTCAAGCAGTTATGACTCATACAAGGTGAACATACAATGGCCAGTCGGGTTACTTGACGAGCTCGACTAGTACGAGCGCATCTCAAGTCGAACGACATGAAGTGCGTAAAACACTTCACGTGACCTAACCACTGCCGCCAACTCAAAACACAACTCGCGTTCATCGACGCGTCCTTCGTGGTACATAGAAACCAACCACGATTTCAATCCATTACCGACTGCTTGGACTAGGTCATAGCCCCAAGCATTTGTAAACCAACGTCAGTAAACACATGAGAGTAACAAGAATGCATACAAACAATACAAGCATGTTGTTACAGGTTATAACATACCACGTAAGCAAATCCTCCAGCACATGCATTTCATATATATAATGAAAACAATACATATAGCCAACATGATGGAATTCATATACATCAGCATATTAGTTGAGAATTCAATCTCAAACTAATTCACAACACCATTTTACTCAATACATACTAATACAAACATTTATACAAACACTTAGTCTACACACTTTAGTCCATATAGCGTATATCGACTCAAAGTGTGCATTAGGGAGAATCTCTTCGCCAAACCGATCATACA
Organism: Magnolia kwangsiensis; assembly: GCA_037074715.1. Lineage (NCBI taxonomy): Eukaryota > Viridiplantae > Streptophyta > Magnoliopsida > Magnoliales > Magnoliaceae > Magnolia > Magnolia kwangsiensis. Next base: position 98,088,326 of record CM073572.1, on the reverse strand, counting down.
CGTATTTTTAATATCATAACACGATAAATTTACATGTCAAGAATTTCAGCAAAATATGGACGTATACAGTATTTTCTATAAATGCCTAAAATACCCTAAATCTCATATTTACCGTACATTTACGAAACGAAAAATGGACAACATGTTGTACATGTCAAACAGCGTTGCCGTCGATAATCTATTATTAAACGACATTGAAAGCTTTGAAATCATCCAATCAAAGCGTCTAAAATCCGCACCTTTCGCTTTAGATGTGTATCGTTTCGAACAGAACGAATACGCTTCGTCAACGGCGTACAGGTGACCTAATGCACAAGTACATAAGCTACTTTGCTATTTGAATCGAAGAAATCCCCAAATCAGCAAGTGGTTAGGATTTTCCTTACCTAAAAGTGTGTTGGAATCATCAGGAAAGTGATTTGAACGCCTTGCTTTAGCACGTGCAAAAACTAGTACAAGTGGCAGGAAGATCTCTCCCACACTCACTCACAATCTCTCACTTTCTCTCTCTCTAGCTAGGGTTTCTAACAAATTCGGATGGGTGAGATATGTGAGTGTTTAAATCCCTTATATAGGCTAAAACTTCACCAAAATAGACTTGGGACAAAGGTATACTTGGGTTATAATCAAATCGGGACTTTTCCGATCCAAAAGAGCATTTCGGGAGGTCCCCTGGCCGAATGCGATCGGACTTAAGCTCATGGATACTGGATCCTGATCACATCAAGTTTTCAGTCCGGTAGAGTTCACAGATCGCACGTGGCGGTCCAATTTCAGTTCAGCAGCCATCGCACCTAAATCAGGTCTACAAGTCTCATGATATGAAAGAGAAATTTTTCCTGATCCGAGGGTGAAATTTGGCTGAATTCTGATGGTCAGAACGCTTAATAATAACGCGCCAAGTCACGTGCCAGATTTGGATTTAAATTTCTAAATCCAACCCTTTTCTCACTCTCTTCACTCCAGGCTCAATGAAATAGCCTCTGAATGTCGGTTGGGCTTGATTTTTGAAATGATTGTCAAGTCCAGCTAAGCGGTCATAACGGTTTAAGATTGTAGGTATCGGACTTTCGACGCGTGGTCTAGATCCAATACAAAGTTTCAGAGAGTTCCTGAGAGCAAACGAGTTTAGAGTTTGATCCAAGGTTTCAGGATATTATAGCGTCATTGATTCTACAAGTTTTGGGTCTGGCAGAACGTATTTAAAGTGTTCAGGGATAATTTCACAGCTAATCCAACGTATCGCTAGTTAACTTACGCTCAATTTCTAAAGGAATTAGGTTCTACATGATTTCTCTGGCTTTGGAATTGGGTTCTGAGAGGTTACCAAGGTGTTATGGTTGACCCGTTTCCTAAGGACGTCTAATCCCAGGTTGGCAAAAATCCAGAGTGTTACACGCCCCAACCGAAATCCTGACCATTGCGAAGGTGCACGTAACAAATAGTTGCGCACCACCAGCCCGAGTAGATAGTGAATGAATGAATGAATGAATGAGTATGCAACTCCTTCTTAATAAGTCAACATAACAATATCGTACATCTTTGGGATCATCATCGGGGTCTATTACACTCTACGCCAGTTGCCGCCCCTATCCGAGCGTAAAACTGGATAAGTGGAAGGACCTCACTATCTACCTGGCAGCAGTATATCAATGTCTACCTGTGTAATACCTCAAATTTTTTCCAATCTGGGATTAGACGTCCTTAGGCAATGGTTCAACTAAAACACCTGGGAAATCACTCAAAACCTAATTCCATAGCCAAAGAAATCACTTAGGATTAATTCCTTTAGAAACTAAGCATAAGTTAGCTAGCGCTACGCTGGAGTAGCTGTGAAATAGTCCCTAACAGCTTTAAATACGTTCTACAAGACCCAAAACTTGTAGAATCAATGGTGCTATAATACTCTAAAACCTCGGATCAAACTCTAAACCGGTTTGTTCTCTGGACCTCTTTGAAACTTTGTATTGGATCTAGACCGTGTGTCGAAAGTCTGATACCTACAATCTTAGACCGTTATAACCGCCTAGTTGGACTTGACAATCATTTCGAAAATCAAGTCCAGCCGACATTCACAGGCTATTTCATTAAGCTTGGAGTGAAGAGAGTGAGAATAGGGTTAGATTTGGAATTTAAAATTCAAATCTGGCACACGACTTAACGCGTTATTATTAAGCCTTCTGACCGTCAGAATTCAGCCAAATTACACCCTCAGATCAGGAAATATTTCTATTTCATATCATAAGACTTGTAGGCCTGATCTACGTGCGGTGACCGCTGAACTGAAACTGGACCACCACGTGCGATCTACGAACACTGATGGTCTGAAAACGGGATGTGAGCGACATCTGCAATGTATGAACTTAATTCCTATCGTGTTCGGCCAGGGGACCACCAGAAATGGTCTTTTGGTTCGGAACAGCCCTGATTTGGATATAACTTAAGTAAACATTGTTCCCGAGCCTATTTCGGGCAAGTTTGGACTTATAAAAGGGCTTGAAACCCTCACTCCTCTCTTCCATCTGAATTTAGAAAAAACCCTAGGTTGAGAGAGAGAAAAGGTGAGAGATTGTGAGAGAAGGTGGGAGAGAATTCCCTGCTGCTTGTGCCACCTGCTGCACGTGCTTAAGCCACGCGACTCAATCACTTTGCCAGTGATTTTTCCGCGTTTCTAGGTAAGAAAAAATCCCTAATAGTTGCTGATTTGCTGATCCTTTGGTTCCATAGCGAAGTAGCTGATAAATCTTGTGTATTAGGTTCCTGGTTCGCTGTTGACGAAGCGTATACGCTCCGTTCGAAACGATACATATATAAAGTGAAAGGTGCGGATTTTAGATGCTTTGATTGACTGTTTCCAATGCTTTCAATGTCGTTTAATAGTAGATTATCGACAGCAACGCCGTTTGACATGTACAACATGCTGTCCGTTTCCTGTTTCGTAAGCAGACGAAGAATATGAGATTTAGGGCATTTTAGTCATTTGTAGGAAATACTGTTTTCATCCATAATTTGCTGATTTGATTGACATGGCTTCTTGTCGCATTAGGATGTTAGGAATGCGTGCATAATTAGTTTGGCGAAGAGATTCGCCTAAATGCACACTTTAAGTCGACATGCTCTATGTAGACTTAAGTGTGTAGTGTAAGTGTTTGTATAAATGCTTGTATTAGTATGTATTGAATTAAATGGTGTTATGGATTAGTTTGAGATTGATTTCTCAATTAATATGCTAATGTAAATGATTTCCTACATGTTAGCTATATGCATGATTTCTTTATATGTATGAAATGCAGGTGCGTGATGATTCACTTAAGTTGTATGTTATAACATGTGTTAACATGCTCACATGGTTGTATTTCATTTCCAATACTCTTATATGATTGCTGATGTGGATTCAAAATTGTTTGGGACTATACCTAGTCCAGGCATTCGGCAACCGAGCAAGTTCGTGGTTGGCCTATCTTTACCACGAGCGACGCGTCGATGAACGCGTGTCGTGTTTTGGAGTTGGTGGCAGTGGTTAGGCCACGCGAGGTGTTTTACGCACTTCATGTCGTTCGACTTGAGATGCGATCATGCTAGTCGAGCCCGTCAAGTAACTCGACTGGCCATTGTATGTTCACCCTGTATGAGTCATAACTGCTTGAACCTAGGGTATTGAACTTACCATTGTAAACCCTGTTAACCATGGTACCTTGATCCACTAAGACTCATGAGTCGGGCATGGTGGTATGGGACACCGTGGTCGAGCTGTCGGCCTACGTTGGGGCCACAAACCTCCCTGTAGTGACCAGTGAGCACCTATGTATCGTGAGCAGATTATGGTGGTATGGGACACTATATTCTTGCTGTCGGCCTACACTGATCAGGCGACGAGTCCTTTGTAGTGACCGCGAGCGTATTCTGAGTCTACGAGAGGCGACGACCCTTCCGTAGCAGTGAGAGTACAGTAGGCCTGTATTGATAAGGTGATGGGGGAGCGGTGCAACGAGTGCGAGCAACAGCCCTGGCAGCCCTTGCAACGACCTACAAAATATACATCGTATGAGATTACTAGGAGTGACGACCCTAGACAGGATCTGTGTTGGGATTGATATAAGGGAAGTACCTTAGTTTCCCAATCCTGCTGTTTGAATGGACTAATAACAACTCGAAAATCATATCACCATTACATTGCATGTGCATGGAAGATGTGGAGCACTTGAGGGACGATTGCATGTCGTGGTTGTAAGATGGTGCCATATGAGGGAGACCGTCGGTGAGGGCATCCATCATGTCATGTCATATTGCATTAACAACAGTATTAGGAATGTTTGATTTACTGCTTTACTATTATCGCATGATTGATTTGAGAACATGTTAATCCTTGCACTATTATTCCACTAAGTTGATCACTCACTCCCACGTTACGGGATGGTATTTTTGGACACCCACCAGTCCCTATTTTGGTTGCAGATGATGGTGCTGCTTGAGAAGCGGAGCTGGACTTGATGATGATGATGAGGATCTCTCCTTTATGCATGTTTTGATTGACGGGATTATAGGGAGATTGATTAGATGCCTTGACACTTGTCATTTTATATTTTTAGAGTACTCATGTATATTCTTTTTGTTTACTTTTAGAGTATACATGTATGTATATAACCTGGTAACATGTTCACACTCTGGAGACATACAACAGTTTATATATGTTATACATACTATCACAATCTTCCGCTTGTAAATTTAACTGTCTCTAGAGTATGATATGCTGTTTTGGATTAATCTCACTCATGTTTAATACATTAACACAGACAACATTCAATCATACACATTTATGTTGCATAAGTGATGTTCTGGAACTTGGGAGTGGATTTTTCACTCTACCCCCAGATTTTCTGGATGTTACAACCTGGCTCATCGATAGTGGACCCATTCCTCAAGCTGGCCAAACTTAGCCTAACATTGCCTACTCCCTCAGGTGGGTAAGGCCACACCCCTTCCCAATCGACCACGACACAATGGGAGATGCGGCCTACTGGTATTCAACACTCAGGAGCTCATGTATCCACTCAGTGTAGATGTTGGGGCATCCTCTAATACTAAGAGGGTTTAAGGATTTTCACTTAAGGCCATTTATGGCAGCTCGATGCTAGTAACAGATTTTTAGTGTCCAATTTGGTCATCCATGATATGCATGTGGAAGCTACGACACTGATGTCACTAGGGCATACAGTAATCACAACACACAATGCAAGATGCATGAGTCATATAATCCAGTCAGGCATCAATCCTGCACATAACATGCGCTCATGTACGATAACCTCCACCTATCAGGGAGTCTCATAACAACCTGCCTAATGATATATGCAATAGTCAACCACATCTAATAACAAACATGCATATGATACGTATGGGCTTGTATCATGATGTTATACTCATAATCGATATCGACAGCCGGCGCTGATAATTAGCATCGATAATCATCCTATACAATCGACCTCAACAATCGAAATCGACCTCGATAATCGGAATTGGCCTTGACAATTAGAATCGGCCTCGATAATCAACATCGATAATCAGGATTAACCTCGATAATCAGAATTGGCCTCGACAATCAGAATCGGCTTTGATAATCAACCTATACAGTTAGAATCGATCTCGACAATCAGAATAAGCCTCGACAATTGGCCTTGACAATTGAAATTGGTGTCAATAATCGGCCTATACAATTGGAATCGGCCTCGACAATCGGAATCGACCTCAATAATTGGAATCGACCTCGATAATTAGCCTCAATAATTGGCCTCGACAATCGACCTCAACAATTATAATCAGCCTCAATAATCGGCCTATACAATCAGAATTAGCCTCAACAATCGGAATCGGTGACAATGGGCTTAATAAGGCCTAAGGGAAGGTCATAACATGGACATTCAACCATCATTATCCATCAATGTGGACATTTAACCAACATTACTCTCAAGGAGAGGCCCACATAAACATCATTACATACATTATAGTGAAATCACACATATATCGGTCCGCACATTCATTGCATTACGCCTCACTCAAGGGCCACACATACACCACATCGAGTCTCTCCATACGGGCCACAAATACATCATAATGGGCCTTATCAAATGGGCCACAAATACATTATAACGGACCACATACCTGGGCCTAATACATATCACAATGGGCCGCATGACATGGGCCTTATACAGCACATCCGGCCTCATCATATGGGCCTCATATACAACACATCAGTCCTCATACACATCACAATGGGCCGCATCACGGTGGGCCACATACGTCACAATGGGCCCAATATACATCACAATGGACCTTGTATACATCAAGTCGGGCCTCATCATATGGGCCAGAAATATATCACAATGGGCCACGTCCCATGGGCCTCAATACATCACAATAGGCCACAACCTATGAGCCTTAAATATATCATGTAAGGCCTTACCATATGGGTCATAAATACACAACAATGGGCCTTGCCAAATGGGCCATACACAATAGGTGGGCCCCACACATGGCCCTCTAATATATCACTTGGGCCTCATCACATGAACCTTAAATACATAATAGGTGGGCCCTGCACAGGGGCCTTAAATGCATCACATGGGCCTCATCACACGGGCCTCAAATACACAATAGGTGGGCCCTGCACATAGGTCTTAAATACATCAAATGTCCGCACCAACGAGCTAACATACATCAAATAGGCCGCATCAAATGGGCCACACCAATGGGCCTCAAGTGAGAGCTTAGATTACACCAAAAATTATTTCAATGGTTGTAGGTGTAACATATGTATCACTGTACACTATCATTTTATGGGGCACATGGCTCACTAATGATGATCAGTACTGTCCAAACATTATCCATGTAAATTAGCACTATCCAAATAATGGACAACACCGACTAAACATTATCCATGTAAATCTACATCGTACATCTATTTTTAGAGATCACTTACCAAAAAAATGAATCATATTAAAAGATCATCTAGACCACACCTAAAATAGCGGTGGAGATAACGATTCCCACTCTTTAGAATCCATAGGGGCCATCATAACATATATTCTCCATCCAATCTGGTCATATGGTCACAAAGACCTGGATTAAGAGGTAAAATAAATTTCATATAGATCCAAAACTTCTGTGACCCAAAAAAAAGGTTTCAATGGTGGACCTTCAATCTCCAATGTTTTCTGCAGTGTGGTCCACCTGATAGATCTGCTTCATTTTTATCTCACGCCCTAAGACGAGCTTGCTAATTGAATGGATGGTTTGTACATAACACATGCCTCTGATCAGACCTACATAACTTACTGACACAACAGCTAGGTGGGGTCCCCAATGGATAGTTGGGATAAAATACGTATATTATGTGGGACCCATGGTCCAGATGGGACCTATAGAACTTGTTGACGTCAACCTTAGCAGCTATATAACTAGTGTGTGGTAGACTAGCCAATTTGTTCCTTCTCATCAAGTGGGACCTCCTATACTATACCATTCCGTATGATTTCGCAGTCCTCCCGGTCGAATTCCAATGACCCGCGATCTGTTATCAGTATTTATGCACAATCTTGAGTCATGTCCTATATATAGACTTGGCTCAACTCAAAATTTGTGCCCTTGCAACCGCGTTATTGCCGTGGTTTTGACGCCACGTCTCACGTACTAAGGTGATATCCGGGCCAAGAGATGTGAGCCCGTGTTCAATTCGAGAAAAACACCGCAGATTACAATTTCGAGAGAATCTCTATGACACGTCACATCAATCAATCAAAGTACATCCCATCACTCTATCCCATCCCTAAGTACAACCACCCTCTCCAAAAGTCAATACTCTCTCTTACATAAGTACACATCCATCACTCACTCACCCATCACACCTCATCACTCACCCATCCCTCTCTCTCTTACACCTGTCTCTCATCTCTCACTCACACCTCTCTCTCATTCTCCAAACAACCCAATCGTCCAAGCTCTTTATGAGAGAAGCTAGTGTGGCCCACTTTCTATCTCCCATCTCCACCCTCCAAAACCAATCTCGACCGTTGAATCTCATCCATCTTGATGTATGTATTATAAGGAGGGCCCATACTATAACGCCCTAAAATTCGAGGGTCGAGCAGAGCTCAACTCCCGAGTTCTAAAATATCACCTATGCAACATAAATAATAATGGATGTATGTTGTCTGCATTAATGTATAAAACATGAAGTAGATTAAGCTAGATCAACAGACAAAATTCAGGAATAGAGAGAAAATGAAAGCGGAAGTCTTAAATCGATATATAAACCAAAGTAATCCCTAAAAGATGCATGCTCTTCCTAGGGCAATAAGTACAACTGTGTATGAAAAATACATATATTAAACTGGGACAAAACAATATAATCATATCCCAGAATCTCTGCCAATCAGGACAAGGCTCACATGAACCCGCCTGAGAACTGCATGAACGAGAAAGCCTCCTCGTCCTCGATGAACTCCGACTCCTCCTCGCAGGCATCACCGTCACCTGCAGCTAAGTCAGAGTATGGTTAGTGTTTAAGCACCATCCCAGAACATGGGAGTGAGTGATTAACTCAGTGGAACTATACAGCAAAGGTTAACATGTTATCAATTCAATCAAGCAGTAATGATAAAGCAGTACAATCAAACATGTCCTGGATACTCTTATTAATGCGAGAATGATATGAAATAATGATGCATGCCCTCACCACAAACTCCCTCTTACGACAACGTCTAACGATCGCGGCATAAATCACTACCACTGTGTTCTCACACCAACGTCAATGGAACATGCAGTGCGATGCCATGAGTATGATTACCAAAATCTTATTAGTCCTTTTCTTATAGTAGGATTGGAAAGTTAAGACACCTCTCTTATATCAATTCCTAAACATTGATCCATTCTAGGGTCGTCAGTCCTAGGAAATCTCATACGATGTTATGGTTCTAGATCGCTGTAAAGGGCTCGTCACCAATCAATACAGGTCTAGTTATATCCTAAATACTACAACAAGGCTCATCGCCCTTATACAGTGTCAGGATATACTCGACGTCACTATAGAGGGCTCATCACCAATCAATGTAGGCCGTCAACACGAATAAAGTGTCCCATACCACCATAATCGGCTCACGAGAGTAAGGTGTTGTAAGTGCTATGATTTCATATCCCTTTGGTTGTTAAATTTTGTGGTGCCAAAACCTATATCTATGTCTTGTACATCTTGTGTTTTATGATTGAAGACTATTCATTACAATCAAGTCATCGCATTTCAAGATAAGATCTTAAATGAAGAAAGTTTTCAAGATATGGATGAAGAATTCAAGTATTGAAGTCTTCAAGTTTGTATGTTCAAGATTTGATCAAGTTCAAGTTTAGTAGAAGACTTTGTCAAGTCAAGATCAAGCTCAAGAAGGCCTACTAAAAGATTTGTATATTCTCAAGCTTCTCTTAAGGGTCATCTGAGTGTAAAGACTTTCAATGTCCATCTCACTTTTAAGGTTTGTTTGACCTTAGATTGACCTTAGGATAGGCTTTACAGTAGGTCATTCTGGATACATAACTCATATATTTTATTATGCTTGTTTGGAGTATTCTAAGACCAGTCCTAGGGACTTCAAGACCAGTCCTAGATCTACTACGACCAGTCTTAAGTTTTTTAGGACCAGTCCTAGGTTGTTGAAGATTTTTGGATCTTTCTGGCTGTCCTACGACCAGTCCTGGACATCGTACGACCAGTCCTGTGAGTTCTACGACTCATCCTTCGACCAGTTGTAGCCCTACGACTCAAACTCCAGCAACCATTTTTGGAGTCTTACGACCGGTCGTAGGTGTCCCACGACTGGTCGTAGATGGCCTACGACCGGTCGTGGAACAGAAAATCTTATCCCACGGAAATCTTTCAAAAATCTTTGGAGCTACGACCAGTCCTAGGTTCTTAAGACCAGTCGTAGACGGGATTTTTTAGGCTATAAATAGAGCACGAACTTTAGAGTTTTAGTACTTCAAATTAATTCTATTCAAGCATTCTTTATGATATACTCTGAGATAAGTTTATGTTTATTTAAAGCTACTTTTTGATTATTTAATATTCCTTTTGCTAGCTTATTTGTATTTGATTTTGATCTACATTCCAATTGATCTACATTCCAATCTTATCAGAAAAGAGGAATTTCTGATATTCCTTCTTCTTGGATTCAAAATCAAATAGAACTAGCCCTTTTGATTTAAAATCAATTAGACTTAGAACCATTCTTAAAGTGAGTGTTGGACTTTGAACGTTGAATCGAACATCTACTCCGATTGGTTCTACCGGGCTTCTTCAAAAGGTGATTCAGGTATTTTACATTTTTGTAATTTACTTTCTCTGATTTTTGTTTGAGATTCGCCAGAAAAATCTCATTGTATTGGTTATCTGAGGAGAGCCAGAAAACTCAGATTGTGGGGTTTTTGGATTGCGTAAGACCAAGTCAAAGACACAATTGTGAAGGTTTTAGGTGAACCTGTGAAACCTATTTTGATAGTGCATGCTAATATCCCCTGTGTGAGGATATTAAGAGTGGAGTAGCAATCTATGTGGCTGTTGGATAACAGTTGGTATACACACAGGCGAACCATTATATATCGTTGTGTTGTGGACGTGTTTTTCTCTTTCATTCTTTTATTCATTCTATTTTGTGGAGAGTGTTTGTGGATGAATGTTTTAATCACTTCAAGCAAGTGTGGATGAATGTTGTAATAACTTAGGATTTATTTTCTGTAAGTTATTTTAATTTTCTTGCTTATTATTCCTCATTGATTTGTGATACAAAGGACGTTCTAGAAATAAGGTTGTCCTACCTTAAACCTCTGGTTTTTGGTGTAAGGTTGTCCTTAGAACTGATAAAGTATCAATCTCTTTATTTTAGGCTATTGTGATTGTTTTATATTCAGCATTGTGCTTTATATCTTTTATTATTCCGCTATTATAAATTTTATTTGGCATTGCCCTATTCACCCCCCCCCCCCTCTAGGGCATATAGCTAGGCCCTTTCAAGTGGTATCAGAGCCTAATAGCTCGTGCTTATTGTTTATTTATTGGATTTATTTCCTGAGCTAACGATCTAAACTATATTAAGATGTCAAATTTTGATAGCTTATCAGTCACTAGGCCACCACCTTTTAATGGCACAAACTATGCTTATTGGAAAGCCAGGATGAGGATCTTCCTTAAATCCTTGGATGAAAGTGTGTGGTTAGCCACAGTGAATGAATGGAACCCTCCTATCACTGAAGTAACTAATAGTGATGGTTCAAAATCAATGAAAGTAACGACTTATTCTCTTTGGACCACAATTCAAAAAAGTGAAAGTAGTGCCAATGCTAAAGCATTAAATGCAATTACTTGTGATTATCACCAGATGAATTCAAAAGAATCATCTCTTATGAAAATGCAAAACAAGCATGGGATGTATTAGAAATGACACACGAGGGTACATTTATTGTCAAGAAATCTAAAGTCCAACTCCTCACAACTAAATTTGAAGAAATTAATATGGAGGAGAATGAGATGTTTATGGACTTCTACACTAGATTGAATGACATTGTGAACTCTATGTGGGGTCTTGGTGATAGAATTTTAGAAAGTAAAGTGTGCGCAAAGATACTACGTTCACTTCCTGAACAGTTTAATTCTAAGGTAACCGCGATTCAGGAACTTCGTGATACAGATACCATGAGGGTTGAGGAACTAGTTGGTTCACTTCAAACATATGAGTTATCCTTTAAGGCTCCTAAAGGAAAATCAATTGCACTCAAATCATCTAAAAATGCTTCACAAGAGAGTATTTCAGATTCGAAAGATACCGAAGATGATATGGTGCTTTTAGCAAAAAAGTTTTACAAAATTTTCAAAAATAAGAAAAAAGCTGATTTTCAAAAGTCAAATGATAAGCGACGATCTAAACCTAGAGCTCGAAAATCATTGAAAGATAGTCAATGTTACAACGTCAAGAGTATGGGCACTCAGCTAACAAATGTCCTAAAAAGGACAAATCAAAAAGGAAAAGCATGATGGCTACTTGGGATGAATCGTCTGATTCTGAATCCTCTTCTAAATCAGAAGATTCTGAAACCGAGTCGGGCGATGATGTTAAAGCCCTTATGACTCTAGCCAAGATCACCTATTCAGATCATGATGATATATCTAGTGAAGAAAATCTGAATAGTGATTGTGATAATGGAGATGATCTTCAAGATGCTTATAATGCCCTTTATAAAGAGAGTTGTAAAATTACAGTTAAGCTTAAATTACAAAAAGAAAAATTTTCTAAGCTTAAGGAAGATTATGAGTCTCTTGTTTTAGAAAAGTCTCATATTTTCGATTCTTTTGAAAAAACCAAATGTGATTTAGATTTCAAAAACTCCCAAATTGAAGATTTGAAATCCGAAAAAGAAAGACTAAAAAATGAGGTAGCCACTCTTCTGAGTTTGAAAGACACATGGAGATATGCCCAAGGTGATCTAAAAATGGAAAAATTGTTGTCCAGATCAAGAATATGTGGCGATCGATTCGGGTTGGGCTATGATAAAAATACATCTCCTAAACGAAATAACATTGCTCCTAAATTTGTTAAAGGAGAGTCTTCGACCTCAAAAGAAAAGAATACCTATCAAGGTTTTTTTAAAAATTCTAGGTCTTTCCAAAAACCTAAAGGTGGCCATGTCAACTTTAATTTTTAAAATCGAAATCCATTGGCTGAAAAAATAATTGATCTACTCAAGGAGCTATTAAAGTCTAACTCTATGGGTCACTCCTATAACAACAGACAGAAAAAGGCCATCTATGCTCCTAAACCCAAAACAGTCCTGAAATGGGTTCCTAAAGTCGCCAGCTTGGTTGCCCACACTGCTTTCAAAGCTACAAGCCATTCAAAGTGGTACCTAGATAGTGGTTTCTCTAGGCATATGACAGGTGATAAAGCTTTATTCACTGATCTAAAAGATATGACTGATGGGTCAGTCACATTTGGTGATGGAAGCAATTGCAAGATCATTAGCCAAGGTACGGTTCAGCTTTATAACCTTCCCTTATTTAAGAATGTTTTATATGTTGAGGGCTTAAAACACAACCTATTAAGAATTTCTCAGATATGCGATAACAACCATAGTGTGAAGTTTTCTAATCAAGGTTGTGAGATACTTAATAAAAAGGGTTCTGTTATATTAACTGGTCGCAGAACTTCTGAAAAATGCTACATCGTTAGTGATGCAAGCTCATCTACTCAATCATGTTACATGGTCCATACCGATGAGACTGAATTATGGCATAAACGCCTTGGACATACACACTATCGGAACTTTATTAGATTGAGCAAAAGAGAACTAATTAGAGGTCTACCCAAATTATAAAAAGTAGACAAAATATGTGGTGAATGCTAGTTGGGCAAACAAATTAGGAGCTCTCACAAGAAAGTGAACTCCAATACCACATCTAGACCACTCGAGCTTCTCTACATGGATCTTATTGGACCAACCAGATCGGAGAGTCGAGGAGGAAAAAAATACATCTTGGTTATCGTAGATGACTATACCAGATTCACTTGGGTATCATTCTTAAAAGACAAAACTGAAACCCTGGATGAAGTGAAAAAGGTCATCAAACGAATCCAAAATGAGAAAGGTTCTCATGTTAGTAAGATCCGAAGTGATCATATATCTGAATTCGAAAACAGTAGTTTTGAAAAATTCTGTAGCGATCAGGGAATATCACATGAATTCTCTACACCCAAAACACCACAATAAAATGGTATGGTTGAAAGAAAAAATAGGGTGCTTCAGGATTTGGCTAATGTTATGTTGAATAGCATGAAGCTCTCTAGAAATATTTGGGCTAATGTTATGTTCTCATTTTTGTAATTTAATTTCTCTGGTTTTTGTTTAAGATTCGCCAGAAAAATCTCATTGTATTGGTTATCTGAGGAGAGGTAGAAACTCAGATTGTGGGGTTTTTGGATTGTGTAAGCCCGAGATCAAAGACACAATTGTGAAGGTTTTAGGTGAACCTGTGAAACCTATTTTGATAGTGCATGCTAATATCACCTGTGTGAGGATATTAGGAGTGAAGTAGCAATCTATGTGGCTGTTGGATAATAGTTGGTGTACACACAGGCGAACCACTATATATCGTTGTGTTGTGGATGTATTTTTCTCTTTCATTCTTTTATTCATTCTGTTTTGTGGAGAGTGTTTGTGGATGAATGTTGTAATCACTTCAAGCAAGTGTAGATGAATGTTGTAATAACTTAGGTTTATTTTCTGCAAGTTATTTTGATTTTCTTGCTTATTATTCCTCATTGATTTGTGATAGAAAGGACGTTCTAGAAATAAGGTTGTCCTACCTTAAACCTCTGGTTTTTGGTGTAAGGTTGTCCTTAGAATTGATAAAGTATCAATCTTTTTATTTTAGGCTATTGTGATTATTTTATATTCAGCATTGTGCTTTATATCTTTTATTATTCCGCTGTTATAAGTTTTATTTGACATTTCCCTATTCACCCCCCCTCTAGGGCATATAGCTAGGCCCTTTCAGGTGCTCACTGGTAACTACGGGGAGGCTTGTTGCCCCAGCGTAGTCTAACAGCTCGACCACAGTGTCTCATACCACCATGTCCGGCTCATGAGTCTTAGGGGATCACAGTACCAGGGTTAACGGGATTTTCACTAGTAAGTTCAGTGTCTTAGATTCAAATAGTAGCGACTAAACATGGTGAATAAACATCGGTCAATCGGGTTAGTTGATAAGCTCAATTAGGCCAAGCGTAGGTTGAGTTGAACGACATGGAATGCATAAGCACTACGTGTGGCTTAACCACTGTCGAACATCCCAAGCACGACTCGGATTTGTTAAACTTATCCTGCGTGGCGAGAACGACCTCAACCACCATTTAAAGAACGATTACTGATTACCTGGACTGTAATATAGCCCTAATCACATACAAGCTCAATAACAGGCATATGATTCATATCCTATAGTCATATGAACATTTATGAAATATAACTTGAACATAAATACAGTACATGGAGGAAAGTATGCACACAGTTAACATGAATAATTAGGCTAATAAATCCATGGAGGAAATCATACACTTAGGTAATGTGATTGAGATTCATATCTCAACAACCATAAAATTCACACTTTACTAACTACTAGCTCAATCAAGCATTTATACAAACACTTAGACTACACTATTCAACATACATCACGTATGTCGACCATATAGCATAATAAGGTGATTCCTTTCATCAAGGAGTCATCGCATATATAACGTCCATGTATCAACAACAAAGAATCATGGCAATCATAACAACAAATTCCATACGTATTCGGGTATTCTAACATATATGTAACGCCCGTGAAAAATCCATCCTTGGGCTCGAGTACCAACTCGACCCGAATTTGCGTAGAATTCATTCCTTTGGAAAATTTGACTAGGTTAGCTAGTGCAACGTTAGAATAGCTGGGAAATGGTCCCTGATCACTTTAAATACGTTCTACAAGGCCCGAAGCGAGTGGAACTAAGGGTGCTATAATGCTCTAAAGCCTCGGATCAAACTCTAAGCCGGTTTGTTCTCTGGACCACTTTGAATCTTTGTATTGGATCTAGACCGCACGTTGAAAGTCCGATACCTCCTATCTTAGACCGTTAGGACCGTCTAGCTGGGCTTGACACTCATTCCAAAAATCAAGTCAAACCGATTATTACAGGCTATTTCATTGAGCCCGGACCGAAGAGAGTGTGAATAGGGACATAGTTGGAATTTCAAATTCAAATCTGGCACACAAATTTGACGCATCAGTATTAAGCATTTTGACCGTCAGAATACAGCCAAATTACACCCTTGGATCAGGAAAAATATCTATTATATATCACGGGACTTATAGGCCTGATCTTGGTGCGGTGACCGTTAAACTGAAACTGGGCCGCCACGTGCGATCTGGGAACCCAACCGGTCTGAAAACTGGATGTATGCTAGATCTAGTATGCATGAGCTTAAGTCCGACCGCATCTGGCCTGGGGACCTCCAGAAATGCCCTTTTGGACCGAAACGGCCCCGATTTGGTTAGGCACCAAGTAAACATTGTTCCCAAGCCTATTTTGGGAATGTTTTAGGCTATAAAAGGGGTTGAAACCCTCACTCCTCTCTCCCATCCGAATTTGAGAGAAGCCCTAGCTTGGGAGAGAGAAAAAGAGTGAGAGATTGTGAGAGAGTGGGAGAGTTCTTCCCGCCACTTGTGCTACGTGTTGCACATGCTTAAGCGACACTCCTCTACCGCTTTCCCGGCGATTCCACCGCAATCCTAGGTAAGTAAAAACCCTAAATAGTTGGTGATTTGAGTTTTTCTTGTTTCCATGGCGATGTAGCTTATGGATCTTATGTATTAGGCTCCTTACTCGCCGTAGACGAAGCATATACACTCCGCTTCAATTCCCGAGTCTACAAGACACTAGGTGAGGATTTTAGACGCTTGGATTGACGGTTCCCAATGCTTTCAATGTCGTTTAATAGTAGATTCTTGACGGCATCGCCGTTTGACATGTACAAAATGCTCTCCGTTTCCCCTTTCGTAAGCTAACGAAGAATATGAGATTTAGGGCATTTTAGTCATTTGTAGGAAGTACTGTTTGCATTCATATTTTGCTGATGTGATTGACATGGTTTGTTGTCGCATTAGGAAGTTAGGAATGCGTGCATAATTAGTTTGGCGAAGAGATTCGCCTAGTTGCACACTTTGGGTCGACATGCTATATGTAGACCTAAGTGTGTAGTGCATGTGTTTGTATAAATGCTTGTATTAGTATGTATTGAATTAAATGATGTTATATGATAGTTTGTGATTGATTTTTCAACTATTATGCTGACCTAGATGATTTTCTACATGTTGATAAAATGCATGATTTCATTACATGCATTGAATGTATGTGCTTGAGGATTTGCTTAAGTTGAATATGCATGGGAAGTATGCCTTGAAGATTTGCTTAAGTTGAATGTTATAACATGTGCTAACATGCTCACATGATGTATTTCAATTCCAATACCTTTTATAGTGATTCCATAGATGTGTGGGACTTGACTTAGTCCAGGCAGTCGGTAACCGAGCAAATTCGTGGCTGACTGGTCATAGCCACGAATGACGCGTCGATGAATGTGATTCGTGTTGAGAGTTGGCGGCAGTGGTTAGGCCACGCGAAGTGTTTTACGCACTTCATGTCGTTCAATTCGATATGCGATCGCGCTAGTCGAGCCCGTCAAGTAACCCGACTGGCCGATGTTTGTTCACCTTGTATGTAACATAACTACTTGAACCTAGGGTACTGAACTTACCATTGTAAACCCTATTAACCGTGGTACCTTGATCCACGAAGACTCATGAGCCGGGCATGGTGGTATGGGACACCGTGGTCGAGCTGTCGGCCTACGCTGGGGCCACAAACCTCCCCGTAGTGACCAGTGAGCACCTTGACTCGTGAGCAGATTATGGTGGTATGGGACACTATATTCTAGCTGTCGGCCTACACTGATCAGGCGACGAGCCCTTTGTAGTGACCGCGAGCGTATTCTGAGTTCACGGGAGGCGACGACCCTTCCGTGCAGTAGAGTACAGTAGGCCTGTATTGATAAGGTGATGGGGGAACGGTGCAACGAGTGCGAGCAACAGCCCTGGCAGCCCTTGCAGTGACCTACGAAATGTACATCGTATGAGATTACTAGGAGTGACGACCCTAGACAGGATCCGTGTTGGGATTGATACAAGGGAGGTACCTTAGTTTCCCAATCCTGCTGTTTGAATGGACTAATAACAACTTGGTAATCATATCACCATAGCATTGCATGTGCCTGGAAGATGTGGAGCACTCTAGGGAGTGTGGCATGCCGCGGTCGTAAGATGTTGCCGTATGAGGGTGATCGTCGGTGAGGGCATACATCACGTCATATCATCTTGCATTAACAACAGTTTTAGGACTTGTCTGATTTACTGCTTTACTATTATCGCGTGATTGAATTGTGAACATGCTAATCTTTGCTCTATGATTCCACTGAGTTGATCACTCATTCCCACGTTACGGGATGGTGTTTGCAACACCCACCAGACCCTGTTGTAGTTGCAGGTGACGATGAGATCCAGGAGGTGGAGCTAGATGATGACGAGGACCAGGATGAGTTCTCGTATATGCAGTATCATGACGGCTTCCCGTAGGTGACCTGGATCGAGGGGACATCAGTGGGACTTTTCTTTTTGAACATTATTCTTTTGTTATGTACATGTATATGAGACTCAGAGATGTAGTCATACTTTGGAGACAGTTGAGATTACTTTGTTTTTCCATACAGTGATATATATCTTGTTTAGTCTTCCGCTTGCTTTTATCACTGGATCTGAAGTATGAATTGCAGCTTTGGTATACTTTTACTCATGTGAATGCTTTAAATCAGACAACATCGAATCATAACCATTTTTGTTGCATGAGTGACGGTCTGGAACTCGGGAGTTGAGTTTATACACGACCCCCGATTTTCAGGGTGTTACAAGTTGGTATCAGAGCATGAATGAGAGTATACTGGGCCTGGGTTATGGTCTTGCGACGTACGCTGTCGCTTCCTTTGACTTAGTTGGGTGCGAGAAGGGTCTAGAAACACTTCTAGGATCACAGATTCGCCGATAGGCGAAGTCTACAAGGATCGATCGCAAGATCGAGTCTGTAACGCATCTCGGGTCGCGTAAAGCGACCCGAATCACTTCTAAGCTGTAGGGAGTCGGGTGGAGACGTCCTATGAGCGGTTTTAAACCGAAAAAGTGAATCTTTGGGCCGTGGAATGACCACGACTCTAGTAATCAATCGCCAGGGCTTAAAAACCCCGTTTTGCCAAAAATTCTCAAAATTCCTTCTCTAAACACTTCAACCTTCAGTTCTTTTGTATCCATTTCATGTTAGGCATCAAACCTAATGTGAAAATAACACAAATTAGTACATTCACCAAATTTTATAGTGAATAGTAAAATTTCATAAAAAATGGCCATAAAGC
The DNA here is from genome assembly GCA_037074715.1 of Magnolia kwangsiensis. NCBI lineage: Eukaryota > Viridiplantae > Streptophyta > Magnoliopsida > Magnoliales > Magnoliaceae > Magnolia > Magnolia kwangsiensis. Next base: position 98,069,243 of record CM073572.1, on the reverse strand, counting down.
CATTCTAACTTCACTTTCTTTAGCAACTAAGGAGCTAGAAAGATGTACTGGATCCTTCTACCCCAAATCCATATGCTGCATCATATGGTTTGGTATTCGGGACTGCGATGTGGACCCGGAAAGCCCCAAAAACATGTTTGGGCTCATAGGGACCAAAATACTATGAACTAAGGGGTGGGACCAGACTTTTTGGGACCCTGGGACCATGGGGGACCAGACCCATGGGGTCCCGCTGGCCAACCTGGAGGTTGGCCGGCGATGCCATCGCCGGCCGGGCGATGCATCGCCGGCTGGCCATCTCCGATGGTGCTGCCCTTTGGGCGCACCCACTTAAATGCCTCCCACAACACCCCTAGCTACCTCCCATCCCACGAAAACCCCTAAAACACCCCTCTCCTTCACAAACAGCCCCCTTGCATGCCCTAGATTTGATTTTCAGCGCTCCATTCCAAACCCCGGCGACCCAAACCCCTCCTAAACCCTTCCTTGGCCAAAACCGACCACCACCCATCGATTATTGGGTGTTGGCAGCCTCTTTCCTTGAAGATTTTCCCATTTGGAGCTCCAAAATCTCCCAAATAGTGCTGAAATCGTGAGCAGCTCCATTCCACCTTTTTGTTCTTATTTTTCCCTGAAAGTACAGCCTTGGGAAGCTAGAAGCATCCCTCTACGACGCCTAGATTTCCTTTCGTCAGATTGGACAGCCATTTCTCCGCATTTTCGGCGTTTTCCATGGCTTTCGTGGAAGCTATTTTGGGACTTTTGTCACTCTCATCCATCCTGTCTTTGATGGGTAAGAGGAAAACTGCAACAGACGAGGCTGGGCCGAGCCGCCCTGCTCAATCGAGAAGACCGCGGGGTGGTGCCGCAAGTTCAAGCGCCGCCGCAGGTCCAGCTGCAGTCCTGGAGTGCCGTACGAAGCGGGATTTGGATCCCCATGCACACCTTGGACGAACCATCCTATCAGAGATGCCTCATGGTGAATACACTGATCGTAGAGTGTTATTTGAGGCGGACGTAGATGGGCGATTGTTCGGCGAATATCTGTTGTTCGAACGCATTGAAGCTGCGCACTGGGGACCGATCTTTGAAGCTCGCTCTCGTGCTAATGTGAGCACTGTTCGTGCCTTCTATGCTAGCATCCAGAGTCCTACCTTGGAGCCCTTGCAGTTCAAAATCCCTTTTGGTAGAGATCGGATGGCTACGATCGACGTCCGGTTGGTTGCGCGACTTCTCAACGTGCCACTAGGTGATGTGCATCCAAGTGAGAAGAATTTGAGGACTAGACGTGAACGAGATCGCCGCACCAGGTTTCTGTGCGGTAAGTTGGTTCCATGGCAGCCTAATAATAGCCTCAAGGCGACGTACATGTCTGAGGATTTGCGTCTGCTGCATCACATCTGCACGTTCAATGTTTATCCTAGGTCGACGAACCGCATTGAATGTACACGTCTTATGGTCGATTTCTTATTTCTGGTGGCTCAGGGAGAGAACGTATGTATGGCCACTTTCATCTTACGGCAGATAGTTCTCATAGCCAGGTCGAGGAGAACATCCGAATCCCTTCCCTTTGGCCGACTCATTTGCAAGATTGCGCTTGAGTTTGCTTATAGACTTGGACCCGAGTTGCCGGTATCAATTCACACCATCGATGAGTCGACGATGGTTAAGATGAAGATTGGGTCGCAATATCGTGAAAATCAACTTGAAAGGGATAGTGGGGACGACTTTGATGAAGAGGAAGATCAAAGCGAAGGAGAACCTAGTGCAGAAGCTCAGGAAGAGACTCAGGAAGAAGCAGAAGAGGAGGCTCAGGATACTGATGAGAGTCCTCCTCCTTCTGCGCAGACTACTATTGACGATCGCATTGCCCGGATGGAGGAGAGTCAGACCGCTTTGCGAAGGCAAGTCCAAGAACTTCGAGCAGAGGTCGCTGATGCCAAGGCCGTTACGAAGAAGAAATTTGGCAAGGTGACTCGCACCTTGAAGGCAATCCTGTGTTGCTTACAGGATAAGGGTGCTCCTCCTCCGTCGCCAGACTCCGACTAGCAACGCGATCTTTGATGTTGTTATGAGTAGTTAGCTATTTTCTGTTTCATGTGTGTAAAGCCTATTAGGGCTAGTGCTTTGCTTTTGTCGCTGTTGCTTAACTGTCTTAATTTCCATGTCATTCTAGCCATGATGCTTGTAAGGATATATCCCTTGTATTGTGACAATTTTGATTAATTGAAATGCATGGAATGCCTTTGACTCTTTAGTGAATGATTGTGGTGTATTTGTGCAATTGAGACTGACAAGGTTGCGCCCTATTTTGAATATAGGGAATGCCACCTAAGACTACGAGGAGCGCGGTTCGGCTTTCATTGTTAGAGCAGATGGATCAGGCTCCTTCTCAGTCTGGCACTCGTCCGGACCCTGCTGTGGGCCCGATTCCTGAGACTGTTCGATCGTCTCAGCCTGCTACTGGTCCTACAGATGGACCACCGCCATTTACACCATCAGTTAGAGAGCCACAGCACGCATCTACTTCCGCACCTCATCCGCCACAGCCTGCTCCACCACCTGATAGATTCGAGCAGATGATGGCTATGATGCTACAGCAGCAACAGCTATTGACTACTATAGTCGGGACTTTAGCCCAGGGTGGGGGTGCGACTGCATCTACTCCGCCTGCACCACCTGCGCATCCAGCTGAGGATGCCTATGCTTACGCCCAGGATGAGGGCATAGCACTTCCTGCGCAGCCTGCTTTCCCTGCGGGGAATCCTGCCGACACACGAGGCCTTCTCGAGCGATTTCAGCGCTTGCGGCCTCCTACTTTCACGGGTTCTCACAGACCCGAGGAGGCTGAGTTTTGGCTCGACCGAGTGTCGAAGATTCTGCGCATGTTGCACTGTACTGAGGCAGAGCAGGTAGAGCTGGCTACCTTCCAGTTTGAGAGAGAGGCCAGTATGTGGTGGGATAGTGTATTGCGGACTGTTACCGCAGACTTCGTATGGACATGGGCAGCATTCGAGTTTCGCTTCCATGAGAAGTATTATCCTCAGACCTACAGACACGAGAGGGAGAATGAGTTTCTCCGTCTCAGGCAGGCAGCGATGACGGTCACCGAGTACGAGCATCGGTTCACAGAGTTGGGCAGGTACGTCCCGACGATTTTAGCTGATGAGCAGATGCGCATACGGCGCTTTTTGGAGGGCTTGCGACCGGATATTCGGTCGAAGATGTGCTGTATCAGTTTCTCCTCCTATGCGGAGTTGGTTCACATGTCCATGCGGGCAGAGCAGGACGTGGATCGACTTGCGCGATCACGAGGCCCGACTACTTCTAGGCCGCGACCGGAGTTGCCAGATAGGCCCTTCGCGGGCAAGAGGCCTCGCATTGATCCTCCTACCAGGACCACGGCGCCAGTAGGACCGTTTCGGCGCCCTGATCTATCATGCACATACTGTGGGAGGACGGGCCACCTAGCGCCGAGTTGCTTTACGAGGATGCGGGACAGTGGGTTCTCGCCGCCGCAGAAGATTGATCGTGTACGTCCACAGGCGATATCAGCACCGCCTATACGGTCAGCTCCTGCGCAGTCCTCTTTCAGACCCACAGTATCGCAGATTCGACAGCCCCCACGGCCCTTGACACAGCGGCCGAACCGGCCACAGCAGGCTCGAGTTCATGCACTGACCGCTGAGGCAGCTACGACGCCGACTTTCCAGCATTCAGCCTTCGAGGTCACGGGCCATATCGGAGGTACTCCCGTTCTTGTCATGGTGGACACTGGTTCCACGATTTCTTTGATATCGCGTGCCGTAGTCAGACGTCTTGGGTTGCAGACTATTACTATGGATAGCGTGCGAGTCCTTGCAGCTCATGGAGATTATTCGGATGTCACCCAGATGTGTGAGGGTTGTTTACTTGATCTGGGAGGCAGGACGATGACTCTTGATTTGGTCGTCGATCCCTCACTCGTATATCTCGACGTCATTCTTGGCATGGACTGGTTGACTGCAGCGAGAGCCGAGATTGACTGCGAGGCTCGTGTGGTGACGGTGTACGAGCCTGAGGGCACGCCTTTCACATTTTCAGTGCGGGTAAATCTTCCTTTCCGCATTCTTAGCTACGCCACTCTATTGCGCGACGCTGGTGCCCAGGTACTTGAGCAGACGCCAGTTGTTTCTGAGTTCGGGGATCTGTTCAGGAAGATCCCTGGTTTGCCACCCCGACGTGAGATCGATTTCACTATCGATCTGATTCCTGGTTCTACACCCGTCTCACTGCCGACGTATCGCATGGCACCATGTGAGATGGAGGAGTTGAGGACGCAGATTGATGGTCTACTAGAGCTTGGCCTTATACGGCCTAGCGTATCTCCTTGGGGAGCACCGGTCTTGTTCGTGAAGAAGAAGGATGGTTCGCTGCGATTGTGTATTGATTATCGCAGGCTGAACCAACTCACAGTGAAGAACAAGTACCCTTTGCCCAGGATCGATGACTTATTTGATCAGTTGAGAGGAGCGCAGTACTTCTCGAAGATTGATCTTCAGTCAGGATATCATCAGCTGCGCGTCAGAGATGAGGACGTGCAGAAGACAGCGTTCAGGACCAGTTTTGGTCACTACGAGTTCCTCGTGATGTCGTTCGGTCTCACGAACGCACCGGCCGTGTTCATGGATCTGATGAACCGGGTATTGCGGCCTTTCCTCTATCGATTCGTCGTTGTCTTCATCGACGACATTTTGGTGTACTCTAGGAGTCGAGAGGAGCATGAGGAGCACTTGCGTTTGGTCCTTGATACGCTCAGACAGCATCAGTTGTTCGCACAGTATAAGAAGTGCGACTTCTGGAAGCAGGAGGTGAAGTTTCTGGGACACGTGGTGTCCAAGGATGGCATGGCAGTTGACCTGTCTAAGGTAGCTGCGGTGCAGGACTGGGAGCAGCCTAGTTCTGTCACTGAGGTGAGGAGTTTCTTGGGTCTCGCTGGCTACTATCGGCGTTTCATTCAGGATTTCTCGAAGATCGCGAGACCCTTATCTCAGTTGACACGGAAGGACGTGAAGTTCGCCTGGAATGATAAGGCGGAGTCAGCTTTTCAGGAGCTGAAGGACAGACTTACGTCCGCCCCTGTGCTAGTATTGCCAGAGCAAGGGGTTAAATACACTATATACACTGACGCGTCTAGCGTTGGTTTGGGTTGTGTCCTTATGCAGAGGGACAGGGTAATTTCGTATGCCTCGAGACAATTAAGGAAGCACGAGGAGAATTACCCTACACACGACCTGGAGTTGGCAGCCGTGATATTCGCACTGAGACTCTGGAGACATTACCTCTATGGAGAGGAGTTCGAGCTCTTTTGCGACCACAAGAGCCTCAAGTACATATTCACACAGCGGGACTTGAATATGAGGCAGCGGCGATGGATGGAGACGCTGAAGGACTTCAAGTTTGAAGTCTCTTACCATCCTGGGAAGGCGAACCTTGTGGCTGATGCGTTGAGCCGCAAGAAGGCGATAGAGTTTGCGGCTCCGCTGATGGTTGCCGAGTGGGATATGGTTGAGTTTTTGCGAGACTTTGAGCAGAAACTCACCGTAGAGGAGCCATTTGAGTTCATCGCACATGTTCAGGTGCGATCCCCGATCGATGACCGTGTCATCGAGGCGCAGAGGGACGACGCGCATCTTACTGAGCTTCGAGAGCAGGCCAGTGATGATGATGACGCCGACTGGCGAGTTGGCATGGATGGGGGTTTACGTTACCGTGGCCGCCTATGCGTTCCTGATGTCCCTGACTTGAGACGAGAGATTCTCGAGGCTGCGCATTCTACTAGACTCGCGATGCATCCTGGCAGCACGAAGATGTATCGTGACGTGAAGAGGACGTACTGGTGGGAAGGTATGAAGACCCACATTGCTGAGTTCGTGTCCCGTTGTCTCACTTGTCAACAGGTGAAGGCAGAGCATCGCCGACCACCTGGACTTTTGCAGCCTATGCCGATTGCAGAGTGGAAGTGGGATTTCATTTCCATGGACTTCATTTCTGGGTTACCGAAGACGAGGAAGGGGCATGATTCTATTTGGGTGATCGTCGACCGATTGACGAAGTCGGCGCACTTCCTACCGATCAGAGTTACGAACTCTGCAGACGAGCTGGCTAGATTGTATATTAGAGAGATCGTGCGTCTGCATGGAGTTCCGTTGGAGATCGTGTCGGACAGAGACACGCGGTTCACTTCTATTTTCTGGACTCGCATTCAGGAGGCTATGGGTGTGAAGTTGAAGTTCAGTACTGCCTTCCACCCACAGACGGACGGACAGACAGAGCGAGTGAACCAGATCCTGGAGGACATGTTGCGAGCTTGCGCATTGGACTTCAAGGACAGTTGGGATGACTGTCTTGCATATGCGGAGTTTGCGTACAACAATAGCTTCCAGGCGAGTATCGGCATGGCACCTTATGAGGCGCTGTATGGGCGACCTTGTCGCGCACCGCATTGCTGGTTAGAGGTCGGTGAGCGCAGCTTGATCGGCCCAGAGTTGGTGCAGGCGACGTCAGAGAAGATTGATATTATTCGACGTCGGCTTCTTACAGCGCAGAGCAGACAGAAGAGCTACGCCGATACGAGACGGAGACCACTAGAGTTCACAGTCGGGGATCATGTGTTTTTGCGAGTTTCCCCTATGAAGGGAGTCCTTCGGTTCGGAAAGAAGGGGAAGCTGGCACCGCGATACATTGGTCCATTTCAGATCCTCGATCGTGTGGGAGCAGTGGCTTACCGATTGGCTTTACCCACGCCCCTCGCGAGCGTCCATAACGTATTTCATGTTTCTATGCTGAAGAAGTATGTTGCTGATCCTTCTCATATCATCAGATGGGAGCAGGTGCAGTTAGGAGAGGATGTTACTTATATCCTGCGACCGACACGCATCTTAGACCGGAAGGAGCAGGTACTGCGTAGCAAGGTGATTCCCCTTGTGAAGGTACTATGGACGCATCATACTGAGGAGGAGGCTACTTGGGAGACAGAAGCCGAGATCAGAAAGAACTACCCACAGCTTCTCGAGGAGTACGAAAAGGTACAAAATTTCGAGGACGAAATTATTTGTTAAGGGGGGTAGATTGTAACGCCCGTGAAAAATCCATCCTTGGGCTCGAGTACCAACTCGACCCGAATTTGCGTAGAATTCATTCCTTTGGAAAATTTGACTAGGTTAGCTAGTGCAACGTTAGAATAGCTGGGAAATGGTCCCTGATCACTTTAAATACGTTCTACAAGGCCCGAAGCGAGTGGAACTAAGGGTGCTATAATGCTCTAAAGCCTCGGATCAAACTCTAAGCCGGTTTGTTCTCTGGACCACTTTGAATCTTTGTATTGGATCTAGACCGCACGTTGAAAGTCCGATACCTCCTATCTTAGACCGTTAGGACCGTCTAGCTGGGCTTGACACTCATTCCAAAAATCAAGTCAAACCGATTATTACAGGCTATTTCATTGAGCCCGGACCGAAGAGAGTGTGAATAGGGACATAGTTGGAATTTCAAATTCAAATCTGGCACACAAATTTGACGCATCAGTATTAAGCATTTTGACCGTCAGAATACAGCCAAATTACACCCTTGGATCAGGAAAAATATCTATTATATATCACGGGACTTATAGGCCTGATCTTGGTGCGGTGACCGTTAAACTGAAACTGGGCCGCCACGTGCGATCTGGGAACCCAACCGGTCTGAAAACTGGATGTATGCTAGATCTAGTATGCATGAGCTTAAGTCCGACAGCATCTGGCCTGGGGACCTCCAGAAATGCCCTTTTGGACCGAAACGGCCCCGATTTGGTTAGGCACCAAGTAAACATTGTTCCCAAGCCTATTTTGGGAATGTTTTAGGCTATAAAAGGGGTTGAAACCCTCACTCCTCTCTCCCATCCGAATTTGAGAGAAGCCCTAGCTTGGGAGAGAGAAAAAGAGTGAGAGATTGTGAGAGAGTGGGAGAGTTCTTCCCGCCACTTGTGCTACGTGTTGCACATGCTTAAGCGACACTCCTCTACCGCTTTCCCGGCGATTCCACCGCAATCCTAGGTAAGTAAAAACCCTAAATAGTTGGTGATTTGAGTTTTTCTTGTTTCCATGGCGATGTAGCTTATGGATCTTATGTATTAGGCTCCTTACTCGCCGTAGACGAAGCATATACACTCCGCTTCAATTCCCGAGTCTACAAGACACTAGGTGAGGATTTTAGACGCTTGGATTGACGGTTCCCAATGCTTTCAATGTCGTTTAATAGTAGATTCTTGACGGCATCGCCGTTTGACATGTACAAAATGCTCTCCGTTTCCCCTTTCGTAAGCTAACGAAGAATATGAGATTTAGGGCATTTTAGTCATTTGTAGGAAGTACTGTTTGCATTCATATTTTGCTGATGTGATTGACATGGTTTGTTGTCGCATTAGGAAGTTAGGAATGCGTGCATAATTAGTTTGGCGAAGAGATTCGCCTAGTTGCACACTTTGGGTCGACATGCTATATGTAGACCTAAGTGTGTAGTGCATGTGTTTGTATAAATGCTTGTATTAGTATGTATTGAATTAAATGATGTTATATAATAGTTTGTGATTGATTTTTCAACTATTATGCTGACCTAGATGATTTTCTACATGTTGATAAAATGCATGATTTCATTACATGCATTGAATGTATGTGCTTGAGGATTTGCTTAAGTTGAATATGCATGGGAAGTATGCCTTGAAGATTTGCTTAAGTTGAATGTTATAACATGTGCTAACATGCTCACATGATGTATTTCAATTCCAATACCTTTTATAGTGATTCCATAGATGTGTGGGACTTGACTTAGTCCAGGCAGTCGGTAACCGAGCAAATTCGTGGCTGACTGGTCATAGCCACGAATGACGCGTCGATGAATGTGATTCGTGTTGAGAGTTGGCGGCAGTGGTTAGGCCACGCGAAGTGTTTTACGCACTTCATGTCATTCAATTCGATATGCGATCGCGCTAGTCGAGCCCGTCAAGTAACCCGACTGGCCGATGTTTGTTCACCTTGTATGTAACATAACTGCTTGAACCTAGGGTACTGAACTTACCATTGTAAACCCTATTAACCGTGGTACCTTGATCCACGAAGACTCATGAGCCGGGCATGGTGGTATGGGACACCGTGGTCGAGCTGTCGGCCTACGCTGGGGCCACAAACCTCCCCGTAGTGACCAGTGAGCACCTTGACTCGTGAGCAGATTATGGTGGTATGGGACACTATATTCTAGCTGTCGGCCTACACTGATCAGGCGACGAGCCCTTTGTAGTGACCGCGAGCGTATTCTGAGTTCACGGGAGGCGACGACCCTTCCGTGCAGTAGAGTACAGTAGGCCTGTATTGATAAGGTGATGGGGGAGCGGTGCAACGAGTGCGAGCAACAGCCCTGGCAGCCCTTGCAGTGACCTACGAAATGTACATCGTATGAGATTACTAGGAGTGACGACCCTAGACAGGATCCGTGTTGGGATTGATACAAGGGAGGTACCTTAGTTTCCCAATCCTGCTGTTTGAATGGACTAATAACAACTTGGTAATCATATCACCATAGCATTGCATGTGCCTGGAAGATGTGGAGCACTCTAGGGAGTGTGGCATGCCGCGGTCGTAAGATGTTGCCGTATGAGGGTGATCGTCGGTGAGGGCATACATCACGTCATATCATCTTGCATTAACAACAGTTTTAGGACTTGTCTGATTTACTGCTTTACTATTATCGCGTGATTGAATTGTGAACATGCTAATCTTTGCTCTATGATTCCACTGAGTTGATCACTCATTCCCACGTTACGGGATGGTGTTTGCAACACCCACCAGACCCTGTTGTAGTTGCAGGTGACGATGAGATCCAGGAGGTGGAGCTAGATGATGACGAGGACCAGGATGAGTTCTCGTATATGCAGTATCATGACGGCTTCCCGTAGGTGACCTGGATCGAGGGGACATCAGTGGGACTTTTCTTTTTGAACATTATTCTTTTGTTATGTACATGTATATGAGACTCAGAGATGTAGTCATACTTTGGAGACAGTTGAGATTACTTTGTTTTTCCATACAGTGATATATATCTTGTTTAGTCTTCCGCTTGCTTTTATCACTGGATCTGAAGTATGAATTGCAGCTTTGGTATACTTTTACTCATGTGAATGCTTTAAATCAGACAACATCGAATCATAACCATTTTTGTTGCATGAGTGACGGTCTGGAACTCGGGAGTTGAGTTTATACACGACCCCCGATTTTCAGGGTGTTACAATATACATGAAATACTCTATTTATAACATAGATTATACATATACGTAAATCGAAACAGATAACGCATCTGGCATGTGTAATAGCATTCACTTTATGAATAAATCATTATCTAACATTGAAAGTTTTGAAAACCATAACCTAAACGTATATAGTCCGCACCTTAAACCAAAAAATACGAAATAGAGATGATTCAAACGTTAAGTCTTCGTCAACGACGGATACACTACCTAAGGCATGAAACAAGTTAGTTATAGCTTCACTTTAACTATTCTAAGCTCCAAAACAGGTTAGGGTTTGATTAACATACACAAAAATGGAATCAAAATCATCGGAATAACGATTCAGATACACAGGATCGATACATAGAAGATCTGGAAAAAATCCCACGAAGAAACAACAGGTTCTCTCTTATTTTCTCTCTCCTTTCTCTCTCTTAACTTAGCTAGGGTTTAGGAAATTCGTATGGGATTTGGGAATGAGGGTTTAAGGCCTTTTTATAAGCCTAAAGTCGACGAAAAAAGCCTTAAGGCCAAGGTATACTTGGGTTATAACCAAATCGGGCTCTTCTGATCCAACGGAACACTTCTGGAGGTCCTCTTATCAAATGTGGTTGGACTTAAGCTCACTAATATACGACCTTAAGAAAGTTAAGTTTTCAATCTGAACAGGTTTCTAGATCGTCCGTGGCGGACCGGTTTCAATTCAGTGGTCACCGAAATTAGATCAGGGCCACAGGTACTTTGACATGTATGGGCCACCTTTCTTGATCCGAGGGTGAATTTGGGTCGAAATCTAACGATCGGAACGCTTAGAAATAGTGCGCAAGCGACACGACCCAGATTACTTAAAATCGTATTTAATTTTCCAAAAATCTTCGCTTTCTTACTCTCTTCACTTCGGACTCAAGGAAATGGTCTTAGGACATCGTTTGGCCTTGATTTTTGAGGTGATAGTCAAGTCCAACTAGGCGGTCATATTGGTCTAAGTTCATCACTATCAAACTTTCGACGTGCATTCTAGGTCCGATACAAAGTTATAAAGTGCTCCCAAGAGCAACTGGCTTTAGAATTGGATCCTATATTTCATGGTAATATAGCATCAATGATTCTATAGGTTTTGGGTCTTACAGATCATATTGAAAGTGGTTGGTGCTAATTTCACATGTAATCTAGTTTAGCGCTAGCTAATACACATTTAATTTATAAGGGATTTAGTTCTAAATGATTTCTACTAGAGGTGGTACTCGGGTCTAAGTACGGATTTTTCTATGACGTTACAATCTACCCCCCTAAAAAAAAAATTTCATCCTCGAAATTTGTACCTTCTCATACTCCTCGAGGATCTGGGGATAATTCTTCCTGACCTCAGCTTCATTCTCCCAAGTAGCTTCTTCTTCGCTATGATGCGTCCACAGAACTTTCACCAATGGGATAACCTTGTTGCGCAATACCTGCTCCTTCCTATCTAAAATACGCGCCGGTCGCAGTTCATAAGTGGCATCCTCGCTCAACTACACCTACTCCCATCTGATAATATGCAAAGGATTGGGAACGTACTTCTTCAACATTGACACATGGAATACATTATGCACGCCTGCGAGTGGTGTGGGCAAAGCAGGTTGATACACTACTGCCCCCACTTGATCAAGTATTTGGAATGGGCCGATAAATCTCGGCGTGAGCTTTCCTTTCTTACCAAACCTAAGAACTCCTCGCATAGGAGAAACCTTAAGGAATACATGGTCCCCAACATCAAACTCAAGCGATCGCCGTCCCGTATCGGCGTAGCTCTTCTGCCTGCTCTGTGCTGAGAGCAGTCGATGCCGAATAATGTTGATCTTCTCTGAAGTCGCTTGGACCAACTCTGGGCTAATCAGAGTCTTCTCGCCCACTTCTGCCCAACAATGCAGCGCTCTACATGAGAAACCATACAGTACTTCACAGGGAGCCATACCAATACTCGCCTGGAAGCTATTGTTATATGCGAACTCTGCATAAGTAAGACAGTCATCCCAACTGTCCTTGAAGTTGAACACACAAGCTCGTAACATATCCTCTAAAATCTAATTCACACACTCCGTCTGCCCATCCATCTGCGGATGGAACGTGGTACTGAACTTCAACTTCACACCCATCGCTTCCTGGATATGAGTCCAGAAGATAGATGTAAATTCGGTGTCTCGATCAGACACAATCTCCAAGGGAACTCCATGCAGGCGTATAATCTCCTTGATATACAATCTAGCCAACTCGTCTGCAGAATTTGTAACTCTGATCGGTAGAAAATGAGCTGACTTCGTCAACTTATCAACGATTACCCAAATAGAGTCATGTCCCTTCCTCGTCTTCGACAGTCCAGAAATAAAATCTATAGAAATAAAGTCCCACTTCCATTCAGCTATGGGCATAGGCTGAAGCAATCTAGGAGGTCAGCGATGCTCTGCCTTAACCTGCTGACACGTGAGACAATGGGATACGAACTCAATAATGTGGACCTTCATATTGTCCCACCAGTATGATCTTTTCATGTTCTGATACATCTTCATACTACCTGGATGCATCGCAAGCCTCAAACTGTGGGCTGACTCAAGAATCTCTCATCTCAAGTCAGGAATGTCTGGAATGCACAGGTGGCCTCGATATTGTAAGCCCCCATCCATACCAATAGTCCACTCAGAGTCCTCATCAGTACCAACCCGCTCCTTCATCTTCACCAGAAGCTCATCGCTTGCCTGAGCCTCAATAATGCGGCCATCTACGAGGGGTTGTACACGAACATGTGCGACAACTTCATATGGCTCTTCCACTGTGAGTTTCTGCTCAAAGTCTTGCACAAAATCTACCATATCCCTTTCTGCAATCATAAGCGGAGCTATAAATTCTAGTCTTCTTATGGCTCAATGCATCTGCCACAAGGTTTGCCTTACCTGGATGGTAGGAAACCTCGAACTTAAAGTCCTTCAAGGTCTCCATCCGTTGGCACTGCCTCATATTCAAATCTCGCTATGAGAATATATATCTAAGGCTCTTGTGGGCACAAAAGAGCTCGAACTCCTCTCCTTAGAGGTAATGTCTCCAGAGCTTTAATGCAAAAATGACAGCTGCTAACTCTAGATCGTGCTAGGGTAATTCTCCTCGTGCTTCCTTAATTATCTCGAGGCATACACAATCACCCTATCCTTCTGCATAAGGACACAACCCAGACCAATGCGAGATGCGTCAGTATAAATCGTATACTTCACCCTTTGCTCTAGCAATACAAGCACAGGGGCTGACGTTAACTTGTCCTTTAGCTCCTAAAAAGCTGCTTCAGCCTTCTTATTCCAGAAAAACTTCAAGTCTTTCTATGTCAACTGAGACAACGGTCTGGCAATCTTCAAAAAGTCTCGAATGAATCATCGATAGTAACCTGTCAGACCCAGAAAAATCCTCACCTCAGTAACTGAACTGTGCTGCTTCCAATCCTGAACTGCGGTAACCATAGCGAGGTCTACAGTAATACCTTCATTGGACACCACATGTCCTAGGAACTTAACTTCTTCCTTCCAGAAGTTGCATTTCTTATACTGCGCGAACAACTGGTTCTCCCTGAGAGTATTCAATACCGTTCTCAGGTGCTCCTCATGCTCTTCCCGACTCATGGAGTATATCAAAATGTCATCGATAAAGACAATGACGAACCGGAATAGAAATGGAAAAACACTCTGTTTATAGATCCATGAACATGGCCGGAGCATTCGTGAGTCCAAAAGACATCACAAGGAACTTATAATGACCAAAACTGGTCCTGAACGCAGTCTTCTGCACGTCCTCGTCCCTAACGCGCAACTGATGATATCCAGACTGCAAATCTATCTTTGAGAAATAATGTGCCCCCTTCAGCTGATCGAACAAATCATCAATCCTGGACAAGGGATACTTGTTCTTCACTGTCACTTGATTCAACCTGCGATAATCAATACATAACCGCAGTGAACCATCTTTCTTCTTCACAAACAAGACAGGCGCTCCCCAAGGTGACACACTCGGTCGAATAAAGCTTACCTCAAGAAAAATATCGATCTGTCTCCTCACCTCCTCCATTTCATATGGAGGCATACGATACGTTGACAGGGAAATAAGTGTCGCACCAGGTACAAGATCAATAGTGAAGTCAATCTCGCGCCGAGGAGGAAGCCTTGGAATCTTCTCAAACACATCAGAGAAATCATGAACTACTGGCATAACTTCCAACATCAGAACATCAGAACTCTCTAACAAGGAAGCGTAGCTGCTAACACGATAAGACCAACTGACCTAAACTGGAAAAGAGAAGACTATGCCCTCAGGTCCGTAGGCTGTCACAACTCTGGCCTCGCAATCAATCTCTGCTCTCATCTTCGCAAGCCAATCCATCTCAAATATAACATCATAATGACACAGTGGGGCGACAATCAGGTCGACGACCACTGTCCGGTTACCCAAATCTATTGAGCAAGACTCATAGGTCCAAGTAATATCTGATGTAGTCCCTATAGCTGTCATGAGTCTCACTCCCTTCGTAAGAGCCGTAAACAAACCTAGCCGTTTGACCGCAGCACAAGAGATGATCGAAATAGTGGACCCAGTGTCCACCAACAAGAAGATAGGAGTACTTAGGATGTGAACAGGAACCTCAAAAGACGTCGGTGTTGAATCTGCCTCGGGCGCCTCAGCTGTGAGTATATGAAACCGAGCCTGCTGTGGACAATGCGGTGGAGGAACCATGGGCCATTGTGGTGGCCTAAAATGAGGTGTTAGAGGTCTGAAGGAAGGATGAGCTAGTGTTGATCAAAGGGGTTGTGTTAAAATAGCCTGAGGCATCGGACTGCCAATCCTTTAAGGCGATGAGAAACCACTATCTCGCATCCTGAAAAAATAAGATATCTTAGTGTGACTAGGCTTCTTACAATAGTTGCACCACACATAAGGACACCTCACATGGGCAGGAGATGCTGCAAACCCTGGCTGTGAATCGATACGAGGCCTCTTACCGAGGAAAGGCCTACTCGAGAAATCAGGTAGCGGCCTGGGAGCCATAGGTGCACGCATACAGGATAACCTCTTCCCGTCCTGCTCTGCTCGCAAGGACATGCTCACTAAATCGGCATAGGAAGAGATGCTCACATAGCACATCTTCGATCGAATCTCGAGTCGTAAACCCTTAGAAAAATACCGCATCCTCAATGGTTGGTCACCCAGAATCAAAGGCGCATACCTGCCCAGCTCCATAAACAGATTCTCGTACTCTGTCACCGACATGCCTCCCTGGCAAAGGTGAAGGAACTCACTCTCCTTCTCGTGTCGGTAAGTGACCAAAAAATACTTCTCGTGGAAGCGTGCCTCAAACGCTGCCCACGTCCATACGAATCCCTCCACAACTGTACGGAGGATGCTATCCCACCATAAGCTAGCCTCCTTCTCAAACATGAAGGTGGCAAGCTCAACCTACTCCACCTCAGAACAGTGCAATGGTCTTAGCATCTTAGAGATGCGGTCAATCCAATACTCAGCCTCCTCTGGTCTGTGAGTACCCTAAAATGTAGGAGGCCTCAAGTACTGAAATCGCTCGAATGTACCACTCGCACTAGTATTCTCGGCTGGATGTAGAGGCCTGACAGGTGGAGTCACCCCCATCGACTGAGTAAAGATACCATCCATGGAGGACAAGAACTGCTGCTGCTGCTGCTGTATCTACTGCTGTTGCATCAACAACATCATCTGCTCTAGCCTATCAGGAGGTGGAGCAGACTGTGATGTAGAAGGGGTCGAAGCAGATGCACGGTTCTGCTCAGGAATCGCAGGTGTGACAGGAGGCACCACAGAAGGTGTCATAGGAGGTGGCCCAGCAGCAAGGCCAGAAGCCGGCTAAGAACTCAGCATGGGATCAGAACGAGATGGGCCCGAATGGGGGTCCATATGATTATCGCATAGGGTAAGGGCCTCGTCTAGCGAATCACCCAGAGAGAGACAGGTCGAAGATCTCGAGCCCTTAGGTGACATACCCTACACACAACAGAGGGTAGCAACCAATGAGATTAGGCATTCACACAGTCCATCCACAGCATTAACTTCACAAGCCAAAGAAACAACATGCATTTCATTCATAAAATTATCACAATACATGATGTGCGGCATTACATGAATCGCGACAGCGAAAACATGTGAGCAAAACGACTAAGCTTCAAATGTTTAACGACTACTAAACTACCAAGCCATACATAAGAACAAGCAACAAGCAAGCAAATAATGACTATAAAAAGGACTATTCCTCATAATCTGGTGATGGAGGAGGGGCACCCTTATCCTGCAGACAAAATAGGATCGTCTTCAAAGTGCGGGTTACTTTCCTGAACTTGTGCTTCACGTAGCCACGCAAATCCATAATATCCTGTCGAAGAGTGGCCTGGCCCTCCTCAAGCCTAACCAAACGGGCTTCTCTGTCAGCCCAATCAGGATCATGCTCCTGAGTCACAGGAGGAGGACTCTCATCAGTATCCTGAGCCTCCTCTTCCTCTTTATCTTACACTTCTTTCTCTACTGTCACTGGTTCACCTTCTTCACCGCTCTCTTCTCCTTCTTCACTTTCAGACTCATCCTCACTTTCTTCAAGTTGGGCTTGTCATCGCCAAGGCTCGATCTTCATCTAGTTGAGAGTGGTCTCACTGATGTAATGGACCGGCGCTAGCAATTCCTGAAAGTGCACTACTAGTGCCCTGGTTTGTAAATTACGGTGTAAGTTGAGTCGGTTGGACAATAATGCCAAACAGGAGGATCAACTCAAGTGTTTGCCTCAACTGGATGTGTGGAAGCTGCCATAGGTAAATCATAGCCTCACATCCTATGTTCCAAAACACCAGGCGATTAAAGCCCTTAAAAATATGTAGAACATCTTAGGACTTTTGTGTAAGAAAACTTTTTACAAAATAGGAAAATCTTCAAGTTTTTCTTACACTGTTGATTATATCGATTCATATCTCGATATGATCGACCTGCCCTATCGAAGTCCTCGGTATCTCAATCGATACAATCGAGTGAGGATAAAAAGCATCCAGCAATCAAACATTCATCTGGATGATTTATCGATATATCAACTGTTCAGTCAATATCATCGATATTCGAATATCGATCCTATCGAAAGTGGATCGACAATATGGACAGGCAGTTTTCCTACGCCCCTATTTTTCTAAAGAAAACCACTATGAGCTTCGATATAGAGATGACTGTCCGATTCAATCTGAACTCAAATATGGATCATATCAGAAGTCAGTCGATCACATCGATAGTGGGCGCATGTGTTCTCCAGCGTGATTTTCAGGATATTTTTAAACATTGATCGGGGTGCCAGTCGAGAAATTAATATTCATATGTCGATCTTATCG
Organism: Magnolia kwangsiensis; assembly: GCA_037074715.1. NCBI lineage: Eukaryota > Viridiplantae > Streptophyta > Magnoliopsida > Magnoliales > Magnoliaceae > Magnolia > Magnolia kwangsiensis. The sequence continues at coordinate 98,051,546 of CM073572.1, read as the reverse complement.
AGACCTGGTCGATTGGATTGAGATGGGACACAAACCATCCAGCAAGCTTATAGGTAAATCTATACGATTTATTGATCCCATCGACACGGCCTCCGATATCATTGATATACAAATTCTGATGACATTGACTGTTCACCGATCATATCTTTAGAACCTAAAAATCTTCAAGTCTTATCTCTCTTACTTTCACCTGTCGATAGATCGATTCATCTATTGATGGAACCGGAGTTTAAAATCCAATACCATCGATGTGTGTCTCGATCCCGTCGACCAGTTGGCAAAAGGTTTCCAAAAGTGAAAATGACATTTGAGTTTGTATCATCGAGAGGACATTCGATACAATCGAGAGTATATGCTTGATCATATTGACACTTGCTCGATGATATCGAACTCTATCATAAATATGACTGTTTTATATCCGTTGAAACCTTTTACCTATATATAGAGAAGCTTGCCTTTATTGCTGGTAGAGAAAGAAGAGAGTGCTTTTGAGTGTTTTAATCTTCCTATCATTTACCTTAAGCCCTTTCTCTCAAGGAGTTCATCCTCCAATCCACCCTCACCATTGATATTCAATAGAGTGGATTGGGGAATGAACTTCCGCATTCAAGGATCCTTCAGCTACTACCTTATTGGCAAATCATTAAGCTGGGATGCCTTGAATACATAGATGATCGGAACCACTATATCTTCCTAATAGGAAAATCCTTAAAGAGTGAAATTTCATCACAACCTTGACCCAACCTAAAGCCTAGAATAGGTATATTTTTTGTGTTGCGGATCAAGGGAGCTGAAGACTCTTCATCAACAAGAAGGAGATCTTCAACATTGTGCTGAATGGGACTCATCAACTTATTTGTAAGTATCTAGAGTCCAGAGGACACTTGTGATCATTTCTGTCTTGGATTGGGTCTTAAGTGTTGCTCACCCTTTAAAGTCCTCAAAAGAGGCCTCCGATGGGAGTGTACGTGCGGGGTGCATTGTGTGGACCCTTGCTCTGTGGAGAGCATAAACATCCAGGTGCATTGTGTAGACCTTTACTCTTTGTGGGCATAAACATCTGGTTAGGAGTGCGCCAGCAAAACTCCAGGGTTAGAGGTGAACCGAATAGAAACCTCCGTGTAAAGGTTGAAGGTGAACCTGATTTAAAACCTTAGGTTTGAGGTGAACCATGGGAAACCTCCTTAGTGAAATTCGGTCACTCAAGGGTTGAGTGTGGAAGCCGGTAGTGGAGTAGACAAGTAGTCGAACCACTATAAAGTGTTTGAGATTGATACTTGTGTTTAATTTTTTGTGAGATTATATTAATTGCATTTATACTTGCTCACACTTCACACACAGTCACATTCATCATAGACTATAATTGCACCATGATTATCATTTAAATAGCTCTGTGATTAGATCCTCTACTAGGCTTGGAAGCCAGTAGAGTTAACTTTGAGTAATCCTAATCTATACTCTGTGATAGGATTAGTGTGATAGGATTTTTAATAATTCATAAAAACTTTAAAAAGTCTTATCACCCCCCTCTAGGACATATTGGCATATTCCAACTTCAACTCAAGCGGTCTTCACCTCTATTTCATTTGGTATCAGAGCGGGTCTCTCTTTAAGGGCTTCACTGCCTAGAGAGTGATCTTGACTGAAGTTGGAATCATGATCAAGAAAGTCCCAAAGGATGTGACAGATCAAAATAATTTCCTTGTAATCCACACCGCTCTCAAAGCTGGCAATAGTTTGAAATGGTATCTTGATAGTGGATGTTCCAGACACATGACTGGTGATCGTACTCATTTTTGTACATATTCAAACTTCGATGGTGGATCAGTCACATTTGGAGATGGTAGCTCAGCCAAAATCATTGGACAAGGAACAATAATAGTACCAGGTCTTCTAAAAATTAAAAATGTTCTCTGTGTAGAAGGTTTGAAACACAATCTTCTCAGTATCTCACAAATCTGTGACAAGGAACATCTGGTCACGTTCTCAAAAGATGTATGCAGAATTGTAGATCATACAGGAAAATCTCTCATAAAAGGTTTACGCACTAGTGATAACTGTTATATCATTGAGAGTACCAACGAAAATGGGTTGCCCACAATGTGTAATATGGTTGTAAAGGATGAATCTAAGTTGTGACATCAAAGTTTGGGACATGTTCATTATCGAAATTTAGCTAAACTTAGCTCAAAAAACTTGGTTAGAGGTCTTCCCAAAATTAGAAAAGAAGAAAAAGTTGTATGTGTGGAATGTCTAAAAGGAAAACAGAAAAAAATAGGACACAACAAGAAAACTACCATAGCCACAACAAAACCCTTGGATCTGCTGCATATGGATCTGGTAGGTCCTACAAAAGTAGAAAGTCATGGTAAGAAAAGATACTTTCTAGTGGTAGTAGATGACTATACTAGATTTACTTGGGTTGCATTTCTTCGAAAAAAATCTGATGCTTTTGAAAAATTCGTAGTCTTGGAAAAACGAATTCAAAATGAGAAAGGATATGACATCAAATGCATCAGAAGATATTATGGTGGTGAATTCAAAAATGATGAATTTAAAAAATATTGCAGTGATAAAGGAATTCACCGTGAATTTTTAGCCCCAAAAACCCCACAGTAAAATGGAGTTGATGAAAGGAAAAATCGAGTATTACAAGAAATGGGGTCAGTTATGCTGAATGGAAAGGATATGGCAAAGAGTTTTTGGGCAGAAGCTGTCAATACCGCCTGCTACATCATAAACAGAGTATATCTTAGAGCAGGTCCTAACAAAACTCCATATGAACTATGGTATGGGAAGCTGCCCAATGTAAAATACTTTCGGGTCTTTGGTAGTAAATGCTACATTTTAAGAGACAGAGATAACCTAGGGAAATTTGAATCTAAAAGTGATGAAGGCATTTTCCTAGGGTATGCCATGAATAGTCATGCTTATAGAGTATACAACTTAAGAACCCTTACTATTTAAGAATCTGTGAATGTGGTAATTGATGATCATCCTCAAGATGTGTATTCCCCTGCAAATGAGATAGAAGATGATGTAGATTCATGCATACCTGAAATATTAGATGACAAATCTTCATTATTGAATGAACCTCAGCAATCATTTGACATACCCGTTATCAAAAATCACCCTCGAGAGTAAATTATTGGAGACCCTAATGACGGTGTAAGAACTAGATGGCAGATAGATAATGTTTATAGTCATTTCTGTTTTACCTGAAAGATTGAACCTAAGAATATTGTAGAAGTTATTCAAGATGAATACTGGATAAATGTCATGCAAGAAGAACTTCAATAATTCCAGAGAAATGAGGTATGGAAACTGGTTCCTAGACCAACTGATACTAATGTTATTAGAACAAAATGGGTCTTCAAAAATAAATCTGGTGAATCAGGAATGTAATGAGAAACAAAGCAAGATTGGTTGCTCAGGGATACTCACAGATTGAAGGAATTGATTTTGATGAAACGTTTGCCCCTGTTGCACGCCTAGAGTCCATTAGAATTCTTATGTCCATTGCATGCGCACTAAAATTCAAATTATTTCAAATGGATGTTAAGAGTGCCTTTCTTAATGGGGATCTTGTCGAAGAAGTATATGTGGAACAACCAAAAGGATTTTCAGATCCTAAGCATCCCCATCATGTTTATCGTTTGGACAAAGCTCTGTATGGTCTCAAACAAGCACCACGTGCTTGCTATGAACGATTAACGAAGTTTCTTTTAGACCATGAATTCTGCAGAGGAAGTGTAGCAAGATACTATTCACCCACAAAATAAAGAACTCATTGCTTATTGCACAAATTTATGTGGATGACATAGTGTTTGGATCAACATGCAGAGATGAGGCATCTAAATTCGCCAACCTCATGAAATCAGAATTTGAAATGAGCATGGTTGGTGAATTGAATTACTTCTTAGGATTACAGGTCAAGCAACTGGATGATGGAATTTTCATAAATCAAACCAAGTATGCAAAAGACTTAGTAAAAAGATTTGGATTTGAGTCTGGTCGCACCTATCACACGCCTATGAGTACTACTCTAAAACTCTCAAAAGATACCAACGGCAAAAGCGTGGACCAACATCTCTATCAAAGCATGATTGGAAGTCTGCTATATCTCACTGCCAGTCGTCCAGATATATCCTTTAGCGTTGGTGTATGCTCGTTATCAAGCGAATCCTAAGGAATCTCACCTAACAGCAGATAAAAGGATTATCAAGTATGTTGTAGGGACTACCACCTTTGGACTATGGTATCCATATGAAACCTCCACCATTATTGCAGGGTATTCAGATGCTGATTGGGCTGGAAATTTGAATGATCAAAAATCAACAAGTGGTAGATGCTTTTATATTGGAAATTGTTTGGTTTCCTGGCAAAGCAAGAAACAAAACTCAATCTCATTATCCACTGTGAAGGCTGAATATATAACCGCAGGTAGCTGTTGTGCTCAACTCCTTTGGATGAAACAAATGTTATTTGACTACGGGACTGCACAATCCACAATAAGTCTCTTCTGTGACAATACCAGTGCTATAAATATCTCGAAGAACCCAGTTCAGCACTCTCGGACCAAGCATATTGACATCCATCATCATTTTATCCGAGAACTAGTTCTCGAAAAAGATCATTATGTTGGATTATGTAACTACTGAGAAATAGCTTGCTGATATTCTTACAAAGCCTCATGACACAAACTGGTTCTGTGACCTCCAAAAGTCAATTGGCGTTTGTTCACATTAATAATATCTGAGGACCTATGGTATACACTGGAAATCTTAAAAGTCTGAGATATTCATGGTCATGGTAATGATGAACACATGTCAAAATTCTTATAGCCTCGATAATATCTATGCAGTATCGATTTTATAATCGATTCCATCGAGATGGTACATCGATTCAATCGACGAACTATCTTTAATCGGATTGCTGTTTTCCAATAACTCCGCGTAACTTTTGGTGGAAGTCATGACGATGCTATCGATAACTGATCGATATGATCGATAAGTTTGTTATATAAAAAAAAGGGGGCCATTTAACCTCAATTTTTTTTCTAAATACCTCTTTCAGTTCTTATCAGATTCTCACCTCTTCAAAACATGATCAAAGGGAAAGGCAAGGCTTACTTTCAATCTTTAGAAGAGAAAAACATGCAATCCAATTCTGGTAGGTATCAACCTACTCCAAAAGAAGGTGGTTCATCTGTCATCACTAAACGATTAGTGCTCAATAGTGTCATTGAGCCTTTTGGAGTTGACCTCCTTCTTGAAGTAATCGGTTGGCAAAATATTCTACATCTTGGAGGATCATACCAACTGGGTGTGATCCATGAATTCTTCAAACATTGCCATGTCATTTGTGAAGATCGCCCCGCATTCGAATTGTTCTTGCCCGTTACTCAAAGCTTATCACTCCAGTCACCTTGGTAAAACTCCTCAATCTGGAGGTTACTAGAATTTCAGTAACCCACCGAAATCTCAATGGGTTGGGGGTATGGGGAGAAGTAACCAGTGCATTGTGCTAAGGGACTACCATTCCATGAAATGATGAAAATTTACTGCATATCAACCAGAACCCACTTTCAAAATTCTTCATAGTATTTTTTGGTCAAATGTGTATCCCTATGATTTCATTGGTGATCATCTTTCTCCATCTGTGATCAATGTCCTCTATGATGTATATCAAGGGAATCGTGTGTGCTTGCCAACTCTCCTCCTCAAGCAAATCATTCGTGTAATTCAAGGACATCATGGGGAGACACTGCCCTTTCTCGTGCTCATATGCAAACTCGCACACCATGCTGGTCTTCCTGCCACATCTGATGAAGTGCATCCTGAAGCCTGGTTTGATGATGATGCATCACTGGCAGCACAACAATTTTATCTTTCCTTGTCTCCCTCTAAGCTTAGTCCTTCTCTACCAAGGGTCGTCCAACATGTTCCACCCACAATGCGGCCTACACATGGAGGATCAAATCGCACACCCTTGGTCAGTCCGGAGTCAATTACAAATCGCCCAGCTCATCACCTCGAACGTCACCTGCTCAATAGGATGGTTGGTATAGAGGACCATCTGAACAATTGTGAAAGGCGTCTCATTATCATTGAAGAGAAGCTCGATGTCCTCCAGGGAACTACTGAGCAAATGGTAGATTTGCTCATGAATGATCTTCCTTAAAGACATTCAGCATCTATCCAGTTGTCCCTTGACTATCCAACGCGTCTGATGTTGTGCTATGGATAAAACTCATGATACTGCTGTCTGGGGCAGTATATTTTTTTTGGGATAGATGTTTTTGGATGATGAAATTTTTAATCAATATGGCTACATACAACTCTTATTTTACTGCCATTTCTATGACTGTGCCGATTGCTTCATCCTTTTTTCTTCATGTCTAATGATGTATGCTTTACACTATTTTATTTATATACACCCATCTGACTATGGTTCTCCCATATGCTTCACGTATTCAGTCAATATCACTTGCTATATCTTTGTCAATGACTGATAAAAAGGGGAAGAAAAACTACAAAAACCCCTGTGGAAAATTGGATATCTGTGATCTTATATGTTGCAAGTGTTAGGGGGAGCAGCCGCAACAAGAAAGGGGGAGAGATTACTGGGTGTGTACATGGGTGAATAGAATTTGTAAATTGTGTTAATGCATGTACACACAATTTAGAATGTATCTGTCTAGATATTTTCCTAGGGTATTTTTGGATATTTTGTCACGTAATTGACAAAGGGGGAGAATAAAAGTGCACTTACTAGTGCCCTGGTTTGTCAATTACGGTGTAAGTTGAGTTAGTCGGATAACAGCGCCTAACAGGAAGATCAACTCAAGAGTCTACCTCAACTGGATGTGTGGAAGCTCGTCATAGGTAAATCATAGCCTCACATCCCATGTCCCAAAACACCAGGTGATTAAAACCCTTAAAAATATGTAGAACATCTTAGGGTTTTTGTGTAAGAAAACTTTTTATAAAATAGGAAAATCTTTAAGTTTTTCTTACACTGTCGATTATATCGATTCATATCTCGATATGATCGACTTTCTCTGTCGATGTCCTCGGCATCTCAATCGATACAATCGAGTGAGGACAAAAAGCATCCAGCAATCAAACATTCATCTGGACGATTTATCGATATATTGACGGTTCAGTAGATATCATCGATATTCGAATATTGATCCTATCGAAAGTGGATCAATATATCGACAGGTAGTTTTTTGACACCTCTATTTTTCTAAAGAAAACCACTGTGAGCTTCGATGTATCGATGACTGTCCGATTCAATCTGAACTTAAATATCGATCATATGGAAGTCAGTCGATCACATCGATAGTGGATGCATGTTTTCTCTAGCATGATTTTCAGGATATTTTTAAACATTGATCGGGTTGCTAGTCGAGAAATTGATATTTATATGTCGATCTTATCGAGACCTGGTCGATTGGATCGAGATGGGACACAAACTATCCAGCAAGCTTATAAGTAAATCTATACGATTTATCGATCCCATCGACACGGTCTTTGATATCATTGATATACAAATTCTGATGACATCGACTGTTCCCTGATTATATCTTTAGACCTGAAAATATTCAAGGCTTGTCTCTCTTACTTTCACCTGTCGATATATCGATTCATCTATCGATGGAATCGGAGTTCGAAATCTGATAATATTGATGTGTGTCTCGATCCCATCGACCAGTTGGCAAAAGGTTTTCAAAAGTAAAAATGACATTTGAGTTTGTATCATCGAGAAGACATTCGATACAATCAAAAGTATACGCTCGATCATATCAACACTTACTCGATGATATCGAACTCTGTCATAAATATGACCATTTTATATCCGTTGAAACCTTTTGCTTATATATAGAGAAGATTGTCTTTATTGCTGGTAGAGAAAGAAGAGAGTACTTTTGAGTGTTTTAACCTTCCTATCATTTACCTTAAGCCCTTTCTCTCAGGGAGTTCATCCTCCAATCCACCCTCATCATTGATATTCAATAGAGTGAATTAGGGAATGAACTTCCACATTCAAGGATCCTTCAGCTACTACCGTATCGGCAAATCATTAAGCTGGGATGCCTTGAATGCAAAGATGATCGGAACCACTCTATCTTCTTAATAGGAAAATCCTTAGAGAGTGAAATTTCATCACAACCTTGACCTAACCTAAGCCTAGAATAGGTATATTTTCTGTATTACGGATCAAGGGAGCTGAAGACTCTTCATCAACAAGAAGGAGATCTTCAACATTACGCTGAATAGGACTCATCAACTTATTTATAAGTATCTAGAGTCCAAAGGACACTTGTGATCATTCCTTTCTAGGATTGGGTCTTAAGTGTTACTCACCCTTTGAAGTCCTCAAAGGAGGCCTCCGACGAGAGTGTACGTGTGGGGTGCGTTGTGTAGACCCTTACTCTATGGAGAGCATAAACATCCAGGTGTGTTGTGTGGACCCTTGCTCTGTGTAGGCATAAACATCTGGTTAGGAGTGCGCCAGCCATACTCCAGGGTTAGAGGTGAACCGAGTAGAAACCTCCGTGTAAAGGTTGAAGGTAAACCTGATTTAAAACCTTAGGTTTGAGGTGAACCATGGGAAACCTCCTTAGTGAAATCCGGTCACTCAAGGGTTGAGTGTGGAAGCCGGTAGTGGAGTAGACAAGTAGTCGAACTACTATAAAATGACTGTGTTTGAGATTGATACTTGTGTTTGATTTTTTATAAGATTATATTAATTACATTTATACTTGCTCACACTTCACACACAGTCACATTCATCATAGACTATAATTATACCATGATTATCATTTAAATAGCTCTGTGATTGGATCCTCGACCAGGCTTGGAAGTGAGTAGAGTTAACTTTGAGTAATCCTAATCTGTACTCTGTGATAGGATTAGTGTGATAGGATTTTTAATAATTCATAAAAACTTTTAAAAGTCCTATTCACCCACCTCTAGGATATATTGGCATATTCCAACTTTAACTCAAGCGGTCTTCACCGCTATTTCAATTCCGCCCCAAGTCTGTAGCCAAACTCAAGTGCAATCTTGCATATGAGTCGGCCAAAGGGGAGCGACTCAGTCGTTTTATTTGATCGCGCAATAAGGATGATCTGTCGCAGTACAAACATAGGCACGCACAACTTCGCTCCCTGCCCCACTTAGTACAGGAAATTCACCATAAGACGCGTGCACTCACTGTAATTTCTCCACCTAGGGTAGACGTTGAAAGTATAAATGTGGTGAAGCAGACAAAAATTGCCTGACGAGACTCCTGTTAGGCTGCCATTTAACCAATTGACCACATAAAAACCTGGTGCAATGATCACTTTCACATACACTATTCAGATTTCTCTCACTAGCATGTACCTCGCCAAGTGGCACATTCAGGAGTTCAGCTATCAACCCAACGTTGATTGTGGCTTCCCAGTCTCTGCCAAAGGGGATCTTAAATTGCAAGGACTCTAGCGTATGCTCTCAAATGTGGGCATAGAAGGCTCGGACAGTGCTCACATTTGTGCGAGACTCAACTTCAAATAGCAGACCCCACCCGGCTTCTTCCAGACACTTGAACAACAAGTATTCACCAAAGAGTCGTCCATCCACATGTGCTTCAAAAAGAACCCTACGGCCCTCGTAGACACCATGAGCCAATTCCGCCAACAACGATCTTCCTAATGGAGCATAGGGATCTAAATCTCGCTTCGTCTGCACTTCCCTCCCAGTGCTTGAACTCGCTGTAGCTCCTCTTGGCCTTCTCGAACGAGCGGGGTGACTAGGCCCAGCCTCATCTATAGGCGCTCGCTTCTTCCCCATGAATGAAAGGATGGAGGAAATGGAAAATAATGCCACAACGAACTCCATGAAAGTCATAGAAAAGAAAAGGAAAGGAAGGAAAAGCGCTGCACTATTTAGGTCTCCATGGATTTGAGCCTCAAAGAGGGTGGAAACGCTCAAAGAAAGGGAGTATGGAAGAAAGAAATTAACAAAATAGGATGGGTAGTGGGTTGACACGATTTTGAAGCTTAAATGAGGGATTTAGAAGTTCAAATCAAAGGAAATGGAAGGATTAGGTGATAGGTATGGCTGAGCTTGGTGAAGGGATGTAGGATTTAACGAAAAATGAAAGAGAGAGTGATTAGAAGGATGATTTGAGAGGGAATGGAGCAGTTTTGAAGAAAAGGGAAAGCTTAGGAGGGGGTTTTATGAAGGAAGTACTCGATTGGGGATGCTTTAGACATCAAACCATGGACCAGTGGGTCCCACTAGGCCCCACGTGCCATCGGCCCGAAGGCCCGTTCCGGACGAGCCCGCCGGTCGTCGAGGCCCTCGCCGGCCACTGACCAATTCGGTGAGGCCTCACCCTTCGGGCGAAGACCTCCCCACTCCTTGGGTCCAGAAAAGTATGGGTCTCACCTTGGGTCCCCCTGAAAGTGGTTCGTTTGTCCCCCGCTTCCGTTTTGAGCCGTTTCGGGTCGATTCGGAACAAATATGATCTCTATTCACGTTTACTGATTTCTAACGGATGGAATGGGATGAAACGTGGTCTATACCCATCAATTGATGGTCTAAACTTGATTTGGGGTCATCGTGTGTGATCAAGAGTGTGCACAGACTCGATCTCGACGATCATTTTCAGTAAACTTTCACCAAATGACACATCTGGGGGTCTTAAACCTGTTTCTAGATTATTCCCGCACCCTCCTACGCTATAGTCGCATTAACGTGCATCGTGTGACCCTAACCCAGGTCCAGTTTAATCCAGATCATGCTCAGATACTAACTTGTAACGCCCTAAAATTCGGGGGTAGAGCAGAGCTCAGCTCCCGAGTTCCAAAACATCACCTATGCAACATAAATAATGATGGATGTATGTTGTCTGTATTAACACATAAAACATGAAGTAGATTAAGCCAGATCAGCAGAAAAAATTCAGGGATAGAGAGAAAATGCAAGTGGAAGTCTTAAATCGATATATAAACCAAAGTAATCCCCAAAAGATGCGTGCTCTGCCCAGGGTAATAAGTACAACTGTGTATCAAAAATACATATATCAAACTGTGATAAAACAATATAATCATATCCCAGAATCCCCACTAATCAGGACAAGGCTCACATGAACTCGCCTGAGAACTGCATGAACAAGAAAGTCTCCTCATCCTCATCAAACTTTAGCTCCACCTCGCAGGCATCACTGTCACCTGCAGCTAAGTCAGAGTTTGGTTGGTGTTTAAGCATCATCCCAGAACATGGGAGTGAGTGATCAACTCAGTGGAACTATACAGCAAAGGTTAACATGTTATCAATTCAATCAAGCATTAATGATAAGCAGTATAATCAAACATGTCCTAAATACTCTTGTTAATGCGAGAATGATATGAAATAATGATGCATAGCCTCACCACAAATTCCCTCTTACGACAACATCTAATGATCGCGGCATGAATCACTACCACTGTGCTCTCACACCAACGCCAATGGCACATGCAGTGCAATGTCATGAGTATGATTACCAAATTCTTATTAGTCTTTTTCATACAGCAGGATTGGAAAGCTAAGACACCTACCTTATATCAATTCCCAAACATTGATCCATTCTAGGGTCGTTAGTCCTAGGAAATCTCATATGATGTTATAGTTCTAGATCGCTGTAAAGGGTTCGTCACCAATCAATACAGGTCTAGTTATATCCTAAATACTACAACAAGGCTCGTCGCCCTTATACAGTGTCAGGATATACTTGAGGTCACTAAGAGGGCTTGTCACCAATCAATGTAGGCTGACAGCACGAATATAGTGTCCCATACAACCATAATCGGCTCACGAGAGTAGGGTGCTCACTGGTCACTACGGGGAGGCTCGTCGCCCCAGCGTAGGCTGACAACTCGACCACGGTGTCCCATACTACCATGTTCGGCTCATGAGTCTTAGGGGATCACGGTACCAGGGTTAACAGGATATTCATTAGTAAGTTCAGTGCCTTAGATTCAAACAGTAGTGACCAAACATGGTGAACAAACATCAGTCAATTGGGTTAGTTGATAAGATCGACTAGGCCAAGCGCACGTTGAGTTGAACGACATGGAATGGATAAGCACTCCGTGTGGCCTAACCACTTTCGAACATCCCAAGCACGACTCGGATTCGTTAAACTTATCCTGCGTGGCGAGAACGACTTCAACCACCATTTGAAGAACGGTTACCGATTAACTGGACTGTAATACAGTCCCAATCACATACAAGCTCAATAACAGGCATATGATTAGTATCTTACAGTCATATGAACATTTATGAAATATAACTTGAACATAAATATAGTACATAGAGGAAAGCATGCACACAGTTAACAGGAATAATTAGGCTAATAAATCCATGGAGGAAATCATACACTCAGGTAACGTGATTGACATTCATATCTTAACATCCTTAAAATTCACACCTTACTAACTACTAGCTCAATCAAGCATTTATATAAACACTTAGACTACACTATTCAACACACATCACGTATGTCGACCATATAGCACAATAAGGCGATTCCTTTCATCAAGGTGTCATCGCATATATAACGTCCATGTATCAATGACAAAGAATCATGGCAATCATAACAACAAATTCCATACGTATTGTAACACCCCGAATTTTGGCCAACCTGGGATTAGACGTCCTTAGGCAATGGGTCAACCAAAACACCTGGAAAATCGCTCAGAACCCAATTCCATAGCCAAAGAAATCACTTAGGATTAATTCCTTTAGAAACTAAGCATAAGTTAGCTACCGCAACGATAGAGTAGCTGGGAAATAGTCTCTGATCACTTTAAATACATTCTACAAGACCCAAAACTTGTAGAATCCATGGTGTTGTGATACTCTAAAACCTCGGATCAAACTCTAAACCGGTTTGTTCTCTGGACCTCTTTGAAACTTTTGTAACATTCCGAAAATCGGGGGGTCGAGTAAAAACCCAACTTCCGAGTTTCAAAATGTTATTTATGCAACATAGATATGTATGATTGAATGTTGTCTATGTTAATATATGAAACATGAGTGGGATTACGCCAGAACAGCATATCATACTCCAGAGACAGTTAAATTAACCAGCGGAAGTCTGTGATAGTATGTATAACATATATATACTGTTGTGTGTCTCTTGAGTGTGAACATGTTACCAGGTTAAACATATACATGTATACCTCAAAATAGAAAGAAAGCATATACATGAGTGCTCTGAAGATACAAAATGACGAGTGTCAAGGCATCTAATCAACCTCCCTGTAATCCCGTCGATCAGAACATGCATAAAGGAGGGATCCTCCTCATCATCATCAAGTTCGGCTCTGCCTTACAGGCCGCGCCATCATCTGCAATCACAAAAGGATCTGGTGGGTGTCCAGGAACACCGTCCCGTAACGTGGGATTGAGTAGCTAACTCAGTGGAATAATAGAGCAAGGATTAACAAGTTCTCAAATCAATCATGCGATAATAGTAAAGCAATAAATCAGATAATCCTAATACTGTTGTTAATGCAATATGACATGACGTGATGTATGCCCTCACCGACGATCTCCCTCATACGGCACCATCTTACGACCGCGGCATGCAATCGACCCTCAAGTGCTCCACATCTTCCAGGCACATGCAATGGTATGGTGATATGATTTTCAAGTTGTTATTAGTCCATTCAAACAGCAGGATTGGAAAACTAAGGTACTTCCCTTGTATCAATCCCAACACAGATCCTGTCTAGGGTCGTCACTCCTAGTAATCTCATACGATGTATATTTTGCAGGTCGCTGCAAGGGCTGCAAGAGCTGTTGCACGCACTCGTTGCTCCGCTCCCCCATCACCTTATCAATACAGGCCTACTGTACTCTACTGCTACTGAAGGGTCGTCGCCTCTCGTAGACTCAGAATACGCTCGCGGTCACTACAAAGGACTCGTCGCCTGATCAGTGTAGGCCGACAGCAAGAATATAGTGTCCCATACCACCATAATCTTCTCACGAGACTAGGTGCTCACTGGTCACTACGGGAAGGTTTGTGGTCCCAGCGTAGGCCGACAGCTCGACCACGGTTTTCCATACCACCATGCCCGCCTCATGAGTCTTTGTGGATCAAGGTACCATGGTTAACAGGGTTTACAATGGTAAGTTCAGTACCCTAGGTTCAAGCTGTTATGACTCATGCAGGGTGAACATACAACGGCCAGTCGGGTTACTTGACGGGCTCGACTAGCATGATCGCATCTTAAGTTGAACGACATGAAGTGCGTAAAACACTTCGTGTGGCCTAACCACTGCCACCAACCCCAGAACACGGCTCACGTTCATCGACGCGTCGTTCGTGGCGAAGATAAGCTAACCACGAATTCGCTCGGTTACCGACTGCCTGGACTAAGTATAGTCCCAAACATGTGGAATCACATCAGAAAATCATATGAGAGTATTGGAATTGAAATATAACCATGTGAGCATGTTAACACATGTTATAACATAGAACTTAAGTAAATCATCAAGTACATGCATTTCATACATACAATGAAATCATGCATATAACTAACATGTAGGAAATCATTCACATCAGCATATAAATTGAGAAACCAATCTCAAACTAATCCATAACATCATTTAATTCAATACATACTAATACAAGCATTTATACAAACACTTACACTACACACTTAAGTCTACATATAGTACGTCGACCCGAAGTGCGCATTTAGGTGAATCTCTTCGCCAAACTAATTATGCACGTATTCTTAACATTCTAATGCAACAATAAACCATGTCAATCACATCAGCAAAATATGCATGAAAACAGTACTTCCTACAAATGATTAAAATGCCCTAAATCTCACATTCTTCGCCGGTTTACGAAACAGGAAACGGACAACATGTTGTACATGTCAAACGGCGTTGCCGTCGATAATCTACTATTAAGCGACATTGAAAGCGTTGGAAACAGTCAATCAAAGCGTCTAAAATCCGCACCTTATCTCCTATAGATGTGTGAATTCGAACGGAGCGTATACGCTTCGTCTACGGCGAATAGAGAACCTAATTTACAAGATCTATGAGTTAACAAGCTATGGAACGAAAAAAACCTCAAATCAGCTACTAAATGGGGAATTTTCTTACCTAAAAATGTGGAGAAATCACTGGCTGAGTGATGGAAGCGTGTTGCTAAAGTACGTGCAACAGGTGGTGGAATGGTAGGAAAATCCTCTCCTACTCTCTCTCACAAACTCTCACCTTTTCTCTCTCCCAATCTAGGGTTTTTTTCAAATTCGGATGAGAGAGAGGAGTGAGGGTTTCAACCCTTTTTATAAGCCCAAACTTGACTGAAATAGGCTCGGGAACAAGGTTCACTTGAGGGGTAACCAAATCGGGGCTGTTTCAGTCCAAAAGGACATTTCTGGTGGTCCCCTGGCTGAATGCGGTCGGACTTAAGCTCATGCATACTGGATCTAGCATGCATCAAGTTTTCAATCCGGCAAGGTTTGCAGATCGCACGTGGCGGTCCAGTTTCAGTTCAGCGGTCACCGCACGTAGATCAGGCCTACAAATCTCATGATATGAAATAGAAATTTTTCCTGATCCGAGGGTGTAATTTGGCTGAATTCTGACGGTCAGAATGCTTAATACTGACGCGTCAAGTCGTGTGCCAGATTTGAATTTTAAATTCCAAATCTGTCCCTATTCGTACTCTCTTCAGTCCGAGCTCAATGAAATAGCCTGTGATTATCGGTTGGACTTAATTTTAGAAATGATTGTCAAGTCCAGCTAGGCGGTTCTAACGGTCTAAGATAGCAGGTATCGGACTTTCGACGCGCGGTTTAGATCCAATACAGATTTTCAAAGTGGTCCAGAGAACAAACCTGCTTAGAGTTTGATCCGAGGTTATAGAGTATTATAGAGTCATTGGTTCTACTCGATTTGGGTCTTGTAGAACGTATTTAAAGTGATCAGGGACTATTTCCCAGCTACTCTAGCGTTGCGCTAGCTAACTTATACTTAGTTTCTAAAGGAATTAATCCTAATGGTTTCTTTGGCTATGGAATTGGGTTCTGAGCGATTTTTCAGGTGTTTTAGTTGACCCACTGCCTAAGGACGTCAAATCCCAGATTAGCCAAAATCTGGGGTGTTACAACTTTGTATTGGATCTAGACTACGCGTCGAAAGTCCAATACCTACAATCTTAGACCGTTATAACCGCCTAGCTGGACCTGACAATCATTTCGAAAACCAAGTCCAACTGACATTCACAGGCTATTTCATTGAGCCTGGAGTGAAGAGAGTGAGAATAGGGTTAAAATTGAAATTTGAAATTCAAATCTGGCACACGACTTGACGCGTCAGTATTAAACATTCTGACCGTCAGAATTCAGCCAAATTACACCCTCGGATCAAGAAAAATTTCTATTTCATGTCATGAGACTTGTAGGCCTGATCTACGTGCGGTGACTGCTGAACTGAAACTGGACCGCCACGGGCGATCTACGAACACTGATGGTCTGAAAACGGGATGTGAGTGACATCTGACATGCATGAACTTAAGTCCGATCGCGTTCGGCCAGGGGACCACCAGAAATGTCCTTTTGGACCGAAACAGCCCCGATTTGGATATACCTCAAGTATACATTGTTCCCGAGCCTATTTTGGGCACATTTGGGCTTATAAAAGGGGTTGAAACCCTCACTCCTCTCTCCCATCCGAATTTAAGAAAAACCCTAGACTGGGAGAGAGAAAAGGTGAGAGTTTGTGAGAGAGAGTAGGAGAGAATTTTCCTGCTGCTGCCCTACCTGTTGCACGTGCTTTAGCAATACGCTCCAATCACTTGGTCGGTGATTTCTCCACGTTTCTAGGTAAGAAAACAACCCTAATAGTTGTTGATTTGCTGATCCCTTGGTTTCATAGCGAAGTAACTGATAGATCTTGTGTATTAGGTTCCCTATTCACCGTAGACGAAGCGTATACACTCCGTTCGAATTCACACACCTATAAGAGAAAATGTGTAGATTTTAGACGCTTTGATTGACTGTTTTCAATGCTTTCAATGTCGTTTAATAGTAGATTATTGACGGCAATGCCGTTTGACATGTACAACATGCTGTCCGTTTCCTATTTCGTAAGCAGATGAAGAATATGAGATTTAGGGCATTTTAGTCATTTGTAGGAAATACTGTTTTCATTCATATTTTTCTGATGTGATTGACATGGCTTCTTGTCACATTAGGATTTTAGGAATGCGTGTATAATTAGTTTGGCGAAGAGATTCGCCAAAATGCGCACTTTGAGTCGACATACTATATGTAGACTTAAGTGTGTAGTATAAGTGTTTGTATAAATGCTTGTATTAGTATGTATTGAATTAAATGTTGTTATGAATTAGTTTGAGATTGATTTCTCAATTTATATGCTGATGTAAATGATTTCCTACAGGTTAGTTATATGCATGATTTCATTATATGTATGAAATGCATGTGCTTGATGATTTACTTAAGTTGTATGTTATAATATGTGTTAACATGCTCACATGGTTGTATTTCATTTCCAATACCCTTACATGAATTGCTGATGTGAATTCATATATGTTTGGGACTATACCTAGTCCAGGCAATCGGCAACCGAGCAAGTTCGTGGTTGGCCTATCTTTGCCACGAACGATGCGTCGATGAACGCGAGCCGTGTTTTGGAGTTGGCGGCAGTAGTTAGGCCACACGAAGTGTTTTACGCACTTCATGTCATTTAACTTGAGATGCGATCGTGCTAGTCGAGCCTGTCAAGTAACCCGACTGGCCATTGTATGTTCACCTTGTATGAGTCATAACTGCTTGAACCTAGGGTACTGAACTTACCATTGTAAACCCTATTAACCATGGTACCTTGATCCACGAAGACTCATGAGCCGGGCATGGTGGTATGGGACACCGTGGTCGAGCTGTCGGCCAACGCTGGGGCCACAAACCTCCCCATAGTGACCAGTGAGCACCTATGTCTCGTGAGCAGATTATAGTGGTATGGGACACTATATTCTTACTGTCGGCCTACACTGATCAGGTGACGAGTCCTTTGTAGTGACCGCGAGCGTATTCTGAGTCTACGGGAGGCGATGACCCTTCCGTAGCAGTGAGAGTACAGTAGGCTTGTATTGATAAGGTGATAGGGGAGCGGTGCAACGAGTGCGAGCAACAGCCCTGGAAGCCCTTGCAGTGACCTACAAAATATACATCGTATGAGATTACTAGGAGTGACGACCCTAGACAGGATCTGTGTTGAGATTGATATAAGGGAAGTACCTTAGTTTCCCAATCCTGTTGTTTGAATGGATTAATAACAACTCAGAAATAATATCACCATTACATTGCATGTGCCTGGAAGATGTGGAGCACTTGAGGGACGATTGCATGCCGCGGTCGTAAGATGGTGCCGTATGAGGGAGATCGTCGGTGAGGGCATACATCACGTCATGTCATATTGCATTAACAACAGTATTAGGATTGTTTGATTTACTGCTTTTCTATTATCGCATGATTGATTTGATAACATGCTAATCTCTGCTCTCTTATCCCACTGAGTTGATCACTCACTCACACGTTACGGGATGGTGTTTCTGAACACCCACCAGTCCCTATTGTGATTGCAGATGATGGCGCGGCCTGTGAGGCGGAGCTGGACTTGATGATGATGAGGAGGATCTCTCCTTTATGCGTGATCTGATTGAAGGGATTACAGGGAGGTTGATTAGATTCCTTGACACTTGTCGTTTTATATTTTTAGCGCACTCATGTATATTCGTTTTGTTTATTTTTGGAGTATACATGTATGTATATAACCTGGTAACATGTTCACACTCTGAAGACATACAACAGTTTATATATGTTATACATACTATCACAGTCTTCCGCTTGCTAATTTAACGGTCTCTAGAGTATGATATGATGTTTTGGATTAATCCCACTCATGTTTAATGCATTAATACAGACAACATTCAATCATACATATTTATGTTGCATAAATAACATTTTGGAACTCGGGAGTTGGATTTTTACTCGACCCCCTAATTTTTGGAATGTTACACGTATTCGGGTATTCTAACATATACATGAAATACTCTATTTATAACATAGATTATACATATACGTAAATCGACATAGATAGTGTATTTGGTATGTGTAATAGCATTCACTTCATGAATAAATCATTATCTAACATTGAAAGTTTTGAAAACCATAACCTAAACGTATATAGTCCACACCTTAAACCAGAAAATGCGAAATAGAGATGATTCAGACGTTAAGTCTTAGTCAACGACGGATACGCTACCTAAGGCATGAAACAAGTTAGCTATAACTTCACTTCAACTATTCTAAGCTCCAAAATAGGTTAGGGTTTAATTAACTTACCCAAAAATGGAATCAGAATCATCGGAATAACGATTCAGATACGTAGGATCGATACGTAGAAGATCTGGGAAAAATCCCACAAAGAAATAACAGGTTCTCTCTTACTTTCTCTCTCCTTTCTCTCTCTTAACTTAGCTAGGGTTTAGAAAATTCGTATGGGATTTGGGAATGAGTGTTTAAGTCCTTTTTATAAGCCTAAAATCGATGGAAAAAGCCTTAAGGCCAAGGTATACTTAGGTTATAACCAAATTGGGCTCTTTCTGATCCAACGGAGCACTTCTGGAGCTCCTCTTAATAAATGCGGTCGAACTTAAGCTCACTAATATAGGACCTTAAGCAAGTTAAATTTTCAGTCCGATCGGGTTTCCAGATCATCCGTGGTGGACTAGTTTCAATTCAGTGGTCACCGAAATTCGATCAGGGCCACAAGTACTTTGACATGTATGTGAAATTACAGTGAAGACCGCTTTAGTTGAAGTAGGAATATGTTAGTATATCCTAGAGGGGGGTGAATAGAACTTTTTAAAATTTTTATAAATTATTAAAGATCCTTATCACACTAATCCTATCACAGAGTATTGATTAGGATTACTCGACCTTAACTCTACTGGCTTCCAAGCCTGATAGAGGATCCAATCACAAACTATTTAAAAGACAAACAATGTATAGATGAGATTGTGATGGATATGACTGTGTGTGCATAGGATGTGATCATATATTAAGACATGCAAGGCAATCATATGAAAGATAATATCAAACTCAAACACAGTCATTTTATAGTGGTTCGACGACTTATCTACTCCACTCCCGGCTTCCACACTTAACCTTTGAGTGACCGGATTTCACTAAGGAGGTTTTCCACGGTTCATTAAATTAGGTTCACCTTCAACCTTTACAGAGGTTTCTACTCGGTTCACATCAAACCTTGAAGTTTTACTGGCGTACTCCTAACCAGATGTTTATGCCCACATAGGACAAGGGTCTACACAACGCACCCTGAGGTTTCTACTCGGTTGACCTCTAACCATGGAGTTTTACTGGCGTACTCCTAACCAGATGTTTATAATCTCCACAGAGCAAGGGTCCACACAACGGACCTAGCACGTACACTCCTGTCGGAGGCCTCCTTCGAGGACTTCAAATGGTGAGCAACACTTAAAACCCAATCCTAAAAAGGAATGATCGCAAGTGTCCTCTGGACTCTTAGTACTTACAGATAAGTTGATGAGTCCCTTTCAGTACAATGATGAAGACCTTCTACTTGTTGATAAAGAGTCTTCAGCTCCCTTGATCCGCAACATGAAGATGTATATATGCTAGGCTTAGGTTGGGTCAAGGTTATGATGGACTACCAGTCTCTAAAGGTTTTCCTATAAGGAAGATAGAGAGGTTTCCATCATTTATGCATTCAAGGCATCCCAGCTTAATGATATGTCATTAAGGTAGTAGCTGAAGGATCCTTGAATGCGGAAGTTCATTCCCCAATCCATCTATAAGATATCAATGATGAGGGTGGATTGGAGGATGAACTTCCCGAGAAAAAGGGCTTAGGTAAATGATAGGAAGGTTAAGACACTCTAAAGCACTCTCTTCTTTTTCTCTCTCTCAGCAATGAAGACAACTCTCTCTTTTTATAGGAAAAAGGTTCTAACGGATATAAACGGTCATATTTATGACAGAGTTCGATATCATCGATCAGTCGTCGATATGATCGAGCGTATACTCTCGATTGTATCGGCCAACCTCTCGATGATAAGAACTCAATTGTCATTTCACTTTTGGAAACCCTCTACCAACTGGTAGATGGGATCGAGACACACATCGATGATATCGGATTTCGAACTCCGATTCCATCGAGTGATGGTTCGATTCTATCGATAGTTGACAAATAAGAGAGAAGTCTTGAAGAATTTCATGATCACAGATATGATTGGGGAACCAGTCGATGTCATCGAAATTTGTACATCGATCATATCGGTGACCATTTGATGGGATCGAAAATCGTATAGATTTTACATGTAAGCTTGCTGGACGAATTATGTCCTGACTCGATCCAATCTACATGGTCTCGATATGATCGATATATGAATATCGATTTATCGACAAGCACCCTGATCAACATTAAAAGCAAACTGAAATTCATGCTGGAGAGAACATGCGCCCCACAATCGATATGATCGACTGACTCCCGATATGATCGGTATTTGAGTTTAGATTGAATCAGACAATCATCGATATATCGAAGCAGTTGATAGTTTTCTTTAGAAAAACAGGGGCACCGAAAAGTAGTCTGTCGATACGATCGATCCACTTCAGATATGATCGATTTTTGAATATCGATGATATCAACTCGAAGGTCGATATATCGATAAATCATCCAGAAGATTATTTGATTGCTGGACATTTTTTGTCCTCACTCGATTGTATCGATTGATATGTCGAGGATATCGACAAAGCTGGTCGATCATATCGAAAGGGGAATCGATATAATCGACAGTGTAAGAAAAACTTAGAAAATCTTCTTTTGGATAAAAAGTTTTCTTACACATAAATCCTGAGATGTTCTAGTTCTTTTTAAGGGTTTAATCACCTGGTATTTTGGGACATGGGATGTGAGGCTATGATTTACCTTTTGGTGAGCTTCCACACATCCAGATGAGGCAGACGCTTGACATGATCTTCTTGTTAGGTGTTGTCGTCTGACTGACTCAACATACAACGTAATTGACAAACCAGGGCACGTAATAGGTGCACTTTTAGTATGGGCCACTTTCCTGATCCGAGAGTGAATTTGGGTCGAAATATAATGGTCAGAATGCTTAGAAATAATGCAAAAGCGACACGACCCATATTACTTAAAATCATATTTAATTTTCTAAAAATCTTTGCTTTCTCACTCTCTTCACTTTGGACTCAAGGAAATGGTCTCAGGACATCGTTTGGCCTTGATTTTTGAGGTGATAGTCAAGTCCAACTAGGTGGTCATACTGGTCTAAGTTCATCGCTATCATACTTTTAACGTGCGGTCTAGGTCCGATACGAAGTTACAAAGTGCTCCCAAGAGCAACTGGCTTTAGAATTGGTTCCTAGATTTTAGGGTAATATAGCGTCAATGATTTTATAGGTTTTAGGTCTTACAGATCGTATTAAAAGTGGTTGGTGCTAATTCACATGTAATATAGTTTAGCACTAGCTAATACACATTAAATTTCTAAGGGATTTGGTTCTAAATGATTTCTACTAGAGGTGGTACTCGGGTCTAAGTACGGATTTTTCTAAGACATTACACAGTGGCAGGGTCCCTCCCCTCCTCACTGCCTCTCTCTCTCCCTTTGATGTCATGTGTCCCGCCTGATGCGTGTGATATATCTATGCCATCCATCATGTTGGGCCCACTTTGATGAGTGCGGTGTGTCCACACCATCCAGCAACTTGGATGGTGAGACCCACTGCGGCATATGTGTATTATCCACAATGTCCATCTGTTCCTAGATGGTGGGCCCTACTAAGATGTATGTGTTTGACCCTGGCCATCCACCTCCAACCACGTGGAGATTCCAGCAGCAGTGGCTGCTGGATGGACGCCAACAAGCTCTATGATCCCATCATGATGTATGAATTAAAATCCAAACCATCCGACCATTTTGAAGAGGACGTGGGGCCTACCTTGGTGACATGCTGAGTGTAGCACGTGGACCCCATGTTGGATGTTTACATCCACACCATCCATCCTATAATCAAAGACCGTCCATCTGTCCAGCATCCAAGTCTGGATGTTGGCACTTTTTTCAAAATTTTTTTAAAAAAAAAGAGAGAGAAAGAAAGAAGAAAGTGATAAAGTAATAATATATGTATATATATATATATATATGAACGTGGTGGGCCCCATGTGGGTCCCATGTTGATGTATTTATTATATAATATACTATATTATATACATGGTGGGTCCCATGTGGGACCCACGTTGATGTATTTATTGTATAATATATATATATATTATATCTGGTGGGCCCCGCATGGGACCCACCTTGATGTAAGTATCTTATACCCCCACCATCCGTATTTGGACAGTGGTAGGTGCAGCACACCGTGATGTATGTGTAATCCACTCCGTCCGTCCAATAAGGGAACCTGGACCCCACCATGCATGTGCTTCATTCCATGTCGTTCATCTCAAGGGTCCACCGTGATGCATGTATTTCTCTAAGCCATCCATCTATTTAGATCAATGGCACCCACCTTATTGTATCTGTTTTTATGTGTTGTCCATGCATAGCACGTGTGATCCACCTTTGATGAATACGTTGTATATCTATGCCGTCTATCAGTTGGATACACTACAAAAATCGATGGGGATTAAACGGCTACCATTGAAACCCAATTTTGGGATCAAGGAAGTTTTGGATTAGTATGAAATTTTTTTTCCTCTTAAGTCAGCTCCATGTGACCTTATGAACAGATTGGATGGAAAATAAATGTTACGGTGGGCCCACTTAATGAAAATAAAGCCCATTGTGGAGGGTCAATGATGTGGCCCACTTAAGGTATAGAAGGCCCATTGGTGTGGCCTATTATGTTGTATTTTGGTCGTGTGAGAGGCCCGTTTTGTTGTATTTGTGGCCCAGTTGATAAGGCCCGTTGTGCTGTATTTTTGGCCTAGTTGATAAGGCCTATCGTGATGTATATGTGGCTCATTAGTGCGGCCCATTGATGCAGCCCACCTGTTGTGTATATGAGGCCCATTAATGCGGTCTACTTGACATGTATGAGGCCCATGTGTAGGGCTCACCTGCGATATATATTAGGTCCATGTGTAGGGCCCACCTGTTGTGTATTAAGGCCCATGGGTTGTGGCCCATTGTGATGTATTTTTGGCCCATATGTGCAACCCATTGAGTTATATATGTGGCCCATTTAGTGAGGCCCATGTAATGTATT
Source organism: Magnolia kwangsiensis (assembly GCA_037074715.1). Classification (NCBI taxonomy): domain Eukaryota; kingdom Viridiplantae; phylum Streptophyta; class Magnoliopsida; order Magnoliales; family Magnoliaceae; genus Magnolia; species Magnolia kwangsiensis. The sequence goes on along the minus strand of CM073572.1, from coordinate 98,027,176 downwards.
TGAGGCCCATGTGCAGGGTCCACCTATTGTGTATTTATGGCCCATTTGGCGAGGTCCATTGATAGCCGGTTTGGTGAGGCCCATTGGTGTGGCCCATGTGATGCGTCCTACTTGATGTAATGTGGCCTATTGTGATATATTTTTGGCCCATATGATGGGGCCTACCTGTTTGAATCTGAGGCCCATGGGCAAGGCCTATTGTGATGTATTCGAGGCCCATGGGTAAAGCCCCTCATGATGTATTTTTGGCCCACGTACGGGGCCCCACTTGTTTGTATTTTTGGCCCATGTGATGGGGCCCACCTATTTTATATTTGAAGCCCATATGATGAGGTCCGACTTGATGTGCCAAGGCTCGCTATGATTCATTTGAGGCCCTTTGTTATGACTCATGTAATGAGGCCCATGTGATGTATAAGAGCCCATGAGATGCAGTCCATTGCGATGTGAAAAGCCTATGAGATGCGATCTATTGGGATGTGAAAGGCCCATGCGATGCATCCCACTTAATGTATATGTGGCCCTTATGTAAGTGTAATGCCCTAAAAATCAGGGGTCGAGCAAAAGCTCAGCTCCCGAGTTCCAACGCATCACTTATGCAACATAGATAATGATGATTGAATGTTGTTCATATTAGTGCACTAAACATGAGTGAGATTATACCAAAACAGTAATTCATACTCCATATCAATTTATATAACGCAAGCGGAAGACTGAAAGATGTATCTAAATGTATATGAGTCCAAAAGATCTCTGTCGAACCTCAGAGTATGAATACATCATTGAGTCACCATATACATGTATTAGTTCAAAAAAAAATTAAAATGTGGAGAGATAGTTTCAACTACAATGAAAAGCCCTGTAGCCCCATCGATCAGAACGGCATAGGTGAAACCGTCAGAGAACTGCATATACAAGAACTCGTCCTGATCATCGTAGTAATCAGGCTCTGCCTCCTGAGTCATGTCGTCATCTGCAGCTAAGACAGGTCTGGTGAGTGTTCAGAACATCGTCCCAAAACATGGGAGTGAGTGATCAACTTAGTGGAATCATAGAGTAAAGATTAACATGTTATCAATTCAGTCAAGCAGTAATGATAAAGCAGATATATCAGACATTCCTAAATACTCTTATTAATGTAAGGATGAAATATTTTCATGATGCATGCCCTCGCCTACACTCCCTCGTGTGACATCATCTTACGTCCGTGGTATGCTTTCTTCCCTCTATGCTCTTCAACCTGGGGCATATGCAGTGCAATGTTATGAGTATGATTACCGAGTTATTATTAGTCCTTTTTCATACAGCCTGATTGGGAAGCTAAGGTACCTCCCTTATATCATTACCCAAACAATGATCCATTCTAAGGTCATCAGTCCTAGACAATCTCATACGATATTATAGTTATAGATCGTTGTAAAGGGCTCGTCTCCAATCAATACAGGTCTAGTTATATCTTATATACTATAATAAGGCTTGTCACCCCAATGCAGTTTCAGGATATACTCGAGGTCACTACAAAGGGCTCGTCACCAATCAGAGTAGGCCGATAGCTCGAATATAGTGTCCCATACCACCATAATCGGCTCACGAGTCTAGGTTGCTCACTAGTCACTATGGGGAGGCTCATCGCCCCAACGTAGGCTGACAGCTCGACCACGGTATCCCATACCACTATGTCCAGCTCATGAGTCTTAGCGGATCGAGGTACTAAGATTGAGGGGTTACACTAGTAAGTTTGGTACCCTAGATTCAAACAGGAGCGTCCATACATGGTGAACATACATCAGGTCAATCGGGTTACTTGACGAGCTCGACTAGCACAAGCGCACGTTGAGTTGATTGACATGAAGTGCGCAAACACTTCGCGTGGCCAAACTACTGCCAACAACTCTAGTACGGCTCAGGTTCGTCAAACACATCTTACGTGGTGAATAAATCTCAGCCACGAACTCAAGCCTGTAACAGATTGCCTAGACCATAACATGGTCCCAGTCACGTACAATCTCAATAATAGACATTTGATTCAAATTCTACATTCATATGAGCATGTTTTGAAATATAACTTAAACATGAATATAGTACATGGAGGAAATCAAAAACACAGTTAACATGAATAAAATAGGCTAAACACTTCATGGAGGAAATCATACACACAAGTAAGGTGATTGAGATTCATATCTCAATACCCTTAAAAATCATACTCTACCAATTTCTAACCCGTTCAGGTATTTACACAAACACTTAGAATCGCTAAAATAGGTTAGGGTTTGATTTTCTTACCCAAGTATGAAATTAGAATCGCTGAAATAATGATTCGGTAATGATGTTTAAGCACAACGAGTAAAGAGAATTGAATCCCAGGAGTAACTCTCACTTTTATCTCACTTTCTCTCTCTTTACTCTCTTCTCTCTTCTAGGTTTTCTCAAATTCGTATGGAGTGAAAGAGAGAGGGTCTAAGGTCTTTATATAGGCCCAAAACTGACGGAAACAGTCCCAGGGCCATGGTATACTTAGGTTATAACCAAATCGGCCTTATTCCATCCAATGGAGCAGTTTTGGAGGTCCTTTTACTGAATGCGATTGGACTTAAGCTCATAAATGCTGGATCTTGATCAAGTTAAGTTTTCAGTTCGATCCGATTTTCAAATCGACAGTGGCGGACCAGTTTCAGTTCATCAGTCACCGAAACTCGATCAGGGTCAAGTATATTGACATGTGTGGGCCATCATCCCTGATCCAAGGGTGAATTTGGGTCAAAAGCCAACGGTCATAATGCTTATAAATGGCGCACAAGCTACACAACTCATATTACTTAAATTCATATTTTATTTCTTAAAAATCTTCACTTTTTCACACTCTTCACTCCGGACTCAAGGAAACAGTCTCAGGACATCGTTTGGACTCGATTTTTGAGGTGATTGTCAAGTTCAAATAGGCAGTCATAATCGTTTAAGTTCATCGCTATCGGACTTTCGATGTGTAGTCCAGGTCCGATACCAAGTTTCAAAGTGCTCCCGAGAGCAATTAGGTTTAGAGATTGATTCTAGATTTTAGGGTAACATAGCGTTAACGATTCTACAGGTTTTGAGTCTTACAGATCGTATTTAAAGTGATTAATGCTAATTTCATAGGTAATCTAGGTTAGCACTTTAGTTAATTCTCGTCTAGTTTCTAAAGGATTTAATCCTGAGGGATTTCTGCCTGAGTTGGTACTCGAGTTTTTGTATGGATTTTTTTGAGTCGTTACAGTAAGGCCATGGGCCCACCATTTGTTTGACTCTATGAGGGCTAATATTTGGGAGCAATGTTGGTTAAATAGCCACATTATTGGAAAATGATGGTTTAATGTCCACATTATGACCTTCCCTTAGGCCTGTTCGGCAGATTCTAATTGTCAATTTCGATTCTGATTATCGAGACCGATTTCGATTGTCAAGACCGATTGTTGAGGCTAATTCCAATTCTGATTATCGAGGCCAATTCCAATTATCAAGGCCGATTTCGATTGTCGAGGACAATTGTTGAGGCCAATTCCAATTCCGATTGTTAAGGCCGATTCCGATTGCCAATACCGATTTTGATAATCAAGGCCAGATATCGTGGCCAATTGCTAAGGCCCAATGTGATGTATATGCGGCATATATTTAAGGCCTGTTGTGATGTATATTAAGCTCTTGAGTGAGGCCCATGGTGTTGTATATTTGGCCCTTGTGTGAGGTCATGGGTCCATTGTATGTTAGGCTCTATGTGGGCCATTCCTTGTTGGCAATGTTGGTTAAAAGTCCACATTGTTGAGATTAATTGTCGATGCTGGTTATTGATAATGATTATGAGTATGTGACATCATTGCATCATGATACACGCCCATACGCATCATCTACATGTTTGTTATGAGATGTGGTTGACCATTGCATATGTCATTGGGAAGGTTGTTATGAGACTCCTAGATAGGCTGAGATTATCTCACATGAGCACACGGTATGCGCAGGATTGATGTATGACTGGATTGTATGACTCATGTACCTTACATTGTGTATTGTGATTACTCTACACCTTAGTAACATCAAGGTTGTAGCCTCCATAAGCATATCATGGATGGACAGATGGGACACAAAAAATATGTTATTAGCATCAAGCTACCATAGATGGCCCTAGGCAAAAATTCATAAACCCTCTTGGTACTAGAGGACGCCTGTAACATGCCAAAAATCAGGGGTCGTATAGAAACCCAACTCCCGAGTTCCAAAGCGTCACTTATGCAATATAAATAATGATGAATGCATGTTGTCTGTAGAATGGCATTAAACAAGATTGAGACTAAGCTAAAACAGCATATCATACTCTAGAGACAGTTAAATTAGCAAGCAAAAGAATGTGATAGATATATAAAATATTTAAATGATTGTAAGTCTCCAGAGTGTGAACATGTTACCAGGTTAACTAAATACATGTATACTCCAAAATAGAAAGAAAAGAATATACATGAGTGCTCGAAAAATATAAAATGACAAGTGTCACAGCATCTAATCAACCTCCCTGTAATCCCGTCGATCAGAACCTGCATATAGGAGGGATCCTCCTCCTCAACATCAAGTTCAGCTCTGCTTCACAAGCATCGCCACCATATGAAACTAAAATAGGGACTGGTTGGTGTGCGTAACACTATCCCGTAACGTGCGAGTGAGTAGCTAACTCAGTGGAATCATAGAGCAAAGATTACCATGTTATCAAATCAATCACGCGATAATGGTAAAGCAAGCAATCAAACATTCCTAAATACTGTGATTAATGCAAGCATGAAATGATATGATGGATGCCATCACCGACATACTCCCTCATGCGACACCATCTTACGTCCGCGGCATACTTTCTTTCCTCAGTGCTTGTAACACCCCAGATTTTGGCCAATCTGGGATTTGACGTCCTTAGGCAGTGGGTCAACTAAAACACCTGGAAAATCGCTCAGAACCCAATTCCATAGCCAAAGAAATCGCGTAGGATTAATTCCTTTAGAAAATATGAGTAAGTTAGCTAGCGCAACGCTAGAGTAGCTGGGAAATAGTCGCTGATCACTTTAAATACGTTCTACAAGACCCAAATCGAGTAGAACCAATGACTCTATAAAACTCTATAACCTCGGATCAAACTCTAAGCAGGTTTGTTCTCTGGACCACTTTGAAATTTTATATTGGATCTAGACCACGCGTCGAAAGTCCAATACCTCCTATCTTAGACCGTTAGAACCGCCTTACTGGACTTGACAATTATTTCGAAAATCAAGTCCAACCGATAACCACAGGCTATTTCATTGAGCCCGGACTGAAGAGAGTGCGAATAGGGACAGATTTGGAATTTGAAATTCAAATCTGGCACACGACTTGACGTGTCAGTATTAAGCGTTCTGACCGTCAAAATTCAGTCAGATTACACCCTCATGAGACTTGCAGCCCTGATCTACGTGCAGTGACCGCTGAACTGAAACTGGATCCCCACGTGCGATCTGCGAACCCTGCCGGACTGAAAACTTGATGCGTGCTAGATCCTGTATGCATGAGCTTAAGTCCGATCGCGTTCGGACAGGGAACCACCAGAAATCATCTTTTGGACCGAAACAGCCCTGATTTGGATATGCCTTAAGTGAACTTTGTTCCTAAGCCTATTTTGGGCATTTTTGAGCTTATAAAAGGGGTTGAAACCCTCACTCCTCTCTCCCATCTAAATTTGAGAGAAACCCTAGATTGGGAGAGAGAAAAGGTGAGAGTTTGTGAGAGAGAGTAGGAGAGAATTTTCCTGCCTTTGTGCCGCCTGTTGCACGTACTTTAGCAACATACTTCAATCACCTGGCCGGTGATTCCTCCGCGTTTTCAGGTAAGAAATAACCCTAGAAGTTGCTGATTTGAGGTTCGCTAGGATTCATAGCATGTTTAGCTGACGTATCTTTTAAATCAGGTTGTCTAGTCGCCGTAGACAAAGCGTATACGCTCCGTTCGAATTCACATGTTTAAAAGAGACAAGGTGCGGATTTTAGACGCTTTGATTGACTGTTTCCAAAGCTTTCAATGTCGTTTAATAGTAGATTATCGACGACAACACCGTTTGACATGTACAACATGCTGTCCGTTTTCTGTTTCATAAACCAACGTAGAATATGAGATTTAGGGCATTTTAGTCATTTGTAGGAAGTACTGATTTCATTCATATTTTGCTAATGTGATTGACATGATTTGTTGTCACATTAGAATGTTAGGAATACGTGTATAATTAGTTTGGCGAAGAGATTCGCCTAAATGCGCACTTCGGGTCGACATACTGTATGTAGACTTAAGTGTGTAGTGTAGGTGTTTGTATAAATGCTTGTATTAGTATGTATTGAATTAAATGGTGTTATGAATTAGTTTGAGATTGATTTCTCAATTAATATGTTGGTGTAAATGGTTTCCTACATGTTAGCCATATGCATGATTTCATGATATGAATGAAATGCATGTGCTTGACGATTCGCTTAAGCTGTATGTTATAACATCTGCTTGATGATTTCATTATGATTTGGTTCGAGATTGAATTCTCAATTAATATGCTGATGGAAATGATTTCCTATATGTTGGCGATATGCATAATTTCATTATATGTATGAAAGGCATGTGTCAGATGATTTACTTAAGTTGTACGATATAACATGTGTTAACATGCTCACATGGTTGTGTTTCATTTCCAATACTCTCATATGAATGCTGATGTGATTCCATAATTGTTTGGGACTATACTTAGTCCAGGCAGTCGGTAACCGAGCGAATTCGTGGTTGGCTTATCTTTGTCACGAACGACGCATCGATGAACGCGAGTCGTGTTTTGGAGTTGGCGGCAGTGGTTAGGCCACACGAAGTGTTTTACGCACTTCATGTCATTCGACTTGAGATGCGATCGTGCTAGTCGAGCCCGTCAAGTAACCCGACTGGCCATTATATGTTCAACCTGCATGAGTCATAACTGCTTGAACCTAGGGTACTGAACTTACCATTGTAAACCCTGTTAACCATGGTACCTTGATCCACGAAGACTCATGAGCCGGGCATGGTGGTATGGGACACCGTGGTCGAGCTGTCGGCCTATGCTGGGGCCACAAACCTCCCCGTAGTGACCAGTGAGCACCTAGTCTCGTGAGCAGATTATGGTGGTATGGGACACTATATTCTTGCTGTCGGCCTACACTGATCAGGCGACGAGTCCTTTGTAGTGACCGCGAGCATATTCTGAGTCTACGGGAGGCGACGACCCTTCAGTAGCAGTAGAGTACAGTAGGCCTGTATTGATAAGGTGATGGGGGAGCGGTGCAATGAGTGCGAGCAACAGCCCTAGCAGCCCTTGCAGCGACCTACAAAATATACATCGTATGAGATTACTAGGAGTGACGACCCTAGACAGGATCTGTGTTGGGATTGATGTAAGGGAGGTACCTTAGTTTTCCAATCCTGCTGTTTGAATGGACTAATAACAACTCAGAAATCATATCACCATTACATTGCATGTGCCTGGAAGATGTGGAGCACTTTAAGGAGTGTGGCATGCCGCAGTCATAAGATGGTGCCGTATGAGGGAGATCATCGGTGAGGGCATACATCACGTCATGTCATATTGCATTAACAACAGTTTTATGATTGTTTGATTTACTGCTTTACTATTATCGCATGATTGATTTGAGAACATGTTCATCCTTACTCTATTATTCCATTGAGTTAGCTACTCACTCCCACGTTACGGGATGGTGTTTCCGGACACCCACCAGACCCTTTTGTGATTGCAGATGATGGCGCGGCCTGCGAGGCAGAGCCGGACTTGATGATGATGAGGATCCCTCCTTTATGCGTGTTCTAATCGACGGGATTACAGGGAGGTTGATTAGATGCCTTGACACTTGTCATTTTATATTTTCAGAGCACTCATGTATATACTTTCTTTCTATTTTGAGGTATACATGTATATGTTTAACCTGGTAACATGTTCACACTCAAGAGACACACAACAGTTTATATATGTTATACATACTATCACAGACTTCCGCTGGTTAATTTAACTGTCTCTGGAGTATGATATGCTGTTCTGGCATAATCCCACTGATGTTTCATACATTAATACAGGCAACATTCAATCATACATATATATGTTGCATAAATAACATTTTGGAACTCGGGAGTTGGGTTTTTTGCTCGACCCCTGATTTTCAGGATGTTACAATGCTCCACATCTTCCAGGCACATGCAGTGTGATATGAATATGATTACCAAGTTGTTATTAGTCCTTTTCATACAGCAGGATTGGGAAACTAGGGTACTTCCCCTATATCATTCCCAACAAGGATCCTGTCTAGGGTCGTCACTCCTAGTAGTCTCATATGATGATATATTTCTAGGTCGTTGCAAGGGCTGCCAGGGCTGTTGCACGCACTCGTTGCTCCGCTCCCCCATCACCTTATCAATACAGGCCTAGTTGTACTCTTATTGCTATGAAAGGGTCGTCACCTCACGTAGACTCAGAATACGCTCGAGGTCACTACAAAGGGCTGTCAGGGCTGTTGCTCGCATTCGTTGCACCGCTCCCCCATCACCTTATCAATGTAGGCCGACAGCAAGAATATAGTATCCCATACCACCATAATCTGCTCACGAGTCTGGGTTTCTCACTGGTCACTACAGGGAGGTTTGTGGCCCCCAGCGTAGGCTGACAGCTCGACCACGGTGTCCCATACCACCATGCCCGGCTCATGAGTCTTAGTGGATCAAGGTACCACGGTTATCAGGGTTTTATCTGGTAAGTTCAGTACCCTAAGTTCAAGCAGTTATGACGAATAAAAGGTAAACATACAACGGTCAATCGGGTTACTTGATGAGTTCGACTAGCTCGAGCGCACGTTGAATCGACGGACATGAAGTGCACAAGCACTACGTGTGGCCTAACCACTGCCGACGACTCTAGTACGACTCGGGTTCGTCATACATATCCACCGTGGCGAATAGAATCCAACCACGAATTCTAATATGTTATCGACTGCCTGGACTAGAGTATAGCCCCAAACACTTGTAATCTAAATCAATAATCATATGAGAAAGATAGAATTGAAATATGAGTAATTCCAGCATGTTATCAACATGTTATAACATACATCAAAAGCAGTTAACCATACACGAGCATTTCACACATAAGGTAATCAATTCAATACAACAAACATGGAGGAATTTATGTGTAACACCCCGGATTTTGGCCAATATGGGATTTGACGTCCTTAGGCAATGGGTCAACTAAAACACCTGGAAAATCGCTTAGGACCCAATTCCATGGCCAAAGAAACCACTTAGGATTAATTCCTTTAGAAACTAAGCATAAGTTAGCTAGCACAACGCTAGAGTAGCTGGGAAACAGTCCCTGATCACTTTAAATACGTTCTACAAGACCCAAAACTTGTAGAATCCATGGTGCTATAATACTCTATAACCTCGGATCAAACTCTAAGCAGGTTTGTTCTCTGGACCACTTTGAAATTTGTATTAGATCTAGACTGCGCGTCGAAAGTCTGATACCTTCAATCTTAGACCGTTTGAACTGCCTAGCTGGACTTGACAATCATTTCAAAAATCAAGTCCAACCGATAATCACGGGCTATTTCATTGAGCCTAGACTGAAGAGAGTAAGAATAGGGACAAAATTGGAATTTGAAATTCAAATCTGGTACACGACTTGGCACGTCAGTATTAAGCGTTTTGACCGTCAGAATTCAGCTAAATTACACCCTCGGATCAGAAAAAATTTCTATTTCATATCATGAGAATTGTAGACCTGATCTACGTGCGGTAACCGCTGAACTGAAACTGGACCGCCACGTGTGATCTGCGAACCTTGCCGGACTGAAAACTTGATGTGTGCTAGATTCAGTATCCATGAACTTAAGTCCGATCGCGTTCGGCCTGGGGCCACCAGAAATGATCTTTTGGACCGAAACAGCCCCGCTTTGGATAAACATCAAGTGAACTTTGTTCCTGAGCCTATTTTGGGCATTTTAAGGCTTATAAAAAGGGTTGAAACCCTCACTCCTCTCTCCCATCCGAATTTGAGAAAAACCCTAGATTGGGAGAGAGAAAAGGTGAGAGTTTGTGAGAGAGAGTAGGAGAGAATTTACCTGCCATTGCACCACCTGTTGCAAGTGCCTAAGCAACACACCTCAATCACCTGGCCGGTGATTCCTCCGCATTTTCAGGTAAGAAAATATCCTAAAAGTTGCTGATTTAGTGTTTCTTCGTTTCCGTAGCTAGATAGCTGATGTATGTTGTAAAACAGGTTCTCTATTCGCCGTAGACGAAGCGTATACGCTCCGTTCGAAACGATACGCTTCTAGGAGATAAGGTGCGGATATTAGACGCTTTGATTAACTGTTTTCAACGCTTTCAATGTCGTTTAATAGTAGATTATCGACGGCAACACCGTTTGACATGTACAACATGCTATCCATTTCCTGTTTCGTAAACCGACGAAGAATATGAGATTTAGGGCATTTTAGTCATTTGTAGGAAGTACTGTTTTTATCCATACTTTGCTGATGTGATTGAATGGCTTCTTGTCACATTAGAATACTAGGAATGCGTTCATAATTAGTTTGGCGAAGAGATCCGCCTAAATGCGCACTTTGGGTCGACATACTATATGTAGACTTAAGTGTGTGGTTTAAGTGTTTGTATAAATGCTTGTATTAGTATATATTGAATTAAATGGTGTTATGAATCAGTTTGAGATTGATTTCTCAATTAATATGCTAGTGTAAATGGCTTCCTACATGTTAGCCATATGTACGATTTCATTATATGTATGAAATGCATATGCTTGATGTTTCACTTAAGTGGTATGTTATAACATGTGCTTGATGATTTCCTTATGATTTAGTTTGAGATTGAATTCTAAATTAATATGCTGATGGAGATGATTTCCTATATGTTGGCGATATGCATAATTTCATTATATGTGTGAAAGACATGTGCAAGATGATTTACTTAAGTTGTACGTTATAACATGTGTTAACATGCTCACATGTTTGTATTCCATTTCCAATACTCTTACCTGATTGTTGATGTGGATTCATAATTGTTTGGGACTATACTTAGTCCAGGCAGTCAGTAACCGAGCGAATTCGTGGCTAGCTGGTATTTGCCACGAAGGACCCGTCGATGAACGCGAGTCGTGTTTGGAGTTGGCAGCAGTGGTTAGGCCACGCGAAGTGTTTCACGCACTTCATGTCGTTCGACTTGCGATGCGCTCGTGCTAGTTGAGCCCGTCAAGTAACCCGACTGGCCTTGTATGTTCACCCTATATGAGTCATAACTGCTTGAACCTAGGGTACTGAACTTACCATTGTAAACCCTGTTAACTATGGTACCTTGATCCACAAAGACTCATGAGCCGGGCATGGTGGTATGGGACACCGTGGTCGAGCTGTCGGCCTACGCTGGGGCCACAAACCTCCCCGTAGTGACCAGCGAGCACCTAGTCTCGTGAGTAGATTATGGTGGTATGGGACACTATATTCTTGCTGTCGGCATACACTGATCAGGCGACGAGTCCTTTGTAGTGGCCGCAAGCTTATTCTGAGTTTATGGGAGGCGATGACTCTTCAGTAGCAGTAGAGTACAGTAGGCCTGTATTGATAAGGTGATGGGGGAGCGGTGCAACGAGTGCGAGCAACAGCCCTGACAGCCCTTGCAGCGACCTACAAAATATGCATCGTATGAGATTATTAGGAGTGACGACCCTAGACAGGATCTGTGTTGGGATTGATATAAGGGAAGTACCTTAGTTTCCCAATCCTGCTGTTTGAATGGACTAATAACAACTCGAAAATCATATCACCATACCATTGCATGTTCCTGGAAGATGTGGAGCACTTGAGGGTCGATTGCATGCCGCGGTCGTAAGATGGTGCCGTATGAGGGAGATCGTCGGTGAGGGCATACATCATGTCATGTCATATTGCATTAATAACAGTATTAGGATTGTTTGATTTACTGCTTTACTCTTATCGCATGATTGATTTGATAACATGATAATCTCTGCTCTCTTATCCCACTGAGTTGATCACTCACTCCCACGTTACGGGATGGTGTTTTCGGACACCCACCAGTCCCTATTGTAATTGCAGATGATGGCGCGGCCTTCGAGGCGGAGCTGGATTTGACGATGATGAGGAGGATTCCTCCTTTATGCGTGTTCTGATTAACGGGATTACAGGGAGGTTGATTAGATACCTTGACACTTGTCATTTTATATTTTTAGAATACTCATGTATATCCTTTTGGTTTACTTTTGGAGTATACATGTATGTATATAACCTAGTAATATGTTCACACTCTGGAGACATACAACAGTTTATATATGATATACATACTATCACAGTCTTCCGCTTACAAATTTAACTGTCTCTGGAGTATGATATGTTGTTCTGGCTTAATCTCACTCATGTTTAATACATTAACACAGACAACATTCAATCATACATATCTATGTTGCGTAAATAACATTTTGAAACTCGGGAGTTGGGTTTTTACTCGACCCTCCGATTTTCGGGATGTTACATTATGTACATCAATAAATTAGTTGAGAATCCAATCTCAACGCTAATCTACAACACCATTTACTCAATACTTACTAATACATACATTTATACAAACACTTAGACTACACAACTCCAACATACTTGACGTGTGTTGATTTCAACATATAATATGACAAATCCTTATATCAAGGAGATGTCTAATGCACAACAATCATGTTCTTACATTCAATACATATGGCAGGCATAAATCATATTGATTTACGCATTTCAACAAACACTTTGTATACACACATTAGTCTACATAGCATATGTAAGCCAATATGTGCATTAGGGTGAATCTCTTCACCAAACAGATCATACACGCATAACTAGTATAGGTACACGGTAAATACTCATGGCAATCATATCAGAAAAATATGTACGTATATAGTATTTCCTACAAATACCCAAAATATCCTAAATCTCATATTCTTCGTACGTATTCGAAATGAAAAATGGACAGCATGTTCTACATGTCAAACAATATCCTCATCAGCAATCTACCATTCAACGGCATTGAAAGCTTTGAAAATAGGTAATCTAAGCATCTAAAATCCGTACCTTAAACCAGAAATTGCGAAACGGAGTTGATTCAGACGATAAGTCTTCTTCAACGGCTCAATGACAACCTATACCACGAAATAGGTTAGCTACATCATTACTTATGCTATTTGGAACTCTAGAACAGGTTAGGGTTATGATTTCTTACCTAAGAACGGAGCTGGAATCGCCAGAATTGCGATGCAGGTGGATGGCTTTGGCACGTGGAGCAGTAGGGAAGAATCCCAGGAGAAACTCCAACTCTCTCTCACTTTCTCTCTCTTTTCTCTCTTCTCTCTCATAGGGTTTCCCTAAATTCGTATGGGCTAGAAAGCTAAGGGTTTAAGGCCCTTTTATAAGCTCAAACATAACCAAAATAAACTTTAAGTCATGGTATACTTGGGTTATAGCCAAATCGGGTCTTTCCCGATCCAAAAGAGCATTTCTGGAGGTCCCCTGACCAAATGCTGTCGGACTTAAGCTCATGGATATTGGATCCTGATCACATTAAGTTTTCATTCCAATAGTGTTCTCAGATCGCACGTATCGGACCAGTTTCAGTTCAGCGGTCACTGAGACTCGATCGAGGATTCCAAGTATACTGACCTGAGTGAGAAATATTCCCTGATCTGAGGCTGTATTTGGGTCAGATTCTGACCGTCAGAACGCTTAGAAAATGTCACACAAGTGATGCGTGCTAGATTACTTAAATTATATTTAGTTTCTTAAAAATCTTCGTTTTCTCACTCTCTTCACTCCGGACGCAAGGAAATATCTCAGGACATCATCTGGACTTGATTTTCGAGGTGATTGTCAAGTCCAACTAGGCAGTCATATTCGTTTAAGTTCATCGCTATCAGACTTTCGACGTGCGGTCCAGGTCCGATAGGGAGTTTACGTGTGCTCCCGAGAGCAACCGGGTTTAGTGATGGATTCTAGATTTTTAGGCAATGTAGCATTAATGGTTCTACTCATTTTAGATCTTATAGATCATATTTAAAGTGGTTCGAGCTAATTCTACTGATTTTTTAATTTGGTACTTAACCAAATTCTGACCTAATTATGACAGAATAAGTCCCTAGGAAGTTCTACGCCCTTTCCTGACATTTCTAATTAGTATATTATTTTAATTATTTTTTTAGTAGTTCATCATCAATTCTAATTCATCTCCACCAAATTTCATGATATTTCATGTTGTAGAAAAATTCTAAAAATTCCAGAAGCAGCAGCTGTCCAAAACTATGCTTTCTAGATAGTTGTCACAACTAACCATTTTTAACTATACTAAATATTTTATTATATTTTTCACTTATTTTTATATAAAATTAGACTCATTTATCTTCAATCTAGCTTTTGAATCACCTAAATCGGAGTTATAACGAGGGAGATATAATATTTCAAAGTCGAATAAAAATTATAGAAAATGTGACCGAAAACGGGCCAGCTAATGAACTGCGGCCCTGCCAAGCCTGGTAATCGGCGAGGCCTCGCCGAACTGGCGATCCCCTTGCCGCTCGCTGACCTGTTTGGAGTGACTTCATCGTCTGATATTTGAAATGGGCATATTTTAGAACCTGGGATGAGTTATTTGACATGCAATATATGATTTTGGGGTAGGAGAAGCTGATCTATCCAAATAGCCTACTTATTTCATGAGATTCCAAAAGGTTAATGTTTAAAAACCCTTTTTATTTATTTATTTACTATTCATAGTACTTTTTAGTTTAAGTATTGATCAACATCACCTAAACTTTAAGATTTGTGTCCAATATGAAAGCTCCTAGAAAATTTTGAAGGATAAAGTAATAAAAGGTGAGATTTTTGAAGGAAATAGGGATTTGAGACTTTTGGATTGAGTTTTGAGAAGTTAATCAGGTGTTAGGATTGACCCATTGCCTAAGGACGTCTAAATTTAGGTTGACAAAAAATATGAGGTGTTACAATCTACCCCCCTTAAAAATAATTTCTTCCCCGAAATTGGCGAAGGGTAATAAGTAATGATTCTATTATGCCTTTTGCCTAAACTGTACTGATTTCAAGTTTATATGCGTGGTGAGATATATACATCTATAGTAGTCTGGCGCATTTTTGTCTATCCTCCTTAAAAATTCACTCTTTATCTCTCGCTTATACCCTGATGGTTGGCTACAATTGATTTCTTTATCTATTTGGAATCTCAACGATGAGTCCCAACTACTTAGAGTAATATATATACTTTCAGTGGTTGACCAGTACGGAGAGATGGTTGTAGTGGGCTCAATCCTGATACGTTAAACATCTACTTGACCAGGGTAGAAGGCTCATCGTATCCCTTCCTAGTCCTGGTTGATCCTGGTCTTCTGCCCGGTCAAAGCAGTGAGTCCATTGGTAATCTCCCAAGATTGAGAAATGAGTCAAGCCACGAATGCTTCGCCATTGTATATTTTACTAACTCCATATAATCTGATTACTCCAAAGCTTAGGGAATGCCTATCACTGAAAGGTTCAAAATTCCTATTTATAAGGTTAAGCTTTAATAGATCATCCTATCTAGGAGAGTCCTTGTCTGAATCTATGTCCAAGGTAAGGATTAATAAACACTTTAATAGATCATCCTAGGGGGTTTCTAATCATATAGAGTCGGCTAAGGCTTCTATTATGTTCGTATTTAATGAGTAGGTTTATGGATACACTGACCTTTGCTCGCTCCCACTGTTAGGCCTATGATTTAATATGAATGGGTTCAACACTTAAGCCCTAGTTGTTTCCCTATAAAGACTTCACTATTGACATTTTAAGGAAGATTTGGATCCTAATTTAATGACCTAACCTTATGTATAACCTGAATCAACTTCTTCGATCCTGGGCCAGTGGGGAAAGGGCTAACCACGTGTAACACCCCGGATTTTGGCCAATCTGGGATTTGACGTCCTTAGGCAGTGGGTCAACTAAAACACCTAGAGAATCGCTAAGAACCCAATTCCATAGCCAAAGAAACCACTTAGGATTAATTCCTTTAGAAACTAAGCATAAGTTAGCTAGCGCAACGCTAGAGTAGCTGGGAAACAGTCCCTGATCACTTTAAATACGTTCTACAAGACCCAAATCGAGTAGAACCAATGACTCTATAATACTCTAAAACCTTGAATCAAACTCTAAGCAGGTTTGTTCTCTAGACCACTTTGAAACTTTGTATTGGATCTAGACCGCGCGTCGAAAGTCCGATACCTACTATCTTAGACTGTTAGAACCGCCTAGCTGGACTTGACAATCATTTCGAAAATCAAGTCCAACCGACATTCTCAGGCTATTTCATTGAGCCTGGACTGAAGAGAGTAAGAATAGGGACAGATTTGGAATTTAAAATTCAAATCTGGCACACGACTTGACGCGACAGTATTAAGCATTCTGACCGTCAGAATTCAGCCAAATTACACCCTCGGATCAGGAAAAATTTCTATTTCATATCATGAGATTTGCAGACCTGATCTATGTGCGGTGATTGCTGAACTGAAACTGGACCGCCACAGGCGATCTAGAAACCCTGCCGGACTGGAAACTTGATGTATGCTAGATCCAGTATGCATGAGCTTAAGTCCGATTGCGTTCGGCCAGGGGACAACCAGAAATCATTTTTTGGACCGAAACAACCCCAATTTGGATATGCCCTAAGTGAACTTTGTTCCCGAGCCTATTTCGGGCATTTTTAGGCTTATAAAAGGGGTTAAAACCCTCATTCCTCTCTCCCATCCGAATTTGAGAAAAACCTTAGATTGGGAGAGAGAAAAGGTGAGAGTTTGTGAGAGAGATTGGAGGAGAATTCTTTGCCACTTGTGCTACCTGTTGCACGTACTCTAGCAACACACTTCAATCACCTGGCCGGTGATTTCTTCGCATTTTCAGGTAAGAAAATATCCTAGAAGTTGCTGATTTAGTGTTCCCTTGGATTCATAGTGAAGTAGCTGATAGAACTTGTAAATCAGTTTCGTAGTTCGCCGTAGACGAAGCGTATACGCTCCGTTCAAATCACTTCACCTATAAGGGAAAAGGTGCAAATTTTAGACGCTTTGATTGACTGTTTTCAACGCTTTCAATGTCGTTTAATAGTAGATTATCGACTGCAATGCCGTTTGACATGTACAACATGCTGTCCGTTTCCTGTTTCGTAACCAACGAAGAATTTAAGATTTAGGGAATTTTAGTCATTTGTAGGAAGTACTGATTTCATTCATATTTTGCTGATGTGATTGACATGGTTTATTGTCGCATTAGAATGTTAGGAATACGTGCATAGTTAGTTTGGCGAAGAGATTCGCCAAAATGCGCACTTTGAGTCGACATACTATATGTGGACTTAAGTGTGTAGTGTAAGTGTTTGTATAAATGCTTGTATTAGTATGTATTGAATTAAATGGTGTTATGAATTAGTTTGAGATTGATTTCTCAATTAAAATGCTGATGTAAATGATTTCCTACATGTTAGCCATATGTACGATTTCATTATATGTATGAAATGCATGTGCTTGATGATTCACTTAAGTGGTATGTTATAACATGTGCTTGATGATTTCCTTATGATTTAGTTTGAGATTGAATTCTCAATTAATACGTTGATGGAGATGATTTTCTGTTTGTTGGCGATATGCATAATTTCATTATATGTGTGAAATACATGTGTAAGATGATTTACTTAAGTTGTACGTTATAACATGTGTTAACGTGCTCACATGGTTGTATTTCAATTCCAATACTCTTACATGAATTGCTGATGTGGATTCATAATTGCTTGGGATTATACTTAGACCAGGCAGTCGGTAACAGAGAAAATTCGTGGCTAGCTTGTATTTGCCACAGAGGACGCGTCGATGAACGCGAGTCGTGTTTGGAGTTGGCGGCAGTGGTTAGGCCACGCGAAGTGTTTCACGCAATTCATGTTGTTCGACTTGCGATGCGATTGCGCTAGTCGAGCGCGTCAAGTAACCCGACTGGCCGTTGTATGTTCACCCTGCATGAGTCATAACTGCTTGAACCTAGGGTACTGAACTTACCATTGTAAACCCTGTTAACCATGGTACCTTGATCCATAAAGACTCATGAGCCGGGCATGGTGGTATGGGACACCGTGGTCGACCTGTCGGCCTATGCTGGGGCCACAAACCTCCCCGTAGTGACCAGTGAGCACCTAGCCTCGTGAGCAGATTATGGTGGTATGGGACACTATATTCTTGCTGTCGGCCTACACTGATCAGGCGACGAGTCCTTTGTAGTGACCGCGAGCGTATTCTGAGTCTACGGGAGGCGACGACCCTTCTGTAGCAGTAGAGTACAGTAGGCCTGTATCGATAAGGTGATGGGAGAGCAGAGCAACGAGTGTGTGCAACAGCCCTGACAGCCCTTGCAGTGACCTACAAAATATATATCGTATGAGATTACTAGGAGTGACGACCCTAGACAGGATCTGTGTTGGGATTGATATAAGGGAAGTACCTTAGTTTCCCAATCCTGCGGTTTGAATGGACTAATAACAACTCTGAAATCATATCACCATTACATTGCATGTGCCTGAAAGATGTGGAGCACTTGAGGGACGATTGCATGCCGCGGTCGTAAGATGGTGCCGTATGAGGGACATCGTCGGTGAGGGCATACATCACGTCATGTCATATTACATTAACAACAGTATTAGGATTATCTGATTTACTGCTTTACTATTATCGCATGATTGATTTGAGAACATGTTAATCTTTGCTCTCTTATCCCACTGAGTTGATCACTCACTCCCACGTTACAGGATGGTGTTTTCGGACACCCACCAGTCCCTATTGTGATTGCAGATGATGGCGCGGCCTGCGAGGCGGAGCTGGATTTGATGATGATGAGGAGGATTCCTCCTATATGCCTGTTTTGATTGACGGGATTACAGGGAGGTTGATTAGATACCTTGACGCTTGTCATTTTATATTTTTAGAACACTCATGTATATCCTTTTGGTTTACTTTTGGAGTATACATGTATGTATATAACCTGGTAACATATTCACACTCTGGAGACATACAATAGTTTATATATGTTATACATACTATCACAGTCTTCCGCTTGTAAATTTAACCATCTCTGGAGCATGATATGCTGTTTTAGCTTAATCTCACTCATGTTGAATACATTATCACAGACAACATTCAATCATACATATCTATGTTGCATAAATAACATTTTGAAACTCGGGAGTTGGGTTTTTGCTCGACCCCCCGATTTTTGGGATGTTACACTACGCTTCCGCTGCGCAATTCTAATCCAACAGTTGTATTAGCTAATCCAAACTAGATTGGGCTTAATACGTTCTACCCCCCTTAAAACTTAGTTCTACTTAAGGCTCAAGAATCTATATCTTGATCCGTATATCGGAGCAAGGTGTAACTTAGGGCATATCCTTGACATGAAATGGGAAACAACCTCTCACTGCATTGGTCTTCCTTTGTTAATGATGCGTTCTATGACATTGGTACCTATGGAGCCTAATCTCTATTGTGATTGAGCTCAAGGGCAGGTATGAGTTGGTGACAAGATGTCTAATTTTATCCAATAAGGACTCTTACTACGGTCCTGACTTACCCTCTCTAATACCATAATAGGATCTATACATTATTAGTACATAAGGAAGTTTGGACAAAGCAGGTTAACGGGCAAACTATCTCTCTAAATTCATAAGCACAATATGTATGCCAGAATAGTCTACGATTTGGGACCTAATTCCTAACTGTCTATTGCCCACAAAAAAAAATCTCTATTGGCTATATGTCCTTAACATTTCCCAAAGGCAAAGCAATAACTTTTGGTTGTATGTGGTCGGGCCAACACGGAAGAAAAGTTATGTAGTAGGTCTGAGCCGGATACATAGACCTCCTGCCTCGCGATGATAGAAAATTTGTCGTATCAATTCTTAATCCGAGTCGATGCTGATCTTCTGCTTGATCAGAGCATTGGATTTATTGGTAACCACTAGGATTAGGAATTCAGTTCAAACCACGAATACATCGCTTATATACAGTTCCTTTACTCCGCGTTCCCGATTGTAATAAGTCCTTGGGAAGGTAATTCTAGGGGGTGTGTTGGTTTGACCTAATATTAATTTTAAGGAATTTATAAGTTCTCTCCAAGCGTGAATAGTTTCTAATCAAACAACCTTCCTAAGAGTCATTAAAGAAGCCTATAAGTATTATGGGGATTCAACGAAAGAATGAGGTCTCACTTCAACCTAATCAAGCTGACTAACTAAGTTCATGATTCAATTATCTTAGAATATTCATTCTTTTACTTTCCTTAGTATAACTAGTAGCCTAGTCTTATCTTAGGAGTAAAAATTCATCCATACTAGCTAAGGAGGTCATAGGGTTCATGTTATCACTTTATCGGATCCCCTATACTGTCAGATCTTTCTAAATCTAGGAATACCAACTCTAGGTCCAAAACTCTAAGGGCCTGTTTGGCTAGTGGCATTAAGGTGAATTCAATAGCTAGTGTTGCTAATCCCACCTCGGGATTAGGAAACGACATGTTTGGTAGGAGGGTAGGTTGGGATTAAAAAATTAATTTCATAGGCTTTGAAAAATGGGCCTTGTGTTGGAGAGTGTGAGATGGGATTTTCAAATCCCATGATGATGGAATTCTAAGTATAATTTTGAAAGGAAGGTAAAGAGTTATAAAGAATAGTGGTGGATGGGTGTAGAAGACGGAAGCTTGAGTGAATAAAAGTAGGGATATGAGATCATTTTGTATAGTCTCGGTTACGTATGGGATATTCTATGGTAGTTAATCTCACCCGCCGGCGACACTTGGGATGCTAATGTAGTTTCTAGATTCCATCGCTCCCTTCCTAAGTCAGAGTGCGTCAGTGTGCATTGTGTTACCATAACCCAGGTCCGGTTTAATCCAAATAATGCTCTGATACCATCTGTAACACCCCAAAAATTGGGGGTCGGGTAGAAACCCAACTCCCGAGTTCCAAAGCGTCACTTATGCAACATAGATAATGATGAATGCATGTTGTCTGTAGAATGGCATTAAACAAGATTGAGACTAAGCCAAAACAGCATATCATACTCCAGAGACAGTTAAATTAGCAAGCGGAAGAATGTGATAGATATATAAAATATATAAATGATTGTAAGTCTCCAGAGTGTGAACATGTTAGCAGGTTAACTAAATACATGTATACTACAAAATAGAAAGAAAAGAATATACATGAGTGCTCGAAAAATATAAAATGACAAGTGTCATAGCGTCTAATCAACCTCCCTGTAATTCCATCGGTTAGAACCTGCATATAGGAGGGATCCTCCTCCTCATCATCAAGTCCAGCTTTGCTTCGCAAGCATCACCACCATCTAAAACTAAAATAGGGACTGGTTGGTGTGCGCAACACCGTCCCGCAACATGCGAGTGAGTAGCTAACTCAGTGGAATCATAGAGTAAAGATTACCATGTTATCAAATCAATCATGCGATAATGGTAAAGCAAGTAATCAAACATTCCTAAATACTCTGATTAATGCAAGCATGAAATGACATGATAGATGCCCTCACTGACATACTCCCTCATGCGATACCATCTTACGTCCGCGGCATGCTTTCTTTCCTCAGTGCTCCACATCTTTCATGCACATGCTGTCACGCCCTAAACTCGGAAACCGGGCTCACAAAATTCCCGATCGCCGAATCCGACGCCGACAGCCTCCGTAGAACCCCATTCTTGGCTCCTAGCTCCCATTCTCCAGGTTCCGATCCTGGGATGCTACGAGGAGGATTTTCAATGTCAGTTTGATTCGTAATAAGCATAACCAAAGGCATAACCCACAAACAACAACCAAGAACTCCATTACATTTTCACTATGATCAAAAACTTTACAAGTACAATGAGCATAAAGGAAAATACAATGGTAAAGAACAAAAACTCCAAAACGCTCTGCAACGTGCTCCTGCCTCAGCGCTGCTGCGATCCAACATCACCTGCACGCAACGGTCATACATAAGCTTACAGAAAGCTTAGAGGGTGGTGAAAGTGTGTGCGTAAGGTAGTAATATGAACATGCAATGTCGGAGTAATGCGGAATATGAAGATGGGACCATAACATCATGAGCCGTACCAAGGCTATACAATGCAAGACATGAATGGTATCGGCCATCCAAGGCCATGCGATGTGCAATGCAACTCAAGCATATAGGTCCTCATCTATGTCCATACATCAATACAGCTCAAATATGGGATATCACCGGAGTCTAGTACACTCTAAACCAGATTGCCGCCACATCGCGCGAAATAAGGTAAGTGGAAGAGACCACACTATCCGTCTACCAATATCGGGCGCGACTCGTCGATAGCGGACCCATTCCTCGAGCTGGTTAGACTCAGCCTAATATTACCCCCTACTCTCGGGCGGGTAAGGCCGCACCCCCTTTCAACCGACTACGACACAGTGGAGAGCGTAACCGTCTGGTAATCGGCACTCAACGCTCATCTACCTACTCGGTCTAGACGTTGAAGCAACCTCTTGGTACCATAAGGGTTTAAGGACTTTCACCCAGGGATATCTATAGTACCCCATGTAAAATAAAATTTTCAGTATCCAATCCTGCCAACCACGGTGCGTCTGTGGAGGCTACTGCCCTGATGTCACTAGGGCGTACAATACTCATGCCACACAAATGCGAAATGCATGATTCAAGCTATCCAGTCATGCAACAAATCCTGCGCATATCGTGCGCTCATGTAGGGCAATACTGCCTAACCAGGAGCCCATAAACAACCTGCCCGAAGGCATATACTATGATCAGTCAATCCTCATATCAAGCATACATATGATGCATATGATCATGGGTCATGAAACTATACTAAACATGTAAATGAGTGATGAACCATTCTTGCGACGCAGATGGGCCTAGACGGCGAAACACAGCAAGTACGGCCCAGTAATGGGCCCTAAGGAGAGTCGTAATGTGGACATTCAACCAACATTACACTAGCAATGTGGACGTCAAACCAACATTGCCCCCAAGGCACGATCGCCGTAAACATTGCTAGTTAGTCTGTATGGGAATTACATATTGCAATGGACCGTAGGTTCTTCCCATTGGGCCTTACATGTATATCAAATGGGTCATATCTTATGGGCCTTTTATTTATCAGATGGGCCACATAAATGGGTCACACCAATGGGTCTAATGTGCATTGCAATGGGTCAAACCCGTGGGCCTAGGATTGCATCAAATGAGCTTAGTCTCATGAGTCTAATAGGTGACCAATGGGTCACACCAATTGGGTCCCACATGTAGATCAAGTGGGCCTCAACCCATAGACCTAACATGAGTCAAATGGGCCTAAACCCCTAGGCCTTAATCAAATAAAATGGGCCTAACTCATGGGTCTCAAATAAGTCCAATGGGCCTAATCCCATGGACCCTTTTTATAATCAAATGGGTTTAGTCCCATGGGCCTTACAATATATCAAATGGCCTAGTCTCATGGCCTTAGAACATAACAATTGGGCCTAAACCCATAGGCCTTAAATATCAAGTGAGCCTAAGCCCATAGGCTTTACATATCAAGTGGGCCCAAGTTCATAGGCCTTAAATGAATCAAATGGGCCTAGCCCATAAGCATTTCATAAATCAAATGGGCCTAGCCCATAGACCATTTACAATTAAAGGGGCTTAACCCATACATGAGGGGCCCACCCAACAAACAGTTCAGGCCTAAAACGATCCCACCAAGTGGATGGACGGTCTGGATGTAATCACCTGCATCAAGGTGGGTCCCACTGTCGCTGGATAATGCGGATGGCACATGTATCAAGGAGGGCTCCACCGTCCAGCACGCATCAAGGACTCCATCGTCCGCTGGACGGTGGAGGCATTACAGTGACAAGGTGGGCGCCACCGTCCACTGGACGGTGGGCTACAACACATACAATATTGTGGGTCCCATGCGGGGCCCACTGTGATGTTTAGATGACATCCAACCCATTCATAAGGTCACTCGGACCTGGATGAAGGGAAAACATAAATTTCAGCTTGATCCAACACCTCAGTGGGCCCCAAACAGATTTCAATGGTTTATTTCAATTCCACTATTTCATGTGGTGTGGGCCACCTGAGTCTTGGATCGTGCCGAAACTTGGAGGGGACCCACCTGAGAAGGGGGCCCACCTCATGAACAGATTGGATGGCAAACGAACATTACAGTGGGGCCCACGGCTGGAGCCGTGGGTCCCAGCTGGACACCCGCCCAGCGCTGACGCTGCACGCAACAGCGTGCAGCACTGCACGTTGTCAGGGAGGGGGGCAGGGACCCTTGCAAAAATCTGGAAAACCCGATTTTTCTGGGGTTTTTGACGTGTGGGGTCCGCATCACACAAATCCATTCCACTCATTAGCTTCCCCGGCTCAAGACCAATCCAATGAGTCCACTATTGGGCATATCTAGGTTTGTAGAAAAATAAAAATTTAATTTAAACGATGAGTGTCACTGTTTTGAGTGGTAAGGCCCGCCCAATGAACGGATTGACTTCATCTCTTAGCTCAACGCCTAAAATGTTATGGGAAAGAGGGTGGGCGGCTTGGATTACACTCATACGCCAAGGTGGGGCCTACACAAGGAGACCACCCCAAACACTTCTCATTTCCCCCTTCTTCTTTTTTTTTTTTTTTTGCTTTGTGCACAGGGACGTCCAGCATCCCAGACGCTGGACGGTGGCCTCTTTAAATAACTATGGTGGGCCTGATTAGGTGGGCCACCACATGGAAAACAGTGTGGATATTTCACACATAAAGTGGGCTACATTGATGATTTGCATAAAAATAAAATAAAATAAAATAAAAATAAAATAAAATAAAAGAAATAAAAGAGAGAGAGAGACATGGAGAGTGGGACACGCCTTATGATGGAGGGACCCCGACATTATGGGCCCTCCCTCACATGAAATCATACATCAAGTGGGTCATTTTGCACATGTGACCATCAAAACTGAAGATCAACGGTGGGGATCCTTTCCCCACCAATATGGATGGTCTAGATGACCTTTCTAAAGAAAATAAACATCATGATGGGGTCCATGGAGAATGGCCCCATCATGGAATGATCATGATGATCCAAGTAGGCCATCGGCCTCATTTTAGGGTCCCAAGTGAGATCCACACCATTGATCGGTGGGTCTCACTTGGCCCATCATAAAAATGAGAAAAAACTACCCTATAGAGGCACCCACCATCCGATCTTCTTGCTCCTAGGAGTTCCTTGGCACCTTAGCTTAGTTTTCAATGGTTAAGATGAGGAATGGAGGGTTGAGATGGAAGATCTTGGGATAGGAAAGGTGGGCCACTTGGAGCTTAGGGGAGTTTGGAAAACTCCATACGTATGGGGCTTGAAATTTTTAAAATGAGAAAGAGAGAAAGAGAGAGAGTTGTAAAGGGAGAGAGAGAGAGAGAGAGAGAGAGTGATGGATGGATGAATGATGGGGGTGTAAGAAATCTTAGACTTTTGAGGCTTTTGTGTAAGAGAGGTATGGGTGGTGAAGACTTTTGTGGCTTTTTGTGTAAGAGAGGTATGATTTTGGGAGACTTTTGTGGTTGCTTGAAAAAAATGGAATAAAGTGATGTGTACTTGACATGTGATGGCTTGATGGATTGATTGATTAATGGGATTGATGTGATTGATGTGACACAGCGTAGAGATTTCCTTAGATTTTGCAACGCGCGGTGTTTTCTCGCACCGAACGTTGGCCCACATCTCTTGACCAGGGTATCCCTCGGCGCGCGAGTCGCGGCATCGAAACCGCAACGACGGCGCGGTCGCTATGGTATTGGTCTCGGGTTGAGTCGATTCGGATTGTCGGTATATGATACAGGGTCGTGCGTCGATATCGGTTAAGGGTCGAAGGTTGCCGGAATTTGACCGGTAAGACCGCGGAAGTCTACGGAAAGGTACGGACCAAGATACGGGTCTTACACATGCAGTGCGATATGAATATGATTACCGAGTTGTTATTAGTCCTTTTCATATAGCAGGATTGGAAAACTAGGGTACTTCCCTTATATCATTCCCAACAAGGATCCTATCTAGGGTCGTCACTCCTAGTAGTCTCATACGATGATATATTTCTAGGTCATTGTAAGGGCTGTCAGGGCTGTTGCACGCACTCGTTACTCCGCTCCCTCATCACCTTATCAATACAGGCCTAGTTGTACTCTTGTTGCTACGGAAGGGTCGTCGCCTCACGTAGACTCAGAGTACGCTCGAGGTCATTACAAAGGGCTGCCAGGGCTGTTGCTCGCACTCGTTGCACCGCTCCCCCATCACCTTTTCAATGTAGGCCGACAGCAAGAATATAGTGTCCCATACCACCATAATCTGTTCACGAGTCTAGGTTGCTCACTGGTCACTATGGGGAGGTTTATGGCCCCAGTGTAGGCCGACAGCTCGACCACGGTGTCCCATACCACCATGCCTAGGTCATGAGTCTTAGTGGATCAAGGTACCACGGTTATCAGGGTTTTCTCTGGTAAGTTCAGTACCCTAGGTTTAGGCAGTTATGATGAACACAAGGTGAACATACAACGGTCAATATGTGCATTAGGGCGAATCTCTTCGCCAAACAGATCATACACGCATAACTAGTGTAGGTACATGGTAAATACTCATGGAAATCATATCAGCAAAATACGTATGTATACAGTATTTCCTACAAATACCTAAAATACCCTAAATCTCATATTCTTCGTACGCATTTGAAATGAAAAATGGACAGCATGTTCTACATGTCAAACACCATCCTCATCAGCAATTTACCATTAAACGGCATTGAAAGCTTTGAAAATAGGTAATCTAAGCATCTAAAATCCACACCTTAAACTAGAAAATTTGAAACGGAGTTGATTCAGACGATAAGTCTTCGTCAACGGCTCAACGACAAGCTATACCACGAAATAGGTTAGCTACATCATCACTTATGTTATTTGGAACTATAGAATAGATTAGGGTTATGATTTCTTACCTAAGAATGGAGCTGGAATCGCCAGAATCGCGATGCAGGTGGATGGCTTTGGCACGTGGAGCAGCAGGGAAGAATTCCATGAGAAACTCCAACTCTCTCTCACTTTCTCTCTCTTTTATCTCTTCTCTCTCCTAGGGTTTTCCCAAATTCATATGGGTTAGAAAGCTAAGGGTTTAAGGCCCTTTTATAAGCCCAAACATAACCAAAACAGACTTTAAGTCAAGGTATACTTAGGTTATAGCCAAATCGGGTCTTTCCCGATCCAAAAGAGATTCTGGAGGTCCCCTGACCAAATGTTATTGGACTTAAGCTCATGGATATTGGATCCTGATCATATTAAGTTTTCGTTCCGATAGTGTTCCCAGATCGCACGTGGCAGACCAGTTTCAGTTCAGTGGTCACTGAGACTCGATCGAGGATTCCAAATATACTGACCTGAGTGGGAAATATTCCCTGATCCGAGGGTATATTTGGGTCAGATTTTGACGGTCAGAACGCTTAGAAAATGTTGTACAAGTGATGCGTGCCAGATTACTTAAATTATATTTAATTTCTTAAAAATCTTCATTTTCTCACTCTCTTCACTCCGGACGCAAGGAAATCGTCTCAGGACATCATCTGGACTTGATTTTTGAGGTGATTTTTAAGTCCAACTAGGCAGTCATATTCGTCTAAGTTCATCGCTATCGGACTTTTGACGTGCGGTCCAGGTCCGATACGGAGTTTACGTGTGCTCCCGAGAGCAACCGGGTTTAGTGATGGATTCTAGATTTTTAGGCAATGTAGCATTAATGGTTCTACTCATTTTAAATCTTATAGATCATATTTAAAGTGGTTCGAGCCAATTCTACTGATTATTTAGTTTAGTACTTAACCAAATTCTGACCTAATTATGACAGAATAAGTCCCTAGGAAGTTCTACGCCCTTTCCTGACATTTCTAATTAGTATATTATTTTAATTATTTTTTTAGTAGTTCATCATCAAGTCTAATTCATGTCCACCAAATTTCATGATATTTTAGGTTGTAAAAAAATTCTAAAAATTCTAGAAGCAGCAGCTGTCCAAAACTATGCTTTCTAAAAATTTATCACAACTACCCATTTTAAACTATACTAAATATTTTTATTATATTTTTTAATTATTTTTTTATAAAACTAGACTCATTTATCTTCAATCTGGCTTTTGAATCACCTAAATCGGAGTTATAACGAGGGAGATATAATTTTTTAAAGTTGAACCAAAATCACAGAAAATGTGACCGAAAACGGGCCAGCTGATGAACTGCGGCCCGGCCAAGCCTGGTAATCGGCGAGGCCTCACTGAACCAGTGATCCCATCGCCTCTCCCTGACTTATTTGGGGTGATTTCACCGTCTGATATTTGAAATGGGCGTATTTTAGAACCTAGGATGAGCTATTTAACATCCAATATATGATTTTGGGGTAGGAGAAGCTGATCTATCCAAATAGCCCATGTATTTCATGAGATTCCAAAAGGTTAATGGTTAAAAACCCTTTTTATTTATTTATTTACTATTCATAGTACTTTTTAGTTTAAGTATTGATCAACATCACCCAAATTTTAAGATTTGTATCTAATATGAAAGCTCTTAGAAAATTTTGAAGGATAAAGTAGTGAAAGGTGAGATTTTTGAAGGAAATAGGGATTTGAGACTTTTAGATTGAGTTTTGAGAAGTTAATCAGGTGTTAGGATTAACCCATTGCCTAAGGACGTCTAAATCTAGGTTGAAAAAAAATTCGGGGTGTTACAACGCCCCAAAGTCGAGACCAAGTGGATACATGAGCGTCCAAGTGCTGAGTACCATGAGGCTGCATCTCCCACTGTGTCGTTGTTGGTTGGGAGGGGGTGTGTCCTTACCTGCCTAAGGGAGTAGGCATAGCTAAGCTGAGTCTGACCAGATCCAAAATGGGTTTACTATTGACGAGCCGGGTAGGCACTAGTATACTACTGACAGGTGAGTAGCGAGGTCTTTTTCACTCGCTGAGCTACGTGGCATATAGGGGCGG
Source organism: Magnolia kwangsiensis (assembly GCA_037074715.1). Lineage (NCBI taxonomy): Eukaryota > Viridiplantae > Streptophyta > Magnoliopsida > Magnoliales > Magnoliaceae > Magnolia > Magnolia kwangsiensis. The sequence continues at coordinate 97,997,951 of CM073572.1, read as the reverse complement.
TAGCCATTTTTGAGTGTACTAGACCTCAGTGATGATCCCAAAGATGTACAATACTGATATGTGTACTTATTGAGTAGGAGTTACATACTCATTCATTCATTCATTCACTCACTATCTACTCGGCTAGTGGTGCGCAACTATTTGTTACGTGTACCTTCATAATGGCCAGGATTTCAGTTGGGGCACGTGACTAACCTGAGATCAGGAGTTTACCACATTGAGTCTAACAATCCAAATTTAGATATGGGACTGGTTTGGATAGAAGTCCCTTGTGGTGGACCCCATAGCTTGTGATACTACATACTATCATCCTGACTTCACACTTCAGCTTGGTCATTTCATTCTCATCGCATATTACATTACATCTACAGGCATATGAGATTTTGGGTTACTATGTTTCTGCACTTATATGGCTTAGACAGACTTATCAGGATTTACATATTGCATTGTATCCTCAGTATATGATATTTGACTCTTTATGACTCTTCATTTGCATAGCTGATTTATATTGCATACTCTGATATTGTATGATTTATAAACTTGCAGTATTTACGCTTACTTTGATATCATATGATTCATGATCTTGCCAGTAATTCCAATATTGTATGATTAAGGCATTGTATTAAATACTTGGTACTTACACTTACACCACCGTCTAAGCTTTTTATAAGCTTATGCATGATATATACATTCAGGTGGCATTAGGTTGCAGCGGCGTCAAGCTTGGAACATGCAGCTGACTTCTAGAGCTTTGATTTTTAATATATGTATTTCCCTTTCACCATTGTATTCAAATGTTTATATTAGTGGATATGTGATGATGATGTTGCCTTCATGATTTGGGTAAACTTGTGGTTATGCTTCTTATGAGAAATATGTATATTGGAAAATCCTCCTTGTAGGTTCTCAGGATCAGAATCTGGCGTATGCGCGCTGGGAGCCAACAATGGGGTACTATGGAGGCTGTCGGCACCGGATTCGGCAATCGAAAATTTGTGCCCGATTTTCAAGTTTGGGGCATGACAGGGCCCACCATAAAATACCTGAATATATATATATATATATATATATATATATATATATATAAGTATCATATATATATATATATATATATTATAATGTTATATTAATATCTGATCTAGTGTCCCACCCTGGATGGGCAACCTAGATATAAAACATATACATCATGTGGGGCCCCCTTTGGAAGGTGAGGATTAGCACATACATCAATACAAGGCCCTATGGCCTCTGGACAGCATTGACGAAACACATGCATCATGGAGGGCAGCACCACTACGCCATTCAAACACTCCAACACCGTCCAGATGATCTAGACAGTGTGGATGGAACAAATACATCACGGTGGGTCTCACAACACCTATCGGACGGTGTCCAGCACCATCCAAAGCATTGGACGGTGTGGATGGAAGACATACATCACGGTGTGGTCCCATGTCCCTTGCTGGACGATGTAGGTGCCACACGTGCAGAGGGTGGGGTCCATGAATGGACGATATAGATAAAATAAATGCACCACACATGGGTGGCTCACAAAGCTTTGGATCAAGTTGTTATTTATGTTATCCTTCATCTAGGCACGTTGGACGTCCAACGGACGGACGACCTGGATGAAATGCATATGGAAGGTGGGTCCCATAAATGTGTGGGCCACATATGCCATCAAGGTGGGCCCACATTTCTCATCAAGCGGATATTTGTATTTTCCTTCATCTAGATCTATCCGAGCGGACAAGCAGTGGCTTGTCCACTGAACGCCAGTGAGGTGGGCCCCACGCATGGGATGACATGGATCATACATCACAGCAGGGTCCACAACACATGAGAAAGAGAGAGAAAGAGGGAGAGAGAGAGTCGTGAGAAGGAGAGGGACCCCACCACTATGGGCCCTCCCTATAGAATGCATACATCAAGATGGTCCCACCACATGTGGGCCCTAATTAAAAAAATGAGATCAAATAATATAAACACCCACCTTTGATCTCCTCTTCTTTCTTCTGCCTATAGCTTGTAAAGCTCCAAGGGAATGATTTCAACGGTCGAGATGATCCTAGGATGGTGGAGATAGGAGGTAGGAAGTTGGGCCACACTAACTTCTCTCATGGAAGCTTGGACGTGGGTTGCTTGGAGAATGAGGGAGAGAGAGATGAGAGAGAGAGAGAGGTTGTAAGAGAGAGAGAGATGGGTGAGTGATGAGTGTACTTAGTTGTAAGAGAGAGTTGACTTTGGGGAGGTTAGTTGTACTGGGGGATGAGTGTTGTACTTTGACTAGTGATGTGATTGATTTGGCATGTTTCTCTTGGGCTTACAAATGTACAGCGGGCCCACATCTCCTGGCCTGGGTATCGCTTCAGCGCATAACACACAGCCACGGCATGGTCACTAGGGTACAAGTCTCGAGTTGAGCCAACTCTAGAATACATGATACAACTCAAGATCATGCGCAACTGTTATTTACGCGTCGCGAGTTGCCAAAATTCAACCAGGAGGACCGTAGAAGCCTACGGAACGGTATGGGCTAGGATACGGGTCTCACAATGAGGCCCACCATATGATGTATGTGTTTTCAGCCACACTGTCCATCTTATTTGAGGGGTGGGGCCCACCTAGATGTATGTATTTTGTATTCACACCATCCATTCACGTGGCCCACACGTGATGTACATGTTTTATCCAAGTTGTCCATTTGATGGGCCCATTTGGAATGAGCAGGGCCCACCCCATTGAGATGTATTTGAGGGCCAGGTAAGAGGCCCACTATTGTATAGGAGGCCCATTATGTATTTGTGAGGCCCACTGATGTGTGTGAGGCCCACCTATTGTATATGAGGCCTAAGTGATGTATTTATGCCCATTGTGGTGTGTTTGTGGCCCATTTGGTGAGGCCTATAGTGATGTATATATGGCCCATGAGTGAGGCCCGATGTTTTATATATGAGGCCCATAGGATGAGGCCCGATGTGTTGTATATGAAGCCCATGTGATGCAGCCCATTATGATGTATATGATGCCCATGTGATGCGGCCCACTTAATGTATATGAAGCCCATGTAATACGGCCCATTGTGATATGTGAGGCCATGGGCCCACTATATGTTTAGCCCTATGAGGGCCACTCCTTGGGAGCAATGTTGGTTAAATGTCCACATTGATGGACAATGATGGTTAAATGTCCACATTATGACCTTCTCTTAAGCCCTTTGTTAGGCTTATTATCGATATTGATTATCAGTGCCAATTAACAATCCTGTATCGGTGCCAATTATTAATGCTGATTATTAGTGGCAATTATCGAGGCCGATGCTGGTCATCGATGCTAATTAGTGATGTTGATTATCAATACCGATTATCGATACCGATTATGAGTATGTGACGGCATAACATCATGATGCATGCCCATACGCATCATCTGCATGCTTGATATGAGATGTGGTTGATCATTGCATATATCATTGGGCAAGTTATTATGGGACTCCCTGATAGATGAAGTTATCCCCACATGAGCGCACGGTATGCACAGGTTTGATGTATGACTAGATGGTATGACTCATGCATCTCGCATTTACGTGACATGATCACTTGGCGCCCTAGCAATATCATGGCTCTAGTCTCCACAAGTTCATCATGGATGGCTAGATGGGATCTCAAAAATATTTGGTTCTAGTACTATGGGCACATAGGATGTCCTTGGGTGAGTCCCAGAATCCTCTAGTACAGGAGGAGACTCTAACGTATAGATCGAGTGGATACATGAGCTCCTAGGTACCGAATACCAGTAGGCGACGTCTCTCATTGTGTCATGGTCGGTTGGAAGGCGGTGTGGCCTTATCCGCCCAAGTTAGGTTGCTATAAGCTAGGCTGAGTTTGACCAGCTCATAAATGGGCCTGCTATTGACGAGTCGGGTAAGTATTGGCAAACTGCTAGTTGGGTGGATAGTGAGGTCTCTTCCACCTAATGGGCTGTGTGGATAGGGAGGCGACAGTCAATATGAAGTGTACTAGACCTCAGTGATATCCCAAAGATGAGTTATACTGATATGTGGACTTATTGAGGAGGAGTTGTATACTCAGCATTTTACTCATTCATTCACTATCCACTCGGGCTGGTGGTGCACAATAATTGTTATGCGTACCTTCGCAATGGCCAGAATTTTAGTTGGGGCACCCAACCAACCTGAGATTAGGAGGTTACCACATTGAGTATAACTATCTAAATTTAGGTATGAGACTAGTTTGGATAGAAGTCCCTTGTAATGGACCCCGCAGCTTGCTATACTACGTACTATAATCCCGACTTCACACTCCAGCTTGGTCATTTCCTTCGCACTACATATTGTATTACATCTGTGACATATGACATTTTAAGTTGCTATGTTTCTGCATTTATATGATCTAGATATGGTTGACGGTATTCGTGGACTCATCAGGATTTGCATATTGCATTGCTTCTTTAGTATGTGATACTTGGCTTACTAGTCTCCGCATTGCATAACTGATCTACATTGCTTCCTTAGTATATGTTATTGGCTTATTATGTTTTTGCATCGCATAGCCTAGATAAGGATGATGGTATTTATGCACTTACCGACATTTTTTTATATTGCTCTAATATTGCATACTTGACACTTGTGCACACACTTACACCACCCTCTAAGCTTTCTATAAGCTTATGCATGATAGATGCATGTAGGTGGCGCTAGGTTGCAGCAACATTAAGCTTGGAGCATGCAACTATCTTCTAGAGCTTTAATTATCAATATATATATATATATATTTCCCTTTCAGCACTATATTCAAATGTTTATATTAGTGGATATGTGATGATGATGTTGCTTTTGTGATTTGGGTAAACCAGCGGTTATGCTTCTTACGAGATAAATGTATGTTGAAAAATTCTCGTTGTAGGATCCCAGGATCAGAATCTGGCGTATGTGTAGTGGGAGCCAAGAATGGGGTACTACAGAGGCTGTTGGCACCGGATTTGGCGATCAAAAATTTTGTAAGCCCAATTTATGAGTTTGGGGTGTGACACTGGGTGCGACTCATGAGATTGAAAGGAAGATGCAAAAATCAGTCGCATTAAAAAGTCTTGAATGGACAACAAGGTGTGAAATTTCGGGATTTTTGTTTATTCTAGTAGTGTGGCCTATATGATTTTTTATTTTTATTTTTTAAATTTAGTTTATATCTTACATGTATAGAGAACTCTGCGAGGCACACCATAGATGTATGTGTCTTATTCACTTCGTTCATCCACTATTCAAGATCATTTTAGGACAAGAGCCCAAAATTGAAGCTTATCCAAAGCTCAAGTAAACCACACAACAGGAAAGGTGGGGATAATGACTTCAAATGTTGAAACCTTCCTAAGGCCCACAGTGATATTTATTTGTCATCCAACCTATTCATGAGGTCACACAATGCAAATATCAGCTTGATCCAAAACTTATGTGATCACTTAGAAGTTTTTAATGGTGTTTACACCTATTTTTTATGCTCTGATGTAGTCCAATAGAAAACTACTGCATGGTGACACTGTGTTTGGCACACATGGAAAATATACTCATGCCTAAAAGGATCTTCGGTTGATTATCCTTTGGTACTACCTATTCTATTATTAATGCAATGGCGCAGACCCTTACGCATGTCTTTAAAGGGATGAATCGTCAGATCCTATGTGGCCATGATCAACTTACCCATTTATGAGGCAATGTATCCGGTATCTTTATAAAAGATCTACTAAGAGAACAAATCTATCATGAATCTGGTGATGATATTCTCGATGGAGCCATCTCTTATAGTCCTTCCAAAATGGAAGATCTTCCTAGAGACATTCGAAGAGATAGCAGCAATTGAGAAGGCTTTGAATATCAGGAGATCAAACTTATGTCTAGGTCAAAACAGTTATGGTTTGGTCCTAAGTCGGGAGAGACAATCTCATCAGCTAATCCCAAGTTGTCCATTGGTTGAAATAAAAGATTGGGAGAGCTAGATGAGAAGGCAAGTTTGCAAGATGATAAAGTATCAGACAGATTCAATCAGCTTAATAATGCGAATATCGAAAGATACAGAGAGATCACTCTGATAACTTTAGGGTTGAACTTCGATTAGGATCAAGATTTTGAGAGATAAGTATGTGATGAATCATGTCTAACTATCCTTTCCAACCCTCTAAATCATCCCATAATAAATGGTGAAAATGTTGTAGGAGGTTTGACTCAGATCATCGAAAACCTTAAAGTGGACAAGGTGGACCATCACCAGAGGCAGTAAGTGGCCAAGATTGATTCAGGTTTGACCCTTGACTTGATTGTCTTAATTAGAGAAATCTTGACATATACATGTCTGATCTTTAATGGGCCAAGAACGTCTTTGTGATAGATAAACTGCGAGAAGGAGATCTGAGAAGCTAGTGATTTTGGATCCAACTAGAGTCCTTTTTCTCAATCTAGGTCATCAATCCAAAGAAATCAAGGAGATTCCCATATCCAGAACTGGGATGTGAGCAGTAGAATACAGAAGCAATAAGGAAACCTCAAGAGGGGTTTCACCCCATCAATAAGCTATAAAAGGAGCACACAAAGAAAAGCTTAGGACCCCACACTAAACACATTTATTTACCTTTCATTTATTTTCCTTACTTTAGCTTAACATATGTAGTTATTGCATAGCATTTTCCGTTATAGTAACTTAAGATAATGAGTAAATATCTTCCATATTAAGTTATAAGATTATGTCCAATTGAGTTTTGATTCAGTTGTTTATACCAACCCGATCATATCCTGATAATCACCTGCTTTGATTGTTTGTTCTATTAGACAAGTCAGGTATTTATCTTAGTTTAGTTTTCTTTCATTTATTTATTTGGTTTATTATTATTTTATCAATTGTAATGATTGACTACACTTTTTAATATCAATAAATTGGACATTTATTTGGACCGATTCAATTTATGTTTACTTGAGAGGCATAAAAACCTAAAGAAAGGTGAAAGAAATAATCTTTAAGGATGTAGACTCATATTTATCATCACAAGGCAAAAAAGAATTCATTTGAAAGATCTAATCGCTACCCTTTTGCAAATCGCACTAACTGGTGGTTGAGAGGATAAGTAGATTGCAGTCTCCAATCTGTCCATTTCAACGAGAGGAACACCAACAATTCAATCAAAACCTCTGAGTTGAGCAAACACTAACACACATGTGCATCTTAATTTGTAACGTCTTGGAAAAATCTGTACAAAGGCCTGAGTACCACCTCAGCCAGATATGCCTAAGGACCATATCCTGTCGTAATTAAGGTGAAATTTAGTTTAAGTATTAAACTAAATAATCAGTAGATTTAACTTGAACCACCATTTCCACAAATGGCAAGACTCAAAACCATTAATACCATTGATTCAACGTCCCTTAAACACTTAGGAGAAATCCCATGAGCCTGTGGCTCTTGGGAGTACATTGAAACCCCATATCGGACCTAGACCGTAAGTCGAAAATCTAATGACCGCGAAACTATAGGATTATGTCCATCCTACTAGTCTTGACAACCATCGTGCGAATCGAGCCCAGATAGTATCCAGAAATGCACAACTTAAGCCCTGAGTAAAGTGTGTGAGAAGCACGAATATCTTTTGTAATGTCTCGAAAAAATCCATGCAAAGAGTTGAGTATCACCTCAGGCAGAAATCATCATGCGAATTAGATGAAAATTAATTAAGTACTAAATAGAATTAACCAGTGAATTAGCTTAAATAACTTTCTATATGAACTGCATGACCTAAAACCATTAGAATCGCTAACCCAACATTACCTAAAAATGTAAGATCAATCTCAAACCCCAGTTGCTCTCGGGAGCACATTGAAACTCCGTATCGGACTTGAACCACGTGTCGAAAGTTCGATTACCACAAAACTATATGGTTATGACTACCTTACTGGGCTTGATAACCATCGTGGGAATCAAATCTAAATAATATCTAGAAATGTACAACTTGAGCCTGGAGCAAAGTGTGTGAGAAACTTGAATATCTTTAGAAAATGAACCCAAATTTAACTGAATTGGGCCATTTACTTGTAGGCCAAATTTAGGTTTCAGACCGTCAAATTCTGACCCAACTAACCCCTTAGATCAGGAAAATTTCCCTACACATGTAGTGCACTTGTGGCCTTGATCGAGTGACGATGACCGTTGAACTGAAACTAGTCCTCCGCAGTCAATCCATTAATCTAATCGGACCAAAACTTTAACCTGGCATAGATCCATTGCCAAGAAACTTTCTTTAGACCAAAGGTGAGTAATGGACCTCCAGATGAGCTCCGTTGGCCTAAAATAGATGACTTTTGGCTATAACCTAAGTATACCATGGCACTAGGGCCATTGACATCAGTTCTGGGCCTATATAAGGGCCTTAACCCATCCCTCTCTCATTCCATACGAATTTCCTAAACCTTAGGAGAGAGAAGAGAGGAAAGAGAAGGAGAAGGTGAGGAGAAGAGAGAGAGAGTTGTGGTTTTTTTGCTGGGATTCATTCCTGCTACTCTAAGTGTTGAATCCCCTCTTCCGTGTCGTTATACCAGTGATTTTGACTCCATTTTTAGGTAAGGAATCTTAACCCTAATTTGTTTTAGGTTTCCAAATGGGTGGATTAGTGAAATAGCTAACCTATTTCATATTATAGGTAGCTGTTGTGCCGTAAACAAAGGTGTAGTGTACGAACTAAGTTCATAATCAGTGTATTAATGAAAGGTGTGAACTATAAATGTTTAAGTTATGATTTTCAAGGCTTTCAATGTCAGTTAATGATTTTTGACTGATTTGATTGTTGTCACATGTGCCTAGATGCGATATTTTCCATATATTGCACATATATATAAACTATGTCGATTTTAATGTATTCCATATATTTGTTTAAATGTTTGAATGAATATAAAATTATGATTTGTGCTTGCCATGACTATGGATTGAGAATACATGATTGTTGTATGTGTGACAACTCCTTTCTGAAAGAATTTTCTATAGTATATGTTATAACAAGTTTATTACATGAATATTGATAGGTGTAGTCTAAATTGTTGATAAAATGCCTGAATGAGAAAATACTTGTTGAAATGTATTTAATGAGGGTATTGAGATAGGATTCTCAATTACCTTATCTATGGTTATAGTTTTCTTCATTAATCTATCTCGTTACTATGAGATTTATGGATGAAATTTCTATATATGATAACATGTACTCTATGTGTTTGTTAAAATGCTCAAATGAGATTTATATTTGAATTGATTGTCACATGTTGTTTTAACTATCACATATGAATGCCTATTGTATTTAAGTATGATTTGGGACTAGTACATAGTCCAGGTGATCGATAATGGTTTACGATCAGTGGCTGAACTGGTTTCTCCATAATGGATACGTTCGATGAATCTGAGTTGTACGGTGATTATCGACAATGGTTAGGCATGAGAAGTGTGTATGTGCTCCATGTCAATTAATTTAACATGTGCTCGTACCAGTCGAGCTTGTCAAGCAACCCGATTGGCCTAATGTATGGATGCTACTACTTGAATCTAAGGTACCACTTAGCAGTGAAAAGCCCGTTTAATCTTGGTACCACGATCCTCTAAGACTCATGAGCTGGACATGGTGGTATGGGACACCACAGTCAAGCTGTCAGCCAACGCTGGGGTTACGAGCCTCCCCGTAGTGTCCATTAAGTAAACCAAACTCGTGAGCTTAATATGGTGGTATAGGACACTGTATTCGAGCTGTCAACCTACGCTACGGTGACGAGCCTTTTTCGTAGTGACCTCGAGTATAAACTAGGCCTATGCCGAGGGACGAGCCTCTTGTAGTGACCTAAACTTACTTGTCCACTATTTTTAAATCAGGGGTAACGTTGCTTTATAACTTGCCTATCGTATGATTAACTAGGATTTATGACCCTAGATGGATCATTGTTTGGGTACATAATATTGTAACACCCTGAATTTTTACCAACCTGGGGTTAGACATCCTTAGGCAACGGGTCAACCATAACACCTTGGTAACCTCTCTGAAACAAATTCCAAAGCCGAAGGAACCATTTAGAACCAAATTCTTTAGAAATTTAACGTGAATTAGCTAGCACTACACTAGACTGCCTGCAAAATTATCACCAACCACTTTAAATACGATCTGTAAGACCTAAAACCTATAGAATCATTGACGCTACCTTACCTTGAAATCTAGGATCAAACTCTAAACCTGTTTGCTCTCAGGAACCCTTTGAAACTTTGTATTGGATTTAGACCGCGCGTCGAAAGTCTGATATTCGCAATCTTAGACCATTATGACCGCTTTGTTGGACTTGACAACCATTTCAAAAATCAAGCCCAACTGATGTCCCGACACCATTTTACTGAGTTCGGAGTGAAGAGAGTAAAAAAAAATAAAGATTTAGAAAAATAATTCAAAATCTGGCACGTGTCGTTGCGTGTTATTTTTAAGCGTTCTGACCATCAGAATTCAGCTAAATTTCACCCTCGGATCAGGAAAAATTTCTCCTTCATATCATAGCACTGGTGGCCCTGATCGAGTTGCGGTGATCGCTAAACTGAAACTGGCCCGCCACGTGCGATTTGGGAACACTGTCGGACTGAAAACTTAATGTGATCAGGACCGTATTCAGTCAGGGGACCTCCAGAAACGTCCTTTTAGATCGAAAAAGACCCCATTTGGTTATAACCCAAGTATACCTTGGTCCTAAGTCTATATAGGTGAGTTTTTAGCCTATATAAGGAGCTTAAATCCTTAGCCTTCTAACCCATACGAATTTGGGGAAAATCCTAGGAGAGAGGAGAGAAAAGAAAGAGAAAGTGAGGGAGAAGTTGGAGCTTTCTCCTTGGATTCTTCCCTGCTGCTCCACGTGCCAAACCCTTCCACCCGCATCGCTGTTCTGGTGATTCCAACATATTTCTTGGTAAGAAAACCTTAACCTCTACCTATTTTAGGGATTTTAGAGATACAATTAGCGAAGTAGCTGATTCATCTTGTGATATAGGTCGTCATATCACCGTTAACAGTGCGTAGACTTTCTATTCCAATCAATACGCGTCTACGGCGAAAGGTGAGGATTTTAGACGCTTAGATTAACTGATTTCAAAGCTTTCAATGTCGTTTAATAGTAGATTATCGACGAGAGCACCGTTTGACGTGTAAAAATGCTGTCTGATTTCCATTTCGACTGCGTACGGAGTATTTGAGATTTAGAGTATTTTAGGCATTTGTAGAAAATACTGTATACGTCTGTATTTTGCTGGAATGATTGCCATGTGAATTTATCATGTTGTTATACTAGTTATGCGTGTATGATCAGTTTGGCGAAGAGATTCACCCTAATGCACCTTTTGGTCGACATACGCTATGTAGACAAAGGTGTGTAGACTAAGTGTTTGTATAAATGTTTTGTATTAGTATGTATTGAGTACATGTTGATGTAGGATAGTTTTGAGATTAGATTCTCAAATTAACATGATGATTGTTATGATTTTCCTCCATGTTTGTTATATGAAATGGAATTCCTTATGTATATAGAATACTTGTGTTTGATGAATTTGTTTACATTGTATGTTATAACATGTGTTAACATGCTTTAATTGTTTGTATTTCATTTATGTTTCTCTCACATGATCACTGTGGTAGCATTACACGTGCTTGGGGCTATACTCTAGTCCAGGCAGTCGGTAATAGATTGAATTTGTGGTTGGCTTCTATTTGCCACGAAGGACGCGTCGATGAACGCGAGTCGTGCTTTGGGTTGGCGGCAGTGGTTAGGCCACACGAGGTGTTTTATGCACTTCATGTCGTTCAGCTTAAGGTGCGCTCGTATTAGTCGAGCTTGTCAAGCAACCCGACTGACTATTGATTGTTCACCTTGTATGAGACATAACTGCTTGAACCTAGGGTACTGAACTTACCAGTTGAAACCCTGTTAACCATGGTACCTTGATCCATAAAGACTCATGAGCCGGGCATGGTGGTATGGGACACCGTGGTCGAGCTGTCGGCCTACGCTGGGCCCACAAACCTCCCCGTAGTGACCAATGAGCACCTTTGACTCATGAGCCGATTGTGGTGGTATGGGATACTACATTTGAGCTGTCGGCCTACACTAATTGGTGACGAGCCCTTTGTAGTGACCGCGAGCGTATTTTGAGTCTACGTGAGGCGACGACCCTTCCGTAGCGATAAGAGTACAACTAGGTCTGTATTGATAAGGTGATGGAGGAGCGGTGCAACGAGTGCGAGCAACAGCCCTGATAGCCCTTGCAGCGACCTAGAAATATACCATCGTATGAGATTACTAGGAGTGACGACCCTAGACAGGATCTGTGTTGGGATTGATATAAGCAAAGTACCCTAGTTTCCCAATCCTGATGTATGAAAAGGACTAATAATAACTCGGTAATCATATTCATATCGCACTGCATGTGCCTGGAAGATGTGGAGCACTGAAGGAAGAAAGCATACTGCGGATGTAAGATGGTGTCGCATGAGGGAGTATGTCAGTGAGGGCATCCATCATGTCATTTCATGCTTGCATTAATCACAGTATCTAGGAATGTCTGATTGTTTGCTTTACTATTATCGCTTGATTGATTTGATAACATGTTAACCTTTGCTCTATGATTCCACTGAGTTAGCTACTCACTCCCACGTTACGGGATGGTGTTGCACACACCAACCAGTCCCTATGTTAGTTGCAGGTGATGACGCTGCTTGTGAAGCGGAGTCGGACTTGTTTGATGATGAGGAGGATTTCTCCTATATGATGGTTCTGATCGACGGATTTACAGGGTTACTCATTAGATGCCACTTGGCGGTTTACCTTTTTTTTACACACCCATGTATATTCTTTTTTTTCTATTTTGGAGTATACATGTATATGTTTAACCTGGTAACATGTTCACACTTTGGAGACCTACAACAGATCATATATTTTATATATTTATCACAGTTTTTCGCTTGCTAATATAATTGTCTCTGGAGTATGATATGCTGTTTTGGCTTAATCCACTTCATGTTTTATGCACTATCACAGCCGACATTTATCCATCATTGAAAATGTTGCATAAGTGATGTTCTGGAACTCGAGAGTGGAGTTTATGCTCGACCCCCGATTTTCGGGATGTTACAGATGGTATCAGAGCATGATTTGGATTAAACCGGACCTGGTTTATGGTAACACGATGCACACTGATGCACTCTGACTTCGAAAGGGGGCGATGAAAACTTGGAAACCATATTAGAGCCCCAAGTTTCACCGACAGGTGAGACTATAGGGTAATTTAAGCCATAACATATCTTCGGTTGCGTGAAGCGACCTAAGTCACCTCTCGGTCATCAGTTGACGGGTTTGAGTCATTCCCTAGATAATTCCAAACCTAGAAATGCATGTCCTTGGGTAGTGGGTTAGCCATAACCATTACACTCCATCTCAAGGCCTAAAACCCCGTTTTGGCCAATTTCTTCAAAATCTCTCCCTTCACCATCCCATTTTTCAACTTTTTCTAAGTCCTTCCATACTAGACATAAATACTAACGTATAAATGATAGAGAATCATACTTAAATAAAAATTTACTATAAATAGTAAATATATGAATAAATTAGACTTTTGACCATTCCAATTATGGAATCTCATGGAATAACTAGGTTAGTTGGATAGATTAGCCTCTCTTACCCCAAAATCATATGCTACATGATGCATAAACTCATTTCGGTTTACAAATTAGCCCCAAAAATGCCTCAAATGGAGGGTGGGCCAAACGATCAACTTCTAAAGGGCTCTGAGGTGGGAACCTAACTTTTTTGGGGCTTAGGGGGCAGTAGGACCTCACCCAAAGGGGTCCCCCTCGCCAGTTTGACCGAAAGTCGGCGAGGCCTCGCCTGTCAACTGTCTCGGCTGGGTCCGGATTTCGGGCCGATTGAGTTTGGGGCCTAGTGGAACCCCTCCATATAGGGTTCGATCCTCCGTTCATTTAAAATCACATACTTCCTTCACAAACTACCCCTCCAAGCTCTCTTTTTCTTCCAAAACTGTTGTTTTCTCTCTCCAACCTCCCTTCTAATCATTTCTTCCTTCATTTTTTGTTATTTCCTTCACCCCTCCATCGTTTACAGTGATATTTAGCACCTAGTTCTTCCACTTTCTGCAATTAGAGCTCCCATAGCTCTCATTTGAGGCTAGAATTTGTGTGAGCTTCAAACCCAACCCACCTCATCCTTTTCCCTTTGTAATCCTAGCATTTGGGGGCCTGTTTCACCCCTCTATAGGACCTAGATTCGTGCCAGCCCACTAGGTCAACCATTTCTCCCCCTTTCCTCCATTTTCCATGGCTCTTTCGAGCTAGTTATAGTCGTCTTCTCGATCTCTCCGCTTTACCGTCGGGCGAGACTAAAAACGGTAGCTTAGTCCACAAATAATGACCATATAGTGCTAGGACATCTAGAGTTTTGGATTTGGAGTTAGTACTCCTAGATTTGAAAGATCTGAGGATATAGGAAATCCAAATTCAATTAGACAATCTTGACTCTAAGTGATAGAACGACTCTCTGTAGTAGAAATGGTATGAAACCATTTAGTGTATAAGCTTAGGCTTTGGATTGTAGCTAGTGAGTTATAGACAAGTCGACTAGTGGTTGGAGTAGAACCTCATTCCTTTGATAGATCCCCTTCATACTTGTAGACTTCTGTTATAACCCTTAGGAAAGTTGTTTTAACTTAAAACCATTCACTCTCAGGGAAAACTTATAAATCCCTCAGATTGAACTTAGAATAAACCAGTACGCCCCTTTGAATTACCTTCCCCAAGGGCTTATTGCATTCGGGAATGCGGAGTAAGAGAACTGTATGTAAGTGATGTATTCGCAGTTTGAATCGACTTCTTAATCCTAGTAGTTACCAATAAATCCAATGCTCTAATTAAGCAGAAGATCGGCATCGACTCGGATTGAGGATTGATATAACAAATTTTCTGTCATCGCAGGGCAGAAGGTTTATGTATCCGGTTCAGACCCACTACATAACTTTTCTTCTGTGTTGGCCCAACCACCTACAACCAAAAGTTATTTCTTTACCCTTGGGAAATGTTAAGGACATATAGCCCGTAGAGTAGCCAATAGAGAATTAGATATCTTGCCACCAACCCATACCTGCCCCTGAACTCAACCACAATAGAGATTAGGCTCACCTCTACAATCATAGGTACCAATGCCATAGAACGCATCAATAGCAAAAGAAGAGCAATGGAGGGAGAGGTTGTTTCCCATTTTATGTCAAGAATAGGCCCTAAGTTACACCTCGTTCCGATATACGGATCAAGACATCGATTCGTGAACCTTAAGAAGAACCACGTTTTAAGGGGGGTAGAACGTATTGAGCCCAATCTAGTAAGGTCAGCTAATACAACAGTTGAGTTAGAACTGCACAGTGGAAGCATGGTTGGCCCTTTTCTCACTGGCCCAGGATCAAAAAAATTGCTTTAGGTTATATGTAAGGTTAGGTCATTACATAGGATTTGAACCTTCCTTAGAATATCGATACTAAAGTCTCTCTAGGGACTCATTACCCTTAGCCAATTTCGGGGATAAAATTTTATTTTAAGGGGGGTAAATTGTAACACCCTGAATTTTTGCCAACCTGGGGTTAGACGTCCTTAGGCAACAGGTCAACCATAACACCTTGGTAACCTCTCTGAAACCAATTCCAAAGCCGAAGGAACCATTTAGAACCAAATTCTTTAGAAATTTAACGTGAATTAGCCAGCGCTACACTAGACTGCCTGTAAAATTAGCACCAACCACTTTAAATACAATCTGTAAGACCCAAAACCTATAGAATCATTGACGCTACCTTACCCTGAAATCTAGGATCAAACTCTAAACCTGTTTGCTCTCATGAACCCTTTGAAACTTTGTATTGGATTTAGACCGCGTGTCGAAAGTCTGATATCCGCAATCTCAGACCATTATGACCACTTAGTTGGACTTGACAATCATTTCAAAAATCAAGCCCAACTGATGTCCCGACACCATTTTACTGAGTTCGAAGTGAAGAGAGTGAAAAAAAGTAAAGATTTAGAAAAATAATTCAAAATCTGGCACGTGTCGTTGCACGTTATTTTTAAGCGTTCTGACCGTCAGAATTCAGCCAAAATTCACCCACAGATTAGGAAAAATTTCTCCTTCATGTCATAGCACTGGTGGCCCTAATCGAGTTGCGGTGACCGCTAAACTGAAACTAGTCCGCCACGTGCGATCTGGGAACACTGTCGGACTGAAAACTTAATGTGATCAGGACCGCATTCAGTCAGGGGACCTCCAGAAACATCCTTTTGGATCGAAAAAGACCCCATTTGGTTATAACCCAAGTATACCTTGGTCCTAAGTATATATAGGTGAGTTTTTAGCCTATATAAGAAGCTTAAATCCTTAGCCTTCTAACCCAAACGAATTTGGGGAAAACCCTAGGAGAGAGGAGAGAAAAGAGAGAGAAAGTGAGGGAGAAGTTGAAGCTTTCTCCTGGGATTCTTTCCTGCTGCTCCACGTGCCAAATCCTTTCACCTGCATCGCTGTTCTGGCAATTCCAATGCATTTCTTGGTAAGAAAACCTTAACCTCTACCTATTTTAGGGATTTCAGAGATATAATTAGCGAAGTAGCTGATTCATCTTGTGATATAGGTCGTCATATCACCGTTGACAGCGCGTAGACTTTCTATTCCAATCAATACGCATCTACGGCGAAAGGTGAGGATTTTAGACGCTTGATTGACTGATTTCAAAGCTTTCAATGTCGTTTAATAGTAGATTATCGACGAGAGTGCCATTTGACATGTAGAACATGCTGTCTGATTTCCATTTCGACTGCGTACGAAGTATTTGAGATTTAGAGTATTTTAGGCATTTATAGAAAATACTGTATATGTCTGTATTTTGCTGGAATTATGCACTTCATGTCGTTCATCTTGAGGTACGCTCGTACTAGTCGAGCTTGTCAAGCAACCCGACTGACTGTTGATTGTTCACCTTATATGAGACATAATTGCTTGAACCTAGGGTACTGAACTTACCAGTGGAAACCCTGTTAACCATGGTACCTTGATCCATAAAGACTCATGAGCTGGCCATGGTGGTATGGGACACCGTGGTCGAGTTGTCGGCCTACACTGGGGCCACAAACCTCCCAGTAGTGACCAGTGAGCACCTTTGACTCATGAGCCGATTGTGGTGGTATGGGACACTATATTCGAGCTGTCGGCCTACACTGATTGGTGACGAGCCCTTTGTAGTCATCGCGAGCATATTTTGAGTCTACGTGAGGCGACGACCCTTCCTTAGCGACAAGAGTACAACTAGGTCTGTATTGATAAGGTGATGGGGGAGCGGTGCAACGAGTGCAAGCAACATCCCTGGCAGCCCTTGCAGCGACGTAAAAATATACCATCGTATGAGATTACTTGGAGTGACGACCCTAAACAGGATCTATGTTGGGATTGATATAAGGAAAGTACCCTAGTTTCCCAATCCTTCTGTATAAAAAAGACTAATAACAACTCGGTAATCATATTCATATCGCACTGCATGTGCCTGAAAGATGTGGAGCACTGAGGGAAGAAAGCATGTCGCGGACATAAGATGGTGTCGCATGAGGGAGTATGTCGGTGAGGGCATCCATCATGTCATTTCATGCTTGCATTAATCACAGTATCTAGGAATGTCTGATTGTTTGCTTTACTATTATCGCTTGATTGATTTGATAACATGTTAACCTTTGCTCTATGATTCCACTGAGTTAGCTACTCACTCCCACGTTACGGGACGGTGTTGCGCACACCAACCAGTCCGTATTTTAGTTACAGGTGATGACGCTGCTTGTGAAGCGGAGCCGGACTTGTTTGATGATGAGGAGGATTTCTCCTATATGCTGGTTTTGATCGACGGATTTACAGGGTTACTCATTAGATGCCACTTGGCGGTTTGCCTTTTTTTTACACACCCATATATATTCTTTTCTTTCTATTTTGGAGTATACATGTATATGTTTAACCTGGTAACATGTTCACACTCTGGAGACCTACAACAGTTCATATATTTTATATATTTATCACAGTCTTCCGCTTGCTAATATAATTGTCTCTGGAGTATGATATGCTGTTTTAGCTTAATCCACTTCATGTTTTATGCACTATCACAGCCGACATTCATCCATCATTGAAAATGTTGCATAAGTGATGTTCTGGAACTCGGGAGTGCAGTTTATACTTGACCCCCAATTTTCAGGATGTTACAGATATAAAGGAAGGTACCTTGGCTTCCTGAATTGGTTGTAAGAATAGGTCTAATTGAGAACTTGGCTAACACAACCATGCACCGTATTGCATGTACCTTTAGCATGGGAGTTGAGCACTGTGGGAGTTTAGCATATGCGACCGTGGGATGATGTCATAGAGAGAGTGCAGGCGAGGGCATGCATCATTATTATAGATCATTCTTGCATTAATCAGAGTACTTAGGAATGCTTGTTGCATTGCTTTATCGTTCATACTTGACTGAATTGATAACATGTTAACCTTTGCCTTATAGCTCCACTGATTGGATCACTCACTCCCACTCTGGGATGGTGTTTTAAAACACCAACCAGACTCTGTTGTAGTTGTAGATGATGTTGCAGCTTACAAGATGGAGCTTAAATTTTATGTCGTCTAAGAGGAATTCTCCTATATGCAACTCTCTACCGGGTCTATGAAGACCTAGAGTTACATTATAGGGATCGTAGGGATACGGACTAGTTGAACATTACACCTTATCATTTTATAAATTTTGAAACTATACATGTAATTATTTAACCTGGTGACATGTTCATACTCTGGGGACTTACAACCACTTATATGCTTTATATATCTATCACAGTCTTCCACTTGCATAATCTAATTGTCTCTGGAGTATGATATGCTGATTTAGCATAATCCCATTCATGTTTAATAAACTAATATGGCCAACATTTAATCATCATTATCTATGTTGCATAAGTGATGCATTGGAACTCGGGAGTTGAGCTTCTGCTCGACCCCCAATTTTCATGGCGTAACAAGTTGGTATCAAAGAATGATTTGGATTAAACTGGACTTAGGTTATGGTAACACAATGCACACTGACGTACTTTGACTTAGGAGGGAGCGATAAAACGTAGAAATGATCATAGGATTCCAAGTTTCGCTAGATAGACTGTATGGGAATTACACATTGCAATGGACCGTAGGTTCATCCCATTGGGCCTTACATATATATCAAATGGGCCATATCTTATGGGCCTTTTATTCATTAGATGGGCCACATAAATGGGTCACACCAATGGGTCTTATGTGCATTGCAATGGGTCAAAACCCGTGAGCCTTGGATTACATCAAATGGGCCTACTTCCAGGGGCTTTAAAAATGCATCAAATGGGTCCAATTTCATGGGTCTTGGGATACATCAAAAGGGTTCAATCCCCTGGGCCTTGGGATATATCAAATGGGCCTAGTCCCATGGACTTGAAACATATCAAGTGGGTCTAAACCCATAGGCCTTAAATATCAAGTGGGCCTAAGCCCATAGGCTTTACATATCAAGTGGGTCCAATTCCATAGGCCTTATATGAATCAAATGGGCCTAACCCATAGGCCTTTCATAAATCAAATGGGCCTAACCCATAGGCCTTTTGTAATTCAAATGGGCTTAGCCCATAGGCCTGTTATAAATCAAATGGGCCTAACCCATACATGAGTGGCCCACCCAACCAACATCTCATGCCTTAAAATGATCCCACCAAGTGGATGGACGGTCTGGATGCATCACATGCATCATGGTGGGTCCCATTGCCGCTGGACAGTGGGGATGGCACATGTATCAAGGAGGGCTCCACCGTCTGCTGGACGGTGGAGTCAATACAACATCAAGGTGGGCGCCACCGTCCACTGGACAGTGGACTTAAGACACATGCATCCTTGTGGGTCCCATGTGGGGCCCACTGTAATATTTATTTGGCATCCAACCCATTGATAAGGTCAAACAGACCTGGTTGAAGGAAAAATAAAAATTTCAGCTTGGTTCAAAACTTCTGTGGGCCCCAAAAAGATTTCAATGGCAGATATTCAATTCCACTGTTTCCTGTGGTGTGGGCCACCCGAGTTCTGGATTGAGCCAAAATTTGGAGGGGGCCCACCTAAGGAGGGGACCCACCTCATGAACAGCATGGATCAAATATGTACATCATGGTGGGGCCCACGGCTGGAGCCGTGGGTGGCTCGCCGACCGTCTGCTTGCTGACGCTGCACGCAGCAGCGTGCAGCTGCTATTTTGTGTCAGAGAGGAGGCAAAGCCCCTTGTAAAAATTGGGGAAAACCTGATTTTCTGGGATTTTTTGGGTGTGGGGCCCACATCATGAGAATCCACTCCGTCCATTAGTTTTTAGGGCCCGAAACACACCGAACGAGTCCAATATTCGGTATTTTTTTAGCATGTAGGTGCAGCAAAGTGGGTCCAAATAGTTTTAAATGGCAAGGAATGCAGTTTTCTACAGTATGGCTCACCCGATCAATAGATCAACCTCATTTTTCGGCTCAACGCCTAAAATGAGTTGGTAAAAGGGATGAAAGGCATGGATTGAACACACATATCACAGCGTCTGACAGTTGGGAAAAAGTGCATTGAGGTGGGCCCTGATTAGGTGGGCCATCACATGGCTACCCCATGCACATACAAGGTGGGCCCCATCTAAAAATCGATTGGGTCCAAAACATGCATTCTAGTGGGGTCCATTCAAGTGGGCCACACAACCTTATTGCATAAAATAAAATAAAATAAAATAAAAAGAAATAAAAAGAGAGAGAGACATGGAGAGTGGGACACGGTTTGTGATGGAGGACCCCGCCACTATGAGTCCTCCCTTATATGACATCATACATCAATGGATCCCTCTATGCATGGAATCACCAAAATTGACAATCAACGGTGGAGATTCGTTCCCCACCGATACGATCGGTCTAGATGACCTTTAAATACAATGAAATAAACATCATGATGGGGTCCATGGAGAATGGCCCCACCATGGATGATCATGATGATCAAAGTGGTCCATCGGCCACAACTTAGGGTCCCATGTGAGATTCACACCATTGATCGGTGGGCCTCACTTGGCCCATCATAAAAATAAGAAAAACTATCCTATAGAGGCACCCACCGTCCGATCCTCTTGTTCCTAGGGGTTCCTTGGCACCTTAGCTTGGATTTCAATGGAGGAGATGGAGAATGGAAGGTTAGGATGGGGAGATCATGGGGTGAAGAGGTAGGCCACACTTGGAGTTTAGGAAGCTTGGAGAAATTCCATATGTATGGAGCTTGGGAATTTTTTGGTTGCTTGGAGATTTGAAATGAGAAAGAGAGAAAGAGAGAGAGTTGTAAAGGGAGAGAGAGAGAGTGATGGATGGATGTGGTGATGGGGGTGTAAGAAAGTCTTGACTTTTGAGGCCTTTTGTGTAAGAGAGGTATGGGAGGTGTAGACTTTTGTGGTTGCTTGGGAAAAGGGGTGGAAGTGATGTGTACTTGACATGTACTTGGCATGTGATGGATTGATGGATTGATTGATTGATGGGATTGATGTGATTGATGTTATACATCGTAGAGATTCTCTTGGGTTTAGCAATGCGCGGCATTTTTCTCGCACCGAACGTTGGCACACATCTCTTGACCAGGGTATCGCCTCGGCGCGCGAGTCGCGGCATTGGAACAGCAGCGACGTCGCAGTCGTTATGGTATTGGTCTTGGGTTGAGTCGACTCGGGTTGTCAGTATATGAATCAGGGTCATGCGTCGATATCGGTTAAGGGTCGAAGGTTGCCGGAATTCGACCGGTAAGACCACGGAAGTCTACGAAAAGGTACGAACCAAGATGCGGGTCTTACAGCTCTCCCCTCTTTATAAAAAATTCATCCTCAACATTTACATAAGCATCCAACTAAGCATTACTCATGAAAAGGAAACGACATAACATCATCATATAGAATCAGGGACAGCATACAAAATACAATACATGATCATTCATCAAAGAGATGAGGATAACGCTCTCGAATCTCAGCCTCACGCTCCCAAGAAGCCTCCTCTACAGAATGGTGACCCCACTGCACCTTCACCAATGGAATGACCTTGTTTCTAAGGACCTGCTCCTTCCGATCAAGGATACGGACTGACTGCTCAATGTAAGAAGCGTCCTCACGAACCTCCAACGGCTGCCAATCAATAACGGGAACTATGTCTGACCCACACTTCCTCAACATGGAGACGTGGAAAACGCTGTGGACGCCAGACAACTGTGATGGCAAGGCAAGCCGATAGGCCACGACGCCAACGCGCCCAGTGATCTCAAAAGGTCTTATGAATCTCGGGGCAAGCTTGCCCTTCGTTCCAAATCGAACTACGCCCTTCATGGGCGAGACCTTGAGATACACATGGTCCCCCACATCAAACTCCAAGGGACGACGCCGACGATCAGCAAAACTCTTCTGTCGGCTCTGAGCTATGCGCATCCTTTGCCTGATGACGTCAATAGCCTCTGAAGTCTCCTGCACAAGCTCGGGACCTAGGAGACGACGCTCTCCAACCTTGGTCCAACAACTCGGTGATCTGCATGGTCTGCCATATAGTGCCTCAAAAGAAACCATGCTGATGGTCGCCTGATAGCTGTTATTATACGCGAACTCAGCCAATCGCAGATGCTCATACCAGCTACCCTTGAAGTCAATCGCGCAAGCCCGAAGCATATCCTCAAGTATCTGATTGACCCTCTCGGTCTGGCCATCGGTCTGCGGATGGTACGCGGTGCTGATCTGCAAATCAGTCCCCATCGCTCGCTGGAAGCTCCTCCAAAACTGAGACGTGAACCTCGAGTCTCGGTCAGAAACGATCGAGACTGGAACGCCATGCAGTCTCACAACCTCCTCAATAAATAATCTCGCAAGTCGGTCCATAGACCAAGTCGCACACATCGCAAGGAAATGTGCCAACTTCGTCAGACGATCCACAACAACCCAAATGGCGTCATGACCGCGCTGAGTCCTCAGCAAGCCCATAATGAAATCAGTCGACATGTGCTCCCACTTCCACATTGGGACACTCAACGGATGCAAAAGACCGGAGGTCTCTGATGATCAGCCTTGACACGCTGGCACGTGTCACACTCGGCCACAAAACTGGCGATCTGGCGCTTCATCCCTGCCCAAAAATACTGTCGCCTCATGTCACGGTACATATTCGTCGAGCCCGGGTGGATAGAAAACTGCGATCGATGTGCCTCGGTCATAAGATCTCTGCGTAACTCTGGAATATCTGGGACACATAATCGGCCTCTGAAACGAAGTCCACTGTCTGTACCAATCTGTCAATCAGCCTGACTCTCAAATGTAGCCTCAACCATGTAACTCTGCAACGACTCATCAGCCTGTTGAGCCTCGATCACCCTAGAGACAAGAGAGGGTTGAATCGACAGGCTCGATAACTGTACAATGGAAGACTGCAGGCCGAACTCAAAGTCATACGCTGCAATATCCTCAAGCATCCGCCACTCCTGAATCATCATATGCGCCACTAGGCCTCGTGGCTGACGGCTGAGGGCATCTGCCACCAGGTTTGCCTTACCCGGGTGGTACTGGAGATCAAAATCATAGTCTTTCAAGAGCTCCATCCAGCGCCTCTGTCTCATATTCAACTCAGACTGTAAGAAGAGGTACTTCAAGCTCTTGTGATCAGAGAAGAGCTCGAACCTAACCCCATAAAGATAGTGCCTTCACACGTTCAGTACAAAGACAACTACAGCCAGCTCTAAGTCATGCGTAGGATAGTTCAGCTCATGGACCTTGAACTGACGAGATGCAAAGGCCAGTGGTCTCCCGTGCTGCATCAGGACAGCACCCAAACCGATATGCGAGGCATCAATGAATACAATAAATCCGTCACTCCCAGAGGGAAGAGTGAGGACAGAAGTGGACTTCAGACGGTCCTTCAACTCCGTAAATGCTCGCTTACAGGCGTCACTCCAAATAAACTCTGCGCCCTTCCGAGTCAACCTGGTCAGCGGGGCTGCAATACGAGAGAAGCCCTCAATGAAACGTCGATAATAGCCCGCTAGATCAAGGAAACTACGAATCTCTATCGCAGTCCTGGGCTGGCCCCACTGACGCACTGCCTCGACCTTCGAGGGGTCCACTGCGACACCCTCCCTCGTCACCACGTGACCGAGGAACTTCACCTCCTCCTGCCAAAACTCATACTTCTCCAGCTTCGCATAAAGCTGGTGTGCGCGGAGGGTCTGTAAGGTAATCTCCAAGTGCTACTCATGCTCCTCACGGGTCCTTGAGTAGATCAGAATATCGTCGATGAAGACTACAACAAACCGAACCAGATAAGGGCGGAAGACCTCGTTCATCAGCTGCATGAAGACCGCGGGTGCATTGGTCAGTCCAAAGGACATGACCTGAAACTCAAAATGACCGTAACACGTCCTGAATCCCGTCTTCAGAATATACTCATCTCGGACCCGAATCTGATGATAACCGGAACGCAGGTCAATCTTCGAAAAGAACTGTGCACCCTGCAGCTGATCGAACAAATCATCAATCCTAGGGAGCGGGTACTTGTTCTTAATCGTGACTTTGTTGAGCTCGCGATAGTCAACGCAGAGCCTCAACGAACCATCCTTCTTCTTCACAAAGAGTACCGGTGCTCCCCACGGAGAACTGCTTGGACGGATAAAGCCCAACTCACGTAACTCATCCAACTGCTTCTGCAGTTCCCGTAACTCTAACGGTGCCATATGATACGGGGCCTTCGAAATAGGCGCGGTACCAGGCACGAGATCAATCTGGAACTTGGTGAGTCGACGAGGCGGTAATCCCGGAATCTCCTGGAACACATTGGGAAAATCGCATAATATGGGCAAATGGTCGATGCAAGCGGCAACAAGCTCCTCCATGGCGCAGGACATTAAACAAGACAACCGCTCTCCTCTGACCTCTGCAACGAACTGAAACTGTGGCACGTCGAGTATACAGAACATGACTGTCCTCGCGGCGCAGTCCAAAATGGCATAATACTCAGTGAGCCAATCCATGCCCAGGATGAAGTCAAACTCGGACATCGGCAAAACAAACAAATCGGCAGGCAGAAAGGTATCCCCAACCAGAACGGGGCAAGACGAGCAAAATTGTCCCAACACTGCAGTCCTCCCCAAGGGAGTCAATACTGATAGGCTCTCACCAGCAGACTCCAATGGTAAGCCGGCCGATCGACAGAAGCTCTCGACCACAAAAGAGTGCGATGCACCGGAATCAAACAGCACACGTGCAATGCATGCAGAAACTGAAAGTATACCCTCAACGACTCCTCCGGATGACTGCGGATCCTGTTGAGCCGCATAGAATCTATCCTGAGCCGGCTGGGGAGGTGTCTGTCCTTTCTGAGCGTGCTGCTGCTGCTGATGGGGTCGTTGAGGCGGTCGAAACTGCTTCCTCTGCTACTGCGGCCTCTGAGGCTGGTGCTAATGCTGATGCTGTTGCTGAGGTGGCCTCGATGGTGGAGGCTGTTGTCGCTGCTGCTGTGGGGGTCTTTGCTGCTGCGGTGGAGGTTGCTGGGGAGCCCTCTGCTGCTGTGGACCTCTCTGGTGCTGCTGGGGGCTGGGACACTCCCATGAACGGTGTCCCGTCACACCGCACCTGAAGCAAGTGCCGGTGAACTGCCTCTGAGGTGGTGTGGAGGTGCTGCTGGTGCTGATGGTGCACGGAAGGCTGGGCGACCTGTACGCCTCTGCTGCTGTGGTCGACGCTGCTGAAAATCACTGGAAGAAGCCTGCCTCTTCCGGTCTCTCCTCTGACCACAATCAGACTGAGAACCGGCCCACTCAGTCTCATAAATCTGAGCTCTCCGCACCACTGCCTGGAAAGTAGGGAGCTCATGCCCAATAACACGACCTCGAAGGCCGTAACGTAAGCCGTGCTCAAAACGGCGGGCCTTTCGCCCCTCGTCATCCACCATATACGGTGCAAATCTCGATAGTGCCACAAAAAGGACCACGTACTGCGCCACAGTCATGTCTCCCTGCACCAAAGTCTCGAACTCTAAAGCTCCCTGACGACGGATATGGTCGGGGAAGTATTGCTCCTCGAATTGATCAACAAATTCCTCCCATGTCCAGACATACTCAGGTCCGACAACACGGGTAACAGAGGTCCACCAATGCTCGGCCTCACCCTGGAAGAGAAATACTGCTAACCGGACTCGCTGCTCGGTCGTACATGACATGGTATCGAAAATCTTTTCCACATCGGAGCGTCATCTCTCTGCTGCATTCGGATCTAGTTCGCCCTGGAAACGTGGGGGATCAAGCCGTCTGAACTCATGAAGTAAGGCGCTCGCGCACTCCTGCTCTGCCTAAGCTGGTGAAACAACTGGGTGCCTGCCCTGTCCCTGGAGTGCGGCTGTCACAGCCTGTAACATCTACTGTAACTGAGAGGCACTCACAGTCATAGTTGGCTCCGCATCGGCCTCAGGTGGAGAAATGTCATCCCTAGGGAACGGAGCAAGGATCTCTGAGGGTGGAACGGGAGGTGCAGGTGGTAAAGCTGGAGCTTCAAGTGGTGGAGTGAGATCCTCAGGTGGTGGTGCAGGAGTCGATCGGGTAACCCTCCCAGGCGCCATGTCCTATAGGAAAGAGCGAAGGCGCCTATCAACTTCAAAACTCTCGAAGGTACGCACGTTAACGGTCTGTAACGGAAGGTTGCTAAGCTATCCGAACTTCGAAACTTAACCATTCTACACTCATAGCAGACATGTAATCTTGTTCTCGGTTATTCCCAAGTTATGCTCTGATACCAACTTCTGTCACGCCCCAAACTCAGAAACCGGGCTAACAAAATTCTCGATCGTCGAATTCGGCGCTGAAAGCCTCCGTAGAACCCCATTCTCAGCTCTTAGCTCCCATTCTCCAGGTTCCGATCCTGGGATGCTATGAGGAGAATTTTTAACGTCAGTTTGATTTGTAATAAGCATAACCAATGGCATAACCCACAAACAACAATCAAGAACTCCATTACATTTTCACTATGATAAAAAACTTTACAAGTACAATGAGCATAAAGGGACATACAATGGTAAAGAATAAAAAAAAACTTCAAAACGATCTGCAACGTGCTCCTGCCTCAACGCTGCTGCGAACCAACGTCACCTGCATGCAACAGTCATGCATAAGCTTATAGAAAGCTTAGAGGGTGGTGAAAGTGTGTGCGCAAGGTAGTAATATGATCATGCAATGTCAGAGTAATGCAGAATATGCAGATGGATCCATAATATCATGAGCCGTACCAAGACTATGCGATGCAAGACATGAATGGCATCGGCCATCCCAAGGCCATGCGATGTGCAATGCAACTCAAGCATACAGATCCTCATCTATGTCCACACATCAATACAGCTCAAATATGGGATATCACCGGGGTCTAGTACACTCTAACCAGATTGCCGCCACATCGCACGCAATAAGGTAAGTGGAAGAGACCACACTATCGGTCTGCCAATATCAGGCGTGACTCGTCAATAGCGGACTCATTCCTCGAGCTGGTCAAACTCAGCCTAGCATTGCCCCCTACACTCGGGTGGGTAAGGTCGCATCCCCTTCCAACCGACCACGACACAGTGGGGAGCGCGACCGTCTGGTAGTCAGCACTCAACACTCATCTACCCACTCGGTCTATACGTTGGAGCAACCTCTTGGTACCATAAGGGTTTAGGGACTTTCATCCAGGGATATCTATAGTACCCCATGTAGAACAAGATTTTCAGTATCCAATCCTGTCAACCACGATGCGTCTGTGGAGGCTACGGCCCTGATGTCGCTAGGGCATACAATAACCATGTCACAAATGCAAAATGCATGATTCACGCTATCCATTCATGCAACAAATCCTCCGCATATCGTGCGCTCATATAGGGCAACACCGCCTAACCAGGAGCCCATAACAACCTACCTGAAGGCATATGCTATGATCAGACAATCCTCATATTATGATGTGTATGATCATGAGGCATGAAACTATACTAAACATGTAAATGAGTGATGAACCATTCATACAACGCGGATGGGCCTAGACGGCCTATACACAGCAAGTACGGCCTAGTAATGGGCCCTAAGGAGAGTCGTAATGTGGACATCTAACCAACATTACAATCGCAATGTGGACGTCAAACCAACATTGCTCCCAAGACACAATCTTTGTAAACATCACTAGATAGACTGTATAGGAATTACACATTTCAATGGACCGTAGGTTCATCCCATTGGGCCTTACATATATATCAAATGGGCCATATCTTATGGGCCTTTTATTCATCAGATGGGCCACATAAATGGGTCACACCAATGGGTCTTATGTGCATTGCAATGGGTCAAAACCCGTGGGCCTTGGATTACATCAAATGGGCCTACTTCCATGGGCTTTAAAAATGCATCAAATGGGTCCAATTTCATAGGCCTTGGGATACATCAAAAGGGTCCAATCCCCTGGACCTTGGGATATATCAAATGGGCCTAGTCCCATGGACTTGAAACATATCAAGTGGATCTAAACCCATAGGCCTTAAATATCAAGTGGGCCTAAGCCCATAGGCTTTACATATCAATTGGGTCCAAGTCCATAGGCCTTATATGAATCAAATGGGCCTAACCCATAGGCCTTTCATAAATCAAATGGGCCTAACCCATAGGCCTTTTGTAATTCAAATGGGCCTAGCCCATAGGCCTGTTATGAATCAAATGGGCCTAACCCATATATGAGTGGCCCACCCAACCAATAGCTCATGCCTTAAAATGATCCCACCAAGTGGATGGACGGTCTGGATGCATCACATGCATCATGGTGGGTCCCACTGCCGCTGGACAGTGGGGATGACACATGCATCAAGGAGGGCTCCACCGACCACTGGACGGTGGAGTCAATACAACATCAAGGTGGGCGCCACCGTCCACTGGACGGTGGACTTAAGACACATGCATCCTTGTGGGTCCCATGTGGGGCCCACTGTAATATTTATTTGGCATCCAACCCATTGATAAGGTCAAACAGACCTGGTTGAAGGAAAAATAAAAATTTCAGCTTGGTTCAAAACTTCTGTGGGCCCCAAAAAGATTTCAATGGCAGATATTCAATTCCACTGTTTCCTGTGGTGTGGGCCACCCGAGTTCTGGATCAAGCCGAAATTTGGAGGGGGCCCACCTGAGGAGGGGACCCACCTCATGAACAGCATGGATCAAATATGTACATCATGGTGGGGCTCACGGCTGGAGCCGTGGGTGGCTCGCCGACCGTCCGCCTGCTGACACTGCACGCAGCAGCGTACAGCTGGTATTTTGTGTCAGAGAGGAGGCAGAGCCCCTTGTAAAAATTGGGGAAAACCTGATTTTCTGGGGTTTTTCGGGTGTGGGGCCCACATCATGAGAATCCACTCCATCCATTAGTTTCTAGGGCCCGAAACACACCGAACGAGTCCAATATTCGGTATTTTTTTAGCATGTAGGTGCAGCAAAGTGGGTCCAAATAGTTTTAAATGGCAAGGAATGCAGTTTTCTACAGTATGGCCCACCCGATCAATAGATCAACCTCATTTTTTGGCTCAACGCCTAAAATGAGTTGGTAAAAGGGATGAAAGGCATGGATTGAACACACATATCAAGGTGGGGCCTGCATGAGCCGGCCCACCCAAACCCCTCTTCTTTTTTTTCTTTTTATTTTTGATAGGGACGTCCAGCGTCTCAGACGCTGGACGGTTGGAAAAAAGTGCATTGAGGTGGGCCCTGATTAGGTGGGCCATCACATGGCTACCCCATGCACATGCAAGGTGGGCCCCATCTAAAAATGGATTGGGTCCAAAACATGTATTCTAGTGGGGTCCATTCAAGTGGGCCACACAACCTTATTGCATAAAATAAAATAAAACAAAATAAAAAGAAATAAAAAGAGAAAGAGACATGGAGAGTGGGACACGCTTTGTGATGGAGGACTCCGCCACTATGAGTCCTCCCTTATATGACATCATACATCAATGGATCCCTCTATGCATGGAATCACCAAAATTGACAATCAACGGTGGAGATCCGTTCCCCACCGATACGATCGGTCTAGATGACCTTTAAATATAATGAAATAAACATCATGATGGGGTCCATGGAGAATGGCCCCACCATGGATGATCATGATGATCAAAGTGGTCCATCGGCCATAACTTAGGGTCCCAAGTGAGATCCACACCATTGATCGGTGGGCCTCACTTGGCCCATCATAAAAATAAGAAAAACTATCCTATAGAGGCACCCACCGTCCGATCCTCTTGCTCCTAGGGGTTCCTTGGCACCTTAGCTTGGATTTCAATGGAGGAGATGGAGAATGGAAGGTTAGGATGGGGAGATCATGGGGTGAAGAGGTGGGCCACACTTAGAGTTTAGGAAGCTTGGAGAAATTTCATATGTATGGAGCTTGGGAATTTTTTGGTTGCTTGGAGATTTGAAATGAGAAAGAGAGAAAGAGAGAGAGTTGTAAAGGGAGAGAGAGAGAGTGATGGATGGATGTGGTGATTGGGTGTAAGAAAGTCTTGACTTTTGAGGCCTTTTGTGTAAGAGAGGTATGGGAGGTGTAGACTTTTGTGGTTGCTTCGGAAAAGGGGTGAAAGTGATGTGTACTTGACATGCACTTGACATGTGATGGATTGATGGATTGATTGATTGATGGGATTGATGTGATTGATGTGACACATCGTAGAGATTCTTTTGGGTTTTGCAACGCGCGACATTTTTCTCGCACCGAACGTTGGCCCACATCTCTTGACCAGGGTATCGCCTCGGCGCGTGAGTCGCGACATTGGAACCGCAGCGACGGCGCAGTCGCTATGGTATTGGTCTTGGGTTGAGTCAACTCGGGTTGTCGGCATATGAATCAGGGTCACGCGTCGATATCTGTTAAGGGTCGAAGGTTGCCGAAATTTGACCGGTAAGACCGCGAAAGTCTACGAAAAGGTACGGGCCAAGATACAGGTCTTACATTATTCGAATGTCGTCAACCCGTATCGACTCAACCCAAGACCATTACCATAGCGACCGCGCCATCGCTGCGATTTCGATGCCGCGACTTGCGCGCCGAGGCGATACCCTGGTTAAGAGATGTGGGCCAACATTCGGTACGAGAAAAATGCTGTGCGTTGCGAAACCTAAGAGAATCTCTACGATGTGTCACATTAATCCCATCAATCAATTAATCCATCAATCCATCACATGTCAAGTACATGTCAAGTACACATCACCTTTCACCCATTCCCAAGCAACCACAAAAGTCAAGAATCTCTTTCAAAGCCCATACCTTTCTTACACCAAAAATCCTCAAAGTCAAAAAGTTCTTACACCACCCATGCTTCTCTTACACAAAAGGCCATAAAAGTCAAGGTTTTCTTACACACCCATCACTCACCACATCCATCCATCACCCATCTCTCTCTCCCTTTACAACTCTCTCTCTTTCTCTCTTTCTCATTTTTAAATCTCCAAGAAAAAAAAAATCCCACGTATGTGAGCTCTCCAAGCCTCTCCCTCTCTTCCAAAATACCAAGTGTGGCCCACCTTTCCTACCTCTTCATCCCAAGATCTCTCATCCTAGCCATCTATTCATCATCTCATCCATTGAAATCAAAGCTAAGGTGCTAAGGAACCCCTAGGAGCAAGAAGATTGGATGGTGGGTGCTTAATAATATTAGTTTTTTTTTATGTTTTCGAGATGGGCCAAGGGAGGCCAACTGATTAATGGTTTGGATCTTACTTGGGACCCTAAGTTGTGGCCGATGGACCACTTTGATCATCATGATCATCCATGATGGGGTCATTCTCCATGGACCCCATCATGATGTTTATTTCTTTAGAAAGGTCATCCATATTGGTGGGGAAAGGATCCTCACCGTTGTTTTTAAATTTTGGTGGTCCCATGTGTTAAAGGACCCATTCGATTGTATGTTTGGTTGCAGGGGGGGGCATAGTGTCGGGGTCTCTCCATCTCGCGTGTCCCACTCTCAATCTCTCTCTCTCTCTATTTCATTTTCTTTTATGAACTCATAATATGCTTGTGTGGTCCACTCGAATGGATCCCACCATAAGGCATGTACTCTATCTAACCATCTACGAGTGGGGCCCACTTTATGTGTGTTGGATCCACACCACCCTCCATGAGATGGCCCACATAAGTAAGGCCCACCTCTATAGTATTTTCATGCAACGTCCAGCATCCAGGGACGCTGGACATGGTTTTTGGAAAACACAAATATCAAGCTTGTGGGATGACCCACTTGTATAGGCCCCACCTTGATGTTTTGGTACAATCCAAGCCGTCCATCCTCTTTTCCTTATCATTTTAGGCGTTGAGCCAAAGAATGAGATCAATCCGATAATCAGGCGGGTCATACCATAGAAAATGATATTTCTTACCTTTCAAATGTTATTAGGACCCACCTTATTGTACCTACGTACTAAAAATACCGAACATTAGACTCGTTTTGTGTGTTTCGTGTCCTAGAAACTAATGGACGGAGTGGATTCTCAAGTTGCGGACCCCATACGAGAAAAACCCCAGAAAAATGAGTTTTTCCCAATTTTTGCAAGAGGCATAGCCTCTGCCCTCTGACATGCAGCAGCAGCAGCTGTACGCTGCTGCGTGCAGCGTTTGGCAGGCGGACGTTAGGGGCTCACGGCCCTGCATGTGGGCCCCACCGTGATGTTTACTTGTCATCCAAGCTGTCCACGAGGTGGGCCATCCCCAGCAGTGGGCCCCCTCCAAGTTTCAGCCTGATCCAATGCTCAGGTGGCGCACACCATAGGAGACAGTGGAATTGAACATCTACCATTGAAAATCATTTCTGGGTCCACAGAAATTTCAGATCAAGATGAAATTTATTTTTCCTCCTCACCCAGGTCCGTGTGACCTTATGAATGGATTGGATGGTGAGTAAACATTACAGTGGGCCCCACATAGGACCCACAATGATGTATGTGTTTTAAGTCTACCGTCCAGGCGGACGGTGGTACCCACCTTGATGTATTGTTTTGCCTCCACTGTCCAGCGGACGGTGGAGCCCTCTGTGATGCATGTGTTGTCCGCACTGTCCAGCGACAGTGGGACCCGCCATGATGCATGTGATACATCCAGACCGTCCATTCACTTGGTAAGATCATTTTAAGGCATGAGTGAAGATTGGGTGGACCACCTATGTTTGGGTATGGCGCATTTGTTATATAAAGGCCTATGGGTTGGGCCCATTTAATTTATAAAAGGCCTATGGGTTAGGCCCATTTGATTTACAAAAGGCCTATGGGTTAGGCCCATTTGATTTACAAAAGGCCTATGAGTTAGGCCCATTTGATTTATAAAAGGCCTATGAGTTAGGCCCGTTTGATTTGTAAAAAGGCCTATGGGTTTAGGCCCATTTAAGACACATAAAGCCCATAAGATTAGGCCCATTCGATTCAATCTAATGCTCACGGGTTATGACCCATTGTAATGCACATAAGGCCCATTAGTGCGGCCCATTAATGTGGCTCACTTGATGAATAAAAGGCCCATATGATATGGCCCATTTGATGTATTTAAGGCCCAATGGGATATACCTAAGGTCCATTGCAATGTGTGATCCCAACCTGATTTATATAAGGATATTCTCTACGGACTATGCCTTGGGAGCAATGTTAGTTTAACGTCCACATTGCGAGTGTAATGCTGGTTGGATGTCCACATTACGACTCTCCTTAGGGCCCATTATTAGGCCCGTACTTATTGTGTATAGGCAGTCCAGGTCCATTTGCATTGTAAGGATAGTTCATCTCATTATAACATCTTTAGTATAGTTTCATGATTCATGATCATACGCATCATATGTATGCTTGATATGAGAGGTGACTGATCATAGCATATGCCTTCGGGCAGGTTGTTTATGAGCTCCCGATTAGGCGGTGTTGCCTTACATGAGCGCACGTTACGTGTAAGGATTTGCTGCATGATTGGATAGTGTGATTCATGCATCTCGCACTGTGTGATATGGTTACCGTACGCCCTAGTGACATCGGGGTCGTAGCCTCCACAGACGCATCGTGGTTAGCAGGATTGGATACCGAAAATCTTATTCTATATGGGGTGCTATAGATATCCCTGGGTGAAAGTCCCTAAACCCTTATGGTACCAAGAGGTTGCTCCAATGTCTATACCGAGTGGGTAGATGAGCGCTGAGTGCCGATTATCAGATACCCGCGCTCTCCACTGTGTCGTGGTCGGTTGGAAGGGGGTGCGTCCTTACCAGCCCGAGTGTAGGGGGCAATGCTAGGTTGAGTTTGACCATCTCGAGGAATGGGTCCCCTATCGACGAGTCGTGCCCGATATTGGCAGACAGATAGTGAGGTCTCTTCCACCTACCTTATTACGCGTGATGTAGCGGTGATCTAGTTTAGAGTGTACTAGACCCCGGTGATATTCCAGAGTTGAGCTGTATTAACATGTGGATTTAGATGAGGATTGTATGCTTGACTTGCATCTTGCATCGCATAGCCTTGGTACGACTCATGATATTATGGATCCATCTGCATACTCCACATTACTCTGTTATTGCATGATCATATTACTACCTTGCGCACACACTTTCACCACCCTCTAAGCTTTCTATAAGCTTATGCATGACCGTTGCGTGCAGGTGACGTTGGGACGCAGCAGCGCTTAGGCAGGAGCACTTGCAGATCATTTTGGAGTTTTTATTCTTTACCATTGTATTTTCCCTTCATGCTCATTGTACTTGTAAAGTTTTTTATCATAGTGGAAATGTAATGGAGTTCTTGGTTGTTGTTTGTGGGTTATGCCTTTGGTTATGCTTATTACGAATCAAACTGATGTTAAAAATCCTCCTCGTAGCATCCCAGGATCGGAACCAGGTGAATGGGCGCTAGGAGTTGAGAATGGGGTTCTACGGAGGTTGTCGGCACCAGATTCGGCCATCAGGAATTTTATGAGCCCGGTTTTCGAGTTTGAGGCATGACAACAACACATATGCATCATAGTAATACTTCGAGTCAATGCTACCAACATCACCAAGTCGTGTTCTCATTCTTCTTTACCACAGCCATACCGTATTACATGCATCCCTAATCACATCACCATCATCATATTGTCATACCATATCATAACTGTATATCTCAAGAAGCACTGTGGTCGATACCATGCACCAGACACTAGTAATTGACCTCGCATACCCGCCCTGTGGTGGACTTTCACCAACTGAATATCATGAGAAACACCATGGTCGACACTTATGCACCAGACACCAGTAATCAACTTCACATACCTGCCCTGCGGTGGACTTTCACCCGGCATGTTAGTAGCAGACTTCATTCGTGCTTCTCCTCGCCGGCGAGTCATACCGGTCCCTGTTTGCACCTTAGCCCTTAAGAAGGTTGGACCCACCTCTTCTCAACTTGACCTCGTCAGTGGGAGTCAAATCTATGACCCATGTATCCACTCGGCCCGACGGTGAGGCAACCCTAGCTAGCATAGGGGTTTAGGGACTTTCAACCCAAGGGGCACATCATCCCCTACTATTTCCATACTTTCGGTGTCCCGTTCATTTTCAGAGATAACCCAAGTCATCATCATAGATGTACATTTCATCGCCAACATCCAACTCATGTTCTACAGCACGACTGTGGTATTTCAATCATCATGTTTGTCATGATTATACATGAATTCAAGCAACCATGATAAGGCATACATTCAAGTGCATGTGGTATGCATATAATGTCATGAGTTTAAGGTCTGTTTGGCCTTTAAGGAAAAAATGATGTATAATCATCATATGCCACTATCAACTATATTAATCCATGATCATGTGACTAAACTGAAGAGGATATGTCTTACACATGAATAAATGTATTGAAGTACACTTGCACACTCCATCATTCCATAGAACATGAGTATGATCAATATCAACATGGTTAAGTAGATGAATTTAGTATGCTAGGGAGTGGAACAACATTAATCAAGTATTAAATCACATGCTTCTATTAACCACAATTACCGACATCATTAATATCACCCATAACTATCATAATCATGAGCATTAATTGTAATAAGAGTTACACCATATCCTTCACAAGATAGATATTCCATTAGTGGCTTTGGCCCAATATGATTTTCTTCTATTGGGACCACATGGTTATACCCTAACTGGGCCTTATGGTTAATGAGTGGTGGTGATACAAAATACATGCACCAAGTAGTTATGAGATGAGATATAACATTTAGTAAATGAGCCACAAGATGAATTGTGCTGGCAAAACTCATATAACGTCGTGAACTTCATCTTCACATGGGTTATTAGTAGATTGGATTTACAAATAATTATTGTAGTAGTTCTACAATGGTTTAGAAAGCACATGTAAACTTCATATGATATAGTGAGCCCTAAGTTAAATGATTTGATATATAATATACACATAAGAGTTAGTTACGGTTGGATAATGCGTGTTTGTCTTATACAATGTAGTGAGTCCTACTTCCAAGTGGTACTGCAAGCAGATAAGTCCACACACAAAACATTACGGTGGTTTCTAACAAGTAGATAGTATGGTAACTCACATACATTAAGGTAGTACAATGAAGAACAGTTCAGATGTATAAGGCACATAGCAGGCTCCATCATCAATCTGTTTGGTTGGTGAAACAATTGAACAGTGCAAATAAAATACGTACATTGAGTGGTTTCACAAGTGTTTGAAAGTTATACATTCATATCGTCTGACTTATTTAGGAATTGAATCTAGGTCATTTTGGAATCATGTTTTAAAATTAGCAAGCCTAATGCATAGATGGTGAAATATGCAATACCTACATCAAGGTAGGGACCATAATCATTCTGACACATGCCCTAAGTTCACAAACAGAAGACGTTACACCATCAGCCTAGTCCACGAGTCTGAGTAATCACACAATTCTCATATACCCACTTAGTCTCATGGCCACTTCATTATTAAAAGTCCATATGGTTGAGTGGTGACACAAATGTCACTCTGCTTGCCATAATAAAGGATTTAAGGTCACACGGTTACTTATTTTTACTATATTACAACTTATACATCTATGGGCAACCACTTTGTTAAGCTCCCACATGGGCAAGTTGTCGATGTCATAATTTCACTTGGTTGAGTGGACATACAATTAGTATCATGGTCTAGTGACCATATCTCAAAGCATCCAAGATACCCATCATACTAGGCTACGCTACGTTACACTAACTCTTAAACTTTGATTGCCTTATACTTTATACGGAGAATGACTCAGATTTGGTGTCACTTAATCAAGAGGCCAAGAACTAGCTTCCATCACATCAGATATAGCTTAGTGGTCCTCGCATCTGTCTCACTTATGAACATAATGTAAAGGTTTTATTTATGTCGCATGACATCGAATTGAGGGCTACTCCATTGTCATGTTGTATAATCCAACCCTTACCATAATTCTCATGACTAAGAAAATCTGCACGTACAACCCGATTGTTCATGGTTTGGGTGACTATAGCTATGCCCATAAGCACATGGTCATAGCATTGGGTGGTCACCAATGCCACCTGACTTCATGTAGTTGGTTGGCCTTGTGTTAATTTCGAAATCATACAGTTAAACAACTACATATACTCCACAATTGCATATGATTAGGTGACCTTACATAAGTCACATGTCCACATGATTAAGGGGCCAAACACTTATATCACACCCTTACATTGGATTAAGCGGTCATTCACACATCTTACAAACATAAGATTAGAAGCAAAAAATTACCTTTTTTGTACAAGCGAATGGGTCATACAAGATCACAAGGTCGCACAGGTAAGTGGGCCACACAAATCACCCATTCATTGGTTTAATTGTGCAAGGGAATTTCAGCTCAATTGATATCTTCGTGTTTTCATTTAATCTAATGGCGGATAAGTTTTATATGGTTTGGATGGCATATAAACATAATAGTGGGGCACACAACAGCCCCAACAAACTTCGATGGCGAATAAACTTTATAGTGGGTCCTACATGGTGGGCCCACTCATTTTTAGGTGACAAATAAACATAAAAGTGACCCCAAGGAGGTTGGCAACAGTAGAGGGTCACCATCTGTGCAACACAAATGGATAGGTTGAATATCTTCTAAACATTATCGTGGATCATTAAAGGTTTCAACTATGGCCATTTTGGGCTTGCCCAAATGGGTGGGTCCCATTGATGTGGTAGGGCCACACTTATTAGGTCTGCAAAAGCTGATAGCTAGTGTGGATCTAACATACATATTATGGTGAAATTCTAGGAGGTCTTAAGGACAGACATTACAACAACATTGTTTCTTTGGTGCCAAAATATATAAATGGTTTGGATGTAGCTTATACATCCAATGGGTCCTGCGATCTGGTGGGCCCTACATGGGTATCAAAACGAGCTCCTACTTATCCTCATTTATTTTTATTTTTTATTTTTTTTCTTAAGTCTAGGTCTACAT
This sequence comes from Magnolia kwangsiensis, assembly GCA_037074715.1. NCBI lineage: Eukaryota > Viridiplantae > Streptophyta > Magnoliopsida > Magnoliales > Magnoliaceae > Magnolia > Magnolia kwangsiensis. The sequence continues at coordinate 97,959,269 of CM073572.1, read as the reverse complement.
ATCCTTATTAACAGGTTAGATGTCAAGTATAACAATATAGTGGCCTATTGGAATTTACAATGACGGACCTATAATCCACTACGATTGTGGTGTGATCCACCTTGACGCGTGTCGACCCACAACACCATCAGTCAGATACACCAATCCATGGTAGGCCTACGACTTAAAATCAAGTTAATATGTGGTTTGTGTGGGGCCATACCGCATGCAAAAGTTGAGGGGATTACTCTCCATTTAAACATTTTACAATTATTTGATGGGCCCACCAAGGTGTGGATCACAAATTCATCCCATCCATTATGTGTGTCCCACTTGGTTAAGGGGTCAAGAAAAGTTTCTTATACATCCAAACTTAAGGTGGGGCCCTAGCAAGTGCTTTTGGTCTCCAAGTTGTACTAATAGTTCAAAGGAGATCAAAGTTACATGGGTCCCATAATGATGTATTTATTATGTCTACACTGTTCATCTAATTTTAAGGATGATTTTAAAAGAATTTTTTAAAAAGGAATGAATCGTATGCAAAGATTATTTGAACCTCACCACAAACAATAGTGAAGATAATGATTTCACCATTAAACAGTTTATAGGGCCCACCTTAATGTTTATTTTCAATCTAATCTGTTCATAAGGTCTCAGAGACCTGAATTAAGGGGAAAAACTAATTTCATATTGGTCCAAAACTTCTATGACCCAAAAAGGGTTCCAATGGTAGATGTTCAATCCTGCTACTTTTGTAGTGTGGCCCACTTGATAGTTAGATCTATCTTATTTTATTATTTATTTTGTTTCTTAAGCCTTAAGATAAACTCGCCAAATGAATGGACGGTTTGGATACAACACATACCTCATGATCAGATTCTAAATTTTTGTATTTTATTTTTAATGGTGTGGGCCACCTGAGTTCCTTGTACGGTTGATTATTGGGGATGACCCATTTTTAAACGGGACCCATCAAATGCACAATGCTGATGTTCGACATGCATCAAGCTGAAGCTTGTGGTGGGGCCCACCTCCCTCCAGCGTTAGCAGTAGACACTGCTTGCTGCAATGTCAGACGCTGGCAACAACAGCGTCAGTGCCCTTTTTTTTAGTTTGGTTTTCATAAGATTCTTCATAGGTGGGGCCCACATCAGGATGATCCAGTCCATCTATTTGTGTGTCCCATGTGGTGGAGGAGTCAGTCCAAGTTTCAGATGTATACAAATTTCAAGTGGGTCCCAGTAAGTACTTTTATATGTTTTAGCATGTCTTCACATGATTTTTGATGGTGTGGGCTACCAGAGAACTGGATTAGCTTCATTTTTCGGCTCAACGCCTAAAATGACCTAAAAAATAGGATGAACGGCATGGATCAGATACATACATCAAGGGTGGGGCCTGTTGTGGGCCCACAGCCCTGCCCTCTCTTGGTCTCAAGCAGCAAGGATGCTGCTTGCTGCAACGTCCCCCAGACACTGGCAGCAATCAGCGTCCAGCATGTTTCTTTCTTTTTTTTTTAAATTTTTATTGTGCACGTGTGTGCATGGGTGGGTGTGTGTGAGAGTTTGGTCAGCCTAATGGGCCATGCTTGAACAGTTGGATGACTATAAAGATCATAATGGGACCATGTTTTGCTGACTAAACTAATATTTATGTTTTCTCTTCATCCACATCCTTGTGACCATATAACCCTATATGATGGTTAGATTACATCACGGTGGGCCCACGGCTAGTGGGTCCCACATAAGCTTTAGATCAAGCTAATATTTGTTTCATTCCATCATCTATATGTGTATAACCATATATCACAATGGGCCCTACTATCAATGAGTCCTACATCATCATTATCATTATCATCACATCATCACCACAATTAATAATTCGAATAATCGAGAAAGAAAACAAATCATAAGAGTGGAAGGGGTGTACTCACCTTGATGAATTAGATAGATGGTTGAGATGGATGGAAGAGATGGAATTGAAGGTTAAGATGGATGGAAGGGATGAGTTTGATGGAGTTGATGGCCCACCAAGATCACTCCTCTCTCTCTCTTATGAGTAGAAAAAATGGTGAAATGTTAAGGGATGGAGGGGTATTTATAGAGAAATTCATAAAAATTTGGTTAATTTAGGCTAATGTGATTAATATTAGCTTAGGCTAGGATTATGAAAATTATTTTATGATTTGTAATTAATGGTGGGTTAAAGGAGCATGGAATGACATGACGTGATGATGTCACACATGAGGTGAGACATGGAAAAGAGTTGACTTGAGGTGTACATGAGAGATGAGAGGTATGAGTGTGTGATAATACACACATGGGTAGAGATTCTCTCGCCCATGTGTGGCATGTGCATGTGTGTATGACATGTGTGGAGTGAAGTACATGGCGCCTTGTGCATATGATACACTAATTACTCTTCATGGCGTATCTCACAAACAGAGTATTGTATAGACGCACGGGTGATACCTACGTGATTACAGCAATGGGGCGGTCGATATGAAATATGTTTCGAGGTCTTGGGGTCCTAGTCAGTTGGGTGTATACTATGAACGGCCAATCCAGGTTTAGCTAAGGGCGTCAATCATCGTGTACATATGCATCAAAAATTGTACGGAATGGACGGGGTGTTACAATCAACCCTCCTAATAAAAATTTCATCCTCGAAATTTCTAGCCACAATACATTAACAAACTCATAACATGGAAAGCCAAACATGCGTATCATCATACATATACAATATAATTATCCATCCCACAAGTGAGGGTATTTCTCATGGCTATCTGCCTAATGTCTGGGTGTTAAGTATAATCTCTACGTTCTTAACTAGGGAATCTTGTTTTGACTAGGTTCTCAAATTGGAAATTTTATATTCATGTCTCTAAATTCATACAAATCAGGGGTATTAATAGCATTTACGTTCTCAATCAATGATGGTGGGAGACATAGTTTAAGTTCTTCTATGTTTTTCAGTTACTGACTTTGCTCGTAAGTGATCCCAAATCTTATGCTCTGATACCATCTTCTGTCAGACCCCAAGTCTGGAGACGGACAACTTCCGTGATGCTCCGAATCCGGCACTCGACTTCCATACACCAAGTACCGAGTTCGGCGCACCACAAGAAAGATTTTTGACTGAATTTATATATATATATATATATATATATATATATATATATATATATATATATATAATACATGAGCATGAATATCCATGATCAAAATACCAAGAAACACTCTCCATTATAAATCCTGATGATTACAAGTACAATGCTTTCCAAAGGTACACGACCTCAACATTGCCAAATTGAAAAATAAGTATAATGCACCGAGAAAGCTAAGTCTTCCAAGCTAATCCTGCCCTGAAAAAAATGGGAAATAGGAAGCTTTGGCAAAAAGCATAGTGAGTACACACGTGTGTGCAGTATGTCGTACATGCAAGCAAGATAAATATGTTATAAGGAAATCATATATGTGAAAGGCATGTAGCACGTAAGGTATGACGTCAATGCCAATGTAATGCATATGCATCATAGTAATACTCTGAGTCAATGCTACCAGCATCACCAAGTCATTGTTCATTTCTTCTTTACTACATCCATACCATATTACACACATCCGTAATCACATCATCATCATCATATTGTCATACCATATCATAACTGTATATCTCGGTAAGTACTATGGTCGATACCATGCACCAGACACTAATAATCGACCTCGCATACCTGCCCTGTAGTAGACTTCCACCAACTGTATATCATGGAAAATATTGAGGTTGAAACCTATGAACCAGACACCAGTAATCGACCTCACATACCCTCCTTACGGTGGACTTCCACCCGACATGCCAGTAGCAGACTTCATTCGTGCTTCTCAACCCCGATGAGTCAGACTGGTCCTTGTTTGCACCTTAGCCCTTAAGTAGGTTGGACCCACCTCTTCTCAACCCGACCGCGTCAGTGGGAGTCAAATCCATGACCCATGTATCCACTCGGCCCGAGAGTGAGGCAACCCTAGCTAGCATAGGGGTTTAAGGACTTTCAACGTAAGGGGCACATCATTCCCAATTATTTCTACACTTTGGGTGTACCGTTCATTTTCAGGGATAACCCAAGTCATCATCATAGATGTACATTTCATCATCAAGATCCAACTCATGTTATACGGCATAACTGTGGTATTTCGATCATCATGTATGTCATGATTATACATGAATTCAAGCAACCATGATAAGGCATACGTTCAAGTGCATGTGGTATGCATATAATGTCATGAGTTTATGGTCTTCTTAACCTTAAAGGCAAAAATGACGTATAATCATCATATGCCACTATCAGCTATATCAATCCATGATCATGTGACTAAACTGAAGAGGACATGTCTTACACATGAACAATGTATTGAAGTACACTTGCACATACCATCATTCCATAATACATGAGTATGATCAATATCAACATGGTTAAGTAAATGAATTTAGTATGCTAGGGAGTGGGGCAACATTAATCAAGTATTAAATCACATGCTTCTATTAACCACAATTACTGACATCATTAATATCATCCATAACTATCATAATCATGAGCATTAATTGTAATAAGAGTTACACCATATCCTTCGCAAGATAGATATTTTATTAGTGGCTTTGGTCCGATATGATTTTCTTCTATTGGCACCACATGGTTATACCCTAATTGGGCCTTATGGTTAATGAGTGGTGGTGATGCAAAATACATGCACCAAGTGGTTATGAGATGAAAGGCTTAGACATAACATTTAGTAAATGAGCCATAGGATGAATGGTGCTGGCAAAACTCATATAATGTAGTGAACTTCATCTTCACATGTGTTGTTAGTAGATTGGATTTACAAATAATTATTGTAGTAGTTCTACAATGGTTTGGAAGGCACATGTAAACTTTATAAGATATAGAGAGTCGTAAGTTGAATGACTTGATATATAATATACACGTAAGAGTTAGTTACGGTTAGATAATACGGGTTTGTCTTATACAACGTAGTGGATCCTACTTCTAAGTGGTACTGCAAGCAGATAGGTCCACACATAAATCATTACAGTGGTTTCCAACAAATAGATAGTATGGTAACTCACATACATTAAGGTAGTACAAGGAAGAATAGTTCAGATGCACAAGGCACACGTTAGCAGGCTCCATCATCAATCTGTTTGGTTGACAAAACAATTGAATAGTGTAGACAAAATACATACATTAGGTGGTTTCGCAAGTGTTTGAAAGTTATACGTTCATATCGTCTGACTTATTTAGGAATTGAATCTAGGTCATTTTGGAATCATGTTTTAAAATTAGCTAGCCTAATTGATAGATGGTGAAATATGCAATACTTACATCAAGATAGGGTCCATAATCAATCTGACACATGCCCTAAGTTCACATACAGAAGAGGTTATACCACCACCCTAGTCCACGAGTCCGAGTAATCACACAATTCTCATATACCCACATGGTCTCATGGCCACTTCATTATTAGAAGTCCATATGGTTGAGTGGCCACACGAATGTCACTCTACTTGCCATAATAAAGGATTTAAGATCACACGGTTACTTATTTTTACTCTATTACAACTTATACATCAATGGGCAACCACTTTATTAAGCTCCCACATGGGCAGGTTGTTGATGTCATAATTTCACTTGGTTGAGTGGACATACAATTAGTATCATGGTCTAGTGACCGTATCTCAAAGCATCCAAGACACAATCACATGCATACCCATCATACTAGGCTACGCTACGTTACACTAACTCTTAAACTATGATCACCTTATACTTTATACGGAGAATGACTCAGATTAGGTGTCACATAATCAAGAGGTCAAGAACTAGCTTCCATCACATCAGATATAGCTTAGTGGTCCCCACATCTATCTCACTTATGAACATAATGTAAAGGTGTTATTTATGTCACATGACACCGAATTGAGGACCACTCCATTATCAAGTTGTATATCCTAACCCTTACCATAATTCTTATGACTAAGAAAATCTGCATGTACAACCCGGTTGTTCATGGTTTGGGTGACTATGGCTATGCCCATAAGCACGTGGTAATAACATTAGGTGGTCACCATTTTTGTACAAGCGAATGGACCATACAAGATCATAAGATCGCACAGGTAAGTGGGCTGCAAAAATCACCAGTTCATTGGTTTAAGTGTGTAAGAGAATTTCAGCACAATTAATATCTTCATGTTTTTAGTTAATGTAACGTCCTGAAAAAATTCGTACCAAGACCCGAGTACCACTTCTGGCAGAAATTATTAAGGACCAAATCCTTTAGAAATTAAACGAGAATTAACTAGTGCTAAACTAGATTTCTTGTGAAATTAGCACTAATCACTTTAAATATGATTTGCAAGACCCAAAACTTGTAGAATTATTAACGCTACATTACCTTGAAATCTAGGATCAATCTCTAAACCCGGTTACTCTCGGGAGCACAATGAAACTCCGTATCGGACATGGACCGCATGTCAAAAGTCCGATAGCAACGAAACTATACGATTATGACCACCTAGTTAGACTTGACAACCATCTTGGAAATCAAGTCGAGATGGAATCCAGGAACTATTTGCTTGATCTCGGAGTAAAGTGTATGAGAAACGTGAATATCTTTAGAAAAAAATCTGAGTCGTGTCGCTTGTGGGCCAAATATAAGGATTTAGACCGTCAGAATCTAACCCAAATACACCCTTGAATCAGGAGAAATTTCTCACACATGTTAGTGCACTTCTGACCCTGATAGAATATCCGTGATCGTTGAACTAAAATTAGTCTGCCACGGGCGATTTATAAATCCGATCGGACTGAAAAATTAACTTATCTTGGATCCAATATCAGGGAACTTAAATCCAACTATATTCAGCAAAAGGGCTTCTAGAAGTGCTCCGTTGGATCGGAACAGGCCCTATTTGGCTATAACCTAAGTATACCATGGCCCTGAGGCCATTCTCATCATTTTTAAGCCTATATAAGGGCTTTAAACCCTCTCTCTCATATTTAATACGAATTTTAAAACTCTAAGAAAGAGAGGAGAGGAAAAGAAAAGGAAAGATAGAGAAAGAGAGAGATAGTTGGAGATTCGTCCTGGGATTTGATCTCGTTGATCCACGCACTTAACCATCCTATCTGTATCACAAATCCAGTGTTTTCAACAATGTACTTGGGTGAGAAAACTAAACCCTAATCTATTTTAGGGTTTTAGATAGTATATGTTATGAAATAGATAACCTAATTCATGCTATAACTTGTCAATCCGCCGTTGACAAAGACTATGCATCTAAAACGAATCCGTTACGCGTTTACTAGCATAAGGTGTGGACTATATACGTAATGGTTACGGTTTTCAAGGATTTCAATGTTGGTTAATGATTTATTAATGACGTGGGTGCTATTTCACATGCCAAATGCGATGTTTGTTTCACGTTTCAGATATATATGAACTATGTTAAGTTTAGTATATTCCATGTATCTGTAGAAAGGATCGTAACCATACCTTATTAATTACAACCACCACATCATCCCACCCATATCATTTCATCCTCTCTCTCATTTCTCAAATCTCCCAAGCAAACCCATACATCTAAGCTCTCTTCTCTCCCCAAACCACAACAACAAGTGTGGCCCACTTTCCCCACCCCCCTTATCTCTCATCCACACCATTAAAATCCCATCAATCTCCTTCAAAAGTGAAGATAGGGAGCCTAGAGACTAAGGGAGAAAGGAGAAGGCCTAGAGGTGGGTGATCTTTAAATTTCTACCGCTGATTTCATGATTTATGTGGGGCCCAATTTGATGTATGTGTTGTAATCATATGAGGGACCCATAGTGGCGGGGTCCCTCCATCTATACCGCTCATTTCTCTCCTTTCCTCTCTCTCTCTCTCCCTCTTTTATGTTGGGTGTGGCCCACTAGATCCACGCCAATTGTGGACCCACCATGATGGATATATTTTATTAATGTCATTCATCTATAGCATCCAGGCCATTTAGTGGGCCTGGATGATGAGAAAACATAAATATCACGTTGATCCGAATGGGGTGGGCCACGTACATGTGGGACCCACCATGAGGTCCATGTGTATCCAAACCATCCAGCGTCTCTAGACACTGGACGTAGGTGGCTAACATGGAGTGCGTGCATTGGCATGGGCGTGTACTAACAAGCTAAATAAAAAAAAAAATGTACATTTTATTTGAGCCTTGGGGTGGGCCACTCATGCAGGCCCCACCTTGATGTAAGTACTCAATCCAAGGCATCCATCCCATCTCCCAGATCATTTTAGGCATTGAACCGAAAAATGAGGCTGATCCGTCTTCCTGGCGGGCCATAGTTTAGGTAATAGAATTTTTACCATTGAAATACCGCCTGATGTTTCTGTATGCCAAAACCTGTCCAATATTGGACTTGATGGGATTGTATCGAGCCATGGGGACCAATGGCTAGCTTAGATTCGTCTTAGGTGGGCCCCACTTACCAAAAATCATGGGATTTCCCATTTTTTAAAAAAAGAAGCAAGGCAGCAACACCTGCTGCTGCCACTGTCAGAGGTAGGCGGACGGGCTGGGCCTCACGGCCCTAGCTGTGGGCCCCACCGTGATGTGTTTTGAACATCAACACCGTCCGTTATGGGACTCCCCTTCTAAAAATGTCTTACCCCCCAAATCAGCCGTATGAGGAACTCAGGTGGGCCATACCTTCTAAAATCATGGGAAGACATACCTAAAACATATAAAATCACCTGGTGGGGCCTACCTAAAATTTGGATACGAATGAAACTTGGTCTGAACCCTCAGCCAAGTGGGACGCGCATAATGGGTGGGCTGGATTTGTGAACCACATCACCATAGGCCGCAGGTCCATCCCCAGGCTCACGTGACCTTATAAACAGATTGGGTGGAAAATGAACATCATGGTGGCCCCTGGCCCACGTGATCATATGAACAGTTACATGGCAGATAAACACTCCAATGGGCCCATGGTCGTGTGAACCTATTAACAGGTTGTATGAAAAATAAACATTACAGTGGGCCCCAGTTTTCCCCAGGTCCACGTAACCTTTTGAATAGATTGGATGTTAGATAAACATCATGGTGGGCCCAGGTCACGTGTGACCTTATCAAAGTGATGGATGGAAAATAAATATTTATGTGGGCCCCTGGGTCCCTGTGACCATATCAACAGTTAGATGGCAAATAAATGTTATGGTGGCCCTTGCCGATTTATATATATATATATATATATATATATATATATATATATATATATATATATATATATATGGAGTATGGGTAACATGCACAGGACCCACTGCTAATGTATGTGTTCCTATTCCACCATCCAGATGGAACGGTGGCTCACCATGATATGTGAGTAACTCCACCATGATACATGTATTTCTTTAATGTCATCCATATGTTTTATATCCACATTATCCATCTTATATGAGGCCTACCTTGATTTGTTTAAGGCCCATTGTTAAGGCCTACCTTGAATTGTATGAGGCCCATTATGATGTATGCAAGGCCCATGTGATTAGGCCTATCTTAATGTAGTTGTGGCCCACCTGTTGGAGCCCATCTTGGTATATATGAGACCCATGTACATGAGACCCATTTGATGTATTGGAGGCTCATAGGCTGAGGCCAAATGGGATTTACTTGAGGCTCATTATAATGAGATTCCACCATGGTTTATGTGTTGACTCTTATAGTGGGCTATGCCTTGGGAGCAAGTATGGTTTGACATCCACATTGTAAGGATAATGTTGGTTAAATGTCCACGTTGTCACTCTCCCTAAGGCCCACTGATAGGCCCATACTTGTAGTGAGTAGGCTATCTAGGCCCATACCCGTTATGCACAAGTCCATCATCCTATGACATGTTTATTATAGATCCATGATTCATGATCATATGTATCATATGTATGTCTGATATGACGAGTGACTGATCATAGCATATGCATTTGGGCAGACAGTTTACGGGCTCCCTGACAGGTAGAGTTGCCCTACATGAGTATGCGACACGCACAGGGCTGTTGCATGTTTGGTGGGTGATTCATGCACTTGCATTTATGTAATCATGATTATTGTATGCCCACCGACATCAGGGCCATAGCCTCCATAGACACATCGTGGGTGGCTGGATTGGATACCAAAAATGTTTGGTTCTAGCATACGAGAATCATAGATGTCCCTAGGTGAAAATTTCTAAACCCGATGGTACCAGAGGATGACTCCAACATCAAGACCGAGTGGATATACAAGCACATGAGGGCCATATACCAGTAGGCCGCGTCTCCGACTGTGTCATGATTGATTGGAAAGGGGTGTGACCTTACCCGCCTGAGTGAGGGGGCAATTTCTAGGTTGAGTTTGACTAGCTTAAGGAAAAGGTCCGCTATCGACGAGTCGAGCCCGATATTGGCAGGCGGATAGTGAGGTCTCTTTCACTCTCCTAGTTGTGCATTCAGATAGGGGCGACAAGTTGACGTAGAGTGTACTAGACCCCAGTGATTATCCAGAATGAGAATTGTACTGATATATGATGAGGATTGGCATGCTTGAGTTACATCTCACATCACATGGTCTGGATATGACCGATAGCATTCATATCTTACACCGCATAGCCTTGGTATGGCTGATTGCATTCATGTATTCATCAGCATGATTCTGCATTTCTCTGACCTTGTATTCTAAGCACGCTCTTATTGTGCACACACTTACACCACCCTCTAAGCTTTCTATAAGCTTATGCACGATTGATGCATGCAGATGACGCCAGGACGCAGTCATAACTTCACTGCAGTTGGAGCATGTAGTCAATCTTTTGAAGTTTTATTATTAGCACTAGCTTGTATTTCTCTTTATTCACATTATACTCAAAGTTCTTTTATCATAGTGAATTTTATGATGGTGTTCTTGTGGTTATTGTTCATGGGTAATGCTTATGGTTATGCTCACTATGAATTAAATTGATGATTAAAAATCCTCCTTGTAGCATCTCAGGATTGAAACCTGGTGTATGGGTGCGAGGAGCCAATAATGGGGTACTACGGAGGCTGTCGGCACCAAATTCAGAGATCGAAAATTTTGTGAGCCAGATTTTCAAGTTTGGGGTGTGACACCTGTATATTATAGTGTCTATTTATTCATGTTTAACTATGTGTATAATTTCCTCCATGTACAGTATATTCATGATTAAGCTATATTCCATAGCATGCTCAAATGATTGTAGGATTTGACTTATTTATTCATTACTATTTTGATCATCTCAGATGCTCACTTGTTGTAATTCCACATGGTTGGAACTATATTATGGTCTAGGCAATCGGTAATAGGCTCTACTTTGGTGGTTGAGGTTGTCTTCGCCACATAGGACGTGTTCGATGAATTTGAACCGTACTTGGGATGTCAACTGTGGTTAGGCCACACGGAGTGCTTACGCACTTCATGTCGATCAACTTAACGTGCGCTTGTACTAGTCGAGCTCGTCAAGTAACCCAATTGGCCGATGTATGTTCACCATGTTTGGACACTACTATTTGAATCTAAGGTACCAAACTCATCAGTGAAAACCCTTTAACCTTGGTATCTCGATCTGTTAAGACTCATGAGACGGACATGGTGGTATGGGACACTGTGGTCGAGCTGTCAGCCTATGCTGGGGTGATGAGCGTCCTCGTACTAACCAGTGACCAATTCAGACTCGTGAGTTGAATACAGTGGTATATGACACTGTATTCGAGCTGTCAGACTACATTGATCAGGTGATGAGCCCTTTGTAGTGACCTTGAGCATACCTTGAAATTACATCTAGTGAGGAGTATGAAAGTGAGGAAGAAAGCAGGGAAGAGATTGAGGAGGAACAAGAAGAAGAAGAGGAGGCTCAGGACACGGATGAGAGCTCCCCTCCTACGGCATTGAAGCATGACACTGATCGGGCTACTAGGGATGCCCGCCTAGCTCGGCTTGAGTAGGACCAGGCTGCCCTATGATAGGAGATTATAGATACTCAGGCCCTAGTGAAACATAAGTTTAAGAAGGTGACTCACACCTTGAAAGCTATCATGTGCTGCCTACAGGATAAAGGAACCCCTCCTCCATTGCCAGACTTGGATGCCTAGTCATCCATGTCGTTATCCTGTAGTTTGATAGTTGCTGTTTTAGGTTGTCTTCGTTGTGATGTTGATAGGTTTATTAGTGTAGTAAGTAGAAAGTGTGTTTGTGTTTGGTAGTTTGAGCTTAGCAAAGCCGCATGCATTTTTATCGTAATTCATGTAGAACTTTATTTAATGTATTATGACGATTTTGGTGAATAAAATGCATGAAGTTTCTTTACTCTGTGTTTGAATGTTGCGTGTTTCAATGCTACATGAATGAGTTTTTAGATATGCTGAATCTGACTAGGGTTGCACCCTATGTTATATATAGGGAATGCTGCCTAAGGCCACACAGTGTTCGGCACGTCTCACTGTTGGCGATTCGTCTGTTGGGGCACCTCCCCTTAGTGGTAGCCATATAGACCCCAGTTCAGGCCCGTCTCACCCTGACACCATGTTGGGTTTTCATCCGGCCGCTAGCCCTACCAATGGACCATCATCTACTGTACCTGGGGCACCACCAGTTACACCATCGGTTCCAGAGCAGAACCGTGTGTCTACCTCAACACCTTACATGCCACAGTCCGCTCCGCCTCCTGATAGGCTAGAGCAGATGATCTTGTTGATGCAGCAGCAATAGATACAACAACAGCAGCAGCAGCAGTAGTTCTTGACCTCCATGGCTGGCATCTTTGCCCAGAGCATGGGGGCGACTCCACCTACCTCACCTATGCACCTAGCTGGGAACGCGGGTGCCAGCGGCACATTTGAGCGATTCCAACACTTGCGACCTCCTACATTTGCAGGTACTCATAGACCCGAGGAGGCTGAGTATTGGCTTAACTACATCTCTAAGATATTCAAGCCACTGCACTGCACTGAGGCAGAGTAGGTGGAGTTGGTCACCTTCATGTTTGAGAAGGAGGCCAGCTTATGGTGGGACAACATTCTTCACATGACCGTTGTTGGTTATGTGTGGACATGGGAGGCATTTGAGACCCACTTCCACGTGAAGTATTATCCCGTCACATATCCCCATGAGAAGGAGAGTGAGTTCCTCCACCTCCGACAGGGAGGGATGACAGTGGTTGAGTACGAGAACAGGTTCACAGAGCTGGGCAGGTATGCTCTGTTGATATTGGAAGACGAGCCGATGCGTATGTGACGCATTTTTAAGGGTCTACGACCCGATATCCACTTAAAGATGTATTGCGCTAGCATACCCAGCTATGCTGAGCTAGTGAGCATGTCTATGCAGGCTGAGCAGGATGAGGATAGGCAGTCTCGTATGCGAGCACCCATGGCTCCTAGGCCACGACCCGATCTTTCGAGTAAACCATTCTTCAGTAAAAGGCCTCATGTAGATTCACCATCGAGGTTTATGGCTTCGCCTGCTCCAGTGAGGCTACTAGATGTGTGGTGTACCTACTGAAAGAAGCCTAGCCACATAGAGATAATTATTTCACCAGGATGAGGAACAGTGGTTTCTCACCACCTTAGAGGATCAACCGTCTGATGCCTTAGGCCATTTCTGCCCCACCCCTACGGATACCACCAGCACACCCATCCTTCAAGCCACCTACTCCTCACTTCAGGCTACCACAATGGCCTATAGTACTATAACTGAACCTCTAGCAGCAGGCTCAGGTACATTCGCTAACAGCGGGGACAGCCGAGACAGCAGATGCATCACCGATAGTCTTTGAGGTCATGGCTCATGTCCAAGGTACTCCCGTCTTCTTATTGGTAGACACAGGGTCCACCACTTCCATCATATCATGTACGACAGTCAAGCGACTGGGGTTAGGTACTACTCCTATGAAGGGAGTGAGACTCACTACTGCTACAGGGACTTTTTCAGATGTTACCCACATTTGTGAGGCTTGCTCAGTAGATTTGCATAGCAGGATGGTGAGCGTTGACTTGATTGTTGCCCCATTATGGCACTACGACATTGTTCTCAGGATGGATTGCTCACCGAGATGAGGGCGGAGATAGATTGCGAGACTAGTGGTGACAGCCCACGGACCAGAGGGCATGGCTTTTATTTTCCTTATTCAGGTTAGCCACCCTTCCCGTTTGAGTTGTTACGATTCTCTATTAGGGAGTACTGATGGTCCAACGTTGGGAGATACGCCTATGGTTCAGGACTTCCCAGACGTATTTAAGAAGATCCCAGGACTACCTCCTCGGTGTAAGATCGACTTTACTATCGATCTTATGCCTGGTGTGACACCTATTTCATTACTGGCATATCACATGCCTCTATGTGAAATGGAGGAACTGAGGAGACAGATTGATGATTTGGTAAAGGCAGGCTTCATACGACCTAGTGTGTCCCCTTGGGGAGTGCCTGTATTATTTGTGAAGAAGAAGGACGGTTCCCTATGATTATGTATTGATTATCACAGGTTGAACCAGGTGATAGTGAAGAACAAGTATCTCTTGCCTGGAATTGATGATCTGTTTGATCAGTTAAAGGGGGCACAGTATTTTTCAAAGATAGATTTACAGTCGGGGTATCATCAGTTGTGCGTCAGGGATGAGGACGTGCAGAAGATAGCATTCAGGACTAGCTTCGGGCATTACAAGTTCCTTGTGATGTTGTTTGAACTCACAAACGCACCGGCCGTGTTCGTGGACTTGATGAACAAGGTGTTTCATCCGTTTCTGTTCTGATTCGTCATCATGTTTATAAATGACATCCTGATATATTCCAAGAGTCAGGAAGAGCACGGGGAGCACTTGTGACAGTCTTCAACACTCTCAGGAAGAACTAGTTATTCGCGCAGTACAAAAAGTGTGACTTCTGAAAGGAGGAAGTTAAGTTCCTAAAACAAGTGATGTCTAAGTAAGGGATAGCAGTTGACCTCGCTAAGGTAGCCACGGTTCAGGACTGGGAGCAGCCCGATTCGGTTACTGAGGTGAGGAGTTTTCTTTGCTTGGCAGGCTACTATCGACGATTCATTCTAGACTTCTCCAAGATTACCAGGCCGATGTCTCAGTTGACACAGAAGGATCTGAAGTTTGCCAGGAATTAAAAGGTAGAGGTAGCTTTTCAGGAGCTAAAGGATAAGTTGATGTCCGCCCCTATGCTAGTATTGTCAGAGCAAGGGGTCAAGTAACTATATATACCGACGCGTCTCGCGTTGGTCTGGGTTGTGTCCTTATGCAAAAGGATAGGGTGATTTCTTACGCCTCGAGAGAGTTGAGGAAATACAAGGAGAATTACTGTAACATCTTGGAAAAATTCGTACAGAGACCCGAGCACCACCTCAGGCAGAAATCACTTAGGATTAATTCCTTTAGAAATTAAGCGTAAGTTAACTAGCGATAAGCCAGATTAGCCATGAAATTAGCACTGTTCGCTTTAAATACGTTCTGCAAGATCCAAAACTTGTGGAATCGTTGACGCTATAACATCCAGAAACCTAGGATCAAACTCTAAACCCGTTTGTTCTCAGGAACCCTTTGAAACTTTGTAATGGACTTAGACCTCGCATCGTGAGTTCGGAAGCAATGAACTTAGACCAATATGACTGCATAGTTGGACTTGACTACCAACCCAGAAATCAAATTCAAATGATGTCCTGGGACTATTTCATTGAGCCTGGAGCAAGGAGTGTGAGAAAGGGTAGAATTGTTTATAAATTAAATGTGATTTAAGTAAATCTGGCACGTGTCGCTTGTGGGTTAATTATAAGCATTCAGACAGTTGGAATCTGACCCAAATACACCCTTGGATCAGGGAACACTTCCCACTCATGTCAGTGTACTTGGAATCTCTGATCGAGTCTTAGTGACCGCTGAACTGAAACTTGTCCGCCACACACGATCTGGAAATCCAATCGAACTGAAAACTTAATGTGATCAGAATCCAACATCCATATGCTTAAGTCTGACCGCATTCAGTTAGAGGACCTCCAGAAGTGTTCTTTTGGATCAGAAAAGACCCAATTTGGTTATAACCCAAGTATAGCTGGGTCTAAAGTCTAAATAGGTGAGTTTTTAGCCTATATAAGGCTCTTAAACCCTCTCACATCCCTCACCTATGAATTTGAGAAAAATCCTAGGAAAGAGAAGAGAGAAAAGAGAGAGATTGTGTGAGAGTTGTGGGAGAAAGTTTCCGTCGCTCGATCCTGCTACTACACGTGCCTAGCCATCGTGATCTAATCACTTTTCTGGTGATTCTGACTTCATTCTAGGTAAGAAAACCCTAACCTTAACCTGTTTTAGGAATTCTATCGATACAAGTAGCAAAGTAGCTGACTTACCTTGTGTATTAGGTTGTCATAATCATCGTTGGTGAAGGCGTAAAGTTCCTATTCGATTTATTACGCTCCTACGACATAAGGTGCGAATTTTATATGCTTAGGTTACCTGTTTTCAAAGCTTTCAATGTCGTTTAATGGTAGATTATTGAAAGGGTGCTATTTGACATGTAGAACATGCTGTCTATTTTTCATTTCAAATACGTACGAAGAATATGAGATTTAGGATATTTTTGGTATTTGTAGGAAATATTGTATACGTACGTATTTTGCTAATATGATTGCCATGAGTATTTATCATGTACCTATGCTAATTATGCGTGTATGATCTGTTTGGCGAAGAGATTCGCCCTAACGCACACTTTTGGCCGACATACGTTATTTAAACTAATGTGTGTAGGCTAAGTATTTGTATAAATGTATGTATTAGTAAGTATTGAGTAAATGGTGTTGTAGTTTAGCGTTGAGATTGGATTCTCAACTAATTTGATGATGTACATGATATCCTCCATGCTTGTTGTATTTGAATTGATTACCTTATGTGTGAAACACTCATGTATGGTTAACTGCTTATGATGTATGTTATGACATGTTGATAACATGCGGGGATTATGTGTATTGTTTTAGATTACAAGTGTTTGAGGCTATACTCTAGTCCAGGCAGTCGGTAACAAAACTGAATTCGTGGTTAGATTCTATTCACCATGAAGGACGCGTCGATGAACCCGAGTTGTGCTTGGGTTGACCGGAGTAGTTAGGCCACACGAGGCATTTATGCACTTCATGTCATTCAGCTTGAGGTGCGCTCATACTAGTCGAGCTCGTCAAGCAACCCGACTGACCACTATATGTTTACCTTGTATTGGTCATAACTGTTTAAACCTAGGGTACTGAACTTACCAGTGATAACCTTGATAACCGTGGTACCTTGATCCACTAAGACTCATGAGCTGGGCATGGTGGTATGGGACACCGTGGTCGATCTGTCGGCCTACACTGTGGCGACGAGCCTCCCCATAGTGACCAGTGAGCACCTCAGACTCGTGAGCCGATTGTGGTGGTATGAGACACTACATTCGAGCTGTCGGCCTACTCTGATTGGTGACGAGCCCTTTGTAGTGACCTTGAGTGTATTCTGAGTCTACGTGAGGCGATGACCCTTCCGTAGAAACAAGAGTACAAACTAGGCCTGTATTGATAAGGTGATGGGGGAGCGGTGCAATGAGTGCGTACAATAGCCTTAGCAGCCCTTATAGCGACCTAGAAATATATCATCGTATGAGACTACTAGGAGTGATGACATGGTAGACTTTGTAGAAGACAGCTTTCAAGACCAGATTTGGCCACTATGAGTTACTCGTGATGTCTTCAGTCTTACGAACGCACCAATCGTGTTCATGGACCTGATGAACCAGGTATTTCGACCATTCCTCTATCGATTCGTCATCGTATTTATAAAGGACATTTTGATATACTTCAGGAGTTGAGAGGAGCATAAGGAGCACTTACGATTTATCTTGGATACGCCGAGACAACATCAGTTGTTTGTACAATACAAGAAGTGTGACTTCTGGAAAGAAGAAGTCAAGTTCTTGGGACACGTAGTGTCTAAGGATGAGATAACAGTTAACCATGCTAAGGTAGCTGTAGTACAGGACTGGGAGCAGCCTGGTTCAGTCACTGAGGTGAGGAGTTTTCTGGGTTTGGCAGGCTACTATCGACGTTTCATTCGAGATTTCTCGAAGATCGCCAGACCTCTATCTCAGTTGACACGGAAGGATTTGAAGTTTGCCTGGAATGAAAAGGCGGAGGCAGCTTTTCAGGAGCTGAAGGATAGGCTGACTTCTAACCCTGTGCTAGTATTGCTAGAGCAAGGGGTTAAATATATGATATACACCGACGCGTCTAGCGTTGGTCTGGGTTGTGTCCTTATGCAGAAGGATAGGGTGATTTCATATGCCTCGAGACAGTTGAGGAAGCACGAGGAGAACTACCCTACACATGACCTAGAGTTGGTCGCTGTTAATTTCTCATTGAAGCTCTGGAGACATTACCTCTACGGAAAGGAGTTAGTACAAGTGACCTCGGAGAAGATTGACATCATCAGGCGTTGACTTCTTACAGCACAGAGCAGGTAGAAGAGTTATGCCAATACGAGATGGCGGCCGCTAGAGTTCACAGTTAGAGATCACGTATTTTTAAGAGTTTCCCATATGAAGGGAGTTCTTCGGTTCGGGAAGAAGGGGAAGCTAGCACCGCAATTCATTGGCTCATTTCAGATACTCGATCTTGTGGGTGCAGTGGCATATCGTCTAGCTTTACCTACGCCTCTCGCGAGCATACACAACGTATTTCATATTTCTATGCTGAAGAAATACGTTCTTGATCCTTCCCATATCATTAGATGGGAGCAGGTGCAGTTAGGTGAGGATGTTACATATATACTGTGACCGGCGCGTATATTAGACAGGAAGGAGCAGGTATTGCGTAGCAAGGTCATCCCCCTTGTGAAGGTGTTGTGGACGCATTACACTGAAGAGGAGGCTACTTGGGAGACAGAAGCCGAAATCAGAAAGAACTATCCATATCTTCTCGAGGAGTACGAAAATGTATAAATTTTGAGGAGGAAATTTATTGTTAAGGGGGGTAGATTGTAACGTCTTGGAAAAATTCGTATAGAGACCCGAGCACCACCTCAGGTAGAAATCACTTAGGATTAATTCCTTTAGAAATTAAGCGTAAGTTAACTAGCCATAAGCTAGATTAGCTATGAAATTAGCACTGTTCGCTTTAAATACGTTCTGCAAGACTTAAAACTTATGGAATCATTGACGCTATAACATCCTGAAACCTAGGATCAAACTCTAAACCCATTTATTCTCAGGAACCCTTTGAAACTTTGTAATGGACTTAGACCGCGCGTCGTGAGTCCGGAAGTAATGAACTTAGACCATTATGACCGCGTAGTTGGACTTGACTACCACCCCAGAAATCAAGTTCAAATGATGCCCTGGGACTATTTCATTGAGCCTGGAGCAAGGAGTGTGAGAAAGGGTAGAATTCTTTATAAATTAAATGTGATTTAAGTAAATATGGTACGTGTCGCTTGCGGGTTAATTATAAGCATTCAGACAATTGAAATTTGACCCAAATAAACCCTCGGATCAGGGAACATTTCCCACTCATGTCATTGTACTTGGAATCTCTAATCGAGTCTCAGTGACCGCTGAACTGAAACTTATCCGCCACGTGCGATCTGGAAACCCAATCGAACTGAAAACTTAATATGATCATGATCCAGCATCCATGAGCTTAAGTCTGACTGCATTCAGTCAGAGGACCTCCAGTAGTGTTATTTTGGATAAAAAATGACCTGATTTGGTTATAACCCAAGTATACCTTAGTGTAAAGTCTAAATAGGTGAGTTTTTAGCATATATAAGGGTCTTAAATCCTCTCACATCCCTCACCTACGAATTTGAGAAAAACCCTAGGAAAGAGAAGAGAGAAATTAGGGAGATTGTGTGAGAGTTATGGGAGAAAGTTCCCGTCGCTAGATCCTGCTACTACACGTGCTTAGCCATCCCAATCTAATCACTTTTTCAGTTATTCTGACTTCATTATAGGTAAGAAAACCCTAACCTTAACCTGTTTTAAGAATTCTATCGATACAAGTAGCGAAGTAGCTAACTTACCTTGTGTATTAGGTTGTCATAATCGTCGTTGGCGAAGGCGTAGAGTTCCTATTCGATTCATTACGCTCCTACAGTGTAAGGTACGAATTTTAGGTGCTTAGGTTACCTGTTTTCAAAGCTTTGAATGTCGTTTAATGGTAGATTATTGACAAGGGTGTTGTTTTGACATGTAGAACATGCTGTCTTTTTTTCATTTCAAATACATACGAAGAATATGAGATTTAGGGTATTTTTGATATTTGTAGGAAATATTGTATACGTACATATTTTGCTAATATGATTGCCATGAGTATTTATTGTGTACCTATGCTATACTCTAGTCCAGGCAGTCAGTAGCAGAACTGAATTCGTGGTTGGATTCTATTCGCCACGAAGGACGCGTCGACTAACCCGAGTCATGCTTTACCATTATCGCGTGATTGATTTGATAACATGCTAATCTTTGCTCTATGATTCCACTGAGTTGATCACTCACTCCCACGTTACGGGATGGTGTTTGCAACACCTACCAGACTTTTCTTAAATGCAGATAGCGAGGCAATTCAGGAGTTGGAGCTGGACTAATAGCGAGGCGATTCAGGAGTTGGAGCTGGACTACTACGAGGACCAGGACGAGTTCTCGTACATGCAGTTCTCTGACGGCTTCGCATAGGTGGCCTGGATTGGCAGGATTTTTCTAGTTGGAATATCATATGACATTTTGATTTTGGTTTGATATATGTATATGTGACTCAGAGATGTATTCATACTTTGGAGACAGATCGAGATTGTTTTGTTTTACAGATAGTGATATATATATATCTTCCAGTTTTGGTATAATCTCATTCATGTTAATGCACTAACTCAGACAACATTTAATCATAAGCATATTTATTGCATAAGTGATGTTTTGGACCTCGGGAGTTGGGTTTCTACACGACCTCCAATTTTCAGGGCGTTACAAGTTGGTATCAGAGCATGATTTGGATTAAACCGGACCTGGGTTATGGTCACACGACGTACGTTGTTGTCCTTCGACTTAGGTGGGTGCGAGAAAAGCATAGAAACACTCATAGGATCCCGGTTTCACCAATTGGCGAAGTTCACTCAAATCGATCATTTTGATCAAGTCCGTGTGCATCCGTGGTTACATGAAATGACCCCGGACCACTTCTAGTTCGTTTATTGATGAGTTTAGACCCTTATTGACCCCTATCCCAGCTGTTAAAGATCGCTAAATGCGAATGTGAAACAGTTAGTACCCAAAATGACCCAAAATGGTTCGAAACGGAGTCATGGGCCTACCCACGCTAATCCAGAAAGACCCACGATGGGACCCACATGTATTTGGGGCCCTTGGGGTAGGAGGACCTCACCCAAATGGCGAAGCCTTGCCAAACAGTCCTAAGGTCGGCGATGACCTCGCCGGTCGGTGGGCCCATTTCGGTCGGGCCTTCGGGCCGATGGCATTTGGGGGTTTAGGGTAACCCCCTGGTATTTGGGTCGTCCCTTAAAACCACCCCAAACTGCTACCTCCTTCACAAAACACACCCCTAAGCTCTCCCTTTCTCTCATGTTTGCTGATTTCTCTCTTAAACCTCATTTTCAATCACTCTCATCGTCATTTTCTGCCACAACCCACGCCCCTTCATTGTTTGCAGTGGTACACACTCCTTTCTCTCTCGTTTTGAGCTCTTACATCCTTTATATGAAGCTCAAATCGTGTAAGCTTCCAACCCAACCTATCTCTTCTTTTTCCCTTCTTCAGACTCTGTGTTTGGGGCCTTTACAAACCCTGTTGAGTCTCAAACTCGTGGAGAATCAAAAAAAAAACCCCAGCCCTTAATCCCCCTTTCCTTCATTTTTCATGGCCTTCTTTGAGTTCATGGCGGCCATGTTCTCAATTTTCACCATCCTCTCTCACATGGGAAAGAGGAAGGGTGCCACTGATGAAGCTGGGCCAAGCCGCCCCTCACGTTCAAGAAAGTCGAGAGGTGGCGCCGCTAGTTCAAGTGCCGCTCGAGAGTTTCAGACGAAGCGGAATATTGATCCCCGGACTCCTGCTGAAAGGGCTTTGTTGGCGGAACTACCCCATGAAATTTATGAGGGCCGTTGGGTTCTTTTTTAAGCTCAGGTGGATGGGAGACTCTTTAGGAAATATTAGTTGCTAGAGCACCTGGAACAGGCCCAGTGGGGTCCACTATTTGATGCCAGGCATCGCGCCAATGCAAACATGGTCCGAGCTTTCTATGCCAACATTTGTGAGGCTTCGCTGGAACCCTTGCAGTTCCGGGTCTCATGTGGAGTGGATTTGTGGGCCACGATTGACGTCAGATTGATATCTCGGCTTCTGAATGTGCCCCTTGGCGAGGTACATGCGAGCGCTAGGAATCTGAATAGTGTACGTGAAAGGGACCGCCGCACACGTTCCCTTTGCGGCCGACTGGTTGAGTAGCAGCCGAACTAGAGTCTTCTTGCGTCTCATATGATAGACGACTTCCGCCTGCTCCACCACATTTTCACATTCAATGTCTACCCTAGGTGGAGCAACCGCAGCGCATGTACGCGCCTCATGGTGGACTTCCTGTATCAAGTGGGGCAGAGGGCGAACCTGTGTGTGCCTACGTTCATGTTGCGACAAATAGTTTAGGTTGTACTCTCTAGAAGGAGGACTGAGTCCCTTTCATACGGCCAACTCATATGCAGGATTGCACGTGAGTTTGGTTATAGTCTTGGTGGGGAGATGCCGGTGCTGATTCATCAGATCAATGAAACAACCCTCAATCAGATGGAGATCGGGCCATGGAAACGCCAAGCTCGACTTGAGGAGAGAAAAGATGAGACTGAGAGCGAAGAAGAAGAGAGTGAAGAAGAAGCCGGGGCCGAAATCCAAGAAGAGGAAGAACCAGAGGCCCAGAGCACAGATGAGAGCTCTCCTCCTATGGCACCTGGGCAGGGTTCTGGTCAGGCTTCTTAGGATGCTCGTATAGCTCGCCTGGAGGAGGATCATGCCGCCCTACGACAGGGCCAGGTTACCTTGTGACAAGACATTATGGATCTGCGGGGCCTTGTGAAGCACAAGTTCAAGAAGGTGACTAGTACCTTGAAATCTATCCTGTGTTGTCTGCAAGATAAGGCTTCCCCTCCTCCATCGCCAGACTCGGGCGAGTGATCATATCACAGATGTTAGTTGGTCGTATTTAGGCTATTTTTTATTTTCTGTGTGTGAGCCTTAGAAGGCTCAGTAATTGAATTATGTTGCAGTTGTAGGTTTGGCTAACTTAGTTTCCCATATGTTTCTTGTCATGATGCATGTAAAGATATATCTCTGGTATTGTGACTAATTTTGATTAAATGAAATGTATGGAGTTTCTTCGGCTTGCTTGTGAATGATTGTGGTGGTGTATATGTGCTACTATTGGAACTGACTGGGTTGGACCCTATTTTGAATATAGGGAATGCCACCTAAGGTTACTCAGAGAACAACACATCTTACGCTGGGTGAGCCGATGGATCGGGTCCCTCCCCAGAGTGATGATCATATGGACCCTACTGTGGGCCTGATTCGTAAGACTATACCTGAGTCTCAGCCTTCTGCAGGTCCTGCAGTCAGACCACCACCTTTCACACCACCAGTTCACGAGCAGTATCCTGCGTCTTCCTCGATGCAGTATATTCCTCAGCCTGCTCCACCTCCTGATAGTTTTGAGTAGTTGATGACTATGATGCATCAGCAGCATCAGCAGCTCCTGACTACTATCGCAGGGGCCTTAGCCCAGGGTGGGAGTGCGACTCCACTGCGCCATCTGTGCATCCAGCTGAGGATGCTGGGACTTCGACTCAGGATGAAGGTATGGCTCATCCTGCACCATCCGCCTACCCTACGAGGAATGCTGCTGATACCAGAGGCCTACTTGAGCTATTCCAGTGCTTGTGGCCTCCTACTTTTGTGGGTTCTCACAGACTTGATGAGGTCGAGTACTGGCTCGACCTCATCTCAAAGATGTTGAGGATGCTTCACTTCTCGGAGTCTGAGCAGGTTGAGTTGGCCACTTTCATGTTCGAGAGAGAGGCCAGCTTATGGTGGGATAGTATACTGCGGACGGTTACAGTTGGCTACATATGGACATGGGCAGCATTCGAGTTCCGTTTTCATGAGAAATATTATCTGCAGACCTACCGACACGAGAGGGAGAATAAGTTTTTGTGCCTCAGGCAGGGATGCATGTCAGTTACGGAGTACGAGCATCGATTTACAGAGTTGGGCAGATACGTCCCTACGATACTTGCTGATGAACAGATGCGGATACGAAGTTTTTCTAAGGGCTTATGACCTAACATTCGGTCGAAGATGTGCTGTGTCAGCATACCCTCTTATGCCGAGCTGATACATATGTCTATGCGGACAGAGCAAGATGTTGATCGATTGACACATTCTCGTGGCCCTATGGTTGCTAGGCCACGACCAGATGCCCAGAGCAGGCCATTCTTCAGCAAGAGGCCTCGCATTGACTCTCTTCCTAGGATCACAGCGCCAGTACTTCCGATGAGGTGCCCAGGTGTGACCTATACTTACTGTGAGAAACTAGGTCACACTGCAGAGAGCTGTTTTGCTCGGATGAGAGATAGCAGATTTTCACCACCGCAGAAGATCGACCGTCCACCCACAGGCTCTATCCGCTCCACCGTTACTGTTAGCGCCTGCACATCCCTCCTTCAGACCTCCTGTACCTCAGTTCCGGCCGCCTCAACGGCCCATGGCACCGCGACCGAACTGTCCATAGCAGGCTCACGTGCATGCACTGACAGCAGAGGCATCCGGGACAGAGACCGCACCACCCTTAGCCTTTGAGGTCACAACCCATATCAGAGGTACTCCTATACTCTTGTTGGTGGATACAGGATCCACGATCTCAGTCATATCTTCTTCAGTAGTCAAACGCCTTGGGCTACAGACTACTCGTATGGTTGGGGTATGAGTTATTTCAGCACACAAGACCTGTACTGATGTCACCACGATGTGTGAGGGTTGTTGGCTAGATTTAGGGAACAGGACGATGGCCATTGACCTTATCGTCGACCCCTCTCTCTATCATTTCGACGTCATTCTTGGCATAGATTGGCTGACTGTGGGGAAGGCCGAGATTAACTATGAGACTCATTTAGTGACAGTTACAAACCGGAGGGCACGTCCTTTACATTTCTAGTGCAGGTCAGTCACCCCTCTCGAGTGATTTGTTATGCTTCCTTGTTAAGGAATATTGATGCCCCGACACTCGAAAGCATGTTAATAGTCTGTGATTATGAGGATGTGTTCAGAAAGATACTTGGGTTGCCACCCCAGCGTGAGATGGATTTTACTATCGACCCGATACCCGATTCGACGCCCATCTCATTGCCGACGTATTGCCTGGCCACGTGTGAGATGGAGGAGTTAAGGAAACAAATTGATGATTTATTAGAGGTTGGCTTTATACGACCGAGTGTGTCTCCTTGGGGAGCACCTGTGTTGTTTGTGAAGAAGAATGACGGCTCACTGCGATTATGTATTGATTATCGTAGGTTGAAACAGATTATGGTGAAGAATAAGTATCCTTTGGCCAGGATTGATGACCTATTTGATCAACTGAGAGGAGTGCAGTACTTCTCGAAGATTGATCTGCAGTCAGGGTATCACCAGCTGTGCGTCAGGGATGATGACGTGTAGAAGACAGCTTTCAGGACCAGATTTGGCCACTATGAGTTCCTCATGATGTCGTTTAGTCTTACGAATGCACCAGCCGTGTTCATGGACCTAATGAACCGGGTATTTCGGTCGTTCCTCTATCGATTCATCATCGTATTTATAGAGGACATTTTGATATACGCCAGGAGTTGAGAGGAGCATGAGGAGCTGTAATACCCCGGATTTTGGCCAATCTGGGATTTGACGTCCTTAGGTAGTGGGTCAACTAAAACACTTGGAAAATCGCTCAGAACCTAATTCCATAGCCAAAGAAACCACTTAGGATTAATTTCTATGGAAGTTAAGCGTAAGTTAGCTAGTGCAACGCTAGAGTGGTTGGAAAATAGTCCCTGATCACTTTAAATACGTTCTACAAGACCCAAATCGAGTAGAACCAATGACTCTATAATATTCTATAACCTCGGATCAAACTCTAAGCAGGTTTGTTCTCTGGACCACTTTGAAATTTTGTATTGGATCTAGACCGCGCGTCGAAAGTCCGATACCTCCTATCTTAGACCGTTAGGACTGCCCAGCTGGACTTGACAATCATTTCAAAAATCAAGTCCAACCGATAATCACAGGCTATTTCATTGAGCCCGGACTGAAGAGAGTGCGAATAGGGACAGATTTGAAATTTAAAATTCAAATCTGGCACACGACTTGACGTGTCAGTATTGAGCGTTCTGACCGTCAGAATTCAGTCAAATTACACCCTCGGATCAGAAAAAATTTCTATTTCATATCATGAGACTTGCAGCCCTGATCTACGTGCGGTGACCGCTGAACTGAAACTGGACCACCACGTGCGATCTGCGAACCCTGCCGGACTGAAAACTTGATGCGTGCTAGATCCTGTATGATTGAGCTTAAGTCCGATCGCATTCGACCAGAGGACCACCATAAATCATCTTTTGGACCGAAACGGCCCCGATTTGGTTATGCACTAAGTGAACTTTGTTCCTGAGCCTATTTTGGGCATTTTTAAGCTTATAAAAGGGGTTGAAACCCTCACTCCTCTCTCCCATCCGAATTTGAGAGAAACCCTAGATTGGGAGAGAGAAAAGGTGAGAGTTTGTGAGAGAGAGTAGGAGAGATTTTTTCTGCCTTCGTGCCACCTGTTGCACGTGCTTCAGCAACACATCCCAATCACCTGGCCGATGATTCCTCCACTTTTTCAGGTATGAAATAACCCTAGAAAGTTGCTGATTTGAGGTTTACTAGGATTCATAGCTTGTTAGCTGACGTAACTCATGAATTAGGTTCTCTTATCGCTGTAGACGAAGCGTATACGCTCCGTTCGAAACGACACATCCATAAGAGATAAGGTGTGGATTTTAGACGCTTTGATTGACTGTTTCCAAAGCTTTCAATGTCGTTTAATAGTAGATTATCGACGGCAATGCCGTTTGACATGTACAACATGCTGTCCGTTTCCTGTTTCGTAAACTAGCGAAGAATATGAGATTTAGGCATTTTAGTCATTTGTAGGAAATATAGATTTCATTCATATTTTGCTGATGTGATTGACATGATTTGTTGTCGCATTAGGATATTAGGAATACGTGTATAATTAGTTTGGTGAAGAGATTCGCCTAAATACGCACTTCGAGTCGACATACTATATTTAGACTTAAGTGTGTAGTGTAAGTGTTTGTATAAATGCTTGTATTAGTATATATTGAATTAAATGATGGTATGAATTAGTTTGAGACTGATTTCTCAATTAATATGCTGACGTAAATGATTTCCTACATGTTGACTATATGCATGATTTCATTATATGCATGAAATGTGTGTGCTTGATGATTTACTTAAGTTGTATGTTATAACATGTGTTAACATGCTCACATGGTTGTATTTCAATTTCAATACTCTCATATGATTTGCTGATGTGATTCCATAATTGTTTGGGACTATACTTAGTCCAGGCAGTCGATAACCGAGCGAATTCGTGGTTATCTTTTCTTGGCCACGAACGACGCGTCGACGAACGCGAGCCGTGTTCTGGAGTTGGCGGCAGTGGTTAGGCCACACGAAGTGTTTTACGCACTTCATGTCGTTCGACTTGAGATGTGATCGCGCTAGTCGAGCCCATCAAGTAACCCGACTGGCCGTTGTATGTTCACCCTGCATGAGTCATAACTGCTTGAACCTAGGGTACTGAACTTACCATTATAAACTCTGTTAACCATGGTACCTTGATCCACAAAGACTCATGAGCAGGGCATGGTGGTATGGGACACCGTGGTCGAGATGTCAGCCTATGCTGGGGCCACAAACCTCCCCGTAGTGACCAGTGAGCATCTAGTCTCGTGAGCAGATTATGGTGGTATGAGACACTATATTCTTGCTGTCGGCCTACACTGATCAGGTGACGAGTTCTTTGTAGTGACCGCGAGCGTATTCTGAGTCTACGGGAGGTGACGACCCTTCAGTAGCAGTAGAGTACAGTAGGCCTGTATTGATAAGGTGATGGGGGAGCGGACCAACGAGTGCGTGCAACAGCCCTGGCAGCCCTTGCAGCAACCTACAAAATATACCTCTTATGAGATTACTAGGAGTGACGACCCTAGACAGGATCTGTGTTGGGATTGATACAAGGGAAGTACCTTAGTTTCCCAATCCTGCTATTTGAATGGACTAATAACAACTCAGAAATCATATCACCATAACATTGCATGTGCCTGGAAGATGTGGAGCACTTGAGGGACGATTGCATGCCGTGGTCGTAAGATGGTGCCGTATGAGGGAGATCGTCGGTGAGGGCATACATCACGTCATGTCATATTGCATTAATAACAGTATTAGGATTGTCTGATTTACTGCTTTACTATTATCGCATGATTGATTTGAGAACATGTAAATCCTTGCTCTATTATTCCACTGAGTTTGCTACTCATTCCCACGTTACGGGATGGTGTTTGCAACACCCACCAGACCCTGTTGTAGATGCAGGTGATGCTGAGATCCAGGAGGTAGAGCCAGACTTTGACGAGGACCAGGATGAGGTCTCGTACATGCAGTACCATGATGGCTTTGCTTAGGCGACCTGGGTTGACGGGACTTCACAGTGGGACTCTTCTGGACATTTATTTTTGTCATTTACATGTATATGAGACTCAGTGATGTATTCATACTTTAGTTACAGTCGAGATCTACTTTTTTTTTCCATACAGTGATATATATATTGTTTAGTCTTCCGCTTGCTTTTATCACTGGATCTGGAGTATGAATTACAGTTTTGGTATACTTTTACTTATGTGAATGCTTTAACTCAGACAACATTGAATCATAATCATTTTTATTGCATAAGTGACGGTCTGGAACTCGGGAGTTGAGTTTATACACGACCCCCGATTTTCAGGGTGTTACAGGAGCACTTGCAATTGATCCTGCATACACTGAGACAGCATCAGTTGTTTGCAAGGTACAAGAAGTCTGACTTCTGAAAAGAGGAGGTCAAGTTCTTGGGACACGTAGTGTCTAAGGATGGGATAACAGTTGACCATGCTAAGGTAGCTGTAGTACAGGACTGGGAGTAGCCTGGTTCAGTCACTGAGGTGAGGAGTTTTCTGGGTTTGGCAGGCTACTATCGACGTTTCATTCGAGATTTTTCGAAGATCGTCAGACCTCTATCTCAGTTGACACGGAAGGATTTGAAGTTTGCCTGGAATGAAAAGGCGGAGGCAGCTTTTCAGGAGCTGAAGGATAGGCTGACGTCTGTCCCTGTGCTAGTATTACTAGAGCAAGGGGTTAAATATATGATATACACCGATGCGTCTAGCGTTGGTCTGGGTTGTGTCCTTATGTAGAGGATAGGATGATTTCATATGCCTCGAGACAGTTGAGGAAGCACGAGGAGAACTACCCTACACACGACCTAGAGTTGGTCACTGTCATTTTCGCATTGAAGCTTTGGAGACATTACCTCTACGGAGAGGAGTTTGAGCTCTTTTACGACCACAAGAGCCTTAGGTGCATATTCACACAGCGGGACCTGAATATGAGGTAGCGGCGATGGATGGAGACCTTGAAGGACTTTAAATTTGAGGTTTCCTACCATCCTGGTAAGGCCAACATGGTGGCTGATGCCTTGAGCCGTAAGAAGGCGATAGAGTTTGTGGCTCCACTGATGGTAGCTGAGTGGGACATAATTGAGTTTTTATGAGACTTTGAGCAGAAACTCACTGTGGAGGAGCCATTTGAGTTTATCGCACATATTCAGGTGCGACCTCTTACCGATGATAGGGTCATCACGGCGTAGAGGGATGATGAGCGTCTGACTGAGCTTCGAGAGCAGGCCAGTGACAATGTAGACGCCGAGTGGCAAGTTGGAACGGATGGGGCCTTACGTTATCATGGCCGCCTATGCGTCCCAGATATCCCCGACTTAAGACGAGAGATTCTCGAGGCTGCACACAGTTTTAGGCTTGCGATGCATCCAGGCAGCACAAAGATGTATCGTGACGTGAAGAGGACTTATTGGTGGGATGGCATGAAGACCCATATCACAGATTTCGTGTCCCGTTGTCTCACTTGTCAGCAGGTGAAGGCAGAGCATCGCCTACCTCCTTGTCTCCTTCAGCCTATGCCTATAGCTGAGTGGAAGTGAGACTTTATTTATATGAATTTCATCTCGGGACTGCCGAAGAAGAGGAAGGGACATGATTCTATTTGGGTGATCGTCGACCGTTTGACGAAGTCGGCTCACTTCCTTCCAATCAGAGCACGAACTCTGCAGACGAGTTGGCTAAACTTTACATCAGGAAGACAGTGTGTTTGCATGGAGTTCCCTTAGAGATCATGTCGGATAGAGACACGCGCTTTACTTATATTTTCTAGACTCGCATCCAGGAAGCTATGGGTGTGAAGTTGAAGTTCAGTACTGCATTCCACCCACAGATAGACGTGCAGATAGAGCGGGTGAACCAGATTCTAGAAGACATGCTGCGGGCTTGTGTGTTGGACTTCAAAGACAATTGGGATGACTGTTTTCCATATGTTGAGTTTGCGTACAACAACAGTTTTCAGGCCAGTATCGGCATGACACCTTATGAGGCCTTGTATGAGCGTCCTTGTCGAGCACCACATTGTTGGGCAGAGGTCGGTGAGCACAGATTGATTGGCCCAGAGTTAGTACAGGCGACCTCGGAGAAGATTGACATCATCAGGCGTTGACTTCTTATAGCACAGAGCAAACAGAAGAGTTATGCCGATACGAGGCGGCGGCCCTATATTTTGCAGTTGGAGATCACGTATTTTTGAGAGTTTCCCCTATGAAGGGAGTTCTTCGGTTCGAGAAGAAGGGGAAGCTAGCACCGCGATTTATTAGCCCATTCCAGATACTTGATCTTGTGGGTGCAGTGACATATCGTCTAGCTTTGCCTACGCCTCTCGCGAGCGTACACAATGTATTTTATATTTCTATGCTGAAGAAATACGTTCCTGATCCTTCCCATATCATTAGATGGGAGCAAGTGCAGTTAGGTGAGGATGTTACATATATACTATGACCGGTGCGTATATTAGACAGGAAGGAGCAGGTATTGCGTAGCAAGGTCATCCTCCTTGTGAAGGTGTTGTGGACGCATCACACTGAAGAGGAGGCTACTTGGGAGACAGAAGCCGAAATCAGAAAGAACTACCCACAGCTTCTCGAGGAGTACGAAAAGGTACAAATTTTGAGGATGAAATTTATTGTTAAGGGGGGTAGATTGTAACGTCTTGGAAAAATTCGTACAGAGACCCGAGCACCACCTCAGGTAGAAATCACTTAGGATTAATTTCTTTAGAAATTAAGCGTAAGTTAACTAGCGATAAACTAGATTAGCTGTGAAATTAGCACTGTTCACTTTAAATACGTTCTGCAAGACCCAAAACTTGTGGAATCATTGACGCTATAACATCCTGAAACCTAGGATCAAACTCTAAACCCGTTTGTTCTCAGGAACCCTTTGAAACTTTGTAATGGACTTAGACCGCGCGTCGTGAGTCCGGAAGCAATGAACTTAGACCATTATGACCGCGTAGTTGGACTTGACTACCACCCCAGAAATCAAGTTCAAATGATGTCCTGGGACTATTTCATTGAGCCTGGAGCAAGGAGTGTGAGAAAGGGTAAAATTCTTTATAAATTAAATGTGATTTAAGTAAATCTGGCACATGTTGCTTGCGGGTTAATTATAAGCATTCAGACCATTGGAATCTGACACAAATACACCCTCGGATCAGGGAACATTTCCCACTCATGTCAGTGTACTTGGAATCTCTAATCGAGTCTCAGTGACCGCTGAACTGAAACTTGTCCGCCATGCGCGATCTGAAAACCCGATCGAACTGAAAACTTAATATGATCATGATCCAGCATCCATGAGCTTAAGTCTAACCGCATTCAGTCATAGGACCTCCAAAAGTATTCTTTTGGATTGAAAAAGACCCGATTTGGTTATAACCTAAGTATACCTTGGTCTAAAGTCTAAATAGGTGAGCTTTTAGCCTATATAAGGGTCTTAAACCCTCTCACATCCCTCACCTACGAATTTGAGAAAAACCCTAGGAAAGAGAAGAGAGAAAAGAGAGAGATTGTGTGAGAGTTGTGGGAGAAAGTTCCCGTCGCTCGATCTTGCTACTACACGTGCTTAGCCATCGCGATCTAATCACTTTTTCGGTGATTCTGACTTTATTCTAGGTAAGAAAATCCTAACCTTAACCTGTTTTAGGAATTCTATCGATACAAGTATCGAAGTAGCTGACTTACCTTGTATATTAGGTTGTCATAATCGTCGTTGGCAAAGGCGTAGAGTTCCTATTCTATTCATTACGCTCCTATGGCATAAGGTACGGATTTTAGATGCTTAGGTTACTTGTTTTCAAAGCTTTCAATGTCATTTAATGGTAGATTATTGACAAGGGTGCTGTTTGGCATGTAGAACATGTTATCTATTTTTCATTTCAAATACGTACGAAGAATATGAGATTTAGGGTATTTTTGGTATTTGTAGAAAATATTGTATACGTACGTATTTTGCTAATATGATTGCCATGAGTATTTGTCGTGTTCTTATGCTAGTTATGCATGTATGATCTGTTTGGTAAAGAGATTCGCCCTAATGCACACTTTTGGCCGACATACACTATTTAGACTAATGTGTGTAGGCTAAGTATTTGTATAAATGTATGTATTAGTAAGTATTGAGTAAATGGTGTTGTAGTTTAGCGTTGAGATTGGATTCTCAACTAATTTGATGATGTACATGATATCCTCCATGCTTGTTGTATTTGAATTGATTACCTTATGTGTGAAACACTCATGTATGGTTAACTGCTTATGATGTATGTTATAACATGCTGATAACATGCTGGGATTACGTGTATTTTAATTTTGTCTCTCTCATATGATTATTGTTTTAGATTACAAGTGTTTGAGGCTATACTCTAGTCTAGGCAGTCGGTAACAGAACTGAATTCGTGGTTGGATTCTATTCGCCACGAAGGACGCGTCGACGAACCCGAGTTGTGCTTGGATTAACGGCAGTGGTTTGGCCACACAAGGCGTTTATGCACTTCATGTCGTTCAACTTGAGGTGCGCTCGTACTAGTCGAGCTCGTCAAGCAACCCGACTGACCAATGTATGTTCACCTTGTATTGGTCATAACTGCTTAAACATAGGATACTGAACTTACCAGTGATACCTTGATAACTGTGGTACCTTGATCCACTAAGACTCATGAGCCGGGCATGCTGGTATGGGACATCGTGGTCGAGCTGTCGGCCTACGCTGTGGCGCCGAACCTCCCCGTAGTGAATAGTGAGCACCTCAGACTCGTGAGCCGATTGTGGTGGTATGGGACACTACATTCGAGCTATCGGCCTACTCTGATTGGTGACGAGCCCTTTGTAGTGACCTCGAGTTTATTCTGAGTCTACGTGAGGCGATGACCCTTCCATAGCAACAAGAGTATAGACTAGGCCTGTATTGATAAGGTGATGGGGGAGCGGTGCCACAAGTGCAGACAACAACCCTAGCAGCCCTTGCAGCGACCTAGAAATATATCCTTGTATGAGACTACTAGGAGTGATGAGATGGTAGACTTTATGCGAGACTTTGAGCAGAAACTCATGGTGAAGGAGTTGTATGAGGGCATCGCACACATTCAAGTACAGTCCCTCATTGACGAAAGGATTATCGCGGCTCAAGCAAACGATGAGCTGTTGGTGAAGATGAGAGAGCGGGTTAGTACAGATGAGGAAACTGAGTGGAGAGTTGGTACGGATGGAGGTTTATATTATCATAACTGCTTATGCATCCCAGACGCTCATGACTTGAGACGGGAAGTTCTCGAGGTAGCCCACAGTTGGAAGCTTGCGATGCATCCTGGTAGCACAAAGATGTATTGAGACATGAAAAGATCATACTGGTGGGACAACATGAAGGTCCACATAGCAGAGTATGTGTCTCATCGTCTCACGTGCCTGCAGGTCAAGGTAGAGCATCACCGACCTCCTGGACTACTTCAACCCATGCCCATAGCAGAATGAAAGTGGGACTTTATCTCTATGAATTTCATCTCTAAGCTACCGAAGACGAGGAAGGGACATGACTCTATTTGGGTGATCGTGGACCAATTGACAAAATTGGCTCATTTTCTTCCTATCAGAGTTTCGAACTCTGCAGACGAGTTGGCCAGGTTGTATATCAAGGAGATTATACATCTGCATGGATTTCCCTTGGAGATCGTGTCGGACCAAGACACGCGATTCACATCTATCTTTTGGACTCGCATTCAGGAGGTAATGGGTGTGAAGTTGAAGTTCAGTACCGCGTTCCACCTACAGACTAACGGGAAAACGAAATGGGTAAACCAGGTGTTCGAGGATATGTTGCGAGCTTATGTACTTTATTTCAAGGACAGTTGGGATGACTGTCTTCCTTATGCCAAGTTCACGTACAACAACAGTTTTCAGACGAGCATTAGTATGGTTCCATATGAGGCCTTATATAAGCGTCCCTGTCAAGCACCACATTGTTGGGCAGAGGTTGGTGAGAAGGGTCTGATTGGCCCTAAGTTAGTTCAGGTGACCTTAGAGAAGATCGACATTATTAAGCATCGACTTCTGGCAGCATAGAGCAGACAGAAGAGCTACGCCGATACGAGGCGGCAACAGTTAGAATTCCAGATTAGAGATCATGTGTTTCAGAAGGTTTTCCCCATGAAGCGAGTCCTTTGGTTTGGTAAGAAAGGGAAGCTCACGCTGAAATTCATTGGCCCATTCCAGATACTGGACCATGTGGGGGAAGTAGCATATCGCCTTGCTTTGCCCACACCACTCGTAGGCGTGCACAACGTATTTCATGTATCTATGCTGAAGAAATACGTTCCTGATCCTCCCCACATTATCAGATGGGAGCAGGTGTAATTGAGCGAGGATGCTACATATGTACTGCGACCAATGCGTATCCTGGACATGAAGGAGCAAGTATTGTGTAGCAAGGTTTATCCCACTTGTGAAGGTACTGTGGACGCATCACAGTGAGGAAGAGGCTACTTGGGAGACGGAAGCCGAGGTCAGAAAGAACTACCCTCAGATTCTCGAGGAGCACGAAAGGTACTAATTTCGAGGATAAAATTTTTCTTTAAGGGGCAGATTGTAATGTCCTGAAAAATTTTATACCAAGACTCGAGTACCACCTCAGGCAGAAATCATTAAGGACCAAATCCTTTAGAAATTAAACGAGAATTAACTAGTGCTAAACTAGATTTCCTATGAAATTAGCACTAATCACTTTAAATACGATCCGCAAGACCCAAAACTTGTAGAATTATTAACACTACATGTAACGCCCTGAAATTCGGGGGTCGAGCATAACTCAGCTCCCGAGTTTCAAAACATCACTTATGCAACATATTTGATGCAGATTGTATGTTGTCTGTATTAATGCATAAAACATGAAATAAATCAAGCCAGATAAGCAGACATAATTCAGGGATATAAAGGAAATGCAAGCGGAAGACTTAAATACATATATTATTCAAAATAAATCCCCAAATGATGTGTGCTCTGCCCAGGGTAATATACATACATCTGTGTCTCAAAATACATACATGAACTGATCAGAATGATCCAATACATATCCCAAAAATAATCTCTGCTGGTCAGGACAAGGCTCACATGAACCCGCCTGAGAACTGCATATATGAGAACGCTTCCTCGTCCTCATTGTAACACCTTGAAAATCAGGGGTCGTGTAGAAACCCAACTCCCGAGTTCCACACCATCACTTATGCAACAAATATGATTATGATTCAATGTTGTCTGAGTTAGAGCATTCACATGAGTAAGATTATACCAAAACTACAATTCATACTCCAGATCCAGTGATAAAACGCAAGCGGAAGACTGAAGAATATATATATATATATCACTGTATGGAAAACAAAATAATCTCGAACTGTCTCTAAAGTATGAATACATCTCTGAGTCACATATATATAAATCAAACCAAAAATAAAATGTCATATAACTGTCCAACTAGCAAGTCCCGCCGATCCAGGCCACCTACGCAAAGCCATCAGTGAACTGCATATACGAGAACTCGTCCTGGTCCTCGTAGAAGTCCGGCTCTACGTCCTGAATCACCTCGTCACATACATCTAAGATAAAGTCTGGTAAGTATTGCAAACACCATCTCGTAACATGGGAGTGAGTGATCAACTCAGTGGAATCATAGAGCAAAGATTAACATGTTATCAAATCAATCACGCGATAATAGTAAAGCAGGCAATCAGACATTCCTAGATGCTGTTGTTAATGCATGCATGAAATGACATAATGGATGCCCTCACCGACATACTCCCTCATGCGATACCATCTTACGTCCGCGGTATGCTTTCTTCCCTCAGTGCTCCACATCTTCCAGGCACATGCAGTGCGATGTGGATATGATTACCAAGTTGTTATTAGTCCTTTCATACAGCAGTATTGGAAAACTAAGGTACCTTCCTTATATCAATCCCAACACAGATCCTATCTAGGGTCGTCACTCCTAGTAATCTCATATGATGTTATATTTATAGGTCGCTGCAAGGGCTGCCAGGGCTGTTGCTCGCACTCGTTGCACCACTCCCCCATCACCTAATCAATATAGGCCTAATGTACTATCGTTGCGACGGAAGGGTCATCACCTTTCGCAGACTCAGAATACGCTTGAGGTCACTATAAAGGGCTCGTCACCAATCAGTGTAGGCCGATAGATCGAATGTAGTGTCCCATACCACCACAATCGTCTCACGAGTCAAAGGTGTTCATTGGTCACTACGGGGAGGTTTATGGCCCCAACGTACGCCGAAAGCTCGACTACGGTGTCCCATACCACCATGCCCGGCTCATGAGTCTTATTGGATCAAGGTACCATGGTTATCAGGGGTTCCACTGGTAAGTTCAGTACCCTAGATTAAGCAGTTATGACCAGTACAAGGTGATCAATCAACGGTCAGTCGGGTTGCTTAACGAGCTCGACTAGTATGAGCGCATCTCAAGCTGAGCGACATGAAGTGCATAAAACACTTCATGTCACCTAACCACTGCCGCCTGCCCAAAACACGACTCGCGTTCATCGACGCGTCCTTCGTGGTAAATAAAAGCTAACCACGAATTCAATCCATTACCAACTGCCTGGACTAGGATATAGCCCCAAGCATTTGTAAATCAACATCAGCTATCATATGAGAGTAATAGAAATGAAATACAACCAATACAAGCATGTTGTCACATGTTATAACATACAACGTAAGCAAATCAACCAACACATGCATTCCATATATATAATGAAATCAATTCATATAACCAACATGGTGGAAATCATATACATCAGCATAGTAATTGAGAATTCAATCCCAAAACTAATTCACAACACCATTTACTCAATACATACTAATACAAACATATATACAAACACTTAGTCTACACACTTTAGTCTACATAGCGTATGTCGACCCAAAGTGCGCATTAGGGCGAATCTCTTCACCAAAAAGATCATGCAGGCATTTCTAATATCATAACATGACAAATACCCATGGCAATCATTTCAGCAAAATACAGACGTAAACAGTATTTCCTACAAATACCTAAAATACCCTAAATCTCATATTTCCTGTACGCAGTCGAAATGGAAAACGGACAGTATGTTCTACATGTCAAACAGCGTTCTCGTCGATAATCTACTATTAAACGACATTGAAAGCTTTGAAATCAGTCAATCTAAGCGTCTAAAATCCTCACCTTTCGCCTTAGACGCGTATCGATTCGAATAGAAAGTCTACGCTTCGTCAACGGCATTACGGCGACCTAATGCACAAGATACATAAGCTACATCGCTACTTGTATCAAAGGAATCCCTAAAACAGCTATAGGTTAGGGTTTTCTTACCTAGAAATGAATTGGAATCACCGGGAAAATGATTTGAATGCGCTGATAAATCACGTGTAGAAGCTGCAGCAAACGGCAGGAAGTTCTCTCACAATTCTCTCACTAACTCTCTCTTTCTCTCTCACCACTTTCTAGGGTTTCTTGCAAATTTGGATGGGAGAGACATGAGAGGGTTTAAAGCCCTTATATAGGCTAAAACCTTACCTAAATAGACTCCAGACCAAGGTATACTTGGGTTATAACCAAATCGAGACTTTTTTGATCCAAAAGAGCATTTCGGGAGGTCCCCTGGCCGAACGCGGTCGGACTTAAGCTCATGGATGCCGAATGTTGACCACATTAAGTTTTTAGCCCGGTAGTGTTTCCAGATCGCACGTGGCTATCCAGTTTCAGTTCAGTGTTCATCTAACCTAAATCAAGTCTACAAGTTTCATGACATGAAAGAGAAACTTTTCCTGATCCGAGGGTGAAATTTGGCTGAGTTCTGACGGTCAAAACGCTTAATAATAACGCGCAACGACACGTACCAGATTTTAAATTAAATTTTTAAATCTTTACCTTTCCTCACTCTCTTCACTCCAGGCTCAATGAAATAGCCTCAGAACATCAGTTGGGCTTGATTTTCGAAATGATTGTCAAGTCCAGCTAAGCGGTCATAACGGTCTAAGATTGTGGATATCGAACTTTCGACGCGTGGTCTAAATCCAATACAAAGTTTCAAAGGGTTCTTGAGAGTAAACGAGTTTAGAGTTTAATCCTAGATTTCAGGGTACTATAGCGTCATTGCTTCTACAAGTTTTGGCTCTTGTAGAATATATTTAAAGCGATCAGCACTAATTTCACAGCTATTCTAATATAGCGCTAGTTAACTTACGCTTAATTTCTAAAGGGATTAATCCTAAGTGATTTCTGATCGAGTTGGTACTCGAGTCTCTATACGGGTTTTTCCAAGGCATTACAATCTACCCCCCTTAACAATAAATTTCGTCCTCAAAATTTGTACCTTATCATACTCTTCGGAAGCTGTGGGTAGTTCTTTCTGATCTTGGTCTCCGTCTCCCATGTAGCCTCTTCTTCAGAGTGATGCGTCCACAACACCTTCACAAGGGGGATGACCTTGCTATGCAGTACCTGCTCCTTCCTGTCTAGTATACGCATCGGTCACAGTATATATGTAACATCCTCACCTAACTACACCTGCTCCCATCTAATGATATGAGAAGGATCAAGAACGTATTTCTTCAGCATAGAAACTGAAATACGTTGTGTACGCTCGCAGGAGGCGTGGGAAAAGCCAAACGATAAGCCACTGCACCCACACGGTCAAGAATCTGGAATGGGCCAATGAATCGCGGTGCTAGCTTCCCCTTCTTCCCGAACTGAAGGACTCCCTTCATAGGGGAAACTCTCAAAAACACGTGATCCCCAACCACGAACTCTAGCGGGCGCCGTCTCGTATCGACATAACTCTTCTGTTTGCTCTGCGCTGTAAGAAGCCGGCGTCTGATGATATCAATCCTCTCCGAGGTCGCCTACACTAACTCTGGGCCAATCAATCTGCACTCATTGACCTCTGCCCAGCAATGCGGTGCTCGGCAAGGACACCCATACAAGGCCTCATAAGGTGCCATACCGATACTCTCCTGGAAACTGTTA
Source organism: Magnolia kwangsiensis (assembly GCA_037074715.1). Taxonomy (NCBI): domain Eukaryota; kingdom Viridiplantae; phylum Streptophyta; class Magnoliopsida; order Magnoliales; family Magnoliaceae; genus Magnolia; species Magnolia kwangsiensis. The sequence continues at coordinate 97,919,389 of CM073572.1, read as the reverse complement.
TTGTACGCGAACTCTGTATATGCAAGACAGTCATCCCAACTGTCATTGAAATTCAACACGCAAGCCTGCAGCATGTCCTCTAGAATCTGGTTCACCCACTCTGTCTGTCTGTCTATCTGTGGGTGAAAAGCAGTACTGAACTTCAACTTTACACCCATAGCCTCCTGGATACGAGTCCAGAAAATAGAAGTAAAGCACGTGTCTCTATCAGACACGATCTCTAAGGGAACTCCATGCAGACGCATTATCTCTCTGATATATAGCCTGGCTAACTCGTCTGCAGAGTTCGTAACTCTAATCGGTAGGAAGTGGGCCGACTTCGTCAGATGGTCGACGATCACCCAAATAGAATCATGTCCCTTCCTTATCTTCGGCAGTCTCGAAATGAAGTCCATAGAGATAAAATCCCACTTTCACTCAGCTATAGGCATAAGCTGAAGGAGACCAGGAGGTCGGTGATGCTCTGCCTTCACCTGTTAGCAAGTGAGACAACGGGACACGAACTCTACGATGTGGGTCTTCATACCATCCCACCAATACATCCTCTTCATGTCGCGATACATCTTTGTGCTGCCTGGATGCATCGTAAGTTTGGAACTGTGCGCAGCCTCGAGAATCTCTCGTCTCAAGTCAGGGATATCAGGGACGCATAGGTGGCCACGATAACGTAAGCCCCCATCCGTTCCAACTCACCACTCGGCGTCTGCATCATCACTGGCCTGCTCTCGAAGCTCAGTCAGACGCGCATCATCCCTCTGCGCCGCGATGACCCTGTCATCGATAAGAAGTCGCACCTGAATATGTGCAATGAACTCAAATGACTCCTCCACAGTGAGTTTCTGCTCAAAGTCTTACAAAAATTCAACCATATCCCACTCGGCAAGCATCAGTGGAGCAGCAAATTCTATCACCTTCTTGCGGCTCAATGCGTCAACCACAAGGTTTGCCTTGTCAGGATGGTAGGAAACCTCGAACTTAAAGTCTTTCAAGGTCTCCATCCTTCATCGCTGCCTCATATTCAGGTCCCGCTGCGTGAATATGTACTTGAGCTCTTGTGGTCGCAAAAGAGCTCGAACTACTCTCCGTAGAGGTAATGTCTCCAGAGTTTCAATGCGAAAATGACGGCTGCCAACTCAAGGTCGTGTGTAGGGTAATTCTCCTAGTGCTTCCTTAATTGTCTAGAGGCATACGAAATCACCCTGTCCTTCTGCATAAGGACACAACCTAGGCCAACGCTAGACGCGTCAGTGTATATCGTGTATTTAACCCCTTGCTCTGGCAATACTAGCACAGGGGCGGACGTCAATCTGTCCTTCAGCTCCTGAAAAGCTGTCTCCGCCTTTTCATTCCAGGCGAACTTCACATCTTTCCATGTCAACTGAGATAGAGGTCTGGCGATCTTCGAGAAATCTCGAATGAAACATCTATAGTAGCTTGCCAAACCTAAGAAACTCCTCACCTCAGTGACAAACCAGGCTACTCCCAGTCCTGCACCGTAGCTACCTTAGCCAGGTCAATGTCATCCCATCCTTGAACACCACATGTCCTAGGAATTTGACTTCCTCCTTCCAGAAGTCGCACTTCTTATACTGTGCGAACAACTGGTGCCGTCTAAGTGTATCCAAGACCAATCGCAAGTGTTCCTTATGCTACTCTCGACTCCTGGAGTATACTAAAATGTCGTCTATGAACACAATGATGAATCGATAGAGGAATGGACGAAATACCCTGTTCATCAGATCCATGAACACGGCTGGTGTGTTCGTAAGACCGAATGACATCACGAGGAACTCGTAGTGGCCAAAGCTGATCCTGAAGGCTGTCAAGCGCAACTGGTGATACCCTGACTGCAGATCAATCTTCGAGAAGTACTGCGCTCCTCTCAGCTGATCAAACAAGTCATCAATCCTGGGTAAAGGGTACCTATTCTTCACCATAATCTGGTTCAGCCTGCGATAATCAATACATAATCGCAGTGAACCATCCTTCTTTTTCACAAACAGCACCGGTGTTCCCCAAGGAGACACACTCGGTCGTATAAAGCCAAGCTCTGAGTAGTCTTAGGCGGCATTCCCTATATTCAAAATAGGGTGTAACCTCGTCAGTTTTTATAATAGCACAAACACACCACATAATCATTCGCATAACAAACCACAGAAACTCCATGCATTTCATTAAATCAAAATTCATCACAATATAAGAGATATATCTTTACATGCATCATGACAAGAAACACATGAAAAACTAAGTTAGCCAAAGCTACAATTGCAACATAAAGCAACTACTAAGCCTTCTCAGGTTCACACACAGAAAACAGGAAACAAACTAACTACGACCAACAAACGTCTGAAATCTAATCACTCGTTCGAGTCTGGAGATGGAGGAGGGGCACCCTTATCCTATAGACAACACAGGATAGCCTTCAAGGTGCGAGTCACCTTGCTAAATTTCTGCTTCATGACGGCCTTGGTATCCTCAAGATCTTGTTTTACCTCAGCCCGGAGTTCTTGGACTTCCCATCGCAAAGTAACCTGACTCTCCTCAAGTCGGGCTATATGAGCATCCCTAGTGGCCCGAGTCGTAGTAGGAGGACTCTCATCAGTATCCTGAGCCTCCTCTTCTTCTTCTTCCTAGTTTTCTTCCTCTATTTCTGCTCCAACCTCTTCTTCGCTTTCATCCTCTTCACTATCATATTCGCCCTCACGGTCATCATCAAGCTGAGCCTCACGCTGCCGAGGCCCTATCTTCATCTGGTTCATGGTAGCCTCATCGATGAAATGAATCGGCACAGGCAACTCCGGCCCAAGTCTGTAATCAAACTCAAGCGTTATCCTGCATATGAGCCGCCCAAAGGGAAGTGATTCAGACGTCCTTCTCGATTTCGCTACGAGGATGATCTGTCGCAACACAAAGGTGGGCATGCACACATTCTCTCCCTAACCCACTTGGTACAGAAAATCGACCATGAGGCGTGTACATTCACTGCGGTTGGTCAACCTGAGATACACATTGAACGTGCAAATGTGGTGCAACAGGCGAAAATCATCCAACATGTGGGACGCTAAGAGGCTCTTGTTACGCTGCCACGGAACCAAATCACCACATAGGAACCTGGTGCCGTGATCTCATTCACGAACACTCTTCAGATTCTTAGCACTTGGATGTACCTCGCCAACAGGCACGTTCAAAAGGCGAGCTATCAACCGAACATCGATTGTGGCTTCCCAGTCTCTATCAAAGGGAATCCTGAACTGCAATGGCTCCAACGTAGGATCCTGAATATGAGCATAGAAGGCATGAACAGTGCCCATGTTGGCACGAGACTGGCCTTCAAAGAGTGGACCCCACCTGGCAGCTTCAATGCGCTCAAATAACAGAAACTCACTAAAGAGCTGCTCATCCACATGCGCCTCAAATAGAACCTTACGATCAGTATACACACCGTGGGCCAAGTCTGCTAACAGTGCTCTTCCTATGTGAGCACGGAGATCCAAATCTCGCTTCGTATGTAGCTCTCTCCCAACATTTGGATTAGCGGCGGAACTTGAACTAACGGTGCCACCTCTCAGCTTCCTTGTCATGAAGGGCGACTAAGCCCAGCTTCATCTGCGGCGGTCTTCCTCTTTCCCATGAGAGAGAGGATGGTGGAGAGGGAGAAAAAGGATAAAATAGCCTCTACAAAAGCCATGGAAAATGGAGGAAAGGGGGAGATATGGCTGACCTAAAGGGCTGACATGAATCTAGGCCCTATAGAGGAGTGAATCAAGCCCTCAAAGGCTAGGATTTTAAAGGGAAAAGAGAAAAATAGGTTGGGATGGAAGCTCACACAAATTTTAGCCTCTAATGGAGGATGGGAGAGCTCCAAACGATGAGAATGGAGAGAGAAGGGAGCTTGTATGGCTCTGAGTGATGGAGTGGCGTCGGTTCAGGTAAAAAATGGGATTAGGGGCAATTGAAAATGAGTTTTGAGAGAGGAGGCAGCAAAAACTTGAAGAAATGAGAGCTTGGGAGTGATATTTGTGAAGGAGGTATGCCTTTGGAGGTGTTTTAATGGATGGCCCCTATGCACAGGGGCTACATTAGCCACCAAACAGCGTCGACCCGATGTTCGGCCTGAGTGGGGCCCACTGTATTGCGAGGCCTCACCGAACTGGCGAGGCCCGACCATCTGGGCGTGGTCCCCCTGTCCTGTAGTCCCCAAAAATGTATGGGTCCCACCTCAGATCATCCTAGATCAACATGGGTGGGCCCTCCACTCCATTTCGATCTAATTCGGGTCATTTCGGGTGTCAACGGCTGCATAATCACTTTTAGCGACTTCTAACTACTGTGATTGGGTCTAGAGAGGTTTAGACCCATCCACACACGATCTAGAAGTGGTCCAAGGTCGTTTCATGTGACCACGGATGCACACGGACTCGATCAAAATGATCAATTTGAGTGAACTTCGCCAATTGGCGAAGCTGCGATCCTATAAGTGTTTTTAGGCTTTTTTTTACACCTATTTAAGTCAAAAGGGATGACAGTGTACGTCGCGTGGCCATAACCTAGGTCCGGTTTAATCCAAATCATGCTTTGATACCAACTTGTAACACCCTTTTATAAGCCCAAACATAACAAAAACAGATTTTAAGCCAAGGTATACTTAGGTTATACCCAAATCGAGATCTTTCTGATCCAACGGAGCATTTCTGGAGGTCCTCTGATCAAATGTGGTCGGACTTAAGCTCACTAGCATTGGATCTTTAGTAAGTTAAGTTTTCAATCTGATCGGATATCCAGATTATCCGTGGCAGACCAGTTTCAATTCAACGGTCACCAATCCTAAATCAGGGCTACAAGCTTTATGACATGAAAGGGCCAACTTTCCTAATCCGAGGGTGAAATTTGGTCGAATTCCAATGGTCAGAACGCTTAAAAATAACACACAAGTGAACCGTGCCAGATTTCATAATAATATAATTAATTTTCTAAATATTTTTCCTTTTCTCACTCTCTTCACTCCGGACTTAGTAGAATGGTGTCAGGACATCGGTTAGACTTAATTTTTGAAAGGATGGTCAAGTCCAACTAAGCGATCGTAATGGTCTGAGATTATAGATATCGGACTCTCGATGCGCGGTCTAGAATCAATACAAAGTTACCAAACATTCCCGGGAACAACTGGATTTAGAGTTGGATCCTAGATTTCAGTGTATTATAGCGTCATTGATTCTACAAGTTTTAAGTCTTGCAGAACATATTTAAAGCAAACAGTGCAAATCTCACAGCCAGTCTAACTTAGCGCTAAGTAACTTAGGTTCAATTTCTAAGAGAATTAATCCCAAGTGATTTCTGATCGAGGTGGTACTCGGGTCTTGGTACGGAATTTTCTGAGTCGTTACACTACATTACTCTGAAATCTAGGATCCATCTCTAAACCCGGTTGCTCTCGGGAGCACAGTGAAACTCCGTATCAGACCTGGACCACACGTCAAAAGTCCGATAACGATAAAACTATACGATTATGACTGCCTAGTTGGACTTGATAACCATCTCAAAAATCAGGTCCAGATGGTATCCCAGAACTATTTGCTTGAGCCCGAAGCGAAGTGTGTGAGAAACATGAATATCTTTAGAAATAAAATCTGAATTTAAGTAATCTGAGTCATGTCACCTGCGGGCCAAATATAAGGATTCAAACTGTCAGAATCTGACCCAAATACAACCTCGAATCAGGAGAAATTTCCCACACATGTCAGTGCACTTGTGGTCCTGATCGAATATCTATGACCATCGAACTGAAACTGGTCCGCCACGGGCGATCTGTAAATCCGATCAGACTGAAAACTTAACTTGACTTGGATCCAATATCAGGGAGCTTAAGTCCAACCACATTCAGCAAAGGGGCTTTCAGAAGTGCTTCGTTGGATCGGAACAAGCCCTATTTGGCTATAACCTAAGTATACCATGGCCTTAAGGCCATTCCCATCAGTTCTAGGCCTATATAAGGGCTTTAAACCCTCTCTCTCATATTCCATATGAATTTTAAAACTCTAAGAAAGAGAGGAGAGGAAAAGGAAAGGAAAGAGAGAGAAAGAGAGAGAGAGAGAGAGAGAGAGAGAGAGAGATGGAGATTCATCCTAGGATTTAATCTCATTGCTCCATGCACTTAGCCATCCTATCTGTATCACAAATCCAGTATTTTTTACAACGTACTTAGGTAAGAAAACCAAACCCTAATCTGTTTTAGGGTTTCAGATAGTGTAGTTTATGAAATAGCTAACCTAATTCATGTTATAGGTTGTCAATCTGCCTTTGATAAAGACTGAGCATCTAAAATAAATTCGTTACGCATTTACCGGTGTAAGGTGCGCACTATATATGTATAGGTTATGGTTTTCAAGGCTTTCAATGTTGGTTAATGATTTATTACTGACGTGGGTGTTATTTCACATGCAAATGCGATGTTTGTTTAACGTTTCGGATATATATGAACTATGTTAAGTTTAGTGTATTCCATGTATCCGTAGAAAGGATCATATATGTATGAAATTTGAAAGTGTGTTTTCCATGATTAATTACCATGTGTTTATACTAGTTGTATGTGTGGCAACTCCTCGGTGTAAAGATTTTCCCTAATAAGTGAAATAACCAACATACATCATGTATGTTGCAATGTGTAGTCTAAGTGTTTGTAACAATGTCTGAATGAGTAAGTAGTTACTAAATTGTAAGTTATATGGGAGTTGAGATATGATTCCCAACTACCTTAGCTGTGTGTATGATTTCCTCCATGTCCTATATATTATAGTGTCTGTTTATTCATTTTTAACTATGTGTATGATTTCCTCCATGTACGGTATATTCATGATTAAGTTATATTCCATAGCATGCTCAAATGATTATAAGATTTGACTTATTTATTCAATACTGTTTTGATCATCTCATATGCCCACTTGTTGTAATTGCACATGGTTGGGACTATATTATGGTCCAGGTAATCGGTAATAGGCTCTGAGGTTGTCTTCGCCACATAGGACGTATTCGATGAATCCGAGTCGTACTTGGGATGTCGGCAGTGGTTAGGCCACACAGAGTGCTTATGCACTTCATGTCGATCAACTTAACGTACGCTTGTGCTAGTCGAGCTCATCAAGTAACCCGATTGGTTCGATGTATGTTCACCATGTTTGGACGTTACTATTTGAATCTAAGGTACCATTGTAACACCCCAAAAATCAGGGGTCGGGTAGAAACCCAACTCCCAAGTTCCAGAACATCACTTATGCAACATTTTCAATGATGGATGAATGTTGGCCATAATAGTGCATAAACATGAAGTGGATTAAGCCAAAACAGCATATCATACTCCAAAGACAGTTAAATTAGAAAGCTGAAGAATGTGATAGATATATAAAATATATGAACTGTTGCAAGTCTCCAGAGTGTGAACATGTTACCAAGTTAACTAAATACATGTATACTCCAAAATAGAAAGAAGAGAATATACATAGGTGTGAAAATAAAAGGCAAAATACCACGTGCACTGGCATCTAATCAGTAACCCTGTAACCTCGTCAATCAGAACCTGCATATAGGGGGGATCCTCCTCCTCATCATCAAGTCTGGCTCTGCTTCGCGAGCATCTCCATCATCTGAAACTAAAATAGGGACTGGTGGGTGTCCGGAACACCATCCCGTAACGTGGGAATGAGTAGCTAACTCAGTGAAATCATAGAGCAAAGGTTAGCATGTATCAAATCAATCAAGCGATAATGGTAAAGCAAGAAAAAAAAATATTCCTAAATACTGTAATTAATGTAAAAATGAAATGACATGATGGATGCCCTCACCGACATACTCCCTCATGCGACACCATCTTACATCCGCGGCATGCTTTCTTCCCTCAGTGCTCCACATCTTCCAGGCACATGCAGTGCGATATGAATATGATTATCGAGTTGTTATTAGTCCTTTTCATACAGCAAGATTGGAAAACTAGGGTACCTTCCTTATATCAATCCCAACACAGATCCTGTATAGGGTCGTCACTCCTAGTAGTCTCATACGATGTTATATTTATAGGTCCCTGCAAGGGCTGTCAGGGCTGTTGCATGCACTCGTTGCTCCACTCCCCCATCACCTTATCAATACAGGCCTAGTTCTACTCTTGTTGCTACGGAAGGTTCGTCGCCTCACGTAGACTCAAAGTACGCTTGAGGTCACTAGAAAGGGCTGTCAGGGCTGTTGCTCGCACTCATTGCACCGCTCCCCCATCAGCTTATCAGTGTAGGCCGACAGCTCGAATATAGTGTCCCATACCACCATAATCGGCTCACGAGTCTGGGTTGCTCACTGGTCACTATGGGAAAGTTTGTGGCCCCATCCTAGGCCGACAGCTCGACCACGGTGTCTCATACCACCATGCCCAGCTCATGAGTCATAGTAGATCAGGGTACCACGGTTATCAGGGTTATCACTGGTAAGTTCAGTACCTTAGGTTCAAGCAGTTATGACAAATACAAGGTGAACATACAATGGCCAGTCGGGTTACTTGATGAGTCCGACTAGCGCAAGCGCACATTGAATCGACCGACATGAAGTGCAAAAGCACTTCGTGTGGCCTAACCACTGCCGACGACTCTAGTCGGACTCGGGTTCGTCATACACATCCTTCATGGCTAATAGAATCCAACCACAAATTCTAAACTGTTACAGACTGCCTGGACTAGAGTATAGCCCCAAGCACATGCAATCTAAATCAATAATCATATGAGAGAGACAGAATTGAAATACAAGAAATTCCAGCATGTTATCAGTATGTTTTAACATACATCATACGCAGTTAGCCATACACGAGTATTTCACACATAAGGTAATCAATTCAATACAACAAGCATGGAGGAATTCATGTACATCATCAAATTAGTTAAATCCAGTCACAACGCTAGTCTACAATACCATTTACTCAATGCTTACTAATACATACATTTATACAAACACTTAGACTACACAACTCCAACGTACTTGACGTATGTTGATTTCAACATATAATATGACAGATCCTTATATCAAGGAGTTATCTAATACACAACAATCATGTTCTTACATTCAAAACATATGGCAGGCATAAATCATATTGATTTAGGCATTTCAACAAACACTTAGCCTACACACATTAGTCTACATAGCATATGTCGGCCAATAAGTGCATTAGGGCAAATCTCTTCGCCAAACAGATCATACACATATATCTAGTATAGGTGCACAACAAATACTCATGGCAATCATATCGGAAAAATACATACGTATACGGTATTTTCTACAAATACCCAAAATACCCTAAATCTCATATTCTTCGTACGTATTCGAAATGAAAAACAAACAACATGTTTTACATGTCAAACAGCATCCTTATCAGCAATCTACCATTAAACGGCATTGAAAGCTTTGAAAAATGATAAATTAAATGTCTAAAATCCACACCTTTCGTCGTAGAAGCGTAACGAATCGAACAGAAACTCTACACTTCGTCAACGCCTGTATGACGACCTATAGCACAAGATACATCAGCTACTTCGCTACTTGTATCGAAGGAATCTCTAAAACAGGTTGAGGTTAGGATTTTCTTACCTAGAATGAAGCCAGAATCGCCGGAATAATGATGCAGGTGGATGGCTTCGGCACGTGGAGCAGCAGGGAAGAATCCCTAGAGAAATCACTAGCTCTCCCTCACTTTCTCTCTCTTTTCTCTCTCCTTCCTAGGATTTCTAAAAAATTCATATGGGTTAGAAAGCTAAGGGTTTAAGGCCCTTTTATAAGCCCAAACATAACCAAAATAAACTTTAAGTCAAGGTATACTTGGGTTATAGCCAAATCGGGTCTTTTTCGATCCAAAAGAGCATTTCGAGAGGTCCCCTGGTCGAATGCGGTCGGACTTAAGCTCATGTATATTGGATCCTGCTCATACCAAGTTTTCAGTCCGGTAGTGTTTCCAAATTGCACATGGTGATCCAGTTTCAGTTCAGCTGTCACGGAGACTCGATCGAGGATTTCAAGTACACTGACCTGAGTGAGAAATGTTTCCTGATCCGAGGGTATATTTGGGTCAGATTCTGATGGTCTGAATGCTTATATTTAACCCGCAAGAGAAACGTACCAGATTTATTTAAATGACATTTAATTTTTAATGAATTTCAATCTTTCTCACACTCCTTGCTCCAAGCTCAATGAAATAGCCTCAGAACATCAGTTGGGCTTGATTTTCAAAACGATTGTCAAGTCCAATAAGGCAGTCGTAATCGTCTAAGATTATCGCTATCGGACTTTCGATGCGTGGTCTAGATCCAATACAAAGTTTCAAAGGGTTCCTGAGAACAAACAAGTTTAGAGTTCGATCCTGGATTTTAGGGTAAGATAGCGTTAATGATTCTATAGGTTTTGGGTCTTACAGATCGTATTTAAAGTGGTTGGTGCTAATTTCACAGGTAATCTAGTGTAGCGCTGGCTAATTCACGTTAAATTCTAAAGAATTAGGTTCTAAATGATTTCTTTGGCTTTGGAATTGGGTTCTGAGAGGTTACCAAGGTGTTATGGTTGACCCATTGCCTAAGGGTGTCTAATTTCAAGTAGGCAAAAATCTGGGGTGTTACAACCATACTCACTAGTGAAAACCCTTTAACCTTGGTACCTCGATCCGCTAAGATTCATGAACCGAACATGGTGATATGAGACACCATAGTCGAGCCGTCGGCCTACGCTGGGGTGATGAGCCTTCCCGTAATGACTAGTAAATAACCCAGACTCGTGAGCTGAATATGGTGGTATGAGACATTGTATTCGAGCTGTCGGCCTACACTGATCTGGTGATGAGCTCTTTGTAGTGACCTCGAGTATACCCTGAAATTGCGTTGAGGCGACAAGCCATTTCGTAGTAACTAGGGTATAACTAGGCCTACATTGATCAGGTGACAAGCCCTTTGCAGCAATGTAGAATCATAACATCGTATGAGATTTACTAGGATTGACGACCCTAGAATGGATCATTGTTTGGGAATCGACATAAGGGAGGTACCTTAGCTTTCCAATTCTACTATATGAAAAGGACTAATAAGAACTTGGTACTCATGTTCATACACTACATTGCATGTGCCATTTGGCATTGGGTAGAGCACTGAGGAAGTGACTGACATGCGCGACTGTGAGATGAAGATTGCAGAGGGAGTGCAGGCGAGGGCATGCATCATTACTACATCCCATTCTTGCATTAATCAGAGTACTTAGGACTTGTTTGTTGTACTACTTTATCATTACTCTTGACTGAATTGATAACATGCTAACCTTTGTTGTATATATCCACTGAGTTGATCACTCACTCCCACGTTCTGGGACGGTGTTTTAAACACCAACCAAAATTTATCTTAGTTGCAGATGATGATGCAACCCACGAGGCAGAGATGGATTTTAAGAATGATGAGGAGGTATTCTCTTATATGCAGTATTCAGATGGGTTCATATGAGTCATGTCCTGATCGACGGGGCTTCACGGTTATATTTGTAGTGGGCTATCACATTCTTTTTTGAAATTTCATATTTTGAAACCATACTTATTGACTTGGCAACGCATACATACTTTGGGGACCTATAATGGTTTATATATTCATTTCAGTCTTCCGCTTGCATATTACAACTGTCCCTAGATTATGTTTTGCTGATTTGGCCTAATCTAATTTATGTTTTATGCACTAATACAGAAAACATACATCCATCATTAAAAATGTTGCATAAGTGATATTTTGGAACTCGGGAGCTGAGTTTTACTCAACCCCCGATTTTCTGGGCATTACAGTTAATCTAATGGTGGATAACTTTTATATAGTTTGGATGGCATATAAACATAATAGTGGGGCACACAACAGCCCCAACAAACTTCAATGGTGAATAAACTTATAGCGGGTCCCACATGGTGGGCCCACTCATTTTTAGGTGACAAATAAACATTAAAGTGACCCTAAGTAGGTTGGCAACGGTAGAGGGTCACCATCTATGCAACATAAATGGATAGGTTGGATATCTTCTAAACATTATTGTGGGTCATTAAAGGTTTTAACTATGGGCATTTTGGGCTTGCCCAAATGGGTGCGTCCCGTTGATGTGGTAAGGCCACACTTATTAGGTTTGTAAAAGTTGATAGCTAGAGTGGATCTAACATACGTATTATGGTGAAATTCTAGGAGGTCTTAAGGACAGACATTACAAGAACATTGCTTCTTTGATGCCAAAATATACAAATGGTTTGGATGTAGCTTATACATCACAATGGGTCCTGTGGTCTGTTGGGCCCTACATGGGTATTAAAATGAGCTCCTACTTATCCTCATTTATTTTATTTTTTTTAATTATTTTTTTTCTTAAGTCCAGGTCTACATATCCTTATTAACAGGTTAGATGTCAAGTATAACAATATAGTGGCCTATTGGAATTTACAATGTCGGACCTATAATCCACTACAATTGTGGTGTGATCCACCTTGACGCGTGTTGACCCTCAACACCATCAGTCAGATGCACCAATCCATGGTGGGCCTGTGAGTTAAAATCAAGTCAATATGTGGTTTGTGTGGGGCCATACCACATGCAAAAGTTGAGGGGATTACTCTCCATTAAAACATTTATAATTATTTGATGGGCCCACCAAGGCGTGGATCACAAATTCAGCCCATCCATTATGTGTGTCCCACTTGATTAAGGGGTCAGGCCAAGTTTTATATACATCCAAACTTAAGGTGGGGCCCTAGCAAGTGCTTTTGGTCTCCAAGTTGTACCAATAGTTCAAAGGAGATCAAAGTTACATGGGTCCCATAATGATGTATTTATTATGTCTACATTGTTCATCTAATTTTAGGGATGATTGTAAAAGTAATTTTTTTTTTAAAGGAATGAATCATATCCAAAGATTATCTGAACCTCACCACAAAAAGTAGTGGAGATAATGATTTCATCGTTAAACAATTTACAGGGCCCACTTAATGTTTATTTTCCATCCAATCTATTTATAAGGTCTCAAAGAAGGGGAAAAACTAATTTCATATTGGTCCAAAACTTCTATGACCCAAAAAGGGTTCCAATGGTAAACGTTCAATCCTTCTGCTTTTGTAGTGTGTCCTACTTGATAGTTAGATCTATCTTATTTTATTTTTTTTATTTTTTTTCTCAAGCCTTAAGACAAACTTGCCAAATGAATGGACGGTTTGGATACAACACATACCTCATGATCAGATTCCAAATTTTTGTATTTTATTTTTATTTATTTATTTTTAATGGTGTGGACCACCTGAGTTTCGTGTACGGCTGATTTTTGGGGATGACCCATTTTTAAACGGGACCCTTCATATGCACAGTGCTGATGTTTGACATGCATCAAGGTGGGCCTGTGGTGGGGCCCAACTCCCTCCAGCGTTAGCAGCAGACGCTGCTTGTTGACGTTGCAGCAACAGTGTTAGTGCCCTTTTTTTTTAGTTTACTTGTCATAAGATTCTTCATAGGTGGGGCCCACATCAGGTCGATCCAGTCCATCTGTTGTGTGTGTCCCACGTGGTGAAGGGGTTAGTCCAAGTTTCAGATGCATAAAAATTTCAAGTGGGTCCCAGCAAGTACTTTTATATGTTTTAGCATGTCTTCACATGATTTTTGATGGTGTGCCCTACCAGAGAACTAGATTAGCTTCATTTTTCGGCTCAACGCCTAAATGACCTAGAGAATAGGATTGAGGTGTGGATCAGATACATATATCAGGGGTGGGGCATGTTATGGGCCCACAGCCCTGCCCTCTCTTGGTCTTAAGCAGTAGGGACACTACTTGCTACAACATCCCCCAGACGTTGGCAACAATCAGCCTCAGCACGTTTCTTTTTTTAAAAAAAAATTTTATTGTTCACGTGTGTGCATGGGTGGGTGTGTGTGAGAGTTTGGTCAGCCTAATGGGCCATGCTTAAACGGTTGGATGACTATAAAGATCATAATGAGGCCATGTTTTGCTGACCGAACTGATATTTATGTTTTCTCTTCATCCACATCCTTGTGACCATATACCCCTGTATGATGGTTAGATTGCATCACGGTGGGCTCATGGCTAGTGGGTCCCACACATGCTTTAGATCAAGTTAATATTTGTTTCATCCCATCATCTATATGTGTAACATCCCGAAAATCGGGGGTCGAGCAAAAACTCCACTCCCGAGTTCCAAAACATCATTTATGCAACATTTTCAATGATGGATGAATGTTGTTCATATTAGTGCAGAAAACATAAGTGGGATTAGACCAAAACAGCATATCATACTGTAACGCCCGTGAAAAATCCATACTTGGGTTCGAGTACCAACTCGACCCGATATTGCGTAGAATTCATTCCTTTAGAAAATATGACTAGGTTAGCTAGTGCAACGTTAGAATAGCTGGGAAATGGTCCCTGATCACTTTAAATACGTTCTACAAGGCCCAAAGCGAGTGGAACCAAGGGTGCTATAATGCTCTAAAGCCTCGGATCAAACTCTAAACCGGTTTGTTCTCTGGACCACTTTGAATCTTTGTATTGGATCTAGACCGCACGTCGAAAGTCCGATACCTCTTATCTTAGACCGTTAGAACCGTCTAGCTGGACTTGACACTCATTCCAAAAATCAAGTCAAACCGATAATCACAGGCTATTTCATTGAGCCCGGACCGAAGAGAGTGAGAATGGGGTTGGAATTGGAATTTGAAATTCAAATCTGGCACACAATTTGACGCATCAGTATTGAGCGTTCTGACCGTCAGAATACAGCCAAATTACACCCTTGGATCAGGAAAAATATCTATTATATATCACGAGACTTATAGGCCTGATCTTGGTGCAGTGACCGTTAAACTGAAACTGGGCCGCCACGTGCGATCTGGGAACCCAACCGGTCTGAAAACTGGATGTGTGCTAGATCCAGTATGCATGAGCTTAAGTCCGACTGCATTTGGCCTGGAGACCTTCAGAAATGCCCTTTTGGACCGAAACGGCCCCGATTTGGTTAGGCACCAAGTAAACATTGTTTCCAAGCCTATTTTGGGCATGTTTTAGGCTATAAAAGGGGTTGAAACCCTCACTCCTCTCTTCCATCCGAATTTGAGAGAAGCCCTAGCTTGGGAGAGAGAAAAAGGTGGGAGATTGTGAGAGTGTGGGAGAGTTCTTCCTGCCACTTGTACTACGCATTGCACGTGCTTAAGCAACACACCTCCACCGCTTTCCCGGCGATTCCACCGCGATCCTAGGTAAGTAAAAACCCTAAATAGTTGTTGATTTGAGTTTCCCTTGTTTCCATAGCGATGTAGCTTATGGATCTTGTGTATTAGGCTCCTTACTCGCCGTAGACGAAGCGTATACGCTCCGTTTCAATTCCCGAGTCTACAAGACATAAGGTGAGGATTTTAGACGCTTTGATTGATGGTTCCCAACGCTTTCAATATCGTTTAATAGTAGATTCTTGACGGCATCGCCGTTTGACATGTACAAAATGCTCTCCGTTTCCCGTTTCGTAAGCTAACGAAGAATATGAGATTTATGGCATTTTAGTCATTTGTAGGAAGTACCGTTTACATTCATATTTTGCTGATGTGATTGACATGGTTTGTTGTCACATTAGGAAGTTAGGAATGCGTGCATAATTAGTTTGGCGAAGAGATTCGCCTAGTTGCGCACTTTGGGTCGACATACTATATGTAGACTTAAGTGTGTAGTGTATGTGTTTGTATAAATGCTTGTATTAGTATGTATTGAATTAAATGATGTTATTTGATAGTTTGTGATTGATTTTTCAATTATTATGCTGACCTAAATGATTTTCTACATGTTGACAAAATGCATGATTTCATTACATGCATGGAATGTATGTGCTTGAGGATTTGCTTAAGTTGAATATGCATGGGAAGTATGCCTTGAAGATTTGCTTAAGTTGAATGTTATAACATGTGCTAACATGCTCACATGATGTATTTCAATTCCAATACCTTTGTATAGTGTTAATGTAATTCCATAGATGTGTGGGACTTGACTTAGTCCAGGCAGTCGGTAACCGAGCGAATTCGTGGCTGACTGGTCATAGCCACGAACGACGCGTCGATGAATGTGATTCGTGTTGAGAGTTGGCGGCAGTGGTTAGGCCACGCGAAGTGTTTCACGCACTTCATGTCGTTCAATTCGAGATGCGATCGCACTAGTCGAGCCCGTCAAGTAACCCGACTGGCCGATGTTTGTTCACCTTGTATGTATCATAACTGCTTGAACCTAGGGTACTGAACTTACCATTGTAAACCCTATTAACCGTGGTACCTTGATCCACGAAGACTCATGAGCCGGGTATGGTGGTATGGGACACCGTGGTCGAGCTGTCGGCCTACGCTGGGGCCATAAACCTCCCCGTAGTGACCAGTGAGCACCTTGACTCGTGAGCAGATTATGGTGGTATGGGACACTATATTCTAGCTATCGGCCTACACTGATCAGGCGACGAGCCCTTTGTAGTGACCGCGAGCGTATTCTGAGTCCACGGGAGGCGACGACCCTTCCGTGCAGTAGAGTACAGTAGGCCTGTATTGATAAGGTGATGGGGGAGCGGTGCAACGAGTGCGAGCAACAGCCCTGGCAGCCCTTGCAGTGACCTACGAAATATACATCGTATGAGATTTCTAGGAGTGACGACCCTAGACAGGATCCGTGTTGGGATTGATACAAGGGAAGTACCTTAGTTTCCCAATCCTGCTGTTTGAATGGACTAATAACAACTTGGTAATCATATCACCATAGCATTGCATGTGCCTGGAAGATGTGGAGCACTCTAGGGAGTGTGGCATGCCGCGGTCGTAAGATGTTGCCGCATGAGGGTGATCGTCGGTGAGGGCATACATCACGTCATATCATCTTGCATTAACAACAGTATTAGGATTGTCTGATTTACTGCTTTACTATTATCGCGTGATTGAATTGTGAACATGTTAATCTTTGCTCTATGATTCCACTGAGTTGATCACTCATTCCCACGTTACGGGATGGTGTTTGCAACACCCACCAGACCCTGTTGTAGTTGCAGGTGAGGACGAGATCCAGGAGGTGGAGCTAGATGATGACGAGGACCAGGATGAGTTCTCGTATATGCAGTATCATGACGGCTTCCCGTAGGCGACCTGGATCGAGGGGACATCAGTGGGACTTTTCTTTTGAACATTATTCTTTTGTTATGTATATGTACATGAGACTCAGTGATGTAGTCATACTTTGGAGACAGATGAGATTACTTTGTTTTTCCATACAGTGATATATACATTGTTTAGTCTTCCGCTTGCTTTTATCACTGGATCTGAAGTATGAATTGCAGTTTTGGTATACTTTTACTCATGTGAATGCTTTAAATCAGACAACATTGAATCATAACCATTTTTGTTGCATAAGTGACGGTCTGGAACTCGGGAGTTGAGTTTATACACGACCCCCGATTTTCAGGGTGTTACACATACTCTAGAGACAGTTAAATTAGCAAGCAAAAGAATGTAATAGATATATAAAGTATATGAATTTTTGTGGGTCTCCAGAGTGTGAACATGTTACCAGGTTAAACATATACATGTATACTCCAAAAATGATAAAAAGAATATACATGGGTGTGTAAGAAAAAGGTAAAATACCAAGTATATTGGCATCTAATCAGTAACCCTGTAATCCCGTCAATCAGAACCTGCATATAGGAGGGATCCTCCTCTTCATCATCAAGTTCGGCTCTGCTTCGCAAGCATCGTCATCATTTGTAATTAAAATAGGAACTGTTTGGTGTGTGCAACACCGTCCGTAACGTGGGAGTGAGTAATTAACTCAGTGGAATCATAGAGTAAAGATTAGCATGTTCTCAAATCAATCATGCAATAATAGTAGAGCAATTAATCAAACATTCCTAGATACTGTTGTTAATGCAATATGACATAACATGATGGATGCCCTCACCGACATTCTCCCTCATACGGCACCATCTGCATTCTCTGCATGCTTGCGTACCGCTCAGTGCTCCACATCTTACAGGCACATGCAATGTGATGTTGATATGATTACTGAGTTATTATTAGTCCTTTTCATACAACAGTATTGGAAAACTAAGGTACTTTGCTTATATCAATCCCAACACAGATCCTGTCTTGGGTCGTCACTCCTAGTAATCTCATACGATATTATATTTGTAGGTCACTGCAAGGGCTGCCAGGGCTGTTGATCCCACTCGTTGCACCGCTCCCCCATCACCTTATCAATACAAGCCTAATTATCCTTAAGACTACATCAAGACTCGTCACCCCCATACGGTGTCAGGATAAACTCAAGGTCACTACTAAGGGCTCGTCACCAATCAGTGTAGGCTGACAGCAAGAATATAGTGTCCCATACCACCATAATCTGCTCAGACTAGGGTGCTCATTGGTCACTACGGGGAGGTTTGTGGCCCCAGCGTAGGCCGACAGCTAGACCACGGTGTCCCATACCATCATGCCCGGCTCATGAGTCTTTATGGATCAAGGTACCATGGTTAACAGGGTTTCCAATGGTAAGTTCAATACCATAGGTTCAAGCAGTTATGACTCATACATAGTGAACATACAATAGACAGTCGGGTTACTTGACGGGCTTGACTAGTACGAGCGCATCTCAAACTGAACGACATGAAGTGCATGAAACACTTCTTGTGGCCTAACCACTGCCGCCAACCCAAAACACGACTCGCGTTCATCGACGCATCCTTTGTGGTACATAGAAACCAACCAAGAATTTGATCCATTACCGACTGGCTGGACTAGGTCATAGCCCCAAGCATTTGTGCATCAACATCAATAAGTATATGTGAGTAACAGAAATGAAATACAATATTATAAGCATGTTGATACATGTTATAACATACAACTTAAGCAAATCATCCCACACATGCATTTCATGTGTATAATGAAATCAATACATATAGCCAACATGATGGAAATCGTTTACATCAGCATATTACTTGAGAATTCAATCTCAAAACTCCTACACAACACCATTTACTCAATACATACTAATACAAACATTTATACAAACACTTAGACTACACACTTTAGTCTACATAGCGTATGTCGACTCAAAGTGCGCTTAAGGGCGAATCCCTTCGCCAAACCAATCATGCACGCCTTCCTAATATTCTAACATGATAAATAGCCATGGTAAATATTTTATCAAAATATGGACGTAAGCAGTATTTCTTATAAATGACTAAAATACCCTAAATCTCATATTTACCGTACGTTTACGAAACGGAAAACGGACAGCATGTTGTACATGTCAAACGGCGTTGCCGTCGATAATCTACTATTAAACGACATTGAAAGCGTTGAAATCAGTCAATCAAAGTGTCTAAGATCCGCACCTTTCGCTTTAGATGTGTATCGTTTCGAACGGAACGAATACGCTTCGTCAACAGCGTCAATACGACCTAATGCACAAGTACATCAGCTACTTTGCTATTTGAATCGAAGAAATCCCCAATTCAGCAAGTGGTTAGGGTTTTCCTTACCTAAGAGTGCGTTGGAATCACCGGGAAAGTGATTTGGATGCGTTGCTTTACCACGTGCAACAGCTGCAGCAAGTGGCGGGAAGATCTCTCCCACACTCTCTCACAATCTCTCACTTTCTCTCTCTCTTTTCTTAGGGTTTCAAAAAATTTGGATGGGTGAGATAAGTGAGGGTTTAAAGCCCTTTTATAAGCTAAAACCTTTCCAAATTAGGCTTGGAAACAAAGTTCACTTGAGGTATAACCAAATCGGGGCTGTTCTGGTCCAAAAGAGCATTTCGGAAGGTCCCCTGGCCGAATGCGATCGGACTTAAGCTCATGGATACTCGATCCTTCTCACACCCAGTTTTCAGTCTAGCAAAGTTCGCAGATCGCACGTGGCGGTCTAGTTTCAGTTCAGCGGTCATCGCACCTAGATCAGGTCTACAAGTCTCGTGATATGAAAGAGAAATTTTTCCTGATCCGAGGGTGTAATTTGGCTGAATTTTGAAGGTCAGAACGCTTAATAATAACGCGCCAAGTCACGTGACAGATTTGAATTAAAATATTCAAATCTAACCCTTTTCTCACTCTCTTCACTCCATGCTCAATGAAATAGCCTCTGAACGTCGGTTGGCCTCAAGTCCAGCCAAGCGGTCATAACGGTCTAAGATGGTAGATATCGGACTTTCGACGCGTGGTTTAGATCCAATACAAAGTTTCAAAGGGTTCCCGAGAACAAACCGGTTTAGAGTTTGATCCTAGATTTTAAGGTAACGTAGCATCAATGATTCTACAAGTTTTGGGTCTTGCAGAACGTATTTAAAGCGATCAGGGACAATTTCACAGCTACTCCAGCGTAGCGCTAGCTAACTTACGCTTAATTTCTAAAGGAATTAATCCTAAGTGATTTCTTTAGCTTTGGAATTGGGTTCTGAGAGGTTACCAAGGTGTTTTGGTTGACCCATTGCCTAAAGACGTCCAATCCGAGGTTGGCAAAAATTCGGAGTGTTACAATATGTGTATAACCATGTATCACAATGGGCCCTACTATCAATGAGTCCTACATCATCATTATCATTATCATCACATTATCACTACAATTAATCATTTGAATAATCAAGAAAGAAAACAAACCATAAGAGTGGAGGGGTGTACTCACCTTGATGAATTAGATGAATGGTTGAGATGGATGGAAGAGATGGAATTGATGTTGAGATGGATGGAAGGGATGAGATTGATGGCGTTGATGGCCCACGATGATCACTCCTCTCTCTTTCTCATGAGTAGAAAAAATGGTGAAATGTAAGGGATGGAGGGGTATTTGTAGAGAATTTCATAAAAATTTGGTGAAGTTAGGCTAATGTGATTAATATTACCTTAGGCTAGGATTATGAAAATTAATTTATGATTTGTAATTAATGATGGGTTAAAAAAGCATGGGATGACATGATGCGATGATGTCACACATGAGGTGTGGCATGGAAAAGAGTTGACTTGAGGTGTACATGAGAGATGGGAGGTATTGGCGTGTGACATCACACGCATGGGTAGTGTGAGACCCGTATCCGAATCCGTATTGTTCCATAGGCTTCTGCGGTCCTCCCGGTCAAATTTCGACAACCTGCGATCTATTATAGGCATTTGCACGCGATCCTCAGTCGTGTCCCGTATATCAGAGTCGGGTCAACCCAAAATTTGTACCCTAGCGACCGGGCCGTCACTGAGATTCCAACGTCCCGTCGCGCGTGCCAAGGTGATACCTGGGCTAAGAGATGTGGGCCAGCATTCAATTCGAGGAAAACACCGTGCATTGTGAATTACAAGAGAATCTCTACGACCTGTCACATCAATCAATCAATGTACAAGTCAAGTACATATCCCATCACACCCATCCCTCTCTCACCCACAAGTCAACAACACCCATACCTATCCCATCCCATTCTTATCAAAAAGTCAATGCAACCCATACATTCCCATGCCATATCCCTTGCACCTCTCCTCTCTCTCTCATTTCTCATTTTCATTCAAAGCAATCCCATGAGCCCAACGTCCAAGCTCTTCATGAGAAGAGCTAGTGTGGCCCAACTTTCTACCTCCCATCTCCATCCTCCAAAATCAATCTTAACCATTGAATCTTGATTCATTGGAGTTATAGAATCCGTTGGTGGAAGAATGAAGAAAAGATCTTGAGGTGGGTGCTTTTTAGGATTAGATTCGTCTCATTTTGCTTGGATTTGATGATTAGAGGGCCCACATATGGTGGGACCCATCTTAATGTATGTTTTGTAATTAAGAGGGACCCAAAGTGGCAGGGTCCCTCTCTCTCTCTCTCTCTCTCTCTCTCTCTCTCTCT
This sequence comes from Magnolia kwangsiensis, assembly GCA_037074715.1. Lineage (NCBI taxonomy): Eukaryota > Viridiplantae > Streptophyta > Magnoliopsida > Magnoliales > Magnoliaceae > Magnolia > Magnolia kwangsiensis. The sequence goes on along the minus strand of CM073572.1, from coordinate 97,897,475 downwards.
CTCTCTCTCTCTCTCTCTCTCTCTCCTTCTCTTGATGTGTGGCCCACCATGATGTGTCGTATCCATGCCATCTCCTTATAGAACCCACCTTGTTAGACTGTCCAGTGGACGGGATTGCTGCCCATCCGCTGGACAGTCTAGCAAGGTGGGTTCTATAGGGAGATGGCATGGATACGCCACATCATGGTGAGCTACACATCAAGAGAAGGAGAGCTGTCTGGACAGGCCTAGATGAAGGGGAAAACAACAAATATTAACTGGTCCATGTGGACCCCATCACCATGATGCATTTGTTTTACATCCAACCGTCCCTCCTACGGTGTGACCCACCTCAAATTGCTTATTTTATTTTCTTTTGTATTTGCATCTGAGGGCTGGATGCTGTTTGATATAAATAATAATATATACATTATAAATATATAATATTATATATATATATATATATATGAATGGTGGGCGACATGTGTTGACCCACCTGATATCTGTGTTTCATCCGATCGTCCGTTAATGGACATCTGTATACAGACCGTCCATCATTGGATGTCCAGAGGCTGGACGTTTGATGCATATACTATATTAATATAAATAATATAATATTATATATATGGTGACCCTACGTGGGACCCACTTCTGTGAATGAGGATTGGATGTGTATGTTTACAGCAGTTATATAGCTGTTGTATTGACGTCAGCACCCAAGTGGGTCCTGCTTGATGTACGTAGCTTATATCCACGCCATCCATCCATGGATCCCACTGTGATGTAGGCATTTCATCTCAACCGTCCATCATTAGGATGCTGATGTGGACTCCAGTAGCATGCAACTGCTGGATTGACGTTAGGAGTTCTCTGGATCTAATCATGAGGTCTATGATATATTTAGACTGTTCATCTGGTTAGACCCACTGATGTATGTCGTATTCACACAACCTGTGAATGTGGGGCCCGCACTCATTGTATGCATTGTACATATACACTGTCCAGTGGTCTGGACGGTGTGTACGTGTTCTAAACCCACGCCATCTGTCCATTTTGATGGACGGTCCAGGCAGTGGGGACCCACCATGAAGTGTGTGTTCCATCATCACCATTCGTCAAGATGGACTGGTGGGCCACCACATGGCCCTACCCTGATATGTGTCATGTATGCGGGCCATCCATCCAGGTCATCCGTCCAGAGGATGTCCAGTACGTCTAGACAATGGAGGTCACACAATACCTGCTTTATCTAATGTAGGTGGGCCACACCTGTGGACCCATTTGATGTTTGCATTTCATCCAGTCGTCCATCTTGTATACAGCGTCAGTAAGTGTTGTGGGTCCCTTTATGTCAGCAAATCCTGTGGGGTCCACACATGATGTATGTATCTTATATCTACACCGTCCAGCAAGGACGGGATCCACCGTGATGTAATTGTTTTATCCATACTACCCAATGGCGTGGGCCCAACAGGTGGAAACCACGTGATGTATTGTATATCCAAGATGTCTATCCATATGGATGGTACTGTAGGCCGACCAGTGATGTATGTATTATATATCCTCCACCATCCAAATGCTTGGGACGGTGGGGATTACTGTGATGAATGTGTCATCCACATGTGGGACGCACCTTGAGGGAGGAGTTGTATCTACACCATCCACACGTGTGAACCCCACACTAGCTGAATGGTGGATGTATTGACGTTAATAAGTTTTGTGGGTCCTATGATATATGTGTTTCATTAATATCGTTCATCCATTCCGCTGTACACAAGGCCCACATGTGGTATGGTCTGGGTCCACCTGATCTATCCAGGCCTACCTATCATATATGAGGCCCATATTGAGGCCCGGTTAGATGTATTTATGGCCCATATGAGAGGCCCAATTTGATGTCTATGAGGCCCACTTTGATGAATCTTGTGGCCCATCTGTGAGGCCCATCATGATATATTTTTAGCCCATGAGCGGGACCCATCTGTTGTGTACGTGAAACCCATATGATGAGGCCCGACTTGATATACACGAGGCCCATTATGATATGTATTAGGCCCAGATACATGGTGTTCACTCCCTAAGTGTAGGGTTGTGATGTAGTAATAAAACTTGGTAAGACTGAGGTCGAATCCCAAGGGACTGAAACCTATACGTTATCTAAAACTAAGTAGAACTAGAACTAGGCTAAGATGAATTCTAAATCAAATAACAATTGTGGAGTAATTGTTGAATAATTAATCTAAAACTTAAGAAAATTCAGAGAAAGGGAACTAGAGATTCAGAGGATCCACTTGTAGAGATCAGGGAGATCTTATGCCTGTTTCATGGAAATTAAACTGAACTTACTTGATATAGTTTTAAAGAGATGAAAGGTATATGAATTATAATGGATTCCATCACCAAACCATGCCCAGGAGACAAAGCAAATAATAGAATTAAACTAATTACCAACTAATCAGATGTATGAAGATTAGGAAGAGTACCAACATCCAACCATGCCCAGGAGACTATGGTGAACAACAGGGCTTCCTGATGTCATAGACATAAAAGGAAAGAAAGATGCTCAAAGCTATCGAAGACCCATTGTAATTTCAGTTACAACAGACCATTAAAAACTAAAAGCATTACCATTAATCAAACCTATAATCAATGTCAATTTAGTCTAAAAAAAAGTCACAAGCAAGGTCTCTCCCATCACGCTACAAGCTTCACCACTTAGCCCTATCTAAGAGGGTTAGCCACGCATGAGTGGACTAAATCTCACTAATTTAATAAAAATAAATAAATTAAAAATGTCCTTGTTTCTCTCTCCCTCTTCACATTCAAGCCCAAGCCCCTTCTCCTTGAATCAGATCCTTCAATGCTCCACGATGATCCTCCCCCTCACGTTCTCTATCTCCTTTATATCTGCTGGAGGTGGTCATATGGTGTGCGTAGAGAGTCAGTGGAGAACCGCCACCAATTTCGTAGTAAAAACCGAACTGCATAACCTGTTTTACTCAGCAGAAAAACAGCAAACATTCTATGTCTGAACGCAGATTTTGGATGACTGATCATCTAAAATTTCTGATTTGGCTTTGTGGACGGGGTCTAGACCCACCTCTCATGAATTTGGAAGGTCAGGATCATTGATCCGATCCTGACCATGATCGCATAATAGCCTAAAAATCCAGACGAATCCCGGACGCGTGCTGGCTGCGTAACACCACGGTGGGTCCCACTTCACTTCTTTTTTGAGAAATCCAGTGAAATTACGGTGAAGACTGCTCTAGTTGAAGTAGGAATAGGTCAGTATATCCTAGAGGGGGGTGAATAGGACTTTTTAAAGATTTATACATTATTTTTTAGTCCTATCTCACTAATCCTATCACAGAGTATAAATTAGGATTACTCAAGAATTAACTCTATTGGCTTTTAACCCTAATATAGGATCCAATCACAAACTATTTAAAAGACAAATAATGTAGATGAGATTGTGATGGATATGATTGTGTGTGCATAGAATGTGATCATATATATAAAGACATGCAAGGTAATCACATGAATGAAAGGCAATATCAAACTCAAACACAGTCATTTTATAGTGGTTCGACGACTTTTCTACTCCACTCCCGCCTTCCACACTCAACCCTTGAGTGACCGAATTTCACTAAGGAGGTTTTTCATGGTTCACCTCAAACCTAAGGTTTTAAATCAGGTTAACTTTCAACCTTTACAGAGGTTTCTACTCGGTTCACCTCAAACCCTGAAGTTTTATTGGCGTACTCCTAATCGAATGTTTATGCCCACACAGGACAAGGGTCCACACAACGCACCCTGAGGTTTCTACTCGGTTCACCTCTAACCCTGGAGTTTTACTGGCGTACTCCTAACCAGATGTTTATGCTCTCCACAGAACAAGGGTCCACAAAACGCACCCCGCACGTACACTCCCATCGGAGGCCTCCTTCGAAGACTTCAAATGGTGAGCAACACTTAAAACCCAATCCTAAAAAGGTAGTAGCTGAAGGATCCTTGAATGCGGAAGTTCATTCCCCAATCCACCCTATGAGATATCAATGATGAAGGTGGATTGGAGGATGAACTTCCTGAGAGAAAGGGCTTAAGGTAAATGATAGGAAGGTTAAAACTCTCAAAAGCACTCTCTACTTTTCTCTGCCAGCAATGAAGACAACTCTCTCTATTTATAGGCAAAAGGTTCCAACGGATATAAACGGTCATATTTATGACAGAGTTCGATATCATCGAGCAGTCGTCGATATGATCGAGCATATACTCTCGATTGTATCGGCTAACCTCTCGATGATACGAACTCAATTGTTATTTCACTTTTGGAAACCTTCTGCCAACTGGTCGATGGGATCGAGACACACATCGATGACATTGAATTTCGAACTTCGATTCCATCGAGTGATGGTTTGATCTATCGACAGGTGAAAAATAAGAGAGAAGCCTTGAAGAATTTCAGGATCACAGATATGATCGGGAAAACAGTCGATGTCATCAGAATTTGTACGTCGATCATATCGGTGACGTTTTCGATGGGATCGATAAATTGTATAGATTTTACATGTAAGCTTGCTGGACGAATTATGTCCTGACTCGATCCAATCGACTTGGTCTCGATATGATCGATATATGAATATCGATTTATTGACAGGCACCCCGATCAACATTAAAAGTAACCTGAAATTCATGTTGGCGAGAACATGCGCCCCACAGTCGATATGATCGACTGACTCCCGATATGATCGATATTTGAGTTCAGATTGAATCGAACAGTCATCGATATATCGAAGCATATGTTAGTTTTCTTTAGAAAAATAGGGGCACCGGAAAGCAGTCTGTCGATATGATTGATCCACTTCAGATATGATCGATTTTCGAATATTAATGATATCGACTCGAAGGTCGATATATCGATAAATCGTCTAGAAGATTGTTTGATTGTTGGACACTTTTTGTCCTCACTCGATTGTATAGATTGATATGCAGAGGACATCGACAGAGCTGGTCAATCATATCGAAAGGGGAATCGATATAATCGACAGTGTAAGAAAAACTTAGAAGATTTTCTTTTTGATAAAAAGTTTTCTTACACATAAACCCTAAGATGTTCTAGTTCTTTTTAAGGGTTTAATCACCTGGTGTTTTGGGACATGGGATGTGAGGCTATGATTTACCTTTTGGTGAGCTTCCACACATCCAGATGAGGCAGACGCTTGACTTGATCTTCTTGTTAGGTGCTGTCGTCCGACTGACTCAACATACAACGTAATTGACAAACCAGGGCACGTAATAGGTGCACTTCCAATCCCCCCTTTGTCAATTACGTGACAAAATCCCCAAAACACCCTAGGAACATATCTAGACAGATATATCCTAAATTGTGTGTACATGTATTAACACAATTTTATAAATTCTAAACACCCATGTACACAACAAACAAAATTCTCCCCCTTAATTCAAAAACTCCCCCTTTCTTGTTGCGGCTGCTCCCCCTAACACCTGCAACAAAGATATACAATTTCTGGTCGGGGTGTTTTGAATTGTTCTCCCCCTTTTTGTTAGTCATTGGCAAAGGTATAAGACGTGATATTGACTGAAGATTGAAGCATATAGGAGAACCCCAGAGAGATAGATGTATAAAAACATTGCAAAGCATACATCAATGATACCACAAAACATAAATCCATTGAAGCAGTCAGCACAAGCATTGTATAAGTAAATGGGAATCTCAGTAAAATGACAATTAAGTTCAGCCATATCAACAAAAAGATTTCATTATCCAGAAATGTAGGGATACCCAAAACAAGTAAGCAAAGATGGATGCAAGATCAAATGTTTTTGACTAGACACATGGCTCTACCAAAACTATCTCTTTCTAACACATAGAAGTCCCGCCAGATGTTAGTAGCTCGAGAATCTGCTCCACAGAGTGTTCGAGGGCTTCCATCCTATTTTCTATTCCTGATAGTCGTTGTTCACAGTGTTGGAGACGCTCATCAATTCTAGTGAGATTTTTTAAAAGTTGGTGCTCAAACACATGATGTTGATGATTTGTGACAGAAGCAGGACTATAATCAGGAGTTTGATTGGATCCCCAAAGAATTTCTTCATTAAGTATGGGACCAATATCTTCAACAGGTGGAAGGATCTTTGGATCCGATGAGATAGAAGCATACACTTATTGCACTGCTTCATGGTTAAACCATTCTTCAGGATATACCTTATCAGTTGTTTCCGGCAGACCTGCCTAGTGTGCGAGCTTGCAGATAAGAGATGGAAAAGGCAGAAATTCAAGATGGTCACTTCTGATTATCTTGATCAGTTGGTCTAATATGAAAGTCAGTAAGCATACAGAAATCTCTTGATAGACATCATACAGAATGTTGAGTGCAATGGGACTCAGATATGTGTCATTTACGTCATAAGGGTACACATTCGTGCTGAAAATTTTGTGAAGGAGTCGGAACGAGATTCGTAGGTGTTTTACTGGAAGAATATTGCTATTATTTCTAGGAATTGTCCTACTGTAACATCCCAAAAATTGGGGGGTCGAGCAAAAACCCAACTCCCGAGTTCCAAAATATTATTTATGAAACATAGATATGTATGATTGAATGTTGTCTGTGATAATGTATTAAACATGAGTAAGATTAAGCTAAAATAGCATATCACGCTCCAGAGACGGTTAAATTTACAAGCAGTATGTATAACATATATAAACTGTTGTATGTCTGCAGAGTGTGCATATATTACCAGGTTATATACATACATGTATACTCCAAAAGTAAACCAAAAGGATATACATGAGTATTCTAAAAATATAAAATGACAAGTGTCAAGGTATCTAATCAACCTCCCTGTAATCCCGTCAATAAGAACACGCATAAAGGAGGAATCCTCCTCATCATCATCAAGTCCAGCTCCGCCTCGTAGGCCGTGCCATCATCTGTAATCACAATAGGGGCTGGTGGGTGTCCGAAAACACCATCCTGTAACGTGGGAGTGAGTGATCAAGTCAGTGGGATAAGAGAGCAGAGATTAGCATGTTATCAAATCAATCATGCAATAATAGTAAAGCAGTAAATCAGACAATCCTAATACTATTGTTAATGCAATATGACATGACGTGATGTATGCCCTCACCGACGATCTCCCTCATACGGCACCATCTTACGACCGCGGCATGCAATCGACCCTCAAGTGCTCCACATCTTCCAGGCACATGCAATGGTATGGTGATATGATTTTTGAGTTGTTATTAGTTCATTCAAATAGCAGGATTGGAAAACTAAGGTACTTCCCTTATATCAATCCCAACACAGATCTGTCTAGGGTCGTCACTCCTAGTAATCTCATACGATGTATATTTTGTAGGTCGCTGCAAGGGCTGCCAGGGCTGTTGCACGCACTCGTTGCTCCGCTCCCCCATCACCTTATCAATACAGGCCTACTGTACTCTACTGCTACTGAAGGGTCGTTGCCTCCCGTATACTCAGAATACGCTCGCGGTCACTATAAAGGACTCGTCGCCTGATCAGTGTAGGCCGACAGCAAGAATATAGTGTCCCATACCACCATAATCTGCTCACAAGACTAGGTGCTCACTGGTCACTACGGGGAGGTTTGTGGCCCCAGCGTAGGCCGACATCTCGACCACAGTGTCCCATACCACCATGCCCGGCTCATGAGTCTTTGTGGATCAAGGTACCATGGTTAACAGAGTTTACAATAGTAAGTTCAGTACCCTAGGTTCAAGCAGTTATGACTCATGCAGGGTGAACATACAATGGCCAGTCGGGTTACTTGACGGGCTCGACTAGCACGATCGTATCTCAAGTTGACGACATGAGGTGCGTAAAACACCTCGTGTGGCCTAACCACTGCCGCCAACTCCAAAACACGGCTCGCGTTCATCGACGTGTCGTTCGTGGCCAAGATAAGCCAACCACGAATTCGCTCGGTTACCGACTGCCTAGACTAGGCATAGTCCCAAATATATAGAATCACATCAGCAAATCATGTGAGGGTATTGGAAATGAAATACAACTATGTGAGCATGTTAACACATGTCATAACGTACAACTTAAGTAAATCATCTTACACATGTCTTTCACACATATAATGAAATTATGCATATCGCCAACATATAGGAAATCATCTCCATCAGCGTATTAATTGAGGATTGAATCTCAAACTAAATCATAAGGAAATCATCAAGCACATGTTATAACATACCACTAAAGTGACATATCAAGCATATCCATTTCATACATATAATGAAATCGTACATATGGCTAACACGTAGGAAACCATTTACACCAGCATATTAATTGAGAAATCAATCTCAAACTAATTCATAACACCATTTAATTCAATACATACTAATACAAGCATTTATACAAACACTTACACTACACACTTAAGTCTACATATAGTATGTCGACCAGAAGTGCGCATTTAGGCGAATCTCTTCGCCAAACTAATTATGCACGTATTCCTAACATTTTAATGTGATAATAAACCATTTCAATCACATCAGAAAAATATGCATGAAAATAGTACTTCCTACAAATGACTAAAATGCCCTAAATCTCATATTCTTCGTCGGTTTACGAAACAGGAAACGGACAGCATGTTATACATGTCAAACGGCATTGCCGTCGATAATCTACTATTAAATGACATTAAAAGCATTGTAAACAGTCAATCAAAGCATCTAAAATCCGCACCTTATCTCTTATAAACATATCGTTTCGAACGGAGCGTATATGCTTCGTCTACGGTGACTAGAGAACCTGTTTTACGAGATTTATCAGCTAACATGCTATGAATCCAAGGTAACCTCAAATCAGCAACTTCTAGGGTATTTTCTTACCTGAAAATGTGGAGAAATCACCGGCCAGGTGATTGCGGTGTGTTGCTTAGGCACTTGCAACAGGTGGTGCAACGGCAGGTAAATTCTCTCCTACTCTCTCTCACAAAATCTCACCTTTTCTCTCTCCCAATCTAGGATTTTTCTCAAATTCGGATGGGAGAGAGGAGTGAGGGTTTCAACCCCTTTTATAAGCTTAAAAATGCCTGGAATAGGCTTGAGAACAAAATTTACTTAGGTTATATCCAATTCGGGGCTGTTTCGGTCCAAAAGTACAGTTCTGGTGGTCCCCTGGCCAAATGCGGTCAGACTTAAGCTCATGCATACTGGATCTAGCACACATTAAGTTTTCAATCCGGCAGGGTTCGCAGATCACAAGTAGCGGTCCAGTTTCAGTTCAGCGGTCACCGCACGTAGATCAGGCCTGCAAGTCTGATGATATGAAATAAAAATTTTTCCTGATCCGAGGGTGTAATTTGGCTGAATTCTGACGGTCAGAATGCTTAATACTGACGCGTCAAGTCATGTGCCAGATTTGAATTTCAAATTCCAAATCTGTCCCTATTCGCACTCTCTTCAGTCCGGGCTCAATGAAATAGCCTGTGATTATCGGTTGGACTTGATTTTTGAAATGATTGTCAAGTCCAACAAAGCGGTTCTAATGGTCTAAGATTGTAGATATCGGACTTTCGACGCGCGGTCTAGACCAATACAAAGTTTCAAAGTGGTCCAAAGAACAAACCGGCTTAGAGTTTGATCCAAGGTTTTAGAGTATTATAGCTTCATTGGTTCTACTCGATTTGGGTCTTGTAGAACGTATTTAAAGTGATCAGGGACTATTTCCCAACTACTTTAGCGTTGTGCTAGCTAACTTACTCTTATTTTCTAAAGGAATTAATCTTAAGCGATTTCTTTGGCTATGAAATTGGGTTCTAAGCGATTTTCTAGGTGTTTTAATTAACCCATTGCCTAAGGACGTCCAATCCCAGGTTGGCCAAAATCTGGGGTGTTACACCTACCTTGGCACAGTGCTTGTGTAATTTCCTCCCATCTACCCAAATCATTTAGATTTCTACTAGTGACAGGGATTTGCGTCACTTGAATGTTTAGAACATGACCAAGAACTGATGGAGTAATGTACTTGGTGTGCTGCATGAATTTCAGACATATGCAAGGTGGGTAATCTTGGGTAACATGACAACAGTTGAAGAACTGCTGGATCATTTCAAACTGATATGGCCCGCCCATGTCAAACATATTCTTCCATCCAATGGTTTCCAGCATGAGATCTACCCCATTGAGTTTGACAGTACTCATGAGAATAGTACGATCGACTATTGTGACTTGTTCCTAGTCCGACTGGTTTTGAGGGGGTCTAGAATATTTATCTTTCTTATTCTTGGAAGATTTTGCAGATGAGAGAGCCTTACCTTTTCCTTTAATCATCTTCCTTGTATCACTTGGGTGCCAAAATTTCAGCTAGACTTCACGCACATCAAACAGAGGAACTGATCAGGGCAGAGAGCCGGCCTCTTTAAAAGAATTTTCAATCAGTCTTTTTATTTGGGCACTAAATGTCGATCATATCGTCCAACCTATTGATTGTATCGAGAGGTTGTCGATCGACGCTATCGAGACTGCTGTCGATGTTATCCATGGTCACATGACTTTTTACATTCTGAACAGCTATCGATAGTATCGATCTTCAGTCGATGAAATCGAAAAAGACCATCACTTGTATTGAAAGTATTTGCTATTCAAATATTTTCTACTTTTAGCATACTATTATATATTTCAAAAAAAAAATGCACCAGTTCTATAACTATAAACGAGATAATGATCTTATACAAAACTTTCAAGGTCTCCAACCTTAGATGTTCTTTTGAAGGCTCAACAAAATTACATCATTTCAGTAAATCTCCAGATTTTGATGCATAACCTGGACTAACTTCTTCTCTCTCAGCGTTTCTCAATATCACTCCTTCCTTTTCCTTCAATAATGTAGCAGTGATTATTTGTACGAAGACCTTTTATAATTGACTTCCCTGATTGATCTAGAATCTCGCATTCTTCTTTATTGAAATTTACCACATGCCCATTATCGCAGATTTGAGAGATGCTCAGTAAGTTATGTGTCAATCCTTTTATGCAAAAAGTATTCTCATTCTTAAACAGATTAATTCCTTCTATAATTCCCTGACCAATTACTTCAGCAGTGGTTACATCTCCGTAGGTGACTATCCCTTTGTGAAGATCCTTATAGTTTGAAAGAAGAGATTTGTCGCCAGTGACGTGTCTTGAGCAACCACTATCCAGGTACCATTTAGCCATATTTCCTGATAAATGATCTGATTAAGTAACAAGGCAATTAGTCTTTTTCTTAATCACCCACTTTGTGACAGGAGTTTTACTTGTGGTAGATTTGTTCTTCTTATTTGATTTGTCCACATGACTTAACTAATTCTCCATCCTGTCAACTATCTCAAGTGGTGATGATTGTACACTTCTTTTATTTAGCTCATAAATTAACTCCTTATTTTTGCAATGAACTGGGATAGGTTTGGTGTTACTACTGGATGCAACAGATTTTCCAAATAGTTGTGCATTAGTTTTTGTTCTAGCCTTTCCATAACCTAATCCCCTTTTGTCCTCTCCATATTTTTCCATTCCTAATAGTTTTTCTAATTTCTCACCACTCTGGAAAAATTTACAGTTTGTTTTGGCAATTTTTCTAGATTCTTCTAGATCATTTTGAAGTGTATAATTTTTATTCTGAAGAATCAGGTTTTTGTCATTTAGTTCTTTGACTTGTTCTTATAGTTTCTTTGACTCAGATTTCAATGAGTTGTTAGTTCTTTTAAGTCTATCATTGTCTGAGTGGCATTTGCTGCAAATCAGTGATTAGATGAGTATTAATATTTGAAGCTTTATCCAGATCCATTTGCAGCAGTTCCTTTTTATTTTCAACTACTCCAAGTCTTTTGACAATATTAACACTATGAATATAAAGTTGATTGTAAGCGTTTTGTAATTCATTTTTCTCTTTATCTTCTTCTTCTTCAATTTCCTCATTGTCAGATGAAAATGATTCAGTGGCTTGTTGTTCTACTTCTCTTTCAGATTCTATAGGAATAATTGGAGTGGTGGAGATCATAAGAATTTTCAAAGATTTCTGATCTCCATCACTTCCTGAGTCATTATTTTCTGAATTTGACTCCTCCGTATCATCCCATGTGGCAGCCATCGCCTTGCCCTTGGTTTTTCTGTTTGGGCATTCGGTAGATAGGTGACCATATTCATGACAGACATAGTATTGTGGTTCTTTGGTCTGTTTACCAAATTTTCCTGCAGAAGGTTTGTAGTTCACCTTTCTACCTCTAGAAGGATGGCCGCGATTCTTCTGAAAGAATCTTCTGAATCTCTGTGCTAGCAAGGCCACTTCCTCATCATCATCTTCTTTTTCGCTCTCACTGTCCTCATGTTTTCATTTCTTAAAAGTTTTTAGGACAGTGTTTTTGGATTTTTGGGGTTGTGTGAAGTGTAGTTCAAAAGTTTGTAGGGAACCTACCAGTTCTTCTACTTTCATCTCATCAATATTCCTACACTCTTCAATTGTTGTTACCTTGGGATTGAAGTGTTCCGGTAAGGATCTTAAGATTTTTCTACATATTTTAGGTGCTGGAACCTTCTCTCCCAATCCACCCATGGAGTTACAAATGATGTTTCATTTTGTGAAAAACTCCATAAATGTCTCATGCTCTTCCATCCTGAGATTTTCAAACTGTGAAGTTAAGAGTTATAGTTTAGATCTCTTCACAGTGCTTGTGCCTTCATGGGTTATTTCCAATAAGTCCCATGCTTCTTTAGAGGTCCCACACATACTTATCTAATTGAAAATGTCTTGGGACATGACACAGTAGATGGCGTTCATTGCTTTTGCTTTAGCATTTCGCTGTTCTTTGTCAAACGCAGTCCACTTCTCATTCGGTTTGGGTTTAGCGATTGTGGTTTCATTTTCAAGTACAATTTGTTACGATGGTACCACATATCCTTTTTCAACTACATCTCAAACTTTATGATCTAAAGATCTCAGGAAGTAGTGCATTCTAGCCTTCCAGTAAGCATAGTTTGATCCATCAAATACTGGAGGTCTAGTGATAGATGAGCCTTCTCCTTTGGCCATATTTCTACTTCAGTCAAGATCACTCTCTAGGTGGTGAAGCCCTTAAAGAGAGACCCTCTCTGATACTAATTGAAATTGCGGTGAAGGCTGCTCTAGTTGAAGTAGGAATTGGTCAGTATATCCTATAGGGGGTGAATAGGACTTTTTAAAGATTTATACGTTATTTTTTAATCCTATCCCACTAATCCTATCACAGAGTATAAATTAGGATTACTCAAGAATTAACTCTATTGGCTTTCAAGCCTAATAGAGGATCCAATCACAAACTATTTAAAAGACAAACAATGTAGATGAGACTGTGATGGATATGACTGTGTGTGCATAGAATGGGATCATATATATAAAGACATGTAAGGAAATCACATGAATGAAAGACAATATCAAACTCAAACACAGTCATTTTATAGTAGTTCGACGACTTGTCTACTCCACTCCTGGCTTCCACACTCAACCCTTGAGTGACCGGATTTCACTAAGGAGGTTTCCCATGGTTCACCTCAAACCTAAGGTTTTAAATCAGGTTCACCTTCAACCTTTACAGAGGTTTCTACTCGGTTCACCTCAAACCCTGGAGTTTTACTGGCGTACTCCTAACTAGATGTTTATGCCCACACAGGACAAGGGTCCACACAACGCACCCTGAGGTTTCTACTCGGTTCACCTCTAACCCTGGAGTTTTACTGGCGTACTCCTAACCAGATGTTTATGCTCTCCACAGAACAAGGGTCCACAAAACACACCCCGCACGTACACTCCCGTCGGAGGCCTCCTTCGAAGACTTCAAATGGTGAGCAACACTTAAAACCCAATCCTAAAAAGGAATGATCACAAGTGTCCTCTGGACTCTTAGTACTTACAGATAAGTTGATGAGTCCCTTTCAGCACAATGATGAAGACCTTCTACTTGTTAATGAAGATTCTTCGGCTCCCTTGATCCGCAACATGAAGATGTATATATGCTAGGCTTAGGTTGGGTCAAGGTTATAATGGACTACCACTCTCTAAAGGTTTTCCTATAAGGAAGATAGAGAGGTTCCCATTATCTATGCATTCAAGGCATCCCAGCTTAATGATATGTCATTAAGGTAGTAACTGAAGGATCCTTGAATGCGGAAGTTCATTCCCCAATCCACTCTATGAGATATCAATGATGAGGGTGGATTGGAGGATGAACTTCCTGAGAGAAAGGGCTTAAGGTAAATGATAGGAAGGTTAAAACTCTCAAAATCACTCTCTACTTTCTCTGCCAGCAATGAAGATAACTCTCTCTATTTATAGGCAAAAGATTTCAACGGATATAAACGGTCATATTTATGATAGAGTTCGATATCATCGAGCAGTCGTCGATATGATCGAGCGTATACTCTCGATTGTATCGGCCGACCTCTCGATGATATGAACTCAATTGTCATTTCGCTTTTGGAAACCTTCTGCCAACTGGTCGATGGGATCGAGACACACATCGATGACATCGGATTTCGAACTCCGATTCCATCGAGTGATGGTTCGATCTATCGACAGGTGAAAAATAAGAGAGAAGCCTTGAAGAATTTTAGGATCACAGATATGATCGGGGAAACAGTCGATGTCATCAGAATTTGTACATCGATCATATCGGTGACCTTTTCGATGGGATCGATAAATCGTATAGATTTTACATGTAAGCTTGCTGGACGAATTATGTCTTGACTCGATCCAATCGACTTGGTCTAGATATGATCGATATATGAATATCAATTTATCGACAGGCACCCCGATCAACATTTAAAGCAACCTGAAATTCATGCTGGAGAGAACATATGCCCCACAGTCGATATGATCGACTGACTCCCGATATGATCGATATTTGAGTTCAGATTGAATCAGACAGTCATCAATATATCGAAGCATATGTTAGTTTTCTTTAGAAAAACAGGGGCGCCGGAAAGTAGTCTGTCAATATGATCGATCCACTTCAGATATGATCGATTTTTGAATATCGATGATATCGACTCGAAGGTCGATATATCGATAAATCGTCTAAAAGATTGTTTGATTGCTGGACGCTTTTTGTCCTCACTTGATTGTATCGATTGATATGCCAAGGACATCGACAGAGCTGGTCGATCATATCGAAAGGGGAATCGATATAATCGACAGTGTAAGAAAAACTTAGAAGATTTTCTTTTTGATAAAAAGTTTTCTTACACATAAACCCTAAGATGTTCTAGTTCTTTTTAAGGGTTTAATCACCTGGTGTTTTAGGACATGGGATGTGAGGCTATGATTTACCTTTTGGTGAGCTTCCACATATCCAGATGAGGCAGACGCTTGACTTGATCTTCTTGTTAGGTGCTGTTGTCCGATTGACTCAATATACAACGTAATTGACAAACTAGGGCACGTAATAGGTGCACTTTCATCCACTCCTTCCATCAGATTCGTAGCAGGATTATGGTCAGAGATACTCGATTTTAGATTGCGGTTAGAGCGGCCCACTTGATCAATCATACTGCCGTCCGTCCCATGTTTGGACGGCTAAAATTCGATACCCGCTGTCTCCTAAAATTCCATCCTCTAGGCTTTGATAAAATAGATGTTGGAGTTCTAATGGACGGTTCAGATCGGCCATCCGATCATTAATGGTGGGCCAGGATGATCCGGAACGTCCAGTTTTTCCAGACTTGCATAACAGAGCCATCGCAAGGAGCACTAGCTGTCGGTGGGGCCCACTCCTTCCGATATCTATGAAATCCACTCCGTCCATTAGCTTCATAACAAAAAAAAATAGCTGGAAATGGATGGTTTTAGGCTGGATTTAGTGTGGTCCACGGATGATTTCATTCCACTGTCCGACCAGCATTTGAGCGGTTAAAAATAAATCTCCGCTGTCCCTTGACATTCCGTCACCTAGGAGATGGTTACGCCTATATGCTGGAGTGAATGGACTACTCAGATTAGTCGTCTGACTGATGGGTGGGGCCCACGGAGATCGTTTGATGTCCCTATTTCATGGACGCTGGAAACGGCTATTGCAGTTTTGAATTGAGTCAGTCAAACCCGACTCGGACCAAAAATTCAGGACCGGTGCACAGCGAGCGAGATTGTGCACTATGCACACTCATGCATAAATGGGGTCCACTATGATGCTTGTGAGAAATCCTTGCCATCCATCCATTTTTTCATCTCATTTAAGGCGTTGAGTCCAAAATTGAAGAATATTCAGAAATCAGGTGGGCCCCAAATCAAGGAATTATGGGCTGATCTGTCCGTTGGGCCGCTTCTACAGGGATCAAACGGCTGAAATCCGACATGTACGGTTAATTTGTGGTCCCTTGGCCATGTATGAAGTTTCGAGCTGAACGGATAGTGGAGACTTTGTGATCTTGCATTCTGGACTCTTTTTAGGCCCCTGTAATGCGAATGGCCTGGTTTCCTCAAATTTTTGGCAAGTAATTTCCTCGATCTCGGTCCTCTAGAGTCCATCCCTTGATCTGGTGCCTCTGGAGCATCAAATCAGCATTTTTAATACTCTTTTTCAGTCAACTCTCCTAATCACACCCTGTAACAAAACACGATTAAAACCGAGCGTTAAACGGTATTATGCTCGAAATCCAAATAATAAATGGGGTCTAATATACAATATTTGACCCTCAACACATGGCCCACTTGATGTGTAAGAAGCCCATTAGTGCGGCCCATCGATGCATCCCAAGTACCGTATATTAAGCCCATGACATGCGACCCATTGTGGTGCATATGTAGCCCAAATATGAGGCCCATTGTAATGTATATTAGACCCATGTGATGCGGTCCATAGTGATGTATTTTTGGCCCATATGTGCTGCCCATCGAGTGGTATATGTGGCCCTGGAATGAGGCCCATGTGATGTGTTTGTGGCCCATGTGCAGGGCCCACCCGTTGTGTATATGAGGCCCATGAGTGAGGCCCATTATGATGTGTTCGAGGCCCATGTGATGTGGCCCACCGTGACGTGTATTAGGACCATTTGATTTGACCCATTTGATGTAATTGAGGTCTATGATGATGATTATTAGGCCCTTGTGCTAGGCCATATGCCCCCTATACGATTGGCCCTATGAGGGTCACTCCCTAAAAATAATGTTGGTTAAAGGTCCATATTGATGGACAATGATGGTTGAACGTTCACATTGTGATCTCCCCTTAGGCCTTGTTAGGCCCATTCTCACCAATTTCGATTATCGAGACCAATTTCTGATCTATTTCGATTGTCGTGGCTGATTGCTGATTAGCGATCGAGGTTGATTATCGAAGCCGATTATCGATCGATTCTGATTGTTGTGGCCAATTGCCGATTCCGATTATCAAGGCTGATTCTTGAGGCCCAATGTGATGTATATTAGGCCTATGTGATAAGGCCTATTGTGGTGCATTTGAGGGCCAAGCGCTAGAGCCCATTGTGATGTATCTTAGACCCATGTGAGAGGCCCATCGTGATGTGTATTGAGCTCTTAAGTAAGGTCAATGGTATTGTATATTAGGACCTTGTGCTAAGTCATGAGTCCATTATATGTTAGGCTCTATGTGGGCCATTCCTTGGGGCAATGTTGGTTAAATGTTTACATTGTCGAGGCCGATTGTTGATGTTGATTATTGATACTGATTATGAGTATGTGATAGTATAGCATCATGAGACATGCCCATACGCATCATCTGCATGTTTATTATGAGATGTGGTTGACCATTGCATATGTCATTGGGTATATTATTATGAGACTCCCTGATAGGCGAAGGTTATCTCACATGAGCACACGGTATGTGCAGGATTGATGCATGAATAGATTGTATGACTCATGCATCTTGCATTATGTGTTGTGATTACTGTATGCCCTAGCGACAACAGGGCTGTAGCCTCCACAGGCAAATCATGGATGGAAAGATGGGACACCAAAAATTTTTAGCTCAAGCATTGAGCTACCATAGATGGCCCTGGGTGAAAATTCTTAAACCCTCTTGGTACCAGAGGATGCCCTAACGTCGAGACCAAGTGGATACATATGAGCGCATGAGGGCCGTATACCTATAGGCCGTGTATCCTACTATGTCGTGATCGGTTGGGAGGAGGTGTGGCCTTACCCGCTTAAGAGAGTAGGCATAGATAAGCTGAGTTTGATAGATCGTGAATGGGTCTGTTATCGACGTGCCGAGTAGATATTGGTTGACTACGGGTCAGGAAGATAGTGAGGTCTCTTTCACTTACCCAGTTGTGCGCTTGATGGGGCAGCAAGCTGGTGTAGAGTGTACTAGACTCCGGTGATGATACCAGAGATGAACTGTACTGATATGTGGACTTATTGAGTAAGATTTGTATACTCATTCATTCATTCATTCACTATCCACTCGGGCTGGTGGTGTGTAATTATTTGTTACGTGTACTTTCATAATGGCTAGGATTTCGATTAGGGCGCGTGACTAACCTGGAGATCAAGAGTTTACCACATTGAGTCTGACTATCCAAATTGGGTATGAGACTAGTTTGGATAGAAGTCCCTTATGATGGACTCCATAGCCTGTGATACTACGTACTATCATCCCGACTTCACACTCCAGCATGGTCATTCCATTCGCACCCATATCGTATTACATCCACGATATATGATATTTTGAGTTACTATATTTTTATATTTATATGACCTATATAAGGCTGATAGTATTCGTAGCTCTCTCGAATTGCATATTTCATTGCGTCCTCGATATCTGATATCTGGTTCATTGTGCTTCCGTATTACATAGCCCATTTACATTACTTTCTCAGTATATCACATTGACTTGCTATGTCTTTTCATCACATATCCTAAATGAGGTTGATGATATTCTTATGGATTTGCAGTATTTTCATTTACTCCGATATCATATAATTCATACCAGTAAATTCTGATATTGTATGATTAAGGCATTGTATTGAATAATTGACACTTATCTTGTGCACACACTTACACTATCCTCTAAGCTTTCTATAAGCTTATGCATGATAGATGCATGCAGGTAACGATAGGACGTAGTTGAGCTGGGGCAGGAACGTGCGGCAGAGTTTCTAGAGATTTTATTATATGTATGTACTTCCTTTTCAGTATTGTACTCAAATGATTATATTAGTGGATATGTGGTGATGATGTTGTTCTTAAAACTTAGGTATACTCGTGGTTATGCTTCTTATGAAATAAATTCATGTTAAAAAATCCTCCATGTAGGATCCTAGGATCAGAATCTAGCGTATAAGCGTTGGGAACCGAGAATGGGGTACTATGGATGTAAGACTCGTATCCTAGACTGTACCGTTCTGTTAGCTTCGGTGGTCCTTCTGGTCGAATTCTGACAATCCTCGACTCGTATCCGACGTTTGCACATAATCCTAAGTCGGATCCCGTATGCTGAAGTAGCTCGAACCAGAACTTGTATCATAACGACCGCGCCGTCGTCGCGGTTCCAACGCTATGACTCGCGCACCGAACCGATACCCGGTTTAGAAGTTGTGGGTCCACGTTCATTCCGAAGAAACGTCGCACGTTGCGAATATCGAAGGAATCTCTACAACATGTCCCATCGATCAATCAATCAATCCTATCAATCAAGTACACATCACACATCAAGTTAAGTACAAGTAGCCCATATCCTACCTTTACCTCTCTCTTACACAAGTAACCTAAAGTCAACTCTCACATCACTTCCATTACTCCACCCATCACCCATCACACCTCACCCATCCTTTTCACCCATCACTCCTCTCTCTCTCTCATTCCGCCTCTCCACTCCCAAGCATCCCACGTCCAACCTCTCTTCTCTCCCAAACAACAGCAAGTGTGGCCCACTTTCCCTACCCTCTCATCTCTCATCTACACCATCAAAAGTCCATCAACCACCATCAAAAGAGAAGGTAAGGAGCATAGGAGGCTAAGAGATCAAGGAGGAGTGCAAGAGGTGAGTGATCAACCATTGAATTTCTTTTTTTTTGGGCTCACATGTTGTGGGACCCACTTAATATTTGTATTGTATTTGGGAGGGCCCAGTATGGCGAGGTCCCTCCCCTTCTCGTGTCATCCTCTCTTTCTCTTTTTCTCTCTCTTTATTATTCCCCTAGAATGAAGTGGGCCCCACCAATTCATGTTAAATCTACTCCATCCATTAATGGCATGGCCCACCACATTTTATGCCAGATGATATATAATATATTATATTATATGAATATTATATGTGTGTGTATATATATACATGCATGGTGGGCCACGTCCATGTGGGACCCACCATGATGCCTCGGTTTATCCATGTCGTCTAGTGTCCCTGGACGCCAGACACTGAGTGAGGCTAACATGGAGTGCGTGCACTGACAGAGGTATGTACTTTCAAGCCAAAATAAAAATTCAAAAAAAAAGAGGGCATAATTGAGCTTTGGGGAGCATTGCTCATACAGGCCCCACCCTGATGAACAAATCAAATCCACACCGTCCATTTTGTTTCTCAGCCCACTTTATGCATTGAGTGAAAAAATGAACTCAATCAAATTTTCTGGTGGGCCCTAGCATGGAAAACAATAATTTTCACCTTTATAATCCATTAAAACCCCCTCTAATGTCTCTACCTATCAAAAATATACTGTATATTGGACTCTGTTTGACGGTATCGAGCTAGGGAATACAATGGGCAGGGCAGATTTCCTTTATGTGGGCCCCACCTATGAAAAACCACAGGAAAACTGATTTTAAAAAGAAAAAAGAAGCAGGGCAGTAGCACCTTCTGCTATCGCTGTCAGAGGTAGGCGGACGGGCTGGGCCTCATGGCCCTAGCTGTGGGCCCCACCATGATGCGTTTTGAAAATTAACACCGTCCATTGTGGGGCCCCCCTTCTAAAAATGTCCTGCCCCAAAAATCAGCCATATAAGGAACTCAGGTGGGCCATACCATCTAAAATCAAGGGAAGACATACCTAAAACATATAAAATCACCTGGTGGGGTCTACCTAAAATTTGGATGCGAATGAAACTTGGTCTGACCCCTCAGCCAAGTGGGACGCGTATAATGGATGGGCTAGATTTGTGAACCACATCACCATGGGCCCAGGTCCACGTGACCTGACAAACAGTTTGGATTGCAAATAAACATCACCGTGGGCCCAGGTCCACGTGACCTTATAAACAGTTTGGATTGTATATAAACATCACCTTGGGCCAAGGTCCACGTGACCTTATAAATAGTTTGGATTGCAAATAAACATCACTGTGGGCCTAGGTCCACGTGACCTTATGAACAGATTGGATGGAAATAAACATTATGGTGGGCCCCTGGTCCATGTGACATCTGAACAAGTAGGGTGAAAATAAACATTATGGTGGGCCCTTGGTCCATGTGACCTCTAAACAGGTTGGATGAAAATAAACATTACCGTGGGCCCCAGATCCACATGACCTTATCAGTAGGTAGGGTGGAAAATAAACATTCTGGTGGGCCCGGGTTTGTATGACCTTATCAACAGATTGGGTGAGAAATAAACATTATGGTGGTCCCCATGTGGGACCGACTGATGTATAAGTTCCACACTTTCCATCAATGTGGCCCCCATCACGAGGCATGTGCCTTATCTATGTTGTCTATCCCTATGGGACCCACCATGATGCATGTGTTTCATCTAAACTATCTAACCATTGAAATCATTGGGACCTTATGATCAGATTAGATGGGAAATAAATATTATGGGGGGCCTTGGGAATTTTAATCAATGGTAATTATTATCACCACATACATATGGGGTGTGGCCATTTATTTTACACGGGGCCCATTAACGTAGCCCGTTTAATATACATATGGCCCATGTGATGTGGTCCACTTGCCATATTCATAGCCCATTATTGAGGGCCCACCTTAATATATATATATATATATATATATATATATATATATATATATATATATATATATATATGGCCCATGTGATTAGGCCCATCCGTTGGGGCCCATCTTGATATATGCGAGACCCATGTACATGAGGCCCATTTGATGTATTGGAGGCTCATGGGTCAAGGCCCGATGAGACGTACATAAGGCCTATTGTAGTGTGATTCCACCATGGTATATGTGTTAATCTTTATAGTAGTGTAACATCCCGAAAATCGGGGGGTCGAGCAAAAATCCAACTCCCAAGTTCCAAAAATGTTATTTATGCAACATAGATATGTATGATTGAATGTTGTCTGTGATAATGTATTAAACATGAGTGAGATTAAGCTAAAACAGCATATCACACTCCAGAGATGGTTAAATTTACAAGCAGAAGACTGTGATAGTATGTATAACATATAAACTATTGTATGTCTCCAGAGTGTGAATATGTTACCAGGTTATATACGTACATGTATACTCCAAAATAAACCAAAAGGATATACATGAGTGTTCTAAAAATATAAAATGACAAGTGTCAAGGTATCTAATCAACTTCCCTGTAATCCCGTCAATCAGAACACGCATAAAGGAGGAATCATCCTCATCATCATCAAGTCCAGCTCCGCCTCGCAGGCCGCGTCATCATCTGCAATCACAATAGGGACTGGTGGGTGTCCGGAAACACCATCCCGTAACGTGGGAGTGAGTGATCAACTCAGTGGGATAAGAGAACAGAGATTAACATGTTATCAAATCAATCATGAGATAATAGTAAAGTAGTGAATCAAACAATCCTAATACTGTTATTAATGTAATATGACATGACGTGATGTATATCCTCACCGACGATCTCCCTCATACGGCACCATCTTACGACCGCGGCATGCAATCGTCCCTCAAGTGCTCCACATCTTCCAGGCATATACAATGTTATGGTGATATGATTTCTGAGTTGTTATTAGTCCATTCAAACAGTAGGATTGGGAAACTAAGGTACTTTCCTTATATCAATCCCAACACAGATCCTGTCTAGGGTCGTCACTCCCAGTAATTTCATACGATGTATATTTTGTAGGTCGCTGCAAGGGCTACCAGGGCTGTTGGTCACACTCGTTGCACCGCTCCCCCATCACCTTATCAATACAGGCCTACTGTACTCTCACTGCTACGGAAGGGTCAACGCCTCCTGTAGACTCAGAATACGCTCGTGGTCACTACAAAGGGCTGTCAGGGCTGTTGCTCGCACTCATTGCACCGCTCCCCCATCACCTTATCAATGTAGGTCGACAGTAAGAATATAGTGTCCCATACCACCATAATCTGCTCACGAGTCATAGGTGCTCACTGGTCACTACGGGGAGGTTTGTGGCCCCAGCGTAGGCCGAAAGCTCGACCACAGTGTCCCATACCACCATGCCTGGCTCATGAGTCTTCGTGGATCAAGGTACCATGGTTAACAGGGTTTACAATGGTAAGTTCAGTACCCTAGGTTCAAGCAGTTATGACTCATGCAGGGTGAACATACAACGGCCAGTCGGGTTAGTTGACGGGCTCGACTAGCACGAGCGCATCGCAAGTCGAACGACATGAAGTGCGTGAAACACTTCGCATGGCCTAACCACTGCCGCCAACTCCAAACACAACTCGCATTCATCGACGCGTCCTTCGTGGCCAAGATAAGCCAACCACGAATTCGCTCAGTTACCGACTGCCTGGACTAGGTATAGTCCCAAGCACATATGAATTCACATCAGCAATTCATGTAAGAGTATTGGAAATGAAATACAACCATGTGAGCATGTTAACACATGTTATAACATAGAACTTAAGTAAATCATCAAGCACATGCATTTCATACATACAATGAAATCATGCATATAACTAACCTATAGGAAATCATTCACATTAGCATATTAATTGAGAAATCAATCTTAAACTAATCCATAACACCATTTAATTCAATACATACTAATACAAGCATTTATACAAGCACTTACACTACACACTTAAGTCTACATATAGTATGTCGACCCGAAGTGCGCATTTAGGCGAATCTCTTCGCCAAACTAATTATGCACGTATTCCTAACATTCTAATATGACAATAAACCATGTCAATCACATCAGAAAAATATGAATGAAATCAGTACTTCCTACAAATGACTAAAATGTCCTAAATCTCATATTCTTCGCCGGTTTACGAAACAGGAAACAGACAGCATGTTGTACATGTCAAACGGCGTTGCCGTCAATAATGTACTATTAAACGACATTGAAAGCGTTGTAAACAGTCAATCAAAGCATCTAAAATCCTCACCTTATCTCTTATAGATGTGTGAATTCGAACGGAGCGTATATGCTTCGTCTACGGCGAATAGAGGACCTGTTTTACAAGATCCATCGGTTAACAAGCTATGGATCCTAGTGAACCTCAAATCAGCAACTTCTTAGGGTTATTTCTTACCTAAAAATATGGAGGAATCACCGGCCAGGTGATTGAAGTGTGTTGCTTAGGCACTTGCAACAGGTGATGCAACGACGGAAAAATTCTCTCCTACTCTCTCTCACAAACTCTCACCTTTTCTCTCTCCTAATCTAGGGTTTTTCTCAAATTCGGATGGGAGAGAGGAGTGAGGGTTTCATCCCCTTTTATAAGCCCAAAAATGCCCGGAATAGGCTCGAGAACAAAGTTTACTTAGGGCATATCCAAATCGGGGCTATTTCGGTCCAAAAGATAATTTCTGGTGGTCCCCTGGCCGAATGCGATCGGACTTAAGCTCATGCATACAAGATCTAGCACGCATCAAGTTTTCAGTCCTGCAGGGTTCGCAGATCACATGTGGTGGTCCAGTTTCAGTTCAGCGGTCACTGCACGTAGATCAGGCCTGCAAATCTCATGATATGAAATAGAAATTTTTCTTGATCTGAGGGTGTAATTTGGCTGAATTCTGACGGTCAAAACGCTTAATACTGACGTGTCAAGTCGTGTGCCAGATTTGAATTTCAAATTCCAATTCTGTCCCTATTCTTACTCTCTTCAGTCCAGGCTCAATGAAATAGCCTGCGGATGTCGGTTGGACTTGATTTTTGAAATGATTGTCAAGTCCAACTAGGCGGTTCTAACGGTCTAAGATAGCAGGTATTGGACTTTCGACGCACATTCTAGATCTAATATAAAGTTTCAAAGTGGTCCAGAGAACAAACCTGCTTAGAGTTTGATCCGAGGTTATAGAGTATTATAGAGTCATTGGTTCTACTCGATTTGGGTCTTGTAGAACGTATTTAAAGTGATCAGGGACTATTTCCCAGCTACTCTAGCGTTGCGCTAGCTAACTTATGCTTAGTTTCTAAAGGAATTAATCCTAAGTGGTTTTTTTGGCTATGGAATTGGGTTCTGAGCGATTCTCCAGGTGTTTTAGTTGACCCATTGCCTAAGGACGTCAAATCCCAGATTGGCCAAAATTCGGGGTGTTACAAGTAGACTATACCTTAGGAGCAATGATGGTTTGATGTCCACGTTGTAAGGATGATGTTGGTTAAATGTCCGCATTGTCACTCTCCCTAAGGCCCATTGACAAGTCCATACTTGTAGTGCATAGATCGCCTAGGCCCATCTTCATTTTAATCAGAGCCCATCACCACATAACATGTATAGTATAGATCCATGATTCATGACCATATGCATTATATGTATGCCTGATATGAGAAGTGACTGATCATAGCATATGTCTTCAAGAAGATCGTTTATGGGTTCCCTGATAGGCGGAGTTGCCCTACATGACCGCACGATACGCGTAGGATTGTTACATGTCTGGTAGTATGATTCATGCACTTACATTTGTGTGATTGTGATTATTGTATGCCCTAGCGACATCAGGGCCATAGCCTCCACAGACACATCGTGGGTGGCTGGATTGGATACCGAAAATATTGTTACTAAGCATCGGGGCATCATAGATGTCCCTGGGTGAAAATTCCTAAACCCGATGGTACCAAAGGATGACTCCAATGTCGAGACCAAGTGGATATATGAGCGCATGAGGGACAAATACCAGGAGGCCGCGTCTCCCACTGTGTCTTGGTCGGTTGGAAAGGGGTGTGACCTTACTCGCCCGAGGGTAGGGGGCAATAGTAGGCT
The DNA here is from genome assembly GCA_037074715.1 of Magnolia kwangsiensis. Taxonomy (NCBI): domain Eukaryota; kingdom Viridiplantae; phylum Streptophyta; class Magnoliopsida; order Magnoliales; family Magnoliaceae; genus Magnolia; species Magnolia kwangsiensis. The sequence goes on along the minus strand of CM073572.1, from coordinate 97,871,402 downwards.
GAGTTTGACCAGCTTGTGAATGGGTCCGCTATTGACGTGCCAGATAGGCATTGGCAGACTATTGACTAGGCAGATAATGAGGTTTCTTACGCTTACTTGGACTGAGTGGTTAGGAGAGCGGCAGTGTCATTTGGAGTGTACTAAACCCAGTGATTATCCAGACTGAGAACTGTACTGATTTGATGGTAAAGTGAGGAGTTGCATTGATTTTTGGATGTGGATTGGCATGCTTGACTCTCATTATGCATCGCATGACCTTGATATGGCCGATAACATTTATATTCTACACCAAATGCCTTAGTACGGCTAATTGCATTCATGTACTCATTAGCATGTTTCCGCATTACTCTGACTTTACCTTCTGAGCACGCTTATTTTACGCACACACTTACACCACCCTCTAAGCTATCTATAAGCTTATGCATAATTGATGCGTCCAGGTGACTCCAGGACGTAACCGTAGCTTCACCGCAGTTGGAGCGTGCAATCGAGTTTCTTAGAGTTTTATTATTAGCACTATCTTGTATTTTCCTTTATACGCATTGTACCCAAAGTTTTCTATCATAGTGAATTTTGTGATGGTGTTCTGGTGGTTATTGCTTGTGGGTTATGCTTATGTTTATGCTCATTACGATTTAAATTGATGATTAGAAATCCTCCTTGTAGCATCTCAGGATTAGAACCTGGCGTATGGGTGCCGGGAGTCGAGAATGGGGTACTACGGAGGCTGTCGGCATCTGATTCAGCGATCAAAAATTTTATGAGCCCAGTTTCTGAGTTTGAGACATGACAGAAGTTGGTATCAGAGCATAACTTGGGAATAACCAAGAACAACATCACATGTTTGTTATGAGTTTAGGACAATTAGGTTCCGAGTACGTAACCTTTCGATTGAGTTCCCTAATGTGTGATTCTTAAGGTTGATTGGCGTCATTGTTCTTTCTTATAGGACATGTCGCCCAGGAGAGTGACTCAAGCAAATCCCGCTCCACCACCTGAGGCTTCAGCTTTACCACCTACGCCTCCTGTTCCACCCCAGAGATCCTTGCTCCCTTGCTTGAGGAGGACGTTCCTCCACCTGAGACTGGTGTGGATCCGACCATACCTGTTAGTGCCTCTCAGTTACAACAGATGTTACAGGCCGTGGCGACTGCACTTCAGGGGCAGGGTAGGTTCCCAGTTGTTTCTCTAGACCAGGCAGAGTAGGAGTGCGTGAGTGCCCTTCTTCGTGAGTTCCGACAGCTTGATCCTCCACGCTTCTAGGGCTAGCCAAATCCGACTGCAGCCGAGAGGTGGTGCTCTGATGTATAGAAGATCTTTGATACTATGTTATGTACGATTGAACAGTGAGTCCGATTGGTTATATTCCTTATCCAGGGAGAGGCAGAGCATTGGTGGACCTCCGTTACCTACGTTGCTGGACCTAGCTATGTCTGGACATGAGATGACTTTATCGACCGATTCAAGGAGCAATACTTCCCTGACCACATTCGTCGTCAGAGAGCACTAGAGTTCTAGACTCTGGTGCAGGGGGACATAACCGTGGCGCAGTACACGGCCTGTTTCGTAATGTTATCGAGGTTTGCGCCATATATGGTTGATGATGAGGGGCGGAAGGCTCGTTATTTCGAGAACGGCTTACGTTACGATCTTCGAGGCCGTGTTATTGGGCATCAGCTCTCGACCTTTCATGCGGTAGTACGGAGGGCTCAAATTAACGAGACTGAGTAGGCTGGCTCGCAAAGTGATCGAGATCAAAGGAAAGGATAGAATTAGAAGAGGCAGGCCCCCTCTAGTAGCTCCTAGCAGCATCGACGACCATAGAAGTACAGGAGCCACCCACCTGCTAGAGCACCAGCAACACCTCCAGCGCCACCCCAGCAGTTATTCTTAGGGACCTATTTTGGATGTGGTGGGACAGGACAACACATATCTGAGTGCCCCCGCCCTCATTTGTAGCAGCCAAGAGTGCCACAGTAGCCTCCAGCACAGCAGCGACTGCATCGACAACAACCCCATCAGCAGCGTCCACAGCCACCTCAGCCGTCGAGGCCCCAGCAGTAGCAGAGACAGTAGTATAGACCACCGCAGAGGTAGTAGTAACACCAGGGACCTTAGAGGGGACAGACACCTCCCCAGCCAGCTCAGGCTAGATTTTATGCCGCTCAGCAGGACCCGCAGACCTTTGGAGGTGTCATAGAGGGTATACTTTCAGTCTCTTCATGCATCGCACGTGTACTATTCGATTCTGGTGCTTTGCACTCATTTATGTCTGAGGATTTTTACCGATTGACTGGATTGCCGACAGAGTCTGCTAGTGAGGGATTGACCGTATCGACATCCTTAGGGAAGACCACAGTATTGGGTCATTTTTATTCATCTTGCCCTATTTTGGTTGGTGATATCTTTTTACCCGTTGACTTATTTATGCTGCTGATGTCAGATTTTGACATTATCTTAGCATGGATTGGCTTACTAAGTACTACTCCATCTTAGACTGCTTCGTGAGGATAGTCACATTTTGTATACCAGGCTTACCGTAGTTTCAATTTGTTGTCAAGCTCAGAGGAGAGCCATTATCATGCTTGATGTCCTGCACCATTGAGGAGCCTATTACTACTTGTATTGATCAGTTGCCGGTTGTCTGTGACTTCCCCAACGTGTTTCAGGAGATTTTGAGGTTACCGTCTCGTCGACATATTGAGTTCCAGATTGACCTTGTGCCCTATACCGCGCCTATCTTGAAGGCCCCATATCGTATGGTACCGATGGAGTTGTGTGAGCTGCAGCGACAATTGGATGAGTTACAAGAGTTGAGATTCATCCGTCCGAGCAGTTCTCCGTGGGTAGTGCCGGTACTCTTCATTAAGAAGAAGGATGGCTCGTTGAGGATCTGCGTAGATTACCGCGAACTCAACCATGTCACGATTAAGAATAAGTACCCACTCCTAAGGATAGATGATTTGTTTGACCAGCTATAGGGTGTACAGTTCTTTTCGAAGATTGACCTATGCTTCGGTTATCATCAGATTCGAGTCCGAGAGGAGGATATCCCGAAGACGGCTTTCAGAACTCGTTATGGTCATTTTGAGTTGCAGGTCATGTCCTTTGGACTGACCAATGCACCCATGGTCTTCATGCAGTTGATGAACGAGGTCTTCCGTCCATATTTTGATCAGTTTGTTGTGGTCTTAATTGATGACATTTGGATATATTCGAGGACCCGTGAAGACCATATGCAGCATCTGGAGATCACTTTGCAAACCCTCCGTGCCCACCAGTTGTATGCGAAGCTGGAGAAGTGAAAGTTTTGGCTGAAGGAGGTGAGATTCCTCGGTCACGTGGTGATGAGGAAGGGTGTCACAGTGGACCACTCGAAGGTTGAGGTAGTGCGTTAGTGGGGCCAACCCACTACTGAGTCCGAGATCCGCAGTTTCCTTAGTTTAGCGGGATATTATCGACGTTTCATTGATGGTTTCTCCTATATTGCAGCCCCGTTGACCAGGTTGACTCAAAAGGGCGCAGATTTTGTTTGGACTGATGCCTTTGAGCAGGCATTCATGGAGCTGAAGCACCATCTGACGTTCGCTCCTATCATCACTTTTCCTTTTAGGAGTGATGGATTTATTGTGTTTACTGATGCCTCACGTATTGGTTTAGGCACTGTCCTAATGCAGCACGGTAGACGTGTAGCCTTTGTGTCTCGTCAACTCAAGGTCTATGAGCTGAACTACCCCACGCACGATTTGGAGCTGGCTATAGTAGTCTTCGCACTGAAGGTGTGGAGACACTATCTCTATGGGGTTAGGTTCGAGCTCTTCTCTAACCACAAGAGCTTGAAATACCTATTTTCTCAGTCTAAGCTATACATGAGGCAGAGACACTAGATGGAGCTTCTGAAGGATTATGATTTTGACCTCCAGTACCACCCAGGCAAGGAAAACGTGGTGGTGGATGCCCTCAGGCGTCAACCACGAGGCTTGGTAGCACATATGATGATTCAGGAGTGGAGGATGCTCGAGGATATAGTAGAGTACGACTTAGATTTTGGTCTATAGTCTTCTATTGTTTAACTATCGAGCCTATCGATTCAACCCACTTTTCTCGCAAGGGTGATCAAGGCTCAGTAAACAGTTGAGTCGTTACAGGAGTACCAAGTAGAGGCATCATCTGAGAGCCAGACAGATTGACAGATTGGTTCTGATGGTAGACTTCGCTTCAGAGGCTGATTATGTGTCCCAGATATTCCTGAGCTGCATAAAGATCTTATGACTGAGACACATCGATTGTAGTTTTCTATCCACCCTGGCTCGACGAAAATGTATCGTGACATGAGGAGACAATATTTTTGGGCAGGGATGAAGCGCCAGATCGCCAGTTTTGTGGCTGAGTGTGACATATGCCAGCGTTTCAAGGCCGATCATTAGAGACCTCTTGGTCTGTTACAGCCGTTGAGCGTCCCGATGTGGAAGTGGCAGAACATATCTACCGATTTTATCATAGGTTTGTCAAGGACTCAGCACTGTCATGACGCTATCTGGGTTGTCGTGGACCGTCTGACGAAGTCAGCACATTTTCTTGCGATCTGAAAGACTTGGCATACGGACCAGCTCGCTAGGCTATTTGTAGATGAGATGTGAGACTACACGGTGTTCTAGTATAGATCGTTTCTGACCGAGATCCGAGGTTCACGTCTCAATTTTGGAGGAACTTTCAGAGAGCGATAGGCACAGATTTGGAGCTCAGTACCACCTATCATCCACAGACCAATGGCCAGACCGAGAGGGTCAATCAGATACTTGAGGATATGCTTCGGGCCTTCGCGATTAATTTCAAGGTTAGCAGGGATAAGCATCTGTGATTGGCTGAGTTCGCATATAACAACAGTTATTAGGTGACCATTGGCATGGCTCCTTTTGAGGCATTGTACCGCAGACCGTGCAGATCTCCTAGTTGTTGGGCAGAGATTGGAGAGCGGCATCTCCTAGGTCCCGAGCTTATGTAGGAGACATCAGAAGCTATAGATATCATCATGTAATGTCCTGAAAAATCTGTACATTGATCTGAGTACCACCTTAAGTAGAAATCTTTCAGAACCTAATCCTTCAGAAATTTAACATAAATTAATTAGCGCTAAACTAGATTACTTGTGAATTTAGCACCAACCACTTTAAATACGATCTATAAGACCCAATACCTATAGAATTATTAACGCTACATTACCCTAAAATCTAGGATCCAACTCTAAGCCCAGTTGCTCTCGGGAGCATTCAGAAACTTCGTATCGAACCTGGACCACACGTCAAAAGTCTGATAGCGATGAACTTAGACAATTATGATCGCCTAGTTGGACTTGACAATCACCTCAAAAATTAAGACCAAACGATGTCCAGAGACGATTTCCTTGAGTCCGAAGTGAAGAGTGTGAGAAAGTGAAGATTTTTATAAAATTAAATATGAATTTAAGTAATCTGAGTCATGTCGCTTTCGCACCTTTTATAAGTGTTCTGACCGTTAGAATCTGACCTAAATTCACCCTCGGATCAGGGAAGATGGCCCATACATGTCAAAGTACTTGTGGCCTTGATCGAGTTTCGATGACCGTTGAACTGAAACTGGTCTGCCACAGTCGATCTAGAAACCCGATCAGACTAAAAACTTAACTTGCTTAAGATCCAAAATTAGTGAGCTTAAGTCCGCCGCATTTAGTAAAAGGACCTCTAGAAACGTTCCGTTGGATCAGAAACAGCCCAATTTGGTTATAACCTAAGTATATCTTGGCCCTAGGGCTATTTCTGTCAGTTTTGGGCCTATATAAGGGCCTTAAACCCTCTCTCACATATCTCATACGAATTTCTAACCCTAGCTTATATAAGAGAGAGAAAAGAGAGAGAGTGAGAGTAAACTTGGTATTTTATCTTAGAATTCTTCCTAGTTTCTCTACGAGTCAAATCCACCGTATTTGAATCGTTATTCCGGTGATTCTAATTTCATTTTTAGGTAAGTTTATCAAACCCTAACTTGTTATGGAGCTTGGAATAGTCTGTGTTTTTGTAGTTAACTTAATTCATGCCTTAGGTTGCGTATCCACTATTGACGAAGACTTATCGTCTAAATCATATATGTTACACATTTTTCGATTTAAGGTGCAGATTATATACGCTTAGGTTATGGTTTCCAAGACTTTTAATGTTAGTTAATAATTTATTCTTGATATGGATGCTATTACACATGCCAAATGAGTTATTTGTTTTATTTTACGTATATATATAACCTATGTTATAAATAGAATATTTCATGTATATGTTGAAATGCTTGTATGCATATGACATCTGATGTCACAATTGTCATGATTACTTGTTGTTAATACATGATTGTTATGTATGCGACAACTCCTTGGCGAAAGGATTTGCCCTAATATGTAATACGGTCGACATACGTGATGTATGTTGAATAGTGTGGTCTAACTGTTTGTAAAAATGTCTGAATGAGTTAGTATTCAGTAAAGTGTGACTTATAATGTTGTTGAGATATGAATCTCAATTACCCTTCTTGTGTGCATGATTTCCTCGATGAATTGTTTAGCCTATTTGATTTATATTAACTGTGCATATGATTTTCTCCATGTACTGTATTTATGTTTAAGTTATATTTCATAACATGTTTATTTGAAAGTAAAATATGAATTAAATGTCTAATTTTGAGCTTGTACGTGATTGGGACTATATTACAGTCCAGGTAGTCGGTAATAGCCTTTAAACTGGTGGTTGAGGTTGTTTTCACCATGCAGGATGTGTTCGACGAATGCGAGTCGTACTTGGGAGGTTCGACAGTGGTTAGGCCACATGGAGTGCTTAAGCATTTCATGTCGATCAACTCAACGTGTGCTTGTCCTAGTTGAGCTCGTCAAATAACCTAATTGACTGATGTATGTTCACCATGTTTAGACACTACTGTTTGAATCTAAGGTACCGAACTCACTAGTGAAAATTTCGTTAACCTTGGTACCGCGATCCGCTAAGACTCATGAGTCGGACATGGGGGTATGGGACACCGTGGTCATGCTGTCGGCCTATGCTGGTGACAAGCCCTCTGTAGTGACCTCGAGCATATCCTAAGACTACATTTAGGCGACGAGCTTCATTGCAGTATCTAGGATATAACTAAACCTGTATTGATTGGTGACGAGCCCTTTACAGCAATCTAGAACTATACTATCATATGAGATTGTCTAGGACTGACGACCCTAGAATGGATCATTGTTTAGAAATTGATATAAGGGAGGTACCTTAGCTTTCCAATCCAGTTGTATGAAAAGGACTAATAAGAATTTGATAATCATGCTTATAACATTGTACTGCATGTGCTGTTAGTGTTGGTGTAGAGCATAGTGGTAGTGATTCATGCCGCGATCGTTAGATGATGTCGCAAGAGGGAGTTTGTGGTGAGGGCATGAATCATTTCCTCATACCATTCTTGCATTAACAAGAGTATCTAGCACATGTTTGATTATATCACTTTATCATTACTGTTTGATTGAATTGATAACATGTTAACCTTTGCTATATAGTTCCACTGAGTTGATCACTCACTCCCACATTTTTAACGGTGCTTAAAAACCAACTAGACTCTGACTTAGCTCCAGGTGATGATGAAGCCTACGATGCGGAGCCAGAGTTCGATGAGGACGAGGAGATGTTCTCATTCTTGTAGTTCTCATGGGGGTCATGTGAGCCATGTCTTGATTTACGGGGATTCAGGGCTATGATGTAGTGATTTATCACATTTTGTTATATGTATTTTGAAACACAACTTGTAATTATGACCTGGCAGAGCATACATACCTTGGAGACTTATGTTGGTTTATACATGTATTTCAGTCTTCTGCTTGCATTTTCAGACTGTCCTTGAACTATGTTTGCTGACTTGGCTTAATCTACCTCATGTCTTATGCACTAATACAGACAACATACATCCATCCATGAATATGTTGCATAAGTGACGTTTTAGAACTCAGGAGTTGAGTTATGCTCGACCCTCGATTTTTAGGGCGTTATAAGTTAATATCAGAGCATGAACTAGATTAAACTGGGCCTGGGTTATGGTCACATGTTGCACGTTGATGCCACTTTACCATAGGAGGGAGCGAGAAAAATTTAGAAACAGGTGTAGGACTCCCAGTTGTGTTAATCGACGAAAGTTTACTGAAAACGATCATCGAGATCGAGTCCGTGCACACTCCTGATCAAACATGACGACCCCAAATCACTTCTAGACCATCAATCGATGGGTTTAGATTGTATTTCATTCCATCTCAGCCGTTAGAAATTGGAAAAACCAAGATATACATCAGAAATTACTCAAAATGTCCCGAAATGATTCGAATCGGAAGCGGGGGCCAAACGAACCACTTCTAGGGGGACCCAAGGTGGGACCCACACTTTTCTTGACCTAGGGGGGAGGACCTCGCCGGTTTGGTCAGAGGTCAGAGAGGGCCTCACCGACCGGTGGGCTAGGATGGGTCGGGCCGTCGGGCCGACGCCCTTTGGGGCCTAGTGTGGCCCACTGGTCCACGGTCGCACAAGTAAAACACCCCCTAATACCCCCTTTCTTCACAATCTCACCCCCAAGCTCTCCTTTTTCTTCAAAACTTCTCATCCCTCTCTCAAATCGCCCTTCTAATCCCTCTTTCCTTCATTTCTTTTCAAGCCTTACATCTCTCCACCGTTCTTAGCCATACCCATCACCCAAACCCTCTCTTTTCCTTGATTTGAGCTCTTACATCCCCCATTTGAGTCTCAAATTCGTGTAAACCCATTAACCCATCATATTTTGTCCTTTTTCCTCTTTATCCCCTTTCATTTGAGCCTTTACTCTCTCTTTTAAGGCTCAAATCTGTGAAGACCCAAAGATCTCATCCCTTTCCTTCCATTCCTTCCTTTTCTTCACTTTTCCATGGCTTTCTTGGAGGTTGTTATGGCCCTTTTTTCGATTTTCTCTATTCTTTCTCTTATGGGGAAGAAAAGAGCCCCTGTGGATGAAGCTGAGCCTAGTCGCCCCGCTCGCTCAAGGAGACCGAGAGGTGCCGCCACGAGTACTAGCGTTGGTAGGGAGTTACAGACCAAGTGGGGTCTTAATCCCCAGGCTCCCGTTGGAAGAGCTTTGTTGGCAGAGCTGTCCCATGAAGTTTACGAGGTTTGTAGGGTCCTTTTTGAAGTGCATGTGGATAGGCGGCTCTTTAGAGAATACTTATTGTCCGAGAGCCTGGAAGGGGCCAGATGGGGTCCTCTATTTGAAGGCGAGTTTTGTGCAAATGTGAGCATGTCCAAGCGTTCTATGCCCACATTCAAGAGCTTACACTAGAGCCTTTGCAGTTCAAGATCCCATTTGGCATAGATCGGGAGGCCACAATCAATGTTGGTTTAATATCTCAGCTTCTGAATGTGCCACTTGGCGAGGTACATGCGAGTGAGAGGAATCTGAATAGTGTACGTGAAAGGGATTGCCGCACCAGGTTTCTATGTGGTCGTCTGGTTCAGTGGCAGCCTAACAAGAGCCTCTTAGCGACTAATATGTCTAGCAACTTTCGCCTGATTCACCATATCTGCAAGTTCAATGTCTATCCCAGGTGGAGCAATCGCAGTGAGTGTATGCATCTGATGGTGGATTTTCTATACCAAGTGGGGCAAGGAGCGAAGTTGTGCGTGCTTACATTTGTACTGCGACAGATAGTCCTTATTGAGTGCTTAAATAGAAGGACTAAGTTGCTCCCCTTCGGCTGACTCGTATGCAAGATTGCACTTGAGTTTGGCTACAGACTTGAGGCAGAATTGCCAGCGCCGGTCCATTACGTCAGCGAGACCACCCTCAATCAGATGAATATCAGGCCATGATAGCGAAAGGCTCGACTTGAGGAGAGTGAGGGTGAAATAGAAAGTGAAGAAGAAGAGAGTGAAGGAGAAGGTGGGGCTGAAATAGAAGAAGAGGAAGAACAGGAAGAAGAAGAGGAGGTTCAGGATACGAGTGAGAGCTCTCCTCCTATGGCACTGGAGCAGGGCACTGATCAGGCCTCCAGGGATGCCTGCATAACTCAACTTGAGGAGGGTCAGGCCGTCCTACGATAGGATATCATGGATCTTCGGGGTTTCGTGAAGCACAAGTTCAAGAAAGTAACCCACACTTTGAAGTCGATCATGTGTTGTTTGCAGGATAAGGGTGCCCCTCCTCCATCGCTAGATTCTGATGAATAGTCCTTTATGTAGTTATTGTTTGTTTATTTGTTATTTGTTCTTGTGTGTATCCTTTCTAAGCTTACTAGTTTGGAAGTTTTTTTAGTATCTGAAGCTTAGTTGTTTTGCTCACATGCTTTCTATCGTGATTTATGTAATGTTGTACATCATGTATTGTGACAATTTTGATAAATGAAATGCATGTCATTTCTTGGGCTTGTGAAGTGAATGCTGTGTTGGTGGACTGTGTGAATGTTTAATCTCATTGGTTGCACCCTTCGTAGTATGTAGGGTATGCCACCTAAGGGCTTGAGGACTTCGGCCTGTCTCTCTCTAGGTGAGTCGCTTGACGGGGCCCTTCCCCTAAGCAATAGCCATATGGACGCCTATGCAGGCCCGTCTCGTGATGATTCTATGCCAGATTCTCAGTCGACTTCTGGCCCTGCTGCTGGACCAATTCCTGTGACACCTTTTGTGGTGCCTCCTGTCACACCTTCGGTTCCAGAGCAGAAACGTGCATCTGCGTCGATGCATTATGCATCACAGTCCGCTCTACCTCCCGATACGCTAGAGCAGATGATGTTATTGATGGCTAGTATCTTTGCTCAGTCGATGGGGGTGGCTCCACCTGCCTCGCCTATACACCCAGTTGGAAATGCTAGTGCTAGCGGCACCTTCGAGCGATTCCAGCGCTTGCAGCCTCCTACTTTTGTGGGTACTCATAGACCTGAGGAGGCTGAGTATTGGATAGACCGCATCTCTAAGATGCTAAGACCACTACACTGTATCAAGGCAGAATAGGTTGAGCTTGCCACCTTCATGTTTGAGAAGGAGGCTAGCTTATGGTGGGATATCATTCTCCGCACAGTTGCGGAGAGTTTTGAGTGGACATGGGTGGCATTTGAGGCTTGCTTCCATGAGAAGTATTTCCTGGTCACTTACTGACACGAGAAGGAAAGTGAGTTCCCGCGCCTCTGACAAGGAGGAATATCGGTGATAGAGTATGAGAACCAGTTCACGGAGCTGGGCAGGTATGCTCCTTTAATTTTGGGTGATTAGCCATTGTGGATGCAGCATTTTTCTCAGGGTCTACGGCCTGAGATTCGATAAAAGATGTTTTGTGCGAGCATCTCTTCTTATGCAGAATTGGTGAGCATGTCCCTGCAAGCTGAGCAGGATGGGGATAGGCTATCCCATATGCGTGCACCTATGCCTCCTAGGCCGTGACTTGATTTTTTGAGTAGACCTTTCCTCGATAAGAGGCCTCATATAGATTCACCATCGAGGTTCTTACCATCTCCTGCCCATGTGAGGTGACCTGATGTGTGGTGCAAAACTGCAAGCAGCCAGGCCACACTAAGGTGACTTGTTTCCCCAAGATGCGAGATAGTGGTTTCTCGCCACCTCAGAGGATCAACCGTCCGATGCCTTAGGTTATTTCAGCACCACCCCTTCGATCAGCACCAGCTCATCCTTCTTTTCGCCCTCCCGCACCTCATTTCAGGCCACCACAATGGCCCATGGTACCTCCACCGCATCAGCCATAGCAGGCTCGGGTTCATGCGCTCACAGCTGAGGCGTCCGAGGCAGATTTGACATCGACATCTTTTGAGGTTCCCGCTCATATCCAAGGTACGCCTATCTTCTTGTTGATGGACACTGGGTCCACTATTTCGATCATCTCTTACGCTGCGGTCAAGCGGCTAGGTTTGGTTACGACTCCTACAAAGGGAGTGAGACTCACGACAGCTACGGGTACTTTTTCTGACATTATACAGACCTATGAGTCTTGCTTAGTAGATTTGGGTAGCAGGACAGTGGTTGTCGATCTGATTGTTGCCCCACTATGTCACTACAACGCCATATTCGGGATGGATTGGCTCACGACGATGAGGGCAGAGATTGATTGCAAGGCCAGAGTCGTGACAACCTATGGACTTGAGGGCATGATCTTTACATTTCCAGTACCGGTCAGTTGGTCTTGTCGTGTTAGCAGCTATGCTTCTTTGTTAGAGAGTTCTGATGATCCGATGTTGGGAGTTATGCCAGTGGTTCGAGATTTCCCCGATGTGTTTGAGCAGATTCCGGGACTTCCTCCTCGGCGTGAGATCAACTTTACTATCGACCTTGTGCCGATGCGACACCTATTTCCGTGTCGAGGTATCGTATGCCTCCTTGTGAGATGGAGGAATTGAGGAGATAGATTGATGTCTTATTAGAGGCAGGTTTTATTCAACCGAGTGTGTCGCCTTGGAGAGCGTCTGTATTGTTTGTGAAGAAGAAAGGTGATTCCCTGCAATTATACATTGATTATCGTAGGTTGAATCAGGTGACGGTGAAGAATAAGTATCCCTTGCCCAGGATCGATGATCTGTTTGATCAGTTGTAGGGGGCACGTTATTTCTCGAAGATAGATTTACAATATGGGTATCATCAGTTGCGTGTCAGGGATAAAGACGTGCAAAAGACTGCCTTCAGGACCAGCTTTGGTCATTATGAGTTCCTTATGATGTCGTTCGAACTCACGAATGCTCCGATCGTGTTCATGGATCTGATGAACAGAGTGTTTCGGCTGTTTCTGTTCTAATTCATCATCATCTTTATCGATGTGTAACACCCCGGATTTTGGCCAATCTGGGATTTGACGTCCTTAGGCAGTGGGTCAACTAAAACACCTGGAAAATCGCTCAGAACCCAATTCCATAGCCATAGAAACCACTTAGGATTAATTCCTTTAGAAACTAAACATAAGTTAGCTAGCGCAACATTGGAGTAGCTAGGAAACATTCCCTGATCACTTTAAATACGTTCTACAAGACCCAAATCGAGTAGAACGTATGACTCTATGATACTCTATAACCTTGGATCAAACTCTAAGCCGGTTTATTCTCTGGACCACTTTGAAATTTTATATTGGATCTAGACCGCGCGTCGAAAGTCCTATACCTCCTATCTTAGACCGTTAGAACCGCCTAGCTGGACTTGACAATCATTTCGAAAATTAAGTCCAACCGATAATCACAGGCTATTTCATTGAGCCCGGACTGAAGAGAGTGCGAATAGGGACAGATTTGGAATTTGAAATTCAAATCTGGCACACGACTTGACGTGTCAGTATTAAGCATTCTGACCATCAGAATTCAGCCAAATTACACCCTCGGATCAGGAAAAATTTCTATTTCATATCATGAGATTTGTAGGCCTGATCTACGTGCGGTGACCGCTGAACTGAAACTGGACCGCCACGTGCGATCTGCGAATCCTGCCAGACTGAAAACTTGATGCATGCTAGATCCAGTATGCATGAGCTTAAGTCCGACCGCATTCAGCCAGGGGACCTCCAGAAATGTCCTTTTGGACCGAAACAGCCCCGATTTGGTCACCCCTCAAGTGAACCTTGTTCCCGAGCCTATTTCGGGCAAGTTTGGGCTTATAAAAAGGGTTGAAACCCTCACTCCTCTCTCCCATCCGAATTTTTAAAAATTCCTAGATTGGGAGAGAGAAAAGGTGAGAGTTTGTGAGAGAAGGTGGGAGAGAATTCCCTGCTGCTTGTGCCACATGCTGCAAGTGGTTAAGCCACGCGCTCTAATCACCTGGCCGGTGATTCCTCCACTTTTTCAGGTATGAAATAACCCTAGAAAGTTTCTGATTTGAGGTTTACTAGGATTCATAGCTTGTTAGCTGACGTAACCCGTGAATTAGGTTCTCTTATCGCTGTAGACGAAGCGTATACGCTCCGTTCGAATTCACATGTTTGTAAGAGATAAGGTGTGGATTTTAGACGCTTTGATTGACTGTTTCCAACGCTTTCAATGTCGTTTAATAGTAGGTAATCGACGACAACGCCGTTTGACATGTACAACATGTTGTCCGTTTCCTGTTTCGTAAACCGGCGAAGAATATGAGATTTAGGGCATTTTAGTCATTTGTAGGAAGTACTGATTTTATTCATATTTTGCTGATGTGATTGACATGATTTGTTGTCGCATTAAAATGTTAGGAATGCGTGCATAATTAGTTTGGCGAAGAGATTCGCCTAAATGCGCACTTCAAGTCGACATACTATATGTAGACTTAAGTGTGTAGTGTAAGTGTTTGTATTAATGCTTGTATTAATATGTAATGAATGAAATGATGTTATGGATTAGTTTGAGATTGGTTTCTCAATTGATATGCTGATGTGAATGATTTCTTACATGTTAGCCATATGCATGATTTCATTATATGAATGAAATGCATGTGCTTGATGATTCACGTAAGGTGTATGTTATAACATGTGCTTGGTGATTTCATTATGATTTAGTTTGAGATTGAATTCTCAATTAATTTTCTGATGGAAATGATTTCCTATATGTTGGCGATATGCATAATTTTATTATATGTATGAAAGGCATGTATCAGGTGATTTGCTTAAGTTGTATGTTACAACATGTGTTAACATGCTCATATGGTGGTATTTCATTTCCAATTCTTTCACATGCTTTGCTGATGTGATTCCACATGTTTGGGACTGTACTTAGTCCAGGCAGTCGAGAACTGAGCGAATTCGTGGTTGGCTTATCTTTGCCACGAACGACGCGTCGATGAACGCGAGCCGTGTTTTGGTGTTGGCGACAGTGGTTAGGCCACACGAAGTGTTTTACGCACTTCATGTCGTTCGACTTGAGATGCGATCATGCTAGTCGAGCCGGTCAAGTAATCCGACTGGCCGTTGTATGTTCACCCTGCATGAGTCATAACTGCTTGAACCTAGGGTACTGAACTTACCATTGTAAACCATGTTAACCATGGTACCTTGATCCACGAAGACTCATGAGCCGGGCATGGTGGTATGGGACACCGTGGTCGAGTTGTCGGCCTAGCTAGGGCCACAAACCTCCCCATAGTGACCAGTGAGCACCTAGTCTCGTGAGCAGATTATGGTGGTATGGGACATATATTCTTGCTGTCGGCCTACACTGATCAGGCGAAGAGTCCTTTGTAGTGACCGCGAGCGTATTCTGAGTCTACGGGAGGCGACGACCCTTCAGTAGCAGTAGAGTACAGTAGGCCTGTATTGATAAGGTGATGGGGGAGCGGAGCAACGAGTGCGTACAACAGCCCTGGCATCCCTTGCAGTGACTTACAAAATATACATCGTATGAGATTACTAGGAGTGACGACCCTAGACAGGATCTGTGTTGGGATTGATATAAGGGAAGTACCTTAGTTTCCCAATCCTGCTGTTTGAATGGACTAATAACAACTCAAAAATCATATCACCATTACATTGCATGTGCCTGGAAGATGTGGAGCACTTTAGGGAGTGTGGCATGTCGCGGTCGTAAGATGGTGCCATATGAGGGAGATCGTCGGTGAGGGCATACATCACGTCATGTCATATTGCATTAACAACAGTATTAGGATTGTTTGATTTACTGCTTTACTATTATCGCATGATTGATTTGAGAACATGTTAATCCTTGCTCTATTATTCCACTGAGTTAGCTACTCACTCCCACGTTACGGGATGGTGTTTTCGGACACCCACCAGACCCTTTTGTGATTGCAGATGATGGCGCGGCCTGCGAGGTGGAGCTGGACTTGATGATGATGAGGAGGATTCTTACTTTATGTGTGTTCTGATTAACGGGATTACATGGAAGTTGATTAGATACCTTGACACTTGTCATTTTATATTTTTAGAACACTCATGTATATCCTTTGGGTTTACTTTTGGAGTATACATGTATGTATATAACCTGGTAACATATTCACACTCTGGAGACATACAACAGTTTATATATGTTATACATGCTATCACAGTCTTCCGCTTGTAAATTTAACCGTCTCTGGAGCGTGATATGCTGTTTTAGCTTAATCTCACTCATGTTTAATACATTATCACAGGCAACATTCAATCATACATATCTATGTTGCATAAATAACATTTTGGAACTTGGGAGTTGGGTTTTTGCTCGACCCCCGATTTTTGGGATGTTACACGATGACATTTTGATATACTCCACGAGTCGGGAAGAGCATGAGGAGCACCTGAGAGCGGTAATGAATACTCTCAGGGAGAATTAGCTTTTAGTGTAGTATAAGAAGTGCGATTTCTAGAATGAAGAAGTTAAATTCCTAGAACATGTAGTGTCCACGAAGGTATTACTGTAGACCTCGCTAAGGTAGTTGCGGTTCAGGATTGGAAGCAGCTCGGTTCAGTTGCTGAGGTGAGGAGTTTTTTGGGTTTGGCAGGTTACTATCGATGATTCATTCGAGACTTTTCCAAGATTGCCAGACCGTTGTCTTAGTTGACATGGAAAGACTTGAAGTTTGCTTGGAATGAGAAGGCTAAAGAAGCTTTTCAGGAGCTGAAGGACAAGTTGACATCCACCCTTGTAATAATATTATTCGAGCAAGGGGTTAAGTATACTATATATACTGATGCCTCTCACATTGGTCTGGGTTGTGTCCTTATGCAGAAGGATAGGGTGATCGCTTATGCCTCGAGACAGTTGAGGAAACACGAGGAGAATTACCCTACGCACGACCTAGAGTTGATAACTATCATTTTCGCATTAAAGCTCTGGAGACATTACCTCTACGGAGAGGAGTTCGAGCTCTTTTGTGACCACAAGAGCCTTAAATATATATTCTCACAACAAGACTTGAATATGAGGCAGCATCGATGGATGAAAACCTTAAAGGACTTTAAGTTCGAGGTCTCCTACCATCCGGGCAAGGCAAACCTTGTGGCAGACGCATTGAGCTGCAAGAAGACTATAGAGTTTGTGGCTCCTCTTATGGTTGCAGAATGGGATATGGTGGAGTTTGTGCGAGACTTTGAACAGAAACCCACGATAGAGGAACCGTATGAAGTCATTGCACATGTTCGTGTATAGCACCTCATAGATGGTAGGATTATCGAGGCTCAGGCAGACGATGAGCTTTTGGTGAAGATGAAAGAGAGGGTTGGTACAGATGAGGACTCGGAGTGGACTATTGGTACTAATGGAGGCTTACGTTATCGAGGCCGCCTATGCGTCCCAGACATTCCGGACTTGAGGCGAGAGGTTCTCTAGTCAACCCACAGTTCGAGGCTCGCGATGCATCCGGGTAGCACGAAATGTATCAAAACATGAAAAGATCATACTGTGGGATAATATGAAGGTCCACATTACTGAGTTCGTATCTCGTTGTCTCACATGTCAACAGGTTAAGGCAGAGCATCGCCGACCTCATGGATTGCTTCAACCCATGCCCATAGCTGAATGGAATTGAGACTCATTTCTATGAATTTTATTTCAGGATTGCCTAAGACGAGGAAGAGACATGACTCTATTTGGGTGATCATTGATAGGATGATAAAATCAGCTCATTGCCTACCATCAGAGTTACGAATTCTGCAGACGAGTTGCTAGATTGTACATCAAGGAGATTATACGTCTGCATGGAGTTCCTTTGGAGATTGTGTCAGATCGAGACATGCGATTCACATATATTTTCTAGACTCGTATCCAGGAAGAAATGGGTGTGAAGTTGAAGTTTAGTATCGCGTTCCATCCCCAGACAGACGGGTAGACAAAGCGTGTAATTCAGGTGTTAGAGGACATGCTGCAAGCTTGTGTGTTGAATTTCAAGGAAAGTTGGGATGATTGTCTTCCTTATGCAGAGTTCGCATATAATAATAGCTTTCAGGCTAGTATCGGCATGGCTCCTTATGAGGCACTGTATGGTCTCCCGTGTAGAACACTGCATTGCTGGGCAGAAGTGGGCGAGAAGACTCTAATTGGCCCACAGTTGGTTCAGGTGACCTCAGCGAAAATCGATATTATTGACGTCGACTGCTATCAGTACAGAGCAGACAGAAGAGCTACATCGATACAAGACGGCGACCGCTTGAGTATGAAGTTGAATACCATGTATTTCTTAAGGTTTCCCCGATGAAGGGAGTTCTTTGATTTGGTAAGAAAGGGAAGCTCACGCCCAGATTCATTGGCCCATTCCAGATACTTGATAGAATAGGGGCAGTAGTGTACCGCCTTGCTTTACTCACACCACTTGGAGGCGTGCTTAACGTATTCCATGTGTCCATATTGAAGAAGTACATTTCTGATCCTTCGCATATTATCAGATGGGAGTAGGTGCAGTTGACCAAGGATGCCACTTATGAACTGCAACCGACGTGTATTTAGAATAGAAAGGAGCAGGTATTGTGTAGTAAGGTTATACCACTTATGAAGGTACTGTGGACGCATCATAGTGAAGAAGAGGCTGCCTGGGAGACTGAAGCTGAAGTCAGGAAGAACTGCCCTCAAATCATCGAGGAGTATGAGAAGGTATAAATTTCGAGGATGAAATTTTTCTATAAGGGGGGTAGATTGTAACATCCTGGAAAACCGGTACATTGATCCGAGTATCACCTTAAGTAGAAATCTTTCAGAACCTAATCCTTTAGAAATTTAACATCAATTAATTAGCGCTAAACTAGATTACTTGTGAATTTAGCACCAACCACTTTAAATACGATCTTTAAGACCCAAAACCTATAGAATTGTTAACGCTACAATACCTTGAAATCTAGGATCCAACTTTAAGCCCAGTTGCTCTCGAGAGCATTTAGAAACTTCGTATCGGACCTGGACTACACGTCGAAAGTTCGATAGCGATGAACTTAGACAATTATGACCACCTAGTTAGACTTGACTATCACCTCGAAAATCAAGACCAAACGATGTCCAGAGACGATTTCCTTGAGTCCAAAGTGAAGAGTGTGAGAAAGTGAAGATTTTTATAAAATTAAATATGAATTTAAGTAATCTGAGTTGTGTCACTTGCGCACCTTTTATAAGCATTCTGACCGTCAGAATCTGACCCAAATTCACCCTCGGATCAGGGAAGATGGCCCATACATGCCAAAGTACTTGTGGCCCTGATCGAGTTTCGGTGACAGTTGAACTGAAACTGGTCCACCACGGTCGATCTAGAAATCTGATCGGACTGAAAACTTAACTTGCTTAAGATCCAGAATTAGTGAGCTTAAGTTAGACCGCATTTAGTAATAGGACCTCATGTACATGGGTCTCGTATATATCATATGTGTGCCTGATATGAGAAGTGACTGATTATAGCATATGCCTTCAGGAAGATCGTTTATGGGCTCCCTGATAGATGAAGTTGCCCTACATGAGCGCACGATATGCATAAGATTGTTGCATGTCGGGTAGTATGATTCATGCACTTACATTTGTGTGATTGTGCTTATTGTATGCCCTAGCGACATCAGGGCCATAGCCTTCACAGACACATAGTGGGTGGCTGGATTAGATATCGAAAATATTGTTACTAAGCATCAGGGTGCCATAGATGTCCCTAGGTGAAAATTTCTAAACCCGATGGTACCAGAGGATGACTCCAACATCGAGGCCTAGTAGATATATGAGCGCATGAGGGCCTAATACTAGGAGGCCGCGTCTCCCACTGTATCTTGGTCAGTTAAAAAGGGGTGTGGACTTACTTGCCCGAGGGTAAGGCGCAATACTAGGCTAGGTTTAACCATCTCGTGAATGGGTCCGCTATTGACATGTCGGATAGGTATTGGCAGAATATTAACTAGGCAGATAATGAGGTTTCTTACGCTTACTTGGATTGTGCGGCTAGAAGAGAAGCAGTGCCATTTGGAGTGTACTAAACCCCAGTGATTATTTAGACTGAGAATTGTACTGATTTGATGCTATAGTGAGGAGTTGTATTGATTTTTGGATGTGGATTGGCATGCATGAATCGCATTATGCATCGCATGGCCTTGATATGGCCAATAACATTTATATTCTACATCGCATAGCATTGGTACGGCTGATTGCATTCATGTACTCATCAGCCTGTTTCTGCATTACTCTGACTTTGCCTTATGAGCACTCTTATTTTTTGCACACACTTACAGCAACCTCTAAGTTTTCTATAAGCTTTTGCACGATTGATGCGTGTAGGTGATGCCAGGACGCAGCCGTAGCTTCACCGCAGTTGGAGTGTGCAGTCGAGTTTCTTGGAGTTTTGTTATTAGCACTATCTTGTATTTCCCTTTATACGCATTGTACCCAAAGTTTTTATCATAGTGGATTTTGTGATGGTGTTCTAGTGGTTATTGCTCATAGGTTATGCTTATGTTTATGCTCATTACGATTCAAATTGATGATTAAAAATCCTCCTTATAGCATCCCAGGATCGGAACCTTGTGTATGCGTGCCGGGAGCTGAGAATGGGGTACTACAGAGGTTGTCAGCACCAGATTCAGCGATCAGGAATTTTGTGAGCCCCGATTTTAGTTCAGGGAATGACAATGGAGGCTGTCGGCATCAAATTCAACGATTTTGAATTTTGTGAGCCTGATTTTCGAGTTTAGGGCATGACAGATAGAGATTCTCTCACCCATGTATGGCATGTGCATGTGTGTAGGTGTAACGCCCGTGAAAAATCCGTACTTGGGCTCGAGTACCAACTCGATCCGAAATCGCGTAGAATTAATTTCCATGGAAATTAAGCGTAAGTTAGCTAGCGCAACGCTAGAGTAGCTGGGAAATAGTCCCTGATCACTTTAAATACGTTCTACAAGACCCAAATCGAGTAGAACAAACAACTTTACAATACTCTATAACCTCGGATCAAACTCTAAGCAGGTTTGTTCTCTGGACCACATTGAACTTTTGTATTGGATTTAGACCACGCGTCGAAGGTCCGATACCTCCTATCTTAGACCATTAGAACCGCCCAGCTGGACTTGACAATCATCTCGAAAATCAAGTCAAACCGATAATCACAGACTATTTCGTTGAACCCGGACTGAAGCAACCGCGAATAGGGACGGATTTGGAATTTCAAATTCAAATCTGGCACACGACTTGACGCGTCAGTATTAAGCGTTCTGACCATCAGGATTCATCCAGATTACACCCTTGGATCAGGAAAAATTTCTATTTATTATCATGAGACTTTCAGCCCTGATCTACGTGCGGTGACCGCTGAACTGAAACTGGTCCGCCACGTGCGATCTGTGAACCCTGCCAGACTGAAAACTTAATACGAGCTACATCTGGTACACATGAGCTTAAGTCCTATCGCAATCGACCAGGGGACCACCAGAAAGTAGCTTTTGGACCGAAACAACCCCGAAATGGATAGGCATCAAGTAAACTTCGTTCCGGAGCCTATTTTCGGCATTTTTAAGCTTATAAAAGGGGTTGAAACCCTCATTTCTCTCTCCCATCCGAAAATTGCAAACCCTAGGAAAAGGAGAGAGAGTTTGAGAGAGAGATTGGAAGGGATTTTTCCCGCTTCCGAGCCACCGATTGCTGCAGCTTCAGCAACTCTTCCCAATCACCTGGCTGGTGATTTCTCCGTTCTTTCATGTACAAAACAACCCTAGAACTTGCTGATTTAGGGTTTATCCCGATTTAGGGCGTGTTAGCTAACGTATTTCATAAATCAGGTTCTCCTACTGTCGTAGATGAAGCGTACACGCTCCGTTCAAAATCACGCTTCCGTAAGAGACTAGGTGAGGATTTTAGACGCTTTGATTGACGGTTTACAACGCTTTCAATGTCGTTTAATAGTAGATTATTGACAGGATCACCGTTTGACATGTACAACATGCTCTCCGTTTCCTGTTTCGTAAATTAACGAAGAATATGAGATTTAGGGCATTTTAGTCATTTGTAGGAAGTACGGTCTACATGCATATTTTGCTGACGTGATTGACATGGTTTGTTGTCGCATTAGGGAGTT
This sequence comes from Magnolia kwangsiensis, assembly GCA_037074715.1. NCBI lineage: Eukaryota > Viridiplantae > Streptophyta > Magnoliopsida > Magnoliales > Magnoliaceae > Magnolia > Magnolia kwangsiensis. The sequence goes on along the minus strand of CM073572.1, from coordinate 97,849,410 downwards.
AGGAATGCTTGCATAATTGGTTTGGCGAAGAGATTCGCCTAGTTGCGCACTTTGGGTCGACATACTATATGTAGACTTAAGTGTGTAGTGTATGTGTTTGTATAAATGCTTGTATTAGTATGTATTGAATTAAATGATGTTATGTAGTAGTTTGAGATTGATTTCTTGATTAATATGCTGACCTAAATGATTTCCTACATGTTGACCTTATGCATGATTGCATTACATGCATGGAATGTATGTGGTTGAAGATTTGCTTTAAGTTGAATATTATAACATGTGTTAACATGCTCACATGATCATATTTCAATTCCAATACCTTTGCATATGTTGCTAATGTGATTCCATAGATATGTGGGACTTGACTTAGTCCAGGCAGTCGGTAACCGAGCGAATTCGTGGCTGACTGGTCATAGCCACGAACGACGCGTCGATGAACGTGATTCGTGTTTAGAGTTGGCGGCAGTGGTTAGGCCACGCGAAGTGTTTTACGCACTTCATGTCGTTCGACTTGAGATGCGATCGCGCTAGTCGAGCCCGTCAAGTAACCCGACTGGCCGATGTATGCTCACCTTGTATGAGTCATAACTGCTTGAACCTAGGGTACTGAACTTACCATTGTAAACCCTGTTAACCATGGTACCTTGATCCACGAAGACTCATGAGCCGGGCATGGTGGTATGGGACACCGTGGTCGAGCTGTCGGCCTACGCTGGGGCCACAAACCTCCCCGTAGTGACCAATGAGCACCTAAACTCGTGAGCAGATTATGGTGGTATGGGACACTATATTCTAGCTGTCGGCCTACACTGATCAGGCGACGAGCCCTTTGTAGTGACCGCGAGCGTATTCTGAGTCCACGGGAGGCGAAGACCCTTCCGTTGCAGTAGAGTACGGTAGGCCTGTATTGATAAGGTGATGGGGGAACGGTGCAACGAGTGCGAGCAACAGCCCTGACAGCCCTTGCAGTGACCTACGAAATATACATCGTATGAGATTACTAGGAGTGACGACCTTAGACAGGATCTGTGTTGGGATTGATACAAGGGAAGTACCTTAGTTTCCCAATCCTGCTGTTTGAATGGACTAATAACAACTTGGAAATCATATCACCATAGCATTGCATGTGCCTGGAAGATGTGGAGCACTCTAGGGAGTGTGGCATGCCGCGGTCGTAAGATGTTGCCGCATGAGGGTGATCGTCGGTGAGGGCATAAATCACGTCATATCATCTTGCATTAACAACAGTATTAGGATTGTCTGATTTACCGCGTGATTGAATTGTGAACATGCTAATCTTTGCTCTATGATTCCACTGAGTTGATCACTCATTCCCACGTTACGGGATGGTGTTTGCAACACCCACCAGACCCTGTTGTAGATGCAGGTGAGGCCGAGATCCAGGAGATGGAGCCAGAGATCGACGAGGACCAGGATGAGTTCTCGTATATGCAGTATCACGACGGCTTCCCGTAGGCGACCTGGATCGAGGGGACATCAGTGGGACTTTATTTTTTTAAACATTATTCTTTTGTTATGTATATGTATATGAGACTCAGAGATGTAGTCATACTTTGGAGACAGATGAGATTACTTTGTTTTTCCATACAGTGATATATACATTGTTTAGTCTTCCGCTTGCTTTTATCACTGGATCTGAAGTATGAATTGCAGTTTTGGTATACTTTTACTCATGTGAATGCTTTAAATCAGACAACATTGAATCATAACCATTTTTGTTGCATAAGTGACGGTCTGGAACTCAGGAGTTGAGTTTATACACGACCCCCGATTTTTAGGGTGTTACAAGTTGGTATCAGAGAATGAATAAGAGTATACTGGGCCTGGGTTATGGTCTTGCGACGTACGCTGTCACTTCCTTTGACTTAGGTGGGTGCGAGAAGGGTCTAGAAACACTTCTAGGATCGCAGATTCGCCGATAGGCGAAGTCTATTAGGATCGATCGTAAGATCGAGTCTGTAACGTATCTCGGGTCACGTAAAGCAACCCGAATCACTTCTAAGCTGTAGAAAGTCGGGTGGAGACGTCCTATGAGCGGTTTTAAATTGCAAAAGTGAATCCTTGGGCCGTGGGATGACCACGACTCCTGTAATCAATCGCCAGGGCTTAAAAACCCTGTTTCGCCAAAAATCTTCAAAATTCCTCCTCTAAACACTCCGACCTTCATTTCTTTCTTATCCATTTCATATTAGGCATAAAACCTAATATGAAAATAACACAAATTAGTACTTTCACAAAATTTTACAGTGAATAGTAAAATTTTATGAAAAATGGCCATAAGGACATTCTAACTTCACTTTCCTTAGCAACTAAGGATCTAGATAGATGTACTGGCTCCTTCTACCCCAAATTCATATGCTGCATCATATGGTTTGGTATTCGGTATTCCGATGTGGACCCGGAAAGCCCCGAACACATGTTTGGGCTCATACAGACCAAAATACGATGAACTAGGGGGTGGGACATACCTTTTTGGAACCCTTGGACCATGGGGAACCAGACCCATGTGGTCCCACCGACTAACTTGGAAGTTGGCCGGCGATGCCATTGCCGGTCGGGCGATGCATCGCCGACCGGTGGGGTCCATTGGTCCCAAATTTTGGGCGCACGCCCTTAAATGGGATGTACATCCTCCCTAGGTAGCTCCCATCTCACGAAAACCCCCAAATCATATCCCTCCTTCACAAACAGCCCTCTCCATAGCCCTGTTTTTAATTTTCAGCAACCATCTCCAAACTCCGGCGTCCCAAAGCACTTCTAGGTTCCTCCTTGGCCAAAAACGACCACCACCCATCACTTATTGGGTGTTGGCAGCCCCTCTTCTTGAAGATCTCACCATTTGGAGCTCCAAAATCCCCCAAATAGAGCTGAAATCGTGAGGTACTCCATTCTATCTTTTTGTTTGTATTTCTCCCTGAAACTACAGCCTTGGGAAGCTTGAAGCATCCCTCTACGACGCCTAGATTTCCTTTTCTCAGATTGGGCAGCCACTTCTTCGCATTTTTGCCATTTTCCATGGCTTTCGTGGAAGCCATTTTGGGCCTTTTATCACTCTCATCCATCATATCTTTGATGGGTAAGAGGAAAATCGCAACAGAAGAGGCTAGGCCGAGCCGCCCTGCTCGATCGAGAAGACCGCGGGGTGGTGCCGTAAGTTCAACCACCGCCGCAGGTCCAGCTGTAGTCCTGGAGTGCCGTACAAAGCGGGATTTGGATCCCCATGCACACCTTGGACGAACAATTTTATCAGAGATGCCTCATGGCCAATACACTGATCGTAAAGTGTTATTTGAGGCAGACGTAGATGGACGATTGTTCGGCGAGTATCTGTTGTTCGAACACATTGAAGCTGCGCACTGGGGTCCGATCTTTGAAGCTCGCGCTCGTGCTAATGTGAGCACCGTTTGTTCCTTCTATACTAGCATCCAAAATCCTACCTTGGAGCCTTTGCAGTTCAAAATCCCTTTTGGTAGAGATCGGATGGCTACGATCGACGTTCGGTTGATTGTGCGACTTCTCAACGTGCCTCTAGGTGATGTGCATCCTAGTGAGAAGAATCTGAGGACTAGATGTGAACGAGATCGCCGTACCAGGTTTCTGTGCGGTAAATTGGTTCCGTGGCAGCCTAATAATAGCCTCAAGGCGACGTACATGTCTGAGGATTTGTGCCTGCTGCATCATATCTGCACGTTCAATGTTTATCCCAGGTCGACGAACCGCATTGAATGTACACGTCTTATGGTCGATTTCTTATTTCTGGTGGCCCAGGGAGAGAACGTATGTATGGCCACTTTCATCTTACGACAGATAGTTCTCATAGCCAGGTCAAGAAGAACATCTGAATCGCTTCCCTTTGGCCGACTTATTTGTAAGATTGCGCTTGAGTTTGCCTATAGACTTGGGCCAGAATTGCCGGTATCGATTCACACCATCGATGAGTCGACAATGGTCAAGATGAAGATTGGGTCACAATACCGTGAAAATCAACTTGAAAGGGATAGTGGGGATGACTTTGATGATGAGGAAGATCAAAATGAAGAAGAACCTAGAGCAGAGGTTCAGGAAGAAGCAGAAGAGGAGGCTCAGGATACTGATGAGAGCCCTTCTCCTTCTGGGCAGGCTACTATCGACGACCGCATTGCTCGGATGGAGGAGAGTCAGACCTCTTTGCGAAGGGAAGTCCAAGAACTTCGCGTAGAAGTCGCTGATGCCAAGGCCTTTACAAAGAAGAAATTTGGCAAGGTGACTCGCACCTTGAAGGCGATCCTGTGTTGCTTACAGGATAAGGGTGCTCCTCCTCCGTCACCAGACTCCGACTAGCGATGCGATCTTTGATGTTATTGTCAGTAGATAGTCATTTCCTGCTTTATGTGTGTAAGCCTGTTAGGGCTAATGCTTTGCTTATGTTGCTGTTGCTTAACTGTCTTAATTTCCATGTAATTCTCGTCATGATGCTTGTAAGGATATATCCCTTGTATTGTGATAATTTTGGTTAAATGAAATACGTGGAATGCTTTTGACTCTCTATGTGAATGATTGTGGTGTATTTATTAATTGAGACTGACAAGGTTGCGCCCTATTTTGAATATAGGGAATGCCACCTAAGACTACGCGGAGCACGGTTCGGCTTGCATTGTCAGAGCATATGGATCAGACTCCTTCGCAGTCTGGCACCCATGCGGACCCTGCTGTGGGCCCGATTCCTGAGGCGGTTCGATCGTCTCAGCCTGCCGCTGGTCCTACAGATGGACCACCGCCATTTACGCCATCAGTCAGAGAGCCACATCGCGCATCTACTTCCACACCGCATCCGCCACAGCCTGCTCCACCCCCTGACAGATTCGAGCAGATGATGGCTATGATGCTACAGCAGCAGCAGCTTCTGACCACCATAGTGGGGACTTTAGCCCAGGGTGGTGGTGCGACTACATCTACTCCACCTGCACTACCTGCGCATCCAGCTGAGGATGCCTATACATACGCCCAGGATGAGGGCATGGCTCATCCTGCGCCGCCTGCTTTCCCTGCGGGGAATCCTGCCGACACACGGGGCCTTTTGGAGCGATTTCAGCGCTTGCGGCCTCCTACTTTCACGGGTTCTCACAGACCCGAGGAGGCTGAGTACTGGCTCGAACGGGTGTCGAAGATCTTGCGGATGTTGCACTGCACCGAGGCTGAGCAGGTAGAGCTGGCTACCTTCCTGTTTGAGAGAGAGGCCAGCATGTGGTGGGATAGTGTACTGCGGACCGTTGCCGCAGACTTTGTATGGACGTGGGCAGCATTTGAGTTCCGCTTCCATGAGAAGTATTATCCCTAGACCTACAGGCACGACAGGGAGAATGAGTTTCTCCGTCTCAGACAGGCAGCGATGACAGTTACCGAGTATAAGCATCGGTTCACAGAGTTGGGCAGGTACGTCCCGACGATCCTAGCTGATGAGCAGATGCGCATACGACGTTTTTTGGAGGGCTTGCGACCGGATATTCGGTCGAAGATGTGCTGTGTTAGTTTTTCCTCCTATGCGGAGTTGATTCACATGTCCATGCGGGCAGAGCAGGACGTGGATCGACTTGGCGATCTCGAGGCCCGGCTACTTCTAGACCACGACCGGATTTGCCAGACAGGACCTTCGCGGGCAAGAGGCCTCGCACTGATCCTCCTACTAGGACTACGGCGCCTGTACCACCATTTCGGTGCCCTGATTTGACATGTACATATTGTGGGAGGACGGGCCACTTGGCGCAGAGCTGCTTTTCGAGGATGCGGGATAGTGGGTTCTCGCCGCCGCAGAAGATTGACCGTGTACGTCCACAGGCGATATCAGCACCGCCTATACGGTCATCTCCTGCGCATCCTTCTTTCAGACCTACGGTATCGCAGATCCGACAGCCTCCACGGCCCTTGACACAGCGGCCGAACCGGCCACAGCAGGCTCGGGTTCATGCATTGACAGCTGAGGCAACTGCGACACCGACTTTCCAGCATTCAGCCTTTGAGGTCACGACCCATATCGGAGGTACTCCCGTTCTTGTCATGGTGGACACTGGTTCTATGATTTCTTTGATATCGCGTGCCGTAGTCAGACGTCTTGGGTTACAGACTATCACTATGGATAGCGTGCGAGTCTTTGCAGCTCATGGAGATTATTCGGATGTCACCCAGATGTGTGAGGGTTGTTTGGTTGATCTGGGAGGCAGGACGATGACTCTTGATCTGGTCGTCGATCCCTCGCTCGTCTATCTCGACGTCATTCTTGGCACGGACTGGTTGACTGCAGCGAGAGCTGAGATTGACTGCGAGACTCGTATAGTCACAGCGTACGAGCCTGAGGGTGCATCCTTCACATTTCCAGTGCGGGTAAATCTTCCTTTTCGCATTCTTAGCTACGCGACTCTATTGCGCGACGCTGGTGCCCAGGTAGTTGAGCAGACGCCAGTTGTTTTTGAGTTCGGGGATCTGTTCAGGAAGAACCCTGGTTTGTCGCCCCGACGTGAGATCGATTTCACTATCGATCTGGTTCCTGGTTCTACACCCGTCTCACTGCCGACGTATCGCATGGCACCATGTGAGATGGAGGAGTTGAGGACGCAGATTGATAGTCTGCTAGAGCTTGGCTTTATACGGCCTAGCGTGTCTCCTTGGGGAGCACCGGTCTTGTTTGTGAAGAAGAAGGATGGTTCGATGCGATTGTGTATTGATTATCGCAGGCTGAACCAGCTCACGGTGAAGAACAAGTACCCTTTGCCCAGGATCGATGACTTGTTTGATCAGTTGAGAGGAGCGCAGTACTTCTCGAAGATTGATCTTCAATCAGGTTATCATCAGCTGCGCGTCAGGGATGAGGACGTGCAGAAGACAGCATTCAGGACCAGTTTTGGCCACTACGAGTTCCTCGTGATGTCGTTCGGTCTCACGAACGCACCGGCCGTGTTCATGGATCTGATGAACAGGGTATTTCGGCCTTTCCTCTATCGATTCGTCGTTGTCTTCATTGACGACATTTTGGTGTACTCTAGGAGTCGAGAGGAGCATGAGGAGCACTTGCGTTTGGTCCTTGATACGCTCAGACGGCATCAGTTGTTCGCACAGTATAAGAAGTGGGACTTCTGGAAGCAGGAGGTGAAGTTTCTGGGACACGTGGTGTCCAAGGATGGCATGGCAGTTGACCTGTCTAAGGTAGCTGCGGTGCAGGACTGGGAGCAGCCTGGTTCTGTCACTGAGGTGAGGAGTTTCTTGGGACTCGCTGGCTACTATCGGCGCTTCATTCAGGACTTCTCGAAGATCGCGAGACCCTTATCTCAGTTGACACGGAAGGACGTGAAGTTTTCCTGGAATGATAAGGCGGAGTCAGCTTTTCAGGAGCTGAAGGACAGACTTACGTCTGCCCCTGTGCTAGTATTGCCAGAGCAAGGGGTTAGATACACTATATACACTGACGCATCTAGCGTTGATTTGGGTTGTGTCCTTATGCAGAGGGATAGGGTAATTTCGTATGCCTCGAGACAATTAAGGAAGCACGAGGAGAATTACCCTACACACGACCTAGATTTGGCAGCCGTTATATTCGCACTGAGACTCTGGAGACATTACCTCTACGGAGAGGAGTTCGAGCTCTTTTGCGACCACAAGAGCCTCAAGTACATATTCACGCAGCGAGACTTGAATATGAGGCAGCGACGTGGATGTAGACGTTGAAGGACTTCAAGTTTGAAGTCTCTTACCATCCTGGGAAGGCGAACCTTGTGGCTGATGCGTTTAGCCGCAAGAAGGCGATAGAGTTTGCGGCTCCACTAATGGTTGCCGAGTGGGATATGGTTGAGTTTTTACGAGACTTTGAGCAGAAACTCACCGTAGAGGAGCCATTTGAGTTCATCGCACATGTACAGGTGCGATCTCAGATCGATGACCGAGTCATCGAGGCGCAGAGGGACGATGCGCATCTTACTGAGCTTCGAGAGCAGGCCAGTGATGATGCTGATGCCGACTGGCGAGTTGGTATGGATGGGGGCTTACGTTACCGTGGCCGCCTATGCGTCCCAGATGTCCCTGACTTGAGACGAGAGATTCTCGAGGCTGCGCATTCTACTAGACTCGCGATGCATCCAGGCAGTACGAAGATGTATCGTGACGTGAAGAGGACGTATTGGTGGGAAGGTATGAAGACCCACATAGCTGAGTTCGTGTCCCGTTGTCTCACTTGTCAGCAGGTGAAGGCAGAGCATCGCCGACCACCTGGACTTTTGCAGCCTATACCGATTGCAGAGTGGAAGTGGGATTTCATTTCCATGGACTTCATTTCTGGGTTGCCGAAGACGAGGAAGGGACATGATTCCATTTGGGTGATCGTCGACCGATTGACGAAGTCGGCGCACTTCCTACCGATCAGAGTTACGAACTCTGCAGACGAGCTGGCTAGACTGTACATCAGAGAGATCGTGCGTCAGCATGGAGTTCCGTTGGAGATCGTGTCGAACAGAGACACGCGGTTCACTTCTATTTTCTGGACTCGCATTCAGGAGGCTATGGGTGTGAAGTTGAAGTTCAGTATTGCCTTCCACCCACAGACGGACGGACAGACGGAGCGAGTGAACCAGATCCTGGAGGACATGTTGCGAGCTTGCACATTGGACTTCAAGGACAGTTGGGATGACTGTCTTGCATATGCGGAGTTTGCGTACAATAATAGCTTCCAGGCGAGTATCGGCATGGCACCTTATGAGGCGCTGTATGGGCGACCTTGTCGGCAACCGCATTGCTGGTTAGAGGTCGGTGAGCGTAGCTTGATTGGCCCAGAGTTGGTGCAGGCGACGTCAGAGAAGATTGATATTATTCGACGTCGGCTTCTTACAGTGCAGAGCAGACAGAAGAGCTACGCCGATACGAGACGGAGGCCACTAGAGTTCACAGTCGGGGATCACGTGTTTTTACGAGTTTTCCCTATGAAGGGAGTCCTTCGGTTCGGGAAGAAGGGGAAGCTGGCACCGCGATTCATTGGTCCATTCCAGATCCTCGATCGTGTGGGAGCAGTGGCTTACCGATTGGCTTTACCCACGCCCCTCGCGAGCGTCCACAACATATTTCATGTTTCTATGCTGAAGAAGTACGTTGCTGATCCTTCCCATATCATCAGATGGGAGCAGGGGCAGTTATGAGAGGATGTTACTTATATCCTGCGACCGACACGCATCTTAGACAGGAAGGAGCAGGTACTGCGTAGCAAGGTGATTCCCCTTATGAAGGTACTATGGACGCATCACTCTGAGGAGGAGGCTACTTGGGAGACAGAAGCCGAGATCAGAAAGAACTACCCACAGCTTCTCGAGGAGTATGAAAAGGTACAAATTTTGAGGACGAAATTATTTGTTAAGGGGGGTAGATTGTAACGCCCGTGAAAAATCCGTACTTGGGCTCGAGTACCAACTCGACCCGAAATCGCGTAGAATTAATTTCCATGGAAATTAAGCGTAAGTTAGCTAGCGCAACGCTAGAGTAGCTGGGAAATAGTCCCTGATCACTTTAAATACGTTCTACAAGACCCAAATCGAGTAGAACAAACAACTTTACAATACTCTATAACCTCGGATCAAACTCTAAGCAGGTTTGTTCTCTGGACCACATTGAACTTTTGTATTGGATTTAGACCGCGTGTCGAAGGTCCGATACCTCCTATCTTAGACCATTAGAACCGCCCAACTGGACTTGACAATCATCTCGAAAATCAAGTCAAACCGATAATCACAGACTATTTCGTTGAACCCGGACTGAAGCGACCGTGAATAGGGACGGATTTGGAATTTCAAATTCAAATCTGGCACACGACTTGACGCGTCAGTATTAAGCGTTCTGACCGTCAGGATTCATCCAGATTACACCCTTGGATCAGGAAAAATTTCTATTTATTATCATGAGACTTTCAGCCCTGATCTACGTGCGGTGACCGCTGAACTGAAACTGGTCCGCCAGGTGCGATCTGCGAACCCTGCCAGACTGAAAACTTAATACGAGCTACATCTGGTACACGTGAGCTTAAGTCCTATCGCAATCGACCAGGGGACCACCAGAAAGCAGCTTTTGGACCGAAACAGCCCCGAAATGGATAGGCATCAAGTAAACTTCATTCCGGAGCCTATTTTCGGCGTTTTTAAGCTTATAAAAGGGGTTGAAACCCTCATTTCTCTCTCCCATCCGAAAATTGCAAACCCTAGGAAAAGGAGAGAGAGTTTGAGAGAGAGATTGGAAGGGATTTTTCCCGCTTCCGAGCCACCGATTGCTGCAGCTTCAGCAACTCTTCCCAATCACCTGGCTGGTGATTTCTCAGTTCTTTCAGGTACAAAACAACCCTAGAACTTGCTGATTTAGGGTTTATCCCGATTTAGGGCGTGTTAGCTAACGTATTTCATAAATCAGGTTCTCCTACTGCCGTAGACGAGGCGTACACGCTCCGTTCAAAATTACGCTTTCGTAAGAGACTAGGTGAGGATTTTAGACGCTTTGATTGACGGTTTACAACGCTTTCAATGTCGTTTAATAGTAGATTATCGACGGCATCGCCGTTTGACATGTACAACATGCTCTCCATTTCCTGTTTCGTAAATTAACGAAGAATATGAGATTTAGGGCATTTTAGTCATTTGTAGGAAGTACGGTCTACATGTATATTTTGCTGACGTGATTGACATGGTTTGTTGTCGCATTAGGGAGTTAGGAATGCTTGCATAATTGGTTTGGCGAAGAGATTCGCCTAGTTGCACACTTTGGGTCGACATACTATATGTAGACTTAAGTGTGTAGTGTATGTGTTTGTATAAATGCTTGTATTAGTATGTATTGAATTAAATGATGTTATGTAGTAGTTTGAGATTGATTTCTTGATTAATATGCTGACCTAAATGATTTCCTACATGTTGACCTTATGCATGATTGCATTACATGCATGGAATGTATGTGGTTGAAGATTTGCTTTAAGTTGAATATTATAACATGTGTTAACATGCTCACATGATCATATTTCAATTCCAATACCTTTGCATATGTTGCTAATGTGATTCCATAGATGTGTGGGACTTGACTTAGTCCAGGCAGTCGGTAACCGAGCGAATTCGTGGCTGACTGGTCATAGCCACGAACGACGCGTCGATGAACGTGATTCGTGTTTAGAGTTGGCGGCAGTGGTTAGGCCACGCGAAGTGTTTTACGCACTTCATGTCGTTCGACTTGAGATGCGATCGCGCTAGTCGAGCCCGTCAAGTAACCCGACTGGCCGATGTATGTTCACCTTGTATGAGTCATAACTGCTTGAACCTAGGGTACTGAACTTACCATTGTAAACCCTGTTAACCATGGTACCTTGATCCACGAAGACTCATGAGCCGGGCATAGTGGTATGGGACACCGTAGTCGAGCTGTCGCCCTACGTTGGGGCCACAAACCTCCCCGTAGTGACCAATGAGCACCTAAACTCATGAGCAGATTATGGTGGTATGGGACACTATATTCTAGCTGTCGGCCTACACTGATCAGGCGACGAGCCCTTTGTAGTGACCGCGAGCGTATTCTGAGTCCACGGGAGGCGACGACCCTTCCGTTGCAGTAGAGTACGGTAGGCCTGTATTGATAAGGTGATGGGGGAGCGGTGCAACGAGTGCGAGCAACAGCCCTGGCAGCCCTTATAGTGACCTACGAAATATACATCGTATGAGATTACTAGGATTGACGACCCTAGACAGGATCTGTGTTGGGATTGATACAAGGGAAGTACCTTAGTTTCCCAATCCTGCTGTTTGAATGGACTAATAACAACTTGGAAATCATATCACCATAGCATTGCATGTGCCTGGAAGATGTGGAGCACTCTAGGGAGTGTGGCATGCCGCGGTCGTAAGATGTTGCCGCATGAGGGTGATCGTCGGTGGGGGCATACATCACGTTATATCATCTTGCATTAACAACAGTATTAGGATTGTCTGATTTACTGCTTTACTATTATCACGTGATTGAATTGTGAACATGCTAATCTTTGCTCTATGATTCCACTGAGTTGATCACTCATTCCCACGTTACGGGATGGTGTTTGCAACACCCACCAGACCCTGTTGTAGATGCAGGTGAGGCCGAGATCCAGGAGGTGGAGCCAGAGATCGACGAGGACCAGGATGAGTTCTCGTATATGCAGTATCACGACGGCTTCCCGTAGGCGACCTAGATCGAGGGGACATCAGTGGGACTTTCTTTTTTTGAACATTATTCTTTTGTTATGTATATGTATATGAGACTCAGAGATGTAGTCATACTTTGGAGACAGATGAGATTACTTTATTTTTTCATACAGTGATATATACATTGTTTAGTCTTCCGCTTGCTTTTATCACTGGATCTGAAGTATGAATTGCAGTTTTGGTATACTTTTACTCATGTGAATACTTTAAATCAGACAACATTGAATCATAACCATTTTTGTTGCATAAGTGACGGTCTGGAACTCGGGAGTTGAGTTTATAGACGACCCCCGATTTTCAGGGTGTTACAGTAGGACATGTGTTGTGCACATGTGTGGAGTGGAGTACATGGCATATTGCGCACATAATATACTAATTATTCTTCACGGTGTATCTCACAAACAGAGTATTGTATAGACGCACGGGTGGTACCTACACGATCCTAGCGATGGGGTGGTCGATATGAGATTTGTTTCGTGGTCTTAGGGTTTCAATCAGTTGGGTGTGTACTATGAACGACTAATTCAGGTCTAGCTAAGGGCGTCAATCATTGTGTACATATGTATAGGAAATGGTACGGAATGGACGGGGTGTTACAAGAGGGCTTCCACGGATGAAGTCGGGCCTAGCCGCCCTACCTGTTCAAGGAGTCAGAAAGGAGTTGAGGCTAGAACAAGCGTCGATCGGTTGTTAAGGACGAAGGGAGATCTTGATCCCCCGATTCCTCTCGAAAGGGCTTTACTGACGGACATGACACATGAAAGGTTTCAAGGACATAGAGTTCTCTTTGAAGCATACATGGACGAGAAACTATTTGGGCTTTATCCGACGATGGATCTCCTATTGGACGTAGGTGGGGTCCCATATTTGAGGGCAAGTCTCATTAGAATGAGAGCATTGTCCGAGCCTTCTACGCCCATATACGAGAACCACTACTGGAGCTTCTATAGTCCTCTATCCCCGTGGGAAGGCAGGAAGCCATTATCAATGTGGACTTGATAGGCCGAATCATGGGGATGCCGCGTGGAGAGGTACATACTAGCAAAAGAAATCTTAGGGGCATGCGTGAAAGAGATCATTGCACATAATTTCTTTGTGGCCGACTGGTCTACTCGAATCGAGGCAATTACCTCCAGGCATTCGAGATGACTCTGACTTTTGCATGCTCCACCACATATTCACATACAATGTGTATCCTATGTGGAGCAATTACAGCATGCGGTTAATGGTAGACTTCCTATACCGGGGTGGGCAAGGAGATAAGTTGTGCCTGCCTACGTATGTACTACTATGGATAGTTAAGACTGCACGCTCTCCTAAGATAGACTTTCACTTCCATTCAGTTGACTTATATGCAAGCTTGCTCATGAATTCGGTTACAAACTTGGTGCAAAAATTCTTGCGCTGATCCATTTCATCAATAACACTACACTCAACAACATGTGTATTGGGCCATGAAAATGTCAAGCCTGACTCAATAAGAGTGAGGATGAGAAGGGAAGTGAAGAGGAAGAAAGTGATGAAGAAGGAGGCGGGAATGAAATAGGGGAAGGAAGTGAGGAAGAGGAAGAGTAAGGAGAGGAAGAAGAGGAGGACCAAGACTCTGATGGGGGCTCTCCTCTTGCTACACATGAGCACCATCATGATCGGGCTGCATTAGAAGCCTGCTTGGCTCAAATCGAGGAGGGCCAAGTTGCCCTGTGACAAGAGGTCAGAGAGACCCGGGCTGAACTTGAAGAGGATAGGGCCTTCATGAAACAAAATTTAAGAAGGTGTCTCGCACCTTGAAGGATCTCCTGTGCTGTATGCAGGATAAGGCTGCTCCTCCACCATCACCAGATTCAGACAAGTAGTCTTATGTCGTAATTGTCATTGGATCTTTTCTTTCCTTATTTTCCTTACTTTCTATGTTTCAGCCTTGATAAGCTTAGTAGTAGGGTAGAGTTTTTGATGTGTTTGGTGTTTAAAGCTTTGTTAGATTAGCTCACTTGCATCTTCTGTCATGATTCATGTAAAACTATATCTTGTGTATTGCGACAAATTTTGGTAAATGAAATGAATGAAGCTTCTTTTGACTCGGAATGTGAATGATGTTTGGATGAGTGTTTATCCTTATGCTAAATCTTGTACAAATTGCACCCTATGTTTTATATAGGGAATGCCTCCGAAAGCCACTCGAAATACTACATGTCTAGCACTTGGCAGATCATTTGATGGGGCACCTCCCCTAAGTGATAGCCACACGGACCCCAGCTTGAGCCCTGATAATCATACGATGCAGGATTCACAGCCGACCACTGGCCCCATTAATGGGCCGGTACCTTTTGCACCACCGGTTCCAGAACAGAACCGTGCGTCTACCTGGACACCACCCATGCCTTAGGCGGCTTCTCCTCCTAATAGGTTGAGCAGATGATGCTCTTTATGCAGCAGCAATAGCAGATTTGGACCACCATCACTGAGGCTCTTGCCCAGAACATGAGTGTGGCCCCATCTACACTACCTGTGCACCCTGCTGAAAACATGAATGTCAGCGGCTTATTTGAGTGATTCCAGTGCTTCCAACCTCCTACTTTTACATGTACTCATAGACCTGAGGAGGCCGAATATTGCTTGACCACATCTCTAAGATGCTTAAGCTACTGCACTACACTGAGGCAGAGCAGGTCAAGTTGGTCATGTATATGTTTGAGAAGGAAGCTAGTCTCTGGTGGGATAGTATCCTGCGGACAGTTCCCATAGGACATGTATAGACGTGGGATGCTTTTGAGACCCGCTTCCATGAGAAGTACTTTCCCCTCAAGTACCGTAATGAAAAGGAAGGAGAGTTTCTTCGCCTCCTACAGGAAGGAATAACGGTGGTGGAGTATGAGAACAGGTTTACAGAGCTGTCCAGATACTCTCCTTTGATCCTAGCGAACGATCTGATGAAGATGCAGCGATTATCTGAGGGTTTGTGGCTTGAGATCCGCTTGAAGATGTGCTGCGCTAGTATTAATAACTATGTTGAGCTAGTGTGCATGTCCCTACATGCTGAACATGATGGGGATAGGCTATCCTGTACATGTGTACCCATGGGTCAGAGGCCTCGACTAGATCTTCCAAGCAGATCATTCCTCGGTAAGAGGCCACGAGCAGATTCACCTCCTAGGCTTAAGGCCCCACCAGCCCAGTTGAGGTAATCAGACATGTGGTGCACTTATTGTAAGAGGTCGGACCATGCTGATACGTATTGCTTTACCAGGATGAGGGGCAAAGACTTTATGGTCCCTTGGAAGATCAACCGTCAGATGTCACTAGCGATCTTAGCTCCACCTATATGATCAGCACCGCCTTCACAGCCTTCTTATCGGCACTCGCACCTCGATTTAGGTCGCTTCAACGGCCTACAGTACTGTAACCAAACCATTCTTAACAGAAGCGAGTATATGCACTTGTACCTGAAGCATCTAATTCAACAGCTACAGTGCCTTTAGCCTTCGAAGTCACTGCCCACATCCAAGGTACACCCTTATTTCTATTGGTGGACACTGGGTCCACTATTTCGATCATATCATGCATAGCGGTCAAGCGACTAGTGTTAGAAAGTACTCCTATGGTTGGGGTGAGACTCCTTACTGCCAAAAGGACCTTCTCAGACTCCAAGACTTATAGAGGTTTCTTGATAGACCTAGGGAGTAGAACAGTGCTCATTGACCTGATGGTCACCCCATTATGTCACTATGACGTCATTCTCGGTATGGATTGGCTTACTAAGATGAAGGTAGAGATCGATTGCGATACTAAAGTGGTGACATCCCATGGACCTGAGGGCACAACCTTTACTTTCCCAGTTCAGGTCAATTCGTACTACCGCATCAGTTGTTATGCTACCTTGTTAGAGCATGTTGATGATCCGACTTTGGGAAACATGCCAGTAGTTCAGGATTCATGAACGTGTTTACAAAGATACCTGAATTAACTCCTAGAGTGAGATCAATTTTACCATCGACCTAACGCCAGGTGCGACACCTATATCTCTATAGATGTATCCCATGCCTCCTTGTGAGATGGAAGAACTGAGGAAACAAATCGATGATCTGTTGGATGCAGGCTTTATACAACTGAGTGTATCTCCTTGGGGAACACCCATGTTGTTCGTGAAGAAAAAGGATGGATCACTGCGATTGTGTATTGATTATCATAGATTAAACCAAGTGAGGGTGAAGAACAAGTATCCTTTGTCCAGGATAGATGATCTGTACGATCAATTGAAAGGGGCACTGTATTTCTCGAAGATCGAATTGCAGTCATGGTATCACCAGTTGCGCGTCAAGGATGAGCACGTGCAGAAGACAGCGTTTAGAACCATCTTAGGGAACTACGAGTTTCTTGTGATGTCATTTGGACTCATGAATGCACCGGCGTTGATCATGGATTTGATGAACAGGTGTTTCGACCGTATCTGTATTGATTCCTCATCGTATTTATAAATAACATCCTGATATACTCTAAGAGTCGGGGAGATCACAAGGAGCACCTGTGAGCAGTCTTTGATACTCTCAGGAAGAACCAGTTGTTTGCCCAATACAAGAAGTGTGACTTCTGGATAGAGGAAGTCAAGTTCCTGAGACACGTGGTGTCTAAGGAAGGAATAGCGGTAGACCATGCCAAGGTAGCCGCAATTCAGGACTGGGAGCAGCCCGATTCGATTACTGAAGTCAGGAGTTTTCTTGGCCTGGTAAGTTACTACCATCAATTCATTAGAAACTTTTCTAAGGTAGTCAGACCGTTGTCTCAACTCACTCGGAAGGATCTCAAGTTAACCTGGAATGAGAAGGTAAAAGTAGTTTTTCAGGAACTGAAGGACAAGTTGACATCCGCACCTGTGCTAGTATTACCAGAGCAGGTGGTCAAATATACGATATACATCAACACGTCTCGTATTGGTTTGGATTGTGTTCTGCGGCAGAAGGACAAAGTGATTGCTTATGTCTTGTGACAGTTGAGGAAGAACGAGGAAAACTACCCTACGCATGACCTAGAGTTAGTGACCGTCATCTTTGCATTAAAGCTCTGGAGACATTACCTCTATGGAGAGGAATTCGAGCTCTTTTGCAACCACAAAAGCCTCAGATACATATTTACACATAGAGACTTAACTATGAGGTAGCGACGGTTGAAGGACTTCAAGTTCGAGGTCTCCTACCATCCTGGCAAGGCCAACCTTGTGGCAGACGTAAGAAGACAATAGCATTTGCAGCTTCGCTGATGATACATGAATAGAATATGGTCGAGTTTGTGCAATACTTCGAGTGGAAGCTTATGGTAGAGGAGCCATTTGAGAGTGTCACACATATTCGTGTATAACCACTTATCGATGACAAAATCATTGTGGCTCAAAAGGAAGATGAAGGGTTGGTAGAGTTGAGAAAGTGAGCTAGTGACGATGAAGACTCGAAATAGAGAGTTGGTACGGATGGGGGTTTACGTTATCATGGCCGCCTATGCATTCCAAATCTTCATGACTTAAGAAAGGAAGTTATCGAAGTTACTCACAATTCGAAGATGGCGATGCATCCTGGTAGTACAAAGATGCATCAAGATATGAAGCACTCGTACTAGTGGTACAACATGAAGGCTCACATAGTAGATTATGTGTCCCATTGTCTTATATACCAGCAGGTCAAGGCAGAGCATCGCCGACCTCCTGGACGGCTTCAGCCCATACCCATAGTAGAATGGAAATGAGATTTCATTTATATGGATTTCATCTCAGGGTTACCGAAGATGAGGAAGGGACATGACTCCTGTAACA
This sequence comes from Magnolia kwangsiensis, assembly GCA_037074715.1. Classification (NCBI taxonomy): domain Eukaryota; kingdom Viridiplantae; phylum Streptophyta; class Magnoliopsida; order Magnoliales; family Magnoliaceae; genus Magnolia; species Magnolia kwangsiensis. The sequence continues at coordinate 97,831,377 of CM073572.1, read as the reverse complement.
CCCCGAATTTTGGCCAACCTGGGATTAGACGTCCTTAGGCAATGGGTTAATTAAAACACCTGAAAAATCGCTTAGAACCCAATTCCATAGCCAAAGAAATCACTTATGGTTAATTCCTTTAGAAACTAAGCATAAGTTAGCTAGCGCAACGCTAAAGTAGCTGGGAAATAGTCCCTGATCACTTTAAATACGTCCTACAAGACCCAAATTGAGTAGAACCAATGACTCTATAATACTCTAAAACCTCGGATCAAACTCTAAGCCGGTTTATTCTCTAGACCACTTTGAAACTTTGTATTGGATCTAGACCGCGTGTCGAAAGTCCGATACCTACAATCTTAGACCGTTAGAACCGCCTTGTTGGACTTGACAATCATTTCAAAAATCAAGTCCAACCGATAATCACAGGCTATTTCATTGAGCCCGGACTGAAGAGAGTGCGAATAGGGACAGATTTGGAATTTAAAATTCAAATCTGGCACACGACTTGATGCGTCAGTATTAAGCATTCTGACCGTCAAAATTTAGCTAAATTACACCCTCAGATTAGGAAAAATTTCTATTTCATATCATGAGACTTGCAGGCCTGATCTACGTGCGGTGACCGCTGAAATGAAACTGGACCGCTACTTGCGATATGTGAACCCTGCCAGACTAAAAAATTGATGTATACTAGATCCAGTATGCATGAGCTTAAGTCCGACCGCATTTGGCCAGGGGACCACTAGAAATCATCTTTTGGACCGAAACAGGCCCGATTTGGATATGCCCTAAGTAAACTTTGTTCCCGAGCCTATTTCGGGCATTTTTGAGTTTATAAAAGGGGTTGAAACCCTCACTCCTCTCTCCCATCCGAATTTGAAAAAAATCCTAGATTGGGAGAGAGAAAAGGTGAGAGTTTGTGAGAGAGAGTAGGAGAGAATTTACCTGCCGTTGCACCACCTGTTGCAAGTGCCTAAGCGACACACCTCAATCACTTGGCCGGTGATTCCTCACATTTTCAGGTAAGAAAATACCCTAGAAGTTGCTGATTTAGTGTTTCTTCGTTTCCGTAGCTAGATAGTTGATGTATGTTGTAAAACAGGTTCTCTATTCGCCGTAGACGAAGCGTATACGCTCCGTTCAAATTCACACGTTTATAAGAGATAAGGTGCGGATATTAGACGCCTTGATTGACTGTTTTCAACGCTTTCAATGTCGTTTAATAGTAAATTATCGACGGCAACGCCGTTTGACATGTACAACATGCTGTCCGTTTACTGTTTCGTAAACCGACGAAGAATATGAGATTTAGGGCATTTTAGTCATTTGTAGGAAGTACTGTTTTCATGCATATTTTGTTGATGTGATTGACATGGTTTATTGTCGCATTAGAATGTTAGGAATACGTGCATAATTAGTTTGGCAAAAAGATTCACCTAAATACACACTTCAGGTCGACATACTATATGTAGACTTAAGTGTGTAGTGTAAGTGTTTGTACAAATGCTTGTATTAGTATGTATTGAGTCAAATGGTGTTATGAATTAGTTTGAGATTGATTTCTCAATTAATATGCTGGAGTAAATGGTTTCCTACATGTTAGCCATATGCATGATTTCATTATATGAATGAAATGCATGTGCTTGATGATTCACTTAAGTTGTATGTTATAACATGTGCTTGATGATTTCATTATGATTTAGTTTGAGATTGAATTCTCAATTAATATGCTGATGGAACTAATTTCCTATATGTCGGCGATATGCATAATTTCATTATATGTATGAAAGGCATGTGTCAGATGATTTACTTAAGTTGTACGATATAACATGTGTTAACATGCTCACATGGTTGTATTTCATTTCCAATACTTTCACATGATTGCTGATGTGGATTCATATTTGTTTGGGACTATACCTAGTCCAGGCAGTCGGTAACCGAGCGAATTCGTGGTTGGCTTATCTTGGCCACGAACGAAGCGTCGATGAATGCGAGCTGTGTTTTGGAGTTGGCGGCAGTGGTTAGGCCACACGAAGTGTTTTACGCACTTCATGTCGTTCAACTTGAGATGTGATCGTGCTAGCCGAGCCCGTCAAGTAACCCGACTGGCCGTTGTATATTCACCCTGCATGAGTCATAACTGCTTGAACCTAGGGTACTGAACTTACCATTGCAAACCCTGTTAACCATGGTACCTTGATCCACGAAGACTCATGAGCCGGGCATGGTGGTATGGGACACCGTGGTCGAGCCGTCGGCCTACGCTGGGGCCACAAACCTCCCCGTAGTGACCAGTGAGCACCTATGACTCGTGACCAGATTATGGTGGTATGGGACACTATATTTTTGCTGTCGGCCTACATTGATAAGGTGATGGGGGAGCGGAGCAACGAGTGCGTGCAACAGCCCTGGCAGCCCTTTGTAGTGACCGCGAGCGTATTCTGAGTCTACGGGAGGCGACGGCCCTTCCGTAGCAGTAGAGTACAGTAGGCCTGTATTGATAAGGTGATGGGGGAGCGAAGCAACGAGTGCATGCAATAGCCCTGACAGCCCTTGCAGCGACCTACAAAACATATATCGTATGAGATTACAAGGAGTGACGAGCCTAAACAGGATCTGTGTTGGGATTGATATAAGGGAAGTACCTTAGTTTCCCAATCCTGCTGTTTGAATGGACTAATAACAACTCGAAAATCATATCACCATTACATTGCATGTGCCTGGAAGATGTGGAGCACTTAAGGGAGTGTGGCATGCCGCGGTCGTAAGATGGTGCCGTATAAGGGAGATCGTCGGTGAGGGCATACATCACGTCATGTCATATTGCATTAACAACAGTATTAGGATTCTTTGAATTACTGCTTTACTATTAACACATGATTGATTTGATAACATGCTAATCTCTACTCTCTTATCCCACTGAGTTGATCACTCACTCCCACGTTACGGGATGGTATTTCCAGACACCCACCAGTCCCTTTTTTTGTGATTGCAGATGATGGCGCTGCTTGAGAAGCGGAGCTGGACCTGATGATAACGAGGAGAATTCCTCCTTTATGCGTGTTCTGATTGACAGGATTACAGGGAGGTTGATTAGGTACCTTGGCACTTGTCATTTTATATTTTTAGAACACTCATGTATATCCTTTTGGTTTACTTTTGGAGTATACATGTATGTATATAACCTGGTAACATATTCACACTCTGGAGACATACAACAGTTTATATATGTTATACATATTATCACAGTCTTCCGCTTGTAAATTTAACCGTATCTGAAGCGTGATATGCTGTTTTAGCTTAATCTCACTCATGTTTAATACATTAACACAGACAACATTCAATCATACACATTTATGTTGCATAAATAACATTTTGTAACTCGGGGGTGGAGTTTTTACTCGACCCCCCGATTTTCGGGATGTTACAACTCCATATGGGTGATTGTGGACCGACTGATGAAATCGCCTCACTTTCTCCCTATCAGAGTTTCAAACTCAGAAGACGACTTGGCCAGGCTGTACATCAAGGAGATAGTACGTTTACATGGAGTGCTTATGGAGATCGTGTCAGACCGAGACACGCAATTCACATCTATCATCTGAACTCGCATCCAGGAAGCAATGGGTGTGAAACTGAAGTTCAGTACTGCGTTCCACCCATAGATAGATGGGTAGATGGAATGGGTGAATCATGTGTTGGAAGATATGTTGCGAGAATGTGTGCTTGATTTCAAGGATAGTTGGGATGACTGTCTTCCTTATGTTGAGTATTGGCATGGCCCCCTACGAAGCACTGTATGGCCGCCCATGTAGAGCACTGCATTGCCAGGTAAAGGTTGACGAGAAGAGTTTGATTGGCCCAGAATTAGTGTAGGCGACCTCAAAAAAGATCGACATTATCAGGTGTCGACTCCTGGTAGCACAGAGCAGGCAGAAGAGTTACATCGATATGAGGTGGCGACCGCTAGAGTTCGAGGTTAGAGACTATGTATTCCAGAAAGTTTTCCCAATGAAGGGAGTCCTCCGGTTTGGAAAGAAAGGGAAACTCATGCTGAGATTCATCGGCCCATTCTAGATAGTTGACCAGTGGGTTGGTAGCGTACTGCCTTTCTTTGCCCACACCACTCGTAGGCGTGCACAACGTATTTTATATATCAATGCTGAAGAAATGCATTCATGACCCTTCCCACATTATTAAATGGGAGCAGGTATGGTTGAGTGAGGATGCTATTTATGTACTACGATCGATGCATATCCTAGATAGGAAGGATTAGGTACTGCGCAGTAAAGATATTCCACTTGTGAAAGTACCGTGAATGCATCACACTGAAGAAGAGGCTACTTAGGAAATAAAAGTCGAGATCCAAAAGAACTATCCTCAGATTCTCAAGGACTACGAAAAGGTACTAAGTTTGAGGATGAAATTTTTCTTTAAGGGCTGTAGATTGTAACGTCTCGAAAAAATCCATACAAAGACCCGAGTATCACCTTAGGTAAAAATTACTAAGGACTGAATCCTTTAAAAATTAGACGAAAATTAATTAAGTACTAAACTGAATTAATTGGTGAATTAGCTCGAATCACTTTCTATACGAACTGTAAGACTCAAAACCATTAGAATCACTAACCTAACATTACCTAAAAATGTAGGATCAATCTCAAACCTCAGTTTCTCTCGGGAGCATATTGAAACTCTATATCGGACCTACACCGTGTGTCAAAATTCTGATTACTATGAAACTATATGGTTATGACTACCTTACTGGGCTTGACAACCATGGTGGGAATCAAATCCAAATAGTATTTAGAAACGTACAACTTGAGCCTGGAGCGAAGTGTGCAAGAAAAGTAAATATCTTTAGAAAATGAACCCAAATTTAAGTGAATTAGGCTGTTCACTTGTAGGTAAAATTTAAGGTTTTAGACCATCATATTCTAACCTAACTACACCCTTAGATCAGAGAAATTTCCCTACACATGTCAGTGCACTTGTAGCCCTGATCGAGTGACGATGACCATTGAATTGAAACTGGTCCTCCACGGTCGATCCACTAATTCGGTCAGACCAAAACTTTAACCTGAAATAGATCTATTGTCAGGGAACTTTCTTTAGACCAAAGGCAAGTAATGGACATCTAGATGAGCTCCGTTGGCCCAAAACAAATGACTTTTGGCTATAACCTAAGTATACCATGGCCCTGGGGCCATTGACATCAATTTCGGGCCTATATAAGGGCCTTAACCCACCCCTCTCTTTCCATACGAATTTCCTAAAGCCTAAGAGAGAGAAGAGAGAAAAGAGAAGGAGAAGGTGAGGAGAAGTGAGAGAGAGTTGTGGTTTGTTGCTGGGATTCATTCCCGCTACTCCGCGTGTTGAATCCCCTCTTCCGTGTCGTTACACCGGTGATTTTGAATCCATTTTTGGATAAGGAATCGTAACCCTAATCTGTTTTACGTATCAAAATGGGTGGATCGGTGAAATAGCTAACCTACTTTATGTTATAGGTAGCCATTGTGCCGTAAACATAGGCGTGGTATACAAACCGAGTTCATAATCGGCGTACCGATGAAAGGTACTAACTATAAATGTTTAGGTTATGGTTTTCAAGGCTTTCAATATTAGTTAATGATTTATGACTGATTTGATTGCAGTCACATGTGCCTAGATGCGATGTTTTCCGTATATTACACACACACACATACACACATATATATATAACTATGTCGATTTTAATGTATTCCATGTGTTTGTTAAAATGTTTGAATGAGTATAGAATTATGATTTGTGCTTACCATGACTATGGATTGAAAATACATGGTTGTTATATGTGTGACAACTCCTTTATAAAAGGATTTGCTATAGTATATATTATAACAAGTTTATTACATGAATGTCGATAGGTGTAGTCTAAGTGTTTGATAAAATGCCTGAATGAGAAAATGCTTGTTGAAATGTATTTAATGAGGGTATTGAGATAGGATTCTCAATTACCTTATCTATAGTTATAGTTTTCTTCATGTAATCTATCTCGCTACTATGAGATTTATAAATGAAATCTTTATATATGATAATATGTACTCTATGTGTTTGTTAAAATGCTCAAATGAGATTTATATTTGAATTGATTGTCACATGTTGTTTTAACTATCACATATGAATGTTTATTGTATTTACGTATGATTTGGGACTAAAACATAGTCCAGGCGATTGATAATGGTTTACGATCAGTGACCGAATTAGTTTCACCACAACAGATACGTTCGATGAATCAGAGTCATACGGTGATTATCGACAGTAGTTAGGCCACGAGGAGTGCGTATGCGCTCTATGTTGATTAATTTAATATGTTCTCATACTAGTTAAGCTTGTCAAGTAACCTGATTGGCCCAATGTATGTTCACCATGTATGGACGATACTCCTTGAATCTAAGGTACCACTTACTAGTGAAAGGCCCGTTTAACCTTGTTACCACGATCTGCTAAGACTCATGAGCTGGACATAGTGGTATGGGACACCGTGGTCAAGCTGTCGGCCTACGCTGGGGTGACGAGCCCCTCGTAGTGTCCATTGAGCAAGAAAACTTATGAGCTAAACATGGTGATATACGACACTGTATTCGAGTTGTTGGCCTACGCTAAGGTGACGAGCCTTTCCCTTAGTGTCCTCGAGTATAAACTAGGCCTACACCGAGGTGACGAGCCTCTCGTAGTGACCTGAACTTGCCTGTCCACTGTTTTTAAATCAAGGGTGACGTTGTCCTATAACTTGTCTATCGTATGTGATTAACTAGGATTTACGACCCTAGATGGATCATTGTTTGGGTACATGATATAAAGGGAGGTACCTTGACTTCTCGAATTAGCTGTATGAATAGGTCTAATTAAGAACTTGGCTAACACGACCATGCACCGCATTGCATGTGCCTTTGGAGTGGGAGTTGAGCACAGTGGGAGTTTAGCATGCGCGACCGTAAAATGATGTCGCAGAGAGAGTACAGGGGAGGGCATGCATCATTATTGCATATCATTATTGCATTAATCAGAGTACTTAGGAATGCTTGTTGTGTTGCTTTATCATTATTTCTTGACTGAATTGAAACATGTTAACCTTTGCCTTATAGCTCCACTGAATTGATCACTCATTCCCACTCTTGGACGGTGTTTTAAAACACCAACCAGACTCTTTTGTTGTTTCATATGATGTTGCGACTTATGAGATGGAGCCTGACTTTTATGTCGATGAGGAGAAATTCTCCTACATGCAAGTCTCTGACGAGTCTATTTAGACCTAAAGTTGCATCATAGGGTCGTAGGGATACGAACTAGTTGAATATTATACCTTATCATTTTGTAAATTTTAGAACTATACATGTAATTATTTAACCTGGAAACGTGTTATACTCTAGGGACTTACAACCACTTATATGCTTTATATATCTATCACAGTCTTCCGCTTGCGTAATCTAATTATCTCTGGAGTATGATATGTTAATTTAGCGTAATCCCATTCATGTTTAATGCACTAATATGGCCAACATTTAATCATCATTATCTATGTTGCATAAGTGATGCGTTGGAACTCGGGAGTTGAGTTTCTGCTTGACCCTTAATTTTTAAGGCGTTACATCTTTAGAAAATGTAATAAAACTTAAGTGAATTGGGTCGTTCGCTCACACGTGAAATTAAGGATTTTGGACCGTTAGTTTCTGACCAAATAGCACCCATGGGAAAAGAAAATTTCCATGCTCATATCCATATACTTATGGCCACGATCGAGTGACTACGACCGTTGATATGACATGGGCCCTCCACAGTTGATCGACCTATCCAATCGCGCTGAAATCACATCCTGGCCTAGATCCATTGTCAGGAGACTTACCCTAAGATGTATGTGAGTAGTGGACCTCCATATGAGCCCTGTTTGCACGAAACAGATGCCCTTTGGATACAAACTAAGTATACCATGGCCCTGGGGCCATTTGCATCACTTCCGGGACTATATATAGCCCTTATTTCACCCCATTTCCATTCCATATGAATTTCTCCAAACCCTAGGAGATAGAAGAGAGAAAAGAAGAGAAAAGAGGAAGGAGAGGAGAGAGATTTTTGGGAGATCATTACTAGGATTCTCTCCCACTACTCCACGCATTGAATCACCTTTCTATTAAGCTACCCAACCTGTTTCGACTATGATTTTGGGTAAGAAATCCAAACCCTAATGACGTCGTTAAGATCTAAAATAGTCGTTTGTCAACCTAGCTAACAGATTTCACCATTTAGGTACCCGACTTTCTGTTTTCAGGAACGTAGAATTCGAACCGCATCCAAATCGAGTATTCTGATGAAACGTACGAACTATAAATGTTTAGGTTATGGTTTTCAATGCTTTCAATGTTAGCTAATGATTTATGTCTGACTTGATTGCTGCCATATTTTTTAGATACGATGTATTCGATATATTATGCACATGTGAACTATATTGAATACAAGATGCATCCCATGTGTTTATTGAAATGTTTGAATGAACACAAAATTGTGATGTGTGCTTGCACTGACTGTTAATCTAGGATTCATGTTTGTCATGTGCATGATGATCTCTTTGTGTAAGGAATTGTCATAATATATGTCGTAACTAATCTAGTCTTTATATTTGGTGAAGTGTAACTTAAGTGTTTGATAAAATGTCTGAATGAGAAAATGTTGATGATTTGTATTTATTAAGTGTATTAAGATAGGATTCTCAATTACCTTAATCATATGTATAGTTTCTTTCATGTAATCATATTTGCTACTACGTAATTTATGGATAAATGTAAGTGCTTGGTGACTTGTTCAATGTGTTTGATGAAATGCTCAAATGAGGGATTTATTTGGATTGTTTGTTAAATGCTCATCTAATTATCACATATATCTTCCTATTGCATCTGAGTAAGATTGGGGCTACAACGTGGCCTAGGCAATCGGTAACAATCCTTATAAAAGTGGCTGAATTAGTCTCGCCACATTGGGTAACTCAACAAATTTGGGTCGCACGACGATTGTCGATAGTGGGCCACAAGGGGTGTTTATGCGCTCCATGTCAATTAAGTCAACGTGTGCTTGTACTAATCGAACTTACCAAACAAACTGATTGGCCTATTGTGTGTTTACCATGTATGGACATCACTGCTTGAATCTAAGGTACCACTTGCCAATGTAAAAGACTGTTTCAACCATGATACCATGATCTGATAAGACTCATGAGTCGGGCATGGTGGTATGGGACACCGTGATCGAGTTGTAAGCCTACGCTAGGATGACTAGCCTCCCCATAGTGACCAGTAAGCAACCCAGACTCATGAGCCAGGCATGGTGGTATGGGACACTATGTTCGAGCTATCCGCCTACACTGAGGTGACGAGCCTCCCCGTAGTCACCGCGAGTATAAACTTAAATTTACCTATCAACTGCTTTTCATTAGGGGTGATGCCCTACAACTTGCTTATCGTATGTAATTAACTAGGATTGATGAACCTAGATGGATCCTTTGTTTAGGTTAATGATATAAAGGGAGGTACCTTAACTTTCCAAATCTACCATATGAATAAGCTTAATTAAGTACTCGGCTAACACGACCATGCACAATATTGCATGTCCTTTGGTAAGGAAGTTGCACTTTAAGGAGTGTTTTCATGCACAAAATTAGTTGTCGGAGTCGCTTGTGAGGGATCTTTGTGCGAGGGCATACATCATTACTTGCACGCCATTCCTACATTAACAAGAGTAGCTAGGAAGTGATTGTTGTATTGCTTTATCATTACTGCTTGATTGACTTAATAACATATTAACATTTGCCTTATAGTACCACTAGTTGATCACTCACTCCCACCCTAGGACGATGTTTTAAAACACCAACTAGACTATGGTTTAGATGCAAGCGATGAGGAAGCCTATGCAGCGGAGTTGGACTTCATAGATTAGGAAGAACAATTCTCCTATGTTCAGCTCTCAGGCAAGTCCATGTAGACCTCATGCTAATTCAACGGAATTACTGGGACATATGGATTAGTTGGACACTTTATATTTTGATATTTTGTCACTTTTGAAACAATACATGTATATATTCAACCTAGTAACATACTCATACTCTGGAGGTTATGAAACACTTACATACTTAAATATATATGTTTTAATCTTCAGCTTGCTTAATTTAATGATATTTAGAGTATGATATACTGTTTTGGTATAATCTCACTCATGTTTAATTCATTAATATGGACGAAATCTGAATATGATTATTTATGTTGCATAAGTGATGTGTTGGGTCTCGGGAGTAGAGCTTTACTCAACTCTCAAAATTTGGGGCATTACAAGTATCAGAGCATGATTTGGATTAAACTGGACCTAGGTTATAGGTAACACGATGCATTCTGACGCACTCTGACTTAGGAAGGAGGTGATGGAATTTAGAAATGATCATAGGATCCCAAAGTTTCACCGACGGGTGAGATTGACTTCTGTAGTGTAGCCCCATACACATCCTTGATCATGTGAATTAATCTCAGTCACTTTTAGGCTATCAATCAATGAGTTTGAACCATAAGTCGATAAATTTAAAACCTGAAATAGGCAAAAAGGCGTGAATATGCGCTTGTCGGACTGAGAGAGTGAAGGTTACGGGCTTAGGGGCCTAAACCACCAATTCCAGTAGGGCCCAGGGGGTCCCACGTATGCATACGGCACCCTGGGAGGGGTGGCCACGGCCAAACACCCAAGAGGGGAGAGGTGGCATCACCAGCCTCCACAGTGGGGCACAACAGCGGTGCACCGCCGACTGGCTGCCCATGTGGAGCCTGGCTCACATGTGGGGCCCCTCCTTTTAACCCCTTAGCCTCATTTCACTCAAATCCCCACTTCCATTCACTCAAATCTTCCATTTCTTCCACAACCTACACCCATTCACCACCATTCCCCTAACTATCTCTTATAACTCTCTATCTTCATTATTTCCACTCCTTTGGGCACAAAACCCACATTGTTGTGTCTCATAACCTTCAAACCTTCAAGTCCACTCCATTCTCCAAGCCTTTCCACCTCGATGGCTCTCTTCAAGTTCGTCACCACCCTTTTCTCTATCTCAATGCTCCTTTCCCTTATTGGAAAGAAGAGAGCGGCCCCCGATGAGGTCAGTCCAAGTCATCCAAGCTGCTTGAGCAAGAAGGCAAGCGCCGAGACTAGTGCAAGTGTCGAGTGAAGATCGAAATGGGACCTCGATCCTTGAGTCCCGATAAAAAGGTCTCTACTGGTGGGCGCCAAACTCGGTAAGTGTCGTGGTTGCAAAGTTGTGTTTGAAGCTCATGTTGATGAGAAATTATTTGGATTATATTCTATGATCAATCTCCTTTTGGAGAACGGGTGGGGTCTCATATTTGAAGGAAAAGCTCACGCAAGTGAAGGCACCGTACGAGCCTTCTATGCTCACATACTGGACCCATCTCTGGTGCCTATGCAATTTATCATACCGTTGGGAAGATCTCATGCCAAGGTCAATGTGGATGTCATAGCACGTATTATGGGAATAGAACGTGGAGTTGTACATGCAAGTGAGACAAGTCTCGCTAGTGAACGGGATAAAAATCGTCGCACTCGTTTCCTTTGTGGCCAACTTGAGTGGTGGGGGAGAGGAAATAGCCTTGCATCGCCTCGAATAACGACAGATTTTCACCTACTCCACCATATATGCACATACAACGTGTATCCTAGGTAAAGCAACTGCGCAAAATGTACTCGATTCATGGTGAATTTCCTATACAGAGCTAGACAGGGAGACTAGTTGTGCCTGCCTACTCTCGCCTTAACTCAGATAATCAACACTGCATGATCCGCTAGGAGAGATGCCTCACTCCCTTTCGGCCGACTCATATACAAGATCGCCCGAAACTTCAGTTTCAGACTCAATATGGATAACCTCGCCCCAATCCATTTCATTGGTGAAGCTACACTCAACAATATGGGCATAGGCCCTAGGTAATGCTAAGCAAGGCTTGATGAGTACGGGGATGAGATAGACGAAGAGACTGAAGAAGAGGAAGTGAAGAAGAGAATGACAATGAAGAAGAGGATGACAGTGGAGAAGAGGAAGGCAGTGAGGAAGAAGAGCAGGGAGAGGAAGAGGAGGCCCAAGACTCAGATGGGGGACCTCCTACTACACATGAAGACCACCATGATCGGGCCGCCCTAGAAGCCCGCATGGCCAAGATTAAAGAAAACCAGGCCCATTTGAGACAGAAGCTTAAAGAGAACTAGGCATATTTGAAACAAAAGTTCAAGAAAATGTCTCGCACCCTAAAAGCCCTCCTGTGTTGTATGCAGGACAAGGGAGTGCCTCCACCTTTGCCATAGTCAGAGGACTAGTCACATGCTTGTAGTTGTTTTCCTATTTTTTTTCTTTGTGATAGCCTTGGTTAGGTTTAGTTTGAATGTTAGTTTAGTAAGTGTTACAACTTTTTAGTAATTAGCTCACATGCATTCTCTGTCATAATTCATGTAATACCACACCATATGTATTGTGACAAATTTTGGTTAAATGAAATGCATGAAACTTCTTTTGATTTTGAAATGTGTAGAATGTATGAAAAAAATTGATGATATTATCCTAATCTTCTCGTGTTGCACCCTATGTTGTATATAGGGAATGCCTCCTAAAACCACTCGAAATATGGCACATCTCCCACTTGGTGGATCGATTGACGGGCACCTCCCCCAAGCGATAGTCACACAGACCCCATTTTGGGCCTAGGTATTGAGACAATGCAGGATTCACAGCCAGCCATTGGCCTCACAAATGGGCCAACACCGAGGATGTAAGACCCATATCTTAGTCCGTACCATTCCGTAGGTTCCCACGATCCTCCTTATCGAATTTCGGCAACCCGCGACATGTAATCGGCATTTACGCAAGACCCTGAGTCACACACTGTCAACCCGAGTCGACTAACTAGAGATTTGTACCCTAGTGACTACGCCGTGTCTCGCATGCCGAGAAAATACCCAGGCCAGGAGATATGGGCCCATGTTCAGTTCAAGGAAAATGTCGCGTGTTGTAAAACCTAATAGAATCTCTACCTAAATATCACATTAATCCCATCAATCCCATCAATGGTCAAGTACATGTCAAGTACACCATCACCTCACACCCCATCCCCAAGTAACCCCATAAGTTAACAATTTCTTACACAACCCATACTCCTCTTACACAAACTACCCCAAAAGTCAAGAATGCTCTTACACACCCTTCACTCATCTCACCCATCACTCCATCACCCATCTCTCTCTCTCTCTCTCTCTCTCTCTCTCTCTCTCTCTCTCTCTCTCTCTTTATAACCCTCTCTCTCTCTCATTTCTGAAGCCCATTCCCAAGCAAACCAAGCTCCAACATATGAGCTTCCCAAGCTCTCATAGAAAAGCTCTAATGTGTCCCACTTCCTACCCTCTCATCTCCCATCTTAACCATCAAAACTTCATCACCTTCCGTTGAAATCAAAGCTAAGGCGATTACCTTTCCAAGGAGCCAAGAAGAAGTGGACGGTGGGTGATCTTGGACCCACATTTTCATTCTTTTTGTATTTGTCTTCTTTTTTTTTATTATCTAAGGGCCCACATATGGTGGGACCCACCTTGATGTATGCTTGTATCCAAGAGGGGGGCCCATAGTGGCAGGGCCCCTCCATTATCACCGATCTCTCTCCTTTCCTCTCTCTCCCTCTCATTCTTTCTCTATGATTAGTGGCCTACCTATGATGTGTGTATTTTATCCATGATGTCCAACAAATGGACCACCTTGATCTCGGTTGGGGTCTACATGACCAGATGATCACATAGGCTCGGATGAGAGGGAAAGACAAATATTAGCTTGACTGAAATCCCATGGCCTACTACGTGGGACCACCATTGTAACACCCTGAAAATCGGGGGTCGTGTATAAACTCAACTCCCGAGTTCCAAACCGTCACTTATGCAACAAAAATGATTATGATTCAATGTTGTCTGAGTTAAAGCATTCACATGAGTAAAAGTATACCAAAACTGCAATTCATACTCCAGATCTAGTGATAAAAGCAAGCAGAAGACTAAAGAATATACATATCACTGTATGGAAAACAAAATAGATCTCACCTGTCTCCAAAGTATGAATACATCTCTGAGTTGCATATACATGTAAATAAACAGAAGTCAAATGTCAAAAATAGTCCCACTGAGAAGTCCCGTCAATCCAGGCCACCTAAGTAAAGCCGTCGTGGTACTGCATATATGAGAACTCGTCCTGGTCCTCATCATAGTCTGGCTCTGCCTCCTGAATCGCTGCCTCACCTGCATCTAAGACAGGGTCTGGTGGGTGTTGCAAACACCATCCCGTAACGTGGGAGTGAGTAGCTAACTCAATGGAATAATAGAGCAAGGATTAGCATGTTCTCAAATCAATCATGCGATAATAGTAAAGCAGTAAATTAAACATTCCTAATACTGTTGTTAATGCAATATGACATGACATGATGGATGCCCTCACCGACATTCTCCCTCATACGGCACCATCTGCGTCCGCGGCATGCTTGCGTACCGCTCAGTGCTCCACATCTTACAGGCACATGCAATGTGATGGTGATATGATTATCGAGTTATTATTAGTCCATTCAAACAGCAGGATTGGAAAACTAAGGTACTTCCCTTATATCAATCCCAACACAGATCCTGTCTAGGGTCGTCACTCCTAGTAATCTCATACGATGTATATTTTGTAGGTCGCTGTAAGGGCTGTTGCTTGCACTCGTTGCACCGCTTCCCCATCACCTTATCAATACAGGCCTACTGTACTCTCACTGCTACGGAAGGGTCGTCGCCTCCCGTAGACTCAGAATACACTCGCGGTCACTACAAAGGACTCGTCGCCTGATCAGTGTAGGCCGACAGCAAGAATATAGTGTCTCATACCACCATAATCTGCTCACGAGTCATAGGTGCTCACTGGTCACTACGGGGAGGTTAGTGGCCCCAGTGTAGGCCGACAGCTCGACCACGGTGTCCCATACCACCATGCCCGGCTCATAAGTCTTTATGGATCAAGGTACCATGGTTAACAGGGTTTACAATAGTAAGTTCAGTACCCTAGGTTCAAGCAGTTATGACTCATACAAGGTGAACATATAAAGGCCAGTCGGGTTACTTGACAGGCTCGACTAGCACGAGCGCATCTCAAGTCGAACGATATGAAGTGCGTAAAACACCTCATGTGGCCTAACCACTGCCGCTAACTCCAAAACACGTCTCGCGTTCATCGACGCGTCGTTCGTGGCAAAGATAAGCCAACACGGATTTACTCGGTTACCGACTGCCTGGACTAGGTATAGTCCCAAACAATTATGAATCAACATCAGCAATCATATAAGAGTATTAGAAATGAAATACAACAATGTGAGCATGTTAACACATGTTATAACATACAACTTAAGTAAATCATCTAACACATGCATTTCATACATATAATGAAATCATGCATATAGCTAACATGTAGGAAATCATTTACATCAGCATATTAATTGAGAATTCAATCTCAAACTAATTCATAACACCATTTAATTCAATACATACTAATACAAGCATTTATACAAACACTTAAACTACACACTTAAGTCTACATATAGTATGTCGACTCAAAGTGGGCATTTAGGCGAATCTCTTCGCCAAAATAATTACGCATGCATTCTAAGTATCCTAATGTGACAAGAAACCATGTCAATCACATCAGCAAAATATGGATGAAAATAATATTTCCTACAAATGACTAAAATGCCCTAAATCTCATATTTTTCGTCTGCTTATGAAACAGGAAACGGACAGCATGTTATACATGTCAAACGGCGTTACCGTCGATAATCTACTATTAAACGACATTGAAAGTGTTGAAAATAGTCAATCAAAGCTTCTAAAATCTGCACCTTTTCTCCTATAGGTGTATTGATTCGAACGGAGCGTGTACGCTTCGTCTACGGCGAACCGGGAACCTATTTTACAAGATGCATCAGCTACCGTGCTAAGGAACTAAAGGAACCTTAAATCAGCAAGTATTTGGGGTATTTTCTTACCTAGAATCGTGGCGAAATCACCGTGAAAGTGATTGAGGCATGATTCTTAAGCACGTGCAACACGTAGTGCAAGCAGAAGAAAATTCTCTCCCACTCTCTCTCACAATCTCTCACCTTTTCTCTCACACCAGCTAGGGTTCTAGCAAATTCGGATGGGTGAGAGAAGTGAGGGTTTAAGCCCCTTTTATAACCTAAAACTTGTCCAAAATAGGCTTGGGAACAATGTTCACTTGATGCCTAACCAAATTGGGGCTGTTTCGGTCCAAAAAGACATTTCTGGAGGTCCCCTGGCCGAACGCGATCGGACTTAATTTCATGCACGTTGGATGTCACTCACATCCCATATTCAGACCAGTAGTGTTCGTAGATCGCACGTGGCGGTCCAGTTTCAGTTCAGCGGTAACCGCACGTAGATTAGGCCTACAAGTCTCATGATATGAAATAGAAATTTTTCCTGATCCGAGGGTGTAATTTGGCTGAATTCTGACGGTCAGAACGCTTAATAATAATGCGTCAAGTCGTGTGCCAGATTTGAATTTCAAATTCCAAATCTAACCCTATTCTCACTCTCTTCACTCCATACTCAATGAAATAGCCTCTGAATGTCGGTTGGACTTGATTTTCGAAATGATTATCAAGTCCAGCTAGACGATTATAACGGTCTAAGATGGTAGGTATCGAACTTTCGACGCGCGGTCTAGATCTAATACAAAGTTTCAAAGAGGTCCTGAGAACAAACTGGCTTAGAGTTTGATCCGAGGTTTTAGAGTATTATAGCGTCATTGGTTCTACTCGCTTTGGGTCTTGTAGAACGTATTTAAAGTGGTCAGCGACTATTTCCCAGCTACTCTAGCGTTGCGCTAGCTAACTTACACATATTTTCCAAAGGAATTAATCCTACGCAATTTCTGGTCGAGTTGGTACTCGAGTCCAAGTACAGATTTTTTCAGGGCGTTACAATCTACCCCCCTTAACAAAAAAATTTCATCCTCGAAATTTGTACCTTTTCGTACTCCTCGAGAAGCTGTGGGTAGTTCTTTCTGATCTCGGCTTCTGTTTCCCAGGTAGCCTCTTCCTCAGAGTGATGCGTCCACAATACCTTTATAAGGGGAATCACCTTGCTACGCAGTACCTGCTCCTTCCTGTCTAGGATACGTGCCGGTCGCAGGTTATATGTAACATCCTCTCCTAACTGCACCTGCTCCCATCTAATGATATGGGAAGGATCAGAAACGTATTTCTTCAGCATAGAAACATGAAACACGTTGTGAACGCTCGCGAGAGGTGTGGGTAAAGCCAAACGGTATGCCACTGCTCCCACACGATCGAGGATCTGAATTGCGGTGCCAGCTTCCCCTTCTTCCCGAACCGAAGGACTCCCTTCATAGGGAAAACTCACAAAAATACATGATCCCCAACTGTGAACTCTAGCAGCCGTCGTCTCGTATCGGCATAACTCTTCTATCTGCTCTGCGCTGTGAGAAGCCGACGTCTAATAATATCAATCTTCTCCGATGTCGCCTGCACTAACTCTGGGCCAATCAAGTTACGCTCACCGACCTCTGCCCAGCAATGCGGTGCGCGACAAGGTCACCCATACAATGCCTCATAAGGTGTCATACCGATACTCGCCTAGAAGCTGTTGTTGTACGCGAACTCTGCATATGCAAGACAATTATCCCAACTGTCCTTGAAGTCCAATGCGCAAGCTCGCAACATGTCCTCTAAGATTTGGTTCACCCGCTCTGTCTGTCCGTCTGTCTGTGGGTGGAAGGCAGTACTGAACTTCAACTTCACACCTATAGCCTCCTGAATGCGAGTCCAGAAAATAGAAGTGAACCGGGTGTCTCTGTCCGACACGATCTCTAACGGAACTCCATGCAGACGCACGATCTCTCTGATGTATAGTCTAGCCAGCTCGTCTGCAGAGTTCGTGACTCTGATCGGTAGGAAGTTCACCGACTTCGTCAGACGGTCGACGATCACCCATATGGAATCATGTCCCTTCCTCGTCTTCGGCAGCCCTAAAACGAAATCCATGGAAATGAACTCCCACTTCCACTCTGCGATCGGCATAGGCTGCAAGACTCGAGGTGGTAGGTGATGCTCTACCTTCACCTGTTTGCAAGTGAGACAACGGGACACGAACTCTGCTATGTGGTCTTCATACCTTCCCACCAATAGGTCCTCTTCACGTCGCGATACATCTTCTTACTGCCTGGATGCATCGCGAGTCTAGTACAATGCGCAGCCTCGAGAATCTCTCGTCTCAAGTCAGGGATATCTGAGACGCATAGGCGGCCACGATAACGTAAGCCCCCATCTGTGCCAACTCAGCACTCGACGTCCGCATCATCACTGGCCTGCTCTCAAAGCTCAGTCAGATGCGCATCGTCCCTCTGTACCTCGATGACCCGGTCATCGATTTGAGATCGCACCTGCACATGTGCAATGAACTCATACGGCTCCTCTACAGTGAATTTCTGCTCAAAGTCTCTCAAAAACTCAACCATATCCCACTCAGCAACCATCAGCGGAGTCGCAAACTCTATCACCTTCTCGCGGCTCAATGCGTCAGCCACAAGGTTCTCCTTCCCAGGATGGTAAGAGACTTCGAACTTGAAGTCCTTCAAAGTCTCCATCTATCATCGCTGCCTCATATTCAAGTCTCGCTGCGTAAATATATACTTGAGGCACTTGTGGTCGCAAAAGAGCTCGAACTCCTCTCCATAGAGGTAATGTCTCTAGAGTCTCAGCGCGAATATGACGGCTGACTACTCTAGGTCGTGTGTAGGGTAATTCTCCTCGTGCTTCCTTAATTGTCTCGAGGCATACGAAATTACCCTATCCTTCTGCATAAGGACACAACCCAGACCAACGCTAGACGTGTCAGTGTATATAGTGTACCTAACCCCTTGCTCTGGTAATACTAGCACAGGGGTGGATGCAAGTCTGTCCTTCAGCTCCTGAAAAGCTGACTCCGCCTTCTTATTCCAGGCAAACTTCACGTCCTTCCATGTCAACTGAGATAAAGGTCTCACGATCTTCGAAAAATTCCGAATGAAGCGTCGATAATAGCCAGCGAGACCCAAGAAACTCCTCACCTCAGTGACAGAACCAGGCTGCTCCCAGTACTGAACTGTAGCTACCTTAGACAGGTCAATTGCCATGCCATCCTTGGACACCACGTGTCTCAGGAACTTCACTTCCTGCTTCCAGAAGTTACACTTCTTGTACTATGCGAACAACTGATGCTGTCTGAGTGTATCCAGCACTAAGTGCAAATGCTCCTCATGCTCCTCTCGACTCCTGGAGTATATCAAAATGTCGTCAATGAACACAACGACGAATCGATAGAGGAAAGGCCAAAATACCCGGTTCATCAGATCCATAAACACAGCTGGTGCATTCGTGAGACCGAACGACATCACCAGGAACTCGTAGTGGCCAAAGCTGGTCCTGAACGCTGTCTTCTGCACGTCCTCATCCCTGACACGCAACTGATGATATCCTGACAGAAGATCAATCTTCGAGAAGTACTGCGCTCCTCTTAGCTCATCAAACAAGTCATCGATCCTGGGTAGAGGGTACTTGTTCTTCACCGTAATATGGTTCAGTCTGCGATACTCAATACACAATTGCATCGAACCATCCTTCTTCCTTATGAACAGGACTGGTGCTCCCCAAGGAGACACACTAGGTCGAATAAGGCCAAGCTCCAGCAAACCATCAATCTGCGTCCTCAACTCCTCCATCTCACACGGTGCCATGCGATACGTCGGTAGTGAGACGGGCGTGGAACCAGGCACCGGATCGATAGTGAAATCAATCTCTCGTCGAGGCGGCAAACCAGGGATCTTCCTGAACAGATCCTCAAACTCACAAACGACTGGCGTATGCTCAAGCATCGGGGCATCAGCATCCCGAAGTAAAGAAGCGTAGCTAAGTATGCAGAAGGAGAGATTTACCCGAACTGAAAATGTGAAAGGCGTGCCCAAACAAAAAAAAAGGAGATCTAGGTGTTGTAGAGGGATGCTTCAAGCTTCCCTAGGGTAGATTTTTAAAAAGAAAATAGAAGGAAAAAGGGGAATGGAGCTCCACACAATTTCAGTACTTTTTGGGGGTTGTAGGAGCTCCAACGGACGAGATCGGAGAGGAAGAGGGTTGCTAATCATGTTGGAGGTATGGGATAGGGTTGTTTTTAGCAATGGGAGGATTTGGGAGTGATTTGGGGTCGCGGTTTGAGATAGGGCAGCAAGAAAACGAGCAAGGGAGCTAGGGAGGGGGCTATTTGTGAAGGAAGTACTCGTTTTAAGGATTTTCTACAGGTGGACCACACATGAGAGGGGTGCCCTAGCCACATAAGGGCGTGCGCCCGAGTTTCATTGCAAGTGGGCCTCACTCATCGGCGATGCATCGCCGGATCGGCGATGGCATCACCGATCGATGGTGGATCCGACTGGTCTGGCCTAGTGGGATGGGTCCCCCCTGCCCTGGAGGTCCCAGATATATATGGGCCCCACCCTAGTTCATTGTAGATTGGCCTAAGGAGGCCCAAACATCCATTCGGGGCTTTTCAGGGCCAATCTATAAATCTGAATGCAATCCCCTATCATGCAGCATATTATTTTGAGGTAGAAGGAGCTACTACATCCATATAGCCCAATAGTCTCTAAATATTACAAACTTAGAATGCCCTAATGGCCAGTTTTCATGAAATTTTACTATTCACTGTAAAATTTTGTCGAAGTATGATTTTATATCATTTTGACATTAGGATCAATGCATAACATGAAAATTTAGATAAAGAATTGAAGAATGGAGTGGTGAGAGGAAGAATTTTGAAGAAATTAGGTGAAACGGGATTTTTAAGCCGTAGCGATTGAATGCAAGGGTTGTAGTTGTCCCACTGCCCAAGGATTCACATTTACAAGTTTAGAACCATTCGAAGGATGTCTCAACCCACCTACCTACAACCTAGGAGCTACTTAGGTTGCTTCACGTGACCCTAGATGCGTTACGGACTCGATCGCGTGATCGATACGAATAGACTTCGCCTATTAGCGAATCTGCGATCCTATAAGTATTTCTAGACCTTTCTCGCACCCATCTAAGTTAAAGGAAGTGACAGCATACGTCGTGTGACCATAACCCAGGCCCGGTATAATCTCATTCATGCCCTGATACCAACTTGTAACACTCTAAAAATCGGAGGTCGTGTATAAACTTAACTCCCGAGTTCTAGACCGTCACTTATGCAACAAAAATGATTATGATTCAATGTTGTCTGAGTTAAAGCATTCACATGAGTAAAAGTATACCAAAACTGCAATTCATACTCCAGATCCAGTGATAAAAGCAAGCGGAAGACTAAAGAATATACATATCACTGTATGGAAAATAAAATAGATCTCAACTGTCTCCAAAGTATGAATACATCTCTGAGTCACATATACATGTAAATAAATAGAAGTCAAATGTCAAAAATAGTCCCACTGAGAAGTCCCGTCAACCCAGGCCATGTAAGCAAAGCCGTTGTGGTACTGCATATATGAGAACTCGTCCTGCTCCTCGTCATAGTCTGGCTCTGCCTCCTGAATCGCTGCCTCACCTGCATCTAAGAATTGAATATCCGGTCGCAAACCCTCTGAAAAGTGTCGTATGCGCATCTGCTCATCTGTCAAAATAGTCGGGACGTATCTGCCTAACTCCGTGAACCGATGCTCATACTCCGTGACTATCATGCCTCCCTGTCTGAGGCGCAGGAACTCATTCTCCCGGTCATGCTTGTACATCTGGGGATAGTATTTCTCGTGGAAGCGGAACTCAAACGCTGCCCAGGTCCATATATAATCGGCGGCAACGGTTCGCAATACACTGTCCCATCACAAGCTGGCCTCTCGCTCGAATAGGAACGTAGCCAACTCGACCTGCTCGGCCTCTGAACAATGTAACATCCGCAGTATCTTGGACACACGGTCGAGCTAATACTCGGCCTCCTCAGGTCTATGAGAACTTGTAAAAGTGGGAGGCCGTAAGCGCTGAAATCGCTCTAACAAGCTCCGTGTGTCTGCGGCAATCCCCACAGGGTAACCAGGTGGTGCGGGATGAGCTATGCCCTCATTATGGGCATATGTATCAGCATCCTCAGCTGGATGCGCAGGTGGTGCAGGTGGAGGCACACTCCCACCCTGGGCTAGAGTCCCCACAATCGTAGTCAGGAGCTGCTGCTGCTGCTACATCATAGCCATCATTTGCTCAAATCTATCTGGAGGTGGAGCAGGATGTGGCACGTACTGCGTTGAAGAAGACGCACGATACGGCTCTCTGACAGGCGGTGTGAACGGTGGTGCTCCAACTGTAGGACCAGCAGTAGGCTGAGACGCACGCACTGTCTCAGGAATCGGGCCCACATCAGGGTCCGCATGTGCATCAGACCGCGAAGGAGCCTGATCCATAGGCTCACTCAATGTAAGCCGAGCTATGCTCCGTGTAGCCTTCGGCGGCATTCCCTATATTCAAAATAGGACGCAACCTTGTCAGTCTCAATAGCACAAACACACCGCAATCATTCACATAAGAGTCAAAGGCATTCCATGCATTTCATTTAATCAAAATTGTCACAATACAAGGGATATCTCCTTACAAGCATCATGACAGAAAGTACATGGGAACTAAGACAGTTAAAGTTACAACAGCAACATAAGTAAAGCACTAGCCCTATCAGGCTTACACAACATAAAGCAAGAAACGACTAACTGTTAACAACAACATCAAAGATCTCATCGCTAGTCTAAGTCGGGTGACGGAGGAGGAGCACCCTTATCCTGTAAGCAGCACAGGATCGCCTTTAAGGTGCGAGTCACCTTACCGAATTTTCTCTTCATAACGGCCTTGGTATCCTCAACTTCAGCTCGAAGTTCCTGAACTTTCCTTCGCAAGGTGACCTGCCTCTCCTCAATTCAGGCAATGCGATCCTCGCCAGTAGCCTGAGCAGAAGGAGGAGGGCTCTCATCTGTATCCTGAGCCTCCTCTTCTACCTCTTCTTGGACTTCTTCCTCAACTTCTGCTCCAGGTTCTCCCTCACTCGGATCCTCTTCATCATCAAAATTGTCCTCGCTATCCTCCTCAAGCTGAGTCTCACGGTACTGAGACCCGATCTTCATCTTGACCATGGTAGACTCATCAATGCTGTGAATCAGAACTGGTAACTCTGGCCCAAGTCTGTAAGCAAACTCAAGCGCGATTTTGCATATCAGTCGACCAAAAGGAAGTGATTCAGACGTTCTTCTTAATTTTGCTATGAGGATAATCTGTCGTAAGATGAAAGTGGCTATACAAACATTCTCTCCCTGGCCACCAGATACAAGAAATCAACCATAAGGCGCGTACACTCAATGCGATTCGTCGACCTGGGAAACACATTAAACGTGTAAATGTGGTGCAGCAGGCGCAAATCATCAGACATATGAGATGCCTTGAGGCTATTATTAGGCCGCCATGGAACTAGTTTACCACATAGAAACCTGGTACGGCGATCTCGCTCACGCCTACTCAAATTTTTCACACTAGATGAACATCACCCATAGGCACGTTCAGAAGTCGCGCAATCAACCGAACATCGATCGTAGCCATCCGGTCTCTACCAAAAGGAATCTTGAACTGCAATGGCTCCAGTGTAGGATTCTGGATATGAGCATAGAAGGCATGAACGGTGCTCACATTAGCACGAGCACGAGCTTCAAATATCGGACCCCAATGCGCAGCTTTAATGCGCTCGAACAACAGAAATTCACCGAATAGTCGTTCTTCCACGTCCGCCTCAAATAACACCTTACGGTCAGTGTATTGGCTGTGAGGCATCTCTGCTAAAATCACTCGCCCAAGTTGAGTATGGGGATCCAAACACCACTTTGTATGGAACTCTCGGGCTGTGCTTGGACTTACGGTGGTGCTTGAGCTAGCGGTGTCACCCCTCGATCTTCTTGATTGAGCAGGGCGACTAGGCCCAGCCTCATCCACTACGGTCTTTCTCTTACCCATCAAAGAGAGGATGGTGGAGAGTGACAAAAGACCCAAAATGGCTTCAACAAAAGCCATAGAAAATGGGAGAAATGCTAAGAAATGGCTGCCCAAACTGAAAAAGAGAGATCTAGGCGTTGTAGAGGGATGCTTCAAGCTCCCTTAAGATGAATTTTCAAGAAGAAAAGAGAATGAAAAAGGGGAATGGAGCACCTCACGATTTCAGCTCATTTGGGGGGTTGTAAGAGCTCCAAACGACGAGATTTGTAAGAGGGAGGGCTGAAAATAGCTATGGAATGATGGAGTAGGGTCGTTTTTAGCCAAGAATGGATTTGGGAGTGGTTTGGAACCACAGTTTTGGGTTAAGGCAGCAAGAAAACGTAAATGGAGCTAGGGGAGGGGCTGTTTGTGAAGGAAGTACCCCATTTAAGGGTTTTTTAGGGACGAACACTACATGGAGGGGGTGTACTATCCCAAAAGACCACACGTGCCAAACTTCAGCTCAAGTGGGCCATAGTGGACGGCGATGCATCGCCGGATAGGTGATGGCATCGCCGACCATCTCTCTAATCGGTCGGTGGGACCACATAGGTCTGGTCCCCCATGGTCTAGGGACCCTAAAAAACTATGGGCCCCACCTTGGTTCATTGTATATTGACCTATAGAGGCCCAAACATGCGTTTGGGGCTTTCCGGGATCAATCTGTAAACCTGAATACAATTCCCATTATGCAGCATATGATTTTGGGGTAAAAGGAGCTAATACATCCATCTAGCCTATTATTTACAAAAGAAAGCAAACTTAGAATGGCCTAATGGCCATTTTTCATGAAATTTTACTATTCACTATAAAATTTTGTCGAAGTATGATTTTGTTTCATTTTCACATTAGGATCAATGCCTAACATGAAAATAATATGAAAGGATTAAAGAATGGAGTGGTGAGAGGAAGAATTTTGAAGAATTTCGGTGAAACGGGGTTTTTAAGCCCTAGCGATTGAATGCAGGGGTTATGGTTGTCCCACAGCCCAAGGATTCACATTTACGGGTTTAGAATCGTTCAAAGAACATCTCGACCCACCTACCT
This sequence comes from Magnolia kwangsiensis, assembly GCA_037074715.1. NCBI lineage: Eukaryota > Viridiplantae > Streptophyta > Magnoliopsida > Magnoliales > Magnoliaceae > Magnolia > Magnolia kwangsiensis. Next base: position 97,806,166 of record CM073572.1, on the reverse strand, counting down.
ACAACCTAAGAGCTACTCAAGTCGCTTCATGCGACCCTAGATGCGTTACGGACTCGATCGCGCGATCGATATAAATAGACTTCGCCTATTGGCGAATCTGCGATCCTATAAGTATTTCTAGACCCTTCTCGCACCCACCTAAGTCAAAGAATGCGACAGCGTACGTCGCGTGACCATAACCTAGGCCCGGTATAATCTTATTCATGCTCTGATACCAACTTGTAACACCCTGAAAATCGGAGGTCGTGTATAAACTCAACTCCCGAGTTCCAGACCGTCACTTATGCAATAAAAATGATTATGATTCAATGTTGTCTGAGTTAAAGCATTCACATGAGTAAAAGTATATCAAAACTACAATTCATACTCCATATCCAGTGATAAAAGCAAGCGGAAGACTAAAAGAGAATATATATCACTGTATGGAAAACAAAGTAGATCTCGACTGTCACTAAAGTATGAATACATCACTGAGTCTCATATACATGTAAAGAAACAAAATCAAATGTCCAAAATAGTCCCACTGAGGAGTCCTGTCAACCCCGGTCACCTAAGTAAAGCCGTCGTGGTACTGCATGTATGAGAACTCGTCCTGGTCCTCATCATAGTCCGGCTCTGCCTCCTGGATCTCTGCCTCACCTGCATCTAAGACAGTGTCTGGTGGGTATTGCAAACACCATCCCGTAACGTGGGAGTGAGTGATCAACTCAGTGGAATCATAGAGCAAAGATTAGCATGTTCTCAAATCAATCATGCGATAATAGTAAAGCAGTAAATCAAACAATCCTAATACTGTTGTTAATGCAATATGACATGACATGATGGATGCCCTCACCGACGTTCTCCCTCATACGACACCATCTTACGCCCGTAGCATGCTTGCATCCCGCTCAGTGCTCCACATCTTCCAGGCACATGCAATGTAATGGTGATATGATTGCCGAGTTGTTATTAGTCCATTCAAACAGCAGGATTGGAAAACTAAGGTACTTCTCTTATATCAATCTCAACACAGATCTTGTCTAGGGTCGTCACTCCTAGTAATCTCATACGTGTATATTTTGTAGGTTACTGCAAGGGATGTCAGGGCTGTTGCTCGCACTCGTTGCACTGCTCCCCCATCACCTTATCAATACAGGCCTACTGTACTCTCACTGCTACGGAAGGGTCGTCGCCTCCCGTAGACTCAGAATACACTCGCGGTCACTACAAAGGACTCTTCGCATGATCAGTGTAGGCCGACAGCAAGAATATAGTGTCCCATACCACCATAATCTCCTCACGAGACATAGGTGATCACTGGTCAATACGGGAAGTTTGTGGCCCCAGCGTAGGCCGACAGCTCGACCACGGTGTCCCATACCACCATGCCCGGTTCATGAGTCTTCGTGGATCAAGGTACCAAGGTTAACAGGGTTTACAATGGTAAGTTCAGTACCCTAGGTTCAAGCAGTTATGACTCATACAGGGTGAACATACAATGGCCAGTTGGGTTACTTGACGAGCTCGACTAACATGATCGCATCTCAAGTCGAACGACATGAAGTGCATAAAACACTTCGTGTGGCCTAACCACTGCCGCCAACTCCAGAACACGGCTCGCGTTCATCGATGCGTCATTCATGGTAAAGATAAGCCAACCACGAAATTTCTCGGTTACCGACTGCCTGGACTAGGTATTGGAAATGAAATACAACCATGTGAGCATGTTAACACATGTTATAATACACAACTTAAGTAAATCATCCAACGCATGCATTTCATGCATACAATGAAATCATGCATATAGCTAACATGTAGGAAATCATTTACTTCAGCATATTAATTGAGAAATCAATCTCAAACTAATTCATAACACCATTTAATTCAATACATACTAATACAAGCATTTATACAAACACTTACACTACACACTTAAGTCTACATATAGTATGTCGACTCAAAGTGCGCATTTAGGCGAATCTCTTTGCCAAACTAATTATGCACGTATTCCTAACATTCTAATGCGACAATAAGCCATGTTAATCACATCAGCAAATTATGGATGAAAACATTATTTCCTACAAATGACTAAAATGCCCTAAATCTCATATTCTTCGTCGGTTTACGAAACAGGAAACGGACAGCATGTTGTACATGTCAAACGGTGTTGCCGTCGATAATCTACTATTAAACGACATTGAAAGCATTGGAAACAGTCAATCAAAGAGTCTAAAATCCACACCTTATCTCCTAGAAGCATATCGTTTCGAACGGAGCGTATACGGTTCGTCTACGGCGACTAGACAACCTGATTTACAAGATCTATCAGCTAACATGCTATGGAATGAAAGGAACACTAAATCAGCAACTTATTTGGGTATTTTCTTACCTAAAAACGTGGAGAAATCACCGGCCAAGTGATCGGAGCGTGTTGGTAAAGCACGTGCAACAGGTGGCACAACAGCAGAAAAATCCTCTCCTACTCTCTCTCACAAACTCTCACCTTTTCTCTCTCCCAATCTAGGGTTTTTCTCAAATTCGGATGGGAGAGAGGAGTGAGGGTTTCAACCCCTTTTATAAGTCCAAAAGTGCCCAAAATAGGCTCAGGAACAAAATATACTTGAGGTATATCCAAATCGGGGCTGTTTCGGTCCAAAAGACCATTTCTGGTGGTCCCCTGGCCGAACGCGATCGGACTTAAGTTCGTACTTGTCGGATGTTGTTCTCATCCCGTTTTCAGACCATCAGTGTTCGTAGATCGCCCGTGGCGGTCCAGCTTCAGTTCAGCGGTCACTGCACGTAGATCAGGTCTACAATTCTCATGATATGAAATAGAAATTTTTCCTGATCCGAGGATATAATTTGGCTGAATTCTGACGGTCAAAACGCTTAATACTGACGCGTCAGGTCGTGTGCCGGATTTGAATTTCAATTTCCAAATCTAACCCTATTCTCACTCTCTTCAGTTCAGGCTCAATGAAATAGCCTGTGAATGTCGGTTGGACTTGATTTTCAGAACGATTGTCAAGTCCAGCTAGGCAGTTCTAATGGTCTAAGATTGTAGGTATCGAACTTTCGACGCGTGGTCTAGATCCAATACAAAGTTTCAAAGAGGTCCAGAGAACAAACTGGCTTAGAGTTTGATCCGAGATTTTAGAGTATTATAGCGTCCTTGGTTCTACTCGATTTGGGTCTTGTAGAACATATTTAAAGCGATCAGGGACTATTTCCCAGCTACTCTAGCGTCGCGCTAGCTAACTTACACTTATTTTCTAAAGGAATTAATCCTACGCGATTTCTAGTCGAGTTGGTACTCGAGTCCAAGTACGGATTTTTCTAGGGCGTTACAATCTACCCCCCTTAACAAATAATTTCGTCCTCAAAATTTATACCTTTTCGTACTCCTCGAGAAGCTGTGGGTAGTTCTTTCTGATCTCGGCTTCTATCTCCCAGGTAGCGTCTTCCTCAGAGTGATGCGTCCACAATAACTTCACAAGGGGAATCACCTTGCTACGCAGTACCTGCTCCTTCCTGTCTAGGATACGTGTCGGTCGCAGGATATATGTAACATCCTCTCCTAACTGCGCCTGCTCCCATCTGATGATATGAGAAGGATCAGAAACATACTTCTTCAGCATAGAAACATGAAATACGTTGTGAACGCTCGCGAGAGGCGTGGGTAAAGCCAATCGGTAAGCCACTGCTCCCACACGATCGAGGATCTGGAATGGACCAATAAATCGCGGTGCTAGCTTCCCCTTCTTCCCGAACCAAAGGACTCCCTTCATAGGGAAAACTCGTAAAAATACATGATCCCTAACAGTGAACTCTAGTGGTCGTCGTCTCGTATCGGCATAACTCTTCTGTCTGCTCTGCGTTGTGAGAAGCCGACGTCTAATGATATCAATCTTCTCTGACGTCGCCTGCACTAACTCTGGGCTAATCAAGCTACGCTCACCGACCTCTGCCCAGCAATGCAGTGCGCGACAAGGTCACCCATACAGCGCCTCGTAAGGTGTCATACCGATACTCGCTTAAAAACTGTTGTTGTACGCGAACTCCGCATATGCAAGACAATCATCCCAACTGTCCTTGAAGTCCAATGCGCAAGCTCGCAACATATCCTCTAAGATCTGGTTCACCTGCTCTGTCTGTCCTTCTATCTGTGGGTGGAAGGCAGTACTGAACTTCAACTTCACACCCATAGCCTCCTGAATGCGAGTCCAGAAAATAGAAGTGAACCGCATGTCTCTGTCCGACACGATCTCCAATGAAACTCCATGCAGACGCACGATCTCTCTGTTGTACAGTCTAGCCAGCTCGTCTGCAGAGTTCGTAACTCTAATCGGTAGGAAGTGCGCCGACTTCGTCAGACGGTCGACGATCACCCAAATGGAATCATGTCCCTTCCTCGTCTTCCGCAGCCCAGAAATAAAGTCCATGGAAATGAAATTCCACTTCCACTCTGCGATCGGTATAGGCTGCAAAAGTCCAGGTGGTCGGGGATGCTCTGCCTTCACCTGCTGACAAGTGAGACAACGGGACACAAACTCTGCTATGTGGGTCATCATACCTTCCCACTAATAAGTCCTTTTCACGTCACGATACATCTTCGTACTACCTGGATGCATCGCGAGTCTGGTACAATCCGCAGCCTCGAGAATCTCTCGTCTCAAGTCAGGGACATCTGGGATGCATAGGCGGCCACGATAACGTAAGCCCCCATCCATACCAACTCGCCACTCGGCGTCTGCATCATCACTGGCCTACTCTCGAAGCTCAGTCAGATGCGCATCGTCCCTCTGCGCCTCGATGACCCGGTCATCGATCTGAGATTGCACCTACACATGTGCGATGAACTCATACGACTCCTCTACGGTGAGTTTCTGCTCAAAGTCTCGTAAAAACTCAACCATATCCCACTCAGCAACCATCAGCGGAGCTGCAAACTCTATCGCCTTCTTGCGGCTCAACGCGTCAGCCACAAGGTTCGCCTTCCCAGGATGGTAAGAGACTTCGAACTTGAAGGCCTTCAACGTCTCCATCCATCGCCGCTGCCTCATATTCAAGTCTCGCTGCGTGAATATGTACTTGAGGCTCTTGTGGTCGTAAAAGAACTCGAACTCCTCTCCATAGAGGTAATGTCTCCAGAGTCTCAGTGCGAATATGACGGCTGCCAACTCTAGGTCGTGTGTAGGGTAATTCTCCTCGTGCTTCCTTAATTGTCTCGAGGCATACGAAATTACCCTATCCCTCTGCATAAGGACACAACCCAGACCAACGCTAGACGCGTCCGTGTATATAGTATATCTAACCCCTTGCTCTGGCAATACTACCACAGGGGCAGACGTAAGTCTGTCCTTCAACTCCTGAAAAGCTGACTCCGCCTTGTCATTCCAGGCGAACTTCTCGTCCTTCCGTGTCAACTGAGATAAAGGTCTCGCAATCTTCGAGAAATCCTGAATGAAGTGTCGATAGTAGCCAGCGAGACCCAAGAAACTCCTCACCTCAGTGACAGAATTAGGCTGCTCCCAGTCCTGAACTGTAGCTACCTTAGACAGGTCAACTGCCATGCCATCCTTGGACACCACGTGTCGCAGGAACTTCACTTCCTACTTTCAGAAGTCTCACTTTTTGTATTGTGCGAACAACTGATGCTGTCTGAGCGTATCCATGACCAAGCGTAAGTGCTCCTCATGCTCCTCTCGACTCCTGGAGTATACCAAAATGTCGTCAATGAACACAACGACGAATCGATAGAGGAAAGGCTGAAATACCCGGTTCATCAGATCCATGAACACGGCTGGTGCGTTCGTGAGACCGAACGACATCACAAGGAACTCATAGTGGCCAAAACTGGTCCTGAATGCTGTCTTCTGCACGTCCTCATCCCTGACGCGCAACTGATGATATCCTGACTGAAGATCAATCTTCGAGAAGTACTGCGCTAATGGTTCTAATGGTCTAAGATTGTAGGTATCGGACTTTCGACGCGCGGTCTAAATCCAATACAAAGTTTCAAAGAGGTCTAGAGAACAAACTGGCTTAGAGTTTGATCCGAGGTTTTAGAGTATTATAGCATCCTTGTTTCTACTCAATTTGGGTCATGTAGAACGTATTTAAAGCGATCAGGGACTATTTTTCAGCTACTCTAGCGTCGCGCTAGCTAACTTACACTTATTTTCTAAAGGAATTAATCCTACGCGATTTCTAGTCGAGTTGGTACTCGAGTCCAAGTATGAATTTTTTCAGGGCGTTACAATTATGAATCCACATCAGCAATCATATAAGAGTATTGGAAATAAAATACAACAATGTGAGCATGTTAACACATGTTATAACATACAACTTAAGTAAATCATCTAACACATGCATTTCATACATATAACGAAATCATGCATATAGCTAACATGTAGGAAATCATTTACATCAGCATATTAATTGAGAATACAATCTCAAACTAATTCATAACACCATTTAATTCAATACATACTAATATAAGCATTTATACAAACACTTAAACTACACACTTAAGTCTACATATAGTATGTCGACTCAAAGTGCGCATTTAGGCGAATCTCTTCGCCAAACTAATTATACACGCATTCCTAGTATCCTAATGCGACAAGAAATCATGTCAATCATATCAACAAAATATGGATGAAAATAGTATTTCCTACAAATGACTAAAATACCCTAAATCTCATATTTTTCATCTGCTTATGAAACAGGAAATGGACAGCATGTTGTACATGTCAAACGGCGTTGCCGTCAATAATATACTATTAAATGACATTGAAAGCGTTGAAAACAGTCAATTAAAGCGTCTAAAATCTGCACCTTTTCTCCTATAGGTGTATTGATTCCAACAGAGCGTGTACGCTTCGTCTACGGCGAACCGGGAACCTATTTTACAAGATGCATCAGCTACCGTGCTAAGGAACTAAATGAACCTTAAATCAGCAAGTATTTGGGGTATTTTCTTACCTAGAATCGTGGCGAAATCACCGTGAAAGTGATTGAGGCATGATTCTTAAGCACGTGCAACACGTAGTGCAAGCAGAAGAAAATTCTCTCCCACTCTCTCTCACAATCTCTCACCTTTTCTCTCACACCAGCTAGGGGTTCTAGCAAATTCGAATGGGTGAGAGAAGTGAGGGTTTAAGCCCCTTTTATAACCTAAAACTTGTCTAAAATAGGCTTGGGAACAATGTTCACTTGATGCCTAACCAAATCGGGGCTGTTTCGGTCCAAAAAGACATTTCTAGAGGTCCCCTGGCCGAACGCAATCGGACTTAAGTTCATGTACGTCGAATGTCGCTCACATCCCATTTTCAGACCAGTAGTGTTCGTAGATCGCACGTGGCGGTCCAGTTTTAGTTCAGCAGTCACCGCACGTAGATCATGCCTACAAGTCTCATGATATGAAATAGAAATTTTTCCTGTTCCGAGGGTGTAATTTGACTGAATTCTGACAGTCAGAACGCTTAATAATAACGCGTCAAGTCGTGTGCCAGATTTGAATTTCAAATTCCAAATCTAACCCTATTCTCACTCTCTTCACTCCAGGCTCAATGAAATAGCCTCTGAATGTCGGTTGGACTTGATTTTCGAAATGATTGTCAAGTCCAGCTAGACAGTTATAACGGTCTAAGATGGTAGGTATCGGACTTTCGACGTGCGGTCTGGATCCAATACAAAGTTTCAAAGAGGTCCTGAGAACAAACCGGCTTAGAGTTTGATCCGAGGTTTTAGAGTATTATAGCGTCATTGGTTGTACTCGCTTTGGGTCTTGTAGAACGTATTTAAAGTGATCAGGGACTATTTCCCATCTACTCTAGCGTTGCGCTAGCTAACTTACACATATTTTCCAAAGGAATTAATCCTACGCAATTTCTGGTCGAGTTGGTACTCGAGTCCAAGTACGGATTTTTCCAGGGCGTTACAACCATGATGAAGTGTATCATCCAGCACCGTTCAACTTGCTGGACGGTGGCTAGACGCTGGACAACCATTGTATATATTATATATACTTATATATGTATATGATATAAATATATCTTATAATATTATGTTACATTATAATATTATAATATGATATAATATTATATTAAGAATATTTTATATATATATATATATATATATATATATATATATATATATATATATATATATATATATATTGTATTATGTAAGTGTTATGGTTCCAAAACCTTTTTGAATCTGTCTTGTATAGCGCATCTACATATTCAAGACAATGCATCTCTCAAGAACAAAGATCTTTACTTCAAGAAATGCAAGTTTACATGGTCATGTTCAAATGCAAGATCAAGTGTGAATTCAAGGTCAAACTTCAAGTCAAGACAAAGTGCTTTACTTTGAACCTCAAGCTTAAGTTTCAAGATGTTTTAAGTTCAAGCTTCTTAAGGTTACAAATTCAAGTTTCAATATACTTCAAGTTGAAGCCTTAAATGGTCTCAAGTTCAAGCTTCATCATGTGTAAAGATCTCAAGCTTTGTGAACTTCAAAGAACATATTTCAACTAAAGGAAAAGAAGTTTCAAAATTCATACATCATATATAAGCTATGAAGGACCTTAAATTGATCATAGGGTAAGTCATTTTGAATACATAATTTAAATTAGATCATTTTATAAGTGGATAGACTGTTTCTCGATTAGTCTTAGACTATGTTTGACTAGTCCTAGCACTGGCTCGACCAGTCCTAAGTCTGTTATTGATTTTTAGGAATTGTTGTTAAATCCTCGACTAGTCCTAAAGACTGCTCGATTAGTCGTATGAACAGTGCTCAACTCTTGCTCAACCAGTCCTGAAGCCTCGACTGAAAGTCCAACAACTTAATTGGGTTCCACACGACCAGTCGTAGACGCCACTCGACTGGTCGAGTAGGTCCTACGACCAGTCGTGGAACGACTTTCTCTTATCGCGCCCAAATTTCAAAAATTGGTTGAGTCCAGGACCAGTCGTGCAGACCTCATGACCAGTCGAGAGTGTGATTTCTTCACTTATAAATAAAGCATGATTTTCAGATTTTCACATTCAATTCAAGCTAAATCAATACGTCACTCTGAGAGATAAGTTAGTCATCTTTTTAAGCTATATTATGCTCGTTTAATATTCTCTTAATTTATCTTTGTTATATTTGATTTTGTATTCTTTATTCCAATCATATTTGAAGAAGGGATTGACACTTACCCTTTTCTTAGAATCAAAATCAAATAGAGCTAGCCCAACTTGATTTAATTTAAAATCAATTTAAAACTTATAACCATTTCATAAGGGAGTGTGGACATTGAACTTCTACGTTGAAATTCTACTCCAATTTTATTCTTCCGAGCTGCATCTAAAAGAGAATATCTAGGTATTTTACATTATTGTAAATTTCTTGTAAGTGTTATAGTTTCTGCTCTTTTAATTGTCAAATTTTGTAGTGCCAAAACCACAATCTGTCTTGTGTAGCACATTGATATATATATGTTCAAGGCAATGCATCACATGTTCAAGTCAAGTCAAGTGCTTCAAGTCAAGAACAAAGAGCTACTTTAAATTCAAGATCAAGTACATTGTTTACTTATTTAAGCTTCAACTGTCAATGTTGTAAAGAGACATCGAAAGACATGTGAATGGTTCAAGACTCAAGGTGAAGTTCAATATATGCACTACAACTTTAAGATTTAAAAGATCTTAAGTATAAGCTTCATCATGTGTCAAGATTACAAGCTTTATGGACTTCAAAGAAAGACTATCAACTAAAAGAAAAAGAAGTTCAATGTTCATACTTCACTAACAAGTTTTGAGACCTTAGATTGACCTTAGGGTAGGTCATTTTGAATACATAATTCAATTGCTCATTTTATAAGTGTTTAGTCTATTCTTTGACTAATCCCAGACTCTGTTCGACTAGTCCTAGCACTGGCTCGACCAGTCTAAGAAATTCCAAGACCAGTCATAAGTATGTTGTAAAATTTTAAAATTTTATGTTAAGCCATGACCAGTCCTGGAGACTGCTCGACCGGTTGTGTGAAAAATGCACGACTCGTTCACGACCAGTCCTGCTACTACGACTCGAACTCCAGCGACTAAATTTGGCTCCTCATGACCAGTCGTGGAGGTCACATGACTGGTCGTGTAGTGCCTTCGACCAGTCATGGAACGGTTTTATCCGATTATGCTCAAAATTTTAAAAATCAGCTCCACCTACAACTAGTTGTAGTGTCCACAAGACCAGTCAAAGGTGTGATCTGCTCACCTATAAATAGACGACGAATTTCAGAGTTTGGTAATCCAATTCAAGTAAAATCAAGGCATCAATCTGAGAGATATGTTAGTAGTTTATTTAAACTATATTGTGCTCATTTAATATTCTCTTTTCGTAGTTTTCTTTGCATTTAATTTTAAATTTTCTAATTCCAGTTATATTTGAAAGAGGAACAGAGGTATTCCCATTTCTTGGAATCAAAATCAAATCAAGCTAGCCCAAGGTACTTTAACTCTAAAATCAATTTAGAACCTAGAACCATTTCATATGTGAGTATTGGACATTGAACTTCATCATTGAACTTCTACTCCGACTTGGTTCTTCTGGGCTGCAACAAAAGAAGAAATCTAGGTATTTTACATTGTTGTAATTTCCATTGTGTTAGTTTCTTTTGAGATTAAGCCAGAAAAATCTCATTCGTTTAATTATCTGAGGAGAGCCAGAAAACTCAGAGTTTGGGATTTTTGAATTGTGTAAGCCCACTTAAAAGACACAATTGTGAGGGTTTTAGGTGAACCTGAGAAAAACCAATTTTCATAGTGAACGCTAATATCCACTGTGTGAGGATATTAGGAGTGGAGTAGTTGTGTGGCTATTGTTTAGAAGTTGGTGTATACACAGGCGAACCACTATAATTCTTTGTGCTTAGATGTGTACTTTATTTTTTATATATTTTATCATTCAAGTTTGTGAGATGTACTTGTGGATGTGAATGTTGTAATCTTTTACAATTCAAGCATTGTGGTGAATGTTGTAATAACTTAGATTTCCTTTCAGTGTTATTCCTTTATTTATTTATTCCTCTGTATCAAGTTTGAGTTTTTGATACATAAACCTTTCTAGAAAACAAGTTGTCCTACCAAAAACCTTGGTTTTTGGTGTAAGGTTGTCCTTAGAATAACATTTTTATCAACCTCTTAATACTCATACATTTGAGCTTATTTTTTTATATTTAGCATTGTGAGATTATCTTTGTTATTTGCATTTAATTTATTTAAATTTTGTTGTTATCATTTTAATTTGACATAGTCCTATTCACCCCCCCCCCCCCCTCCTCTCTCTTCTAAGACATATTGCTTGGCCTGTTCAAGTGGTATCAGAGCCTAATAGCTCATTTTCTTATTCTATTTGGATCTATTTCCTGAGCTAATCAATCTAGGCTATTTATAAGATGTCAAATTTTGATAGCCTTTCAGTCATTAGGCCTTCACCATTTGATGGCACCAATTATGCCTATTGAAAAGCCAGAATGAGGATTTCTTAAATTCAATGGATGAGAGTGTGTGGTTAGCCACAGTGACTGAATGGACCCCTCCTACCACTGAAGTGACTGTTATCGATGGATCAAAATCTATGAGAGTAACACCTTATTTCTCTTGGACCACACTTCAGAAAAGTGAGAGTAATGCAAATACAAAAGCACTAAATGTAATCACTTGTGTATATCACCGGATGAATTCAAAAGAATCATATCCTGTGATTTTATAAAGCAAGCCTGAGATATCGTATAAATGACACATGAGGGAACATCAATTGTTAAGAAATCTAAAATTCAAATCCTCACAACCAAATTTGAGGAAATACATATGAAAGAAAATGAAAATATTCATGGACTCCTATACAAGATTAAATGACATTGTGAACTCTATGTGGGGTCTTGGTGATAAAATCCTAAAAATTAAAATTTGTGCAAAAATACTACGCTCACTTGCTAAACGATTCAATTCTAAGGTAACTGCGATCCAGAAACTTCATGATACGGATAATATGAGGGTAGAAGAATTAGTTGGTTCTCTACAAACATATGAGTTAACTTTTAAATCTCCTAAAGGTAAATCTATCACCCTTAAATCTTCTAAAAGTATTTCTCAAGAAAATAGTAGTAATTCTGATTTGGAAAACTCTGAAGATGATATGACCCTTTTAGCCAAAAAGTTTTATAAAATTTTTAAAAGTAAAAAGAGGGTTGATTTTTAAATATTTAATGATAAGAAGAAATCTAAACCTAAAACTCAAAAATCTTTAAAAGATAGTCAGTGTTACAACTACCATAAATATGGGCATTTAGCAAACAAGTGTCCTAAAAAGGATAAACCTAAAAAGAAAGGAATGGGATGAATCCTCTAACTCTAAAGCCTCTTCTAAATTAGAAGATTCTGAAACTAAGTCAGGCAGTGAAGTTAAAGCCCTTATGACTCTAGCCAAATTCACTTTTTCAGACAATGATGATTTAACTAGTGAAGAAAATCTGAATAGTGATCATGAAAATGAAGATAATCTTCAAGATGCTTATAATGCCCTTTACAAGGAGAGTTGTAAAATTGCTGTTAAACTTAAACTTTAGAAAGAAAACTTTTTAAAGCTTAAAGAAAATTTTGATTCTCTTGTTTTAGAAAAATCCCACATTTCAGATTGTTTTGAAAAATCTAAAGGTGAGTTAGATTAAAAAACCTCCCTTATTGAGAATCTTAAATCTAAAAATGAAAAACTTAAACTTGAAGTCTCTTCACTTTTGAGTCTAAAGGATACATGGAGGTATGCCCAAGGTGAACTGAAGTTAGAAAAAAAATTATTTGGATCAAGAGAATGTGGTGACCGATCCGGTTTGCGCTACGATAAAAATGTTCCTCCTAAACAAAAGAATACTCCTCCTAAGTTTGTGAAAGGAGTCTTCAAACTCAAAAGGAAATAGTTCAAATCAAAATTTTTCTAAAAAGACAAACGTTCTAATCTTTTAAACCTAAAGACAACTATATCAACTATAAAAATCAGAACCGAAACCCTTTAGTTGAGAAAATAGTTAATTTACTTAAGGAGCTCTTAAAATCTAACTCAGTAAGTCATTCTTACAACAACTACAAATACAAGAAGACTAACTATACTCCTAAACCCAAAACAGTTATGAAATGGGTTCCTAAGGTTACTTGCTTGGTTGTCCACACCACTTTCAAAGCTTCAATCCATTTAAAGTAGTACCTAGACAATGGATGTTCTAGGCACATGACTGGTGACAAAGGTCTGTTCACCACTCTTAAAGATATGACTGATAGATCAGTCACATTTGGTGATGGTAGCAATTGCAAGATTATTGGCCAAGGTACAGTTCAACTTTCTAACCTCCCTTTATTTGAGAATGTCCTATATGTAGAAGGTCTAAAACATAACTTGTTAAGCATTTCTCAAATATGTGATTACAATCATAGTGTAAGATTTACTAACCATGGTTGTGAAATTTTAAACAAAAAGGGTTTTGTAATATTAACTGGTCATAGAACTTCTGAAAACTGCTATATTGTTAGTGATTCTAGCTCATCCAATCAATCGTGTTACATGGTCCATACCGATGAGACTGAGTTATGGCATAAATTCCTTGGACATGTACATTAATACAATTTGTATAAATTGAACAAAAGATAACTGATAAGAGGTCTACCTAAATTATAAAAAGTAGACAAAATATGTGGTGAATGCCAGATTGGCAAGCAAACTTGGAATGTTCATAAAAAGGTGGATTCCAATGCTACATCCAAACCACTCAAACTTCTCCACATGGATCTTATAGGACTAACCAGGATGGAGAGTGGAGGTGGTAAAAAATACATGCTGGTAATTGCGGATGATTATACCAGATTTACTTAGGTAGCCTTCTTAAGGGATAAATCAGAAACCCTTGATGAAGTAAAAAGAGTTCTCAAATAGATCCAAACTTAAAAAGGTTCTCAAGTCTATAAGATCCGTAGTGATCATGGATCAGAATTTAAGAATAACAGTTTTGAGAAAGCCTGTTGCAATCAGGGAATATCAAATGAATTCTTTGTGCCCAAAACACCACAATAAAATGGAATTATTGAAAGAAAAAATAGAGTGCTTTAAGAAATAACAAATGTAATGTTAAATAGTATGAAGCTCTCTAGAAATCTTTGGGTTGAAGCTACAAATACTGCATGTTATATAATCAACCAGGTTTATATAAGTAAAACTTATAATAAAACGGCTTATGAAATGTGGTTCGATAAGAAGCCTACTGTCAAATATTTTCAAGTTTTTGGCAGCAAGCGTTATATTTTACGTGACCGTGAAAATCTGGGTAAGTTTGAAACTAAAAGTGATGAAGGAATCTTTTTAGGTATTCTTTAAACAGTCGAGCATATCGAGTACTGAATAAGAGGACTGGTGTAATTTAAGAGTCTATCAATGTACTCATTGACAATCATTTGAATACACCTACCTCAAGTTTAGATAATGATGAAGTTCTTTTAATTGATAAACCAGATACTTCATCAAGTCAAAATAACTTTAAACTGAGGACTATCATAGATCATCCAACCACTCACATTCTTAGAAACCCTCTCACTGGTGTACGCACTTGTAGACAACTAGAAGATATATGTAATTATGTGTGCTTTACATCTAAGATAGAACCGACAAACGTAAAAGAAACTCTTACTGATGAAAACTGGATAGTTGTCATGAAAGAAGACTTAATCAATTTGTGAGAAATGATGTTTGGTATCTTGTTCCTAGACCTAAAGATAAACATATTATCAGAACTAAGTGAATTTTTAAAAATAAGTCTGATGAACTTAGTAATATAATTCGAAACAAGACTAGATTGGTTGTATAAGGGTACACTCAAATTGAAGGTATCAATTATGATGAAACCTTTGCCCCGGTAGCTTGTCTTGAATTAATCAGACTATTTATATCCATTGCTTATTTTAGAAAATTCAAAATTTATCAAATGGATGTAAAGAGTACTTTCTTAAATGGCGATTTACATGAAGAAGTGTATGTCGAATAACCAATGGGTTTTGAAGACGCTAAAAATACTGATCATGTCTATTGCTTAAAAAAGGCTCTCTATGGTTTGAAACAAGCTCCCAGGGCATGGTATGAAAAATTGACTAAGTATTTACTAAGTCATAATTTTCTAATGGGAAGTGTTGATAAGACTCTTTTTGTTAAGAAACAAAATGATCATATCTTAATAATTCAGCTCTATGTTGATGATATTATTTATGGATCTACTTCTACTAACATGATTGTTGAATTTGTAGATCTTATGAAATCTAAATTCAAAATGAGCATGGTTGAAGAATTGAATTATTTCCTAGGGTTGCAAGTGAAACAACAACCTGATGGTATCTTTATTTCTCAAACTAAATACGCTCTGAACTTAATTAAAAAGTTCAGATTTGAGAATGGAAAAAAATTTGATACTCCTATAAGTACATCATTAAAACTCTCAAAAGACTCTACAATTAAATGTGTGGATCCTAAATTATATCATAGTATGATTGACAGTTTACTTTATTTAACTGTAAGTAGACCTGATATTGCCATTAGTGTTAGAATTTGTGCAAGATATCAATCAGACCCTAAAGAGTCACATTTAACGATTGTTAAATAGATTATGAGATATGTCACAAGAACATTAAATTTGGGTCTCTGGTATCCACATGACATTAGTGTTCAATTGGCCAGTTACTCAGATGTTGATTGGGCTGGTAATATTGATGATAGGAAATCAACCAATGGTGGTTGTTTTTATATTAGAAACTGTTTAATTTCTTGGTTTAGCAAGAAAAAAAGTTCCATGTCGCTCTCAACAGTTGAGGTTGAATACATCGCAGCTGAAAATGCATGTACTCAACTCATATAGATGAAAAGAATGTTAAGCGACTACAGAATTGCACAGGATTCAATGATTTTATATTGTGATAATTCCAGTGCAATAAACATATCTAAAAATCTAATTCAGCATTCATGAAGTAAGCACTTTGACATTAGATATCACTACATTCGTGAATTAGTGGAAGAAAAGACAATCTCTTTGGATTATATTCCAACCAATACTCAACTTGCTGACATTTTTACTAAACCGCTTCACAAAAGTATGTTTAATAAATTGAAATTAGATCATAACAAGTGTAATTTAAATTTATTATTCATGCTTTTTTGTATTATAGTTTATATATTTATTAAATTATAATTTTAAATTTTAGAATTATGTGAAGAATGCACGGTTTTAGATGTGCATGACCAGTCGAGGATGTACTCAACTAGTCATGGCACGACTAGCTAAGGACATCCCATAACTAATCGTTTAACACAATGAATCTTTTTATTTGGAAAAAAACTCTTGCTTCCTCATTTCTTCTTTTTTCTCCAACAAACCATAGCATGACTAGTCGTACCCAATTTCTTGATTCATCAAGGTTAGTGTATTATTTCAGTTTTTCTTATAGATTCAAGCTCTATTTACTTCATTTTCTTCCTTGGAGTGCTTGATTTCAAGTTTTCTTGAAGTTTTTGGGGTTTTCTTCTCCAAAATCTGTTTTTGAGAAAATCGATTCCACATCTTTTGCTTCTTTGATTTTCTAGTTGCAAATGGATGCTAGAGGTCGAAAGAAAAATACTCGTGGTCCATCAACATCCAGATCATCACCTATCAAAAGGCGCCACCTTCAGTCTCCCAAAGATGATCCTCCCTATGTGCGGGATTTGAGGTTGCGCAATGTGATAATTGAGTGACTTGTGCATGTTGAACATCTTGATCCTTTTGATCTCCTTCCTATTCTTCAATCTGTAGGATGGGCTAACATTCTACGTTGGGGTGGGCCAGCATACCGGTCTATTACATAGACTATGTTCTCATGCATTTCTAATTTCTCTACAGAAAATTTAACTTTTAAAATTGCTACTAGAGAAGGCCCATTTGAAGTTGATCGTCATCTGATATCTGGCCTTATGGATACCTATCAATGATGAAGGTATTCCTATTAGTTGTCTATTTAAGAAACCATCTGAATCATAAAAGCGCATGCTTACTAGAGCGTTATACAACATAGATGCGCAATGGAGTCAGAATGGGAATGCGCTCACTTCAAGGTACTCGTTACCCAAATACATGGTGCTTCATAGGATATTTATTTCCAATATTTATCATAGGTCTGGTAACAAAACTGAACTCACTTCTTTTATGGTTCGGATTTAGCATTCCATCATATCTGGAGTCAATATCTGTCATCCTTCTTTAATTTGTCATTCCATCATTCAATTCCGTCTCCATCAAGGTCACAGTGATATTCCATTTGCATATCTTATGACTGTGTTGGCTACTCACATGCTAGTTTCTATGCCTGTTGGAGATGCACCCATTCAACACCTCATTTTTAACAACAAAAATATAAAAAAGATGAAGTTGCAATTGGTTGAGGGCCAAGTGAATGACGGTGGTGGTGGAGCTGAAGCAGTGAATGAAGAAGAAGGCGGTTTACCTGATGATATTAACATGGATGATATTTTTAATGAACTTGATTCAGATTCTGAGGCTGACCTTGACTATCAGCCATCTAACTTTGATGTGCGTTTACATGCACTTGAGGAGAAGGTAGAGAACATGAATGTTGCCCATGATTAACAGTTTAAATATATGCGCACTAGTATCTCAGGTGCATTAACAAGGGCCTTCATCAAATTGATCCTACCATACCTGCTCCTGCTTCAGGATCTAATTAATTATTTTCTCATTTGGCCTGTAATAACTTTTGTGATACTTTCTCTTTTCTTTCAGTTTTTCAGACTGACTTTCGATGAATTTGGTTTATGCTGGTTAATGATATGTGATCTTTGCATTTGCTTATATCTTTCATATCTTAACTATGTTTGCTCCATTATTCCTCTTGTAGTTATTTTTCTCTTCCATATCTTCTTCCTTTGTCATATTTTGACAAAAGGGGGGAGAATATTTTGTTATGCTTCTTCTTGCTTACCTGCTTATGGATATGAAGTGTGGGTAGTAGCATTTTTTTTGTGCTACTCAGGGGGAGTAAGGAAGTGTCTTGGATATTTCATGATGATTTGTTGTGCATTATAGTGCATTATACTTTCTTGTGTATATATGGTGCATGATTCTTTATTGAACATGTAATGCTTCTCTTATTTTTAATACAATGTGTTTTGTCATGAATTTGACAAAGGGGGAGATTGTAAGTGTTATGGTTTCTGCTCCTTTGATTATCAAATTTTGTAGTGCCAAAACCACAATCTTTGTTTTATGTAGCACATTGATATATATATATATATATATATATATATATATATATATATATATATATATATATATATATATATATATATATGTTCAAGGCAATGCATCACATGTTCAAGTCAAGTCAAGTGCTTCAAGTTAAGAACAAAGACCTACTTTAAATATAATATCAAGTACATTGTTTACTTCTTTAAGCTTCAACTGTCAATGTTGTAAAGCGACATCGAAAGACATGTGAATGGTTCAAGACTCAAGGTGAAGTTTAATATATGTACTACAACTTTAAGATTCAAAAGATCTCAAGTACAAGCTTCATCATGTGTCAAGATTATAAGCTTCATGGACTTCAAAGAAAAACTATTAACTAAAAGAAAAAGAAGTTCAATGTTCATACTTCACTAACAAGGTTTGGATGACCTTAGATTGACCTTAGGGTAGGTCATTTTGAATAAATAATTTAATTGCTCATTTTATAAGTGTTTAGTCTATTCTTCGACTAGTCCTGGACTCTGCCCGACTAGTCCTAGCACTAGCTTGAGTAGTACAAGAAATTCCAAGACCAGTCCTATGTTTGTTGCAAATTTTTAGAATTTTTTGTTGAGCCACGACAAGTCCTGAAGACTACTCGACCAGTCGTGTGAATAGTGCACGACTTGTTCACGACCAGTCCTGCAGCTACGACTCTAACTCTTGCACTAAATCTGGTTCCTCATAACCAGTCGTAGATAGGTCATGACCAGTCATGGAGGTCACACGATCGGTCGTGTAGTGCTTACGACCAGTCGTGGAGTGGTTTTATCCGATCGCGCTGAAAATTTTAAAAATCAGTTCGATGTACAACCAGTTGTAGTGTCCACAGGACCAGTCGAAGGTGCGATTTGCTTACCTATAAATAGACGACGAATTTTCCAATTCAAGTAAAATCAAGGCATCACTCTGAGAGATAAGTTAGTAATTTATTTAAGCTATATTGTGCTCATTTAATACTCTTTTTATAGCTTTCTTTATATTTGATTTTGAATTTCCTTATTCCAATTATATTTGAAAGAGGAATAGAAGTATCCCCATTCTTGGAATCAGAATCAAATCAAGCTAGCCCAAGGTACTTTAACTCTAAAATCAATTTAGAACCTAGTACCATTTTATATGTGAGTATTGGACATTGAACTTCATCGTTGAACTTCTACTCCAACTTGGTTCTTCTGGGCTAAAACAAAAGGAGAAATCCAGGTATTTTACATTGTTGTAATTTCCATTGTGTTGGTTTCTTTTGAGATTAAGCCAGAAAAATCTCATTCGTTTGGTTATTAGAGGAGAGCCAGAAAACTCAGAGTGTGGGATTTTTGAATTGTGTAATCCCGCTTGAAAGACACAATTGTGAGGGTTTTAGGTGAACCTAAGAAAAACTTATTTTCATAGTGAACGCTAATATCCACTATGTGAGGATATTAGGAGTGGAGTAGCTATGTAGCTATTGTTTAGCAGTTGGTGTACACATAGGCGAACCACTATAATTCTTTGTGCTTAGATGTGTGGTTTATTTTCTATATCTTTTATCATTCAAGTTTGTGGGATGTACTTGTGGATGTGAATGTTGTAATCTTTTACATTTCACGCATTATGGTGAATGTTGTAATAACTTAGATTTCTTTTCAGTGCTATTTATTTATTTATTTATTCCTCTGTATCAAGTTTGAGTTTTTGATACAAAGGCCTTTCTAGAAATTAGGTTGTCCTACCAAAAACCTTGGTATTTAGTGTAAGGTTGTCCTTAGAATAACATTTGTATCAACCTCTTAATAATCATACATTTGAGGTTGTTT
Organism: Magnolia kwangsiensis; assembly: GCA_037074715.1. Lineage (NCBI taxonomy): Eukaryota > Viridiplantae > Streptophyta > Magnoliopsida > Magnoliales > Magnoliaceae > Magnolia > Magnolia kwangsiensis. Next base: position 97,786,030 of record CM073572.1, on the reverse strand, counting down.
TTATATTCAGTATTGTGAGATTATCTTTGTTATTTGCATTTAATTTATTTAAATTCTGCTGTTATCATTTTAATTTGCCATAATCCTATTCATCCCCCCCCTCTAAGAAATATAGCTTGGCCTTTTCATTTTTATGTTTTGGTTTCATTGAGATTATGCCAAAAAAGTCTCTCTGTTTTGGTTTGTCTGAGGTGATCCAGAAAACTCAGAGTGTGGGGTTTTTGAATTTTCTAAACCCACTTAAAAGACTCAATTGTGAGGGTTTTAGGTGAACCTTGAAAAACCTATTTTCATAGTGAATATTAATATCCACTATGTGAGGATATTAGGGTGGAGTAGTTGTGTGGCTGTTTTTCTAAACAGTTGGTGTACACACAAGCGAACCACTATAATTTCTAGTCTTGTATTTTGATTGTTTATTTCTTTTTGTGGATGGTTGTAATTTCCCTTTTTACTTGTGGAGAATATTATAATTTCTTTTATGCAAGTGTGGGAATATTGTAATAGCTTAGATTTCATTCCTTGCTATTTATTTCTTTATTCCTTTGTATCAGTTTGAGTTTTTGATACACAAACCTTTCTAGGAATCAGGTGGTCCTACCATAAACCTTTGGTTTTTGGTGTAAGGTTATCCTTAGAACAACATTTGTATCAATCTTTCAATACTCGTACATTTGAGGTTATATTTAATTTCTACATTGTGAGATTGGTTATTTGTTATCTTTATTTAAATTGATTAAATTTCATTGTTAAGCTTTAAATTTGGCATAATTCTACTTTAGGACATATAACTTGGCCTTTTCAATACCCACCAGGCATATTGTAACACCCCGGATTTTTGCCAACCTGAAGTTAGACATCCTTAGGCAATGGGTCAACCATAACACTCTCAAAGCTCAATCCCAAAGCTAAAGAAATCACTTTTCAACCCAATTCCTTCAGAGTCTCTCCTTTCACCATCCCATTCTTCAACTTTTTCTAAGTCCTTTCGCACTAGACATAAATCCTAGTGTGTAAATGATGGAGAATCATGCTTAAGCAAGAATTTACTACAAATAGTAAATATATGTATAAATTGGACTTTCGATCATTCCACTCATGGAATCTCATGGAATAAATGGGTTAGTTGGATGGATTAGCCTCTCCTACCCCAAAAACATATGCTACATGATGCATAAACTAATTTCAGTTTGTAAAATGATCCGAAATAGTATGAAATGCAGTTGTGGGCCCACCCACGCTAATCCACAATGATCTAAGGTGGGCCCCACATATATTTGGGACCTAGGGGACAGGGGGACCACGCTTGGATGGCCAGCCATCGTCGAAATTGAGTTTGGCCGGTGAGGGCCTCGCCATACAGTGGGCCCCACTTGGGCCGAGCTTCGGGCTGATGGAGTTTGGGGGTTAGGGTGACCCCCTGAGGTGTGGGTCGTCCCTTAAAACCTCCCCGATCAGGTATTCCTTCACAAAGTGAGCCCCTAAGCTCTCCCTTCTCTCCCAAACGTCCGATTTTTTGTAAAAACCACCCTTCCAAACTATTCTTTCTTCCGCTTCCAAGCACCCTCACTCCACCCTTCAAATCTCATCTCAAACAAAAATCAATAAAGGATACTTCCTTTAGAAATCTAACGAGAATCAACTAGCGCTGCACTAGATGACCTATGAAATTCTCACCAATCACTTTCAATACGATCTGCTAGAGTCAAAACGTATAAGATAGGTGACATTACAATACCATAAAACCTAGGATCAAACTCTATTCCCGATTGCTCTCGGGAGCACCTTGAAACTTTGTATCGGATCTGGACCGCACATCAGAAGTTCGATTACCCCGAACTTAGACAATCCTGACTGCCTAGTTAGACTTGAAAATTACCTCAAAAATCAAGTCCAGATGATGTCCCACGACGATTTCCTTGAGTCCAGAGTGAAGAGTGTGAGAAATGTCAGAAATTAATATAATTTATGAAATTTGGCACGTGTCGCTTGTGTGACATTTTCTAAGCGTTCTGACCGTTAGAATTCGATCAAAATTTACCCTCGGATCAGGATAGGTGGCCCTTACATGTCAACACACTTGTGGCCCTGATCGAGTACTGGTAGCCGTCAAACTGAAACTGGTCCGCCACGGTAGATCTGGAAATTCGACCGGACTGAAAACTTTACCTAACCTAGATCCAATGTCAGAGAGCTTAAGGCCGACCACACTTAGTAACAGGACCTCTAGAAGTGCTCCGTTGGATCAAAATAAGCCCACTTTGGTTATAAAATAAGTATACCTTGGCTCCAAGTCTATTTTCGTCACTTTTGGACTTATAAAAGGGCTTAAACCCTTGCTCTTTCATTCCATACGAATTTGGAGAGAGAAGAGAGAAAAGAGAGGGAAAGTGAGGGAGAAGTTGGGGCTTTCTCCTAGGATTCTTCCTTCCTGCTCTACGTGCCAAAGCCATCCACCTGCATCGTTATTCCGGTGATTCTAGTTTCATTCTAGGTAAGAAAACCCTAACCTTAACCTGTTTTAGGGATTTCATCGACACAATTAGCAACGTAGTTGATTTGTCTTGTGATATAGATCGTCATACAGGCATTGACGAAGCGTAGAGTTTCTATTCGATTCGATACACTTCTACGGCGAAAGGTGCGGATTTTAGACGCTTAGATTACCATTTTTCAAAGCTTTCAATGCCGTTTAATGGTAGATTGCTGATGAGGATGTTGTTTGACATGTACAACATGTTGTCCATTTTTCATTTCGAATACGTACAAAGAATATGAGATTTAGGGTATTTTAGGTATTTGTAGGAAATACTGTATACATACACATTTTGTCGATATGATTGCCATGAGTATTTGTCGTGTACCTATACTAGTTATGCATGTATGAACTGTTTGGCGAAGAGATTCTCCCTAATGCACATATTGGCCGACATTTGCTATGTAGACTAATGTGTGTAGACTAAGTGTTTGTTGAAATGCCTAAATCAATATGATTTATGCCTGCCATATGTATCGAATGTAAGAACATGATTGTTGTGCATTAGACATCTCCTTGATGTAAGGATTTGTCATATTATATGTTGAAATCAACATACGTCAAGTACGTTGGTGTTGTGTAGTCTAAGAGTTTGTATAAATGTATGTATTGCTAAGTATTGAGTAAATGGTGTTGTAGATTAGAGTTGAGATTGGATTCTCAACTAATTTGATGATGTACATGAATTCTTCCATGTTTGTTTTGAATTGATTACCTTATGTGTGAAATACTCATGTATGGTTAACTGCTTCTGATGTATGTTATAACATGCTGATAACATGCTTGGATTACTTGTTATTTCAATTTTGTTTATCTCATATGATTACTAGTTCACATCTTTGTGCTTGGGGCTATACTCTAGTCCATGCAGTCGGTAACAATTTAGAATTCGTGGTCAGATTCTATTCGCCATGAAGGATGTGTATGACGAACTCGAGTCGTACTGGACAGTGGTTAGGCCACACGAAGTGCTTGTGCACTTCATGTCGATCGATTCGACATGCGCTCGCGCTAGTCAGACTCATCAAGTAACCCGACTGACCATTGTATGTTCACCTTGTATTCGTCATAACTTCTTGAACCTAGGGTACTGAACTTATTAGTGATAACCCTGATAACCGTGGTACCTTGATCCACTAAGACTCATGAGCTGGGCATGGTGGTATGGGACACCGTGGTCGAGCTTTCGGCCTACGCTGGGGCCATAAACCTCCCCGTAGTGACCAGTAAGCACCTTAAACTCATGAGCCGATTATGGTGGTATGGGACACTATATTCGAGCTGTCGGCCTACATTGATAAGGTGATGGGGGAGCGGTGCAACGAGTGCGAGCAACAGCCCTGACAGCCCTTTGTAGTGACCTCGAGCGTACTTTGAGTCTACGTGAGGCGACGACCCTTCCGTAGCAATAAGAGTACAACTAGGCCTGTATTGATAAGGTGATGGAGGAGTGGAGCAACGAGTGCATGCAACAGTCCTGACAGCCCTTGCAGCAACGTAGAAATATATCATCATATGAGATTAGTAGGAGTGACGACCCTATACAGGATCCTTGTTGGGAATGATATAAGGGCAGTACCTTAGTTTCCCAATCCTGTTGTATGAAAAGGACTAATAACAACTCGGTAATCATTACTCATATCGCACTGCATGTGCCTGGAAGATGTGGAGCACTGAGGAATGCAAGCATGCCACGGACACAGATGGTGCCGCATGAGGGAGTATGTCAGTGAGGGCATCCATCATGTCATTTCATCCATGCATTAATCACAGTATTTAGGAATATTTGTTTTGTTTGCTTTATCATTATCGCATGATGGATTTGATAACATGTTAATCTTTGTTCTATGATTTCACTGAGTTAGCTACTCACTCCCACGTTACGGGATGGTGTTCCTAACACCCACCAGACCCTGTTGTAGTTGCAGATGATGGTGCTACTTGTGAAGCGGAGCTGGACTTGTATGATGCTGAGGAGGACTTCTCCTCCATGTTTTGATCGACGGGATTACAGGGAGGTTGATTAGATGCCATGACACTTGTCATTTTATATTTTTGGAGCACTCATGTATATTCTTTTCTTACTATTTTAGAGTATACATATATTTAGTTAACCTGGTAACATGTTCACACTCTGGAGACTTACAATCATTTATATATTTATATATCTATCACATTCTTTCGCTTGCTAATTTAACTGTCTCTGGAGTATGATATGCTGTTTTGGCTTAGTCTCAATCTTGTTAATGTCATTCTACAGACAACATGCATTTATCATTATTTATGTTGCATAAGTGATGTTCCGAAACTCAGGAGTTGGGTTTCTACCCGACCCCCGATTTTCGGGGCGTTACACATACCTGTACGTGTGGGACCCCCATGTGGGACCCACCCCTTTTGGGATTTCAAGGGCTGGCATGAGTTGATCAGCAGCCACGCCCAACCATCCATTTCAGCCCATCCAAACCGTCCATCCATTTACACATCCAAGCCATTCAGAGGGTGGGACCCGCTGCCTTCTCAACGTCAGCAAGTTTTGGGGTCCCACGTGTGGTGGTGCCCCATCTAAACCATCCATATCATGGTGGACCCCACTATAATGTGCACGTGGTTCCTCACCGTCCATTGCCTGGAACGTGGGCCACCTCTGTGTTTGTGCTTCATCCAGCGGTCCATCTATCTGGACGCTGGTTGTCCTTCAAAAAATAATAATAAAACAAAATAATATATAAAAAATAAAATATATAGTAATATAATATATTATATAACATATACTGTGGTGGCCCACATGGGACCCAACTCACCAGTAAATTGGCTGGGTACCGCACACCAGCAGGTGGTCTGGACCCCACCGTAATGTATGTTTTGTATCCCACCATCCAGTGCAGATCAAGATGCACGTCGGTTGGGGCTCAAGCTTGAGAAATACTAAAGCAAAATGAAGGCACTCGGAGGCGAGTCCCATTGCAGGCTTGGCGAAGGGCAAATCCATATGGATAGGACCGTGGGCAGGTACGATGGAACTTATGGTTGTTCCTATCGATGATTTTCAAGTCATATGAGGCATGAAATTCCTGCATACTATGTCAGTTGTCCCCATGCCTCATATGAGGGTAGTGTGCCTAATGAGTGAAGAGGCCCCCTGCATGATTCCCATGATAAAGGTTGACTAGGTATTCTCCTTAGCTTTAGGAATTGCGCTAGCCAATCATAGTCATTTCGTATAAAAAGTCCTTCGTGTGTGATCAGAATTTGTTCACGGGGTTCGACCTATCCTGATGTAAGCCCCCTTGAAAAGTCCTTACATGAAGTTTAATGATCTAATTATCTCATGCTACTCTTACCCCACTCAGAATGGTTACTGGACAAGGGCAAGGTCAGCTACACCTCCCGTAGAACGGATCATGTCGTCCTTCATAATATATATATATATATATATATATATATATATTCCATCCAAATCGCTAACCCATTTGGTGAGCATAGACCCCACCTGTTGTGTACGGTTCATCCAACCGCCCATCCATTTGGTAAGTCGGATCTAAGTCTTGAGACTAAAAATAAGACATATCTATATCAAGTAGACCACACTACGGGAAACAGTGGGATGAACGTCCACCATTGAAACCCCTTAGGTTACAAGATTTTGGAACAATATGACAACATTTTTTTTTCCTCCATATCCAGATCTTTGTGACCTTATGAATAGACTAGATGGGAAATAATACTATGGTGGGATCCACTGGAATTTAATAGTGGAAATCATCATCGCCACTATTAGGTGTGGTATGGTCCAGATGATCCTTTGGATATGATTCATTTTTTTCTGATTATGTTCTAAAATGATCTCTAGCATTAGATGAATGGTGTGTTGGTTTAGGCCCATTTAAATCGGCCCATCTGATTCGGCCCATTTGAATCGGCCTATTTGATCAACCCATTTGATTCGGTCCATTTGGAATCGACCCATTTGATTCGGCCCATTTGAATTGGCCCGTTTGACTCGACCCATTTAATTCGGCCCATTTAATGTATATGAGGCTCAATGAAACGTATGTGAGGCCTTTGTGTGGGTCGAATGTGATGAGGCCCATTGCAATGTGAGATTTCACCATGATGTATGTGATGATGTTTTTGGCGGTCATGCCTTGGGAGCAATGATGATTTAACATCTACATTGTAAGAGCAATGATGGTTAAATGTCAGCATTGTAACTCTCCCTAGGGCCCATTGTTAGACCCGTACTTGTAATGTGTAAGCCGTCTAGGCCTATCTTTGTTATGAACAGAATCCATCACCATAACATATTTAGTGTAGTTCCATGATTCATGCTCATAAGCATCATATGCATGCTTGATATGAGGAGTAACTAATCATAACATATGCTTTTGGGCAGATTGTTTATGAGCTCCCTAATAGGCGGAGTTACCCTACATGAGTGTGCGGTACGCGTAAGATTGCTGCATGAATGGATAGTGTGATTCATGCATTTCTCATTGTGTGACATGGTTACTATATGCCTTAGTGACATCAGGGCTGTAGCCCCCACAGGCGTATTATGGTTGGAAGGATTGGACACCAATAATCTTGTTCTACATGGGGTGTTATAGGTGTTCTTGAGTAAAAGTCCCTAAACCCTTATGGTACCAGGAGGTTACTCCAATGTCTAGAAGAGTGGATGCATGAGTGCGAGTGCCGAATACCAGGAGGCTGTGCTTTCCATTATGTCGTAGTTAGTTGGAAGGGGGAACGGACTTATCCACTCAAGAGGAGGAGGCAAAGCTAGGTTGAGTCTGACTAGCTTGAGGAATGAGTCCTCTATCGACGAGTCAGGCTCAATATTGGTAGATGGATAGTGAGGTCTCTTCCACTCACCTTGTTACGCTTGATAGGGCGATAATCTAGTTTTGTGTGTACTAGACCTCGATGATATTCCAGAGTTGATCTGTATTTTCATGTGGACTTAGATGAGGATTGTTGTGCTTGAATTGCATCTCACATCGTATGGCCTTGATATGGCCAACATCATTCATGCCTTGCATCGCATGGCCTTGGAACAGCCAATAGTATTCATGGATTCATCAGCATATTCCGCATTACTCTGATATTGTATAATTATAATACTATATTGTGCGCACACTTTCACCACCCTCTAAGCTTTACATAAGCTTGTGCATGACCGTTGTGTGCAGGTGACGTTGGATCGCAGCAGCGCTGAGGCTTAATCACTTGACAGATCATCTTAGAGCTTTTGTCTATCATCATTGTATTTCCCTTTATGCACAATGTACTTATAAGTTTTTGATCATAGTGAAAATGTGATGGAGTTTTTGGTTCTTGTTTGTGGGCTATATCTTTGGCTATGCTTATTACGAATCAAACTAATGTTGAAAATCCTCCTCATAGCATCCCAGGATCGGAACCTGGTGGATGGGCGCTAGGAGCCGAGAATGGGGTTCTACGGAGGCTGTCGGTGCTAGATTCGACAATTGAAAATTTTGTGAGCTTGGTTTCTGAGTTTAGGGCGTGACAAAGTGCACCACCGATTCTAGGTCAGAACCATGCATCTTCGTCGACACCACACATGCTTCATGCGGCCTTACCCCCTAATAGGTTGGTGCAAATAATGCTCTTGATGTAGCAACAACAATAGTTTTTGGTAGTATAGCAGGGGCCATCGCACAGAACATGAATGCAGCCCCATTGATGCCACCTATACAACCTACTGGGGCTATGAATTCAAGTGGCCTATTTGAGCGCTTTCAATGCCTCCTTCCTCCCACTTTTATAGGTACTCATAAACCCGAGGAGGCTGAGTACTAGTTGGATCAGATATCCAAGATGTTGAGGCCGTTGCACTGTACTGAAGCAGAGCAAGTCGAGCTGATTACGTATATGTTTGAGAATGAGGCTAGTCTTTGGTAGGATAACATCCTATGAACCGTTCCCATAGGATTTTCATGGACATGGGACGATTTTGAAACACATTTTCATGAGAAGTACTTCCCCCTCACCTACCGTAATGAAAAGGAGGGTGAATTTCTCCGCCTCCGACAGGGAGGAATGACCGTAGCCGAGTACGAGAACTGTTTCATGGAGCTGGCCAGATACTCTCCATTAATCCTAACAAATGAGCCGATAAGAATACGACGGTTTTCAGAGGGACTGCGGGCTGATATCCGCACCAAGATGTGTTGCACTAGTATTCCCAACTATGTTGAGCTAGTGAACATGTCCTTGCGAGCTGAGTAGGATGGGAAAGAGTGCCTCAGACACGTATGTCAATGGGCCCAAGGCCTCGGCCTAAACTACCGAACTGACCGTTTCTCTATAAGAGGCCGCATGCAAATTCACCTCCCAGACAATTGACTCCACCGGCCCTGCAGAGGCAATCTGATATTTGGTGTGTCTATTATAACAAGATGGGCCATACAAAACTCTTTTGTTTTACCAAGATGAGGGACAATGGCTTTATATCACCTCAGAAGATCAACAGCCACCCGCCACCAGTTATTTCAAGTCCACCCTTGCAATTTATGCCACCAGCACAGCCATTCAACTGACCTCTCACACATTGATATAGGCCACCTCAATGACCTATGTCAGCGTAACCTAATCGTCCTCAACAAGCTCGAGTACACGCCCTCGCAGCTGAAGCATCTGAATATGCGATTGTAGTACCGCTAGCTTTTGAAGTCACTGCCCACATCCAAGGTACACTTATATTTCTGTTGGTGGACACCGAGTCTAATATTTTCATGATTGCATACTCTATAATCAAGCGATTAGGGCTAAACACTACTCCTATGGTTAGGATGAGGGTCATCACAATAGCAGAAACTTTTACTGACTCCACTAAGCTCTGAAAGGATTGCCCGATAGACTAAGGGAGAAGGGTTGTGTGCATTGACCTGATTGTCACTATGATATATCATTACGACGTGATCCTCGGCATGGATTGGCTTACTAAAATGAAGGCAGAGATCGATTGTGAAACCAGATTAGTGACAGCACATGGGCTTGAAAACACGACCTTCAGTTTCTCAGTTCAGGTCAGTTGGTCCTACTGCATTAGTTGTTACGCTTCCTTATTGGAAAATATTAATGGTCCGACACTTGGGGACATGCTTGTAGTCCAAGATTTCACGATCATATTCAGAATGATATGTAGACTACCTCCTCAGCATGAGATCGATTTTACCATCGACCTTGTACTTGGCGCAATACCTATTTCTTTACCGACGTACCGTATGCCTCCGTGTGAAATGGAGGAAATGAGGAAGCAGATTGATGATTTGTTAGATTCGAGTTTTATATGACTGAGTGTATCTCCTTGGGGAGCACTTGTGTTGTTTGTAAAGAAAAAGGACAGATCACTGCAGTTGTGTATTGATTTTCACAAACTAAATCACAATACAGTTAAGAATAAGTATCATCTTCCTAGGATTGATGACTTGTTTAACCAGTTGAAGGGAGCATAGTATTTCTCTAAGATAGACTTGCAGTCTAGGTATCATCAGTTGCATGTCAGGAATGAAAACGTGTAGAAAACAACATTTAGGACCAGTTTTGGGCACTACGAATTCCTCATGATGTCATTTGGACTTACGAACGCACTAACCGTATTCATGGATCACATGAACAAGGTATTTCGACGTATCTGTACTGATTCGTCATCGTGTTTATAAATGACATTTTGATATACTCCAAGAGTTGAAAAGATCATGAAGAGCACTTATGAGCAGTCCTTGATACTCTTAGGCAGAATCAATTGTTTGCATACTACTGAAAATGGGACTTCTGGAAGGAAGAAGTCAAGTTCTTAGGACACGTGGTTCCAAGGAAGGAATAGCCATGGACCTTGCCAAGGTGGCTATGGTACAAGACTGAGAGCAACCCAACTTGGTTACAGAAGTGAGGAGTTTCCTCAGACTTGACAGCTATTGTTGTCGATTCATTGAGGACTTTTCCAAGATAGTTCGACTGTTGTCTCAACTCACTCAGAAAGATCTTAAGTTTTCTTGGAACGAGAAAGTAGAAACAACCTTTTAGGAATTCAAGGACAAGCTGACATCCACAACCATGCTTGTAATTCCAGAGTAAGGGTTAAATATACTATATACACCAAAGCATGTCGAGTCGGTTTGGGTTGTGTACTTATGCAGAAAGATAGGGTGATCACCTATACCTCACGATAGTTGAGGAAACATGAAGAAAACTACCCCACTCACAACCTGAAATTGGCGGCAGTCATTTTCGTATTAAAGCTTTAGCGACATTACCTATACGGAAAAGAGTTCGAGCTCTTTTACAACCACAAGAGCCTCAAGTACATCTTTATACAGAGGCACCTGAACATGAGGCAACGACGTTGGATGGAGACCTTGAAAGACTTCAAGTTTGAGGTCTCCTACCATCCTGGCAAGGCCAACCTTGTGGCCGATGCATTGAGCCGTAAGAAAATAAAAGAATTTACAGCCCCACTGATGATGGAGGAGTGGAATATGGTGGAGTTTATGCGAGATTTCGAACAGAAGCTGATAGTGGAGGAGCCATTTGAGGGCGTCACACACATCCATGTGCAACCACTTCTTGATAATCGATCATTGTAGCTTAGGAAGAAGATGAACTGTTGGTAAATATGAGAAAACGTGCAAGTGAAAGTGAAGAATCTGAATGGAGGGTTGGCTCGGATAGAGGTTTGCAATATCATGGCCGCTTATGCGTCCCGAACTGTCATGACCTAAGGAGAGAAGTTGTAGAAACTGTCCACAACTCAAAGTTGGTGATGCATCTAGGTAGTACAAAGATGTATCGAGACGTGAAGCGTTCGTACTGGTAGGACAACATGAATGCCTAGATAGCAAATTTTGTATCTCACTGTCTCACGTGCCAGTAAGTCAAGGCCGAGCATTTCTGACCCCCGATTTACTTTAGCCCATGCCCATAACAGAGTAGAAGTGGGATTTTATATCCATGGATTTCATTTTCGGGTTACCGAAGACGAGAAAGGAGCATGACTCCATTTGGGTGATTGTAGACCGATTGATGAAATCCGCCCATTTCCTCTCGATTAGAATTTCTAACTCGGCAAATGATCTAACCAAGTTGTATATCAAGGAGATAGTACGACTGTACAGAGTTTCTATGGAGATTGTATCGGACCGAGACACACGATTCATGTATATTTTATAGACTCGAATCCAAGAAGCAATGGGAGTGAAACTGAAGTTCAGTACCACGTTCCACCCACAGACTAATGGGTAGATGGAACGGGTAAATCAGATACTTAAGGACATGTTGCGAGCGTGCGTGCTCGATTTCAAGGATATTTGGGATGACTGCCTCCCATATGCCGAGTTTACATATAATAACAGCTTCCAAAGAAGCATTGGCATAGTTCCGAAGCCCTATATAGACGCCCATGTCAATCTCCACATTGTTGGGTAAAAGTTGGCGAGAAGAGTTTGGTTGGCCCAGATTTTGTATAGGAGACCTCAGAGAAGATTGATCTTATCAGGCGTTGGCTTCTTGTAGCCTAGAGTAGACAGAAGAGTTATGCCAATACAAGACGACGACAGCTGGAATTTGAAATTGGGGACCATGTATTCCTTAAGGCTTTTCCAATGAAGGGAGTACTTTGTTTTGGCAAGAAAGGAAAACTTGCATTGAGGTTCATTGGCTCATTCCATATTCTAGACTGAGTGGGTGCGGTGGCATACTGTCTCGCCTTGTCCACACTACTCGCAGGCGTGCACAACGTGTTTCATGTGTCGATGTTAAAGAAATATGTTCCTGACCCTACCCATATTATCAAATGGGAGCAAGTACAGCTAAGTGAAAATGCTACCTATGTGTTGTGACCAACACGTATTCTAGATAAGAAGGAACAAGTGTTATGCAGCAAAATGATCCCGCTCATGAAAGTGTTATGGACACACCACACTGAGGAAGAGGCTACTTGAAAAATGGAAACCGAAGTCCGTAAGAACTACTCAAAAATCCTCGAAGAGTATAAAAATATACTAATTTTAGAGATAATTTTTTTAAGGGGGGTAGATTGTAACGTCTCGAAAAAATCCGTATAAAGACCTGAGTACCGCCTCAGCCAGATATGCCTAAGGACCGTATCCTGTCGTAACTATGGTGAAATTTAGTTAAGTACTAAACTAAATAATCGGTGGATTTAACTCAAACCACCATTTCAACAAATGGCAAGACCCAAAACCATTAATACCATTGATTCAACATCCCTTAAAAACTTGGGAGAAATCCTAAGAGCCTGTTGCTCTCAAGAGTACATTGAAACCATGTATTGGACCTGTCGTGGAATTATAGGATTATATCCATCCTACTGGGCTTGACAACCATCGTAAAAATCGATTTCATATAGTATCCAGAAACACACAAATTGAGCCTAGAGTAAAGTGTGTGAGAAATACGAATATCTTTAGAAAATGTAATAAAACTTAAGTGAATTGGTTGTTCGCTCACACACGAAATTAAGGATTTCGGACCACCAGTTTCTAACCAAACTGCACCCATGTGAAAAGAAAATTCTCCACTCATATTTGTATACTTATGTAACACCCCGAATTTTAGCCAACCTGGGATTAGACGTCCTTAAGCAATGGGTCGACTAAAACACCTGAGAAATCGCTCAGAACCCAATTCCATAGCTAGAAATCGCGTAGGATTAATTCCTTTAGAAAATAAGTATAAGTTAGCTAGCACAACGCTAGAGTAGCTGGAAAATAGTCCCTGATCGCTTTAAATACGTTCTACAAGACCCAAATCGAGTAGAACCAATGAAGCTATAATACTTTAAAACCTCGGATCAAACTCTAAGCCGATTTATTCTTTGGACCACTTTGAAACTTTGTATTGGATCTAGACCGCGCATCGAAAGTCCGATACCTACTATCTTAGACCGTTAGGACCGCCTAGCTGGACTTGACAATTATTTCAAAAATCAAGTCCAACCGACATTCACAGGCTATTTCTTTGAGCCTGGACCAAAGAGGGTGAGAATAGGGCTAGATTTGGAATTTAAAATTCAAATCTGGCACACGATTTGACGCGTCAGTATTAAGCATTCTGACCGTCAGAATTCAGCCAAATTACACCCTCGGATCAGGAAAAATTTCTATTTCATATCATGAGACTTATAGACCTGATCTACATGCGGTGACCGCTGAACTGAAACTGAACCGCCACGTGCGATCTGCGAACCCTGCCGGACTGAAAACTTGATGTATGCTAGATCCAGTATGCATGAGCTTAAGTCCGACCACATTTGGCCAGGGGACCTCCAGAAATGTACTTTTTGACCGAAACAGCCTCGAATTGGATATACATCAAGTAAACTTTGTTCCCGAGCCAATTTCGGATATTTTTATGCTTATAAAAGGGGTTGAAACCCTCATTCCTCTCTCCCATCCGAATTTGAGAAAAACCCTAGATTGGGAGAGAGAAAAGGTGAGAGTTTGTGAGAGAGATTGGAGGAGAATTCCTTGCTGCTTGTGCTACCCGTTGCAAGTGCCTAAGCAACACACTCCGATCATCTGGCCGGTGATTTCTCCGCATTTTCAAGTAAGAAAATACCCTAGAAGTTGTTGATTTGAGGTTTACTAGGATTCATAGCATGTTAGCTGATAGAACTTGTGTATTAGGTTCTCTATTCGCCGTAGACGAAGCGTATACGCTCCGTTCGAATCACTTGACCTATAAAGGAAAAGGTGCAGATTTTAGATGCTTTGATTGACTGTTTTCAATGCTTTCAATGTCGTTTAATAGTAGATTATCGACGGCAAGGCCGTTTGACATGTACAACATGCTGTCCGTTTCCTGTTTCGTAAACTGACGAAGAATATGAGATTTAGGGCATTTTAGTCATTTGTACGAAGTACTGTTTTCATTCATATTTTTCTGATGTGATCGACATAGTTTATTGTCACATTAGAATGTTAGGAATACGTGCATAATTAGTTTGGTGAGGAGATTCGCCTAAATGTGCACTTCGGGTCGACATACTATATGTAGACTTAAGTGTGTAGTGTAAGTGCTTGTATAAATGCTTGTATTAGTATGTATTGAATTAAATGGTGTTATGAATTAGTTTGAGATTGATTTCTCAATTAATATGCTGATGTAAATGATTTCCTATATGTTAGCTATATGCATGATTTCATTATATGTATGAAATGCATATGCTTGATGTTTCACTTAAGTGGTATGTTATAACATGTGCTTGATGATTTCCTTATGATTTAGTTTGAGATTGAATTCTCAATTAATATGCTGATGGAGATGATTTCCTATATGTTGGCGATATGCATAATTTCATTATATGTGTGAAAGATATGTGCAAGATGATTTATTTAAGTTGTACGTTATAACATGTGTTAACATGCTCACATGTTTGTATTCCATTTCTAATACTCTTACCTGATTACTAATGTGGATTCATAATTGTTTGGTACTATACTTAGTCCAGTCGGTAACAGAGAAAATTCGTGGCTACCTAGTATTTTCCATGAAGGACGCGTCGATGAACGCGAGCCGTGTTCTGGAGTTAGCGGCAGTGGTTAGGCCACACGAAGTGTTTTACGCACTTCACGTCGTTGAACTTAAGATGTGATCGTGCTAGTCGAGCCCGTCAAGTAACCCGACTGGCCGTTGTATGTTCACCCTACATGAGTCATAACTGCTTGAACCTAGGGTACTGAACTTACCATTGTAAACTCTGTCAACCATGGTACCTTGATCCACGAAGACTCATAAGCCGGACATGGTGGTATGGGACACCATGGTCGAGCTGTCGGCCTACGTTGGGGCCACAAATCTCCCCGTAGTGACCAGTGAACACCTAGTCTCGTGAGCAGATTATGGTGGTATGAGACACTATATTCTTGCTGTTGGTCTACACTGATCAGGCGACAAGTCCTTTGTAGTGATCGCGAGCGTATTCTGAGTCTACGGGAGGCGACGACCCTTCCGTAGCAGTAGAGTACAGTAGGCCTGTATTGATAAGGTGATGGGGGAACGGAGCAACGAGTGCGTGCAACAGCCCTGGCATCCCTTGTAGCGACCTACAAAATATACCTCGTATGAGATTACTAGGAGTGACGACCCTAGACAGGATCTGTGTTGGGATTGATATAAGGGAAGTACCTTAGTTTTTCAATCCTGCTGTTTGAATGGACTAATAACAACTTGGCAATCATATCACCATTACATTGCATGTGCCTGGAAGATGTGGAGCACTGAACGGGATGCACGCATGCCGCGGGCGTTAGATGGTGCTGTATGAGGGAGAACGTCGGTGAGGGCATCCATCATGTCATGTCATATTGCATTAACAATAGTATTAGGATTGTTTGATTTACTACTTTACTATTATCGCATGATTGATTTGATAACATGTTAATCTCTGCTCTCTTATCCCACTGAGTTGATCACTCACTCCCACGTTACGGGATGGTGTTTCCGGACACCCACCAGTCCCTTTTTGTGATTGCAGATGATGGCGCTGCTTGAGAAGTGGAGCTAGACTTGGTGATGATGAGGAGGATTCCTCCTTTATGCATGTTCTGATTAACGGGATTACAGGGAGGTTGATTAGATACCTTGACACTTGTCATTCTATATTTTTAGAACACTCATGTATATCCTTTTGGTTTACTTTTGGAGTATACATGTATGTATATAACCTGGTAACATATTTACACTCTGGAGACATACAACAGTTTATATATGTTATACATACTATCACAGTCTTTCGCTTGTAAATTTAACTGTCTCTGGAGCGTGATATGTTGTTTTAGCTTAATCTCACTCATGTTTAATACATTATCACAGACAACATTCAATCATACATATCTATGTTGCATAAATAACATTTTGGAACTCGAGAGTTGGGTTTTTATTCGACCCCCGATTTTCAGGATGTTACAGATGGTATCAGAGCATGATTTGGATTAAACCGGGCCTGGGTTATGATCACGCGACATATGCTGTCACTTCCTTTGACTTAGGTGGGTGCGAGAAGGGTCTAAAAACACGTATAGGATCGCAGATTCGCCAATAGGCGAAGTCTATTCTATCGATCGCGCGATCGAATTCGTAACGCATCTTGGGTCGCATGAAGTGACCTGAGTAGTTCATAGGTTGTAGGTAAGTGGGTTGAGACATTTTTCGAATGATTCTAAACCCGTAAATGTAAATCCTTCAGTTGTGGGACAACCACAACCCCTATATTCAATCGTCAGGGCTTAAAAACCCCGTTTCACCGAAAATCTTCAAAATTCTTCCTCTCACCACTCCAATCTTCAATTCTTTCTTATCCTTTTCATGTTAGGCATCAATCCTAATGTGAAAATGACATAAAATCATACTTTGACAAAATTTTACAGTGAATAGTAAAATTTCATAAAAATTGGCTATTAGGCCATTCTATGTTTGTGTTCTTTAGAAACTAATGAGCTAGATGGATGTATTAGTTCCTTCTATCCCAAAATCATATGCTGCATGATAGGGGATTGTATTCGAGTTTGCAGATTGGCCCCGGAAGGCCCCGAACGCATGTTTGGGCCTATATAGGGCAATCTAGAATGAACCAAGGTGGGGACCATACATTTTTGGGGTCCCTGGACCATGGGGGACCAGACCCATGTGGTCCCACCGGCCACCTTGCAAGATGGCCGGCGATGCCATCGCCGGTTCGGCGATGCATCGCCGTCCGGTGGGGACCACTTGCAGTGAAGTTCGGGCGCACACCATAATACAGCTAGGGCACCTCCCCCATATGTGGTTCGTACCTTGAAACCCCCTATATACCCTACTTCCTACACAAACAACCCCTCCCCTAGCTCCATTTACGTTTTCTTGCTACCCTAACCCAAAACCGTGGTTCCAAACCACTCCCAAATCCATTCTTGGCTAAAAACGACCACACTCCATCACTCCATTGAAGTTTGCAGCCTTCCCTCTTGCAAATCTCGTTGTTTGGAGCTTTTACAATCCACAAAACGAGATGAAATCGTGAGGTGCTCCATTCCCCTTTTTCATTTTCTTTTCTCCTTGAAAATCCAGCCTTTGGGAGCTTGATGCATCCCTCTACAGGGCTTAGATTTCATTCTGTCCATTTGGACAACCATTTCTCCGCATTTCCTCTGCTTTTCATGGCTATTGTTAAGGCTGTTTTAGCTCTTTTCCTCCCTTTCCATCGTCCTCTCTCTCAAGTCCCTTTTATTTGATCCTCAGACTCGTGGAAACCTGCTTACCCATCCCATTTCTCCACGTTCTTCGCTTGTTTGGTTACCATTTTGAAATTGCTGTGTTTTGTTGTTGTTAGGTAGAAAATGTGTTTGTGTTGTGGTTTAGGCTTAATATAGCCGAAATTTGTTGAATAGAGTACATGCCGTTCGTTTATTGTTAGGTATTGTCCCTAGATTGGGAGTATTATAACTCCCGGGGTTCAGCCTACAAATTAGTTTTTATCCCACCCCATTGTCCTACCAAGCATGCCACTTCCAATCCTGCCATGGGACTAGGAATGTCGTTCCCTTTAATACAACTAAACGTTACTGGCCACATAGGCCCTTGGCGTTTTGGACCTAGTGTTAGCACTCCTAGATTTGAAGGATCTGACTATATAGGAAAGCCATTTACCGTATAATCTTAGGCTTTGGATTATAGCTACTGAGTTATAGACTAGCCTACTAGTTACCTTAAGTAGTGTAAAGCCTGTATATGCTAAGGAATAGTAGGTTAGATTTACTTGGAATGGGACTCCCTTCCTTGGATAGATCCTCATAACATCCATAGACTCCATTAGTAACTCTTAGAAAGCTTATGTAACTTAGAACCATTCACTCTTAGGGAAGAGTTATAAATCCCTTAGGTCGCACTTAGAATGAACCAACACACCCCTTAGAATTGCCTTCCCCAAGGGCTTATTGCATTCGGGAACGCGGAATAAAAGAACTTCATGTAAGCGATGTATTCGCGGTTTGAATCGACTTCTTAATCCTAGTGGTTACCAATAAATCCAATGCTCTGATCAAGCAGAAGATCGGCATCGACTCGGATTAAGAATTGATACAATAAATCTTCTGTCCTAGCTAGACAAAAAGTCTATGTATCCGGCTCAGACCTACTACACAACCTTTCTTCTGTGATGGCCCAACCACCTACAACCAAACGTGATCACATTGCCTTTGAGAAATGGCGAGGACTTAAAGCCAGTAGAGAATTCGACATCTTGCCACCAACTCATACCTGCCCTTGAACTTAACCACAACAGAGATTAGGCTCATCTTTATCGCCATAGATACCAATGCCATAGAACGCATCATTAGCAAAGGAAAACCACTGTAATGAGAGGTTGTTTCCCAATTCATGTCAAGGATAGCCCCTAAGTTGTATTTCGTTCTGATGTACGGAGCGATGCATAGATTCTTGAACTTTAAGTAAAATCAAGTTTTAAGGGGGGTAGAACGTATTGAGTCCAATCCAGTTAGGTTAATCAACGCTACCGTTCGATCAGAGTGGCGCAGCGGAAGTGTGGTTGGTCTCTTCCCCACTGGCCCAGGATCGAAACATTTGAGTTAGGATATACGTAAGGTGAGGTTATTAAATAGGATTTGAACCTTCCTTAGAAAAAGTACTCCTTACCCTTCACCAATTTCGGAGATGAAATTGTGTTTTAAGGGGGGTAGATTGTAACACTCCGGATTTTGGCCAACTTGGGATTAGATGTCCTTAGGCAATGGGTCGACTAAAATACCTGAAAAATCGCTCAGAACCCAATTCCATAGCCAGAAATCGCGTAGGATTAATTCTTTTAGAAAATAAGTGTAAGTTAGCTAGCGTAACGCTAGAGTAGCTGGGAAATAGTCCCTGATCGCTTTAAATACGTTCTACAAGACCCAAATCGAGTAGAACCAATGAAGCTATAATACTCTAAAACCTCGGATCAAACTCTAAGCCAGTTTGTTCTCTGGACCACTTTGAAACTTTGTATTGGATCTAGACCGCGCATCGAAAGTCCGATACCTACTATCTTAGACAGTTAGGACCGCCTAGCTGGACTTGACAATCATTTCGAAAATCAAGTCCAACCGACATTCACATGCTATTTCGTTGAGCCTGGACCGAAGAGGGTGAGAATAGGGCTAGATTTGGAATTTGAAATTTAAATCTGGCACACGATTTGACGCGTCAGTATTAAGCGTTCTGACCGTCAGAATTCAGCCAAATTACACCCTCAGATCAGGAAAAATTTCTATTTCATATCATGAGACTTGCAGACCTAATCTACTTGCGGTGACCGCTGAACTGAAACTGGACCGCCACGTGCGATCTGCAAACCCTGTCGGACTGAAAACTTGATGTATGCTAGATCCAGTATGCATGAGCTTAAGTCCGACCGCATTTGGCCAGGGGACCTCCAGAAATGTACTTTTGGACCGAAACAGCCTCGAATTGGATATACATCAAGTAAACTTTGTTCCCGAGCCTATTCCGGGCATTTTTGTGCTTATAAAAGGGGTTGAAACCCTCATTCCTCTCTCCCATCCGAATTTGAGAAAAACTCTAGATTGGGAGAGAGAAAAGGTGAGAGTTTGTGAGAGAGATTGGAGGAGAATTCTTTGCCGCTTGTGCTACCCGTTGCAAGTACCTAAGAACCACACTCCGATCACCTGGCCGGTGATTTCTCCACATTTTCAGGTAAGAAAATACCCTAGAAGTTGCTGATTTGAGGTTTACTAGGATTCATAGCATGTTAGCTGATAGAACTTGTGTATTAGGTTCTCTATTCGCCGTAGACGAAGCGTATACGATCCGTTCGAATCACTTCACCTATAAGGGAAAAGGTGCGGATTTTAGACGCTTTGATTGACTGTTTTCAACACTTTCAATGTCGTTTAATGGTAGATTATCGACGGCAACGCTGTTTGACATGTACAACATGCTGTCTGTTTCCTGTTTCGTAAACCGACGAAGAATATGAGATTTAGGGCATTTTAGTCATTTATAGGAAATACTGTTTTCATTCATATTTTGCTGATGTGATTGACATGGTTTATTGTCACATTAGAATGTTAGGAATACGTGCATAATTATTTTGGCGAAGAGATTCGCCTAAATGCGCACTTCGGGTCGACATACTATATGTAGACTTAAGTGTGTAGTGTAAGTGCTTGTATAAATGCTTGTATTAGTATGTATTGAATTAAATGGTGTTATGAATTAGTTTGAGATTGATTTCTCAATTAATATGCTGATGTAAATGATTTCCTACATGTTAGCTATATGCATGATTTCATTATATGTATGAAATGCATATGCTTGATGTTTCACTTAAGTGGTATGTTATAACATGTGCTCGATGATTTCCTTATGATTTAGTTTGGGATTGAATTCTCAATTAATATGCTGATGGAGATGATTTCCTATATGTTGGCGATATGCATAATTTCATTATATGTGTGAAAGACATGTGCAAGATGATTTACTTAAGTTGTACGTTATAACATATGTTAACATGCTCACATGTTTATATTCCATTTCCAATACTCTTACTTGATTGCTGATGTGGATTCATAATTGTTTGGGACTATACTTAGTCCAGTCGATAACAGAGAAAATTTGTGGCTAGCTGGTATTTGCCACGAAGGACGCGTCGATGAACGCGAGCCGTGTTCTGGAGTTGGCGGCAGTGGTTAGGCCACATGAAGTATTTTACGCACTTCACGTCATTTAACTTGAGATGCGATCGTGCTAGTCGAGCCCGTCAAGTAACCCGACTGGCTGTTGTATGTTCACCCTGCATGAGTCATAACTGCTTGAACCTAGGGTACTGAACTTACCATTGTAAACCCTGTCAACCATGGTACCTTGATCCACGAAGACTCATGAGCCGGGCATGGTGGTATGGGACACCGTGGTCGAGCTGTCTACCTACGCTGGGGCCACAAACCTCTCCGTAGTGACCAGTGAGCACGTAGTCTCGTGAGCAGATTATGGTGGTATGGGACACTATATTCTTGCTGTCGGCCTACACTGATCAGGTGACGAGTCCTTTGTAGTGACCGCGAGCGTATTCTGAGTCTACGGCAGGCGACGACCCTTCCGTAGCAGTAGGGTACAGTAGGCCTGTATTGATAAGGTGATGGGGGAGCGGAGCAACGAGTGCGTGCAACAGTCCTGACAGCCCTTGCAGCGACCTACAAAATATACCTTGTATGAGATTACTAGGAGTGACGATCCTAGACAGGATCTGTGTTGGGATTGATATAAGGGAAGTACCTTAGTTTCCCAATCCTGTTGTTTGAATGGACTAATAACAACTTGGCAATCATATCACCATTACATTGCATGTGCCTGGAAGATGTGGAGCACTGAGCGGGATGCACGCATGCCGCGGGCGTTAGATGGTGCCGTATGAGGGAGAACGTCGGTGAGGGCATCCATCATGTCATGTCATATTACATTAACAGTAGTATTAGGATTGTTTGATTTACTGCTTTACTATTATCGCATGATTGATTTGATAACATGCTAATCTCTGCTCTCTTATCCCACTGAGTTGATCACTCACTCCCATGTTACGAGATGGTGTTTTCGGACACCCACCAGTCCCTTTTTGTGATTGCAGATGATGGCGCTGCTTGAGAAGTGGAACTGGACTTGATGATGATGATGAGGATTCCTCCTTTATGTGTGTTCTGATTGACGGGATTACAGGGAGGTTGATTAGATACCTTAACACTTGTCATTCTATATTTTTAGAATACTCATGTATATCCTTTTGGTTTACTTTTGGAGTATACATATATGTATATAACCTGATAACATATTTACACTCTGGAGACATACAATAGTTTATATATGTTATACATACTATCACAGTCTTCCGCTTGTAAATTTAACTGTCTCTGGAGCGTGATATGCTGTTTTAGCTTAATCTCACTCATGTTTAATACATTATCATTGACAACATTCAATCATACATATCTATGTTGCATAAATAACATTTTGGAACTCGGGAGTTGGGTTTTTTCTCGACCCCCGATTTTCGGGATGTTACAACTTATGGCCCCAATCGAGTGACTACGACCGTTGATCTGACATGGGCCCTTCACGATCGATCGGCCTATCAATCACGCTAAAATCACATCCTGGCCTAGATCCATTATCAGGGAACTTACCCTACGATGTATGTGAGTAGTGGACCTCCATATGAGCCCCGTTTGCCCGAAACAAGCGCCCTTTGGATACAAACTAAGTTACCATGGCCTTGGGGCCATTTGCATTACTTTTGGGCCTCTATATGGCCCTTATTTCACCCCATTTTCATTCCATACAAATTTCTCCAAACCCTAGGAGAGAGAAGAGAGAAAAGGAGAGAGAAGAGTTAGAAAAGGAGAGAGATTTTTAGGAGATCGTTGCTGGGATTCCCTCCCACTACTCCACGCACTGTATCACCTTTCTATTACGCTACCCAACCTGTTTCAACTACGATTTTAGGTAAGAAATCCAAAGCCTAATGCCGTAGTTAAGATTTAGAATGGTCGTTTGTCAACTTAGCTAACAGATTTCACCATTTAGGTACCCGACGTTCCATTTTCGAGAATGTAGAATTAGAACCATGTTTGAATTTAGTATTTCGATGAAAGGTACGGACTATAAATGTTTAGGTTATGGTTTTCAATGCTTTTAATGTCAGCTAATGATTTATGTCTGACTTGATTGTTGCCATATTGTTTTAGATACGACGTATTCGATATATTATGCATGTATGAACTATGTTGAATACAAGATACATCCCATGTGTTTGTTGAAATGTTTGAATGAACATGAAATTATGATTTGTGCTTGCCCTAACTGTTAATCTAGGATTCATGTTTGTTATATGTATGATGATCTCTTTATGTAAAGAATTGTCATAATATATGTCGTAACTAATCTAGTCTATGTATTTGGTGAAGTGTAACTTAAGTGTTTGATAAAATGTCTAAATGAGAAAATCTTGATGATTTGTATTTATTGAGTGTATTAAGATAAGATTCTTAATTACCTTAATCATATGTATAGTTTCTTTCATGTAATCATATTTGCAGCTATGCAATTTATGGATAAAATACAAGTGCTTGGTGACATGTTTAATGTGTTTGATGAAATGCTCAAATGAGGGATTCATTTGGATTGTTTGTTAAATGCTTGTATGATTATCACATGTGTCTACCTATTACATCTGAGTAAGATTGGGGCTACAACGTAGCCCAGACAATTGGTAACAATCCTTGTATAGGTGGTTGAATTAGTCTTTCCACATTGGGTAACTCAACGAATCCGTGTCGCACAACGATTGTCGACAATGGTTAAGCCACAAGGGGTGCTTATGCGCTCCATGTTGATTAAGTCAACATGTGCTCGTACCAATCGAACTTACCAAACAAACCGATTGGCTTATTGTGTGTTTACCATGTATGAACATCACTGTTTGAATCTAAGGTACCACATACTAATGTAAAAGCCCGTTTCAACCATAGTACCACGATCTGCTAAGACTTATGAGCCGGACATGGTGGTATGGGATGCCGTGATCGAATTGTCGGCATATGTTGGGGTGACGAGCCTCCCCATAATGACCAGTGAGCAATCCAGACTCGTTAGTTGGGCATGGTGGTATGAGACACCGTGGTTAAGTTGTTGGTATACACTGGGGTGACGATCCTCCCCGTAGTGACCGCGAGTATAAAATTTAATTTGCCTATCGACTGCTTTTCATTAGGAGCGATGCCCTACAACTTGTTTATTGTATGTGATTAACTAAGATTAATGACTTTAGATGAATCCTTTGTTTGAGGTTAATGATATAAAGGGAAGTACCTTAGCTTCCCAAATTTATTGTATGAATAAGCTTAATTAAGTACTCGGTTAACACGACCATACACCACATTGTACGTGCTTTAGCGAGGAAGTTGCACTTTAGGGAGTATTGTCATGCGTGAAATTGGTTGTCAGATTCTCTTTGAGAGAGCTTTGTGCGACGACATATATCATTACTTGCATGCCATTCCTGCATTAACAAGAGTAGTAAAGAAGTGATTTTTGTATTGCTTTTATCATTACTGCTTGATTGACTTGATAACATGTTAACCTTTGCCTTATAGTACCACTGAGTTGATCACTCACTCCCACCCTGGGATGGTATTTTAAAACACCAACCAAACTATGGTTTAGATGTAGGTGATGGGGAAACCTATGCAACGGAGTTGGACTTCATAGATGAGGAGAAAGAATTCTCCTATGTTCATCTCTCAGGCGGGTCTATGTAGACCTCGTGCTGATTTGACAGGATTACAGAGATATATGGATTAGTTAGACACTTTACATTTTGATATTTTGTCACTTTTAAACCAATGCATATATATATTTAACCCGGTAACATACTCATACTCTGGAGGTTGTGAAATACTTACATACTTAAATATATATGTTTCAGTCTTCCACTTGCTTAATTTAATTATATCTGGAGTATGATATTTTGTTTTGGTATAATCTCATTCATGTTTAACTCATTAATATGGACGAAATCTCAACATTATTATCCATATTATATAAGTGATGTGCCGGATCTTAGGAGTAGAGCTTTACTCTACCCTTGAAATCCAGGACGTTACATAATTTCACACAAACAATCAAGTTAGACCATTACTTATATGATTGGCCTAGTTTGATTGAATTGATATACAACAATAAATGGTAAGCGTCCAATTTTCTTTCTCCTATAGTGTGGTCCACCTGAAATTTAGGTACAGTTAAAATATGATATCATGCCCTAAAATGAACGGGAGGAATAGATTGAATGCATAGATAAGACACATACATTACGGAGGCCCTACAAAGTTTACTCAATAGGCAATCTGGTTCCATTGTCGCAATAGACAAATATACTGGTTTACCAAATCACGGGCCCCACTTGGTAGTAGTTTAAAACCTTTGTATAATATTGGCAAGCTGACAACCAAGGCTGTACATCAAGCCGAGTAGAGTCGTGGTGGGTCAAGCTTGGCTTGGCTCCTTCGTGCTCTCTTTGAGTTCGAGATCAAGCTCGAGCTCGGCCTCGAGCTTATCATTCGAGCTTGGCTTGTTTGCCCAAACCTTTGAAGTCGAGGCGAGCTTACCTCGAGTTGAGTCGAGTCTGCTCCTAACTCAACCCAACCCAGCACCCGACCTGCACGTAACTCAACCCAGCAATCCAACCCTATTAACCCAACCCCCAAATCAAATATTCAATTAATAATGTGCGTGTGTGTATTTGATTGTTTTAATTTTTAAATATAATAATATATATAATACAATATAATATAATATATATTCAAGTCAAGCTGAGCTCGAGCTTTGAGCCAAGCTGACTTCGAGTTGAGCCAAGTCAAGCTCTACTACATTTGAACTTGACTTGTATTCAAAATGAATTAGGTCATGTGAAGCTTGGGGCACCTTAAGTCATTGTTCGCCTTGAGTCACGCTGAGATAGATCCAACCAAGCCTAGCGAGGTTTTCAGCTGGCCTGGCTCGTGCATAGCACTCCTGACAGCATCGGTTCGATAGAGGATCCCGCGACTGACAATATACGCCAGTAGGAATGCTTATTACCCCGGGATCAGCGGAGACCCACAATGATGTGTCAACGCCATCCAATTGGCGTGGATCCCAAAAGTAGGCCTGATTCATAATTCGGGCCGGTGGGCCACCAAAGGGAGCAATTTGAGACATTGGGAGTGTAACGCTCACCATAGAAACGTCCGCACGGAATGTACGGTCCACCGTGTCGTCTATACGCCATCCAATAAATTTATCAGGTGGAACCTCACAGGATGAAGGGACATCAAAACTCAGGCCAGTCCAAAAACTTAGGTGGGCCACACCACGTGAATACATTCGTATTGGGAGTGATCGTACAGTGCCCCTTGTGCCGTGTCTTCCCACCCGAGACTTGGATCAGGATGATACTTGGTCTGTAAGGTTATCAAGAGATGCACGAGATTGACGTCTTGGATGCCATATACAATTCTTGGAGGGCTCCGTACAGTTCTAACGCATGAAAACATTCCACGGAAGATGTGCTAGACATGGCTCGCTTGCACGTGATCATTCCACGGAAGATGCGCTAGACTTGGCTTGCTTGCACGCGATCATTCCCTGGAAGATGCCATACTTAGCTTGTTTGTACAGTGACGGAATGAAAGAAAAGAAGAAATCGGTTTCTTTTCTTTTATTTTTAATTTTAAGTATAGGCTTCTATTCTTACTCTTAAAAAAGGTACCAATATAAATCATTTTAAATCTTTTTACTTAAAAACTACTTTAAAGTCTTCCGCTTGCTCGATGAGCTGGTGGAGACAATGTAAGTTGTGTGAGTGATTTTGGTTCAATCTATATATATATATATATATATATATATATATATATATATATATATATATATATATATATATATATATATTGTTAAAACACATAACCTCATTTACAAAATGTCACCCCCAATGGTGTACTTTTGTGCCTTAGTTAGGGTTGTCGATGACTTAGGTTGTCCCACCATCGGACCTTTTTGTTTTTAACACATGCCTCACATGGGCACTCGAACTTAGGACTTACTGTTTATACGCAGTGTGTTTATCGGTAAGCCATGAATTTAGACTTCTACCATACTTGAGTGAAACATCCAAGCTTTTGGGGCCTAGCAAGATGTATATCTAAAATTCACTCCATTCTTGAGGTTTCATCCGGAGAAAAATACTGAGATAACAAGGAATGGTGGGGATGTGCTGTCAATTGTAGGTTTGTGTATGGGGCCCCATATCTTTCAAGAAACCACTTAATTAGGTGTAATTCACGCGGATCAAGTGAAAATACAAAAATCAGCCTATCTAATTATTAGGTTGGCTGCGCAATAGGAACTTGGGGGTTTTTATGAGTAGTTTATACATTGTTCCTTAATTAGTGTGGCCGATCCAAGTCTTTATGGCTTATCTTTTGCATGTACAGTTCAAGCAATGTTTTCCACCAAATTGACAGGGAGTGGATTTACATATAAAACGTGGTGGACCCCAATGAGCTTAGGTGTTTCATGACGGAAATATAGGCGTGGTAGATAAGGGTGGCAATGGACCAAGTAATCCCATGACCCAACGAACCTTACTCGACTTTGGCTGGGCTTGGACCTATTAGCTTGGCCCATGGGCGGGACTTAAGCTCATGTCATTTTGGCCTAATATGACTTTTTATATACATGTATGTATCTGTGAATGCCCTCTCTAGCACGAATGCAAGGGCACGACCCTCACCTCTGGCTGGACTCTCTGGTGTTCTAGTGGTACATATTAGGTTTGGATTGTGTGTGGGGTTGGATCCGATGCAAATGTATTCTTTAATTGACTTGGAATCGCTATTAGTCAAAATGCCGCATCAGAATCGACAATCGACTAAAACTCTTAAAATCTCTTGGAAGACCAGAAATCCTAAGATTCCTTTTAACTTAAATGACTCTTGTGCTTGGTAGGCACCATAGATTTCAAATAAAGGCTTCAATTATAAAAAAGAAAGGGGTTAGGCAACCTTTTTTTGTTCATGCATTGAATGGCCTATACTTGACTTTATATGTTGGGTTATAGGACTCTAGATAGGTGAAATAAAGAAAATATAAAAATCAATGAAAGAGTATAACAAAGATATGTATAAGAGTTGTTAATGTTCTTGAATGCATGGAGTAAAGTTTGATTTGAGGTGTGAGAAGAAAATGGGGAAACCAGATACCTTTTTTCGTCAAAAGGTATGGTCAGATGTCCCAAATTCTAACCCCATATATTAACTTTAGTATCTTTTTCGACTTTGAATGACCATTTTTTATCGAAAGGGATAGTCGGATATCCCGCCCTCCATATTGACTTCAGTATGTTTTTCGGCTTTGAATGATTTTTGTGCTAGTTAGGTAGGGTGATAGCACAATTAAGATTTTCTTGAAATGACAGAGGATTGAGATAAGTGACAGCGTACCAAGGCTTTGTCTAAACTCAAGAATTGGCTCCAGAGAAATCTTCTAGTAACAACCTTCTTGGTGCCTTTTCCTATCGTGCCCGTTGTCCACTTGCCTCACCTATAGCTATGGTCCTAAAATAAGCTGAAAAGGCCTAATCATGACCTTCATGGGTTATTTTTAGGCTCACTCTCTTTTACTTTACCAGTGAGTTGTAGGGTGCAAATAGTGCTACTTTTTAAAAGTTTCCCATGAAGGGCTCTTTTTTCAAAACACAAGTTATTACAAATTTAATGCCTTTTGAGGTCTTCTCGAGTTGTGGTGCTCCCTCTAGTCTTGTCATCTACCAACTCCCACTTTAGCTGATCGAATCCAGTGGTTATTTTCAATACATTTCGAGAATCATGCAGCTGGATTTTCATTGGATGTCAGTATTGTTGGAGGCAGGGAAATGTGCTTCGTTTGGTTAGTGGTTTACTGTTATCAATAGGCAAGCAACTGAGATTGAACCAAGCGGGCTATAATCCCGTCAATTCGTGTTGTTATGGGAAAAATACATTGACTAATAAGAAAAGGTCAAGTCGGAACTTCGTGCACTTTGCCAAGTCGGACAACGACAATTACGACTATAGGTTTGACCTATGAGCCCAAACTAAGTAAGGAGTGACATCGATCTCGGTCTCTCAACGACAAGTTGAAAGACCCATTAATCTGCCCGATGCCAAAAAAAACTTGAACACTACTTAAGGTCAGGTCAATATAACCTCAGTTTGACACAACCCTAGTCGACATAATCCTTCTTCTATTGGTTCGGAGCTGATCCTGACGACGTCTACCCGAGACCCTAGCTGAGGATCTAGAAAAAGCAGCCACAACATGAATTTGCCCAAGATCTTAACCAAAGATCTCAGAAGATCCTCCCCATACGCACGAGGTCTGAATCCCACTACAACGCGTCCCTTCTAAATAGGGAGTGAAATAGCGGTGAAGATCGCTTGAGTTGAAGTAGGAATATGCCAATATGTCCTAAAGGGGGGTGAATAGGACTTTTTAAAGTTTTATAAGTTATATTTCAATCCTATCGCACTAATCCTATCACAGAGTACAGATTAGGATTACTCAAAAATTAACCCTATTAGCTTCCAAGCCTGATAGAGGATCCAATCACAAATTACTTGTAAAAATAAAAAAAATTTTATGAATCAGATTGTGATGGATATGACTATGTGTGCACAAGATGTGATTTCAGATAATCATATATAAAGGCATATAAAGCAATCACATAAATGAAATACAATATCAATCTCAAACACAGTCATTTTATAGTGGTTCGACTACTTGTCTACTCCACTACCGGCTTCCACACTCAACCCTTGAGTGACCGAATTTCACTAAGGAGATTTCTCATGGTTCCACCTCAAACTTAAGGTTTTAAATCAGATTCACCTTCAACCTTTACAGAGGTTTTTACTCGGTTCACCTCAAACCCTAGAGTTTTGCTAGTGCACTCCTAACCAGATGTTTATGCCCACATAGAGCAAGGGTCCACACAACGCACCCAGATGTTTATGCCCATACAGAGCAAGGGTCCACACAATGCACCCAGATGTTTATGCCCACACAGAGCAAGGGTCCACACAACGCACCCAGATGTTTATGCCCACACAGAGCAAGGATCCACACAACGCACCCAGATGTTTATGCTCTCCACAGAGTAAGGGTCCACACAACGCACGCACGCACGTACACTCCTGTCGGAGGCCTCCTTTGAGGACTTCAAATGGTGAGCAACACCTATGACCCAATCCTAAAAAGGAATGATCATAAATGTCCTCTAGACTCTAAGTACTTACAGATAAGTTGATGAGTCCCTTTTAGCTCAGTGATGAAGATCTCCTTCTTGTTGATGAAGGGTCTTCAGCTTCCTTGATCCACAACACAAAGATGTACCTATGCTAGGTTTAGGTTGGGTCAAGGTTATGATGGAGTTTCACTCTCTGAAGATTTTCCTATAAGGAAGATAGAGTGGTTCCAATCATCTATGCATTCAAGGCATCCCAGCTTATTGATTTGCCATTAAAGTAGTAGCTGGAGGATCCTTGAATGTAGAAGTTCATTCCCCAATCTACTTTATAAAATATCAATAATGAGGGTGGATTGGAGGATGAACTTCCTGAGAGAAAGGGCTTAGGATAAAGGATATGAAGTTTAAAACACTCAAAAGCACTCTCTACTTTCTCTCACAGCAATAAAGACTAATCTCTCTATTTATAGGCAAAAGGTTCCAACGGATATAAACGGTCATATTTATGACAGTGTTCGATATCATCGAGCAATCGTTGATATGATCGAGCGTATACTCTCGATTGTATCGACATACCACTCGATGATACAAACTCAAATGTCATTTCGCTTTTGAAAACCTTTCGCCAACTAGTCGATGAGATCGATACACACATCGATATTATTGGATTTCGAACTCTGATTCTATCGAGAGATGGATCGATCTATCGACAGGTGAAAACAAGAGAGAAGCCTTGAAAATTTTCAGGTTCTACAGATATGATCGGAGAACAGTCGATGTCATCGGAATTTGTATATCGATGATTTCGGAGACCATGTCGATTTGATCGATAAATCGTATAGATTTACCTATAAGCTTGCTGAAAAATTTGTGTCCGATTTCGATTCAATCGACAAGTTCTCAATATGATTGACATAAGAATATCGATTTATCGACTAACACCCCGATCAACATTAAAAATAACCTGAAATTTATGCTGGAGAAAACATGCGCCCATAATCGATATGATTGACTGACTTCCGATATGATCAATTTTTGAGTTCAGATTGAATCGGACAGTCATCGATATATCGAAGCTTATGTTAGTTTTCTTTAGAAAAATAGGGGCGCCGAAAAAAAGTCTGTCGATATTATCGATTCGCTTCAGAAATGATCGATATTCGAATATCGATGATATCGACTCACAAGTCAATATATCGATAAATCGTCCAGATGATTGTTTGATTGCTGGACGCTTTTTTTCCTCACTCAATTATATCGATTGAGATGCCGAGGATATCGAGGTTGATCATATCAAAAGGGGAATCGATATAATCGACAATGTAAAAAAAACATAAAGATTTTTCTATTTGATAAAAAGTTTTCTTACATAAAAACCCTAAGATGTTCTAGTTCTTTTTAAGGGTTTTAATCACCTGGTGTTTTGGGACATGGGATGTGAGGCTATGATTTACCTATGGCGAGCTTCCACACATCCAGTTGAGGCAGATACTTGACTTGATCTTCCTGTCAGGCGCTGTTGTCCAACTGACTCAACTTACAACGTAATTGACAAACCAGGGCACTTAGTAGGTGCATTTTCAATCCCTCCCTTTGTCAATTACGTGACAAAATACCCAAAACACCCTAGGAAAATATCTAGACAGATACATCTTAAATTGTGTGTACATGTATTAACACAATTTTACAAATTCTAATCACCCATGTACACACCCAATAAATTCTCCCCCTTAATTCAAAAACTCCCCCTTTCTTGTTGCGGCTGCTCCCCCTAATACCTGCAACATAGATATGCAATTTTTCACTCGGGGTGTTTGAATTGTTCTCCCCCTTTTTGTCAGTCATTGACAAAGATATAACAAGTGATATTGACTGAAGAGATTAAGCATATGGGAGAACCAGATAGGGATGCATTTGAAGTAAACTAGTGTGAATCATGCATCAATGATAGAACATTACGAGAGCAATAACAGATAAGATAGTCATTTAAAATCTCATGCATTGCAATAATTCACCAGATAAACTAAAATGGCAGTAAAGATATATAAGTAAAAATAGCACATGCCATGCAAAACTATGGATGCATTGAGATAGGACAGAGTAAAACAGTCAATAAGAATCTATCACAAGCAATCCGTACGGGGTATATTCAAACAAAAAGAAACAACCTTGGCAAGTCTGTAATTCATCACACTCACAAATGTGATCACAGACATTCAAAAAGATATTTAGGCCCAGAGCATTTCAAGAGGACTTCAGGGATGTGATGGATGTGTATCCTGAGCACGCTTATGGAGCAGGTAGACGTTTCAGAACTCGTTTAGTTGCACGTTGCAGGATCATCAGTCGTTGTCGAACTTTAGAAAGATAAGCTTCACAATCATTTAGTTTCTCTAAAATGACAGCTTGTTCATTCAGAAAATCTTATATGATGTCTCGCACAGGGATATTTGGAATGATTTTAACAGAGTCAGACTTGTGCACCAGTCTGCTACTGCCAGGAATTGAACCAGTTCTTCCACCACAAAATACATTTTCAAAGATGTTTAGTATATGTATGTCTTCAAAATTAAACCACGCACAAGGATGAGGAAGATCATAAGTCGGTGGTAGTCCGAATTGACGTGAAAGCTTAGATAGAAGACATGGATATGATAGTGTAGTGATGGATGCTTCTGTAAGCACACGGATTAGCTGTTGTACAATCAGAGTGGGTAGCCATATTGGAAGTCTCAGATGAATGTCATACAGAATGTTAAGAATGTATGGTGAGAGTTTGTTGCCGGAGATTTCACAGGGATAGACATTAGTGCTGAAAATGCTGTGATGAATCCTATAGGTAGGATCAAGGTACTTGATGTGGAGAATATTTTTAGCATTCCTGGAAATTGTGACACCATTGCACAAAGCACGAGTAACTTCCCTCCATACACCAAGACCATTCATGTTGCGATCAGTTACAGATATTCCAGTGAATCCGATGTCAACTAGCCTACTTATCAGTTTGGGTGTGATATATTCAACTCGATTGACGACCGCAACTGAGATGATTGGAGGATTGTTATCAACATTGAAGATTAAGCTAATAAGCTGATGTACCAGATTATGTTGAAACGTTCCACCAAGATTCACAACATTTTCCCATCCAATCTGTTTTAGAAGATCGAAGATTCTGAAGGATTCAATGCTCTTTTTGTGAACCATTCGCTCCGTCACAAGGTTTAAGTTGATAAAGAAGAAGAGGTGATTGCATCATGCTTACCTTTCTTCTTTTCAGTTGATGCACGCTGTGGATGGAACAATCCTTTCTCTTTTTCCATCTTGGGGAGATGAAATGTTCAGGTCTGAGAACACCAGATGTGGCTCTCCTTTTGATCTTCTGATTCTCACCAAGCAGCTACAATCTATCCCTTTGATCATATTCTCTGATTCTAAATTTTGATTTTTAATTCCAAGCTCTAGGGAAGAACAACTGTCTCGATGTTTCAACTACCTAGAGAGTCATCGATTCTACTGATTCTCAGTCGATGTGATCGACATTCTCAAGTGCCCGATCGACACTCATATCGAAGGTGGATTTTTACGAGTTTTTTCTTCAGTCTAACGATTGTTCATATATAGAAAAGTTTCTTATTGAAGTTCCTAGCAGAGAGTATCAACAAAATTTCGTATATCTTCTGTATATTAAAAAGTATAAACATTTTGGATATTTATGTGCAAAAGGTGAGGTGAGATGCCTCAGATTATTTCTTTGAAAGCTCAGTAAAATTGCATCATTTCAACAAATATCCAGATTTCGATGCATAACCTAGACCAATTTCTTCACTCTCAGTGTTTCTCAATATCACTCCTTCCTTTTCCTACAATAATGTAGCAGTGGTTATTTGTGTGAAGACCTTTCATAATTGATTTTCTTGATTGATCTAAAATCTTGCATTCTTCTTTGTTGAAATTTACCACATGCCCATTATCGCAGATTTAAGAGATGCTTAGTAGGTTATGTGTCAATCCTTTTATGCAAAAAGAATTCTCATTCTTAAACAGATTAATTCCTTTTATAATTCCCTGACCAATTACTTCAGCAGTGGTTCCATCTCCATAGGTGACTACCCCTTTGTGAAGATCCTTATAGTTTGAAAGGAGAGACTTGTCACCTGTGACGTGTCTTGAGGAACCACTTTCAGGTACCATTTAGCCATATTGCCTGATAAATGAACTGATTGAGTAATAAGGTAATTCGTCTTTTCCTTAATTACCCACTTTGTGACAGGAGTTTTACTTGTGGTAGATTTGTTCTTCTTATTTGATTTTTCCACATGACTTAACTGCTCCTTTATCCTATCAACTATCTCAAGTGGTGATGATTGTATACTTCTTTTATTTAGCTTATAAATTGACTCCTCATTTTTGCAATGAGTTGGGATAGGTTTGGTGTTACTACTGGATGCAATAGATTTTCTAAATGGTTGTGCATTAATTTTTGCTCTAGCCTTTCCATAACCTAATCCCTTTTTGTCCTCTCCGTATTTTTCCATTCCTAACAGTTTTTCTAATTTCTCACCACTCTGGAAAAAATTACAGTTTATTTTGACAATTTTTCTAGATTCTTCTAGATCATTTTGAAGTGTATAATTTTTATTTTGAAGAATCAGGTTTTCCTCATTTAGTTCTTTGACTTGTTCCTCTAATTTCTCTAACTCATATTTCAATGAGTTGTTAGTTCTTTTAAATCTATCATTGTCTGAGTGGCATTGCTGCAAATCAGTGATTAGATGAGTATTAATATTTGAAGCGTTATCCGGATCTATTTGCAGCAATTCCTTTTTGTTTTCAACTATTCCAAGTCTTTTGACAATATTAATGCTATGGATGTAAAGTTGATTGTAAGCGTTTTGTAATTCATTTTGCTCTTTATCTTCTTCTTCTTCAATTTTCTCATTGTCAGATGAAAATGATTCGGTGGCTTACTGTTCTTTCACAAGTTCAGTTGGAATGATCGAAGTAGTGGAGGCCATGAGAATTTTTAATGATTTCTGATCTCCATCACTTCCTAAGTCACTGTTTTCTGAATTTGACTCCTCCGTATCATCCCATGTGGCAGCTATCGCCTTGCCCTTGGTTTTTCTGTTTGGGCATTCGGTAGATAGGTGTCCATACTCATGACAAGCATAACATTGTGGTTCTTTGTTTCTTTTTCCAAATTTTCTTGTAGGAGGTCTGTCATCCACCTTTCTACCTCTAGAGGGGCGGCCGGGATTCCTTTGAAAGAATCTTTTGAATCTTTGTGCCAGCAGAGCCACTTCCTCATCTTTATCTTCCTTTTCACTCTCACTGTCCTCATGTTTTGGTTTCTTAGAAGTTTTTAGGACAATGTTTTTGGATTTTTGGGGTTGTGTGAAGTGTAGTTCAAAAGTTTGTAGGGAACCTACTAGTTCTTCTACTTTCATCTCATAAATATTCCTACACTCCTCAATTGTTGTTACCTTGGGATTAAACCGTTCCGGTAAGGATCTTAAGATTTTTCTACATATTTTAGGTGCTGAAACCTTCTCTCCCAATCCACTCATGGAGTTACAAATGATGTTTAATGTGGTGAAAAACTCCATAAATGTCTCATGCTCTTCCATCCTGAGATTTTCAAACTGTGAAGTTAAGAGTTGTAGTTTAGATCTCTTCATAGTGTTTGTGCCTTCATGTGTTATTTTTAGTAAGTCTCATGCTTCTTTAGAGATCCCACACATACTTATCTGATTGAAAATGTCTTGGGACACGACACAGTAGATGGAATTCATTACTTTTGCTTCAACATTTCGCTATTCTTCGTCAAACGTCGTCCACTTTTCATTAGGTTTGGGTTTAGTGATAGTGGATTCATTTTCAAGTACAATTTGTTCAGATGGTACCACATATCCTTTTTCCACTACATCCCAAACTTCATGATCTAAAGATCTCAGGAAGTAATGCATTCTAACCTTCCATTAAGCATAATTTGAACCATCAAATACTGGAGGTCTAGTGACAGAAGAGCCCTCTCCTTTGTCCATAATTCTACTTCAGTCAAGATCACTCTCTAGGCGGTGAAGCCCTTAAAGAGAGACCCGCTCTGATACCAATTGAAATAGCGGTGAAGACTGCTTGAGTTGAAGTCGGAATATGCCAATATGTCCTAAAAGGGGGTGAATAGGACTTTTTAAAGTTTTATAAGTTATATTTCAATCCTATCACACTAATCCTATCACAGAGTATAGATTAGGATTACTCAAAAATTAACCCTATTGGCTTCCAAGCCTGATAGAAGATCTAATCACAAATTACTTGTAATAATAAAAAAAAATTTTATGAATCAGATTATGATGGATATGACTGTGTGTGAACAAGATGTGATTTCAGATAATCATATATAAAGGCATATAAAGCAATCACATAAATGAAAGACAATATCAATCTCAAACACAGTCGTTTTATAGTGGTTCTACTACTTGTCTACTCCACTACCGGCTTCCACACTCAACCCTTGAGTGACCGGATTTCACTAAGGAGGTTTCCCATGGTTCACCTCAAACCTAAGGTTTTAAATCAGGTTCACCTTCAACCTTTACAGAGGTTTCTACTCGGTTCACCTCAAACCCTGGAGTTTTACTGGTGCACTCCTAACCAGATGTTTATGCCCACACAGAGCAAGGGTCCACACAACGCACCCGGATGTTTATGCCCACATAGAGCAAGGGTCCACACAATGCACCCAGATGTTTATTTCCACACAGAGCAAGGGTCCACACAACGCACCCAGATGTTTATGCCCACACAGAGCAAGAGTCCACACAACGCACCCAGATGTTTATGCTCTCCATAGAGCAAGGGTCCACACAACGCACCCACGCATGTACACTCCCGTCAGAGGCCTCCTTTGAGGACTTCAAATGGTGAGAAACACTTACGACCTAATCCTAAAAAGGAATGATCATAAATGTCCTCTGTACTCTAAGTACTTACAGATAAGTTGATGAGTCCTTTTTAGCTCAGTGATGAAGATCTCCTTCTTGTTGATGAAGAGTCTTCATCTTCCTTAATCCGTAATACGAAGATGTACCTATGCTAGGTTTAGGTTGGGTCAAGGTTATGATGGAGTTCCACTCTCTGAAGATTTTCCTATAAGGAAGATAGAGTGGTTCCAATCATCTATGCATTTAAGGCATCCCAGCTTCTTAATTTGCCATTAAAGTAGTAGCTGGAGGATCCTTGAATGTAGAAGTTAATTCCCCAATCCACTCTATGAAATATCAATGATGAGGGTGGATTAGAGGATGAACTTCCTGAGAGAAAGGGCTTAGGATAAAGGATATGAAGTTTAAAACACTCAAAAGCACTCTCTACTTTCTCTCACAGCAATAAAGACTAATCTCTCTATTTATAGGCAAAAGGTTCCAATGGATATAAACGGTCATATTTATGACAGAGTTCGATATCATTGAGCAATCGTCGATATGATCGAGCGTATACTCTCGATTGTATCGACATACCACTCGATGATACAAACTCAAATGTCATTTTGCTTTTGGAAACCTGTTGCCAACTGGTCGATGGGATCGATACACACATCGATATTATCGGATTTTGAACTCTGATTCTATCAAGAGATGGATCGATCTATCGACAGGTGAAAACAAGAGAGAAGCCTTAAAAAATTTCATATTCTACAGATATGATCGGAGAACAGTTGATGTCATCGAAATTTGTATATCGATGATATCGGAGACCATGTCGATGGGATCGATAAATCGTATAGATTTATCTATAAGCTTGCTGGACAGTTTGTGTCCGATTTCGATTCAATCGATAAGTTCTCGATATGATCGACACAAGAATATCGATTTATCGATTGGCTCCCCGATTAACATTAAAAATAACCTAAAATTTATGTTGAAGAAAACATGCGCCCATAATCGATATGATCGACTGACTTCCGATATGATTAATTTTTGAGTTCAGATTGAATCGGACAGTCATCGATATATCGAAGCTTATGTTAGTTTTCTTTAGAAAAATAGGGGCGCCGAAAAACAGTCTGTCGATATTATCGATTCGCTTTAGATATGATCGATATTCGAATATCGATGATATCGACTCACAAGTCGATATATCGATAAATCGTCCAGATGATTGTTTGATTGTTGGACACTTTTTATCCTCACTCAATTGTATCGATTGAGATGCCGAGGACATCGATAGAGCTAGTCGATCATATTGAAAGGGGAATCGATATAATCGACAGTCTAAGAAAAACTTAAAGATTTTCCTATTTGATAAAAAGTTTTCTTACACAAAAATACTAAGATGTTATAGTTCTTTTTAAGGGTTTTAATCACCTGATATTTTGGGACATGGGATGTGAGGCTATGATTTACCTATGGCGAGCTTCCACAAATCCAGTTGAGGCAGATACTTGACTTGATCTTCCTGTCAGGCGCTGTTGTCCGACTGACTCAACTTACAACATAATTGACAAACCAGGGCACTTAGTAGGTGCACTTTCAGGGAGATCCCCTCTACGCCACCACCTCTTTTCACCTATAGATTATATGTTGATAAATAATACAGAAAAAAATGTTTTCTATAAAATAGGTAAATTGAAAAAATAGAATCAGGACAGGTTGAAGCACGTATGAGAACGTTGTCCTTAAAGTGTTATTTGCCCCTACTCAAATAGATTGAGTATGTTAAAAGGTTTCAGGCAAATTGCCTCTAGGATACAACGAGCTTGGTGTGCATCTGTGTTTAGAAAATAAGAGGATCCACTAATAGAACTCTTGTACATAAATGTCTGGCAAAAATAATAAAAGAAAAAATCCCAAAATAAGAGAAGAAGAAGGATGTTTTAGACCACTTCACTGGTTTGTTCTTCAGTTAATGGTTCAGATGATCCGTTTTAGACCACAACGCTGGTTTGTTCTTCAAGCAATGGTTCGGATGAACCTTACTGTCTTGTTGGAGTATCTTGTTTGTAAGAAAGGATTTTCGTATAAGTATGTGTAACACCCTATACTTTTCAGTACTTGGGTGTTGCCATGCAACCTAACATATTATAAATACCCACCTAGCTTATGTTAACATTCACCTCTAATCTAGCCTAAGTGTGATCATTGTGAGTAATCTCCACTCACAAATCAAGTTTCTATCCAACCGTTAATTTTAATAAATTGATAACTGAATCTTAAGACCTATGTATCATGCCTCACTTACAAAAATAAAATGATCTAATCCTTCTAATTAAAGCCCTATAGAGGCCAAGTGAATGAATAAATGGGATGATCAGAATGTGACCCATGAAAATGATCTGGAAAAAAATAATAACAATGATAATGATTATATAAATAGAAATCTAAATGCAAATAAATAATTTATCACTAAAATAAATATATAAAACATCTCCGAAAGAGATAATCATAGGATTTAAATATAAATAATTGATGATCGAAAATATAATAATAAATATAATAATAATAATGATATTTAAAACATTATAAAAATGATATTTAATATTATAAATGTATGTTAGGCCATCTGATCCATAAGCCATCCATTGATTTCTAGTTAAAGTGGTTGCTTGAACCCTTTTTATTGTTAATGTTCAATTTCGAGATGATACGACCATCAAACTAGTAGAAATCCACAATTAGAGCTGAAACTTTAAAAGTATGGCCCACCTGAACATTGGACCCACCAAATATTTAGTGGGATGGTCAAAAAATCCTATTTAAGATGAATGGTTGAAGTGGATTTGTCAAATACATCATGGTGGGCCCCACACACTATGCATGTATACAATAGTGTGTGTGTACCCGAGATTACAAGACCTAAGTGTGTAGTTTAAATGTTTGTATAAATGTTTGTATTAGTATGTATTGAATTAAATGGTGTTATGAACTAGTTTGAGATTGAATTCTCAATTAATATGCTGATGTAAATGATTTCCTACATGTTAGCTATATGCATGATTTCATTATATGTATGAAATGCATGTGTTAGATGATTTACTTAAGTTGTATGTTATAACATGTGTTAACATGCTCACATTGTTGTATTTCATTTTCATTACTCTTACATGATTGCTGATGTGTATTCATAAATGTTTGGGACTATACCTAGTCCAGGCAGTCGGTAACTCAGTAAATTCGTGGTTGGTTTATCTTTGCCACGAATGACGCGTCGATGAACGCGAGTCATGTTTTGGAGTTGGTGGCAGTGGTTAGGCCACACGAGGTGTCTTATGCACTTCATGTCATTCGACTTGAGATGCGCTCGTGCTAGTCGAGCCCGTCAAGTAACCCGACTGGCCATTGTATGTTCACCCTGTATGAGTCATAACTGCTTGAACCTAGGGTACTGAACTTACCACTGTAAACCCTATCAACCATGGTACCTTGATCCACAAAGACTCATGAGCTGGGCATGGTGGTATGGGACACCGTGGTCGAGCTGTCGGCCTACGCTGGGGCCACAAACCTCCTCGTAGTAACCAGTGATCACCTATGACTCGTGAGCAGATTATGGTGGTATGGGACACTATATTCTTACTGTCGGCCTACACTGATCAGGCGACGAGTCCTTTGTAGTGACCGCGAGCGTATTCTGAGTCTACGGGAGGCGACGACTCTTCCGTAGTAGTGAGAGTACAGTAGGCCTGTATTGATAAGGTGATGGGGGAGCGGTGCAACGAGTGCGAGCAACAGCCCTGGCAGCCCTTGCAGCGACCTACAAAATATACATCGTATGAGATTACTAGGAGTGATGACCCTAGACAGGATCTGTGTTGGGATTGATATAAGGGAAGTACCTTAGTTTTCCAATACTGCTGTATGAATGGACTAATAATAACTCGGTAATCATATCACCATCACATTGCATGTGCCTGGAAGATGTGGAGCACTGAGCGGTATGCAAGCATGTCGCGGACGAAGATGGTGCCGTATGAGGGAGAATGTCAGTGAGGGCATCTATCATGTCATGTCATATTGCATTAACAACAGTATTAGGAATGTTTGATTTACTGCTTTACTATTATCGCATGATTGATTTGAGAACATGCTAATCTTTGCTCTATTATTTCACTGAGTTAGCTACTCACTCCCACGTTACGAGATGGTGTTTCCGGACACCCACCAGTCCCTATTTTGGTTGCAGATGATGGCGCTACTTGAGAAGCGGAGTTGGACTTGATGATGATGAGGAGGATCCCTCCTTTATGTGTGTTCTAATTGATGGGATTACAGGGAGGTTGATTAGATACCTTGACACTTGTCATTTTATATTTTTAGAGCACTCATGTATATTCTTTCTTTCTCTTTTAAGGTATACATGTATATGTTTAACTTGGTAACATGTTCACACTCTGGAGACATACAAAAGTTTATATATGTTATACATACTATCACAGTCTTCCGCTTGTTAATTTAACTGTCTCTGGAGTATGATATGCTGTTCTGGCGTAGTCCCACTCATGTTTAATACATTAACACAGACAACATTCAATCATACATATCTATGTTGCATAAATAATATTTTGAAACTCAGGAGTTGGGTTTTTTACTCGACCCCCGATTTTCAGGATGTTACACTTTTCTAAAAACAGAAAGTTTTAAAGAGAAGAATGGAGCGCCGCGTTTTGTTGTTACACTGAGTCAGTTGTCTCGGATTGAGTTGCTATGAGCTCAGGCCGAGTCCAACACTACTTCCGGTCTTCCTAAACATGGTGAGGGAAAGAAGAAAGAGAAGAAGGATAAAAATGAGAGAAAGAGAGAGAGAGAGAGAGGTCATGCATCATCCTCCATTGTCGCATTGAGTCAAGACGTGACTCAGTTGAGTCGCTGTGAGTCGTGTTGTGTCGAGTCTAGTTGTTGGGCACTGGCATTAGAGAAGCAGAGGAGGACGAAGGAAAGGAAAAAAGAAATGGAAGGGAATGATGAAGAAGGGAGTTGTGATGCTACTAATACAAACATGTTGAGACCGAGTGCTTAACTTGTTGTTGAGTTTTAACAGATCGACTCACTGATTCGGACTATCTTGCAAGATTGGTTTGATAACCAGTTGTTATTAAACATATCAAAGAAATGTGAGAAAGAAAGAGAAAGTTAGAGAGGAAGATGAAAGAAAAGAAGAAGAGAAGTTGGACGAGTCACTGAGTCAACTCGATTCAAAATCGAGTCAGGTCTCTAACTCATTGACTAGTTAGGTCCAGACCCTACTGGACAAGTCTTAGCAAAAGAAGAAAAAAAGAAGAGAAAAGAAGATGAGAGAAGCTAGGAAAAATATGCGATGGTGATTTGAGTTGACTCAATCGAGTCAACACAAGAGAGTTTTTTCTCATTCTTTTCACAAATCAAGTTTGTCATTATTTACATTTATTATAATATCATTTAAAGTTAGTGGTTAGTATCATTTATTACTATTGTCCAAGATTATAAATGATGTAATAAATTTATATTAGATGGTTATACTATCTAGAGTTATTATCATCGTCGGTTATAACCTCTACTACTAATTTTCATCCATTGCGCAACTTAATTTGTAAAATTTCTAAAATGGCTAACCTTAAATCTAGGTTGGAGATCAAAGCCAAAGGTTAAGATCTTAACCATCGAAGGTGTATGGAACTTAGATCTAACCCATTCAAGTTAGATTCGTGTATTGAAGCGTTCATGTTGCAAACATCTAATTTAAGGTGAGGATTACCTTCAAGCTTTTTTACATCATGATAATTATTTTAGTTTACTTGTTTTATTAATTGCTTAATTTAATATTTAGTAAAATGATGATGAATGCAAGTTTATGTTTGAGTCAATTCTTCCTAAATGATTAATCATTGGATTTACATTCAAGTATCTAAACACTTTATATATCGCCAATTCTCTATCCCGGTTTAAATGAAACATTTCATATGGATAAGCATTATTGATATTTTACGTGGCTTGTTTCACCACTTTTGATTACTGTATGAATGCTTGGAGATCCTCTTACTAGTGGCTACTTTGCCTAATAAACCTAATGGAGTTTTTGTTATGGATTTACCATCTTATGGATCTGTAACACCCCGATTTTTGGAACCTGAATATATGACTCGTTCTCTAAAAACCCGATTGTTATCCTTTAAAATTCATCGTAAATTTAAACCACTTTGTCATTAATCAGAGTTAGCAGCAAACGTAGCTAGAGTAAACCATGCATTGTATAAAAATATTCTAATCGTAATAAAAATCCAATTGTAATGCCCATATAGGTCTTATACAATCCCAAACACAAAGTTCATTTAAACAAAAATAGGAATATATCAACTTGTGATGGAGCTCAAAATGGGTCGCAGGTGAAAGTGCCCTGGTTTGTCAATTAGCATGAGGGTTGATTCAGCAAGAAAAGTGAGCCTCATAGGAAGATTGTTCAAGCGTCTGCCTCAACAAGATGTGTGCCCAAACTCATCAAAAGTAAACCTTAGCCTCACATCCCATGTCCCAAAACACCAGGTATATAACACCCTTAAAAATGGATAGAACATCTTAGGGTTTTTAGTAAGAAAACAAAATTTACATAATCAGGAAAATCTCTAAGTTCTTTGACTTTGTCGATTTATCGACAAGTGGTTTGATGGAATCAAACCCTGTTATTGATGTCCTTGAAAATATCTTGATATTATTGATTGGAGGACTTCTGATGTCCAGCAACTACAAAGAACTCTGGACTGAATTATCAACGAATCGATGGACTATTCGATATCATTGAATTTTGAATCTCGAGTCCATCGAGTCGACTCGATAAAATCGACATCTAGTCAGTTGTGTCCAATATACTACTAAGGCCAATCATGTGATTCTTGATATATCGAAGAGATCCTCGATATCCTTGAAATTCAAATCTCGATGATGTCGGTAGACCTTCGATTATACCAGATTAGGATATTAGGACAAAAATCTATCCAACAAGTTTTCAAATTAAATCTTTCATGTATCGAGGATCACTCGATAAAATTGATATTCAAATATCAATCATATCAAGGCATGGTCGATTTCATCGAAATAGGACATAAACTGTCCAACAAGCTTATTGGGAAATTCTTTGAAATTATCGATGAATCGACACCGTCAACGATATCATCAATATTCAAATTCCGATGCTAGTGATATCATCGATATTCAAATTCTAATGATATCAA
This sequence comes from Magnolia kwangsiensis, assembly GCA_037074715.1. NCBI lineage: Eukaryota > Viridiplantae > Streptophyta > Magnoliopsida > Magnoliales > Magnoliaceae > Magnolia > Magnolia kwangsiensis. Next base: position 97,741,441 of record CM073572.1, on the reverse strand, counting down.
GTGTTGATCGATCATATCTTATACCTGTTAAGTTTCAAAGACAAGTGCTCTCACATTTTCAAATGTCAAGGAATCGAACCCTGTTTCGATTCAAACGGAGTTTGAAATCTGATGACATCGATGTGTGTTCGATTTCCTCGACCAGTTGGCAAAAAGGTTCAAAAGCATTTGATAGATTGAGTTCGTATCATCGAGTGGGCATTCGATGCTATCGAGAGTATACGCTCGATGATATCAAACCCGACTCAATGATATCGAACTCTATAAAAAATATGACTATTTTATATCCATTGAAAATTTTTGCCTATTTAATGAGATCTTGCCTTTGGTTGTGTGGAGAGAAAATAGAGAGTTCTTTTGTGTATTTAAACCTGGATCATATACCCCAAGCCTTTTCCCTCATAAAAATTCATCCTCCAATCCACCCTCATCATTGATATTCAATAGAGTGGATTACGGAATGAACTTCCGCATTCAAGGATCCTGCAGCTACCATCTTAATGACAAATCATTAAGTTGGGATACCTTGAATGCATAGATGATTGGAATCGCTGTCTCCTTTATAAGAAAACATCTAATAGATTAGGATTCCATCATAACCTTGACCCAACCTATTGCCTTACATTGGAGCATCATCTGTGTTGTAGTTCAAGGGAGCTAAATATTCTTTATCGTCAAAGGAGGTGATCTTCATCAACGTGCTTAATGGAGCTCATCAGCTTATCTGTAAGTCAATAAAGTCCAGAGAAACTTTATGATCATTCCTTTTGTAGGATTGGGTTAATGGTGCTTCTCACCCCTTTCAAGTCCTCATAGGAGGCCTCCAACAGGAGTGTACGTGGGGGTGCTGTATGTCAACCCTTACTCTGTGGAGAGCATAAACTTAGGTCATTGTGTAGGTCCTTGACCAATATGATCTAAAACTTGGGTGATGTGTGTTGACCCTTGCTCATGGGAGCATAAACTGTAGGTTCCTTGTGTGGATCCTTGGCCTGTGTGGCCTAAAACTTGGGTGCTGTGTTGACCCTTGCTCTTGTGTGGATCATAAACTTGTGTCACGCCTCAAACTCAGAAATCGGATTCACAGGAATCCTAATCGTCGAATCCGGTGCCGACAGCCTCCGTAGTATCCCATTCTCGGCTCCTAGCATTCATATGCCAGATTCCGATCTTGGGATCCTAGAAGGAGGATTTTTTTTAATACATTTAACTCGTAATAAAAATAACCACAAGATTATCCAATTCACAAAGGCAACATCATCATCACATATCTACTAATATAATCATTTGAGTACAATACTAAAAGGAAAAATACATAAATAGAAAATCAAGCTCCAGAAGACCACTATATGCTCCAAGCTCAACACTGCTACAACCTAACATCACCTGCACCCATCTATTGTGCATAAGCTTATAAAAAGCTTAGAGGGTGGTGTAAGTGTGTGCACATGGTAAGTACCAAGTATTCGATACAATGTCGTAATCATACAATATCGAAAATACTGATAACCCATAAATCGTACAATGTTTAATAAGCAAAAATACTGATAAGATCATGAATTATTAGAGTAAACAGAAATACTGATAAAGTCATAAATCACACGATAATAGAGTAAGCAGAAATATTGACAAGTGCACGAGTCATACAATATTGGAATACGCAATAGAAATCAACTATGCAAATGAGTCATAGAGAGCTAAATATCAAATGCAGAGGATGCAATACAATATACATCCCTGATGAGTAACACAAACGGCGTCAGCCATACCATATGCCGCGAATGTAATGCAACGTGCAGTGCAAATGGAATGACCATGCTGAGTGTGAAATCGGGATGATAGTACGTATTATCATAAGCTATGGGGTCCATCACAAGGGACTTCTATCCAAACCAGTCCCATACCTAAATTTGGATAGTCATACTCGATGTGGTAAACTCCTGATCTCAGGTTAGTCATGCACCCCAACTGAAATCCTAGCCATTGTGAAGGTACACGTAACAAATAGTTACGCACCACCAGCCCGAGTAGATAGTGAATGAATGAATGAGTATACAACTCCTACTCAATAAGCCTACATATCAGTATGGTTCATCTCTGCGATCATCATCGGAGTTTCATACACTACAAATGGCACTGCCGCTCTCCCAGCTGCACAGTCCAAGTGAGCATAAGAAACCTCACTATCTGCCTGGCCAATAGTCTGTCAATACCTATCCGGCACGTCGATAGAGGATCCATTCATGAGCTGGTCAAACTCAGCCTAGCAATGCCCCCTACTCTCAGGCAGGTAAGGCCACACCCCCTCCCAACTGACCACGACATAGTGGGAGACGTGGCCTCCTGGTATTCAACACTCGGGTGCTCATGTATCCACTCGGTCTCAACGTTGGGACATCCTTTGGTACCAAGAGAGTTTAGAGATTTTCACCCAGGGCCATCTATGGCAGCCCAATACTAGAACAAATTTTCGATGTCCCGTCTGGCCATCCACGATATACCTGTGGAGGCTATGACCCTGATGTCGCTAGGGCGTACAGTAATCATAATGCAATAAGCATAAGTCATACAATCCAGTCATGCATCAATCCTGCGCATACCGTGCGCTCATGTAAAATAACCTCCGCCTATCAGGGAGTCTCATAACAACATGCTCAACGACATATACAATGATCAACCACATCTCATAACAAACATGCAGATGATGTGTATGGGCATGTATCATGATCCTATGTTGTCATATTCTCATAATCGGTATCAATAACCGGCATCGACAATCAACCTTGACAATGTGGACATTTAACCAATATTGCCCCCAAGGAATGGCCCACATAGATCTAGACATATAATGGGCCCACGGCCTCACACAAAGTACTAATATATGATGGGCCTTACCCAAGAGCCACACATATACAGCATGTGGGCCCTTCTCATGGGCCTCCTACATATCACAATGGGCCTTGCCCATAGGTCACGAATACATCACAATGGGCCTTAAACACAGGCTGCATACACATCACACAGGCCAAATACACATCACAATGGGCCTCAACTACGGGCCGCATATACATCATATACGTCTCGACAATCGGCCTTAAAATAGGCCTCGACAATCGAAATGGCCAATACAATCAGTCTCGACAATCGAAATTGGCCTCAATACTCTGCCTTAACAATCAGAATTGGCCTTAATACTCGGCCTCGACAATCGGAATGGCTTATAAAATCGGACTCGATAAATCAGCATCGGCCTCGACAATTTGAGTCGAAATCGACAATCGGCATATAAACAAGGCAGGGTCTATAGATGAACAGTCGATCAACTATAAGATAAAGATCGACCCTCGACTATGGTTATATCAAATCTGATAGCACACAACCATCCGTCTATAGTGAATGGGGCCAACTTATTTGAGTTAACCCACAAAGAGAATGGGCCTAATAAGGCCTAAGGGAAGGTCACAATGAGGACATCTAACCATCATTACTCATTAATGTGGACATCTAACTAACATTACTCCCAAGGAGTGGCCTACATAGTGCCGAATGACATAGTGGGCCCATGGCCTCACACAATGGCTCAATATAATTCACTATGGGCCTCACTCATGAGCTATATATGCAACACGTCGGGCCTCGCCATATGGGCCTGAATTTCATCACAATGGGCCGCATCAATGGGCCAATACACATCACAATAGGCCATGACATATGGGCCAGAATTATATCAAGTGGGCCACATCAATGGGCCATAAATACATCACTTGGGCTTGATTCAAAGGCTATAAATACATCACAATGGGCCTTACACAAGGGCCTTATATACATCAAATGGGCCACGTATCTGGGCCTCGAATGCATCAAATGGGTCATGCATCATGGGCTTAATACATATCACAATGGGCCTTGCCCATAGGCCTTAGATTCAAGTAGGTGAGCCCCATCATATGGGCCTTAAATACAAGGCAGGTGGGTCCTATCATATGGACTACAAATATATCACTGCGGACCGCACATTTGGATGGTATAGATATATAATGCATACATCACGATGAGCCGCACGAATGGATGACACACACATCACGGTGGGCCACGTACACGGGCCGTATCAATGGGATGCACCAATGGGCCATCATATATAACACATCGGGCCTCACTCATGGGTCACATATAGATCACATTGGTAGGACCGTGAAGGTGCATGCAACACACTCACACGAATAGCTAAGCTCTTGTGCATGCATTCAAACAATATTACCAGACCTCAAGCCTCGCACGTGCCTCCCCGTCATGGTTTAGCTCATGCACGGATCAGGTGTGCATCCTATATATGTCACGTATGCATTCAATGTAACCCATCACTCATGCATGTATTACTTGCATCCATGCATGTATAACACATAACGTGGTGTCATGCACCTTACTACACACTCATCATGCATGCATACAACTATTACAGGTACTAAATAGACAAGCATTACACGCATGCATACATACATGCCATGGATTAGAGTCATACAACGTGCCATGCATGCATGTAATCTGTCATCTACAAATAGCATGGGCCAACTCTACCATTAGATGGTGGTCTATGGACCCATGCATGTATCTCATCCAAATGGACAGTGTAGATATAATACATATTTCATGGTGGGTCCCACCTTTTGAGGGAAGGCCCACCAAATGATCAGGCCCACAGAACTTGTAGCGAGATACAACAACTACTACAGCTGGTGGGATGCAAATGTGGATGGTTCAGATGCGACACAGATGGATGGTGGAGAACACATATGTCATGCTAGTCCACAGAAATTGCTGACTTACTGACGTCAAAAGACAACAACTATATTGCTGGGGTGGGATCCACAAGTGTGTGGGTCCCATGGCTGTAATGTTGCAGGGGTAAAGTACATCCATCATGTGTGGCCCACGGATACACGGTACGGATGAGGCACACACCTCACGTGTGTCCACGTGTGGACAACACAAACATCAAGTGGATTCCCACCATCCAGAGACACTGGACAGTGCGGATACTCCCATACATCAAGGTGGGTCCCACGTAGGACGTGCCATACATACAGATGTAAATAAATATATATATATATATATATATATATATATATATATATATATATATATATATATATATAATATTATAATATTTAGTATCATAAGGGAGGTGTGAGTGTTGGACAGATGGTGTGGGTTTAACAACCTAGCAGCATTTGCTGCAAGGGACCCACCGTCCTAGCTCCCTATGGACGGAGTGGATAAGCACTTAACAAGGTGGGCCACATGTGTGGCCCACATATCTAGATAAAGTTGACATCTGTGTGCTTCCTTCATCCAGGTCCCACTATTCACAGATGGACGGACTGGATGCAACATTCATCATGGTGGGGCCCACAGTACTTGCTGACGCAAGTGAAGAACAGATGGTAGGTGGGGTTTTCCTCATACATCAGGTGGGTCCCACATGGGGTCCACCACAACATTTATTTTCCATCTCAGTTGTACATAAGGTCACAGGGACCTAGATAAAAAGGAAAAATGAATTTTATAATGATTCAAATCGTCTATGACAACCCCAAAGGATTTCAATGGCAGATGTTCTATCCCACTGTTTCTTGTGATGTGGGTCATCTGAGCTTCTCATACAGCTGATTTTTAGAGAGGGGCCCACTTCCCTAAAGAACATACTTCGTGGTGGGGCCCACCGTTCCACCTTTAAACCAACAGCAAGGACGCTGCTACTGCAGTATCCAGAGAACGCTGACAGCAACAGGGACGTCCCATGTGAAAGTGCAGCTACTAGTGCCCTTGTTTATCAATTATGATGTAAGTTGAGTCAGTCAGACTACAGTACCTAACAGGAAGATCAATTCAAGCGTCTGCCTCAACTGAATGTGTGGAATCTCACTATAGGTAAATCATAGCCTCACATCCCTTGTCCCAAAACACCAGGTAATTAAAACTCTTAAAAATAACTTAGAACATATGAGGGTTTTTGGATAAGTGAACTTTTTCAAACAGCAGAAAATCTCTAAGTTTGTTTGCCCTGTCGATTGTATGATATGAGCGACCTACTGTTCACTCCTCAAGTGCAGGGTTGTGATGTAGTATTAAACTCGGTAAGACCGAGGTTGAATCCTAAGGGACTGAAACTTGCACACTATCTGAAATAACTAGAACTAGAATGAGATGAAATCTAATTTGATTTATACTTTGAAGAATAATTATGAAATATTAATCTAAAAATTAAGAGAAATCAGAGAAGAGAAACTAGGGATTCAGAGGATCCACTTGTAGAGATCAGAGAGATCTTATGCCTGTTCAAAAATCATGGAAATTAACCGAACTGTCATTGATATAGTTTTCAAGGGATGAAAGGTATATGAATTAGAATGGATTCCATCACCAAACCATGCCTAGGAGACAAAGCAAACAACAGAATTAAACTAATTACCAACCAATCAACATGCCATGAAGGTTAGGAAGGGTACCAACATCCGACCATGTCCAGGAGACTATGGTGAACAACAGAGCTTCCTGACGTCATAAACATAAAATAATAAGAATATGCTCAAAGTTATTGCAGACCCATTGAAATTTTAGTCACAACAGACCATTAAAAACTAAAAACATTCCCTTTAATCAAACTATAATCAACATCAGATCAGTCTTAAACAAAAGGCATAAGCAACAAAACCCCCATCACGCTACAAGCTTCACCTCTTAGTCCTAGCTAAGAGGTTTAGCCCAACATGATTGAGCTTGAATTCTCTGAAGTACAAAAAAAATAAAATAAAAAAAAGAAACAAAATCTATCTCCCTATCTCTCTCCTGTGTTCACATCCACCACCTAGCTACCCCCTGGCTCTCTCTCCTCTCTTCTTTTTATATACAGTAAGGGCGGCACGTTGGTGAGGCTGGGAGTTAGTGGCTGCTTGTAAAGAACGAAGTTGGTGAAGTCTTATGCAGCTGAAGTTGGTGGACACGAATGTGCGAAGCTTTTACGCAACGGTAGTGTCTTACGCAGTAACGAATCCTTGCCGAGAAGAAGATCAGCTACATGAGCGCACACGAGTGTAAAACTTCGTAAGTTGAGACAGTTTTGGATTCTCTTCAAGATAGATGGTATGGATTATCCCTACGATCAGCAATGGTGGCCCACCTAGATCGACCGCAAGTCCCTGTTGTGAACAGAGCTCGCACATTCCTCCGTTGGGACGTTGGTGGAGCCCAGAATCACTGTCAGACGAGAAATCCACCTCGTCCATTGCGTTCTCCTCGAAAAACCGTTTGGGACATGCTAATTTTTCTCGAGTTTTGATGTGGTCCCTTAAATCTTTTCTTCAATTGTTCATTCTACCTTCAACGGCTAGGATTTTTCCATAGATTGCATGGTTTCAAAATATCACCTAGGTGAGGGTCAAAGTCTGCTCTTGGGATGAATGAAAGGTTCAGATCATCGATCCAATCAATAGAGGAGGTCAATAAATAGCCCAGAACGTCCGTTTCTTTCGGACGCAAGAACAGAGGAAAAAATGGCCTGGTTCACGCTGTGCTGCTGGTGGAGCCCACGATCGATTCCATATACACAATCCAGTCCGTTCAGTAGATTTCTGAAGAAAAATTGGTCGGGAATGGTGCTGTTCGGATCGCATTTGGTGAGTCCCCTCAAGAGCGTCGTTCTACCATCTGAACGGTTTTTGATCTGTATTCTTCTGCAGGTGTATGCATGGGTTTGGAGAGACTCCTGTGTACGGTCGATTTGAACCTATGGAATGAATGGACAGCTCGGATCATCCTTTCAGACGATGAAAATGGGCCACACATCTTCCTGACCAAAACAGGAAACGAAACTCCATTTTCGTGAAATTGCGTTGGGTCAGCGGCGTTATTTTGGGTGCACGGCGAGTGCACCGTCGCTGTGCACTCCACTAATGTAAATTAGGCCCCACCTTGATCTATATGCGAAATCCGTTCCGTCCATCCATTTTTTCATATCCTTTAATACGTAGAGACTAATTCTGAAGCATATCCAGGCAACAAGTGGGCCCAAAATCAATGGTTTATAAGCTGATCTGTCCATTGGGCCACTTCCACATAGTTCCAACGGCTAAAATTTGACGTGCACGGTTAATTTATGGTCCTCATCACATATATGAAGTTTCAAGTCAATCATAGGGCGGGAACCCTGTGATCTTGCTTTCTGAACGTCTTCCGGGCCTCTTTAATGTGAATAGCTTGAGTTTCTTAGATCCTTGGCGTGTAAACTCTTCAATATCAATCCTCTGTAGTCTGTCCCTTGCCTTGGTGTCTTCAGATCATTAAATCCATGCCTTTAACACTTTTTTATAGTTCATGCTTTCAAATACACCTTGCATCACAAACACGGTTAAAACCATGCGTTAAACAGTATCATGATCGTAAATCCAGGTAATAACTGGGGTCTGATATGCAATATTTGACTCTCAACACCTGCTCTATCGATGTCCTCGACACTTAATCAATACTATCGATAAGAGGACTAAAAGTGTCCAGCAACTGCATAGCATCTGGTCAGATTTATCGATATATCGATACATCTATCGATATCATCGATATTCAAACATCGAGTCTATCGAAAGTCGCTCGATAATATCGACAGGAAGAATTTCGGTACCCCTATTTTTCTAAAGAGAACTACTATGAGCTTCGATAAATCGATGACTATTCCGATTCAATCTGAATTCAAATATCGATCATATTGAAAGTCATTCGATCATATCGACAGTAGGCACGTATTTCTTCCAACAAATATTTTAGGATGTTCTAAACCTTGATCGGGGACCACTCGAGAAAATCGATATTCTTATGTCGATACTATTGAGTCTTGGTCGATTGGATCTAGTCTGGGCACAAACTGTCAGCGTGGTTATAGGTAAATCTATACGATTTATCGATCTTATCGACACGGTCTCAATATCATTGACATTTAAATTCCGATGACATCGGTTGACCCTCGATCATATCCTATAAAACTTGAAATATTTCGACTAGTCTCTCTCATTTTTCAAGTGTCTATAGATCAATCCCAGTATCGATGGAATCAGAGTTCAAAATCCGATGACATCGACACAAGTATCGATCCCATCGATCAGCTGGCAATAGGTTTCAAAAGCATACGACTTTTTGAGTTTATGTTATCGAGCGGACAGTCAATCCCATCGAGAGTATATGCTCGATGATATCGACCATGCTCGATGACATCGAACTCCGTCATAAATATGACCATTTTATATTCGTTGAAACCTTTTGCCTATTTAAAGAGAGACTTGTTCATATTGCTGGTAGAGAAAGAAGAGAGTGCTTTTATGTGTTTTACCTTTAAATCATATACCCAAAGCCCTTTCTCTCATAGGAGCTCATCTTCTAATACACTCTCATTCATTAACATTCAATAGAGTAGATTGGGAAATGAACTTCTGCATTCAAGGATCCTTCAGCAACTATCTTAACAGCATATCATTAAGTTGGGATGCCTTGAATGAATAAATGACAGGAATTACTCTATCTTCCTTATAGGAAAATTCTAAGAGAGTAGATTTCTATCCTAACCTTGACCCAACCTGAAGCCAAGTACTGGTATATCTTTTGTGTTGTGGATTAAGGGAGGTGAAGACTCTTCAATAACAAGAAGGAGATCTTCATCACTGTGTAAAAAGGGACTCATCAACTTATCTGTAAGAACTTAGAGTCCAAAGGATACTTGTGATCATTCTTTTTTAGGGTTGGGTCTTAAGTGTTGCTCACCCTTTGAAGTCCTCATTGGAGGCCTCCAGCAAGAGTGTATGTTGTGGGTGCGTCGTGTGGACCCTTGCTCTGTGAAGAGAATAAACATATGGGTGTGCTGTGTGGACCCTCGCTCTGTGTGGGCATACACATCTGGGTGCGTTGTGTGGACCCTTGCTCTGTGTGGGCATAAACATCTGGGTGTATTGTGTGGACCCTTGCTCTGTGTGGGCATAAACATCTGGGTGCGTTGTGTGGACCCTTGCTCTATGTGGGCATAAACATCTGGTTACGAGTGCACCAATAAAACTTCAGGGTTAGAGGTGAACCGAGTAGAAACCTCCGTGTAAAGGTTGAAGGTGAACCTGATTTAAAACCTTAGGTTTGAGATGAACCATAGGAAACCTCCTTAGTGAAATTCAGTACACTCAAGGGTTAGTACGACAGTCGGGAGTGGAGTAGACAAGTAGTCGAACCACTATAAAAATGACTATGTTTGAGTTTGTTATTATTTTTCATTGTGTGATATTCTTTACATGTTTTTATATTTGATTGTCTAAGATCACGCCTTATATACACGCACAGTCCTATCCATCACAATCTTGAATGCAACTTGTTTATCTTTCAAACAGTTTGTGCTTGGATCCTCTACAAGGCTTGGAAGCCAGTAGAGTTATATTTGAGTAATCTTGATAATTGTATATTTGATAGGATTAGTGCAATAGGATTTTAAATATCTCATGAAAATTTAAAAAGTCCTATTCACCCCCCTCTAGGACATATTGGCATATTCCTACTTCGACTCAAGCGGTCTTCACCGTTATTTCACCATGTATGTGTTTTTATTTATTTTTATTTTTTTGTTATTCTACGGATTCTTATATGTGGGGCCCGCATTAGAAAAATCCACTCCGAGTACTGGTCTCCCAGACTCATAACAGAACTAAAGAGTCCAATATGTAATATTTTTGGCATATAAAAACATCACAACGAGCCTCAACCATTTAAATCACCTAAAACCATTGTTTCCTGCATTATGGCCCGCCAGAGGTTTAGATCGGCTTCACATTTCGGCTCAACGGCTAAAATGAGATGGGAAAAAGGGTGGACGGTGTGGATTAAATCCATACATCAAGGTGGGGCCTGCATGAGTAGCTCGTCCAAAAGCATAAACCAAGCATTTTTTTATTGATAGTACACCCACTGTCTGTCTATGTATACTCACAGCGTCCAGTGTCCACGGAAGCTGGACGGGGACGTATTTTTCAAGGTGGGTCCCATGTGTGGGGACCACGGCTTGTGGGTCCCACGTGGCCCACTTGATTAATTGACGTTTGTGTTTTTTTTCCATCACCGTTAAGTAGGGCCCACATAGCTTGGACGGCTGTGGGGTCCATTTAATGGACGGTTTGAACATCACATACATCAAGGTGGGGTACATCCGAGTGGGCCACACGGCCACATCATCACACCAACATATTGAAAGAGAGAGAGAAAGAAACACCCACCTCTAGATCTTGAACTCCTCCTTCCTCCTATAGGTCTTAGAGCTCCAAGGAAAGAATTTCAACAGTTGAGATTGGTTTCGGAGGGTGGAGATGAGGGATAGAAAGGTGGTCCACACTAGATCCTCCTATGGAGCCATGGACAAGGGTTGCTTGGAGAGAGATGAAGTTTGAAAAATGAGAGAGAGAGAGAGAGAGAGAGATGAGAGAGAGATAGAGGTATAAGAGAAGTGATGGGAGAGATGGTGAGGTGATGGAAAAGTTGACTTTTGAGATTGCTTTTGTACTTAGGAATGGGGAGAGTAATGGGTTGAGTGATGGGTGTACTTTTGACAAGTGAGGCGATTGATGTGATGGATTCTCTCGGGATTTGCAACGCGTAACATTTTTCTCTAACTGAACACGGGCCCACATCTCCTGGCCAGGATACCGCATCGGCGTACAAGATTCGACATCAGAACTGCGACGACAGTTCTGTCTTAAAGGTATAAGTCTCAAGTTGAGTTGAATCTAAGATATGGGACATAACTCAGGATTGCACGCATTTACTAATTACAGGTCGCGGATTGTCGAAATTCGACTGGGAGGACCGCAGAGGCGTATAGAATGGTACGGGCTTATCATGGAGACATGTTAGAGTTAACCTAAAGTATGTTGTACTGGTTTGAGGTGAACTTAATTTAAAACCTCAGTTAGTGAGATCCGGTACACATAAGGGTTGAGTGCGTCCACCGGAAGTAGAGTAGACACGTAATCGAACCACTATAAAAATGACTGTGTTTGAGATTGCCATTTACTTCTTCTACTTTTGTGATTTCTCTAAATGTTCTCATATTGCATGAACACATGTTTATTTGGAATTGAGTAGAATCACACCTCACACGCAGTCACATCCATCATGTACTATGTTATGTATCTTGTCTATCCTTTGAATAGTTTTGTTATTGGATCCTCTATTTGGCTTGGAAACCATTAGAGTTATTTTGAAGAAATCTTAATACTTGCATTTTTATTTAGGATAGGGTTGATAGGTTTTTAAATTATTATAAAATATTAAAAAGTCCTATTCACCCCCCTCTAAGACATCTTGGCATATTCCCACTTTAACTTAAGCAGCCATTACCGCAATTGTAATTAGTATTAGAGAGAGGTCTCTCTTAAGGGCTTCACCACCTAGAGAGTGATCTTGATTGAAGTTAGAAATATGGCCAAAGGTGAGGGCTCATCTGTAACTAGACCTCCAGTATTTGATGGATCAAATTATGGGTACTGAAAGGTTAGGATGCATTATTTTCTGAGATCTTTGGATCATGATGTTTGAGACATTGTTGAAAGAGGATATGTGCCACCAACTGATCAAATAGTACTTGAAAATGGCACAACTATCACTAAACCAAAATCCAAAGAAATGTGGACATCATTCGATAAAGAAAAATAAACCTCTGAAGCTAAAGCAATGAATGCTATCTACTATGGTGTGTCCCAAGAAGTCTTCAATCAAATCATTATGTGTGTGTAGACACTGAAAAATCAGCGCCCACGCTGATTTAAATGTTATGTTTTAGTGCTGGAGGTGACAGGCTGATTGTGGATGTTGGAGTCGCCACTAGCCAAAAAATCTTGAAATCCCGCAGTCGGTTAGAACCACGAAATACGCAAGGTGAGGAAAATTTAGAGACTTCCTTACCTTAGATTGACTCCTGGTCTGTGATCCAGGATTCTGGGTAAGGGACCTCTATTACAAAGAGGAAAGGTGTTAGGCACCCTCTCTACCCGTACAAATGTACAGTCTCTACTCAGTGTGGTAAACTAATCTCAAGGGGAAGATCGATGCTGTGGTCGAAGATGGACTAGGCAGGCACGCAGATTTCTAATGCAGCAAAATCTGAGATTTTGGTAAGCCACATAACATACGTCCAACGGCGTGTCTAGAGGATGGATGTGATGATGTACATGTAAAGAAATAAGAAAAAAATGGACTAGATCGCTAAAAATTTTTGATGTGACAAGATCCGATATACGGCAAGTCATAGAGCATACGTTCACTAGATATCTAGAGAAGCAGGGGGGTTGAGAAGAGAATAGATGTCATGATGAATACTTGTATGTAAAATGAATGGATCTTTAACTCGATCTTGAGTAGGCTAGGACATGGACCAAAACATACCAATCCGGGTTAGGCTTATGGGTTGGAGAGGTTGAGAGGAAGGCTAGGGGGATAACTAAAGAAATCTGGACTTGAAGGCTTGGGAGCTCCTTTGCATTCCTTCACTTTCTTCTCTCACTCTCTCTTAAGCTTCGGAGGGGGATTCTTGGTTGTTGGGGTGTGTTGAAATGAGAAGAGGAGAGGGCTATTTATAGCCTTCTCCAATGGTTGAATGGTAAATAGGTGGTAGGTGAGGGTTAAAAAGTTGGAATGAAGGCTTGTGATTAGCTAGGGAGAGAGGAGCGCCACGTGGCACACTCTCATTGGCTTATGAGGCTGGTAAAACAGTAAATAGTGAAATTTGGGAGGATAATTTTGAAGGAAAGTTGACTTTTGGACGCTGGGACACCTGTCCGCACGTGGCCCGCGAGTGACGGCACCTGAAGTACCGCAAGCGGTAGTCAGACTACCGCTCACGATAGTTAGACTACCGCCTGGGCTCAGTTCGGGTCGGTTTCGCACTTGCGAGCTTTGTACAGTGTGCGGGTTCGCCCAGAAGTCTCCTTTTAAATTTTTCATCTCAGAAAAATGAATTTTGGCTTGGGTAAAGAGGATCTGGGTTATGTGATAGGGTATAGACGGGGTTACATGTGTGATGAATGGTTTAGATCGTGGTTTTGGGTTGGGGATCGGGGAATTTTGGGTCAGGGTTCAGTTTAGGTTGGGATTCTGGTTTAAGGTATGATCATGGTTCCCGAATGGTTTTAACCTTCTCAAGATGTAGCCTGGGTGGGGTGTCTACAGATGCCCCTCTTTAACCAAGGTTGCGAGCAACCGACGGTCAAAGCGAGTGGACACCCCACCCTTCTGGTCAGAAAAAAGGGAGTGATTCAAATCTGTTGTCTGCCATTGTATCATTGTCAGTTGACTATTTGGAAAAGAGATGACTTGCACATATCACGAGGGTTGAGGAAAATGTTATGATTGTCTCCTATGCATTCGTCGTGGCTTTACGGATTACCAATTACAACCCTTTCACGTCTGATTGTTAATAACATTGGAGGGTAAGTCTGAAAAGTAAGGGCCTCTGCGCATTCATCGTGGCTTTACGAGGATTCCTATACTGTTTGGTCTTGTCGTTCCTTTGCTACATAATCACCCAAGGAGTATTCAGTCTGTTTGATTGTCAAAGTGGTTAGCTGCCCTGCGCGTTGGTGCGGCCTTACAGGAAACTCACTACGCCAACTTAGACTCAATCAAATTTTCTAAACATCCCGGACTAGATATGTGTAGGTAATCTATTGTCATGCAGTCTGCTGATTTTGATACTTTGGTTACAATGGATTGTTGTCACTTCAAGTTTGATGGTTCTTTCCAAAGATAGATCCACTCATTTTACTAGCATTCATACGATTGTCCAGATATAGAGATCGGGGCAATCGTACATTTATCATGTACGGATTCGATCATCCACTGGGGAAACCAGAAGAGCTCGAATCTTATTTAGTTGTGTACACTGGCCACAACTGGAGAATATGAAAGATTCCTCAGTGTACTGCGCACCGCGTGCGGTGTTGAAAACTTTGTTTGAAAGCTATTCCCTTTGGAGTTAGACTCCTTGGGAATTTTATTTAAGAAAAAATATTTTTGAATTTTTTGAAAAATATCGGTTTGACTTCGCGGGTGGGCGTCGTCGTCTGGTTTTTATTGTAACAAAGTCGGATGACCTCCACTAATAAATTAATGGGGCTAATGGTTTGAAATATTTTTGAATTTTGAAAGATCCATCCGATCTCACGGATGGCCGTGATCGTCCGATTTTTATTATACGGTCTGGATCGAATAGCCAGATGGCCTCCACTAATAAATTAATGGGGCAATTGAGGAGCATAAACCTGATTTGGGCATGTGGGCCTAGGACCATGGGCCTCAAAATTGGGCTTGTGAAATGGGTCTTACTTTGGATATGTGGGCCTAGGAAATGGGCTTGAAAACATGGGCCTTGAACCATGGGCCTTTGGACAATGGGCTTGGTGGGCTTTTGACATATGGGCCTTATGGACTTTGAACTTGTGGGTTTTGAAATGTGGGCCTCTAGGGCTTTGAACTGTGGGCCTTGTGGTTTTGAGATGTGGGCCTCTAAGGCTTTAAACTGTGGGCCTTATGGGTTTTGAAATGTGGGCCTCTGGGGCTTTGAACTGTGGGCCTTGTGGGTTTTGAGATGTGGGCCTCTAAGGCTTTGAACTGTGGGCCTTGTGGGTTTTAAGATGTGGGCCTCTGGGGCTTTGAACTTGTGGGCCTTATGGGTTTTGAAAAGTAGCCTCTGGGGCTTTGACTTTGATTTTATGAATCCTCGACTTTGCTAGCTGCTTGTCCTGTATATGCATGAATGTTTTTTTTTTTTTTTTTTTTTGTAAAGAAAGGAAAACGATGTATAAAAAGACTTTTTTGAAAGGAATAAAAAATTTTGTTTATGCCAAATTTGTTGGTGTTTGCTTGTGTTTAGATTTGTGCTTTGGATAGTGAAATCAGAATTTTGAACTTAGCCCATGTCGAATCTGGTATTTTAAGTTGTTTACTAGGGATCTCGGTTCCCTGAGAGTAGCACGTACTAGGATCATGCCCCTTGGATTTGGGTAGAGTTTGACAGAATTCTGATCCGGGACTTATCTTTTCTTTGTGCTTCATTTGCTTGTTGCCTTGGCTTCTCCTGTTCCTGCAATTTTTGTTTCTCTCTTCTTTTTTTTTAGCCATTTTTTTCCGTAGCACCTTTTCACGTTTTCACCACGACTGGCTTTCTCATCATTTTTTTTCATGGCGTCCTTTCAAATTTTCACCATGTCTCGAGTTTTTAATCTTTCCTGCCCCTTGGCAGCTGTGCTCTTTTTACCCTTGGTGCCTTTTCAGGTTTTCACCAAGTCCACTACATGCCCGCTGTTTTTACTCGAGGCACCCTTTCAGGTTTTCACCTCACCCGTTTTGCTTAGGCACGTTACTTTTCTTTTGATTTCTCTTTTTCTTGTACAAAGGCGGGAGGCTAGACTCCATTCATTGCTGGTCGACTGGTGAGCTACCTGACTTTGTCTTCAATCACGATCGTGAAGCTGTTGACATTGGGTTAAACTATCTTGAGGGGAAATGAGTTGATGAATTGTGTTCTTATTCATTGGGTTCGACTCTTCTTTTTTTTTTTTGACTGCGCGCTTTATCTGTCCATTTTTTTTATCTTCATCTCTTTTTTTTTTTTTAGAACACTCATTGGATGGAAGGAATGATGATAGAATGTAGCTCAGGATGCTAATCTTTTGTCATTTGATCTTAGCTTTTTTATTGTGGTTGTTGACATAGTCAGGTAAGATTACCCACGTTATCGGCGTTGATAGGCTCTGGAAGATCTGCCCCTAATGATGGTGAGACGAAGGGCACCTCCCGGAAGAACCTCGCGGATGATCAACGGACTGTCTCAGGATGGCCTGAAGTTGCCCCCTGGGTCTAGTAGGCGCAATGATAAGATGTGCATTGTTACCATGTTGCTAACCTTTCTTTCAGACTTATTTGTCGTTGGTCCTAGCGATAGTTGTGTGCTTCACGTCTGCAAGATGTAGTTGATTGCATCGATCTTACCGCCAATCATTTTCCTTGACTTCTTGCTTCATTTGTACCGATGGTGTAGGATGTTGTTGCCGCCTTCTTTTGTCTACCACGAAAATGCACTCATGACCATTGGATGCCTTTGGGTTCATTCTTTCGATGATGTCCACACCCCATAATGAAAAAGGGTTAAGGTGTTGCCAGGTTATAAAGACTCGAAGCATGCACATGGATCCGTTGTACAAGCTTTAGATACTTGAAGCACTTCCTGATATGCTGCAATAACTTATCTCCATAGTTCATCAGTAGGACTTTGTCGTGGACTTCAGACATGATCTTGATAGTTTTGCTTGATGAGCTTGACTTCAGGCTTCATAGCAGATGGTGTATGATTGGTTCTTCATTCGATCTGGGTAAGGCTTCCGTAGGAGAATCCAAAGTTAGATAGCCCTGGGTCTCAGGAATTCTGTCATTGTCTGCTTGTATTCAGGAGACGAGGATCTCTTGATATGTACCGTTCTAGGGAGCTCAAGGAATCCCAAGTTCACAATTTTAAAAACATTCGTGCCGACATTGGCCTTTGTTTCGAGCTTTCGGAGGGAATCCTCTAGCTTGAGAGTCGGATCATCATTTTCCACATTTTGGACTTCATTCAAACCCCTGAGTTTGAAGTCTAACTCCAGATTGAAATCTATGAGTCGGCTTTAAACTCTGGTGTTGTAACAGACGCATTTGGCACATTATTGCTTGTGAGTTTTAAAAGATTTTCTATTGTTTTTGTGTTTTGAGAAATTTCTGTTATTTTTTTGGATTTTGACAAATATATGATTTTTTTGGCATTTTGACAAGTATCTGATTTTTTTTGGCATTTCGAAATTATCTAGTGTTTTTGGCTTTTTGAGAATTTTCTGACTCTTTTTTTTTTTTTTTTTACAAGTGTCTGATTTTTTTTGGCATTTTGAAAATATCTAATGTTTTTGGCTTTTTGAAATTTTCTAATGATGTTTTTTAGATTTTGACAAGTATATGAATTTTTTTGTGTTTCGAAAATATCCAGTGTTTTTGGCTTTTTGAGAATTTTCTGATTTTTTTTATTTTTGAGAAAAACGACGATGTGAACCAGGGATTGCCTGATTCGACTCGGAGAGCGAAACACTATTTACTTTTATTGTGCCATCTTGGGGATTACGAACCAGCTATTGCCCTGCACTCCCTCCCCTCAGGAGGCAGGGCCAGATAGATTAGTAGGTGGGCCCTCATTATTATACCCAAATGTCATGATGAGTTTGAGATTGAGCTCTGAGTTGGTGTTGAATGTCACTTTCCTTAGCTCATCCTCGATGCATTATGAGTCTTTGCATTCTTCCTGCTCAGGTGGGACCCAGACTGTGGTCCTGTCAATCTGAGGAAATTTTTGCCCCTTGCCCGAGTCATTTTCAAAGAGCCCGGTTGGGCCTATTCCGCTCACTTGATCCTCCATGGTGGATCTCGACCTGCCAACCGGATAGACAATCCCTTCTCTTATGGATTTGATTGATGTGTGGCTGAACGAATCGTCCTCCTCTCGTCGACTTTGCCATCCTTTGATACATTTGTGCTTTGCTATCTCACCCATAGGAGGTTATTTCAGTCCTCTCATGCCTGTATTTTCTTGATATTCGAGCTGATAATAAAAATGTTGGTGCTCGACTAGAGGGAAGACATAGTTTGATCCGATGGGATATGCAAGAGGTATGCAATTCACAGTCTCGAACTTAAGACTATTGTGTGGGATATCTTTATCGGAGCATTGTATGTCTGTGATCGGGATATCTAGCTCTCGACAGTTGACTACTTCAATTGGAAAGATTTGTTCGGGATCATCCGGAACGGTCAGAGCCTTGTCTCCAAAAATGTATTTGGCCTTTTGGTGAAAAGTCGAAGAGAGAGCCTTGACTCTATGGATCCAAAACCGATCGGGGAGGAGATGAGATGAAGCTGTGATGTCAAAGACCTGAAAAGTGATGGTTGATGCTTTGGGGCTAATCATGATCTTGACGTTAATCTCTTCCTCGACCTTTCTCCTAGAGGCGGGACCACTCGCCCCAGACTCTTCTCTTGAAGGATTGAAGACTGAGTAGAGCTAGGCAAAACCCTTTAAGTAGCAGAATGTCCTTCTTGAAAAGTTACAGCATGATTGAAGCTGGGCCCTAACTTTGTTAGGGCATGTGGTATGTTGATTGGGGAAGGAGCATTTTCTTGGATCACGAGGGTTAGAGTAGGGGCTAAATAGGCAAGTGGTGCCCCTTGTGAGATAAAGGATGTATGGACTGGATTGATCGGTGGTGGCTCCTGTAGACTTGGGGGCATGGAGATTAGACTGGATGGAGATGCCCCTTGCATATTTGAGAGCGAAGAGATTGGACTGGCAAGGTGTGCCCCTTGTAGACTTGGGGGTATGGAGATTGGACTGGATGGAGATGCCCCTTGTAGACTTGGGGGTATGGAGATTGGACTGGATGGAGATGCCCCTTGCATATTTGAGAGCGAAGAGATTGGATTGGTAGGGTGTGCCCCTTGTAGGCCTAGGGGCATGGAGACCGGACCTATTAAAGATGCCCCTTGTATATTTGAGAGCGAAGAGATTGGACTGGTAGGGTGTGCCCCTTGTAGATTTGGGGGTATTGTTGTTGGGCTGGCGGTGATTGAATGGATGCATTGGACTGGATTGACCAGGGGTAGCTCTCCTTAATTAATATTATTAGTAGGAGTTCCTGATGAACTGGGGCATACTTGATACAATGGCAGGCAATTCTGGAGAGTGTAATTGGTGGTGGCAACAGCAGGAGAGGTAACCACAATCGTTTGGTTGTCAATCAGATCTTTGACCACATGTTTTAGGAAGAAACAACGGTCCGTTGCGTGGCCTTGAGATTGGTGGTATGCATAGTATTCATTCTCATTATAATTTGGTGGCAGAGGATTTGGAGGGAGCCTAGGCAGTAGCAGTGTAAGTATTTTCCTTTGGACTAGTATGGCTAGTACCTCACTGTAAGTTTGGGCTATCGATGTAAAATGCCTAGGTTCTCGGGTCATCCTCATCTGCTGACCATGATTGGGGAACTGAGGAATCTCCATTTTCTGTTTTTGTTACCATTGTCCTTCTTGAGGAGCGAATTGAGCACCTTGAGTAGAGGCGACGAGATTGTCTTCTTCTGTTGGATGGAGGTCAAGAACATTTCTGTTATTATTCTCGTATCCATTAGGCCTTCCTTCCACTGTCCGCTGTACTGGGGAGGCCTGATGAGGCCACCAAGGGGAGATCGTTTCAACCCTTATTCCAGCTTCGACTAGTTCCCCAGCATGGATGAGTTGGGTGAAGTTGGCATATGGATACGATACGAGGTATCCGGAGATACTCGGGTTTGCCGAGTGGATGATTATGTAGATTTGCTCCTCGTCATCAATGGATGTTTTCATTCTGGCGGCCATGGCCTGCCACCGTCCAACATAAGCTGAAATGACTCATCATTCCTCTGCCTTAAGGCAGTAAGATCCGCCCTTTTGGGTGCTACATTAAGATTGTACACAAAACGATTAATGAAAGCTTGAGAAAGTTGTTCCCAAGTTTTGATTCGATAATAATCTAATGACGTGTACCAATCTAACGCATCGCCTTTCAAGGATTTTTGAAACAACCCGATCAACGCTCCGTTATTACCTGCCAGAGTATTAAGCTCTCCACAAAATGCTTTTAAATGGTCCATAGGATACCCTGTACCATCATACCTTTTGAATTTTGGTACCTCAAAGTTTTGAGGTACCATTGCATCAGGGAAGGGACAAAGATCCCTGAACTTGGTGGATGGGAGATCCACTCCCTGCTGCTTCCGTAACTTCCTTTGCACATCTTACAATTGCTCTCGGAGTTCTTCAATTTCAGAGGGACTGGTCGAGAGGGGTTTTGCCCCTTGGAATTGATTAGATCTTCTATTAGGAGGAAGATGTGTGGTAGGGTTACTCACGTTTGTATGTTGGGTTAATTCTGCAGGAAGAGGGAGAACATGATTTATTGGAGGAATGAGGGAGAAAATAAAAGGAGTTTGTGGGAATGAACTGTTTTGTACACTGGGTTGGGTTGCCTGTGTATTCGGTGTGGCATTTGGTACTAAGCAAAGTAGTAGCTCTTGCATCGTTCGAAGTAGTAGCTCTTGTGTGGTTGTATTGGCCTGTGGGTCTGTTGGAGCTACTGGTAGCAATGAGCACGTCGGTGAAGGTGCTGGTACTGGTGCCGATGCTTCAGGAGCTGGCAGAGCTACCGACTCTTTTTCATGGGTAGCCATAGATGCATGGGATCGAGTAGTCGTGGCTAGGATTGATGCCCAGACAAGTGTAAGCCAAAGATGTTTTTTTTTTGTATGAATGCAGTGATGATGTCCCTTGAGATTAAAGTACCACACACTTTTGAGTCGGGTCTCAGCTAGTGTGAGCTAGCATATTCCCAGCAGAGTCGTCATTCTGTAGACACTGAAAAATTGGAGCCCACGCTGATTTAAATGTTATGTTTTAGTGGTGGGGGTGACAGGCTGATTGTGGATGTTGGAGTCGCCACTAGCCAAAAAATCTTAAAATCCCGCGGTCGGCTAGAACCACGAAATACGCAAGGTGAGGGAAATCCGGAGACTTCCCTACCTTAGATTGACTCCTGGTCTGCGATCCGGGATTCCTGGTAAGGGACTTCTGTTACAAAGAGGGAAGGTGTTAGGCACCCTCTCTACCCGTACAAATGTACGGTCTCTACTCAGTGTGGTAAACTAATCTCAAGGGGAAGATGGATGTTGTGGTCGAAAATGGACTAGGCAGGCATGCGAATTTCTGATGCAGCAAGATCAGAGATTTTAGCAAGCCACATAGCATACGTCCAACGACGTGTCTAGAGGACGGATGTGAAGATGCACATGTAAAGAAATAAGAAAAAAATGGACTAGATCGCTAGAAATTTCTGATGTGACAAGATCTGATTTACGGCAAGTCACAGAGCATACGTTCACTAGAGATCTAGAAAAGCAGGGGGGTTGAGAAGAGAATAGATGTCATGATGAATACTTGTATGTAAAATGAATGGATCTTTGGCTCGATCTTGAGTAGGCTAGGACATGGACCAAAACATACCAATCCGGGCTAGGCTTATGGGTTGGAGAGGTTAAGAGGAAGGTTAGGGGGATAACTAAAGAAATCTGGACTTGAAGGCTTAGGAGCTCCTTCCCATTCCTTCACTTTCTTCTCTCACTCTCTCTTAAGCTTGGGAGGGGACTTCTTGGTTGTTGGGGTGTGTTGAAATGAGAAGAGGAGAGGGCTATTTATAGCCTTCTCCAATGGTTGAATGGTAAATAGGTGGTAGTAAGGGTTAAAAAGTTGGAACGGAGGCTTGTGATTGGCTAGGGAGAGAGGAGCGCCACGTGGCACACTCTCATTGGCTTATGAGGCAGGTAAAACAGTAAATAGTGAAATTTAGGAGGGTAATTTTGAAGGAAAGTTGACTTTTGGACGCTGGGACAGCTATCCGCACGTGGCCCGCGAGCGGTGGCACCTGAAGTACCGCCCGGGCTCAGTTCGGGGCGGTTTCGAGTATGCGAGCTTTGTACAGTGTGCGAGTTCGCCCAGAAGTCTCCTTTTGGATTTTTTGGCTTATCAAAATGGATTTTGGCTTGGGTAAAGAGGATCTGGGTCATGTGATAGGGTATAGACGAGGTTACATGTGTGCTGAATGGTTTGGATCGTGGTTTTGGGTTGCGGATCGAGGACTTTTGGGTCAGGGTTTGGTTTAGGTTGGGATTCTGGTTCAAGGTATGATCATGATTCCCGGATGGTTTTAACCTTCTCAAGATGTAGCTTGGGTGGGGTGTCTACAATGTGGAATAGACAAAGAAGCGTGGAACTTGTTGGAAACAACCCATGAGGGAACCGATATAGTGAAAAGATCTAAACTACAGCTCCTAACATCACAATTTGAAAGTCTCAGAATGGAAGAGCATGAGACCTTCGTGGAGTTTTTCACAAAATCGAACATCATTTGTAACTCCATGGGTGGATTAGGAGAAAAAATTCTGGTTCTAAAAATTTGTAGGAAAATTCTGAGATCTTTACTGAAACGGTTCAATTCTAAAGTCACAACTATTGAAGAATGTAGAAACATGGATGAGATGAAAGTAGAAGAACTTGTAGATTCCCTACAAACATTTGAACTACACTTCAAGCAAACTCCTAAACCCAAAAATATTGTCCTCAAAACTTCAAAGAACACTACAAATGAGGAAGATGAAAGTGAAAGGGAGAATGAAGATGATGAAGTGGCTTTGTTGGCTCAACGATTCAGAAAGAATCAATACACACTTGATTAATGATCTACAGCAATACCACTTAGAAAATGATAGGCTTGAAAGAATCAATACCTTTCTCAAATTTGAGTCTGAAAAACTGAATAAACAAATCGAACTATTGAAAGATAAAAATATGCATCTTCATAATGAAAATCACACACCCAGGACTGATGTAGAGGAATCTAGAAAATCTGTCGAACAGAATTATAAATTTTCCCAGAGTAGTGAAAAATTAGAAAAACTCTTAGGAATGGAAAGACCTGGGAAAGATAAGAGTGGATTAGTATATGACAAATTCAAGTCAAAATTTAAAAATGCAGCACCAACTTTTGAGAAATCAGCTGCTTCAGGAAGTAAAACAAAACTACCCCTATTTATCATTCATGTGGAGATTCTAGTCATTATAAGTTTGAATGCATGTCTCCTAGGAGGACTCAACTCAATTCTGGTCAAAATCATACTGGTAAATATGGACCAACCAGAAGAACAATACAAAATGTCAAGAGTCCACCTAGGAATATAGCTAGAGGTAATATACATCCATCACCACCCAGAATGACCAAGAGAATGAAGGAGCTATTAAATCAGGTGGCTGGACTACATAAAAAAACAAATGAATTTATGAAACAAGGAAACATGATTCAGTCACCCAACCTGACTAATGAAGCATAAACTACCAAAGTAAGAAATCCTGTCATAAAATGGGTAGTGAAAGAAAAGAAAAATTGCCTTATGACTCATTCAAATCATATAATAGGCAATGATGCTAAGTGGTACCTGGATATTTGATGCTCAAGACATGTCATAGGTGACGAATCACTTCTCTCAAACTATTCAGATCTTAATGATGGGATAGTCACATATGTAGATGGAAGCACTGCTAAGGTAACAGGACAGGGAATCATCAAAGGAATGAATATGCTAAAAAATGAGAGTGCATTTTGCATAAAAGTATTGACACATAATCTTCTAAGCATCTCTCAAATATGTGACACCGAGCATGTGGTTACATTCTACAAGAAAGAATGCGAGATCCTAGATCTATCAGGTAAACCAGTAATGAAGGGTTGTCGCACAAGTGACCACTGCTATGTCACTAAAGGCAAAGGAAAGGTTGATCCATATGCTTAGTAACATTTGAGCATGGAAAACATGTCCAGGTCATGCATCTAGATCTGGATAGTTGTTGAAATGATGCAATCTTGATGAATTTTCACGATATATTCGAGGTCACTCACCTCAATTTCTTTTGTGTATAAACATTCTAATATTTTGGTTAATACGGTATCTGTACAAATTTTGATGTGTATATTATCCGATATGAAAATATACTAAGTTATACATATATGAAAGATCTTCGAAATGCTGAAATGAAAGATATACATCTTCAATAAGTCTGTTGATGAATCGTATGGATCCTCGATGAAATCGAACAAATATCGATATCATCGATGCCCCTTTTGGAATCAGACGAGTCACATGTTCGAGAATGTTATCGAGGACACCTTTGATACATCGAATGGGGTATATCGATATCATCGAAACAATGTTCGATGATATTGAAGTTTACCACCTGATAAAAGGCGGTCGAGCGGGAAAAATTTTATTTCACTACTCAAAGCTCATTTTCTCTGTTCTGGTTGTCTTCCTAAGTCGTTCTACATGAATCTTCATCAGTGAGTCCTACAAGATCATCAAAATCTAGTAATACCTCTTCTATTTCCTTAATCCTTAAGATTACATCTTGTGTCTTTTGGTATTTCTAGATTATTGAGAGAAGTTTTATCTATAAGATCATTAATTCATCAAATCTCTCTCTTAGTGGTTACCGATCAATGAGAAAGGACAAGGGAAAAATGTCGGTCCTGGAGAATCCTCAAGATCCTCCAAACAAAAAGTCCTTGCTCTGAAGGAAAGGTGTAACACCCCGGATTTTGGCTAACCTGGGATTTGACGTCCTTAGGCAGTGGGTCAATTAAAACACATGAAAAATCGTTCAGAACCCAATTCCATAGCCAAAGAAACCACTTAGGATAAATTTCTTTAGAAACTAAGCATAAGTTAGCTAGCGCAACGTTGGAGTGGCTGGGAAACAGTCCCTGATTACTTTAAATACGTTCTACAAGGCCCAAAGCGAGTGGAACCAATGGTGCTATAATGCTCTAAAACCTCGGACCAAACTCTAAGCAGGTTTGTTCTCTGGACCACTTGAATCTTTGTATTGGATCTAGACCGCACGTCGAAAGTCCGATACCTCCTATCTTAAACCGTTAGAACCGTCTAGCTGGACTTGACACTCATTCCAAAAATCAAGTCAAACCGATAATCACAGGCTATTTCATTGAGCCCGGATCGAAGAGAGTGAGAATAGGGTTAGAATTGGAATTTGAAATTCAAATCTGGCACACAATTTGACGCATCAGTATTGAGCGTTCTGACCGTCAGAATACAGCCAAATTACACCCTTGGATCAGGAAAAATATCTATTATATATCACGAGACTTATAGGCCTGATCTTGGTGCGGTGACCGTTAAACTGAAACTGGGCCGCCACGTGTGATCTGGGAACCCAACCGGTCTGAAAACTGGATGTGTGCTAGATCCAGTATGCATGAGCTTAAGTCCGACCGCATTTGGCCTGGGGACCTTCAGAAATGCCCTTTTGGACCGAAACGGCCCCGATTTGGTTAGGCACCAAGTAAACATTGTTCCCAAGCCTATTTTGGGCATGTTTTAGGCTATAAAAGGGGTTGAAACCCTCACTCCTCTCTCCCATCCGAATTTGAGAGAAGCCCTAGCTTGGGAGAGAGAAAAAGGTGGGAGATTGTGAGAGTGTGGGAGAGTTCTTCCTGCCACTTGTACTACGCGTTGCACGTGCTTAAGCAACACACCTCTACCGCTTTCCCGGCGATTCCACCGCGATCCTAGGTAAGTAAAAACCCTAAATAGTTGTTGATTTCAGTTTCCCTTGTTTCCATAGCGATGTAGCTTATGGATCTTGTGTATTAGGCTCCTTATTCGCCGTAGACGAAGCGTATACGCTCCGTTTCAATTTCCGAGTCTACAAGACATAAGGTGAGGATTTTAGACGCTTTGATTGACGGTTTACAACGCTTTCAATGTCGTTTAATAGTAGATTATCGACGGCATCGCCGTTTGACATGTACAACATGCTCTCCGTTTCCTGTTTCGTAAATTAACGAAGAATATGAGATTTAGGGCATTTTAGTCATTTGTAGGAAGTACGGTCTACGTGCATATTTTGCTGACGTGATTGACATGATTTGTCGCCGCATTAGAGAGTTAGGAATGCTTGCATAATCAGTTTGGCGAAGAGATTCGCCAAGTCGCGCACTTTGGGTCGACATACTATATGTGGACTTAAGGGTGTAGTGTATGTGTTTGTATAAATGCTTGTATTAGTATGTATTGTATTGAATGATGTTATGTAGTAGTTTGAGATTGATTTCATGATTAATATGCTGACCTAAATGATTTCCTATATGTTGACCTTATGCATGATTGCATCACATGCATAGAAATGATGCTTTGAAGATTTGCCTAAGTTAAATATGCATGGAAAGTATGCCTTGAAGATTTGCCTAAGTTGAATGTTATAACATGTGCTAACATGCTCACATGATGTGTTTCAATTCCAATACCCTGGTATATAGCGTTAATGTAATTCAATGGATGTGTGGGACTTGACTTAGTCCAGGCAGTCGGTAACCGAGCGAATTCGTGGCTGACTGGTCATAGCCACGAACGACGCGTCGATGAATGTGATTCGTGTTGAGAGTTGGCGGCAGTGGTTAGGCCACGCGAAGTGTTTTACGCACTTCATGTCGTTCAATTCGAGATGCGATCGCGCTAGTCGAGCCCGTCAAGTAACCCGACTGGCCGATGTTTGTTCACCTTGTATGTATCATAACTGCTTGAACCTAGGGTACTAACTTCCCATTGTAAACCCTATTAACCGTGGTACCTTGATCCACGAAGACTCATGAGCCGGGCATGGTGGTATGGGACACCGTGGTCGAGCTGTCGGCCTACGCTGGGGCCACAAACCTCCCCGTAGTGACCAGTGAGCACCTAGACTCGTGAGCAGATTATGGTGGTATGGGACACTATATTCTAGCTGTCGGCCTACACTGATCAGGCGACGAGCCCTTTGTAGTGACCGCGAGCGTATTCTGAGTCCACGGGAGGCGACGACCCTTCCGTGCAGTAGAGTACAGTAGGCCTGTATTGATAAGGTGATGGGGGAGCGGTGCAACGAGTGCGAGCAACAGCCCTGGCAGCCCTTGCAGTGACCTACGAAATATACATCGTATGAGATTACTAGGAGTGACGACCCTAGACAGGATCTGTGTTGGGATTGATACAAGGGAAGTACCTTAGTTTCCCAATCCTGCTGTTTGAATGGACTAATAACAACTAGGTAATCATATCACCATGACATTGCATGTGCCTGGAAGATGTGGAGCACTTGAGGGAGTGCGGCATGCCGCGGTCGTAAGATGTTGCCGCATGAGGGTGATCGTCGGTGAGGGCATACATCACGTCATATCATCTTGCATTAACAACAGTATTAGGATTGTCTGATTTACTGCTTTACTATTATCGCGTGATTGAATTGTGAACATGCTAATCTCTGCTCTCTTATCCCACTGAGTTGATCACTCACTCCCACGTTACGGGATGGTGTTTCCGGACACCCACCAGTCCCTTCTGTGATTGCAGATGATGGCGCGGCCTGTGAGGCGGAGCTGGACTTGATGATGAGGAGGAGGATTCCTCCTTTATGCGTGTTCTGATTGACGGGATTGCAGGGAGGTTGATTAGATACTTTGACATTTGTCATTTTATATTTTTAGCGCCCTCATGTATATTCATTTTGTTTACTTTTGAAGTATACATGTATGTGTATAACCTGGTAATATATTCACACTCTGGAGACATACAACAGTTTATATACGTTATACATACTATTACAGTCTTCCGCTTGTAAATTTAACTGTCTCTGGAGTATGATATACTGTTCTGGATTAATCTCACTCATGTTTAATACATTATCACAGACAACATTCAATCATACATACCCATGTTGCATAAATAACATTTTGGAACTCGGGAGTTGGGTTTTTGCTCGACCCCCCAATTTTCGGGATGTTACAGATGGTATCAGAGCATGATTTGGATTAAACCGGGCCTGGGTTATGGTCACGCGATGCATGCAGTCGCTTCCTTTGACTTAGGTGGGTGCGAGAAGGGTCTA
Source organism: Magnolia kwangsiensis (assembly GCA_037074715.1). Classification (NCBI taxonomy): domain Eukaryota; kingdom Viridiplantae; phylum Streptophyta; class Magnoliopsida; order Magnoliales; family Magnoliaceae; genus Magnolia; species Magnolia kwangsiensis. Next base: position 97,712,782 of record CM073572.1, on the reverse strand, counting down.
GAAACACTTCTAGGATCCCAGGTTCGCCAATAGGCGAAGTCTATTCATTTCAATCGCGTGATCGAGTCCGTATCGCATCTAGGGTCGCGTAGAGCAACCCGAATAGCTCCTAGGTTGTAGGTAAGTGGGTTGAGCTGTTCTTTGAACAATTCTAAACCGTTAATGTGAATCCTTGGGCCGTGGGACAACCACGACCCCTGTATTCAATCGCCAGGGCTTAAAAACCCCGTTTCACCAAAAATCTTTGAAATTCTTCCTCTCACCACCCCAATCTTCAATTATTTCTTATCCATTTCATGTTAGGCATCAATCCTAATGTGAAAATAACATAAAATCCTACTTTCACAAAATTTTACAGTGAATAGTAAAATTTCATGAAAAATGGCCATAAGGCCATTCTAACTTCACTTTCTTTAGCAAATAATGGTCTATATGGATGTAATAGATCCTTCTACCCCAAAATCATATGCTGCATGATAGGGTTTTGTATTCGGGATTGAATATTGGACCCGAAAAGCCTCGAATGGATGTTAAAAATGTATTGGCCTCCCTAGGGCAATCTACAATGAACCAGAGTGTGCACCATACCTTTTTGGAATCCCTAGGGTAAGAGGAATCCATCCCATATGGCCTCAATGGCCAGTTTGCAACTTCATCGGCGATGCCATCGCCGGTTCGGCGATGCATCGCCGGTCAAACTTGTCGGATGGGTTTGAACTTTGGGCTGGAGGAGTTTGGGGGCTAGGGTAGCCCCCTGGTATGTGGTCCGTACCTTGAAACCCCCTAAAAGATGTACTTCCTTCACAAACGGCCCCCATTTCAAGCTCCATTTTCGTTTTTGCTGCCCTATTCCAAAAATCGTGACTTTAAATCACTCCCAAATCCATCCTTGGTTGAAAAATACCACTCTCCACCATTCTATTTCAGTTTGCAGCCCTTCCTCTTGAAGGTTTCATCGTTTGGAGCTCTTACAACGCTCAAATCGAGCTGAAATCGTGAGGTGCTCCATTCCCCTTTTTCATTCTCTTTTCTTTCTGAAAATACATCCTAGGGGAGCTTGAAGCATCCCTCTACAACACCTAGATCTCCCTTTTCTAGTTTGGTTAGCCATTTCCTTGCATTTCCCCCATTTTCTATGGCTATTGTTAAGCTGTTTTAGCCTTTTTCTCTCTTTTCACCATCCTCCCTCTCAATCCTATTTCTCCATTTTCTTTGCTTAAGGGATACTGAAAATATATGGCCGAGAGAGCTCTAGTGAGCAACAGACAGTATTAGACTCGACAGGGATAAAGAAGGTAAGTCGGGACTGTGGTAAAGTCCTTTGGTAGAGTTAGGCATCTATGCCTTTACCCTGTAGATTGTTTGATTTTTGTTTTAAGGGTTTCTGTGTTTTGTTGTTGTTAGGTTTAGTGAAGTTACAGGTAGAAACTGTGTTTGTGTTGTGGTTTGGCCTTATCATAGCCAAATTTTGTTGAATGAAATGCATGCCGATTCATTTTGTTCTGAGGTATTGTCCCTAGATTGGGAGTATTATAACTCCCGGGATTCAGCCTACAAATTAGATTTTTATCCCACCCCACCCTCCAACCAAGCATGCCACTCCCTATCCCGCTATGGGACTAGGAATGCGGTTCCATTTAATACAACTAAGCGCTACCGGCTACATAGGCCCTAGGCATTTTTGGATCTAGTGTTAGCACTCCTAGATTTGAAGGATCTGACGACATAAGAAATCCAATTCCAGTTAGACAAATCTTGACCCTAAGCAATAGAAGAATTCCCTGTAGTAGAAATGGAATAGAAAGCCATTTACCGTATAATCTTAGGCTTTGGATTATAGCTACAGAGTTACAGACTAGGCTACTAGTTGTCTTAGGCAGTGTAAGGCCTATATATGCTAAGGGATGGTAGGTTAGATTTGGTTGGAATGGGACTCCCTTCCTTCGGTAGATTCCTTTATGGCTTATAGACTTCTGTTGTTTCCCATAGGAAGGAACCATATGCTCTTAGGGAACATTTATAACTCCCTCAGATTGAACTTAGAATGTACTAGCACACCCCTTAGAATTGCCTTCCCCAAGGACTTATTGCATTCGGGAATGCGGAATAAAGGAACTACATGTAAGCGATGTATTCGCGGTTTGAATCGACTTCTTAATCCTAGTGGTTACCAATAAATCCAATGCTCTGATCAAGCAGAGGATCAGCGTCGACTCGGATTAAGAACTGATACAACGCATTTTCTGTCCTGATTAGACAGAAGGTTCAACGTATCCGGCTTAGACCCACTATACGACCTTTCTTCTGTGATGGCCCAACCATCTACAACTAAACAGGATCACATTGTCTTTGGGAAATGGCGAGGACTTAAAACCAGTAGAGAATTAGACATCTTGCCACCAACTCATACCTGCCCCTGAATTCAATCATAATAGAGATTAGGCTCATCTCTATGATCATAGGTACCAATGCCATAGAACGCATCATTAGCAAGGAAGACCATATAGAGAAAGGTTGTTTCCATTTTAGGTTAAGGATAGCCCCTGAGTTGCGCCTCGTTCCGATATACGGATCGATGCAAATATTCTTAGACTTTAAGTAGAACCAAGTTTTAAGGGGGGTAGAACGTATTAAGTCCAATCCAGTTAGGATTTGTCAACACTGCCGTTCGATCAGTGTGGCGCAGCGGAAGAGTGGTTGGCCTCTTTCCCACTGGCCCAGGATCGAAACATTTGATTTAGGTTATATGTACGATTAGGTTATTAAATAGGATTTGAACCTTCCTTAGAGAAAGTACTCCTTGCCCTTCGCCAATGTCGGGGACGACATTGTGTTTTAAGGGGGGTAGATTGTAACACCCCGTATTTTGGCTAACCTGGGATTTGACGTCCTTAGGCAGTGGGTCAATTAAAACACCTGAAAAATCGTTCAGAACCCAATTCCATAGCCAAAGAAACCACTTAGGATAAATTTCTTTAGAAACTAAGCATAAGTTAGCTAGCACAACGTTGGAGTGGCTGGGAAACAGTCCCTGATTACTTTAAATACGTTCTACAAGGCCCAAAGCGAGTGGAACCAATGGTGCTATAATGCTCTAAAACCTCGGACCAAACTCTAAGCAGGTTTGTTCTCTGGACCACTTTGAATTTTTGTATTGAATCTAGACCGCACGTCGAAAGTCCGATACCTCCTATCTTAGACCGTTAGAACCGTCTAGCTGGACTTGACACTCATTCCAAAAATCAAGTCAAACCGATAATCACAGGCTATTTCATTGAGCCCGGACCGAAGAGAGTGAGAATAGGGTTAGAATTGGAATTTGAAATTCAAATCTGGCACACAATTTGACGCATCAGTATTGAGCGTTCTGACCGTCAGAATACAGCCAAATTACACCCTTGGATCAGGAAAAATATCTATTATATATCACGAGACTTATAGGCCTGATCTTGGTGCGGTGACCGTTAAACTGAAACTGGGCCGCCACGTGCGATCTGGGAACCCAACCGGTCTGAAAACTGGATGTGTGCTAGATCCAGTATGCATGAGCTTAAGTCCGACCGCATTTGGCCTGGGGACCTTCAGAAATGCCCTTTTGGACCGAAACGGCCCCGATTTGGTTAGGCACCAAGTAAACATTGTTCCCAAGCCTATTTTGGGCATGTTTTAGGCTATAAAAGGGGTTGAAACCCTCACTCCTCTCTCCCATCCGAATTTGAGAGAAGCCCTAGCTTGGGAGAGAGAAAAAGGTGGGAGATTGTGAGAGTGTGGGAGAGTTCTTCCTGCCACTTGTACTACGCGTTGCACGTGCTTAAGCAACACACCTCTACCGCTTTCCCGGCGATTCCACCGCGATCCTAGGTAAGTAAAAACCCTAAATAGTTGTTGATTTCAGTTTCCCTTGTTTCCATAGCGATGTAGCTTATGGATCTTGTGTATTAGGCTCCTTATTCGCCGTAGACGAAGCGTATACGCTCCGTTTCAATTTCCGAGTCTACAAGACATAAGGTGAGGATTTTAGACGCTTTGATTGACGGTTTACAACGCTTTCAATGTCGTTTAATAGTAGATTATCGACGGCATCGCCGTTTGACATGTACAACATGCTCTCCGTTTCCTGTTTCGTAAATTAACGAAGAATATGAGATTTAGGGCATTTTAGTCATTTGTAGGAAGTACGGTCTACGTGCATATTTTGCTGACGTGATTGACATGATTTGTCGCCGCATTAGAGAGTTAGGAATGCTTGCATAATCAGTTTGGCGAAGAGATTCGCCAAGTCGCGCACTTTGGGTCGACATACTATATGTGGACTTAAGGGTGTAGTGTATGTGTTTGTATAAATGCTTGTATTAGTATGTATTGTATTGAATGATGTTATGTAGTAGTTTGAGATTGATTTCATGATTAATATGCTGACCTAAATGATTTCCTATATGTTGACCTTATGCATGATTGCATCACATGCATAGAAATGATGCTTTGAAGATTTGCCTAAGTTAAATATGCATGGAAAGTATGCCTTGAAGATTTGCCTAAGTTGAATGTTATAACATGTGCTAACATGCTCACATGATGTGTTTCAATTCCAATACCCTGGTATATAGCGTTAATGTAATTCAATGGATGTGTGGGACTTGACTTAGTCCAGGCAGTCGGTAACCGAGCGAATTCGTGGCTGACTGGTCATAGCCACGAACGACGCGTCGATGAATGTGATTCGTTTTGAGAGTTGGCGGCAGTGGTTAGGCCACGCGAAGTGTTTTACGCACTTCATGTCGTTCAATTCGAGATGCGATCGCGCTAGTCGAGCCCGTCAAGTAACCCGACTGGCCGATGTTTGTTCACCTTGTATGTATCATAACTGCTTGAACCTAGGGTACTAACTTCCCATTGTAAACCCTATTAACCGTGGTACCTTGATCCACGAAGACTCATGAGCCGGGCATGGTGGTATGGGACACCGTGGTCGAGCTGTCGGCCTACGCTGGGGCCACAAACCTCCCCGTAGTGACCAGTGAGCACCTAGACTCGTGAGCAGATTATGGTGGTATGGGACACTATATTCTAGCTGTCGGCCTACACTGATCAGGCGACGAGCCCTTTGTAGTGACCGCGAGCGTATTCTGAGTCCACGGGAGGCGACGACCCTTCCGTGCAGTAGAGTACAGTAGGCCTGTATTGATAAGGTGATGGGGGAGCGGTGCAACGAGTGCGAGCAACAGCCCTGGCAGCCCTTGCAGTGACCTACGAAATATACATCGTATGAGATTACTAGGAGTGACGACCCTAGACAGGATCTGTGTTGGGATTGATACAAGGGAAGTACCTTAGTTTCCCAATCCTGCTGTTTGAATGGACTAATAACAACTAGGTAATCATATCACCATGACATTGCATGTGCCTGGAAGATGTGGAGCACTTGAGGGAGTGCGGCATGCCGCGGTCGTAAGATGTTGCCGCATGAGGGTGATCGTCGGTGAGGGCATACATCACGTCATATCATCTTGCATTAACAACAGTATTAGGATTGTCTGATTTACTGCTTTACTATTATCGCGTGATTGAATTGTGAACATGCTAATCTCTGCTCTCTTATCCCACTGAGTTGATCACTCACTCCCACGTTACGGGATGGTGTTTCCGGACACCCACCAGTCCCTTCTGTGATTGCAGATGATGGCGCGGCCTGTGAGGCGGAGCTGGACTTGATGATGAGGAGGAGGATTCCTCCTTTATGCGTGTTCTGATTGACGGGATTGCAGGGAGGTTGATTAGATACTTTGACATTTGTCATTTTGTATTTTTAGCGCCCTCATGTATATTCATTTTGTTTACTTTTGAAGTATACATGTATGTGTATAACCTGGTAATATATTCACACTCTGGAGACATACAACAGTTTATATACGTTATACATACTATTACAGTCTTCCGCTTGCAAATTTAACTGTCTCTGGAGTATGATATACTGTTCTGGATTAATCTCACTCATGTTTAATACATTATCACAGACAACATTCAATCATACATACCCATGTTGCATAAATAACATTTTGGAACTCGGGAGTTGGGTTTTTGCTCGACCCCCCGATTTTCGGGATGTTACAAAAGGGCAAGGGCGTAAAATCATGAAACCCCAGCACGCCAACGAACAAGACAAACATCGCGTGGTGGGTCCCAACATGACGCACCGGTCCCTCCTCCTGCTAGTGTAAATCCTACTCTGACAAAATATACTGGAAGAAAGCTAGTCCATGAACGGAAAATTGACAGGGAGTGTCTAAGACCATACATTCTGGAACCGCTATTAGGTGCAATGGATTGGCTGCCTCTCCTCGACTTTGGCGGCCCATGTCACTATGAAAGAACCTATAACTTCTTTGCTTCTAGTCACTCTCTAGTGGTAGAACCTCCATCTATCACTATTTCTGTTGGGGATGTCGATGTAGAAATTACCCCTGAATCTATTGCAAACATCTTTGGCCTCACTCTGTCTCTAGTCGGTCTCTCTGACCTAGACCTTGAAAATGCCGATACTTAATCTAAGGTCACGAGATTTCTTTACCATGGTCGGGATATTCCTTAGCACCAAGGTAATGCATTAAAGGAAAAATTCATGGAACCTAAATATCATATTCTACACGGCATCTTTGCCTCAAACGTGTACCCTTGGAGTACCAATCGAGCATACCTTACATGATTCATGACCATGGTAGTATATTGTGTCACAGCTGGGATCAACATATGCCTTCCCACTCTGATTGTTCGCCAGTTAGTGTATGCAATTCACACTTCTCGAGACATCCATTTACCCTATCCTTGGATTATTCACATGATATTTGATATGATTAGTCTTCCGGTAACAAATGATTGGGAACTTCCTCTCCAACACTTCAACAAAAACAACATTAGAAAGATGTATTTGAAGTTCCACTGATATCGCGAAGATCAACCCGAGGAAGGAATTCATGAAGAAGGTGAACTGGGTGAAGGGGGTGCACAAGCCGAAGGAGCATGAATGGCCGAAGGTGACCCTCTTGAATCGCAGTAAGCTCTGTCTCCATCCGACCCCGTGCAAGCAAAAAGATTTAAACTACATCAAGATCGGATTGAAACGACTTTGCGAGAAGTCACTTAGATGAAGGAGACGATGAATGCAAGGTTCACTGCTCTTGAAAGATTGATGGTCGCGGTGCAGCAGTCGATACAGCAACTAGTTGATTTGATAACTTGTCGACTAGACAATACAACACCGTCTTCATCAGCCCCTCCACTGTAGTATTGACGGCCTTCGTACCATCACATACACTAGATCCTCATCTCAGTGTTTGGGCATGGATATCTTTTTGAATGCCTTGCGCTCTTATATGTGTATGTGATGGCTACCTAACATGATAGCTTATGGAATAGCTTATGGAATAGCTATGGAATAGCTTATGAAAATCCTCTATGTGAGGAAAATACTTATTTGTTTTTTGGTTTACCACGGATGGGCTAGATATTTATGTCTGTTGGCTTGGATGGATGTTACAATACTGCCACGCTTGGGTAGTTTATATTTTGGATATTTCTATTGGTAGCTGGTTTATAATTCATATATCTTTGTTACCATATCTCTTTGCTCTCAATTATGCGCTAAAGTCTGAGGAATGCTGGTATACATTGTGTTTGCTTACTTTTGCATATTCCTTATCACTTAAGAATTGATTTTGTGATTTATGTATATCTTGCTAATGTCTGTTCAAATCACAGCTCTCTCTTGCCCGGGTCTGCATAAGTGTTATGTTGAGATGTCCTTCTTACATCTATCTCTTCTGATTATGCATTCTATTTTGAAATACTATCTAAGTTTTGGTTCTCCCATATGCTTCAACTTCAATCATCATCTATTGTTATATTGCCCTTTGCCAATGACTAACAAAAAGGGGGAGAACAAATTCCACCCTGGAGGAAAATTGTCTATATCAATTTGTTAATGGTGGTACAGGTGTTAGGGGGAGCAGCTACTATTGAATGATATAGTTGTGTGTGTGTTGTAAACTCACTAGCTTTGTAAAATTGTGTAAAGTGCATGTACACACAATTTAGGGTGTTGGTCTAGAAGTTGTTCTAGGGTGTTTTGTCACGTAATTGACAAAGGGCGAGATTGAAAGTACCCTTGTTTGTCAATTAGTGTGAGGGTTGAGTTAGCAAGACAAGTGAGGCTCATAGAAAGATTGTTCAAGCGTCTTTCTCAACAAGATGTGTGCCCGAACTCGTCAAAGGTAAACCTTAGCCTCACATCCCATGTCCCAAAACACCAAGTATATAAAACCCTTAAAAATGGATAGAACATCTTAGGGTTTTTGGTAAGAAAATAAAATTTACAAGATCAGGAAAATCTCTAAGTTCTCTGCCTTTATCGATTTATCGACAAGTGGTTCGATGGAATCGAACCCTATTATCGATGTCCTCGAAAATATCTTGATATTATCAATTGAAGGACTTCTGATGTCCAGCAACTGTAAAGAACTATGGACTGAATTATCGATGAATCGATGGACTATTCGATATCATTAAATTTTAAATCTTGAGTCCATCGAATCGACTCAATAAAATTGACATCTAGTTAATTGTGCACAATATACTATTAAGGCCAATCATGTGATTCTCGATATATCAAAGAGATCCTCGATATCCTCGAAATTCAAATCTCGATGATTTAGTAGACCTTCGATGATATCAGATTGGGACACAAATCTATCCAGCAAGTTTTTAGGTTAAATATTTCATATATCGAGGTTCACTCAATAAAATTGATATTCAAATATCGACCATATCAAGGTGTGGTCGATATCATCGAAATAGGACATAAACTGTCCAGCGAGCTTATAGGAAAATTTCTTAAAATTATAGATGAATTGACACTATCAGCGATATCATCAATATTCAAATTCCGTTGATATCGAGTGATGATCGATCATATCTTATACCTGTTAAGTTTCAAAGGCAAGTGCTCTCACATTTTCAAATGTCGAGGAATCGAACCTTGTTTAAATCAGAATTTAAAATTCGATGACATCGACGTGTGTTCAATTTCCTTAACCAGTTGGCAAAAAGGTTCAAAAGCTTTTGACAGATTGAGTTCGAGTCATCGAGCGGGCTTTCGATGGTATCGAGAGTATACGCTCAATAATATCGAACTCTGTAAAAAATATGACTGTTTTATATCTGTTGGAACTTTTTACCTATTTAATTAGAGCTTGCCTTAGGTTGTGTGGAGAGAAAATAGAGAGTGCTTTTGTGTGTTTAAACCCGGATCATATACCCCAAGCCTTTTCCCTCATGGAAGTTCATCCTCCAATCCACCCTCATCATTGATATTCAATATAGTGGATTGGGGAATGAACTTCTGCATTTAAGGATCCTACAGCTACCATCTTAATGGCGAATCATTAAGCTGGGATACCTTGAATGTATAGATGATTGGAATCGCTCTGTCTCCTTTATAGGAAAACATCTAATAGAGTAGGATTTCATCATAACCTTGACCCAACCTGTTGCCTTACATTAGAGCATCATCTGTGTTGTAGTTCAAGGGAGTTGAAGATTCTTCGTCGTCAAAGGAGGAGATCTTCATCAATGTGCTTAATGGGGCTCATCTATTTATTTGAAAGTCAATAGAGTCCAGAGAAACCTTGTGATCATTCCTTCTATAGGATTGGGTCAAAGGTGCTTCTCACCCCTTTCAAGTCCTCATATGAGGCCTCCAACGGGAGTGTACATGGGGGTACTATGTGTCGACCCTTGCTCTGTGGAGAGCATAAACTTAGGTCCTTGTATATGTCCTTGACCTGTGTGGTATAAAACTTAGGTGTTGTGTGTTAACCCTTGCTCATGAGAGAATAAACTATTAAGTTCCTTATGTGGATCCTTGGCCTGTATGGCCTAAAACTTGGGAGTTATGTTGATCGTTGCTCTTGTGTGGGGCATAAAATTTTGTCGTGGAGATACATTAGAGTCAGCCTAGAGTAGGTTGTACTGGTTTGAGGTGAACCTAATTTGAAACCTCAGTTAGTGAGATTTGGTACACTTAAGGGTTGAGGGCGTCCATCGGAAGTGAAGTAGACAAATAGTCGAACCACTATTAAAACGACTGTGTTTGAGATTGCCATTTACTTCTTCTACTTATGTGATTTCTCTGAATGTTCTCATATTGCATGAACACATGATTATCTGGAACTGAGTAGAATCACACCTCACACATAGTCACATCCATTATGAACTATGTGATGCATCTTGTCTATCCTTTGACTAGTTTTATGATTGGATCCTCTATTTGGCTTAGAAGCCATTAGAGTTATTTTGAAGAAATCCTGATCATGCATATTTATTCAGGATAAGGTTGATAGGTTTTTAAATTATCATAAAATATTAAAAAGTCCTATTCACCCCCCTCTAGGGCATCTTAGCATATTCTCACTTCAACTAAAGTGGTCATTACCGCCATTTCAGTAGGGACCCTGTATACTTTTTCAGCTACCCGATCTGCTCTAGCAACCCAACAAATTGCATCGCCTCACTCTACACCTACATCAACTGATATGGTTTGATAGCGTCAATGGCTATCGGAGTGAGGAGCACACTTTAAGATTGTACACTCATCATTCATAATCCAACATAAGTCACAATATATGAGGAGGGACGTATTAAACAGTGCAATTTAAAATCATAATCATATATTCAGAAATAAGCTAGCGAACATAATCTTAACATTAAGGAAATGTAATAGAAATCGCAATGCAAGTGGATGTGTCCAGATAGTCCAATAATCAACCTTACAAACTCCATTAAATGACTAGGAAATCAAGCTTTAAACTTCCACTTCAATCAAAAATCATATCGTTCGTGAACATCGCAAGATGGCGAGGAAATTGATAAGTAAAATTTCGCTCCACCCGAAAATCACAGTATGACTAAACACTACAAGACGAAGAGAGAACAACATACAAACGTCTACTTCACCCGAAAATCATATCATACGTGAACACTACGAGATGGCTAGGAAATCACTAAGTGAACACCCGCTCCACCCAAAAATCACCACATAACTGAACAACGTAAGGTGAAGAGACAAGTAACATACAAACTCTAGACTACTTAGAAATCATATCGTATGTGAACACTGCAAGATGGCTAAAAAATCGCTAAGCGAACACCCGCTCCACCCGAAAACCACAGTACGACTGAACATCGTAAGATGGCTAGAAAACCAACATGTAGACTCTATACCACCTAGAAATTATATCGTATGTAAACACCACAAGAAGACAAGGAAATCGATAAATGAACTTTCGCTCCACCTGAAAATCATAATACGACCGAACACCGCAAGATGGCTAGGAAACTAACATGCAAACTCTAGACCACTCGAAATCATATTGTACGTGAACACCGCAAGATGATTAGGAAATGGATAAATGAACTCCCGCTCCACCCAAAAATCAAAATATGACCGAATACCACAAGATGGCTAGGAGATAACAGGATATACGAATATAACCAACAAGTTATAAAAGGGCACCAATAGACTATCAAGCCATGAGGGCAAATATACGATCCAAGCCACGTAGGGCAAATATGTGATCCAAGTCGTCTAAATCAAATATGGACCACAAGATGGTGAGTTCATGACAGGTTTCATTCATTACATCACTCAATCACAAACGACAAACATATAGCTAATTAATAATGTACAACTACATATAGCATGTTATCATTAATCATTTATGCTTGCTATAATTAAAGAGATATGTTCATTATCTAACACAAGAATCTGGTGTGCAACATATTATCATATTCACATATTCACAAAATAAGTTAAGTAACTCAATCAAGTAACTTAGGAGATAATAAATGGGAGGGATTAAAGCATCATCTATGATTAGATTAATGAATTTAAGTAGGGTGTTCAAAGGGTGAGTCCTCACCTCTATCAAGTAACCTAGTTGTGTGTGGCCCGTTAGATAGCATGAATGTAACCTGATCGAGTCAATCCTGTTTGTTACTTGTGCATCTGCGACCTAGTCAAAATGCTAATGAAATTGTTAGCAATCAACTATCTATAAACAATGAAAACCCATTGAGTTAACTTAGTAACAAAACAACTAAAATGGGTCTCGATTTACCTCGACTTAGTAGCTTAACTTGGCGACTCTGATCCGGATCAACCAGCATGGTGTAGATTTAACTGTGACCCACCAAGTAATGACAGCTAGGTTGGATAGTGAGTCGACTCGGTCTTGACTAGATAGAAGCCCCGACCTAAGCTCCGTCTGTCTCTCTCTCCTCTTCTCCTTTATTTTTTTTTCTTTTCTTCTATTTTTGCTGGAATGTCCAGCCATGTCTGGATCAAGGCCAAACACAATTAACTCAGCTGGACTCGGTTCCAGCCGAGTCAACTCGGTAGCCATCAAACCCAAACTCTCCCTTCTTTCTTTCTCCTTTATCTCTTTTCTTCTCCTACTCCTTTTTTTCCCTACTGGAACTCTAGAAAATATCCAACCCGAATCAAGTCCAAACCCGACATGGTCCAGTCAGACTCGATTTCAGTCGAGTCAACTTGACAACCTTAAGGGGGTCAAATTATCTCTCTCTCCTCTTCTATTCCTCTCTGCTTTTCCTTTGTCCTTTTTTTGCACTATCCAACAACCCCTAGACTAGGCCCGTGCTTGAGTTCGCGCTGGCTCAAATGAGTCAGGTTGGTGTAACAGCCACCGACTCAACTCTCTTCCTTTCCTCCATCTTCCTCCCGCTGGTTTGACTTGAACTCAACTGTTCAGTCAATCTAGCTCGGTGCACCAGCGGCAGTAGATGGCAAGAAGCGATCTCTCTCTCTCTCTCTCTTTTCTTCTTTTCTTTTTCTTTTTTGAATAGTTACCTTAAAAGGGAGCTTCTTATAGGCCCTAACTGAAATGGCCAAGCTATATGTCCTAGAGGGAGGGGGTAAATAGGACTATGCCAAATTAAAATTAAATACAGCGGATTAAAATGAAGAAATAGCCTTACAAATTAAATCAATTCACAATGCTAAAATAAAATCAATCCCAATAAGCAAGCATTGAGAGGTTGATACAAATTCAGTTCTAAGATACAAATTCAGTTCTAAGGACAACCTTATACCATAATCAACAAGGGCTTATGGTAAGACAACCTTATTTCTAGAACGTCTTTTGAATCAAAAAGTCAATCTGAAAATAAATAGCAAAGGAATTACAATCTTAAGAATTGATTATTCCAGGGACAACCATGCACCATAAAAATGGCAGGGCAACCTTACTAGAATAATTACTAAAATTAAAGCACAGATTGATGAAAGTATAGCACGAAATAAAATGCTGAAATAAATCTCTAGATTATTACAACATTCTCCACACTTGCTTGAAATGTAAATAGTTACAGCATTCACATCCACATGTACATTCCACAAAACTGAATGATGAAAAATAAGGAATTAAGCAAGTAATCAATCCACAAGATAAAGAGTTATAGTGGTTCGCCTGTGTGTACATCAACTGTTTTACAACAACCACACAAAATGCTACTCCACTCCTAATATCCTCACATAGGGATATTAGCGTTCACTATCAAAATAGGTTTCGCAGGTTCACCTAAAACCTTCACAATTGTGTCTTTTAACTTGGGCTTACACAATCCAAAAATCCACACTATTTTGAGTTTTCTGGCTCTCCTCAGATAACCAACAAATGGAATTTTTCTGGAGAATTCCAAACAAAAACTAAAAGAATGGAAATTTTACAAAATTATAAAATACCTGGATTTCTCCTTTGTAGCAGACCGGAAGAACCAATTGGAGTAGATGTTCGGATATGAAAGTTCAATGTCCAATACTCACTTTATAATGGTTCTAAATTCTAATTGATTTTAAATTAAATCAGATTGGGCTAGCTCTATTTGATTTCAATTCCCAGAAGAAAGAAAATAATATTTTCTCTTTTTAAATCAGATTGGAATATAGATTCAAATCAAAATAGAAAAAAGTTAACAAAAGGAAATTAAATTATGCACAATATAGCTTAAGAATAGACACATACTTATCTCAGAGTGGAGCTTTTAATTCACTTAATTTTTGATCAAAAACTCTGAAATTCGTGTGCTATTTATAGCTGCAGAAATTCATCTTCGACTGGTCTTAGGGTCACCACGACTAGTCGAAGAAGAAACAGACTTTTAAATTTTTGGGCACGATTGAATAAAACCGTTACACGACTGGTCGTGAGCAGTCCACGACTGGTCGAAGGCCGTCCACGACTGGTCGTGGACCTCACACGACTAGTCGTGTGACCTTTGATTTAGTTGATGGAGTTTGAATTGTGGTTCCACGACTAGTCGAAGGTCGAATCGTGACCATCCCACAATATAACACCCTGAAAATCGGGGGTCTTGTATAAACTCAACTCCCGAGTTCCAGACCGTCACTTATGCAACAAAAATGATTATAATTCAATGTTGTCTGAGTTAAAGCATTCATATGAGTAAAAGTATACCAAAACTGCAATTCATACTCCAGATCCAGTGATAAAAGCAAGCAGAAGACTAAAGAACACATATATCACTGTATGGTAAAACAAAGTAGATCTCGACTGTCTCTAAAGTATGAATACATCTTTGAGTCTCATATACATGTAAATAAATAAAATCAAAATGTCAAAAAGAGTCCCACTGAGAAGTCCCGTCAATTCAGGCCACCTAAGCAAAGCCGTCGTGGTACTGCATGTATGAGAACTCATCCTGGTCCTCATCATAGTCCGGCTCTGCCTCCTGGATCGCAGCCTCACCTGCATCTAAAACAGGGTCTGGTGGGTGTTGCAAACACTATCTCGTAACGTGGGAATGAGTAGCTAACTCAGTGGAATAATAGAGCAAAGATTAGCATGTTCACAATTCAATCATGCGATAATAGTAAAGCAGTAAATCAAACAATCTCAATACTGTTGTTAATGCAATATGACATGACATGATGGATGCCCTCACCGACGTTCTCCCTCATACGGCACCATCTTACGCCCGCGGCATGCAATCGTCCCACAGTGCTCCACATCTTCCAGGTACATGCAATGTAATGGTGATATGATTACCGAGTTATTATTACTCTTTTTCATACATCAATATTGGAAAACTAAGGTACTTCCCTTATATCAATCCCAACACAGATCCTGTCTAGGGTCGTCACTCCTAGTAATCTCATACGATGTATATTTTGTAGGTCGCTGCAAGGGCTGTCAGGGCTGTTGCTCACACTCGTTGCACCGCTCTCCCATCACCTTATCAATACAGGCTTACTGTACTCTCACTGCTACGGAAGGGTCGTCGCCTCCCGTAGACTCAAAATATACTCGCGGTCACTACAAAGGACTCGTCGCCTGATTAATGTAGGCCGACAGCAAGAATATAGTATCCCATACCACCATAATCTGCTCACGAGACATAGGTGCTCACTGGTCACTACGGGGAGGTTTGTGGCCCCAGCGTAGGCCGACAGCTCGACCACGGTGTCCCATACCACCATGCCCAGCTCATAAGTCTTTGTGGATCAAGGTACCATGGTTGACAGGGTTTACAATGGTAAGTTCAATACCCTAGGTTCAAGCAGTTATGACTCATACAGGGTGAACATACAACGGCCAGTCGGGTTACTTGACGGGCTCGACTAGCACGAGCGCATCTCAAGTCGAACGACATGAAGTGTGTAAAACACTTCTTGTGGCCTAACCACTGCCTCCAACTCCAAAACACGGCTCACATTCATCGACGCGTCGTTCGTGGTAAAGATAGGCCAACCACGAACTTGCTCGGTTGTCGACTGCCTGGACTAGGTATAGTCCCAAACAATTATGAATCCACATCAGTAATCATGTAAGAGTATTGGAAATGAAATACAACAATGTGAGCATGTTAACACATGTTATAACATACAACTTAAGTAAATCTTCCAACGCATGCATTTCATACATACAATGAAATCATGCATATAGCCAACATGTAGGAAATCATTCACATCAGCATATCAATTGAGAAATCAATCTCAAACTAATTCATAACACCATTTAATTCAATACATACTAATACAAGCATTTATACAAACACTTACACTACACACTTAAGTCTACATATAGTATGTCGACTCAAAGTGCGTATTTAGGCGAATCTCTTCGCCAAACTAATTATGCACATATTCCTAATATCCTAATGCGACAAGAATCCATGTCAATCACATCAGCAAATTATGGATGAAAACAGTATTTCCTATAAATGACTAAAATGCCCTAAATCTCATATTCTTCGTCTGCTTACAAAACAGGAAACGGACAGCGTGTTGTACATGTCAAACGGTGTTACCGTTAATAATCTACTATTAAACGACATTGAAAGCGTTAGAAATAGTCAATCAAAGCGTCTAAAATTCGCACCTTATCTCCTAGAAGCATATCGTTTCGAATGGAGCGTATACACTTCGTCTACGGCGAACTGTGAACCTAATACACAAGATCTATCAGCTACTTCGCTATTAAAATGAAGGAACACTAAATCAGTAACTATTTAGGATATTTTCTTACCTAGAAATACGGAGAATTCACCGGCCAAGTGATTGGAGCGTGTTGCTTAGGCACGTGTAGCAGGTAGCACCAGCAGCAGGAAATTCTCTCCCACTCTCTCTCACAATCTCTCACATTTTCTCTCTCTCAACCTAGGGCTTTTTCCAAATTCGGATGGGAGAGAGGAGTGAGGGTTTCAAGCCCTTTTATAAGTTAAAACTTGCCCGAAATAGGCTCGGGAACAATGTATACTTAAGGTATATCCAAATCGGGGCTATTTCAGTCCAAAAGGACATTTCTGGTGGTCCCCTAGCCGAACGCGATCGGACTTAAGTTCGTACATGTCAGATGTCGCTCACATCCCATTTTCAGACCATCAGTGTTCGTAGATCGCACGTGGTGATCCATTTTCAGTTCAGCGGTCACCACACGTAGATCAGGTCTGTCGGTCTCATGATATGAAATTTTTCCTGATCCGAGGGTGTAATTTAGCTGAATTCTGACGGTCAGAATGCATAATACTGATCCGTCAAGTTGTGTGCCAGATTTGAATTTCAAATTCCAAATCTAGCCCTATTCTCACTCTCTTCACTCCAGGCTCAATGAAATAGCCTGCGAATGTCGGTTGGACTTGATTTTCGAAATGATTGTCAAGTCCAACAAGGCGGTTCTAACGGTCTAAGATTGTAGGTATCGGACTTTCGACGCGCGGTTTAGATCTAATACAAAGTTTCAAAGTGGTCCAGAGAACAAACCGGGTTAGAGTTTGATCCGAGGTTTTAGAGTATTATAGCGTCATTAGTTCTACTCGCTTTGGGTCTTGTAGAACGTATTTAAAGTGATCAGGGACAATTTCCCAGCTATTCTAGCGTTGCGCTAGCTAACTTACACTTATTTTCTAAAGGAATTAATCCTACGCGATTTCTGGTCGAGTTGGTACTCGAGTCCAAGTACGGATTTTTCCAGGGCGTTACACACAACTAGTCGAGCAGACTCCAGGACTAGTCGTAGCCGAACAGAAGAAATCTAATAATTTGTAACAAAACTTTGATTAGTCTTGGAATTTCTAGGATTGGTCGAACCAGTGCCAGGACTAGTCGAACAAGGTCCAGGACTAGTCTTAGAACAGACCAAAATCATTTGTAGAAGATATATGAATTATGTATCCAAAATGACCTACACTAAAGGTCAACCTAAGGTCAATCAAACCTTACCAAGGACATTGAACCTTCATTAGCTTAGACGTTGAACTTTACGAAGCTTGAATTCTTCCTGATGTAGTTCGAACACTTTACAAGCTTTGAAGTCACCATCAGTATGAGTTGTGGTGCATCCATGTTACATAAATCTCTAGTAAAAATATGTTTTTCAGACTCAGTTACTTTTTCAGCTAAAATGCTAGGATGAATACCTTCATCATTTACTGAAATATCCATAAGGCCTGAGATTAAGTGTCGATAAATGGAAAATGGCCCTTCTCTTATAGCAATAAAGAAAGTTAATTGCTCAGTAGAAATTTCAGCAATACACGCAACCATGGCCTGCGCTATGGACTGGTATGCCGGCCCGCCCCATCATAAAATGTTTTCCCATCCTACAGACTGAAGGAGAGGAAAAAGATCAAAAGGAGCAATATGATTGAAATCAACAGCCTTTTCTACAACTACATTGCACATACGCAAATCACGAACATGCGATGGATCATCTTCGGTAGCCCTAAGATGGCGTCTGCTTATAACATTAAATCTAGAAGATGAAGCACCTCTAGAACTCTTCTTTTAACTCTAGGATCCATTTTCTTGAAGAAATACAAGAAATTTCAAGAAAATGAAGATGGGTTTTTCTAGAATCAGTAAATGAGGAAGAAAACCCAAAAATCTTGAAGAAAGAGATGAAATAGACAACAATAATCAAGAAATTGAAGAGAAAAGATAATAAATCTAAGAGAAAAGCAAGAAAAATGCTCTAACCTGAAGGAATCTGTAACACCCCGGATTTTGGCCAATCTGGGATTTGACGTCCTTAGACAGTGGGTCAATTAAAACACCTGAAAAATCGTTCAGAACCCAATTCCATAGCCAAAGAAACCACTTAGGATAAATTTCTTTAGAAACTAAGCATAAGTTAGCTAGCGCAACGTTGGAGTGGCTGGAAAACAGTCCCTGATTACTTTAAATACGTTCTACAAGGCCCAAAGCGAGTGGAACCAATGGTGCTATAATGCTCTAAAACCTCGGACCAAACTCTAAGCAGGTTTGTTCTCTGGACCACTTTGAATCTTTGTATTGGATCTAGACCGCACGTCGAAAGTCCGATACCTCCTATCTTAGACCGTTAGAACCGTCTAGCTGGACTTGACACTCATTCCAAAAATCAAGTCAAACCGATGATCACAGGCTATTTCATTGAGCCCGGACCGAAGAGAGTGTGAATAGGGACATAGTTGGAATTTCAAATTCAAATCTGGCACACAAATTTGACGCATCAGTATTAAGCATTCTGACCGTCAGAATACAGCCAAATTACACCCTTGGATCAGGAAAAATATCTATTATATATCACGAGACTTATAGGCCTGATCTTGGTGCGGTGACCGTTAAACTGAAACTGGGCCGCCACGTGCGATCTGGGAACCCAACCGGTCTGAAAACTGGATGTGTGCTAGATCCAGTATGCATGAGCTTAAGTCCGACCGCATTTGGCCTGGGGACCTCCAGAAATACCCTTTTGGACCGAAACGGCCCCGATTTGGTTAGGCACCAAGTAAACATTGTTCCCAAGCCTATTTTGGGAATGTTTTAGGCTATAAAAGGGGTTGAAACCCTCACTCCTCTCTCCCATCCGAATTTGAGAGAAGCCCTAGCTTGGGAGAGAGAAAAAGAGTGAGAGATTGTGAGAGAGTGGGAGAGTTCTTCCTGCCACTTGTGCTACGTGTTGCACGTGCTTAAGCAACACTCCTCTACCGCTTTCCCGGCGATTCCACCGCGATCCTAGGTAAGTAAAAACCCTAAATAGTTGTTGATTTGAGTTTCCCTTGTTTCCATAGCGATGTAACTTATGGATCTCGTGTATTAGATTCCTTATTCGCCGTAGACGAAGCGTATATGCTCCGTTCGAATTCTCATCCCTAAAAGGGAAAAGGTGCGGATATTAGACGCTTTGATTGACTGTTTCCAACGCTTTCAATGTCGTTTAATAGTAGATTCTTGACGGCATCGCCGTTTGACATGTACAAAATGCTCTCCGTTTCCCGTTTCGTAAGCTAACGAAGAATATGAGATTTAGGGCATTTTAGTCATTTGTAGGAAGTACTGTTTACATTCATATTTTGCTGATGTGATTGACATGGTTTGTTGTCGCATTAGGAAGTTAGGAATGCGTGCATAATTAGTTTGGCGAAGAGATTCGCCTAGTTGCGCACTTTGGGTCGACATACTATTTGTAGACTTAAGTGTGTAGTGTATGTGTTTGTATAAATGCTTGTATTAGTATGTATTGAATTAAATGATGTTATTTGATAGTTTGTGATTGATTTTTCGATTATTATGCTGACCTAAATGATTTTCTACATGTTGACAAAAGGCATGATTTCATTACATGCATGGAATGTATGTGCTTGAGGATTTGCTTAAGTTGAATATGCATGGGAAGTATGCCTTGAAGATTTGCTTAAGTTGAATGTTATAACATGTGCTAACATGCTCACATGATGTATTTCAATTCCAATACCTTTTTATAGTGTTAATGTAATTCCATAGATGTGTGGGACTTGACTTAGTCCAGGCAGTCGGTAACCGAGCGAATTCGTGGCTGACTGGTCATAGCCACGAACGACGCGTCGATGAATGTGATTCGTGTTGAGAGTTGGCGGCAGTGGTTAGGCCACGCGAAGTGTTTTACGCACTTCATGTCGTTCAATTCGAGATGCGATCGCGCTAGTCGAGCCCGTCAAGTAACCCGACTGGCCAATGTTTGTTCACCTTGTATGTATCATAACTGCTTGAACCTAGGGTACTGAACTTACCATTGTAAACCCTGTTAACCATGGTACCTTGATCCACGAAGACTCATGAGCCGGGCATGGTGGTATGGGACACCGTGGTCGAGCTGTCGGCCTACGCTGGGGCCACAAACCTCCCCGTAGTGACCAGTGAGCACCTATGACTCGTGAGCAGATTATGGTGGTATGGGACACTATATTCTTGCTGTCGGCCTACACTGATAAGGTGATGGGGGAGCGGTGCAACGAGTGCGAGCAACAGCCCTGGCAGCCCTTTGTAGTGACCGCGAGCGTATTCTGAGTCTACGGGAGGCGACGACCCTTCCGTAGCAGTAGAGTACAGTAGGCCTGTATTGATAAGGTGATGGGGGAGCGGAGCAACGAGTGCGTGCAACAGCCCTGGCAGCCCTTGCAGCGACCTACAAAATATACATCGTATGAGATTACTAGGAGTGACGACCCTAGACAGGATCTGTGTTGGGATTGATACAAGGGAAGTACCTTAGTTTCCCAATCCTGCTGTTTGAATGGATTAATAACAACTTGGTAATCATATCACCATAGCATTGCATGTGCCTGGAAGATGTGGAGCACTCTAGGGAGTGTGGCATGCCGCGGTCGTAAGATGTTGCCGTATGAGGGTGATCGTCGGTGAGGGCATACATCACGTCATGTCATAAATGCATTAACAACAGTATTAGGATTGTTTGATTTACTGCTTTACTATTATCGCATGATTGATTTGATAACATGTTAATCTTTGCTCTATTATTCCACTGAGTTAGCTACTCACTCCCACGTTACGGGACGGTGTTCCTGGACACCCACCAGACCTTTTGTGATTGCAGATGATGGCGCGGCCTGCGAGGCGGAGCTGGACTTGATGATGAGGAGGAGGATCCCTCCTTTATGCATGTTCTGATCGACGGGATTACAGGGAGGTTGATTAGATACTTTGACATTTGTCATTTTATATTTTGTAGCGCACTCATGTATATTCGTTTCATCTACTTTTGGAGTATACATGTATGTATATAACCTGGTAACATGTTCACACTCTGGAGACATACAACAGTTTATATATGTTATACATACTATTACAGACTTCCGCTGGTTAATTTAACTGTCTCTGGAGTAGGATATGCTGTTCTGGCTTAATTTCACTCATGTTTAATACATTATCACAGACAACATTCAATCATACATATCTATGTTGCATAAATAACATTTTGGAACTCGGGAGTTGGGTTTTTGCTCGACCCCCCGATTTTCGGGATGTTACAGAATCGAACACAGGGATTCGACTAGTCGAAGCTTGGCTTGTTGGAGAGGAGGTTAGAATGAAGAGGAAGAAGGTTTTCCCAAAAATAAAACCCATCAGTGCGCTACATGGATGGTCGTGGGTCGTCCTCAACCGGTCGTGGCACGACTGGTCGAGTACGTCCTCGACTGGACGTGTACCATAAAAAAATATAATTTTCATCAAAATTTGAAATAAAAATTATTAATATATTAATTTATATACACTATACTACTGAGATACATAATCAATCATTTTAAATTGCACATACCAAGATCAAATTTCAATTTGTTAAACCTGCTTTTGTCGAGCGGTTTAGTGAATATGTCAGCAAGTTGAGTCTCAGTAGGAATATATTCTAAGGATATTACTTTTTCTTCCACTAATTCATGAACATAATGAAATCTAATATCAATGTGCTTAGTACGTGAATGCTAGATTGGGTTTTTTGAAATATTTATCACGCTGGAGTTATCACAGTATAGAACCATTGAGTCCTGTGTAATACCATAATCACTCAACATTCTTTTCATCCAAACCAGCTGTGTACATACATTTCTAACTGCAATGTATTCAGTCTCAGCAGTTGAGAGTGATATGGAACTTTGCTTCTTGCTAAACTAAGAAACCAAGCAGTTTCCAATGTAAAAACAACCACCACTGGTTGATTTTCTGTCATCAATATTACCAGCCCAATCAGCATCTGAATACCCAGCCAATTGGACAATAGTATCATAAGGATACCAAAAACCCAAATTCACTGAACTTGCGACATATCTAATAATTCGCTTAACAGCAGTTAAGTGTGATTCTTTAGGATTAGACTGATATCTAGCACAAATTCCAACACTTAAAGCAATATCAAGTCTACTTGCAATTAAGTAAAATAAACTACCAATGATGCTACGATATAACTTAGGATCTACATCTTTACCTGTAGAGTCTTTTGAAAGTCTTAGAGTTGTACTCATAGGAGTATCAAAATTCTTACATTTCTCAAATTTGAACCTCTTAATCAAGTTCAAAGCATACATGGTTTGAGAACTAAAAATTCCATCAGGTTGTTATTTTACTTACAACCCTAGGAAATAATTTAATTTCCCAACCATGCTCATTTCAAATTTTAATTTCATTAACTCTGTAAACTTAACAGTCATGTTAGTTCATGTTGATCCATAAATAATATCATCAACATAGATTTGAACCATTAAAATATCATCGTTATGCTTCTTAAAAAAGAGCATCTTATCAACACTACCCATTTAAAAATTGTGACTCAGTAAAAACTTTGTCAATTTTTCATACCAAGCCCTAGGAGCTTGTTTCAAACCATAGAGAGCTTTTTTAAGACAATATACATGATTAGTAAACTTAGGGTCTTCAAACCCTAGAGGTTGTTCCATATATACCTCTTCATGTAAATCGTCATTAAAAAAGGCACAATTTACATCCATTTGAAAAATTTTAAACTTCTTAAAACATGCAATGGATATAAAAATTCTGATAGATTCAAGACGGGCTACAGGGGCAAAGGTTTCATCGTAATTGATGCCTTCAATTTTTGTGTACCCCTATACAACTAGTCTTGCTTTATTTCGAATAATATTTTCAAGTTCATCAGACTTGTTTTTGAAAATTCACTTTATTCCAATTATGTGTTTATCTTTAGGTCTAAGAACAAGATACCAGACATCATTACGAACAAATTGATTAAGTTCTTCCTGCATCGCAACTATCCAGTTTTCATCAGAAAGTGCTTCTTTTATGTTTACCAGTTCAATCTGGGATGTAAAACATACGTAATTACATATGTCTTCTATTTGTCTATGAGTGCGCACACCAGTGAGAGAGTTTTCAAGAATTTGAGTAGTTGGATGATCTTTAACAGTCCTTAATTTAGAATTAATTTCACTTGATGAAGTATCTGATTTTTCAATTACAAGAACTTCATCATTGTTTGAACTAGGGGCAGGTGTATTCAAGTTATCATCAATGACCACATTGATTGATTCTTGAATCACACCATTCCTGTTGTTCAAAACACGATAAGCACGACTGTTTAAAGAATATCCTAAAAAGGTCCCTTCGTCACTTTTAGTGTCGAACTTTCTCAAGTTTTCACGGTCACATAAAATGTAGCACTTACTGCCAAAAACATGAAAGTATTTGACAGTAGGCTTTTTGTCAAACCACATTTCATAAGTCGTTTTATTATTTGATTTACAAGTATAAACACGGTTAATAATTTAGCAGGCAGTATTTACTGCTTCAACCCATAGATTTTTAGGGAGCTTCATGCTATTCAACATAACATTTCCCATTTCTTGAAGCACTCTGTTTTTTCTTTCCACAATATCATTTTGTTATGGTGTTTTGGGCGCAGAAAATTCGTGTGATATTCCCTGTTCGCTACAAAATTTTTCAAAACTCCTATTTTTAAATTCGGATCCATGATCACTACGGATCTTACTGACTTGAGAACATTTTTCAGTTTGGATTCGTTTGATGATATTTTTCACTTCATCAAGGGTTTCTGATTTGTCTCTCAAAAATAAAATCTAAGTATATGTTGTATAATTATCTACAATAACCAAGATGTATTTTTTGTCGCCTCAACTTTCCGTTCTTGTTGGTCCTATAAGATCCATGTGGAGAAGCTCGAGTGGTCTAGATGTGGCATTGGAGTTCACCTTTTTGTGAGAACTCCTAGTTTGTTTACCGTACTGGCATTCACCACATATTTTGTCTATTTTTTTATAACTTAAATAGACCTCTAATTAGTTCTCCTTTGCTCGATCTGTATAAATTTTGGTAATGCACATGTCCAAGGCGTTTATGCCATAATTCTGTTTCATTGGTGTGGACCATGTAACACTTTTGGTTAGATGAGCTACCATTACTTACTATATAGCAGTTTTCAGAAGTTCTGTAACCAGTTCATATTACAGAACCCTTTCTGTTTATGATCTCACAACCTTGATTGGAAAACTTCACACTATGGTTATTATCGCATATTTGAGATATGCTTAACAGGTTGTGTTTCAGCCCCTCAACATATAAAACATCTTTGAATAAAGGAAGGTTGTAAAGTTGAACCGTACCTTTGCCAATAATCTTGCAATTGCTTCCATCACCAAATGTGACTGACCCATCAGTCATATCTTTAAGATCAATGAATAAAGCTTTGTCTCCTGTCATATGCCTGGAGCATCCATTATCTAGGTACCACTTTGAATGGCTTGTTGCTTTAAAAGTAGTGTGAGCAACCAAGCAGGCACCCTTAAGAACCCATTTTAGAACTGTTTTGGGTTTAGGAGTATAGTTGGTCCTCTTTTGATTGTAGTTGAAAGAATGACCTACCGAGTTAAATTTCAAGAGCTCCTTAAGTAAATCAATTATCTTTTCAGCTAGTGGGTTTTTGTTCTGATTTTTAAAATTGACATGGCTTCTTTTCAGTTTTTGAAAAGTTTTTGTAATTTTAGAAAAACCTCGATAAGTATTTTTCTCTTTTGAGTTTGAGGCATCTCCTTTCACAAATTTGAAAGGAGTATCCTTCTGTTTGGGAGGTATATTTTTATCATAGCCCAACTCGGATCGATCGTCACATTTTCTTGATCCGGATAATAATTTTTCTAATTTTGGATCACCTTGGGCATATCTCCATGTGCTTTCAAACTCAGAAGAGAAGATACTTCATTCTTAAGTTTCTCATTTTCAGATTTCAAATCTTCTATCAGGGAGGTTTTGAATTCCAAATCACATTTTGATTTTTCAAGACAATCTGAAATTTGTGCCTTTTCTAAAACAAGAGTCTCGAAACATTCTTTGAGTTTAAAATACTTTTCTTTTTGAAGTTTAAGTTTGACAACAATTTTACAACTTTCCTTATATAAGGCATTATAAGCATCTTGAAGATCTTCTTCATTTTCATGATCACTATGCATATTTTCTTCACTAGTTGAATCATCATGATCTGAGAATGTGAACTTGGCTAGAGTCATAAGGACTTTTACATCATTGCCCGACTCAGTTTCAGAATCTTCTGATTCAGAAGAGGCTTCAGAATAGGATGATTCATCTCATGTAGCCAACATACCCTTCTTCTTGGGTTTGTCCTTTTTAGGACATTTGTTTGCTAAATGCCCATATTCTTGGCAGTTGTAACATTGACAATCTTTCAAAGATTTTCAGGTTTGAGATTTTGGTTTACATCGTTTCTTTTCGTTTGTCTTTTGGAAATCGACCATTTTCTTACTTTTGAAAATCTTGTAAAACTTTTTAGCTAAAAGCACCATATTATCTTCTAAATTTTCTAAATTCGAGTTTTCTTGAGAAATACCTTTAGAAGATGTTAAAGAAATAGATATACCTTTAGGAGCTTTAAAATTCAATTCATAGGTTTGTAAAGAACCAACTAGTTCTTCTACCCTCATGTTATCCGTATCACGAAGTTCCTAGATCGCTGTTACTTTAGAGTTGAACTGTTCAGGAAGTGAGCGTAGTATCTTTGCACATACTTTACTTTATGAAATTTTTTCGCCAAGACCCCACATTGAGTTTACAATGTCATTCAGTCTAGTGTAAAAGTCCATAAACATTTCATTTTCCTCCATATGAATTTCTTCAAATTTAGTTGCGAGGAGTTGGACTTTAGACTTCTTGACAATTGATGTACCCTCGTGTGTCATTTCTAATATATCCCAGGCTTGCTTTGCAGTATCATAGGATATGATTCTTTTGAATTCATCCAGTGATAGTGTGCAAGTGATAGCATTTAGTGCTTTAGCATTGGCACTATTCTCACTTTTCTGAAGTGTAGTCCATGAGAAATAAGGAGACACTCTCATTGTTTTTGAACCGTCGGTTCCAGTTACTTCAGTGGTAGGGGGTTTCCATTCGGTCACTATGACTTTCCACACACTCTCATCTAATGATTTGAGGAAGATCCTCATTCTGGATTTCCAATAGGCATAATTGGAGCCATCAAACGGTGGAGGTCTAATGACTGAAAGGATACCAAAATTTGACATCTTTTTATATAGCTTAGATCGTTAGCTTGCCAAATTAAAAATAAATACAGCGGATTAAAATGAAGAAATAGCCTTATAAATTAAATCAATTCACAATGCTGAAATAAAATCAATCCCAATAAGCAAGCATTGAGAGGTTGATACAAATTCAGTTCTAAGGACAACCTTACACCATAATCAACAAGGGTTTATGGTAGGACAACCTTATTTCTAGAACGTCTTTTGAATAAAAAACTCAATCTGAAAACAAATAGCAAAGGAATTGCGATCTTAAGAATTGATTATTCTAGGGACAACCATGCACCATAAAAATGGCAGGGCAACTTTGCTAGAATAATTACTGAAATTGAAGCACAGATTGATAAAAGTATAGCACGAGATAAAATGCTGAAATAAATCTCTAGATTATTACAACATTCTCCACACTTGCTTGAAATGTAAATAGTTACAGCATTCACATCCACATGTACATTCCACAAAACTGAATGATGAAAAATAAGGAATTAAGCAAGCAATCAATCCACAAGACAAAGAGTTACAATGGTTCACCTGTGTGTACACCAACTGTTTTACAACAGCCACACAAAATGCTACTCCACTCCTAATATCCTCACACAGGGATATTAGCGTTCACTATCAAAATAGGTTTCACAAGTTCACCTAAAACCTTCACAATTGTGTCTTTTAACTTGGGCTTACATAATCCAAAAACCCACACTATTCTGAGTTTTCTCGCTCTCCTCAGATAACCAACAAATGGAATTTTTCTGGCGAATTCCAAATAAAAACTAAAAGAATGAAAATTTTACAGAATTGTAAAATACCTGAATTTCTCCTTTGTAGTAGCCTAGAAGAACCAATTGGAGTAGATGTTCGGATATGAAAGTTCAATGTCCAATACTCACTTTATAATGGTTCCAAATTCTAATTGATTTTAAATTAAATCAAACTGGGCTAGCTCTATTTGATTTCAATTCCCAGAAGAAAGAAAATAATATTTCCTCTTTTCAAATCAGATTGGAATATAGAATCAAATCAAATAGAAAAAAGTTAACAAAAGAAAATCGAATTATGCACAATATAGCTTAAGAATAGACACAAACTTATCTCAGAGTGGAGCTTTTAATTCACTTAATTTTTTTATCAAAAACTCTAAAATTCGTGTGTTATTTATAGCTGCAAAAATTCGTCTTCGACTGGTCCTGGGTCACCACGACTAGTCGAAGAAGAAATAGACTTTTGAATTTTTGGGCACGATTGGATAAAACCATTACACGACCGGTCGTGAGCAGTCCACGACTGGTCAAAGGCCGTCCACGACTGGTCGAAGGCCGTCCACGACTGGTCGTGGACCTCATACGACTAGTCGTGCGACCTTTGATTTATTTGCTAGAGTTTGAATCGTGGTTCCACGACTGGTCGAAGGTCGAATCGTGACCATCCCACAACTAGTCGATCAGACTCCAGGACTAGTCGTAGCTAAATAGAAAAAATTTGATAATTTGTAACAAAACTTCGACTGGTCTTGGAATTTCTAGGATTGGTCGAACCAGTGCTAGGACTAGTCGAACAAGGTCTAGGACTAGTCTTAAAACAGACCAAAATCATTTGTAGAAGATATATGAATTATGTATCCAAAATTACCTACACTAAAGTTTAACCTAAGGTCAATTAAACCTTACCAAGGACATTGAACCTTCATTAGCTTAGACGTTGAACTTTATGAAGCTTGAGTTCTTCCTGATGTAGTTCGAACACTTCACAAGCTTTGAAGTCACCATCAGTATGAGTTGTGCTTAGTTCCCTATCTTATCCTAGAGTCTTGATCTTGAATATACGAACTTTGAGTCTTGAACATGAACTCTTCGTGAATATCATCAAACTTGTAGCTTGAACTAGCTTGAGGAGTTCATCGTCCGTGTCTCGAAGTATCGCTATAATGTCTCGAACATATACAATAAGATACAAGACACATGTAGAGATTTTGACACACAAAAATTGACAACCAAAGAGGAGGTTTTGACACATAAAATTTGACAACCAAAGAGGATTCATACCATAACACTTACACTAACGATTTGAAATATCAACTACTAATCATAGGATTCGTTGCAAGTTACAACTTAAATGCGAAGTAGAACTCGCGTCCGTTGATGATTTCCCATGGATCTACTCACACAAGCCTAAACAACGGTCAGGGATGCTCCTCTGGCATCAAGGGTTGCACACTAGATGCTTGAGATCAGCAAATGGGCCACATCCAGATTAGGTGGGTCATCCACATGAACGGGGAAGATGATAACCCCACTAATGGCAGGATTAAGTCCAAGGGGTGATCTTCCAATCTGAGTCTTATAGATGGATTAGATTTGACCCCTGGACACTATGGGATGCACCGAATGGATGGTCATTAGTGTATTTTCTTGATGGGTTCGTTTGCAACGTGATGCGGCGAAAAGGGAAGCTTATATGATAGCTATGAAGCCCTAAAGTTGAGGTGGAACGGAGGGCTATGATCCTCTTAGTGGAGGGCCGAGATTACCGTAGCCAAAGCACACGAATTACCAACATGGAAAGAAGTTTCCATTTTTGAAAAAATGGCAGCACGAACAGCCTGGTGTTTATGAGTACATGAGTGTGATTCGTGGGGTGAAACTAGGTAGGTATTTTTCTTCTTTAGGTACTCTATAAGATGGACAGTTTGGATCATCAATAGGGCCCTTAATGGTGGGCCATCTCCAATCCAAATGGACGTTGTCCGTTTAAGTTGGCTTAGGTGGAAAGAAAAAGGAAGTAGAATCCCTTCTTCTTTTGGCCACTAGCAGGTTAAACCCACTTGACCGGGTTTAGCGATCCAGTGCATAGTGAGTGCACGTCCCGTTGTGTACTCGCGACTCCAAAATGGGGGTCCATAATGGTGTTTAATCCAATCTACTCCATCCATCTGTTTTGTTAGCCTAAGTTAGGACTCAGGCCAAAGGATGAGGCCGATCTAAGGCTTAGGTGGACCATATCTACATCTAAATGGTCATTTTGAATGGTTTAACGGTTGGATTGCTAACAAGTGTGATTAAACCTGACCTTAGAGGGTCCTAAGGACTATTTAACTAAAATTCAGCTGTTAAATTTACAAGCAGGTGTTCCAACAGTGTAATCTAATGGCTGACTTGCCCGATGGAGTTATGTAGACTTGATTATTAATAGATATATTGATTTGGGTCCTGAAGTTGGTGATGCATAGCTCGATCCATGGTTTACATTCTTTAAATGGTTAGATTTAAGCTGGATCGTGTGGTTTGACCTTCAGGCTATTAAGAACGATGGATCTTATGATACAAAGTTGAACATTGAGAATGATGGCTTGATTTATTTATCAATGAGTTAAAATCCCAAAAGTAGGTCAACTTGGTGGTGTGATAGTCCACATTGAAATTCAATGGATGGATGCATTAGTTTATGGTTGGTAACGATCAATTTACAGTTGGATCAATTTTTAACTTAGTCATTAGTGACACTTAGGGTTCTTAAGGGAATCTTAGGTGGGATTAGAAGGTTTCTTAAGTATTTATCAGCTGGATTACATGGTTTTAGGTGTGGATTAATCATTGGGTCGTCAAGGACATAGTGGACGGTAGATCTCAAATCTTGTAGTTACTTCACAATCTCGATAGTTGAATCTTATGACTTATCAATGCAATCATTTTAGCTTCCTTCCTCAATAGTTCTAAATGTCCTAAAGATAATATAAGTAAAGATCAGACCATTAATCCTATGCTTAGAGGGTCGGATGGCTCGATCTGCGGATGAGGATCCTCCTAATGGTTGGGTTTAGGTTAGATCAAAAGTGAATGTCTAGATGAGTCGGCTTTGTGTTTGTATAAAGCTTAATTCTCATGATAATACCCAAGTACCAAAAATACAGGGTATTAAAGGACCATTTGTTGCCTATGTGGCTTTTGGAAAAATCCATTTTTATCACATCCTTGGGATGGATTGTTTGCTCTATGCGGCTTGATGTAACATTTGCCCTATGTAGCTTTAATGAACCATCTTCATATAACCTTGTGATGGTAAGTTCCACTTATAATTTGCTACTCGTTGAGCAGGTTACCGTTAAACATCCTATTTGTTAATCTCATGAGCCAAGGATGGTGGAATAAGACACTATGCCTGAGCTATCGGCCTATGTTGGGTGAGAAACTCCCCATAGTGACCTTTGACCTTCCTTTAAATAGTTGTTTAAGTGTTATGATTTCATATCCCTTTGGTTGTCAAATTTTTTCATGCCAAAACCTATATTTATATCTTGTATATCTTGTTTTTCATGTTTGAGACTATTCATTGCTTCAAGACATCACATTTTAAGACAAGATCTTAAATGAAGAAAGTTTCAAGCCATGGATGAAGAATTCAAGAATAGAAGTTTTCAATTATGCATGCTCAAGATACAATCAAGTTCAAGTATAGTAGAAGACTGTGTCAAGTCAAGATCAAGCTCAAGAAGGTCTACAACAAGATTCATAAATTCTCAAGCTTCTCTTAAGGGTCATCTGAGTGTACAAACTATCAATGTCCATCTCACTTTTAAGGTTTGTTTGACCTTAGATTGACCTTAGGATAGGCTTTACTGTAGGTCATTTTGGATACATAATTCATATATTTTTAATATGCTTATTCGAGCTATTCTAAGACCAGTCATAGGGACTTCAAGACCAGTCCTAGCTCTACTATGACCAGTCTTAAGTTTTTCAGGACTAGTCCTAGGTTGTTGAAGATTTTCGGATCTTTCTGGTTGTCCTCTGACTAGTCCTGTGAGTTGTACGACTCATCCTTCGACCAGTCTTAGCCCTACGACTCAAACTCCAGCAACTAAACTAAGGGTCCTACAACCGGTCGTAGGTGACCCATGACCAGTCGTAGGTGGCCCACGACCAGTCGTACGCTACCCAGGACTGGTTGTGGAACAGCAAATCCTTATCCCGCGAAAATCTTTGAAAATCTTTGAAGCTACGACCAGTCCTAGGATCCTAAGACCAGTCGTAGATGGGATTTTTTAGGCTATAAATAGAGCACGAACTTTAGAGTTTTAGTAATTCAATTCAACTCTATTCAAGCAATCTTTAGGTCATAATCTGAGATAAGTTTGTGTTTGTTTTAAGCTACTTTGTGCTCATTTAATATTCCTTTTGCTAGCTTGTTTATTATTTGATTTTGATCTACATTCCAATCTTATCTGAAAAGGGGAATTTCTGATATTCCTTCTTCTTAGATTCAAAATCAAATAGAACTAGCCCTTTTGATTTAAAATCAATTAGACTTAGAACTATTCTTAAAGTGAGTATTGGACTTTGAACATTGAATCGAACTTCTACTCCGATTGGTTCTACCGGGCTACTTCAAAAGGAGATTCAGGTATTTTACATTTGTGTAATTTACTTTCTTTAGTTTTGTTTGAGATTTGTCAGAAAAATCTCATTATATTGGTTATGTAAGGAGAGCCAGAAAACTTAGATTGTGTGAGTTTTTGGATTGTGTAAGCCCGAGATCAAAGACACAATTGTGAAGGTTTTAGGTGAACCTGTGAAACCTATTTTGATAGTGCATGCTAATATCCCCTGTGTGAGGATATTAGGAGTGGAGTAGCATTTTGTGTGGCTGTTGGATAACAGTTGGTGTACACACAGGCGAACCACTATATATCATTGTGTTGTGGATGTGCTTTATTCTTTCATTCCTTTATTCATTCAGTTTTGTGAATTGTATTCATGGATGAATGTTGTAATCTTTTTATTCCAAGCAAGTGTGGGGAATGTTGTAATAACTTAGGATTTATTTCTGAAAGTTATTTTAGTTGCCTTGCTTTTTATTCCTCATTGGTTTGTGATACAAAGGACATTCTAGAAATAAGGTTGTCCTACCTTAAACCTTTGGTTTTTGGTGTAAGGTTGTCCTTAGAACTGATATAGTATCATTCTCTTTATTTTAGGCTTTTAAGATTTCTTTCATTTCAGCATTATGCTTTATTTCTTTTATTATTCCGTTGTTTTAGTTTTATTTGGCATTGCCCTATTTAACCCCCCCCCCCCCCCCCCCCCCCCCCCCCCCCCTTCTAGGGCATATAGCTAGGCCCCTTTCATTTTAAAATTTGAATAATAATGGTTGGGCTAATCATGCATCTTCATGGCATACAATCTTTACTGGGTTGTCAATACAAGACATGGAGTTTTCTTGGGTCACTATGGGTTGTATTGTAGAGTATTTTACGTGGTGATCTTAAGTTTTTGTCATGTGCATTCGACTACCATGGGCTATCCTTTTTACATGGATTTTTTCGAGTGTCTAGTTTTCGTTGGACGTATTATATAATACTCTTCCAGGAAACTAGCTTACCTTAGGTGTCCTCGTTGCATGGTCTTTTTTGCTAGCCGGATGTATATCCTCAGGCCTGTGAGCATGTGAATGCATTCATGCATTTAAACAAGAATACCTTTGTGGAATTTATTCAATATATTCGTATGTGGTAAACTCTATCTTATTTCTATAAGGATCATCATGAAATATTCATTATGGACTGTTTCTGATAACTATGCTTCATCATCTTGATGATACGATAAATCTTGGGGGTTATACCTCACTGGGATAAACATTGACGTTATCAAACCGTATTCAGTGTGCAGGAGACGCAGATTATGTGCATGCTGATATTCATGTGGAATAGGAGGAGCCAGATGATCTTACGACTCTCTATTCTTGACTTCATTTGTATTTAATTTATACTGTCATATTTTGTAAAGAGTTTAGACAATGGTTTGTATAAGTTTTCGGGCAACCACTCAAATATTTGATTATGTATATTTGGACTCCCTCTTATACTTGATTTGTATCTATTCCGCTAGATTACTTGGCAGTTTTGGTCCAGGGCCTTAAATCCACATGACCATTTTCTAGCTATTGGGAGAAACTAGCCGTTATTGGAAGTTTCTAACTATTGTGCATGTGGTGTAATAGTTGTTGCATGCAACAGTTTCTGACCATTTAGACACACTGGCTAACCATTTCTAGCTGTTGGGCTAGCCACATGTAACAGTTTCTACATGGTCGATCATAAAGTGCATAAGCTACACCTCACTCCAATAGTTAGATTTTGAGTCTCTATATAAGTGACAGGATCTCATTCAGTCCTCTAGACTCCCAATCATCCGCCTTAGCTCTCTATTGCACTTCGACTCACACTCATCTTGCGCCAGTTCGTGTAAGACAGCGAAGGAGTGACCCTGTATGACACGATGCGGACGTGCAAAGTGCAAAGTGCGCCAATAGCGCCTCTACAGCCACTTCGCCTCACATGCCCATGCCCTCGCACCGAGCCCGTGATTGAGACCGAGACCATGCCCGAGCACACGCATGGAACACGCAAGCCTGATACTTCTCAGTCTAAGTGAGTAAACATTATAATACTCCACATTTCTCATATAACCACAAAATTTTCTTTCATCTTTTCCAACGTGAGACTATCATTAAAAACTAAAAAAGTGGGTTTTTACAAAAATAACTTTTTATAATATATAATTTTTTATTTTAAAATATATTTAAAATTAATATTTTACAACATATGAGCACTTCCAATAATGAAAGGTACATATAATCTTTAACCTAAAACCTCATTTATGACTAGACCCGTACTCCCTGTTTGACTTAGGCATCGGAGGGTCCCTTATACTAGCCAGGGTCTCTTTTGTCCACTCACTGTGCATGTACCCGAAGGTCAAGGGAAGGCTAAGAAAATTTCTGCATCAACACGTGCCATTAATCGTTTATGATATGTTGATGGTGAGTCATGTTGATGGTCTTCTCGGGTTTTCCTTTTGGTCCTTTTGGGTCTCTATGATTAGTTTGGGAGCACCTTTAGAAGCATGTTGCATGTTTTACCATCCTATAAACATGTATGATTGCATAAGGAAATGGATCAATGACCCACTCGATTGGCTAACACTACAAGAAAAGCAGGCTTTATCGGTAGCCAAAACCACCCCTAAAAGTCCCAAAAACCGCCGATATAAGAATTACCGGTGGTTGGACATGTGCCGTTAAAGGGGGGTGTCGCTGTATGTTTTACCGGCGATCTCACCGTTTTACAAGCATTTTTTATAGCTTCCGCTAAAATAGAAACTTTTTCCATCGCTTATTATCCTTTATCAGCGTTTCTGGTGACAGCCAATAAAAACTATAAAAGCACCACTAAAACCTGCATGAAGCACCGGTAAAAACTGTACAAAGTGCCAGTAAAAACTATAAAAATGTTGGTAAAGATATGAGAAACGTCGGTAAAAACTATAAAAATGCCAGTAAAAGTTATAAGATATGCAGGTAAAATTTGTAACAAACACCGGTAAAAGCTGCAACAAGCGCCAATAAGAAATTGAAAAAACACCAGTAAATGCTGTAAAAAGCACCGGTAAAAAATGGAAAAAGTTTTGCAAAAGGTTGCCACAACGCCAATAAAAGTATTTTTGACCGCTGCAATAAGGTTGTGACAACACCGGGAAAGATATGCAAAAATGCCGAAAAATGCATGCCAAAGCAATTTCATGCCAAAATTCGTATGTATAATTCTACAAGCAAAAAAAAAAAAACAACAACAACAACAAGAACATGGTTTTACAAGTATTAACATCTAACACTAAGATGTAGACTGCATCTAAAAATTTTACCATGAATAACAATCATAATTTGTAGCAGGTTCCTTAATCATGAATGAGTTGAGCTAGCCATATTTTGGTTACTTCCCCTTTATTGAATTCAGTTATTGTTGTACAAGTCGATCAAACATCAAAACATAAACAATATCAAATGAATGCATAGCCACTAATATGAATATTGAGATCGTCCACTATAATGATTCTTAATTCGTCAATGAGTTTAGATTTTATAACGAGGAGTATCAAGAAACTATTACAGACATAGCGACGAGCATTTACATTCCCAAAGAAGTAAAGCACTTCAGCTACCTACTCTGTAAGGTCTCTCACGCTAAGCAAGGGAGAGTCCTAAGAAATGACGACAGTTCCCAACTGCAGCGACTCTTAATCAAAAGACAACAGTATGCATTAAAATTAAAACCCTGAAAAACTAAAATAAAATTTGCACTACCAACCAGCTATTCCAAGCTAAGTTTGGCTTATTGACACCATTAGTTGTAGCTTCTAAAACATTTTGATGCATTTAAGAAGAAAAGTTGACAGAGATGTTATAGATGGATTTATATATTTATTTTGAATTTGAATTTATTACAAGAAAAGAAATGATAAAAAGATAAGGTCTAAAGTCGTAACAAATTTTTAGATCTAAAGTCCATATGATCTAAAGTCATAACAAATTGTGGATAATCTGTTAGATAAAAGAAAAACAAAATAGACTGTTCTTGTGCTGGAATGATCATAGCCGTCGATCCATTAAAATCACTCTGTACACACAAATCCACACCATTGGAAACAAACAATTGTAGTTCAGGTATGTTCTATCAGACAAACCCCTAATGCAAATGTGTAACTGAGAAAACCCAAATGAGAAGGAAAAAAAAACAATTTGATGTTTTCAAGTAGATATTAGAAAGCATAATCCACAAAATAGAACAAGCACCTCAAATATAAGTGACAGCAACCTTACAGAGTTTTGAGATTTGACATATGTGAAAGGGTTGAAGGGATAGGCCCTGTTAACTGATTGTTCTTCAATTGTCCTGCATAGTAACATCACCATAAATGACCAATCTATCCCTTACAAAGGGGCAAGCAAGATTTGTGAAAATGACTAATCTACCAAATAAAAGCAGACATGATACTAACAATTCCTCAAGCGGTTTGAGCCTAGATGTCGAGAACAGAATATCTCCATATAGCAAGTTATTGGATAAATCCCTACAGATTATAAACCAACACAGCTTTCAGTTAAATCCTCCATTACATTCTTAATCTCATAACTTCATAATGTAATAAAATGAGAGAGATTACAGAGAGTGTAGCAAGACGCAGCTGCCAATCTTATCAGGGATTGACCCGGTCAACTGATTCCCCTTCAAATCTCTACATATCAATGCAACCAACATAAGTATTTGAGCTTAAAATGATTTCATCCAAATGCATATTTATCCTGATGCAATAAAGTAAAACATACAGTGCTTGTAAGCTCTGTAAATCCCCAATGGCTAGCAAAATCTCCCTGCCGAGATTCAAATTTAAGAGATTCCTTGACAGAAGATTCATGATTGTAACGAATTAGAAGTTGAAATTAGACAAGAAGAAAGAAGAATGAAGAAAAATAACAGAAGGTATGTGAGTTACAGAGAGATGACGACGAAGGAGAGATTATCGCAAGCAACCCCGCGCCAGGAGTAGTGATCTTTGTTGCCATCAGCATTCTAGTCGAGGAGCATGTTAACAATGTTGCTAAATGATGCCTTGATAGACACGAGTGTTTTCCCTGCGAAACAAAACTCTCATTTGACTTAAAATGGAGGACTGAAACTCCAAATAATTTTTTCACTGAGGGCATTGCTAAAAATAACAAGGATTTGATGTATAACATCTCTGCCCTTCGTTTCCTAAGACTTGCAAGCTCTTGGAAAAACAAGCATCAGAGAATACAAGAAAAGAAGCTTTAGCCATTTAAAGCATTTTTGAGAAAATGACACAAGTAAATCGGCCTGGAAGATGATACATGCAGAAACAACATGCTACCTTAGAAATAATAAGTTGTACTATCTTCCACAACTAAAAGAAAACTAATCACCTATATCCAGTTATATGCTACCTTAGTATGCAGCTCCATCTTTCCTACTAATGAGTCACATGTGGGACAAGCATGCAAATGGTAGGGCCCATCATGAAAGTCACCTAAAGCAAAAATCAGTTAATCCACTCATCAAGAAGGTAATGCCATCAAAACAGATGGATAAGTGATGTTCTGACTCAACATATAGGTGTGGCCCATCTAATGAGTGGATCGTCTTAATTTTCAAGATGTGATCTTCATGGTGAGATCAATTGCTTGTATAACTTCATAACTGAAGATAACTAGATTTGGATATTGCTCACTTGAAATCCACATGGCATGCTGAGGTGGACAATGGGTAGAAGTCTAGGAAATGAATCCCATCAACACCTGGAATTTACACAGTCAAAAATATTGGGGATACATTGGCAATACAAGTGACACTTGGAATTTGCACAGTAAAAAATAAGGATCATATGCCACAAGCCCCAGTGTTTTTGGCCATTACTTTTCTTGCAATTAGCCTCAAAGCATTTTCTGTGAAATGCAGTTTGACCTGGGACACACAGTTAAAACTGATATAAATCAAAACACTTTTCAGGCTTTGTTGATCCATCCAAAGCAGTAAAAAATTCTTCACTGTTTGATTATGTGTGGGTTCTAATAATGCATTTGCAAATGTGAATGCACATACTGTGATTTCTTTGCAGATTTAAAGTGTGAAAACTTGTTAAATGAAGATGTCTACTAATTACAAATTACAATTTAGAAGTATACATAGAGAATGCTTATGGTTTTTCCTCTATTTTAATTGGACTGTACTGTGGTTCTAGGATCCTAGCCTCATTACGGAATGGTAGTTGGTTCTAGGATTTGTAGCCATAGAACATAAATAATAGTGAATATTATATGAAATATGATAGTGACACCCACCGTTGAAACGTTCATAGGGCCCACCATGATGAGTATTTTCCACGCAACTTGTTCATAAAGTCACCAAGACGAAGGGAAAGCATAAAAATTATCTTCATCCAAAGCTTCTGTGGCCCACAAAAAGTTTTCAATGGTAGGCATTTAATCCCCACAATTTCCTGTGGTGGGGTCCACTTGAGCTTTTGATATGTCTCATTTTTCAAAAGATGCCTTAAAATGAGTTGGAAAAATAGATGGATAGCAAGGATAAAACACATACATCATGGTTGGGCCTATAGAGCTTAGATTAGTACCAACCAGTACCCCAAACACATACATCATAGTGGGTTAATGCAGAATCTGAATCTAGCAATTGATCCCCTTTCTCTCGTTCACTCCTCTTCCTTAGCTCTTTTCCAAGCAGCCTAAGAAAAAAAATTAACAAAGGAAAAACATAATTAGAAAAAGAAGTTGATTAAGAAAAATGTGAAAATAAGAAACAAAGTGTACTAATCTAAAACTACTTACTCTTTAAAAACCTCCTTAATACATCTCTCCATTGGACTTTGTGGCTTGTAGTCATCATACTTGGTCAATTTGGAAACCCCAGGCCAGTTGTCTTCATCAGCAGATCCACACAACAAATAAATTTTATGCAATTGATCTGCCTGCAGCAAGCAAAAATAGGAGAACAAGCATCAACCTTCTCGACTAGGATCACAAAGTAGGAGGCTTACTTTTCAAATCAGTACAATTAAAACCCCTACGAAAGTTTATATATATATATATATATATATAGCACCAGAGGTCACATAATTTGGCATGAAGACGCTTTTAATTTATGCAATATTCAACCACTAGGATCCATTTGAAGTATTAAAAAAATGAACTAAGTTTTGACATGCAACACAATTCCATTGACCAGTAGGAATTACTCAAAGAAATATCTCCAACAGGAATTACTTTCTAAGAAAATGTTGTTATGTGAAAGTCAATGAACAACCAATGTACTTTGTGTATAGTAACCTATTTTCCCTGATGTGCTCAATCCTGTTAGGAAAAAAAGGTTTGCATGCTAAAATATAGCATCTGTATGCATAACAGTTTCTGTATAGTAACCTATTTGCAACTGTGTATGCAGCTGTACACACGACGGTATGGCTATGTATATAGCCCACAATTAGTGGTGGGTTGTATTAAAAAAAAATTTCCACAAAGGCCAATCTGAATATTCATGTATAGATAGTGTAGAATCCATAAATATTGGTACATGCACAGGTAAAAAAATCATACATTTCTAAGAATTGATAAATCCAACAATAATGAAATAAAAATAAGAAGAGGTCATATATCCTTTACACAGCCTACTGATACCGATTGTTCATCTGGTGGACCCACGTCTGTATATATAACCTGTATTCACATCTCCATCAAAGCTTATGTAAAATTAAGATAAACTTAATCCAAATAAGACAGAAAAGACTCAGAAATAAACATTCAAGGCAGCCATATCTCACCTGATCATGAGATTGTGAGTATCCACCATTACAATTGACTTTACTTTTGTTAAACACTCCCTGCAACAAAAATTGGATTAAAAGACCTAATCTACTTCATGGATTAAAATTCATCCTATATCTATTCCAATAAGAAACTAGAAAGAAAAGAAATCGAAGACTTGCATCTTTTTCAAATTTTCTCCAAAATGGCCTACAGAACTTTAATTCATCCAAGTCGCCCAAATCGAGTGTTTTAATCTGCAAAGAGCTTATTTTAACACAAAAAAGATGGATGTTTTCCTTGGCTACTTTTTTATTTTCCATTTCCACCAATCCAAACAGCCCTTAACTGAATATAGAAATTACAAATTTGCAATAGACAAGTTGAAAAAACAAGCTTTGTTCTGTCACTTTCAATTGATTTTCCCTTCTTTTTTACTTAAATGTCAATGATTGCATGGTGATTTAGGAAATAAGAAAACTTGGAGGCTTTAGGAATCTAATTAAATGGGTTATTGAGAGAAGAAGAATAGAACTTGGTAACGCGATGAAAGTGTTGGAATGACAGGACATCTCTACGTTCCTTTGATGCATGGTGGCTAGTTTGCAAGAGTTACACAATGAACAATAGTAACCTTTGACATATACAAGAATGTGTAATAAGTTACTGACTGATGAAGATAAAGACTATTGCTGGAGCTGTATCAGTTGTTACTACCTGAGCTAAGTCTCAACCTGC
Source organism: Magnolia kwangsiensis (assembly GCA_037074715.1). Classification (NCBI taxonomy): domain Eukaryota; kingdom Viridiplantae; phylum Streptophyta; class Magnoliopsida; order Magnoliales; family Magnoliaceae; genus Magnolia; species Magnolia kwangsiensis. The sequence continues at coordinate 97,671,934 of CM073572.1, read as the reverse complement.
TAGGTTTGAGAAATTTCTTGGGCTCACTAAATTTCTTTATGTGACTCAGATTGAGGCTAAGGAGCTGCAAGTTTCTGTGGTACAATTTAAAATACATTTCCAAGCCATTCATCAGGAAAAAAGCTCCATAAAAAAAAAAAAGAATAAGAAAACCCATGAGCTAAAAAAATCAAAATAGAAACCCAAAGTGCAAATATATTACACAAGAGAAGGACAAAAACATCATAAAGAATTGGGGCTCTTAGCGATTAAACATGGGCTGAGGGTCTGTGATGGAAGTTGGGAAGTTTCCTTCCCAATCCAACCTACCAAACTATCCCTTCCACAGATTGTGCCTATTGGTTGTGTTTGGCAACCATCAAGGTATCAAATCCACCATTTGACCAGTAGACAGATTAACTTACATTTTTTTAACATTGTAAGATAATACACCACAAACATCTCAGTTTTTTAAAAAGTTGGAGGAAAATTGATATAAAATCCAACATGTCAATCGACACTAACATGAGATGAGCTCATTTATAGTTTTCTAAATTTCTATGAAAATTTTCTTCGATGAATCAGGTGGGGGCCCTCTGACCCAAAAAGCAGGATGGTCTGCTCGTCAAGTGGCCATATGTCTGAATATATTCAATCATCTTGTCATAACTTTCTCATCCATGTGTGGCCACCTGAAGAGTGGACTAGCTTGATTTTTGGGCCATGGAAATGTTTGCGTTGACCCCTACCTAATGAATCACCCAGATATCTCACATAAATGCCATGAGACACCTCTTCAATCTCTCCTCACATGAATTACCCAGCACTTTAAACATTGAAACATAGTACAAGAAGAAGTGGGAATAGAAATTTTTAGTTTTTGCCAACTACCATGAACCAGAAGGGAAATCCTCAATAGTATACAATTTGAAAGAAGCTTGATTCACTCAGCACAATGCCTTAGTTGTAAGATCCTTCATTGTTGATACTAACTTGTCAAAGACTTGATCTTGATACCAAGTGTTCTGGACTAATATCTTGGGACCTGTTACTGGAGTAAAAGAACACAACACTATAACTTTGGATAATATTGAGCACCATAGCTGTAGTAGGCATCAACCCAAGAATAGTCAAAGATAAATTCTCCATATGAGTGACTGTAATTCAAAGTAACTAAAATAGTTCAGCTACTATCAAACAGAAGTAATTAAAAGCTGATTGTAAAAGTTAAAGATAACCATTTAAACAAGGAAAAGTAACAAGAACAGAACATGGACAACATTGCAGATGTTAAACCTTTTAAGATAAAGTGGAACAACATCTACAATATTTTCATATATATTTATCCTGAGCAATAAGTTGTCGAGGCTCCCATCCTATTTCCTGAAATCATTTCAGATGCAATATAAAAAAAAAAAAAAAAGGTTTGAGGGTATAGGTTGATGGTGGTAACTATATGATATATATATATATATATATATATATATATATATATATATATATATATATATATATATATATATATATATATATATATATATATATATATATATATATATATAAGAACGCTCATTTGTCATGTATTCATGGAAGACCATCTAAAGAAAAGAACAGATCCAAGTGTTTAGAAACTCATGACAATATGATATGATGCAATGATCAAACCTGCATTGCAAAACAATTGACAAAATGCAACTGAGAATGGATCTTTTAACTACAAACTTTAGAAGAAAAAATCTGATCGTTATATAACCTTTCAAGCCTTGACTTGTAAGATCCCTGTTGACATTAAGATCTCTTTCATAAATAAAGGATAAATAAAGGATATGATAGAAAATGAATGTCCAACAGGCTAAAAAATGAACTATGACACTATAACAAAATCTAAACTGATAGTGTGAGTGTAACCATTTGCATCTATCAAAGAGAAAATAGACAACAACATGTGAATCTGCTGTAGACCCAGGCTAGATTCCAGTCAACAACAAGACAGGCCTAGAAGCTTAACAGTCCACTGTCCTCTCATAAGATCCCCATGTCATCCCTTCTTTTAGTGAAGTAAATTATACAAATCTTGTGGGATGCCTATCAAACAAAGATCAAACTGAAGACTAATTCGATTTCTATGATAAATGAATCAGATTATAGAACTTGAATTATAAATTGTAAGATGTTAACCACAAGCTCATGTTATGAAAGCCCAAAATGTGATTCAAGATCATGATAGTGCAAGGGACACCTGCGAGCTGATTGGAGGTCACCATTCTCCCGATAACCATAGCAAAACACATGCAAAAACCCTATACTCAACTCAAGCATGCCCTTGTAAATCATACATGTAAATTCCAATAACCAAAGTGTTCCCCCTTTGGCTCCAACAAACCATATCCGAAAGAGTTCTCAATAATCAAAGTGTCAAGTGGAGGAGAAAAAGAACCCATAAAGTAGTTGAACTTTGTGGATACCAAAGGCCTGACATCAACACCAAGTCCAGTTCTCAGTGGATTTGATGGTAAAGTGAAGGATTCCTACAATGGATGTGCAGGTGATACACCTTTCTAACCTTATCATAACCAAAGAAAGGAAAAGAAATAAAAAAGGGAAAAAAAAAAAAGGGAAGAAAGAAACGTGATTTGCCTTACCAACCTGTTTTAGATATGCCCAAGCCCTAAGCCCTTATAAGTTAATGTCTAAATATCATAAAATGTAGTAACATGCCACACCTTTTTCTCTGTCCTGCACCAAGGGTTTATTTGGAGCAGGGCCTAATCCCAACCTCTTGGATTTTCCATCAGAGAATGCAGGATCCAAATTTATCTAGTGTTTGGTTTATTCATGAGGTCATGTAGGGAGTGGCAAAGACACTAAGAAGGCCACCTTTTGGAACTCTGTTTCATCTACTGCCCAAAACGGAAGGGACAGGGCTACCCAATCAGAATCCATCCATCTTGGCCACCTTGTCCAAATAGGCCCTCAACAAGAATCTCTTGGTTGAAGCATTTCTTCAAACATGTAGGAGGTCATGTACAACGGCGGACATGGCTGCCACTGCCATGGTTGCTGCCTAATTTCTGGCCATTAAAAGAGGATATGAGAGAGAAAGAGAGAGTACCTTTCACTTCACGTGCTCTGATTTTTTCTATTCCTGTCAGCTATTGGAGGGAAATCGATTAACGATTTCTTCAAAGAGAATGAACTGGGAGAGACGTCAATGGAGGAGGGAAATCAGGGAGATCGAGAGATGGGAGGGAGAGGAAGGGAGAGAAATCGAGGAAGGAAAAGGGTCGAACAAGCAAGATGGGAGGGAGAGAGAGAGAGAGAGAGAGAGAGAGAGAGAGAGAAAGAGAGGGAGAGGGTCGGGAGAAGTGCACAGGACAAGAGAGAGAGAAAGAGGAGGATTTGCACACGATGAAAATGAAATTTTCCTCTCCCCATTTTTGGTTTTAGTACCGTCGATTCAGTGGCACCCACGTTTCAGAAACAAGGGCGTTTTTGGACGGCCCCCGGTGATTCTGGTGATCACCGGCAGTTGTACCTGGCTGCCAGTGAAAATAAGCGCCTAGAATGGCACTTTTCCTTGTAGTGTAATCTGACCCATGCCACCAAAACCCATGCTGAGCCATACCCTATCCATTATGTACGTCTGTATTTGCAAGTTTCAAGCCGTGCCACACTTTGATTGAAGCTTGTACTGAAATTGGTAGTAGTTTTAGTCTCATTTAGTATGGGGTATCCTAAAATTATACCATCCTAGTCATTATTTAGGCAACCATTTACCTTCAATGGGGAGAGTTGGTTTCATTCCTTTAAAATACTTACTTTTTCGTGGGTACATGGCATAGCCCACTTGATAAATGAGTAGATTGGGAAAATTCGAGGAAATAGGAATTTTATGAATTTTTCCTACTATGCTAGGCCACAGAGGGTTTAGGCCTAACTCGATCGGTGTGACCTACCTATTATTTCTATCAAGCTGATGCTTGTATTTTCATTTCATTTGTGTGAGTTACACTTTACTAACGGATCCGATGAAAATGAAGGCCCTACACAAACCTTGGTTGGCATCCCTTCCCATTGTTCCTTGAGGTGAGGACCACATTAGCTGTGAATTTGCTGATTTTTTTCTTCATGCCCTAGAATCAAGGACAACCTGCCCAACGAAGTGAATTTTTACTATGCATGGAATACAAGCTCAGGTGTTTTACACACTGTGTACGGTTGTTTGGCTTTTATAAATTTTAAATATTTTAGTCTTTAGGTTTTTTTTTTTTTTTTTTTTTAGAAAAAAAAAACCTTAAATGAATAAATTCCTTCAGTTTTTTATACATGCTCCAGTGCTCCTAGAGCACTATACGTTATAGTGCTCCTAGTTGCATTTAGACCCTTAGATAATCCAATCCGTTGATACAGACGGTTCATTAGATCCAAAACACATTTTATAAACTACCATGAAAACATCACACTATTCTAACAAATATCAACCATTTGATTAAATGGCCTTCTACATGGACAATCAAGAATGTATATAAAATTAGTCTAGACATGAATATGACACAAATAGTTGTAAGGAACGATAATGGATTGCTCATATTTCTAAGGTGGATTATGACACATACACCATAGTGGACCCCATAGAGTTTACTTACAACATCATGAGTTCCTCCTTCCACAACCTCTAATCATTGATATTTAATGTTAGTTGGACTTTAATGCAAAGATCAGTCACATGTGAATCGGTGGTGATTCAGTGCATCAGTCATTGAATAAAATTTGGAACGGATTAGGTGCGAGTGTGTTGGGAGCCTTACTCAAAACTTAAGATCTAGCCTCCCAGAAAAAACCAAAATTATGTGATAATAAAGCAATGAAATAAATCAAAGTTCAAACCACACCACACAAGAGATTTTTACATAGAAAACCCTCAAAGAGGTAAAAACCATGGGACCTCGTCCAGATCAACAATCCACTATGAAGTAGAACGTTACAACCTTCTTCACTCATGCAGGTGTGGACAAATAGTAAGAGAATAAAAGCAAAATGGAGAGATCTCATCGATTACGAGGATATGGAAGCGCTAAGATATACTAGATCACCTCTACGACATAACCTCTCTTCCAAAAGCTTCCTCTCTCTCTCTCACCTATGATAGCCCTAAACCCTTTGGCAAACCCTTGCAAAGCTTTAGGAAACCCTCTTGCATTACCTCTTTCATGCCCTAAAAAATCCTAGGGACCTCCTATTTATAGTTTAGGAAACTCTCTTTCGCACCCTTGCAAAAGCTGCCTCAAAATTCTAAATCCCACACAAAATTGGACTCAAATCTGCATAACCAGGACCGGTCATGCAGGCTGCAGGACTGGTCGAGCACTGTTCATAGAGCTCGCTAGACTTTGAGTTGAGTGACCAAGGACTGGTCGAGCACTGTTCACTCGACCGGTCGAACAGACTTTTGGACTAGTCGAGCAGCGCGGGGATTCCATTGTTTGTGGCATCCAAACCGCACCTCATCTCCCCTGACATGAGGAGGAAAACCCCATCAAATCTCTCCCTTTCCGACTCATGAGGAATTCACCTTCTTCAATCCAGCCACGTTTCTACAAACCCCAAACTTGTCTTGAGCAAAGCCTTGGTCATCATGTCTGGTCCATTATCATCCGTGTGAACCTTCTCAAGCTGTAACACCTTCTGTTCCAAAGTATCCCTGATGCAATGATACCGAATCTCTATGTGCTTCGATTTGGAGTGCTGACTTGGATTCTTCCTCAAGTGTATAACACTTTAACTATCGTAATAGACCACGTGCTGCTCCTACTTCAGGCTAAGTTCCTGTAGGAACCTCTTCATCTAAATCATCTCTTTACATGCCTCTGTGACTTCAATGTACTCGGCCTCTGTCGTCGACAATTCTATTACCTTTTGTAGCTTACTCTGCCAAGAAACTATCCCTACAAATGTAAATATGAACCCTGATGTAGACTTTCTAGAGTCTATGTTGCCTACCATATCTGCATCTATGTATCCCTCTAATATAGGTTTTTCGTCACCATAATATAAGCTCAACTTGGATAAGCCTCTTAAATATCATAGTATCCACTTCACCGTGTCTATTGATCTTTGTCAGGATTAGTAAGATATCAACTGACAACACCAATCGCATATGCTATGTTTGGACATGTACACACCATAGCATACATCAAACTTCCTACAATTGAAGCGTAGGGTATCTTCTACATCTCTTCTACCTCTGTCTTCGTCTTGGGACACTGCCTGTCGCTTAATCTGAAGTGACCATCCAGTGGAGTACTAACCGGCTTCGCTGCATTCATATTGAATCACTCTAGGACTTTCTCAATATACCTCTCTTATGACAGCCAAAGCTTCCTACTTCTTCTGTCACGGATTATCTTCATTCTTACGATATATTTAGCTAGGCCCAAGTCTTTCATCGCAAACGACTTGCCCAACTCATATTTTAGTCTGTCGATCTTTTTGATGTCTTTTCCCATGATGAGCATGTCATCAACGTATAATAACAGAACTAAGAAATCACCATCTGAGAACTCGCACGTGAACACACAATGGTCCGACTCCGTTCTGTCATACCCATGCTTCAACATAAACGAGTTGAACTTCTTATACCATTGTCGTGGAGCTTGCTTCAACTCATACTAGATCTTCCTTAGCCTACACCCATATGCTCTTTGCCCTTGACTTCGAACCCCTCTGGTTGGTGCATAGAGATCTCTTCTTCTAAGTCACCATGGAGGAAGGCAGTTTTAATATCAAACTGCTCTATCTCTAGATCCATGCTAGCCACCAACCTAAGCAACACCCATATGGATGTCATCTTCACCACTGGTGAGAATATCTCCTCGAATTCTATGTCTTTCCTCTGACCAAACCCTTTCACCACAAGTCTGGCTTTGAATCTCGTCTGTGAATTCTTTTGCTCAACCTTTTTTTCTAAACACTCACTTATTGCTCAAAATTTTCTTGCCCTTAGGTAATTTCACCATATCATAGTTGTGGTTCTTATGTAAGGATTCAATCTCCTCTTGCATAGCTTTCAACTACTCTCCCTTATGCTCGTCGACTAAGACCTCAAAATAATCTTCTGGCTCTCCCCCATCTGTCAGCATAATGTACTCATGCAGCAAGTACCTCTTGAATGACTGTCTGTCTGTAGATGACCTCCTCACCTATGACTCAATAGGTGAATCAAGTGATGGCTGCTCCCTTGGTCCATCTTCTGAAGGAACTCCCTCATCCTTTACACCTTGTTGTACTCTTTTGTCATTAGGCACCATGGAAGGAATAATCAAATCCATGTCCTCTAGCTCACCTGAACTAGGATGGTTCTTCTCTGTCTTACCAATGTCTTTTATACACTGATCTTCAAAGAAAACCACATCTCTGCACCTGACGAGCTTCTTCTCGGTCGGATCCCACAATTTATAACCAAACTTTTCATCATTATACCCCAAGAGCACACACTGCCCGATCTTCATATCGAGTTTGAACCTCTCATCCTTTGGTACGTGAATGGATGCCCTGCATCCAAACACCCTGAGATGACTGTACAATGGATCCTTTCCAGTCCATACCTTCTCATGCACTTCTCCATTCAATGAAACTAATGGAGACCTGTTTATCAGATACACTGCCGTGTGCATTGCTTCTCCCCAGAACGTCTTGGAAAACTTCACATGGAAAAACATGCATCTAATTCTCTTTACAATGGTGTGATTCATTTGCTCAGCCACACCATTATGTTAGGGGGTCTTAGGAACCGTCTGTTCATGCCGTATACCCAGGGACTTGTAATACTCATGAAAGTCACCAATGTATTCACCACTATTATCAGTGCGGATGCACTTCAATGATCTACCTGTCTCTCTCTCGACCATTGCATGAAATAATTTAAACACACCAAAGACCTCGTCCTTGGATTTCAAAGCATAAGCCGAAACCCTCCTAGATGCATCATCTATAAAAGTAACAAAATACAATGCCCCACCTAATATTTTTGTCCTCATAGGACCACAAACATCAGAATGAACCAAATCTAATGCACTTTATTAACATGAGAAACAGTTTTAATAAATGAAACTCTATGTTGTTTCCCTGATAAACAATCAATACAGCTTTTAAGAGGTATATCTGTTATGTCTAGAAGGAGCCGCTTCCTCGCTAGTAGCTAAAGCTCTGTTTCAATTATGTGGCCTAAACACCTGTGTCACATGTCAATAACTAAATCTTTCGTTGCATTCAACCCACCCCTTGCATACACTGACACTTACCTTGTAAAGGGTACAACACTTCTTTCCTCTGGCTATAATCAACGAAACCTCGATGAGATTCCAGCGCCCACCAGCAAACTGGTTTTCATAGCCATCATCATCCAACCTTTCCGTTAACATCAAGTTAAGGAACAGCTCTGTGATATGCCTCACATCTATAAGAACCAATGTGCAGCCTATATCAATCTTCACACAAATATCACCAACTCCTACGATCTTCGATACGCCAGAATTTTTCATCTTCACGGTCTCATAATCACCTGACTTGTAGCTTGTGAAGAAGTCTCTGCGTGGAGTCGCATGAAAAGAAGCTCTTGAGTCAATCACTCAGTCGGTGTCCTGACTTATAGCCATGAGACGAACATTATTATCTACTGAAAGAATAATTACAACGTCACCATTTGAAGCGACCATAGTGGAATCTGATTCATTTTCCTTCTCCTTTTTTTTTTCTTTCTTGTCATTATTTTTACCACGACATTCATGCTTGTAGCGGCCCTTCTTGCCACAATTCCAGCATTCAACATCTTTTCTAGTACTCGACTTGCCTCTTGATTTATCTCAAGCCTTCCCGTCCTTCCTGTTCTTTCATCTCCCCCGTTCCTGTGTCACAAAGGTCTCTTGCTGAGTAGACCCCTGAGACTTGCTCATTGCCTTTTAATTGAAAAAAATAACTAGTTACCTGTTCCATGGATATCTTTCCGTCTGCCGCAGAGTTACTTAGAGACACCATCATTGTCTCCCAACTGTCAAGCAATGAACTAAGCAATAGCAAGGCCTACAATTCACCATCTAGGACCATCTTTATAGAGGAGAGTTGGTTTACTATATTGCTGACCTCATTCATGTGCTCGGCCACAGAACCACCATCCTTGAACTTGAGATTTACAAGTCGCCTTATCAGAAAAATTTTATTACCAGCTATCTTCCTCTCATACAACCCTTCCAATTTCATCCATAAGCTAGCGGTTGAGGTCTCCGTAGACACATGGTGGAACACAAAATCATCCAGTCATTGTCTAATAAACCCCACCACCTTCTGATCCAACTTTTTCCAATCATCATAAGACATATCCTTAGATTTTACTGATATGCTTAAAATTAAAGAATATAAGTCCTTGCAATAAAGTAAGTCTTCCATCTTAGCCTTCCATATGGTCTAGTTAGAACTATTGAGGCTGATCATCCTTGATGACCCACCTTCCATAATTCAAAACCGATCCTACTCGTTCAATGAAGTTAGCTCTGATACCACTTTGTTGGGAGCTTTGCACAAAACCGTAGGATCTAGCCTCCCAGAACAAACCAGAATTATGGGATAATAAAGCAATGAAATAAATTAAAGTACAAACCACACCACACAATAGATTTTTACATGGAAAACCCTCAAAGAGGTAAAAATCACGAGATATCGTCCAGATCAACAATCCACTATGAAGTAGAACGTTACAACCTTCTTCACTCATGTAGTAGTGGATAAACAATAAGAGAATAAAAGAAAAACGGAGAGATCTCACCGATTACAAGGACGTGGAAGCGCTAAGATATAGAAGATCACCTCTACAAGCATAAGCTCCCTTCCACAAGATTCCTCTCTCTCTCTCTCTCTCTCTCTCTCTCTCTCTCTCTCTCTCTCTCTCTCTCTCGCTTTCACACACACACACACACACACCTTTGATAGCCCTAAACCTTTTAGTAAACCCTTGCAAAGCTTTAGGAAACCCTCTTGCATTACTTCTTGCATGCCCTAGAAAATCCTAGGGACCTCCTATTTATAGTTTAGGAAACTCTCTTTTGGACTCTTGCGAAAGCCACCTCAAAATTCTAAATCCCGCATAAAATCGAACTCAAATTTATGTAACCAGGATCGGTCGAGTAGGCTGCAGGATTGGTCGAGCACTGTTCACTCGACCGGTCGAGCAAGCTGCATGACTGGTCGAGCAACGGGGGGATTCCACTGTTTGTGGCATCCAAACTGCACCTCATCTCCTCTGACCTGAGGAGGAAAACCCCATCAGAGCGCTGGCTTAAGCCAAGATAGTGTGGCACTTACCGTGGGGCCCAATTTAATGTATCTATTTTATATCCACACCATTCATTTGTTTTGACAGATTGTTTTAGAGCATGATATAAAAATAGGTCTTAGGTTGGCCATGCTATAAAAAAACAGTGGTGATTGAACATAGCTCCATTAAAAACCAACTAGGTACTAACATAATGTTTCTTATTTGCTAGCCAATTTGTTGATAAAGTCATATAAAGCTATATATATATATATATATATATATATATATATATATATATATATATATATATATATTAGCTTGATTCAAAACGTTTGTGGCCATTTTAAGTTTTTAATGATCAATCACAACTGTTTCCTATGACATGGTTCACCCGGGATCCGGATCTGCTTCAATTTTTTTTGGTTCATACACTAAAAGGATCCGGCAAAACGCATTAACAGCGTGGATATATATTATATGCATCAAGGTCGGCCTCTCATTAAGGGCCGCGCCTACTCCGCTCCCATAAATTCCTGGCCCACGCGAGATCCTGCCGACCAACCATTCACACCAGGAGACTTCCTCCACGTGGTGACAGTACACCAACATTCTATGCTATGTGCCTATCCGCACATGGAATTCAATCCAGACCGTCCGATAGTAGAACACATCGTGGATGATGGGTGACCTAAAAAGCCACGCTGATCATGCTATAATAACCATCGAAATTCATCTCCATCAAATGGACGGTGCAAGAAGAAATTGATCATAGGTAAAAATTAAGCAAGCAAAGGCAGATCATGCGCCCAATGCTGATTAATCCCTATGAGTTCAGCAGATGTTACGTTCAGAAATTGGATACCCAATCTTGACGGTCTTCGATTTCTTGCAGGTGCTCCTTCAAGAGTATGTTGAGCGGACACGGCCTTAGCGAAGAAGGTGCGGTTCCCACCGTGATGCCCACCTTAATGTATGTTTTATGTATCCACACCGTCCATGCGTTTTTCCATATCATTTTAGAGCATTATCCTGAAGATTAAGGAGATATAATTAGAAGTGAACCATAACATAGGAAACAGTGGTGATTGCATCTCAATGTTTTTGTAATGTTTATATGTTTATAAGTTCACATAAGCTGACATGGAGGGAAAAAACAAATATCAGCCTGATGGCTTTTGTGGCTCATTAATGGTCAATCATCACTGTTTCCTATAAAATGGTTCACCTGATAATCGGATTTGCTTCATTTTTTACATAATTCCTAAGATTATCTAGAAAAAAAATTGGACGGTGTAGATATATGATACATATAAACATTATAGCAAGGTTGAGCCAAAAGAAGATGGACCGTGAATTGACCATAACTTTTGATGCGAGTATTATTATGGAGCGTACAACCTATTAATCTTTACTGAAACGGGCCATCCGAGGTGAACCGACCCACACTGTGGGTCATATATGTCCATTTCATCAGAAAACACGCACTTTCAGCTCAAAAATAAATTTTTAGAAAAAAATTTACTATTTTTAATAATTCCAATTTTTTAATATTTTTAGACTTTTAGATTTTCTTTCCTTTTAGTTATACTAGGACTCTTCTAGAAAAAGTTTATTTACAATTTTTATTTTTAGAAATTAGGCCTTAGAAGAGTTTTAATAGAATTAGGATTTTTGTTAGAGTTAGAATTGTACTATTTTTGGTAATTACGAATTTTAGTTTATTTTTTTCTATATTAATGGTGTAAGGAGACACATTAGAGAATTATCAATTATTCATTAATCAATTTCAAATTTTATTAGAATTTATTTCTATTCTCTTGCTTTCTTTCCTCGTGGATTCAAGAAATCTCTATGAGAAGTCCAGAGAAGCTCCGTGAATTTGGAGTAGTTATCCTTGAGGAAGACGGTGATCGACCTCATCACGTTCATCCATACGTCAATTGGTATCAGAACGAAGTTTTCCCTCGGGCCGATGACAAATAATGAAGGTATGAATCAAAATTCAGTGGATGGTGATTCAGGAATTCGTTATCTTTTGGAAAGAATGGAAGCTTTCCACCGGGAGAGTCAGTTAACCATGCAAGGGCTGCAGGCAACCCTCAACCGTATTGCGGATGCGCTAATTCCGCCCCGAGCTCAAAGTGATGCTCAATCGCTTGTGGTCACTGTATGACACAACCCCAATTTGTACAAAACACCATCAGATGATGGTAAATCACAGGTCACCACTTCGATTATGAGGAAGCCGTTATACATGCCAAAGGTAGAAATAGAATTGCAGCGAGACAACATCTTTCGAACAAAGTGCACTGCATACAAAAAAGTTTACAATGTAATCATCGATGTCAGAAGCGATGAGAATTTCATGTCAAAAATAATGGTAGAAAAGCTACAACTGAAAACAGAAAGACACCCATCTCCATACACGATTGAATGGATTAAGGAAGTCAATAAAACAGAGGTAACTGAACGATGTTGTATATCTTTTTTCATTGATAAATATTATAAGGATGAAGTAATGTGTGACGTGGTCGACATGGAAGCTTGTCACATGTTACTTGGTCAACCCTGACAAAATAATATTAATGTTATACATAGGGATCGGGATAACCTATTTATCTTTATTAAAGATGGTAAAAAGATTATCCTCGCCCCTATGGAAAAGGAGAACCAACCCAAGACTTCTAAAGTTGAGGAACAGTCTCTCACAACTGAATAAGTTTTTGTTAAACAATCTGAGGAAACAAGATATATATATCCATTAGTTGAAAAGAAAGAATACATGGAGCCTGTGAATATCCCAAAATATTTGAAGCTAATGTTACAGGAGTTTAAGGAGATTGTGCTCGATGAACCCCCCCCCCCCCCAATAAATTGCCTCCCATACGAGATATACAAAATCACGTTGATCCCATCTCAGGGACAAGTACGCCTAATTGCCCACATTATCAGAAAAAATATGAGATCTTGAAGACAGAAGTGAAGGAACTGATCAATATTAGTCAAGTCAAGGAAAGCATGAGTACAGGTATTGTGTCGACTCAAGAGCTTAATGCCAAGTACAAAAAAAGGGCTAATAAACATTGGCGTCAGAAGTTATGTCAGAATCATGAGCCAAGTCTCTTGAATAACTCGAGGACGAGTTTTTTTCAAGTAGAGGGGTCTGATGTAGAACGTGTTACAAAGATATTCCCAGCATGGTTGAGCCAAAAGAAGATGGACCGTGAATTGACCATAACTTTTGATCCGGGTATCGTTATGGGGCGTACAACCTATCAATATTTACTAAAACGGGTCATTCGAGGTGAACCAACCCACATTATGGGTCGCATCTGTCCGTTTCGTCAGAAAACACGCGCTTTCAGCTCAAAAACAAATTTTTAGAAAATAATTTACTATTTTTAGTAATTCCGATTTTTTAATATTTTCAGACTTTTAGATTTTCTTTCCTTTTATAAATAACTTTTAGTTATACTAGGACTCTTCTAGAGAAACTTTATTTACAATTTTTATTTTTAGAAATTAGGCCTTAGAAGAGTTTTATTAGAATTAGGATTTTTGTTAGAGTTAGAATTGTGCTATTTTTGGTAATTACAAATTTTAGTTTATTTTTTTCTATATTAATGGTGTAAGGAGACACATTAGAGAATTATCAATTATTCATTAATCAATTTCAAATTTTATTAGAATTGATTTCTATTTTCTTGCTTTCTTTCCTCATGGATTCGAGAAGTCTCTGTGAGGAGTCCAGAGAAGCTCCGTGGATTCAGAGTAGTTATCCTTGAGGAAGACGGTGATCAACCTCATCACGTTCATCCTTGCGTCATATACCAAGTTAGGTCGTACGCTAAGAACCCCACCGTCTTGGGTGAGTCCGGTGCCTCACTAGGAGCGAATTAGATATTGAACACATCAGCAGCCAAGAGGCTACTGAAGTGAAGTGGTGAAATAGGATTGGTTGAACGCCAAGAGTATGTTACCTTACTATTAATGCTCTTTTCATTAGATCTCCGTTAGACTTCTCTCTCTGTTTGGCAATGCACGCACTCAACCACGATCGGGTAAATGCTCTTTTCCTTGGACCATGATGTATGTATTGTATCCACACTACCCATTCATTTTGCGATGTCATTTTAGGGCATAATCCAAAGAGTGAGAAAGGCTTAAATTTGAAGTGCACCCCACTGTAGAAAACAATGGGGATTGAACACTTACCATTAAAACCACTTTGGGCCATAAAAGCTTTTGATCAAGCTAATATTTATGCTTTACCTTATTCCTTGTCTTTTTTAACTTATAAGAAAGTTAGATCTCAAATAAACATCATGGTCAACCCTGGGAAGGTTTCAACGGTGGCCATCACCATCCTACTTTTTTCTGTGGTGGGGTCCAGTTGAACTTTGGATCAGCCTAATTCTTTGGCTCACTCACTAAAATGGTCTCTCCAAATGGATGGATGGCATTGATACAACACACATCATGGTGGGGCCCATAGAACATGGTGATGTCTCACGAGACTCACTACCATCTAGTTGAGTAGCCAGCCCGCTTCCCTACTCTATATAATTTAAAGAGAAATTTGGGACTGTGGAAAATACCCCACCTTTCACGGAAACGGATTAGGTACTCCCCCTGCCACTAGACAATGGCAGATGGTCAGTGGTCTGTAGGCCCTACCATGATGTATGCTTTTCATCCATGTCGTCCATATATATTTCCACATTATTTTATGGCATG
Organism: Magnolia kwangsiensis; assembly: GCA_037074715.1. NCBI lineage: Eukaryota > Viridiplantae > Streptophyta > Magnoliopsida > Magnoliales > Magnoliaceae > Magnolia > Magnolia kwangsiensis. The sequence continues at coordinate 97,656,912 of CM073572.1, read as the reverse complement.
AGACCAAAAATGAGGTATATACAAATCTCAAGTGTACTACATTACAAGAAACAGTGTTGAATGAGCGTCAACCATTAAAAACTTTTTGAGGGCCTACTATGATGTTTGTGAGAAATCCTCCCCATCTAAGTTCATTCATAGGGTCACAAAGACTTGTATGAAGAGGAAAAACAAATTTCATAATGATCCAAAACTTCTATAACCCCTAAAAGGGTTTCAATGGTAGACGTTCAATTCCCCATTTCCTTTTACAGTGTGGTCCACATGATAGTTAGATCTATCTTATTTTTCATCTCAAGCCAAATAGATGGACAGTTTGGATATAACACAGACCTCATGATGGGACCCATAAAAGCAACAAAACTATATATATATATATATATATATATATATATATATATATATATATATATATATATATATATATATATATATATATATATATATATATACCAGTGCGCGGAGCCCCAACGAGGAAGGTGTTAGTGGTTTATCATGGGGTAAATAATGCTAATCCCTCTTTTTGTGCTACTCCTACTCCTAGGGCGGGAAGAAGATAAGAAAATGTGAAGCGTTCTCTTGGTTTCCCAACCTGTTGCTTCTAAAGGCTGCCCTCTCTCGGCTGGACCCAAGTAGTCGATCGAAACTAGTTGAGCTCGGCCAGTGAGAATGAGAAGGAGGCTGGCTCGCAACATTGGCCCCTTTGGTTGTTGATGGTTTTGTGCCAGGTGTTTTATCCGATGGTGAAGTGGTTTTCTCTGATTTAAGTTGTTGGCGTTCGCTCAGGGGCTGGTTTTATATATATATATATATATATATATATATATATATATATATATATATATATATATATATATATATATATATATATATGTATATATAAACCTTCAAACATACTAGGGCGGTGCCGCAACAGTTTGGGAATTTTTTATTTTTTTATTTTTTTATTTTTTTTACAAGGAGAACTTTTTATTGCTTACATTTTTCTCTAATACATAATTATGTAAATATGTATATATAAGTATATAAAAATATTTTTATATCTTTTAATTCATTTCTTTGCCTATTTATTTAACAAGCATATCTCCTAAACTAAAATGATTTACGTAACGTACCACATATGACTTTGGCTCCACTCCTTGAACCCTAAAAGATGCTTTAGGACATCCTAATGACTCCTATTTATAGTTGTAAAATACTATCTTTCGCACTGCCTTGGAATTTTCATAAATCGAACTTGAAACCACCTCATATTTACTCAGCCATGTTATGCATTGGTCAGACCGAAGTCAAGTTCGAATCATGACAGGATTCTGTTTCAGCAGTTGCCCGATTTTGGTCACACCGAGATTGGGTTCGTTCAGACCGAATTAATTCTCGGTCAAATCGAATGAACTCTGAATTTCATCATTTGTCATTGGATCTTTTTGTGCACTTTCGGTCTGAAAATTGAGCGAAAATTTCCACCGAAATTGAATCTACAGTAGGCCTGAATTAAGACCGCACACTTCCACCGAAATTGAGCAGGATAAACTGAAAATTGAGCGGGCCAAACTGGAAATTGAGTGGGCCAAACTGAAATTGATTGGGCCATGAAATTCTGGTAAAGAGCGCTTTAGTCAAAGTAGGAATATGCCAATATGTCCTAGAGGGGGGTGAATAGGACTTTTTAATAATTTTATGATAATTTAAAATCCTATCACACTAATCCTAATAGCGAGCCTATATTCGGATTACTTCAAGAGTAACTTTACTTGCTTCCAAGCCCGGTAGAGGATCCAATCACAAACTATTTGAGAGATGAACAATATGCAAACTAGTTTATAATGGATATAACTATGTGTGTGTGTGAGGCGTGATCTCAGATAATCAGATATGAAAATATTAAAGTAAATCACACAAACAAATGAATAGCAATCTCAAACACGGTCATTTTTATAGTGGTTCGACTACTTGTCTATTCCACTCCCGGTAACCGCAATCAACCCTTGAGTGTACTGGATTTTACTAAGGAGGTTTCTCATGGTTCACCCCAAACCCAAGGTTTCAAATTAGGTTCACCTTTAACCTTTACAACCTACACCTAGGCTGATTATTTATGTACTCATGAGTAAGGGCCAACACATCGCACCCACTTTTAGGCACACTGGCCAAGGATCTTTTAGAAGACCCTAACGGAGGTTTTACATGATTTACCTTTAACCGAAGGTTATTAAAAAGGTTCACCTTTAATTGAAAGTTTTTTCTCTCCACAGAGTAAGGGTCAACACTACGTACCCACCACGTACACTCCTGTCGGAGGCCTCCTAGAGAATTTTCAAGGGTGAGAAACACCTTAGACTCAATCCTACAGAGGAATGATCATAAAGGTCCTCTGGACTCTAATAATATACAGATAAATAGATGAGTCCCTTTTAGCTCGTTGTTGAGGATCTCCTCCTTTATTGATGAAGAGTCTTCTACTTCCTTGAACCGCAACTCAGAAGATATACCGATGCATGGCGACGGATTGGGTCAAGGTTATGATGGAATCCTACTCTCAAATATTTTTCTATGAAGGAGATAGAGTGATTCCAATCATCTATGCATTCGAGGCATCCCGGCTTACTGATTTGCCATTAAGATGGTAACTGAAGGATCCTTGAATGTGGAAGTTCTTTCCTCAATCCACTCTATTAAATATCAATGATGAGGGTGGATTGGAGGATGAACTCCCCTGAGAGAAAGGGCTTTGGGTAAATGATCTAAGGTTAAATACTCAAAAGCACTCTCTTCTTTCTCTCACTGCAACTAAAGACAAGCTCTCTATATATAAGAAAAAAGTTCCAACAGATATAAAACGGTCATATTCATGACAGAGTTCGATATCATCGAGCAGGGCCGATATCATCGAGCGTATACTCTCAATTGCATCGACTGGCCACTCGATGACACAAACTCAAATGTCATACGCTTTTGAAACTTTTTGCCAGCTGGTCGAGGGCATTGAAACACGCATCGATGTCATCGAATTTCGAAATCCAATATTATTGATATGAGTATCAATTCCTTGACATTTGAAAAATGAGAGAGACTTGCTTTGAAAATTTTCAGGTCAAAAGATATGATCGAGGTACACTCGATATCATCGAAATTTACATGGCGATGATATCGAAGGTCGTGTCGATGCATTGATAAATCCATACATTTTATCAGTGAGATTACTGGACAGTTTATGTCCTTTCTTGATGCAATTGATCCGGCCTCGATATCATCGATATTTGAATATCGATTCTATCGAGTGACCCTCGATTTGAAATAAAAACTACATGAAAAATGTTGTTGAAAAGATTATGTCTAAGAACGATATCATTGATGGCCTCCCGAATCATCGGTTTTTAAATTTCAAGGATATCGAGGGGTATATCGATATATCGAAGGTGTATATGATTTTCTTATAAAAAACAGGGATACAACTACCTTGTTGTTGATTATATCGAGTCTACTTTGATAAACTCGATATTTAAATATCGATGATATCATAGGGGTATCGATACATCAATAATTCCGTCCAGATGCATATGTGGTTGTTGGACGTCTTTGGTCCTCATTTCGATGGTATCGATTGATCATCGAGGGCATCGATAACACTCAGGGATTTTATCGAACCTGATATCGATAAATCGATAAAGGTAGAAAACTTTGAGATTTTATGATTTTGTTAAAAATAAAAAAGTTTTCTAATCCAAAAATCCTATGATATTCTAATAGATTTTGAGGGTTGTTTTTACCTGGTATTTTGGGACATGGGATGTGAGGCTTAGATTTACCTGTGGTGAGTTCGGGCACGCATCCGGTTGAGGCAGACAGCTGATTGATCTTTCCATGGAGATTTTTTATCTAGTTGACTCAACACTCACGCTAATTGACAAACCAGGGCACTTTCAATCTCCCCCTTTGTCAATTATGTGACAAAATACCAAAACACACTAGAACAGCATATAGAAAAACATATCATAAATTATGTGTACATGAATTTTACAAAATTTTACAATATCTAGTGAAATCATACACACAAGTCAGTAGCTGCTCCCCCTAAAAACATTCTCAGTAGTTGCTCCCCCTAATAACATTCTCAGTAGCTGCTCTCCCTAACAGCGTTCTCCCCCTATCTTGATGCAGCTGCTCCCCCTAACACTTGTATCACAATTCAAGTAAATATGCAATTTTTCTTGTGGGGTGTTTGAATTATTCTCCCCCTTTTGTTAGTCATTAGCAAAGGTATAACAATTGATATTGACTGAAGTTAAAGCAACTTGGGAGAACCAATATTCAAAGAGTATACATATATAAAGTATAGATGTATAATGATCAGTATAGTTTAATCAGACATCATTTTTAAAAACTATTTATCCATAACAGACCAAATAAAGCAATGATAGATGTAGATAAAATAATGATCAAAACATCACATACATTCCACACCATAAACTAGATAGACCAGGGGATCTTAAAACACAACATGGCAGTAACAATGTAAATTATAACCGGTCATATTCAAAATATCCAAAACACAAACTGCCCAAGATTGGCAGAAGTATGACAGAAAACCACCAAGGAAAAAGTATTCCTCACTCAGAGGATATTACACCAAAAAGAGACTTTTTAACTTTGTAAGTTAGTAATGCATCACACCTATGTATGAAAGAAGAGCATTCAAAAAAATATTTATGCCCTAAGCATTTCAGGGAGAATCTAGGTAAGTGATGCATTGGTCGTACTATAGACAATTAAAAAGCCTTTACTGTGCTTATAAGACATTCAAAATTTATTGTGTATCATGTTGCAGAGTCGCCATCATGGTTTTGATCTCCAATAGACAGGCTTCATACTCATCTAGTCGTTTCATTATGTAAGATTCTCTATCAAGCAGATCCTGTATAGTCTCTCGATCGGTGACAGCCTGACTATTCTCAACAAAGATGAGGCTGCGTACAGAATAGCCTTTGTTTAAACTTGAACCGATTTTTCCATCACGAGGCGCATTGACAACGATATTTCAGATGACTTCTTAATTGAACTAGGCACGCGGGTGTGGGAGATCGTTAGTAGGAGGTAGCCCAAATTGTCGTGATAGCTTGGACACAAGACATGGGAATGGAAGTGTAGTGATGGATTCATCTGAAGACACTCGAATTAATTCTTATAGAATAAGAGTAGGTAGGCAGATGTGAATACTGAGATGAACATCATACAAAATATTTAGAATGTATGAAGAAAGCATGTTGCCAGAGACTTCACAGGGATAGACATTTGTACTGAAAATGCTGTGAAGAATTTTTTATGCAGGATTGAGATATTTAACATGAAGAATATTCTTTGTATTTCTCGATATAGTAGCACCATTACACAGCTCTCCAGTAACTTTACCCCATACTCCAAGACCATTCATATTTCATTCTGATATAAGTATCCTAGTGACTTCTACCCCAATCAATCGACTTATCAGTCTAGGGGTGATGTGCTCAGTTCGATTTATGGTAGAGATAGAAATGATTAGAGGATTATATTCAACATTTTCGATTAGATTTAGAAATTTATGTACCAGATTATGCTGAAATCCTCCACCAAAATTCATGATATTCCCCCATCCAATCAGTTCTAAGAGATTAATGATCCCAAAAGGTATAATGCTCTTCCTCTAAACTGTTCATTCTGCCACAAAGTTCAAGTTGAAATGTGGAGATGAGCCATTTGCTTTATTCTTTCATTTCGTGCTCTTCATTGAGGATTGTTATGGAAGAACCAGACTTTTAGATATTTTTGCTTGAAAAAAAAAAACTGTTCTGAGAGATGCAATCCCATTCTGAGATCAATCAGTGACTCTATTTTTTCGTTCTTCCGTCTTTAATTCATCAGTAACCATTGATATCATCGGACATCGTTTTGATGACATCGGGGTACCCTATTTAATATTTTCGATGAGGATCAGAGGGAAGTTCAACCGACCCGACGATTCAGTTTCTCAAAAGTTCATTGATGGTATCGAATTGTGGTTGATGTAATCGAACCGTTTACTCGATGTATCGACAGGTATCTCAAGGGTAAATGTTTTCAATTTTCAACATTCAGACAACCTTTCATGTATACTATTATTATATCTATGTATCAATAGTATACACAGTAAAATTTTGTATAATCATTGTATAAATCAAAATTTTAAACATTAAGATTTTTATATACAAAAAGATTGAAGAGAGAGACCTCAGATGTATCATTAGGAGCTCATCAAAAGTTACATCATTTCAGCAAATACCCAAATCTTGATGCATGACCTGGTCTTATTTTTCTGTGCTTAGTATTTCTAGGCATAAGGATCATCATTTCCTATACCTTTGATGATGTAACAATGGTTATTTGTATGAGAACCCTTCATCACTGATTTTCCTGAGACGTCCAGGATTTCACATTTTTCTTTGTTAAATGTAACCACATGCTCATTGTCACATATTTGAGAGAAGCTTAGAAGATTGTGTGTTAAGCCTTTTATGCAAAAGGCATTCTCATTTTTGAGCAACTGTATTCCTTTAATAATTCCCTATCCAATTACCTTAGCAGTGCTTTCATCTCCATAGGTGACTATCCCGTTATTAAGGTCTGAATAATTTGTAAGGAGAGATTTGTCACCTGTGACATATCTTGAACATCCGCTATCTAGATACCACTTAGTTTTGCCTGTTATATAATTTGAATGAGTGACAAAGAAATTTTTCTTTTCTTTTATTACCCATTTCGTGAAAATATTTTTAACTATGGTAGATTTTATTTTCTTGTCTAATTCGACCACTTGACTCAATTGCTCTTTATTACTCATTTTAGTTGGTGGTGGATGTGAATCTCTTTTATCCATATTTCTAGGTTGACTCAAGACATTTTGCACTTCTCTGGCAGGTTTGAATTTTCCAATATGATTCTGATAAGAGCTATGCTGAGTCTTCCCAGGAGAAGCATTCAATCTTATAATGACCCAAATCATCACATAAATGACACATTGGAGTAATTCTTTTATTGCTACCTGAAGCAGCAGATTTTTCAAGTGTTGGTGCTGCATATCCAGTCTTTGTTTTATCATATCCTAAGCCGATCTTGTCATTTCTAGGTTTTCCCATACCTAAGAGTTTTTCTAACTTCTCACCACTTTGGGAAAACTTATAGTTTAGCTTAGCGATTTTTTTGGATTCTTCTAAATCAAATAAGAGTGTATGATTTTCATTTTGAAGGAGTATGTTTTTGTCTTTTAATTGCTCAACCTGTTTATTTAGTTTTTCAGATTTTGATTTAAGGAAGGTGTTAATTCTTTCAAGTCTATCATTTTTTGAGTGATATTGTTGTAAATCATTGATTCGGTGTGTGTTAATTTCTAGAGTTTGATCCAAATCTTTTTGCAGCAATTCCTTTGTTCTCAGATATTCTAAGTCTTTTAATAACTTTGATGCTGTGAATGTATAGTTGATTGTAAGCATCTTGTAGCTTGTTGTGTTCTTCTTCTTCTTCCTTTTCAGTTTCCTCATTATCTGACAGAAATGATTCAGTGACTTGTGGTTCCTCATTCTTAGTATCAATGAGAATGATTGAAGCAGTGGAGATCATAAGAATTTTTAAGGATTTCTAGTCACCATCGCTCTCTAAGTCACTAGATTCTGAGTTTGACTCTTTTGTATCATCCCATGTGGCTGCCATTGCCTTACCTTTGGTTTTTTTGTTTGGATATTCAGTAGACAGGTATCCAAACCTTTGACAGGCATAACACCGTGGTTCTTTGGTCTTTTTACTAAATTTACCTGCAGAAGATTTGTTGTTCACCTTTCTTCCTTTAACTGGGAGGCCATAATTTTTCTGAAAGAACTTCTTGAATCATTGAGCCAACAAAGCCACTTCCTCATCTTCATCTTCTCTTTTACTTTCAATGTCCTCATTAGTTGTTTTCTTTAAGGTTTTGAGGATAGTATTTTTAGATTTTTGGGTTTGTTTGAAGTGTAGTTCAAAGGTTTGTAGTGAACCTACCAGTTCTTCTACTTTCATTTCATCTATGTTCCTACATTTTTCAATGGTTGTTACTTTAAGATTGAACCATTTCGGTAGGGATCTTAGAATTTTCCTACAGATTTTAGCTACCAGAACTTTCTCTCCTAATCCACCCATGGAGTTACAAATGATATTCAACTTTATGAAAAACTCCATAAAGGTCTCATGCTCTTCCATTATGAGACTTTCGAATTATGAAGTTAGGAGTTACAGTTTAGATCTCTTAACAATGCTTGTACCTTTATGGGTTATTTCTAACAAATCCCATGCCTCCTTGGATGTCCCATACATACTGATTTGATTGAAAATATCTTGGGACACAGCACAGTAGATAACATTCATTAAATCAGTATGTGTGGGACATCCAAGCTTAATGATTCGTTGTTTCTCTCAAAACAACTAAAGACAAGCTCTTTATATGTAGGTAAAAAGTTCCAACGGATATAAAACAGACCCATTTATAACAGAGTTTGATATCATCGAGTAGGGTCGATATCATCGAGTGTATACTCTCGATTGCATCGACTGGCCACTCGATGACACAAACTCAAATGTCATATGCTTTTGAAACTTTTTACTAGTTGGTCGAGGGCATCGAAACACGTGTCGATGTCATCGAATTTTGAACTCCGATATTATTGATACGAGGATTAATTCCTCGACATTTGAAAAATGAGAGACTTTCTTTAAAAATTTTCAGGTCAAAAGATATGATCGAGGTACACTCGATATCATCGAAATTTGAATGTCGAGGAATCAAAGGTCGTGTCGATGCATCGATAAATCCATAGATTTTATCAGTGAGCTTGTTGGACAGTTTATGTCCTTTCTCAATGCAATCAATCAGGCCTCGATATCATTGATATTGAATATCGATTCTATCGAGTGACCCTCGATCTAAAATAAAAACCACCTGAAAAATGTTACTGGAAATATTGTGTCTAAGACCGATATCATCGATGGCCTTCTGCTATCATCAGTTTTTGATTTCTGATGATATCAAGGGGTACATCGATATATCGAAGGTCTGTATGATTTTCTTATAAAAAAATAGTAATACAAATACCCTGCTGTTGATTATATCGAGTTTACTTTGATAAACTCAAGATTCAAATATCGATGATATCGATAGCGGTATCGATACATTGATAATTCCATACAAATTAATATGTGGTTGTTGGACATCTTTGGTCCTCATTTCGATGGTATCGATTGATCATCGAGGACATCGATAACACACATCGATTTTATCAAACTTAATATCGATAAATCGACAGAGGTAGAAAACTTAGAGATTTTCTGATTTTGTAAAAAAAAAGTTTTCTAACCTAAAAAACCTATGATATTCTAATAGATTTTAAGGGTTTTATTTACCTGGTGTTTTAGGACATAGGATGTGAGGCTTAGATTTACCTGTGGTGAGTTTGAGCACACATCTGGTTGAGGCAGACAGCTGATTGATCTTCTTATGGAGCTTTTCTATTTAGTTGACTCAACACTCACGCTAATTGACAAACCATGACACTTTCAGGACAAACTGAAAATTTAGCCAGACAAACTGGAAATTGAGTGGGCCAAACTGAAAATTGAGTGGGACAAACTAGAAATTGAGCGGGCCAAATAGGAAAACTAGAAATTGAGTGGGACAAACTGGAAATTGAGCGGGACAAACTGGAAATTGAGCTGGACAAACTAGAAATTGAGCGGGCCAAACCTGAAATTGAGCGGGCTAAACTGAAAATAGAGCAAGAAAAACTGAAAAAATAGTGGGACAAAGTATAAAGTTCATTTCGTCATCCACCAAAATTATAAAGTATGTTATACATCCACCCATGCACTTCCGGCAAATATGTAGAAAATTTCCAATTATGTGCATTTCAACCTGAGTTCTTTCTCTAATCATGATAGCCTTAAGAGGGTTAATCCGAGGGATGGGTTGATAACCTAATATATTTTTCATCGACCCTTTTGCGGTCAACCCATCCCTCGAATCAACCCTCCCAAGACCATCATGATTAAAAAAGGAACTTGGACTGAAATGCACGGACATGAAAATTTTTTGCACTCCAAGAATATTATAAACCTCAACAATGTATATCCAATGCTTGCCTGTCCCGCTCAATTTCCAGTTTCTCCCGCTCAATTTCTAGTTTGGCCCGCTCAATTTTCAGTTTGTCCCGCTTAACTTTCAATTTTCCATTTTGGCCTACTCAATTTCCAGTTTATCCCGCTCAATTTGTAGTTTGTCCCACACAATTTCCAGTTTTCTAGTTTGGCCCGCTCAATTTCCAGTTTGTCCCGCTCAATTTCTAATTTTCCAGTTTAGCCCGCTTAATTTTCAGTTTTTCTGGCTCAATTTCCAGTTTGGACCACTCAATTTCCAGTTTTTCCCACTCAATTTTCAGTTTTTCCCGCTCAATTTTTAATTTTCCAATTTGGTCCACTCAATTTCCAGTTTGTCCCGCTCAATTTCCAGTTTGACCATGAGGTGATTGAAATTGACCATGAAGTGAATGAAATGGATTTTCCACTATCGACCCGATGGAATCTTGGAAAATAACTAGGTTGGTTAGCTAAATTAGCTTCTCTTACCCCAAAATCATATGTGGTACATTAAGTAAATCATTCTAGTTTAGGAGATATGCTTGTTAAATAAATAGGCAAAGAAATGAGTTAAAAGATAGAAAAAAAATATTTTTATATACTTATATATACATATTTACATAATTATGTATTAGAGAAAAATGTAAGGGATAAAAATTTCTCCTCGTAAAAAAAAAGTTCGCCCAAACTGCCCGCGGCACTGCCTTTTTCAATAGGAGAACTTTTTTTTTTTTTGCTTTTATGGATCCCATCATGAGGTCTATGTTATATCCAAACCGTCCATCTATTTTGTGAGCTCATAGTAAGGCTTAAGATGAAAAATAAGATAGATCTAACTATCAAGTGGACCATACTGTAAAAGGCAGTGGGGAATTAAGCGTCTACCATTAAAACCTTTTTAGGGGTTACAGAAGTTTTGGATCATTATGAAATTTGTTTTTCCTCTTCATCCAGGCCTTTGTGACCTTATGACTAGATTGGATGGAAAATAAATGTTATGGTGGGCCCTACAAAATTTTTAATGGTGAAAATCAATTTTTTCGCTGCTCTTTGTAGTGTGGTCCAGTTAATCTTTGTATATGATATTTTTTTAAAATTTTTTATTTTGGATAATGCTCCGAAATGATCAATATGGATGAACGTTGTGGATATAACAAATACATAGCTGTGGGGCCATCTTACTTTGATCTCTTTTGAGTCGTTCGCACAACTCTCGCTTGGAGGAGCGTCAGCACTCGTCTTGGAAAGGAAGGGAGGGGTATTTTCATCCTCAAATTCACTGCCCGTATGAGCAGATCTAAGTTCCAAAACTAAGTTTGTATTATTTCATAAAAATAGCATATAAAAGGTGGGCTCTACCATCCCAAATTTCTCTAATTTAAAGAATTAAAAATCCCATCCTCTATAGATTACTAAAATGTTGTCACGTAAAGTATTAAAAGAAGTAACATGTCTAGGTGGCACCCACGGTGATGTTTTTGATAAATCTAACCCGGCCATCAGTTTTTTTTATTTAATTTAATTTAATTTTTTTTATTTTAAAGATTATGTCACGACATGGTCCTAACAATCATATTGATCCAAACCTCGAGTGGACCACACGGTAGGAAAAGGTGAGGATTTTGCTTCCTCTGTTGAAACATTCAAGTGGCCACAAAAGTTTCATATTATGCTAATATTTTTATAATTTCAGTTCATTATGTTACGACATGGTCCTTGCTCTTACCCGGGTGGTAGACTCCTTGGAGTTTCAACACCAGGTCAAGGGTTCGAGTACCCATGGTGGTGAAATCCCACAGTGTGTGTGCGTGTGGCGTGAGTGTGTGGGGGTGTGTGTGTGTGTGTTAAAAAAAAGTAAAAAAAATAAATAAATAAAACCTCATGAACCATATGGATGGCATACATACATCATGGTGGACGTGAGGAATTTTCAACGACTGGAATTCCCCCACTTACTGTTTTCAGCTGTACAGCCCACATGAGTTTTAGATTTGCCTCATTTTTGGGCCTCCATTATAAGATGACATGGAAAAAAGGATGGACGGAGTGGATTTCTCACAAACATCATAGTGTACCCCACCTAGCTCGTCGTTGAAGGAAGTTCATGCTGATGGCTTTGGCCGCAGTCCGCGTCCATTAGAAATGGAAGCCGGTTGGCTACTCAACCAAACTGTAGCGAGTCTAGCTACTGATGTGATGTCACCATGTTTTTTGGCCCATCATGATGTCTGTGTTGTATCCACACTATCCATCCATTGGGAGAGATCATTTTAGAGAGTGAGCCAAAGAATTAAGCTGATCCAAAGCTCAAGTGGACCCCACCAAGGAGAAAAGTGGGACAGTGACAGCCACTGTTGTAACCTTCCTGGGGCCATCCATGATGTTTATTTGAGATTCAACTTTTTAATAAGTTAAAAAAGACATGGAATAAGGTAAAGCATAAATATTAGCTTGATCGAAAGTTCCTGTGGCCCAAAGAGGTTTTAATGGTAAGTGTTCAATCTCCATTGTTATCTACAGTGGGGTGCACTTGAAATTTGGATCTTTCTCCCTCTTTGGATTATGCCCTAAAATGATCTTGCGAAATAGATGGACAGTGTGGATATAATACATATATCATGATGGTGCCCATGGAAAGTGGTGACGTCACTTCAGCGGGGAGCCGAGAAAAGAAAGAGAAAATGACCACGGTAGACAAAACCTTTTATCCAACGGTTTTTATGAAGGAATACAAACTTAAGTTACTAACTTAGACTAGCACATGCGAACAACGACTTTGAGGATGAAACTACCCCTCCTTTTCACTGTTGTTGCGTTTTGTCTCCTTCCCTCACTCATTTTTAAAAAACAACAGGCGTAAAATCAAATCCTGCACTATGGAGTTGCTTGGATCGCAACACCCTCTAGTTAGATCCCACCCTCTCTATTCATCAATATTATCTCGCTTTTATGAAAATGGTCCTTCCATGGAAGAAAGCACGCACCACAAGTATAATGGAGTACATTTACCTAAACGATGTAAATTTTTTGTGGGCCATTGAACTACTGGATGAAGCTTGTATCTTGGTATTCGGCTCATCCATGCAAAAATCATCCTGGATTACAAATAAAACATCATTGTGGGGGCATAACAAGTTTTTTATGATGGAACCACTGTTTCTTGTACTATAATCCACTTGATATTTTGATATGCCACCATTATGGGGCTGAAACCCTTACTTTAGATGGAAAAATAAATGAATGTCGTGGATGGTCCACATACATTCAAGGCGGGCCCAATTCAGTATTTTTTTATTTTTTGGGTTAGCTTGTTAGTACACACCCATGTCAGTACACACACTCCATGTTAGCCACCCCCTCTAGGGATCGATACCAAGACCTCAAGTGTTGACACGAGGTATCTCCACTGAGTCTACCAATTGAGTTATGGATCTGAGTGTGCCCAACTCATTTAACTCAACACTATAAGAGCGTACTGAGCAAACTATAAATCCAATTTACGACAAGTTTTGGTTGCCTCACTGAATTCCTACCTTGCCTCGTTCAATTTCTAGGTACCCTCGCTCAATTTCTAGCTTCCCTCGCTCAATTTCTGGGATTCATCGCTCAATTCCTAGGTTCCCTTGCTCAATTCCTACGTTACCTCACTCAAATCGTAGGTTGCCTCGCTCAATTTCTATGTACCCTCGCTCAATTTCTAGCTTCCCTCGCTCAAATCCTTGGTTCCCTCGCTTCATTTCTAGCTTCCCTCGCTCAATTTCTACACTGTCTCGCTCAATTCCTAGGTTCCCTCACTCAATTCCTATGTTGCCTCGCTCAAATCCTAGGTTTCCTTGTTCAATTTATAGTTTATCTCGCTCAATTCCTAGGTTGCCTCGATGAATTCCTACCTTGGCTCGCTCAATTTCTAGATACCCTCGTTTAATTTATAGCTTCCCTCGCTCAAATCCTTGGTTACCTCACTGAATTTCTAAGTACCCTTGCTCAATTTCTAGCTTCACTCGATCAAATCTAGAGGTGGGCATCGATCCGAGTCGAGTCGAGGTGGGCCAAGCTCAGTTCGGCTTGTCCATGATGTACTCGAGTTCGAGCTCGAGCTTGGCCTCGAGCTCAACATTAAAGCTTGGCTTGTTTGCCAAACTGTCGAGTCGAGTCGAGTTTACCTCGAGTCGAGCTCGAGTTTGTTGGGTGAGAGAATAATGGATTCTGTTCTTAATCCTCCTCCATTGATGAAAAATTCAAAAATCTTAAGAGCATCAAAGCAAAACCTGATGAAAAAACTAAACAAAGCTTCGAATCGAATGAGAAAACCTGGTGGTGGCGGTCCAGGTGGGCGTGCGAATGGCAGTGGGTAGAGAAAGAGGGGGTGCGTGCGGTCAAGTAAAGACTTCAGGGTTTGTTTATTTTATTTAAAAAAAAAAAAACTTAAAACTTATATTAATATATATATATATATATATATATATATATATATATATATATATTATAATCTATAATATTTAATATATTTATTAATCGAGCCGAGTCGAGTTCGAGTTCGAGCTTCGAGTCAAGTTGAGTCGAGTTGAAATGCCCCCTGGTCGAACTTGGCTTGAACTCAACTCGAGCTTCAAATAATTAGCTTGGCTTGACTTGAATCGGTCATTCAAGCCGAGTCAATCCGAGCTAACTCAAGCCAAGTCGAGCGAGTTTTTCGAGCTAGCTTGACTCGTGAACAACCCTACTCAAATCCTTGGTTGCCTCACTGAATTTTTAGGTTCCCTCGCTTAATTTCTAGCTTCCCTCGCTCAAATTCTAGGTTTCCTTGCTCAATTTCTATCTTTCCTCACTCAATTTCTACGTTGCCTCTCTCAATTCCTACATTTCCTCGCTTAATTTCTAGGTTTCTTTGCTCAATTTCTAGCTTCTCTTGCTCAATTCCTAGGTTACCTCGATGAATTCCTACCTTGGCTCGCTCAATTTCTAGATACCCTTGTTAATTTCTAGCTTCCCTTGCTCAAATCCTTAGTTGCTTCGCTAAATTTCTAGGTACCCTCATTCAATTTCTAGCTTCCCCCGCTCAAATCCTTGGTTGCCTTGTTGAATTTCTAGGTTCCCTCACCTAATTTCTAACTTTCCTCGCTCAAAGCCAAGGTTTTCTCGCTCAATTTCTATGTTGCCTCGCTCAATTCTTAGGTTCTCTCACTCGATTCCTACGTTACCTTGCTTAAATCATAGGTTTCCTTGTTTAATTTCTAGTTTCTCTCACTCAATTCCTAGGTTGCCTTAATAAATTCCTACCTTGGCTAGCTCAATTTCTAGATACCCTCACTTAATTTCTAGCTTTCCTTGCTCAAATCCCTGGTTACCTTGCTGAATTTCTAGGTACCTTCGCTCAATTTTTAGCTTCCCTTGCTCAATTCCTTGGTTGCCTCGCTGAATTTTCAGGTTCCTTCGCTCTATTTCTAGCTTCCCTCTCTCAAATCCTAAGTTTCCTCGCTCAATTTCTAGCTTCCCTCGCTCAATTCCTAGGTTCCCTCACTCAATTCCTAGGTTTCCTTTCTAGCTTCCTTCTCTCAATTCCTAGGTTGCCTCGATGAATTCCTACCTTGGCTCGCTCAATTTCTAGATACCCTCGATTAATTTCTAGCTTCCCTCACTTAAATCCTTGGTTGCCTCACTGAATTTCTAGGTACCCTTGCTCAATTTCTAGCTTCCCTCGCTCAAATCCATGGTTGCCTCACAGAATTTCTAGGTTCTCTCGCTTAATTTCTAGCTTCCCTCGCTCAAATCTTAGGTTTCCTCGATCTATTTCTAGCTTCCCTCACTTAATTTTTACGTTACCTCGCTCAATTCCTAGGTTCCCTCGCTCAATTCCTACGTTGCCTCGCTCAAATCCTAAGTTTCCTTGTTCAATTTCTAGCTTCTCTCGCTCAATTCCTAGGTTGCCTTAATGAATTCCTACTTTGGCTCACTCAATTTCTAGATACCCTCGCTTCATTTCTAGCTTCCCTCACTCAAATCCTTGGTTGCCTCGCTCAATTTCTAGCTTCCCTCGCTCAATTTCTAGCTTCCCTTGCTCAAATCCTTGGTTGCCTCATTGAATTTCTAGGTTCCCTAGCTCAATTCCTCTGTTGCCTTGCTCAAATCATAGGTTTCCTTGCTCAATTTCTAGCTTCTCTCGCTCAATTCCTAGGTTACCTCGATGAATTCCTACCTTGTCCCTCAATTTCTAGATACCCTCGCTTAATTTCTAGCTTCCCTAGCTCAAATCCTTGGTTGCCTCACTGAATTTCTAGGTACCCTCGCTCAATTTTTAACTTCCCTCGCTCAAATCCTTAGTTGCCTCACTAAATTTCTAGGTTCCCTCGCTTAATTTCTAGCTTCCCTCGCTTAAATCCTAGGTTTCCTCAATTAATTTCTAGCTTCCCTCGCTCAATTCCTAGGTTCTCTCGCTCAATTTCTATGTTGCCTCGATGAATTCCTACCTTGTCTTACTCAATTTCTAGATACCCTCGCTTAATTTATAGCTTCCCTCGCTCAAATCCTTGGTTGCCTCGCTGAATTTCTAGGTACCCTCGCTCAATTTCTAGCTTCCCTCGCTAAAATCCTTGGTTGCCTCACTGAATTTCTGGGTTTCCTCGCTTAATTTCTATCTTCTCTGGCTCAAATCCTAGGTTTTCTTGCTCAATTTCTGGCTTCCCTTGCTCAATTTCTACGTTACCTCGCTCAATTCCTACCTTGCCTCACTCAAATTCCTCGCTCAATTCCTGGGTTAGGTTTTCATTTTTGTCGATTTGGGTTGAATAAGAGCTTAAAATGAGGAAATGGAAGTAAACGAAGTTGGGTTATGGGATTTGTGTGGAAGTAGAGATGGAATTGAGAAAATGGAAGCAAATGGGGATGGGTTTTTAGGTGTGGGTGGAAGTAGAGAAGGATTTAAGAATATGGAATAAAATAGGGATGAGTTTTTGGAGTTATAGAGGATTTGTAGAGAAGGATTTGAGAAAATTGAATAAAGTAGGGATGGGTTTTGGAGTTTTAGGACTATGGAAGAAGAGATGAGTTTGGTTCTTCATAAAAGAGATGGGAGAGGATAAATAGGGTGATCGACTGGGCCGACCGGGTGTGAGCATATCAGCTCCGTTTCCAGCGTCTTGGGGTCGACCGGGTAAATTAAACAGTGTATCGGGGTCGACCGGGTCAAGCTTGATGCATTCGCTTGGTCCTACAATATTTTCTTTGCATTTTTATGTATTTATGGATCTCTTTTATTGTAGTTTCATGATGTAAGTTCACTTAAGTCGATGATAAAACCCATCAATGCAGGAGTGAATATCCAAAAATAAACGAAAACTTGAATGCATTGGACTCTAGGATGATATATGGGTTCTGTCAGAAGTTAACCAATCACACAATCTTAGAAGAGTCTAAATCCTCTGAAGTTATTGACCCTTTTGATCCATCAGTTTAATTCAGTTATGTTTCGTTCACAGTGGGTCCAATGTTGAGCAGGTTCTAAAATCAGAAATTGGAATTACATGTGCTGTCAATCCATACGAATTCCTTGGATCATTTTTCATTTTCTTCTCTAAGAAATTGATTGCTTCTTGTTATTTGTGAAAGTATTGAATTTGGGAGTGGAAAAGTTGTTGCTAGTAGTGGTCATGGGGGGTTTTTTTTTGCCATTGCACTTTTAAAGATTTGAACTTGTAACTGTTCATAAGTTTTGGGAGATGGTTCTTGTTGGCATTGGTGTGTCATTTGTATGTAAAAACCCTTTGTTGCAAAAACTTTACAAGCGTCGACCGGCTTAAAACTGGACGTCCAAACTTCTAAATCAATCTTGATTCTCCTTACAACTATACTAACTGAATTATGGAGGTTGTGAAAGCAGCAATTGTTCCTTTTCCCCCCAAATAGCCTAAAGTGAAGCCATAAGAACCAACTTATAGAAGGATTTTGGAATTTGAATCAGCTTATAGAATGATTAGATCAAGAACCGACCTGAGGGACCATATTTCCACATGATTGAGTCTTCCTCTCCCAAGGAAAGATGATAATGCTGCAATTGTCGGAAGAGTTGCTAGTCTTCTAATTCTTCCTTTGAGAGAGCCCTTTGTTGCGGAGGAGGCCAAACTGTGGTATGAGTATCTCCTTGCTTGGACACACAATGAGAAACTGAAATAGTAAGAAGTGTTCATGTTATGATTTGAAGTTGTTGATAATTGGTAGTTTAATGTTGAAGACAGGCTTTGTGCTGGTGATAATTTTTTTTGTTCAATCTATTATGGTAATTGAAGCTAAAGGAATGTTGTTGTTTAAGTTCTGAAAAGTTGGTAATGATCTTCCTACACGTAGCACTGTATTATATGGAAGTTTGGGAGATGAATTTTTAGGCAGTTTGGGCATAGTTGGTTTGGTGAAGAGGTACTTGGTTCCATGAACCTTACTTACGTTGACACTCAGAAGTGGGTGCTATACCCATTGCAATTTTAGATGTAAATGCCATATTTGAGCTGCGCAGGGTGCCATACATAGGTAACGTAGCTGAGAACAGAATAAGCAATCTCTAGACTTATTAGTAGTCTTTTACTGAACAGAAATTGTTTTTTCTTGGTTGATTAATCTTGTATGGGAATCGCAGGGGACAGGGAAAGATGTGGTATAGTGATTATATAGACTTATTATCAGTCCTTTACCGAATGCAGGGTTTTGTGGACGTGAATTGTTTGTTCTTGGTTGATGTATCATGTATGAGAATTGTAATGATAAGGAGAGATGTGCTATTTTTTTATTTTTATTTTTTGTCTTTTCTTGTGACTGCTTGGATTGAAGTCATCAAGGGATTGTAGACCTTGTTAGCTTTCTCTAATTAGTGCTTCGCTGTAATCCTTCATGAAAAAAATTGCTTAATGCACGAAATCCATAAATCCTTAAAATTTTATGCCATTTAAAAAAATGATTTCCATGTCAAATAACGTAGGATTTTAGAAGATTAAGCAAGCCCCAACCTAGGTAAAGGAGGGTTGATTTTAGGTAGGCAGCCCATTGTTGGACGTTTGTGAAGCACTCATGAGACATTCTGTTTCAAGATGATGATCTAAGAACTATAAGTATAATCTTAACAACTAGTGAAATCTACCTCCACTTAGACAACTATAACTTATTTCAGAGGATTTCTAATCATCCTGGATTTTCAAATGTGTTTCTTAGATTTCAGAAATTCTAGGAGGGAGCTTGGATTTTGATTCTTCGAATTTCTAATCATCCTGTCCAGTTGTACCTGGTTCAATGATTTGATTAGCCTATTAGCCAAATCAAAGATCCGACAGATCCAAATGTCCATATTGAAGATCTGGACATTAATCAAAGTTTGATGTTCTCAACTGTTCAGCTGTCCATATTGCTGATGTAAACCACATCAAGTTCCCAACTTGGCTTCCTCAGGAATATAGACCAGATAAAGGTCCTTAAAGTGTATCTGGGCATCATTGCCATCTGAGGATTTGTCCAGATTCATCCTTATTGTTTGAGTTCATCCTTGCCTATAAGCAACTTTGAAACTATTATATTGATTGAGTGGACAATGAAATGCTTGTTATCGGTGAATCCCAAAATTCTGGACTTACGACTTTAGGTAATAGTGGGTCGATTCTGGCTTTCCTTACTAGCATTCTCTATGAAATGAGTTGGAATTTCTCCCAATAAGCCTTGCCAAATTTTAAAGCATTGTCACTGAGTGGCTAACTCCTATAAATCACTAGGATAGTGCCAATTCAACACATAACTAAACAGGTGATTCTTCTATTCTTTATAAGTGTAAGGTGATTCTTCCTCAATTCTTTTCTTGAAATATTCCAGCATGCATCATCTGCACCATCACATCTTATTTCACTTCGACAAAATTCAGATGTCCCATAAAGGGCCATTCTCGAAGTTATTTCTAATTTAAAATTCCTTGTTAAAGACAGTCTGATATTAGCACCAAGATGAAGTTTATTTAGTACTAATCAACCCCAGGTGCAAGTTTGCTAAGATGGCATATAAGGAGAGATTCATCACTAGCAATGCTTTGCAACAAAGGGTTCAGTTTAGGAAGCTACAGTGGATCCTTCACATGCAACACTAGATGATATCCAGTAACTAGAAGACTAAGGTGCATGTACCAAATTCCCAACATATGTGAATAACAAAGATTCATAGAACCCCACAACAGCATCCGGTGAATATGAGAACATCCATACACTACTACACATGGTACAACAGCAAAGTGGAAACAATTTCATTGATAATTTGAGATTGTCGAAAATACATTTCATTCACTTTGCGGTCTAAATAGAAATTGAGTGGGAAAATTGAAATTTGAGAGGGGGCAAGGTAGGAATTAAGCGAGGGAACCTAGAAATTGAGTGAGGCAAGGTAGGAGTTCAGCGAGGGAAGCTATAAATTGAGCGAGGTAACCTAGAAATTAAGCGAGGCAACCTAGAAATTGAGCGAGAGAACCTACGATTTGAGCTAGGTAACCTAAGAATTGAGTGAGGGAAGTTATAATTGATCGAGGGAACCTAAAATTTGAGCGAGGGAACCTAGAAATTTAGCAAGGCAACCTAGGATTTGAGCGAGGAAAGGTACAAATTGTGTGATGGAACCTAGAAATTGAGCGAGACAACCTAGGATTTGAGCAAGGCAACATAGGAATTGAGTGAGGGAACCTAGAAATGAGGGAGGTAACGTAAAAATTCAGTGAGGAATCCTAGGAATTGAGCGAGGGAAGCTAGAAATTAAGCGAGGGAACCTATAAATTCACCGAGGCAACCTAGGATTTGAGGTTGACTAAATTAGCTTCTCCTACCCCAAAATCATATGTTATACGTTAAGTAATTAATTTTAGTTTAGGAGATATGCTTGTTAAATAAATAGATAAAGAAATGAATTAAAAGATAGAAAAATATTTTTATATACTTATATACATATTTACATAATTATATATTAGAGAAAAATGTAAGGGGAAAAAAGTTCTCCTTGTAAAAAAAATAAAAATAAATAAAATTATTTTTTAGCTTCCCTCGCTCAAATGCTAGGTTGCCTCGCTGAATTTCTAGGTTTCCTCGCTCAAATTCTAGTTTCCCTTGCTCAATTTCTAACTTCCCTCACTCAATTCCTAGGTTGCCTTGCTCAAATCCTAGGTTTCCTCGCCAAATTTCTACCTTGCCTCGCTCAATTTCTAGGTTCCCTCGCTCAATTTCTAGCTTCCCTCGCTCAATTTCTAGGTTGTCTCGCTCAATTTCTAGGTTCCCTCGCTTAATTTCTAGCTTCCCCTAAGATTCCTCGCTGAATTTTTACGTTACCTCGCTCATTTCCTAGGTTCCATCACTCAATTCGTATGTTGCCTCACTCAAATCCTAGGTTGCCTAGCTTAATTTCTATGTTCCCTTGCACAATTTGTAGCTTTCCTCGCTCAAATCCTAAGTTACCTCACTGAATTTCTAGGTTCCCTCGCTCAAATTCTAGCTACCCTCGCTCAATTTCTAACTTCTCTCACTCAATTCCTAGGTTGCCTAGCTCAAATCGTAGGTTCCCTCACTCAATTTCTAGGTTACCTCGCTTAATTTCTAGCTTCCCTCGCTCAAATCTTATGTTGTCTCGCTGAATTTCTAGGTTCCCTCGCTTAATTTCTAGCTTCCCTCGCTCAATTCCTAGGATTCCTCGCTGAATTTTACGTTACCTCGCTCATTTCCTAGGTTCCCTCGCTCAATTCCTATGTTGCCTCGCTCAATTTCTAGGTTCCCTCGCACAATTTGTAACTTTCCTCACTCAAATCCTAGGTTGCCTCGCTGAACTTTTAGGTTCCCTCGCTCAAATTCTAGCTTCACTCGCTCAATTTCTAACTTCCCTCTCTCAATTCCTAGGTTGCCTATCTCAAATCGTAGGTTCCCTCGCTTAATTTCTAGGTTGCCTCGCTTAATTTCTACGTTGCCTCGCTCAATTTATAGCTTCCCTCATTGAACTCCTACCTTACCTCGCTCAATTTCTAGGTTCCCTCGCTCAATTCCTACCTTGCCCCCGCTCAAATAGATAAAGAAATGAATTAAAAGATAGAAAAATATTTTTATATACTTATATACATCTTTACATAATTATATATTAGAGAAAAATGTAAGGGGAAAAAAGTTTTCCTTATAAAAAAATAATAAAAAATAAAATTAATTTGTAGCTTCCTTCGCTCAAATCCTAGGTTGCCTTGCTGAATTTCTAGGTTCCCTCGCTCAAATTCTAGCTTCCCTCGCACAATTTCTAACTTCCCTCGCTTAATTCCTAGGTTGCCTCGCTCAAATCGTAGGTTTCCTCACCGAATTTCTACCTTGCCTCGCTCAATTTCTAGGTTCCCTCGCTCAATTTCTAGTTTCCCTCGCTCAAATCCTATATTGCCTTGCTAAATTTCTAGGTTCCCTTGCTTAATTTCTAACTTCCCTTACTCAATTCTTAGGATTCCTCGCTGAATTTCTACGTTACCTCGCTCATTTCCTAGGTTCCCTTGCTCAATTCCTATGTTGCCTCGCTCAAATCCTAGGTTCCCTAGCTCAATTTCGAGGTTTCCTCGCACAATTTGTAGCTTTCCTCGCTCAAATCCTAGGCTGCCTCGGTGAATTTCTAGGTTCCCTCGCTCAATTCCTAGGTTTCCTTGATCAAATCTTAGGTTTCCTCGCTGAATTTCTACCTTGCCTTGCTCAAATTCTAGGTTCCCTTACTCAATTTCTAGCTTCCCTCGCTCAAATCTTAAGTTGCCTCGCTGAATTTCTAAGTTCCCTGGCTTAATTTCTAGCTTCCCTCGCTCAATTCCTAGGATTTCTCGCTGAATTTCTACGTTGCCTCACTCATTTCCTAGGTTGTCTCGCTCAATTCTTAGTTGCCTCGCTCAAATCCTAGGTTGCCTCGCTCAATTTCTAGGCTCCCTCGCATAATTTGTAGCTTTTCTCGCTCAAATCGTAGGTTGCCTCACTCAATTTCTTGCTTCCCTCACTCAATTTCTAATTTCTCTCGCTCAATTCCTAGGTTGCCTAGCTCAAATCGTAGGTTCCCTCGCTCAATTTCTAGGTTGTCTCGCTTAATTTTTAGGTTGTCTCGCTTAATTTATATCTTCTCTCGTTCAATTTTTAGATTCCCTCACTGAACTCCTACCTTGCCTCGCTCAATTTCTAGGTTTCCTCGCTCAATTCCTACCTTGCCCCCGCTCAATTTTCAATTTGCCCACTAAATTTCATGTTTGCCCCGCTCAATTTCTAGTTTGATCGCGAAGTGATTGAAATTGACCGCGAAGTAAATGAAATGCATTTTCGACCATTAACCCGATGGAATCTTGGAAAATAATTAGATTGGTTGGCTAAAGTAGCTTCTCCTACCCCAAAATCATATGTGGTACATCATATAACTAATTTTAGTTTAGAAGATATTCTTGTTAAATGAATAAAGAAAGAAATGAAAAAAAAAACAGAGAGAAATTTTTTTATATGCATATACATATAATAATAAAGAAAAAAGTAGATGGGATTACAGTTATGCTACGGTTATAATCCGTAGCCATAGCCCCAGCTTTAACCTAGTCGACCCAACACGTCCCTTTTTTATTTATTTTTTCCCATATGTAATCCCCACCGATTTTTGTAGGTCCCATCATGAGGTCTGTGTTATATCCAAACCGTCCATCCATTTAGCGAGCTCATATTAAGGCTTGAGATGAAAAATAGGACAGATTTAGCTATCAAGTGGACCACACTGTAAAAGGTAATGGAGAATTGAACATCTATCGTTGAAACCCTTTTAGGAGTTATAGAAGTTTTGGATCATTAAGAAATTTGTTTTTTCTCTTCATCCAGGCCTCTGTGATCTTATGAATAGATTGGATGGAAAATAAATGTTATGGTGGGCCCTAAAAAATTTTTAACGGTGAAAATCAATTCTCCCGCTGCTCTCTATCGTGTGGTCCAGTTGATCTTTGGATATGTTTTTTTTTTTTTTTTTTGGATAATGCTCCGAAATGATCTCAAAATATGGGAGAATGTCGGATATAATAAATACGTAGTTGTGGGGTGATGTAACTTTGATCTCTTTTAAGCCGTTCGTACAACTCTCAATTGGAGGAGCGTCAGCTCGCGTCTTCGCAGTGAAAAGGAAGGATAGTTTCGTCCTCAAAGTCGCTGTCCGCACGTGCTAGTCTAAGTTGGTAGCTTAAGTTTGCATTGTTTCATAAAAACCGCTGGACAAAAGGTTTTGACTACAGTGGTCATTTTCTCGATATGTGATTTGAAAATGGCGTTTACCCTTACGTCCAAACAGAGCGAGAATGGAACTCTAACGGAAAGCACATTAATTCCAAGGCAATGGGCTTTTAGCGTTCAACCAATCATATTTTACCACGCTACCCAGTGGCCTTTAGGCTACTAAGGTGTTCAGTGTCCGATCCGCTCCTTGTCCCACTCTCACATAATCCGCGCTCAAGAATATCAAGTCGTTGGTAAAACTGCCACGCACATGTAACGAAGAGGGAAGAGGGAGGCCAGAGGAGGCCAGGGTCCTCTTGAAGGTCAAAATGCAGCGGATCAATCGCACAGATGAGCCACGCGATATAAAATGGTGTGAATAGGATGTCAGACAAAGTTTTACCCTGGGCCACCATGCCTCGTATCTTTTGTCAAACCCGTTAATTAAGCCTAACTCATCAGGACGGAGAGAAGACATAAAAATAAGCCTTACAGAAATCCTAAGAGCCGCCCTGTTCGAACTTACTGGTTTTATGAGCAATTTTGCATGGTTTCAATTGTTGTTATCCTAATGAGTATTTTATTGGACTGATATTTTGTATGTAAGGTTCATATAATGATTCACATTTAATGAGCAGAGTAGATTTTACATCTGTGACATGGTGGACCCCACAAACATTGCACAATCTCCTCGTGAATGATAGGCTCGGGGAAAAATAGTTGTTACTGCCGGCTACCCACATAAAAAAGAAGTGAAAGAAGTGGCTTGAATGTTTATCACTAAGGGGCCGCCCGGGAGCTTGGATTTGGAATGCATTGGAATCCAAATCGCAATTATATTGGAATCAAGATGATGATGAATCTTCATTTGTATTTGGTTGAAATACACTAAAATCCAAATCTTCCATTTGCAAGTGTTTGTATTTGGAGGGTATTGGAAATCTTTGGTATATTCACATGACTTAGATTTGATTAATTAAATCAGCTTTCATATCTTAAATTAGGTTAGTATATGTATGTATGAGAGATATTTGATAGAATGATTGTAATACACCCATTAAAATATATAATTTGGCCAAAAATGAGGAAATTTTGAGCCTTGGGTGGGCCACAAATGCAAGGATTACAAACGGGCAACTCCCTGATGTTTTCTAACTATCCATTTAGATGTCTAATATTTGGATGGTTCAGATAATTCTTTTGATGTGATTTTAGTATTTCAACTAATAATTGAATTGTTTCGAGGTATCATCAACGTTCCATTTGTCAAGTGAAATAGTAGTTTAGAGACATTTGTTACATGTGTGACTCTCTTATCCTTGAAAAGGAGGCAAAAAAGTATTTCCTTGGGATTACACTAGAATCTTAATATTTTGCTAAGATTTCAAAATACACCATAAAGATAGAGTTGAAATACCTTCGATTCCATTTACCTCCAAATCCAAGGTTGTCAAATGCAAAAAGTAGGTATTTTGATTTGAAATACACCCATTTACTACCAAATCCAAGGTGTCAAACAAGTTGTGAGTATATTTGTAGAGTAAAATCTTAACAGTACATTGTTAAGGACACAAATTTTCGAATTCTTAAAATTCTAGTGATTTTATTTAAAATATTTTTTATATCCATGAACACATAAAGTTATCTACTATTGGAAACTAATTAATATTTTAGGATTACTTCTGTAACCTAAAGCTCTATGGGGCCCACCACGATGTTTGGGTTTGTGGATTGTATGTTGGTGCAAATGCTTGCTGAGAAATATTGTAGGGTTGACTTATAAATGATATAGTTTAACTTATAATCGTTGTTAGTATATGGTTTTGGATATACGGTAGGCTGGATATTGTAGGTCCGTAGGAGTATGGGAAATCAAAGATTCTTTTACTTGGAGTAACTTATATGTTTGGTTTTCAACCCTAAATCTTAGGTAAGGGCCCTGGTGACGAAGAAAGAAAGGGTTACACACCATTTTTCATCCGTAACAAAGTACGATATCTATGTTATAGGTTTAATTTTTTATTTTTTTTAAGAAATTGTATAATTCTATAAAAGTAAACAAAACTAAAACAATTCAACTGTAGTCATTACCATGAAGATGAAGCGATCAACATTAATTATGAATGAGAAAATGATAATTACAAAAGTTAAGAAAACACAACACAACACAACAAGGAAGTAGGGAGAAAATAGTGATGTAATAAAACCTTGAAATACGTAGTTGCACACTTAAAGATGTGAGGAAAAAACTAAGAGATCCAAGACTCTATGTGCTAAACAAGATTCACCTCTAATTCGTTCAATCTGAAGTGTTGGAAATGCTTGGGGCAATGTAAGATGGCTTAGATCACTCTTCTTTTCCCTTATATTCTCCTTCTCCTCTCTCTTTCTTTCTTCTCTCTTAAAATTTCTCTCTGAATCTCAATCTCCCTCTCCCCTCCCGTATGGGTCCGAGTTCGTATGGGAGGTGGAGCACCAGTTGGCCTTCAATAGAATCAAAGAATAATTGGTGGAGCCTCCAATTCTAATGCCACTAGTCGAAGGTTGACCACTCAAGCTATATGTTGCAACCTCTATAGAATTGGTTGGAGTTCTCCTGGCCCAAGATGATGATATGTGAAAAGAGCATATGATTTATTATTTTATCCTGACGTTACTTGATACCGAAAGACGTTATTCCACTATAGAGAAGTTATATTTTTCATTATATTTGGCGACCATTAAATTAAGGCATTATTTGTTTGTCGAGAGAGTAAATGTAATACTGGCGATCGATTTAGTGAAACATATGTTGAATCAGCTGATTTTGATCCTAAATTGGCAAATGGGTGCTAGTTTTATTTGAATTTGATCTTTATTATATTCCTTAAAAAGCCATGAAGGGTCAGGCCATAGTAAATTTTTTTGGCCAACCATCCCTCTGATCTAGAAGAACAAATTTCTCTAGAGATTATGAATTAGTATTGCATATAGCTAACATCGTGGAAATTGATCTTTAATGGTTTAAAGACACAAAGCGTCAGGAGCTAGTATAATTTTAATCTCCCTAAATGGAAACAAACAAGAGTTTGCGTTCCAATTAGAATTCAACTACACCAATAACCAGGCTGAGTATGAAGCCATGATAATCGGCCTAAAATTATTAATGGAGTTAGGTGCGAGGAATATGATGGTAACAGGGGATTCACAGTTAGTAATCAATCAAATGACATGGTTATTCCACTGTACTAGTATAACCTTGTTACTGTATTATACCTTAGCAACCTAGATGTTGGATCATTTTGAGGAAGTAGAGCTAACACATGTGACTAGGAATCACAACATGGATGTCAATGAAATGGTGCAGTTAGCTGTGGGGCTTGATGCCCTAAGAGGATTGGCCAAGAGAACAATTGTAGTCTAGAGAAGATCCCTACCATTTGTTTTCGAAAGAGGAAATATTATGGAGATATGCCAAGTAGATTTAGGGGAAGAAGATTGGAGGGCTCCTCTCATTGGTTATTTTCAGAGCTCGCGCACTGTCAATAGGAATTTGAGGAGGTCTCAGTAGTAAATTATGTCATGATCGATAGTGATGTAACGCACCGTACTTTCAATACTCGGGTGTCACCATGGAAATTCGATTTAACTTACACATATGTGGGAACACATGTAACTTAGTCATATAGTGATTCTCAACATATCCATCTTAACCTTCTGATACAACCTTGACTCATATATCACTTCATCTGGCCCTTGAGACTCGAGGAAAAAAAAACCACCTCATCACAAAATTTGCATTGATCTTCAGGAACCCACTATCCTTGGGATCTCAACCGCCTTAATGGGCCAATTAAACCATACATCATGAGTCCTAGGACTTGTCTTAGTGTATCCACCGCCCATAGACTCACAACATTCTAGTGATCAATTTAATGATTAATCTTCCTAAGTCGACCCTTGAATTATGAAATCCAACCATAAACTGCTCTAGTTATAGAGGTGTCTGAGATTTGATAGATGGTTCAACGCTAACAACCATGATCAAAGGTAGATCCTACGATTAAATGGACAAATAAATAAGCGTCCACGTATACACATATAGTAACAATATGTAGAGTTTAAGAGTACAAATATTATTAGGAGTCTAATTTATAAAATAGTTGGGCTTGAACACACCAAAAAGCCATGGAGCCTCTTGTTCGTAGAAATTAAAATCAGGGCCGATCAAACTGTAGGGTCATGAAGACCCTACTATTTAACCAGACTAGGTTATCATGTCATTAGATTGTCATCGACCTTTACATAATTGCCCAAACCCTTTTAGACACGAACTTAGGATTAATCTAACCATGAATCAATGAAATGAAATCGATTAATGACTTGATCATCCAGTGCAAGTAAAATAAATATAGATAAAACAATTAGCATAATAGGAACATTAACAATAACATTAAACGATATTTAGTGAGAAAAATATACAAAATGCCACTTGGACATTCCTAGTCATTACTACGACCACCAACGGACTCCTAGTATTGAAATAAGACTCCTTTAGACAGTTGGTTTTTGATGGTATGGCGATCTGATTGACAGAGCAATGGAAATCGGTGTTTATAGATGGTAGTGCATTGGCATGGCCCACCAAAGCCTTAGATTTGTCTCATCTCAGGTCAGATAGTCCTAATTGGACCGTTGGAACCCGATGATCGGGGCAGATTTCTCAAAAATATCAATTTGGGCTCCATACCTATTGCGTGTGTGTGCCAGGGTGGTGCACTTGCTGCGCACTAGACCAGGGAGCTGGTCAAGACGAGATTGACCCCGATATTTCCGAAGAAGGAAATATCCTTCTTCCCTTTCGGTTTGCGCCCATGGCCTTTTAAAAACGGACTGCGCCTGTTTGATTAAGGTGGGGTCCACATATACTACACCAATACACGATCTGAACCATTCATCGTGTTCAGAGCTTGGGCATCACCAAAAATAAACACTTTATTTGCACTGAAGTCAGTAAAGATGTGCACAATTTCGGTAGAATCTGGCTGGCGTACCAATGAGATTGTGTTTCCAGCTGCCCTAAAATCAACCCGGTGTGACCAAGGTGGCCTACCTTGGGCTGATCCAAACCGTTCATATGATAGAACATTTCTGTCTGACTTAATCCATTCCTTCCGTTACATGCTTGTGCACACGTAAGTGTGTACAAACTAGGCCCAAACAGAGCCACGTGCGGCCTTTTTAAAAACGAAAAAAAAATGTCGTTTCCATTTCTGTTTTCCAGGGGGATGATCTGCGTGAATACTCATCTTCAGATCATATCCATCCGTCCTAGGCATTCCCAGCCATCCATTCTAGCTGAG
The DNA here is from genome assembly GCA_037074715.1 of Magnolia kwangsiensis. Classification (NCBI taxonomy): domain Eukaryota; kingdom Viridiplantae; phylum Streptophyta; class Magnoliopsida; order Magnoliales; family Magnoliaceae; genus Magnolia; species Magnolia kwangsiensis. The sequence continues at coordinate 97,627,163 of CM073572.1, read as the reverse complement.
CGGCTTAGGGCTTCCTTGGCAAAAGAAAACCATGGCCGGTTTCGGCCATAACCATTGTTTTAGAGACAATTTCGGGCAGGAAAATCCTGACCGTTCAATGTCCATCCGACGGTTGGTGGTGCTAGGACGAATGGATAAAAGAGAGAGGATCAAACGTAAGGCATCATCCCCTATTTTCTAGAAACCACACTCAAGGAACGACTGGTTCTTTCCAAGCTTAAACCCACCGCACAAAGCTCCCTGAAACTTCGAAAGGCCGCCTTCTCAAGCTCTCTAGCAGCCATTCTAACGTTTTCCATAGGCTAGATCGGAGAGGAGTTCGACAAGTAAAGATCCACCATTGGCGGTGGGCCTTCTTCCTCGTTCGAAGTTGAACCGCACCACTAAAATGAACTGAGTGGTTGCTGTGTTGTTGACTGGAATGAGTTGCTCTGATTCACGGTTTAACCCAAGCCGAGCATGGTCGTTTGTTTGCTGCTATTGGATTTCCAGCAGAGAAAGAAGAAAGAGGAAGGAAGAATGAGGAGGAAGAGAGAGTCAGGTAACTCCTTTACCTTCTTAAAGCGTCGGAGCAAGAAACAACTCCCAGTCGCTGCATACAGTGGGCCGAAACCAGCCCTTATCCAGGGCTGAAAGAGGTCCAGGTTATGGGCCGGAACTGTGGCAGAGATCAGACCCTTAGCTAGGCTTTGTGCTAAGCTGAAAATGGTTTCTAGATTGCCCCAAAACCTGACCTTGAATTCAGCTGAAAGCGGGCTGAACTTTGAGCTGAATTCAGACCTCAAACCTAGGCTGGAACTGGTCCTCCTGCTGGACTGAAAACACTTTCAAATGGGCCCTCAGATGGGTCAGGAATTCGGCAGAAAACAAGCCCTTGTTGGGCTCCGAAATGAGCTAAGAATGGCCTGCAATGTGGGCCACCATCAGGTATGAAGTTGGGCCTTCATCGGGCCATACAATGAGAATGAAAACTCAGTGGGCCGCACCTCCCAGCTGGACGTCAATGGGCCCCGCTACAAATCTCAGTAGACCACAGTCTAATGGGTGGGCCGCACCTGGTACAGCTGGTGGGCCACATCGTAAATCACGGTGGGCCCACCTGATGTAAAACTCGATGGATCAAGGTTGGTATTCAGCTAAAATCCAATCCCTGTACACAGTCATGTCAATTATTTTTTTAGAAAGAACTAAGTTCTACCTGTTTGGAAACTTAAATTGTAAGACAAACAATGGAGCAAACTGAGCTTCTCCATGATGACGAAACCCAATGAGTTCAATATGCTAAGTCGAACCCTTTAAATCCAGCATGCTCTGTTCTTAACTCACCCCAAAATCACTATCTCTATTTCTTGCAAATCTGTCAAAATTCATGATCCATAGACCCTAAATCCAACCATAATTCATCTTGCCACAAATGAAGAAAATACCAATTAGAGAAGTTTTGAACAGAAAACCAAAAGAAAGCATTTATATAGCTTTTTAGTGAGCCCATGAAATCTAGCTAATGAGCCCCATAAATTGAATTAACAGATGGTGTACTGGCTCAAATTGGACTTCCTGGAACACCATGAAGTGTACAACCATTTATCTAACAACTAGAATAAAAATAAGGAATCTATGTTCTAAAATAGAACATTTGTCATGGAATCTAGTATCATGACTAGATTCACTATTGCTAATTACAACTATTAACATTAGAAAATAGTTATCATTTTTCTTATGGAACTAGTATAATGCCTGTTAGCATGATTATTAGCATTAGTCCTTATTACATGATCATTAGTGAAGATTTCATCATTATTACTTGTATTACTTAAAAGATTTTTAATCATCATGAGGATATTAGATAATGTCGGTACCTTTAAATAGGAACTTAGGAACCATGATTAATAATAGTGATGGAATTAGTATTCCTTTTGTGAATATTATTCAATTCATTGAGCAACACTAATAATAATAAAAATAGTAACACTAATCTAGGATTCAGATCCTAGAATCTATGCATTTAACTGAACTCTATGATGAAAATCCTAATTCTACATCAAAGCCCTAAGTAATCTAAACCCTAGGCTATAATCTAAACCATAGGTAGTCTTGTAAAACCTTGAGTTAACCATACAAGTTCATAATCTGTGGTAGGATCAAAGCCTAAGGGCATGCGCGCTTCCTGATGACACTAGAAGGCGGGTCAACAAATAAGGTGATGATTCTTCCCCTTAAGCTTTCCATTTCCAAACTAGTTTGAGTAATAGTCTTTATTAGAATCACTGATATTATCTCATAACATGCAATCTTTTATCAATTCTTAAGGCATGGCCTATACTTAAATTATATTTGACAGTTGTGAACATGATTTTATACAATAACTGCTTACATGATGATTTTCATTTAAATTTAAATTGATAGTTCTTATCATGGCTTATTACGATTATCATGAATTAATTTATGTCTGCCATACCATAATTATATGCTTTATCATGGATTATTGTGAGTCACTTATGGATCTCTATTCACTACACTTAATGGTGGGGGATCCCCCTTGTGTACGTGAACTCATACTTAGGATGTAACAAGATGGGTTGGTGATGAATGATCCCTCGATTTAGAGGTTATATGGGACATGGAATATTAATGTAGGATTTACCATCCATAAGGCATACGACTTGAATGGCTTGAAATGACCTCTTTAACCAATCTGATTTAATCTTACCTAACCCTTTACCGTCTCGATTAGTATTCCGAGCATTCTTTTACCGCTGCAATTTAACATCTGTCCCCTGTTTTGATGATTTCCTTATGTGCCTTTGATGACCTATATCATGCGATGGTAATCCCTACTTATTGATTTTGATTGGCCACTGATCGATGGGTTTCATTAAGTATCCTAAGGTGGACGAATCTCATGAGCCGGGGATGGTGGTCATGGGATACTATGCTTGAGCTGTCGGCCTACGTTGGGTGATGAGCCCCTCGTAGTGACCATTTAGTTACTTAAATTGTCTAGTTGTAATTATATTAATAACAGTTGGCTAATCACGCATTCATGACATATTGGTGATGATAGGTGGTTAATTCTGGATGTCGTAACACGTGCCCTAGAGTTGTTGGGATATCGTTTCTCTAGCTCCCAGACCACCGACTCTCGACCTATTGTTCTGACTGAATGATCATTCCCAGGTCGATGATTGCATGGGCGATGAGCCCAAGTCCGACTGGATGTGCATCCCTAGGTCGATGTGCATTCACGCATCCCCAGGTCGGTGTGCATTCACGCATCCATGAATATAAAAAGACTGGATCATGTATTGTTTTGATTGCCTTGTTGTTTTAACTATGCTTAGCTAAGGCAGTAATGTGTAATCTTAAGGAAAATTCACACTAAGTTGGTCACTCATCCATCAAATATATAACCATACACGTAGTAGAGGTGGCTCAGATGATATTCACATTCATGTCGGTGAGGAGCAGACCATTCATGTTGGTGAGGAGCAGACTATGGTTGACAAGGGTGCATGATTGTATTTGCTAAGGGTTGCTACAGGATTTCATGGTTCAAAATTGTTGCAATTTACCTTATTTCACATGTAATGTTATTTCATTTTGTATTTGTAAAAATGAAGGAATTGGTTTGTATAAGTCATTATGAGTAGCTCTTTTATATTTAAATGATAATGCAAACTTTCCTTTATGTTTAATTTGTCCATACTACATTCATCTGCTTACTTTAAATGAAAAAAAAATGTATACTCGAATTTGACCATCCTTTAAGGTTAACACTCGATTTTTTTGGAAAATGGATCATGTACTTGGGTCTTAAAAATTTGGGGCGTTACAAGTGAACTTTACCAAAAGAGGGCCGATGGAGTTTTACTTCGATGCCTGTATAAAAAAGAGGCTTTATTAATAATGGGTGAAGTCCATGAGAGAATATGTGAGGCTCACTAGGCAGGCAAGAAAATAAGATCACGCACAATTGTTACGACTATTTTTGGCCGAAAATGATAGTCGATTATGTACGATATGCCAAGGGTTGTGAGGCTTGCCAGAAAAATGGGCCAATCTAGCATATGCCTGTCACGAAGATACATTTTATCACAAAACCTTGACCTTTCTAGGGTTGGGTGATCAACTTGATATGTTAGATTCATCCACCTTCATCACAGATGGATTCATTCATCATTTTGGCAACCGATTATGTAACACCCCGGATTTTTGCCAATCTGGGATTTGACGTCCTTAGGCAGTGGGTTAATTAAAACACCTGGAAAATCGTTCAGAACCCAATTCCATAGCCAAAGAAACCACTTAGGATTAATTCCTTTAGAAATTAAGCGTAAGTTACCTAGCACAACGCTGGAGTAGCTGGGAAATAGTCCCTGATCACTTTAAATACGTTCTACAAGACCCAAATCGAGTAGAACCAATGACTCTATAATACTCTATAACCTCGGACCAAACTCTAAGCAGGTTTGTTCTCTGGACCACTTTGAATCTTTGTATTGGATCTACACCGCGCATCGAAAGTCCGATACCTCCTATCTTAGACCGTTAGAACCGTCTAGCTGGACTTGACACTCATTTCGAAAATCAAGTCAAACCGATAATCACAGGCCATTTCATTGAGCCCGGACCGAAGAGAGTGCGAATAGGGACAGAATTGGAATTTTAAATTTTAATCTGGCACACGACTTGACGCGTCAGTATTGAGCGTTCTGGCCGTCAGAATTCAGCCAGATTACACCCTCGGATCAGGAGAATTTTCTATTTTATATCATGAGACTTTCAGCCCTGATCTACGTGCGGTGACCGCTGAACTGAAACTGGTCCGCCACGTGCGATCTGCGGACCCAGCCAGACTGAAAACTTAATACGTGCTAGATCTGGTACGCGTGAGCTTAAGTCCGATCGCATTCGGTCAGGGGACCACCAGAAAGCATCTTTTGGACCGAAACAGCCCCGATTTGGATATGCACTAAATGAACTTTGTACCGGAGCCTATTTCGGGCAAGTTTGGACTTATAAAAGGGGTTGAAACCCTCACTCCTCTCTCCCATCCGAATTTGTAAAAATCCCTAGATTGGGAGAGAGAAAAGGTGAAAGTTTGTGAGAGAAGGTGGGAGAGAATTCCCTGCTGCTTATGCCACGTGCTGTACGAGCTTAGGCAACGCACTCCGATCACTTTCCCGGCGATTCCTCCCCGTTTTCAGATAAGAAAATACCCTAGAACTTGCTGATTTGAGGTTCCTTTCGTTTCCTAGTGAAGTAGCTAATAGAACTTGTGTATTAGGTTCTCTAATCGCCGTAGACGAAGCGTATACACTCCGTTCGAATTTACACATCCATAAGAGACAAGGTGCGGATTTTAGACGCTTTGATTGACTGTTTCCAAAGCTTTCAATGTCGTTTAATAGTAGATTATCGACGGCATCGCCGTTTGACATGTATAACATGCTGTCCGTTTCCTGTTTCGTAAACCGGCGAAGAATATGAGATTTAGGGCATTTTAGTCATTTGTAGGAAGTACTGTTTTCATGCATATTTTACTGATGTGATTGACATGATTTTTTGTCGCATTAGAATATTAGGAATGCGTGCATAATTAGTTTGGTGAAGAGATTTGCCTAAATGCGCACTTCGGGTTGACATACTATATGTAGACTTAAGTGTGTAGTGTAAGTGTTTGTATAAATGCTTGTATTAGTATGTATTGAATTAAATGGTGTTATGAATTAGTTTGAGATTGATTTCTCAATTAATATGTTGGTGTAAATGGTTTCCTACATGTTAGCCATATGCATGATTCCATGATATGAATGAAATGCATGTGCTTAACGATTCGCTTAAGCTGTATGTTATAACATGTGCTTGATGATTTCATTATGATTTAGTTCGAGATTGAATTCTCAATTAATATGCTGATGGAAATGATTTCCTATATGTTGGCGATATGCGTAATTTCATTATATGTATGAAAGGCATGTGTCAGATGATTTGCTTAAGTTATACGATATAACATGTGTTAACATGCTCACATGGTTGTGTTTCATTTCTAATACTCTCATATGAATGCTGATGTGATTCCATAATTGTTTGGGACTATACTTAATCCAGGCAGTCGGTAACCCAGTGAATTCGTGGTTAGCTTATCTTCGCCACGAACGACGCGTCGATGAACGTGAGTCGTGTTTGGAGTTGGCGGCAGTGGTTAGGCCACACGAAGTGTTTTACGCACTTCATGTCGTTCGACTTGCGAGGCGCTCGCGCTAGTCGAGCCCGTCAAGTAACCCGACTGGCCGATGTATGTTCACCCTGCATGAGTCATAACTGCTTGAACCTAGGGTACTGAACTTACCATCGTAAACCCTGTTAACCATGGTACCTTGATCCACGAAGACTCATGAGCCGGGCATGGTGGTATGGGACACCGTGGTCGAGCTGTCGGCCTACGCTGGGGCCACAAACCTCCCCGTAGTGACCAGTGAGCACCTAGTCTCGTGAGCAGATTATGGTGGTATGGGACACTATATTCTTGCCGTTGGCCTACACTGATCAGGCGACGAGTCCTTTGTAGTGACCGTGAGCGTATTGAGTCTACGGGAGGCGACGACCCTTCAGTAGCAGTAGAGTACAGTAGGCCTGTATTGATAAGGTGATGGGGGAGCGGTGCAACGAGTGCGAGCAACAGCCCTGGCAGCCCTTGCAGCGACCTACAAAATATACATCGTATGAGTTTACTAGGAGTGACGACCCTAGACAGGATCTGTGTTGGGATTGATATAAGGGAGGTACCTTAGTTTCCCAATCCTGCTGTTTGAATGGACTAATAATAACTCGAAAATCATATCACCATACCATTGCATGTGCCTGGAAGATGTGGAGCACTTGAGGGTCGATTGCATGCCGCGGTCGTAAGATGGTGCCGTATGAGGGAGATCGTCGGTGAGGGCATACATCACGTCATGTCATAATTACATTAACAACAGTATTAGGAATGTTTGAATTACTGCTTTACTATTATCGCATGATTGATTTGACAACATGTTAATCTTTGCTCTATTATTCCACTGAGTTAGCTACTCACTCCCACGTTACGGGACGGTGTTCCTGGACACCCACTAGACCTTTTTGTGATTGCAGATGATGGCGCGACCTGTGAGGCGGAGCTGGACTTGATGATGATGAGGAGGATTCCTCCTTTATGCGTGTTCTGATTGACGGGATTTCAAGGAGGTTGATTAGATACTTTGACATTTGTCATTTTATATTTTAGCGCACTCATGTATATTCGTTTCATCTACTTTTGGATTATACATGTATGTGTATAACCTGGTAACATGTTCACACTCTGGAGACATACAACAGTTTATATATGTTATATATACTATCACAGTCTTCCGCTTATTAATTAACTGTCTCTGGAGTATGATATGATGTTCTAGCTTAATCTCACTCATGTTTAATGCGTTATCACAGACAACATTCAATCATACATATCTATGTTGCATAAATAACATTTTGGAACTCGGGAGTTGGGTTTTTGCTCGACCCCCCGATTTTCGGGATGTTACAGATTACTTCACTAAATGAGTAGAAGCAAAACCTATGAAAGGAGTCAGTCACCGAGAAATTATGGAATTCATTGAAAATAGTATTATTCATCGGTTTGGGATTCCAGAATCCATCACGATGGTTCGAGGTGCAACATTTTTAGAAAAGGAAATGCAAGTGATGACTGACAAATATAAAATAAAAATCTTACATTCAATGCCGCCATGTTCTCCACAGGCTAACGCCCAAGTCGAGGCTAGTAACAAGGTAATTAAAAATATTTTGAGAAAAATGATCGACGAGAATTCTCGAGAATGACATACAAAGTTATTAGAGGCACTTTGGGCCTATAGAAATTCGCCTCATACAAGTATTAGGATGAGTCCATTTGCGTTAACATTTGGATATGATGTAGTAGTACCTTTATAGGTCATTGTGCCATCCCTAAAGACCTCTTATCAAGCCAAGTTGACTCTTCCTGACTTTATAGAAGACATGTTGGCCGAGTTTGAAGGGTTGGATGAGGTTCGAATGAAAGTCATTGATTCGATTGTCGCCAATAAAGCATTCATTGCTCGCACCTATAATAAAAGGATAAAAAGAAAATCTTTTGGAGAATGGGATATGGTTTGGAAAGTTATATTACCAATCAGTTAAACAAATATTGCTCTCGGGAAGAAGTGGTCTCCCCCATGGAATGAACCATACATCGTCTTCCAAGTCCTCAAAAGATGAGCATAAGTCTTAAAAGATATGAATGGGAAAATTGTGAAGGCCCCAATCAACGATTAATTCCTGAAGCCACATTATCCCTCACTATAGAAAATTGTCTAGGAACAGGTCAAACAAAGTTAAAGGACAAGGAGTAGAATATCCTATTATTAATGAAAGAATAAATGCAAAGAGTTTGTATTTCAATAAAGAGGTCTTAAAATTAGAGATCGTTCGATTAAAAAAAGAAAAAGAAAGAAATAACAATATTTGGCCAATCAGCCGAATTAAAGATAGGTTGCCTTGAGTTCTTCAAATTTCTTAGCGGCCAACTTTTTTGCCTCCTTAGCCTTCGTCTACTTGCTTCTCCATGGCGGTCACAAGCTTGTGGACTGGTGAAGAAGGGTGATGACTACATCGAGGCACTGGTCAATAACTATGAGCTCTTGCTCAGCTTTTAGCTCTTTGGACCTACTGGATTCTTCACGAGTCTGATAGAGCTCTATCTATGACTCCATGAAGTTTAGGAGTTCTTGAGATTCCAGTTGATCATGCTCTGGATAGAGTCGTTGGATCTCTAAGAGGTCAACGAATATGTTGCCAAGTAAATCCTTTAAGAATTACAACATCTCTTGGTTGAAGTGATGTTGCCAAGTCTAGTGCAGTCGATTCTTCCAAGTCACATCATAGCGGGCTAAAAGAGTTTCGGACTCAGCACGGATGGTCAATCATTCCTTTAGAAGGGCAGTGCATTATTTGAGTTTGGAATCAGCCTCGAAGTAGGTCTATCCAAGTCATTGTAAATTTAAAAGAACTTCGAGAAACTCTCATAAAGGTTCATCAATCTTGGCTGCTTCAGCGGCATCCCTTATGAAGGAATAAGTATTGCGGAGAAAGGAAGAGCGAGAGGAGTCGACCCCTTCCTCAAGGATTTACTTCTAAATTTGTAAGCACTATAAGAAGAAGGGGGAGGAGGCCACAGATGTGTTGCAAATTCAAGCGGGGTTTGACGGTTAAGAACCTGAAACAAGAAGCTAGTTGTCGTTTCGTTTCATAAAAATTGGGAGTATACAACAGAATGAATGAGATTTCTTTGGAAGCGTTACATATTTACTAATGTTGAGTCAGCATATGGTGGTGCATACGTGAATGGAAGATGTTAAGTCAACATATGGTGGTGCATACGTGAATGGAAACCGGCTAAGTGTTCAACGACCGGTCTGTGATCAAGAGACTCGGTTGATTAAGAATGATCATTGGGAAGGCCCTATGCCAAAATAGTATATTGATCAAGTCATTTAGTTTTTCTGGACATCTTGAGCCATGATCGATCATGAAGGGAGAATTTGGTGTCCAGGAAAAAATCTCATGCTTTGCCATGATATGTCATGGAAAATTGATCTTAATGCATGTGGGAAATTGATAACAGAACAATTTATTTAAAGACGTTTCTAGTCATTGACCACATTACAGAAACAGAAAGGAAAGAAAAGAAACAAAATGGCTAAATAACTCAGGCCATTTTAGTTTTCATCTCTTCAAATTCTCTGAGAAGAGCCTACATCTTAGCTTCATTTGTTCTTGTTTTAGTTTCCAATCAGCCCCTTTTCAATGGTAATTGGAATGAGATGAAGAAGTTGGTCGAGACGAATGCTGTTAGAAGAAAATTTATTCTCGACTTCTCTTTTTCCGCCAAGACTTATCTTCGACTGCCTCTGGTAGACATCGATTTATTCATCCAAGAAGGAGAGGTCTACAGGGATGGGCAGGTCCTTAGCAAAGAAGGAACGTTCTCATTTCTTTAGTTCTTCCAGCAGTTCGGTACGATATGCTTGTAAGGAACGAAGTATGGTTCAATTGAACTAGTGAGTCTGGACCCAACATAATCATTCATTCCAGGCTAACTCATAAGCTTTACTTATGCTCGAAGAATCTTTTGTGGCTACAGCTTGTTGTCGAAGATATCCAGCAAGTTGTTCAGATTCGAAAGTGAGTTTGAAGTAATAACACCCGATGGAGTATAAATTCTTTAGCTTGTGAAGAAGATCTTTTAAAGAAACCTCTGATTCGGTGGCTAACGAAGCTTCTGTAACAAAGTAATTCACATCAAAGAGCAGTGAAGATTGACATAAGTTTGTCAAATCCCAGTTGAAGAACTCCTTCAAGTAGCTCTCAGCACCAGTAAGGAAAGAGGAAGAGCTGGATGCCACGGAAGCAAGGCGAGTTACACAATTTAAGGATGAAGTAGGTATGAATCCAAGTCGGGTTAGAAGCAGTTTAAATAGGTGATTCAAGTGCCCATGATTAGAGCGGTTATGGTAGGAAAAGTGCTTCATGTTCTGAGGAACCAGGGACATGTGGCTATTAAGGCTTTAAATTTGGAATAAACCCATGATGTCTCGATTTTTGGGGGCCAAATCAGTGGTTAGTTACAAAAGAACATAAAATAAGGTAAGGCATGAGAAAACAAAAAGGAGGGTCGATGGATGATTGTATTTATAAGTATTTTTTGATACAAAAAAGGAATTATAACTTTAAAAAAAAAAAAAAAGAAAAAGAAAAATGATGGATCGATGCCTTGATTCTCTCTAATTGACCTTTCTTTAAACGCAATGCAGCTTTGTGTTTGACAACAACCCAACGGAGTCGAACGATGGTAGTTGTTTAAGCTTTAGTGGACACTGGTAAATCCATGACCGATCTGTTCCGATGACCATGCTCAGCATGCTTTTTCGCATAACTTTTCTTCATAATCATTAGTTCTGACTCTAGAGCTACTATTTTGATCTCCATCTCATTTAGCTTCTTATTGAAAATATCTCTAGTAGAAGCCACTTAAGATTCTGTCGCGACATGTTTTACTTCAAGTCGGCCATTAATAGCATGCATTTTTTTAACAAATCCCAAGAACTCATGGTGGGCCAGCGATTTCTCCATGAGGCTGGGATCAAAGCAAGAGAAAACATTATATGACTAAACCAATTGGTCAAGTTTTTCAATCATCTCGACCATCAAGGTTTTAGATAACACTATTTTCAGGAGGATCAGGAGTTCTTCCTTAAGGCTTTGTAGGCTGATCGAGAGAGAAGGTTTCTCGACCACAACAAGATCCTCCATTAAAGCTTGTTCGAGAGAAGAGAGTATGTCGTCGAATGGAAGCACATCTTCGTCAGAAGTAGGGAGAATCAGAGCTTCACCGACTATTGCTATTACAAGAGTGGGTAATGGATGTGAATCAGGATCAAGGGCATCGATCGCTGCAATCTCTTTTGTCACAAGAACAATTGCCTTGTAAGATGAAGATTCTTCAATCGTTGGAGGAAGTTGTTTGTTGGGTGAAAAATTGGTTGGGAAGATTATCTTTTTCCTAAGCTACAGGGGATGAGAAATTTTTATTCTTCTTTTTCTTCTTATTCTTAGTCGATTGTAGCAGGAGGTGTCATGGGCAGATCGACCATGTATTCAGACTCTTCTGAGGTGAGAGTTGGGATTTCAGGAGAAGTATGAGAAGGAAGAGCTTCAAGGTTGACCGTATTTTTAGAATCAATGGTCTAAACAAAAATGATCTCAGGAACATCGATCTCTAGCTAACATTGTTGTAGCGGTTGTGCCACAATTACTAGTTTTTTTTAATACCTGATAACTCCCAAGTAACTACAAAAAATGTATAGTCAGTCGACATAGAGGCAAGAAGATTCAGAATAATTTTATAGGCAAGTAATTTCTACCTAAATCAAAACGACCGACATAGGTGATGGATCGTTGGTCCACAGTCTGAGTATTTTTTTGTAATCATTGCCATTACTCACATCGAAGTGGGGAACGGTGGTAGATTAGGATGATAGGGAGTAAGATATTTTTTATCGAAATGAATATCAGTATTATTTAATCTTTCCCTATCCAACCACCATTTGTTCCAGCATTTATTATAATGATCTTCCTAGTGAAGTTTAAGCATTCATCAATTTCTTTTGAATAATCGGCAATGGAGAGACCTGGCTAGTACTTGGTTTTAAAGTATTTTTCAAAAGAAGCTATGACCTTGATCGAGGATGTACCTGATGCTTGTCGTGGTTTTGGTGAAATTGGTAACATTCGATATACAATTGTTAGTTAAGGAGGCAGGTCGATGCATTTGAGAATTAGGACCGAAGGTTGAGGAGGCGGACCAAGGGGAGCTCCTAAGTCAAATATTCTCCTTAGATATGATGGAAGTTGGTGAATTGGTAGAGGTGCAAAGGCAGTAGGAATTTTCACCACAATTTTCTAACACTTTGGTGGAGTAGCTGGTACCTCGATTCATGAAGTGTGAGGGGAAGATATAATGCCCAATTTGGTCTTCGACTTATTCATCCTTCGGCTTAGCATATTGTTTGGTGGAGGTGCTGCTCTTTTCTTTCCTTTAAGCTCAATCTTGGAAGAAATTTAAGCTATAATCTCTTCCTAAGACTTATTCATTAAATTTTTATAATACTCTCCCACCAAGCGGTGAAAGTATCCATTGCCTATAGTTGGTTTAGATGGCAAGGAAGACCAAGAGCTATGCTAGCTTCATGAAAAGAAGAATAGAGACACTGATGAAGTTCGATGTTGTCGGTGACCGGTCGACTGAAAGGAGGTTAGTTACAGGTTGTTTAGGTGAATGGATGGGGGATGCATTAGACTAAACCGAACTGCCAAACAAACAAGTTCGAGTAATACTGATCAATCCTAACCTTACCTTTTTTACCGGTGTCGGTCATACCTTCATAGGGAAGGTCCCTGTAGATGAGACAGCTTTCCCAATCCAGGCGTGTCTGGGATGCATCTTGGTCATTCTCTTGTTAGAATCAGCTAGTGAACTAGACAGGACTGTATTCTCTATCATGAAATGGAGTGAATGATCGAATCCATTTTCTTTTATTTAAATGAAAGAATAAATTGCTCATATATGACGAAAATGATTGGATTGATTGAGGAAAGTTGATAATGTGTTTGTTGTAGGGAGAATAAATGGCTTCGGAGTGGATGGGATCATGTATGAGAGAAGGACGAAGATATTTATAAATCCACATTTGGAGAAGCCACAGTGGTCATCCTCCAAGAAATAGACCTTTGGTGGTGATTTCATAAATACCCTATATAGGTGGTCGAGTACAAAAGGTGTTAAGGAAAGTTTTCGACCTTGAACAAGTGCCTCGGCCAGATGAACGTATTCATTTGTGACTTGTAGGGCATTAACGCAGAGTAGATGGTGACAAATTTAGAGCAGAAGGAAGGTCATGTCTTCCTTGCATTCAACGGGTCCATTGCATTTATGGTAAGCTTACAAAAAGTGAGAATAGGCTTTACCAGATTTATTCGAGATACGTTTGGTTTCTTTCTATTTGAAACTGGGTAAATGGCTTCACCAAAAGAAAAAAGCTAAGTTAAAGCCGTGATATCGAAGATGGTTGAGCTCATAGAGCCGCAACCCAAGAAGAATGTGTTGGTAAAAGAGCTCCAAAATGTTGACACTGTAACGAAAATAGTGGGATCTGAAGGATAGTCATAGATGGAAAGTTTGATGCATTCATAAATGCCCATTTCTCTCCATGTTGCCTCATATTAAGAAGAGCCCTGAGCAAAACAAGTATCCAATTCTAGAAGAGGTCTTGGCCATGATCGAGGGTTCTTTAGAGCATTAGAAGGATCAATGATGTTTTCAGATTGAATCAATAAAGTTTCACTAGGACAAATGGAAAATAGGGCATTCATCATACTAACTTCATCAACGCCTGTTGTTGGAAAGAATGTTGGACCCATATAGTAATAATCTCCAATAGGCGATTTGAAGACTATTTTATTGATGCATTTTCCAGAGAGAGCATACATCACTATGACGATATTATCTTGCTGGAATGATGGAGGAGAAGATGAGGAGGCAACCATTGATTGAGGAAAGGGTTGAAGTTCGAAGTTACTTTAGGAAAGAAGAAGGAGAGCATAAGAATAAAAAAGTATCGAAACGACGATGATATCAGCCGAGGTAAGAAAGTATTAACTAGGGCATCATTGATTTTTGTTGAAAACAGTGTAAAGGTCACATGTCATCGTAGGATTTAGAGTCAATTTTGAAAAAGGGGTGGTTATCGATGACTTGTTATGATGAATCGATCGAGGGTGGTCACTGGCTTGCTGCTACATGTGAATAATAAATATTGCATTAATGAGGGGTTTCCCAAGCTGAAACGACATGGGGGCAATGTTCATCCCCATGGTCACCATTCCTCATGAGAACCAATTAGAGCGAGTTACATGTGATCTATATGCATTTGCGTGATGTTTTTGAAGATCTGCAAAGATGTATCGAGAGGATTTCTTAATAAATGTTCACAACCCCAAGTGTAGGGTCGTGATATATTAATAACTTGGTGAGAATGAGATCTAATCCACAGGGAATGGCGAACACAGTCTAGTACTAATCTAAATTTAACTTGGTTATCCGGATTTTTAATCCAGCAATGACGAAAAATGTTTTGAAATAAATAAAGATAAAAAAGACTAAAGATCCAGGAAGCCACCTATAGCAATCTCAATATTCAATCTACTTGATTAAATGATACCTCGATTGGAATCGAAGTCTTATCCTATTCAATCGAATGATGGAGCAGTTAAAACATAATATGAACTTTTCATTGGTTTAGTTCCTAAATATTTATCTAATTGCAATGATCATAGAGAATTCAATCATCCACCATACCCATAGACGATGATGAATAATGACTTTTACAGATCACATAATTCTAAAGCCAATAAGATCATATCAAAAGCTTTCATAGCATCTACTATAATTTCAGTCACAACAAATCATAGAAAACTGAAAATATCTTTATTAGAATTAAAACTTAATGGAAGTTCGACATATACTTGAATTAAAGTAAACTAAACATCAAAATAAAATATAGGTTTCGTCCCTTAGCCTTTAGCTTAAGAAGACTAACATCTTAGAAGAAAAATAAAAGAAAAAGTAGAAAGATCTATTAGAACCCGTGAAGAAATCAAAGTAAAAGAATGTTGTCGACGCTCCACATAGGCTTTCTCTCCCTTTTCAAACCTTAGAAGTTGATTTAGAATAGCCTAGGGATTCTTTTAAATAGTTTTGTAACTCAAACTTTCGCACTGCCTCGAAAAAGTTCATAAACCACCTCAAATTTACATACTTTGCGCATCTTCGATGGCAATTTCGATGTCATCTGGGTGGTCTTCGATTGCACCTTCAATGACATTGAACTATCTTCGATGTCATCAAAAATCATTTAAAACTATCTAGCGAGTTGAGCCTAAAATTCCTAAATTGTCGATGTCATCGAAGTGACTTCGATGACATAGAATTATTTCAGGAATTCTCTTTTTAAACTCGAAGTTTCAGAATATGATTTTTCTGGCCACTTTTCAGGATTTATTTTCTTCACTTCAAATCTTCGATTCTCTTCATTCCTCACTTGGTTTTCTTAGATATTTGACATGTGAATTCTTCATTAATGACTTCCGAATCTCCAATTGTTCATTATCTTCTTTTGAGCTTTAAATACATCGTTTTAAGCGCATATTCATCATAGGCTTCTGAATCACCTCGCATGATAAAAATGTATATAATTAAATTAAATTATCAGTTAAATGTAAGAAAAACTAATTTAATTGAAGGTTTAAATATACAATATTTGAGTCTCAACAATAAGATAGCTGGAATACATTGAGTGATGCCAGAGATGGTCGATCGTGAAGGAGTGGCTACAGGACAGGTGACAAGGAAGTCTCCAGAAGGTGGTGTAGTAATGAACTGTTATAGCAACCATCAGTACGTTCGAAGGATCCAGATGGCCAAAGTAAAGCTATAAATAGAAGAAGAATGCAAGATGAAGATTTTATCTCATATCAGCCTAATTAAAACCAAATATCATCCTTCAATTATCAGTTAATTACATTCCGTAGTGTGATCCTTTACTTTTTCTGCCAAATAAATTATATTTCTTAGTGTAAACCTTTACTTTTCACCTATTGTTTATATTCCATAGTGTAATCTGCAGCGTTAACCAAGTAGCTGATAATCTTAGCTATAATTTGAGTATACGCTTGCACGTCGGAATTATTTTTTCACTCAGAATAGTTTTTTGTAGTTGTTCTTCACGATTGACTATAAGAATTTCATTCTTATTTCATTTTATCTATACTGAAAAGTTTTTTCATATGAAAGGTAAATGTGTAACCCATCATTAGAGGATGAACCCTGCCATCTGAAATCATCTAATAATGTTTACACATTAAGTGAGTGGCTGAATAGGTAACCGATATAATCATATCTCGATCATACACTAGGTGCTTGTCTATCTCAACGCTAGGGTAATAATTATTTGGTTTGTCTGCCTATCTTGACACCAGGGTCATAGTTGTTTGGTTTGAATTAAGCTACAAATCCAATTTCAGCATTACTGTCATGCCCCAAGCTCTGAAACCGGGCTTACAAAATTCTCAATTGCTGAATCTGACACCAAAAGCCTCCGTAGTCCCTCATTCTTAGCTCCTAGGACCCATTTACCAAATTTCGATCCTCGGTTCCTACAAAGAGAATTTTCAACATCAGTTTGATTCGTAATAAGCATAACTCACGAACAATAACCACAAGATCGCCATCATAAAATTCACTATGATAAAAAACTTATAAGTACAATGCACATAAAAGGAAAATATAATGATGATAAACAAAAGCACTAAGATGATCTACTATGCGGTCCTGCCTCAACACTGCTACAATCCAACATCACCTACATGCAACAGTCATGCATAAGCTTACGGAAAGCTTAGAGGGTGGTGAAAATATGTGTGCAATGTAGTAATACACTTATGCAATATCATAGTAATGGAAAATATGTTATGAATCCATGAATACTATTAGTCGTACCAAGGATATGCGATGCGAGGCGTGAATGATGTCGGACATACTAAGGTCATGCGATGTGAGATACAACTCAAGCATACCAATCCTCATCTGAGTCCATATATCAATATAACTCAATTCTGATATATCACCGTAGTCTAGTACACTCGAAACCAGATTGCCGCCCCATCATGCGCAACAAGGTGAGTGGAAGAAACCTTACTATCCGCCTCCCAATATCGAGCTTGGTTCATCGATAGTGGACCCATTCCTCAAGCTGGTCAAACTTAGCCTAACTTTGTCCCCTCCTCTCGAGCAGGTAAGGCCGTACTCCCTTCTAACTGACCACGACACAGTGAAAAGTGTAGCCTTCTGGTATTCAGCATTCGGCACTCATGCATCTACTCAGTCTAGATGTTGGAGCAACCTCCTAGTACTATAAGGGTTTAGAAAATTTCACCCAAGGACATCTATAACACTCCATGTAGATAAGATTTTCGGTGTCCAATCCTGTCAACCATGAATGCCTATGGAGGCTACGACCCTGATGTCGCTAGGGCGTACAACAATCATTTCACACTATGTGAAATGCATGAATCACACTATCTAGTCATGCAACAATCCTACGCATATCGACGCTCATGTAGGCAACTCCTCCTATCATGAGTACCATAATAATATGTCTAATGGCATGTACTATGATCAACCACTCCTCATAGTAAGCACATATGATGCGTATGGGCATGTATAGCTATACTAAGCATATTATATGATGATAATGTATTCCCCCTTATATCAAGGTTGGGCCTAAGTGGCCTACCTACAATTTTATGGATCTGGAAAGGGTTCATTCACCATACTATTGTATGGCCCGCTAGATGCCCTAGGGGGCCCAAATGAGTCTTAGATGGACTCTAAAATAAAATAAGTAATCCTACTAAGAACCAATGGGGGCCCAACATCTTGGGATAACCGAATGAAAATAAATGGATCATACAAATGGGGTACAATGACTAGGGTCAATCCACTTAGAGATGATGAGAATAGGTCTAACAAGGCCTAAGGGAAGGTCACAATGAGGTCATTTAACCATTATTGCCCACCAATATGGTCATTTAACCAACACTGCTCCCAAGGAGTAGCCCACATACAGCCTAGTATATACTCGGCCCATGGCCTCATACAATGTAACGGGCCTCACGTGTAAGCCCCGTATCCTACACCGTACCGTTCCATAGAATTCTGCGGTCTTCCTTATCGAATTCCGACAACCTTCGACCCTTAACCGGTATTTATGCGCGACTCTGATTCACATGCCATCAACCCGAGTCGACTCAACCTAAGACTTTTACCATAGCGACCGTGCCATCGTCGCGGTTCCTTTGCCACGACTCGCGCGCCGAGGTGATACCCTAGTCAGGAGATGTGGGCTAGCATTCGGTGCGAGGAAAATTCCACGCGTTGCAAAACTCAAGAGAATCTCTATGACTTGTCACATTAATCCATCAATCCATCAATCTCAACATGTCAAGTACACATCACCTTTCACCCTTTCCCAAATAAGCCCCAAATGTCAAAAAGTTCTTACAAAGCCCATATTTTTCTTGCAACATTTGCCATAAAAGTCAAAAATCTCTTACACACCCATCACTCACCACATCTATCACTCCATCACCCATCACCCTCTCTCTCTCCCTTTACAAGTCTCTCTCTCTCTCTCATTTTCAAAGCACTCTCCTAAGCAAGAGAAGAAACCATACGTCCAAGCTCTCCCAAACCTCTCCAAGAGAAATTTATGTATGGCCCACCTTTCCTACCCTTTCATCTCCCATCTCAACCATCCAAACCTCATCTCCTCCGTTGGAATCGAAGCTAAGGAGCTAAGGAAGCCAAGGGAGTAAGAAGATCGAACGGTGGGTGCTTTGATAGAGTAATTTTCATGTTTTAAGATGGGCCAAGTGAGGCCAACCGATCAATGGTTTGGATCTCACTTGGGACACTAAGATGTGGCCGATGGCCCACTTTGATCATCATGATCATTCCATGATGGGGCCATTCTCTATGGACCCCATCATGATGTTTATTTTTCTTATATACCTAGGATCATCTACACCGTCTATTTTAGTGGAGAAGGGATCTCCACCATTGGATTTCGATTTAATGGGCCCATGTGTAATGGGACCCACTTGATGTATGATTGGTTGTAAGGGAGGGCCCATAGTGTTTGGGTCCCTCCATCACGCATGTCCCACTCTCTATCTCTCTTTCTCCCTCTCTATTTTATTTTTTTATGTGATCATGATGTGTTTGTGTGGCCCACCAGGATGGACCCCACCATGAAATATGTACTTTATCCAAGCCGTCTATAAGTGGGGCCCACCTTATATGTGTTGTATGACACCATCCATCATCTGGTGGCCCACTTGAGCAGGCCCACATCATTGCACTTAGAATGTCAAACCGTCTAGTGTACGTCATTTGGAAAATACAAATATAAGCTTGGTTTAAGCTTTTATGTGGACCACTCATATAGGCCTCACCTTAATGTATGTATTCAATCCACGCCGTCCATCTCATTCCCTGGATCATTTTAGGCATTGAGCCAAAGAATGATGCTGATCTGAGCATCTGGTGGGCCATAACATAGGAAACTATGGTGGTTGCCGTTGAAAAATCACCGGTTGTTTCTATGCACCAAAGTATATTCAATATTAGGCTTATTGGGCTTGTATTAAGCCATGGACCCAACGGTTGGGTCGGATTCACCTGATGCGGGCCCCACGCGTGTAAAACCTTAGAAAATACCTATTTTTTAAAAAAAACAAACAAACAAGGAGCGTTTGCTGCTACTGGCGGTAAGGACGAGCGCACGTCCTGGAGCGCTGGACGTCTGTGGGCAGGGACCCACGGCTCCAGTTGTGGGCCCCACCATGATGTATATTTGTCATCCAACTCATTCATTGGGTGGGCCCCTTCCTGAGGTGGGCCCCCTCCACAGATCAGGCTGATCTAAATCTCAGATGGCCCACATCACAAGAAATAGAAGTGATATAATGTCTACCATTGAAACCCCTTTTTAGGTCACAGAACTTTAGATTCAATATGAAATTTGTTTCTACTCTTCGTCCAGGTCTCTGTGACTATATGGACAGATTGGATGGCATACAAACATTGTGGTGGGCCCCAGGTGGGACCCACTTGTAAGTGGATTGGCTAGTACACACACACAGCAGCATAATAGTTATTGTGTTGACGTGCTCAGGCCTCCCAGGCCATGTGGGTCCCATGCATAAGGTATGTGCCATATCTAAACCGTCTATCCACTTTGATAGCTCATTTTACGACATGAGCTAAGGAATGAGTCAGATCCATAGTTCATGTGGACCCCGCCATGATGCATGGGTTGCATCCAATCCGTCCAACCATCTTGAAGCTCATTTCTTTGGCATAAGTTAAAGAATGAGTCAGATCTATAGTTCAAGTGGACCCCACTTTAGTATATGTATGGGGCCCATTTTGAGTTATTTGAGGCCATCCATTGAGACCCCACATTGGTATATGTATGAGGCCCACCTTGCCATAGGTCAGGCCCATGGATTTAGGCTCATTGGATGTATTAGGGGTCCATGGGTTAAGGCCCATCGAGATGTATTAGGGCCTATGGGTTGAGGCCCATTTGATGTACATATGGGGCCCAATTGGTGTGGCCCAATTGATACACATAAGACCCATGTGATTAGGCCCATTTGATGTGTTCAAGACCCAACGGGTTATGTGTAACATCTCAGAAAAATCCGTACAGAGACCCGAGTAATACCTCGATCAGAAATCACTTAAGATTAATTCCTTTAGAAATTAAGCGTAAGATAACTAGCGCTATGCTAGATTAGCTGTGAAATTAGCACTGATCACTTTAAATACGTTCTGTAAGACCCAAAACTTGTGGAATCGTTAACGCTATAACGTCCTGAAACCTAGGATCAAACTCTAAACTCGTTTACTCTCAGGAACTCTTTGAAACCTTGTAATGGATTCTGACCACGCGTCGTGAGTCCGGTAGCAATGAACTTAGACCATTATGACCGCGTAGTTGGACTTGACTACCACCTCGAAAATCATGCCCAACTGATGTTCTGAGGCTATTTCATTGAGCCTAGAGCAAGGAGTGTGAGAAAGAGTGAAATTCTTTATAAATTAAATGTGATTTAAATAAATCTGGCACGTGACGCTTGCGGGTTAAGTATAAGCATTCAAACCGTTGGAATCTGACCCAAATACACCCTCGGATCAGGAAACATTTTCCACTCAGGTCAGTGTACTTGGAATCTCTGATCGAATCTCAATGACCGCTGAACTGAAACTGGTCCGCCACGTGCGATCTGGAAACCCGATCAAACTGAAAACTTAATCTAGTCAGGATCCAACATCCATGAGCTTAAGTCCGACCGCATTTAGTCAGGGGACCTCTATAAACATTCTTTTGGATCGGAAGATACCTGATTTGGCTATAACCCAAGTATACTTTGGTTTAAAGTCTAAATAGGTGAGTTTCTAACCTATTTAAAGACCTTAAACCCTCTCACACCCTTCCCATACGAATTTTCAAAATGCCTAGAAAAGAGAAGAGAGAAAAGAGAGAGATTGTGTGGAAGTTGTGAGGAAAGGTTCCTGTCATTCGATCCTGCTTCTACACGTACTTAATCACCGTGTTCTAATCACTCCTCCGGTGATTTCGACTTCATTCTAGGTAAGAAAACCCTAACCTCAACTTGTTTTAGGGATTCCATCGATACAAGTAGCGAAGTAGCTGACTTAACTTGTGAATTAGGTCGTCATATCGACGTTGACGAAGAGTAGAGTTCTTATTCGATTCGATACGCTTCTACGGTGAAAGGTGAGGATTCTAGATGCTTAGGTTACCTGT
Organism: Magnolia kwangsiensis; assembly: GCA_037074715.1. Lineage (NCBI taxonomy): Eukaryota > Viridiplantae > Streptophyta > Magnoliopsida > Magnoliales > Magnoliaceae > Magnolia > Magnolia kwangsiensis. The sequence goes on along the minus strand of CM073572.1, from coordinate 97,605,084 downwards.
TTTCAAAGCTTTCAATGTCGTTTAATAGTAGATTATCGACAAGAACGCTGTTTGACATTTAGAACATGCTGTCTATTTTCCATTTCGATTACGTACGGAGAATATGAGATTTAGGGTATTTTAAGTATTTGTAGGAAATACTGTATACGTCCATATTTTGCTAAAATGATTGCCATGTGTATTTGTCGTGTTATTATACTAGTTAGGCGTGTATTATCTGTTTGGCGAAGAGATTCACCATAACGCACACTTTGGGTCGACATATGCTATGTAGACAAATGTGTGTAGACTAAGTGTTTGTATAAAAGTATGTATTAGTAAGTATTGAGTAAATGTTGTTGTAGATTAGTTTTGAGATTGGATTCTCAACTAATATGATGATGCACATGATTTCCTCCATGTTTGTTATATTGAATTGATTTCCTTATGCATATGAAATGCTTATGTTTGGTTGATTTTCTTATGTTGTATGTTATAACATGTTGTTAACATGCTTGGATTATTTGTACTTCATTTCTGTCACTCTCATATGAATATTGAATTAGATTACAAGTGCTTGGGGCTATATTCTAGTCCAGGCAGTCAGTAACAGATTCAAAATCGTGGTTGGATTCTATTCGCCATGAAGGACACGTCGATGAACCCGAGTCATGCTTCGGGTTGACGGTAGTGGTTAGGCCACACGAGGTGTTTTATGCACTTCATGTCGTTCAGCTTGAGGTGCGCTAGTACTAGTCGAGCTCATCAAGCAACCCGACTGACCATTGTATGTTCACCTTGTATTGGTCATAATTGCTTGAACGTAGGGTACTGAACTTACTAGTGAAAACCCTGATAACCATGGTACCTTGATCCATTAAGACTCATGAGTCGGGCATGGTGGTATGGGACACCGTGGTCGAGCTGTCGGCTTACGCTGGGGCTACAAACCTTCCCGTAGTGACCAGTGAGCACCTTAGACTCGTGAGCCGATTGTGGTAGTATGAGACACTACATTCGAGCTGTCGGCCTACTCTGATTGGTGACGAGCCATTTGTAGTGACCTCGAGTGTATTCTGAGTCTACGTGAGGCGACGATCCTTTCGTAGCAATAAGAGTACAACTAGGCCTGTATTGATAAGGTGATGGGGGAGCGGTGCAACGAGTGCGAGCAACACCCTGGCAGCCCTTGCAGTGACCTAGAAATATATCATCATATGAGACTACTAGGAGTGACGACCCTAGACAGGATTTGTGTTGGGATTAATATAAGGGAAGTACCTTAGTTTTCCAATCTTACTGTTTGAAAGGACTAATTATAACTCGGTAATCATATCCACATCGCACTGCATGTGCCTGGAAGATGTGGAGTACTAAGGGAAAAAAGCATGCCACGGACGTAAGATGGTGTCGCATGAGGGAGTATGTCGGTGAGGGCATGCATCATTACTACATCTCATACTTGCATTAACAACAGTATCTAGGAATGTCTGATTGTTTGCTTTACTATTATCACGTGATTGATTTGATAACATGCTAATCTTTGCTCTATGATTCCACTGAGTTGATCACTCACTCCCACATTACGGGATAGTGTTTGCAACACCTACCAAACTCTGTCTTAGATGCAGGTTGTGAGGCGATTCAGGAGCTGGAGTCGGACTACTTCGAGGACCAGGACGAGTTCTCGTACATACAGTTCTCTGACGGCTTTGCATAGGTGACCTAGATCGGTGGGATTTTACTAGTTGGACTATCATACGACATTTTAATTTTGGTTTGATATATGTATATGTGACTCAGAGATATATTCATACTTTGGAGACAGATCGAGATCGTTTTATTTTACAGATAGTGATATATATATCTTCCAGTCTTTCGCTTGCATTTTATCATTGGATCTAGAGTATGAATTGCAGTTTTAGTATAATCTCACTCATGTTAATGCACTAACTCAGACAACATTGAATCATAAGCATATTTGTTGCATAAGTGATGGTCTGAAACTCGGGAGTTGGGTTTCTACACGACCCCCGATTTTCAGGGTGTTACATTATGGCCCATTGCAATGAATATAAGGCCCATATGATATGGCCCATTTGATGTATTTAAGGCCCAATGGGATGTACCTAATGTCCATTGTAATGTGTGATCCCAACATGGTTTATGTATTGATGTTTACGACGGGCTATGCCTTAGGAGCAATGATGGTTTGACGTCCACATTGCGAGTATAATGTTAGTTAAATGTCCACATTATGACTCTCCCTAAGGCCCATTGATAGGCCCGTACTTGTTGTGTGTAGGACGTCTAGGCCATCTGCATTGTAACGATTGTGCGTTACTTCATAACATAATTAGTATAGTTCCATGATTCATGATCATATGCATCATATGTATGTTTGATATGAAAAGTGACTGATCATAACATATGCCTTCAGGAAGATTGTTTAGGGGCTCCCGGATAGGCGGTATTGCCCTACATGAGCGCATGATATGCGTAGGATTACTGCATGACTTAATAGTGTGATTCATGCATTTATATTGTGTGATATAGTACTGTACGCCCTAGCGACATCAGGGCCGTAGCCTCCACAGGCGTATTGTGGTTGGCAGGATTGGATATCGAAAATTTTATTCTACATGGGGTGCTATAGATATCCCTAGGTGAAAGTTTTTAAACCCTTATGGTACCAAGAGGTTGCTCCAACATCTAGACTGAGTGAGTGCATGAGCGCCGAGTGTCAATTACCAGATGGTCGTGCTTTTTATTCTGTCGTGGTTGGTTGGAAGAGGGTGCGACCTTACCCACCCAGAGTAGGGGCAAAGCTAGGCTGAGTTTGACCATCTTGAGGAACGGGTCCTCTATCGACGAGTCAAGCCTGATATTGGTAGACAGATAGTGAGGTCTCTTCCACTTACTTTATTGCGCACGATGGGGCGGCGATCTGGTTTAGAGTGTACTAGACCCCGGTGATATTCTAGATTTGAGCTGTATTGATATGTGGACTTAGATGAGGATTCATATTCTTGAGTTGCATCTCACATCGATATCATTCATGTCTTGCATCGCATATCCTTGGTACGGCTAATGGTATTCATGGATCTATCTGCATATTCTGCATTACTCTGATATTGCATGATCATATTACTACCTTACACACACACTTTTACCACCCTCTAAGCTTTCTATAAGCTTATGCACGACCGTTGCGTGCAGGTGACGTTGGAGCACAGTAGTGCTGAGATAGGTGCGCTTTGCAGATCATTTTGGAGTTATCGTCCACTATCATTGTACTTCCCTTTATGTTCATTGTACTTGTAAAGTTTTTTTATCATAGTGGAAATGTAATGAAGTTTTTGGTTGTTGTTTGTGGGTTATGCCTTTAGTTATGTTTATTACGAATCAAACTAACGTTGAAATTCCTCATCGTAGCATCCCAGGATTGGAACCTGGCGAATGGGTGCTGGGAGTTGAGAATGGGGTTTTACGAAGGCTGTCAGCGCCAGATTCGGCGATCGGGAATTTCGTGAGACCGATTTTTGAGTTTGGTGTGTGACATCACGTACACTGCATTGGGCCTCACCCATGAGACTCGAATACATCACAATGGGCCTTGCCCATAGGCCATAAATACATCACAATGGGCCTTACCCATGGGCCTCGAATACATCACAATGGGCCTTGCCCATAGGCCTCAGATTCAAGCAGGTGGGCCTTATCATATGGGCCTTAAATACAAGGTAGGTGGGCCCTATCACATGGGCCTCAAATATAAGATAGGTGGCCCTATCACATGAGCCTCGAATACAAGGCAGGTGGGCCCTATCACATGGGCCTTAAATATAAGGTAGGTGGGCCTTATCACATGGGCCTCAAGTATACATCATGATGGGCCTAATGGCTTGGACCACACCAAAAATCATTTCAATAGTTGTGAGTGTAACATGTGTATCACTGTACACTATCATTCCATGGGGCACATGGCCCACTAATGATGATCAATATTGTTCAAACATTGATTAGGTAAATCATCACCATCTAAACATTTCCCGTGTAAATCAACACCATCCAAACATTTTCTATGTAAATCAACACCATCAAACCTTGTCCAACACCATCCAGCACTGTCTGGATGGTGTAGATGAAACAAATACATCACATGGGCCCTATGGTGGATGGACGGTTTGGATCCAACACATACAACACGTTGGACCCACAGAACTTTCTGACGTTAGTCCAGTGGTGGGTCCCACCATTTGGACGGCTTGGATATAACATATACATCACGTAGGACCCATAGAACTTGCTGATGTCAATCAGCAGATGGGTCCCACCATGTAAGGCCCATATCCTAGTCCGTACAGTTCCATCGACTCCCACGATCCTTCCCATCGAATTTTGGCAACCTGCGACCTATAATTGATGTTTGCACATGACCTTAAGTCATATCCTATAGATTTTAGTCGGCTTAATCTGAGACTTATACCATTACGACCGCACCGTCGCCATGGTTCCAACGTCGTGTCTTATGCACTGATTCGATACCCTGGACAAGAGATGCGACACCACGTTTATTTCAAGGAAAACACCATGCGTTTGCAATCTCAAGAGAATCTCTACATCAATCAATCAATCAATCAATCAATCAATCACCTCATGTTAAGTATAAGAGCAACTCCAAAGTTAACTCTCTCTCACCCTCTCTCTTACATACCCATACATGTCAAGTTCAAAGTTAACTCTCTCTCACCTCACATCAATCACTCACATCCATCACCTCTCTTATAACCACCCCTTCTCTCTCTCTTTCTCAACACACTTTCCAAGCAACACCAAAGTAGTGGATGTCCAAGCTATTCCAAGAAAGAAAAAGTGAGTTGTGTGTGGCCCACTTCCCACCCCAAGATCCATCATCCTAGCCCTTCCTTTCTCATCTTCCATCAAAGTGAGACACAAGAAGATTGGCTTTCCATCGGACTAAGAAGATCAAACGGTGGGTGTTTCTATAAGCCTAGATTTCATTTTTTTTTATGATGGGCCAAGTGAGACCTATCGGTTGATGGTATGGATCTCAATTTGGACCCTAGGTGTGGCCGATGGCTCACCTTAATTTCATGATCATTCCATGATGAGCCCAATCTCCATGGACCCCATCATGATGTTTACTTTTCTAGCTTGAAGGGGTCATCTAGACCTTCTATTTTAGTGGAGAAGAAATCTTCATCATTGATTTTTGATTTGGTGGGACCACATGTAATGGGACCCACTTGATGTATGTTGTGATGTGCGAAAGGGAGGGCCCATAGTGACAGGGTCCCTCCATCACTCGATATCTCTCTCTCTCTCTCTCTCTCTCTCTCTCTCTCTCTCTCTCTCATTTTCCCTTGTTGATGGCCCATGATGTGTGCATTTTATCCAAGTCGTCCACCTTCGTGGCACCCACTTGATGGACGTGTTAGATCTACACCATTTAAGCCATGTGGACCCTACCTTGGGGTGATGGGAAAACACAAGTATCAGATTGATCCAAATCAAGTGGGCCACATCTATGTGGGACCCACCTTGATTAATATATGCATAAAGCCCATCCAGCTCCCTGGACACTGGATGTGGATGTTGTAAAGTGTGAACAGACAGTGGATGTGCTATAAAAAAATTAGCTTGGTTTTAGCTTTTAGGGTGGGCTGCTCATGCAGGCCCCACCTTGATGTATGGGGCTAATCCACGTTGTCCATCCCATTCCCCAGCTCATTTTAGGAGTTGAGCCAAAAAATGAAGTTAATTCGATTATCTGGCGGGCCATATCACAGAAAATAGTGAGTTATATTGTTAAAATCCGCTACGGCCATCTCTGATGTTTCTACACAACAAAACATGCTGAATATTGGGCTCGTTTGGTCAGTCTTGAGCCATGGAATGCAATGGTTGAAGTGGATTCACTTGATGCGGGTGATGAGGGTCGAATATTACATATTAGACCTCGATTATTACCTAATTTTATGTAATGATAATGCTTAATGTCAAATTTCAATTGTGTTTTTGTTGCAGGGAGTAATAAGGAGCTTGGACTGAAAAAGGATAATAAAACCTTAGATTTAGTGCTTTGAAGTCACCAAAGTAAGAGACGGACTCCAGAGGACTAAGATTGGAGAATTTACATGCTAGGGATCAAAGGAAATCAAGCCGTTCACGTTAAAGAGGCTCAAAAGTCATCCAAGATGCAAGATCACATGGTTCCAACCATCCATTCGGCTTGAAACTTCATGCATGGGATGAGGGCCATAAATTAACCATACATATCAAATTTCAGCCCTCGAATCACTATGGAAGTGCCCCCAACTGATAGATCAGCCCATAAACTGTTGATTCTAGGCCCACCTACAATCTAGATATGCCTCAACTTTGATCTCAACCCCTTAAATGGGCAGACAAAATGAATGGATGGATTGGATTTCTTAGAAACATTGCAGTGGACCCCACATATACAGCGTATGTACATAGAGTACACACGCCCACACTACACCGGACCAACCTGTTCAGTAAAGGTTGATTTGACCGACCGCCTTCAACAAAATGGAAATTTCTATTTTTTTTCAACAGCGACCGTGAAACGGACGCCCAGATCACAGTTGTGGGCCCCATACATTGTCCAAACGGACAATCCAAACCGTCCATTCGTCCCCTGGGGCAGCCACAACCATGCTTAGCTGACAGAATTTGAAGAAATCAAGTTATTGGTTTTTCAACTGTTCAAAACACAGAACGGATGGTAGGTTTAAAACCCTATGGGCCACCACGAATTTGATCCAAAATTGAGCATGTCCGACCATTTTTTCAATGGCAATCCAATGGACGGACTGGATTTTGAAGATAATATCAATAATGGGCCCACCGAGCAGCCTAGCGCAATAACTTTCCAAAAACATATGTTCGCAACAACCGACTTTCATAGGGCATTCTGTGACCTTGATCACAGTTGGATGGATGATCCAAACCGACCATTAGGTCCAGGGAATGATTTTAATAAGAACCATGTTGTTCTTGTGCAGCCATACACAAGAACGAGATCAGAAGATGGGAGGAAAAGGCACTACGTTGATTAATATTGTGGTCCACCTAAAATTTAGATTCATTCCAGATTTTGGCTCATGGCCTAAATCGGTCCTACAAATACATTAAACGGCTCTGATCTTCGAAAGAACTACTATAAATAAGGCCATTTATCACCAGCACCGAACACAGAAATAACCCTGTTTCGCATGCTGCGTAAAGGAAGTCAGTGGTGCGACTCCACTGCACTATCTGTCTCCACCGCCCCTAACAGCTACAAAAGGAGGAGGACGTGGAGAGAGGAGGGGTAGCCAGATCCTGTGAGCTCAGCTGGGAGAAGTAAGAGAAGAGAGAGAGAGAGAGAGAGAGAGAGAGAGAGAGGAAGAAAGAAGGGAGATAAGGATGTTTTTCTTTTATCAAGTTTATTTTTCTCTCTTTCTAGTTAATTTCATAGATTGTTAATTTTTTAACTAGGGCTGAGATGAAGCCCCTAATTTGAATGACTCTTGTTATATATTAATTTTATCTGAATTGATTGATTTATTTCTTTCTCTAGTGTGCTTAACTGAAAACTCCGTACTTCTCCACTCTTTGAGCTTAACCAAAGTCTAGATGTGGATGTTGTTTGGAATCTTATTCTAGGTGCTTGTGTTTGACCATGAACAGGTTTTCCTATAGAAAAAGAAATAAGAATTTACATCTTTTCATGCCTGACCATAGATGAAAAGATGTGATCCTTATGCTTTAAGAGATTATACATTCTATATGCCCGACCAAGGACATAGAGTGTGCTTTATTTATTAAATTTATATCAATCTGAATTAGGGTGAATCAACAGGTAAAATAAGGGTTAGAAAAATTAGGGGTGGATTCAAAAGTCTCAGTGTTCTCCTTAATTGAATTTTTCTCCTTATTCTCAGTTATTTTACATTGATTTTCATTAGTTTACTTAATCATTAGCTCAACTATTTGTTGGATTAGTTAAGAAGAATCGTAAAATTTAAATTGTGACAATCAGTCCTCGTTGGAATGATCTCGTAATACGTACCATATCTACACCTGATTCGTATATTTGTGAGTTTAAAATCATTTAAATCAGGTTGGTTTAAATAAAACATCAAGTTTTTAGCGCCGTTGTCAGAGACTGTTTCGGTCCAATTGGATTTAGGATTCTCTTTTACCATAATTCATAGTCTTAGGATTTTTCTTGCATCATTTTAGGAAACTTAATTTATTTTTATTTTTATTTTTTACAAGAATTGAGGAAGGAAGCTGAAAATAAAATTATCTTCAAAGTGAAAGAGGAGCTCCCAATTCTTCGGACATCAATCATCTCCTTTTTCTGGGTTCTTTCTTCCAATGCTTATTTACATAGTTTCATCTTGTTTTTAGGAATTCATAATTTTTATCTCTAGTTTTATTTATGTTAGGTTGCATCTTAGTTTAGCTTTCTTTCCTACCTTGCAATAACTTAGTTTATGCTAGGACATAAATCTCTGAATATAGAACTAGCACCTTTTGATCCTGAAATAGAAAGAACATTTCGTAGAAGATTTAGAAACATTCTATTTGAAATGGCGAACGGGAATGGAATTAAAGCTCTTAGAGATTATTCAGCTCCTATCCAATTTAATGCGCCTTCATGCATAGTGTTGCCAGCCACCACGACAGCACACTTTGAACTTAAACCTGGGGTTATACAATTGTTACCCTCCTTTTATGGTTTAGATAAGGAGGATCCATATCATCATGTGAAGGAATTCCTAAACATTTTCTCTACCTTTAGGTTCCAAAACTTTTCAAATGATTCGATCCGTTTGCGCGTTTTTCCTTTTGCTTTGAAGGATAAGGCAAAAGCATGGTTGAATTCTCTAGGAGTTGGGTCTATCACTACATGGGATCAACTGTTTAAGAAGTTCTTAAACAAGTTCTTCCCTATTCACAAAACTAATGCTCTCCGTAGAAAAATTACTAATTTCACATAAAAAGAAGGTGAACACTTTCATGAATGTTGAGAAAGATGGAAGGACTTGCTTCTTAAATGTCTACACCATGGTTTTGAGAAGTGGTAACAGGTTCAATACTTCTATGACGGTCTGACACCCCAAAACCGTAGCATGGTTGATGCCACTAATGGAGGGTCATTCATGACTAAAAGCAATGTCGAAGCTTGGAATTTCTTTGAAACCTTGTGTGAAAACTCTCAGCAATGGGACTATTCAAATAGAGGTGACAGAAGTCCCCAACCACAGAAGAAATGTGGTATACATGAGATAGGAGTCACGTCAGATTTTTATTCCAAGATTAATAGCCTGACAAAGAAAGTTGATGCTTTGATGTTAAACAATGGACCTTCAAATATAACTCAAATCGAGTCATGTGTCATATGTTCCAGTCCTGCCCATCCTATGTAGTCTTATCCATCTGGTGCAGCATTTCTAGATTTTCGCTCTGAACAAGTACATGCTATGAACGCCTTTTGGAGACCTGAAAATGATCCTTACTCAGACACATATAACCCATGGTGGGCTAGACATTCAAATTTTTCTTGGGCAAAAGAACCACAATAAGGAGGACCATCTGGAAATCCTCCTATGCAACCTTACCCCCAAGTCGGTCGTCAATAGCTTCAACAGTTTTTGCAATATCAAAAAGTTCCTTCACAATCATGGAAACCATCTCTTGAAGATACACTTAATGTTTTTATGCAGAGTTCTCTTCAATTTCAAAAAGACACCCAACAAACTTTACTAGCTAACTAGCAAAGCTTACATGAAAATGCGCAATCTATTGCCAAGCTGAAAGTACAGTTGGGTTAATTTGCTGCCACATTGAGTGAGAGAGAAAAGGGCAAGTTCCCTAGCCAACCTGTGGCAAATCAAAAGGACATTATGAGATTAACTCTAATTCAAACCAAAAATAATATCATAAGAAAGCCAAATCAATCATTACCCTTAGGTCCAACAAACAAATCGAGAACAAAATAAAGATGCCTAGGGAAGAATCAAACTTCAAATCGGAAGACCAAAATGAAGCGGAGAGACATACTAGTGCGTCCAAAGTCCAAAAGCACTTTGACTCTCCAAGAACCACTTATGTGCCATCTTATGTGCCTAAAACACTTTTTCCCTCAACGTTTGACACTAGTTAAGAAAGGAAACAACTCTAATGAAATATTGGACATGTTTAAGAAAGTGCAAATTAACATTTCATTACTTGATGCTATCAAGCAGGTTCCTGCTTATGCTAAGTTTCTTAAAGATTTATGTACTCAAAAGCGTAAGCTGAATGTCCATAAGAAGGTCTTCCTTGTGGAGCAACTCAACTCCATGATTCAACATAACACCCCTCCTAAATTTAGGGATCCAGGAGCTCCTACCATTTCTTCATCATAGGAGATCATAAATTTGAGAAGGCATTGCTTGATTTAGGGGCGAGCGTTAATTTGTTACCATATTCTATATATGAGTAGCTAGGACTTGGTGAGTTGAAATCAACTAAAATAACACTACAACTAGCTGATAGATCTGTCAAAGTACCCCGTGGTGTTATTGAGGATGTGTTTATTCAGGTTGATAAGTTTTATTTTTCAGTGAATTTCATCGTTCTAGATACTCAGCCCGTCTAGAATCCTACTAGTCAAACCCAATTATTCTGGGACATCCATTCTTAGACACATCCAATGCTATCATAAATTGTAGGAATGGAGTTATGAAGTTGTCTTTTGGTAACATGAAGATTAAACTCAATATTTTTAATGATGGACAACAACCAGCAGACTCGGATGATATATTTAAAGTGGACATGATTGAGAGTCTAGTGCATGAATCTTTCCTTAAATCTTTCGAAGATGCACTTAAGACATGTCTAGCATATTTTGACACAAATTTTGTCATAGAAAGTTCTGAAATAGCGATGAAGACCACTTGAGTTAAAGTAGGAATATGCTAATATGTTCTAGAGGGGGGTGAATAGGACTTTTTAAAGTTTTATAATGTATTTAAAAATCCTATTACACTAACCTTTAAGATAAACAATTATTAAGATTACTCAAATGTAACTATACTGGCTTCCAAGCCTGGTAGATGATCCAATCACAAACTATTTAAGAAATAATAATATATACCTTAGCTCATGATGGATGTTACTGTGTTTATGTGTGAGGTGTGCTTAGATAAGTACATATGAAAACATTATCATAAACAATCACACACATAGATGAATAGCAATCACAAACACAGTCATTTTTATAGTGGTTCAACTACTTGTCTACTCCACTCCCGGTAACCGCACTCAACGCTTGAGTGTATCAAATTTCACTAAGGAGGTTTCACATGGTTCACCTCTAACCTAAGGTTTTAAATCAAGTTCACCTTTAACCTTTACAACCTACACTGAGGATGACTGTTTATGCTTTCACGAGCAAGGGTTAACACATCGCACCCACATTTAGGTACACTGGCCAAGGATCTTCCTTAAGACCCTAACAGAGGTTTCACTTGGTTTACCTTAAACCCAAGGTTTTACCCGGTTCACCTCTAACCGAAGGTTTTACTGGTTTACCTCAAACTAGATGTTTATGCTCTCCACAGAGCAAGGGTCCACATAACGCACCCACTACGTACACTCCCACCAGAGGTCTCCTTGAAGACTTCAAGGATGAGAAACACCTTAAACCCAATCTTACAAAGGAATGATCAAAAGGTCCTCTGGACTCCAGATACTTACAGATAAGTTAATGAGTCCCATTCAACACAGTGGTGAAGATCTCCTCCTTATTGATGAAGAGTCTTCAGATCCCTTGATCCATAACAAATGATATACCAATATAAGGCAATGGGTTGGGTCAAGGTTATGATGGAATTCTACTCTCTAAATATTTTCCTATTAGGAGGGTAGAGTGATTCCAATCATCTGAGCAATCAAGGCATCCCAGCCTAATGATTTTCCATTAAGGTAGTAGCTGGAGGAACCTTGAATGCGGAAGTTCATTCTCCAATCCACTCTATTAAATATCAATGATGAGGGTGGATTGGAGGATGAACTCCCTTGAGAGAAAGGACTTTGGGTATATGATCTGAGTTTAAACACACAAAAGTACTCTCTTCTTTCTCTGCCAGCAATATGGACAAGTCTCTCTTTATATAGGCAAGAGGTTCTAACGGATATAAAATAGTCATATTTATGACAGAGTTTGATATCATCGACCAGTGTCTATATCATCGAGCGTATACTCTTGATAGTATCGACGGTCTGCTCGATGACACAAACTCACATGTCATACGCTTTTGAAACCTCTTGCCAGCTGGTCGATGGGATCGGTTAGGTGTCGATATCATCAGATTTCAAACTTTGATTCTATTGATACATGGATCGATCTATCGACATTTGAAAAATGAGAAGACTAGCCTTGAAATATTTTTGGTTTTAGGATATGATCGAGGGTCAACCGATGTTATCGGAATTTACATATCAATGATATCAGAGGCAGTGTCGATGCATCAAAAAATCTCATGGATTTTCCAGTAAGCACGCTAGACAGTTTATGTCCAGTCTCAATGCAACCGACTCGGCCTCGATATCATTGACATATGAATATCGATTTCCTCGAGTGGCCCTCGATCAAAGATAAAAATCAACCTAAAATATTTGCTAGAAGATATGCACTCCCACTATCGATATCATCGATGGACTTCCGATATTATCAAGATTTGATTTAAGATCTTATCGGGAAGAGCATCGATATATTGAAGGATTTTGAGATTTTCCTTAAAAAATAGGGGCGTTGGAACTGCCTGTCGATGTTATCAAACCACCTTCGATGAGCTCGAATCAAATATCGATGATATCGATAAGTGTGTCGATACATCGATAATTCTGTCCATATATGTATTTGATTGCTATAACACCCTGAAAATCGGGGGTCGTGTATAAACTCAACTCCCGAGTTCCAACCGTCACTTATGCAATAAAAATGATTATGATTCAATGTTATCTGATTTAAAGCATTCACATGAGTAAAAGTATACCAAAACTGCAATTCATACTTCAGATCCAGTGATAAAAGCAAGCGGAAGACTAAACAATATATATATCACTGTATGGAAAAACAAAGTAAATCTCATCTGTCTCTAAAGTATGAATACATCTCTGAGTCTCATATACATATACATGAACAAAAGTAAATGTCCAAAATGGTCCCACTGAAGTCCCATCGATCCAGGTCGCCTACGCAAAGTCATCGTGATACTGCATGTACGAGAACTCTTCCTGGTCCTCGTCGAAGTCTGGCTCTGCCTCCTGGATCTCAGCCTCACCTGCATCTACAACAGGGTCTGGTGGGTGTTGCAAACATCATCCCGTAACGTGGGAGTGAGTGATCAACTCAGTGGAATCATAGAGCAAAGATTAGCATGTTCACAATTCAATCATGCGATAATAGTAAAGCAGTAAATCAGACAATCCTAATACTGTTGTTAATGCAAGATGACATGACGTGATGTATGCCCTCACCGACGATCTCTCTCATACGGCAACATCTTACGACCGCGGCATGCAATCGACCCTCAAGTGCTCCACATCTTCCAGGCACATGCAATGGCATGGTGATATGATTTCCAAGTTGTTATTAGTCCATTCAAACAGCAGGATTGGGAAACTAAGGTACTTCCCTTGTATCAATCCCAACACAGATCCTGTCTAGGGTCGTCACTCCTAGTAATCTCATACGATGTATATTTCGTAGGTCACTGCAAGGGCTGCCAGGGCTGTTGCTCGCACTCTTTGCACCGCTCCCCCATCACCTTATCAATACAGGCCTACTGTACTCTAATGCAACGGAAGGGTCGTCGCCTCCCGTGGACTCAGAATACGCTCGCGGTCACTACAAAGGACTCGGCGCCTGATCAGTGTAGGCCGACAGCTAGAATATAGTGTCCCATACCACCATAATCTGCTCACGAGTCTAGGTGCTCACTGGTCACTATGGGGAGGTTTGTGGGCCCAGCGTAGGCCGACAGCTTGACCACGGTGTCCCATACCACCATTCCCGGCTCATGAGTCTTCGTGGATCAAGGTACCATGGTTAACAGGGTTTACAATGGTAAGTTCAGTACCCTAGGTTCAAGCAGTTATGACTCATACAAGGTGAACATACATCGGCCAGTCGGGTTACTTGACGGGCTCGACTAGCGCGATCGCATCTCAAGTCGAACGATATGAAGTGCGTAAAACACTTCGCGTGGCCTAACCACTGCCGCCAACTTCAAACACGACTCGCGTTCATCGACGCGTCGCTCGTGGCTAAGACCAGTCAGCCACGAATTCGCTCGGTTACCGACTGCCTGGACTAAGTCTAGTCCCAAACACTTATGGAATCACATCAGCAAATTATGTAAGAGTATTGGAATTGAAATACAATCATGTGAGCATGTTAACACATGTTATAACATTCAACTTAAGTAAATCTTCAAGCACATATATTTCATGCATGTAATGAAATCATGCATATAATCAACATGTAGGAAATCATTTAGGTCAGCATATTAATTGAGAAATCAATCTCAAACTATCTCATAACATCATTTAATTCAATACATACTAATACAAGCATTTATACAAACACATACACTACACACTTAAGTCTACATATAGTATGTCGACCCGAAGTGCGCAATTAGGCGAATCTCTTCGCCAAACTAATTATGCACGTATTCCTAACTTCCTAATGCGACAACAAACCATGTCAATCACATCAGCAAAATATGAATGTAAACAGTACTTCCTACAAATGACTAAAATGCCCTAAATCTCATATTCTTCGTTAGTTTACGAAATGGGAAACGGAGAGCATTTTGTACATGTCAAACGGCAATACCGTCAAGAATCTACTATTAAACGACATTGAAAGCATTGTAAACCGTCAATCAAAGCGTCTAAAATCCTCACCTTATGTCTTGTAGACTCGTGAATTGAAACGGAGCGTATACGCTTTGTCTATGGCGAATAGGGAACCTAATACACAAGATCCATAAGCTACATCGCTATGGAAACAAAGGAACCTCAAATCAGCAACTATTTAGGGTATTTGCTTACCTAGGATGGCGGTGTAATTGCTGGGAAAGCGATAGAGGTGCGTTGTTTAGCACGTGCAACACGTAGCACAAGTGGCAGGAAGAACTCTCCCACTCTCTCAAAATCTCTCACATTTTCTCTCACACAAGCTAGGGTTTCTAGCAAATTCGGATGTGTGAGAGAAGTGAGGGTTTCAACCCCTTTTATAAGATAAAACATACCCAAAATAGGCTTGGGAATAATGTTTACTTGGTGGCTAACCAAATCGGGGTCGTTTCGGTCCAAAAGAGCATTTCTGAAGGTCCCCTGGCCAAATGCGGTCGAACTTAAGCTCATGCATACTGGATCTAGCACACATCCAGTTTTCAGACCGGTAGGGTTCCCAGATCGTACGTGGCGGTCCAGTTTCAGTTTAACGGTCACCGCACCAAGATCAGGCCTATAAGTCTCGTGATATGTAATAGAAATTTTTCCTGATCCAAGGGTGTAATTTGGCTGTATTCTGATGGTCAGAACGCTTAATACTGATGCGTCAAATCGTGTGCCAGATTTAAATTTCAAATTCCAATTCTAACCCTATTCTCACTCTCTTCACTCCAGGCTCAATGAAATAGCCTCTGAATGTCAGTTGGACTTGATTTTCGAAAGGATTGCCAAGCCCAGCTAAGTGGTCATAACGGTCTAAGATGGTAGGTATCGGACTTTCGACGCGCGGTCTAGATCTAATACAAAGATTCAAGGAGGTCCCGAGAATAAACCGGTTTAGAGTTTGATCCGAGGCTTTAGAGCATTATAGCACCATTAGTTCCACTCGCTTTGAGCCTTGTAGAACGTATTTAAAGTGATCAGGGACCATTTCCCAGCTATTCTAATGTTGCACTAGCTAACTTAGTCATATTTTTCTAAAGGGATAAATTATACACAATTTCAGGTCGAGTTGGTACTCGAGCCCAAGTACGGATTTTTCACGGGCGTTACAATTGCTGGACACATTAAGTCCTCATTCGATATGATCGATTCAGCTTCCGAGGACATCGTCAGTGCAAGTCAATTATATCGAGGTGTGTATCGATACGATCAACAGGGCAAGAGAACTTAGAGATTTTTTTATGTTAAAAAAGTTTTCTTACCCAAAAACCCTCATATGTTCTAACTTATTTTTAAGGGTTTTAATTACCTGGTGTTTTGAGACATGGGATGTGAGGTTTAAATTTACCTATGGCGAGCTTCCACATATTTAGTTGAGGTAGACACTTGAATAAATCTTCCTGTGAGGTTCTGCAGTTTGATTTACTCAACACACGCTAATTGACAAACCAGGGCACTAGCAAGGGCACTTTCAAGTTCCATCCAAGAAGTCAATGCATTGCTCGACTCTAATCCTATAATGGATAATACAAAATGGAAAGCTAAATTGGAACTTCTTCCACCCTCTGAGTTTAAACTAATCTCGTCTATTGAGAAACTACCCGAACTTGACCATAAACAAATACCTGAAAATCTCAAGTATGTATTTTTAGGTCCTTCTAATACCCTGCCTGTCATCATAGCTTCTAACCTTGGGAAGGAACAAGAGTGCAAGTTGCTTAATGTTCTTAGAGAATATAAGGCAGCTATTGGGAAGACGATAGCGGACATAAAGGGAGTAAGCCCTAACGTGTATATGCATCGTAATAATCTAGAAGAAAATGAGAAGACGTCGTGTGAAATGTAAAGAATGATTAACCCTAACATGAAAGAGGATGTTCGAGTGGAGGTGCTTAAATTGTTAGACATTGGTATCATTTACCCCATTTCGGATAGCACATGGGTCATCTCAGTTCAAGTTATTCCCAAAAATTCTGGGATTTGTTAATTAAGATGTTGAGAAATTTTATTTAAAGGACCCAGGTTATCAATATTGATTAATTACCGGTCCATGTTTGCTAGCATCGCTTGTTTGGCTGAAGACGTTAAACTTAGCACTCCTAGGAGGCAACCCAACTTTTCATTTTATTTACTTCTTTTTCTTAGTTAGTTTAATGTTTGTGGGTAACATTGCTGCAAACCCTCACGAGACTACAACTCGTCCACTAGGGGCAACCTAGGGGTTTAAAGGTTTGTTGCATATGCTTAATGCAATCGAGAGTACCTGCGAAACTGGCATAGGTAGGATTTTTTTTGTTATTTTTGTTTTGTTTAAGGACTAGCAAAACTAGCTTTATATTAGGTTAGTTTGCTTTTGTTGGTTTCTCTCTTCTGTTAACCCGCTCTTACGCTGATATCTTTGGAAAGCCTCTTGATTCTTTCATCCAGGTACTATCTTTCCATCACTCCTCTTTTACTTTCATTGTCCCATGTGCATTGCATGCTTATTTCTTTTACATTACGGACAATATAGATTTTAGGTTGGGGGTGAGAGATTAGGTTACCTAATTAGTATTTTCTTAGTCTTGAGTAAAAATTGTGAAATTTTTTAAATTTTTTTGAAATTTCTTATGAATTTGAAGTGATTTTGATGGCCATCTTGGATTGAGAATTAAAAGATACGTGATGTTGGTAATTTATGATTCTTGGATTCAGTTATCTGTTAGATTTCATAGTTAAGTTCGAGTTATTAATCCATTATTAGAAGTTGTAAACATTGATTGAGTCATGATTTCACATATCACATCTCACTTACACATTAAGGTTCTGGTTCGATATTGAATAATTAACTTGGTAATCACTAAGCATGAAAGGAACCAGCCTGGAAAAAAAAATCATCATGTTCAGTAAGAAGAATTGAAAGGGTAAGTCATATAATCTTCACCATAGGTTTGCTCCTTATAGATGAAGATTCGATTCCCCATGGTTGACATGAGAAAAGGGTTAAGTGTATAATCTTTACCATAGATTTGCTCCCTATAGGTGAGGATTTGATTCCCTTCCTCGGCATTACTGTTCATGAAAAAATCAAAGGCTGGTAGAATAAAAAGTTAATCTGTAAGGCAAGTGTTGGTTTCAGTTTTGGATGTCATGAATGCTCTTATCAATTACCAATGATCTCATGAAATTGACAATTGGATTTCTTAATAAGTGATAAGTAGAGATTACACTATACACTCATGGAACTCGATGTTTAGAATTGTTCTAATTAATGGATTAATATTTTGAACTTGATTATGAAGTTTACCGTGAGCTTGATTCCAGGAAAAAATATTGCTCACCATTCATGAATCCTAGAATTTTCGCATCTCAATTATTGGTTCACAAGTCACTTGGATTTACAGGAATTGTCTTTTATTTCTGAAATTATTTTTCTCATGTTTTGCTCGGGACTAGCAAAATGCTGGTTGGGGGTTGTGATGAGGGTCGAATATTACATATTAAACCCTGATTATTACCTGATTTTACGTACATGATAATGCTTAACGTCAAATTTCAAACGTGTTTTTGTTGCATCGAGTAATTAGGAGCTTGGACTGAAAAAGGATAATAAAAGCTTAGATTTAGTGCTCCGAAGTCACCAAAGTAAGGGACGGACTCCAGAGGACTAAGATTGAAGAATTTACACGCCAGGGATCCGAGAAAATCAACCCGTTCACGTTAAAGAGGCTCAAAAGTCATCCAAGATGCAAGATCACATGGTTTTAACCATCCATTTGGCTCAAAACTTCATACATGGGATGAGGGCCATAAATTAACTGTACATATCAAATTTCAGCCCTCGGATCACCATGGAAGTACCCCAATTGATAGATCAGCCCATAAATTGTTGATTCTGGGCCCACCTACAATCTGGATATACCTAAACTTTGATCTTAACCCCTTAAATGGGGAGACAATGAATGGATGGATTGGATTTCTTAGAAAAATCGTTGTGGACCCCACATGTACAGCGTGTACATAGAGTACACACGCCCGCACCGCACTAGACCAACCTGGTCAGTCAAGGTCGGTTTGACTGACCACCATCAACAAAATGAAAATTTTCATTTGTTTTAAATAACGATCGTGAAATGGACGCCCGGATTACAGTTGTGGGCCCCATACATTATCCAAACGGACAATCCAAACCGTTCATTCGTCCCTGGGGTAGCCATAACCCATGCCCTGTTGACAGAATTTGAAGAAATCAAGTTATTGGTTTTTCAACTGTTCAAAACACAGAATTTGAAGAAATCAAGTTATTGGTTTTTCAACTGTTCAAACACACAGAATGGACGGTAGGTTTAAAACCCTATGGGCCACCATGAATTTGATCCAAAATTGAGCATGTCTGACAGTTTTTTCAATGACAATCCAATGGACGGACTAGATTTTGAAGATAATATCAATAATGGGCCACTGAGCGTCCCAGCGCAATAACTTTCCAAAAACGTACGTCCGCAGCACCCGACTTTCGTGGGGCATTCTGTGACCTTGATCATGGTCAGATGGGTGATCCAGACCGACCATTAGGTATAGGGAATGATTTCAATAAGAACCATGCTATTCTTGTGAAACCATACACAAGAACGAGATCAGAAGATGGGAGGAAAAGACACTACATTGATTAATATTGCGGTCCACCTAAAATTTGTAGTCATTCCAGATTTTGGCTCATGGCCTAAATCGGTCCTACAAATACATTGAATGGCTCTAATCTTCGAAAGAACTAATATAAATAGTGCCCATCATCACCAGTGCTGAACACAGAAACAGCCCTATTTCGCACGCTGCGTAAAGGAAGTCTTTGCTGCGACTCCACTGCACTAGCTGTCTCCACCACCCCTGGTAGCTACAAAAGGAGGACGACGTGGAGAGAGCGAGAACCAGATCCTGAGAGCTCGGCTGGGAGAAGCAAGATAGAGAGAGAGAGAGGAAGAGAGAAGGGAGAAGGATCACTACACCAAAATGGTCAATTTACGACGTATTAGTCCGTCGCAAAAATTATTGGTTTAACGACGGATGTAATCCGTCGCTAACGGAAAAGGTCCGTCGCTAAGTTCGTCTTTCTTGAATATCCAGTCCAAACGTCGTGAAATTTAGCGACGGACCAAAATCCGTCGCCAAAATTGGATTTACGACGGATTTTTGTCTGTCGTAACGAGGCGACAGACGAAATTGAACAGTTACAAATTCCCGCCTGAAATATCAATATGGTGCGTTTTTCAGTTACTTTTGCGACGGATCAAGTCCGTCGTAAAAGGACTTTTGCCTCGACATTATTTTTTTTTTCATTTTTTTTAGAATACGGTGGAAATTTAAGTTTTTTTGTAGTCTAATAATTATTTTTTAATAGAATTTCAGTGGTTTAATTGTACATATTTGTATCTAAGATTAGTTTTTAACAATTTATTGAATACAAAAGAAAATTTATTTTGTTTTTATATCGAATGAGTGGAATTTTTATTTTTATTTTTTAATTTAAAACTAATATTTAAATGATTTGTAATATCACATGAAAAAAATATTAAGAAGTTTAAAAAATTTAACAATGTTTGAGAAAAAAATTAGATTTTGTAAAAATAAAAATCGTGATTTAATAAAAATCTATTTTGTGGGGAGAAAAAAGAATATTTAATAAAGTTGTAAATTTGAAAAAAAAAAAAGCATTTGATTTTGAGAAAAAATAATATCCTGAAAAAGAAAATTAAAAATATTTTAAAAAATGTGAAAATTTTCACAAAGTTGAAAAATGAAAATATTTTAAAAAAGAAAATGAGAGTTTGAAATTTTAAAAAAAAAATTAAAAATTTGTGAAGTTCAATAAAAATTGACAAGTTCAAATAAAATGCTTTTAAAAAAATGGAGTGAAAAGGAATTGAAAATTTTTAAAATAAAATGATATTAAAAAATCTACACTTCATCAAAAAACAAACATTTTGAAACAAAAAATAAATAAGTTGAAAATTTTTGTGATTTTGAAAAATAATTGAAAATGTTCAAAATTCGAAATTAAAAGAAAAAGTTATTTATAAAAACACTAAAATTTTGAAAATAAATAAATAATTTTTAAAAAAATTGAAAAGTTCAAAACAACATGATGCTTTTGAAAAAAAAAAAAAAATTGGCATTTTGGAATTTTTGGGAAAAAAATTAAAAATTGTGAAAATTTAAGATATTTTGAAAATAAAAATTCAGAATTTGTATTTTAATTTATTTTTTGAAATATTTTATAATAAAAATGAAATTTTGTTAAAAGTTTTCAAAGAAAAATTAAGTGTAAAAAAAATACATTTTGAAAAAAAAATGTAATTTTTAAATGGAAATTGAAATTTATCTATTAAAAAAATCATGAATTTGTGATGTATTTTTGAAAAAAAAAAAAAAAGGCATTTGATTTCGAGTAAAAAAATAATATCCTGAAAAAGAAAATTAAAAAGATTTCAAAAAATGTGAAAATTTTGACAATGTTGAAAAATGAAAATATTTTGAAAAAGAAAATGAGAGTTTGTATTTTGTAAAATAAAATAAAATTGAGAAATTTGAAAATAAATGCTTAAAAAAAATTGCTGTTAGAAAGAATTGAAAATTTTAAAATTAAACAATATTAAAGAATCGATACTTTAACAAAAAACAAACATTTTGAAACAAAAAATAAAGAAGCAGAAAAAATTTATGATTTTAAAAAATAATTGAAATGTTAAAAATTTGAAATTAAAAGAAAAAGTTATTTATAAAAACACTGAGATTTTGAAAGAAAAAAAAATATATCATTTTAAAAAGGAAAATTAAAAAGTTGAAAACAAAATGATATGCTTTTGAAGGAAAAAAATTGGCATTTTGGAATTTTTGAGAAAAAGTAATTTTTGAAATTTTTTTAAAGATTTTGAAAATAAAAATTCAGAATTTGTATTTTATTTTTTAAATATTTTATAATAAAATTGATATTTTGTTAAAAGTTTTCAAAGAAAAATTAAGCATAAAAAATATACATTTTGAAAAAAAAAATGTTATTTTTAAATGGAAATTAAAATTTATCTGTGAAAAAAATATGTAGCCCGATCAGGGCGAGTAACTAGTCAAATTGAGGGTATTGATTAGTAAAATAGATTGAATGGACCAAACATAAAAAATGGGCCGAATATTCTGGTCAAAATTGTGATTCAACTTATTGACCTCGCGGGAACTTAAGAATTAATGTTAGTAAGTTTTGTGGGGCCCATCATGATGTGTGTTGAACATCAACACCGTGCATTTGATGTTTCCCCTTTATGTTATTAAATATCTCAAAAATCATCCGTATATGAAACTCAGGTGGGCCATACCATCTAAAATTATGTGAAGACATCCTAAAAAATATAAAAGCACTTCGTGGGGCCCACATGAGTTTTGGATGCGGCTAAAACTTGGTTTGACCCCTCGTCCAAGTGGGACATACATAATTAGTGGGTTGGATATGTGAATCACATTTAGGCGAGCCTAATAAACGATTATAATTATTTTAAGGAAACCCCTCTCTACTCCATTTTCGTTATTTATTTATTTTATCCACTCCATTCATCCATGTTAATAGATAATTTGAGGTCTAAAGAACAAAAAGGAAGCATATCTAAAGCTCAAGTGGACCACACCACAGGAAATAGTGTAATTGAACCTCTACCATTGAAAATGTCTTGGAGGCCATATAAGTACTTTTAGATCAAGCTGATGTTTGTATTTTCTCTTCATTCATATCGTTTTGATATTATGAATAGGTTGGTATGGCAAATAAACATTATTGTGGGCCCAAGGTAGGTATAACGATGGAAATCATTATTCCACATTGTTTTGTGTGGCATGGTCCACTTGGGTTTTAGATTTATTGAAAATTTGGGATCAACCCACACTGTTCATCCATTTTTTGAGATCATTTTAGAGAATTATCCAAAAAATGAATTATATCAAAAGATTAAATGGACCACACCATAAATAAGGAGAACGGATTGGCTACTCCCCCTAACACCAGCCAATGGCTGGCGGTCGGTGCTCTATGGGTCCCACCATGTTGTATGTGTTTCATCCATACCGTCCATCTACTTTTAAAGATCATCTTATAGCATGAGACCAAAAATGAGGTATATCCCAATTTGAAATGGACCACTTTATAGGAAACAGTGTTGAATGAGCGCCAACCATTTAAAACATTTTGGGGCTCAGAAAAGTTTTGGATCGAGATGATTTTTGTTTTCCCCATTCATCTAGGCCTATATGACCTAATAAACAAATTGGATGTTAAATAAATAGTACAGTGGGCCTTAAGAGGATTTTAATTGTCACGCCCCAAAATTCGGGTACCCGAATAAGGTGTCCAGGACCCAAAATCCAGACCCGTGACCTATAAAAAAAAAAAAGTAAAAAGATAATGTATGACAATTTCACATGCATTTCATTTTCTCCCACTATAGCCCCAAAACTTAAAACCTAAACACATACTAAAATACTAATTACATAATCTGTTATTACATCGATGCATAATTATTTAACTTAACTTGAAGTAAGAAAGTCAAATCAAACATTACTACATTCAGAGTTCTAAAATAAAATAAAATTTATCGTATGTAGAAAGACATGCCACATGCATCCATCCACATTCCATACTCCACTACGAATAGTAGTACCCCGCATCTTCAAAATATTCATAACTTGAAACGGTTAAAACATAATGAGTTTACAACTCAATAGGATCACATCAATCCTAAGTTAAAAATCTCACAAATATTACCAAATTTAACCTCGACATATTAATCAAAATAAGACGAACATTGGATGTAAAATCATAGTTAATAATTTGACATTCATGAACATAAAATAAATGAATTATTTAACATAGCTTTTCTAAAAATACAAAGATTTGGAGTGGGCAAAACACTCATGTGTGCTGATCCTTTTTGGGGATGACCCACGGCCAAACACCGGTGTTGATCCTTTCAGGGTATGACCCTTGGCAGAGCACCGGTATAACCTTTTAAGGATAAAAGCCCAGGGCAGTGCACCTGTGTATACAGATCCTTTTAGGGAATCACCCAGGGCAGAGCACCCGTGCTGATCCTTTTGGGAATGACCCTGGGCAGAGCACCCGTAAGAATCATTACATAAAAAAAATAACATAAAATGTATCTAACTTATAAGGAAATATGATAGATATAGTGTCAATGTTCACATAATGAATATTCCTTATTACCACCAGATAATATTAAATAAATAATAAAATAATTATGTTTGCATTGGTTCAATTAAATAAAGAATATCTCACTATCTAGATCAAATAAGGCCATTACTTATGAAATTTTCAAATAAGGAATGATCACCTACTTGTTATGAAAATATATATCTGATGTAGATCCAATTTCTACGTAAAATAGTTTTGCGCTCTTGCTAGATTCCAACTCGAGAATCATTTGATATAGTTAGCCACTAGGTTGATATCTGACGCACAATATTTGATTCCCTCCAATGGTAGATTGTTATCCAGCAAGGATTTGAGGCTTCAATTCTTCCAATTGATGGAGATCAATACTGAGGAGCTTAGTGCAATGAAAGATCGATGTTCTCAATGTGTTTTCCTGGTGAGTTTCAAGAAATTTGGGTCTAGGCTTTCGGTGGTTGGCAAAGACAAGAAAACGGAGGAGAAAGCGGAGAGATTAGAGTTTTTTTTATTAGCTCTCTGAGGTGGGAAGGTGTGGAAGCATTGGATGAGGGAAGAATAACGGTCACAATTCACCTATTGCATAGTGCAGAGACGTGTGCGACATTGCCACTAAAATTAAAACGGAACGTCCCCGTAATAGTTATGGACTTCCGGGCTGGTGAGATGAGGTGGGCTCCACAAATGCATCAGATGTAAAAATCTACAACGTCCATTGGTTTTATAGCAACAAGATAAGATATGAAGTTTAAAATCAGTTTGATCGAGGTTTAAGGTGGGCCACACCAAAGGTTTCTGGGCGAGAGATATCAAAAGCTAAGGTTATGCAGAGGTGTCATTCCAATGAACAGTTTAGATTAAGGAGTGAGTCCCACCATGATGATGGCATGGATAGACAAATGGGTTCAAGTGCGCAACTGAACTGCAGAGAATAAGGAAGGAGAGAGAGAGTCGTGGAGGAGAGGCCTGCTTTTCTTTTCTTTTGCTTTTTTTTAAAGAATAGGCCCCACATGAGTGATGTGACAAATCCACACCATTCATCAGTTTTGCCCATCAAAGTCAGGGCATGAGCCCAAAAATGAGGGCCGTCCACAGCTCAGGTGGGCCACATCATATGAAACGGTGGGTTAACGTTGGAACCTTCCATTTAAAAGAAACAGGGTATTACATTCTACCCACCTTTAGAAAATTTCATCCTCAAAATTTATATACCAAAAAGAGGTTAGGATACTTTTCTTGAATTTCTTGTTCTCGCTCCCACGATGCTTCTTCCTCACTGTGATGACTCCATTGTACCTTCACAAGTGGTATAACTGTCGTTCAAAGTACTTGTTCCTTACGATCGAGAATGCACATAGGTTGCTCTTCATATGTGACATTTTCTTGAATCTCTAGTGGCTCCTATTCGATGACATGAGAATCATCCGGCTTGTACTTTCGAAGCATGGACACGTGAACTACATTGTGGATGTTGGATAACTGAGGCGGTAGGGCCAACTTGTATGCTACAACTCCTACTCTTTGTAGGATCTCGAAGGGTCCGATAAAACGTGGCGCGAGCTTCCCTTTCTTTCCAAAACGCATAACTCCTTTCATTGGAGAAACCTTTAAGAACACATGATCTCCCACACAAAACTCTAAGTCTCTGCGTCGATTATCTCCATAGCTCTTTTGGCGACTCTGAGCGGTGTGCATACGTTCCCGAATGATATCAATCTTCTTGGAAGTCTCTTGAATAAGTTCTGGTCCCAACAATATCCTTTCTCCTACTTCGGTCCAACAACTTGGTGATCTGCAGGGTCTTCTATATAAAGCTTCAAATGGTGTCATACCAATGCTAGCTTGGTAGCTATTATTATATGCAAATTCCACCAGCGCCAGATGATCATCCCAATTGCCCTTGAAGTCAAGAATGCAGCTGCGTAACATATCTTCTAAAATCTAGTTTATCCTTTCTATTTGCCCATCAATTTGTGGGTGAAATGTTGTGTTATAATCGAGAGTAGTTCCCAAAGCTTCCTGTAGACTTGCCCAAAAGTGTGATTTAAATCTGTGATCTCGGTCAGAGACGATGGATACTGGAGTACCATGAAGTCAGACAATCTCTTTAATATAAATTTTACTCAACTCCACTGCAGATGTAGAAATCTTTATCGGGATGAAGTGTGCGGATTTGGTTAACCTATCTATGATCACCCATACAGTGTCATGGTGTCGACCTGTCTTCGAAAATCCAACTACGAAATCTATGGATATATGCTCCCATTTCCACTTGGGGACTGGTAATGGCTGCAAGAGTCCTAGTGGTCTTCAATGGTTTGCCTTCACTTGTTGACATGTCGCACATTTAAATACGTACTCAGCGATTTCCTACTTCATGTTGTTTCACCAGTATTGGCGCTTGACATCGTGGTACATTTTAGTCTCCCCTAAATGGATGGTGAATCTTGACCTATGAGCCTCGTCCAAAATCTCTTGCTTCAATTCAGGTTTTTTTGGAACACAGCCTTCCACGAAACCTAATCCCTTCATCAGCGCTAATTTGCCATTCTGTATTCTCCTTCCCCATCCCTTCTGTTCCTTTTTCTTATAGCCAAACGTCTTCCTTCTGAGCTTCTAGAATATGCCAAATCTAAGAGAAAAATTTATCATAATCTAATCTCAATTCTAAAGATTAATAAGTTAATCTTAGCTATTAAACTTAAGAAAATAAAATAAAATTACACACCAGGGTAGGCTGTGCTACTAGGTTACTTAGATGCGCCTGAGGTTCTTTAAGCTGGAGTTACAGATCGAAATCTTTGATAACATTTAGCATCTCCCACTCTTTGATCATTAGGCTGGCCACAAGTCTTCGTGTCTTTCTGCTTAGGGCATTGGCCACAACATTTGCTTTTCCTAGGTGATATGAAATATCGAAATGGTAGTCTTTCAAAAATTCCATCCATCTTCTCTGACGCATATTCAATTCATTCTGGTTAAAGAGATATTTTAAGCTCTTATGGTCTGAATATAAGTTAAATTGCTCCCCATATAGGTAGTGCCTCCAAAAATTTTAAAGCAAAAACCACTGCTGCTAACTCCAGATCATGCGTCGGGTAATTTCACTCGTGAGTCTTTAACTGTCGTGATGCGAATGTGATAACTTTGTCTCCTTGCATAAGAACACATCCTAATCCCTGATATGACGCATCGGTATAAATGACAAATCTTTCTCCTTCGGTAGGTAATGCCAGAACTGGGGCTGATGTCAACCGCTTCTTCAGTTCGGTAAATGCCTGCTCACAATCTTGATCCCACTTAAAGTTCGTATTTTTCTTAGTTAGATTAGTTAGGGGTCTTGATATATTAGAGAATTTTTCTATAAATCTTCGATAGTAACCAGCAAGGCCGAGAAAACTTCGTACTTCTGACACATTCGAGGGCTGCTCCCATTCTAATATTGCTTCAATTTTAGCTGGGTCCACAGATATCCCTTTCTCTGACACCACATGCCCCAAGAATTTTACTTCATGTTCCAGAAGTCACATTTTGATAACTTGGCATACAATTAATTTTCCTTTAATGTTTGCAGAGCTGTCCTGAGATGTTCCTTATGCTCCTCATGAGTCTTGGAGTATATAAGAATATCATCGATGAATACAATAACGAATCGATCTAAATAAGGCTTGAATACCCGATTCATAAGATCCATAAATACCGCTGGAGTATTTGTTAATCCAAATGGCATTACCAAGAACTCATAGTGCCCGTAATAAGTCCTAAAAGCCGTCTTGTGCACGTCTTCGTCCTTGATTCTCAACTGATGGTAACCTGACCTCAAATCTATTTTAGAAAAGAACCTTGCTCCCTTAAGATGGTCAAATAAATCATCAATCCTTGTAAGAGGATATTTGTTCTTGATGGTTACTTTATTCAACTGACGATAATCAATACATAATCTCATAGTTCCATCATTCTTCCTTACAAATAAGACCGGTGCTCCCCATGACGATGTGTTGGCTCTAATGAAACCCTGATCTAGTAACTGTTGGATCTAATCCTTTAATTATTTTAATTCTATAGGAACCATGCGATAAGGTTCTCTAGAGATGCGTATAGTTCCAAGCATTAGATCGATACTGAAGTCCACGTCTCTCTTTGGAGGTAACCTTGGAATGTCCTGAAAAACTTCTGAAAACTCCCTAACCACGGGTATTTGTTCGATCCCTTCTTCTGATTGCTCGATTTCCACAATAGCCGACAAACCAATCGGTGCATTCCTTCTTTGTATCCTATAGAATTTTAGTGGAGATCGTCCTTTTATGTTCAACATAATCGTCTTCCTGAAACAATCTATCTTGGCACGATACTGGGACAACCAATCCATTCCTAAAGATGACATCATATTTTCTCATAGGCATAATTATGAGATTTGCTGGTAGTATTTCATTTTCAATTATGATAGGGCATTCTTCACATATTTGTTCTAAATTCATGGACTTAGCGAGAGGGGTTGCTACGATAATTTTCTTATCTAATCATACAGGTGATATACCAAGTGAGCATACGAAGAAATAAGATATAAATGAATGTGTAGCTCCTTAATCGAATAATGCTCTGGCAAAAGAGGTGTAAGCCAAGATAGTACCTTCCACCACATCATTAGTAACTTCAGCACCATGTTGAGGAGTGATATCTGCAGGTTATGCTGGGTTCTCATACGCAGAAGCAGTAGTCACATACATTTGCGTGACATCATCTTGAGGTGGCGTTGGATCATCATAGCTTTGATTTAGATCCTCATACTCCTAAGGTGCATACTCCTGAAGTTGGGCTGGATCATTTATGAATGATGATAGAGCGTAAACACGTCCTTGAGCTTGAGGTCAGGGCGCCTGACTTTCTGGCCTCAGTTGCTGATATTGGGGAGGCTTAACCTGTTGTTGCAATTGTTGAGGTGGTCTCGGATAAGCTTGAGGGGGTCCAGGTTGCTGAGATCATGGATGTAGCTGTGCAGGCCTCTGAGGATAAGGTTGTGATGGTCTCGTAGCTTACTGAATCATCTGAGGGGGCGACGGAGGTCGTTGATATGAAGTAGATGGTGCATAATGAGGAGGCGGCCTATAAAACGACCGTGGTGGTCCTTGATTCCCTGGATATTGATGATGAGGTGGTAGAAGAAAATGGTGGGTAGGATAGCCCACAATTCTGCAGTTATGACAAGTCCCGATAAATTACGTTGAAAGTTGTGTAGTGACATGCCTGGGTACTGATGTTGGCATTATCTCCTGTCGCTTAGTTACTTCATATTGTATGAGAGATGAATGGGGTGTGGTCCTGGCTCCACTCCTCATGTCCTTCCTCGGCTCGCGGTTCTTCCAATGCTCATCAAAGTCCTTTTCTATTACGCTAGCGTGTTCCAATGCTTCTGCATATGTTTTAATAAGAAATGGTGTCAGTCGAGTACAGATAGATGGTTTCAGTCCCTCAACAAACTTCTACCCTTTACGAAGCTCATCCGGTATGAGAAATGTCACAAATCGTGCCAACTCTGTAAACTTTACATCATATTGACACATCGTCATATCTTCTTATTCTAATTTCATGAATTCTGTAACCTTTTGAGCACGCACATAAGTTAGAAAGTATTTATTTTCAAACTTTGTGTAAAATTGGTCCCATGTCCACCTTGCTATTCTCGGGTTCTCCCTGGTCGTAGATTCCCACAATGATCGGCTTCTCCTTCCACCATATATATTACTAATTCAGCCTTTTGTTCCTCGTTACATCTCATAGCTGAGAAAATTTTCTCCATCTGCCTTTTCCAACCCTTAGCTTCACTTGGGTCAGGCCCACCTTTAAACGTAGGCGGTCTCTGCCTCTTAAACTTTTCCAACAAGGACCCTATCCCTTCAAGGGCTACAAGTGTCGCTTGAGTCTGCTCCTGAGATTAAGTCATAAGTACTTGTGTTTCCATAAATGAGGCAAATCCTTTCATCGCCTGGAGGATCTTGTCAATAATTGTTCCTTGCCTAGCTGCATCGGGTACTTGAGTCTCCGATGCGGCCTCGAGGTTCATACTCTGATCCGTCATAGCCTAGGATAAATAAAGGAAATTATAAATTTTACTGATTAATTTTAATATTATATGAAATAAAATGGTTCAATGTAGGCATACATGAAGATCTAAGAGAAGTCGAACTAAGATGTAGTTTAGAATTATGTGCAGAAATTTCTGGTCATAAGGGTATTATTCTAATTGCTATTTTTGATATTTATAGACATTATTTTAACTTGAAAATTTTTTCATATATATTTTCATCAGTCTACTATACCCTTATAAAATTTTATAATATTTTGATGCCTATAAAATTTTTAAAAATTCAAAGAGTATGTGTTGTCCAGATTTGGATGATTTCTAAATAGACTTTTCTTAACCTCAAATACATACATCAAAGATTAGTATTTCTAATTTTTAATTATTTTTATATAAAATTATATTTATCAATATTTAATTGAGTTCTTGAATCACCTCAATCGGAGTTTTACTTAAATCGTTATGATTTTTCAAAGTCAGACATTTTATATTAATTATTGCTGTCCAACTTAAGAAATAGTTAGAAAATTCTTAGAAAATTCCTAACGTCCAAATTTGATTTTATATGTTAGTGTATAGCCTAAATGGGATGTACGTATTACATCACAATAAATTAAAATATCCTACGTATGTATTCTAAATTTCTCATCTTCTAGTTAAGGCCATTTAGGAAGACTTATAGCTAAATCTCTATCTTAGGTCCACTGTTTAAGATCAACCTGGCTCTGATACCAACTTTGTCATACCTCAAAAATTGGGTACCCGAATAGGGTGTTCAGGACCCAAAATCCAGACTCGTGACCTATAAAAAAAATAGAAAAAAGTAAAAAGATAATGTATGACAATTTCACATGCATATCCTTTTCTCCCACTATAGCCCCAAAACTTAAAACCCAAACACACACTAAAATACTAATTACATAATTTGTTATTACATCGATGCATAATTATTTAACTTAACTTGAAGTAAGAAAATCAAATCAAGCATTACTACATTCAAAGTTCTAAAATAAAATAAAATTTATCGTATGTAGAAAGACATGCCACATGCATCCATCCACATTCCATACTCCACTACGAATAGTAGTACTCCGCATCTTCAAAATATTCATAACCTAAAATGGTTAAAACATAATGAGTTTATAACTTAATAGGTCACATCAATCCCGAGTTGAAAATCTCACAAATATTATCAAATTTAACCTCGACATATTAATCAAAATAAGACGAACATTGGATGTAAAATCTTAGTTAATAATTTGACATTCATGAACATAAAATAAATGAATTATTTAACATAGATTTTCTAAAAATACAAAGATTTAGAGTGGGTAAAACACTCATGTGTGCTGATCCTTTTTGGGGATAACCCATGGCAGGTGTTGATCCTTTCAGGGTATGACCCTCGACAGAGCACCGGTATAACCTTTTAGGGACAAAAGCCCAGGGCAGTGCACCCGTGTATACAGATCCTTTTAGGGAATCACCCAGGACAGAGCACCCACGCTGATCCTTTTGGAAATGACCTTGGGCAGAGCACCCGTAAGAATTATTGTATAAAAAAATAAATCGCATAAAATGCATCTAACTTATAAGGAAATATGGCAGATATAGTGTCAATGTTCACATAATGAATATTTCTTATTACCACCAGATAATATTAAATAAATAATAAAATAATGATGTTTGCATTGGTTTAATTAAATAAAGAATATCTCACTTTCTAGATCAAATAAGGCCATTACTTATGAAATTTTCAAATATGGAATGATCACCTACCTGTTATGAAAATATATATCTGATGTAGATCCGATTTCTACGTAAAATAGTTTTGGGCTCTTGCTAGATTCCAACTCGAGAATCGTTTGATATAGTTAGCCACTAGGTTGATATTTGACGCACGGTATTTAATTCCCTCCATTGGCAGACTATTGTCTAGCAAGGGTTTTGAGGCTTTAATTCTTCCAACTGATGGAGATCAATATTGAGGAGCTTGGTGCAATAAAAGATCGATGTTCTCAATGTGTTTTCCTGGTGAGTTTCTGGAAATTTGGGTCTAGGCTTTCGGTGGTTGGCAAAGACGAGAAAATGGAGGAGAAAGCGGGGAGATTGGAGTTTTTTTTATTAGCTCTTTGAGGTGGGGAGGTGTGGGAGCGTTGGATGAGGGAAGAATAACGGTCACAATTCACCTATTGCATAGTGCAGAGACGTGTGCGACATTGCCGCTAAAATTAAAACGGAAAGTCCCTGTAATAGTTATGGACTTCCGGACTGGTGAGATGAGGTGGGGTCCACAAATGCATCAGATGTAAAAAATCTACAACGTCCATTGGTTTTATAGCAACAAGATAAGATATGAAGTTTAAAATCAGTTTGATCGAGGTTTAAGGTGGGCCACACTAGAGGTTTCTGGGTGAGAGATATCAATGACTAAGGTTATGCAGAGGTGTCGTTCCAATGAACGGTTTAGATTAAGGAGTGGGTCCCACCATGTTGATGGCATGGATAGCCAAATGGGTTCAAGTGCGCAACTGAATCGCAGAGAGCAAGGGAGGAGAGAGAGAGTCGTGGAGGAGAGGGGCGTTCACGCACGTCACCTGCTTTTCTTTTCTTTTCCTTTTGAAGAATGGGCCCCACATGAGTGATGTGAAAAATCTACACTGTTCATCAGTTTTGCCCATCGAAGTTAGGGTATGAGCCCAAAAATGAGGGTCGTCCACAGCTCAGGTGGGCCACATCATATGAAACGGTGGGTTAACGGTGGAACCTGCCATTTAAAAGAACCAGGTTATTACAATAATGATAGATATCCAATCACTATTATTTTCATGTGGTGTTGTCCACTGTAGATTTATATGCCTCTCATTTCTGGAATAAATTCCTAAAATGATCTTTAAAAATGGATGAACATAATGGATAAAATACATACATCGCCCACAGAGCACCGTCCACCAGCCACGGGGCTAGTGTCAAGGGAAACAACGAGACTAGCTACAAAAGTGACGTCAATAAGTTCCATGGGCCCCACCATGATGTATGTTTGTATCCACACCTTCCATCCATTTAGAGAGATCATTTTAGGGCAATATCTAAAGAATGAGTTAAATCCAAAGCTCTAGTGGACCCTAACACAGAAAAACTGTGGGATAGTGACGCCCACCATTAAAAACTTTTAAAGTCACAGAAGTTTTAGATGATGCTAATATTTGTGTTTTCCCCTATTTCATGTCTTTAAAAAAAAAAAAAAACATTTGAACAGGTTGGATTTTAAATAAACATTATGATGTCCTTAGAATAGTTTCAACGGTGGGAATCACTCTCCCCACTGTTTTCTATGGTGGGGTCCACTACAAATGATATATTAAAATGGATGGATGGTGTGGATATAACATAGATTTATATGGAGCTAATTTTCTAGTGGACGTAGCCAAAGGTATGGCTTTTAATGGTGGACGTTTAATCTCTAATGTTTTTCCCTGGTGTGGTCCACTTGAGATTTATATCGATCTCATTTTTTCGGGATTAACCCTAAAATGAAATGGAGAAATGGATGGACGAGGTGTATAAAAACATATAAATCATGGTGGGACTCGGAGAGCACTATCTGATGGAAAGCGCAACTGACGTTACATATTTACTATAGAATATGTGAGTTTTTTGTTTGATGTAAAATAGTGGTGACTCATTCATATTAATAGTGGTAATGCTATAGAATTATCCAGACCATCTAAATGATGGGTCTAGTAGTTAATGGTTAAGATTTATACTTTTTCCTAGATAAAACTATCCTAATCATTCAGTAAACGGTCCCTCTTAAATGTAAGGGTATTAATGTAATTGCGTGTTAAATTATGGAAAACTCACAGTTTGCGGATTTGAAACTAATATCTCATTTTAGAAGAGGGATTTCCAAATCCCCCTTTCGAACGACGCCCGAGCTCTGCTTGGTTTCTCATTTTCTTCTTCCGCCGGTGGGTGAGCTCCAAATCTTTGAAGGATTTCAAGCATATCTCTCCTGCCGTGGGTGAGCTTCTCTCAAAATCCCTATTTTTATTCCAAAATCCATTCCATCTGTCATTGCTTTCTCTTTTCTTCTCATTGGGCCATGGTCCCAGTTGGCATTGATTGTAACAATGTCGAGATTCGGCAATGTGGAATGGATGCAACTTGGGGAGGATGAAATGAATTTGTCTTTCATAGGAATAGATGTGATGTAGTTATGATTAAGACCAACAGGCATTTGGAAGAACTAGCTTTCTTTCCTAGATAGTGGATCTCATGGATTCGCATTCATTCACTAAATTTGGTTAGAATATTTTTCTATTATCTTTTGGATGTGCATTTCATTCATTGTTTCTACTTTTTGCAGCTTGATTTTTCAGTAACAATGGCAGCACTGCTCTGTATTCCTTTTCCTTTTTTTTTTTTCAATAAAATTTACTATTACTGATCTAAAAAAGAAAAAAAAAAAAAAGAAAGAGAGGGAGAGTTGGCAGTTAGCTCATCTTTTTTCCTTTTTATTTTTATTTTTCTAAATTTATTTACTGAAACCTTTTGTGACCCATTAGAGGGAAGATAGTTTAAGGTTGACCAATGAATCAGATGAAACAGGAGTGATAATTGTGAATGCTGAAAAAAAGAAGAAGAAAAGAAAACCCCTCGTATTGTATGGTTCTAGCATATAACGACCTAGCCTAAAAAGCCCATTTAGATTTCTTCTTCTTGTTCTTGTTCTTCTTATACTTTTATTTATTTATTTATTTGATGGGTCCTTTGAATTTTCTGTCTTGAGAAATGGGTTCTTGGCATTTTGGTTTTTGGGTTTGTTTTTTGCTTAATTTTTTGGGAAGATCCAGTCCATTCCTTTCATTTTACTGCATATATGGCATGTGTTTGATGATCCGAACTGTTGGTTTATCGTGGACAAACGTGAATGGATCATAGGCTAAAAATTACACTAACCGTACAATTCTAACCATGTGAAAAAGTAGTGTACAAAATCACTAAACTGTAGTTAATGGCTAGGATTATCTGATCAGGATGATGTTTGGTTAATGGTCCATTGGTGGACCTTGAGATGAATGAATGGCTCGGACCCTCATAACAATGCCATAAAAAGTAAAAAAGAAAAAGAAAAAAAAAATCCTTACAGCCACACCCAAATTGTAACTTAGTTGAGCACTCTTTTCTGTTTGACTCGTGGCTTGATTTTTACTTGCCTATGTTGCAAAATTTGAATTCACTTTAGTGGGGAATGTGCTCTAGTTACACTTCATATAGGGGTGTTATTGTGTGTAAAGTAGGTATATGATTCCATTCGATGAAATTTGGTGGCATATTTTATTTACTGTTGGATTTGACCGTGATCAAGCAATCTCTTTCAGATGATTTTAATGTTTGTCGGGTGAAATCGCTTTCCATCATTTGAAAAAGAATGCAAAAGGTTCCTAAGTCATTCATGGAAGTACATGTAAAACTATTAGCATTATGAGGATTAAATTCATTGCTGGGAAGGTGTGTGCTTTCTATGTGGAATCTCAGAATAGATGATCTTCAGTTTTTCATTTTTCCAATTCATAGTGTCGATTTCTTTGCATTCTCTGCAATTGCCAATGTATAATTTTACATCACAAGTGTTGAATGAACATCTGGCTATGGGGAAGGTGGATGAGTTGCATCCTAACTTGACAGTAGACCCTCTTGGAATCTTGCATCCTGCAAACAATATTTAGTTTTATTGGGGCCTCTGTAAATGCCAACTTCTCATATTGCAGGTTTTCTAAAAAATTTCTGCAGCAACAAACATTGTAGGAAATTGTGATAACAACCAGTATACATGGTCCTTGATTCTTTGCTACAGCCATATCGCTTGGAATGTCAATTACCATCTATTTATAATTGAACACTTGTTTTGATTTATCATAGACATGGCTAGTATTATTCACTTAGTGTTTCTTATGAGGCTTTTCTGAGCAGTTTTGTTTGAAGAGGGAGGCTAGGCTATTTGGGTTGTTTTAAATACTCTCTATAGCTGATGTCTTTGTTTTGATGCACTTTTTGATTTGCATGTTGGATCTTAGGTTTTTGAAAATTATTTGCAAGGTGGACTGTTAATGTAATCCAACATGTTAGACTCGGGACCTCCTTTATGAGTTTTTATTTATTGGCTACGACCTTTTGAAATGCCAGGTGTCCACTTTGTAGTTTTGGGCTGATAGTGTTGTTTCATGGGATTTCTGAGGATGGACCTGTGCTTTGATGAAAGACACCGTCGTTGCATAAGCCGAGCAGTCTGCTAAAAACAGACACTGAAAGTAAGAAACGTTAATTCAAATGGTGCAGGACTGGTTTTTCTTTTGAAGGACTGCTTACAGATATTTTCTACACATTTGGAAGAATTATGTTGAAGGACAGGAAGTTGCAAATGGTTCATCTATTGTTGAAAGTAAACAGAAGGAAGTACTTCAGGTGCTTTTGTCACATTTGTTTATCTGTCATATTTCTTATTTCTTTTCTTAAATCATATAATTTATGTATCTTCATGGCCTTTGCTTTCAATTGGTGGTAACTGAAGTACTTGGAGGTGGCAAGTTCTACATCCAAACAGTCGGCGACCAGAAAGTGGCAGCTATTCAAAAGCAGCTAGCTTCGTTCAACCTTCCAGAAGTCCCTGTTATTGGTGCTTTTAATCCTAAGAAGGGAGATATTGTAATTGCTTAGTTTAATGCAGATAATTCTTAGAGCAGAGCCATGGTAAGATTGACACTCAAGCATCCTTATTTCAACTTGGAATGCATTTATAATTGTTAAAAAAAAAAAAAAAAGCAGAAGAAAAAGGAAAAAAGCCTGCTAAAACCTTAGTTCATCTCATATGCAGTTGAAAATTGGTGGTAGTCACATTTGGTAATTTGTATTTCTTGGAGCGTTTATCTGCTATTTGGCCCAGCAACTTGGCTAAACTCTTCTATTTTAGCCAAACCCTTTTCTAAGTAAAATTACAATCTACCTTAACTCTGTGAAGATAATTGTTATATTATTCTTGTTTTAAATCTTTAGACTCGGGACCTCCTTTATGAGTTTTATTTAGTGGCTATGACCTTTTGAAATGCCAGGTGTTGGCTTTGCAATTTTGGGCTGATAGTGTTTGTAGTTTCATGGGATTTCCAAGGATGTGTGCTTTGACAAAAGACATAGTCGTTGGGAGTCACGGATTAAGTGAGACAAGGTAACCGTTTAATAGTTTAGTGAGTGAGGCCCTAAATGTGTGGCCCACCTCGATGTATGTGTTGTAGATGCACACTACATTCATTTTTTCATTTAGTTTTTCAGCTCATTTGAGGGCATTATATCAAAATTGAGGTAGATACAAAATCTCAAGTGAATCACAGTAGGGATTTCTGGGGGCCACAAAAGTTTTGGATCAAAATGCTATTCCGTGTTTTCCCTTCATTCAGGTTTTTGTGACCTTATCAACAAATTGGATGATAAATAAACATTACAGAGGGCCTTGAGAAATTTTTAATGATAAACTTATTGTCCAACTGTATGGTCCAATTTTTAATCGTTCATCTTCATAGTTTTTCTTTTCCTTCACAAGACAAGGATGCTAATGTTCATTTCATTTTCCATGTTAATAAAGATAATGGTAATTATATTTTGAAATCTATGTATCTTCTACTAACAGAAAAATTTACAGGTTTATTGTTGTTGGAGAATATGAAAGTAGTGCGCAATAGTAACCAAATTAAAGAAGTTGGTTGCAAATGAAGCAGAAGTATCACAGATCATACATAATAATACAGACCCATTGCCATTGTCATCCTGGTGCACATGGAATAAAATCATTCAATGCCAAGCAGATTAAGATGCTGAAATGCATTTCATATTCCAAAATTGAAAATTCCATTCTAAATGCCGAAATAATATCATAACTCCATTTAGAAAGCCCATTTTGAAATGTTGAAATGCATTCCATATTCCCACTCATCATATTTACTGCAGTTATTTGATATTCAGATTGTGTACAACTATTGAAACATAGGTACTCCAAAATTGTACGCCTTTAAACTATTAACTTAAATTGAATCAATTAAATTGTGAAATAGTCACTAAGCTACATTCTAAAAATCTGAATGGTTGAACAATTTTAACCTCTGATCCAAGAAATTATAGAAATGAATTGTACATGACATTTAAACTTGTAATATACTTTGTGGATGGTTCCTTTTGGATTTTTTTTTTCTTAAAAAGTTATAATGCGAAGGTTCTTATGCTGGTAAGGAATCTGAGGTCTGCTACCTATCGGCTTGCCCTTGTAACCATTGTAGTGGAACAACAGGTGGAAGCCATGAAGTTCACATAAGCTGTTGCATCTCTATTTATCCAAGTCCCTATTTCATCTCCTAATTTAGAGAACATTCTTATACTGTTTAGATGGGAAAAATAGCTTAAAATCACATGATGGGTTCGCATGATTGATTAGTTTACGCAGTTGAAGCATGTTACTATTGTGAGTTCTAAACATGCAACATTTGTTCTGAAAAGATAAGTCAGCATATTTTCTCCATGAAGAAGAAAATGAAGGAACAATTGACTGCATTAAAGAAAACAATGCACAAGAAAATAGTTGTTAACTTCTAGTTCTTTATAAGATAAAAAAATAAAGTCATTCATACATTGTTAAAAAAAAAAGAAGAAAAAAAAACAGAACACTATAAGGAGCTTATAAAAGAGTACTGACAGTCGCACCTTACTGAAGAGAAGCCTTCCCATGCTTGCAATGAAAAGACCGATGGAAGAACACAGATAAATCTCAGTCAGAATGATTTAATCTTTACAATTCATGCTATCCTGATTTGTAGATGTTGGAAACAATGAGAACCCAACAGAATTCTAGCATAAATTAGAGCCTTTCAACTAGAAAAAAAACTACTTTTTGTGATTTATAGCTTAGCTATGAATGGGACCATGCCATGTGCTTATATAGACCATGAAACTTAAGCAACTTCTTTCATGTCAACTATGAATGGACCATGCCATGTCCTGCCAAAATATTTTGAGCAAAACCATGTATGGTAATGTCTGCAAGAGTGCACTTCTTTTATTGATATGGTGAATAGTTGGATGCTACTGTGTCATGTTTTACGTGTCTGAATTTTCTTGTGACTTGAAAAGTTTTCATTCTTTCATTAAAGTAGCACATCATACATGTATAGTTTAGAAGGGATATATGCATCTATCTAACTTGAAAGGTTTTGTTGATGTGTGAATAGTTGGATACTTCTATATTCTTTGTATATACCTTGACTTTTTTTTTCCTTTCCTTTTCCCTTTAAACTTGTGGTTTTAGTCAGTGAACAATTGTTTTGTTTTCATTTGACCAGCCATGATTAGGAGCTTACAATAGCATTCAAAAATGACACTTCTGCATAGTAAGCAAATGAAGAAACATATTACAATTTGATCTTTCTTCTATCAATTCTATTAATTGATAATGGTGGAACACTTTACCTTGGTTGTTAATAGAACACATTCAACCGCTTCTAGAAGTTATCAAGATTGATCGTGTAAGCACTGGGTGCCCCAGCAGCATTTTTGTTAGAAGGTTTTGCATTGCCATTTCGGTGTTCTGCTATTGAATCTATGTCGGATCTAGAACAACTGAAATCCGCAACAAACCAAACAGAAAAATGCAGAGATAACCACAAATTTCAGAGAAGGTATGTCTCTTCTTTCCTCTCTCTTCTATTTCACAAACAGAATGTAGTTTCATCTGCAAATTACAGTTTTTTTTTTTAAGGATTTAGAACTTTTAAAAAAAATGAAAACTACTGGTTGAAACGAAGAAAAAATAACATTTTCATTATATATATATATATATATATATATATATATATATATATATATATATATATATATATATATATATAAAAACCCATGATCTAAACTTCAATTCCTGATTTCCAAATTCCTGTTATATAATCATCATCTGAGCCTTTCTTCCATCGATTTGGGGTTGGCTTTAAATGGTAGATTGGCAAAAAGAAATAATGATTGGCTGCCAAGTAGACATTCACCTTCCTCTTTACCAAGGTCTTAGAACTGGGAATGGTAAAGGCTCACATTGATACTGACTCACATGCCAAACATAATTCCACACTACACAATTAAGACTGCTAACAAGCTACTCGCATATTGCAGCAACATTTTAAAACAGCAAAAATGCCCCTATTCCCAGTGGAGGTAAACTTCACACTGTTGATGGGGCTACCAGGTACAATTTGAAATGTTGGTTGCTACACACGCGTATGCCACCAAATTACCTAAATACATGTTACATTTGTTTCAAATTCCTCCCCATGTTCCTTAAAAATCCAAAGTTCATGATTCTTTGAAGACTATTTGCATGGGAAAAATTGCCCCTGGCTGATGCATACAGAGCTTTGCTAAGCCCACATGCATGTTCAAGTCAGCTAATGCACATGCCACCACATATTCTAGCAAGGCGAACAAGTGGAATGTCTAAGCCATCCATCATGATGAGATTCCCTATCCCAAGAATCAGGTCAGTCCACTAGTCAGGTGGGCCACAATCAACTGAATGAATGTACGGTTGTGAAAAAAAAAAGCCAAAGTTTTCTAATCCGCTTGGCTTATTTCTACTATCATGGCACACCGAGTGGACCACCTTTATCTTTGGGCTATACATAGTGAACTCCACCTAGTGGATGGCTTGGATGTTTCACTTGCCTACCATACTAGCATATACAGTGGGTGGTGCATTAGCTGACTTGTAGACACATGGTAGAGTGCATTGGATGAATGGTCTGAAACAAGTCCATTCCTGCATATGTATATAATCGTATGATACATTTATGTGTATGTATTTATGAATATATCTGTATGATGGTTGAATGGATGGACGGGGGAATCAAAGATACTTTTTTGGGTCTGTTTTCATGGACCAAATGGTAATAGAGATGCAGTTTCATAAATGAAAGCAGTTACAAGCACTGACAAGTTGTTGCTATCTTCTCATTATGCAAGTGTATCTTGTTGGGAAATAGGAATTTCGCAGATCCTACACTTTCATTTGGTCATTTTGTCAGACACTAGTGCATTAAATGCAGATTGCATTGCGTTGTTGTGTATTGATTCCAACATTTAAAGATCTTTTCAAGCTGTATTGTGCTCTCCCAGTGAATGCTATGAAGTTAAGAAATGCTCTTACCTAAACCTCTAATGGCTAGGCTAAAACTATTCACTTTTCATGGATTTGAGCTGGTTATTTGTAATATATGAAGGGTTGACTAAACTAGTCTTTTCTTGGATTAAATCTAGTTGTTTGTAATATATGTAGGAAGGGCTCAAAAGCAGGTTGAACAAGAGAAGATACTAAGTAGCCAATTCAAGGCAAGGCATAGCTAACAGTTGAAGTTTTGGGTAAGAAGTGTTTAGTTAGGGGGGTTAAAGTCGATTTTTGTTGTGGAGTGGGCCACTTGGGTCATTTCCTCTCTTATTGAATTGAGTTGTTACCAATTTTGTGAATAGGATTCTTATGAAACAATAGTTTGAATTATTTTTTGAATGACTATCAGGTGCAAGATTAAAAAAATAATAATAATAAATAATTGATATTTTTTTTATTTACAGATATTTTAGCGACGGACCAAATCCGTCGCTAATTTCTGAACATTGAAAATCAACAACAATTTGAGGTCCGTCGCTTACTTATATTAGCGACGGACCTTTTCCGTCGCTAATGTTTTTAGTGATGACTAATTTTTTGAATATTAACGACGAATTTTTTATTTTTTACGATGAATTTTATCCGTCGCTATAATACGACGGACCTTAACCGTCGCAGATTAAACGACGGATAAAATCCGTCGTAAAACCAAAAACGACCTAGTAAACAGCGATGGACCAAGCGACGGATGAAGTCCATCGTTTATTTGGTTTTACGTTAGATTTGGTCCGTCGCAAAACGAC
Organism: Magnolia kwangsiensis; assembly: GCA_037074715.1. Classification (NCBI taxonomy): domain Eukaryota; kingdom Viridiplantae; phylum Streptophyta; class Magnoliopsida; order Magnoliales; family Magnoliaceae; genus Magnolia; species Magnolia kwangsiensis. Next base: position 97,562,836 of record CM073572.1, on the reverse strand, counting down.
GATTTTGGCGTAGTGGATGTTTTTCTTTTATCAAGTTTATTTTTCTCTTTCTAGTTAATTTCATGGATTGTTAATTTTTTAACTAGGGCTGAGATGAAGCCCCTAATTTGAATGACTCTTGTTATATGTTGATTTTATCTAAATTGATTGATTTATTTCTTTCTCTATTGTGCTTAACTAAAAACTCTATACTTCTCCATTCTATGAGCTTAAGCAAAGTCTAGATGTGGATGTTGTTTAGAATTTTATTCTAGGTGCTTGTGTCTAACCATGAACAGGTTTTCCTATAGAGAAAGAAATAAGAATTTACATCTCTTCATGCCTGACCATGGATGGAAAGATGTGATCCTTATGCTTTAAGAGATTATACATTGTGTGCTCGACCAAGGACATAGTGTGCTTTATTTATTAAATTTATATCAATTTGAATTAGGGTAAATCAACAAGTAAAACAAGGGTTAGAATAATTAGGGGTGGATTTAAAAGTCCTAGTGTTCTCCTTGATTGAATTTTTCTCCTTGTTCTTAGTTATTTTACATTAGTTTTCATTAGTTTACTTAATCATTAGCTCAACTATTTGTTGGATTAGTTAAGAAGAATCGTAAAATTCAAATTGTGACAACAAGTCCTCGTGGGAACAATCACGTAATACATACCATATCTACACCTGATTCGTATACTTGAGAGTTTAAAATCATTTAAATCAAGTTGGTTTAAATAAAACATCAGTGGGCCCCACTTACAAAAAATCACAGAAATACTATTTTTTAAAAAAAGAACAATAGTAGCAGGCGTTGTTGCTCATCCAGAGGATGCTACAGTAGCGTTCTGCGTTGCTGCGCTATGGACGGGCTGGCAGGGACCACGGGTCCCAGCCGTGGGCCCCACTGTGATGCATGGGAACATCAACACCATGCATTTTAATGGGCCCCTTAGGGCAGTGGGTCCCCCTCAAATCAGCCGTATATGTAGCTCAGGTGATCCATGCCATAGAAGCAGTGGGGATTGAGTGTCTATCATTGAAACCCATTTGGGTTTTCACAGAAGTTTTAGATTTTTATGAAATTTGTTTTTCCACTTTATTCAAGTCCCTGTGACCTTATTAACAGATTGGACGGTAGATAAACGTTATGGTGGGCCCCACGTGGGACCCACTGATGTATGTATTTTAATCCACAACTTCCATCAGTGTGGACCCCACCATGAGGTATGTACTTTATCTATGTTGTCCATCCTATGGGACCCACCATAATGTATGTGTTGTATCCATACCGCCCAACCCTTTTGAAAGATAATTTTAAGGCTTGAGACTAAAAAATAAGACAAATCCAGTTATCAGGTGGACCACATTATAGGAAACAGTGGGTTTGAACGTCCACCATTAAAACCCTTGGACTACAGGGTTGGACCAATATGATATTTGTTTTTCCTCTAAATCTAGGTCCTTGTGACCTTATGAATAGGTTGGATGGGAAATAAACCTTATGATGGGGCCCACTGGAACTTAACTGTGGAAATCATTATTAACACGGTTAAATAGGGTATGGTCCAGTTGATCTTTTAATATAATTCATTTTTATACAATACTCTATAGTGATCTCTAAAAATTGATGAGTTGGGTTAGGCCTATTTGAATTGTCCCATTCAACTCGGCCCATTCAACTCGGCCCATTCAATTTGACCCGTTTAATTCGGCCCATTTGATAAGACCCAATATGATATATGAGGCCCATTGTCGAGGCCCACCTTGATGCATATGTGGCCCATTTGATATATCCAAGGCCCATGGGTTGAGGCCCAATGGGTTGTATATAAGGTCCATTGCATTATGTGATTCCACAATGGTTAGTGTAATGATATTTATGACGGGTCGTGCCTTGGGTGTAATGATGGTTTGACGCCCACATTGTAATGATAATGTTGGTTAGATGTCCGCATTATGACTCTCCTTAGGGCCCATTGTAGGGCCATACTTGTCAGGTGTAGGCTATCTAGGCCCATCCTCATTGTAAGGATAATTCATCACCACATAATATGCTTAGTATAACTCCATGATTCATGTCCATATGCATCATATGTATGCTTGATATGAGGAATGTTTAATCATAGCATAAGTCATTGGGCTGGGACATTTACAGGACTCCTTATGAGACAGAGTGCCCCACATGATCACGCGGTTTGCACAGGATTGCTGCATGACTGGTCGGTGTGACTCATGTATTTCACATATGTGTGACGTGATCATTGTACTCCCTAGTGACATCAGGGTCATAGCCTCCACAGGCACATCATGGATGACTGGATTGGATATTAGAAATACTTGGTTCTAGCATTGTGAGCACTTAGGATGTCCTTGTGTGCCTCCACAAGCACATCATGGATGATTGGATTGGATATTAGAAATACTTGGTTCTAGCATTGTGAACACTTAGGATGTCCTTGTATGAAAGTCCTAGAACCTTTTTGTTACCAGGAGATGCTCTATGTCTAGACCGAGTGGATAAACGAGCGCTCAAGTGTTGAATATCAGTAGGTCGTGTCTTTTACTGTGTTGTGGTTGGTTGGAATAGGGTGTGGCCTTATCCGTCCGAGTGAGGGGATTATAAGCTAGACTGAGTTTAACCAGCTCACAAATGATTTCGTTATCTATGAACCAGGTAGGTATTGACAGAGTATTAGTCAGGCGAATAGTGTGATCTCTTCCACTCACTGGGCTATGCGGCTAAGGAGGTGGTAGTCAGTGTGGAGTGTACTAGACCCCAGTGATATCCCAGAGAGAAACTGTACTGATATGTGTACTTGATGAGGACTAACATGCTTGCTTTGCATCTTTCATATGACATTCGGTTACATATGCCTTGCATCGCATGACTTTGGTATGAACGATAGCATTTATGTCTTGCATCACACAGCTTTGGTACAACTGATAGCATTCATGGACTTACCTGCATATTTCCTCATTACTCTAATATTGTATACTTGACACTTGCCTTACGCACACACTTACACCACCCTCTAAGCTTTTGTAAGCTTATACATGACCGTTGCATGTAGGTGTCGTTGGATCGCAGCAGCGCTGAGGCAGGAGTGTGTATCAAATTATTTTGGAGCCTTTTGATCACCTTGTATTTCCCTTTCTGCATTGTACTTAAAGTTTTTGATATATTGGATATGTGGTGATTTTATTTTGTGACTTGGTTATACTCCATTACAAAAAAAAAATAAAATTTCATACTAAAAATTCTCTTTGTAGGATCCTAGGATCAGAATCTGGCATATGAGTGCTGAGAGCTGAGAATGGGGCACTACGGAGGCTGTTGGTGCTGGAATCGGCAATCAAAAATTTTGTGATCCCAATTTTTAAGTTTGAGGCGTGACAGAAGTTGGTATTAGAGCATAACTTGGGAATACCTGAGGATTACATCATATATCTACTATGAACTCAGAATGAATAGGTTCCAAGTCTGAATAACTTAGCGATTTTTTGATATAGACCTTTAACGTTTATGCCTTCGAGAATTCTCAATGCTGATAAACTCTTATTCCTTCCTGTAGGACATGCTTCTTAGAAGAGCGACCCGAGCAAATCTCGCTCCACCACCCCCGACTCTCGCTCTACCACCTGTGACTCGCTCTCCACCACTGGATATTCCTGTTTTCTAGCCTGAGGATGTCACTCCTCTACCCGAGACCGGTGCGGATCCGACTGTACTTGTGAGTGCCACCCAGCTACAGCAAATGCTACAGGCGATGACCGCTATTCTTTAGGGGTAGATCAAGCATCCCACTATTACGCTAGCCGAGGCAAAGCAGGAGTGTGCAAGCGCCCTTCTCAAAGTCTTCTGACAGTACGATCCCTCCGTTTTCGGGGCGAGCCAGACCCTACTGCTGCAGAGATATGGTGATCTAAGGTGGAAAAGATATTCAACACTATGAGATGTATGACCTAGCAGCGAGTCCCGTTAGTCGTATTTCTTCTCTAGGGTGAGGCTCAGCATTGGTAGGCTTCTGTCACCCGAGCGGTAGCGACCGATTTTGAGTGGACTTAGTAGGACTTTGTAAACTGGTTTGATCGAAAGTTCTTTCCTGAGCATGTGCGGCAGCAATGCGCATTAGAGTTTGAGACTCTGGTCTAGGGAACATGACTGTGTCCCAGTATGAGGCACATTTTGTTGCGCTATTGAGATTCGCCACGTATCTTGTTGATTATGAGGGACAGAAGGCCCGTTGTTTGAGAACGGCTTGCGTCTTGCCCTCAAGAGCCATGTGATTGGACACATGCTTTCGACATTTGAGAAGATTGTGGAGAGGGGCCAGATCTACTAGGCAAATTGGGTCGGTTTGCAAAGGGCCCGTGACTAGAGAGGAGATTAGAGGATGAAGTGAAAGTGCACCTACAAGTGCCCTGGTTTGTCAATTACGGTGTAAGTTGAGTCAGTCAGATAACAGCACCTAACAGGAAGATCAAATCAAGTGTCTGCCTCAACTGAATGTGTGGAAGCTCACCACAGCTAAATCATAGCCTCACATCCCATGTCCAAAAACACCAGGTGATTAAAACCCTTAAAACTAAGTACAACACCTTGGTTTTAGTGTAAGAAAACTTTTTACCAAACAGGAAAATCTTCAAGTTTTTCTTACCTTGTCGATTATATCGATTCGCCTTTCGATATGATCGACCTGCTCTGTCGATGTCCTCGGCATCTCAATCGATACAATTGAGTGAGGACAAAAAGTGTCCAGCAATCAAACATTCATATGGACGATTTATCGATATATCGGAATCTTAATCGATATCATCGATATTCGAATATCGATCCCATCGAAAGTGGATCGATAATATCGACAGACAGTTTTTCAGTGCCCCTATTTTTCTAAAGAAAACTACAATAAGCTTCGATATATCGATGACTGTACGATTCATTCTGAACTCAAATATCGATCATATCGATAGTAGGCGCATATTTCCTCCAGCATGAATTTTAGGGTGTTTTAAAACGTTAATCAGGGGCCATTCGTGGAAATCGATATTCTAATGTCGATATCATCGAGTCCTGGTCGATTAGATCGAATCTGGCACAAACTGACCAACTATAGGTAAATCTATATGATTTATCGATCTTATCGACAAAGTCTCGATATCATCGACATTCAAATTCTGATGATATCGGCTGTTCCCCGATCATATCTTTAGAACCTGAAATTCTTCAAGGCTTGTCTCTCTTGTTTTCACTTGTCAATAGATCGATCCATCTATCGATGGAATCGGAGTTCAAAATCCGATAACATCGATGTGTGTCTCGATCTCATCAAGCAGTCGGCAAAAGGTTTCAAAAGTGAATGACATGAAGTTTGTACCATCGAGCGGATCATCGATACAATTGAGAGTATATGCTCGATCATATCGACTCTTGCTCGATGATATCGAACTCTGCCATAAATGTGACCGTTTTATATCCGTTGGAACCTTTTGCCTATATATAGAGAGGTTAGTCTTTATTGCTGGCAGAGAAACAAGAGAGTGCTTCTGAGTGTCTTAAACTTCATATCATTTATCTTAAGCCCTTTCTCTCATGGAGTTCATCCTCCAATCCACCTTCATCATTGATATTCAATAGAGTGGATTGGGGAATGAACTTTCACATTCAAAGATCCTCCATCTACTACCTTAATGGTAAATCATTAAGCTAGGATGCCTTTAATGCATAGATGATTGGAATCACTCTATCTTCCTAATAGAAAAATCTTTAGAGAGTGAAATTCCATCATAACCGTGACCCGACCTTAAGCCTAGTATTGGTACATCTTTTGTGTTGCGAATCAAGGGAGCTGAAGACTCTTCATCAACAAGAAGGAGATCTTCATCACTGCGCTAAAATGGACTCATCAACTTATCTATAAGTACTTAGAGTCTAGAGGACACTTGTGATCATTCCTTTCTAGGATTGGGTCGTAGGTGTTGCTCACCCTTTGAAGTCCTCAAAGGAGGCCTCCAGCGGGAGTGTACTTGTGGGTGCATTGTGTGGACCCTTGCTCTGTGTGGGCATAAACATCTGGTTAGGAGTAAACCAGTAAAACTCTGGGTTATGAGGTGAACCGTGTAAAACCTCTATTAGGGTCTTAGGGTAAGATCCTTGGCCAGTGTGCCTAAACCGGGTGCTATGTGTTGACCCTTGCTCGTGAGAGCATAAACAATCATCCTCTGTGTAGGTTGTAAAGGTTGAAGGTGAACCTGATTTAAAACCTTAGGTTTGAGGTGAACCATGGGAAACCTCCTTAGTGAAATCCGGTACACTCAAGGGTTGAGTGTGGCAGCCGGGAGTGGAGTAGACAAGTAGTCGAACCACTATAAAAAGGACTGTCTGTGATTGATTCTTGTGCTTGAACATTTGTATAATTATTTTAATTGCATTCATATCTGCTCACACTTCACACACACAGTCACATCCATCATAAACTATAGCTGCCTCATGCTTATTAAATTGAATAGTTTTGTGATTGGATCTTTTACTAGGCTTGGAAGCAAGTAGAGTTACATTTGAGTAATCCTGAAAATTGCATACCTGTTAGGATTAGAGTGGTAGGATTTTTAATATAACTCATAAATCTTTAAAAAGTCCTATTCACCCCCCTCTAGGACATATTGGCATATTCCTTCTTCAACTCAAGCGATCTTCACCGCTATTTCAATTGGTATTAGAGCGGGTCTCTCTTTAAGGGCTTCACCGCCTAGAGAGTGATTTTGACTGAAGTTAAGGAATATGGCCAAAGGAGAGGGCTCATCAGTCATTAGACCTCCAGTATTTGATGGTTCAAATTATGCTTACTGGAAGGCTAGAATACATTACTTCCTGAGTTCTTTGGATCTTTATGTTTGAGATGTAGTTGAAAAGGGATATGTGGTACCATTTGAACAAATTGTACTTTAAAATAAAACCACAATCACTAAACCCAAACCTAATGAAAAGTGGACGGCGTTTGACATAGAACAGTGAACTGCCGAAGCAAAAGCAATGAACGCCATCTACTATGCCGTGTCCTAAGATATTTTCAATCAGATAAGTATGTGTGAGACATCTATAGAAGCATGAGACTTATTGGAAATAACCCATGAAGGCACAAGCACTGTGAAGAGATCTAAACTACAAATTTTAACTTTACAGTTCGAAAATCTCAGGATGGAAGAGCATGAGACATTTATGGAGTTTTTCACCAAATTGAATATTATTTGTAACTCCATGGGTGGATTGGGAGAAAAAGTTTTGGTACCTAAAATATGTAGAAAAATCTTAAGATCCCTACCGGAACGGTTCAATCCCAAAGTAACAATAATTGAGGAGTGTAGGAATATTGATGAGATGAAAGTAGAAGAACTAGTAGGTTCTTTACAAACTTTTGAACTATACTTCACTCAATCCCAAAAATCCAAAAACAGTCCTAAAAACTTCTAAGAAATCAAAACATGAGGACATTGAGAGTGAAAAGGAAGATGAAGATGAGGAAGTGGCCTTGCTTGTACAAAGATTCAAAAGATTCTTTCAGAAGAATCGCGGTTGTCCCTCCAGAGGAAGACAGGTGAACAATAAACCCTCTACAGGCAAATTTGGTAAAAGGACCAAAGAACCACAATGCTATGCCTGTCATGAGTATGGACACTTGTCAACCGAATACCTTAACAGAAAAACTAAGGGTAAGGCAATGGCCACTATATGGGATGATACAGAAGAGTCAAACTCAGAAACTTGTGACTCAGAGAGCGATGGTGGCTAAAAATCCTTGAAAATTCTTATGGCTTCCACATCTCCAATCATTTTCATAGAATCTGAAAGAAATGAAGAACAGCATGCCATTGAATCATTTCCATCTGATAATGAGGAATTGGAGTCTGAAGAAGAAGAGGAAGAAATTGAAAAGGATAAATTACAAGATGCTTATAATTTACTATACATTCATAGCATCCATATCCTTAAAAAACTCGGCATGTCTGAAATTAAGAAGAAATTGTTACAGAAAGACTTGGAAAGAACCTTGAAAATAAACATACATTTAGCCAATGATTTGCAATAATATCACACAGACAATGATCAATTAGAAAGAGAAAACTTATCCCTAAAAGCAGAATTATCAAAACTTATGAACCAGGCTGAATTGCTAAGAGATGATAATGCACAACTCAAAAATGAGAACCACTCACTTTGTATTGACTTAGAAAAATCCAGGATTTGCTGAGATAAAGTATAAATTTTCTCAGAGTGGTAAGAAATTGGAAAAATTATTAGGGATGGGAAGACTAGGAAGAGACAAGAGTGGACTAGAAAATGAGAAAAGTAAAAAGAAAACTGGAAATAAAGCCCAAACAAAACTTACTGCTGAGAATTTCTCCAGTTTGTCATTTATGTGGTGATGTTGGTCATTATAAATTTGAATGTTTAGCACCTAGACGAACTCTATATAACTCTGATCAAAATCACATTGGAAAATTCAAACCAATCAAAGAAACTCAGAATGTTAAAAGTCTTTCTAGGAGAAGCACTCATCCATCACCACATAAAGAAAAGAACAGAATGAAGAAATCTGTCTCACAATGGATAGTTAAAGAAAAACTGAACTGTTTGATGATTAAATCCTATATACCCTGATTTATCAAGCAGAAAAAGGAACAAATCCAGATTATGCATCTAGATCTGGATATTTGCTGAAATGATGCAATTTTGTTGATCCTTCAATATTACATCTGAGGTTGGAGACCTTGAACTTTTGTATATAAACATTATCATGTTTATAATTGTACAGATCTGGTACAAATTTTTGTGACATATACTGATCAAGCTAAGAAATACCCAATAGTGTGTCGAAATTGTGAAAATTCAGAATAGTATCTACTTTCGATACGAGTGTCGGCCTTTTTCGATTTCATCGACCGAGGGTCGATACAATCGACGGCTCTTCAGAATATGAAAAGTCGTATGACCGTGGATGACATCGTGGGAAGACTCGATAGAATCGATTGGCAACTTCTTGATCCCATCGATGCATTGGTCGATATAATCGACAGATGGCGCTCGATAAAAGTCAGCAGGTTGAAAAAAAAGGGTTTCTTCAAAAGGCTTCTCGATCGTCTTCCCTGTCCAATCCTCTCGACTAATCACCAGAAGCCAAGTCAGACTAACTAAATCCCTCCACAAATCAGGTAATATTCTTCTAACATTGACAAAATTTTCTTTTCTTGGTTTGTCAGGCGTTTTTGTCATTTTTCTCCAAATACTTCAAACAGCCTATTCTTCCACATGGGAAAAGATAAAAACGTAGCATTCGGTCCGGGGGAGTCTTCAAGAGCTACCCGACAAAAAATCCTTACCTCAAGAGAAAGAGAAAGGATCCCGGACCGTGGGACCCGCATACGGCAAAGATCACGACAAACCTCATGTGGTGGGTCCCAGTCTGAGCAACTAACGCCTCCTTCTCCGGCTGTCTAACGCCCAACAAAATACGCCAATAGGAAGCTGATTTTTGAGAGAAAAGTCAACAAGGACTGTTTAGCACCCTACAAACTAGAACCCCTATTTGCTGCAATCGGTTGGCTGTCCATCCTCAATTTTGGTGGACCATGTCAACTAAAAAGGACACGCAACTTCCTTGCTGCATGTCATTCCCCAGTGGCTGACCCTCTTTCATTCATGGTATCCCTAGATGGTGATGATGCATTTATCCCTCTCGTCATTATAGCTCACATCCTCAATCTACAGTTGGCTCTAGAAGGCCTTCCAAATTGGGATCTCGACCTTCCAGATGTCCGATCAAAGATAACCAAATACCTATGTCACAACAGAGATATTCCATGACATCAAGGGAATGCCTTAAAAGCTAGGTATATGGAGCCCCAGTTTCGAGTCATGCATGGGATCTTTACTACTAATTTGTACCCAAGAAGTACAAACCGATTAGATCTCATAAGTCTCATGGTCATGATAGTGCAACCGGGATAAATATCTGCCTTCCAACTCTGATTGTCAATCAGTTTGTTAATGTCATACATACTTCTTGAGATTTTGGATTACTAGCAGAATCTGTCAAAGCATTGGCTTTCCTTCTACAACTGATCCGATATTCCCGTTTAAAGTTTTCAATAAAAAGAATATTCAAAAAATGGATCCAATATTTCACAAGTATAAGGAGGAAACTGAGGAAGACATTCATACAGAAGGGGATGGAGGAGAAGGTGGTGATCCCATGGAAGGGGATGCAATGACTGACGCTGCACCTCCTAGACCTAATATCGCTCCGTCTACGTCAACTGCTGGGTATGGAAAAAGGCTCAAACTGGACAGGATTGGGACCATTCAGAAGGACATCCACTCAGTTAAAGAACGGCTTACTGTCCTGGAAAGGATGGTTCAAGGAGTGCAGAGCACGGTACAACAATTGGTGGATCTGATGACGTGCCGTCGGGACGACACGATGTCATCTTATTATGCTCCGTGAGGCCGGGTTCATGCATGCTATCATACACACCTTACTCTTATCTTGCGGATGAACATCAGTATCTTTTTGGATGTTTTACGCTCTTAGTAGTGTGTATGACAGCCTTCTCACCATGCATAATTTTTTTTTGGTTGAATATGCCCACGGATGGGCCAAAATACTGATTGTGATATTTGGGTGCCCTCAAATGGGCTTTATTTATTTATTTTGGTTAAATTGCTGCTGTCTGGGGCAGTATACTTCTCTGAAATATGGATATTTCTGCCAATCTTGGGCAGTTTATTTTGCATATGGCTGAATCTAGTTCTTATCTTCCTGCCATTTAAATTTATGCCTCCCTGGTTTAATGAAGTTTTGGGGTTATAGACTGCATGTTTATCTTATGCCTTAAGTGTTTTATTAAATCCATACTGTCTGCTCATGATGTATGCTTTACACTACTTTCATTTATATACATATATCTCTACTTGTTCCCTCATCTGCACTTCAACTTCAGTCAATATCGCTTGCAATATCTTTATCAATAACTGACAAAAAGGGGGAGAAGTCAAAAACACCCCGGATGGAATTATATATCTGCTAGAATGGTGTTGCAGGTGATAGGGGGAGCAGAGCAGCCATAACAAGAAAGGGAGAGTTTTGCAGTTAGGGGAAGAAATTACTGGTTGTGTACATGGGTGATTAGATTTTGTAAAATTGTGTTAATGCATGTACACACAATTTAAGATGTATCTGTCTAGATATTTTCCTAGGATGTTTTGGATATTTTGTCACGTAATTGACAAAGGGGGATATTGAAAGTGTACCTATAAGTGTCATAGTTTGTCAATTACGGTGTAAGTTGAGTCAGTCGGACAACAGCGCCTAATAGGAAGATCAAATCAAGTGTCTGCCTTAACTGGATGTGTGGAAGCTCGCTATAGGTAAATCATAGCCTCACATCCCATGTCCCAAAACACCAAGTGATTAAAACCCTTAAAACTAAGTAGAACACCTTAGGGTTTTAGTGTAAGAAAACTTTTTACCAACCAGGAAAATCTTCAAGTTTTTCTTACACTGTCGATTATATCGATTCCCCTTTCAATATGATCGACTTGCTCTGTCGATGTCCTCGGCATCTCATCAATACAATTGAGTGAGGACAAAAAACATTCAGCAATCAAATATTCATTTGGACGATTTATCGATATCATCGATATTCGAATATCGATCCCATCGAAAGTGGATAGATAATATCGACAGACAATTTTTCGGTGCCCCTATTTTTCTAAAGAAAACTACTATAAGCTTCGATATATCAATGACTGTCCGATTCAATCTGAACTCAAATATCGATCATATCGGTAATCATTCGATCATATCGACAGTAGGCGCATATTTCCTCCAGTATAAATTTCAGGGTGATTTAAAACGTTGATTGGGGGCCATTCGAGGAAATCGATATTCTAATGTCGATATCATCGAGTTTTGGTCAATTTGATTGAATCTAGCACAAACTGACCAGTGTGCTTATAGGTAAATATATATGATTTATCGATCTTATCGAAAAAGTCTCGATATCATCGACATTCAAATTCTGATGACATCGGCTGTTCCCCGATCATATCTTTAGAACCTGAAATTCTTCAAGGCTTGTCTCTCTTATTTTCACTTGTCGATAGATCGATCCATCTATCGATGGAATCGGAGTTCGAAATCCAATAACATCGATGTGTGTTTCGATCCCATTAACCAGCCGGTAAAAGGTTTCAAAAGCGAATGACATGAAGTTTGTACCATCGAGCGGATCATCGATACAATCGAGAGTATACGCTCGATCATATCGACTCTTGCAAGATGATATCGAACTCTGTCATAAATGTGACCGTTTTATATCCGTTAGAACCTTTTGCCTATATATAGAGAGGTTAGTCTTTATTGCTGACAGAGAAAGAAGAGAGTGCTTCTAAGTGTTTTAAACTTCATATCATTTATCTTAAGCCCTTTCTCTCAGGGAGTTCATCCTCCAATCCACCCTCATCATTGATATTCAATAGAGTGGATTGGGGAATGAACTTCCACATTTAATGATCCTCCGCTACTACCTTAATGGCAAATCATTAAGCTGGGATGCCTTGAATGCATAGATGATTGGAATCACTCTATCTTCCTAATAGGAAAATCTTTAGAGAGTGAAATTCCATCATAACCGTGACCTGACCTTAAGCGTAGTATTGGTACATCTTTTGTGTTGCGGATCAAGGGAGCTGAAGACTCTTTATCAACAAGAATGAGATCTTCATCACTGTGCTAAAAGGGACTCATCAACTTATCTGTAAGTACTTAGAGTCCAGAGGACACTTGTGATCATTCCTTTCTAGAATTGAGTCGTAAGTATTGCTCACCCTTTGAAGTCCTCAAAGGAGGCCTCCAGCGGGAGTGTACTTGTGGGTGCGTTGTGTGGACCCTTACTCTGTGTGGGCATAAACATCTGGTTAGGAGTAAACCAGTAAAACTCTGGGTAATGAGGTGAACCATGTAAAATCTCTGTTAGGGTCTTAAGGTAAGATCCTTGGCCAGTGTGCCTAAACCGGGTAGTCGAACCATTATAAAAATGACTGTGTCTGTGATTGATTCTTGTGCTTGAACATTAGTGTGATTATGTTAATTGCATTCATATCTGCTCATACTTCACACACACAGTCACATCCATCATAGACTATAACTGCCTCATGCTTATTAAATTGAATAGTTTTGTGATTGGATCCTCTACTGGGCTTGAAAGTAAGTAGAGTTACATTTGAGTAATCCTGAAAATTACATACCTGTTAGGATTAGAGTGATAGGATTTTTAATATAACTCATAAATCTTTAAAAAGTCCTATTCACCCCCCTCTAGGACATATTGGCATATTTCTACTTCAACTCAAGCGGTCTTCACCGTTATTTCACGAAGGCGCCCTTTGGTAGCTCCCACCAGTAGCAACATCGTCCACAGTAGTGATGCACGACCCGCCCAGTATTCCGAGCACCAGTGACACCCCGGCATCACCTCCGCAACCATTTTTTTTGGATGTGGTAGGATAAGACATCATAAGCACGAGTGTCCCCATCTACAGGAGCAGCAGCCGAGAGCACCATATCATCCTCCGCGACAGCCCCCAAAGCAGCAGCAACGACCATAACATCGGCCTTTGGGACCTCCTCCACAGCAGCTAAGGTAGTAGATCAGGCCACCACAAAGACAACAATAACAGTAGCAGAGACCTAAGAGTGGACCTACACCTCCCCAGTAGGTGATTTTATGTCACCCAACATGTAACGTTCTGGAAAAATCCATACAAAGACCCGAGTACCACCTTTAGCAAAAATCTTTTAGAACCAAATCCTTTAGAAATTTAACGTGACTTAACTAGCGCTAAACTAGATTACCTAAGAAATTAGCACCAATCACTTTAAATACGATCTGTAAGACTCAAAACCCATAGAATTGTTAATGCTACATTATCCTTAAATCTAGGAGTAAACTCTAAACTCAGTTGCTCTCAAGAGCATTTGGAAACTTCGTATCGGACCTGGACCACACATTGAAAGTCCGATAGCGATGAACTTAGACAGTTATGACCGCCTAGTTAGACTTGACTATTATCTCAAAAATTAAGTCCAGACGATGTCCTGTGGCTATTTTCTTGAGTCCGGAGTGAAGAGTGTAAGAAAGTGAAGATTTTTATGAAATTAAATATGAATTTAAGTAATTTGAGTCGTGTCACTTGTGCACCGATTATAAGCATTCTAACCGTTGGTTTTTGACCCAAAGTTATCCTCAGATCAGGGGATATGTCCCAAACATGCCTATGTACTTGTGGTCCTGATTGAGTTTCGGTGACCGTTGAACTTAAACTGGTCTGTCACGGTCGATCTGAAAACTCGATTGGAGTGAAAAGTTAACTTGATCAAGATCCTATATTAGTGAGCTTAAGTTCGACCGCATTCAGTAAGAGGACCTCCAGAAATGTTCCCTTGGATCAGAATAAGCCCGATTTGGTTATAACTTAAGTATACCTTGGCCCTGGGACTGTTTTCATCAGTTCTAAGCCTATTTAAGGACCTTAAAACCTCTCTCACATATCACATACGAATTTCCAAACCCTAGCTAAGAAAAGAGTGAGAAAAGAGAGAGAAAGTGAGTGAGAAGTTGGTGTTTCATCTTGGGATTCTTCCTAGTTTCTCTACGCACCAAATCCATCTATCTGAATCATTATTCCAGCGATTCTAATTCCATTCTTGGGTAAGATAATCAAACCCTAACCTGTTTTGGAGCTTAGAATAGCCTAAGTGTTGATATAGCTAACCTAATTCATTCCTTAGGTTGCCAATCCGCCGTTGACAAAGACTTATCATCTAAATCATATCTGTTTCGTATTTTTCGGTATAAGGTGTGGACTATATATGTTTAGGTTATGGTTTTCAAGACTTTCAATGTCTGATAATGATTTATTATTGACGTGGATGCTATTACACATGCCAAATGCGCTATCTGTTTTGTTGTATTTATATGTATAACCTATGTTCTAAATAGAGTATTTCATATGTTTGTTAAAATGTCTGTGTGCATATGAAATCTGATGTTGTGCTTGTCATGATTAATTGTTGTTATTACATGATTATGCAACAACTCCTTGGTTAAAATATTTTCCCTAATATGCAATATGGTCGACATACGTGACGTATGTCAAATAGTGTAGTCTAAGTGTTTGTATAAATGCCCGAATGAGTTCGTAGTTAGTAAAGTGTGATTTGTAAGTGAGATATAAATCTCAATTACCTTACTTGTTTGTATGATTTCCTCCATGTACTGTATAGTTTGTTTATTCATGTTTAATTGTGTGTATGATTTCCTCCATGTACTGTGTATCCATATGTAAGTTATATTCCATAACATGTTCATATGATTGTAGGATTTGACTTGAATATGTATTATTGCGATTGCACGTGATTGGGACTATATTACAGTCCAGGTAATTAGTAACTATTCTTAAACTGGTGGTTGAAGTTATTTACGCCATGCAGGATGTGTTCGATGAATCCGATCCGTACTTGGGATGTTTGACAGTGGTTAGGCTACACGGAGTGCTTATGCATTTCATGTCAATCAACTCAACGTGTGCTTGTCCTAGTTGAGCTCGTCAATTAACCCGATTGACCGATGTATGTTCACCATGTTTGGACACTACTGTTTGAATCTAAGGTACCGAACTCACCAGTGAAATCCCGTTAACCTTGGTACCTTGATCCCTTAAGACTCATGAGCCAGACATGGTGGTATGGGACACCGTGGTCGAGCTGTTGGCCTAGGCTGGGGCGAAAAGCCTCCCCGTAATGACCAGTAAGAAACCTAGACTCGTGAGCCGATTATGGTAGTATGAGACACTATATTCAAGCTGTCTGACGAGCCCTTTACAGCGATCTAGAACTATAATATCATATGAGATTGTCTAGGACTGACGACCCTAGAATGGATCATTGTTTGGGTATTGATATAAGGGAGGTACCTTAGCTTCCCAATCCTGCTGTATGAAAAGGACTAATAAGAACTTGGTAATCATGCTTATAACATCACACTGCATGTGCCGTTGGTGTTGGTGTAGAGCACAGTGGTAGTGATTCATGCCGCGATCATTAGATGTTGTCGCAAGAGAGAGTTCGGGGTGAGAGCATGTATCATTTCCTCATATCATCTTTGCATTAACAAAAGTATCTAGGACATGTTTGATTGTACTGCTTTATCATTACTGCTTGATTGAATTGACAACATGTTAACCTTTGCTGTATAGTTCCACTGAGTTGATCACTCACTCCCACGTTCTGGGACGGTGCTTAAATACCAACCAGACTTTGATTTAACTACAGATGATCTTGTGCCGCTTGAAGTATAGAGCCAGAGTTTGATGAGGACGATGAGGCATTCTCGTTCATGCAGTTTTTAGGTGGATTCGCCTGAGCCGAGTCCGGGTCACCGAGGCTTCAGGATTTACACTTTTTAGAAGACTAATACATTTTTTTGGACTAATACATTTGGTTATGTGTAATTTGAAACAAGACGTGTACTTTTAGCCTGGCAGAGTACTCATATTTTGGGGACTTGTACTAGCTCATATATATATTTCAGACTTTCGCTTGCATTTTTAGATTGTCCCTAGATTATGACTTGCTGATTTAGCTTAATCTATTTCATGTTTAATGCACTAATACAGACAACATTCATCCATCATAAAAAATGTTGCATAAGTGATGTTTTGGAACTCGGGAGCTAAGTTATGCTCGACCCCCGATTTTCAAGGCGTTATACAGCAAGACCCTCAGTCATCAAGAGGGGTCATCGAGGGTACTTTTCCTGTTTCTACATGCATTACACATGTATTATTTGATTCTAGTGCATCGCATTCCTTTGTGGCTGATGATTTCCATCGATCGACCGGTTTGCCGATTGAGTCTACCCATGAGGGTTTGTCAATATCAATACCCTTAGAGAAGACTACAGTGTTGGGCCGATTTTACACATCTTGCCCCATTCTGATTAAGAATATCTTTTTACTTGCTAATATGTTCGTATTGCCGATGTCCGAGTTTGATGTCATCTTGAGCATGGATTGACTCACTGAGTACCACGCCATATTGGACTACTTCGCGAGGACAATCACATTCTATATACCCGGTGTGCCAGAGTTTCAGTTTGTTGTCGAGCCCAGAGGAGAGTAGCTTTCCTGCCTATTGTCGTGTGCTGTTGAGGAGTTAGTTACTTTGAGTATCGACTAGTTGTCTGTCATTTGTGGTTTTCTCGATGTGTTCCAGGTGATTTTGAGGTTACCACCTCGTCGGTACACCGAGTTCCAAATTGATCTCGTGTCTGGTACAGTGTCTATTTCGAAGGCCCCATATCATATGACACTGTTAGAGTTACGTAAACTGCAGAAGCAGTTGGACGAGTTGCGCAAGATAAGCTTTATCCATCCGAGCAGTTCACTGTGGGGAGCGCTGGTACTCTTCGTGAAGAAGAAGGATAGCTTGTTGAGGCTTTGTATAGATTACCGCGAGCCCAACAAGGTGATCAAGAACAAGTATCCACTTCCGAGGATCGATGATTTGTTTGATCACCTGCAGGAGGCGCAGTTCTTTTCAAAGATAGACTTGCAGTCTGGTTATCATCAGGTTCGGGTCTGAGATGAGGATATCCCAAAGACAGCCTTCAGAACAAGTTATGGTCATTTTGAGTTTTAGGTTATGTCCTTCGAACTGACCAATGTATCCACAATATTAATGTAGTTGATGAACGAGGTCTTCCGTCTGTATCTCGACCAGTTTGTTTTGGTGTTCATCATCAACATTTTGATATATTCGAGGACCCGTGAGGAGTATGAGCGGCATCTAGAGATTACCTTGCAGGTTCTCCATTCACACTAACTTTACAGAAGCTGGAGAAATGTGAGTTTTGGCAAGAGGAGGTGAAGTTCCTCAGTCACATGGAGACGAGGTAGGGCGTCGCAGTGGATCCCTGGAAGATTGATGCTATGCGTTTATAGGGTCATCCCACAAACATTTCTGAGATCTACAGTTTTCTTAGTTTGGTGGGCTACTACCGACGTTTCATTGAGGGATTCTCTCGTATTGCAGCTCCATTGAGTAGGTTGACTCGGAAGGGTGTCGAGTTCGTTTGGAGCGACTCTTGTAAGCAAGCATTTATAGAGTTGAAGGACCGCCTCACCTCTGCTCGTGTCCTCAGTCTCCCTCTGGGAGTGATGAATTTGTTGTGTTTACCGATATCTCACGAGTTGGCTTGGGTTTTATCCTAATGCAACACGGAAAGCCAGTGGCTTATGCGTCTCGCCAGCTCAAGGTCCATGAACTGAATTACCCCACGCATATTTGGAGTTGGTAGCAGTTGTCCTCGCCTTTAAGGCATGGAGGCACTATCTCTATGGGATGAGGTTCGAGCTTTTCTTCAACCACAAGAGCTTAAAGTATTTGTTCTCTCAGTCTGAGCTGAACATGAGGTAGAGGCGTTGCATGGAGCTCCTAAAGGACTATGATTTTGATCTTTAGTACCACTCGAGTAAGGCGAACGTGGTGGCGGATGTCCTCATCCGTCATCCACAAGGCCTGATGTCGCACATGATGATTCAGGAGTGAAGGATGCTTGAGGATGTGTCAGCTTTTGACTTCGAGATTGGCTTGTAGTCTTCTATTATACAGTTATTGAGCTTGTCGATTCGACCCTCTCTTATCACAAGAGTAATCGAGGCTTAGCAGGTAAATGAGTTAATGCAGAGTTATCAGGCAGAGACAACATCTGAGAGTCAGTCAGATTGACAGATTAGTTCTGATGGTGGACTTCGCTTCAGATGCCAATTATGTGTCCCAGATGTTCCTGAGTTGCGCAGAGATTTTATGACTGAGGCACATCTATCATGATTCTCTATCCACCCTGGCTCGACGAAGATGTATCGCGATATGAGGAATCAGTATTTTTAAATGGGGATAAAGCGCCAGATAGTTAGTTTTGTGGCCGAGTGTGACACGTGCCAACGTGTCAAGGCTGATCATCAGAGACCCCCTAGTCTATTGCAGCCGTTGAGCGTCCCGATGTGGAAGTGGGAGCACATATCTACTAATTTTGTTATAGGTTTGCCGAGGACATAGCGCAGTCATGACGCCATCTGGGTCGTTGTGGACCGTCTGACGAAGTCGGTACATTTTCTTACGATTCGTGAGACTTGGCATGTAGACCGACTCGCCAAGCTATTTGTTAATGAGATCGTGAGACTGTACGGTGTTCCTATCTCGATCGTTTCAGACCGAGACCCGAAGTTCACATCTCAGTTTTGGGGGAGCTTTCAGAGAGCGATGGGGATTGATTTACAACTTAGCACTGCAAACCATCTGCAGACCGATGGCCAGACCGAGAGGGTCAACCAGATCCTTGAGTATATGCTTCGGGCCTGCACGATTGATTTCTTGGATAGCTAGGATGAGCATCTATGAATGGCTGAGTTTGCATATAACAACAACTATCAGGCTACCATTGCATATCTCCTTTTGAAGCATTATATGCAGACCGTGCAGATCTCCGAGTTGTTGGATTAAGGTTCGAGAATGACGTCTCCTAGGTCTCGAGCTTGTACAGCAGATGTCAGAGGCTATCGATATCATTAGGCAAAGGATGTGCATAGCTCAGAGCCGGTAGAAGAGTTTTGCTGATTGTCGGCGTTGTCCCTTGAAGTTTGTCGTTAGGGACCATGTGTATCTCAAGGTCTCACCCATGAAGGGTGTGGTTCGTTTTGGAGTAAAGAGCAAGCTTGCCTCGAGATTTATAGGACCTTTCGAGATCATCAGGCACGTTGGCGCCATGACCCATTGACTTGCCTTGTCATCTCAGTTGTCTAGTGTCCACAACATTTTCACGTCTCTATGTTGATGAAGTGTGGGTCAAACATCGTACCTGTTATTGATAGGTAACCGTTAGAGGTTTGTGAGGATGTTTCTTATATTGAGCAGCCAGTTCATATCCTCGATCGGAAGGAGCAGGTCCTGCGGACCAAGGTCATTCCCTTAGTGAAGGTGTAGTGGGGCCATCATTGTGTGGATGAGGCGTCTTGGGAGCGCGATGCTGAGGTTCGAGAGCGCTATCCCTATTTTTTTTATGTTTGATTGCATGTTGTATTGTGATTTGATTATATATGATGTTATGTTTCCTATTCCCTTATGAGTTATGACTAACTGCGATGGTAGTATAAATTTTGAGAATGAAATTTTTATTAGGTAAGGAGAGCTGTAAGGCTCGTATCTTAGTCCATACTATTTCGTTGACTCCCGTGATTCATCCCGTCGAATTCTGGCAACCCACGACTTATAATCGACGTTTTCTTGTGACCTTAAGTCGTATCCTGTAGATTTGAGTCAGCTTAATTTAAGACTTCTACCATTGCGACCGCACCGTCGCTGCATTTCCAATGCCACATCTTACACACTGATTCGATACCCTGGCCAGGAGATGTAGGCCCGCGTTTATTTAGAGAAAAATACTACATGTTTACAATCCCAAGAGAATCTCTACATCATGTCCCATCAATCAATCAATCAATCACCCCATGTCAAGTACAAGAGCAACCCCAAAGTCAACTCTCTCTCACCCTCTCTCTTATACACCCATACATGTCATGTACAACTATCACCTCACATCTATCACCTCGCTTACAACCACCCCTTCTTTCTCTCTTTCTCAATACACTTTCCAAGCAATAACAAAGTAGTGGCCGTCCAAGCATTCCAAGAGAGAAAAAGTGAGTTATGTATGACCCACTTTCCACCCTAAGACCCATCATCCTAGCCCTTCCTTTCTCATCATCTTCCATTAAAGTGAGACAAGAAGATTGACATTCCATCTGACCAAGAAGATCGAATGGTGGGTGTTTCTATAGGAATAGATTTCTTTCTTTTTTTTTTTTTTTTTATGATGGGCCAAATGAGGCCTACCAGTTGATGGTATGGATCTCACTTTGGACCCTAGGTGTAGCCAATGGTCCACCTTGATTCTCATGATCATTCTATGATGGGGCCAATCTCCATGGACCCTATCATGATGTTTACTTTTCTAGCTTGAAGGGGTCATCTAGACCTTCCATTTTGGTGGAGAAGGAATCTCTACTATTGATTTTTGATTTGGTGGGCCCACATATAATGGGACCCACTTGATGTATGTTGTGATGTATGGATGGGAGGGCCCAGAGTGCTGGGGTCCCTCCATCACTCGATCTCTATGTTGTGATGTACGGACGGGAGGGCCCATAGTGCTGGGGTCCCTCCATCACTCGATCTCTCTCTCTCTCTCTCTCTCTCTCTCTCTCTCTCTCTCTCTCTTTCTCTTTTTCCCTTGTTGATGGCCCATGATGTGTGCATTTTATCCAAGTCATCCACCTTCGGGGGACCCACTTGATGGACGTGTTAGATCTACACCATCCGAGCCATGTGGGCCCTACCTTAGGGTGATGGGAAAACACAAGTATCAAATTGATCCAAATCAAGTGGGCCACGTCTATGTGGGACTCACCTTGATTAATATATGCACAAAGCCCGTCCAGCTCCCCGGATGCTGGACATGGGTGTTATGAAGTGTGAACAGATAGTGGATGTGCTAAAAAAATATTAGCTTGGTTTAAGCTTTTGGGGTGGGCTACTCATGCAGGCCCCACCTTAATGTATGGGGCTAATCCACGCCATCCATCCCATTTCCCGACTTATTTAAGGTGTTGAGCCAAAAAATGAAGTTAATCCGATTATTTGGCGGGCCATATCATAGAAAATAGTGAGTTTTAACGTTAAAATCCGCTAGAGCCCACTCCGATGTTTCTACACCCCAAAACATGTTGAATATTGGGCTTGTTTGGTCGATCTTGAGTCATAGAATGCAATGGCTAGAGTGGATTCACCTGATGTGGGCCTCACCGATTGAAAAACACAGAAATACCATTTTTTTTAAAAATAAAAAATAAATAACAATAGCAGCAGGCGCTGCTGCTCGTCCAAAGGACACTGTAGTAGTGTCTTACACTGCTGTGCTGTGGACGGGTGGGCAGGTACCGCGGGTCTCAGCCGTGGGCCCCACCATGATGCATAGGAACATCAGCACCGTGCATTTTGATGACCCCTTAGGTCAGTGGGCCCCCCTCAAATTAGTCGTATACGTAGCTCAGGTGATCCACGCCACAGTAGCAGTGGGGATTGAGCGTCTATCATTAAAACCCATTTGGGTTTTCACAGAAGTTTTAGATTATTATGAAATTTTTTTTTCCACTTTATTCAGGTCCTTGTGACCGTATTAATAGATTGGATGGTAGATAAACATTATGGTGAGCCCCAAGTGGGACCCATTGATGTATGTATTTTAATCCACACCTTCCATCAGGGTGGACCCCGCCATGAGGTATGTACTTTATCTATGTCGTCCATCCCTATGGGACCCACCATAATGTATGTGTTGTATCCATACCACCCAACCCTTTTGAAAGATAATTTTAAGGCTTGAGACTAAAAAATAAGATAGATCCAGTTATCAGGTGGACCACATTATAGGAAATAGTGGGTTTGAACGTGCACCATTAAAATCCTTGGATTACAGGGTTGAACCAATATGATATTTATTTTTCCTTTAAATCTAGGTCCTTGTGACCTTATGAATAGGCTGGATGGGAAATAAACCTTATGATGGGGCCCACTGGAACTTAGCCATGAAAATCATTATTAACATGGTTAAATAGGGTATGGTCCAGTTGATCTTTTGATATGATTCATTTTTATACAATAATCCATAGTGATCTCTAAAAATAGATGAGTTGGGTTCGGCTTATTTGAATTGGCCCATTCGACTTGGCCCATTCAACTCCGCCCATTCAACTCGGCCCATTCAATTTTGGCCCGTTTGATTCGGTCCATTGATTTGGCCCATCTGATAAGGCCCAATATGATATATGAGGCCCATTGTTGAGGCCCACCTTGATGTATATGAGGCCCATGTTATGCGGCCCATTTGATGTATCCAAGGCCCATGGGTCAAGGTCTAATGGGATGTATATAAGGTCCATTGCATTATGTGATTCCACCATGGTTTGTGTAATGATATTTATGGCGGGCCGTGCCTTGGGAGTAATGATGGTTTGACGCCCACATTATAATGATAATATTGGTTAAATGTCTGCATTATGACTCTCCCTAGGGCCCATTAATAGGCCCATACTTGTTATGTGTAGGCCATCTAGGCCCATCATCATTGTAAGGATAGTTCATCACCATATATACGCCATCTAGGCCCATCCTCGTTGTATGGATAGTTCATCACCATATAACATGCTTAGCATAAATCCATGATTCATGTCCATACGCATCATATGTATGTTTGATATAAGGAATGTTTAATCATAGCATGAGTCATTTACGGACTCCTTATGAGACGGAATGCCCCACATGATATCCCGATATGCGCAGGATTGCTGCATGATTGGTCGGTGTGACTCATGCATCTCGCATATGTGTGATATGATCATTGTATATCCTAGCAACATCACGACCGTATCCTCTACAAGCACATCATGGATGGCTGGATTGGATACCGAAAATACTTAGTTCTAGCACTGTGGGTACTTATGATGTCCTTGGGTGAAAGTTCTAGAACCTTTTTTGTACTAGGAGATGCTCCAACGTCTAGACCGAGTGGATATACGAGTGCCCGAGTGGCGAATACCAGTAGTGTCATGCCCCAAACCTAGAAATCGAATTCACAAGAATTTTAATCACCGAATCTGGTACCAACAACCTCCGTAGTACCCCTGTAACACCCCGGATTTTGTCTAACCTGGGATTTGACGTCCTTAGGCAGTGGGTCAATTAAAACACCTGAAAAATCGTTCAGAACCCAATTCCATAGTCAAAGAAACCACTTAGGATAAATTTCTTTAGAAACTAAGCATAAGTTAGCTAGTGCAACGTTAGAATAGCTGGGAAATGGTCCCTGATCACTTTAAATACGTTCTACAAGGCCCAAAGCGAGTGGAACCAATGGTGCTATAATGCTTTAAAACCTCGGACCAAACTCTAAGCAGGTTTGTTCTCTGGACCACTTTGAATCTTTGTATTGGATCTAGACCGCACGTCGAAAGTCTGATACCTCCTATCTTAGACCGTTAGAACCGTCTAGCTGGACTTGACACTCATTCCAAAAATCAAGTCAAACCGATAATCACAGGCTATTTCATTGAGCCCGGACCGAAGAGAGTGAGAATAGGGTTAGAATTGGAATTTGAAATTCAAATCTGGCACACAATTTGACGCATCAGTATTGAGCGTTCTGACCGTCAGAATACAGCCAAATTACACCCTTGGATCAGGAAAAATATCTATTATATATCACGAGACTTATAGGCCTGATCTTGGTGCGATGACCGTTAAACTGAAACTGGACCGCCACGTGCGATCTGGGAACCCAACCGGTCTGAAAACTGGATGTGTGCTAGATCCAGTATGCATGAGCTTAAGTCCGACCGCATTTGGCCTGGGGACCTTCAGAAATGCCCTTTTGGACCGAAACGGCCCCGATTTGGTTAGGCACCAAGTAAACATTGTTCCCAAGCCTATTTTGGGCATGTTGTAGGCTATAAAAGGGGTTGAAACCCTCACTCCTCTCTCCCATCCGAATTTGAGAGAAGCCCTAGCTTGGGAGAGGGAAAAAGAAGTGAGAGATTGTGAGTGAGTGGGGGAGTTCTTCCTGCCACTTGTGCTACGCGTTGCACGTGCTTAAGCAACACACCTCTACCACCTTCCCGGCGATTCCACCGCGATCTTAGGTAAGTAAATATCCTAAATAGTTGTTGATTTGAGTTTTCCTTGCTTCCATAGCGATGTAGCTTATGGATCTTGTGTATTAGGCTCCTTATTCGCCGTAGACGAGGCGTATACGCTCCGTTTCAATTCCCGAGTCTACAAGACACTAGGTGAGGATTTTAGACGCTTTGATTGACGGTTCCCAACGCTTTCAATGTCGTTTAATAGTAGATTCTTGACGGCATCGCCGTTTGACATGTACAAAATGCTCTCCGTTTCCCGTTTCGTAAGCTAACGAAGAATATGAGATTTAGGGCATTTTAGTCATTTGTAGGAAGTACTGTTTACATTCATATTTTGCTGATGTGATTGACATGGTTTGTTGTCGCATTAGGAAGTTAGGAAGGCGTGTATAATTAGTTTGGCGAAGAGATTCGCCTAGTTGCGCACTTTGGGTCGACATACTATATGTGGACTTAAGTGTGTAGTGTATGTGTTTGTATAAATGCTTGTACTAGTATGTATTGTATTGAATGATGTTATGTAGTAGTTTGAGATTGATTTCATGATTAAAATGCTGACCTAAATGATTTCCTACATGTTGACCTTATGCATGATTGCGTTACATGCATAGGAAGTATGCTTTGAAGATTTGCTTAAGTTGAATATGCATGGAAGGTATGCCTTGAAGATTTGCTTAAGTTGAATGTTATAACATGTGTTAACATGCTCACATGATGTATTTCAATTCCAATACCCTGGTATATAGTGTTAATGTAATACCATAGATGTGTGGGACTTGACTTAGTCCAGGCAGTCGGTAACCGAGCGAATTCGTGGCTGACTGGTCATAGCCACGAACGACGCGTCGATGAACGTGATTCGGGTTGAGAGTTGGCGGCAGTGGTTAGGCCACGCGAAGTGTTTTACGCACTTCATGTCGTTCAACTTGAGATGCGATCGCGCTAGTCGAGCCCGTCAAGTAACCCGACTGGCCGATGTTTGTTCACCTTGTATGTATCATAACTGCTTGAACCTAGGGTACTGAACTTACCATTGTAAACCCTGTTAACCATGGTACCTTGATCCACGAAGACTCATGAGCCGGGCATGGTGGTATGGGACACCGTGGTCGAGCTGTCGGCCTACGCTGGGGTCACAAACCTCCCCGTAGTGACCAGTGAGCACCTAGACTCGTGAGCAGATTATGGTGGTATGGGACACTATATTCTAGCTGTCGGCCTACACTGATCAGGCGACGAGCCCTTTGTAGTGACCGCGAGCGTATTCTGAGTCCACGGGAGGCGACGACCCTTCCGTGCAGTAGAGTACAGTAGGCCTGTATTGATAAGGTGATGGGGGAGCGGTGCAACGAGTGCGAGCAACAGCCCTGGCAGCCCTTGCAGTGACCTACG
This sequence comes from Magnolia kwangsiensis, assembly GCA_037074715.1. Classification (NCBI taxonomy): domain Eukaryota; kingdom Viridiplantae; phylum Streptophyta; class Magnoliopsida; order Magnoliales; family Magnoliaceae; genus Magnolia; species Magnolia kwangsiensis. The sequence goes on along the minus strand of CM073572.1, from coordinate 97,536,593 downwards.
AAATATACATCGTATGAGATTACTAGGAGTGACGACCCTAGACAGGATCTGTGTTGGGATTGATACAAGGGAAGTACCTTAGTTTCCCAATCCTGCTGTTTGAATGGACTAATAACAACTAGGTAATCATATCACCATGACATTGCATGTGCCTGGGAGATGTGGAGCACTTGAGGGAGTGCGGCATGCCGCGGTCGTAAGATGTTGCCGCATGAGGGTGATCGTCGGTGAGGGCATACATCACGTCATGTCATCTTGCATTAACAACAGTATTAGGGTTGTCTGATTTACTGCTTTACTATTATCGCGTGATTGAATTGTGAACATGCTAATCCCTGCTCTCTTATCCCACTGAGTTGATCACTCACTCCCACGTTACGGGATGGTGTTTCCGGACACCCACCAGTCCCTTTTGTGATTGCAGATGATGGCGCGGCCTGTGAGGCAGAGCTGGACTTGATGATGAGAAGGAGGATTCCTCCTTTATGCATGTTCTGATTGACGGGATTGCAGGGAGGTTGATTAGATACTTTGACATTTGTCATTTTGAATTTTTAGCGCCCTCATGTATATTCATTTTGTTTACTTTTGAAGTATACATGTATGTGTATAACCTGGTAATATATTCACACTCTGGAGACATACAACAGTTTATGTACGTTATACATACTATTACAGTCTTCCGCTTGCAAATTTCACTGTCTCTGGAGTATGATATGCTGTTCTGGCTTAATCTCACTCATGTTTAATACATTATCACAGACAACATTCAATCATACATATCCATGTTGCATAAATAATATTTTGGAACTCGGGAGTTGGGTTTTTGCTCGACCCCCCGATTTTCGGGATGTTACAGATGGTATCAGAGCATGATTTGGATTAAACCGGGCCTGGGTTATGGTCACGCGACGCACGCTGTCGCTTCCTTTGACTTAGGTGGGTGCGAGAAGGGTCTAGAAACACTTCTAGGATCGCAGATTCGCCGATAGGCGAAGTCTATAAGGATCGATCGCAAGATCGAGTCTGTAACGTATCTCGGGTCGCGTAAAGCAACCCGAATCACTTCTAAGCTGTAGGAAGTCGGGTGGAGACGTCCTATGAGCGATTTTAAACCGCAAAAGTGAATCCTTGGGCCGTGGGATGACCACGACTCCAGTAATCAATCGCCAGGGCTTAAAAACCCCGTTTTGCCAAAAATTCTCAAAATTCCTCCTCTAAACACTTCAACCTTCAGTTTTTTTCTTATCCATTTCATGTTAGGCATCAAACCTAATGTGAAGATAACACAAATTAGTACATTCACTAAATTTTACAGTGAATAGTAAAATGTCATGAAAAATGGCCATAATGCCATTCTAACTTCACTTTCTTTAGCAAATAATGAGCTAGAAAGATGTATTGGCTCCTTCTACCCCAAATTCATATGCTGCATCATATGGTTTGGTATTCGGGATTGCGATGTGGACCCGAAAAGCCCTGAACACATGTTTGGGCTTATACAGACCAAAATACTATGAACCAAGGGGTGGGACCTGACTTTTTGGGACCCTGGGACCATGGGGGACCAGACCCATGGGGTCCCACCGGTCAACTTGAGAGTTGACCGGCGATGCCATCGCCGGCCGGGCGATGCATCGCCGGCCGGCGAGCTCAGTTGGTGCCGTCCTTCGGGCGCACTCCCTTAAATAGGGTCCACATCACCCCTATGTACCTCCCACATCATGAAAACCCCCAAATCCCACCTCTCCTTCACAAACAGCCCCCTACATAGCCCTAGATTTGATTTTCAGCAACCCATTCCAAACCCCGGCGTCCCAAACCACTCCTAAAACCTTCCTTGGCCAAAACCGACCACCACCCATCACTTATTGGGTGTTGGCAGCCTCTTTCCTTGAAGATCTCATCATTTGGAGCTCCAAAATCCCCCAAATATAGCTGAAATCGTGAGGTGCTCCATCCCATCTTTTTGTTTGTATTTTTCCCTGAAAGTATAGCCTTGGGAAGCTTGAAGTATCCCTCTACGATGCCTAGATTTCCTTTTGTCAGATTGGGCAGCCATTTCTCCGCATTTTCGGCGTTTTTCATGGCTTTCGTGGAAGCCATTTTGAGTCTTTGTCACTCTCATCCATCCTGTCTTTGATGGGTAAGAGGAAAACTGCAACAGACGAGGCTGGGCCGAGCCGCCCTGCTCGATCGAGAAGACCGCGGGGTGGTGCCGCAAGTTCAAGCGCCGCCGCAGGTCCAGCTGCAGTCCTGGAGTGCCGTACAAAGCGGGATTTGGATCCCCATGCACACCTTGGACGAACCATTCTATCAGAGATGCCTCATGGTGAATACACTGATCGTAGAGTGTTATTTGAGGCGGACGTAGATGGGTGATTGTTCGGCGAGTATCTGTTGTTCGAACGCATTGAAGCTGCGCACTGGGGACCAATCTTTGAAGCTCGCGCTCGTGCTAATGTGAGCACTGTTCGTGCCTTCTATGCTAGCATCCAGAATCCTACCTTGGAGCCTTTGCAGTTCAAAATCCCTTTTGGTAGAGATCGGATGGCTACGATCGACGTCCGATTGATTGCGCGACTTCTCAACGTGCCTCTAGGTGATGTGCATCCAAGTGAGAAGAATTTGAGGACTAGACGCGAACGAGATCACCGCACCAGGTTCTGTGCGGTAAGTTGGTTCCATGGCAGCCTAATAATAGCCTCAAGGCGACGTACATGTCTGAGGATTTGCGCCTGCTGCATCATATCTGCACGTTCAATGTCTATCCCAGGTCGACGAACCGCATTGAATGCACACGTCTTATGGTAGATTTCTTATTTCTGGTGGCCTAGGGAGAGAACGTATGTATGGCCACTTTCATCTTACGGCAGATAGTTCTCATAGCCAGGTCGAGGAGAACATCCGAATCGCTTCCCTTTAGCCGACTCATTTGCAAGATTGCACTTGAGTTTGCCTATAGACTTGGGCCCGAATTACCGGTATCGATTCACACCATCGATGAGTCGACAATGGTCAAGATGAAGATTGGGTCGCAATACCGTGAAAATCAACTTGAAAGAGATAGTGGGGATGACTTTGGTGAAGAGGAAGATCAAAGCGAAGAAGAACCTAGAGCAGAGGTTCAGGAAGAGGTTCAGGAAGAAACAGAAGAGGAGGCTCAGGATACTGATGAGAGCCCTCCTCCTTCTGCGCAGACTACTATCGACGACCGCATTGCTCGGATGGAGGAGAGTCAGACCGCTTTGCGTAGGGAAGTCCAAGAACTTCGAGCAGAAGTCGCTGATGCCAAGGCCGTTACAAAGAAGAAGTTTGGCAAGGTGACTCGCACCTTGAAGGCAATCCTGTGTTGCTTACAGGATAAGGGTGCTCCTCCTCCATCACCAGACTCCGACTAGCGATGCGATCTTTGATGTTATTATCAGTAGTTAGTCATTTCCTGTTTTAAGTTGTGTTTTGTAAGCCTGATAAGGCTGGTAGTTTACCTATGTTGCTGTAGTAGCTGACTGACATAGCTCCCATGTACTTTTTGTCATGATACTTATAGGGAGATATCCCTTGTATTATGACAATTTTGGTTTAATGAAATGCATGATGCTTTTCGACTTGTTATGTGAATGTTTGTGTTGTGGTTTGGGCTTAATGTAGCCAAAATTTGTGGAATGGAGTGCATGCCGTCTCATTTCACTGTAAGGTATTGTCCCTGGATCGGGAGTATTGTAACTCCCGAGATTCAGCCTACAAATTAGTTTTTATCCCACCCCACCCTCCTACCAAGCATGCCACTTCCGATCCCACTATGGAACTAAGAACGCGGTTCTATTTAATACAACTGAATGCTACTGGCCACATAGGCCCTTGGCGTTTTGGTCCTAGAGTTAGCACTCCTAGATTTGAAGAGTCTGACGACATAAGAAATCCAATTCCATTTAGACAATCTTGACCCTAAGCGATAGAACAACTCGCTGTAGTAGAAATGGTATGGAAAGCCATTTACCGTATAATCTTAAGCTTTAGATTATAGCTACTGAGTTACAGACTAGCCTACTAGTTACCTAGAGTAGGGTAAAGCCTGTATATGTTAAGGAATGATAGATTAATTTTGATTGGAATGAGACTCCCTTCCTTGGATAGATTCCCTTATGACTTATAGACTCCTGTTGTTGCCCATAGGAAGGAACCATACACTCTCAGGGAACATTTATAACTCCCTCAGATTGAACTTAGAATGAACTAGCGCGCCCCTTAGAATTGCCTTTCTCAAGGACTTATTGCATTCGGGAACGCAGAGTAAAGGAACTACATGTAAGCGATGTATTCGCGGTTTGAGTCGATTTCTTACTCCTAGTGGTTACCAATGAACCCAATGCTCTGATCAAGCAGAGGATCGACATCGACTTGGATTAAGAACTGATACAACACATTTTCTGTCCTGATTAGACAGAAGGTTCAACGTATCCGGCTTAGACCCACTACACAACCTTTCTTCTGTGATGGCCCAACCATCTACAACTAAACAGGATCACATTGTCTTTGGGAAATGGCAAGGACTTAAAACCATGTAGAGAAAGGTTACGGATAGCCCCTAAGTTACGCCCCGTCCCGATATACGGATCGATGCAACGATTCTTAGACTTTAAGTAGAATCAAGTTTTAAGGAGGGTAGAACGTATTAAGTCCAATCCAGTTAGGATTAGTCAACACTGCCGTTCGATCAGTGTGGCGCAGTGGAAGAGTGGTTGGCCTCTTTCCCACTGGCCCAGGATCGAAACATTTGATTTAGGTTATATGTACGATTAGGTTATTAAATAGGATTTGAACCTTCCTTAGAGAAAGTACTCCTTGCCCTTCGCCAATGTCGGGGACGACATTGTGTTTTAAGGGGGGTAGATTGTAACACCCCGGATTTTGGCTAACCTGGGATTTGACGTCCTTAGGCAGTGGGTCAATTAAAACACCTGAAAAATCGTTCAAAACCCAATTCCATAGTCAAAGAAACCACTTAGGATAAATTTCTTTAGAAACTAAGCATAAGTTAGCTAGTGCAACGTTAGAATAGCTGGGAAATGGTCCCTGATCACTTTAAATACGTTCTACAAGGCCCAAAGCGAGTGGAACCAATGGTGCTATAATGCTCTAAAACCTCGGACCAAACTCTAAGCAGGTTTGTTCTCTGGACCACTTTGAATCTTTGTATTGGATCTAGACCGCACGTCGAAAGTCCGATACCTCCTATCTTAGACCGTTAGAACCGTCTAGCTGGACTTGACACTCATTCCAAAAATCAAGTCAAACCGATAATCACAGGCTATTTCATTGAGCCCGGACCGAAGAGAGTGAGAATAGGGTTAGAATTGGAATTTGAAATTCAAATCTGGCACACAATTTGACGCATCAGTATTGAGCGTTCTGACCGTCAGAATACAGCCAAATTACACCCTTGGATCAGGAAAAATATCTATTATATATCACGAGACTTATAGGCCTGATCTTGGTGCGATGACCGTTAAACTGAAACTGGACCACCACGTGCGATCTGGAAACCCAACCGGTCTGAAAACTGGATGTGTGCTAGATCCAGTATGCATGAGCTTAAGTCCGACCGCATTTGGCCTGGGGACCTTCAGAAATGCCCTTTTGGACCGAAACGGCCCCGATTTGGTTAGGCACCAAGTAAACATTGTTCCCAAGCCTATTTTGGGCATGTTGTAGGCTATAAAAGGGGTTGAAACCCTCACTCCTCTCTCCCATCCGAATTTGAGAGAAGCCCTAGCTTGGGAGAGGGAAAAAGAAGTGAGAGATTGTGAGTAAGTGGGGGAGTTCTTCCTGCCACTTGTGCTACGCGTTGCACGTGCTTAAGCAACACACCTCTACCACCTTCCCGTCGATTCCACCGCGATCTTAGGTAAGTAAATACCCTAAATAGTTGTTGATTTGAGTTACCCTTGCTTCCATAGCGATGTAGCTTATGGATCTTGTGTATTAGGCTCCTTATTCACCGTAGACGAGGCGTATACGCTCCGTTTCAATTCCCGAGTCTACAAGACACTAGGTGAGGATTTTAGACGCTTTGATTGACGGTTCCCAACGCTTTCAATGTCGTTTAATAGTAGATTCTTGACGGCATCGCCGTTTGACATGTACAAAATGCTCTCCGTTTCCCGTTTCGTAAGCTAACGAAGAATATGAGATTTAGGGCATTTTAGTCATTTGTAGGAAGTACTGTTTACATTCATATTTTGCTGATGTGATTGACATGGTTTGTTGTCGCATTAGGAAGTTAGGAAGGCGTGTATAATTAGTTTGGCGAAGAGATTCGCCTAGTTGCGCACTTTGGGTCGACATACTATATGTGGACTTAAGTGTGTAGTGTATGTGTTTGTATAAATGCTTGTACTAGTATGTATTGTATTGAATGATGTTATGTAGTAGTTTGAGAATGATTTCATGATTAAAATGCTGACCTAAATGATTTCCTACATGTTGACCTTATGCATGATTGCGTTACATGCATAGGAAGTATGCTTTGAAGATTTGCTTAAGTTGAATATGCATGAAAGGTATGCCTTGAAGATTTGCTTAAGTTGAATGTTATAACATGTGTTAACATGGTCACATGATGTATTTCAATTCCAATACCCTGGTATATAGTGTTAATGTAATACCATAGATGTGTGGGACTTGACTTAGTCCAGGCAGTCGGTAACCGAGCGAATTCGTGGCTGACTGGTCATAGCCACGAACGACGCGTCGATGAACATGATTCGGGTTGAGAATTGGCGGCAGTGGTTAGGCCACGCGAAGTGTTTTACGCACTTCATGTCGTTCAACTTGAGATGCGATCGCGCTAGTCGAGCCCGTCAAGTAACCCGACTGGCCGATGTTTGTTCACCTTGTATGTATCATAACTGCTTGAACCTAGGGTACTGAACTTACCATTGTAAACCCTGTTAACCATGGTACCTTGATCCACGAAGACTCATGAGCCAGGCATGGTGGTATGGGACACCGTGGTCGAGCTGTCGGCCTACGCTGGGGTCACAAACCTCCCCGTAGTGACCAGTGAGCACCTAGACTCGTGAGCAGATTATGGTGGTATGGGACACTATATTCTAGCTGTCGGCCTACACTGATCAGGCGACGAGCCCTTTGTAGTGACCGCGAGCGTATTCTGAGTCCACGGGAGGCGACTACCCTTCCGTGCAGTAGAGTACAGTAGGCCTGTATTGATAAGGTGATGGGGGAGCGGTGCAACGAGTGCGAGCAACAGCCCTGGCAGCCCTTGCAGTGACCTACGAAATATACATCGTATGAGATTACTAGGAGTGACGACCCTAGACAGGATCTGTGTTGGGATTGATACAAGGGAAGTACCTTAGTTTCCCAATCCTGCTGTTTGAATGGACTAATAACAACTAGGTAATCATATCACCATGACATTGCATGTGCCTGGGAGATGTGGAGCACTTGAGGGAGTGCGGCATGCCGCGGTCGTAAGATGTTGCCGCATGAGGGTGATCGTCGGTGAGGGCATACATCACGTCATGTCATCTTGCATTAACAACAGTATTAGGGTTGTCTGATTTACTGCTTTACTATTATCGCGTGATTGAATTATGAACATGCTAATCCCTGCTCTCTTATCCCACTGAGTTGATCACTCACTCCCACGTTACGGGATGGTGTTTCCGGACACCCACCAGTCCCTTTTGTGATTGCAGATGATGGCGCGGCCTGTGAGGCAGAGCTGGACTTGATGATGAGAAGGAGGATTCCTCCTTTATGCGTGTTCTGATTGACGGGATTGCAGGGAGGTTGATTAGATACTTTGACATTTGTCATTTTGAATTTTTAGCGCCCTCATGTATATTCATTTTGTTTACTTTTGAAGTATACATGTATGTGTATAACCTGGTAATATATTCACACTCTGGAGACATACAACAGTTTATGTACGTTATACATACTATTACAGTCTTCCGCTTGTAAATTTCACTGTCTCTGGAGTATGATATGCTGTTCTGGCTTAATCTCACTCATGTTTAATACATTATCACAGACAACATTCAATCATACATATCCATGTTGCATAAATAACATTTTGGAACTCGGGAGTTGGGTTTTTGCTCGACCCCCCGATTTTCGTGATGTTACAACCCCATTTTCGGCTCTTAGTGTTCATACGTCAGATTCCGATCCTGGGATCTCACAAGGAGGATTTTTTTTTTCAATGTACATTCAACTCGTAATAAGCATAACCATAAGATTACCCAATTTACAAAGGCAACATCATCATCACATATCCACTAATATAATCATTTTAGTATAATGCTGAAAGGGAAATACATAAATCGAAAATCAAGCTCCAGAGGACTGTTGCATGCTCCAAGTTCAATACCGCTGCAACCTAACATCACCTGTACGCATGTATCATGTATAAGCTTATAGAAAGCTTAGAGGGTGGTGTAAGTATGTGCACAAAGTAAGTGTCAAGTATTCAATACAATGCCATCATCATACAATACCAAAATTACTGGTAATCCATAAATCGTACATTATCAGAATAAGCAGAGATACTGATAAGATCATGAATTATCAGAGTAAACAGAAATACTGACAAGATCATAAATTATTAGAGTAAACAGAAATACTGAAAAGATTATAAATCATACGATGACCGAGTGAGTGGAAGTATGAACAAGTCCATAAGTCAATCAATATCAGAATACACAATATAGAACAACTATGCACTAAGGAGTCATAGAGAGCCAAATATCAGATGCCGAGGATGTAATGCAATTTATAAATCCTGCTAAGTCTATCTAGGCCATATAAGTGCAAAAACATAGCAACCTAAAATCTCATATGCCTACAGATGTAATGCAATATGCGATGCAAATGAAATGACCATGCTGGAGTGTGAAGTCGGGATGATAGTACGTAGTATAGCAGGCTACGGGGTCCACCACAAGGGACTTCTATCTAAACCAGTCCCATACCTAAATTTGGATAGTCAGACTCAATGTGGAAAACTCCTGATCTCAGGCTAGTCACGCGCTCAACCGAAATCCTTACCATAATGAAGGTACATAAAAATTAGTTACGCACCACCAGCTAGAGTGGATAGTGAATGAATGAATGAATGAGTATGTAACTCCTACTCAATAAGTCCACATGTCAGTACGGTTCCTCTCTAGGAAATCACCGGGGTCTATTATACTCCAAAACAGATTGTCTCCCCATCGCATGCAACAAGGCGAGTGGAAGAGACCTCACTATCCACCTGCCAATATCGAGCCCGGCTCGTCGATAGCGACCCATTCCTCGAGCTGGTCAAACTCAGCCTAGCTTTGCCCCCTCCTCTAGAGCAAGTAAGGCCACACCCCCTTCCAACCGACCACGACACAGTGGGAGACGCGGCCTAATAATATACGACCCTCATGTGCTAATACATCCACTCGGTCTAGACGTTGGAGCAACCTCTGGAACCAAGAGGATTTAGGGACTTTCACCCAGGGATATCTATAGCACCCCATGTAGAATAGATTTCTGGTATCCCATCTGACCATGCATGAAATGCCTATGGAGGCTACGACCCTAATGTCGTTAGGGCATACAGTACCACACAATACAATGTAAGATACATGAGTCATGCAATCCAGTCATGCATCTATCCAGCGCATACCGTGTGCTCATGTGAGACAATCTCCGCCTATTAGGGAGTCTCATAACAACATGTCCAATGACGTATGCAATGGTCAACCACATCTTATAACAAATATGCAGATGATGCGTATGGGCACGTATCATGATGCTATGCTGTCACATACTCATAATTGGTATCAATAACCGGCATCAACAATTGGCCTCGACAATGTGGACGTCTAACCAACATTGTCCCAAGGAATGACCCTCATAAATCCTAACATATAGTGGACCCATGACATCACACAAGGACCTAATATACAACACAATGGGCCTTGCTCATGTACACAGCAGGTGGGCCCTGCTCATGGGCCAAATGGGTCCCATCACATAGACCTCCTACTCATCACATTAGGTCTTAAACACGGGCTGCACATACATTATATAGACCGAATGCACATCTCAATGGGCCTCAACTACAGGTCGCATATACATCATATAGGTCTCAACAATAGGCCTTGGCAATCAAAATCGGCCTTAACAATCGAATTCGACACTCGGAACTGACCTTGACACTCGGCCTCGACAATCAAAATCGGCCTCGACGAATCGGCCTATACAATCGGTACTGATGAGAATGGGCCTAATTAGGCCTAAGGGAAGGTCACCGTGTGGGCGTTTAACCATCATTACCCAAAAATGTCAACATTCAACCAACACTACTCCCAAGCAGTGGTCCACATAGAGTCAAACATAAGGTGGGCCCAAATATCCAACAAGTGGCCTCAAATAATCATCACAGGTGGGCCTTACACATGCAGCACATGGGCCTACACATCACGGTGGGTCGATACATTGGGCCGCACTAATGGGTCTTATACACATCACGGTGGGTCTCATCATTGGGTCACACCAATGGGCCTCATATCTAACAAGTGGGCCGAATTAATGAGCCGCACTAATGGGTCTTATACACATCAAGTTGGGCCTCGATAACTAGGTTGGAAATATATCACAATGGGCCACGACATACAGGCCGGGAATACGTCACAATGGGCCTCGACCCATGGGATGAAAATACATCTAAGTGGGCCTTACCAAATGGGCCATAAACACATCCTAATGGGCCTCAACCATGAGCCTCTAACATATCATAACGGGCCTTGCATCAATGGGCCACACTAATGGGGCTCATACAATCAAGTGGGTTGGATCAATAGGCCGTACAAATGCACAATAGGTAGGCCCTGCACATGCAGCAGATGGGCCCCACCAAATGGTTAGTGTGGATATAAAATGCATACATCTAGTGGGTCACACATCTCACGGACGGTGTGAATAAAACATTCATCGAGGCTGGCCCTACATGACCTGGACGGTTAGGGTGGGACATAAGAGGTGGGCTCTGCTCACGGGTTCCAAATACATTACAATGGGCCTTACCAAATGAACTTTGAATACATCTCAATGGGCCTCAACCCATGACCCCTGATATATATCATAATGGGGTGCTTGCCCTAGATGGCGTGGATAAAAATACATCATGGTGCGTTCCATCCAAATAGTTGGACAGTATGGATATAAAAACATGTATAACATGTGGGATCCATGTGTACAACGGATGCATCAAGGTGGGCACCTCGAATGGACACAAAATACATCAAAGTGGGCCCGACAAACGGGCCACAAAATACATTAAAGTGGGCTCGACAAATGGGCCACGAAATACATCAAAGTGGGCCCGACAAATGGGTCACAAAATACATCAAGATGGGCCTCATCACATGGGTCATACGTACATCAAATGGGCCACAACAATGGGCCCCATGTATATTAAATGGCCACACACAAATAAAAGTGGTGATAATGATTTTCACTATTTAAGTTCCTAAGGCCCACCATAACCTATGTTTCCCATCCAACATGTTCATAAATTAACGTAATGATAGATGAAGTGGAACAAATATCAGCTTAATAGGAAATTCCCATGGCCCTTAGAGATTTTGAATGGTGGACGTCATTGTCCACTACCTTAAATGGAAGGGTCCACTTGAACTTTAGATCTGACTTATTTTTAGTCTCAAGCCTGTTAAGACAAGCTTGCCAAATGGTTGGACGGTTTAGATGCAACACATGCATCAAGGGTGGGGTCCACATGAGCTATGGATTTGACTCATTCTTTAGCTCACGCCATGAAATGAGCTTTTAAAATGGATGGACAGCTTGGATGCAACACATGCATTATGGTGGGTCTCATGAAGGCCCACCATCATGTATATATTATATAATATAATATAAAAATCTATATATAATATATACAATATAATATATATACATATATATACACACAAGCACACACATCAGCCCCACACATGGGGTGGTCCCACCGTCCAGGTGTGGACGGTGGTGGGAATAAACCCATAAGTCATTGGTGGGGTCCACTAGCCATCTAGTAGCAGCTGGACGGCATTAATAAAACACATACATCCATTTGGGCTCCACCGTCCACCTGGACGGTATGAATAAAACCCGTACATCACTGTGGGTACCACGTGGGGCCCACCATAATGTTTATATACCATCCAACCCGTTGATAAGGTCATGTAGACCCAGATGAAGGGGGAAAACAAATTTCATGTTGATCCAAAGCTTCTGGATGCTCAAAGAGTCTTAATGGTAGACGTTTAATTCAACACTGTTTCCTGTGATGGGGGCCACCTGGGTCCCAGATCAAGCTGATTTTTGGAGGGGACCCACTTCAAGAAGGGGACCACCAACTGAACGAAAAATACACATCATAGTAGGGCCCACAGCTGGGACCGTGGGTCCCTGGTTGTCCGCTCACAGCGCAGGACACCTGCACGTCCTCTCTCTCTGACAACAGCAGCAGCTATGCTAGTGTTGTTTTTAGTTTTTTTTTTTTTTGAAAAACTGAAATCTTAGGTTTTCCATATGTGGGGCCTGCAACAGCTGAATCCAGCCCATCCATTGCACTCCATGACTCAAGACCAACCAAATGAGCCCAATATGCAGTAATATTTTGGTGTAACGAAACATCAGGGTGAGTTTTAACAGTAAAAAGACTCTTTTCTTTGGTATGGCCCGCCAGATAATTAGATTCACTTCATTTTACATCTCAACACCTAAAAGGAGCTGAGAAGTGGAATGGACGGTTTGGATTAAATTAATGCATCAAGCTGGGGCCGGTATAAATTGCCCACCCAAAAATTTAAAAACCCACTGACGTTATACATACATTACATATTTATTTATTTTTATTTTTTTCTTTTAGCTTGTTAATACACACACATGTCAGTACACGCACTCCACGTTAGCCGAAGGGAGCTTCACGTCCAGCATCCAGGGACGCTGGACGGCATAGATAAACACAGCATCATGAGGGGTCCCACATTTACGTGGCCCATGTTTTGTCAAGGTGGGTACCACGTGAACATGGCCCACCTAATGGGTCTAATATTTGAGTTTTCTCATCATCCATAAGGTAGGATCCAAATGACTTGGACAGTTTAGATATGACATACATCAAGGTGGGGTCCATCCATGTAACACTCCGGATTTTTTCCAACCTGGGATTAGACGTCCTTAGGCAATGGGTCAACCAAAACACCTTGGTAACCTCTCAGAACCCAATTCCAAAGCCAAAGAAATCACTTAGGATTAATTCCTTTAGAAATTAAGCATAAGTTAGCTAGCGCTACGCTGGAGTAGCTGTGAAATTGTCCCTGATCGCTTTAAATACGTTCTGCAAGACCCAAAACTTGTAGAATCATTGATGCTACGTTACCCTAAAATCCAGGATCAAACTCTAAACCGGTTTGTTCTTGGGAACCATTTGAAACTTTGTATTGGATCTAGACCGCGCATCGAAAGTTCGATATCTACCATCTTAGACTGTTATGACCGCTTGGATAGACTTGATAATCGTTTCGAAAATCAAGGCCAACCGACGTTCAGAGGCTATTTCATTGAGCCTGGAGTGAAGAGAGTGAGAAAAGGGTTAGATTTGGAAATTTTAATTCAAATATGGCACGTGACTTGGCGCGTTATTATTAAGCGTTCTGACCGTCAGAATTCAGTCAAATTTTACCCTCGGATCAGGAAAAAATTCTCTTTCATATCACGAGACTTGTAGACCTGATCTAGGTGCGATGACCGCTAAACTGAAACTGGACCGCCGAACTGAAACTGGACTGCCACGTGTGATCTCCGAACTCTGCCGGACTGAAAACTGGGTGTGAGTAGGATCCAGTATCCATGAGCTTAAGTCCGACCGCATTTGGCCAGGGGACCTCCAGAAGTGCTTCTTTGGACCAGAACAACCCCGATTTGGTTATACCTCAAGTAGACCTTGTTCCCAAGCCTAATTTGGGAAGGTTTTAGGCTATGAAAGGGCTTTAAACCGTCACATATCTCACCCATCCGAATTTGTTAGAAACCCTAGCTAGAGAGAGAGAAAGTGAGAGTTTGTGAGAGAGTGTGGGAGTGATCTTCCTGCCACCTGCACTAGCTGTTGCACGTGCTTAAGCAACGTATCCCAATCACTTTGCCGGTGATTCCAACGCATTTCTAGGTAAGGAAAACCCTCACCACTTGCTGATTTAAGGTTCCGTCGATTCTAATAGCAAAGTAGCTTATACAACTTGTGTATTAGGTCGCATGTACGCTGTTGACGAAGCGTATACGCTCCATTCGAAACGATACACATCTAAAGTGAAAGGTGAGGATTTTAGAAGCTTTGATTGACTGATTTCAAAGCTTTCAATGTCGTTTAATAGTAGATTATCGACGAAAACGCCGTTTGACATGTATAACATGCTGTCCGTTTTCTGTTTCTTAAACATACGGTAAATATGAGATTTAGGTTATTTTAGTCATTTGTAGGAAATACTGTTTACGTCCATATTTTGATAAAATATTTTCCATAGCTATTTATCGTGTTAGAATATTAGAAATGCGTGCATGATTGGTTTGGCGAAGAGATTCTCCCTTAAGCGCACTTTGAGTCGACATACGCTATGTAGACTAAAGTGTGTAGTCTAAGTGTTTGTATAAATGTTTATATTAGTATGTATTAAGTAAATGATGTTGTGTAGGAATTTTGAAATTGAATTCTCAAGTAATATGCTGATGTAAATGATTTCCATCATGTTGGCTATATGTATTGATTTCATTATATACATGGAATGCATGTGTGGGATGATTTTCTTAAGTTGTATGTTATAACATGTGTCAACATGCTTACAATGTTGTACTTCATTTCTGTTACTCACCTATGCTTACTGATGTTGATGCATAAATGCTTGGCGCTATGACCTAGTCCATGCAGTCGATAATGGATCGAATTCATGGTTGGTTTCTAGGTACCACAAAGGACGCGTCGATGAACCCGAGTCGTGTTTTGGGTTGGCGGCAGTGGTTAGGCCACACGAGGTGTTTCATGTACTTCATCTCGTTTAGCTTGAGATGCGCTCATTCTAGTCGAGCCCGCCACGTAACCCGACTGGCCATTGTATGTTCACTATGTATGAGTCATAACTGCTTGAACCTAGGGTACTGAACTTACCATTGAAAATCCTGTTAACCATGGTACCTTGATCCAATAAGACTCATGAGCCGGGCATGGTGGTATGGGACACTGTGGTCGAGCTGTTGGCCTACGCTGGGGCCACAAACCTCCCCGTAGTGACCAGTGAGCACCCTACTCTGAGTAGATTATGGTGGTATGAGACACTATATTCTTACTGTCGGCCTACACTGATTGGTGACGAGCCCTTTGTAGTGACCTTGAGTTTATCCTGACATCGCATGGGGGCGACGAGTCCTGATGCAGTCTTAAGGATAATTAGGCCTGTATTGATAAGGTGATGGGGGAGTGGTGTAACAAGTGCGACCAACAGCCCTTGCAGCGACCTACAAATATAACATCGTATGAGATTACTAGGAGTGACGACCCTAGACAGGATCTGTGTTGGGATTGATATAAGCAAAGTACCTTAGTTTCCCAATATTACTGTATGAAAAGGACTAATAATAACTCGGTAATCATATCAACATCACATTGCATGTTCCTGGAAGATGTGGAGCACTGAGCTGTATGCAAGCATGCCGGGGACGCAGATGGTGCCGTATGAGGGAGAATGTCGGTGAGGGCATCCATCATGTCATGTCATATTGCATTAACAATAGCATCTAGGAATGTTTGATTAATTATTTTACTATTATCGCATGATTGATTTGAGAACATGCTAATCTTTACTCTATGATTCCACTGAGTTAATTACTCACTCCCACGTTACGGGACGGTGTTGCACACACCAAACAGTTCCTATTTTAATTGCAGATGATGGTGATGCTTGCGAAGCAGAGCCGGACTTGATGATGATGATGAAGATCCCTCCTATATGCAGGTTCTGATTGACGGGGTTATAGGGTTACTGATTAGATGCCAATATACTTGATATTTTATCTTTTTCTTACACACCCATGTATATTCTTTTTATCATTTTTGGAGTATACATGTATATGTTTAACCTGGTAACATGTTCACACTCTGGAGACCCACAACAGTTCATATACTTTATATATCTATTACATTCTTTCGCTTGCTAATTTAACTGTCTCTGGAGTATGATATGCTATTTTGGTCTAATCTCACTCATGTTTTCTACACTAATATGAACAACATTCATCCATCATTGAAAATGTTGCATAAATGATGTTCTGGAACTCGGGAGTGGAGTTTTTGCTCGACCCCCGATTTTGGAGATGTTACAATCCAAGTGAGTCACACATCACACAAATGACAAGGAGAGAGAGAGAGAAGCACCCACCCTAGGATCTTATCTTCTTCTTCCGCCTATAGCCTCTAGAGCTCCAATAGATGGACTTCAACGGTTGAGATCGATCATGGACGGTGGAGATGGGAGTAAAGAAGGTGGGCCACACTAGCTTCTCCTCTTGGAAGCCATGGACGTGGGTTGCTTGGAGAGAGATGGAGTTTGAAAAATGAGGGAGAGAAGAGAGAGAGGTGATAGGAGAGAAGTAATGGTAAGTGATGTGAGTAGGTACTTTGTTGTAAGAAAGGTTGACTTTTGGGGATGGTGGTTGTATTTGGGGATGAGTGTGAGTAATGGTGAGTGATGGGAGTGTACTTGACATTTGATATGATGGATTCTCTTGGGACTTGCAACACACGATGTTTTTCTCAAACTGAACGTGGGACTACATCTCCTGGCCCGGGTATCACCTGGGCGAGCGAGACGCGGCATCAGAACAGCGGTGACGGTGCGATCGCACTGGTACAAGTCTCGGGTCGCACCGACTCAGACTGACAGGATTCGTCTTACGATTGCACGTAGATGCCAGTTACAGATCGCGAGTCACCGAAATTCGATCGGGATGACCGCGGAAGCCTAAGGAATAATATGAACTAGGATATGGGTCTTAAAAGTAGGCAGCGTCTCCCACTGTGCCATGGTCGGTAGGAAAGGGGTGTGGCCTTATTCACCTGAGTGAGGGGGTTATAAGCTAGGATGAGCTTGACCAGCTCACAAATGAGTCCTCTATCGATGAGCTAGGTAGGTATTGGAAGACTATTGTCAGGCGGATAGTGTGGTCTCTTCTACTCGCTAGGTTGTACGGCTAGGGAGGCGGCAGTCGGTGTGGAGTGTACTAGACCCCAGTGAAATTCCAGAGAGAAATTATACTGATATGTGTACTTGATGAGGACTGACATGCTTGCTTTGCATTTACATATGACATTTGGGTACATAGGCCTTGCATCACATGGCTTTGGTATGGCCGATAGCATTCATGCCTTGCATCACACAGCTTTGGTACAACTGATAGCATTCATGGACTTACCCGCATATTTGCGCATTACTCTAATATTGTATACTTGACACTTGCCTTACACATACACTTACACCACCCTCTTAGCTTTTGTAAGCTTATGCACGACCGTTACGTGCAGGTGTCATTGGATCGCAGTAGCGCTGAGGCAAGAGTGCATATCAGATTATTTAGGAGCCTTTTGATCACCTTGTATTTCCCTTTCCACATTATTCTTAAAGTATTTGATATAGTGGATATGTGGTGATGTTATTTTGTGACTTGGTTATGCTCCATTACAAAAAAAAAAATCATACTAAAAATCCTCCTTGTAGGATCCCAGGATCAGAATCTAGCATATGAGTGCTTGGAATTGAGATTGAGGCACTACAGAGGCTGTCGACGCCGGATTCAGCGATCGAGAATTTTGTGAGCCCGATTTTTGAGTTTGGGGTGTGACACACCATCTGGATGGCTTGGATATCATGTGGATCATGGGGGTCTCCATAGTGATGGATGAACCACACACGCCATGGTGGGGACCCACCGTTTAAGTTTCTGGATGGTGCAGATGCACCACATACATCAAGTGGGCTCCACCATGATGGATGGCGTGGATACACCACATGCATCAGGTGGGCCGCATGGCATCAAGAGAGAGAGGGAAAGAGAGAGAGGGGGGGGGGGGGGGGGGGGGAGAGAGAGAGAGACGAACGTGAGAGGGGAGGGACCCCACCACTATGGGCCCTCCCTATACATTGCATATATCAAGATGGGCCCCACCATATGTGGGCTCTTAAATTAATAAAAAAAAGGTAAAATAAAGATCATCCACCATAGATCTTCTTAGTCTGATAGAACACCAAACTCCTTGGCTTCAATCTTAATGGAAGATGATGAAGTATTAAGCGTTGAGATGAGAGATGAGAGAGGTAGGAAGTGGGCCACACTATAGCTTCTCCATGGAAAGCTTGGAAGAGAAGGGAGAAATAAGAGAGAGAGAGAGAGAGAGAGGATGGGATGGAGTGATGGATGGGAGAGAGAGGATATGGGATGGAAATGTTGACTTTTGGGGTTATTGTGTAAGAGAGGTTTGGGTTGTGATGGGGTGAGTGATGTGTTGGGTGTTGTACTTGATATGTACTTGACATTGATAGGATAATTCATAGAGATTCCTCTCTTAAACGTCGCGAATGTGTGGTGTTTCCTCGAGATATGCGCGGGCCCACAGTTCCTAGCCTGGGTATCGCCTTGGTGCTTGAGACACGGAGTTGGAACCACGGAGATGACGCGGTCACTAAGGAACAAGTCTCGGGTTGAGTCAACTCAAGTTGACAAGGTACAACTCAGGATCACGCACAAACACCGATTAAAGGTCACGGGTCACCAGAATTCGATAGGGAGGATTGTGGGAATCTTTGGAATGGTACGGACTAAGATACAGGTCTTATAATTGCCGAAGCCATACTAACAACAATTGCCATATGGTGTGGCCTGCATTTTTTTCACGGTTGCCCCATTTTACACAATTTCCCTGTTAGGAGGAAAGATGGCTGGGACCACAAGTCGTTGCACTGTATGCCATGGTGAGATATCCTTTAAGGTCTCAAGTCCGGTAGGTTGGACCACAAGGTGCAGTCCACCACTAGATTATTGTAACTCATGTTAAGTGCACCTAATATCCAACCGTTCCACTAGGTTAGCCCCACCATGAAAATCAACTAATGTAAAAATCTGCTATATATACTTATCAGATGGGCTATACCATGAAAACAATGTATATCCATTCGTAAGTAGCAAAATACAATTGTCGTCTGTTCGATGTATAGATACAACATATTTTTTTCCAAGATAATCTTTGTAATGGGGCCAACCTATTGATGGATTATATTTTTCACACACATGAAATCTTTTGAAGTTATCCATTGGATAGTAGTCACTCAAAGTGTAATTTTTTAAAAGTGAAAATTGTAAAGAATAGAGAGCATTTCCTGACTTACTTTGTAAATAGGGAAATTAACCGTACCGACCTCAAAGTTTGGGCAAATTACCTAGAAAGCTAGACATTCCATATATCCTAAGAGTGTCCTTCTGACAAGTTTACGAAAATTACTTGGACCAAAATTGTAAGACCCGTATCCTAGCCCGTATTGTTCCATAGGCTTTCACGGTCCTCCCGGTAGAATTCCGCTGACCCGCAATGCGTAGACAACATTTATGCGTAACCCTGAGTCATATCCTATATTTCAGAGTCGGTTTGACTCGAGACTTGTACCCTAGTGACCATGTCGTAACCGCAGTTCCGATGCCGCGTCTTACGCACTGAGGCGATACTCGGGCCAGGAGATGTGGGCCTGCGTTAAGTTCGAGGAAACGCCACATGTTTGTAATCCCAAGAGAATGTCTCATCAATCACATCAATCAATCAAGTTCATATCACATAATGTCAAGTACAACACCACCCCCAAAGTCAACTCTCTCTCTTACAACCTATCCCTTACATGTCAAGTACACATCACCCATCACTCACTCACCCATCTCTCTCTCTTTACATCCCATCCTCTCTCTCTCATTTTCTCCATTTTTCAAGCAAACCCCAAGCAACCCAATATCCAAACATTTTCCTTGGGAGAGGAGAAGCTATGTGTGGCCCACCTTCCTACCATCTAATCCCACCCTCAAGCCTCATCTCAACTGTTGGATTGCATTCTTTGGAGCATTAGAACGAGTTGATGGAAGAAGGAATAAGAGATCTTAAGGTGGGTGCTTCATAGGCCTATATTTAATGCTTTGATGATGGGCCAAGTGAGGCCTACCGATTGATGGTATGAATCTCACTTTAGACCCTAGGTGTGGCCGATGGCCCACCTTGATTCTCATGATCATTCCATGATGGGCCATTCTCCATGGACCCCATCATGATGTTTATTTTCCTTGCATGAATATGGTCATCTAGAGCTTGCATTTTGGTGGAGAAAGGATCTCCATCATTGATTTTGATCGGTGGGCCCACATGTAATGTGACCCACTTGAGGATGTTGTGATGTATGGAAGGGACGGCTAATAGTGTCGGGGTCCCTCCATCACTCGGTCTCTCTCTCTCTCTCTCTCTCTCTCTCTCTCTCTCTTTTCCCTTATTATTAGCCCCATGATGTATGTAACCTATCCATGTCGTCCACCTTCGTGGGACCCACTTAATGGATGTGTAGATCTACACAGTCCAGGCCATGTGGGCTCTACCTTAATGGTGATGGGAAAACACAAATGTTAGATTGATCCAAATCAAGTGGGCCACGTCCATGTGGGACCCACCTTAATGAAATATTCACACCGTCTGTCCAGTGTCCCTGGATGCTAGATGTGGACTAAGTGAAGTGTGAACACACACTGGGATGTACTAAAGTAAGCAAAAATATTAGCTTGATTCAAAATTTCTGGCGGGCCACTCATGTAGACCCCACCTTGATGTATGGGTCTAATTCACACCGTCCATTCCATTCCCCATCTCATTTTAGACGCTGAGCCGAAATATGAGGCCAATCCGATTATCTGGCGAGCCATGTCATAGAAAATACTGGTTTCTACTGTTAAAATCCATTAAGGCCCACTTTGATGTTTCTATACACCAAAACACATCACATATTGGGCTCATTTGGTTGATCATGAATCGTAGAATTTAATGGATGGAGCGGATCCTCCTAATAGGGGCCTCACCTAGGAAAAACCTCAGAAAAATCTTATATATATATATATATATATATATATATATATATATATATATATATATATATATATATATAAACATGCAGTAGGTGTTACTACTGCTAACGTCTAGAGGACGTGTAGTAGTATCTTGCTGTGCTGTGGACGGAAAGTCCAGGGACTGTGGGTCTCAGCAACGATGCATGTGTTTTATCTATGTCGTCCAACCATTTGTTAGGTTGTCCATCTGCTGGACGACCAGTGGACCCCACCCTTGATGTTTATGTTTCATCCAAACCATCCATCCAGTTGCGAGCTTGCCTTAAGGCTTGAGACAAAATAAGGTAGATCTGCCTATTAAGTGGACCACACAACAAAAAGCAGTGGGGATTAAGTGTCTGCCATTAAAACCCTTTTGTTGTCACAAAAGTTTTGGATAAATATGAAATTTATTTTTCCTCTTGGGGTAGGTCTGTGTGACCTTATCAATAGATTGGATAGAAGATAAATGTTATGGTGGGCCCCACATGGGACCCACCTGATGGGATAATGGATTGGCTGATGTACGCAAACACGTGTTATATAGTTGTTGTACTGACATCCCAAGTTCTATGGGCCCATCACAATGTATGTGTTAGATCCAAACCATCTGCCCATCGTGGACCCATCTTTAATGTGTTTTAGACTCAAGCCGCCTACCTATTTTGCTATGTGGGCCACACTATGATGTATTTATTTCATCCACACCATCCAGATGTGCTGGACAATGTTTGGATAGTGCAGATCATTATTAGTGGCCCATGTGCCCATGAATGATGCGGTACAATGATACACATGTTACACTTATAACTATTGAAATAAATTTGGTGTAAGCCCACTTGAGGACCATTGTTGCGGACCATCCATGATGCTCTTCATGATGTATTTAGCCCATGTGTGGGGCCCACCTGTTTGTATTGTTAGGCCCATGTAGTGTGGCCTATGAAATGTATTCGAGGTCTAGATACGTGACCCATTTGATGCATATGAGGCCCAAGCAGTACAACCCACTTGTTGTATATAAGGCCCACATATGAGGCCCATGGTGATGCATTTATGGCCCATTTGATGAGACCCATTGCGATAGCTTGGAGGCTCATGGAACATGGCCCATTGTAATATATCCAAGGCCCATGGGCGCGACCATTGAGATGTATCTGAGGTCCATGGGCATGGCTCATTATGATACATTCGAGGCCCTTGTATGAAACCCAATGCGATATATGAGAGGCCCATGAATGAGGCCCAATGTCATGTATGTGTGGTCGTTACATTGTGTATGAATCCCTTATGTAGGCCACTCCTTGGGAGTAATGTTGGCTAGATGTCCACATTGATGGGTAATGATGGTTAGATGTCATTATTGTGACCTTCCCATAGGCCTCGTTAGCCCATTCACACTATTCTCTTAGTGGGTTAACCCAAATAGGTGCACCCCATTCACTATAGACATATGGCTCTGTGCCATGAGATTTGATATAACCACAGCCGTGGGCCGATCTTTATATTATGGTTGATCGGTAGTCCATCTATGGACCCCGCCTTATTTTTATGCTGATTTGTCGAGGCTGATTGTATGTGATGATTTCAATTATCGAGACCAAGTATTGAGGCCGATTTAGATTTGTCGAGGACGATTGTATAGGCCAATTTCGATTGTCGAGACCGAGTATCGAGGTTGATTCTTATTTGTCTAAGCCAATTGTATAAGCTGAATCCAATTGTTGAGGCTGAGTATCAAGGCCGATTTCAATTTGTCGAGGCCGATTCCGATTTCAATTGTCGAGGCTGAGTATCAAGGCCGAATCCGATTATCGAAGCCGATTGTATAAGCTGATTCCGATTGTTAAGGCCGAGTATCGAGGCCGATTTTGATTATTAAGGCCGAGTATCGAGGCCGATTCTAATTGTCGAGGCCGAGTATCGAGGCCGATTCCAATTTGTTGAGACCAATTGTATAGGCCGATTCCGATTGTCCAGGTCGAGTATCGAGGCTGATTCTGATTGTCGAGGTCAATTGTATAGGCCGATTTCGATTGTCGAAGTCGAGTATTAAGGCCGATTTTGATTATCGAGGACGAGTATCGAGGCCAATTCTGATTTATCGAGGCCAATTGTATAAGCCGATTCCAATTATCGAGGCTGAGTATCGAGGCCAATTTCAATTTGTCGAGGTCGATTGTATAGGATGATTCCGATTTTCTAGGCCAAGTATTAAGGTCGATTCTGATTGTCGAGGCCGATTGTATATGCCGATTCTGATTGTCGAGGCTGAGTATCGAGGCCAATTTCGAGTGTTGATTCCGATTGTTGAGGCCGATTTCGATTGTCGAGACCGATTTTGATTGCCAAGGCCGATTGTCGAGACTTATGTGATGTATATGCAGCCAGTGTTTGAGGCCTAATGTGATGAATATGAGGTTTATGTGATAAGGTCCATTGTGATGCATTTGAGGGCCAGGCGATGGAGTCCATTGTGATGTATATTAGGCCTATGTGAGAGGCCTATCGTGATGTGTATTAAGCTCTTGAGTGAGGCCCATGGTGTTGTATATTAGGTCCTTATGTAAGGTCATGGGTCCACCATTTGTTAAGCTCTATGTGGGTCATTCCTTGGGGACAATGTTGGTTAAATATCCACATTGTCGAGGCCGATTGTTGATGCCAGTTAATGATACTGATTATGAGTATGTGACAACATAACATCATGATACATGCCCATGCGCATCATCTGCATGTTTATTGTGAGATGTGATTGACCCTTACATATGTCATAGTACAGATGGTTTACGAGACTCCCTGATAAGTGGAGTTATCCCACATGAGTGCACGGTATGCGCAGGATTGATACATGATTGGATTACATGACTCATGCATCTTGCATTGTGTGATTGTGATTATTGTACATCCTAGCGACATTAGGGCTGTGACCTCCACAGGCATGGCGTGGATGGCTAGATGGGACACCAAAAATATTTAGTTCGAGCATCTAGGCACTTTGGATGTTCGTGGGTGAAAGTCTCTAAACCTCCAAGGTCAGGAGACGCCCCAATGTCTAGACTGAGTGGATACATGAGCGCCTGATTGCTGAATACTAGTAGGTCGCGTCTCCCACTGTGTCGTGGTGAGTTGGGAGGGGGTGTGACCTTATCTACCCGAGTGAGGGGGATATGAGCTAGGATGAGTTTGACCAGCTCTTAAATGGGTCCGCTATCGACGAGCCGGGTAGGCATTGGTATACTACTGGCAGGTGAGTAGTGAGGTCTTTTCCACTCGTTGGGCTACGCAGCCAGCTGGGGCGGTAGCCAGCTTGGAGTGTACTAGACCCCTGTGATGATCCCAAAGATGTACAGTAGTAATATGTAGACTTATTAAGCAGGAGTTGCATACTCATTCATTCATTCATTCACTATCTACTCTGGATGGTGGTACACAACTATTTATTACGTGTACCTTCACAATGGCCAGGATTTCGGTTGAGGCGCGTGACTAACCTGAGATCAGGAGTTTACCACATTGTGTTTAATAATCAAATTTAAGTATGAGACTAGTTTGGATAGAATTCCCTTGTGATGGACCACATAGCATACGATACTATATACTATCATCCCGACTTCACTCCATCTTGGTCATTTCATTCGCATCACATATTGCATTTCATCAGCGGCATATGACATTTTGGATTGCTACGTTTCTGCACTTATATGACTTAGATGGACTTGGCAGGATCTGCATATTGCATCGCATCCATAGTATATGATATTTGGCTCATTAAGATTCACATTGCGTACTCTGATATTATATGACTCATGTACTTACCAGTATATTTCCGCTTACTCTAATATCGTATGTGTAACGTCTTGGAAAAATCCATACAAGAACCTGAGTATCACCTCAGGAAAAAATTACTAAGAATCGAATTCTGTAGAAATTAGGTGAAAATTAATTAAGTACTAAACTGAATAATTATTAGAATTAGCTTGGACCACTATCTATACGAACTGCAAGACTCAAAACCATTAGAATCGCTAACTCAACATTACCTAAAAACCCAGGAGCAATCTCAAAACCCAGTTGATCTATAGTACATTGAAACTCCGTATCGGACCTAGACCGCGCGTCGAAAGGCTGATTACTGCAAAACTATAAGGTTATGACTGCCTTATTGGCCTTGACAACTATCGTGAGAATCGAGCCCAAATAGCATCCAGAAACACACAACTTGAGCCTTGAGTGAAGTGTGTGAGAAATGTGAATATCTTTAGAAAATGAACCAGAACTTAAGTTAATTAGACCATTCGCTTACGGGCAAAATTGAAGACTTTAGACCGTCAATTTCTGACCAAAATTTACCCGTGGATCAGGAAAATTTCCCTGCACATGTCAGTATACTTTAGACGGTCAATTTCTGACCAAAATTTACCCGTGGCCCTGATTGAGTGATGATGACCATTGAACTGATACAAGTCCTCCACGGTTGATCCACAAATTCGATTGGACCGAAAGCATAATCTGGCTTAGATCCATGGTCTGGGAACATACTCCATAATACAGGTGAGTAATGGGCCTCTAGATGAGTCTCGTTTGCCTAAAACAGACACCCTTTGACTATAACCTAAGTATACCATGGCCCTGAGGCCATTTGAACCACTTTTGGGCCTATTTAAGGACCTTAAACCACCCTATTCCCATTCCATACGAATTTTCTCCAAACCCTAGGAGAGAGAAGAGAGAAAAGAAGAGAAAAGACTGTGGAGTAGAGAGAGAGTTTGGGAGATCGAGGCGGTGTTTCTCTCTTGCGACTGTACGCACTAAATCACCTCTACACCTAGCTACGTGAATCTTTCCAATGATGATTTGGGTAAGAAATCCTAACCCTAATCTTACTTTAGGAATCCAAATACAAGAATTGATGAAATAACTAACCTATTTCATGATTTAGGCAGCTGTTGTGCTATAGATAACGACGTACTGTACGAACCAAGTTCGTAACGGGCGTACCGACAAAAGGTGCGGATTATGAACATTTAGGTTATGGTTTTCAAGGCTTTCAATGTTAGCAATGATTTATATCTGACTTGATTGTTGCCATATGATCTTGGTTACGATGTATTCGATAAATTATACATGTGTGTAAACTATGTGAATATATATTGCATTCCATGTGTTTGTTGAAATATTTGAATGAAAGTGAAATTATGATTTATACTTGTCAAGACTATTAATCTAGAAAACATGTTTGTTGTGTGTATGACAACTCATTTATGAAAAGATTTGCTATAATATATGCTATAACTAATTTAGTTTATGTATGTAGTATTATGTAGTCTAAGTGTTTGATAAAATGTCTAAATGAAAAATTATTTGATGAATCGCTTTTAACAAGGGTGTTGAGAAGGGATTCTCAACTACCTTATCCATGTTTATAGTTTCTCTCATATAATGTGAATTGTTACTATGTGATTTATGGATGAAATGCATATGTATATTAACATATTCAATGTATATTAACATGTTTGTTGTGATTAATCATGTGACTATCTATTGCATTTGAGTGTGTTTAGGACTACCCCATAGTCCAAGCAGTCAGTAATGGTTCCTGATTGAGTGGTCGGATTAGTTTCGCCACATTAAATACGTTCAATGAATCCAAGTGGTATGCTGATTGTCGATAGTGGTTAGGCCACGCTTAGTGCTTACGCACTTCATGTCGA
Organism: Magnolia kwangsiensis; assembly: GCA_037074715.1. Lineage (NCBI taxonomy): Eukaryota > Viridiplantae > Streptophyta > Magnoliopsida > Magnoliales > Magnoliaceae > Magnolia > Magnolia kwangsiensis. The sequence continues at coordinate 97,509,639 of CM073572.1, read as the reverse complement.
TTAATTCAACGTGCGCTCGTAATAATCGTACTTGTCAAATAACCCGATTGACCTAATGTGTGTTTATCATGTATGGACGCTACTACTTGTATCTAAGGTATCGCTTACCGATGTAACAGCCCATTTCAACCATGGTACCACGATCCGCTAAGACTCACAAGTCGGGGCATGATGGTGTATGGGACACCGTGGTCAAGCTATATGTTTACGCTGAGGTGATGAGTCTCCCCGTAGTGACCAGTGAGCAACCCAGACTCGTGAGTCGAATATGGTGGTGTATGGGACACCGTATTCGAGCTGTCGACCTACGTTCAGGTGAAGAGCCTCCTGTAGTGACCTCGAGTATAAATTAGGCATACATTGAGGTGACGAGCCTCTCTTAGTAACCTCGAGTGTAAACTCTGAACTTACCTATCCACTGCTTTCATCAAGGGTGATGCCCTACAACTTGCCTATCGTATGTGATTAATTATGATTAACGACCATAGATAGATCCTTGCATGGGTTAATGATATAAAGGGAGATACCTTAGCTTCACGAATTTGCTGTATGAATAAGCGTAATAAATTACTTGGCTAACACAACCATGCACTGCATTGCATTTGCTTTGGCGAGGAAGCGCATGTTTAGGGAGTTTGCTATGTGCGATCGTAAGATGATGTCACTGAGGGAGTGCAAGGGAGGGCATGCATCATTACATCATACCATTTCTGCATTAACAAGAGTACTTAGGATATGATTGTTGTACTGCTTTATTATTACTGCTTGACTGAATTGATAACATGTTAACATTTGCCTTATAGTACCACTAAGTTGATCACTCACTCCCAATCTGGGACAGTGTTTTAAAACATCAACCGGACTCTGTTTTAGCTACAGATAGCCACGAGGCTTATGCCACGGAGCTGGATTTCTTTGACGAGGAGTTCTCCTACATGCAACTCTCAGGCGGGTGTATGTAGACCTAGAGTTGCGTCACCGGGATTATGGGACTATGGATTGGTTTAACCTTTACACTTGATATTTTGTAAATTTTAGAACCATACATATATTTATTTAGCATGGTAACATACTTATACTCTAGGGATTGATAAACACTCATATACTTTATATATTTAGCTCAGTCTTCTGCTTGCTTATTTACATTAACTCTAGAGTATGATATGCCATTTTAGTGTAATCTCACTCATGTTTAAGGCACTAATGTGGACAACATTTAAACATCATTATCTATATTGCATAAGTGATGCGTTGAAACTCGAGAGTTGAGCTTTACTCGACTCCCAATTTTTAGGGCGTTACAGTATGATTCATGATCTTGTCAGTATTTTCGCTTATTCAGATGATGTATGATTTATGGGCTTTATTGTATACTTGACACTTACTTTCTTATTCAGATGATGTATGATTTATGGGCTTTATTGTATACTTGACACTTACCTTACACACACCTTCACCACCCTTTAAGCTTTTTATAAGTTTATGCACGATAGATGTATGCAGGTGGTGTTAGGTCACAGCAGCGTTGAACTTGGAGCGTGAAACGGACTTTTGGAGCTTTAATTTTGATACATATATATTTCCCTTTCAGCATTGTATTCAACTGTTTATATTAATGGATATATGATGATGATGTTGCTTTTGTGATTTGGGTAAACTTATGGTTATCCTTCTTATGAGATAAATGTACGTTGAAAAATCTTTCTTGTAGGATCCTAGGATCAGAATCTAGCGTATGCCTGCTGGGAGCTAAAAATGGGATATTACAAAGGTTGTCAACATCGGATTCGATGATAGAGAATTTTGTGAGCCCAGTTTCTAAGTTTGAGGCGTGAAAAAAATGCCCGTCCTTGGTTCAGAAGTTGTATGGTCCTAGAGTGATGGAGTAGCTACTCTCCCGAGAAAGTGACGGATTGGCTATTCCCCCCGCCACCAAGCAATGGCTGGTGCTCGATGCTTATGTGTTTCATCCATGCCGTCCATAATCCATGCCGCCCATCATTTTGGTCATGTCATTTTAGGAGTAAATCTATGTCATCCATAATCCATGCCGTATCATTTTAGGAGTAAGACATTCACCCCATTGTGGGCCTTAAGTTATGGTACAAATGATTTGGTAAAAAAGGAAGTGAACACGTTGCAAACCACAACCACGATCCAGATAACATGACAACTACGACCCATATAACATGGCAACTACGACCCATGCAAACCACGACCCATATGCCAACTACGACATATATAACATGACAACCACAACCCATATAACATGACAACTATGACCCATATAATATGACAACCAAGACCTGTAAGACTTGTATCCTAGTCTATACTGTTCTGTAGGCTTCCACTGTCTTTTCGGTCGAATTTCGGTGACCCACGATCTGTTATCAGAATTTACGTGCAATCCTCAATCGTGTCCCGTATTCCAGAATCGGTTTGACCCAAGACTTATACCTTTGTGACCAGGTTATCGCCGTGGTTCCGATGTCGCGTATTACATGCTGAGGCGATACCCGGGCTAGGAGATGTGGGCCCGCGTTCAGTTTGAGAAAAATGTCGTATGTTGCAAATACCGAGGGAATCTCTACAGCACATCATATCAATTCATCATTTCACAAGTCAAGTACACCACCCATGCTCCATGACACTTCACCCCTCACAAGTCAACTCTCTCTCTCCCCACCCATACCTTTTTTACACCATTTTCAAACTAACCCATACCTCCCCTTTCCCATCTCTTACAACAATCACACCTTATCAATCCATCCCATTCTCTCTCTCTCTCTCTCTCTCTCTCTCTCTCTCTCTCTCTCTCTCTCTCATTTTTCTCCATTTTACAAGCAAGTAACCTAATGTTCATGAGAGCTTCCCATGAGAGAGCTAGTGGGGCCCACCTTCCTACCTCACATCTCCACCATGCAAAGTCCATCTAAACCGTTGGAATCGTTTCCTTGGAGCTCTAGATCGCATTAACAGAAGGAAGAAGATCTTGAGGTGGGTGATTCTAATTGTTGATTTTGTGATTTGAGGGCCCACATATATAAGACCCATCTTGAGGTATGTATTGTATGGAGGGACCCATAGTGGTGGGGCCCCTCCACCATCCGATCTCTCTTCTTCTTCTTCTTCTCTCTCTCTCTCTCTCTCTCTCTCTCTCTCTCTCTCTCTCTCTCTCTCTCTCTCTCTCTCTCTCTCTCCCCTTTGGTTTGTTATATTGATGCCTATGGCCCACCTTGATTTGGTGTGGGGCGACCCATCCTTCCATGGACACTACCGTGATGAATGTCTTCCATCCACATCGTCCAATGCTTGGGACGGTGCTAGACACAGTGTGAAGGTACTGTAGTGCCCCACCATGGTGTTATATCCATGCCATCTACCAGTGGGGCCCAATCTGCTGAAGTCCATCAGGTGGCTGGACGGTCCAGCGTTGTTGGTACTGTCCAGCACCCTAGACGAATGGAAAATACGAGTATCAGCTCCATCTAAGGCTGGTGGGTCCCACACGTGTGGACCCACCTGGATGTGGATTGGCTGGGGTATCCTCCCACGTAGCAGCTGCTGCCCTACTCTGATGTCAGCAAATCTTGTGGGTCACAGCAAGAAGTATGTGTTATATCACTTTGTCCTGCCATTTGGCTCGTGTGGGGCCCACCCACAGGTGCTACACGTGTGGGATGGGACCCACTTTGATGTACCTGCTGTATATCCAAAACGTCCGTCCGCTTGAAGATGGTGGATCCCACGCAATTGACGTCAATAGGCTTTGTTGCCCCATCACGAGGCAGGTATACATCTGTATTGTCCATCCATTTACCTTGGACGTGGGCCACCTCACACGTGTGGCTCATGTGAGGATGGGGCCACCTACATGTATGAATTATCTCTAGCCGTCCATCAAGGGACGCTGGACGTTATTACCCTACAGATCAAACAAAAAAGAAGATAAATAATAATAAGAATAATAATAATAATGTAAATAATATATATATATATATATATATATATATATATATATATATATATATATATATATATATATATGTGACCCACCTTGTCGTATAATATAATATAAAATATAATATATATTATATTATATTATGGTGGCCCCACGTGGGAACCACCTGAGTTACGTATTATAATATATATATATATATATATATATATATATATATATATATATATATATATATATATATATATATATATATATATATATATATATATATTTGGTGGGGCCACACCACGTGGGAGCCCACCTTGTTGTATTTATTCCACGCCGTCCATCCGGACGAGCTGTGGATACCCCCCTGGTGAGTTAAGGGTGCCATCCGCACCGTCCAGCAGCTGCTGGATGGTGGGGTCCACCTTTGACGAATGTGTTGTATATCCAAGCCATCTATCAGGTGGGTCACACTACAAAATCAGTGGAGATTGAACACTTACCATTGAAACCCTCTTGGGTGCATGAAAGTCTTGGATCTATATGATATTTGTTTTTCGTCTCAACCAGGTCCTTATGACCTTACGAGCAGACTGTTTGGAAAATAGCGTTACGGTGGACCCTACCTTGATGATGTGTTGTATTTCACACCATCCGTCGAGACTGTCCCGTGAAGTACGCCATGATGTATGTATTTACCGCCACGCCATCCATCTATTTTGGTTGCCACGTGAGGTCCAGATGATGAATATGGGGCCCACTTGGTACGTGCAGAGCCCACCTTAATGTGGTGTTTATATGCCCGTTTGGTGAGGCCAAAAGTGATATATGAGAGGCCCATTATGAGGCATTTTCAGCCCGATTGGTAAGGCCCATTGTGATGTAATTTTGGCCCATATGCCCTGACCCATTGTGATATATTTCCAACTCATGTTTCGTATCCCATTGTGATATATTTCTGGTCCATACGATTAGGTCCATGTGATATTTGAGGCCCAGGGGCAGGGCCTACCTGTTATGTATTGGAGGCCCAGGGGTAGGGCCCACCTGTTGTGTATTCAAGGCCCGATGTGATATATAAGGCCCTTGTATGAGGCTTAATATAATGTATTTGCGGCCCATTCGTTAAAGCCCAATATGATGTATTTGGGCCCATGAGTTGAGGCCCATTATGATTTATTTAGAGACCATGGGTCGAGGCCCATTGTGATATATTTGGGGCCCATGGGTTAAGGCTCACTATGATGTATTTAGAGCCCATGGGCAAATGCCCATTCCGATTCTAATTCCGATTGTCGAGACTGAGTATTGAGGCCAATTTCAATTATCAAAGCCGATTATCGTGATCGATAGTCAATTTCGATTTACGTGGCCAATTTGTTGATTCTAATTATCAATCGAGGTCGATTATCGTGACTGATTGTCGATTCTAATTGACGTGACCGATTTTTCGATTCTGATTATTGATCGATGTCGATTATCATGGCCGATTGTTGTGGTCGGTTGCTGATTAACGATCGAGGCAGATTATTATGACAGATTGTCAATTCCGATTGATGTGGTCGATTTACTGATTCTGATTTTCGAGGTCAATTATTGATTGATTCCGATTGTCATGGCTGGTTGCCGATTAACGATTGAGGTTGATTATCGTGACTGATTGTCGATTCTGATTGTCATAGCAGGTTGCCGATTAGCAATGAAGGCTGATTATCGTGACCGATTATCGATTCCGATTGATGTGGCCGATTTGTCGATTTTGATTATTGAGGCTGATTATCAATCGATTCTAATTATCGTGACTGATAGTCAATTAACGATCGAGGCTGATTATCATGACCGATTGCCGATTCCGATTGACATGGCCGATTTACCGTTTTCGATTATCGATCAAAGTCAATTATCGTGGCTGATTGTAGATTCTGATTGTCGTGGAGAATTACTGATTTTGATTGTCGAGGCCGAATATTGAGGCCCATATGTAAGGCCCATTGTAATACATTCATGGCCCATAGGTAAGGCCCATTGTAATGTATTCGTGGCCTATGGGCAAGGCCCATTATGATATGATTATGCCCATGATGTATGACCCATTTGATATATTCGAGACCCATGTGTAGGGCCCATATGTCATGTATTTAAGGCCTATGAGCATGGCCCACCTGTTGTGTTATGTGACCCTTGAGTAAGGCTCATTGCATTGTATATTAGGCCTTTGTGTGAGGTCGTGGGCCCATTATATGTTTAGCTCTATGTGGGCCATTCCTTGGGGGCAATGTTGGTTAAATGTCCACATTGTCGAGGTCGATTGTTGATGCCAGCTATTGATACCGATTATGAGTATATAACAGCATAGCATCATAATACATGCCCATATGCATCATCTCCATGTTTATTGTGAGATGTGATTGACCCTTGCATATAACATAGTACAGATGGTTTATGAGATTCCTTGATAGGTAGAGTTATCCCACATGAGCACACGGTATGCGTAGGATTGATGCATGATTGAACTACATGACTCATACATCTTGCATTGTGTGATTGTGATTACTGTACGCCATAGAGACATCAAGGCTATGACCTTCACAGGGCATGTCGTTGATGGCTAGATGGGACATCGAAAATGTTTAGTTCGAGCATTTGGGGACTTTGGATGTCTGTGGATGAAATTCTCTAAACCTCCAAGGCTAGGAGATGCCCTAACGTAGAGACCTAGTGGATACATGAGCACCCTAGTGTCGAATACAAGGAGGTCGCGTCTCCCACTATGTCGTGGTTGGTTGGGAGGGGGTGTGGCCTTACCCGTCCGAGAGTAGGGGACATAGTAGGTTGAATTTGACCAGCTCGTGAATAGGTCCGCTATCAACGTACCGAGTAGATATTGGTTGACTACTGGCCAGGCGGATAGTGAGGTCTCTTCCACTTGCATGGTCGCGCGTTAGTGGGTGGCGATTTGCATGTAGAGTGTACTAGACCCCTGTGACGATCCTGAAGTTGTACAGTACTGATTTGTGAAGCAGGAGTTGCATACTCATTCACTCATTCACTATCCACTCGGGCTAGTAGCGCGTGATTAATCTGACATCAGGAGTTTACCACATTGAGTCTGACTATCTAAATTTAAGTATGGGACTAGTTTGGATAGAAGTCCTTATGGTGAACCCCATAGCTTGCGATACTACGTACTATCATCTCGACTTCATACTCCAGCATGGTCATTCCATTCGCACAGCATATTGCATTGCATCCTTGGCATATGATATTTGGCTCTTATGACTCCTCATTTGCATAACTAATCTGTATTGCGTACTCTGATATTATTTGACTCATGGACTTGTCAGTATGTCCACTTAATCTGATATCGTATGATTCATTAGCTTACCATTATTTCTGATATTATAGGATTATGACATTATATTGAATACTTGACACTTATTGTGTGCACACACTTACACCACCCTCTAAGCTTTATATAAGCTTATGCATGATAGATGCGTGCAGGTGATGTTAGGTTGCAGCAGCGTGGAGCTTGGAGCATGTATCTGACTTTTGGAGCTTTGATTTTGACACATGTATTTCCTTTTCAATATTGTACTCAAATGATTATATTAGTAGATATGTGGTGATGATATTGTTCTTATGATTTGGGTATACTTGTGGTTATGCTTCTTATGAGACAAATTCATGTTGAAAATCCTCATTTAAGATCTCAGGATCGAAAATCTGGCGTATGAGCGCTGGGATCCGAGAATGGGGTACTACTGAGGCTGTCGACACTGGATTCGGTGATTGGGATTCCTGTGAATCCGATTTTCGAGTTTGGGACGTGATAAGACCCATATAACATGACAACCACAACCCACATAACATGATAACTACGATCCATGACAACTAGAACCTATATAACATGACAACCATGACCTACATAACATAATAACTATGATCTATGACAACTACAACCCATATAACATGACAAACACGACCCACGTAACATGATAACTACGATCCATGACAACTATAACACATATTACATGACAACCATGATCCACATAACATGAAAGTTACGATCCATGACAACTACAACCCATATAACATGACAACCACGACCCATATAACATGACAACCATGACCTATGCGATATGGAAACTACGACCTATTCAAATTGCAACCCATATAGCCTGCATTTCCTACTCCTGCATTCTATCAATAGCCATCTCATATTTGAAAAATTCCAGACTAGCTTTATTACGGAAAGGCGCATTACTTTTCTAACTTTGATGGATGGTAAGGATCTTATGTGCGTGTATGGGTCGTGGTTATCATGCAATCTGGGAGCAAGAAATGAGAACTACGACCCATTTAACATGACAACCACGACCCTTACCTGATGACAACCACGACCCATATAGCCTACATTTCCTGCTCCTGCAATCTATCAATAGTCATCTCATATTCAAAAAATGCCAAGTGGGCTATTCCATGGGAAACAATTGAGATTGGAAAATTTACTACATTCTCTACGTTATTGTCCATTTAAGATTTATATTTGAATGGAATTTAGTATCCACAGTATAAATAGATCATTTCATCTGATGGATGGTAAGGATCTTATGTATGTTTATCCCATGTAGTCACCAAGTTAGTGTAAGTCACGTCATAGTCGTGCAAACGATATCTATATAGTAGCATAGGTTGCATTAGGTGGTTGTAATGTGATAAGGGTCATGGTTGTAATGTGGTAAGGGTTATAATTGTCATGGGTCGTGGTTCTCATAAGGTAAGGGTCATGGTTGTCATGTTATATGGGTCGTAGTCTTCATTTTATAGGCCTTGACCCTAAAATGAAAATAATGACCCATTAAAACTACGACCCATATAACATAACAACCACGACTCCATGGGAAACCACGACCCATATAACATGATAACGATGACCCAATTGACAATATAATATGAATAACAGTTCTCTTCAACGGGCACCTAGTGAGTTGAAAAACTCCATTGAGAATGTCTTGTTTTATCCTGATAAAAAAACTGTATATGACAACCATGACCTAATGTGTATGACAACCACGACCCTGTCGTGTGATCGTGGTTCACGTTAGATCATGGTTTTTATCCACGTTGGATCGTGGTTGTCATCCAACGTTGGATTATGGTTATCATCCAACATTAGATCATGGATCGGATTGACAACCACGACCCATGCAACACAAAAACCACGACCCATATCACACGAAAACCACAAACCATGTAACATGAAAACCACAACCCATATAACTTGACAACAAGTATGGATCATGGTTGTCATGTCATATGGGTGGTGGTTGTCATGGGTCGTAGTTGTCATGTTATATGGGTCGTGGTTGTCATGGGTCGTAGTTTTCATGTTATATGGGTCGTGGTTTTCATGTTACAACCACGACCCATATAACATGACAACCATGACCCTTGCAACATGGAAACTATGACCCATTTACAAGAAAACCCTGATCCCTATAACATGACAACTACGATCGTTTTCTAAAGATACACTCTCACTTCTTGTAACGCCCTAAAAATTGGGGGTTGAGCAAAAGCTCAGCTCCCGAGTTTCAATGCATCACCAATGCAACATAGATAATAATGATTGAATGTTAGTTGTATTAGTGCATTAAATATGAGTTGGATTACACCAAAACAATATATCATACTCTAGAGTTAATGTAATTTGGCAAGCATAAGATTGAAATATATGCATTAAATTATGGAAATATTTTAGAAATTTCAGAGTATGAGTATGAAATCGGGCTAAATATATACATGTATTGTTTCTAACCATATAAAATGCGGGAAGTAAATGTGTTTAACTAAACAAGTATCCCAGTAGTCCTTGCGCATCGGTATGAGATCTACATAGATCTGCTCGATAGTTGAATGTAGGAGAATCCTTCCTCCTCGCCTACGAAGTCTAACTTTGCTGTATAGACCTCGCCATCACCTACAACTAACCAGAGTCTGGGTGGTGTTTTAAGACACTGTCATAGGTGGGAATGACTAGTTAATTCAGTGGAACTATAAAGCAAATGTTAACATGTTATCAATTCAGTTAAGCAATAATGATAAAGCAGTACAACAATCAGGTCTAATTACTCTTATTAATGTAAGAATGGTATGCGATAATGATGTATGCCCTTGTTTGCACTACCTCAGTGACATCATCTCATGATCGCACATGGCAAAATCCTAAAACGTGTGCTTCTTCGTTAAAGCACATGTAATGCGGTGCATGGTCGTGTTAGCCAATACTTTATTAGGTTTATTCGTATAGCAGTATTGGGAAGCTAAGGCACCTCCCTTGTATCAATTACCCAAACAATGATCCATCTAAGGTCGTCAATCCTAGTTAATCACATACGATAGGCAAGTTCACAAGTTTATACAATAGGTTGCTATGAGAGGCTTATCACCTTAGCGTAGACTTAATTCATACTCGATGTTACGCTTCAAACCCAGAAATATGATTCAAAAGAATCCCGATCGCTGAATCCAGTGCCGACAGCCTCCGTAGTACCCCATTCTCGGCTCTTAGCATTCATATGCCAGATTCTGATCCTGGAATCCTATAAGGAGGATTTTTTTTCCAATGTACATCTAACTAGTAATAAGCATAACCACAAGATTACCTAATTCACAAAGGCAACATCATCATTACATATCCACTAATATAATCATTTGAGTACAACACTGAAAGAGAAATACATAAATAGAAAATCAAGCTCCAGAAGACCACTACACGCTCCAAGCTCAACACTGCTGCAACCTAACATCACCTGCACGCATCTATCATGCATAAGCTTATAGAAAGCTTAGAGGGTGGTGTAAGTATATGCATAAAGTAAGTGTCAAGTATTCAATACAATGCCATCATCATACAATATCGAAATTACTGGTAATCCATAAATCATACATTATTAGAATAAGCGGAAATACTGACAAGATCATGAATTATCAGAGTAAGCAGAAATACTGATGAGAGCAGGAATTATCAGAGTAAACAGAAATATTGACAAGATCATAAATCATACGATAACAGAGTAAGCGGAAGTATGGACAAGTCCATAAATTAATCAATATCAGAATACGCAATATAAAATAGTTATACAATAAGTAGTCATAAAAAGCCAAATATCAGATGCCAAGGATGCAATGCAATATACAAATCCTGCTAAGTCTATCTAGGCCATATAAGTGCAGAAACATAGCAACCCAAAATGCCATATGCCTGTGGATGTAATGCAATATATGATGTGAATGAAATAACCATGTTGGAGTGTGAAGTCGGGATGATAGTATGTAGTATCACAGGCTACGGGGTCCACCACAAGGGACTTCTATCCAAACCAGTCCCATACATAAATTTGGATAGTCAGACTCAATTTGGTAAATTTCTGATCTCGGGTTAGTCATGCGCCCAACCAAATCCTTGTCATAACGAAGGTACACAACAATTAGTTGTGCACCACCAACCCAAGTGGATAGTGAATGAATGAATGAATGAGCATGCACTCCTACTCAATAAGTCCACATATCAGTACGGTTCCTCTCTAGGAAATCATCGGGGTCTATTACACTCCAAACCAGATTGCCGCCCTATCGCGCGCAATAAGGCGAGTGAAAGAGACCTCACTATCTGCTTGCCAATATCGGGCCTAACTCATCTATAGCGGACCCATTCCTCCAGCTGGTCAGACTTAGCCTAGCATTGCCCCCTCCTCTAGGGCAGGTAATGTCACACCCCCTTCCAACTGACCACGAAACAGTGAGAAACGCGGCCTAACGGTATACGACCCTCATGCGCTCTTGCATTTACTCGGTGTAAATGTTGGAGCAACCTTTAGAAGCAAGAGGGTTTAGGGATTTTCACCCAGGGATATCTATAGCACCCCATGTAGAACAGATTTTTAGTGTCCCATCTGGCCATCCACAATATGCCTGTGGAGGCTAGGCTCTGATGTTGCTAGGGTATACAGTAATCACAACACACAATGCAAGATGCTTGAGTCATACAATCCAGTCATGCATCAATCTTGCGCATACTGTGCGCTCATGTGAGACAATCTCCACCTATCAGGGAGTCTCAACCAACCGGCACTATGAGCAATGGTCAATCATATCTCATAACAGATATGTAGATGATGCGTTTGGGCATGTATCATGATGCTATGCAGTCACATACTCATAATCGGTATCAATAACCAGCATCAACAATTAGCCTTGATAATGTGGACGTCTAACCAACATTGCCCCAAGGAATGACCCTCATAGGGCCAAACACATAATGGGCCGACGGCCTCACACAAAGGCCTAATATACAACACAGTGGGTCTTGCCCAAGGACTATAAATACATCACAATGGGCCTCAACTACATGTCTCATATACATCATATAGGTCTCGGCAATCGGCCTTGGTAATTGAAATCGATCGATAATCAGAATCGATAAATTGGTCACGTTAATTGCACCGATAATCAGCAGATAAACAAAACGGGATCCATAGATGATCAGCCGATCAACTATAGTATAAAGATCAATACTCGGCCATGGTTATATTAAATCTGATAACACGGAGCCATATGTATATGGTGAATGGGCTTAACAAGGCTTAAGGGAAGGTCACAATGAGGACGTCTACCCATCATTGCCCCTCAATGTGGACATCTAACCAACATTGCTCCTAAGAAGTGGTCCACATAGAGCCAATTGTATCGTGGACCCATAGTCTTATACAAGGGCCTTATACAATCACCATGGGCCGTATCAATGGGCCGCACCAACGGGCCTCGTACACATCAAATGGGCCACAATACATGGGCCTAATACACATCACTATGAGCCGCATCGCATGGGCTAAAAATACATCTCAATGAGCCTCATCATATGGGCCATAAACACATCACATCAGGCCTTGCCCATGGGCCTCGAATACATCACAATAGGCCACAACTCATGGGCTTCAAATACACAATAGGTGGTTCTCAAATATACATCACATGGGGCTTCATCAAATGGGTCGCACAAACATCATATTGGGCTGCATTGGAGGGATTCTAATACATCAGGTGGGCCCTGCATGCTGAAGGTGCACCCAACAGATGGACGACCTGGAAATAAACATGTGCATCATGGAAGGCTCCACCATCTAGAAATGTTAGACAGTGTGGGTTTACAACTCATACATCATGACCCCACGTCCAGGGACCGAATGGCTTGGATAAAACACCTACATCATGTGGGATCCACGTCCAGAGATGGACAACTTAAAAAAAATACGTACGACATGGTAGACCCACGTCTAACTCATCTGGACGGATGATACCGATAGAACACACATATATATATCTCAGCGAACCCTATGGTTTGAACGGACGACCTGGATTAAACATTCATATGAGGTGGGTCCAATTGAGGACGGCCCCTCGGGGCTTGGGACTAGTCTATGTAGGCCTTGAGATGGATGTAGGAAGTGGATAAACATATACAGTATGACAGGCCCTGATGGACGTCAGTCCAGTAGCGTTTTGGGCTTGCCTGAAATCTGGGCCAGTATATACATCACAGTGGGCCTGGGAGAATTAAGATGATGCATATCATCAGGCCTGCAGTTGGACACTGTCCTGCTGCTGGACCTGGCCCCTCATCTCAGATCATACCATAAAATAATCTATACAAATGGACGGTATGGATGTTGAACATGTACATTATAGTGGGTCCCGCCCATTGAATGGGTCAGGTGCGTGGAAGGCCCATATAACACGTGGGCCTAGAAATTTTAAAGTGCAATAGCATCTCTGCTGTTTCTATGGTGCGATCCACAGGAGTACTAGATCTGACAACTTGCAGATGGACGGTGCAGATAAGACCGTAAGTTGAGGTGGGGTCCATATGTCACACCCCAAACTCAGAAATCGGGCTCATAAAATTCTCGATCGCCTAATCTGGCGCCGACAGTCTCCGTAGAATCCCATTCTCAGCTCCCAACGGCCATTTGCTAGGTTCCGATCCTGTGATACTACGAGGAGGATTTTCAACGTCAGTTTGGTTCATAATAAGCATAACCAAAGGCATAACCCACAAACAACAACCAAAACCTTCATTACATTTTCACTATGATAAAAAACTTTACAAGTACAATGAGCATAAAGGAAAATACAATGATAGTGGATGATAACTCCAAAATGATCTGTAAAGCGCTCCTGCCTCAGCGCTGCTGTGCTCCAACGTCACCTATACGCAACGGTCGTACATAAGCTTATAGAAAGCTTAGAGGGTAGTGAAAGTGTGTGCGCAAGGTAGTAATATGATCATGCAATATCAGAGTAATGCGGAATATGTAGATGGATCCATGAATACCATTAGTCGGATCAAGGCTATGCGATGCAAGACATGAATGATATCGGCCATACTAAGGCCATGCGATGTGAGATGCAACTCAAGCATATGAATCCTCATCTAAGTCCACATATCAATATAGCTCAAATCTGAAATATCACTGGGGTCTAGTACACTCTAAACCAGATCGCCGCCCTATTGCACGCAATAAGGTAAGTGGAAGAGACCTCACTATCCGTCTACCAATATCGAGCTCGACTCATCGATAGCTAACCCATTCCTTGAGCTGGTCAAACTCAGCCTAGCTTTGCCCCCTTCTCTTGAGCGGGTAAGGCCGTACCCCCTTCCAACTAACCACAACATAGTGGAAAGCGCGACCGTCTGGTAATCGGCACTCGGTGCTCCTGTACCCACTTGGTCTAGACGTTGGAGCAACCTCTTGGTACCATAAAGGTTTAGGGACTTTCACCCAGGGATATCTATAGCACCTTATGTAGAACAAGATTTTCAGTATCCAATCCTGCCATCCACGATACACCTGTAGAGGCTACGACCCTGATGTCGCTAGGGCGTACAGTAACCATGACACACAATGCAAGTGCATGAATCACACTATCCAGTCATGCAGAAATCCTGCGCCTATCGTGCACTCATGTAGGGAAACATCGCCTAACCGAGAGCCCATAAACAATCTGCCTGAAGGCATATACTATGATCAGTCACTTCTCATATTAAGCATACATATGATGTTTATGATCATGAGTCATGGAACTATACTAAACATGTAATAATGTAATGAACTATTCTTACAATGCAAATGGGCCTAGACGGCCTACATGTAACAAGTATGGGCCTATCAATGGGTCATAGGGAGAGTCTTAATGTGGATACTTAACTAACATTATACTTACAATGTGGACGTCAAACCATCATTGCTCCCAAGGCATAGCCCGTCGTGAAACATCCTTACACAAACCATGGAGCAATCACACATTGTAATGGACCCTAAGGGCATCCCATAGGGCCTCGACCCATAGGCCTCGGATACATCAAATGGGTTGCCTTATATGGGCCTTACATAGATCAAGTGGGCCACATCAATGGGCCTTATGTACATCGCAATGAGCCATAACCATGGCCATAACCCCATGGGCCTTAGAGTACATCACAATGAGCCTCAACCCATGGGCCCTAATACATCATAATGGTTCTCGACCCATGGGCCTTATATTTACTAAATGGGCCACACCGATTGGGCCTTATATATATATATTAAAATGGGATTTAACCCATGGGCCTTATATATATATCAGATGGGCCACACCAACGGCCACAAATACATTAATATGAGCCCCATCTCAAGGGCCTTATAATGCCAAGGTGGGCCTCAATGGGCAGCCACAATTACATCAAGATGGGCCTCAATCCATGGGTCCTAATACATCACAGGTGGCCCTTAAAAGTTAAAAATGGTGGATGTCACTGTCCATGTAGATGGTGGGGTCCACTTGAACCTGGATCTGACTCATTCTTGGTGTCAAACTAAAAAATGAGCTTTCCAATTGGATGGACGGTTTGGATGCATCACACGCATCATGGTGGGTCCCACTATCGTTGGATAGTGAATAAAACACATGCATTACAGTGGGCTCCACTGTCCACTGGACGGTGGGAGTAAGACACATGAATCATGGTGGGATTCCACCGTCCACGGCCGTGGATGGTGTAGCAAAACCCATGCATCACTGTGGGTCCCATGTGGGGCCCACCATAACATTTGTTTTCCATTCAAACTGTTGGTAAGGTCGCACGGACCTGGATGAACAGGAAAAATAAATTTCAACTTGATTCAAAACTTTTGTGGACCTAAAAAGAGTTTCAATGGTATATGTTCAATCCATTGTTTCCTATGATGTGGGCTACCTAAGCTTTAGATGCGGCTGATCTTTGGAGGGGGCCCACTGCTGGGATTGGCCCACCTCGTGAACGGAATGGATATAAGATATACATCATGGTGGGGCCCACATGTAGGGCTGTGGCCCCTGGCCTGTCCGCCCATACGCAGCAGCGTGCTGCTGCTTTTGTCAGGGGCAGCAGGCGCTGCCCCCCTTATGCATGTATTTTATTTTTTTTAAAAATATCCGATTTCCTGTGGTTTTTCACAGGTGGGGCCCACATCCAGTAAATCCAACCCGTTCATTGCACTATATGGCTCAAGGCCATCCAAACGAGTCCAATATCCGATGTTTTTTCGGTGCATAAAAATGTCAGGGTGACTTTCAACGGTAGGAATCACTATTTTACAGGCTATGACCCGCCTAAAGATTGGATAGACCTCATTTTTTGGCTCAATGCCTAAAATAAGCTGTGGAAGGGAATGTACGGCGTGGATTGAATAGATATATTAAGGTGGGGCCTATATGAGTGGGCCACCCCATAAGCTTGGAAATAAGCTAATATTTGTGTTTTCTTTAACGTCCTGCATCCCTGGACGTTGGACAATTTTGGACATGGCTCCACCATTGAGGTGGTCCCAACTTAGGTGGACCACCAAATGATAGATGGTGTGGGTACAATACATATATGGTGGGCCCCAGTTGAAGATAATTTAGATAAAATACATGCTTCAGGGTGGTGTTCATCCAAGTGGGCCACACAACCATATCATGATCGCATTAAAAAAATGAAATAGTGAGGGAGAGGGAGAGATAGAGGGTGAGACACGCGTGATGGAGGGACCCCGGCATTATGGGCCCTCCCTTGCAACCAATCATACATCAAGTGGGTTCCATTACACATGGGCTCCTTAAATCAAAATGCAACGGTGGAGATCCCTTCTCCACTAAAATAGATGGTCCAGATGACCTTAGGTATACTAGAAAAAATAAACATCATGATGGGGTCCATGGAGAATGGCCCCATCATGGAATGATCATGATGATCAAAGTGGGCCATCGACCAAATCTTAGGGTCCCAAGTGAGATCTAAACCATTGATCGGTTGGCCTCACTTAGCCCATCTTAAAAATATGGAAACTACTCTATCAAAGCACCCACCGTTTAATCTTCTTGCTCCCTTGGCTTCCTTAGCTCCTTAGCTGCAATTCCAACGGAGGAGATGAGGTTTGGATGGTTGAGATGAGAGATCTTAACATGGAAAGGTGGGCCACACTTGGAACTTGGAAGAAAGGAAGGGGCTTGGACGTATGGAGCTCTCTTGCTTAGGAAAGTATCTTGAAAAAATGAAGGAGAGAGAGAGTTATAAAGGGAGAGAGAGAGTGATGGTGATGGAGTGATGGATGTGGTGAGGATGGGTGTAAGAGATTTTTTTTTCTTTTGTGGCAAATGGTGTAGGAGAAGTATGGCTACTTTTTAACTTTTGGAGCTTGTTTGAGAAAGGGTGAAAGGTGATGTGTACTTGACATGTACTTGACATGTACTTGACATGTTGAGATTGATGGATTAATGGATTGATGTGACAAGTCATAGAGATTCTCTTGAGTTTCACATTTAAGGATCCTCCAGCAACTATCTTAATAGCATATCATCAAGCTGGGATGCCTTGAATGAATAGATGATGGGAATCACTCTATCTTCCTTATAGAAAATTTTTAAGAGAGTGGATTTCCGTCCTAACCTTGACCCAACTCGAAGCCTAGTACTGGTACATCTTTTGTGTTGCAGATTAAGGGAGCTGAAAATGCTTCATCAAAAAGAAGGAGATCTTCATCACTGCGCTAAAAGGGACTCATCAACTTATCTGTAAGTACCTAGAGTCCAGATGACACTTATGATCATTCCTTTCTAAGATTGGGTCTTAAGTGTTGCTCACCCTTTGAAGTCCTCAAAGGAGGCCTCTGGTGGGAGTGTACGCTATGGGTGCGTTGTGTGGACCCTTGCTCTGTGGAGAGCATAAACATCTGGGTGCGTTGTGTGGATCCTTGCTCTGTGTGGGCATAAACATCTAGTTAGGAGTGCACCAACAAAAATCCAGGGTTAGAGGTGAACCGAGTAGAAACCTCCGTGTAAAGGTTGAAGGTGAACTTGATTTAAAACCTTAGGTTTGAGGTGAACCATGGGAAACCTCCTTAGTGAAATCTGGTACACTCAAGGGTTGAGTGTGACAGCCGGGAGTGGAGTAGCAAGTAGTTGAACCACTATAAATGACTGTGTTTGTGATTGATTCTTGTGCCTGATCATTTGTGTGATTATATTAACTGCATTTATATTTGCTCACACTTCACACACAGTCACATCCATCATAGACTATAACCCCTCCATGTTTATCATTTAAATAGTTCTGTGATTTGGATCCTCTACCAGGCTTGGAAGCCAGTAGAGTTAATTTTGAGTAATCCTAATCTGTACTCTGTGATAGGATTAGTGTGATAGGATTTTTAATAAATCATAAAAACTTTAAAAAGTCTTATTCACCCCCCTCTAGGACATATTGGCATATTCCTACTTTAACTCAAGCGATCTTCACCGCTATTTCAATTATGATAACCGTCGATCGTGGGAAGCATCTAGAGGAATGAAGGAAAACTATAAATAAAGAGTTAAGAAAGTTTAGAAAGTTGTCTCACACCAACCCAAACAAATCAACAAATCAATTATCTTCAATTATCCTATTGAATTTACATTTCTTAGTGTAATCATGTTTTTTTATCAAGTAAATCTTTTTCCTTAGCATAATCATTTACTTACCACATTTACTACTTGCTTTCTTTAGCTTAATTCGTAGTGTAATTGTAGTAGTTGATAACTATAGTTGTAATCAAGGTACCATTTAGCGACCGATAGTAATCGATTTTAATTTCTCTTTTCTATTTCACTCTTCATTCATTAAGAAGGTCCTTTTATATGGAAGGAAAAAAGAAATCTATCATCAGAGGATGAACCGCACCTTTTGAATATCGCCTGATCCATTTACACTTTGAGTGAGTGACTGAATAGGCAACCGATCTCCTCTGATCTCAGTCATACTTAGTGTCTGCCTACTTGGTGCTTAAGGACATTGTTGTTTGGTTTGAATTGGACCTGTAATCCCAATTTTGGCATGCCCGCGCACTCATCACTTGTGTTGGAGAAAGGATCATCAAAACAACAACGAACAATTTTTAGGCATGCCCGGTGGGACCTTATCATAAACCATTGATTTAGTTATTGCTAACATGCAATGAAGGAGTGATAGAATTTTTGGGAACAAACCCACAATGCCAACCGCACGGCCCCTAGGGGATGACGTACATGTTCAGGCACGTCCAAGTAAAATTAATTTGAATGTCAACCCAACTGAGAATCAAGCAGGGCCATCGAAGGCTCACCTTATTCTTTCGGACAAAGTATCAATGGTACTAAACGAGTCCATGCAAGCATCCAGATGGTACTGGAGAATGTGAGAATTTAAGCGGAACAGTTCCGTCAATAGGCTGAAAGCACCAACTGTTACATGGCTAGTCAGACCGAGGACATGCAATGATTATTGGTTGTGGTGACGAAACGAATGTAACCTACGTAGAAGAATAATGGTAGTTTAGTCAGAAACATTGTCCCTTTCCCACCGACACCACTAGTGCAGCCTAATACACCACCTACTCCCCAGGAGGTCAAGAATATGCCGCTTCCTGCAAAGGTTAGACAACTAGAGCAGGAAGCTAGGAATTATAATAATAGAAATCAAGGACTGCCAATGAGATTTTACCATCAGTAAGGTCCTAGGTTCCAAGAGAATTTTAATAGATTTGGTTTGGATCATTCACCAACCATGGAACCGCCACGGATCGATCGTAACCATATATTGCAACTCATATAGGAGGTTGTGGGCCAGGTGTTAGGTCGCAATGTTATTCCTACGTATCATAAACCATATCTAGAATGGTTGGATCGAATACCGAGAAATTACAGACTAGATTTCGCCCTGTTCTCAGGAGAGCACGCTCAATCAACTATCAAGTGTGTTGGATGATTCACCATGCAATGTGGCAAATTAACCAATAATGATTATTATAGATTACAGTTATTCGGTCACTTGCTAACTTCTATGGCCTTCATGTGGTATTCCAATTAGTTGCCAAATTCGATACATACCTGGCAAGAATTGGAAGAAAGGTTTCATCCTCAATTCTTTTCCAAGAATAGGGACATAACCATGGCTTGTCTTGCATGATTTCAGTAGTTGCCCGGTGAATCTTGCGAAAGCTATATCATGCGATTTAAGCAAGTGAAGAGCCACTGTAAGTTGGTTATGATTGAAGATGAATTTGTGTAGCTTGCATAAGATGGCTTGGAATACAAACTCTGTAAAAATTTGTAAGCACAGAGTTTGCCAATTAATACGACCTCACCAAGAATGTTTCTCGATATGAAGAATTGCTTCAAGAATGGGCTAGGCAAGCAAATTAGTCAATTAGAACATATTACAATGATCCTAATTATGAAATTGCAATCAATGAAGTAGTGTCTTAGAAAAAACTAGTCTACTAGCGCTGGTTAAGGTAGAGTCAGTAGCCACAACAGTCTAGAAGCCTCAGAAAGTATACACCATTGATATTACTCGGGCCGAGGAAATTCTAATGTTGTATTATATATGAAGCACCCTTAGTTGTCAAATTTCGTTGTGACAAACCACTTTGGATTGGTGAACCTGTGCAAGTGATGGAAAGTTCACCTTCAAGTGAAGATGTGCTATATTCAAGTCATGAAGTATTGCTTCAAGTTCAAGTGCGGCTTCAAATTCAAGATCAAGTCAAAATGCTAGCTCTAGTGCAAGTTCAAGACCTAGTTCATGTGCTACTTCAAGTCTTTACGTTAGCTCAAAGGCACTACATGGACAAGATCAAGTTCAAGAACTTCAAAGTACACAAGATCAAGTTCAAGATTTCAAGTGTATAAGATCATGCTTTAAGAACTTCAAGTATAAGATCGCAACTGAAGTTACATGGTTTGTTCAACTTTCAAGTATATATGACCCTAGAAAGACCTTAAGGTTAGGTCATTCATATTACATATTCTATATGAGTTAATATGCTTATTATAGGCTTTGCTTCGACTAGTCTTAGCCTATGTTCGACCAATCTAGGCTCTGGCTCGACCAGTCTAGGGTTTGTCTCGACCAGTCCAGGAAAAAACTCAAAATTTTAGATTTTTTTGGTAGGGTCACGACCAATTGAGCACCCTGCTCAACCAGTCGTGTGAACAATTCTTGACTAGTCATGCAGGGCTCGACTCAAACTCTAGCAACTATTTTTGGCTCCACTCGACTAGTCGAGTGCGATGCTTGACCAGTCGAGAAGGCCACTCAACCAGTTGAGGGTCAGTTTTATTCGATCACGCTAGAAGTTTTGAAATTTGGTTATTCTCAAGACCAGTTGAGGCTGACCTTAGACCAGTCGAAGGAACCATTTTTCTACCTATAAATAGAGGTCTTTTCTTAGTATTTTTTATTAATTCCAAGTTAAATCAAGCCACCACTCTGAGAGAAAAGTCCCCATGATTAACAAGCTATTGTTCGGTAATTTTAGATTCTTTTATAGCTTTTTTATTGTTTAATTTCTTGATCACTTCTTCAATCTTACTTTAAAAAGGGGAATTCTTATCTACCCTTTGAGATCTAAGAAATTCAATTAAGTAGCCCTATTTTAAGCTTAATTAAAATTCATTTAGAACAAAGAACCCTTCTATATGTGTGTTAGACATTGAACATCCTCATCTACAAGTGAACCGGTTCTATCGAGCTACAACAAAGCAGAATCTACACATAATTATATTTTTATTTGCTTTATGGGTTTGTGTGATAAGCTAGAAAATCTCTATTTTGGTTTTTGAGATAAGCCAGAAAATCCCTTGTGGTTTTGACTAAGAGAAGCCAGAAAATCTTAGCGTGGGATTTTTAATTGTGATAGCCCATTGAAAACACAGTTGTAAAGGTTTTAAAGTGAACCTTGGAAAACCTTCTTTCATAGTGAAAGCCAATATCACGTGGGTTGTGATTATTGGGAGTGGATTAGGTGTTGCTATTTGTGAACAGTTGGTGTACACACTAAACCACTATAATTTTTGGAGTTGTGGTGGATGTTGTATGTGATGTGTGTGTGTTGAATGCTTGTATCTCTTTCATGTACATGTGGTGAATGTTTTAATAGTTAGATTCTTTTCTATTGCTTCTTGCTTTAGTTTGAGTTTTTAATCCTTACCGAAGTTTAAGAAATCAGGTTGTCCTACCATAAACTTTGGTTTTTGGTGTAAGGTTGTCCTTTGAACAACGTTTGTATCAACCTCTCAATACTATTGCAATTGAGATTGTAATTTATTTTAGTTATCTTCTTTTATATTTCGCATTTTATTGTTATTTGGCATAATCCTATTCACCCCCTCCCTCTAAGACTAAGAGTTCACCCTCTTCAGAAAATTTGACTTAATTTTAGAAATCAAGTTCATCAAAGTTCCTATTAATCACAAGATACCTTCGACCAAGGAACTCAAGAAGGTTGACGATTGTAAATGGCATGGATCTCGTTCCCATTTCACTAACAAATGCGTTATTTTTTGGAATCTTATTTAGGAATACATCGACTATGGATTGTTAAAATTTTTGGTAAAAGAAAAAGAAGTCATGCTGATTGATATTGATAAAGAAGTCATGCTGATTGATACCGATCTGTTTCTAAACAGCATGGACATAAACACGATCATAGTTGACTTGAAGTATCGACCTCGACCAAAAATTGAACTCGGTTCAGGAAGTCTACGCAGAACGAACGGTCATTATGTCCCCAGATAACAGTGGACATCTTAGTATTGGGAGACACATGGGCAGAAGAACCATTGTTTATGTGATCGTTGCACCCGAGTGATCCCTTGGCGACCTAAAGTCCATCCCGGATAGGAAAATCATAATCAAGGCAACAATTGAAATCGTCAGTGACTGGGGCAAATAGAGGCTAATCGTCAGCTGCATTGGAGATCGCCCTCAACTAGGATGGTCATACCACCCATTACACGAGAAGGGGTATTGAAATGGCTTACACACCCAAAATTCCCAATGGTACTAAAAAATCTAACCAGAACTTAGAAAAGCCAGTGGCAGAGAAATAGGGTTGTAATGAGAAGAGAGGGAAAGGAGAACAAAAATATGCTTCGACCAGAACCCAAGCTACCACATTGTAACACCCTAAAAATCGGGGGTCGTGAATAAACTCAACTCCCGAGTTCCAGACCGTCACTTATGCAACAAAAATGGTTATGATTCAATGTTGTCTGATTTAAAGCATTCACATGAGTAAAAGTATACCAAAACTGCAATTCATACTTCAGATCCAGTGATAAAAGCAAGCGGAAGACTAAACAATATATATATCACTGTATGGAAAAACAAAGTAATCTCAACTGTCTCCAAAGTATGACTACATCTCTGAGTCTCATATACATGTAAATAGACAAAAGGATAAGTTCAAAAAAGGTCCCACTGAAGTCCCCCTCGATCCAGGTCACCTACGGGAAGCCGTCGTGATACTGCATATACGAGAACTCATCCTGGTCCTCGTCAATCTCCGGCTCCACCTCCTGGATCTCGTCGTCACCTGCAACTACAACAGGGTCTGGTGGGTGTTGCAAACACCATCCCGTAACGTGGGAATGAGTGATCAACTCAGTGGAATCATAGAGCAAAGATTAGCATGTTCACAATTCAGTCACGCGATAATAGTAAAGCAGTAAATCAGACAAATCCTAATACTGTTGTTAATGCAAGATGATATGACGTGATGTATGTCCTCACTGACGATCACCCTCATACGGCAACATCTTACGACCGCGGCATGCCACACTCCCTAGAGTGCTCCACATCTTCCAGGCACATGCAATGCTATGGTGATATGATTACCAAGTTGTTATTAGTCCATTCAAACAGCAGGATTGGGAAACTAAGGTACCTCCCTTGTATCAATCCCAACACGGATCCTGTCTAGGGTCGTCACTCCTAGTAATCTCATACGATGTACATTTCGTAGGTCACTGCAAGGGCTGCCAGGGCTGTTGCTCGCACTCATTGCACCGCTCCCCCATCACCTTATCAATACAGGCCTACTGTACTCTACTGCACGGAAGGGTCGTCGCCTCCCGTGAACTCAGAATACGCTCGCGGTCACTACAAAGGGCTCGTCGCCTGATCAGTGTAGGCCGACAGCTAGAATATAGTGTCCCATACCACCATAATCTGCTCACAAGTCAAGGTGCTCATTGGTCACTACGGGGAGGCTTGTGGCCCCAGCGTAGGCCGACAGCTCGACCACGGTGTCCCATACCACCATGCCCGGCTCATGAGTCTTCGTGGATCAAGGTACCACGGTTAATAGGGTTTACAATGGTAAGTTCAGTACCCTAGGTTCAAGCAATCATGATACATACAAGGTGAACAAACATCGGCCAGTCGGGTTACTTGACGGGCTCGACTAGCGCGATCGCATCTCGAATTAAACGACATGAAGTGCGTAAAACACTTCGCGTGGCCTAACCACTGCCGCCAACTCTCAACACGAATCACGTTCATCGACGCGTCGTTCGTGGCTATGACCAGTCAGCCACGAATTTACTCGGTTACCGACTGCCTGGACTAGGTCAAGTCTCACACATCTATGGAATTTCATTAACATTATATACCAAGGTATTGGAATTGAAATACATCATGTGAGCATGTTAGCACATGTTATAACATTCAACTTAAGCAAATCTTCAATGCATACTTCCCATGCATATTCAACTTAAGCAAATCCTCAAGCACATACATTCCATGCATGTAATGAAATCATGTATTTTGTCAACATGTAGAAAATCATTTAGGTCAGCATAATAATTGAAAAATCAATCACAAACTATCAAATAACATCATTTAATTCAATACATACTAATACAAGCATTTATACAAACACATACACTACACACTTAAGTCTACACATAGTATGTCGACCCAAAGTGCGCAACTAGGCGAATCTCTTCGCCAAACTAATTATGCACGCATTCCTAACTTCCTAATGCGACAACAAACCATGTCAATCACATCAGCAAAATATGAATGTAAACAGTACTTCCTACAAATGACTAAAATGCCCTAAATCTCATATTCTTCGTTAGCTTACGAAACGGGAAACGGAGAGCATTTTGTACATGTCAAACGGCGATGCCGTCAAGAATCTACTATTAAACGACATTGAAAGCATTGGGAACCGTCAATCAAAGCGTCTAAAATGCTCACCTAGTGTCTTGTAGACTCGGGAATTGAAGCGGAGCGTATATGGTTCGTCTACGGCGAGTAAGGAGCCTAATACATAAGATCCATAAGCTACATCGCTATGGAAACAAGGAAAACTCAAATCAACATCTATTTAGGGTTTTTACTTACCTAGGATTGCGGTGGAATCGCCGGGAAAGCGGTAGAGGAGTGTTGCTTAAGCACGTGCAACACGTAGCACAAGTGGCGGGAAGAACTCTCCCACTCTCTCACAATCTCTCACTCTTTTTCTCTCTCCCAAGCTAGGGCTTCTCTCAAATTCGGATGGGAGAGAGGAGTGGGGGTTTCAACCCCTTTTATAGCCTAAAATATTCCCAAAATAGGCTTGGGAACAATGTTTACTTGGTGCCTAACCAAATCGGGGCCGTTTCGGTCCAAAAGGGCATTTCTGGAGGTCCCCAGGCCAAATGCGGTCGGACTTAAGCTCATGCATACTGGATCTAGCACACATCCAGTTTTCAGACCGGTTGGGTTCCCAGATCGCACGTGGCGGCCCAGTTTCAGTTTAACGGTCACCGCACCAAGATCAGGCCTATAAGTCTCGTGATATATAATAGATATTTTTCCTGATCCAAGGGTGTAATTTGGCTGTATTCTGACGGTCAGAATGCTTAATACTGATGCGTCAAATTTGTGTGCCAGATTTGAATTTGAAATTCCAACTATGTCCCTATTCACACTCTCTTCGGTCCGGGCTCAATGAAATAGCCTGTGAGTATCGGTTTGACTTGATTTTTGGAATGAGTGTCAAGTCCAGCTAGACGGTTCTAACGGTCTAAGATAGGAGGTATCGGACTTTCAACGTGCGGTCTAGATCCAATACAAAGATTCAAAGTGGTCCAGAGAACAAACCGGTTTAGAGTTTGATCCGAGGCTTTAGAGCATTATAGCACCCTTGGTTCCACTCGCTTCGGGCCTTTTAGAACGTATTTAAAGTGATCAGGGACCATTTCCCAGCTATTTTAACGTTGCACTAGCTAACCTAGTCATATTTCCTAAAGGAATGAATTCTACGCAATTTCGGGTCGAGTTGGTACTCGAGCCCAAGTATGGATTTTTCACGGGCGTTACAATCTACCCCCCTTAACAAATAATTTCGTCCTAGAAATTTTGTACCTTTTCGTACTCCTCGAGAAGCTGTGGGTAGTTCTTTCTGATCTCGGCTTCTGTCTCCCAAGTAGCCTCCTCCTCAGTATGATGCGTCCATAGTACCTTCACAAGGGGAATCACCCTGCTACGCAGTACCTGCTCCTTCCGGTCTAAGATGCGTGTCGGTCGCAGGATATAAGTAACATCCTCTCCTAACTGCACCTGCTCCCATCTGATGATATGAGAGGGATCAACAACGTACTTCTTCAGCATAGAAACATGAAGTACGTTGTGGACGCTCGCGAGGGGCGTGGGTAAAGCCAATCGGTAAGCCACTGCTCCCACACGATCGAGGATCTGAAATGGACCAATGAATCACGGTGCCAGCTTCCCCTTCTTCCCGAACCGAAGGACTCCCTTCATAGGGGAAACTCGCAAAAACACATGATCCCCGACTGTGAACTCTAGTGGTCTCCGTCTCGTATCGGCGTAGCTCTTCTGTCTGCTCTGCGCTGTAAGAAGCCGACGTCGTATAATATCAATCTTCTCTGACGTCGCCTGCACCAACTCTGGGCCAATCAAGCTGCGCTCACCGACCTCTAACCAGCAATGCGGTGCGCGACAAGGTCGCCCATACAGCGCCTCATAAGGTGCCATGCCGATACTCGCCTGGAAGCTATTGTTGTACGAAAACTCTGCATATGCAAGACAGTCATCCCAACTGTCCTTGAAGTCCAATGCGCAAGCTCGCAACATGTCCTCCAGGATCTGGTTCACTCGCTCTGTCTGTCCGTCCGTCTGTGGGTGGAAGGCAGTACTGAACTTCAACTTCACACCCATAGCCTCCTGAATGCGAGTCCAGAAAATAGAAGTGAACCGCGTGTCTCTGTCCGACACGATCTCCAACGGAACTCCATGCAGACGCACAATCTCTCGGATATACAATCTAGCCAGCTCGTCTGCAGAGTTCGTAACTCTGATCGGTAGGAAGTGCGCCAACTTCGTCAATCGGTCGACGATCACCCAAATGGAATCATGCCCCTTCCTCGTCTTCGGCAACCCAGAAATGAAGTCCATGGAAATGAAATCCCACTTCCACTCTGCAATCGGCATAGGCTGCAAAAGTCCAGGTGGTCGGCGATGCTCTGCCTTCACCTGCTGACAAGTGAGACAACGGGACACGAACTCAGCAATGTGGGTCTTCATACCTTCCCACCAGTACGTCCTCTTCACGTCACGATACATCTTCGTGCTGCCAGGATGCATCGCGAGTCTAGTAGAATGCGCAGCCTCGAGAATCTCTCGTCTCAAGTCAGGGACATCTGGGACGCATAGGCGGCCACGATAACGTAAGCCTCCATCCATACCAACTCGCCAGTCGGCGTCAGCATCATCACTGGCCTGCTCTCGAAGCTCAGTAAGATGCGCGTCGTCCCTCTGCGCCTCGATGACACGGTCATCGATCTGGGATCGCACCTGTACGTGTGCGATGAACTCAAATGGCTCCTCTACGGTGAGTTTCTGCTCAAAGTCTCGTAAAAACTCAACCATATCCCACTCGGCAACCATCAGAGGAGCCGCAAACTCTATCGCCTTCTTGCGGCTCAACGCATCAGCCACAAGGTTCGCCTTCCCAGGATGGTAAGAGACTTCAAACTTGAAGTCCTTCAGCGTCTCCATCCATCGCCGCTGCCTCATATTCAAGTCCCGCTGCGTGGATATGTACTTGAGGCTCTTGTGGTAGTAAAAGAGCTCGAACTCCTCTCCGTAGAGGTAATGTCTCCAGAGTCTCAGTGCGAATATAACGGCTGCCAACTCCAGGTCGTGTGTAGGGTAATTCTCCTCGTGCTTCCTTAATTGTCTCGAGGCATACGAAATTACCCTGTCCCTCTGCATAAGGACACAACCCAAACCAACGCTAGACGCGTCAGTGTATATAATGTATTTAACCCCTTGCTCTGGCAATACTAGCACAGGGGCGGGCGTAAGTCTGTCCTTCAGCTCCTGAAAAGCTGACTCCGCCTTATCATTCCAAGCGAACTTCACGTCCTTCCGTGTCAACTGAGATAAGGGTCTCGCGATCTTCGAGAAATCCTGAATGAAGCGCCGATAGTAGCCAGCGAGACCCAAGAAACTCCTCACCTCAGTGACAGAGCCAGGCTGCTCCCAGTCCTGCACCGCAGCTACCTTAGACAGGTCAACTGCCATGCCATCCTTGGACACCACGTGTCCCAGAAACTTCACCTCCTGCTTCCAGAAGTCGCACTTCTTATACTGTGCGAACAACTGATGCTGTCTGAGCGTATCAAGGACCAAACGCAAGTGCTCCTCATGCTCCTCTCGACTCCTAGAGTATACCAAAATGTCGTCGATGAAGACAACGACGAATCGATAGAGGAAAGGCCGCAATACCCGGTTCATCAGATCCATGAACACGGCTGGTGCGTTCGTGAGACCGAACGACATCACGAGGAACTCGTAGTGACCAAAACTGGTCCTGAACGCTGTCTTCTGCACGTCCTCATCTCTGACGTGCAGCTGATGATATCCTGACTGAAGATCAATCTTCGAGAAGTACTGTGCTCCTCTCAACTGATCAAACAAGTCATCGATCCTAGGCAAAGGGTACTTGTTCTTCACCGTGAGCTGGTTCAGCCTGCGATAATCAATACACAATCGCAGCGAACCATCCTTCTTCTTCACGAACAAGACCGGTGCTCCCCAAGGAGACACGCTAGGCCGTATAAAGCCAAGCTCTAGCAGACCATCAATCTGCGTCCTCAACTCCTCCATCTCACATGGTGCCATGCGATACGTCGGCAGTGAGACGGGTGTAGAACCAGGAATCAGATCGATAGTGAAATCGATCTCACGTCGGGGCGGCAAACCAGGGATCTTCCTGAACAGATCCCCGAACTCAGAAACAACTGGCGTCTGCTCAAGTACCTGGGCACCAGCGTCGCGCAATAGAGTGGCGTAGCTAAGAATGCGGAAAGGAAGATTTATCCGCACTGAAAATGTGAAAGGCGTGCCCTCAGGCTCGTACACCGTCACCACACGAGCCTCGCAGTCAATCTCGGCTCTCGCTGCAGTCAACCAGTCCATGCCAAGAATGACGTCGAGATAAACGAGCGAGGGATCGACGACCAGATCAAGAGTCATCGTCCTGCCTCCCAGATCAACTAAACAACCCTCACACATCTGGGTGACATCCGAATAATCTCCATGAGCTGCAAGGACTCGCACGCTATCCATAGTGATAGTCTGCAACCCAAGACGTCTGACTACGGCACGCGATATCAAAGAAATCGTGGAACCAGTGTCCACCATGACAAGAACGGGAGTACCTCCGATATGGCCCGTGACCTCGAAGGCTGAATGCTGGAAAGTCGGCGTCGTAGCTGCCTCAGCGGTCAGTGCATGAACTCGAGCCTGCTGTGGTCGGTTCGGCCGCTGTGTCAAGGACCGTGGGGACTGTCGAATCTGTGATACTGTGGGTCTGAAAGAGGAATGCGCAGGAGCTGACCGTATAGGCGGTGCTGATATCGCCTGTGGATGTACACGATCAATCTTCTGCGGCGGCGAGAACCCACTGTCCCGCATCCTCGAAAAACAACTCTGCGCTAGGTGGCCCGTCCTCCCACATATGTGCATGATAAATCAGGGCACCGAAACGGTCCTACTGGCGCCGTGGTCCTGGTAGGAGGATCAACGCGGGGCCTCTTGCCCGCGGAGGGCCTGTCTGTCAAATCCGGTCGCGGCCTAGAAGTAGTCGGGCCTCGAGATCGCGCAAGTCAATCCACGTCCTGCTCTGCCCGCATGGACATGTGAACCAACTCCGCATAGGAGGGGAAACTGATACAGCACATCTTCGACCGAATATCCGGTCACAAGCCCTCCAAAAAGCGCCGTATGCGCATCTGCTCATCAGCTAGAATCGTCGGGACGTACCTGCCCAACTCTGTGAACCGATGCTCATACTCGGTAACCGTCATCGCTGCCTGCCTGAGACGGAGAAACTCATTCTCCCTCTCGTGCCTGTAGGTCTGAGGATAATACTTCTCATGGAAGCGAAACTCGAATGCTGCCCATGTCCATACGAAATCTACGGTAACAGTCCGCAATATACTATCCCACCACATACTGGCCTCTCTCTCAAACTGGAAGGTAGCCAGCTCTACCTGCTCTGCCTCAATACAGTGCAACATGCACAGAATCTTCGACACTCGGTCGAGCCAAAACTCAGCCTCCTCGGGTCTGTGAGAACCCGTGAAAGTAGGAGGCCGCAAGCGCTAAAATCGCTCCAGAAGACCCCGTGTGTCGGCAGGATTCCCCGCAGGGAAAGCGGGCTGCGCAGGAAGTGCTATGCCCTCATCCTGGGCGTAAGCATAGGCATCCTCAGCTGGATGCGCAGGTTGTGCAGGCGGAGTAGATGCAGTCGCACTCCCACCCTGGGCTAAAGTCCCGACTATAGTAGTCAATAGCTGCTGCTGCTGTAGCATCATAACCATCATCTGCTCGAATCTATCAGGTGGTGGAGCAGGCTGTGGCGGATGAGGTGCGGAAGTAGATGCGCGCTGTGGCTCTCTAACTGATGGTGTAAATGGCGGTGGTCCATCTGTAGGACCAACAGCAGGCTGAGACGACCGAACCGTCTCAGGAATCGGGCCCACAGCAGGGTCCGGACGAGTGCCAGACTGAGAGGGAGCCTGATCCATCTGCTCTGACAATGAAAGCCGAACCGCGCTCCTCGTAGTCTTAGGTGGCATTCCCTATATTCAAAATAGGGCGCAACCTTGTCAGTCTCAATTGCTCAAATACACCACAATCATTCACTAAAGAGTCAAAGGCATTCCATGCATTTCAATTAATCAAAATTGTCACAATACAAGGGATATCTCCTTACAAGCATCATGACTAGAATGACATGGAAATTAAGACAGTTAAGCAACAGCAACATAAGCAAAGCACTAGCCCTAATAGGCTTTACACACATAAAACAGAAAATGGCTAACTACTCATAACAACATCAAAGATCGCGTCGCTAGTCGGAGTCTGGCGACGGAGGAGGAACACCCTTATCCTGTAAGCAACACAGGATTGCCTTCAAGGTGCGAGTCACCTTGCCAAACTTCTTCTTCGTAACGGCCATGGCATCCGCGACCTCTGCTCGAAGTTCTTGGACTTCCCTTCGCAAAGCGGTCTGGCTCTCCTCCATCCGAGCAATGCGATCGTCGATAGTAGCCTGCGCAGAAGGAGGAGGGCTCTCATCAGTATCCTGAGCCTCCTCTTCTGCTTCTTCCTGAGTCTCTTCCTGAACCTCTGCACTAGGTTCTTCTTCGCTTTGATCTTCCTCTTCATCAAAGTCGTCCCCACTATCCCTTTCAAGTTGATTTTCACGATATTGCGACCCAATCTTCATCTTAACCATTGTCGACTCATCGATGGTGTGAATCGATACCGGCAATTCGGGTCCAAGTCTATAGGCAAACTCAAGCGCAATCTTGCAAATGAGTCGGCCAAAGGGAAGGGATTCGGATGTTCTCCTCGACCTAGCTATGAGAACTATCTGCCGTAAGATGAAAGTGGCCATACATACGTTCTCTCCCTGGGCCACCAGAAATAAGAAATCGACCATAAGACGTGTACATTCAATGCGGTTCGTCGACCTAGGATAAACATTGAACGTGCAGATATGATGCAGCAGACGCAAATCCTCAGACATGTACGTCGCCTTGAGGCTATTATTAGGCTGCCATGGAACCAACTTACCACACAGAAACCTGGTGCGGCGATCTCGTTCACGTCTAGTCCTCAAATTCTTCTCACTTGGATGTACATCACCTAGAGGCACGTTGAGAAGTCGCGCAACCAACCGGACGTCGATCGTAGCCATCCGATCTCTACCAAAAGGGATTTTGAACTGCAAGGGCTCCAAGGTAGGACTCTGGATGCTAGCATAGAAGGCACGAACGGTGCTCACATTAGCACGAGCGCGAGCTTCAAAGATCGGTCCCCAGTGCGCAGCTTCAATGCGTTCGAACAACAGATATTCGCCGAACAACCGTCCATCTACGTCCGCCTCAAATAACACTCTACGATCAGTGTATTCACCATGAGGCATCTCTGATAGAATGGTTCGTCCAAGATGTGCATGGGGATCCAAATCCCGCTTTGTACGGCACTCCAGGACTGCAGCTGGACCTGCGGCGGCGCTTGAACTTGCGGCACCACCCCGCGGTCTTCTCAATCGAGCAGGGTGGCTCGGCCCAGCCTCGTCTGTTGTAGTTTTCCTCTTACCCATCAAAGACAGGATGGATGAGAGTGACAAAAGGCCCAAAATGGCTTCCACGAAAGCCATGAAAAACGCCGAAAATGCGGAGAAATGGCTGCCCAATCTGACAAAAGGAAATCTAGGCATCGTAGAGGGATGCTTCAAGCTTCCCAAGGCTGTACTTTCAGGGAAAAATAAGAACAAAAAGATGGGATGGAGCACCTCACGATTTCAGCACTATTTGGGGGATTTTGGAGCTCCAAATGGAGAAATCTTCAAGGAAGGGGGCTGCCAACACCCAATAACTGATGGGTGGTGGTCGGTTTTGGCCAAGGAAGGTTGTAGAGGTGATTTGGGTCGCCGGGGTTTGGAATGGAGTGCTGAAAATCGAATCTAGGGTATGCAAGGGGGCTGTTTGTGAAGGAGAAGGGGGTTTTAGGGGTTTTCGTGGGATGGGAGGTAGCTAGGGGTGATGTGGAGGGCATTTAAGTGGGTGTGCCCGAAGGGCAGCACCAACGGAGGTCGCCGGCCGGCGATGCATCGCCCGGCCGGCGATGGCATCTCCGGTCAACTCGAAATTTGACCGGTGGGACCCCATGGGTCTGGTCCCCCATGGTCCCAGGGTCCCAAAAAAGTTGGTCCCACCCCTTGGTTCATAGCATTTTGGTCTCTATGAGCCCAAATATGTGTTCGGAGCTTCCCGGGTCCACATCGTAATCCAGAATACCAAACTATATGATGCAGCATATGAATTTGAGGTAGAAGGAGCCAGTACATCTTTCTAGCTCCTTAGTTGCTAAAGAAAGTGAAGTTAGAATGGCCTTATGTCCATTTTTCATGAAATTTTACTATTCACTATAAAATTTAGTGAATGTGCTAATTTGTGTTATTTTCACATTAGGTTTGATGCCTAATATGAAATGGATAAGAAAGAACTGAAGGTTGAAGTGTTTGGAGAAGGAATTTTGAAGATTTTTGGTGAAATGGGGTTTTTAAGCCCTGGCGATTGATTACTGGAGTCGTGGTCATCCCACGGCCCAAAGATTCACTTTTGCGGTTTAAAACCGCTCATAGGACGTCTCCACCCGACTTCCTACAGCTTAGAAGTGATTCGGGTCGCTTTACGCGACCCGAGATACGTTACAGACTCGATCTTGCGATCGATCCTTATAGACTTCGCCTATCGGCGAATCTGTGATCCTAGAAGTGTTTCTAGACCCTTCTCGCACCCACCTAAGTCAAAGGAAGCGACAGCGTACGTCGCAAGACCATAACCCAGGCCCAGTATACTCTCATTCATGCTCTGATACCAACTTGTAACACCCTGAAAATCGGGGGTCGTGAATAAACTCAACTCCCGAGTTCCAGACCGTCACTTATGCAACAAAAATGGTTATGATTCAATGTTGTCTGATTTAAAGCATTCACATGAGTAAAAGTATACCAAAACTGCAATTCATACTTCAGATCCAGTGATAAAAGCAAGCGGAAGACTAAACAATATATATATCACTGTATGGAAAAACAAAGTAATCTCAACTGTCTCCAAAGTATGACTACATCTCTGAGTCTCATATACATGTAAATAGACAAAAGGATAAGTTCAAAAAAGGTCCCACTGAAGTCCCCCTCGATCCAGGTCACCTACGGGAAGCCGTCGTGATACTGCATATACGAGAACTCATCCTGGTCCTCGTCAATCTCCGGCTCCACCTCCTGGATCTCGTCGTCACCTGCAACTACAACAGGGTCTGGTGGGTGTTGCAAACACCATCCCGTAACGTGGGAATGAGTGATCAACTCAGTGGAATCATAGAGCAAAGATTAGCATGTTCACAATTCAGTCACGCGATAATAGTAAAGCAGTAAATCAGACAAATCCTAATACTGTTGTTAATGCAAGATGATATGACGTGATGTATGCCCTCACCGACGATCACCCTCATACGGCAACATCTTATGACCGCGGCATGCCACACTCCCTAGAGTGCTCCACATCTTCCAGGCACATGCAATGCTATGGTGATATGATTACCAAGTTGTTATTAGTCCATTCAAACAGCAGGATTGGGAAACTAAGGTACCTCCCTTGTATCAATCCCAACACGGATCCTGTCTAGGGTCGTCACTCCTAGTAATCTCATACGATGTACATTTCGTAGGTCACTGCAAGGGCTGCCAGGGCTGTTGCTCGCACTCGTTGCACCGTTCCCCCATCACCTTATCAATACAGGCCTACTGTACTCTACTGCACGGAAGGGTCGTCGCCTCCCGTGAACTCAGAATACGCTCGCGGTCACTACAAAGGGCTCGTCGCCTGATCAGTGTAGGCCGACAGCTAGAATATAGTGTCCCATACCACCATAATCTGCTCACGAGTCAAGGTGCTCATTGGTCACTACGGGGAGGTTTGTGGCCCCAGCGTAGGCCGACAGCTCGACCACGGTGTCCCATACCACCATGCCCGGCTCATGAGTCTTCGTGGATCAAGGTACCACGGTTAATAGGGTTTACAATGGTAAGTTCAGTACCCTAGGTTCAAGCAGTCATGATACATACAAGGTGAACAAACATCGGCCAGTCGGGTTACTTGACGGGCTCGACTAGCGCGATCGCATCTCGAATTAAACGACATGAAGTGCGTAAAACACTTCGCGTGGCCTAACCACTGCCGCCAACTCTCAACACGAATCACGTTCATCGACGCGTCGTTCGTGGCTATGACCAGTCAGCCACGAATTCGCTCGGTTACCGACTGCCTGGACTAGGTCAAGTCCCACACATCTATGGAATTTCATTAACATTATATACCAAGGTATTGGAATTGAAATACATCATGTGAGCATGTTAGCACATGTTATAACATTCAACTTAAGCAAATCTTCAATGCATACTTCCCATGCATATTCAACTTAAGCAAATCCTCAAGCACATACATTCCATGCATGTAATGAAATCATGCATTTTTTCAACATGTAGAAAATCATTTAGGTCAGCATAATAATTGAAAAATCAATCACAAACTATCAAATAACATCATTTAATTCAATACATACTAATACAAGCATTTATACAAACACATACACTACACACTTAAGTCTACACATAGTATGTCGACCCAAAGTGCGCAACTAGGCGAATCTCTTCGCCAAACTAATTATGCACGCATTCCTAACTTCCTAATGCGACAACAAACCATGTCAATCACATCAGCAAAATATGAATGTAAACAGTACTTCCTACAAATGACTAAAATGCCCTAAATCTCATATTCTTCGTTAGCTTACGAAACGGGAAACGGAGAGCATTTTGTACATGTCAAACGGCGATGCCGTCAAGAATCTACTATTAAACGACATTGAAAGCATTGGGAACCGTCAATCAAAGCGTCTAAAATCCTCACCTAGTGTCTTGTAGACTCGGGAATTGGAGCGGAGCGTATATGGTTCGTCTACGGCGAGTAAGGAGCCTAATACATAAGATCCATAAGCTACATCGCTATGGAAACAAGGAAAACTCAAATCAACATCTATTTAGGGTTTTTACTTACCTAGGATT
Source organism: Magnolia kwangsiensis (assembly GCA_037074715.1). Classification (NCBI taxonomy): domain Eukaryota; kingdom Viridiplantae; phylum Streptophyta; class Magnoliopsida; order Magnoliales; family Magnoliaceae; genus Magnolia; species Magnolia kwangsiensis. The sequence continues at coordinate 97,473,111 of CM073572.1, read as the reverse complement.
GCGGTGGAATCGCCGGGAAAGCGGTAGAGGAGTGTTGCTTAAGCACGTGCAACACGTAGCACAAGTGGCGGGAAGAACTCTCCCACTCTCTCACAATCTCTCACTCTTTTTCTCTCTCCCAAGCTAGGGCTTCTCTCAAATTCGGATGGGAGAGAGGAGTGGGGGTTTCAACCCCTTTTATAGCCTAAAACATTCCCAAAATAGGCTTGGGAACAATGTTTACTTGGTGCCTAACCAAATCGGGGCCGTTTCGGTCCAAAAGGGCATTTCTGGAGGTCCCCAGGCCAAATGCGGTCGGACTTAAGCTCATGCATACTGGATCTAGCACACATCCAGTTTTCAGACCGGTTGGGTTCCCAGATCGCACGTGGCGGCCCAGTTTCAGTTTAACGGTCACCGCACCAAGATCAGGCCTATAAGTCTCGTGATATATAATAGATATTTTTCCTGATCCAAGGGTGTAATTTGGCTGTATTCTGACGGTCAGAATGCTTAATACTGATGCGTCAAATTTGTGTGCCAGATTTGAATTTGAAATTCCAACTATGTCCCTATTCACACTCTCTTCGGTCCGAGCTCAATGAAATAGCCTGTGAGTATCGGTTTGACTTGATTTTTGGAATGAGTGTCAAGTCCAGCTAGACGGTTCTAACGGTCTAAGATAGGAGGTATCGGACTTTCAACGTGCGGTCTAGATCCAATACAAAGATTCAAAGTGGTCCAGAGAACAAACCGGTTTAGAGTTTGATCCGAGGCTTTAGAGCATTATAGCACCCTTGGTTCCACTCGCTTCGGGCCTTGTAGAACGTATTTAAAGTGATCAGGGACCATTTCCCAGCTATTTTAACGTTGCACTAGCTAACCTAGTCGTATTTCCTAAAGGAATGAATTCTACGCAATTTCGGGTCGAGTTGGTACTCGAGCCCAAGTATGGATTTTTCACGGGCGTTACACACATGCATTCTGAAAAATTCCTCAGCCAGAGGAACAGATAATAGTGAATACAGTCGAAGCTATTGCTCTGCCTATCGGTTAGGGGAGTAAAGCTACTCTCAAAAATACTGAAACATTAGGCAAGTTTAAAGAAGAAGACATTACCAACAACTTGTCAAATTATTTTGGCGAGGATTACTTCCTTTCATAAGAACCATTGCCTAGTGAATTCACGCCTACTGTGGATAGGCCAGAGGATATAATGGTCGATTCGATAATCGACTCCACAAGGATCAAAACCTCTAGTCAGATTGATAAGATCGAGTCCAATACACTAGGGGGGCAAGGTTTCGGTAGTAGTATTGTGTTTGGTTCACTGCCACCGACAATATTTCATTATAATATAATGCTCACTTTACCATCTAACTTTCAGGCAAGAGATACTCAACCAAACAGAACGCTTGGCGATGTAGAAGAACATGTTTCCCTAGTTATTATTCAGCATGCTTCTTTCCATTATGATGAAGGGAAACAAGCCAATGCATTGCACGCTGACTGTAACACCTCGGATTTTGGCCAATCTGGGATTTGACGTCCTTAGGCAGTGGGTCAACTAAAACACCTGGAAAATCGCTCAGAACCCAATTCCATAGCCAAAGAAACCACTTAGGATTAATTCCTTTAGAAATTAAGCATAAGTTAGCTAGCGCAGCGCTAGAGTAGCTGGGAAATAGTCCCTGATCGCTTTAAATACGTTCTACAAGACCCAAATCGAGTAGAACCAATGACTTTATAATACTCTATAACCTTGGATCAAACTCTAAGCCGGTTTGTTCTCTGGACCACTTTGAAACTTTGTATTGGATCTAGACCGCGCGTCGAAAGTCCGATACCTACTATCTTAGACCGTTAGCACCGCCTAGCTGGACTTGACAATCATTTGGAAAATCAAGTCCAACCGATAATCACAGGCTATTTCATTGAGCCCGGACTGAAGAGAGTGCGAATAGGGACAGATTTGGAATTTGAAATTTAAATCTGGTACATGACTTGACGCGTCAGTATTGAGCGTTCTGACCATCAGAATTCAGCCAAATTACACCCTCGGATCAAAAAAAATTTCTATTTCATATCATGAGACTTGCAGACCTGATCTACGTGCGGTGATCGCTGAACTGAAACTGGACCGCCACGTGCGATCTGCGAACCCTGCCGGACTGAAAACTTGATGTATGCTAGATCCAGTATGCATGAGCTTAAGTCCGATCGCGTTCGGCCAGGGGACCACCAGAAATCATTTTTTGGACCGAAACAGCCCCGAATTGGATATACATCAAGTATACATTGTACCCGAGCCTATTTTGGACACATTTGAGCTTATAAAAGGGGTTGAAACCCTCACTCCTCTCTCCTATCCAAACTTGCAAAAAGCCCTAGATTGGGAGAGAGAAAAGGTGAGAGTTTGTGAGAGAAGGTGGGAGAGAATTCCCTGCTGTTTGTGTCACGTGTTGCAAGTGGTTAAGCCACGCGCTCTAATTACCTGGCCGGTGATTTCTCCTCATTTTTAGGTAAGAAATAACCCTAATAAGTTGCTGATTTTTCATTCATTCCGTTCCATAGCATGTAAACTGATATAACTCATAAATTAGGTTCTCTATTCGCCGTAGACGAAGCGTATACGCTCCGTTCGAAACGACACGTTTATAAGAGACAAGGTGCGGATTTTAGACGCTTTGATTGAATGTTTCCAAAGCTTTCAATGTCGTTTAATAGTAGATTATCGACGGCATCGCCCTTTGACATGTACAACATGCTGTCCGTTTCCTGTTTCGTAAACCAACGAAGAATATGAGATTTAGGGCATTTTAGTCATTTGTAGGAAGTACTGATTTCATTCACATTTTGCTGATGTGATTAACATGGTTTATCGACGCATTTGAATGTTAGGAATACGTGCATAATTAGTTTGGTGAAGAGATTCGCCTAAATGCATACTTCGGGTCGACATACTATATGTAGACTTAAGTGTGTAGTGTAAGTGTTTGTATAAATGCTTGTATTAGTATGTATTGAATTAAATGGTGTTATGAATTAATTTGAGATTGATTTCTCAATTAAATTGCTGATGTAAATGATTTCCTACATGTCAGCCATATGTACGTTTTCATTATATGTATGAAATGCATATGCTTGATGTTTCACTTAAGTGGTATGTTATAACATGTGCTTGATGATTTTCTTATGATCTAGTTTGAGATTGAATTCTCAATGAATATGCGGATGGAGATGATGTCCTATATGTTGGCGATATGCATAATTTCATTATATGTGTGATAGACATGTGTAAGATGATTTACTTAAGTTGTACGTTATAACATGTGTTAACATGCTCACATGGTTGTATTTCATTTCCAATACTCTCACATGATTTGCTGATGTGATTCCATATGTTTGGGACTATGCCTAGTCCAGGCAGTCGGTAACCGAGAAATATCGTGGTTAGCTTATCTTTGCCACGAACGACGCGTCGACGAACGCGAGCCGTGTTTTGGAGTTAGCGGCAGTGGTTAGGCCACACGAGGTGTTTTACGTACCTCATGTCGTTCGACTTGAGATGCGATCGTGCTAGTCGAGCCCGTCAAGTAACCCGACTGGCTGTTGTGTGTTCACCCTGCATGAGTCATAACTGCTTGAACCTAGGGTACTGAACTTACCATTGTAAACCCTATTAACCATGGTACCTTGATCCACGAAGACTCATGAGCCGGGCATGGTGGTATGGGACACCGTGGTCGAGCTGTCGGCCTACGTTGGGGCCACAAACCTCCCCGTAGTGACCAGTGAGCACCTAGTCTCGTGAGCAGATTATGGTGGTATGGGACACTATATTCTAGCTTTCGGCCTACACTGATCAGGCGACGAGTCCTTTGTAGTGACCACGAGCGTATTCTGAGTCTACGGGAGGCGACGACCCTTCAGTAGCAGTAGAGTACAGTAGGCCTGTATTGATAAGGTGATGGGGGAGCGGTGCAACGAGTGCGAGCAACAGCCCTGGCAACCCTTGCAGCGACCTACAAAAATATACATCGTATGAGATTACTAGGAGTGACGACCCTAGGCAGGATCTGTGTTGGGATTGATATAAGGGAAGTACCTTAGTTTCCCAATCCTGCTCTTTGAATGGACTAATAATAACTCAGAATTCATATCACCATAACATTGCATGTGCCTGGAAGATGTGGAGCACTTGAGGGACGATTGCATGCCGCGGTCGTAAGATGGTGCCGTATGAGGGAGATCGTTGGTGAGGGCATACATCACGTCATGTCATATTGCATTAACAACAGTGTTAGGATTGTTTGATTTACTGCTTTACTATTATCGCATGATTGATTTGATTACATGCTAATCTCTGCTCTCTTATCCCACTGAGTTGATCACTCACTCCCACGTTATGGGATGGTGTTTTCGGACACCCACCAGTCCCTATTGTGATTGCAGATGATGGCGCGGCCCGTGAGGCGGAGCTGGATTTGATGATGATGCGGAGGATTCCTCCTATATGCGTGTTTTGATTGATGGGATTACAGAGAGGTTGATTAAATTCTTTGACACTTGTCATTTTATATTTTTAGAACACTCATGTATATCCTTTTGGTTTTCTTTTGGAGTATACATGTATGTATGTAACCTGGTAACATATTCACACTCTGGAGACATACAACAGTTTATATATGTTATACATAATATCACAGTCTTCCGCTTGTTAATTTAACTGTCTCTGGAGTATGATATGCTGTTCTAGCTTAATCTCACTCATGTTTAATACATTATCACAGACAACATTCAATCATACATATCTATGTTGCATAAATAACATTTTGGAACTTGAAAGTTGGGTTTTTGCTCGACCACCCGATTTTCGGGATGTTACAGATGGTATCAGAGCATGATTTGGATTAAGCCGGGCCTGGGTTATGGTCACGTGACGTGCGCTGTCACTTCCTTTGACTTAGGTGGGTGCAAGAAGGGTCTAGAAACACTTATATGATCGCAGATTCGCTAATAGGCGAAGTTTATTCATATCGATCGCGTGATCGAGTCCGTAACGCATTTAGGGCCGCGTAAAGCGACCTGAGTAGATCCTAGGTTGTAGGTAAGTGGGTTGAGATGTTCTTTGTGACCAGTGAGCACCTAGTCTCGTGAGCAGATTATGGTGGTATGAGACACTATATTCTAGCTTTCGGCCTACACTGATCAGGCGACGAGTCCTTTGTAGTGACCGCGAGCGTATTCTGAGTCTACGGGAGGTGACGACCCTTCAGTAGCAGTAGAGTACAGTAGGCCTGTATTGATAAGGTGATGGGGGAGCGGTACAACGAGTGCGAGCAACAGCCCTGGCAACCCTTGCAGCGACCTATAAAAATATACATCGTATGAGATTACTAGGAGTGACGACCCTAGGCAAGATCTGTGTTGGGATTGATATAAGGGAAGTACCTTAGTTTCCCAATTCTGCTGTTTGAATGGACTAATAATAACTCGGAATTCATATCACCATAACATTGCATGTGCCTGGAAGATGTGGAGCACTTGAGGGACGATTGCATGCCGCGGTCGTAAGATGGTGCCGTATGAGGGAGATCGTTGGTGAGGGCATACATCACGTCATGTCATATTGCATTAACAACAGTATTAGGATTGTTTGATTTACTGCTTTACTATTATCGCATGATTGATTTGATAACATGCTAATCTCTGCTCTCTTATCCGACTGAGTTGATCACTCAATCCCACGTTAAGGGATGGTGTTTCCGAACACCCACCAGTCCCTATTATGATTGCAGATGATGGCGGGGCCCGTGAGGCGGAGCTGGATTTGATGATGATGAGGAGGATTCCTCCTATATGCGTGTTTTGATTGACGGGATTAAAGAGAGGTTGATTAAATTCTTTGACACTTGTCATTTTATATTTTTAGAACACTCATGTATATCCTTTTGGTTTACTTTTGGAGTATACATGTATATATATAACCTGGTAACATATTCACACTCTGGAGACATACAACAGTTTATATATGTTATACATACTATCACAGTCTTTCGCTTGTTAATTTAACTTTCTCTGGAGTATGATATGATGTTCTAGCTTAATCTCACTCATGTTTAATATATTATCACAGACAACATTTAATCATACATATCTATGTTGCATAAATAACATTTTGAAACTCGGGAGTTAGGTTTTTGCTTGACCCCCCGATTTTCGGGATGTTACACTGACACAGTCATTGTAGTGACCAATAGGGATATGGATAAAGTAATTATCGATAGACCCACCACTGACATGACGCAACACCTTAAGCTGTTATATATTTAAGCTCATTTAGACAGATGTCATGTTACTAGAATCTTGATGGACAATGGAGCCACTATAAGGCCCATATCCTAGACTGTACTGTTCCTTAGACTCTCGCGGTCCTCCCGGTCAAATTTCGATGACTCGCGACGTGTAGATAGCATTTGTGTGTAACCTTGAGTTGTATCTTGTATTCAAGAGTCGGCTCGACCAGAGACTTGTATCCTTGCGACCACACCGTTATCGCGGTTCTGATGCAGTGTCTCACGCACCGAGGCGATACCCGAGCCAGGAGATGTGGGCCCGCATTCAATTTGAGAAAAATACCGTGCTTTTCTAAACCTAAGAGAATCTCTAATCAAATCAATCCCATCAAATTTTAAGTACCACATCCCATCCTCAAGTACAAGCAACCCTTACCTCTCTCTTACCTATTAAGTACACCCATCACTCACTCCCCATCACTCCATCACTAACACCCATCCCATCCTCTCTCTCTCTCTCTCTCTCTCTCCTATTTCTCCATTTTTCAAGCAAGCTTCCAAGGGAACCGTCCGACTTCCATGGGAGAGAAGCTAGTGTGGTCCACCTTCCTACCACCCAATCCCACCCTCCAAAGATCATCTCGACCATTGAATCGCATCCCTTGGAGCTTTAGAACGCATTGGTGGAAAAAGGAAGAGGAGATCAAAGTTGGGTATTCATAGCACTAGATTTTTTATTTTGATTTAGTGTCCATACGATTTTGGGACCCATTTTCATGTATGTGATTGTAAACAAGAGGGGCCCATAGTGGCAGGGTCCCTCATCTACGCCGTCTCTCTCTCTCTCTCTCTCTCTCTCTCTCTCTCCCTTTCTGCACTGTATTCAAATGTTTATATTAGTGGATATGTTATGATGATGTTCTGGGTAAACTTGTAGTTATGCTTCTTACGAGATAAATGTAGGTTGAAAAATCCTCCTTGTAGGATCCCAGGTTCGGAATATGTCGTATGCACACTGGAATCCAAGAACGGGGTACTACGGAGGCTGTCAGCACCGAATTCGATGATCGAGAATTTTATGAGCTCAGTTTATGAGTTTTGGGTGTGACAGCCACAGTGAACTTACTACTAAAGTGAATGATGGTAAAATTAGGAAAAACCGTAATGGATTTGATCCCTTTTAAAGTAACTATTAGTAATTTTTCTAGCCACATTACTAATACACATAATGTTCTACCAGTCAACCTTATAGTAGGCACTAGTTCTGTTTTGGCACCATTATTTGTAATTGACACTTCGTTAAGCTACAATGCCCTATTAGGGAGAGATTTGATTCATTCTTTTACTCATCTCTTCACTAATTTGTCATCTTTTGTAATCAGAACAAGGTCAAGCTCGTTTTGGCTGATAATAAGCCTTGTTTAGCCACATCAAATGCAACTGAAGCTTATTACTATGGCAAGTATATAGGGCCTGTCAAGTTCATTGGAAGGAATAAGTATGGACGACTGATGGGTATTTCAGTAAAGAAGAACTTAGAAGGTATAATTTAGGCTATGCTGATCCAAGAAAATGAAACTTAACCAAAGGGTTTGACCATCTATCAGCCAGCTAAAAGTTGCATTATCAAAGAGTTATCATGATTGTGATAGCTAAAGGCGTAATTTACTTGGCTAATTTTTCAGTCGGGATAAAAATGCTCAAAGGAAGCCTAAAAGGAGGCAATGAAGGAGTTTTTGTGAACTTGGCCAAGCTGGATGAGTCGGTTGAAGAAGATAGTTTTGAAATAGAAATTTGCTAAAGGAAGTGGAAGAACGTCGACCACAAGTCCAATGCCTGCTAGATGAAGTAAATCTTAGGAGAGATCAGGATTTGAGGCTCGTGTTCATAAGAAACCTGTTACGACTGCCAGAGCAGGACAAAATGCTAAAGTTATTATAAGAATTCACAGATTGCTTCACCTGGGGCTATCACGACATGCAAAGACTAGATAAATCCTTAGTTGAGCATAGGTTATCGACCAAAGATGGATATTGGTGCTGAGGGTTAAATATTGCATATTATCCCAAATTTATATCTTAGTTTTATGAACATGATAATGCTTCATGTTCTATTTTACTCATGTTTGTGTTGCAAGGTGAATTTAAGAGCTTGGATTGAAAAGGGTGCTAAAAGTATGGATTTGATGCTCAAGAATCACCAAGGCAAGGGATAGATCTTGGGAGACCAAGATTGAAGAATTCACATGCCAAAGATCCAAGAAAATCAAGTGAGGAATGAAAAGAATTAAAGATTTGAAGTGAAGAAAAGGAATCCTGAAATCGTCCTTAAAAAAGAATATTCTAAAATTTTGGATTATTTTGTGAACTTGCACAGATTGAAGTCTATTTTAAAAAATTGCACAGAGTAAAGTCTTTTTTAGTAAACGCTGTAAATTTGAGGTGGTTTCTAGAGTTTTCCAACTAGGTACGAAAGTTGGAGTTTCACAACTATAAATAGGACTCCATAGGATGTTCTTAGGTATCTTCTAGCATTTAAGAATAGAGCAAAAGGGTGGAGAAGCCGTTGCTAAGAGTTTTTCTTTTTTTTCCTTAGTTATTTTCATATTTTTCTAAAAATACTTTGGTCTAATCATGTTTATGGTTGGCTAAACCTCTTACCTAGGGCTAAGAGGTGAAGCTTGTAGCATGATGAGATGTTTCTATTACTTTGATTCATGTTTATGTTAAACTCCATGAATTTAAATTTGATATTTAAGGAATACTTTAAGTTTTTAATTGTTTATTGTGACTCAAATTATAGTAAATCTGCAATTTGAGTATCTTCTTTTCCTGATTTAAGATTGTGAAATTACTAAGTCTTGTTATTCACCATCGTCCCTTAGGTATGATAGAGTGATGGAATCCTTCCTAATATTCACAATTCTCTTGCTTTGAGATTATAAGATTGTAAATCCTGTTGTTTGTCATTGTCTCTTGGGCATGATTTGGTGATGGAATCCCTGCAAATTATCGTAGTTCTCTTTCATTGAGAATTTGGTCAATGGAAGTTCATATTTGGTTTTATTGATATATTTTCCAATTGGATAGGATAGGACTCCAGTTCTAATTGTGTTACTTGAAGTAAGTAAGAGGGCTCCCCGATCACTACAAGTGGATCCTTAGCACCCTAGTTCCCACCTTTAAATTCTTAGTTTTAATTACTCTATTCACAATTACTCTCTTAAATACTTCAGAATTAGTTTTACATCTTCTTCTAGTTCTACTTCTAGTTAATTTTAGAAATGTACAAGTTTTAGTTCCTGTGGATTTGACATCGGTCTTACCGAGATTATTAATACATCGCAACCTTACACTTGGGGTTGTGAACAAGTTTTTGGCACCATTGCCGGGGATTGACAGTTGCGTTTTCTGGATTTGAATAATTTTGGAATTAGGTTAAGATTGTGATTTATTTACTTTCTACTTTTAGGTTAAGGTTCTTTCTAATTTGTTTCTAGAAACTAACTTTTCTTTCTATTTCCAGATTTATAAACTTTCCTAATTTATTTTTAGAAACTAACTTTTCTTTCTATTTCTAAATTTAGAACTAATTTATTTTTAGAAACTAATTTATTTTTAGGACTAACTTTTTGTTGTGTTTTTTGATTAGGTTTTTTTTTTTTTTTTTTTTTTAGAAACTAACATTATTTTCTATTTTGTAGCAACCTCAAATAAAACTCTCCAAATCGGTAAACTCATTCTAATTTCTCCTCTACTTACTTTCCATATTGTTGTAGGATTTTTCTTTTATTCTATTTTAGGATTAGGTTCAGGATTAGGGTTTCGCCATGTATATGCAAGAGTGGGAATGTCATTATGTTGAGGTAGCTTTAGAGAATGCGAGAAATTGTGAAGGGCTGTCAGATGATTATGTTAGGAAATAACCTATGTCTCAAAATTTTTCTAAAACCATCATCGAGAACCAACCAGAATACAATGCTCCACCAGTTAAGAAGTCCTTACATGATCATAGGTAGGAGAATAATTACACCTCACAGATTAAGAAAATAGTATGTGATTGTTGAGGTTATCATAATTATGGGAGTGAGAACTATTATCACCTATCAGACAATAAGAAAACAATGAGAGATTATATTATATGTGATAATATATACCAATAACCATCAGACTCTCCCACCTATGACCCGTAGAACTATAATCAGTGAAAACATTAATATTAGAGAGATGAACTAATAATTAATTTTAGTGACTATTCTCTTGGGTCTTCTACCTTTGAAATCCAATTAGAAACGATCTAAAAGGATTCACTTTAGGGTTACACAGATGATTTTGTTGGCATTAAAAAAATGAAAGAAGCACTTGTATCGCACCTCGATAAGCTAATGGAGGCTAGTTCACCCCAGCCTCAACTCAATCCAATTATTCATTCCCAATTCCCTACTTATGATCAGTGAAAACATCAAGATTGGGAAGTTGAATCAACAATGCATTATAGTGACAATTCTCTTAGGTTCTATACCTCTAAGATCTAAAAAGAAACGATCCAAGAGAATTCACTTTAGAATTTCACACAAACTCTAGAGCTCATCCAACAAAACATACTCTAAAGATTACAAGAACTTATAAAATATATACAACAGTTAGGTTCATGTGATGCAATTAAGGAGAATACCGAAATTGAGAATGAGGAGTTAGATTCTGTTAATGATCATATGGTTCAATTTCTTGAAAAGTCAATCTCGATAACTATCCAAAGTAAAGATCAAGAGACATGAGTATCTTTCTAATATAATGATACTGATATGCTTCACTCACATGATACACTTGGCTTCAATGAGGAGGAAGAGCCTCTTTCAATCGACCCTTCCAGCTTTTTTAAAGTGTGTGTAGACCACTCTCCTAATTTAGATTATAATATGATTAGAGAGATGGACGAGTCGCTTGATATGACTCTGGAATTTGAAACCACCCATTTAATACCATCATCTGAGTTGTCAACCCTTGACGATATCGTGGCTCTACTAAGTAGTAGCAATGAGCAAAATCTTCACATCAATGCGCCTACTGATCCACAATCTGTCTATCTAGGGTAAGGTAATATGTATCTGGTGAAAATTGACTCTCACCAAGTTGAAGAGCAAGAGATCATGTTTCCCTCCATTTTAAGAGAAGATGAAAGAATCATTGGGCATATTATCACAGACCTCAATGTGGAAAATGAGCCTCTCTCAACTAACTATCTCAACTCTTTGAAAGATCGCTTGACATATTTTATGGATTTAAATGATCTCATGATAAAAGAAATAATGGATGCCTTGCTAAACAATACCTCGGTGGTTGTTACTGACCAAGAGAACCCTTATTCCGAAGCCCCTCCTTTCACAGATCTTGAATGTTTTCCATTAAGGGAGGAGGAGTTGAAAGTTGAATCGATATGTGAAACTTCAGAATATGTTGAGACTACATCACCTACTAAGAATTTCTCTGAATTTTATCTACTTATAGTCTCTGATTCACCATGTTACACTAACTCTGAAACTTTCTCTATCTCAGGTGAATCATATGTACTTTGGACACCTCAGGAGATTAAAAAGAAACTTTATGCTGAGGTCCAAAATTTTGTCTAGAAATTCATGCTCCAGGACATCCAAGCATATTGTAAAAAGGGCTTTTAGATGATCTTGTTAAGAAACCTATTGAGAAATTTCTCAAGATATTAGCCAGAGGAGGAACCTTACAGCATGACTGATTAGCTTTCCCCTTTTTTCCTAGTTAGGTTTACTGCTTTTAAAGAATTTAGGATTAAGATAGTTTTCTTTCTGATGTTTTATGATAGTTTGCTTTCCACTGTGTAGGATAGTTTGCTTATTGTCTATTGAATCTTTTGTGCTAACCCATCTTCACACTGAGATCATTGGAAAATCCTAAAAAATTCCTTCTTCAGGTATTATCTTTCCATCACTTCCCTTTTCTTTTCATTGCTTCTTTTGCATTACATGCTTATTTCTTTTACATTGAGGACAATGTAGATTTTAGGTTGGGGGTGTGAATTAGACAAGCTAATCAGTGTTTTCTTAATTTTTAAGCAAAAAATGTAAAAAATTAGAAATTTTTTGAAAAATTAGAATTACAAGATACTTAATGTTGATGCCTTATGTCTCTTGGATTTTAGACACTTGGGAGATCTTAAAATTAAGTTAAGTAATTGATCCTCGATTAGAAGTTTTAAACATTGATTGAGTCATATGATTTCACTTGTCACATCCATCTTATATATTAAAGTGTCAGTTTGATATTGAATTGTTAACTTGATGATTATTAAGCATGGAAAGAACCAACCTGGAGAATTTATCTATCATGTTCAATGGGAAGAATTGAAAAGAAAGAAAAAGAAAATATGCATCTAAAAAAATAGTTGTCATAAAAAATGGTTACCTATTAAAGTTCTTCAAAAAGGTTGACATAGCGTGAAAAACATAGATGAAAAAAATTAAAAGTTAGAAGAATAAAAGAGGGAAGTAAAAGATGAACTATAAGGCAAGTTTCGGTTGTCCTGAATGCTCTATTAATTATTAATGTTATCATGAAAATGATGAATTAAACCTTTGATTGTGATAAGTTTAGACTTTATTATAAACTCATGGAACTTAATATTTGAAATTGTTCTAATTGGAGGATTAATGCTTTGAACTTGATTATGAAACTTACAAAGTGTTAGAGTTTAGGAGAGGGTAATGCACAATATTGATGTATTTTAAAATTCAATTATCTGGATTATTTTTTTAAACCACTTGAGATTATAGAAATTATCCTTGGTTCTCGAAATATTTTTTGCATACTTTGCTGGGACTAATAAAATGCACTTATATCTTAGTTTTATGAACATGATAATGTTTAATGTTCTATTTTACTCATGTTTGTGTTTCAAGGTGAATTTAAGAGCTTAGATTGAAAAGGGTGCGAAAAGCATGGATTTGATGCTTAAGAATCACTAAGGCAAGGGATGGATCATAGGAGACCAAGATTGAAGAATTCACGTGCCAAAGATCTAAGAAAACTAAGGAATGAAGAGAATTGAAGATTTAAAGTGAAGAAAAGGAATCCTAAAATCATCCTGAAAAAGCATATTCTGAAACTCTGGGTCATTTTGTGAAATTATATAGATTGAAGTTTATTTTGGAAAACTTCATAGAGTGAAGTCTATTTTAGCAAACTACGTAAATTTGAGACGGTTTCTAGAGTTTTTCAACTAGGTGTAAAAGTTGGAGTTCCACAACTGTAAATAAGACTCCCTAAAATGTTCCTAGGCATCTTCTAGGGTTTAAGGAGTGGAGCAGAAAGGAAGAGAAGCCATCGCTAATAGTTTTTCTTATTCTTCCCTAGTTGTTTTCATATTTTTCTTAAGAGACTTTGGTCCAATCATGTCTATGGTTAGCTAAACCTCTTACCTAGGGCTAAGAGGTGAAGTTTGTAGCATGATGGGATGTTTCTATTGCTTTGATTCATGTTTATGTTAAACTCCATGGATTCTAATTTGATATTTAAGGAATACTTTCATTTTTTAATGGTTTATTGTGACTCAAATTACAGTAGATCAGCAATAGCTTTGAGTATCTTCTTTCAAAATCCACTTAAAGTGTCCAAGGAGGATGAGGCTAAAGTCACTCTCAAAGTCATAGAAAAGATCGAGCAGCTTTTGAAAGTCGGGTTTATCTGATCGATCAAGTATGTAGAGTGGATGTCAAATGTGGTCCTAGTAATGAAAAAGACTGGTAATATAATAGTGTGCATATATTTTAAAGATTTAAATCTAGCCACTCCAAAAGATGAGATCTTATGCCTATGGCTGACCAGCTGATCGATCGAGCTGTTGGGCACAAGATTGTGCCATTTTTAGATGGGCATTCAAGGTATATATATATATATATATATAGCCTTGGATGATGTACCAAAAACTGCATTTAGGTGTCTCGGACTCTTGGGGACTTATTGTTGGGTAGTAATTCCTTTCGGCCTAAAAAATGCTGGAGCGACATACCAAAAGTCAATGAATGCCATCATTCATGATATGATTGACCAATTTATGGAGGTCTACATTAACGATGTAGTAATAAATCACAGATGCAGAAGATCATTTAGCTCATTTGTGCAAGTCCTTCGAATAGATGAGGGTCCATAAATTGAAAATGAACCCAATAAAATTTGCTTTTGGGGTGTCAGCCAGTAATTTTCTAGGTTTCCTCATACTTTAGAGAGGAATTGAAATCAATCAAAATAAAGCTCAGGCTGTGATTGATGCAAGGCCACTAAAGAGTAAGGACGAGTTATAGAAGTTTTTAAGCCACCTTAATTTCTTGCAATGGTACATATCTAATTATGTTGGTAAAACTAACATATTTTCTCCATTATTAAAACTAAAATAGGGGGCCAAAATTCTATAGGAAGCAGAATATTAGCTGGCTTTCAACCAGATCAAGGAGTATTTGATGAAGCCACCCATGCTAATGCCTCCTATTAAAGGCCGGCCGCTTAAGTTGTATATAACTGCTTCTATAGGGTTGATTGGGGCCCTCTTAGCAAAAGAAGATGATTCGTGAAAAGAAAGAGCAGTCTACTACCTAAGACGAGTATTATTAGATGCAGAAACTCAGTATTCAGCCATTGAAAAGCTATGTTTGTCTTTGTACTTCGCAGCTACTAAGCTAAGACATTATTTGTTGGTCGAAAGAGTTAATGTAATTTCGATCACTGATCTAATCAAATACCTGTTAAATTAGCCGAATTGGTCAGCTACCTATCAACCTGTTAAATCAAATTCGGATAATGCAAATACCTGTTGAATTCTTGGTCAGCTACCTATCAACCTAGAGGAACATATTCCTCATGGTGTTATGAATTTATATGTTATACAAGTTAAGCCTTAAAAATTAATCCTTGATGGATCAAGAACTCATGAGACATCTGGGGTCAATATAGTATTGGTTGCCCCTAATGGAAATCAGCAAGAATTTTCATTTCAGGTAAAATTTGAGTGCACTAACAATCAGGCCGAATATGAGGCTATAATAATCGGCTTAGAGATAATACTAGAATTATGGATAAAGGATATGATGATCATCGGGGACTCTCAACTGGTGAAAAATCAAATGGCTGGTTTGTTTAAGTGCACTAGCCCATCCTTATTACCATACTATGCAGTAGCCATTCAACTGCTAGAACAATTCGATGACATCCAATTAAGGCATGTTACTTGAAATTATAATATAGATGCCAATGAAATTTCATAATTGGCAGCAGGGTTGGAAATAAGGAAGGTATTGGCCAGTCGGTCGATCACAGTTCAAAAAAGATCATTGCCGTCAGTCTTCTGTTCACAACCCCAAGTGTAGGGTCACGATGTAGTAATGATCTCGATGAGACTGAGGTCAAATCCATAGGGACTAAACTTGTATGTTTCTAAAAAGAACTAGAACTAGAAGAAGAAGATCTAAATATGAATTCTGGAATAGTTGAAAGAGTAATTGTGAATAATGTAATTGAAACTTATGAATTTAAAGGTGAGAACTAGGGTACCTTGGATCCACTTATAGCTATGACAATGCTACCTTACTTGATTCAAAAGACACAATTGGAATCAGAGTCATATCATATCTAATTGGAAGGAGAGATGATCAAATCTCTGAACCTTTTATTGAACTAGCTTTAATGGATGAGGATTGTGAAGATTTGAAAGGGATTCCATCACCTTGTCATGCCCAAGAGATGATGGTGAACAACAGAATTTACCAATCCTACAATCTCAAATAGGAAAAGAAGACATTCAAAGCTATGGAAGTGTCTATTGTAATTTAAGTCACAACAAACCATAGAAAACTGAAAATATTCCTTAAAATGAACTAGAAATAAATGAAGTTCAAACAAAATAAGAATCAAAGAAAAGAAAACATCTCAATTACGCTACAAGCTTCACCTCTTAGCCCTACCTAAGAGGTTTAGTTAACCATAGACATGATTAAACCAAAATCTCTTAAAGAAGGCATAAAAATAACTAAGGAAGAAGTAGAAAAACTCTTGGCGGTGGCTCTCCACCCTTTAGCTCAACTCCTTAAATCCTAAAAGATACCTAGGAATTTTCTAGGGACTCCTATTATAGTTGTGAAGCTCCACCTTACGCACCGACTTGAAATTTTCGCAACCCAATCTCGAAAGTATCTTAATTTATGCTGCCGCGTTATGCAGAAGTCGAGTCTGAATTTTAAAAGGATTCTATTTCAGTAGTTTCTTGATTTTGGTCAAACCGAGCTTGGTTCGGTCGTACTAAACTTAAGTTGTTGGTTGGACTGAATTAATCCTCGGTCAAACCGAATTAACTCTTTACAGCGCCAGAGCTTTTCATACACCTTCGGTCACACCAAATCCTCCCTTCGGTTGGACCAAACTAGGTTTTGGTTAGACCGAATCATCTATCGGTTAAACCAAATTAGCTTCTGAATTTTATCGTTGGTCACTGGACTGTTTTGTGTGATTTCAGTCGAATTTGGTCGGACTGAATGTGTCTGTTTTTTGCTGCAGATTCTACAATCTATTGAGTCCATTCTTCAACTTTTGTACTTGGTTTCCTTGGATCTTTGGAATATGAACTCTTCATTCTTGGTCTCCTAAGATCCCTCTTTTTCCTTGGTGATTTTTGAGTATCAAATCCATGCTTCTTAGCATTCTTTTCAATCCAAGATCTCAGATTCACCTCGCAACACAAACATGTATAAAATAAACCATTAAGCATTATCATGTTCATAAAATTAAGATATAAATAGGAGAGAATATACAATATTTGACACTCAACATCTTCTAAAGGAAAAGTATACTAGAGGTCTCTCTAATCGATGCAGAAGAAAACGATTGGAGAGCCCCTCTTATGGGTTATTTGCAAAGTCCTTGAACTAAAGTTGATAGAAGCACAAGAAGGTTGATCATAAATTATGTTATAATCGACAACGAACTTTATCATAAAGGGGCCGATCGAGTTATGCTCCAATGTTTGTTGAAAAATGAAGCAATGACTATCATAGAAGGGGTCCACGAAGATGTTTGTGGGGCTTATCAAGCAGGAAGTGTAAGACCCCGTTCATTCTGTACCATTTTCTATGCCTATGTGCACAATGATCGATGTCCTTAGCCAAACCTAGACTAGCCATACATAGTGCACACTCGATTGACCGAAACCCTAATACTTTGAAACCTATTTCATATCGACTGCCCCATCGCCTCGATCGCGAAGGTACCACCCGTGTATCTGCATGATGCTCCATTAGTGAGATACGCCGCGAAGAATCATTAGTGTATCATGTGCGCATGGTGCCATAAATTTCATTCCACACATGTGCACAATACATGCCATGCACACATGCACCGTGCCACACATGGGTGAGAGAATCTCTACCCATTTGTGTGATGTCACACACCCATACCCCACTCTCTCATGTACACTCCAAAGGAAACCCTTCTCCATACCACACCTCATGCATGATGTCATCATACCATGCCATCCCATGCCCCTCTTAATCCACCATTAAGTCCTAATCATGCACAAATTTTCATAATCCTAGCCTAAGTTAACCATAATCACATTAACCTAAACTAACCACATTTTTATCCATTTCTCTACAAATACTCCATCCCTAAACATTTTCACCATTTCCTACCATAAGAGGGGGAGAGAGAGAGAGAGAGAGAGAGAGAGAGAGAGAGAGAGAGAGAGAGAGAGAGAGAGAGGTGATCTTGGCGGGCCATCAATCACATCCCTTTCATCCATCTCAACCATCCACTAATCCATCTCACTCATTCTTATGTTGTTTTCCTTGTGTTTATGTATGGTGGAGATGGTGTTAATGATAATGACATGGTTAATGGTGTGGATACATAGGAGAAGATATATAAAACTAATTTGAACTTCATGTGGACCCATTGATAGTGGGTCCCACCAGAATTTTGTATGCCATCTAAACTATCCAAAGTGTGGCCCATTGGGCTGGCCAAACTCTCTCTCTCTCTCACACACACACTAATGCACACACATGCATACTCCATCAAAATAGAATAAAATAAATAAATAAATAAATTTTTTAAAAAAAGAAGAGAGAGAACATTGATTGCTGCTAGCGTCCAGAGGATGTTGTAGCAAGTAGTGCCTCTGCTGCTTGAGACCAAGAGAGGGCAGGGCCGTGGGACCACAACGCCCCCCTCCCATGACGTATGATTTTGATCCACACCGTCCATTCAATTTCCCAGCTCATTTTAGGCAATGAGATGAAGAATGAAACCAATCCAAATCTCTGGTAGGCCACACCATCAAAAAGATTATTTTAATAGTAATATTTATTATCAAAGCTGTTAGGGCTCGCTGTGATGTTTATGTACATCAAAACATACCAAATATTGAGCTCGTTGGTTCTGTCACGAGCCAGAGAATGCAATAGATGGACTGGATTATCTTGATGTGGGCCCCACCAATGAAAAACCACAAATAAATAAATAAAATCAACAAGGGATGCTGGATGTTATTTCTGCCAACGTCCTGCTGCTGTGACAAGGTAGGGATGGTGGGCCTCACCACTGGTCCCACCTTGACGTATGTTGAACATCTACATAGTGCATTTGATGGGTGCCCTTTAGAAATTGGGATACCCCAAAAATCAGCCGTACACAGAACTTAGGTGGCCTACACCATCTAAAAATGTATGAAGATCGGATAAATCAACAAGTTTTATGGGTCTAATCATGAGGTATGCCTTATATCCAACCCATCCATCCATTTCGCAAGATCGTCTTAAGGCTTCAGAAGAAAAATAAGACAAATCTAGGTGGTCCACACTACAAAAAGCAGCGGGGGATTGAACTTTACCATTGAAACCCTTCTTTTTTGGGTCACAGAAGTTTTGGACCAATATGAAATTTTTTTTTCCTGTTAATTTAGGTCTTTATGACCTTATGAATAGATTGGATGGAAAATAAACACCATGGTGGGCCCTGTAAATTGTTTAACGGTGAAATCGTTATCTTCACTACTATTTGTGGTGTGGTCCAGATAATCTTTAGATATGATTCATTTTTTTGGATAATGCTCTAAAATAATTTCTAAAAATAGATGAACGGTGTAGATATAATAAATACATCACTTTGGGACCCATGTAACTTTGATCTCCTTGAACCATTCTACAACTCGAAGCTCGAACATATAAAAGCATTTTCTGGGGTCCACCTGAAATTTGGATGCATTGGAAACTTGGACTAACCCCTTAACCAAGTGGGACACACAAATTGGATGGACTGGATTTATGAACCACGTCTTGGTGGGCCCAACAAATAATTATGAATGTTTTAATGGAGGGTAATCCTCTCAACTTTTGTGTGTGGTGTAGCCCACATGTGCCACAAATTGGCTTGATTTTAAGCCCCAGGCCCACCATGGATTGGTGCATCTGACTGATGGCGTTGAGGGTTGACACGCATTATGGTAGGTCTCACACAACTCAACCTCATGGGAAATCCCCAAGAGCTCAACTGCATAGAACCTTTTTCCATATATATATATATATATATATATATATATATATATATATATATATATATAAAATAGTGTTAATTAAAATTTGGGCCTCTCAATAACTATATGATCATGCGAGGGCTAGGTGACTGCTAAAAATAAAATAAAATATTGGAACTTGTAATGTATGTGCATTGTCCCTAAAATGTAAGATCACAAGATGTTGGGTGGTTTATACACCATGTGAACTATGAAGTATCTGTCGCCCTAAACCTTGTGAAATTGGGCAGCATGTGTAGTTCACCACAACAGGACCATGTTATATAATATTGGCCTTAAATCATCCATGGCTGAGTTGCGGCCTTTAGTCAAGTAATTATACGGTGAATGGATAGCCTAAAATTGAAGTAAAATGTGACGTATGTATAGCCCATACTATATGGCCATGTGATATTTGGTTGACCACTATCCTATGTGTACTTGTGATATGTATGCTATCTTGAATCATGTGAAATTATGCTGTGTGTTCGGTCAAACCAAAATTGTGTGGGATTGGGTTGCTGCCCTAGATTAGATAATTATATAATGAATGGATAGATCTTGACCACTTGGCAATTTGGTTGGAGTGCAGCCCCGAGTAATAGGATCATGTGACATGTGTTTGAACCCATAAAAATGTCCAATTATAACAATGTGTAGACTCTAGTGGTGTGAGGGTGTGATATACATGTTTGGCCCCTTAATCATGTGGGCATGTACGTATGTATGGTCACCTAATCATTTACAATTGTGGAGTATATGTAGTCGTCTAACCATATGATTGCGAAATGCACACAAGGCCAACCAACTACATGAAATCAGGTGGCATTGTTGGCCACCCAATGATATGACCACGTGCTTATGAGCATAACCATGGTCACCTAAACCATGAACAATTGGGTTGTGCGTGCAGATTTTCTTTATCATGAGAATTATGATATAGGTTGGATTACACAACTTGATAATAGAGTGGTCCTCAATTTAGTATTATGCGACACGAATATGATCCCTACATTCAACTCATTAGTAAAGAAAAAGTAAGGACCACTAAACTATATGTGATGTGATTAAATGTGGCCCTTGGTCCATTCATCATGTGACACTAAACCATGATTATTAGCCGTGTGAAGTGTGAGATGGTTATTGCCTAAGACTTAACATAATTATTGTAACCTTATATTCATGTGTAGGATTATGATTATTCAATTATGGTTGTATTTTTAAAATGTGGACACTAGATCATGATAGTAATCGTATACATACTAAACTATGCGAAATTGTGGTACTTACTGCCTGACTATGTGAAAGCTTAGTAAAGTGGTTGCCCCATTATGTGAGCTATGATGTAATGATAGTACGTAACCATCTAACCTTAAGTCCTTTATTATGACAAGCAGAGTGATATTTATGTGGCCTCTCAACCATATGGACTTCTGATAACGGAGTGGCCATAAGACCATGTGGGCATATGAGAATTGTATGGTCACTCCAGACTCGTGGGCTATGCTAATAGTGTGATCTCTTGGGTATGTGAACTTAGGACGTGTGTCAAATTGATTTTTGGACCTATCTTATTAATAGTACTAGGCTTGATATGTGGACTCCACTAATATGTTCATAACGACGTTAGAGTGGTGGGCCTATTAGCCTTAAAGCCTACCTTAAGTGGATGCCTTGTGGGCCCATTAGCGGTAAACCTATCGGGCCCATAGGTTACTTCCCCTTACTAAGAATGTAAGACTCTATGAGAAGTGCATATTGGGCCTATATTTGGGCTTCTTGATAAGTGCATGAGACTCCTTGTGATGTATGTATGCCAAGTCCCATTTGGGCCTTGTGAATGAGTTATGATTGAGTCCTCGAATGAATTGTTTGTGGTAATCAAATGGACCACCCAATAAGCTAGAAGATTAGGATGTATCGACCCACTAATTGGCCCATTCAAGTGTGGTAATGAACTAGGCCTTAGTCCACTTGAGATGATAGCTAGACTTGTTGAGATGTTGGATTAGAATTTACTTATGCATGTGGTGATGGCATATGTGCAGTGATTATGTAATGTGATACTTGTGGTGATGATGATGTGTTCGGTGATTGTGTGATATGATACATGTAGTTTGATGCAATGATTGTATGTTATAATGCTAGCTTATGCCCAAATGCTTGGATCCTTATGTGTGTATTTGATACATGTTATGGTATGTGCGTATTCCTTGCACATGTTTGATATACAGTCTGTTATGGTGACACTATATGAGGTTTCGGCCATGTGATTGGGGTCAAGTGATGGATTGATCCTAGTTGTGCTATTATGTGGTTGGTGCACACTTATGACATGGAAGTGTGGACACTCGCATAGTCCCATGATCATGAGGGAGATTACACATTATACCACTATTTTTCCATGTTGGTACTGTGATAATTTTTTATTGGTCTGATGATATTTGTGCATATTACATCTGCGCACACGCATACATGTACATGGATCATGGATGAGGAGTGCATGGTGTGCATAGTTTAATCATGCGGAGATCATATGCATATGGTAGAGGATGTTGGTGTGGGGTGCACATGATGGAGTATGTACGGATGTTATCTGGTCCGAGAGACTGCGGGCTTGGTCCCTGGGTTGAAGTCCCTAAGTGAATATATTAGGCACAGTCCCTGGGTTGAAGTCCCAAGCGAATATATCGATCATGATCCCCAGGTTAAAGTCCCTAAAGCTCACTTGATACTACATTATAATTTATGTTTATGCCGATGCTGATATTACATGTATTCCTTTCCATGATGAGTGTAGATTACAGATCGGATGTGATTAGCCGAGGAGCCTGATTGGTTTTAGGGTTGCCTCATATGCATATGTGGCTTACATGCATAGCATTACTTGAGTGCAATTATATTGCATATCATGCTTGTGAATTATCATTGTATTTCGCATAACATCCTCATGAGATGGATTGAACACCACAACAACTTCATGGTTATACTGATAAGACCATCAGAGCGTGGTTGGTATTTGTGGGCACCAGAAGTTTGGGTTTCTTATACTGGGTCCCAGACCCCTGGGTGAAAATCCCTAAACCTCGAGTGGTACCCTCGAGCCTCATCGTCAAGGCTGGGCGGATGCCATGGGTCACCTGGTGTCGAAGACCATAGTAGGCCTAACTCCTGTCGACGCGGTTGGGTGAGAAGAGGTTCGACCATGTCTAGCTAAAGAGTTGGAAATAATTTTGTTAGGTTTGATCGGCCCTCGAAAATGGATCTGTTACCAGTGTGCCGGGTGGGTATTGGCATAGCTATAGGCCCCCCACCGAGAAGGAGGGTATGCGAGGCCTCTATTCAACAAGTTTATGACTTATTCTGGATACTAGGCCCTAGTGATTCCCAGTGATGATAACTATATTGTGATGTGGACTTTTAGAGGAGAAATTGCATGCTTGCATACATCTAGCATACCTTTGCATATCATCACTTGCATTGCATCCTATCCTCTTGGCTTTATATAACACTACTTTGTCACTATGCTTCACCTTATGTACTCTGATATTTTGATTGCTACTGTATGCTTGTACACTACACACACACGAGTGTACTCACCAGGTATTTTGCCTAAGCTTCCTATTTGGCATTTTTTTTCAGGGCAGGAGTAACTTGGACGACATAGCTTTCTCGATGCATTGTATCTATTTTGTGATTTGGCAATATTGACGTTGTGTACCTTTTGGGAAAGTATGGTACTTGTAACCATCAGGATTTATAATGGAGATTGTTGCTTTGTATTGTGATTACGGATCATCATGCTTAGGTATTATTATTAAAAAGAAAATCGGGACTTAGTGTATGAAAGACAAGTGCCGGATTTGGGGCATCAGGGAACTTGTTCATCCCAGGATTTGGGGTTTGACAGAAAGGATGAGGAGACTCATGCTTATGTGTTATGGATACTTTTGGTCAGAAATGATGACAGATAGTGTTCGATATGCAAAAGGTTATAAATCTTGTCAGAGGAATGGGCCAATTCAACACGTACTTGTGATCGAATTATATCCTATTATAAAGCCTTAGCCATTTTGAGGATTGGCGATCAACTTGATTGGGCAAATCTACCCAACCTCAACTAAGATGGATACATTTATTATTGTAGTAACCGATTACTTTACCAAATGGGTCGAGGAAAAACCCCTGCCTAAGGTCGGTCAAGAGGACATTAACGGTTTTATAGAAACCAACATCATTCATTGCTTTGGAATTCAAGAATCCATTACCATGGAGCAAGGTGTAGCATTTACGGCCAAGGAGACAAAAGTTATGGCCGATCAATATGGAATAAAAATTGGTCATTCAACTTCGTATTATGCTCAGGCTAATAGGCAGGCCGAATCCAGTAATAAAGTGATTAAAAATATCTTAAGGAAAATGATATGAGGAAACCCATGGGAATAACATCTTAAGTTAACTGAAGCTCTACGGGCTTACAGGGTGTCACCTCGCACTAGAATAGGGATCAGTCTATTCATGATGACTTACAAGCATGAAACAGTCTTGCCTTTGGAAATCATGGTACCTTCAATGTGAATTGCCCATCAATCTCTGTTGAGCCCACCCGAGTTTACTGAAGCAATGTTAGCTGAGCTTGAAGGGTTAGATGAGACTCGCATCAAAGCATTGAATTCTATTGTGGCCAACAAAGCGGTCATGGCTCGAGCATATAACAAAAGAGTTAAAGGAAAAACCTGTAAGGAAGGAGACATAGTTTGGAAAATAGTCCTTGTAAGTGATTGTACTTAAAGTACATTTTAATTTGTCAAATTTTATAGTTTGGTTACGATCACAAGCTTAAACCGAAGACAAGCTATCAACTCCATCAAGCATTTGGAAAGAAGGCTCAACATCTCAAAGCAAGACTATTCATGATTTGAGGTTCAAAATACTTTGTATGAGTTAACCTACAGGTGGTATAAACTTAGTTTAACCATAGGTTAAGTGTATTTCAGTCATGCATATTTAGAATCATATTTTACGTTAAATACACTCAAGTTAGGCTAGCCCGAAGTTCGGTTCGACCAGCCTAAACATTTGAGCCAACCCTACAATATTTGGTCAAAAAATATATCTAAAAATATCTTTTTACAGTAGGTTCAGCGAGCCCAACTGGGGTTCGGCTAGTTGAACTTGCTTTCGGCTAGCCCAAGGTGGTTTCAGTCAAGTTTTTAGTAATGGAACAAAATTAGATTTTGGACCAGTGAGGCCAGTCGAACTTCCTGCTTGGCTATCCGAATCTGGTGTTCGGCCAGCCGAACTTGAGCTTAGGCAAGCAGTAAAAGATTTTATCCCATGATATTTGAGTTCTGATTGGAACATAATATTTGAAGTTCGGCCAGCCGAATCGAATCTTAGGCAAGCCAAACTACTCAGATCCTTGGCTTTAAATAGAGGCTTTCTCTTATCTAAATACCATGAAAATTCATAGTTTCATATTATGTTATTGTAACATCCTGAAAATCGGGGGGTCGAGCAAAAACCCAACTCCCGAGTTCCAAAATGTTATTTATACAATATAGATATGTATGATTGAATGTTGTCTGTGATAATGTATTAAACATGAGTGAGATTAAGCCAGAACAACATATCATACTTCAGAGATAGTTAAATTTGCAAGCGGAAGACTGTAATAGTATGTATAACATATATAAACTGTTGTATGTCTCCAGAGTGTGAATATATTACCAGGTTATACACATACATGTATACTTTAAAAGTAAACAAAATGATATACATGAGGGCGCTAAAAATATAAAATAACAAGTGCCAATGTATCTAATCAACCTCCCTGTAATCCCATCAATCAGATCACGCATAAAGGAGAGATCCTCCTCATCATCATCAAATCCAGCTCTGCCTCGCAGTCCACGCCATCATCTGCAATCACAATAGGGACTGGCGGGTGTCCAGAAACACCATCCCGTAACGTGGGAGTGAGTGATCAACTCAGTGGGATGAGAGAGAAGAGATTAGCATGTTATCAAATCAATCATGCGATAATAGTAAAGCAGTAAATTAAACAATCCTAATACTGTTGTTAATGCAATATGACATGACATGATGTATGCCCTCACTGACGATCTCCCTCATACGGCAACATCTTACGACCGCGGCATGCCACACTTCCTAGAGTGCTCCACATCTTTCAGGCACATGCAATGTTATGGTGATATGATTTCCAAGTTATTATTAGTCCATTCAAACAGCAGGATTGGGAAACTAAGGTACCTCCCTTATATCAATCCCAACACAGATCCTGTCTAGGGTCGTCACTCCTAGTAATCTCATACGGTGTATATTTTGTAGGTCGCTGCAAGGGCTGCCAGGGCTGTTGCTCGCACTCGTTGCACCGCTCCCCCATCACCTTATCAATACAGGCCTACTGTACTCTACTGCTACTGAAGGGTCGTCGCCTCCCGTAAACTCAGAATACGCTCGCGGTCACTACAAAGGGCTGCCAGGGCTGTTGCTCGCACTCGTTGCACCGCTCCCCCATCACCTTATCAATGTAGGCCGACAGCAAGAATATAGTGTCCCATACCACCATAATCTGCTCACGAGACAGGTGCTCACTGGTCACTACGGGTAGGTTTGTGGCCCCAGCGTAGGCCGACAGCTCAACCACGGTGTCCCATAACACCATGCCCGGCTCATGAGTCTTCGTGGATCAAGGTACCATGGTTGACAGGGTTTACAATGGTAAGTTCAGTACCCTAGGTTCAAGCAGATATAACTCATGCAGGATGAACATACAACGGCCAGTCGGGTTACTTGACAGACTCGACTAGCATGATCGCATCTCAAGTCGAACGACATGAAGTGCGTAAAACACTTCGTGTGGCCTAACCACTGCAGCCAACTCCAGAACACGGCTCGCGCTCATCGACGCGTCGTTCGTGGCGAAGATAAGCTAACCACGAATTTGTTCGGTTACCGACTGCCTGGACTAGGCATAGTCCCAAACAATCATAGAATCACATCAGCAGTTGTGTAAGGGTAATGGAAATGAAATACAACCATGTGAGCATGTTAACACATGTTATTACATACAACTTAATCAAATCATCTTACACATGTCTTTCACACATATGATGAAATTACGCATGTCGCCAACATATAGGAAATCCTCTCCATCAACATATTAATTGAGAATTCAATCTCAAACTAAATCATAAGGAAATCATCAAGTACATGTTATAGCATACCACTTGAGTACAACATCAAGCATATGCATTTCATACATATAATGAAATCGTACATATGGCTAGCATGTAGGAAAACATTTTCATCAGCATATTAATCGAGAAATCAATCTCAAACTAATTCATAACACCATTTAACTCAATACATACTAATACAAACATTTATACAAACACTTACACTACACACTTAAGTCTACATATAGCATGTCGACCCGAAGTGCGCATTTAGGCGAATCTCTTCGCCAAACTAATTATGCACGTATTCCTAACATTCTAATGCGACAATAAACCATGTCAATTACATCAGCAAAATATGAATAAAAACAGTACTTCCTACAAATGACTAAAATGCCCTAAATCTCATATTCTTCGTTGGTTTACGAAACAGGAAACGGACAGCATGTTGTATATGTCAAACGGCATTGCCGTCGAGAATCTACTATTAAACGACATTGAAAGCTTTGGAAACAGTCAATCAAAGCGTCTAAAATCCGCACCTTGTCTCTTATGGATGTGTAAATTCGAACGGAGCGTATACGCTTCGTCTACGGCGAATAGGGAACCTAATACACAAGCTACATAAGCTACATCGCTAATGGAATTGACGGAATCTTAAATCAGCAAGTGTTGAAGGTTTTCCTCACCTAAAAGTGTGTTGGAATCGCCGGGAATGTGATTGGAGTGTGTTGCTTAGGCACTTGCAGCAGGTGGCACGAGCAGCAAGAAATTCTCTCCTACTCTCTCTCACAAACTCTCACCTTTTCTCTCTCCCAATCTAGGGATTTTTGTAATTTCGGATGGGAGAGAGGAATGAGGGTTTTAACCCCTTTTATAAGCTTAAAAATGCCAAAAACAGGCTCCGGAACGAAGTTTACTTAGTGCATATCCAATCGGGGCTGTTTCGGTTCAAAAGATGTTTTCTGGTGGTCCCCTGGTCGAATGCGATCGGACTTAAGCTCATGCGTACCAGATCTAGCACGTATTAAGTTTTTAGTCTGGCAGGGTTCGCAGGTCACACGTGGCGGGCCAGTTTCAGTTTAGCGGTCACCGCAAGTAGATCAGGGCTGAAAGTCTCATGATATGAAATAGAAAATTTTCCTGATCCGAGGGTGTAATCTGGCTGAATTCTGATGGTCAGAATGCTTAATACTGATACATCAAGTCGTGTGCCAGATTTGAATTTCAAATTCCAAATCTGTCCCTATTCGCACTCTCTTCGGTCTGGGCTCAATGAAATAGCCTGTGTTTATCGGTTGGACTTGATTTTTGAAATGATTTCAAGTCCAGCAAGGCGGTTCTAACGGTCTAAGATAGGAGGTATCGGACTTTCGACGCGCGGTCTAGATCCAATACAAAATTTCAAAGTGGTCCAGAGAACAAACCGGCTTAGAGTTTGATCCAAGGTTATAGAGTATTATGGAGTCATACGTTCTACTCGATTTGGGTCTTGTAGAACGTATTTAAAGTGTTCAGGGACTGTTTCCCAGCTACTCCAGCGTCGCTCTAGCTAACTTACACTTATTTTTCAAAGGAATTAATCCTACGTGATTTCTTTGGCTATGGAATTGGGTTCTAAGCGATTTTTCAGGTGTTTTAGTTGACCCATTGCCTAAGGACGTCTAATCCCAGATTGGTCAAAATCCGGGGTGTTACAGTTATAAAGAGAAATTCTTCAAGCTTCCTTAAACTATTTGTGTTGTAATTCATATTATTATTAACTTATTCCATTCTCCTTCTCAAGGTTTGATTAAACTGTTTTGATAAAGTAATCCTTACTTTACCTTAAGAAAAGGGAGAATCGAATCTGCAGTAATAGGGTTTTATTTATTTCATTAAAAATCTATTAGATCCCTTTATATATTTTTAAGTTGAACTCATATAAAGACTTCATCAATATCCTAAGAAGAAGATCGCCACATTCATGCTATAGCTACTTCGACTCGCTAAATCGAAGATAAGAATTATCTTTTAAATTATTTCAGTTTGGGTTTTTTTTGAGATAGCTCAAAAATCTGAGTGGGTTTATTTGTTGTGATCCCATAAAATTACAAAGTGAGTTTGATTGTGATAGCCCGTGAAAATTGTAATAACTGTATAAGGTTGTTAATGTGAACCTGAAAAACCTTAAAATAGTGAAAGCCAAAATCGCGAGGGTAGTAATTTTGGTAGTGAAGTAGGTTGTATTGAGGCACCGAGCCACTATAACTCCTTTGTGCATTATGGTGATTGGATATTATTATTTCTGCTATTATTGTGATTTATTTATTCTTTGCATTAGTTTGATGTTTTGATTTCAAAGACGTCATGACATAAGGTCGTCCTACCTAAATCTTTTAAGTGTAAGTTTGTCCTACGAACTATTTGATATCAAGAATTCAATACGTTACAAAATTATATTCCATTGATTTATTATCCTACATTATAACAAAATATTTGACATTATCCTATTCATCGCCCCTGTAGGACATCTATAGCTTGTCCTTTCAAGTGGTCTCAGAGCGAGGTTTCTCTTTTTAGGATTAACTTCCTAGAGATAGATCTAGAGCTATTGGAATGTCAAATTAAGATAGTCTATCCATTTCCAGGCTACCACCCTTTAATGGCTTGAAATATTCCTATTGAAAAGATAGAATGAGGATTTTCCACAAATCTATAGATGAAAGTGTGTGGCAAGCCACAATGACCCAATGGGTCTCTCTAACGTTGGAAGTGGTGGGTGAAAATGGAACCAAGTCCATGAAAGTACAAGTTTATAATATGTAATACACGGACTCCAGGTCAAAAATGCGAAAGTAGTGCTGAAGGAACTAACATTGTCAAGAAATCTAAGATTCAAATCCTTATAACAAGGTTTGAAGAAATCCATATGGAAGAAAATGAATAATTCATGGATTTCTTCACTAAACTAAATGACATTGTTAATTCTATGTGGGGTCTTGGAGAAAAAGTCCCTAAAAGAAAGGTGTGAGCAAAAATTCTATGATTGCTTCCTGACAAGTTCAATTCTAAAGTCACTGCTATACAAGAATTGAGGACACTGATACAATGAAGGTAAAGGAATTAGTGGGATTTCTACAAATCTATGAGCTGAATTTTAAAGCTCTCAAAAGTAAATCTAAATCCAAATCAAAAGACTTAGATAATGAAGAGAATGAGGATAACATGGCTATGCTTGTTTTTGATGCAGTTTTCGACTCACCCCCCTTTTAGCACTTGAGTACCTGGTGCCTGCATAGGAAGAGAACAAAGAAGACCTTGGCTAGTTTAGGGGACCCTCCAATGCCTAAGTCAGGCATGGAATATGGGTCTAATGGTAAAGATTTAGGGGTGAGAAGTGGATGTGTATTTGTACCTTTCACCATGGGTAGGTCCTCTATTTATAGAGATAGCATAATCCTGTGGCATGTAGAACTTTCTCTGAAGGGATTGATCGATATCTTAAAGGATTTTAAGATCTTTGATCCCTTAGATTTTTGGGATTGGAGTTTATCCTTCGAAGATCTTGGAAGGAGATTGAGCCACCCTCTTGGCTTGGCTCTAGTTTTGTAGGAGACAATAATATTCGAGATTGGGCTAATCGAGGCTCGGCCGACCATTCGTCGAATCTGAACATTAGTGTATTTGAATGGCTTACGTTGGGCGTCTCCCTCTCTTGTCAATTTTCAGTGGATTGTGGAAGCCAATCTTCGGTCAGTATAGTCAGTCGACCCATAATCGACTCTCTACTGACTGATGACCAAGACCCATTTTATAGCCGATCGATGTGCAGAGTCGGCCTGAAGTCACCTCTGAAAGACCTCTTGAAAGTCAATAAAGGTGCATTGGCCTCCGTGGAGGTCTTGCCTCTGGCTCGGGACACGTAGGCCCCGGTCAGGCTCAGCGCTTGGTAAATTTGGGCCATGTCTCTCTTTTCGGTATTCTAGACATGTAGGCATTGGTCAAGCTCAGCGCATGAGGAGTCTGAGCCATGTCAATATAGTTAGTCCACTCTATAAGTTGACTCATCTGACTTATCATATTTTCCCCCAATAGTGAGCCCCCTTACTCCTTGTGCCAACTTATAGAGGCTGAGGTGTACAT
Organism: Magnolia kwangsiensis; assembly: GCA_037074715.1. Taxonomy (NCBI): domain Eukaryota; kingdom Viridiplantae; phylum Streptophyta; class Magnoliopsida; order Magnoliales; family Magnoliaceae; genus Magnolia; species Magnolia kwangsiensis. The sequence continues at coordinate 97,441,922 of CM073572.1, read as the reverse complement.
CGGTGTTGGTTCGGATTATGTGTGGTCCGAGCTTATGATGGAGCATTTATTGATGGTATGATGGCTAGCTCGAATACTGAAGCTGACTACCTTGTCCTAGACACATGTTTGTTCAGTCCTCTAGGCTGCAAGAGCAGTAGGTTGTTGTCTTAAACACACGTTTGATGAAAGATCTATAAAGCGTGTGACGTGATGCCATGTGTCAGACTGGGGAGTCCGAGGGGGCGTCAAGTTAGCTTCTCATTTAATGCATGCGTTACGTGTTGCGATTATAAAAGGAATGCCCTAACCTCTGAATCATCCCCATTTTTGTGCCTCTTCATGTCTGCTCTGTCTTTCGATCTCTTTGCCCTTTTTACATTTTTCAGCTATTGTTGCAAACTCCGGTGAGCATTTTTCTCCCTCCCTTTCACTTAATTTTGAAAAATGTCAGGCTCCGTACGCCCGCGGGAGGGAGTTTACAGTGATGAGGGTGGAATGAAAAACTTTTAGGCTGCTTCGAAACCACCCACGTTGCTGGCGGAGATGGTAATCAGTGTTGATGCCACATTCTGACATTCATAAAGGGTGATGGAGTCTCCGGCACAAAGGTCGGTGGCATCTGTTGGGGCATCTGACTCATCTATTAGGCGGGGGACAATGATGGAAACTGCTCCAGATAGGTGCAACCCTCCTGCTGTGGATGAGGATGATAAAGCTGAGGAGGCCAATGAAACCGTGGCTGAAGAAGCTGCAGCTGAGGAAGGATTGAGGGGGCTAGTATCCTCAGTTTTAACTAAGGATGACCTGCTTCAGATCCACATCAGATATCATATCCATGACTCTATCGGCCGTAGCCTTCCTAGGCCAAATGAACTACCCGACTGATCCCCTTATGGGGCGGTAGCGATTTTTCACTGCTGTAGGAATCACTCGGCGTCTTCTAGGCTCTCTTGGTTTGGCTCTGGGGTAAATAGTTGGGAACAGGTGGAGGGACTTGTTTAGTTTAGAGTCCTATGGGCTGAGATGGATCAACCAATGCTGACCATTAGCAAGTTCCACCATTTGTACCAAGTGCGGCCGAATTCTCAGCAACCCGACTGGTACTACTTCTGCTCTTAGCAGAAAAAAGGAAGAGCTCTGATAACCGACCCTCCTTCTTCTAAAAAACACTGGATGGATCGGTGGTTCTAGGCCTGCAGACGTTAGGAGATGGCCAAGTCGAAGCCATTCATACCTTTTGTTCCCTGGGCTTTTTCCAAGCCAGGTGACTTGGCATTTATTATATTCCTTTCTTAGTTGGCTAAACCTCTTTAATGTGTCCTCTAACCGTCTATGCTCCTGCAGACCTCTCCAAGCATCATCCAAGAATTGGACCAAGGTCGGAGGCTCGAATCAAGGATCTAAGAGCACTGGATCCGGAGATGAGGTCTTATAAAAGACTTCTCTAACTAGAGTGCCTTTTTGAGTCGAGCTTGGACTTGGCCCCGACAGGTATGACCCATGGCTGACCATCAGTACTTGTTATAATTTCTTTTTTATTTTATTTGCTGACACTTGTTGTATCTTTATTCTAACGCAGAGATGTCTGAGGCTTGGCCAATCCTTTGTCCCCCTTCCAAGATGAAGGCTCCTCCTTGGGGCGAACCTCGGGTCGATACTCGACCCTCAAAGAGGCAGAAGGCAGTCTCCAAGAGCCAAGGGAAGGCTATCCTTCCTTCGATCGTCATGAAAGTCACAGACGAGGGTATGGAGGTGGCGACGATGGTTTCACCCGAGCCTCGGGAGGCTCCCGAGCTAGGACCTGTTGTAGAATAGGTCCTTGAGAGGAGAGAGGAAGGGGAAGGGGATGAGCCCCCTAGTGAGGAGGCAGCCAAGGGTGAGAGGATGGGCTTCCTTTAGAGCGTCGAAGGGATCCTCCATTGGGCGAGTCACCAAAGGACCGAGGATGATTTCATCAGCCTCTTCAAGTCCTCCATGGAGTGGACACTCGCCAAGATGATGAGGATGCTCCTCGAGGTAAGAGTGAAATCTTATGTTCTTCGTTCGGCTTCTTTATCTGATGGTAAATTTTTTATTTTATATAGTTCACATTGTGTACACTGAGGGCCTGCGCCAAGTTGACTAAGACAAACAAACACGTGGATGATGCAGAGGCTCGGTTGGCGACTGCCGAGGCTTGGGTTGCCACTGTAACGGCCAATCTAGCATTAACAATGTCATCCCTTGATGAGGCCATAACGGAGAATACTCGCTTGGCCTCATGATTGGAAGAGGCTAGGGCGGCATACGATAAATGCCACGCCAAGTACGTTCGAGCCTGTGAGGTGGAGAACCAGCTCAGAATGGAGACTAAGGCCGCTCATGTCATTGCGCAAGAGGTGGCATAAGAGGAGGGACAGTCAAAGGTTGTGGAAGCCTTTCTTTTGTCCTAATCTTTCACAGAGCAGCGGGGTCGTCTCTACTGAGACGGTTACCCTGAGTGCGTGAAGTTGATGAGGGAGAGCTTTCCTTAGCTAGACCTCTCTAGCTTTAACGAGAGTGGGTTAGGAGTCGATGATACGAGCATCGAGGGGGATGCTAATCTCGAGGCTGAGTCGGTTGCAGCTGGCCCTTCGGTGGTCATATTTGATCCTGAGGTAACTTCCAAGACTGCTTCTAAGTTGGCTCCTGATGAAGCGGCTGAGCCTTGAAGTTGAATTTGCGGGGTAAAATTCCTTTTTTCTCCCCTTTTAAGCTTCAAGCACTTCAAGCACCTTGAGCGCCGAGCTCGAGAGCATCTGCAACCCTAGGTGCCATCGACCCTTGACACTTATGCATTTTGTGCCTTTCCTTCTCTATTAATGTAATATCGATGTACATGATGATGTACTCCCAATGTAAACTTATTTTGATCAATGAATACACTTTTTCCTCGCATTCAATTGCCCGACCTACATGGTTGTGAATTTTTTACATGTTTATCAATAGAACTCGAGTGATGCTTTGTTTGTTGACTGATTTAGGGATAGTAGATCTTGAGATGCTCGGCATTGCAGGGGTGAGGTAGTAGTTTGCCGGTTAAGTCTTCTAGTCGATATGTGCAAGGTTGGATGGTGTTTGCAATCATGTAATGTCCTTCCTAATTAGGCCCCAACATGCCTATGTTGACCTCCCTAATGTTCTAGAATGTCTTTCGAAGGACCAAGTCTTCAACTCAGAATCTGCTTACTTTAACTCGAGCATTGTAGAATCGTGACACTTGTTGTTGACGGATGATCGTCCGGAGTAGAGCTTATTCCCTACATTCTTCTAGGAGATCGAGGTCGAGCATAAGGAGTTCTTCATTATCTTGTTCATCTGATCTCAACCGGGGTGACGACTTCTGACCCATATGCTAAGGAGAGCGGTGTCACGCCCCAAACTCAAAAACTAGGCTCACGAAATTCTTGATCGCCGAATCGGGCATAGACAACCTCCATAGTACCCCATTCTTGGCTCCCGATACCTATTCACCAAGTTTCGATCCTGAAATTCTATGAGGAGGATTTTAAACATAATTTTGTTTCAGTATAAGCATAACCCACGAACAATAACCACAAGAACACCATCACAAAATCCATTATAATAAAAAACTTTAAGTACAGTGCGTATGAAGAGATATACAAGATAATGATAGTAATAGAAACTCTAAAAGCTCAGCTGCGCACTCCAACTGCGATGAGGCTATGGTTGTGTACTTGCGTCACCTGCACGCATCAATCGTGCATAAGCTTATGGAAAGCTTAGAGGGCGGTGTAAGTGTGTGCAATATGAGCATGCTCAGATGCAAGGTCAGAATAATGTGGAATCATGATGATGAGTACATGAATGGAAATCAGCTGTACCAAGGCTATGCAGTGCAACTATGAATGCTAACGGCCATGTCAAGACCATGCGGTGCGAGATGCAACTCAAGCATGCCAATCCTCATACAACTCATCAAGTATTAGTACAGTTCTCATTCTGGATAATCACCGGGCTCTAGTACACTCTAGCCAGCTTGCCGCCCCTATCCGAACGCACAACTGGGAGAGTGGAAGAGAACTCACTATCCGCTTGCCAATATTGGGCCCGTCTTGTCAATAGCAGACCCATTCCTCAAACTGGTCAAAATTAACCTAGAAATTGCCCCCTCACTCAGGCAAGTAAGGTCACACCCCTTTCCAACTGACCACGACACAGTGGGAGACGCGGCCTACTGGTATATGGCCCTCGTGCGCTCGTGTATCCACTCAGTCTTGACATTGGAGTCATCCTCTAGTACCATCGGGTTTAGGAATTTTAACTCAGGGACATCTATGGCGCCCCGATGCTAGAAACAGTATTTCTGATATCCAATCCAGCCATCCACGATGTGTCTATGGAGGCTATGACCATGATGTCGCTAGGGCATATAATAATCATGATCACACAAATGCAAGTGCATGAATCACTCTACCAGACATGCAAAAATCATGCGCGTACTGCGCGCTCATGAAGGGAAACTCCGCCTATCGGGGAGCCCATAAATAATCTGCCCAAAGACATATACTATGATCAGTCACTCCTCATATCAAGCATACATATGATGCGTATGAGTATGAATCATGGATCTATAAAAAACATGTTATAAGATGATGAATTCTATTCATAACGAAGATGGGCCTAGATAGCCTACACACTATAAGTATGGGCTTATCAATGGGCCTTAGAGAGAGTGACAATGCAGACATTTAACCAGCATCATCCATACAATGTGGATATTAAACCATCATTGTTCCCAAGGCACTGCCCGTTGTAAACATTATTATATACACCATGGAGGAATCACACATTGCAATGGACCTAAATACATCCCATTGGGCCTTAAGTACATCAAATGGGCCATATCACATGGGCCTTATGTTCATCAAGTGGACCGTATCAATGAGCCACACCAATGGGCTTTATGTACATTGCAATGGGCCATAACCCATGAGCCTTATACAATTCAAGGTGAGCCTCAATAATGGGCCACATATATCACATCAGGCCTAGTCAAATGGGCTGAATTAACTAGGACAAATCAAATGGGCTGAGTTGAATGGGCCAAGTCAAATCCATTAAATGGGCCACATCACGTGGGCCTCAACAATAAGCTATAACTATGGTAAGTGGCTACATCACATGGGCCACATGTATATCAAATGGGCCACACTTAAATATAAGTGGTGATAAGGATTTTCACCTATTAAATTTTCCAAGGGTTTAATGGTGGACGTTTAAACCCACTAATTTCTATAATGTGATCCACCTGGTTTGAGATCTGTCTTATTTTTAGTCTTAAGCCTCAAAAGGATCTTTTAAAAATGGTTGGACGGCTTGGATGCAACCCATGCATCATGGTGGGTTCCATATGGGAAGGATGGACGACATAGATGAGGTACATACCTCATGGTCGGGGCCCACACTATGGAAGGTGTGGATCACAGTACATACATTAGTGGGTCCATGTGGGGCCCACCATAACTTTATTTTCCATCCAGCCCGTTGACAGGGTCACAGAAACATGGAGCCCACTGTAATGTTTATTTACACCTAACCAATTGATGAGGTCGCTTAGACCCTAAACCCACCATAATGTTTATTTACACCCAACCTGTTGTTAGGGCCATGTAGACCTAGGGCCCACCGAAATGTTTGTTCCCACCCAACTTGCTAACATGGTCACACAACCTGGGTAGAGAGTAAAAATAAATTTCATATGTGATCCAAAACTTCTGCAGCTCAAAAAAATTTCAACGGTAGAAGTTCAATCCTCATTGTTCCCTGTTATGTGGGCCACCTGAGTACCATATATGGGAGGGGGGCCATTGCCCTAGGGGCTCACCCAATGCATGGGGTGGATGTTCCGTACACACCATGGTGGGGCCCACAGTTAGGACCGTGGGTTCCTGCCAGTTCGTTCGCACGCACGCAGCAGCCGCCTGCGCTGCACGGTCTTATAATTGTTTTTTTAAAAAAATCATTTTTCTGTGGTTTTTGGTAGGTGGGACCCGCATCAGAAGAATTCTCTCCAGCCATTGGATCTTACAGCCTAAGACCTACCAAATGAGTCCAATATGTGGCATATTTTGGTGAGTTAAAAGATCGGGGTGGGTTTCAACGGTAAACACCACTATTTCCTATGGTGTGGCCCACCAGAAAAATGGGATCAGCTTCATTTTTCGGCTCAACGCCTAAAATGAGCTGGGCAACCGAATGGAAGGCTTAGATTATATTTATATGCCATGGTAGAGCTTGTAGGAGTGGCCCACCCAAAAGTTTAAAATGAAACTGATATTTTTTGTTTTGCTTGCACACCCACTGCCTGTTCACTTTCCAGCAATCACATCCAGCGTCCTTGGACGCTGGACGGAGGACTTGTATATACCATTCATCAAGGTGGGTCCCACATAGGCGTGGACCACTTGATTTGTATCAATTTAATATTTATGTCTTCCCATTGCCATAAGGTAGGGCCCACATGGTTTGGACAGTGTAGATCCAACACGTCCATCAAGTGGGTCCCACAAAGGCGGACATTATAGATACATTGCATACATCATAAGGCTAATAACAAGGGAAAAGAGAGAGAGAAAGAGAGAGATCGAGTGATGGAGGGGCCCCGCCACTATGGGGCCCTAAAAAAATCCATAACATACATCAATGGGGCCCAAAAATAGGTGGACCATACATAAAAAAAATCTAGTGGGGAAATCCTATTTTCACCACATAAATTAGGGCCTAAGTGGCCTTCATGCACTAGAAATTCAGATTAAACATCATGGTGGGGTCCATGGAGAATGGCCCCACCATGGATTCATGCATGCAAGCTAAGATGGGCCATTGGCCACACCTAGTTGCCTCATGCTAGAAAAATTAGAAAATTCGTGCAAGTAAACACAAATCCAATCTTAAAAGAGCACCCACCTCTCTAACTTCTCTTTCTTCTTCCACCAATAGCTTTTAATACTCTAGGGGATGAGATTGAAGGGTTGAGATCAATTTTTGAGGGTTAGATTTGGAGGTGGAAAGTTTGCAAAGGGCTAAAATTTTGGAGTTTGCTTGGACGTTCCAAGCTTGCTAGGAATGGAGGATGGAGAAGAAAGAGGGAGGGAGAGAGATAAGAGAGAGCTGTGTTGTAATGAGTGCTTGAAATGATGGTTGGTAAGGTGATTATGACTTATGTAAGTCATGGGGAAGAGAAGCAATTATAGCTAAGGTCATCATTAGTTTTGACTTATGGAACTCATAATTACTTGTTAGTGATCATTACCTAGCATGGGGAGATGACATCACCCCATGATGACCTAGGAAATTGAGCCATTGAGATAGGTGGGCCCCGTAATCAAGAGATCAACGATCAATATAATGGCGGGCCACATCTTATGATATAAGCGTCGTATTGACACACGAGACACGACATTAAAACTGCGGTGATGATGCAGTCATCAAGATACAAGTCTCGGGTTGAGTTGAGTCGAGTATGCTGGACTCGGCTTAGGATCATGCACAAACATCGAATACGGGTCGAGGATTGCAGGAATTCGACTGGAAGAATTGCAGAAGCCTACAGAATGGTACGGACTAAGATACGGGTCTTACAAATGGGGTCTCCCCTATTGTAGTCCAGGCTGTAGTTCAGTAGGCCCATGAAACTTTAGGAAGTTCCTCAACCCAAGCTCCTTTGGCTCGGTCGAGCTTAGTTCAGAGATGATGTTTGATGATCTAGTTGACAGCTTCGACTTGCCCATTCACCTGAGGATGGCATGGAGATGAATATACATTTCTGATTCTAAGGTTCTCACACATTTCTCAGTACTGCTTATTGTCGAACTATTTTTTGTTGTCAGAGATGATGGTCCGAGGTACATCAAATTGACAAATGATGTTTTTTCTAGTCTGGTAAACATTGACTATTTGATTGACAACCAACTATGAATCACTATATACGTCGAGGTGAGTGACCCCCAAGCTGGCTGCTAAACAAAGTCCGAGGAGCAGTGCTTCATATTCTATCATGTTGTTGGAAGCTTGAAATCCAAGTCTCAAGGCATACTACATGTATAAATGATCGAAAATTTTCAAGACGGCCCTTGCCCCGCTTTCCTTGGAGTCGGATGAACCGTCAATGTAGAGTCACCGATGGGGTCGGCCGGGAAGGGGAGCGGGATTCTGAGCATCGGCCAAGATTTTAGGTGGATTGGCCTAGTTAGGATTGGCCACGATTAGGTCGGTCTGTTACGTGACTTCAACGATAAAGTTGGCTACTGCTTGACCTTTAATTGCGATTCAGGGCTTATACTGAATGTCAAATTCACATAGCTCAATCACCCATTCGGTGAGGCATCCAGATGCTTCTAATTTCTGGAGTATCTGTCATAACAGTTGGTCGGTTAGAATAATATCGAATGATCTTAGAAGTATGGCTGTAAGCATCGAGAAGAGAAAACCAGTGCTAGGGCCACTTTTTCCAAGGTCGGATACCTTGCTTCTGCCGGGACAAGTTCTTTGCTAACATAGTAAACTGGAAACTGCTTCTCTTCATACTCACGAATTAAAGCTGAGCTTATAGCTGCATTGGATACTGCTAAGTAGATAAGCAGTGTTTCGCCCGGCTCAGGCTTGGAGAGCAATAATGGCAATCCCAAGTACTGTTTCAACAGCTGGAAGATTGTTTCGCATTCTTCTGTCCAGTTCACCATCTGCTGACCCTTCAATTGTTTGAAGAAGGGGAGACATTTATCTGTGGCTTGAGACATAAAGCGATTGAGCGCAGCAACTCTAAAATTGTGGTAATGACCGCTTTAGTTAAAGTGAGAATATGCCAATATGTCCTAGAGGGGGGTGAATAGGACTTTTTAATATTTTATGATAATTTAAAATCCTATCACTCTAATCCTAAAAGTATGCATGCATCAGGATTACTACGGAGTAACTCTACTGGCTTTTAAGCCTGGTAGAGGATCCAATCATAAAACTATTTGAGAGATAAACAATATGCAAATCAGTTTATGATGGATGTAACTTTTTGTGTGAGGTATGATCTCAGATAATCAAGTATGAAAGTATTTAAGAAAGTCACATAAGTAATGGAAGACAATAGCAATCTCAAAAACAGTCATTTTTATATTGGTTCGACTACTTGTCTACTCCACTTTTGGCGAACGCACTCAACCCTTGAGTGTACCAGATTTCACTAAAGGAGGTTTCACAACAGGTTCACCTCAAACCAGAGGTTTTAAATCAGGTTCACCTCTAACCAGTACAACCTACACTTAGGCTGACACAACGTGTCTACACGACACAGTTTATGCTCACATGAGCAAGGGTTAACACACAACACCCAACTTTTAGGCCCCACTGGCCAAGGAACCTAACAGAGGTTTCACAACAGGTTCACCTCTAATTGGAGGTTTTAAACAGGTTCACCTCTAACCAGTTTATGCTCTCTACAATGCAAAGTTCAACACAAAGCACCCCCACGTACACTCCCACCGGGGGCCTCTTATGAGGACTTGCAAGGGGTGAGAAACACCTTAGATCCAATCCTACAGAAGGAATGATCACAAGGGTCCTCTGGACTCTAATGACTTACAGATAAGTAAATGAGCCCCGTTTAGCATGTTAATGACGATCTCCTCCTTTGATGACAAAGAATCTTTAGCTTCCTTGAACCATAACTCAGAAGATGCACCAATACATGGCGACGGGTTGGGTCAAGGTTATGATGGAAGATTACTCTATTAAATGTTTTCCTATAAGGGAGATAGAGCGATTCCCATCATCTATGCATTCAAGGCATCCTAGCTTAATGACTTGCCATTAAGGTGGTAGCTACAGGATCCTTGAATGCGAAAGTTCATTCCCCAATCTACTCTATTGAATGTCAATAATGAGGGTGGATTGGAGGATGAACTCCCATGAGAGAAAAGGCTTAGGGTATATGATTTAGGGTTAAACACACAAAAGAACTCTCTATTTTCCCTCGCCAACAACTAAGGGCAAGCTCTCATTAAATAGGAAAAAGGTTCCAATGGATATAAAGCGATCACATTTTTGACAAAGTTCGATATCATCGAGCAGGGTCGATATCATCGAGCGTAAACTCTCGATAGCATCGACTGGCCGCTCGATGACATGAACTCAAATGTTAAACTCTTTTGAAACCTTTTGCTAGCTGGTCGAGGAAATTGAACATGCGTCGATGTAATCACATTTTAAACTCCGATTTCATTGACACAAGGTTCAATTCCTCGACATTTGAAAATGTGAGAGACTTGCCTTTAAAGAATTTCAAAAAAAAGATATGATCGAGCATCACTCGATATCATCAAAATTTGAATATCGATGATATCAGGGGCAGTGTCGATTCATCGATAATTCTAAGGAATTCTCCTATAAGCTTGCTGGACAGTTTGTGTCCATATTTGATGACATCGACCATGCCTTGATATGATTGATATTTGAATATCGATTTTATTGAGTGACCCTCGATCTGAGAAAAATAACCTAAAAAATTTCTTAGATAGATTTGTGTACCAGACCGATATCATCGATATTTAAATTTTGAGGATATCGAGGAGCTCTTCGATATATTGAAGATTACATAATTTGCCTTAGCAGAACTTTGGACACAACAGACCAAGTGTCTATTTTCTTGAGAGGGCTCGATGGACTCTAGTTCAAACATCAATGATATCGAGGAGTCCATCGATCCATCGATAATTCAGTCTAGATATCTTTGTGGTTGTTGGACATTTTTGGTCCTCTTTTCGATAAGATCGAGTGAGCTTTAAGGACATCAACAACAATGTTCGATGTTATCAAACCACTTGTCGATAAACCGACATAGGCAGAAAACTTAAAGATTTTTCTGAGTTTGAAAAAAGTTTTCTAACTATAATCCCTTAGGGTGTTCTACCCAATTTTAAGGGTTTTAATTACCTTAGGTTTTAGGACATGAGATGTGAGGCTAAGATTTACCTATGACGAGTTTGGGCACACATCCAGTTAAGGTAGATGCTTGATCAATCTTTCTATAGGGATCCTGTCTAGTTGACTCGATGCTCACGTTAATTGACAAGCCAGAGCACTTTCAAACTCTTCCAGTTAACCTCTGAATATCTTTCATCATTTTCGGTGAGTCCATGTCGAGCAGAGCTTGGATATTCTCTTAATTTGCCTCGATTCCTCATTGGTGGACCAGAAGGCAAAGAAACTTACCCGAGCCTACGCGGAACGCACACTTGCTTGGATTCGGCTTCATCTGGTATTTCTAGAGGATGAGGAATATCTCTTCAAGGTTAGTTATGTACTTGGCTACTTTGATGCTTTTGATGAGCATGTCATTAATGTATACTTCCATCGTTTGCCCTATTTGTTGGGCGAACATTTTATTGACCAACCTTTGGTAGGTCCCTCCTGCATTCTTTAAACCAAATGGCATCACTAGGTAACAATGAAGACCTTTGTCGGTGACAATGGTGGTTTTTGATTTATCAGAAGAGTGCATTATAATTTAGTTATATCTTGAGTAGACATCCATAAAACTAAGTAATTCGTTCCCCACAGTATTGTCAACTAACTGATCGATCCTAAGAAGAAGAAAATTGTCCTCTGGGTAGGCTTTGTTAAGGTTGGTATAATCCACGCAAACTCGCCACTTCCCATTGGCCTTTTTGACTAGCATGATGTTAGCTACCCAGTCGGGGTAGAACACTTCTTTGACAAATTTGGCCTTGAAGAGCTTGCTAACCTACTCCTCAATGATGGTATACCTCTAAGGGTCGAGGGTATGCCGCTTCTATGAGATCGATTTGTAGGTCAGATCGATGTTAAGGCGATGAGTGATGATCGAAGGATCGATCCTGGGCATGTCTTCATGTGATCATGCGAAGACGTCAGCATATCGGTGCAGTAAGGCCACCAACTTCTCTTTCAGCGGCAGAGTCAGGGACGACCTAACTCAAATGGTTCTAGAGAGGTTAGACTCATCCAGAGGGACCTGGACAAGGTCTTCCACTAGTTGGCCTCGTTCGGGAGTTTCATTGTGCGGGTCCAGGGACTCGATCATTCCTACTTCGAATGGGGCTTTTAGGGTGGTGGCCATGTAACGCCGGGCATCATGCTGATGTCCCTTGATGACTCCAACTTCTGGCTCAATCGGGAACTTCATGGAAAGGTGGTATGTTAAAACTACTGCTCGGAGAAGATAAAGCGAAGGACGACCGAGAATACTTTTGTAAACTAAATATTGGTCGACTATCAGGAAGTTAACCATAGTTGTTACTTGGTTCGGTGCATCCTGGGCAATGAGTGGGAGCTGAATGATTTCCTCGGCTAAGACTTGTCCGCCCAAGAATCCATTCAGAGGAGTTTGGAAAAGCCGCAATGTGGACCGTCAATGCTCATTTTAACAAATGCCTTGATGAATAGCACATCAGCAGACGACCCTGTATCAACAAGGACCCTGAAGAGTTTGTGATTAGTGATAGTGATGGTGATGACCAAAGCATTATCATGTGGATGATGGATGCCTCAGGTGTCTGCCTTAGTAACGGTCACACTATACTTCTCCAGTTTCCTTTCCTTTAAGGGTCGATCCAGGACCATGATTGCATACTAGTTTTCTAAGCGTTGTTTGAGTCTCCTCCGGTCTATCTCGTGCCGAAGGTCGGAAGCGAGTAGTGGAGCCGTTTCCTAGATGCGAGTTAGAATGTGCTCAGGAGGCCCTTGAAGCTGGCTCGGCTGAGGAGTGGCCCAGGGGGCAGACGGTTGAGGATTGACGAACTGTCGGAGGTTGCTCGACCGTGCTTCCCCTGGACTGGGCTGCTGCATTTATAGAGGTTACATCCATTCTAGCATCTGCTTCAAGTAGTTCATGTCGGTCCTCATATCTCTAACCCCTCTTTCTAGCAAATCACATTGCCTGCTCCCTCCGGTGTCCTGGTGACCATACCTGGACGGTCCAGAGGCAGCTCTTTGAGCTAGAGAGCATTGGTAGCTCTCTTGTCATTTTGGCCAGTCCATGGTTTGTGGGCCGCATTCTACTGGTGATAAGGTTACAATTGGAACCATCTCTAGAGGGGTTTGTTCTTTCTTCTTCCCTTTTACCATGTTAAATCATAGTGCTTTGATAGAGCAGAACATGACTTGTAATCTCATTCCCACAGATGGCACCAAACTGTTGATGTAGTTTTCGATTCACCCTCCTTTCAACACTTGAGTACCTGGTGCCTGCACAAGAAGAGAACAAAGGAGACCCTGGCTAGTTCAGCAGACCCTTCGATGCTTAAGTCCGACCTGGAATCTGGGTCTAATGGTAAAGATTTAGGGGTGAGAAGTGGATATGTATTCATACCATTCACCATGGGTAGGTCCTCTATTTATAGAGGCAGCGTAATCCCATGGCGTGTAGAAGTTTCCCTGAAGGGATTGATCGATATCTTAAAGGATTTTAAGATCTTTGATCCCCTAGATTTTTTAGATTGGAGTTTATCCTCCAAAGATCTTAGAAAGAGATTGAGCCATCCTCTTGGCTCGGATCTAGTTCTATAGGAGAATAATATTCAAGATTTAGCTGACCGAGGTTCGGTTGACCATTCGTCAATTCTGAACATCAGTGTATTTGAACGGCTCACGCTGGGCATCTCCCTCTCTTGTCAATTGTCGGTGGATTGTGAATGCCGATCTTTGGTCAGTATAGTCAGTCGACCAATAATCAACTCTCTACCGACTGATGGCCGACCTAAAAGATAGGTCCGGTCAGCACAGGATCAAGGCCCGATTTGTAGCCGATCGATGTGTAGAGTTAGCATGAAGTCACCTTTGAAAGACCTCTTGAAAGTCAGTAAAGGTGCATTGGCCTCTGTGGAGGTCTTGCCCGATGGCTCGAGACATGTAGGCCCCGGTCAGGCTCAGCACCTAGTAAATCCGGGCCATGTCTCTCCTTTCAGCATTTTGGACATGTAGGCATCGGTCAAGCTTGACACCTAAGGACTCCGATCCATGTCAATATAGTTGGTCCACTCCATAAGTCGACTCATCTGACTTGTCAAAGTTTTCCCGCAACACTTGCTAAAAAGTTTTATAGATTTTTTTAAAATAAAAATAGATTTGATTTTCAAAAATAGATTGATAAAAGAAAAGGAAGTTGAAAATCTAAATCTTAAAGACTCTCAATATTTCAACTGTTATGAATATGGGCATCTAGCTACAAAATATCCTGAGAAGGATAAATCTAAAAGAAAAGGCATGATCGCCTGTAACATCTTAGTTTGTCAAATTTCCTAATCCGGTTACGATCACAGGCTTGAAAGAAGACAAGCTATCAACTCGATCAAGTACTTGAAAAGAAGATTCAACATCTCAAAGCAAGATCATTCATAGTTTGAAGTTCAGTACACTTCGTAGGAGTCAACCTACAAGTGGTATAAACCTAGTTGGACCATAGATTAGGTGTATTTTACTCATGCATATCTTGAATCACATTTTATATTAAATACACTCTATTTATTTCAACACAAAGTCTGGTTAGCCCAGCCTAACTACTTGGACCAAACATGCAAAATTTGGACAAAATTCAAATCTCATAAGATCTCTTTTTGCGGTAGGTTCGGCAACCCAAGGTAGTTCGGTCAAGTTTCCATCAATGAAACGATTTCAAAATCCAAGCTAGTTAGGCGAACCGAACTTAAGCTTAGACCAGTTAAACTGGGTGTTCATCCAACCGAACTTGGGCTTAGGCCAGCCGAAGTTTTGAAAGATTTTATCCCACAATTTTTAGATTTTGATTGGAACGTAATCTTTGGAGTTCGGCCAACCGAACTGAATCTTAGGCAAGGCGAACTACATAGATCCTTGGCTATAAATAGAGGCTTTCTCTTACATTCTAAATTATGAAAATTTATATTCTTTTATTGTGTTGTAGAGAAAGATCCTTCAAGCCTTTTAAGCTATTTGTATTTTAATTCATATTTTATTATTAGCTTATTTTATTCTCCTTTTCAAAGTTAGATTAAATTTTTTTGATAAGAGTAATCCATACTCTACTTTGAAAAGAAGGAGAATCAAATTTGCAGCAATAGGGTTTCATTCATTTCATTGAAAATCAATTAGATCCCTTTGCATCTTTTTGGGTTGAACTTATATATTAGCTTTATCAATATCCTAAGAAGAAGATCGTTGCACTCAAGCTACAGCTATGACTTCAACTAGCCAAATCGAAGATAAGTGGTATTTATTTTAAATTATTTTAGTTTGGGTTTTTCTGAGATAGGTTGGAAATCTCAGCGGGTTTGTTTATGGTGACCCCGTAAAATCACAAAGTGGGTTTGTTTGTGGTGACCCTATAAAATCAAAAAGTGGGTTTGATTGTGATAGCCAGTGAAAATCATAATAACTATATAAGGTTGTTAAGGTGAACCTAGAAAACCTTGAAATAGTGAAAACCCAAAATTGTGAGGTTAGTAATTTTGGGAATGGAGTATGTTGCATTGAGGCACCCACTATTCTTTTGTGTATTATGGTGATTGAATTTGATTATTTGTGCTATTGTGCTTTTCTTACTCTTTGTAAACTAGTTTGATACTTTGATTTCAAAGACGTCGTGAAATAAGGTTGTCATACGAACTATTTAGTATTAAGGATTCAATACTTTGCAATATTGTATTTAATTGATTCATTATTCTGCATTGTATTGAACTATTTGGTATTGTCCTATTCACCCCCCTTTAGGACATCTATAGCTTGTCCTTTCATCACCACATAGGATGAATCATCTGAATCTGAATCTGATTCAGAAACTGACGAATCAGATCAAAAAACTGAAAATAATCTAAAGAAGTTTATGAACTTAACAAGACTTACTTCCTCAAATGAAGATGAAACTTCTGATTATGAAATGCTGGGCAGTGATATTGAAAATGAAGATTTTCAAGTTGCCTCTGATGCCTTATATAAAGAAAGTTGTAAGATTGCAGCAAAATTAAAAGTTCAAAAGAATAAATTTGTGGATTTAAAATTAGAACTTGAAAATTTTATTTTGGATAAATTACATTTTTCTGATTGTTTTAATAAAACCAAACTTGAAATCAATCTAAAAAACTCTAAAATTGAAGATCTCAAAACTAAAAATAAAAATTTACTATTAGAAATTAATTCTCTAAAATTTTTTAAAGAGACTTGGATATATACCCAAGGTCACCCGAGACTTGAAAAAATACTATTCGTGTCTCGTCGATGTAACAACAAATCCGGCTTGGGATATACCAAGAATTGTTAAGAAAAATCTAAAGATACAACTCTTATATTTGTTAAAGGTAAATCTTTAAGCTCTAATGAATAAACTAGTAAGGAAATAAAGAAAATAGAAAAATCTCATCAAAAACCTTTTTATCCCAAAACTAAGTCCAACTATTAAAGAAAAAACTATAATTCATCTCTAGCAGATAAGATAGTGGACTTAAAGAGATTTTGAAGTCCAACTCTATCACTATTAGAGTAAGTGAGAATAAGAAAAATATTGCTCTCAAACTAATCATGCCATCAGAGATCCTCCTAAACCCAAAACCATATTGAAATGGGTTATAAAAAATAAGTGTTTTTTTATCCACACAACTTTCAAAGCTAGTAGCCATTCAAGATGGTATCTGGACAGTGGATGCTCTAGACATATGATAGGTGATAAGGCAATACTTTCAAACATCAATCACATTGATGGAGGTTCATTAACATTTGGAGATGGCAGTAACTGTAAAATCAGCTGAAGAGGTAATGTAAAACTTCTCAATCTTTCTGTTTTTAAAGATGTTTTATATGTTGAAGGTTTGAAACACAATTTGTTAAACATATCTCAAATATGTGATAATAATCATAGTGTTAAAGTTTCTGATCACAGATATGAAAACACTTAAAAATCAAGGTCATATAATATTAAATGGTCGAAGAACTTCTGAAAATTGTTATATCATTGATGAATCATGTTTCTCGAGTCACTCTTGTTATATGGTCCAAACAGATGAAACTAACTTATGGCATCAACGTCTTGGACATGTAAACTTTAGAGATCTATACAAACTTAGCAAGAGAGATCATCTTCGAGGCTTACCCAAGTTTTTAAAAAAAAATGAAAAAGAAATAATGTGGTGCCTGTCAAATAGGCAAACAAATTAGGAATAGTCATAAGAAGGAAAACTCCTTAACCACATATAGAGCCCTCAAATTACTCCATATGGACCTCGTTGGACCAACCCGAATAAAGAGCAGAGGAAGTAAAAAATACTTTCTAATTGTAGTTGATGACTACACTAGATATTCATTGGTAGCCTTCTTAAGAGAAAAGTCGAATGCTTTTGATGAAGTAAAAAAAAAGTTATTTAAACGCATCGAGACAAAAAGAAAAACTACATGTGAAAAAGATAAGAAGTGATCATGGAACAGAATTTCAAAATAGCAATTTTGAGAAGTTTTGTGATGACCATGGAATATTAAATGAATTTTATACTCCTAAAACTCCTCAACAAAATGATATAGCTGAAAGGAAAAACAAAGTTATACAAAAAATGGGGACTGTTATGCTTAATAGTAAAAATTTATAGGTTGAAGCTATCAATACTGCTTGTTATATTATTAATCGAGTATATGTAAGAGCAGTTTTAAATAAAACGGCTTATGAACTCTGGTCTAACGAAAAATCATCAGTAAAATATTTTCGTACTTTCAGAAGCAAATTCTTCATTTTACGAGATAGGGAACATCTGGAAAAATTTGAAGCAAAAAGTGATTATGGTATTTTTCTAGGATACGCTTTAAACAGTAGAGCATCTCGTGTAGTAAATAAAAGGACTAGAGTGATATAAGAATCCATAAATGTCGTAATTGATGATCAAACAATCACTCCGGCTAATAAATATGATGATGAGGTTATTTATTATATTCAATCAATTAACACCTTCATCAAAATCAGATACAAATGAGAATAGACTACTCAAAGACCATTCGACTAATTAAATTCTTGGTAACTCTCACATTGGTGTTCAAACTAGAAGATAAGTTGAAAACATTTGTAATCATGTATGCTTCACTTCCCAGATATAACTATCAAATATAAATGAAGCCTTGGCTGATGAAAATCAGATTTTAGCTATGTAAGATGAACTAAATCAATTTGTAAGAAATGATGTTTGATATCTAGTGCTTAGACCATCTGACAAACATGTAATTGAAACTAAATGGATATTTAAAAATAAATCTAATGAATTTGGGAATATCTTAAGAAATAAAGCAGGATTACTTGTACAAGGGTACACCCAAATTGAAGGAGTTAACTGTGATGAAGCTTTTGCTCCAGTCGCTCATCCTAAATCCATCAGACTATTTATCTCAATTGCATGTCATAAAAACTTTAAAATTTATCAAATGGATGTTAAAAGTGCCTTCTTAAATGGTGATTTAAATGAAGATGTTTATGTAGAACGACATAAAGGTTTCGAAGATCCTGAACTTCTTAACAATGTATACTGTCTTTAAAAGGCCTTGTATGGATTAAAACAAGCTCCTAGAGTCTGGTATGAAAAATTAACAAAATTTCTTCTCAATAAAAATTTTAAAATGGGTAGTGTTAATAAAACACTATTCATCAAAAGAATTAATGAAGAGCTATTGATTATTCAAATATATGTAGATGATATTATCTATGGATCAACAAATGCTAACCTTTCTTTTAAGTTTGCAAAGTCTATGAAATCAGAATTTGAGATGAGCATGGTGAGCGAACTGAACTATTTTCTTGGACTTCAAGTGAAACAACTTAAGATGGAATTATCATATCTCAAACCAAGTATGCATTAAACTAAGTTAAGAAATTTGGGTTTGAGAATGGTAAGAACTTTGCAATTCCCTTGGCTACAACACTCAAATTATCTAAAGATGACACAGGTAAAAGCATTGATCCTCATATCTACCATAGTATGATTGGTAGTCTCTTATCACTACCAAAAAATTGAGCGAAGGCTATGGAAGTTGAAAGCATTTAGCCATGAAATAAATCCATAACACATTTGCTACAGATTTATTCCATAGCTAAATCCTAGCTAATCTGTAGCTAAAGTATAACTCCTCACCTAGACCATATTAAACATAAATGATGCTTATGGGGCTCCATGGGGTCATCTAAGCCGCCCATTATTTTTGATATATAATTTTAGCAGATGAGCTCAAAAATTATATAAATTAAATGTCTAAGTGGACCACACCATAAGAAATAATAAAAATTAAATATCTATTGTTAATATGTTGTGTGGTTTCCTTATAAATTTGATCTGACTCATTTTTTGTATCAGCATTTAAAATAATAATTTAAAATTAATGGACGGAGTGGATATGTAAAATACATATCCAGTGGGCCCCATGGTCCTAAAATTCAACTCCCAAAGGGGCCGTCCGTCACGCACCCCTTGGGGAACTAGGAAATGGGATTATGTTCTGAGCAGTACACTCTTATAGTACTGAGTAAACTCAATTAGGCTCACCGTGAATGTAATTGTCTAATCCACTCCGTCCATCCATTTTTTCAGATCATTTTAGTCATTGATACCAAAATTGAGATATATCTAAAACTCAAGTGAATACATACCATAGGAAACCGTGGGAATAATGATTTCCACCGTTGAAACATTTCTATGGCCCGCTTGATGTTCATTTGTCATCTAACCTATTCATAATATCACAAAGACATGGAAGAAGTGAAAGCAAAAATATCATATTGATCTAAAACTTCTATGGCCCACCATGAAATTTTCAATGGTAGATGTTGAATTCACACTGTTTCCGATGGTGTAGTCCATTTGAGCTTTGGATATGCTTCATTTTTAGGCTAAAGACCTAAAATTATCTTCTAAAATGTATGGATAGAGTGGATAAAATTCACGAATGACTGTGGGACCCACAGAGTTTAGTCAGTAGCTAAGCGTACTGAGTTACTTAGTAAACAATCTGCTTCCAAAACTCCCTCCCCAAACCAAAATGTCTGCCATTTTCTCCCACGCGCAGGTAGACGAAACCCATCTCTCCATCTCTCTCTCGCACTTAGCCTCTCTCTTTCCCTTGCCTCTCTCAATCTCCCGCTCTCCCTCACCCTCTCTCCTTATCTATTGGCCGCATTCCCCTATCTCTGCTGTCAAAACCCCCTTTCACCGCAAGAAGGGGAAGAAGAAGGAGAAGGAGAATAAAAAGAACGATGGTAAGTTTCTCTCTCTCTCTCTCTCTCTGTTTCTGAAATCTGTGGTGATTTTTTTAATTTAAACATGCGCACACAGCCCCACACACTCATGCCACATGCACACACACCCTACACACACACGTTGTGGGATTTCACCACTGTGGTGATTGAATGCCCACCATTAAAGCTGAATATAGACCACTGCCACAATGGGAGGGCTTGTATTAAGGGGATTTTTGGGTATGGCCCGTCTGATGGGTTGATGGTTACTGTTGAGGCTAAGGCTGCATTGGATGCACAAGTGTATTAACCTGTGACTAATCTGATTAAATGAAATCGTAAAATTGAAT
The DNA here is from genome assembly GCA_037074715.1 of Magnolia kwangsiensis. Lineage (NCBI taxonomy): Eukaryota > Viridiplantae > Streptophyta > Magnoliopsida > Magnoliales > Magnoliaceae > Magnolia > Magnolia kwangsiensis. The sequence continues at coordinate 97,421,351 of CM073572.1, read as the reverse complement.
GATGCATCCTAATATTCATAATGAGGAAGTAGCTTTGCAATTCAATTTCTTTCAACTTGGAAGTAATATGATTGAATTTGGGGCGAGGGTCCTTAGTATGAAGGGAGAAGATATTACATTTTGGTCATTCCCACTTTACCAGATTAATATTGCAAATCAGTTTGATAGTGCTGGTGAGAGAAATCATCACTTGAAGTGGGCCATTCATTTCTCATTGAAAGATCCTGTGCATAGGTGATGACCACTCTGATTCTCTGATAGATGCTTCTCTTGGTTTCTATTCCCAAGCACTGGTGTTTTTCGACGACTTCACTGTTTTTGAGAATGGCCCACTGTCCTTTTAGGTGGCAACTGGGTCCATAAATTTTGCTTGCATATGCAACTGAGCAGGCAGGCCACCTTCATAATGAGAATCAGTCCAGGTATAGTCATGTTTGGCTGCTGTTGTCTTAGTGAGTGTAAGCTTGTTTGACATGGTTGTAGCGAAGGTGCAACAGATCATGTTGGTAGTATGGGAACTTCGTTGCATTACATGGATTTATTTCCTTCTTTTTTTAAAATTTCCTGTGACTATAGATATAGTTGTGTTTTCTTTTTCTTTTCTTTTTTCCTTATAATTTTTTTTCTGTGACTATAGATATTGTTTCATGTTTATAGAAAAAAAAAAGATTAATATTGCAAATCAGCTTGATAGTGCATCCAAACGCACCCTACGAGAGGTAGAGAAAGGACACTAATCTTTGAACTTGAAGACAATCCTATGCCTGCCCCCAAATACTATTGGTGGATGAGAGGGGGTAAAAAATTGATCAATGGGGGGTTATCTTTTAATATGGAGTACTTTCGAGACTTGAAAAGTTGGGGAGGATTCACTTTCAAGGGGAAGATGGTGAGAAGTTTCAACCTCTACAACCAATCTTCCTGGATCCTCGAGGGTTTTTTATTTTTTATTTTATAGAACACATGCCAACAAGAAAAGTGTGTGGAACATCTAAGCAATGCATAACGGTGGCGTGCGGCATGAAGAAGACCAAAAGAAAAAATCAGGCTGGTTAATCCATTAGGAGTGGCCACATGTGCATGCCGATTGCAGAATTTGCCTTTTTTTTGTTATTGTTATTTGTAGACTTTTTTTTTTGTTTGATGTGATTTCAAGTGTATGGTGAGTATGCTAACCCCATCTATGCATTCATTGAAGGTGGCTTTAGGATTGAGAATTTAATGTCAAATATTGTGTAGTTTAATTCCCTGGTTTACTTTTCCAACTGATGTTGTTAATGTGAATGTAATTGAATATGATTGATTTCATGCCTCATAGACAGTGGCATAAGTTGGAGCACATGATCTCTTATTAGTGTTGTCCATGGCTGCTTGACCTTTGTGGCTGAGGATGGTTGTCAATTCCATATGTTTACTGAAAGAAGAGTAATCGGCTTTTGAACAATTGTTATAGGTACTATTTTCATGACTCCCAAGTCATAAGCAGATCCCATCTAATTCCATTGAAGGATATTTTGCGTGGATTTGGCGTGAAATGGAAGATAGAAACTGCATTACATAACCTTCTATTTTGTGCATTTTTCTATTTTAAATTGCTTCTCAAATAATTTATGACATTTGATTTGGGAGGGAGTATGTGCTTCCCACTTGAGATTTCAAGGCATTCAAACATACCTCAACTTCGACTAGATATATGCAACTAGGTGAAGCTCTTCACGTAGTTAAGACTTTATGATTAGAACTCCATGTTTCAAGTTCTGATGTCAAAAATAATATTCATTAGCACGTTTCATTGATTTACAACCTTTAGCAGTGGCCTGTTCGGGATATGGTTTCTATTGACAATGTCCTCATGATTTCACAGGGTAGCCTGTTTTAATGGGAAGTGAGGGTAGTTTTACGTTATTGAGTCGGATGGTTCATAATGTGTGTTTCATTTAATTTCAATTGGAAAATGAGATCTAGCAAATGGATGGAAATGAATATTTGAAAGAAATATTTGCTTGCATACTTTGTTAGAGTATGCTTGCTTGCATACTTTGCTCTCATCTTTCCAAAAAGAAGAAGCATACTTTGTTAGTCTTTTTTTTCCCCCTTATATCAGCATATATCTTTTATTTCTTGTGGAGTAAGGTATTGGAAATATACATATAAAATGTATTTTCTTTTCTAAGATTTTTCGACAAAGAATATTTATTCTAATGAAATAAAGAATGCTGCTGTATTCAGGAGACTGCAAGATTCAATAAATTACCAAGATCTTAGTGATTTTTAATTATGATCAATCAAAAAGTTTGGAGCTATACTTTTCACAATTATTTTCAAACACTAAATAAGTTTCTTCATTACATTATATTCCCTAAATGTTCATATGTTTTGGTACACACATCTGTTTAGGAATCAGAACTCTATCCAGACACCATCTATTTAGGAAACAAACAGATTGTTTGAAGTTTCATTCTTGGTCCAGTTACTATCTTGTACCCTATAAAGGCATTCAGTTCTCCTCCTATTTTTGTAACTCATGTAATTTTTAAATCCACTCAAGTAATTGCGACAGCCTGTCCCCAGCATGGTAAAGGAGGTCGATGTCAGGTGGGTTGCTGATTTTGAACTTCCTCTGGCAATCGTTTGAATTCCTGTTTAAACAAGAACTTGTAAAATTGGCTCAAATAGCTGGAACAAGGCTATGATTAATATTTTCTTTCAATTTTATCAGCATTCAGGATTATTTATTTTTTCTTATTTTTATTTCTCCACTTGCTAGAAAATGCGAGGAGAGGCGATTTCACATATGGTTGCGGGTTCTTCTCATCATTCTTCAATTGAAATTGAATGTTTGAATTCATTCAGGGTAATTTCTTGTTCTTATCATTCTAGTTTTCTGGTCTTTCATAAGATCATCTTATTTTTTGGAGGTCGCATGAAATGACCATTTTCAAATTGTGAAATTGTTTTAGGCATCAGAAAAATCTGTACAGGCCCAGAAATGTGCCGAACCCCACTTAAAAATAGTTAAAACTGTGAGTTACTGGTACAGATTCTCCAACTCATGATATGTTTGCATTTCATTGTCCAATAACTGTTTGCACGTGTTATAACCACTTTCAATCCTCTTTAATATCTGGCTTGGTTAATGCATTCATTCAATGTTCACTTGATTAGTAGACAATGTTGGTATGGTTTTGTTGAAATTTACTTCTTTTACTCATAATGCAAAATACTTCATCTTATTTGGTGCTTTCAAGCTCGATGTAATGTAAAATGAATGTTGAAGTTCTTGATATAAGACCATTTGCTGTTTTGGTATATTGCCTAGTTTATGAAAAACTTTCATTTTTAGGTCTTAGAATCAGCTTTCAACCGTAAACTTGTGGAAATATTCTCTATAAGATATACAAGCACTAAAGAGGCAACATATGATCTCAAAGAATACTCTAGCTGTAGGGAAACAATATGTAGTTTGTTGCTTTCCAATATAGTGGCCTTCAATTGTAATGACATGGTAATCCCACTATAAATTTAGACTGGTTTCGCAACCAAGAATCTAATAACTGTTTGCATTCCAAACAGAGTGGATCAAACATCATCAGATAGCTTGATCTGTTTAGGTTATAAGGCATGGTTAAAGGGTTTAGGTTGTACCAGTTGGAATTTGAACTATGGTGTGATGATTCCATCTATATCAGCAGTCATCCATGCATCAAACAATTAAATGTTCCCATTTCTAGTCATAGAGTCGATACTTGTTATCCATGATACACTCTTGGTTGATTGGAAACAAAGATGAAGGGAGAAAAGATGAGATGAGTCTTTGACAATCTATCAAATAAAGAATAGCAGCACTGGCAGTCTATCAGATAAAGAATTTGTAGTCCCAAGAAACTCTTCTTTTTTCAATCAGGCAAATGATGTGTCTAGCAGTCCTACATGATCATCAGGTGGGTCAGCAATGACAACCTCTGGTTAGGGTACACTTGTTTGTTGAATTAGCACCATTGGATGTTTTTCATTTTTAATTGTCCAATTGATGTCCACCAAATCAGAAATATGATATTGTCAATTCAGATGCACTTTCGATGCCAAGGGTGGATAATCCTGATGGTAAATTTTGCAACTATGCATTTATGAGATGGTTATGTACATGCACATTACTGAAAAACTGGGCACAATAATTTTCTTTTGCAGCTGTTGGAGTTGGTTTGCCCACGTGATTCTAAAATTTTCTTATGCTACTTTTATTGACAGGTTTTCAAACAATTGGTGTAATCACAAATGTCAGACACCTCTCTGTTGCAGTTCTTAGTTTATTCTAATAATGTGGTAATGTTTGCATGTTGTCGTCTACAGTTATCTGAGGCATGGAAATGATGTATTGGATAGTTTAAAATATCCAAAGGTCCTATTTAAGCCAACAAGTTTCCACAAATCAGAGGTTAGGATTTTCGGTCCCAAGCCCGGCTAAAGGAGGGAGAAGGGCTTTAGAATGAGATCATTAACTAAGGAGGAGCTTCTGAAAATGCAGTATCTCTGATTTTATGGTTTTACTTGTATATTCTCAAATTGATTACTTAAGCATGACAGTTATGTGCATTCTTTCAGGTGGATGTTGCATGTGGGAGGATTGGAGCTGCATATTTCAGATTCAAGCATTTGGTCAGTCTCTTGTCAAGAATGTACATGTGTAGTTATCATTGTGGTTATAGTTATTCATTATGTGACAGGTTTTCAGGTGAGATGAACGAGTTTCAAAAGAAAACAGTCTGCAGTTCTGAGAAGCGATTCCCAATGTCATTTTATGTGTAAATGCATATTTCAGATTCAAGCATCTAGTACGTCTTCTGACTTAAGAATGCACATGATTGGAGGGGCCTTGCCATTTGGACAGATCGTATTTATATTTGCTTGAAATTAATGGAGCAGACCCGAATGTGCATCAGAGCCATCCGGAAGAGCGGGGGTCCCTAGAAGGTGGGAACCGCTGTTATGAACATGATAAATCTGTTCATTTCCTATGTATGACATTCGAGAGGCCTAGTTATTTAGATAGGTCATGTTTATGTATTTGCTCAAAATTAATGGAGCGGACCCAGATGTGTGTCGGAGCTATCCAGAAGAGCGGGTGTCCCTGGAAGGTGGGAACCGCTATTATGAGCATGATGAAGTTGTCCATTTCCTATAGAAGGCATTGGAAGGGCCTGACCATGTTTATATTTGTCTTTGCAGGGTCCACACCCTTAACCTAAACTCGAACCGATTCTCAAATCTAAAAACCTATAACCTAAACAAAAACCAAAACATATAACCTAAACCTGAACCCATTCTCAAATCCCAAAACCAATAACCTAAACCTAACCTTAACTTAAACCTAAACCTATAACCCATAGCCTATAACCAAAACCTATAACCTAAACCAGAACCGATTCTCAAATCCCAAAACCTATAACCTAAACCAACACCAAAACTTATGACCTAAAATCGAACCCATTCTCAAATCCCAAAACCTATAACCTATCCCTAAACCTTAACCTATAACCTAACTTAAACCTATACATATAACCTAAAACTATTCCCAAATCCCAAAACCTATAACCTAAACCTAACATTAACCTAAACCTAAACATATAACCTATAACCTTAACCAAAACTTATAACCAAAACCAAAACCAAAACCAATAACATAAACCCGAACCAATTCTCAAATCCCAACAATTATAACCTAACCTAAACCTATACTTATAACCTAAAACTATTCCTAAATCCTAAAAACTATAACCTAAACCTAAACTTAACCTAAACCTAAACCTATAACCTATAACCTAAACCAAAACCAAAACCTATAACCTAAGCCTGAACCCATTCTCAAATCCCAAAACCTATAACCTAAACCAAAACCAAAACCTATAAACTAAACTCGAACCCATTATGAAATCCCAAAACCTATAACCTAACCTAAACCTATATTTATAACCTAAAACTATTCCCAAATCCCAAAACCTATAACCTAAACCTAACCTTAACTTAAACCTAAACCTATAACCTATAACCGTAACCAATACCTATAACCTAAACTCGAACTCATTCTCAAATCCCAACAGTTATAACCTAACCTAAACCTATACTTATAACTTAAAACTATTCCCAAATCCCAAAACCTATAACCTAAACCTAACCTTAACCTAAACCTAAACCTATAACCTAAACCAAAACCAAAACCTATAACCTAAACCTGAACCCATTCCCAAATCCCAAAACCTATAACCTAAACCAAAACCCGAAGCCATTCTCAAATCTCAAACCTATAACCTAAACCTAAACCTAAACCTTATCCTCAACCTATAACCTAAAACCTAAAACAAAACCGATAACCTAAACCAAAACCATAACTGATAACCTAAACCTGAACCCATTATTAAATCCCAAAACCTATAACCTAACATAAACCTATACTTATAACCTAAAACTATTCCCAAATCCCAAAAACTATAACCTAAAACTAAACCTAAACCTTATCCTAAACCTATAACCTATAAACTAAACCAAAACTTATAACCTAAACCTAAACCAAAACCTATAACCTAAACCCAAACCCATTATCAAATCCCAAAACCTATAACTAAACCTAAACCTATACTTATAACCTAAAACTATTCCCAAATCCAAAAACTAATAACCTAAACTTAACCTTAACCTAAACAAAAACCTATAACCTATAACCTTAAGCAAAACCTATAACCAAAACCAAAACCAAAACCTATAACCTAAACCCGAACCCATTCTCAAATCCCAACAATTATAACCTATCCTAAAACTATTTCCAAATCCCAAAATTATAACTTAAACCTAACCTTAACCTAAACTTAAACCTATAACCTATAACCTTAACCAAAACATATAACCTAAACCAAAACCAAAACCTATAACCTAAACCCGAACCTATTCCCAAATCCCAAAACCTATAACCTAAACCAAAACTAAAACCTATAACCTAAACCCAAACCCATTCCCAAATCCCAAAACCTATTACCTAAACCAAAACCAAAACCTATAACCAAAACCCGAACCCATTCTCAAATCCCAAAACCTGTAACCAAAACCTTATCCTAAACTTATAACTTATAACCTAAACCAAAACCTATAACCAAAACTAAAACCAAAACTATAACCTAAACCCGAACCCATTATCAAATCCCATAACCTATAACCTAACCTAAACCTATACTTATAAGCTAAAACTATTCCCAAATCCCAAAACCTATAACCTAAAACTAAACCTAAACCTTATCCTAAACCTATAACTTATAAACTAAACCAAAACCCATAACCTAAACCTAAACCAAAACCTATAACCTAAACCTAAACCCATTATCAAATCCCAAAACCTATAACCTAACCTAAACCTATACTTATAACCTAAAACTATTCCCAAATCCCAAAACCTATAACCTAAACCTAACCTTAACCTAAACCTAAACCTATAACCTATAACCTTAAGAAAAACTTATGACCAAAACCAAAACCAAAACCTATAACCTAAACCCGAACCCATTCTCAAATCCCAACAATTATAACCCAACCTAAACCTATACTTATAACCTAAAACTATTCCCAAATCCCAAAACTTATAACCTAAACCTAACCTTAACCTAAACCTAAACCTATAACCTATAACCTAAACCTAAATGAAATCCTATAACCTAAACCCAAACCCATTATCAAATCCCAAAACCTATAACCTAACCTAAACCTATACTTATAACCTAAAACTATTCCCAAATCCCAAAACTTATAACCTAAACCTAACCTTAACCTAAACCCTATAACCTTAAGCAAAACCTATAACCAAAACCTTTAACCTAAACCCAAACCCATTCTCAAATCCCAACAATTATAACCTAACCTAAACCTATACTTATAACCTAAAACTATTCCCAAATCCCAAAACCTATAACCTAAACCTTACCTTAACCTAAACCTAAACCTCTAACCTATAACCTTAACCAAAACATATAACCTAAACCAAAACCAAAACCAAAACCTATAACCTAAACCTGAACCCATTCCCAAATCCTAAAACCTATAACCTAAACCAAAACCAAAACCTATAACCTAAACCCAAACCCATTCCTAAATCCCAAAACCTATAACTTAAACCAAAACCAAAACCTATAACCAAAACCCGAACCCATTCTCAAATCTCAAAACCTATAACCTAAACCTAAACCTAAACCTTATCCTAAACCTATAACCTAAACCAAAACCTATTACCAAAACTAAAATCAAAACCTATAACCTAAACCCGAACCCATTATCAAATCCCAAAACCTATAACCTAACCTAAACCTATACTTATAACCTAAAATTATTCCCAAATCCTAAAACCTATAACCTAAAACTAAACCTAAACCTTATTCTAAACCTATAACTTATAAACTAAACTAAAACCCATAACCTAAACCTAAACCAAAACCTATAACCTAAACCCAAACTCATTCTCAAATCCTAGCAATTATAACCTAACCTAAACCTATACTTATAACCTAAAACAATTCCCAAATCCCAAAACCTATAACTAAAACCTAACCTTAACCTAAACCTAAATGTAACACCCTGAATTTTTTCCTACCTGGAATTAGACGTCCTTAGGCAATGGGTCAACCATAACACCTTGGTAACCTCTCAGAACCCAATTCTAAAGCCAAAGAAATTATTTAGAACTAAATTTTTTAGAAACTTAACGTGTATTAACTAGGGCTACACTAGATTTCCTGCCAAATTAGCACCAACCACTTTAAATACGATCTGTAAGACCCAAAACCTATAGAATCATTGACGTTATCTTACCCTGAAATCTAGGATCAATCTCTAAGCCCAGTTGACCTCGGGACCATTTGGAAACTTCGTATCGGACCTGGACCGCACGTCGAAAGTCTGATAGCAGTGAACTTAGATCATTATGACCGCCTAGTTGGACTTGACTATCATCTTGAAAATTAAGCCCAAATGATGTCCTAGGACTGTTTCTTGAGTCCGGAGTGAAGAGAGTATGAAAATGAAGATTTTTAAAAAATTAATTATATTTTAAAGAAATCTGGAACGGTTCACTTGCGCGTTATTTTTAAGCATTCTGACCGTTAGATTTCGACCCAAATTCACCCTCGGATCAGGATAGGTGGTCCTTACATGTCATAGTACTTGTAGCTCTGATCGAGTTCCCGTAACCGTTGAACTGAAACTGGTCCGCCACGATCAATCTGGAAACCCAATCGGAATGAAAACTTAGCTTGACCTAGATCTGATATTAGAGAGCTTAAGTCCAACCATATTTAGTAACAAGACCTCCGGAAGTGCTCCGTTGGTTCGAAACAGACCCGATTTGGTTATAACCTAAGTATACCTTGACCTTAAGTCTAATTTTATCAAGTTTAGGCTTATAAATAGGGCTTAAAACCCTCATTCCAAATCCCATACGAATTTCCAAACCCTAGCTTTCCAAGAGGGAGAAAAGAGAGAAAGTGAGGGAGAAGTTGGTGCTGCTTCCTGGGATTCTTCCCAACGTTACTACGTGCCTAATCCACCTATCCGTATCGCTATTCTGGCATTTCTGACTCCATTCCTAGGTAAGAAATCCCAACCTTAACCTGTTTTAAAGCCTAGAGTAGTTTAAATGACATCATAGCTAACCTGTTTCATGCCATAGGTAGCGTATCCACCGTTAACGACGACTTATCATCTGAATCATTTCCATTTCACATTTTCTGGTTTAATGTTCGGACTACATAGGTTTAGGTTATGGTTTTCAAGACTTTCAATGTTAAGTAATGATTTATTCTTGCTTAGGATGCTATTTCACATGTATAAAGTGTTGTCCGTTTCGTTTTTCAGTTATACGTTAATTATATTGAATATATCATATTCCTTGTATTTGTAGAAAATACCATATACGTATAAAATTCGGATTTGAGTTTGCCATGATTAACTACCGTCTAGGTATGCTAGATGCATGTGTATCAACTTCTAGGTGAACGGATTTGCCTAATACATGTTATATTAACATACATTATGTATGTTATAATGTGTAGCCTAAGTGTTTGTAAAAATGACTAAATGAGTATAAACCTTGCGTTAGTGTATGCCGTGAATAACTATCTTAGCTATGTGATTGTTGTGTAGGCGACAATCAATTGACGAAAGGACTTGCCCTAATACGTATGCTAACCAGTCCCTGTTTTAGTTTCAGATGGTGGCGATGCTTGCTAAGCAGAGCCGAAGTTGATGATGATGAGGAGGATTCCTCCTATATGCAGGTTCTGATCGATGGGGTTACAGGGTTACTGATTAGATGCCAATACACATGGTATTTTTCCTTTTATTTAAACACCCATGTATATTCTTTTCTTTCTATTTTTAGAGTATACATGTTCGCACTCTGGAGACTTACAATCAATTATACATTTTATATATTTATCACAGTCTTTCGCTTGAGAAACTTAACTGTCTCTGGAATATGATATGCTGTTTTGGTCTAATCCCACTCATGTTTTCTGCACCAATATGAACAACCTTCATCCATCATTGAAAATGTTGCATAAGTGATGTTCTGGAACTCGGGACTGGAGTTTATGCTCGACCTCCGATTTTTGGGATGTAACACTAAACCTATAACCTATAACCTTAATCAAAACCTATAACCTAAACCAAAAAACAAAACCTATAACCTAAACCTGAACCCATTCCCAAATCCCAAAACCTATAACCTAAACCAAAACCAAAACCTATAACTAAAACCCAAAACCTATAACCTAAACCTAAACCTAAACCTTATCCTAAACCTATATCCTATAACCTAAACCAAAACCTATAACTAAAACTAAAACCAAAACCTATTACCTAAACCCAAACCCATTATCAAATCTTAAAACCTATAACCTAACCTAAACCTATACTTATAACCTAAAACTATTCCCAAATCCCAAAACCTATAATCTAAACCTAAACCTAAACCTAAACCTTATCCTAAACCTATAACCTATAACCTAAACCAAAACCTATAACCTAAACCAAAACCAAAACCTATAACCTAAACCCGAACCCATTATCAAATCCCTAAACCTATACTTATAACCTAAAGCTATTCCCAAATCCCAAAACCTATAACCTAAACCGATACCTAAACCTTCTCCTAAACCTATATCCTGTAAACTAAACCAAAACGTATAACCTAAACCTAAACCAAAACCTATAACCTAAACCCAAACCCATTATCAAATCTTAAAACCTATAACCTAACCTAAACCTATACTTATAACCTAAAACTATTCCCAAATCCTAAAACCTATAACCTAAACCTAATCTTAACCTAAACATAAACCTATAACCTATAACCTTAACCAAAACCTATAACCTAAACCAAAACCAAAACCTATAACCTAAACCCGAACCCATTATCAAATCCCAAAACCTATAACCTAACCTAAACCTATACTTATAACCTAAAACTATTCCCCAAGCCCAAAACCTATAACCTAAACCGATACTTAAACCTTCTCCTAAACCTATAACCCGTAAACTAAACCAAAACCTATAACCTAAACCTAAACCAAAACCTATAACCTAAACCCAAACCCATTATCAAATCTCAAAACCTATAACCTAACCTAAACTAATACTTATTACATTAAACTATTCCCAAATCCCAAAACCTATAACCTAAACCTAAACCCATTATCAAATCCCAAAACCTATAACCTAACCTAAACCAATACTTATTACATTAAACTATTCCCAAATCCCAAAACCTATAACCTAAACCTAATCTTAACCTAAACATAAACCTATAACCTATAACCATAACCAAAACCTATAAACTAAACCAAAACCCATAACCTAAACCTAAACCAAAACCAATAACCTAAACCCGAACCCATTATCAAATCCCAAAACCTATAACCTAACATAAACCTATACGTATAACCTAAAACTATTCCCAAATCCCAAAACCTATAACCTAAACCGAAACCTAAACCTTATCCTAAACCTATAACATATAAACTAAACCAAAACCTATAACCTAAACCTAAACCAAAACCTATAACCTAAACCCAAACCCATTATTAAATCCCAAAACCTATAACCTAAAACTAAACCTATACTTATAACCTAAAACTATTACCAAATCCTAAAACTTATAACCTAAACCTAATCTTAACCTAAACATAAACCTGTAACCTATAACCTTAACCAAAACCTATAACCTAAACCAAAACCAAAGCCTATAACCTAAACCAAAACCAAAACCTACAATCTAAACCCGAACCCATTCACAAATCGCAAAACCTATAACCTAAACCTAAACTTTAACCTATAACCTAACCTAAACCTATACTTATAACCTAAAACTATTCCTAAATCCCAAAACCTATAACCTAAACCTAACCTTTCCCAAAACCTATAACCTAAACTCAATTCCCTAAAGGGAAACCTACACCTAATCCTAATCTCAACTCCCTAACCTAAACCTAAACCTAAACTTAAAAACCCTACCTTAAACCCAATCTTGAACCTGAACCTGAATTCCTAAACCTAAACCATAGCCCATTCTCAAATCTAAAAACCTATAACCTAAACCAAAACCAAAACCTATAACCTAAACCTGAACCCATTCTCAAATTCCAAAGCCTATAACCTAATCTGAAACTAAAGCCTATAACCTAAACCCGAACCTATTCTCAAATCCCAAACCCTATAACCTAAACCTAAACCTAAACCTTATCCTAAACCTATAACCTATAACCTAAACCAAAACTAAAACCTATAACCTAAACCCGAACCCATTCTCAAATCCCACAACCTATAACCTATCCCTAAACCTTAACCTATAACCTAACCAAAATCTATACTTATAACCTAAAACTATTCCCAAATCCCAAAACCTATAACCTAAACCTAACCTTCCCCAAAACCTATAACCTAAATCCAATTCCCTAAAGCGAAACCTACACCTAATCCTAATCTTAACTCCCTAACCTAAACCTAAACCTAATCTTAAAAACCCAAACTTAAACCCAATCTCAAACCTGAACCCGATTTCCTAAACCTAAACCATAACCCATTCTCAAATCCAAAAACCTATAACTAAAACTAAAACCTATAACCTAAACCCGAACCCATTCTCCAATCCCAAAACCTATAACCTAAATTCGAACCCATTCTCAAATCCCAAAACCTATACCCTAAACCTAAACCTAAACTTTATCCTAAACCTATAACCTATAACCTAAACCCGAACCCATTCTCAAATTCTAAAACCTATAAAGTATCCCTAAACGTTAACCTATAACCCAACCTAAACCTATACTTATAACCTAAAACTATTCCTAAATCTCAAAACCTCTAACCTAAACCTAACCTTTCCCTAAACCTATAACCTAAACTCAATTCCCTAAAGCAAAACCTACATGTAATCCTAATCTCAACTCCCTAACCTAAACTTAAACCTAAACTTAAAAACCCAAACTTAAACCCAATCCCGAACCTAAACCCGATTTCTTAAACCTAAACCATAACCCATTCCCAAATCCAAAAACCTATGACCTAAACTAAAACCTATAACCTAAACCTGAACCCATTCTCAAATCCCAAAACCTATAACCTATAACCGAAACCAATACCTATAACCTAAACCCGAACCCATTCTCAAATCCCAAAACCTATAACCTAAACCTTAACCTAAACCTATAACCTATAACCTAAACCCGAACCCATTCTCAAATCCCAAAACCTATAACCTAAACCAATACCAAAACCTATGACCTAAACCCGAACCCATTCCCAAATCCTAAAACCTGTAACCTATCCCTAAACCTTAACCTATAACCTAACCTAAACCTATACTTAAAACCTAAAACTATTCCCAAATCCCAAAACCTATAACCTAAACCTAACCTTTCCCTAAACCTATGACCTAAAATCAATTCCCTAAAGTTAAACCTGCACCTAATCCTAATCTTAACTCCCTAAGCTAAACTTAAACCTAAACTTGAAAACTCAAACTCAAATCCAATCCCAAACCTGAACCCGATTTCCTAAACCTAAACCATAACCCATTCTCAAATCCAAAAACCTATAACTTAAACCAAAACCAAAACCAAAACCTATAACCTAAACCCAAACCCATTCTCAAATCCCAAAACCTATAACCTAAACCAAAACCAAAACCTATAACCTAAACCCGAGCCCATTCTTAAATCCCAAAACCTATAACCTATCCCTAAACCTTAACCTATAACCTAACTTAAACCTATACTTATAACCTAAAACTATTCCCAAATCTCAAAACCTATAACCTAAACCTAACCTTTCCCTAAACCTATAACCTAAACTCAATTCCCTAAAGCGAAACCTACACTTAATCTTAATCTCAACTCCCTAACCTAAACCTAAACCTAAACTTAAAAACCCAAAGTTAAACCCAATCCCGAACCTGAACTCGATTTCCTAAACCTAAACCATAACCCATTCTCAATTCCCTAAAGTTATAACCTATAACCTATAATCTAAACCTAAACCTATAACCTTTCCCTAAACCTTTAATGTTAACCTAAACTTAAAACCTAAATGTATTCTCAAATCCTAAAACTCAAACCTACGCCTATCCTAATCTCAACTCCTTAACCTAAACCTAAACTTAAAAACCCAAATCTAAACCCTATCCCGAACCCGAACCGGATTTCCTAAACCTAAACCTTAACCTACAATCAAGTTCCCAAAAGCTATAACCTATAACCTAAACCTAATTCAAAACTTATAACCTATAACCTAAACTTAATTATAACCTATAGCCTAACCTTAACCTAAACCTTAATATAAACCTATAACCTAAACTAAAACCAAAACCTATAATCATATGGTGAGACCATTTCTTTTGTGTCAATTTCATTTCTCTTTGAGTTTTTTTTTAAAATTCATTTAGAAAATTTATTTTTTTTTATACATGATGCACTTCTTCACTTTGTCTTTCTTTTCCCCATTGGGCATTCTAATTTATGTATGACATGACTATTTGTAGGATGATGGAATATACGAAGCTGTTGAAATTTTAGGGTGAAGTCGAGCACATTTCTCTAATGAAGCCAAAGATTTGTATTTTCAGCATTATTGTAATTGTAATTGTAATTGATTGAATGAATTGGATTGTAATTGATTGAATGAAGGATTGTAATTTGATTGTAATACAATGAATGAATGAGTGATTGTAATTGAATGAATGAATGATTGTACAGGTGGTAATTGAATGAACAAATGATTATATATAATTTTGTAATGTACAAAATAGCTACAGATATTGACCGTAGCCATTAATTTGACAGGTGTAGCCTTTTCAATTTAGGCATATTGCTATGGACTTTTATCTACAAATAATATCCGTAGCCATTAATCTGACAGGTGTAGCCTTTTCAATTTAGGCATATTGTTACGAACTTTAGCTACAAATAATATCCGTAGCCATTAATCTGACAAGTGTAGCCTTTTCAATTTAGGTATATTGCAACGGACTTTTAGTACAAATAATATCCGTAGCTATCTGAAGTTTTCGCTACAGATATAATTGCTACAGATTACATCTGTAGCTATTGAACCCTATAGCTATAGATTAAATTCGTAGCCATAGGTTCAAGACCTATTGTTATGGCACCTACGGCGATGGTCAAGCTACGGACGAAAACCATAGCCATAGGTCTATGGCTACGGTTTTTGTCCATAACATTTGCTCAATTTTTTGGTAATGTATATTTAATAGCTAGTAGGCCTGATATATCTTTCAGCATAGGCGTATGTGCCAGATATCAATCTAACCCTAAGGAATCTCATCTGGTTGCAGTAAAAAGAATAATTAAATATGTTGCCAATACTGTTAATTTGGGTTTATGGTATCCTCATAATACATCCTTACAAATTACTGGATATATTGATGCTGATTAGGTAGGTAATGTGGATGATAAAAAATTCACAAGTGGTGGATGTTTTTACATCGAAAATTGTCTTGTCCTTGGATGAGCAAGAAGTAAAACTCAATATCATTATCCACTGCTGAAGCCGAATATATTGTAACAGAAAATGCATGTACCCAATTAGTATGGATGAAAAGGATGTTAGTGGACTATGGTATTGATCAAGAAACAATGCATTTATACTGCAATAATACTAGTTCAATAAATATATCCAAAAATCCTATTCAACATTCTCAGACTAAACACATTGATATTCAATATCACTATATCAAAGAATTGGTTAAAAGCAAGTTTGTTATACTTGAATATATTAATACTGAAAAATAACTTGCAGACATTCTAACAGAACCTCTTGATAGTGTCAGAATTTTTAATTTAAAAATGATATTGGTTTATGTAATGTTTCTTAAATAATTATTCTATATTAAAATTTATTATTTTACATCTTTGTTTTAATAGAATAATATTTTTTTCACGTCAAAATTTTAAAATTATAAAAAAAATTCAGCCAACCCTGTGCTGACCGAGGACGTACTCGGGCTAGCCAAACCGTGCGTAATTAGGATTTATTGGGGATTTTTTTTCAAAACCCTCATTTCATTCTCATCTTCTTCGGTCAGCCAGTGGTTCCTTTGGCCAACCCATCACTCTAGTGTTCTGGTAAGTGAATATTTTTTAGTTTCCTTCTATATTTAAGTTTGTTGTTATGCATCATTGTGAATACCAACATCTTTCTTAAATCTAGAACTTTATTTTATTGGGTTTTTTGGTAGAAATCTTTTCTAGATATTTTCCTTTCATTTATTAGTATTTCTTTTACAAAATCTAGTCATTTTATATCATGGCATCTTGCTCTAAACGTACTGTGTGAGGCCCTCAAATTGGTTCTTCCTCTTGATCTGCTAATCAAGTTGTGTGCTCTATCCTTTTGCTAGAAAATGTGTAGGATTTTTATACCCGTAATATTAACATTGAGTGCACCATTAATATAAATCATATTGCCCAATTTGGTCTTGTAGAAATTCTATCCGCGATAGGATGAGATAAGAGTTTTGGGTGCGGTGGTGCATCATATCAATCTACTGCAAGAGGGATGTATGCATCCATACATACCGTGTCCTCAGAACAATTAACATTTTCCATTTAGTTTATAGATATTGATATTGATATGGCTAAAGAGAATCTCTATTCCACCAATCTTTAAAGATATTTACCCAACGGAAAGAGATTCTCTCACTAGGGTGTTATGCGGTTTTAATGCAACCTGGCATAACCATAACTCACTCCCACCTACAATCTTCTTCCAAAATATTGTGTCCTTCATCGTACTTTCACTTCAAATGTTTATCGTCGTGGTCGGAATAAGAGAGAACTTACTCCCTATATGATGTGTATCCTTCATTTAGTCATTTCTAGTATTCGTATGTCTTCCATCTTTAATCACCTATCAAATCATCCAGTACCGTCTTCATCCTCATCATGGCTCTATTTCTTTTACATATCTCATGACTTGCTGTAACACCCCATACTTTCTGGTACTCGAGTGTTACCATGTAATCTAATTTAGTATAAATACAAGTCTAGTTTAAGTGAACGTTCATGTTCATTCTAGTCTAAATCCAACCGTTGAAAATAATCCCCCTCCGTATATCAAACTATCCATTTTATTGATTCTTAAAATGGCCCATCACAACTTCAGAGACACCTACTCTAGGACTTCACTCCCATAGACCAACCGAACCATTCATTTCAATACCTAGACTTACATCATTCGATCCATCGTCCATCATGCCAATATCATCCTGTAAAAAAACTTGTCACTTGGTTGCACTGATCGAACAACCTAAGCATTAAATCAGGCACCAAAGTCCACTTAGATGGCCCTTAGGACTATTAGGGAGATTGATAGGTGACTTGAATCAATTCAACCATTAGTTTATAGGGTGAACATTACAATTGAGCATGTAACTACCAAGATGTGTAATTGCTCAAAAATAACCTAATTGAATGGTTGGATGGAGATATTGAAAAGGCCGAGCTTTATGTCCTAGAAAGGGGAGGGGGGGGGGGGGGGGGGGGTGTGAATAGTACTATTCCAAATAAAAATTAATAAGTGGAATATAAACAATAGATAGACAAATGAAATGCAAATAACAGAAGGAAATACCAACCTCAAAAATCAAGTATTGAGAGGTTGATACAGAATTGGTTTTAAGGACAACTTGACACCAAAAACCAATGGCTTATGGTAGGACAACCTTACTAGAATGTGGGTGAGTATAAAAAATTCAAACTCAAGAGGATATGAAAGAAATAGAAACTATTATATTACAACATTCACCACACAATGCTAAAATATAAAGATTACTACATTCACACCCACAAATACATCTCATAATCTTAAACCATAAAAGATAAAGAAATAAATCACACATCCACTAAACACCAGAGAATTATAGTGGTTCACATGTGTGTACACTAACTATTAATAAACAACCACACAACTACTCCACTCCTACTATCCACTCCCTCAGGAAATTAGCGTTCACTAATTAAAATATCTTTTTCAAGGTTCACCTAAAACCTTCACAATTGTGTCTTTAGATGGGCTTACATAATTCAAAAACCCCTCTCTCTGAGATTTTCTGAATCACCTCAGACAAAACCAAAATAGAGATTTTCTGCAACAATCTCACAAACTAGAAATGAATTGAATTTACAGAAAAAGAAAAAACTTATCTGTATGACAATTCTAAAGCAGCCCGATAGAACCAACCTGATGATGACGTAGATGTTCAACTTGGGACGTTTTGAAATCTAAGTACACTTAGTTTTTTCAAAGCAATCTGAAAGGTGTGATTTTTTAAAAACTAGATTATCAAAATTCTGTTTCAATTTTAAAAACTAATCTTTCTGTAGTTTTAATTTAACAGCTATTTTACAACTTTCCCTGTATAGGGCATCATAAGCATCCTGAAGATCTTCTTCATTCTCATGATCATTTCCTAAATTTTCTTCACTGGTTGTATCATTGTTTGAGAAAGTGAACTTGGATAGAGTCATTAGGGCTTTAACATCATTACTCAACTCAATTTCAGAATCTTCTGACTCAAAAGAGGCTTCAGAGCAGGAAAATTCATCCCATGTAGCCAACATACCTTTCTTTTTTTAGGTTTATCCTTTATAGGACATTTGTTCACTAGATGCCCATATTCATGGCACTTGTAGCATTGACTGTCTTTTAAAGATTTCTAATTTTTTGATCTTGATCTTTTCTTTTCAGTAGGTTTTTGAACATCAACCCTCTTTTTACTTTTGAAAATCTTATAAAATTTTTTAGCTAAAATGGTCATATCATCTTCAGAATTTTCTAAATTAGAATTATTATTTTCATGAGACATTCTTTTAGAAGACTTAAGAGCGATAGATTTACCTTTCAGAGCTTTAAAGTTTAACTCATAGGTTTGTAAAGAACCAACCAGTTCTTCAACCTGCATATAGTCTGTATCACGAAGTTCCTAAATGGTCGTGACTTTTGAATTGAACCTTTCAGGTAGTGAACGTAGTATCTTTGCACAGACTTTGCTTTCTGGGATGCTATCTCCAAGACCCCACATAGAGTTGATTATGTCATTCAACTTAGTATAGAAGTACATGAATGTTTCACTCTCTTCCATACGTATTTCCTCAAACCTAGTGGTGAGGATTTGTAGTTTAGATTTCTTGATAGTAGTCGTACCCTCGTGTGTCATTTCTAACATATCCTAGGCTTGTTTCACAGTATCACGAGATATAATTATTTTAAATTTATCTGGTGATAGTGCACAAGTAATTACATTTACAGCCTTGGCATTGGCACTAGTCGGAGTTCTCTGAAGAGTGGTCCAAGTGCTATAGGGAGCAACCTATGGAGATTTACCATCAAGGCCTCGAACTTCAATAGTAGGTGGAGTCCATTTAGTTACTGTGGCTTGCCACACATTCTCATCAAGAGACCTTAAGAATATTCTCATTCTAGCTTTCCAATTAGCATAATTAGAGCAATTAAAAGGTGGAGGCCTAGTTATGGAAAGGCTATCAAAATTTAACATCTTAAAAGCTTAGATCGATTAGCTCAAGAATTAAATCCAAATAAACAAGCTATTAGGCTTTGATACCACTTGAAAAGGCCGAGCTATATGTCCTAGAGGGGGGGTGAATAGGATTATGCCAAATAAAAATTAATAAGAGAAATATAAACAACAGATAACCAAATGAAATACAAATAACAACCTTAAAATCAAGTATTGAGAAGTTGATTTAGACTTGGTTCTAAGGACATCCTGACAACAAAAACCCATGGCATATGGCAGGACAACCTTACTACAACATGGGTGAGTATCAAAAACTCAAACACAAGAGGATATGAAAGAAATAGAAATTAATCTATTACAACATTCACCACACAATGCTAAAATATAAAGATTACAACATTCACATCCAAAAATACATCCCACAATCTTAAACCATAAAAGATAAAGAAATAAATCACACATCCACCAAACACCAGAGAATTATAGTGGTTCGCTTGTGTTTACACCAATTGTTAATAAATAGCCACATAACTACTCTTATCCTAATATTCACTCCCTCGGGATATTAGCGTTCAATAATTAAAATAGGTTTTCTAAGGTTCACCTAAAACCTTCACAATTGTATCTTTAGATGGGCTTACACAATTCAAAAACCCCTCGCTTTGAGATTTTCTGGATCACCTCAAACAAAACCAAAATAGAGATTTTCTACAACAATCTCACAAACCAGAAATGAATTTAATTACAGGAAAAGCAAAAACTTATTTGTATGACGATTCTGAAGCAGCTCGGTAGAACCAACTTGATGACGACGTAGATGTTTAACGTTCAGTCTCACAAATGTATAGGGTTCTAAGTCTAGATGATTTTTAATTAAATTAGCAAGGGTTTTGTATTGATTTTGATCTCAAGGAAGGGTAAATCAAATATCCCTTTTCAAAATGAGAATGGAATAGAGAATCAAAATAAAAAACAAGAGCTACTTTAAAGAATCTTAAATATAAATAAAATAGCTTAGAATGTACTCAAAATTATCTCAGAGTAATTACTTAAGAATGATAAGAATTGAATAGAAAAATCTGAAATTCGAGCACTATTTATAGGTGAAAAATCGGTTCACATGACTGGCCTTTGGTTAGCTACAACTGGCCTTATCCAAACAGTTTTTTAAAAAATTCTGACGCGATAAGATTTTTAGTCACACGACTGCCTTGTGGGTCCCACGACTGGTCGTGGACACCACATGACTGGTCGTGTGAGTCTAGCTTACTCGTTGCAAAATGAGTTGAGCACTGCATGACTAGTCGAGCACTATTCACACGACTAGTCGAGCAGTTTCTAGGACTAGTCTTAGACCAAAAGAAAATTTTTAAAAATTCATTACAAATCCTAGACTGGTTGAGGAAATACTAGGACTAGTCGAGCCAGTGCTAGGGCTAGTCGAAAGAATAAAATTTTACACTTATAAAATGACTAAAATGCCCTACCAAAAGTATGAAATGATCTAATCATGATCTAAGGTCAATCTACGTCAATCATACCTTACTTGTGAGATAGAACATATGAACACTTAATCTATCGATCACTTCAGTAGTTTTAATTCTTGCGATCTTCAAAGCTTGAACTCGACATGTCAAACATAATCTTCAACTAGGTCTTAACTTCTTGGAATTTTCTGATTCCAGATCTTGATCTGCAATGTTCTTGAAAACTCTGTCTTCGCTCAATATATGAAAGTCTTCACTTTCTTCCAGTTTGAAGATCTCGATAAGTTCGTCATAGATATCGACAAGATAGATTCAGCATGAACAAAATAAACATCAAAGATTCAATGTGAATAGATGCACAAGCTTGATACGAATTAAGATACAAACTTAAATTGGTTTATCACACCAAAATTTGACAAAACTTAGGTTTATCAACATAGCACTTTCAGACATACATAATAGTTGGTGGACTAAGCAACTTAAGAATCATTTGGGGTTGAATAGATTAACCTCTGAAGCTAATCTGACCATTAAAGATTGGTAAAACTCCAAAAATCATGTATTGTGGCCAATTTGAGTTCCAAATCAACTTGTATGTCATGCCCGAATATTACTTAGGATCTTTAGGACCTTTTTAACTGTTGATGTTCAATTTTGGGAAGATCTGACCATTACATTGAAGGGAATTGAACCATTAGAGCAAGAAATTTAAGAGAATGGCCCACTTAAAGTTCAGGTCAGCCTCAATCTTAAGCTTATAGCCATATATAAGTAGATGGATCAAATGAACAGAGTGGATTTCATCCGAACATCTCCGTAGGCCCCATAGTCATTTCGCGTGTGAACCATAGGAGGTGCACTCACTATGCACGGGTCCGGGGCACCCAATTAAAGTGGGTTGACCCGTAATTTCTATAAAAAGAGAGAATTCCTCTCTTTCGTTTCCACCAACAACGGTTTGAAATAGACTGTTTCTGTTTGGTTCAGATGGGGCCCACATTTGCTACCCTACTACATGATCTTAACCGTCCATCGTGTTGGGTGGGTCATCCTAACCAAAACCCAATGCCCTCACATACTAGAAACCCATGAGCATGCGCACCGTTATGAACGAACGGAGCTGGCATGCAGATAAAATTGTGTTTCCTGTCCTCTCAAAACTGACCATTTGTGATCAATACAGGCCACCTAGAGCTAATCCGAACTGTCCCTCTTGTTTGTCTAATGGGCCCGAACAAAACATGGTCTGTCCAACATGCATTTGCACTAATCCTCTCACACAAGCATAAGCGCAAGAAGGTTGCATGCGGCTGGTGTTTCCAAAAATGAAAATATTCTATTTTTCCCTCCCTTCCACACTGGCAATCAAATCCACTTCTAGCCATCCCAGCCATAAACTCCAATGAATTCCAGCCCTCCATTCAACACGGTTTAGGGCTTCCTCAATATCAGTAGAAAATCAATAATCGAAACCACTCTTCTTTAGTCATTTTTAGAAACCAGACTCTGGGGTAAGATCCTAGCTATTAGTCGAGCAATCAACGGCTCTGGGGAGTTAGGGTAGACATATAAATCATGATGAGATCGAGCAACAGGAGCTCACTCTCCATTTTTGCAACCACACTCGGAAAACAGCCGTTTTCTCTTACCTCGAACCCACCACCCAAACATCCATGGAGCTTCATTTTTCTCCTTCTTGAAGCTTCCTAGTACAATTCATAACCCTCTAAAAACTTCATCTTGGAGAAATACCAATCAAGTTCAGATCTACCATTAATGGCAGATCGTCTTCCTCGACAATCCTTGATCGCTGATCTGCTGCTGGCTACATTCGGGGTGCATCAAGGATGATAAGAATGGAAGAAAGAAGTAGAAGGAAGAAAGAAAAGGAAAAGAAGAAAAGAGAGAGCGGAGAGAGGGTGCATCGTTACACCGCACCACCACAACCTAACTCAACTGAGCTTGAGTCAGGCTGAGTTAGGTTGAGTCTGCTGAGTTGGGCCACCCTTGTGACGATTCCAGCCACATCTAGACATTTCAAAAGCATAAAAAGAAGGAGAAAATAAAGAGAAGAAGAAAAGAAGAAGAAAATGGTGAAAGAATGGGTGTGTCACTACACTAACTCGAACCGAGCTGAGTTCGACTCGTTCAGGTCAAGCTAGCTAGGTTGAGTTGGCTTGGGTCTTCTCCAAACCTCACTAGAGTCCTAGCAAATAAAGAAGGTAGGGAAGAAAGGATAGAAGAAGAGAGGAGAGAGATGTTGTCCTCTTCATTGAATTTTTGTTGAGTCGACCCACTGACTCGTTTGGAACTCAGTGAAACTAAATTTAATGTTGGTTCGGTCCAGAAAGAGGAGAAAGGAAATAGAATGGAAGAAAAAAATTAAGGAAAGGGTTGGAGCTATATTGAGGGAAGAAAGAAGCAGGAGAGTGAATAAGAGTTAGGTGGGTGGTTGTGTGAGCCAAGTTAACTCGGGTGCCGAACTGAGTTAATTCAACTCGAACCAACTAGGTACATCTTTTCCTCCCACTTTGCATTAGAGTTTTAGTTGATTGATTAGTTTCCTAATCTTAATTAAGATGTAGCCTAATATAGCGCTTTCAATTCCATTTTGTTTGAGCTAAGGGCAAGTCAAGTCAAGTTTATCTCGAGAAGACTCTAAGGGTACACACGCTTCCTATCAACATTGTAGGTGATTTAAAACGTGAGGTGATGATTTCTTCCCCTTAAGCTTTCCATTTCCAAATTGGTTAAGTAATAATCTTTATCAGAATCACACATATTATCTTATAGGATGTAATCTTTTACATTAGTCATAAACTCTTAAGACATGACTTATATCTGATTTATGATTATATGCAATAGTTATTTACATGATGGCTTCCATTTAAATTTCAATCCATGATCTTTGTGATTATTATGTATCAAGTGCTTCACATACATCTGGCATGCTATATCTATATGCTTTCACATGAATTATTGTAAGTCGCTTATGAATCTCTATTCACTACACGTAATAGTGGGTAATTCTCTCTTGTGTACGTGAACCTATTCTTAGGATGTAACAAGATAAGTTGTGGTAAGAAATGGGCCCTTGATTTAGAGGATATATGGGATATGGAACATTAATGTGGGATTTACCATCTATAGGGCATACATCTTGAGTGGCATAGAAATGATCTTTTAACCGCTCTGATCTAGCCTTGCTTGAACCTTTTTGCCAATTGATTTGATGTTCCATGTACCCTTTTTTCTGGTGCGATTGAATATCTGTCCGATGTTTTGATGGTTATTTTACGTGGCTTTGATGGCCTGTACCATACGAATGGTAATCCCTACTTATTGAATTTGATTGGCCTCTGGTCGAGGGGCTTCCATTAAGCATCCTAAGATGGGGGAATCTCATGAGCCGAGGATGGTGGTCATGGGACACTATGCCCAAGCTGTCAGCATATGTTGGGTGATGAGCCCCACTTAGTAACCATTGAGTTACTCAAACTGGCTGATCGTAATTGAAATAATAATGGTTTTATTAATCATGCATTCATAGTATATTAACGATGATGGGTGGTTAATTTTGAATATTGTAGCACGTGCCCTTAGGTTTAGTGGGGTATCCTTTCGCTAGCTCCCAAACCATCGACTATCGACCTACGTTCGAGATATGTACAATGACTCGGTCACTATGCTTTACGAGATATACTACGGTAGTGACCAGTCTTTTGCATGGATGACGAGCTCAAGTCTGACTGGATGAGCATCCCTAGGTCGATGTGCATTCATGCATCTATGCACTTAAAAAGACTACATCATGTACTGTTTTGATTGTCTTGTTTCTTTTAACTATGCTTAGCTAAGGCGGCAGTGTGTAATCTTGAGGGAAATTCACACTGAGTTGGCCACTCATCCATCAAATATATAATTATTCAGGTAGCACAAGTGGGTTAAAAGACACTCCTGTCTAGGGTGATAAAGTGCATAGTACAATTACCAGGAATGTATGGTTATATCTGTTAGGAAGAGTTGCGTGATCTTGCGGCTCAAGTTTACATGCATTTTATTATTTCTCTTGTGTAAATCATGTAATTCTTGTATTTTTTATTAAAGAGACATTGCTTTGTATAAGTTATTATGACCAGCCACTCATATATTCTAAATGTAGTGTAAATTTTTCTTTATACTTGATTTGTCAATCTTTCACTAATTGTTAACTCTGAAATAAAAAGAAAAAAAATACCTGAAATTGACTATCTATAAAGGTTAACACTCGGGTTTTTGGAGAACGAGTCATCTACTTGGGTTCCGAAAACTCGAGGCATTACACTTGCATTGTGTTGTGCTATAATGTTCAAATCCTTGCAACTGAAGCACCGGAGTTTGTGCTTCCATTTAGTAATGTCAATCTCAACATGATGCAACTTGAACTAAGGCCTGAGCAACGAGGAGATCAGGAAGCTATTCCTAAAGAAGATATCAATATGGATGATATCTTTGCAGATCTGGAAGACTCTGATAATACCAATGACTCTGACTTCCAGCTCTCTCAGTTCTCAAAGAGGTTGGATAATTTAGAGAAGAAGGTGGACAACCTACATATTTCTTTGGAAACAATACTCCTGACTCAGAAATGACAGATGAAGTACATGAAAAAGTAATTTCATCATTTTAATAGGAGTCTGAGGATTAATGACCCTGACATGCTGACACCATCCTCCTCTAGTTCTGACTAATCCATTTTAAATTTTCTGGGTTTGTAATAACTTAAGATATATTTTATTTTTACCCTTGTTGATATACATCTGGATACTATGCTATGCTTACTCTATGCTACTTTATCCTTATGTCTTTTGCTCCTTTTTACTATATCCTTTTATGCTTCATTGATTGCATCTTCCTTTGTCAACTTCTAACAAAAAAAGGGGAAGAATATTTTGTGATTTGGATATGAGATCATCACTTTTCTCTCATTTATGAGCACATACATTTGCATGCACTCTATGAACTATATTTTTCAGATATGACCAAGTGCTCAGGGAGAGTGAAATAGATGCATGATCTCAGGGGGAGTAATAAGATTTAATGTGTTGACTCAAAAGATTTATATTGTTTAAGATGTTGTAATATGTTGTACTGAGTTGTATTGTTGTATAGGTGAGTTTTTCATGAATTTGACAAAGCGGGATCATGTAAGTACATATACTTAAAACATATTTTAGTTTGTCAAATTTTGTAGTCCAGTTACGATCACAAGCTCAAACTGAAGACAAGCTATCAACTCCATCAAGCATTTGGAAAGAAGGGTCAACATCTCAAAGCAAGACTATTCATGATTTGAGGTTCAGAACACTGCGTATGAGTCAACCTATAGGTGGTATAAACCTAGTTTGACCATAGGTTAAGTGTATTTTACTCATGCATATTTAGAATCATATTTTATATTAAATATGTAAATGCTATATTGTAAATCTAGCACCCAAGTTTGTCAAATTTTGTTGTGCCAAATCATTTAGAATTTGTATCATGTTTTGATGAGATGATTAGATCAACTTCATGCATTTTAAAGTTGTCCAAGTCTTCATCGAACTTCTCTGTGTATTCAAGTTGAAGAAGCATTGTCAAAGTTCAAGATTTCAAGCTTAAGTACATGAACAAGTTCAAGGCTCAAGTTCGAGTATAATCTCCAAGTTCAATCCTTTAAAGACTTAAGAATTCAAGTCTTTACTCAAGCTCAAGCTCAAGTTCAAGATTTGAAGATAAGCTTCAAGTATTTCAAGTGTGTGCATTCGCAGAACAAATGATGTTTTAATTGTTCAAACTGACAAACAAGGTATAAATGACCATAGATTGACCATAGGTTAGGTTACATTCATTGCATATGTTATCTGGGTCATTTCATAAGTTTATAGGTCATTTCCTCGACTAGTCCTAGTCTTTGTTTGACTAGTCCAAGCTCTAGCTCAACTAGTCCAAGAGTTTTGCAACCAGTCTAAGGTTTGTTGTGAATTTTCAAAATTTTTTATTGGACCCACGAGCAGTCAAGTGAAATTACTCAACCAGTCATGCAGGCTCGAATCAAAGTCCAACAAGTTTTTTTGGTCCCACTCGACCAGTCGAGTGCATTTCTCAACTTAAGCAAGCCACTCAACCAATCGAGTAACGACCTTACCTTATCGCGTCAAAAATTTTAAAATTTGGTTGGTCCTTCGACCAGTCGAACCGACCCTTAGATCAGTTGAGTGAGCAGTATTTTCACCTATAAATAGAGGACGAATCTCAGATTTTTTCAGTCATTCCAAGAAATATCAAGCCATCACTCTGAGAGACAAGTTCCTACATTTGTTAACCTATATTATGTTCATTTTAAATTCTCTTAGATAGCTTTTTATATTTGATTCTGTGATCTCCATTCAACTCTATTACTTTAAAGAAGGGAATTGTGATTTTACCCTCTTTCAGATCAAAATCAAATCAAGCTAGCCCAGGTTGAATAAATCTAAAATCATTTAGATTTAGAACCTTTCATTTGTGAGACTGAACATTGAACATCTTCATCTACATTGGATTGATTCTACTGGGCTTCTTCAAAAGGAGAATTTCTTGATAAGTACCATTTACATTTTGTATATCTTTTACAGTTTATGAGGTTTTTTCAGGAAAATATCATTTTTGGTTTTGTCCATGGTAATCCAGAAAATCTCAGAGTGTGGGATTTTTGTAATTGTGTAAGCCCATCTAAAGACACAATTATGAAGGTTTTAAGGTAAAGCTTGGAAAACCTTTTTCATACTGAAAGCCAATATCCTGTGGGTGTGGATATTAGGAGTGGAGTAGTTGTGTGGCTATTTTCTAACAGTTGATGTACACACAAATGAACCAATATAATTCCTAGAGTTGTGGTGGATGATTGAATGTGCTTATGTGTGTGAATTTTGTAATTTACTTTGAGCATTTGTGGCGAATGGTGTAATTTATTTTATGCACTTGTGGTGAATGTTGTAATAACTTAGTTTATTTTCTTTGCCTCTTTATTGGTTTGGGTTTTTGATACTTACAAACGTTCTAGTAAGGTTATCCCACCATAATAAGCCTTTGGTTTTTGGTGTTAGGTTGTCCTATGAACTAAGTTTGTATCAACCTTTCAAGACTAGTGCATTTGAGGTTGTTATTTGCTTATGCTTCTTTATTATTTGATTGTGTTATCTATCTTTTATATTCCACATTTATTTTTAATTTGGCATAGTCCTATTCACCACCCCCCCTCCCTCCTCCCTCCCTCTAAGATGTTTAGCTCGGTCTTTTTAAGTAGTATCAGAGCCTAATAGCTCCTTTTATCATTTGGATTCACGTCCTAAGATAATCGATATGAACTTATAAGATGTCAAATTTTGATAGTATCTCAATTACTAAGCCTCTACCTTTTGACGGCTCCAATTATGCCTATTGGAAAGCCAAAATGAGGATCTTTTTAAGGTCCATAGATGAGAGCATGTGGCAAGGCATAGTGACTAGATGGACCCCTCCTACCACTGAAGTGACTAGCACTGATGGATCCAAAATTGTAAAGGTTACACCATATTTTTCTTGGACCACACTTCAGAAAAATAGGAGTAGTGCCAATGCAAAGGCTTTAAATGCAATCACTTGCGCACTATCACCAGATGAATTCGAAAGAATTATATCTTGTGATACTGTAAAGTAAGCCTGGGATATTCTAGAAATGACACATGAGGGTACAACTATAGAAAAGAAATCTAAAATTCAAATCCTCACCACTCAGTTTGAGGAGATACATATGTAAGAAAGAGAAACTTTCATGGACTTCTATACTAAGTTAAATGACATAGTCAACTCTATATGGGGCTTAGTGATAATACCCCAGTAAGTAAATTTGTGCAAAGATATTGCGCGCATTGCCTAATAGGTTCAATTCTAAGGTCACTGTCATCTAGGAACTTCATGATATGGATAATATGAGGGTTGAAGAGCTTGTTAGTTCTTTACAAACCTACGAGTTACATTTTAAGGCTCCTAAAGGTAAGTCTTTGGCCCTTCGGTCTTCTAAAAATATTTCTTATGATAAAACTAGTAATTCTGACTGTGATAATTCTGAAGATGATATAGCACTATTAGCTAAGAAGTTTTATAAAATTTTTAAAAGAAAAAAGAGGGTAGATTTTTAAAAACCTTCGGAAAAGAAAAGGACTAGTTCTAAAACTTGAAATTCTATTAAAGACAACCAATGTTTCAACTACCATGAATACGGGCATCTGGTAAATAAATGTCCAAAAAGGGACAAACCTAAGAAGAAAGGTATGTTGGCCACATGGGATGAATCATCTTACGCTAAAGCTTCTTCTAAGTTAGATGATTCTGAACCCGAGTCTACTGTCAAGGACTTAATGACTTTAGCCAGAGTTATAAGACCCGTATCATAGTCCGTACAATGATATCTTGTGATACTACAAAGCAAGCCTGGGATATTCTAGAAATGACACACGAGGGTACGACTATACTGTAAAGCAAGCCTGGGATATTCTAGAAATGACACACGAGGGTACGACTATACTGCAAAGCAATCCATTTCGTAGATTCCTACGATCCTCCCTATCGAATTTCGACAACCTACGACATGTAATCGGTGTTTACGCATAACCCTGACTTGCACCTTGTCAACCTGAGTTGACTTAACCTGAGACTTATACCCTAGCGACTGTGTAATCATCACAGTTCCAACGCCGTGTCTCACGCACCAAGGTGATACCCAGGCCAGGAGATGTAGGCCCAAATTCAAATCAAGGAAAACGCCGCGCATTTGTAATTCTGAGAGAATCTCTATCCAATATATCCCATCAATCTCATCAATGGTTAAGTACATGTCAAGTACACACATCACTCAACCCATCACAACTCATACCTCACTTACACAAACAACTCCAAAAGTTAACAAATCTCTTACACAACCCATCTCTCTCTCCCATCCATCACTTCATCCCATCTCCTGTCTCTCTTATTTCTCCCTTCTCTTCCAAGCATCCAAGGAGAATCCAACATCAAAGCATTCTAACCTCCATGAAGAGAGTTTTGTGTGTGGCCCACTTCCTACCCTCTCACCTCCCATCTCAAACCTTCATACTTCATCATCTCCCATTAAGATCAAAGCCAAGGAGACTACCTTTCCAAGGTGGGTGATCTTGGATCCACATTTTTATCTTTATTTTTATGATTTAAGGGCCCACATATGGTGGGACCCACCTTGATGTATGCTTGTATCCAAGAGGGGCCCATAGTGGCGAGGCCCCTCCGTCATCGCCGATCTCTCTCTTTCTCTCTCTCCCTCCCTCTATCTCTCTCTTTAATGATAGAACGCGGCCCATGGGATGTATGTTTTGGATCCACACCGTACACGTGCGTGACCACCATGACATATGTGTTCATGTATGTCATTCGTCCAGTGGCATTATAGCCACTGGACTAATGTCAACATCTGTGGAACCCATACATGATCTATATATTTCATCTATGTTGTTGGGTAGCATGGGCCCCACACATGTGCAGAACCCCACCGTGACGTTTGTGTCATCTGCACCGTCCATCTGGACACCAGGACATATGGGTTTATCATGACCGTCCAGCCAGCTGGACGTGGCCGTGAACCCCACCATTAATGTACATGTTTTATCCATCCATGTATCTGAGTGGGGTGCATATATATATATATATATATATATATATATATATATATATATATATATATATATATATATATATATATCTCCCCAAGTGCAGGGTTGTGATGTAGTAATAACTCGGTAAGACCGAGGTCGAATCCCAAGGGACTGAAACTTGTACGTTATCTAAAATTAAATAGACATTGAACTAGAAAAAGATGAATTCTAAATCAAGTATAAATTGAGGAATAATGATGGAATAATTTTCTAAACTTAAGATAAATCAGAGGAAGAGAAACTAGGGATTCAGAGGATCCACTTGTAGAGATCAGGGAGAACTTATGCTTGCATCAAAAATCATGGAAATTACTGAACTGTCGTTGATCTAGTTTTCAAAGAGATGAAAGGAAGATAAATTAGAATGGATTCCATCACCAAACCATGCCCACAGACTATGGCAAACAACAGAATTAAACTAATTACCAACCAATCATATGTATGAAGGTTAAGAAGGGTACCGTCATCCAACCATGCCCAGGAGACTATGGTGAACAACGGGACGTCCTAACGTCATAAACATAAAAGGGATAAGAAAATATTCAAAGCATTGCAGACCCATTGTAATTTCAGTCACAACAGACCATTAAAGACCAAAAATATTTCCATTAAAATCAAACTAAAACCAACTTCAATTCAAAAATTAAAATTAAATTAAAAGCATATAATCTCTCATCTCACTACAAGCTTCACCTCCTAGCCCTAGCTAGGAGGATTTAGCCTGCCATGGATGGGCTCAATCCAAATAAATAAAGAGAAAAAGAAAAGGAAAAGAAAAGGGAAAGAAAAAAACCAAGCTCCTCTCTCTCTCCTCTGCCCACGTTGAAACTCAAGCTTGAGCCCTCTGTTCTTCCTCCCCAGACCCTGAATGAATGCTCCCCACGTCCAAAAACCTCTTTTTATAGCTGCTGGAAGGCTGGAGTCAGTGACAGAGTTGTAGCAGGACACGGAGTGCAATTTTCACAGCCAAGTTCGGTACCATGAAACACGCCACTTTCCTCGCTCAAATTCCAAAGAAACACCGTCCCTTAGTACTTTCTTGGGTCCTCTACATGATAGACGGTTCAGATCTGCCATATGATCAAAGATGGTAAGCCAAAACTGTCCGAAAAAGTCAGTTTTTGCGGATGTGCGAAACCTTTCGCACCATTTCGCTGTTGTAGTCGGTGGGCCCCATAGAAGCATTTTCTGGAAAATCCACCCCATCCATTGGATTCAGAACAAAATTTCAGTCAAGAATGGGTGGTTTTGAACGTCCATTGACGTGTCCCAGAGAAGAAATAACTAAAAGATCAGATTTGAACGCTACCGGGCAGCCCTTTTATGGCCCCTGTATCGCTCACGTGTGTATGCATGGGTACAAAAAGTCAGTATGTTTTTGTAGTATTCGAGCCCCTCTACACGGTGGACGGATCAGATTGGCCATACGAGCAATGAGTGGGACCCACTACCATTCGCAAAAAGGACGCAGGCCGTCCATTCGCTGCGCCTTACGCAGAGAGGGAGAGAGAGACGGGTCAGCGCTTGCGCTGACCCGGTGGTTGCTCCGGTGCGGCTCGCGTGCAAACGTGCTGTGTACATGCACGTTGCACGTGGGGTCTACTGTGATGTTTATGTGAAATCCATTCCGTCCATCCTCTTTAAAATCTCATTTTAACCGTGCAGAACACTTATCAAGCATATCCAGCGGGCAGGTGGGCCCCAAATTGAAGATTGATGGGATGATCTGCCCGTTAGGCCACTTCCGCAATGATCCAATGGATGATTTTTGACGTGTACGGTTAATTTATGGTCCTCAGGCCACGTATGAAGTTTCGAGCCGAACGAATGGTGGGAACCTCGTGATCTTGCATTCTGGACGTCCTTCAGGCTACTTGAGCTTCAATTTCTTACTTTTCTCGGATTTCTGACCGTGTATATTTGTCAATCTTGGTCCCCTGAAGTGTGTCCCTTGCCTATGGCGTCAACAGAGTGTTAAATTCATACTTTTAGCAACTTTTTGCAGTTCATGCTTTCAACTACACCCTGTATCACAAACACGGCAAAACGGGCCATTAAACGGCATTATGTACGTAAATTCAGGTAATAAATGGGGTCTAATATGCAGTATTTGACCCTCAACAATATATATTGTGTATGTTATATTAAGGTGGGCCCCACGTAGGACCCACCTGGTGTGAGAAGCCAATTGGCTGGTGTACGCTGGTCAGTAGCCAATTGCATAGCTGCTGTACGCAGCAAATTTCGGTAGGCCCTACACGATATATGTGGGTTAGTCCACATCGTCCGTCCATCAGGTTGGACCTACCTTGACGCATGTATTTTGAATCCCCACAGTCCAAAGATATCTGGATGGTGCAGTGGACTCCAAGGTGGTGTGCGTGCTTCAGATCCACATCGTCCAGACCTCTGGACGTTGGGTCTAGTTGTGAGGTATGTGTTTAGTCCACACCCTCCATCAATCAGTGGACCACACCTTGATGGGAGTGCTGTGATCCAAAACATCTAGGCTAACTGGACGGTAGGCCCCTACCACGATTGTATGTGCTGCATCCCACTGTCCATCTAGACAGTGGAAACCTTATAGCTGGGAGCTACAATGTTGCCAACAAGCTCCGTGGTGCCCACTAATGTATGAATTGTATTCCATGTCGTCCATCAGTGTGGACTCCACCATGATGTATTTATTAGTTGCACCGTCCATATGGACGATGCAGTGAGGGCCACTGTGATATATGGGTCTTATCCACACCGTCCAAATGGGTGGATGGTAGGACCCACCATTGATGTATTTATTCTATATCCACGTTGTCTATCAGGTGGACCACACTGCAACCAGTGAGGGGTTCAACATCTACCATTGAAACCCTTTTTGGGTACATAAAATTTTTAGATCAGTATGAAATTTATTTCTAATTAATCCAGGTCCTTGTGGCTGTATGCACAAATTGGATGAAAAATAAATGTTACAATGGGACCCACCTTGATATACTTCACACTCACGCCGTCCATCTGTTTTGGCTACCACGTGAGGCCCAGACAATGTGTATAGGGCCCACTTGGGATGTGCAGGGCCCACTTTAATGCGGTGTTTATGTGGCCCATGGGCGAGGCACATTGTGATGTATTTGAGGCCCATTGCGAAGTATCTGAGCCCCTGGGTGAGGCCCATTGTGATGTATTCAAGGCCTATAGATGAGGCCCATTGTTTCGTATCTAAGGCCCATGGTCAAGGCCCATTGTAATGTATTCGGGGCCCATGGGCAAAGCCCATTGTAATGTATTCGAGGCCCATTGTGATGTATTCGAGGCCCATTGTGTCGTATCCAAGGCCCATGGTCGAGGCCCATTGTAATGTATTCGAGGCCCATGGGCAAAGCCCATTGTAATGTATTCGAGGCCCATTGTGATGTATTCGAGGTCCTTGGGAGAGGCTCATTGTGATGTATTCGAGGCCCATGGGCAAGGCCCATTGTAATATATTTGAGGCCTATTATGATATATTCAAGGCCCATGGGTGAGGCCCATTGTGATGTATTCGAGGCCCATGGGCAAGGCCCATTGCGATGTATGTATGGCCCATTACATTATGTATGACCCCCTTGTGTGGGCTACTCCTTGGGAGCAATGCTGGTTAAATGACCACATTGATGGGCAATGATGGTTGAAAGTCCTCATTGTGACCTTCCCTTAGGCCTTATTAGGCCCATTCACGTCATTCTCTAAGTAGGTTGACCCTAGTCATTGGGCCCCATTTGCATGATCCATCTATTCTCATTGGGTTATCCCAAGATGTTGGGTTCCCATTGGTTGTTAGTAGGATTACTTCTTTTATTTTTTAAGTCCCTCTAGGACTCATTTATGCACCCTAGGGCATCTAGAGGGCTAGGAAATAGTATGGTGAAGGAACCCTTTCCTGATCCCTAGGATTGTGGGTAGGCCGCTTAGGCCCAACCCTGATATAAGGGGAAGTACATCATCATCATCATATAATATTCTTAGCATAGCTCCACGATCCATGCCCATACACATCATATGTATGCTTGATGTGAGGAGTGATTGGTCATAGCACATGCCATTGGGCGAATCATTATGAGACTCCCTGATGGAGGGAGTTGCCCACATGAGCACACGGTACGCGCAGGATTGCTACATGACAGGATAGTATGATTCATGCATCTCGCACTGTATGACGTGACTACTGTATGCCCTAGCGACATCAGGGTCGTATCCTCCATAAGAGTATCGTGGTTGGAAGGATTGGACACGGGAAATCTTATTCTGCATGGGGTGCTATAGATGTCCCTGGGTGAAATTCCCTAAACCCTTATGGAACCAGGAGGTGCTCTAACATCTGGACCAAGTGGATGCATAAGCGAAGGCCAAGCTTTTCACTGTGTCATGGTCGGTTGGAAGGGGGTACGGCCTTATCCGCCTGAGAGAAGGGGGCAAAGCTAGACTGAGTTTGACCAGCTTGAGGAATGGGTTCATTATCAATGAGTCAAGCCCGATATTAGCAGGCAGATAATGAGGTCTCTTCCACTCACCTTGTTGCGCACGATGGGGCAGTAATCTGGTTTGGAGTGTACTAGACCACAGTAATATTCCAAAGTTAATTTATATTGATATGTGAACTCAGATGAGGATTGGTATGCTTAAGTTGTATCTCGCATTGCATGGCCTTAGTATGGCTGACATCATTCATGCCTTGCATCGCATAGCCTTGATACGGCCAA
Organism: Magnolia kwangsiensis; assembly: GCA_037074715.1. Classification (NCBI taxonomy): domain Eukaryota; kingdom Viridiplantae; phylum Streptophyta; class Magnoliopsida; order Magnoliales; family Magnoliaceae; genus Magnolia; species Magnolia kwangsiensis. Next base: position 97,385,320 of record CM073572.1, on the reverse strand, counting down.
TAATGTTCATGGATTCATCAGCATATTCTGCATTACTTTGATATTGCATAATTATATTACTACATTGTGCACACATTTTCACCACCCTCTAAGCTTTTCGTAAGCTAATGCACAACCGTTGCATGTAGGTGATGTTGGACCGTAGCAGCCCTGAGGCAGGAGCGCAAGCAGATCATCTTGGAGCTTTTGTCTATCATGTCAGGCCCCAAAACTTAAAAATCGGATTCACAGGAATCCCGATCACCGAATCCAGTGCCCACAGCCTCCGTAGTACCCCATTCTCGGCTCCCAGCGCAGCATACGCCAGATTTTGATCCTGGGATCCTATAAGGAGGATTTTTCAACACACATTGGTCTTGTAATAAGCATAACCACAAGTTTACCTAAATCATCAACGCTGCTGCAACCTCATCATCACATATCCACTAATATAATCACTTGAATACAATGCTGAAAGGAAAATACATATATCAAAATCAGAGCTCCTGAAAACCGCTGCAAGCTCTAAACTCAACACTGCTGCAACTTAACGCCACCTGCATGCATCTATCATGCATAAGCTTACAAAAGCTTAGAGGGTGGTGTAAGTGTGTGTAAGGTGAGTGCCGAGTATACAATAGAGTCCATAAATCATACATCATCGAGATAAGCAGAAAAAAGTATAAGGTCATGAATCATACAATATCAGAGTAAGTAGAAATATACTAGTAAGTCCATGAGTCACATAATATCAGAGTACGTAATGCAGATCATAATGAGCCAAATATTATATACTGCAGATGCGATGCAATATGCAGATCCTGTCAAGTCCTTCTAAGCCATATAAGTGTAGAAACGTAGTAATCAAAAATGCTAAGTACTGCGAATGCAATGTAATATGCAGTGTGAATGAAATGATTATGCTGAAATGTGAAGTCGGGATGATAGTACGTAGTATAGTAGGCTACGGGGTCCATCATAAGAAAATTCTATCCAAACCAGTCCCATACCTAAATTTGGATAGTCAAACACAATGTGGTAAACTCCTGATCTCAGGTTAGTCATGCGCCCCAACCGAAATCCTGGCCATTACGAAGGTACACATAACAAATAGTTACGTACTGCCAGCCTGAGTGGATAGTGAATGGATGAATAAATGAGTATGCAACTCCTACTCAGTAGCCTGTCAGCACAGTAGCCTGCCAACTGCTGGTAGCTCGCCCAGGCATCAGCCTCGCCCACATCACACCCACCCACATCAGCATCCGACCACGTGCGGCCGCCCACATGTATAATAGTGACGGGGTGTCATAATATCATGTCAGTCCTCATATCAAGTCCACATATTAATACGGTTCCTCTCTGAGAAATCAGCGGGGTCTATTACACTCCACTATGACTGCCTTTTCCCTAGCTACATAGCCCAGCAAGCGTAAGAGACCTCACTATTCTCATGGCCAACAGTCTGCCGATATCTATCTGGCACGTTGATAGCAGACCCATTTACGAGCTGGTCATACTCAGCCTAGCTTATAGCCCCCTCACTTGGGCGGATAAGGCCACACCCCCTTCCAACCGACCATGATACAGTGGGACACACGGCTTCATGGTATAAGCACCAACGCTCATATTCCACTCGTTCTAGATGTTGGAGAATCTCCTGGTACCAAGGAGGTTCTGAGATTTTCACCCAAGGACATCTTACGTGCCCATGGTGCTAGAACCAAGCATTTTCGGTGTCCCATCTGGCCATTCACAATGTGCCTATGGAGGCCACGGACCTAATGTTGCTAGGGCGTACAATGATCAAGTCACACATATGAGAGATGCATGAGTCACACTAACTAGTCATGCAACAATCCTATGCGTATTGGGCGAAATGTGGGGCACTCCGTCTCATAAGGAGTCCCATAAATGGTCTGCCCAATGGCGTATGCTATGATCAAATATTTCTCATATTAGGCATACATATGATGCGTATGGGCATGAATCATGGAGTTATACTAAGCATTTTATTTGGTAAAAAACTATCCTCACAACGAAGACGGGCCTTGATGGCCTACACACAATAAGTATGGCCTATCAATGGACCCTAGGGAGAGTTATAATGTGGACATTTAACCAACATTATTCTTACAATGTGGACGTCAAACTAACATTACCCCAAGGCATGGCCTACCATAAACATTATTGCCTGCATTATAGTGAAATCACACATTACATCGGGTGCACATTCCTCACCTTAAGCCGCATGTACACCACATCGGGCCTAGCCATGCAGGCCATAAATACCTCAAGATGGGCCTCATCACATGGGTTGAAAATATATCAAATGGGTCACAACGCATGAGCCAGAAACACATCATAATGGGCCTTAACCCATAGGCCCTAATACATTACAATGGGCCTTAACCCATGGGCCTTAGAATTCATCAAAATAGGCCTAATCACATGGGCCTTATATATATATATATCAAATGGGTCTCAACGAACGACCACAAATGAATCGGGGTAGGCCTCATATATATACCAAGGTGAGCCTCAATGGACGACTACAAATAAATCAAGATGAGCCTCATACATATACCAAGGTGAGCCACATTAATGGGCCGCACCAATGGGCCTTATGTTCAATGCAATGGGCCATAACCCATGGGGCTTTGAATACATCACAATGGGCCTCGTAACATGGGCCTTACATTCATATCAAAAATGGGCCTTAACACGGCCTTATACACATCAAGGTGAGCCTCAACAATGGCCCATAAATATAAAGAGTTGGGCCTAATCACGTGGGCCTTATATATACTAAGTGGGCCTCAATGGACGGCCACAAATAAATCAAGATGGGCCTCATACATATACCAAGGTGAGCCACATCAATGGGCCGCACCAATGGGCCTTATATTCATTGTAATGGGCCATAACTCATGAGCCATAGAGTATATCATAATGGCCTTGCTAAATGGCCGGAAGTATATCACAATGGGCCCTTACCAATGAGCTCTAAGTACATCATAATGGGCCTCAACCCACGGGCCCTAATACATCACAATGGGTCTCACCCCATGGACCCTAATACATCACAATGGGTCTCACTCCATAGGCCCTAATACATCACAATGGGCCTCATAAATATGAAGGTGGGCCTCAACAATAAGCCACAAATACATCAAGGTGAGCCTAATCATATATTAAATGGGCCTACTCACAGAGGCCTTAAGTTTATCAAATGGGCCTGCTCACATGGGCTTTAAATATATCAAATGTACCACACCAAATAAAAGTGGTGATAATGATTTCCACCATTAAAGTTCCTAAGGCCCACTATATAGTGGTAGATGAAGTGAGAAACAAATATCCACTTATTGGGAAGCTACAATGGCCCTTAGAGATTTTTAAACGGTGGGCATCCTTGACCACTACCCTAAATGGTGAGGTCCACTTGAACTCATGCCAAAAAAATGTGCTTTTAAAATGGCTGGACTGATTGGATGCAACACAAGCATCATGGTGGGGTCCACATGAAGGTCCACCATCAAGTATATTAGATATAATATAATATATAACTATACTTTGTGTATTATATATAACATAATATTATACACACACACACACACACACACACACACACACACCATCCCACACGTCGGGGAGAACGATCCCACCGTCCAGTGGACAGTGTGGTGTATAACACATACATTATTGTGGGCTTGACGGTGGAAATAAAACCCATACATCACTGTGGGTCCCATGTGGGGCCTACCATAACGTTTATTTTCCATCCAACACGTTGACAAGGTCACTTGGACCTGAATGGATAGGAAAAATAAATTTCACCTTGATCTGAAACTTCTGTGGGCCCCAAAAAGGTTTCAAGAGTAGACATTCAATCCCACTGTTTCTAATGACGTGGGCCACCTGAGCGTTGGATGCATCTCATTTTTGGAATGGGCCCACCTCAGGGGGTGGTCCACCTCATGAACGGGTCAGATGGTAAATAAACATCAAGGTGGGGCCCACGGCTGGAGCCGTGGGTCGCTGCCTCATGCCCGCTGTCCGAGCGCAGGACGCCTGCACGTCCTCTCCTGTCAGCAGCAGCAGCAATGCTGTGTTGTTTGTTGTTGTTTTTTTTTTAAACTGAGTTTTCTCGTAATTTTTCCTAGGTAGGGCCTGCATCCGAAAAATCCAAGCCATCCATTGCATCCCTCGGCTCAAGACGGATCAAACGAGCCCCATATCCATTGTATTTCAGCGTGTAAGAAGAAACTAAGTGAATTTAAATGGTGAAGATCATTGTTTGCTAAGGTATGGCCCACCAGAAAGTTGGATCAGCTTCACTTTTTGGCTCAACGCCTACAATGAGCTGGTAAATAGGATGGACAGCGTAGATTGAATACATACGTCAAGGTGGGGCCTATGTGAGTGTCCCTTCTCCAATGCTTAGAAAAAGCTCATATTTGTGTTTTCTTTCCAACAATGTCCAAACGCTGGACGTTGTTGGGCTTAACAACATATTCAAGGTGGGCCCTATTTAGGTGGGCCACCACATGATGGATGGTGTGAGTACAATACATATAAGATGGGCCCCACTTATAGATGGTATGGGTAAAATACTTACTTCATGGTGGGGTCCATTCGAGTGGGCCACATGGTCATTCCATCTTACAAAACATGAAAAAGAGGGAGAGAAAGAGAGATCGAGGGATACACGTGCATGGAGGGCTCCGACACTATGAGCCCTCCCTTCCATTCATCTAATCATACATCAAGCGGGTCCCATTGCTTGTGGGCCCATAAAATCACAATTCATCGGTGGAGATCCCTTCTCCACTAAAATGGATGGTCTAGATGACCCCTATTCAAGCTAGGAAAGTAAACATCATGATGGGGTCCATGGAGAATGGCCCCATCATGGAATGATATTGATATCAAGGTGGGTCATCAGCCACATCTTAGGGTCCAAAGTGAGATCCATACCATTGATCGGTAGGCCTCACTTGGCCCATCTTAAAAATATGAAAAACTAGGCTATGGAAGCACCCACCTTATGATCTTCTCGGTCCGTTGGAATACTGGTCTCCTTGTGCTTCACTTTGATGGTGGAGATGAGAAATGGATGGCTAGGATAAGAGCTTTTGGGATGGGAAAGTGGGCCACACAACCCACTTCTCTCCCTTAGAAATGTTGGATGTCCACCACTCTCTCCCTTGGAATGTTGCTTGAAAAAATGTGAGAGAGAAAGAGAGTTGTAAGAGAGATGAGGGATAGGTGTGATGGGTGAAAGGGTGAGGTGAGTGATAGATGTGGTACTTGACATGTGTGGTGGTGTAAGAGAGAGGGTGAGAAAGAGTTGACTTTGGAGAGCGAAAGAATGGGTTGCTTTGTACTTGACATGAGGTGGTTGATGGGATTGATTGATGGGATAGATTTGACATGTAGAGATTCTCTTAGGATTTGTAATGCGTGGTATTTTCCTCGAACTGAATGCAGATCTGCATCTTCCTGCCATGGTATCGGATCGGTGAGCGAGTCACGGCGGTGGTGCGGTCGCAATGGTACAAGTCTCGAATGAACCAACTAAGATATATAGGATATGACTTAGGGTCGAGCGTGAACATCGATCATCGGTCGCAGGTTGATGAAATTCGACCGGGAAGATCGCGGGAGTTGACGGAATAGTACAGACTAGGATATGGGTCTTATATATCATCATTATATTTCCCTTTATGCGCCTGTACTTATAAGCTTTTGATCATAGTGAAAATATGATGGAGTTTTTGGTTGTTGTTTGTGGGTTATGGCTTTGGTTATGCTTATTGCGAACCAAACTAATGTTGAAAGTCCTCCTTGTAGGATCCCAGGATCGGAACCTGGTAAATGTGTATCAGGAGCCGAGAATAGGGTACTAAGGAGGCTATCGGCATCGAATTTAGTGATCAGGAATTTTGTGAGCATGATTTTTGAGTTTGGGGCATGACAAGAGTACTTCTTCAAACAGTTGTAATTCAACTTATGATGAAAATCTGAGAAGCGACCCTGAAAATGATGATGATTTACAAGATACCTATAATTCCCTATATAGGAAAAGTTATAAGATAGCTGTAAAACTAAAACTTCAAAAAGAAAAGTTTTTAAAGTTAAAAGAAGATTTTGATAAATTAGTTTTAGGAAAATTGCATTTTTCTGATTGTTTTGAAAAAGTTAAGTATGATTTAGATTTCAAAACATCCCAAGTTGAAAACCTTAAATTAGAATATAAAAAACTAAAACTAAAAGTCTCTTCTCTCTTGAGTTTGAAGGATACTTGGAGGTATGACTAGGGTGATCCTAAACTAGAAAGACTACTAACTGGATCAAGGAAATGTGGCAATAGATTTGGTCTAGGCTTTGATAAGAATACACCTCCTAAAAGTAAGTCCACTCCACCGAAGTTTGTTAAAGGGGAGTCCTCTAACTCAAAAGGGAAAAGTATGAATTAAAATAGTTTTAAAAATCCTGAAACTTTTCAGGCTATGAAATCTAATAGCAACCATATCAATTATAGAAATCAGAATCATAAACCTTTAGCTGAGAAAATTATTGATTTACTTAAGGAGCTTCTAAAATATAACTCGAATGGTAGAATATACAACAACTACAAGAATAAAAAAACCAACTATACTCCAAAACCCAAAACATTAATGAAATGGGTTCCTAAGGTTGCTTGTTTGGTTGCCCACATCACTTTCAAGGATTCGAGTTAATCAAAGTGGTACCTAGATAGTGGTTGTTCTAGACACATGATGTGTGACAAAGATATGCTCACCAATCTTAAAGATATGACTGATGGCTCAGTCACATTTGTTGATGGTAGCAACTGCAGGATTATTGACCAAGGTACGGTTCAACTCTTTAATCTTCCTCCATTTGAGAATATTTTGTTTGCAGAGGGCCTTAAGCATAATCTCTTAAGCATTTCTCAAATTTGTGATAATAAACATAGTGACAAATTCACCAAGGGTGTAAGATTTCTAATGAGAACGGTGTGATATTAACTAGTCATAGAACATTTAAGAACTGCTATATAGTCTGTCATTCATGCTCATCTATGTTATCATGTTACATGGTCCAAACCAATGAGACTGAACTATGGCATAAACGTCTAGGACATGTACACTACCATAATCTTTATAGACTGAGCAAATGTGAAGTAATAAGAGGTCTACCCAAGTTAAAGAAAATGGATAAAATTTGTGGCGAATGTCAGATTGGAAAACAAACTAGGAGTGCTCACAAGAAAGTGAACTCCAATGCCACATCCAAACACCTTGAACTCCTCCACATGGATCTCGTTGGAATGATTAGAACGGAGAGTCGAGGCGGTAATAAATATATTGTGGTAATAGTAGATGATTTTACCAGGTACATGGGTATTTTTCATGAGAGAGAAATTTGAAACTCTCAATGAAGTGAAAAGGGTACTCAAGTGTATCCAAATTGAGAAGGAATCACATGTCTCTAAAATTCATAGTGATCATGGTTCTGAATTTGATAATAGTAGTTTTGAGAAGTTTCATAGCAATCATAGTATATCGCATGAATTTTCTACTCCTAAGATACCTCAACAAAATGGGATTGTTGAAAGAAAAAATCGTGTGCTTCAAGAAATGGCTAATGTGATGTTAAACAACATGAAACTTCCTAAAAATCTTTGGGCTAAAGCAGTAAACATGGCTTATTATATTATTAACTGTGTTTATACAAGAAAGTTAAATAATAAGACCGCATATGAACTATGGTTCAATAAGAAACCAACAGTCAAATTCTTTTGAGTTTTTGGTAGAAAATGTTATATTCTATGTGACCGAGAAATCTAGAAAAATTCGACACTAAAGTGACGAGGGTATTTCCCTCAGATATGTGCTAAATAGTCGAGCATATCATGTTTTCAACAAGAGGACCAGTGTAATTCAAGAGTCCATTAATGTGGTTATAGATGATCACCTGAATACACTTGTCTCAAGTTCAAAAGACGATGAAGTCTCTTTATTTGATAAACCAGACTCTTCATTTAGTCGAAATGACACTAAACTGTGGTTAGTTAAAGACCATCCAACTTATCAAATTCTTGAGAACCCTCTTACTGGTGTGCACACTCGTAGACAATTAGAAAACATTTATAATTATGTGTGCTTTACATCCCAAATTGAGCCAGCCAACATAAAAGAAGCACTTGCTAATGAAAACTGGATAGTGGCTATACAAGATGAACTTAATCAATTCGTATGGAATGATGTATGGTACTTAGTTCCTAAATCTAATGATAAACACATTATTGAAACTAAATGGATCTTTAAAAATAAGTCTGATGAATTAGGTAAAATCATAAGAAATAAGGCTAGACTGGTTGTACAAGGATACACTCAAATAAAAGGCATCGATTATGATAAAACTTTTGCCCCGGTAGCTCGTCTTGAATCTATCAGACTGTTCATATCCATTGCTTGTTATAAAAATTTTAAAATCTATTAAATGGATGTCAAGAATACTTTCTTGAACGGTGATCTACATGAGGAAGTATATGCAGAACAGCCTACTGGTTTTAAATACCCTAAACATAATGATCATGTTTATCGCCTGAAAAAGGTATTCTATGGATTAAAACAAGCTCCTAGGGCATGGTACGAGAAATTGACTAAGTTCCTACTAAGTCATAACTTTATAATGGGAAGTGTTGATAAGACACTGTTTGTAAAAAAATACAATGATCACATACTAATAGTACAGATATATGTTGATGACATCATCTATGGATCTACTTGTTCTAACATGTCTGTTGAGTTTACAGATTTGATGACATCCAAGTTTGAAATGAGCATGGTTAGAGAATTGAATTATTTTTTAGGTCTGCAAGTGAAACAACTTAAAGGTAAAATTTTTATTTCTCAAGCCAAGTATGCTCTAAACTTGGTGAAAAATTTTAGATTCGAGAGCGGTAAAAACTTTGATAGTCTTATGAGTATGACACTTAAGCTCTCTAAGGATTTAACAAGTAAAAGTGTAGATCCTAAGTTGTATCATAGTATTATAGGTAGTTTACTATATTTAACTGTGATCTGACCAGATATTGCATTCAGCATAGGTATCTGTGCTAGATATCAATCTAACCGTAAAGAATCTCACTTGATTGTTGTTAAGCGTATTTTGAGATATGTCGCAAGTATGGCCAATCTTGGTCTTTGATATCCTCATGATTATAATGTTCAATTAACCAGTTATACAGATGCCGATTGGGCTGGTAATATTGATGACCGCAAGTCTACTAGCGGTGGATGTTTTTATGTCAGGAACTATCTTGTTTCGTAGCATAGTAAGAAACAGAGTTCTGTATCACTTTCCACGACTGAGGCTGAGTATATTATAGCTGGTAATGCATGCACTCAGCTTGTGTGGATGAAGTGGATGTTAAATGATTATGTATTTTGTAACGTCCTGGAAAATCCGTACGAAGATCCGAGTACTGCCTTAGGCAGAAATCATTTAGGACTAAATCCTTTAGAAATTAAACGAGAATTAACTAGCGTTAAACTAGATTACCTGGGAAATTGACACCAATCACTTTAAATACGATCTGCAAGACCCAAAACTTATAGAATTGTTAACGCTACATTACCCTAAAATCCAGGATCAATCTCTAAACCCAATTGCTATCGGGAGCATTTGGAAACTCCGTATCGGATCTAGACCGCACGTCGAAAGTCCGATAACGACGAAACTATATGATTACGACCGTCTTGTTGGATTTGACGACCACCTCAGAAATCAAGTCTAGATAGTATCCCAAGATGATTTACTTGAGTCCGGAGTGAAGTGTGTGAGAAACATGAATATTTTTATAAATTAAATCTGAATTTAAGTAATCTGAGTCGTGTCGTGTGCAGGCCAACTATAAGCATTCAGACCATCGAAATCTGACCCAAATACAGTTTCGGATCAGGAGATATGTCCCACAGATGCCAGTGTACTTATGGCCCTGATTGAGTGCTAGTGACCGTTAAACTGAGACTGGTCCGCCACGGTCGATCTGTAAACCCAATCGGACTAAAAACTTAGCTTGACCAAGATCCAATATTTGGGAGCTTAAGTCCGACCGCATTCAGTGAAGGGACCTCCAGAAATGTTTTGTTGGATCAGAACAGACCCGATTTGGACATAACCTAAGTATACCATGGCCCTGGGGTTATTTTCGTCAGTTCTAGGCCTATATAAGGGTCTTAAACCCCCTCTCACATATTCCATACGAATTCTAAAATCCTAACAAAGAAAGAGAGAGATTGAGTTAGAGATTCATCCTGAGGTTCTTCCCAGCTACACTGTGTCAAATCCATCCATTTGTATCACTATACGGGCGATCCTGATTCCATACTTGGGTAAGAAAACCTAATCCTAATTTGTTCTAGAGTTTTAAATAGTCTAAGTGATGCTATACTTAACCTAACTCATGCTCTAGGTTGTCAATCCGTCGTTGACAAAGACTAAACGTCTAAATCAAATCTATTACGAGTTTACAGGCGTAAGGTGCGGACTATATACATTTAGGTTATGGTTTTCAAGGCTTTCAATGTCAATTAATGATTTATTACTGACGTGGATGCCATTACACATGCCAAATGCGATATCTGTTTCGCTTTACGTATACGTATAAACTATGTTGTTAATAGGGTATCTCATGTATTTGTTGAAATGTTTGTATGCATTTGGAATTTAAATTTGTGATTGCCATGATTAACTGTAGTAGGTACATGGTTTTTATATATGCGACAACTCCTTGGCAAGAGGATTTTCCCTAATACATAATATAACCAACATACGTGATGTATGTTGGAAGGTGTAGTCTAAGTGTTTATAAAAATATTTGAATGAGTTAGTAGTTAGTAAATTGTGATTTATAAGGGAGTTGAGATATGAATCCCAATTACCTTAGTTGTGTGTATGATTTCCTCCATGTACTGTATAGCTTGTTTATTCATGTTTAATTGTGTGTATGATTTCCTCCATGTACTGTAGATTCATGTTTAAGTTATATTCCATAACATGCTCATATGATTGTAGGATTTGACTTAAGTATTCATTACTGTTTGACTTTCTCATATGCTCATGTGTAGTGATTGCATGCGGTTGGGACTATATCATATTCCAGGCAATCGATAACAGGCCTCGAACTAGTGGTTGAGGTTGTTTTCGCCACATAGGATGTGTTCGATGAATCCGAGCCGTACTTGGGATGTCAGCAGTGGTTAGGCCACATGGAGTGATTATACACTTCATGTCGATCAACTCAACGTGCGTTTGTCCTAGTCGAGCTCATCAATTAACCCGATTGACCCAATGTATGTGCACCATGGATACTACTGCTTGAACCTAAGGTACCAAACTCACCAGTGAAACCCTGTTAACCTTGGTACCTCGATCCGCTAAGACTCATGAGCCGGACATGGTGGTATGGGACACCGTGGTCGAGCTGTTGGCCTACGCTGGGATGACGAGCCTCCCCATAGTGACCAGTGAGCAACCCAGACTCGTGAGCTGAATACGGTGATATGGGACACTGTATTCGAGCTGTTGGCCTACACTGAGTTGGTGACAAGCCCTTTGTAGTGACCTCGAGCATATGTTAAAACTGCATTAAGGTGATGATCCTTTTTGTAGTAACTACGGTATAACTAAGCCTATATCGATCATGTGACGAGCCCTTTGCAGCGACCTAGAACCATAACACGTATGAGATTTGTTAGGATTGACGACCCTAGAATGGATCATTGTTTAGGAAATGATATAAGGGAGGTACCTTAGTTTTCCAATCCTGCTGTATGAAAAGGATTAATAAGAATTCAGTAATCATGTACATGCACCGCACTGCATGTGTCGTTTGGCGTTGGGCAGAGCACTGAGGAAGTGACTAACACGCACGACCGTGAGATGAAGATCGCAGAGGGAGTGTAGGCGAGGGCATGCATCATTACTACATCTCATTCTTGCATTAATCAAAGTACTTAGGACTTGCTCGTTGTACTCTTTATCATTACTTCTTGACTGAATTGATAACATGTTAACCTTTGCTGTATAGCTCCATTGAGTTGATCACTCACTCCCACGTTCTGGGACGATGTCTAAACACCAACCAGACTTTGTCTTAATTACAGATGACGATGCGACACACGAGGCAGAGCCAAATTTCAAGAATGATGAGGAGGCATTCTCCTGCATGAAGTATTCAGGCGGGTTCGTGTGAGCTGTGTCCTGATCGATGGGGATTCAGGGCTATACTTGTAGTGGACTATCACATTTTGACATTTTTATTTTGAAACAATACTTATAACTATTGACCTCGCAGCACATACATATTTTGAGAACTTATACTGGTTTATATATTCATTTCAGTCTTCCACTTGCGTATTATAACTGTCCCTAGATTATGTTTTACTGATTTGGCTTAATTTACTTCATGTTTTATGCACTGATGTAGAAAACATAGATCCATCATTAAAACAATTGCATAAGTGATGTTTTGGAACTCAAGAGTTGAGTTATGCTCGACCCCCGATTTTTAAGGCGTTACATATTTACGCAAGATTCTATGGTTCTGTATCGCAATAATTCTAGCGTAATTAACATTTTTAAAAATCCATCAGCATTCACAAACTAAGCATATTTACATTAGATATCATTATATTTATGAATTAGTGGAAGATAAGATTATTTCATTAGATTATGTTTCAAAAAAAATCAACTTGTAGACATTTTCACAAAACCACTTGATAGAAACAGGTTTACTAAATTGAAATTAGATATTGTTATGTGTAATGTGATCTGAGTTAATTGTGTTTGTTTGTACTATATTGCATGTTTTTAGTTTTTTTGGAATGTTTAAATTAAAAATTGCTGAAAAATGAAAAATTTTAAGGTTGCACGACCAGTCGAGTACATACTCGACCAATCGTGGCACGACCGGTCGAGTATGTACTCGAGCAGTCGAGTAGCTCGGGTTTGGGAGTTTTAAATGTACAAAAGTAACTTTTTCTTCATTTCTCTCATCTTCTCCAATAAACCCTTCCACGACCGGTTGAAACCATCTTTGATTGCTACTTGGTTAGTGTATATTTTCCATTTTCCTTTTAGATTTAGGATCTTTGCACTTCCATTTCCTTGATTTTAAGGTTTATTTCAAGTTTTCTTGTGATTTATTGAGTTTTCTAATTTAAAATCTGATTTGGGAGAAATCCTCCATTCCTCTCTTGCATTTCTTTTGTGTATTGTGTAATGGAGAGTAGATATAAGAAGAGATCCTCTCAGTCCCTCTTCTTCCCATTTCGCACCAATTACGGTGCGTACTCTTCGACCACCCGAAGAGGACCCCGAATATGTGCGTGATATTCGTCTCCGGAATGTAATTGTTGAGCAGACAGTTAACTCCAATCATTTGAGTCCTTTCAATATTGTTCCCCTCCTTAAAGCTGCAGGATAGGCTAACATATTGAACTGGTGCGGTCCTGCATACCGATCCATTGCGCAGGCCATGTTTGCTTGTATAAGTGATTTTTTTGTTGAGAATTTAACTTTTACTGTCTCAACTAGAGAAGGTCTAGTTGATGTAGACCATCATTTAATCTCTGGTTTAATGGATATTATGAGAATGATGAAGGAATCCCTATCTCTATGTTAGTGGCGAGACCTTCTAAATCTGAAAAACGTATGCTAACAAGAGTGTTATGCAACATGAATGCTTAATGGAACTATGGTATTGTGCTCGGTTCCAAAAATATGTTACCCAGATGCAGGATTCTTCATCGTATTTTCATCTCTAATGTGTATCCTAGGTCATGTAACAAAATTGAGCTAACTTCTTTCATGGCTCGCATACTTCACTTGGTTGTTCTGGTGTTCCAATTTATCTTCTTTCTCTTATTTTTTATATCATTATTCAATTTTGTCTCCATCCTAGCCATAGTGATATTCCCTTTGCATATCTGATGACCACACTAGCCATTAATAGTCTTATGGCCATGACTGTTAGAGAAGCTCTTATTAACCAGTTACCCTTCAACAATTCTAACATTAACAATATGAATCTAAGGTTGGTAGCCAGCCAAGTTGAAAGGGATGATGTAAGAGCTGTTGAAGAAGTTAGAGAGGAAGATGCTTTACCTCCTGATGATGTTAATATGAATGATCTATTTAATGAATTGGAATCTGACTCTGAGGCTGATCCTGACTTTCAGCCTTCTGTTTTTTATGAGCGATTGTGAACCTTAGAGGAAAAGGTGGAAGGTTTGTATGTATCTTAGGAAACTCAATTCAAGTATATGCACAAATATCTTAGGTGAGGGTTGTGATGTAGTAATAATCTCAATAAGAATGAGGTCGAATCCACGGGGACTGAACTTTGTACGTGATCTAAAAGTAACTAGAACTAGAACTATAAGAAGATGTAATCTAAACTAGGAAATTTTAAGGGAATAATAGTGAAATATTAGACTAAAACTTATAGAATTTAAAGGTGGGAAACTAGGGTGCTAAGGATCCACTTGTAAAGATCAGGGAGATCTATGCTTGATTTAAGAACACAACTAGATTTAGAGTCTCATCTCCATCCAGTTAGAAGATATATCATTAAAATCAACTATGAACTTCCTTTGGTCTAGTTTTCAATAGATGAGAGGTATAAGAACTAGAAAGGATTCCATCACAAAACCATGCCCATAAGACAAAGCAAACAACAAAATTTAACTAATCATAGAGAGTTTTGAATGTTAAGAAGGGTTCCATCATCCAACCATGCCCAGGAGATGATCCTAAATAATAGGGCCTCCTGACTTCATAATCTCAATAATGCAAAGAACATACCCCAAGCTACCGTAGATCCATTGTAATTTAAGTCACAACAAACATACCCCAAGCTACCGTAGATCCATTGTAATTTGAGTCACAACAAACCATTAAAAACTAAAGGCATTCCTTATAATCAAAATACAATCAAAATCAGTTCATAAAACATGAATCAAAGCCGTAGGAACTACCCATCATGTTACAAGCTTCACCTCTTAGCCCTAGCTAAGAGGTTTAGCTCATCGTAGATATGGTGAGGCTAAAAATCTTTAAAAAAATATTAAAAGAAAAACCTAAGAAGGAGAAAGAACTCCCAGCTATCCACGCGTCTTCCTCTCTCTCTTGCTCCTCACGTCTGATGCTCCATGACTGCCTGTTTGTTGCCCCTCTCCATGTCTCCATGGTTGCCTTTTATAGCCATAAGGGGCAGTGGAATGAATTTACATAGCACAGCAGCATGCACAGCGACACGCGAAAGCACCCGCATTTGGATGCAAGTTTTGGACAATTGATCGTCCATCCTTTGAATCCGCCTTCTTGATGGTGATCAGCCCCACCTTAGGCTCCATATGAATGGTCCAGATCAACAGTCCAACAGTGATCAAGATCACCGAATGGCCCACAGAGGTTGGACGTGCGTTACACACATATCTACACATGAAATTACGCTGAGATGCTCGGTGGGGTCCACATTACTGTTTTTTGAGAAATCCGACCCGCTTATTGGATTCCTGGCAAAAAATTAGTTAGGAAGGAGTGATTTTTATCCGGTTTTGGTGCGGTCCACTGTGGTAAGCCAACTCATCGTACATCCTGTGTTTTCTAACGATCCATGTGTATACGTTTGCAAGGGGTCAAAAGGACACCTAAGCGAGGCTCATACCTCACCTCTGGAGCGAATACACGGCTTTGATCTTTTGAATGCATGATGGGTGGGGCCCACAAGCCAAAAAATGGTTAGACAGATGTGAACGTTGTTGCATTTTTGAGAATTGAAGAAATAAGTCAATCAGTGTGTGCTGACCAACTTTGGGTGTTTCGGTGCACGGTGAGTGTATGTGTGCTGCGCACAGCACTCACATAAAGTGGGTCCCACCTTGATGTTGTTGATAAATCCACATCGTCCATCTGGTTTCCCATCTAATTTAAGGGGTTAAGACCAAAATTGAAGCATATCCAAAGATTAGGTGGGCCCCAAATTGCTGATATGTGGGCTGATCTATCCGTTGGGCTACTTGCAGAGGGATCCAAGGACTGAATTTCGACATGTAAGGTTAATTTAGGGTCCTTAGGCCAGATATAAATTTTTGAACCGAACAGATGGTGGAAACCCTGTGATCTTGTATTCAGGATGACTTTCAAGTCACTTGAACTTCAATCACTTGATTTTCTCAGATCTTTGGCATGTAAATTCTTCTATCTCGGTCTCCTGGGGTCCATCCCTTGCTTTGGTGATTTTAGAGCATTAAATCCATGCTTTTAATACCCTCTTTGAGTCCAGGCTCCTAAATTCACTTTGCATCATAAACATGATTAAAATCAAGCGTTAAACGGTATAGTATTCATAAAATCAGGTAATAATTAGGGTCTAATATGCAATATTTGACCCTCAACAATTACCCTTACCAGAGTAAACTCTGTGTGGTCCACTGTTATTTTTTTATTTTCTCCACTCCGTTCATCCATGTTAACAGATAATTTAAGGTCTAAAGAACAAAAAGGAAGCATATCCAAAGCTCAAGTGGACCACACCAAAGGAAATAGTGTGATTAAGCCTCTACCATTGAGAAATTCTTAGAGGCCATAGAAGTTTTGGATTGAGCTGATGTTTGTGTTTTCTCTTCATTCATATCTTTTTTATATTATGAATAGGTTGGATTTATAAACATTACTGTGGGCCCAAGGAAGGTATCAATGGTGGAAATCATTATTCCACATTGTTTCATGTGGCATGGTCCACTTGAGTTTTGGATTTCTCAAAAATTTGGGACCAACCCACATCGTTCATCCATTTCTCAAGATCATTTTAGAGAATTATCCAAAAAATGAATCATATCCAAAGATTAAATGGACCATACCACAAATAAGGGGAGCGGATTGGCTATTCCCCCTGACACCAGCCAATGGCTAGTGGTTGGTGCTATGTAGGCCCCACCATGATGTATGTGTTTAATACATGATGTCTATCTATTTTTAAAGATCGTCTTATTGCATGAGACCAAAAATGAGGTATATTCTAATCTGAAATGGACCACATTACAGGAAACAGTGTTGAATGAGCGTCAACCATTAAAAACATTTTTGGGGCCCATAAAAGTTTTGGATCGAGATGATTTTTGTTTTTTCCTTTTATCTAAGCCTATATGACCTAATAAATAGATTAGATGTTAAATAAATAGTACAGTGGGCATCAGGAGGATTTTAATGATGGATATCCAATCACTATTGCTTTCATGTGGTGTGGTCCACCTGAGATTTATATACCTCTCATTTTTGGGCCCCACCATGATGTATGTTTTGTATCCACACCTTCCATCCATTTGGAGAGATCATTTTAGGGAAATATCCAAAGTATGAGTTAAATCCAAAGCTCTAGTGGACCCTAGCACAGAAAACAGTGGGACAGTGACGCCCACCATTAAAAACTTCTATAGGCCACAAAAGTTTTGATCAAGCTGATTGTAACACCCTGAAAATCGGGGGTCGTGTATAAACTCAACTCCCGAGTTCCAGACCGTCACTTATGCAACAAAAATGGTTAAGATTCAATGTTGTCTGATTTAAAGCATTCACATGAGTAAAAGTATACCAAAACTGCAATTCATACTTCAGATCCAGTGATAAAAGCAAGCGGAAGACTAAACACTGTATATATCACTGTATGGAAAAAACAAAGTAATCTCATCTGTCTCCAAAGTATGACTACATCTCTGAGTCTCATATACATATACATAACAAAAGAATAATGTTCAAAAAAAAAAAAAAAGTCCCACTGATGTCCCCTCGATCCAGGTCGCCTACGGGAAGCCGTCGTGATACTGCATATACGAGAACTCATCCTGGTCCTCGTCGATCTCTGGCTCCACCTCCTGGATCTCGGCCTCACCTGCATCTACAACAGGGTCTGGTGGGTGTTGCAAACACCATCCCTTAACGTGGGAATGAGTGATCAACTCAGTGGAATCATAGAGCAAAGATTAGCATGTTCACAATTCAATCACGCGATAATAGTAAAGCAGTAAATCAGACAATCCTAATACTGTTGTTAATGCAAGATGATATGACGTGATGTATGCCCTCACCAACGATCACCCTCATGCGACAACATCTTACGACCGCGGCATGCCACACTCCCTAGAGTGCTCCACATCTTCCAGGCACATGCAATGCTATGGTGATATGATTTTCAAGTTGTTATTAGTCCATTCAAACAGCAGGATTGGGAAACTAAGGTACTTTCCTTGTATCAATCCCAATACAGATCCTGTCTAGGGTCGTCACTCCTAGTAATCTCATACGATGTGTATTTCGTAGGTCACTGCAAGGGCTGTCAGGGCTGTTGCTCGCACTCGTTGCACCGCTCCCCCATCACCTTATCAATACAGGCCTACCGTACTCTACTGCAACGGAAGGGTCGTCGCCTCCCGTGGACTCAGAATACGCTCGCGGTCACTACAAAGGGCTCGTCGCCTGATCAGTGTAGGCCGACAGCTAGAATATAGTGTCCCATACCACCATAATCTGCTCACGAGTCTAGGTGCTCACTGGTTACTACGGGGAGGTTTGTGGCCCCAGCGTAGTTCGACAGCTCGACCACGGTGTCCCATATCACCATGCCCGGCTCATGAGTCTTCGTGGATCAAGGTACCACGGTTAACAGGGTTTACAATGGTAAGTTCAGTACCCTAGGTTCAAGCAGTTATGACACATACAAGGTGAACATACATCGGCCAGTCGGGTTACTTGACGGGCTCGACTAGCGCGATCGCATCTCAAGTCGAACGACATGAAGTGCGTAAAACACTTCGCGTGGCCTAACCACTGCCGCCAACTCTAAACACGAATCACGTTCATCGACGCGTCGTTCGTGGCTATGACCAGTCAGCCACGAATTCGCTCGGTTACCGACTGCCTGGACTAAGTCAAGTCTCACACATCTATGGAATCACATTAGCAACATATGCAAAGGTATTGGAATTGAAATATGATCATGTGAGCATGTTAACACATGTTATAATATTCAACTTAAGCAAATCTTCAACCACATACATTCCATGCATGTAATGCAATCATGCATAAGGTCAACATGTAGGAAATCATTTAGGTCAGCATATTAATCAAGAAATCAATCTCAAACTACTACATAACATCATTTAATTCAATACATACTAATACAAGCATTTATACAAACACATACACTACACACTTAAGTCTACATATAGTATGTCGACCCAAAGTGCGCAACTAGGCAAATCTCTTCGCCAAACTGATTATGCAAGCATTCCTAACTCCCTAATGCGCGACAAACCATGTCAATCACGTCAGCAAAATATGCATGTAGACCGTACTTCCTACAAATGACTAAAATGCCCTAAATCTCATATTCTTCGTTAATTTACGAAACAGGAAACGGAGAGCATGTTGTACATGTCAAACGGCGATGCCGTCGATAATCTACTATTAAAAGACATTGAAAGCGTTGTAAACCGTCAATCAAAGCGTCTAAAATACTCAGGGACTATTTCCCAGCTACTCTAGAACAAATTTCAATGTGGTCCAGAGAACAAACCTGCTTAGAGTTTGATCCGAGGTTATAGAGTATTGTAGAGTTGTTTGTTCTACTCGATTTGGGTCTTGCAGAACGTATTTAAAGTGATCAGGGACTATTTCCCAGCTACTCTAGCGTTGCGCTAGCTAACTTACGCTTAATTTCCATGAAAATTATTTCTACGCGATTTCGGGTCGAGTTGGTACTCGAGCCCAAGTACGGATTTTTCATGGGCGTTATAATCTACCCCCCTTAACAAATAATTTCGTCCTCGAAATTTATACCTTTTCGTACTCCTCGAGAAGCTGTGGGTAGTTCTTTCTGATCTCGGCTTCTGTCTCCCAAGTAGCCTCCTCAGAGTGATGCGTCCGTAGTACCTTCACAAGGGGAATCACCTTGCTATGCAGTACCTGCTCCTTCCTGTCTAAGATGGTGTCGGTCGCAGGATATAAGTAACATCCTCTCCTAACTGCACCTGCTCCCATCTAATGATATGGGAAGGATCAGCAACGTACTTCTTCAGCATAGAAACATGAAATACGTTGTGGACGCTCGCGAGGGGCGTGGGTAAAGCCAATCGGTAAGCCACTGCTCCCACACGATTGAGGATCTGGAATGGACCAATGAATCGCGGTGCCAGCTTCCCTTTCTTCCCGAACCGAAGGACTCCCTTCATAGGGGAAACTCGCAAAAACACGTGATCCCCGACTGTGAACTCTAGTGGCCGTCGTCTCGTATCGGCGTAGCTCTTCTGTCTGCTCTGCGCTGTAAGAAGCCGACGTCGAATAATATCGATCTTCTCTGACGTCGCCTGCACCAACTCTAGGCCGATCAATCTACGCTCACCGACCTCTAACCAGCAATGCGGTGCGCGACAAGGTCGCCCATACAGCGCCTCATAAGGTGCCATGCCGATACTCGCCTGGAAGCTATTATTGTACGCAAACTCCGCATATGCAAGACAGTCATCCCAACTGTCCTTGAAGTCCAATGCGTAAGCTCGCAACATGTCCTCCAGGATCTGGTTCACTCGCTCTGTCTGTCCGTCCGTCTGTGGGTGGAAGGCAGTACTGAACTTCAATTTCACACCCATAGCCTCCTGAATGCGAGTCCAGAAAATATAAGTGAACCGCGTGTCTCTGTCTGACACGATCTCCAACGGAACTCCATGCAGACGCACAATCTCTCGGATGTACAATCTAGCCAGCTCGTCTGCAGAGTTCGTAACTCTGATCGGTAGGAAGTGCGCCGACTTCGTCAATCGGTCGACGATCACCCAAATGGAATCATGCCCCTTCCTCGTCTTCGGCAACCCAGAAATGAAGTCCATGGAAATGAAATCCCACTTCCACTCTGCAATCGGCATAGGCTGTAAAAGTTCAGGTGGTCGGCGATGCTCTGCCTTCACCTGCTGACAAGTGAGACAACGGGACACGAACTCAGCTATGTGGGTCTTCATACCTTCCCACCAATACGTCCTCTTCACGTCACGATACATCTTCATGCTGCCTGGATGCATCGCGAGTCTAGTAGAATGCGCAACCTCGAGAATCTCTCGTCTCAAGTCAGGGACATCTGGGACGCATAGGCGGCCACGGTAACGTAAGCCCCCATCCATACCAACTCGTCAGTCGGCGTCAGCATCATCACTGGCCTGCTCTCGAAGCTCAGTAAGATGCGCGTCGTCCCTCTGCGCCTCGATGACTCGATCATCGATCTGAGATCGCACCTGTACATGTGCGATGAACTCAAACGGCTCCTCTACGGTGAGTTTCTGCTCAAAGTCTCGCAAAAACTCAACCATATCCCACTCGGCAACCATCAGCGGAGCCGCAAACTCTATCTCCTTCTTGCGGCTCAACGCATCAGCCATAAGGTTCGCCTTCCCAGGATGGTAAGAGACTTCAAACTTGAAGTCCTTCAACGTCTCCATCCATCGCCGCTGCCTCATATTCAAGTCTCGCTGCGTGAATATGTACTTGAGGCTCTTGTGGTCGCAAAAGAGCTCGAACTCCTCTTCGTAGAGGTAATGTCTCCAGAGTCTCAGTACGAATATAACGGCTGCCAACTCTAGGTCGTGTGTAGGGTAATTCTCCTAGTGCTTCCTTAATTGTCTCGAGGCATACGAAATTACCCTGTCCCTCTGCATAAGGACACAACCCAAACCAACGCTAGACGCGTCAGTGTATATAGTGTATCCAACCCCTTGCTCGGGCAATACTAGCACAGGGGCGGACGTAAGTCTGTCCTTCAGCTCCTGAAAAGCTGACTCCGCCTTATCATTCCAGGAGAACTTCACGTCCTTCCGTGTCAACTGAGATAAGGGTCTCGCGATCTGCGAGAAGTCCTGAATGAAGCACTGATAGTAACCAGCGAGACCCAAGAAACTCCTCACCTCAGTGACAGAACCAGGCTGCTCCCAGTCCTGCACCGCAGATACCTTAGACAGGTCAACTGCCATGCCATCCTTGGACACCACGTGTCCCAGAAACTTCACCTCCTGCTTCCAGAAGTCGCACTTCATATACTGTGCGAACAACTGATGCCGTCTGAGCGTATCAAGGACCAAACGCAAGTGCTCCTCATGCTCCTCTCGACTCCTAGAGTACACCAAAATGTCGTCGATGAAGACAACGACGAATCGATAGAGGAAAGGCCGAAATACCCGGTTCATCAGATCCATGAACACGGCCGGTGCGTTCGTGAGACCGAACGACATCACGAGGAACTCGTAGTGGCCAAAACTGGTCCTGAATGCTGTCTTCTGCACGTCCTCATCCCTGACGCACAGCTGATGATATCCTGACTGAAGATCAATCTTCGAGAAGTACTACGCTCCTCTCAACTGATCAAACAAGTCATCGATCCTGGGCAAAGGATACTTGTTCTTCACCGTGAGCTGGTTCAGCCTACGATAATCAATACATAATCGCATCGAACCATCCTTCTTCTTCACGAACAAGACCGGTGCTCCCCAAGGAGACACGCTAGGCCGTATAAAGCCAAGCTCTAGCAGACCATCAATCTGCGTCCTCAACTCCTCCATCTCACATGGTGCCATGCGATACGTCGGCAGTGAGACGGGTGTAGAACCAGGAACCAGATCGATAGTGAAATCGATCTCACATCGGGGCGGCAAACCAGGGATCTTCCTGAACAGATCCCCGAACTCAGAAACAACTGGCGTCTGCTCAAGTACCTGGGCACCAGCGTCGCGCAATAGAGTGGCGTAGCTAAGAATGCGGAAAGGAAGATTTACCCGCACTGGAAATGTGAAGGATGCACCCTCAGGCTCGTACGCTGTGACTATACGAGTCTCGCAGTCAATCTTGGCTCTCGCTGCAGTCAACCAATCCATGCCAAGAATGACGTCGAGATAAACGAGCGAGGGATCGACGACCAGATCAAGAGTCATCGTCCTGCCTCCCAGATCAACCAAACAACCCTCACACATCTGGGTGACATCCGAATAATCTCCATGAGCTGCAAAGACTCGCACGCTATCCATAGTGATAGTCTGTAACCCAAGACGTCTGACTACAGCACGCGATATCAAAGAAATCATGGAACCAGTGTCCACCATGACAAGAACGGGAGTACCTCCGATATGGGCCGTGACCTCGAAGGCTGAATGCTGGAAAGTCGGCGTCGCAGCTGCCTCAGCGGTCAATGCATGAACTTGAGCCTGCTGTGGCCGGTTCGGCCGCTGTGTCAAGGGCCGTGGAGGCTGTCGAATCTGCGATACCGTAGGTCTGAAAGAAGGATGCGCAGGAGCTGACCGTATAGGCGGTGTTGATATCGCCTGCGGACGTACACGGTCAATCTTCTGCGGCGGCGAGAACCCACTGTCCCGCATCCTCGAAAAGCAGCTCTGCGCCAAGTGGCCCGTCCTCCCACAATATGTACAAGTCAAATCAGGGCACCGAAACGGTGGTACAGGCGCCGTGGTCCTGGTAGGACGATCAATGCGAGGCCTCTTGCCCGCGAAGGGCCTGTCTAGCAAATCTGGTCGTGGCCTAGAAGCAGCCGGGCCTCGAGATCGCGCAAGTCGATCCACGTCCTGCTCTGCCCGCGTGGACATGTGAACCAACTCCGCATAAGAGGGAAAACTAACACAACATATCTTCGACCGAATATCTGGTCTCAAGCCCTCCAAAAAGCGCCGTATGCGCATCTGCTCATCAGCTAGGATCGTCGGGACGTACCTGCCCAACTCTGTGAACCGATGCTCATACTCGGTAACTGTCATCGCTGCCTGTCTGAGACGGAGAAACTCATTCTCCCTGTCGTGCCTGTAGGTCTGGGGATAATACTTCTCATGGAAGCGGAACTCAAATGCTGCCCACGTCCATACGAAATCTGCGGCAACAGTCCGCAATACGCTATCCCACCACATACTGGCCTCTCTCTCAAACAGGAAGGTAGCCAGCTCTACCTGCTCAGCCTCGGTGTAGTGTAACATCCGTAGAATCTTTGACACTCGGTCGAGCCAGTACTCAGCCTCCTCGGGTCTGTGAGAACCCGTGAAAGTAGGAGGCCGCAAGCGCTGAAATCGCTCCAAAAGGCCCCGTGTGTTGGCAGGATTCCCCGCAGGGAAAGCAGGCGGCACAGGATGGGCCATGCCCTCATCCTGGGCGTAAGTATAGGCATCCTCAGCTGGATGAGCAGGTGGCGCAGGTGGAGTAGATGTAGTCGCACCCCCACCCTGGGCTAGTGTCCCCACTATGGTGGTCAGAAGCTGTTGCTGCTGCAGCATCATAGCCATCATCTGCTCGAATCTGTCAGGGGGTGGAGCAGGCTGTGGCGGATGCGGTGTGGAAGTAGATGCGCGATGTGGCTCTCTAACTGATGGTGTAAATGGCGGTGGTCCATCTGTAGGACCAACAGCAGGCTGAGACGATCGAACCGCCTAAGGAATCGGGCCCACAGCAGGGTCCGAACGAGTGCCAGACTGAGAGGGAGTCTGATCCATATGCTCTGACAATGCAAGCCGAACCGCGCTCCGCGTAGTCTTAGGTGGCATTCCCTATATTCAAAATAGGGCGCAACCTTGTCAGTTTCAATTGCACAAATACACCACAATCATTCACTTAAAGAGTCAAAGACATTCCATGCATTTCAATTAATCAAAATTGTCACAATACAAGGGATATATCCTTACAAGCATCATGACTAGAATTACATGGAAATTAAGACAGTTAAGTAACAACAACATAAGCAAAGCACTAGCCCTAACAGTCTTACACACATAAAACAGGAAATGACTAACTACTGATAATAACATCAAAGATCGCATCGCTAGTCGGAGTCTGGTGACGGAGGAGGAGCACCCTTATCCTGTAAGCAACACAGGATTGCCTTCAAGGTGCGAGTCACCTTGCCAAATTTCTTCTTTGTAACGGCCTTGGCATCAGCGACTTCTGCTCGAAGTTCTTGGACTTCCCTTCGCAACGCGGTCTGACTCTCCTCCATCCGAGTAATGCGATCGTCGATAGTAGCCTGCGCAGAAGGAGGAGGGCTCTCATCAGTATCCTGAGCCTCCTCTTCTGCTTCTTCCTGAGCTTCTTCCTGAACCTCTGCTCTAGGTTCTTCTTCGCTTTGATCTTCCTCTTCATCAAAGTCATCCCCACTATCCCTTTCAAGTTGATTTTCACGGTATTGTGACCCAATCTTCATCTTGACCATTGTCGACTCATCGATGGTGTGAATCGATACCGGCAATTCCGGCCCAAGTCTATAGGCAAACTCAAGTGTAATCTTGCAAATAAGTCGGCCAAAGGGAAGTGATTCGGATGTTCTCCTCGACCTGGCTATGAGAACTATTTACCGTAAGATGAAAGTGGCCATACATACGTTCTCTCCCTGGGCCACTAGAAATAAGAAATCGACCATAAGACGTGTACATTCAATGCGGTTCGTCGACCTGGGATAAACATTGAACGTGCAGATATGGTGCAGCAGGCGCAAATCCTCAGACATGTACGTCGCCTTGAGGCTATTATTAGGCTGCCATGGAACCAACTTACCGCACAGAAACCTGGTGCGACGATCTCGTTCACGTCTAGTCCTCAAATTCTTCTCACTAGGATGCACATCACCTAGAGGCACGTTGAGAAGTCGCGCAATCAACCGAACGTCGATCGTAGCCATCCGATCTCTACCAAAAGGGATTTTGAACTGCAAAGGCTCCAAGGTAGGATTCTGGATGCTAGCATAGAAGGCACGAACGGTGCTCACATTAGCACGAGCGCGAGCTTCAAAGATCGGACCCCAGTGCGCAGCTTCAATGCGTTCGAACAACAGATACTCGCCGAACAACCGTCCATCTACGTCCGCCTCAAATAACACTTTACGATCAGTGTATTGGTCATGAGGCATCTCTGATAAAATTGTTCGTCCAAGGTGTGCATGGGGATCCAAATCCCGCTTTGTACGGCACTCCAGGACTACAGCTGGACCTGCGGCGGTGCTTGAACTTGCGGCATCACCCCGCGGTCTTCTCGATCGAGCAGGGCGGCTCGGCCCAGCCTCTTCTGTCGCGGTTTTCCTCTTACCCATCAAAGATATGATGGATGAGAGTGACAAAAGGCCCAAAATGGCTTCCACGAAAGCCATGAAAAATGGTGAAAATGCGAAGAAGCGGCTGCCCAATCTGAGAAAAGGAAATCTAGGCATCGAAGAGGGATGCTTCAAGCTTCCCAAGGCTGTAGTTTCAAAGAGAAATACAAATAAAAAGATAGAATGGAGCACCTCACGATTTCAGCTCTATTTGGGGGATTTTGGAGCTCCAAATGGTGAGATCTTCAAGAAGAGAGGCTGCCAACACCCAATAAGTGATGGTGGTGGTCGTTTTTGGCCAAGGAGGGTCCTAGAAGTGTTTTGGGACGCCGGAGTTTGGAGTTGGTTGCTGAAAATCGAAAATAGGGCTATGGAGAGGGCTGTTTGTGAAGGAGGGGTATGATTTGGGGGTTTTCGTGAGATGGGAGTTACATAGGGAGGGTGTACAACCCATTTAAGGGCGTGCGCCCGATTTTCATGCCAAATGGGCCCCACCGGTCGGCGATGCATCGCCCGACCGGCGATGGCATCGCGGTCCAACTTCCAAGTTGGCCGGTGGGACCACATGGATCTGGTCCCCCATGGTCCCAGGGTTCCAAAAAGTTATGTCCCACCCCCTAGTTCATTGTACTTTGGTCTGTATGAGCCCAAACATGTGTTCGGAGCTTTCCGGGTCTACATCGAAATATCAAATACCAAACCATATGATACAGCATATGAATTTGGGGTAGAAGGAGTGAGTACATCTATCTAGATCCTTAGTTACTAAAAAAAGTGGAGTTATAATGGCATTATGGCCATTTTTCATGAAATTTTACTATTCACTGTAAAATTTTGTGAAAGTACTAATTTATGTTATTTTCACATTAGGTTTGATGCCTAACATGAAATGGATAAGAAACAACTGAAGGTCGGAGTGTTTAGAGGAGGAATTTTGAGAATTTTTGGCGAAACGGGGTTTTTAAGCCCTGGCGATTGATTACAGGAGTCGTGGTCATCCCACGGCCCAAAGATTCACTTTTACGGTTTAAAACCGCTCATAGGACGTCTCCACCCGACTTCCTACAGCTTAGAAGTGATTCGGGTTGCTTTACGCGACCCGAGATACGTTACAGACTCGATCTTGCGATCGATCCTAATAGACTTCGCCTATCGGCGAATCTGCGATCCTAGAAGTGTTTCTAGACCCTTCTCGCACCCAACTAAGTCAAAGGAAGTGACAGCGTACGTCGCAAGACCATAACCCAGGCCCAGTATACTCTCATTCATGCTCTGATACCAACTTGTAACACCCTGAAAATCGGGGGTCGTGTATAAACTCAACTCCCGAGTTCCAGACCGTCACTTATGCAACAAAAATGGTTAAGATTCAATGTTGTCTGATTTAAATCATTCACATGAGTAAAAGTATACCAAAAATGCAATTCATACTTCAGATCCAGTGATAAAAGCAAGCGGAAGACTAAACACTGTATATATCACTGTATGGAAAAAACAAAGTAATCTCATCTGTCTCCAAAGTATGACTACATCTC
The DNA here is from genome assembly GCA_037074715.1 of Magnolia kwangsiensis. Lineage (NCBI taxonomy): Eukaryota > Viridiplantae > Streptophyta > Magnoliopsida > Magnoliales > Magnoliaceae > Magnolia > Magnolia kwangsiensis. The sequence continues at coordinate 97,357,612 of CM073572.1, read as the reverse complement.
TGAGTCTCATATACATATACATAACAAAAGAATAATGTTCAAAAAAAAAAAAAAAAAAAAAAAAGTCCCACTGATGTCCCCTCGATCCAGGTCGCCTACGGGAAGCCATCGTGATACTGCATATACGAGAACTCATCCTGGTCCTCGTCGATCTCTGGCTCCACCTCCTGGATCTCGGCCTCACCTGCATCTACAACAGGGTCTGGTGGGTGTTGCAAACACCATCCCTTAACGTGGGAATGAGTGATCAACTCAGTGGAATCATAGAGCAAAGATTAGCATGTTCACAATTCAATCACGCGATAATAGTAAAGCAGTAAATCAGACAATCCTAATACTGTTGTTAATGCAAGATGATATGACGTGATGTATGCCCTCACCAACGATCACCCTCATGCGACAACATCTTACGACCGCGGCATGCCACACTCCCTAGAGTGCTCCACATCTTCCAGGCACATGCAATGCTATGGTGATATGATTTTCAAGTTGTTATTAGTCCATTCAAACAGCAGGATTGGGAAACTAAGGTACTTTCCTTGTATCAATCCCAATACAGATCCTGTCTAGGGTCGTCACTCCTAGTAATCTCATACGATGTGTATTTCGTAGGTCACTGCAAGGGCTGCCAAGGCTGTTGCTCGCACTCGTTGCACCGCTCCCCCATCACCTTATCAATACAGGCCTACCGTACTCTACTGCAACGGAAGGGTCGTCGCCTCCCGTGGACTCAGAATACGCTCGCGGTCACTACAAAGGGCTCATCGCCTGATCAGTGTAGGCCGACAGCTAGAATATAGTGTCCCATACCACCATAATCTGCTCACGAGTTTAGGTGCTCACTGGTCACTACAGGGAGGTTTGTGGCCCCAGCGTAGGCCGACAGCTCGACCACGGTGTCCCATACCACCATGCCCGGCTCATGAGTCTTCGTGGATCAAGGTACCACGGTTAACAGGGTTTACAATGGTAAGTTCAGTACCCTAGGTTCAAGCAGTTATGACACATACAAGGTGAACATACATCGGCCAGTCGGGTTACTTGACGGGCTCGACTAGCGCGATCGCATCTCAAGTCGAACGACATGAAGTGCGTAAAACACTTCGCGTGGCCTAACCACTGCCGCCAACTCTAAACACGAATCACGTTCATCGACGCGTCGTTCGTGTCTATGACCAGTCAGCCACGAATTCACTCAGTTACCGACTGCCTGGACTAAGTCAAGTCCCACACATCTATGGAATCACATTAGCAACATATGCAAAGGTATTGGAATTGAAATATGATCATGTGAGCATGTTAACACATGTTATAATATTCAACTTAAGCAAATCTTCAACCACATACATTCCATGCATGTAATGCAATCATGCATAAGGTCAACATGTTGGAAATCATTTAGGTCAGCATATTAATCAAGAAATCAATCTCAAACTACTACATAACATCATTTAATTCAATACATACTAATACAAGCATTTATACAAACACATACACTACACACTTAAGTCTACATATAGTATGTCGACCCAAAGTGCGCAACTAGGCGAATCTCTTCGCCAAACTGATTATGCAAGAATTCCTAACTCCCTAATGCGGCGACAAACCATGTCAATCACGTCAGCAAAATATGCATGTAGACCGTACTTCCTACAAATGACTAAAATGCCCTAAATCTCATATTCTTCGTTAATTTACGAAACAGGAAACGGAGAGCATGTTGTACATGTCAAACGGCGATGCCGTCGATAATCTACTATTAAACGACATTGAAAGCGTTGTAAACCGTCAATCAAAGCGTCTAAAATCCTCACCTAGTCTCTTACGGTTGCGGGATTTTGAACGGAGCGTGTACGCTTCGTCTACGGCAGTAGGAGAACCTGATTTATGGAATACGTTAGCTAACATGCTATGAATCTAAGTAAACCCTAAATCAGCAAGTTTTAGGGTTATTTTATACCTGAAAAAGGGGAGAAATCACCAGCCAGGTGATTGGGAAGAAGTGCTGAAGCACTAGCAGTAGGCGGCTCGGAAGCGGAAAAATTCCCTTCCAATCTCTCTCTCAAACTCTCTCTCCTTTTCTCCTAGGGTTTGCTATTTTCGGATGGGAGAGGGAAATGAGGGTTTCAACCCCTTTTATAAACTTAAAAACGCCGAAAATAAGCTCCGGAACGAAGTTTACTTAGTGCCTATCCATTTCGGGGCTGTTTCGGTCCAAAAACTGCTTTCTAGTGGTCCCCTGGTCGATTGCGATCAGACTTAAGCTCATGTGTACCAGATGTAGCTCGTATTAAGTTTTCAGTCTGGCAGGGTTCGCAGATCGCACGTGGCGGACCAGTTTCAGTTCAGCGGTCACCGCACATAGATCAGGGCTGAAAGTCTCATGATAATAAATAAAAATTTTTCCTGATCCGAGGGTGTAATCTGGATGAATTCTGATGGTCAGAACGCTTAATACTGACGCGTCAAGTCGTGTGCCAGATTTGAATTTGAAATTCCAAATCCGTCCCTATTCGCGGTCGCTTCAGTCCGGGTTCAACGAAATAGTCTGTGATTATCGGTTTGACTTGATTTTCAAGATGATTGTCAAGTCCAGCTGGGCGGTTCTAACGATCTAAGATAGGAGGTATCGGACCTTCGACGCGCGGTCTAAATCCAATACAAAATTTCAATGTGGTCCAGAGAACAAACCTGCTTAGAGTTTGATCCGAGGTTATAGAGTATTGTAGAGTTGTTTGTTCTACTCGATTTGGGTCTTGCAGAACGTATTTAAAGTGATCAGGGACTATTTCCCAGCTACTCTAGCGTTGCGCTAGCCAACTTACGCTTAATTTCCATGGAAATTATTTCTACGCGATTTCGGGTCGAGTTGGTACTAGAGCCCAAGTACGGATTTTTCACGGGCGTTACACTGATATTTGTGTTTTCCCTTATTTCATGTCTTTTTTAACTTTTGAATAGGTTGGATTTCAAATAAACATTACGATGGGCCTTAGGATAGTTTCAACGATGGGAATCACTCTCCCCGCTATTTTCTGTGGTGGGGTACACTACAGATTTTTATCTGCCTCATTCTTTGGCTCATGACTTAAAATGATATCTCAAAATGGATGGACGGTGTGGATATAACACATACATCATAGTGGGGACCACAGAACTTGGTGACGTCAGAGGGTATTGGGGTGTCCAAAGAGATGCCCTAATTCTTTCACCTTATCCTCTCTCTCTCTCTCTCGCACCCTCTCTTCTCTCTCTCGCACCCTCTCGTCTCTCTCTTTGTCTCTCTCGCACCCTCTCCCTCCTCTCTCTCTCTCTCTCTCTCTCTCTCTCTCTCTCTCTCTCTCTCTCACTCTCTCTCTCTGATCTCTCCACCCTACCATTGTCGAACACCCTACCCACATACACATCCTCTCTCTCTCTCTCTCTCTCTCTCTCTCTCTCTCTCTCTCTCTCTCTCTCTCTCTCTCTCTCTCTCTCTGCAACACCCCAAATTTTTGCCAACCTGGGGTTAGACGTCCTTAGGCAATGGATCAACCACATCACTCTTAGGAATCAATTCCAAAGCCAAAGAAATCATTTAGAACCAAATTCTTCAGAAAATAAGCGTAAGTAGCTAGCACTACACTAGAGTAACTGTGAAATTGTCCCTGAACACTTTAAATACGTTCTACAAGACCCAAAACTTGTAGAATCAATGACGCTATAATACCCTGAAACCTAGGATCAAACTCTTAACCCGTTTGCTCTCGGGAATCTTCTGAAACTTCGTATTGGATTTAGACCGCGCGTCGAAAGTCCGATATCTACAATCTTAGACCATTGCAACCGCCTTGTTGGACTTGACAATCGTTTCGAAAATCAAGGCCAACCGACGCTCTGAGGCTATTTCATTGAGCCTGGAGTAAAGAGAGTGACAAAAGGAGAAAGATTTGGATATTTTAATTCAAATCTTGTACGTGAATTTACGCGTTATTATTAAGCGTTCTGACTGTCAGAATTCATCCAAATTTCACCCTCGGATCAGAAAAAATTTCTCTTTCATATCACGAGACTTGTAGACCTGATTAAGGCACGATGACTGCTGAACTGAAACTGGACCGCCATGTGCAATCTGTGAACTCTACCGGACTGAAAATTGGGTGTAGACAAAATCCAGTGACCATGAGCTTAAGTCCGACCGCGTTCGGCCAGGAGACCTCCCGAAATGCTCTTTTAGATCGGAACAGCCCCGATTTGGTTATAACTTAAGTATACTTTGTTCACAAGTCTATTTAGGTTAGAATTTAGGCTATATAAGGGCCTTAAACCCCCACATACCTCTCCCATCCGAATTTGTTAGAAATCCTAGATTGAAAGAGAGAGAAAGTGAGAGATTGTGAGAGAGTAGTGGGAGAGAATTCCCGCCACTTGCTGCAGCTTTTGCACGTGCCAAAGCACCGCACTCCAATGACTTTTTCAGTGATTCCAAAGAACTCCTAGGTAAGAAAAACCCTAACTACTTGCTGATTTAGGGTTCTTTCGATTCAAATAGCAACATAGCTTATGTATCTTGTGTATTAGGTCGCCTGTATGCCGTTGACAAAGCGTAGACGTTCTATTCGAAACGATACACGTCTAAGGAAAAAGGTACGGATTTTAGACGCTTTGATTGACTGATTTCAAAGCTTTCAATGTCGTTTAATAGTAGATTATCGATGAGCATGCCGTTTGACATGTAGAACATGCTGTCCGTTTTCCGTTTCGTAAACGTATGGTAAATATGAGATTTAGGGTATTTTAGGCATTTATAGAAAATACGGTACACGTCCGTATTTTGTTGAAATGATTGACATGTAAATTTATTATGTTATGATATTATATATGTGTGTATAATCTGTTTGGCGAAGAGATTCGCCCTAATGCGTGCTTTGGGTCGACATACGCTATGTAGACTAAAGTGTGTAGACTAAGGGTTTGTATAAATGTTTGTATTAGTATGTATTGAGTAAATGGTGTTGTAAATTAGTTTTAAGAATGAATTCTCAATCCATATGATGTTGTACACGATTTCCTACATGTTTGCTATATGAATTGATTTCCTTATATGTATGGAATACATGTGTTGGGTGATTTGCTTACTTTGTATGCTATAACATGTGTTAACATGCTTGTGTTGTTGAACTTCAATTCCATTACTCTCATATGATCACTGGTATGGATTATAAATGTTTGGGGCTATGCTTTAGTCCAGGCAGTCGGTAATGGATTGAATTCATGGTCGGCTTCTATCTACCACGGAGGACGCGTCGATGAACGCGAGTCGTGTTTGGAGTTGACGGCAGTGGTTAGGCCACACGAAGTGTTTCATGCACTTCATGTCGCTCAGCTTGAGATGCGCTCGTACTAGTCGAGCCCGTCAAGTAACCCGACTGGCCATTATATGTTCACCCTGTATGAGTCATAACTGCTTGAACGTAGGGTAGTGAACTTACCATTGGAAACCCTGTTAACCATGGTACCTTGATCCATAAAGACTCATGAGCCGGGTATGGTGGTATGGGACACTGTAGTCGAGCTGTCGGCCTACGTTGGGGCCACAAACCTCCCCATAGTGACCAGTGAGCACCCTACTCTGAGCAGATTATGGTGGTATGAGACACTATATTCTTACTTTCGGCCTACATTGATAAGGTGATGGGGGAGTGGAGCAACGAGTGCGAGCAACAGCCCTGGCAGCCCTTTGTAGTGACCTTGAGTTTATCCTGACACCGCATGGGGGCGACGAGTCCTGATGCAGTCTTAAGGATATAAACTAGGCCTGTATTGATAAGGTGATGGGGGAACGGTGCAACGAGTGCGAGCAACAGCCCTGGCAGCCCTTGCAGCGACCTACAAATATAACATCGTATGAGATTACTAGGAGTGACGACCCTAGACAGGATCTGTGTGGGGATTGATATAAGCAAGGTACCCTAGTTTCCCAATCCTGCTGTATGAGAAGGACTAATAACAATCCGGTAATCATTATCCATATCGCACTGCATGTGCCTGGAAGATGTGGAGCACTGCAGGAAGAAAGCATGCCGCAGATGTAGATGGTGCCACATGAGGGAGTATGTCGGTGAGGGCATCCATCATGTCATTTCTGCATGCATTAACAACAGTATCTAGGAATTTTTGATTGATTGTTTTACTATTATCTCGTGATTGATTTGAGAACCTGCTAATCTTTGCTCTATTATTCCACTGAGTTAGCTACTCACTCCCACGTTACGGGATGGTGTTCTGAACACCCACCAGACCCTTTTGTAATTGCAGATGATGGCGCGGCCTGTGAGGCGGAGCCAGACTTGGATGATGATGAGGAGGATTCCTCCTTTATGCGTGTTCTGATTGACGGGATTGCAAGGAGGTTGATTAGATGCCTTGACACTTATCATTTTATAATTTTGGAGTACTCATGTATATCATTTCTTTTCATTTTTGGAGTATACATGTATTTAATTAACCTGTTAACATGTTCACACTCTGGAGACTTACAATCGATTATATATATTTTATATATTTATCACAGTCTTCCGCTTGCTAATTTAACTGTCTCTGGAGTATGATATGCTGTTTTGGCTTAGTCTCAATCTTGTTTAATGTCATTCTATAGACAACATGCATTTATCATTACCCATGTTGCATAAGTGACGTTCTGGAACTCGGGAGTTGGGTTTCTACAAGACCCCTGATTTTCGGGGTGTTACACACTTTCTCTCTCTCTCTCTCTCTCTCTCTCAATCTCAATACCGATTTAGGGATTTGGGGATTTAGCAATTTGTGGATTCCTAATTTAATGTGGACCCTCATTTAGGGATTTGGGGATTTTAGGGCACATTACTTCACATTGTTGAGGGTGGTGCATCTAAATAGCCCCAAATCAAGAATTCAAAAATCAGTTTCGGTGTACCACATCTATCACCACCAAAACCATGCTATAACACCCCTTGTTTTCATTTTTGCTCTTTTGTTTCTTGTTTTCATTTTTGCTCTTTTGTTTTGGTTTTGTTCCTTTTTTTTTTTTTTTTGGATGGAAACAAACAGCACAGGTCGTTATTATTGTGGCCTTTTTGAGGATTTCAAATCCTTCCAACAAATTCCAGTGGGCCAAACACAAAATTTTGTCCATCCACAAGGCCCAAAATCGAAGCTCCCAAAGGACCCCATCGATGGCTTGTAGGTTTATACAGAGATGCGTATTTCATTTCAAGAAACTGGTAGTTCTCATATCCTATTCAATAATAAATGAGGCGCCGTAGATGTGGGGTGTTCGATGAAATTCCTAAGAGGAATTTGATATGATGGGTCTCACCATGGATGGCCTATGCACTAAGAGTCCCCCATATTTTCTATAGAATATTTGGCCTTTTTAGTTGAATATGAACTGTTGTCGTACTTGCCTTCCTAACCATCTATTTGTATGCTACTTGAAGAGTAACGATTTTTTTATTATTATTTTTTTTAATGTTAGATAATTATGTTAGATCAGATTCCATACCCCGTGGAGCCCTTTTCTTTCCTTGCTTGTCACTCTTCCATTCTGCTGAAGGTGAATCCCTTCTGTTGGACTGCGTCTCTAATAAATCCTTATGCTGGACAACTTAAAAAATAGAGAGAACTAGCTTCCTAACAGATGCTTGCTATGTTATGCCTATGAGGAAATAGAGAACACTAACTTCGCACTCAAGGCAGTCCTTGGTGAAGGTGCCTCCATTCTAAGTGTTCCTGTGCCCTCACATTTTTCCTTTTGTTCTGATAACGGTGAATAAAAAAAGTATGAATGACCACACGAGTCACTTTATGGCTGTGGTGAAAGGCAGGTTTTGAAAGGGCAAAAGGTGCTTCCGGTGAAAGCCAAAGAATTTGGTTTCTCTTTCAGATACCCCCATGTCAAAGATACACTGACGGCCATCATGTCATCAAAGAAGCAAGGTTTGTCCTTAGGAAAATGAGCCTGTATTATTCTTTATTCTTTTAGTAGAAGTGTCCATGCTTTCTACCAAGTTAGAGAATGATACATTCGACAGTGAGAATCGGATGCATTTTTCCAATGTTTGAAGTTCTATTCAGCCTGTTGATGATAGATTTATGGCCTTGATTTGGTCCAGCATTGCTGATAGAATTACCATTACAAGAGGTAAGTGGTAACTATACGATGCTCCATTGTGAAAGAAGTCTTTTGTTCAACTCAACACTGATAAACGTGGGCCCATGTTTCAGTATTCTCATCTGTTCATCTGATGGGTCCCATCATTAGATGGTCAATGCACCAATTCAGATTATCAGAGCCCATCTGATTCATGGGCTTTACATGGAATTACATCCAATTGTTCATGTGAAACAGGGTCTGAATGGACTGTAGAGCAGGAAAGCCTTTTGGAGGACGTGTGAGATGGCCATGCGTGCTTATGAGAGTATCAAAGTTTCTCTTTTGCAGGCCTGTTCCATGAAAGGGGTTTGATACTCTGACAGAGTTAGTGAATGATACACATGTACACAAACATCTTTCAAGTAAGCAAATTTTTACTGAAATTAAAAATTCTTAGAACTCTGTTGATGTGGCCACTGGCTTTAAGATGGAATGTAAAGATCAGAGATTTCGACATCAGCAGTATTTATGCATTGAATTAGTCGTAATCTTTGATGTAATATTGACATGTGGATTCTCTGGTATTAGTTCATAATATAGATGCCAGACAGGCAAAGCTTGTTGTACACTGAAAGCTGCAAATATTTAAACTTATCTAATGTGTTTTGTGATGTGTTCTTATGCAAAACCAAAAGAAAATGTCATCTAGAAACTTATCTAATGTGTTTTATGCATGAAACAAAGTTAATTTTTCCCTTCCTATGTTGCTTTATTATTGATTCCAAGTAGCTTTTTCTTTCTTCTTTATATAGGATTTATAATGATTTGTATTTTTTTTTTTAAGGTTTTTGGGATATCAAGCTAATTTATATGGGTGGACCAGCATGATTTTTTTGAGGTTCTATATTTTCTTTCTTTCTTTTATTTATTTATTTATTTTTCTTGGTATTAGTCCTAAACATATGCATTTCTAAATCTTGATTCTACACATCTTAGTTTGCTGGATTGAATAGTTCATCATTTCTTTGCACAACTAATTTAGGAGTCATTGGACCCCCTACCAAATATCAACAATCAATACAATTCTTCTGGTGGCCCTGATGGTAGATGACCCACTGTGAGAAAATCATGCCAATTGCTTGATCTTGCTCATCTAACCATGATCCTTCTACTTAAAACATGTGAACTGTACATATTTTAAGGCCTTCGCTACTGGTTTACAATCCAGTCTAGAGCCTACAGACTACATATATCAGGCTACCAAGATGGATCTGTACGAGTATGGGATGCCACATATCCAGTCCTATTACTTCTATCTATATTGGGATGGGAGGTTAGAGCCTTATCATGGACAACCCATAAAATATTTATCTTTTGAATGTAATGAAGGTATAGCTCTCTTTTGATTTTGATGAATGTTGATAAAGTAAGTGATGGTTAGGTTGTTTGGGAGTATAGCCTATTAAAGCAACATGTATTATATGACTGTCAGGTGCCAGGTATCAAAGTGGCTAGCATAAGTGCTCCAGTATCAGTGTTGGACTTCTGTTCAATCACTATGAGATTGGTTGTTGGAAATGAATGTGGTCTGGTGAGAGATGTTCTTTCCACCAAAATAATAATAAGGCATACACGAACGAGCTGGAGAACAAGGTTTCAACTCTAGAAGAAGAGAATGAAAGGCTCAAGAAGCGGAAGGTGTTTGGTTTCATTTTAAGGCATCTTATGTTAAAAAAGATAGGATTCAGTGGCCTTATTATTGTTTTTTGTTTGTTTTTCATTAGTTTCTCATAGCAAGTTGCGATTTTGGTTCGTTTCCTTTTGCTATTGAAATGCTAGGAATTTACTTAGCATTTAGAAACTGTGGGCTGCTCCTTGTTTATTTTTCTTTGTTGTATAGACTTGGTAGGTTTTCCACTAGAATTTTGATGTTAGACTTCTTCTTTTTTTTTCATGTTCCCGAGGAAGTCTTGGTGACTGTATAAGTCTTGGTATTAATGGTTATTTATGAGGCTAGTTATGCTTGTGCCCTATAGTGCATTTGATGACACAATGCACTTTCATTTCAGGTCATGGTTACTGGAAAACATGTTATTATTGTGTCCTCATGCCTTGACATGAAGCAAGTGGGATGCATACGTTAGTTATCCAGAGGATCCTAGTTTTAGGCTTTTGCATTTTGGAAGTTTATGGATACCTCTGAAGCTGATGATGAGTCAGAGGATCCTGGTGCTCTGGCTATTGTTTGTTGTTTGTGTGCCATAAGCACAATTCTTGAATCTATGAGCCAGATTCCCCATCTTTTTATACAAATTGAGCCCATTTTATTGTCTATAATGAGAAGGATGTTAACTACAGATGGACAAGGTATATATGCCACTCTGAGATCTCATTTCCAGTTATGTAGTTCTTGAATTGTCTATGCTCTTTTACTTCTTGAATTGTTTCTTGTTCACATCATTTGACGCTTTTTTCTTTTTAATTATATTGATATACTTTATAATGTTTTTTTTGTCCTTCCCTTATGTAATATATTTGTGCTCTGGATTTTTATTTTCATGTTTTTTAGCTCATGGGTTTTCTTATTTTCTTTTTCTTTTTCTTTTTTGATGGAGCTTTTTTTCTTGTTTAGTTTCATTTATTGAATTGTTAATCCTCAATTCGCTATGTTGTATTGATGGGTTTCTTCCTTCTATGCATTTTATGATTTTTTTCTTCTGTAATGATGGTTTTTAGCTCGTGGTTTTTCTTTTGAAACTAATTACCATTCTTAGTCTTTTGAACCTTCTCCATTGCCAGCCTCAGTCACTAACAAATGTAGAATAGTGGAAGAAGTATATATGAAAGTTGTTGTGGTTTGAATGGATTTGAAGGCTTGGAAGTGTTGTCTAGATGATACTAACTGTTGCTTTGTTTGCATTGTCTACTTTGTGTAGTGTGACTTGCATCCTAATATGGGCCACGTATAATTAGAATCCTTCCAGTCCTCAGTGCAAGCATCCATTTCAGTTTCTCATTGTTCATCAATCACCAGGTGGAAGGTATATGATGGCCCTATTTATCAAGTAAAAATGGAATCTATAGCTATCACACATTATACTTGTTACAGAAAAAGGAAGGGGTCAGATGTACCTCATTTACTGTTTAGTATTTGCTACCACCCTTCTAGGATAAATGAATTCATTGATCAATCCAACCAAAATTGGCCAATTGAATGCCACCTCATGGATGGGCCCAAGCTAAAAAAATTTATAGTAATAAGGAATATTTTAACCATTCCATTTGTATACCCTTTTTTTCCCTTATGAGTCATGATCGAAATGGTTTCTGACCCTTCAAAAAAGGGTGAATGATGGGATGTGTATAAACTTTAGAGTTTTAGTCTGTGCCTCATCCAAGATGTGGCCTAGTGATTAGGCAGTCTTAGTCAATCGCCATGTGCACCAATTCACAGTTTGTAGGATTGGTGCTGATTTACTAAATATTACCTAATATTTACCAACTCCTAAACTAAATTGAGATATTTCGATCATGGCTGTACAATATTCATGATTACATGTTCAAGAAGAGTGTTTGTCTGCTCATTAGAGCCACTTGGTTTGTGCCTCTACCATTAGAGACTCAAGAAGAAGCCTCCTATGAACAAGAAGTTATCTATCAGTATAAGGATAAGGTGGATGATGATCTGGATGATGAAGCTTACTTTGACAACTCCTCAAGCCTTCGTATCGGTAACCGTGGGTGTTTTATACCTCTTTAGTATATTTGTTTATTCCTGGTGAGATTTTTATTTGTTAATACTAGCACTCTTTCTAGTATTCAATCGTTGCATGCATGTGCCACATGTACAATGTTTGTGTGCATGCATACAAGTTGATATATTCTGTTAGCATCTAGAAACTGACTATTGGATTGAAGAACATTTTCCCCCACTGAAGATCTGTACCATTTTTGACAGATATCACAATGATATTGATGTTCTTATCTTATTTCTAATGGCGAGTTCTTCTTCTTTGTAGATACTTTCAAACAACCGAACAAGCTGTAGTTGTTCATCAGCCAAGCAGAAGTCATACCCAAATCTTGCGTTGTGACTTTGTATTATTTGTGGAACCTAATGTTGTGTAACAGTTTGATTGATTTTGTTTTGAAAACTTTAAATAGACTGTTGTTAACTGTTTTATTAGTATTGTGGCTTTCATGATTGATTGTTTCATGAATGGATTGAATGAATGGATTAGTAGTTTAAATAAATATTTAAAAAATTAAACATTTTTAGCCTCAATTTGTAATCGAGGCTTGGATTTAGCCTTGGTTGTTGAGAACCAAGGCTGAAATTCCCGTGGCTAAAGGCTTTAGCCTCGGTTGTTGGAAATTGAGGTTAAAAATAGATTTAGCTTCAATTAGAGGCAACTGAGGCTAAAATTTGGATTTAGTCTACTTGAAGAACTGAGGCTATAAAATCTGTTTTAACCTCGGTTGCTAAAACCACGGCTAAAGCCTTTAGCCATGGGGATTTTAACCTCGGTTTGGATAACTGAAGCAAAACTGAGGTTAAAGGCTTTAGCCTCAGTTTTTAACCTTTTTAGCCACAGTTTTGAATAAAGCCCCCTTTTCTTATAGTGATTTTTTGTTGCCTCAAGGTCTATAAAAGCTTGGTTGGATTCTACAAGGAACCACCAAACCATATACGGTTGGAGGACTATGATCTTCTAAAAAGGCAATTTGAAGCTGTTAGAGAAAATAATGAGATCCTACAGGCCCAAAACAAGAAACTCCATGAAGAGGTATGTTTTGAGGTTTTTGCATTAGATTAGTGTTGAACTCTTAAAATGGTTGTGGGGTTTCTCTTAGAATTGTACTTTTTCCATTGAAATGATGAGATTGAGATTGGATGATTTACTAGATCATGGATTTTAACTACAGAAGGATTTTTTTTTCTTATTTTCTAGTAATATTTTTAATTTTTTCTTTCTTTTTAGTGAATTGGTAGATCATGGTTCAGAAGGATATTAGCTTCTTTTTTGTTGGGTTTTCTTTATTTAATTTCAGTGATTATTTTTGAATAAATTAGGATTACTTGCTACTTGAATTAGATTTTTATTCATCTCTTAATTTTGAGTCCTCTCATTCTGAAATATACTCTTATGAATCTTTGAAATCTGTAGGAGAATGAAGATCGGCATCATTAATCAATCTCATCCCTGTGTGAATTATTTTTTGAATGACTATCAGGTGTAAGATTCAAAAATATATATATATATATAAACAAATCTGATAATTTTTTTTTTTTAATTTACAGATATTTTAGCGATGGACCAAATCTGTCACTAATTTCTAAACAAGACAATGGACGACGGATTTGAGGTCCGTCGCTCGCCTTATATTAGCGACAGACCTTATTCGTTGCCAATATTTTAAATGATGAATAATTCGGGTGGATTTTTCCAAATTTCAACGATGAATTTTTTTATTTTTTACGACAGATCTTATTCGTTGGTAATCTGCGATGAACCTTTTCTGTCACAGATTAAACGGCGGATTTTATCCGTTGGGAAAAAAATGACCCTGTAAATAGCGACGGACGAAATCTGTCATTTATTTGGTTTTACAACGGATTTAGTCCATCGCAAATCCTTGATTTTGGCATAGTCATTGTCTTGATATTCTTGAACTCCCATGATTCCATATATTTCCCTTTTTTATACAAGTACTATGTTGGGTATCCCTCTTCTAGTGATCGAATAAATATCATGGACCGTTGAGGCATAAAATTAGAGATCAAGAATCAAATAGGGAGGAAAGATAAAAAGAAGAAAATACAAGAAGCGTAAGATATTCATTACTTTGTGTAGATCTGTACAAAGGGGTACTAATTGCGCGGGTCGGCGTAAAACCCATTTTTAGATTGAGCGCTCCTGCACAGAAGATTGGGTGATCGAACATGTTAAAGATTTTATGGCAGACCGCGCAATAGTGTACTGTTTTGCAGACCCACGCAAAGGGTAATGAGGTGTTGCGCGCACCTGTTCAAATGTGGATTCGGGTATCCTGACGTGAACGGCTGAGATCTGATGAAAGGTGGGCCCACAGCATGAATTTTGAGAGTTTACACATGTGAATGCCTATAAACACCCCACTCCCCCTCTCATTTGCGCACATCTAGGATTTTGAAGAAAATCAAAGCTTTGGAGAAGAAGAGCAAACCCAAGGTATGAGGGGAAGATAGAAGGAAGAAGAAGAAAAAGGTTTTACGCCATGATGTTGCATGGGCCCTCACAACACCATGTTGTTGCGAAGCCATCAATGCTCAAGAGTTAAAATACTGTTGAAATCCCTGTTGATTTGATCTCTGAAGTCTTCGCAATCTTTAATTTTCATTTTACACGAGGACGTGAGCTCAAGAATGAGAGATCAGATGATCAGATTCACACAACATTCCTCTTGATGAGATGATCAAATTAGAAGCCAAAATGCTGCCAGATTTGATATCTAAATTTAATATTTGAACTCTTCATTTTCTTTATCTTAAGATAATCTATCTTAGAATAAAGGAAAATCAAAGGATGTAAATAAACTCAGCATGAATAAATATAATAATTTTTCCCCACTCTCACTCTCTTTGTTATGATCAGATAAGATAATCTCCCAAATTGAAATGCATTTGTTTCTTATCAAAACATGGATGTAATGCATTTTTAGTAGCAACCCTGGGGTGACACGTAATTCCCTATTTTATGGGTGATGGTGTACAAATTGGTATGTAAATTTTTATATATGTTACATCAATTCTTTTCTTTTTGGGAGTTGGATGTTGCAATTAGTCTCTCCAATCTAGTCTTTTCTTTTTGGGGGTTGGATGTCGTAATTAGTCACTCCAATCCGAGTTACGTGATTCACCCAGTCATGTGTTATGTTCGTCTTAGGATAACCGCATAAATCCATGTTACATGTGGGATAAGCTGGCGAATCTCCGTAGTATGGGATGCGGGACGAGTCGAATAACTATAGTCGTATTCCACATTGTGGCGATCGCTAAGTGTGATAAGCCGCATATACTTTGTTAGGGATGTATCTCATGTAGATTTCTTTTGCATATTAATACCTCTTGTAGTTATGGAGTACAGGATGTATCAGAACTTTTACATTACTTTTATGAATTTCTTGAATTATTGTTAATTTTAAAGGATGACCATCACTACGAGTAGGGTATTGACCCTCTCCCAACCGTACAGATGATATAGGTGATGTACAGATTGAAAATCTAGAAGACCATCTCCCTATAGAAGACTATACTGAAAGAATACAAATATAGTTTTATTATTTAATTTTATACTTTCACTGTGAACTCGATTAATGTAATAAGCTTCCACTGAGAAGACATTTAATTATTTATTGAATTTCTTTACTCTGATGAAATAATCAATCCAATCGATTTTATTCTTATGAATGTTACCTTTATGAATGTATCCGGATGTGATTTAAATTAAAAAGTGTAATTTCTAAAACATCCAAGTTTTACATTATTAAAATCAGGTTTTCTCGAGCACGAGTATAAACTCTTGCCATGGAAATTTGGGGCATTATAGAATCATTTCAGTAAAAAGAATATAATTACAATTAAATAAAAGCCCTAAATGAAGGACCTAGTTAATCTAGTTAAATAAAGGCCCAAAGGCCATATGTTTTACTCACTGTTGAGGCATAAAAAAATATTCCATTGAATTGGTCAGAGAATTCCATGTCTAAGGCTATTTTAGGTATTTTGGTAAAATTTCATGTCCAGGGGTATTTTCAGTATTTTGGTAAAAATCCAGTTCCAGGGGTATTTTAGGTATTTTGGTTAAATTCCATATCTGGGGGTATTTTAAGTATTTTGGTAAAATTTCATGTCTAGGGGTATTTTAGGTATTTTGGTAAAAATTCATGTCCAGGGGTATTTTAGGTATTTTGGTTAAATTCCATGTCTAGGGGTATTTTAGGTATTTTGGTAAAATTTCAGCTTCAGGGGTATTTTAGGTATTTTGGTAAAATTTCATGTTCAAGGGTATTTTAGGTATTTTGATAAAATTCCATGTCCAAGGGTATTTTAGGTATTTTGGTAAAATTCCATGTCCAGGGGTATTTTAGGTATTTTGGTAAAATTCCATGGCCAGGGATATTTTAGATATTTTCGTAAAATTTCATGTCCAGGGGTAGTTTAGGTATTTCAATAAAAAGCATTGAAAAAGGTATTTTGGTAATAAAGGGTGCACAAGTGTCATTTTAATGGAGAGAGGTTGTACACCACCATTTAAGAGAGAGCTTGGTGGACAATGTTGATTAAGGAAGGAAGATGATCATTTGTGAATAGAAAAGTGGTGGTGATCACCACTTTGTAAGAGTGGTGGGGCCTATAAATACCCCTTCCCTTCCTCATTTGGAGAAGAGAGATTAGTTGATCAGTTGGTGGGCATGAAATAAGTGGGAGAAGAAAGTAGAGAGAGAGAGAGAGCATTGTGCGCGGGGGGTAGTGTGTTGCGCACAAAGCCATTTCCTCACAAAGGCATTCCCGCACAAAGAAACTTCCCGCACAAGGAGATTTTCGTACAAAGCCATTTCCACACAAAGACATTCTCACACAAAGAGATTTTCCGCACAGTGTCTCCTGCAAAGCATCTTCCGCGCAGTGTCTCCTGCAGAGATCTTCCGCACAACGCCACCTGCAAAGCAGCTTCCGCACAGTGTCTCCTGCAAAGTAGCTTCCGCACAGTCTCCTATAAAGAACTTCCGCACAAAGCTTCTTTCAACAGACCTTTCAAAGAGACTGTCCGAGAGATCCACACTGTCCACCGTCTTCCTCTCAAGATTTTGACTATAAATAGTGAGTTTCAATCATTCGATGATGTGGCCCACCGAGATAATTAAGCTGCAACGGCAGCTGAGCGGTCCCCTTGCGATTGTTATAGCGATTGTGTGAATGAACATAATCACTAAATATCAACATGGTTTTGATGGGTTTTTCTCCCTCTATCTGATGGACGCTTCAGATCAATCTCTTACTGCATGACCATGGCCCACAACACACGGACGGAAGCTCTGTTTTGCAACAGAGTTAACGTACGTCGACTCTGTGAATTTCGGTGGCCCATTTATTGAACTTAAGTGGAAAATCCATTCCGTCCGTTGGGTTGAGGGTGAAAAACCGTCTAGTAAGGACTATTTCTGAAGTAAAATCTGTGTGGTCCGTAAGATTATTTACTCTGCCGTTCATCTTGTATTTAACGGCTAAGATCTTACAATCGCTTTCATGGTGTCAAAAGGTCACCTAGACGAGGGGAATACCTACCTTCTGGAGTGAATGGATGGCTCAGATCATTCAATGGGGTAATGAGTGGGCCCCACTACTCAAAACCCATGGTCGTCGTGCAAACACTGTGGCATTTTTCAAATTTAAGAAGAAGTCAGTCAGCGGGCGCTGACCGACTTTAAGAAATCAGGTGCATGTTAAGTATGTTGAGGCATGAAAAATGGCGAAGGATTGAAGCAAGGAAAGGTAAAGAGATAAGAAGAACTTTCGGAAAGAAGAAGATAGAGATAGCATTCATGGGAATGCGCAGGTCCGCACAACCACTATAGGTTGCGCGGGTCCGCGCAATCAATCCCTGTTGCGCAGGAACGCGCAAAGAAAATATCAGTTGCGCGGGTACTGGAAATGAATGGCAGAAACAGTTCTTTGTAGAATGATCTAAAGCACTGAAAAATAGTCCCACATCGATAAGATCGGGATTTTCACACGTTTGAGGGTCTATAAATACCCCTTCCCCTCCTTCATTAAGGACAATGGAAGATTTTCAAGAGAAGTGGAGTGGAGCAGAAGACAGAAGGTAGAAGGAAGCATCCTGGTAGTTGCGCAGGACCGCGCAACTGGTATCGGTTACGCGGGTCCGTGCAACCAGGCCGCCCTGCAGTCTGTGAAGTCCAAAAGTCGTCATGCTACCGAAGTTCATGGGCTAGGCCTCCTTTCTCAGGGCATTCTCCTCTTTATGGGTTCAAAGGAGAAAGATCAGTCGATCTAATCGGTATTCCTCCTAAGTCCCAGAGGATGGTTGAAACCGACGCTGTTATGCTGCTGAAATCTTTATTTCATTAAAGACTCGTCAATCGAGTCGACATTCCTCCTAAGTCTTAGGAGATGATCGAATCAGGCACCGGAAGGCTGTCGAAATGAACTTTTGACGCTCAAAGCACAAGTCCTTTATTTCTAAATGATCTATCTTAGAATCAAGGGAAGAGGATGTAAATGAACTCAGTATCAATAAACGTGATGAATGTTCTCAGTACTCTCTCTGTTATGTTTGAATAAGACAATTTTTCAAATTAAATGCATTTGTTTCTTTGTCGAAACAAAGTACACTTGTACATAATGTACATGCAATGTACATGTGAGCTCTAGCATGATGTTCGTGAGGAGTCTTCTCCGTTCATCCGCATTGGCAGCCATTTGACACGTTGGGACCGAATCTGAAGTGTATCCAGATGATAGGCGGGCCCCAAATCATGATTTCAGCCCCTGATTTGTCATTTGGTCATTTCTACAGGGATCCAGAAGATAAAATTTGACGTGTAGGGCTAATTTGTGGTTCTTAGACTGCACATAAAGTTTTTAGCCAAATGGACGGTGGAAACCCCATGATCTTACATTCTGGGGGACTTTTTAGGCTTGTTTAATATGATCGGCCTGATTTTCTCGGGTCCTGGACACACTTCAAAGGGCTTCTTCATATTTCAAAGAAGAATGACTGAAAGGATGCTCTATGTTTCTAGGAAAGATGACTGGAATGATGCTCAGAACTGATTGTGACGGTTAGATCAGAGGATTCTCGTTTCCTGGAAGACTAGTTGATCAAATCAACATTCCTCCTAAGTACTAGGAGATGACTGAAACAAGCATCAAAATACTGCCAAAATTTCTATCAGATTATCTTCTCTTTTATTCATTACATTGCATTAATTGTACTCTGCTTTCAGAATCAAGGGGATCAGAGGATGTAAATGAACTCATATAAATGTGATGAATGTTCTCTCATTGAATTCTTTGTTATTATTAAATAAATTCCCCATATGGAATGCTTTTGTTTCTTGTTCGAAACACTCACACTAGGATAGGAAATGTCATAATAAAAAAAAAGAGAGGAGGGTCAGACAGCTAAGCCACCCCCTAGCTCACTTGGAGTAAGCAAAGGCTCGGGCATCATCAAGCCTTACATCTCTCGTCCGGTTCTTCCTTTCATTCCAGGACGCCTGTTAACTCATGAGCTCAACCGAGGAGCACTCGATGTAAGACCCGTATCTTAGTTCGTACCGTTCCGTAGACTTCCGCGGTCTTACCAGTCGAATTCCAGCAACCTTCGACCCTTAACCGATATTAACACACGACCCTGATTCATATGACGTCAACCAGTTTCGACTCGACCCGAGTTCTGTACCATAGCGACCGCGCCGTCGCTGCGGTTCCGATGCCGCGACTCGCGCGCCGAGGCGATACCCTAGTCAAGAGTTGTAGACCGACGTTTGGTGTGAGGAAACGCCGCGCGTTGTGAAATCCAAGAGAATCTCTACGATGTATCACATTAATCACATCAATCCATCAATCAATCAATCTATCACATGTCAAGTACACATCACCTTTCACCCATTCCCAAGAAATCATAAAAGTCAAGCTTTTCTTACAAAGCCCATACCTCTCTTACACAAAAGGCCTCAAAAGTCAAGGATTTCTTACACCTCCCATACCTCTCTTACACAAAAAGCTACAAAAGTCAAGGTTTTCTTACACAACCATCACTCACCACATCCATCCATCACTCATCTCTCTCTCTACAACTCTCTCTCTCTTTCTCATTTTCAAAATCCAATCCAAGCAAGAGGAATCACATACGTATGAACTCTCCAAGCTTCTCCCTCTCTTTCAAAACTCCAAGGTGGCTGATCATAGCATATGCCCTCGGGCAGATTGTTTATGGGACCCCGATTAGGCGGTGTTGCCCTACATGAGCTCACAATACGCGCAGCATTTTTTGCATGATTGGATGGTGTTATTCATGCATTTCGCATTGTGTGATATGGTTACTGTACGCCCTAGCGACATCGAGGCCGTAGCCTCTACAGACGTATCGTGGTTGGCAGGATTGGATATCAAAAATTTTATTCTACATGAGGTGCTGTAGATATCCCTGGGTGAAAGTCCCTAAACTCTTATGGTACCAAGAGGTTGCTCCAACGTCTAGACCGAGTGGGTAGATGAGCGTTGAGTGCCGATTACCAGATGGTTACGCACTCCACTGTGTTGTGGTCGATTGGAAGGGGGTTCGGCCTTATCCGCCCGAGTGTAGGGGGCAATGCTAGGCTGAGTTTGACCAGCTCGAGGAATGGGTCCGCTATCGACGAGTCGAGCCCGATATTGGCGACGGATAGTGAGGTCTCTTCCACTTACCTTATTGCACGTGATGAGGCGACAATCTGGTTTAGAGTGTACTAGACCCCGGTGATATCCCAGAGTTGAGCTGTATTGACATGTGGACTTAGATGAGGATTGTATGCTTGACTTGCATCTTGCATCGTATAGCCTTGGTACGGCTCATGATATTTATGGTTCCATCTGCATATTCCGCATTACTCTGATACTGCATGATCATATTACTATCTTGCGCACACACTTTCACCACCCCCTAAGCTTTCTATAAGCTTATGCACGACCGTTGCGTGCAGGTGACGTTGGGGCGCAGCAGCGCTGAGGCACGTTGAAGATCATTTTGGAGTTTTTATTCTTTACCATTGTATTTCCCTTTATGCTCATTGTACTTGTAAAGTTTTTTATCATAGTGGAAATGTAATGACATTCTTGGTTATTGTTTGTGGGTTATGCCTTTGGTTATGCTTATTACAAATCAAACTGATGTTAAAAATCCTCCTCGTAGCATCCCAGGATCGGAACCTGGCGAATGGGCATTAGGATCCGAGAATGGGGTTCTACAGAGGCTGTCGGCGCCGGATTCGGTGATCGAGAATTTTGTGAGCCCGGTTTCAGAGTTTGGGGCGTGACACTCAATGTAGGCCAGGCGGCTAAGGCCTCTTTCTCCATCTCGGCCGATCTTTCTTTAGCTTCACTGATAGCGGCATGACCTCGATAGAGTTCTAGTTGAGCCTCCACAAAGCTACAAGCTCAGTGCTTTCTGGCCGATCATGATCGGGATGTAGTTGATTAGTCTCGGCCAAGTTGTGAAGTATAAAGTCATGAGAATTAGTCAGTACCTACAACATTTTTTGGTTGAATTCGTGCTCACGAGTCTAATGGAGTCATTTCTTCCAAGTCACCTCATAACAGGCTGACAGAGTATGGTATTATTTATCGAGAGCCGATAGGCATCCTAGTGCATTCATGCAACAATCAAGTTCATCATCTACTTCAACAAACACATGTCTAAGACATCGGAGTTCTAAGAAGATATTTAAAACTTCTTAGGAAGACCACTCCTATTCAGGAACTTCACTGATGTCCCAGAGAAATAAAAATCATTCATCAATAGAGGAAGAATGCAAGAAAGTCTCTACACCCACATCGACGACGTCGTCCAAAAGCTTAAAATAATCCATTTAAGATATACTCTCTCTTGTAGAGGCGTCGACTAAGGTTAGTCTATTTGATGCTCAATTCTTTCTTTTATAGACTAAGTTTAAAAGTGGCAATTAATGTGAATGATTAACTAAGTGACGATTGGGGTCTTGGTAATAAAGGAGTGATTCCCAGAGTTGTGGAATGTAGTTGAATAGGCAGAGCCTTGTTCAAAAATAACGGCTCAAGTTCTGAAATGTTTAAGTGTTACACCCACGTCTTGAATTACCAAACATGCATGTTGCAAAGTGGGTGGTGGTGTGTATCTTTTTATTAAAATTAGATACATCTATCATAGTAGTGGCTGATTGTTTTATTAATCGGGCCACGATATAAGATTATCAGGCATAGCCATTCCATTCTCATGGTTGCAAGGAAAACAAGCATACAAGGGAAAGGTTTTCGACTGGTCAAGATCATTTCATTTTATTACACTATTGGTTTTAAACCGCATTATTACGTAAGATTGGAGGACCTCTCTTTTGATAGTAAGGATGGCATCAAGGCTCAAGTATATTGATTACAAGATACTTAAATGGAAAAGAAGAGGATGGAGGGGACAAGTTGCGGCAAAGAAAATGGTCAATGTTATGACCGCGCAACTTTGGTCTGTCGTATATCAACTCACCTCCCTTGCCATACATGACATTTTCCCAAAAGTAGTCTTGCTTGGGACCCTCCATATTACATTCTACCAAGCCATCTCTAGATAGAAGTGGTAGGGCCCTGGATGACCCGATTCCCGAATCCCTTTTGGCCGATTCATGATCAATCTCGCTAGAGATTGAAATTTCTGGCCAAAAGATTATTGAGAAACTAGTCAATGAGACCATCCCTTTTGATGATTAAATGAGCTCAGTCTAGATATAGCTTATGGATCTAAATTGAATCATCAGTCATCCTTGTCTATGGAAAGTCTCACTAATTATGGCCTCTCATTAAAAGATTCACGTCCATAAGATCTCTCAATTACATTCTGCTAAGCATTTCTTTACAAGATAGTGGAATCCCTTCATCCAGAGAAAAAAGGGAACGATAAAGCAGTTGACGCCCAATCATTGCAGCAGCATCTCTTGGTTGTTGGGCTAACCAGAAAATTTCCATGATCGCTTATGCTGACGGATCATTTGTTATACAGTCGATAGTAAGAAGGAAACAAAGGGCATAGGTCTATGAAAGATCTAGGACTAAAAAAGGTTTTTTAGTTTTGGAGTTGGAGAAGGGAGATTGTAATACCCCGAATTTTGGCCAATCTGGGATTTGACGTCCTTAGGCAGTGGGTCAATTAAAACACCTGGAAAATCGTTCAGAACCCAATTCCATAGCCAAAGAAACCACTTAGGATTAATTCCTTTAGAAATTAAGTGTAAGTTAGCTAGCGCAACGCTGGAGTAGCTGGGAAATAGTCCCTGATCACTTTAAATACGTTCTACAAGACCCAAATCGAGTAGAACCAATGACTCTATAATACTCTATAACCTCGGACCAAACTCTAAGCAGGTTTGTTCTCTAGACCACTTTGAATCTTTGTATTGGATCTAGACCGCGCGTCGAAAGTCTGATACCTCCTATCTTAGACCGTTAGAACCGCCTAGCTGGACTTGACACTCATTTCGAAAATCAAGTCAAACCGATAATCACAGACTATTTCATTGAGCCCGGACTGAAGAGAGTGCGAATAGGGACAGATTTGGAATTTGAAATTCAAATCTGGCACACGACTTGACGCATCAGTATTAAGCGTTCTGACCGTCACAATTCAGCCAGATTACACCCTCGGATCAGGAGAAATTTCTATTTTATATCATGAGATTTTCAGCCCTGATCTACGTGCGGTGACCGCTGAACTGAAACTGGTCCGCCACGTGCGATCTGCTGACCTAGCCGGACTGAAAACTTAATACGTGCTAGATCTGGTACGCGTGAGCTTAAGTCCGATCGCATTCAGCCAGGGGACCACCAGAAAGTATCTTTTGGACCGAAACAGCCCCGATTTGGATATGCACTAAGTGAACCTTGTTCCCAAGCCTATTTCGGGCAAGTTTGGGCTTATAAAAAGGGTTGAAACCCTCACTCCTCTCTCCCATCCGAATTTGCAAAAAGCCCTAGATTGGGAGAGAGAAAAAGTGAGAGTTTGTGAGAGAGAGTGGGAGTGATTTTCCTGCCACCTGCTGCTGCTGCTGCATGTGCTTAGGCGACGCACTCCGATCACTTTCCCGGCGATTCCTCCACGTTTTCAGGTAAGAAAAATCCTAATAAGTTGCTGATTTGGGATTCTTTCCGTTCCATAGCTTGTAAACTGATAGAATTCGTAAATTAGGTTCTCTATTCGTCGTAGACGAAGCGTATATGCTCCGTTCGAACTCACACCCCAAAAAGGGAAAAGGTGCGGATTTTAGACGCTTTGATTGACTGTTTCCAAAGCTTTCAATGTCGTTTAATAGTAGATTATCGAGGCATCGCCGTTTGACATGTACAACATGCTGTCTATTTCCTGTTTCGTAAACCGGCGAAGAATATGAGATTTAGGGCATTTTAGTCATTTGTAGGAAGTACTGTTTTCATGCATATTTTGCTGATGTGATTGACATGATTTGTTGTCGCATTAGAATGTTAGGAATACGTGCATAATTAGTTTGGCGAAGAGATTCGCCTAAATGCGCACTTCGGGTCGACATACTATATGTAGACTTAAGTGTGTAGTGTAAGTGTTTGTATAAATGTTTGTATTAGTATGTATTGAATTAAATGATGTTATGAATTAGTTTGAGATGGATTTCTCAATTAATATGCTGACGTAAATGATTTCCTACATGTTGATTATATGCATGATTTCATTATATGCATGAAATGCATATGCTTGATGATTTACGTAAGTTGTATGTTATAACATGTGCTTGATGATTTCATTATGATTTAGTTTGAGATTGAATTCTCAATTAATTTGCTGATGGAAATGATTTCCTATATGTTGGCGATATCCATAATTTCATTATATGTATGAAAGGCATGTATCAGGTGATTTGCTTAAGTTGTATGTTACAACATGTGTTAACATGCTCATATGGTTGATTTCATTCCCAATACTTTCACATGCTTTGCTGATGTGATTTCACATGTGTTTGGGACTATACTTAGTCCAGGCAGTCGGTAACTGAGCAAATTCGTGGTTGGATTATCTTTGCCACGAACGACGCGTCGATGAACGCGAGCCGTGTTTTAAAGTTGGCGGCAGTGGTTAGGCCACATGAAGTGTTTTACGCACTTCATGTCGTTCAACTTGAGATGCGATCGTGCTAGTCGAGCCCATCAAGTAACCCGACTGGCCATTGTATGTTCACCCTGCATGAGTCATAACTGCTTGAACCTGGGGTACTGAACTTACCATTGTAAACCCTGTTAACCATGGTACCTTGATCCACGAAGACTCATGAGCCGGGCATGGTGGTATGGGACACCGTGGTCGAGCTGTCGGCCTACGCTGGGGCCATAAACCTCCCCGTAGTGACCAGTGAGCACTTAGTCTTGTGAGCAGATTATGGTGGTATGGGACACTATATTCTTGCTGTCGGCCTACACTGATCAGGCGACGAGTTCTTTATAGTGACCGCGAGCGTATTCTGAGTCTACGGGAGGCGATGGCCCTTCAGTAGCAGTAGAGTACAGTAGGCCTGTATTGATAAGGTGATGGGGGAGCGGAGCAACGAGTGCGTGCAACAGCCCTAGCAGCCCTTGCAGTGACCTACAAAATATACCTCGTATGAGATTACTAGGAGTGACGACCCTAGACAGGATCTGTGTTGGGATTGATATAAGGGAAGTACCTTAGTTTCCCAATCCTGCTGTTTGAATGGACTAATAACAACTCGAAAATCATATCACCATACCATTGCATGTGCCTGGAAGATGTGGAGCACTTGAGGGTCGATTGCATGCCGCGGTCGTAAGATGTTGTCATATGAGGGAGATCGTAGGTGAGGGCATACATCACGTCATGTTATATTGCATTAACAACAGTTTTAGGATTGTTTGATTTACTGCTTTACTATTGTCGCATGATTGATTTGAGAACATGTTAATCCTTGCTCTATTATTCCACTGAGTTAGCTACTCACTCCCACGTTACGGGATGGTGTTCCTGGACACCCACCAGACCTTTTTGTGATTTGCAGATGATGGCGCGGCCTGTGAGGCGGAGCTGGACATGATGATGATGAGGAGGATCCCTCCTTTATGCGTGTTCTGATTGACGGGATTACAGGGAGGTTGATTAGATGTCTTGACACTTGTCATTTTATATTATTAGTGCACTCATGTATATTTGTTTTTTCTACTTTTGGAGTATACATGTATGTGTATAACCTGGTAACATGTTCACACTCTGGAGACATACAACAGTTTATATATGTTATACATACTATCACAGTCTTTCGCTTGTTAATTTAACTGTCTCTGGAGTATGATATGCTGTTCTAGCTTAATCTCACTCATGTTTAATACGTTATCACAGACAACATTCAATCATACATATCTATGTTGCATAAATAACATTTTGGAACTCGGGAGTTGGGTTTTTGCTCGACCCCCCGATTTTCGGGATGTTATAGAGATTCATCTTAATCAAAGATGAGTGTGATAAAGGTTGTTAGGTCGTGAACATTTGAAGCCTATAGCCCTTCTTTTTATAGATGAGATGAAGCAAAGGGGAGTTAATGCACATAAAGGAAAGATGTTGGATGATCTTCCCAAGATGTGATTGTAGTTATTATGTATGCATTGAAAAGCAGTGAAAGTTAATTCATTTGACATGATGTATCATTGCAAGAGGAGATATGGGGAGTACACTTGGATATGACTAAGTACTGTTAGCCATATGGTTACGTGAAGGTATGTGAAGGATGTGAGTAATCGTCTATCCTATGCATCCATATGTATTCAGGAGATGAAGTGTGCATGAACCGAATATTAGCCCAAAATTATTAAAAAGTTTATTTCATTGCATTGTCGATCATCAACCGCATTATTACATAAAGAAAGATGGAAACCTAAAAGCAACAAAGGCTAATTAAGCTAGGCCTTCAGGCTTTCGAACTCCTCCAGAAGGGCTTGCATTTTTGTCTAATCTTTTTCCTTGGCAAGCCCCCAGCAGTCTCCTTCTTTGATGAGAATTGATAAGAAATGAAGTAGCTGATCAACGCAAACAATGATCGAATGAACCTCAAATTTGACTTCCCTTTTCACAGTATAACTCACTGTCGACCGAGCTCGATATATAAAAATATGTTCATCTATAAATTTTAAGTCTATTAAATCAGTCATATCTTTAGCATAAAAGGCACTGCCCTATTCTTACAGTTCGTCCATCATGCTAGAGTGATACGATTATAACATTTGGAGCATCGACTAATTGAATTTATGAACCTGAGCGCAACGTATCTTGTGGTACCAATCTCATTCATAGTTGGCACTCATTTTGGCCAAATCCTTTATGGTCACTTCTTGTTATTCGAGATGGCATCGATTTGTACTATGATGGAAAGGGGCTTTTTTGTAGAAATCCGCCATGATGGTTAGCTACTACAACATCTTGAGTATCCCTTCCAGCTGATCATTTAATTCGGTCAAAGGATTATGATCGAGTGAGCATGAGGCATCAATAACGAATCTCTTCATGTCAGAGGGTAGGAAAGAAAATGAGAAATCTTTCAACCCATTTTCCAAAATCTCCTGAAGATATGACTCAACTCCAGCGATTAAAGGAGCTAATTCACTGGCCATGGTGTTGTTGGGAGCAATGGTGAAGTTCGAAGTATGAATTTATTTAAATAGCCTAATTAGATATCCCATTACTCATAATATGCACTGTTATGGAAGCCACACGTTATAAGTTTGTTCACAAAAAGGACGGATAAGGCAGACTTTGCAAAAATGCACCATGTTCGGCTAAAATGAAGGAAACATGTAAACCATCTAACCACACTGTAAGGTAACAAATTAAAATTTTCAAAAAGTGGCTTAAAAGCCATTTATTCAAATGAAAATATTACACATTAGAATAGAAAAATTCTCGAAAGAATTCTTCGGCATCCACCATTCATCTTTTGGCCACCAGTAGTGATGCTTCTCCTATGGCCAGGGATCTGGACGCTTGATTTACTTCTTCCAATTGTGAATGGGCAGCAACGACTAACCGATATATAGCGTCCACAGTTTTGGCATGTTCTATGCATTCGCCTTCTAATTGTTGGTTTAACGTTATCAATTCAACCTTTAAGATTGTGAATCTCTTTTCGAAGCTCTCGATCTTTGCTTTAGAGGATCTTGCTGAGTATTGTGGGTTGAAAGAGTACGGGCAATCTCTTGTACTCTAGGTTTCTTGATATCATCATTTGTTTCTCAGCTTCCAGACGATTGACAATTGTCCAAGCTTGGCAATACATATCAAGCATACCTTAGAGATCTAAAAGTGTTGATGCCTTGACTGTCAGAGATGGATCCGATTAAGATAGCATGTAGGCCGAATCAATCAATCGACAGATCTTATCTATCAATTCAGCGTCGATGGATTCTGATAATCCTTTCCCAAGGAAATAATATAGCTTAGACAGTAAGTTTTGGAAGTTATTGTGGTAGATAGGGGATTTTTCTCTTTACATCTCTCTAGCCAAAGTCTTCTCTGTTATGGAAAGAGTATCATTGGCTGAAGAAGGATTGGTAGGGGTAGAAGCTCCATCTCTAAAAACTATTACCAAATGAAGAGGAGGAGTTATGACAATCGTCTCAATTACGGCCGACATTGTCACATTTTTGGTTAGATCAATTATGGTCGATTGCTTAAACTCGACTGATTGATGTTTCTCAACAACTGTCGCTATTGATTCAATTATCTCTACATGAGTATCTATGGCCATTTCATGTTCAGAAGCTATTTTCTAGACCCTGACCATCCGTTTAGGCCTGGTTTGTACATCACCTGTCAGTGGCTCGATTAGTATTGAAGAGTCACCGACAATAGATGGCAAAGGCATGGTTAGAGATAAAGTTAGCTTGAAAGGCCGAGTGGGAGAAATCAAAATTTCTTGTTGCACAGTTAATAGAGTTTGCAAGAGAATTTATTAATGCGAGCTTCTTTATGTAGCTGAATGCTTGTGGCTATTTCTTCAGAATAATCCATTTTTCTATGGTGAGTCTAATACTTTACTTTGAAGTATTTTTCAAAAGCTCGGATGGCCTTAGCAGAAGAAGTATCTGTTGGTTTCTTAGTTCTTTTTTTCGACCTGTGTTTTGTGGGCCAAGAGTTTTCTGGAGAATTTTGATCGTTAAAAAGGAAAAACATGAGGATTTGGGGGAGGATTGATACCTCCTAGTTCAAAAATCCTTCTTAGAGACATCCTTTGCGGTCAAGTAGTTGCTAAGATGTCAAGAAGCTCTTGGGTGATTTGTGGAATATCTAGATATGGAGGATCGGTTATCAAAGTAGGGACGGTACCAGAGACTATACTAGTCAATCTCATCTTCGCCCTTGTCATCCTCTTGGTAGTAGTAATGGAGAAAGCAGGGAGATTTCTCTTTTTACTCTTTGTTAGGCCCAAGTGAGAGTAGAGCTGACATGAGAGTTTTGCGATGCTTCGACCACCTAAAATATTAGTATACTGACGTCTCCAATAGGATATAAAATTAGCTAGTGCTCCGACGTGTTCTATTTACATTAACATTTGTAGAGTAGCCACTTGTTTATAGTAAGACAAGTTAAGGGAGATGTAAAATTCTTCATCAGCAACTATCACACGGTCAAATGGAGGTTGGCTATTAGTAATGTGAATAAGAGGGCAAGGGATGTGCTGTATGAAGCCTAATTGCCTAGTAAACAAAGAAGGATGATATTGTTCAATTCCGGCTTTACATTTTTTTCCTTTCTCAATCACGCCTCTAAAAGCTAATTCTCATTAGTAGGATCAAACTATCATGTAAGCCATTCTGGTCCATTAGTATTTTCTTCTACGAAGGGCATGAAGGACAGATTATTATCAGGAAGATCAAGAGAGAATAATTCTTATGGATACTCGACGATGGTAGCAGTTTCTACAGGAATATGTAAAATTTAGTCGCCATATGAAGAGAACCATCAACCGATATATTCCTGACTAAAGAGTTGTGATCGAAAATACGCAATGAACCACATTTATACAAGCCATATAAGGATTCTACCTAAATATAATCCTCTTGAATTAACTTCATAAAGACCCCAATATAAATGGCTGAGAACGAATGGTGCCAATTCTACTCATTGGCCTTGAACAAGGCATTCGGCCAAAGCAACGTACTCAGTCGTGACTTATTGAGCATTGACACATAGGAGATAGCGGCAGATCTAAAAAAGAAGAAAAGAAAGTTGTTCGAGCTCCTCGACCAACCCCGTGAGTTTGCGGTAGGAGTTCATGAAATTGGTGTACCCTTTAGCATTCTTATTGGAAAAAATCTTACATTGCTCGGCTTTAACTTTCACGTGATAGGTCATCCCGAAAGGGGTATGTTTGGTTAGACAACAGATGTCCTTGATGGAAATGTTCATTGTCCACAGCTGAACATAAAGTATTGGTAGAGATGCTGTAAAAAGATGATAAGGCTAGAAGAAGAGGGACATAGGGGAAATATTCGGAAAGAGAAAGTTTGATACATTCGAATATGCCAAGTTCTCTCCATAGATCTCCATGTTGGACCAATACAATGTTAAACCGATCTTCCCATCCAGGAAGAGGTTTCAACCATAACTTGGGTACTTTAAATGCATTTTTCATATTAGGAATAATTCCAGATTGAATCAAGATATTGCTCCCTGAGCAGACTGGGAAAAATGTATCTAAGTTGTAGCTATTCGGCCGAAATGTCTAGAGAGAATGAAGGACCTAAACCATAAGTATCTTCATGAATCAGAGACTTGAAAATTATATTCTTTGAAAAATGATCTGCAAAGAGATCCATCATGGACATGATGTCCTTTTGGTCAAAGGTAGGTTCAAATTAGGAAGAAACCATGATTGAAGAGACAAAGTAAAGTAAGATAAAGAAGGAAAATGAGGAATTGTATGAAATGTGAATACAATGCAGCATATATAAGGGTTTTAAAGGCAACATTAATTAGGGAGCACGCCTCTTCACAACAGAACAACTCTTTTTGAAGACACGTGTATATTCAAGTTTCAGCCAATGTTTCATATCAGTACGAATAATACTGGTGATAGGTGATATGTGTGAATATTTAATTTGAAAATACTTAAGCATCGCAACCCTTTTCTTTAAAAGGACAGCGACAAGGGGAAATGTTTATACCCTATTCAATTGGGCCCTTTTTTAATTATTTAAGGTTAGACTCGTATGATTTACGCGCGCATGTGTTTGACGGTCGCAAGATTATTTTAATAATATACAAAGGAATTTTGAAAGAAGGTCATCAGATGTTGAGGGCATTGTAAGTAGTCGTTTATGGTGTGAACGAGTTCAAGCAACTAAGCAATCAGTTAACCAGTGGTCAAATTTGTATGGATGCTGAACAGATGTAAAGAATTTAGAGAACGTAAGATCATGGGAAGAATCTAGAAGCAGAAAGAGGAAGGAAGCAGTTATGATAACTATCGATCGTAGGAAGCATCTAGAGGAATGAAGGAAATCTATAAATAGATAGTTAAGTAAGTTTAGAAAGTCGTCTCACACTAACCCAAACAAATCAACAAATTATTTATTTTAACTATCTTCAATTATCCTCAGTTACCCTGTCGAATTTATATATCTTAGTTTAATCTCTATCTTTTAACAAGTATATTCTTTCCCTTAGCATAATCATTTACTTGCCACATTTACTACTTGTTTTCTTTAGCTTAATTCGTAGTGTAATTACAATAGTTGATAACTATAAGTGTAATCAAGGCACCCTTTAGTGACCGATAGTGATTGATTTTAATTTCTCTTTTTTATTCCACTCTTCATCCATTAAGAAAGTCCTTTCTTACAAAAGGCAAAAAAAACCCATCATCAAAGGACGAACCCCACCAATGAGTGCAACTAATCTCCTGATCCATTTACACTTTGAGTGACTGGCTAAATAGGCAGCTAATCTCCTTGGATCTTGGTCATCCTCAATGTCTGCCTACTTTGGCAATTGAGGTCATTGTTGTTCGGTTTGAATTGGAACCTTAATCTCAATTTTGGCATGCCCGTGCACTCATCACTCGTGCTGGAGAAAGGATCGTCAAAATAGCAGCGAACAGGAGTATCTGATGAGGCCACCTATTCTTATGCCACCAATCGAATGTCAATCGCTCAAGCTATATGTTGAGGCCTCTGCAGAGTCGATCAGAGCCCTCCTAGCTCAAGATGACGATATGCAGGAGTGTGTGGTCTATTATTTAAGCCAAACACCACTTGATGTCAAGAGATGGTACTCCGCTCTAGAAAATTTGTGCTTGTCATTATATTACATGGCCACTAAATTAGGACATTATTTGTTGGCTGAAAGAGTGAACATAATAGCAGTGATTAATTTTTGGAAATACATGTTGAATCGGCTTATTATGAACGGTCGAATTAGCAAATGGGTATTAGCCTTATTTGAATTTGATCTTTGTTACATTCCACATAAAGTAGTGAAGGGTCAAGCCATAACTGATTTTTTTATTGACCACCCCTCTGATCTAGAAGAACAAATTCCTTTAGAGATCTTAGATCTATATTTTGTGCAATTAACGCCATGAAAATTAATCTTCAATGGGTCAGGAACACACAATGCATCACGGGATGGTATAATCTTTATTACTCTGAATGAAAATAGGCAAGAATTTGTATTCCAATTGGAATTTGACTGTACCGATAACCAGGCCAAGTATGAGGCCATGATAATCGACCTAAAATTATTGGTGAAATTGGGCGCAAGGACCATGACCATTATAAGTGATTCACAGTTAGTGATCAATTAAATAACAAGATTGTTCAAATACACTAATACAACCTTGTTGCCATATTATGCCTTAAAGACCCAAATTTTGGACCATTTCAAAGAAGTGGAGTTGGTACATGTGACTAGGGAACAAAATATAGATGTTAATGAAATGGTGCAGTTCGTTGCGGGGCACGATGCCCTAAGAGGGCCAGTTGAGCGAATGGTTGTCGTCCAGATAAAATCCTTGCATTTTTCTTTGAAAGAGAAAATATTATGGAGATATGCTAGATAGAATTAGAGGAAGAAGATTCGAGGGCCCCTCTTATGGGTTACTGTAATGTCTTGGAAAAATCTGTACAAAGACCCGAGTACCACCTCAGGTAGAAATCCTTAAGGACCGTATACTGTGGAAATTAGATAAAAATTAATTAAGTACTAAACCAAATTAATTGGTGGATTAGCTTGAACCACTACCTATACAAACTACAAGACTCAGAACCATTAAAATCGCAAACTCAACATTACTTGAAAATGTTGGGGAAATCCCAAAACCTAGTTGCACTCGGGAGCACATTAAAAATCCATATCAGACCTGGACCGTGCGTCGAAAGTCCGATGACCGTAAAACTATAGGGTTATGACTGTCATATTGGGTTTGACAATCATCACGAGAATCGAGCTTAAATAGTATCCAGAAATGCACGACTTGAGCCTTGACCTAAGTGTGTGAGAAACGCGAATATCTTTAGAAAATGAACCCAAACTTAAGCGAATTGGACCATTCGCTTGTAGGCAAAATTGAAGAATTTAGACTGTCAGTTTCTAACCCAACTACACCCATGGGTCAGGAAAATTTCCCTACACCTATCAGTAGTATACTTGTGGCCCTGATCAAGAAATGATGACTGTTGATCTGATATAGGTCCTTCACGGCCGATCCATTTGTCAGATCGTACCAAAAACATAGTTCTGGCATAGATTCATTGTCAGGGAACTTCCTTCATGACTTATGTGAGAAACGAACCTTTCTAAAGGCCCTGTTTGTCAAAAACAGGAACCCTTTGGCTATAACCCAAGTATACCATGGCCCTGGGGCCATTGACATCAGTTTTGAGCCTATATAAGGACCTTAAACCACCCCTCGCTCATTCCATATGAATTTCTCTAACCCTAGAAGAGAGAAGAGAGAAAAGAAGAGAGAAGGGAGATTCCTGGAGATCGTTGCTGGGATCTTTACCCACCACTCCACATGCCGTTTTGCCTCCCCACCATTGCTACACCATCGATTCTAACTACGAATTGGGTAAGGAATCCTAACCCTAATCTTATTTTAGAAACCCAGGTAGGATAATTAGTGAAATAGCTAACCTATTTTGATGTTTAGGTACCGTTGTTCTGTAATCGGGTGCATAGGATTTGAACCGAGTTTGAAACAAGTTATCCGATAAAAGGTGCAGACTATAAACGTTTAGGTTCTGCTTTTCAAGGCTTTCAATGTCAGCAATGATTTACGTCTGACTTGATTGCTGCCATATGATCTTAGTTACGATGTATTCTACAAACTATGCATGTGTGTGAACTATGTGAATATATAATGCATTTTATGTGTTTGTTGAATGTTTGAATGAAAGTGCAATCCTGATTTATGCTTGCCATGACTATTAATCTAGAATACATGTTTGTTGTATATATGATAACTCCTTTGTGAAAAGATTTGTCATAATATATACTATAACTTAGTTCATGTAAGTAGTAATGTATAGTCTAAGTGTTTGATAAAATGACTAAATGAGAAATTATTTGATGAATCGTATTTAATAAGGGTGTTGAGATAGGATTCTCAACTACCGTATCCATATCTATAACTTCCTTCATGTAATATAAATTGTCATTATGTGATTAATGGGTGAAATGCATATGTATATCAAGATGTTCAATGTGTTTGATAAAATGCTCAAATGAGAATTATGTTTGAATTATTTGTTAAATACTATTATGAGTAACATATGTGACTACCTATTACATTTGAGTATGAATGGGACTACTACGTAGTCCAAGCAATTGGTAACGATTCCCAATTGAGTGGTCGAACAAATTTTGCCACATTAGATACATTCGATGAATTCAAGTCCTATGGTGATTATTGATAGTTGTTAGGACGCGTGGAGTGCTTATGCGCTTCATATCAATTAATTCAGTGTATTCTCGTACTAATCAAACTTGTCAAATAACTTGATTGGCCTATTGTGTATTTACCATATATTGACACTACTACTTGAATCTAAGGTACCACTTACCAATGTAAAGCCCATTTTAACCATAGTACCAAGATCCGCTAAGACTCATGAGCCGGGCATGGTGATGTATGGGACACCATGGTCGAGCTGTCGGCCTGCGCTGGGGTGACGAGCCTCCCCATAGTGACCAGTGAGTAACCCAAACTCGTGAGCCGAATATGCCGATGTATGAGACAACGTATTCGAGCTGTCGGCCTACGCTAAGATGATGAGCCTTTTCGTAGTGACCTCGAGTATAAACCAGGCCTAATCTGAAGTGACGGGTCTCCCTGTAGTGACCTCAAGTACAAACGCTTGAATTTACCTATCCACTACTTTTCATTAGGGGTGATGCCCTACAACTTGCCTATCGTATGTGATTGACTAGGATTAACAACCTTAGATGGATCTCCATTTGGGGTTAGTGATATAAAGGGAGGTATCTTAGCTTCCTGAATCTACTATATGAATAAGCCTAATTAAGTACTTGGCTAACACGATCATGTACCGCATTACATGTGCTTTGTTGAGGAATCGCATGTTTAAGGAGTTTTTCATGCACAATCGTTAGATGAAGTCACTGAGGGAGTGCAGGTGAGGGCATGCATCATTACTACATATCATTCCTGCATTAACAAGAGTAATTAGGAAGTAATTGTTGTATTACTTTATCATTACTTCTTAATTGAATTGATAACATGTTAACCTTTGCCTTATAGTACCGCTGAGTTGATCACTCATTCCCACTCTAGGACGGTGTTTTAAAACACCAACCAAAATCTGATTTAGATGCAGTTTATTGTGAGGCTTATGCAACAGAGCCAGATTTCTTAGACGAGAATGATTTTTCCTATGTGCAGCTCTCATGCGGGTCTGTGTAGATCTAGAGCTGCATCGCTGGGATTACAGGGATTATATAGATTAGTCGTACATTCACATTTTGTCATTTTGTATATTTTGAAACAAAGTATTTATATATTCAGCTCGGTAACACATTCACACTTTGGAAGTTATGAAACACGTATATACTCTATATATTTATCTCAGTCTTCTACTTGCTCAATTTCATTAACTCTAGAGTATGATGTGCTGATTTAGTATAATCCCTCTCATGTTTAATGCACTAATATGGACAACATTTAAACATCATTATCTATGTTGCATAAGTGATGCGTTGGATCTCAAAAGTTGAGCTTTGTTCAGCCCTTGAAATATCAGAGCATGATTTGGATTAAACCGAACCTAGGTTATGGTAACACGACGCACTCTGCTGCACTTTGACGTAAGAGGGGGGCAAAAAATGTAGATCATAGGATCCAAAGGTTATGCCAAAGGGTGAAGTTGGCCATTGAAATGTGACCAATACGCGTCTAAGATCCTGTAAAATAATCTCGATTCCTTCTTAGGCTATCAATTGATGGGTTTAAACTATTAGTCGGTGAATCCCAAACTTAAAACACCCCAAAAGGCGTGAATATGTGCGAAATTGATCGAGAAAATACATTACCCGGACGTAGGGTCCCATATAGTAAATTTTAATGGGACCCGGGGGGGTCCCTTGCACCTTTTTGAAGCCCTGAGAGGGGGAGGCCACAACCCCCAGGTCGCGACACTGCCAGTAGTCTGAAGGACCGCCGCGGCACCGCCCGGTCGGTGGCATGCCGCACCCACCTCCAATGGGCAGCGACGGGCCCACAGTTTCGGCGGCCCACCACCCTCACCCACATGTGTGGGGCCCTATTTTCATGTGGGGCCACTTAATTTCGCCCCCTTTTGGCCCTCCCACTCTAATTCACTCCCATTTCAAGCTCCAAACCCCTCCAAAATCACATTTTCTCTCTCAAATCTCCCTTTCAAAAACAAAGCTCCTTCTCCTACATTACACACCCATTCTCTACCATTTTCCTTAAAACCCCTTTCTTACAACCCTCCATCTTCCCATTTCTTAC
Organism: Magnolia kwangsiensis; assembly: GCA_037074715.1. Lineage (NCBI taxonomy): Eukaryota > Viridiplantae > Streptophyta > Magnoliopsida > Magnoliales > Magnoliaceae > Magnolia > Magnolia kwangsiensis. The sequence goes on along the minus strand of CM073572.1, from coordinate 97,320,687 downwards.
CTATTGGATCACAAAAGCTCTCTTTTGTGTCTCATAGCCCTCCAAATCCATAACCCATCTCACCTTTCAAGCTTTCTTCAACTCCATGGCTCTTTTTGAGATAGTTACTACTATTTTCTCCCTCTCCACACTCCTTTCCCTTATGGGGAAGAAGAGGGCATCCATGAATGAAGCTGGGCCTAGCCGCACCATCCGTTGAAAGAAGAAGACGGGCGCCAAAGCAAGCACCAGCGCTGAATGAAGAGAGAAGATCAGAACGGGATCTTGATGCGCAGATCCTTATTAAAAGATTACTATCGGAGGGCATCGAATTAGGTAGGTTTCATAACTGAAAGGTTGTATTTGAGGCTTATGTGGATGAAAGGCTTTACGGGTTATACCCAGTGATGGACACCCCCCTGGAAAATGGATGGGTTCCCATATTTAAGGGGAATACCCATGCGAGTGAAAGAGCAGTGCGTGCCTTCTATGCTCATATACGGGACCCACTACTGGAGCCGCTGCAGTTTACTATTACTTTGGGAAGAGAGGATGCCATAGTCAATGTACACATGATAGCTCGTATCATGGGCATAGAGCATGGACTTGTACATGCTAGCGAGACAAACCTTGCTAGTGAGCGAGAAAGGAATCGCCGCACTCATTTTCTTTACGTCTACTTGAAAGGTGGAGGTGAGGAAATAGCCTTGCATTGACCAAAATGATAAATAATTTCCACCTACTCCACCACATATTTACACATAACGTATATCCCAGGTGGAGTAACCGCGCGGAGTGTACTCACCTCATGGTGGATTTCTTATACAGAGCTGGTCAGGGATACAAGCTATGCCTGCCTACATTCATTTTGTCTCAAATTATGGGTACTGCACGATCTACATGGGGAGATGCCTCACTTCCCTTCAGTCGACTTATTTGTAAGATCGCCCAAAATTTTGGCTTCCGACTCCATATGGAGAACCATGCCCTGATTCATATCATCAGTAATGTTATACTCAACAATATGGGCATAGGCCCCAGACAGTAACAAGCAAGGCTCGATGAGTATGGGGATGAGATAGAAGAAGAGGAAGAAAGTAGTGAAGAAGAGGAGGAAAATGAAATAGAGGAAGGAAGTGAGAAGGAAGAAAGTGTGGGGGAAGGAAGTGATGAAGAGGGAAGTGATTAGGAGTAGTAGGAAGAGGAAGAAGAGGAGGCCCAAGATCTGCATAGGGAGCCTCCTACTGCTACCCATGACGACCGTCATGATCGGGTTGCCTTAGAAGCTCGCATGGCCAAAATTGAAGAGGATCAGGCCTACCTAAAACATAAATTTAAGAGGACGTCTCCCACTCTGAAGGCCTTCCTGTGCTATATGCAGGACAAGGGTGTGCCTCCACCTTCACCAGAGTCAGACGACTAGTCGTATGTTGTAATCACCTTTGGGTTTTTCTTGTTTCTTATTTTCCTTTGTAATGGCCTTGATAGGCTTAGTTGGATGTTGGTGTGCTTTGTGTTTAAAGTTTTGTTAGATTACCTCACATGCATCTTTTATCAGGATCCATGTAAGACTACATCTCATGTATTGTGACAATTTTGGTTAAATAAAATGCATGAATCTCTTTTGAATTGAAATGAGTAGAATGTTTGGGAAATTGAGTAATGTTATTCTAAATCTTACACGTGTTACACCCTATGTTGTATATAGGGAATGCCTCCGAAAACCACTCAAAATATGACACGTCTTGCACTTGGCAGATCGATTGATGGGCCACCTCCCCTAAGCAATAGCCATACGGATCCCATCTTAGGCCCGAATAGTGACTCCATGTCGGATTCATAACCGGCCATTGGCCCCACCAATAGGCCAACACAGAATGCATCACCGGTTCTAGGACAGAACCGTTCATCTACATTGACGCCACACATATCTCAGTCGGCTCCTCCTCTCGATAGGTTAGAGCAGATGATGTTTTTGATGTAGCAATAGTAGCAGTTTTTGGCCACCATTGCCCAGAACATGAATATGATCTTGCCCGTACCACCTGTGCATCCTACTAGGAATATGAATACCAGCGGTCTTTTTGAGCACTTTTAGTATTTTCGTCCTCCCACTTTTGCGGGTACTCACAGACCCGAGGAGGCTGAATACTGGTTAGATCATATATCCAAGATGTTGAAACCATTGCATTGTACTCAGGCAGAGCAGGTAGAGCTAGTTACATATATATTCGAGAAGGAAGGCAGTCTATGGTGGGACAGCATCCTACGAACTGCTCCCACTAGATATGTGTGGACATGGAACGCATTTGAGACCCACTTCTATGGGAAGTACTTCCCCCTCACTTAATGAAAAGGAGGGTGAGTTCCTTCACCTTTGACAGGGAGGAATAACCGTATCCAAATATGAGAATAGATTTACGGAGCTAGCCAGATAAGTTGCTTTGATCCTAACAGATGAGCTGATGAAAATGCGACATTTTTTAGATGGTCTGTGGCCTGAAATCTGCATTAAAACGGGTTGCGCTAGCATTCCTAATTATGTTAAGCTAGTGAACATGTCCCTATGAGCTGAGCAGGATGGAGACAAACTGTCTCGTTCACGTTTACCAATGGGCCCGAGGCTGAGGCCTGAATTGTCAAACCAATTGTTCCTCAGTAAGAGGCCACATGCAGATTCGCCTCCCAGGCTTATGGTTCCACTGACCCAGCAAAGGCGATCAAATCTGTGATGCACCTACTGTAAGAGGATGGGCTATACAGACACCTACTGCTTTACTAAGATGAGGGACAATGGTTTTACACCACCACAGAAGATTAACCATCAGGAACCACAAGCTATATCAGCTCCACCTATATGATCGGCACCGCCAACATAGCCATTTTACTGACCACCTGTACCCCAAAATAGGCCACCTCAACGACGTATGGCAACACAACCAAATCGTCCTCAACAGGCACGTGTACATGCACTTGCAGCTGGTGCATCTAAGATAGTAACTACAGTGCTTTTAGCCTTTGAAGTCACTGCCCACATTCAAGGTACACTTGTATTTCTATTAGTAGACACTGGGTCCACTATTTCAATAATATCGTACTCTATAGTCAAGCGCTTAGGGCTGAACACTATCCCTATGGTTGGGGTGAGAGTCCTTACCGTGACAGGGACTTTCTCCGACACTACAATGTTTTGTAAAGATTGGCCGATAGACTTAGGGAGCAAAATGGTGCACATTAAACTAATTGTCACCCCGCTACATCATTACGATGTCATCCTCGGCATGGATTGGCTCATCGAAATGAAGGCAGAGATCAACTGCGGTACTAGATTGGGGATAGCCTATGGACCTGAGGGCATGACCTTTACTTTCCCAATTCAGGTCAGTTGGCCCTACCGTATAAGTTGTTATGCTTCCTTATTAGAGAATGTTAAGGGCCCAACACTTGGGGACACACCTATAGTCTGAGATTTTACGAACGTATTCAAGACTATACCTGGACTACCTCCTCAGCATGAGATCGACTTTACTATCCACCTTATTCCTAGTGTGTGACACCCATTTCTTTGCCAACGCATCGAATGCCTCCATGTGAAATGGAGGAATTGAGGAGATAGATTGATGAGATGTTGGATTCAGGTTTCATATGGCCTAGCATGTCTCCTTGGGGAGCACTTATTTTGTTTGTAAAGAAGAAAGATGGATCGCTACGATTGTGTATTGATTATCGCAGGTTCAACCAAGTGACAGTGAAGAACAAGTATCCTTTGCCCAGGATAGATGATTTGTTTAACCAGTTAAAAGGGGCACAATATTTCTCTAAGATTGACCTGCAGTCAGGGTATCATCAGTTGCGTGTCAAGGATGAAGATGTGTAGAAAATAACATTCAGAACTAGTTTTGGGCACTATGAGTTTCACTTGATGTCGTTCAGACTTATGAATGCATCAGCTATATTCATGGACCTCATGAACCGGGTGTTTCGGCCGTATTTGTATCGGTTCATCATCGTATTAATAGATGACATTTTAATATAGTCTAAGAGCCAAAAGGATCACGAAGAGCACCTTCGAGCAGTCTTCGATGCTCTCAGGAAGAATCAGTTGTTTGCTCAATACCAACAATGCGACTTCTAGAAAGAAGAAGTTAAGTTTCTGGGGCATGTGGTATCCAAGGAAGGTATTGTCATGGACCTTACTAAGCTGACTGCGGTACAGGACTGGGAATAGCCCGGTTTGGTTATAGAAGTGAGGAGTTTCCTCGAACTTATAGGATACTATCGCTGCTTTGTTAAAGATTTTTCCAAGATAGCCAAACCATTGTCTCAACTCACTCGAAGGGATCTTAAGTTTTCCTGGAACAAGAAGGCAGAAGCAGCCTTTCAGGAATTAAAGGATATGCTAACATCCGCACACATGCTAGTATTACCGGAGCAATGGGTTAAATATACTCTACACACTAACGTGTCTAGTGTTGGTTTGGGTTGTGTCTTATGCAAAGGGATAAAATGATTGCCTATGCATCACGACAGTTGAGGAAACAAGAAGAGAACTACCCCACACATGACCTAGAATTAGCAGCAGTTATCTTCGCATTAAAGCTCTAGAGACATTACATTTACGGAGAGGAGTTCAAGCTTTTTTATGACCACAAAAGTCTCAAGTAAATATTCACGCAGAGAGATCTGAATATGAGGCAACGACATTGGATGGAAACCTTGAAAGTTTCAAGTTTGAGGTTTCCTACCATCCTAGTAAGGCCAACCTTGTGGCTGATGTATTGAGTCACAAAAAGAATAGAATTTACAACTCCGTTGATGATAGAAGAATGGAATATGGTAGAGTTTGTGAGAGACTTTGAACAGAGGCTTACAGTAGAGGAGTCATTCAAGAGTGTCGCACACATCCACGTGCAGCCGCTTATTGATGACCAAATCATTGCGGCACAGAAAGAAGATGAACTGTTGGTGAAGATGAGAAGGCAAGCAAGTGACAGTGAAGACTCCAAATGGCGGGTTGGCTTAGATGGAGGTTTGAGGTATCTTGGCCATCTATACGTCCCAAATCTTCATGACTTGAGAAAGGAAGTCTTGGATGTTACTCACAATTCAAGGATGGTAATGCATCTGGGCAGTACGAAGATGTATAGAGACATGAAGCATTCATACTGGTGGGACAACATGAAGGCTCACATAGCAGATTATGTATCTCGTTGTCTCACATGCCAGCGGGTCAAGGCCGAGCATTACTGACCTCCTGGTTTACTTCGGCCCATGCCCATAGCCGAATGGAAATAGGACTTCATATCTATGGATTTTATTTTCGGGTTACCAAAGACGAGGAAGGGACATGACTCCATTTAGGTGATTGTAGACCGATTGACGAAATCAGCTCATTTGCTCCTGATTAAGGTTTTGAACTCAGCAGATGATTTAGCCAAGTTGTACATCAAGGAGATTGTATGACTGCATGGAGTTCCTATGGAGATTGTGTCAGATCGAGACACGCGATTCACGTTCATTTTCTAAACTCGAATCCAGGAAGCAATGGGAGTGAAATTAAAGTTTAGTACCGCGTTCCACCCGCAGACCGATGGGCAGACGAAATGGGTAAATCAAATACTTGAAGATATGTTGCGAGCATGTGTGCTTGATTTCAAAGACAGTTGGAATGACTGCCTTCCTTATGCCGAGTTTACTTATAGCAATAGCTTCCAAGCGAGCATTGGAATGACTCCCTATGAAGCATTGTATGGGCGCCCATTGAGCACCACATTGTTGGGCGGAAGTTAGCGAGAAGAGCCTGATTGGCCTAGTTTTGGTTCAGGAGACCTTAGAAAAAATTGATATTATCAGGCGTCGACTTCTTGGAGTCCAGAGTAAACAGAAGAGTTACGCCAATACATAACAGCGACAGTTGGAATTCGAAGTTGGGGACCATGTATTTCTTAAGGTTTCCCCCATGAAGGGAGTACTCCATTTTGACAAGAAAGGGAAGCTTACGTCGAGATTCATAGGCACATTCTAGATTCTAGATCGAGTGGGTATGGTAGCATACTGTCTAGCCTTGCCCACCCCACTCGTCGGCGTGCACAACATATTTCACATGTCCATACTGAAGAAATACGTTCTTGATCCCACTCACATTATCAAGTGGGAGCAGGTGCAGCTAAGTGAAGATGCTACTCATATACTACGACCAACACATATTTTGGATAGGAAGGAACAAGTGTTGCACAGCAAAGTTATCCTGCTTATGAAGGTACTGTGGACACACCATACTGAGAAAGAGGCTACTTGGGAAATGAAGACCGAAGTCCGTAAGAACTACCCTCAGATCCTCGAGGGGTACAAAAAGGTACTAATTTCAAGAATGAAATTTTTCTTTAAGGGGGGTAGATTGTAACGTCTCGAAAAAATTCGTACAAATACCCAAGTACAACCTCAGGTAGAAATCCTTAAGGACCGTATACTGTGGAAATTAGATAAAAATTAATTAAGTACTAAACTAAATTAATTGGTGGATTAGTTTGAACCACTATATATACAAACTGTAAGACCCAAAACCATTAAAATTGATAACTTAACATTATTTAAAACCTCGGGGAAATCTCAAAAACCAGTTGCTCTTAGGAGCACATTGAAACTCCGTATCGGACCTGGACCACGCATCGAAAGTCTGATGACCGTGAAACTATAGGGTAACGACCGTCAATTGGGTTTGACAACCATCGCGAGAATCGAGCTTAAATACTATCCAAAAATGCACAACTTGGACCATTCGCTTGTTGGAAAAATTAAAGAATTTAGACCGTCAGTTTCTGACCCAACTATACTCATGGGTAAGGGAAATTTTCCTGTACCTATCAGTATACTTATAGCCCTGTAACGCCCTGGAAAAATCCATACTTGGACTTGAGTACCAACTCGACCAGAAATTGCGTAGGATTAATTCCTTTGGAAAATATGTGTAAGTTAACTAGCGCAACGCTAGAGTAGCTAGGAAATAGTCCCTGATCACTTTAAATACGTTCTACAAGACCCAAAGCGAGTAGAACCAATGACGCTATAATACTCTAAAACCTCGGATCAAACTCTAAACCGGTTTGTTCTCAGGACCTCTTTGAAACTTTGTATTGGATCTAGACCGCGTGTCGAAAGTCCGATACCTACAATCTTAGACCGTTATAACCTCTTAGGTGGACTTGACAATCATTTCGAAAATCAAGTCCAACCGACATTCAGAGGCTATTTCATTGAGCCTGGAGTGAAGAGAGTGAGAATAGGGTTAGATTTGGAATTTGAAATTCAAATCTGGCACACGACTTGACGCGTTATTATTAAGCGTTCTGACCGTCAGAATTCAGCCAAATTACACCCTTGGATCAGGAAAATTTCTATTTCATATCACAAGACTTGTAGACCTGATCTACGTGCGATGACCGCTGAACTGAAACTGGACCGCCACGTGCGATCTATGAACACTACTGGTCTGAAAATGGGATGAGAGTGACATCTGGCGTGCATGAGCTTAAGTCTAATTGCGTTCAGCCAGGGGACCTCCAGAAATGTCTTTTTGGATCGAAACAGCCCCGATTTGGTTAGGCATCAAGTGAACATTGTTCCCAAGCATGTTTTGGGTAAGTTTTAGGTTATAAAAGGGGCTTAAACCCTCACTTCTATCACCCATCCGAATTTGCTAGAAACCCTAGCTAGTGTGAGAGAAAAGGTGAGAGATTGTGAGAGAGAGTGGGAGAGAATTTCCTGCTGCTTGCACTACCCGTTGCACGTGCCTAAGCAACACACCTCGATCACTTTCCCAGCGATTTCACCGCTTTTCTAGGTAAGAAAATACCCCAAACACTTGCTGATTTAAAGTTCATTTTCTTAGCATGGTAGCTTATAGATCTTGTGTATTAGGTTCCCAGTTCGCCGTAGACGAAGCGTATACGTTCCGTTCGAATCGGTTCACCTCTAAGGAAAAGGTGCAGATTTTAGACGCTTTGATTGACTGTTTTCAACGCTTTCAATGTCGTTCAATAGTAGATTATCGACGGAAACGCCGTTTGACATGTACAACATGCTGTCCATTTCCTGTTTCGTAAGTAGACGAAAAATATGAGATTTAGGGCATTTTAGTCATTTATAGGAAATACTGTTTTCATCCATATTTTGCTGATGTGATTGACATGGCTTCTTGTCACATTAGGATACTAGGAATGCGTGCATAATTAGTTTGGCGAAGAGATTCGCCCAAATGCGCACTTTGAGTCGACATACTATATGTAGACTTAAGTGTGTAGTTTAAATGTTTGTATTAGTATGTATTGAATTAAATGGTGTTATGAACTAGTTTGAGATTGAATTCTCAAACAATATGCTGATGTAAATGATTTCCTACATGTTGGCTATATGCATGACTTCATTGTATGTATGAAATGCATGTGTTAGATGATTTACTTTAGTTGTATGTTATAACATGTGTTAATATGCTCACATTGTTGTATTTCATTTCTATTACTCTTATATGATTGTTGATGTGGATTCATAATTGTTTGGGACTATACCTAGTCCAGGCAGTCGGTAACTGAGTAAATTCGTGGTTGGCTTATCTTTGCCACGAACGACGCGTCGATGAACGCGAGTCGTGTTTTGGAGTTGGCAGCAGTGGTTAGGCCACACGAGGTGTCTTATGCACTTCATGTCATTCGACTTGAGATGCGCTCGTGCTAGTCGAGCCCGTCAAGTAACTCGACTGGCCATTGTATGTTCACCCTATATGAGTCATAACTGCTTAAACCTAGGGTACTGAACTTACCACTGTAAACCCTATTAACCATGGTACCTTGATCCATAAAGACTCATGAGCCGGGCATGGTGGTATGGGACACCGTGGTCGAGCTGTCGGCCTACACCGGGGCCACAAACCTCCCCGTAGTGACCAGTGAGCACCTATGACTCGTGAGCAGATTATGGTGGTATGGAACACTATATTTTTGCTGTCGGCCTACACTGATCAGGCGACGAGTCCTTTATAGTGACCGCGAGCGTATTCTGAGTCTACGGGAGGCGACAACCCTTCCGTAGCAATGAGAGTACAGTAGGCCTGTATTGATAAGGTGATGGGGGATCGGTGCAACGAGTGCGAGCAACAGCCCTGACAGCCCTTGCAGCGACATACAAAATATACATCGTATAAGATTACTAGGAGTGACGACCCTAGACAGGATCTGTGTTGGGATTGATATAAGGGAAGTACCTTAGTTTCCCAATCCTGCTGTTTGAATGGACTAATAGTAACTCGGTAATCATATCACCATCACATTGCATGTGCCTGGAAGATGTGGAGCACTGAGCGGTACGCAAGCATGCGCGGACGCAGATGGTGCCGTATGAGGGAGAATGTCGGTGAGGGCATCCATCATGTCATGTCATATTGCATTAACAACAGTATTAGAAATGTTTGATTTACTGCTTTACTATTATCGCATGATTGATTTGAGAACATGCTAATCTTTGCTCTATTATTCCACTGAGTTAGCTACTCACTCCCACGTTACGGGATAGTATTTGCAACACCCACCAGACCCTTTCTTAGATGCAGGTGAGGCAGCGATTCAGGAGGCAGAGCCGGACTATGATGAGGACCAGGACGAGTTCTCATATATGCAGTACCACGACGGCTTTGCTTAGGTGGCCTGGATTGGCGGGACTTCTCAGTGGGACTCTTTTTGGACATTTGATTTCTGTTTATTTACATGTATATGAGACTCAGAGATGTATTCATACTTTAGAGACAGTTGAGATCTACTTTGTTTTCCATACAGTGATATATATATATATATATATTCTTTAGTCTTCCGCTTGCTTTTATCACTGAATCTGGAGTATGAATTGCAGTTTTGGTATACTTTTACTCATGCGAATTCTTTAACTCAAACAACATTGAATCATAATCATTTTTGTTGCATAAGTGACGGTCTGGAACTCGGGAGTTGGGTTTATACACGACCCCCAATTTTCAGGGTGTTACAAGTCCTGATCGAGGGACGATGACCGTTGATCTGATACAGGTCCTTCACGGCTGATCCGTTTGTCAGATCACACCAAAAACACAGTCCTGGCATAGATCCATTGTCAGGGAACTTGCTTCATTACTTATGTGAGAAATAGACCTTCCTAAGGGCCCTGTTTGTCAAAAACAGGCACCCTTTGGCTATAACCTAAGTATATCATGGCCCCAGGGTGATTGTCATCAGTTTTCAGCCTATATAAAGACCTTAAACCACCCCTTTCTCATTCCATACGAATTTCTCTAACCCTAGGAGAGAGAAGAGAGAAAAGAAGAGAAAAGAGTAAGGAGAGAAGGGAGATTGCTGGAGACCGTTGCTGGGATCTTTACCCACGACTCCACACTCTGTTTCGCCTCCCCACCATCGATTCTAACTACATATTGGGTATGGAATCCTAACCCTAATCTTATTTTAGAAATCCAGGTAGGGTAATTTGTGAAATAGCTAACCTATTTCGATGTTTAGGTACCATTGTTCTGTATTTGGGTGCGTAATATTCGAACTGAGTTCGAAATAGGTTATTTGACGAAAGGTGTGGACTATAAATGTTTAGGTTATGCTTTTCAAGGATTTCAATGTCAGTAATGATTTATATCTGACTTGATTGCTGTCATATGATCTTAGTTACAATGTATTATATAAATTATGCATGTGTGTGAACTATGTGAATATATAATGTAATACATGTGTTTGTTGAAATGTTTGAATGAAAGTATAATCTTGATTTATGCTTGCCATGACTATTAATCTAGAATACATGTTTATTGTATGTATGACAACTCCTTTACGAAAGGATTTACCATAATATATGTTATAACTAACTTAGTTCATGTAGGTAGTAATGTGCAGTCTAAGTGTTTGATAAAATGACTAAATAAGAAATTGTTTGATGAATCATATTTAATAAGGGTGTTGAGATAGGATTCTCAACTACCTTATCCATATTTATAACATCCTTCATGTAATGTAAATTGCCACTATGTGATTTATGGGTGAAATGTATATGTTTATCAACATGTTCAATGTGTTTGATAAAATGCTCAAATGAGAATTATGTTTGAATTATTTGTTAAATGTTGTTATGGGTAACATATACGACTACCTATTACATTTGAGTATGATTGGGACTACTACATAGTCTAGGCAATTGGTAACGGTTCCCAATAGAGTGGTCGAACTAGTTTCACCACATTAGATACGTTCAATGAATCTGAGTCGTACGGTGATTGTCGATAGTGGTTAGGCCACGTGGAGTGCTTATGCACTTCATGTTGATTAATTCAATGTACGCTCATACCAATCGAACTTATTAAATAACTCAATTGGCTTATTGTGTGTTTACCATATATTGATGCTACTACTTGAATCTATGGTACTACTTTTTTTTTAACACATGCACGCACACCCCCACACACTCACTCCACACGCACACAAACCCCACACACGCACACTGTGGGATTTCACCGCCATGGGTACTCGAACCCTTGACCCAGTGTTGAAACAACAAGGAGTCTACCACCCGGGTAAGAGTAAGGATCCATTTCAAACATGGTACCAAGATCCACTAAGACTCATGAGCCAAGCATGGTGGTATATTGGTGTAATATCCCAAAATTTTGCCAACCTGGAGTTAGACGTCCTTACACAATGGGTCGATCATAACACCTTTTGACTTCTCAAAACTCAATCCTAAAGTCTCAAATCCCCTTCAACCAATTTCCTTAAAAAATCTCACCTTTCACCACCTTATCCTTTAAATGTTTATAAGTAATTTCATATTAGACACTAATCCTAAAGTTTAAATGATGAAAAAAATAATTAAACTAAAATTTACTAAAAATAGTGAATATATAAATAAAATGGGTTTTTGACCATTAACCTTTTGGAATCTTATACAATAAATAGGTTATTTGGATAGAGCAGCTTCTCCTACCCCAAAATCATATATTTTACTCGAATAACTCATTCTAGTTCACAAAATACACCTGTTTGAATTATTGGGTGGCAAAACCACCACGGGACAGTACAGCCGATCGCAATGCATCGCCGATGCACCGAAAATTCGGTGGACCCTTGCTGCAGTTTTCTATAGTTTTCAAATGATTTCAAAAATTCATATCTCCCTTGTTATAACTTTAATTTAGTTGATTCAAAATCCAAATTGAAGCTTAATAAGTCTAGTTTTATATAAAAATAAGTAAAAAATATAATAAAAATTTTAATATAGTTAAATCTAGGTTGATGTGACAACTATCTAAAAATTATTAGTTTAGACAGCTGCTACTTCCAGAATTTTTAAAATTTTTCTACAAGATGAAATCTAATAAAATTTAGTAGAGATAAAGAGACTTAATGATAAACTATTAAAAAAAAAATTAAAATAATATACTAACTAAAAGTGCCAAAAAGGGGCATAAAACTATCCTAGGATATTCTGTCATAATTAGGGCAAAATTTAGTTAAGTACTAAACTAAATAATTGGTGGATTTAGCTCAAACCACTATTTACACAAATGGCAAGACCTAAAACCATTAAAATCACTAACCCAACCTTACTTAAAAACCTGTGAGAAATCTCAAAGCCTACTTATTTTCGAGAGCACATTGAAACTCTGTATCAGACCTGAATCATGCATCGAAAGTCTGATTACCACAAACTATAAGGTTATCAAGTCCAAACAGTATCTGGAAATGCACAACTTAATCATTGAGCGGAGTGTGTGAGAAATGTAAATATCTTTAGAAAATGAGCCAAAACTTAAGTGAATTGGACCATTCACTTACAGACAAAATTGAAGACTTCAGACCATCAAATTCTAACCAAACTTCACCCTGGATGTAATGCCCGTGAAAAATTCATACTTGGGCTCGAGTACCAACTCGACCCGAAATCGCGTAAAAATAATTTCCATGGAAATTAAGCGTAAGTTAGCTAGCGCAACGCTAGAGTAGCTGGGAAATAGTCCCTGATCACTTTAAATACGTTCTGTAAGACCCAAATCGAGTATAACAAACAACTCTACAATACTCTATAACCTCGGATCAAACTCTACGCGGGTTTGTCCTCTGGACCACGTTGAACTTTTGTATTGGATTTAGACCGCGCGTCGAAGGTCCGATACCTCCTATCTTAGACCGTTAGAACCGCCCAGCTAGACTTGACAATCATCTCGAAAATCAAGTCAAACCGATAATCACAGACGATTTCGTTGAACCCGGACTGAAGCGACCGCGAATAGGGACGGATTTGGAATTCAAATTCAAATCTGGCACACGACTTGACGCATCAGTATTAAGCGTTCTGACCGTCAGAATTCATCCAGATTACACCCTCGGATCAGGAAAAATTTCTATTTATTATCATGAGACTTTCAGCCCTGATCTATGTGCGGTGACCGCTGAACTGAAACTGGTCCGCCACGTGCGATCTGCGAACCCTGCCAGACTGAAAACTTAATACGAGCTACATCTGGTACACATGAGCTTAATTCTGATCGTAATCGACCAGGGGGCCACCAGAAAGCAGTTTTTGGACCGAAACAGCCCCGAAATGGATAGGCACCAAGTAAACTTCGTCTCGGAGCCTATTTTCGGCGTTTTTAAGCTTATAAAAGGGGTTGAAACCCTCATTTCTCCCTTCCATCCAAAAATTGCAACCCTAGGAGAAAAAGAGAGAGAGTTTGAGAGAAAGAGAAAAAGAGAATTTTCCCGCTTCCGAGCCCCTGACAGTTGCTGCTTCAGCACTTCCTTCCAATCACCTGGCTGGTGATTTCTCTCCTTTTTCAGGTATAAAATAACCCCAAAAACTTGCTGATTTAGGGTTTACTTAGATGCATAACATGTTAGCTAACGTGAATCATAAATCAGGCTCTCCTACTGCCGTAGACGAAGCGTACACGCTCCGTTCAAAATCCCGCGACCGTAAGAGACTAGGTGAGGATTTTAGACGCTTTGATTGACGGTTTACAATGCTTTCAATGTCGTTTAATAGTAGATTATCGACGGCATCGCCGTTTGACATGTACAACATGCTCTCCATTTCCTGTTTCGTAAATTAACGAAGAATATGAGATTTAGGGCATTTTAGTCATTTGTAGGAAGTATAGTCTACATGCATATTTTGCTGACATGATTGACATGGTTTGTCGCCGCATTAGGGAGTTAGGAATGCTTGCATAATCAGTTTGGCGAAGAGATTCGCCAAGTTGCGCACTTTGGGTCGACATACTATATGTGGACTTAAGTGTGTAGTGTATGTGTTTGTATAAATGCTTGTATTAGTATGTATTGAATTAAATGATGTTATGAGATAGTTTTTGATTGATTCCTCAATTAATATGCTGACCTAAATGATTTCCTACATGTTGACTATATGCATGATTTCATTACATGCATGGAATATGTGTGTTGGAAGATTTGCTTAAGGTGAATGTTATAACATGTGTTAACATGCTCACTTGATTGTATTTCAATTCCAATACTTTAACATGTAATGCTAATATGATTCCATAGATGTGTGGGACTAGACTTAGTCCAGGCAGTCGGTAACCGAGCGAATTCGTGGCTGACTGGTCATAGCCACGAACGACGCGTCGATGAACGTGATTCGTGTTTAGAGTTGGCGGCAGTGGTTAGGCCACGCGAAGTGTTTTACACACTTCATGTCGTTCGACTTGAGATGCGATCACGCTAGTCGAGCCCGTCAAGTAACCCGACTGGCCGATGTATGTTCACCTTGTATGTGTCATAACTGTTTGAACCTAGGGTACTGAACTTACCATTGTAAACCCTGTTAACCATGGTACCTTGATCCACGAAGACTCATGAGCCGGGCATGGTGGTATGGGACACCGTGGTCGAGCTGTTGGCCTACGCTGGGGCCACAAACCTCCCCGTAGTGACCAGTGAGCACCTTGACTCGTGAGCAGATTATGGTGGTATGGGACACTATATTCTAGCTGTCGGCCTACACTGATCAGGCGACGAGCCCTTTGTAGTGACCGCGAGCGTATTCTGAGTCCACGGGAGGCGACGACCCTTCCGTTGCAGTAGAGTACAGTAGGCCTGTATTGATAAGGTGATGGGGGAGCGATGCAACGAGTGCGAGCAACAGCCCTGGCAGCCCTTGCAGTGACCTACGAAATATACATCGTATGAGATTACTAGGAGTGACGACCCTAGACAGGATCTGTGTTGGGATTGATACAAGGGAAGTACCGTAGTTTCCCAATCCTGCTGTTTGAATGGACTAATAACAACTTGGAAATCATATCACCATAGCATTGCATGTGCCTGGAAGATGTGGAGCACTCTAGGGAGTGTGGCATGCCGCGGTCGTAAGATGTTGCCGCATGAGGGTGATCGTCGGTGAGGGCATACATCACGTCATATCATCTTGCATTAACAACAGTATTAGGATTGTCTGATTTACTGCTTTACTATTATCGCGTGATTGAATTGTGAACATGCTAATCTTTGCTCTATGATTCCACTGAGTTGATCACTCATTCCCACGTTACGGGATGGTGTTTGCAACACCCACCAGACCCTGTTGTAGCTGCAGGTGAGGACGAGATCCAGGAGGTGGAGCCAGAGATCGATGAGGAACAGGATGAGTTCTCGTATATGCAGTATCATGACGGCTTCCCGTAGGTGACCTGGATCGAGGGGACATCAGTGGGACTTTCTTTTTGAACATTATTCTTTTGTTATGTATATGTACATGAGACTCAGAGATGTAGTCATACTTTGGAGACAGATGAGATTACTTTGTTTTTCCATACAGTGATATATACATTGTTTAGCCTTCCGCTTGCTTTTATCACTGGATCTGAAGTATGAATTGCAGTTTTGGTATACTTTTACTCATGTGAATGCTTTAAATCAGACAACATTGAATCATAACCATTTTTGTTGCATAAGTGACGGTCTGGAACTCGGGAGTTGAGTTTATACACGACCCCCGATTTTTAGGGTGTTACACTGGATCAGTGAAATTTCCCTGTCCTTATCTGTATACTTATAGCCCTGATCGAGTGACAACAGCCGTTGATCTGATACGGGTCCTCCAAGGTCGATCCACTAATTCAATCACACCAAAATCGTATCATGGCTTAGATCCATGGTTAAGGAACTTACCCTACATTGTAGGTGAGTAATAGACCTCCGGATGAGCCCCGTTTACCCGAAACAGGTGCCCTTTGGATACAAACCAGGTACACCATGGCCTTGGGACTATTTGCATCAGTTATGGGCCTATATAATGCCCTTAAACCACCCCTCTCTCATTCCATATGATTTTCTCAAACCCTAGGTGAGAGGAGAGAAAAAAGGAGGAAAGAGTGAGGAGAAGGGAGTGAGATTCGGAGATCGTTGCTGGGATTCATGCCCACTACTCCACACACCGAATCGCCTCCCCACCATCGCTACATGAGTCGTTCCGACTTTGATTTGGGTAAGAAATCTTAACCCTAATCTTGTTTTAAGAATCCAAATAGAGGAATCGATGGAATAGTTAACCCATTTCGTGATTTAGTTACCATTGTTCTGTATTCAGGAATGTAGGATTCGAATCAAGTTCAAAACGAGTTATCCGACGAAAGGTGCGGACTATAAATGTTTAGGTTATGATTTTCAATGCTTTCAATGTCAGCAATTATTTTTGTCTGACTTGATTACTACCATATGACCTTAGTTACAATGTATCTGATAAACTATACATGTATGCGTACTATGTAAATATAAAGTGCATTTTATGTGTTTGTCAAAATGTTTGAATGAAAGTAGAATTATGATTTATGCTGGCTATGCCTATTAACCTAGAATACATGTTCGTTGTATGTGAGACAACTCCTTTATGAAATGGATTTTCAATAATATATGCTATAACTAGATTAGTACATGTATGTAGTATTATATATTCTAAATGTTTATTAAAATGTTTGAATGAGATATTGTTGATGGATTGTACTTATTAAGTGTATCAAGACAAGATTCTTAGTCTCTATATGATTTATGGGTGAAATGCGTATGCATGTCAACTTGTCGAATGTGTTTAATAACATGCTTAAATGAGATTTATATTAGTATTATTCGTTAAATACTGATATGAGTAATATATGTGATTCCCTATTGCATGTGAGTATGATTGGGGCAACTACGTAGTCCAAGCAATCGGTAACAGTTTTCAATCGAGTGGCCGAACAAATTTCACCATAACAGATACGTTCGATGAATCTGAGTCATGCGGTGATTATCGACAGTGGTTAGGCCACGAGGAGTGTGTATGCGCTCCATGTCGATTAATTCAGCGTGCGCTCGTAAAAATCGAACTTGTAAAATAACTCGATTGGCCTATTGTGTGTTTACCATGTATGAACACTACTGCTTGAATCTAAGGTACCACTTACCAATGTAAAGCCCGTTTCAACCTTGGGATCACGATTCTCTAAGACTTATGAGTCAAGCATGGTGGTATGGGACATCATGGTCGATCTGTCAGCCTACCCTGGGGTAACGAGCCTCCTCGTAGTGACCAATGAGCAACCTAAATTTGTGAGCCGAATATGGTGGTATGGGACATTATATTCAAGCTGTCGGCCTACACTAGCGCAGCCTGACTGCTTTTCTAACATCGGTTAGGGTGTACCGTCTAATCCGGACCCCCTTCGAAAATAGCGCTCCAATTGGTAAGGCGTTAGTGGAGTGACCTCAAGTATAATCAATTGAACTTGCCTATCTACTGCTTTCATTAGGGGTGATGCCCTATAACTTTCCTATCATATGTGATTAACTAGGATTGACAACCCTAGATGGATCCTCGTTGGGTTAATGATATAAAGGGAGGTACCTTAGCTTCCTGAATCTACTGTATGAATAAGTCTAAGTACTTGGATAACACTATCATGCAATGCACTGCATGTGCTTTGGCGAGGAAGTGCACAATGGGAGTTGTCATGCGCCACCGTGAGATGGTACCGCTGAGGGAGTACAGGAGAGGATATGCATCATTTCCATGTATCATCCCTACATTAATAAGAGTAGTTAGGATTGTTTGATGTATTGTTTTATCATTACTGCTTGACTAAATTGATAACATGTTAACCTTTACATTATAGTTGCACTGAATTAGCTACTCATTCCCACCTGGGATGGTATTTTAAAATACCAACCAGACTCTGTTATAGATGTAGGTAATGGTGGAGTCTATGCAGCTGAAATGGACTTCATGGACGAGGAGGAGGAATTCTCCTATGTTCAGCTATCAGGCGGGTCTTCATAGACCTTATTCTATTTTGATAGGATTATAAGGTTGCATGGATTAGTTGGACAGTTGCACCTTGATATTTGTAAATTTTAGAACAATACATGTATATGTTCAGCTTGGAATCATACGCTTACTCTGGGGATTGAGAAACACTTACATATTGTATATACCTATTTCAGTCTTTCGCTCACTTAATTTGATTATCTCTGGAGTATAATATGTTGCTTTAGTGTAATCTCACTCATGTTTAATGCACTAATATGGACAACATTTAAACATTATAATCTATATTGCATAAGTGATGCATTGGAACTCAAGAGTTGAGCTTTGCTCAACCCTCAATTTTTAAGGCGTTACAATGGGACACCATGGTCGAGTTATCGACCTACGTTAGGGTGACAAGCCTTCCCATAGTGACCAGTGAGTAATCCAAACTCGTGAGACGAATATGGTGGTGTATGGGACACCGTATTCGAGCTGTCAGCCTATGCTGAGGTGATGAGCCTTTCCATAGTGACCTCGAGTATAAACTAGTCCTTCGTTGAGGTGACAAGACTCCCCGTAATGACCTCAAGTGTAAACTCTTGAATTTACCTATCCACTGTGAAGAGGCCAATCTATATGTCCTAGAGGGGGGTGAATGGACTATGTCAAATTTAAAAAAAATAGTAGAATTTAAATAAATTAAATACAGATAGCAATTGACAATTCGACAATACTGATTTAAAGACAACCTCAAATGAACGAGTATTGAGAGGTTGATACAAATGTTGTTCTAAGGACAACCTTACATAATAAAAACCAAGGGTTTATGGTAGGACAACCTTATTAGAATAATTTGTGTATCAAAAACTCAAACTGATACAGAGGAATAAAGAAATAAATAGCAAGGAAAGAAATCTACGCTATTACAACATTCTCCACACTTGTATAAAAGAAATTACAACATTCTCCATAATACAAAAAGGGAAATTTCAACCATCCACAAAAATAAATAAACATTCAATCCACAAGACCAGACATTATAGTGGTTCGCTTGTGTGTACACCAACTATTTAAAAAAATAGCCACACAACTACTCCACTCCTAATATCCTCACATAGAGAATATTAGCGTTCACTATGAAAATAGGTTTTTCCAGGTTCACCTAAAACCCTCACAATTGTGTCTTTTAAGTGGGCTTACACAATTCAAAAATCCCACACTCTGAGTTTTCTTTATCACCTTAGATAAACCAAAACAGAGAGATCTTTCGGGCACAATCTCAATGAAACCAAAATACATAAATTTACAATAATGTAAAATACCTAGATATTCTCTTTATGATAAAGCTCAGAAGAACCAAATCAGAGTAGAAGTTCAACGTAGAAGTGAAATGTCCAAACTCACTCATGAAATGGTTATTTGTTCTAAATTATTTTTAAATTAAATGAAGTTGGGCTAGCTCTATTTGATTTTGATTCCAAGAAAAAGGCAATTCTCAATCCCTTCTTCAAATATGAATGGAATATAAAATACAAAATCAAATATAATAAATCTAAATTAAGAGAATATTAAATGAGCACAATATAGCTTAGAAAGATCACTAACTTATCTCTCAGAGTGGTGTATTGATTTAACTTGAATTCAATGAAAAACTCTAAAATTCATGCTTTATTTATAAGTGAAGAAATTGCATTCACGACTGGTCTTGAGGACACCACAACTGGTCATATGACCAATAGATTTTTAAAATTTTGAGCGTAATCAGATAAAGTCATTTCATGACTGGTCGTAAACCCTTCACGACCGGTCGAATGACCTCCACGATTGGTCATGTGGAACCAGATTTAGTTGCTGGACTTTAAGTCGAGGCTACAGGACTAGTCGAGAACAAGTCGAGCACTGTTCACACGACCGGTCGAGCAGTCTCCAAGACTAGTCAAGGCTTAACAAAAAATTCTAAAAATTTGTAACAAACTTAGGATTTGTTGAAGAATTTCTTGGACTGGTCGAGCCAGCGCTAGGACTAGTCGAACAGAGTCCAAGACTAGTCGAGAAACAGTCTATTCACTTATAAAATGATCTAATTAAATTATATATTCAAAATGACCTACCTTATAGTCAATCTAGGATCATTCATACCTTACACATGATATATGAACATTAAAACTTCTTTTTCTTCAATCGATAGTCGTTCTTTGAAATTCGTGAAGCTTGAGATCTTGTCATAGGATGAAGCTTGAACTTGAGTCTCTTGAAGCTTGAAATTGATTAACGTTGAACTTGAGTATCAAAATCTAGGAATGTTGTCTTAACTTGTATGAAGCTTTGAAAACCTTGAACTCTTGAAGCTTAAACGCTTGAATTCACAATTGATGTTGTACATGAACATGAACAAGTAATCTTGCCTTTGAAGTTTTTGAACTAAAGACCCTTGTCCTTGAGAGATGCATAGACTTCATTATGTAGATGAGCTACACAAGGCACAAATTCTAAGAGAGGTTTTGGCACTACAAAATTTGACAATTATAGGAGCTAGAAACTATTTCACTTACAATCTACCCCTTTGTCAAATTTGTGACAAAACACACTTGAAACAAACATAAGCATTATACGCACAAAGAATCATCACCAGTTATCAATTTACATCAATTCCACCAACAATACTCCCCCTTACTTAACTCCCCTTCACCAAAATATTATCATTCACAATCAATTCCATCATATATTAAGCATGTAAGACCCGTATCCTTGATCTTACTATTCCGTAGGCTTCCGCCGTCCTCCCGGTCGAATTCTGGTCCATTATGATGGAATTGCGGCCCAGATGGAGAGGCCCATTGTGATGTATATTGGGCCCATGAGTGAGGCCCAATGTGATGTATATAAGGCCCATATGATGGGGCTTACCTACTTGAATCTGAGGCCCATGGGCAAGGCCCATTATGATGCATTCATGGCCTATGGATAAAGCCTATTTTAATATGTATTAGGCCCATTAGTGCGGCCCATTGATGCAGCCCAATTGATATATATGAAGCCCATTGGTGCAGCCCATGGATGCGATCCACTTGATGTATATGAGGCCCACTGGTGTGGCCCATATGATATGGCTGACTTGATATAAATAAGGCCCATTGGTGTGGCCCATGGATGCGATCCACATGATGTATTTAATTGCCCATGGTTTGAGGCCCAATGTTAGGTATATAAGGGCCATGAGTGAGGCGCAATGAGACGTATGTGGGGCCTTTGTATGGGGCTGAATGTGATGTATATGAGGTTCATTACAGTGTGTGATTACTCCATGATGTATGTAATAATGATTATGGTGGGCCATATCTTGGGAGCAATGATGGTTTAATTTCCACATTGATAGGCGATGATGGTTAGATGTCCACATTGTGACCTTCCCTTAGGCCTTGTTTGGCCAATTTATTGAGGCTGATTGTATAGGATGATTTCTAATTTGTCGAGGTCGATTCTGATTCTCGAGGCCGATTCTGATTGTCGAGATCGAGTATCGAGGCTGATTACAATTTATCAAGGCCGATTTCAATTTTTGAGGTCGAGTATCAAGGCCGATTCCGATTTATATAAGCCGATTGTATAGGTCGATCTCGATTGTCGAGGTTGATTCTGATTTGTCGAGGCCGATTCTAATTTATCGAGGCTAATTGTATAGGCTAATTCTGATTGTCTAGGCCAAGTATCGAGGTCGATTTCGATTTGTCGAGGCCGATTTTATGGGCCAATTTTTAATTTATCGAGGCCGATTGTATCGGCCGATTTTGATTTGTCAAGGCTAATTATATAGGTCGATTCTGATTATCAAGGCTGAGTATCAAGGACAATTCCAATTTCTCAAGGCCGATTCCTATTGTCAAGGCAGAGTATCGAGGCTGATTGTATAAGCCGATTCTGATTGACGAGGCCGGGTATCGAGGCCAATTTCAATTTGTCGAGGCCGATTCTGATTCTTAAGGCTGAGTATTGAGGCCAGTTTCGATTTGTTGAGGTTGATTATATAGACCAATCTCGATTTTCGAGGCTGATTTCGATTTGTCGAGGTCGATTGTATAGGCTGATTCTGATTATCGAGGCTGCGTATCGAGCCTAATTTTGATTTGTCGAGGCCGATTCCGATTGTCGAGGCTGAGTATCGAGGTAGATTCTGATTGTCAAGGCCAGTATCTAGGCCGATTCTGATTTATTAAGGAAAATTGTATAAGTCGATTTCGAGTGTCGAGGCCGAGTGTCAAGGCCGATTCTAATTTGTCGAGGCTGATTGTATAGGCCGATTTTTGATTTGTCGAGGCCAATTGTATAGGCCGATTCCAATTTGTCAAGGAAAATTGTATAGGCCGATTCTGATTACTGAGGCCAAGTATCAAGGCTAATTTTGATTTATCAAGGCCGATTATATAGGCCGATTCTGATTGTCGAGGCCGAGTATTGAGGTCGATTCTGATTTATAGAGGCCGATTGTATAGGCCGAGTATTGAGGACAATTTCAATTATCAAGGCCGAGTATCGAGGCCGATTCTGATTTATCGAGGTCGAATATATATACTAATCCTGATTGTCAAGGCCGATTGTATAGGCTGATTCTGATTGTCGAGGCCGTCTATCGAGGCTGATTCTGATTTTCAAAGCTGCATATCGAGGCCGATTACGATTTGTCGAGGCCAATTTTGATTATTGAGGCCGATTTTAATTGTTAAGGCTGATTGTCGAGACCTATATGATGTATATGTGACCCGTAGTTGAGGCCCAATGTGATGTGTATTCGGCCTATGTGATGTATATGTAACCCGTGTTTAAGGCCTAATGTGATGAATAGGAGGTCGACGTGATGAGGCCCATTGTGATGTATTTAAAGCCCATGGGCAAGGCCCGTTGTGATGTATTCGAAGCCCATGGGCTAGGCCCATTAGGATGTATTCGTGGCCTATGGACAAGGCTCATTATGATATGTATTAGGCCCATGATGCATGGCCCATTTGATGTATTCGAGAACCATGTGTAGGGCCCACATGTCATGTATTTGAGGCCCATGAGTAGGGCCCACCTATTGTGTATATGTGGCCTTTAACTAAGGCCCATTGTGTTATATATTAGGCCTTTGTGTAAGGTCATGGGCCCATTATATGCTTGGCTCTATGTGGGCCATTCCTTAGGGGCAATGTTGGTTAAATGTCCACATTGTCGAGGCCAATTGTTGATGCCGGTTATTGATACCGATTATGAGTATGTGACAGCATAGCATCATGATACATACACATATGCATCATTTGCATGTTTATTGTGAGATGTGATTGACCCTTGCATATGCCATAGTACAGATGGTTTATAAGACTCCCTGATAGGTGGAGTTATCCCACACGAGTGCACGGTATGCGAAGGATTGATACATGATTGGAGTACATGACTCATGTATCTTATATTATGTGATTGTGATTACTATACGCCCTAGCGACATCAGGACTATGACCTCCACAGGCATGTCATAGATGGTTAGATGGAACACCAAAAATATTTAGTTTAATCATTTAGGCACTTTGGATGTCTGTGGGTGCAAGTCCCTAAACCTCTGAGGCCAAGAGACGCCCCAACGTCTATACTGAGTAGATACATGAGTTCCTGAGTACCGAATACCAGTAGGTTGCGTCTCCCACTATGTCGTGGTCGGTTGGGAGGAGGTGTGGCCTTATCCGCTCGAGTGAGGGGGCTATAAGGTAGGCTAAGTTTGGCCAACTCCCAAATGGGTCCGCTATCGAAAAGTCGGGTAGGCATTGGTGTAGTACTGGCTGGTAGGAAGTGAGGTCTTTTTCACTTGCTAGGCTACGTGGCTGGCTAGGGCGGTAGTCAGCTTGGAGTGTACTAGACCCTAGTGATGATCCCATAGATGTACAATATTGATTAGTGGATCAAGAGTTGCATATTTATTCATTCATTCATTCACCATCCACTCGGGCTAGTGGTGCGCAACTATTTGTTACATATACCTTCACAATGGCCAGGATTTCGGTTAGGGCGCATGAGTAACTGAAGATTAGGAGTTTACCACATTGAGTCTATCTATCTGAATTTAGGTATGGGACTAGTTTGGATAAAAGTCTTTTGTGATAGGCCTCATAGCCTGCAACACTATGTACTATCATCCTGACTTCACACTGCAGATTGGTCATTTCATTCGCACCACATATTGCATATTGCATTAAATCCTCGACATATGGCATTTTTGGGTTGCTATATTTCTACATTCATATGACCCAGATGAGGCTGATGGTAATTGTAGTTCTTTAAAATTGCATATAGTATTGTATCATCGGTATCTGATATTTGACTCATTATGTCTTCGGACTGCATAACTAGCATACATTACTTTCTCAGTATATGACATTAGCTTGTTATGTCCTTTCATTGCATATCCTATATTAAGTTGATGACATTTCTATAGGACTTGTCAGTACTTCTGCTTACTCTGATATTGTATGGTTCAAAGACTTACCAGTATTTCCGTTTATTTTGATATTACATTTTAATCACGCATATACTGCTCACATACTTACACCACCCTCTAAACTTTCTAAAAGCTTATGCACGATAGATGCGTGCAGGTGATGTTAAATTGCAGCAACGTAGAGCTTGGGGCATGTAGCTGACTTTCTGGAGTTTTGATTTTGACATATGTATTTCCCTTTTAGCATTGTATTCAAATGTTTATATTAGTGGATATATGATGATGATGTTACATTTGTGATTTGGGTAAACTTGTGGTTATTCTTATTACGAATAAATGTACTTTTAAAAAATTCTCCTTGTAGGATCCCAGGATCGGAATCTAGTGTATGGATGCTGGGAGTTGAGAATGGGATACTACGGAGGCTGTCGATGTCGGATTCAGCTATCGGGAATGTTGTAAGCCCATTTTTTGAGTTTGGGGTATGACAGAAGTTGGTATCAGAGCATAACTTGGAAATACTTGAAGATAACATCACATATATGCTAATAGCTACCCTTCACTCTATGATTGTTGAGAACTAGAATGATTAGATCCTCGAGTTCGAATAACCTAGAGATTTTCTGATATAGCTCCCTATTGTTAAGATTGTGAGGCTGCATAGTATTACAGTTTCGATTGTCTCTAATCTGGGGTCCGAGGTTCAATAGGATCACCATAGTGTTGATGATGCGTCTTGGGAGGGTGAGGTTAAGATTAAAGAGCATTATCTTCATCCTTTTTGTAGATTGATTGAGCCTTGACATATATACTTGATGATGTTTCTTCTTCCCTTGTGTAATTTATAAATTTCAAGAATAAAATTTTTATTCGGTGGGGAGAGTTGTAAGATCCGTATCCTAGATCATACTGTTCCTTAGGCTTTCGAGGTCCTCCCAGTCAAATTTTGGTGACCCACAATCTGTTATCAACATTTGCACGTGATCCTGAGTAGTATCCCATATTCTAGAGTTGGCTCAACTCGAAACTTATATCCTTGTGACCACGTCATCGCCGCGGTTCCAACGCCGTGTATTACACACCGAAGCGATACCCGGACCAAGAGATGTGGGCCCGTGTTTAGTTCGAGGAAAACACTGCGCGTTGTAATTCTGAGAGAATCTCTATAACACGTCACATCAATCAATCAAAGTACAACCCATCACTCCATCCCATCCCCAAGTACAAGCATCCTCCCCAAAATTCAACACTTTCTAACACAAGTACACATCCATCACTCACTCACCCATCACTCTCTTTCTTACACCTCTCTCTCATCTCTCTCTCATTACTCTCAAGCAACCCAATGTCCAAGCAAGAGCTTCCATAAGAGAGAGCTTTGTGCGTAGCCCACCTCCTTACCTCCTATCTCCACCATCCAAAGACCATCTCAACCGTTGGAATTGTTTCTTTGGAGCTCCAGAACTTATAGGCGGAAGAAGGAAGATGAGATCTAACGATGAGTGCTTTTATTTGTTGATTTTGTGATTTGATAGCCCACATATGTAGAACCCATCTTGATGTATTCATGTATAGGGAGGGCCCATAATGGCGGGGTCCCTTCCCTCTCACAATCGTCTCTCTCTTTCTCTCTTTTGATATGTGTGGTCCACCCTAATGCACCCCCATCATGATGTATGTATTATATCCATGCCATCTATACATGGGGCCACCTCAATGTGCGTGGCTGGTGGGCCACATGTACATGGCCCCCACATTGATGCTGGTGTTGTATTCACACCGTCCAACAGCTGAGGCTGCCGGACTGCATGAAGGAAAATATAAATATCAGTTTGGTGCTAACCTGGTGGGCCACCTATGTGGGTCCCATCTTGATGCATCTGTCGTACACGTGGACCCCACCCCACCTAATGTAGGCATTTGATCTAGACTGTCCATCCCATGACCAAGGATATGGGACAGATTCAAATCTCTGGTGGGCCAAGCCGTCTGTAGGACCCACCTGATACATGTGTTGTATCCAACCATCCATGCATCTGGACGTGGTTGGCTGGTGTGAACCAGCTATTTAGCTGTTGTAGTTGTATCTGGGGTTCACCTTGATTTACGTATTCTATTGCCACACCGACCACCTGCCAAGGACGGTGGGCCCCTGATGCAGTGGCACTAATCCAGGCCGTCCGTCCATCTTTGGACCATGGACGCTGGAGCATCTCATGATGTATGTATATATATATAGTATAACATATATTATAATATTATATTATGGTGGGCCCTACGTGGTACCCACCTATTGTAAAACGGGCTGGCTAGTATACCGCACTCAGCTGTATAGCTAAAGTATTCCCGTCAGCGAGTGTGGGACCCGCTCCACACATGTTGCACGTGTGGAGGTGGGACCCCTTCATATGTGTTTTGTTATATCCAAACCGTCCATCCACGTGTGAATTCCACACATGCCTATGGTCTGGTTATAAGGATATGGTTATAAGGTATGTATTATATCTTACACCGTCTGTCCGTTTTACCAGCAATGCGACCTACCTTGATTGTATGTATTTCATCCCAGTCATCCATCTTTTGGGACAGTGGGCCAGTAGTTTTAGTTGCCGCATCACGTCAGCAAACTTTGTGGGACCCACACAGCTGGTTGCTAGTACACGTCAGTAAGTTCTATGGGTCCCGCCTGTTTCATCCACACTGTCCATGTGGAACCCACCATGATATATGTGTTGTACATCCATGTCATTCACCTGGTGGGCCCATTTGGGAGGTGTAGTCCCACCAGTTGTTTGGCTCAGTGTGATGTATGTGAGGCCTAGATGAAGAGGCCCATTGTGATGTATTTGAGGCCCACAGGATAGGGCCCATTATAATGGAATTGTGGCCCAAATGGAGAGGCCCATTGTGATGTATATTAGGCCCATGAGTGAAGCCTGATTTGATGTATAAAAGACCCATATGATGGGGCCCAACTACTTGAATCTGAGGCGCATGGACAAGGCCCATTGTGATGCATTCATAGCCTATGGGCAAGGCCTATTGTGATATGTATTAGGCCCATTAGTGCGGCCCATTGATGCAACCCAATTGATATATATGAAGCCCATTGGTGCGGCCGTGGACGCGATCTACTTGATGTATATGAGGCCCACTAGTGCGGCACATGTGATATGGCCGACTTAATATATATGAGGCCCATTGGTGTGGCCCGTGGATGTAATCCACATGATGTATTTGATGGCCCATGGGTTGAGGCCCAATGTGAGGTATATAGGGCCACGAGTGAGGCCTAATGGGACGTATGTGGGGCCTTTGTATGGGGCCAAATGTGATGTATATGAGGTTCATTGCGATGTGTGATTAGTCCATGATGTATGTAATGATGATTATGGTGGGTCATGTCTTGAGAGCAAAGATGGTTTAATATCCACATTGACGGGCGATGATGGTTAGATGCCCACATTGTGACCTTCCCTTAGGCCTTGTTTGGCCGATTTGCCAAGGCCAATTTCTATTTATCGAGGCTAATTGTATAGGCCGATTCTAATTGTCAAGACTGAGTATTGAGGCCAATTCTGATTGTCGAGGTCGAGTATCGAGGCCGATTTCAATTTGTTTGGGCCAATTGTAGAGGCCAATTCCGATTATCGAGTCCGAGTATCGAGGATGATTTTGATTTTCCAAGGCTAATTGTATAGGCCAATTCTGATTTATTGAGGCCAATTTTGATTGTCGAGGTCGAGTATCGAGACCGATTTCGATTTATCGAGGCCGATTGTATAGATCAATTTCTGATTTGTCGAGGCCGATTGTATAGGCCGATTCTAATTGTCGAGGCCGAGTATCAAGGCCATTCTAATTTGTTGAGGCCGATTGTATAGGCCAATTCTGATTGTCGAGGCTGATTTTAATTTGTCGAGGCAGATTGTATAGGCTGATTCTAATTGTCGAGGTCGAGTATTGAGGCTGATTCCGATTTGTCGAGTCCAATTGTATAGGTCGATCTCGATTGTCGATGCCGATTGTACAAGTTAATTTCGATTATCGATCCTAAGAATCGAGGCCAATTCTGATTGTCGAGGCCAATTCTGATTTGTCGAAGTCGATGGTATAAGTTGATTCCAATTGTTAAGGCTGAGTATCGAGGTCGATTTCGATTGTCAAGGCCAATTGTATAGGCCGATTCCGATTGTCCAGGCCGAGTATCAAGGCCGATTCTGATTGTCGAGGCCAAGTATAGAAGCTGATTATGATTTGTCAAGGCTGATTGTCGAGGCCGATTGTATAGGCCGATCCCGATTGTGAAGGCCAATACTGACTTTTTGAGGCCAATTGTATAGGCCGATTCCGATTGTCGATGACGAGTATCGAGGCCGCGTATTGAGGCCAATTTTGATTTTTCAAAGTCGATTGTACAAGTCAATTCTGATTGTCGAGGCCGAGTATTGAAGCCTATTCAGATTGTTGAGGCCGCGTATCTAGGTTGATTCCGATTTGTCGAGTCCAATTGTATAGGTCGATTCTGATTGTCGAGGTCGATTTTGATTTGTCGAGGCTGATTGTATAGGTTGATTCTGATTTATTGAGGCCGATTGTATAGGTCAATTTCAATTTATCGAGGTCGATTGTATAGGTCATTCTAATTGTCAAGGCAAAGTATCAAGGCCGATTTTGATTTGTCGAGGCCGATTCTGATTGTCGAGGCCGAGTATCGAGGCCTATTTTGATTTCTTGAGGCCGATTCTAATTGTCGAGGCCGAGTATCGAGGCCAATTTCGATTTGTCGAGGCCAAGTATCGAGAGCAATTCTGATTTGTCGAGGCTGAGTTTCGAGGGCGATTCTGATTTATCGAGGCTGATTGTATAGGTCGATCCTGATTGTCGAGGCCAATTGTATAGGCCGATTCCAATTGTTGAGGCTAAGTATCGAGGTCGATTTCGATTGTCGAGGCCGCATAACGGGGCCAATTTCGATTTGTCGAGGCCGATTGTATAGGCCAATTTCGATTGTCCAGGCCGAGTATCAAAACCGATTCTGATTGTCAAGACTAATTGTATAGGCCGATTCTGATTGTCGAGGCCGAGTATTAAAGCCGATTTCAAGTGTCGATTCCAATTGTTGAGGCAGATTTTGATTATCGAGGCTGATTTTGATTGTCGAGGCTGATTGTCGAGACCTATATGATGTATATCGACCCGTAGTTGAGGCCCATTGTGATGTGTATTTGGCCTATGTGATGTATATGCAACCCGTGTTTAAGGCCTAATATGATGAATAGGAGTTCTATGTAATGGGGTCCATTGTGATGTATTCATGGCCCATGGGTAAGGCCTATTGTGATGTGTTTGTGTCCTATGGACAAGGCCATTGTGATATGTATTAGGCCCATCATGCATGGCCCATTTGATGTATTCGAGAATCACGTGTAGGGCCCACATGTCATGTATTTGAGACCCATGAGTAAGGCCCACCTATTGTGTATATGTGGCCCTTGTGTAAGGCCTATTGTATTGTATATTAGGCCTTTATGTAAGGCATGGGCCCATTATATGTTTAGCTCTAGGTGGGTCATTCCTCGGGGGCAATGTTGGTTAAATGTCCACATTGTCGAGGCCGATTGTTGATGCCGGTTATTGATGCCGATTATGAGTATGTGACAGCATAACATCATGATGCATACCCATATACATCATCTGCATGTTTATTGTGAGATGTGATTGACCCTTACATATTGCATAGTACAGATGGTTTATGAGGCTCCCTGATAAGTGGAGTTATCCCACATGAGCGCACGATATGCGCAGAATTGATGCATGATTGGAGTACATGACTCATGCATCTTGCCTTGTGTGATTGTAATTACTGTACGCTCTAGCGACATCAAGGTTATGACCTCCACAGGATTGTTATGAATGGTCAGATGGGACAACGAAAATGTTTGGTTCGAGCATTTGGGCACTTTGGATGTCCATGGGTGAAAGCCCTTAAACCTCTAATGCCAGGAGACACCCCAACGTCTAGACCGAGTGGATACATGAGCGCTCGAGTGCCGAATACCAGTAAACTACGTCTCCCACTATGTCGTGATCAATTGGGAGGGAGTGTGGCCTTATCCACCCGAGTGAGGGAGCTATAAGCTAGGCTGAGTTTGACCAGCTCCTAAATGGGTCTACTTTCGATGAGCCGGGTAAGCATTGGTATACTACTCTTAGGCGGGTAGTGAGGTCTTTTTCACTCACTAGGCTATGCGACCAATTATTGTGGTAGTCAGCTTGGAGTATACTAGACCTCAGTGATGATCTCATAGATGTACAGTATTGATTTGTGGATCAGGAGTTGCATATTTATTCATTCATTCATTCACTATCTACTCGGGTTAGTGGTGTGCAACTATTTATTACATGTATCTTCGTAATGGCCTGAATTTTAGTTAAGGCATGCAACTAACCTGAGATCAAGAGTTTCCACATTGAGTCTATCTATCCAAATTTAGGTATGAGACTGGTTTGGATGAAAGTCCTTTGTGATAGGCCCTATAACCTGCAACACTACGTACTCTCATCCTGACTTCACATGCAACTTAGTCATTTCATTCACACTACATATTGCATATTATATTAAATCCTGGGCATATGGCATTTTTGGGTTGCTATGTTTCTGCATTCATATGACCTAGATGAGGCTGATGATAATTATAGTTCTTCAAAATTGGATATAGTATTGTGTCATCAGTATTTGATATTTGACTCATTATGTCTCCGCATTGCATAACTGACATGCATTACTTTCTCAGTATATGACATTGGCTTGTTATGTCCTTTCATTGCATATCCTAGATTAGGTTGATGATATTTCTATAGGACTTGTTAGTACTTCTGCTTACTCTGATATTTTATGGTTTGTGGACTTACCAGTATTTCCGTTTATTCTGATATTACATTCTGAGCACGCATATACTGTTCACACACATACACTACCCTCTAAGCTTTCTATAAACTTATACACAATAGATGCATGTAGGTGATATTAGGTTGCAGCAGCGTGGAGCTTAGGACATGTAGCTGACTTTCTAGAGCTTTGATTTTGACATATGTATTTTCCTTTTAGCATTGTATTCAAATGCTTATATTAGTGAATCTGTGATGATGATGTTGTCTTTGTGATTTGGGTAAACTTGTGGTTATACTTATTACAAATAAATACTTTGAAAAATCCTCCTTGTAGGATCCCGGGATTAGAATCTAGTGTATGGATGCTAGGAGCCGAGAATGGGATACTACGGAGACTATCGGCACCAGATTCAGTGATCAAAAATTTTGTGAGCCCATTTTTTGAGTTGGGGTGTGACAAAGCATGCCAAAATTCTCTCCTTTTTTATCACAATATGACAAAGGAAGGAATCAGGAAATAGAAGTGAAATTATATAAAGAATGAAGAATAAGAAGAGTATTGAGGAATAAATGATCAAGATAGTCAACATATTAAATCCATAAATAAGTCATATTCAAATATAATTAACCAAGTTCAACCAAGTACTACCAAGTTAAGTCAAGTAACCTCACAAGATAAAATAAATTCAAGTATCATTAAAGTTATTACAAACCAAGATTAAAAAAACTAATCAGATCCTGAAGATGGAATAGGAATAGATGGATAAATCTAATGTAAACCCTTATTAATGTGCCTTATATATTTACGCATATAAGAAAATCGCGAATCCTAGGTTACATGAATCTAAGCCACCTGTTCCTCAAGACTATCCAGCCTCTCAGTAAAATCAGGAGGCTGATAGTCAGGGTCAGCCTCAGAATCTGATTCGATTTCATCACAGATATCGTCCATGTTAAAGTCATCTAGAGGTAAATCACCACCTTCTTCTTCATTTGCAACATCATTTCCACCAGCACCAACATTGACTTGGCTTGAGGCCAACCTCAAATTTATCCTATTTATATTTGAGTTGTTGAGGATTAGGTGTTGAATAGGAGCCTCTCCAACGGGCATAACCACCAACATGTGGGTGGCCAACACAATCATAAGATGTGTAAAAGGGATATCACTGTGTCTAGGATGAAGACGGAATTGTATGATGGAATGACAGATTGAAGAAGGAAGACGTACAAATGTACCAAAGATGATAGAATGTAGAATCCGAACCATAAAAGAGGTGAGTTCGGTTTTGTTAGCAGAAGGTGGATAAAGATTTGAAATAAATATCCTGTGAAGGACCCTATATCTGGGTAATAAATACTTTGAAGTAAGCGCTTTCTCATTTTGACTCCATTACTCATCTATATTGTACAATGCTCTAATAAGTATACATTTTTCTAATTCAGATGGTTTAGATACTAGAGTGCTAATTGGAATACCTTCATCATTAACAGGTATGTCCATTAGGCCAGAAATCATATGTCGGTCTACTTCAAATGGACCTTCTCTACTTGCTGTAATAAAAGTTAAATTTTCAGTTAAAAAATTAAAAATACATGCATACATAGCTTGCGCAATAGACCAGTATGCCAGCCCACCCCAATGTAGAATATTACTCCATCCTACAGATTGGAGAAGGGGAAGGATTTCAAATGAAGAAAGATGTTCAACATGAACAGGTCATTCAACTATAACATTGCGCAACCTTAAATCTCGCACATAGGAGGGATCATCTTCGGGTGACCGAAGATGGCGCCTTATGATTAGTGTCAATCTCGATGTTAAAAGACCACAAGAACTTTTCTTTTTGCCTCTACCTCTCATTTGTAACTAGAAAATTAAGGAATCAAAAAAGGTTACAAAAGAAGTAAAGTGGGTTTTCTCAAAATTAGATTTTGGAGCCCAAAAACCTTAATGAAATAAGAAATAAATCACTCCAAATATGAAAAAGAAGTGATATGAATTTGAATCTATAAGGAAAATGAAAATAAAGCACTAACCTTGAAGAACTAAGAAGATGGATTCGACCAGTTGACCAAGGACCAGCTGGAGAAGAAACCCAAATGAAGAAAAGAGGTATTTTTCCCCTAAATAAAGGTCAAACCCGTGTTACACGATTGGTCGTGAACATGCTCAACGGTTGTGCCACAACTTGTCGAGTATGTACTCGACTGGTCGTGCATAGCCAAAAATGTGCATTTTTCATTAAATTTTGAAATTCAAACATTGATACTACCAAGTATATACATTATAATACAAAAATGCATGAATAATCAATTCAAATTGCACATACCAGGATCAAATTTTAATTTAGAAAACCTGCTTTTGTCGAACGATTTTGTAAATATGTCAGCAAGTTGAGTCTCGGTCGGAATGTATTCCAAAGTAATTGTCTTTTCTTCCACAAACTCACAAATGTAATGATATCTAATGTCAATGTGATTGGTTTGTGAATGTTGGATTGAATTTTTAGATATATTAATTACATTGAAATTATCATAATATAAAACTATAGAGTCCTGTGTAATTCCGTAATCTCTTAACATTCTTTTCATCCATTTAAGCTTAGTGCATGCATTACCTGCTGCAATGTATTCAGCCTCAACAGTAGAGCGCGATACGAAACTTTGTATCTATAACGTCCTGAAAAAATCCGTACAAAGATCCGAATACCATAACAAGGAAAAATCCTTTAGAACCTAATCTGTAACACCCCAGATTTTTACCAACCTGGGATTAGACGTCCTTAGGCAATGGGTCAACCATAACACTCTCAAAGCTCAATCCCAAAACTAAAGAAATCGCTTTTCAACCCATTTCCTTCAAATCTCATCTTTCACCACCTCATTTTTCAGACTTCTCCAAGTACTTTTATATTAGACATGAATCCTCAATTTTAAATAGTGAAGAACTATACTTAAACTAAAACTCACTGAAAATAGTCACCGAGATTGAGTCCGTGCACACTCCTGATCACACACAACGACCCCAAATCACTTCTAGACTATCAATCGAAGGGTTTAGGCTATGTTTCATTCCATTCCAAACTTACAAATGAATGTCCTTGGGTGGTAGGTCAACCCTAACATCTTACACTCAATCTCAAAGCCTAAAACCTCTTTTATCCAATTCCTTCAAAATCTCACCCTCCACCACTTTATTCTTCATTTATTTTTAAACACATACATAATACACACCAATACTAGGGTATAAATGAGGAAGAATAATACCGAAACTAAAACTTACTATAAATAGTAAATAAATGGATAAAATGGGATTTGACCCTTAACCTTTTGAAATCTAACGAAATAAATGGGTTAATTGGATAGATTAGTGTCTCCTACCCTAAAATCATACGCTAAAAGTCATATAAAATCATTCTGGTTTGTAAATTGGCCCCGAAAATGCCACAAATGGAGGGGGGCCTAAATGATCAACTTCTAGGGGGTTTCAGGGTGGGCCCCACACCTTTTTGGGACCTAGGGGACAGGAGGGCCTCGCCCAAATGGCGAGACCTCACCAACCACTCCAGTGGTAGGTGAGGACCTCGCGAGTCGGCGAGGCCTCACCGGTAAATGGGCCAGGCTGGGGGGGCTGCTCGGGCTGATCGCATGTGGGGCCTAGTGGGACCCACTGATGAAGGGTTCGACCCCTATTTCTTTCCCATTTTGCTACTTCCTTCACAAACCACCCCTCCAAGCTTTCCGTTTCTTAAAAAATCTTTCGAATCTCCCCTAAATTCCTTCTCCAAACACTTCCTGGTTCATTTTCATATACCACTCACTCCACCCTTCAAATCCCACCTCAAACAAAAATCATTAGGGGCTGCTTCCCTTAGAAATTAGATGAAATTAACTAGCGCTAAACTAGACGACCTGTGAAATTATCACCAATCACTTTAAATACGATCTGCTAGAGCCAAAACGTGTAGAATAGGTGACGCTACAATACCTTAAAATCTAGGATCAAACTCTAAACCCGGTTGCTCACGGGAGCATTCGAAAACTCCGTATCGGATCTGGACCGCACATCGGAAGTCCATTTATCCCAAACTTAGACAATCCTGACTGCCTAGTTGGACTTGACAATCACCCCAAAAATCAAGTCCAGATGATGTCCCACGACGATTTACTTGAGTCCAGAGTGAAGAGTGTGAGAAATGTTAGAAATTAAATAAAATTTATGAAATCTGGCACGTGTCACTTGCGTGACATTTTCTAAGCATTCTGACCGTCAGAATCTGAACCAAATTTACCCTTAGATCAGGGATGATGGCCCACTCATGTCATAGCACTTGTGGCCCTGATCGAGTTTCGGTGACCGCTGAACTGAAACTGGTCCTCCACGGTCGATCTGGAAATTCGATCGGACTGAAAACTTAGCCTAACCTAGATCCAATGTCAGAGAGTTTAAGTCCGAATGCACATAGAAAAGGGGCTGCCAGAAGTGCTCCGTTGGATCAGAACAAGCCCATTTTGGTTATAAAATAAGTATACCTTGGCCCCAAGCCTGTTTCTGGCAATTCTGGGCCTATATAAGGACCTTAAAACTCCTCTCTCTCATTCCATACGAATTTCATAAGCCCTAGGAGAGAGAAGAGAGAGAGAGAAGAGAGAGAGAGAGAAAAGGGAGAGAGAGAGAGAGAGAGAGAGAGAGATTTGGAGCTTTTCTCCTGGAATTCTTTTCTGCTGCTCCATGTGCCAAGCCGTCCATCTGTGTTGCTCTTTCAACGCTTTCAACGTCATTTTTAGGTAAGAAATCCTACCCCTAACCTGTTTAGGTAATCCATGTAGCTGTAGTGTTAATGTAGCTAACTTATTTCATGGTATAGGTTGTCGTTGAGCCGTTGACGAAGACTTATCGTCTGAATCAACTCCGTTTTGCAATTTCTGGTTTAAGGTGCGGATTCTAGATACTTAGATTACCTGTTTTTAAAGCTTTCAATACCATTTAATGATAAATTGTTGACAAGAATGTTGTTTGACATGTAGAACATGCTGTCTGTTTTTCATTTCGAATACGTACGAAGAATATGAGATTTAGGGTATTTTAGGTATTTGTAGGAAATACTGTATACGTACGTATTTTGTTAATATGATTGCCATGTGTATTTTTCGTGTACCTATGCTAGTTATGCGTGTATGATCTATTCGGCGAAGAGATTTGCCCTAATGCACATTATTGGCTGACATACGCTATGTAGGCTAATGTGTGTAGACTAACTGTTGGTATAAAGTTTTGTATAAGTATTGAGTAAATGTTGCTGTAGTTTAGCGTTGAGATTGGATTCTCAACTAATATGACGATGTACATGATTTCCTCCATGTTTGTTATATTGAATTAACTTCCTTATATATATGAAATGCTTGTGTTTGGTTGAATTGCTTATGTTGTATGTTATAACATGTTGTTAAGATGCTGGGATTAATTGTGTTTCATTTCTGTCACCCACATATGATCATTGATTTATATTACAAATGCTTGGGGCTATATTCTAGTCCAGGAAGCCGGTAACAGCTTAGAATTCGTGGTTGGATTCTATTCACCACAAAGGATGTGTATGACGAACCCGAGTCATACTAGAGTCGTCGGCAGTGGTTAGGCCACACGAAGTGCTTGTACACTTCATGTCGGTCGATTCAACGTGCGCTCGTGCTAGTCGAACTCATCAAGTAACCCGATTGACCGTTGTATGTTCACCTTGTATTCGTCATAACTGCTTGAACCTAGGGTACTGAACTTACCAATGATAACCCTGATAACCGTGGTACCTTGATCCACTAAGACTCATGAGCCGGGCATGGTGGTATGGGACACCGTGGTCGATCTGTCAGCCTACGCTAGGGCCACAAAGCTCCCCGTAGTGACCAGTGAGCAACCCAGACTCGTGAGCAGATTATGGTGGTATGGGATACTATATTCTTGTTGTCGGCCTACACTGATAAGGTGATGGGGGAACGGTACAATGAGTGCGTGCAACAGCCCTGGTAGCCCTTTATAGTGACCTCGAGCCTACTCTGAGTCTACCTGAGGCGACGACCCTTCCGTAGCAACAAGAGTACAAACTAGGCCTGTATTGATAAGGTGATGAGGGAGCAGTGC
Organism: Magnolia kwangsiensis; assembly: GCA_037074715.1. Taxonomy (NCBI): domain Eukaryota; kingdom Viridiplantae; phylum Streptophyta; class Magnoliopsida; order Magnoliales; family Magnoliaceae; genus Magnolia; species Magnolia kwangsiensis. The sequence continues at coordinate 97,282,888 of CM073572.1, read as the reverse complement.
AACGAGAGCGTGCAACAGCCCTGACAGTCCTTGCAGTGACCTAGAAATATATCATCATATGAGACTACTAGGAGTGACGACCCTAGACAGGATCCTTGTTTGGGAATGATATAAGGGAGGTACCCTAGTTTTCCAATCCTGTTGTATGAAAATGACTAATAAAAACTCGGTAATTATGATCATATCGCACTGCATGTGCCTGAAAGATGTGGAGCACTGAAGGAAGAAAGCATGTCGCAGACATAAGATGGTGTCGCATGAGGGAGTATGTTGGCGAGGGCATCCATCATGTCATTTCATCCTTACATTAATTACAGTATTTAGGAATGTTTGATTTTCTTACTTTATCATTATCGCTTGATTGATTTGATAACATGTTAACCTTTGCTTTATGATTCCACTGAGTTGATCACTCACTCCCACATTACGGGATGGTATTGTACACACCAACCAGACTCTATCTTAGTTACAGGTGTTGGCGATGCTTTGAGGCAGATCCGGACAATTCGATAACGAGGAGGAGCTCTCCTATGTCCAACTCTCTGGCAGGTCTAAGCAGACCTGGAGTTACGCTGGCGGGACTATAAGGTTTGGATAGAAAACACTACTTTTCCTTATTGCACATTTCATGTAATTATTTAACCTGGTGATAATCATACTCTGAGAGCTTACCATTATTTTTATATAATTTATATACATACCACAGTCTTCTACTTGCATAATTTAATTGCCTCTGGAGTATAATTTGTTGTTTGGCTTAATCTCACTCGTGTTTACTGTACTAACAGACAACATTCAATTATCATCGTCATATATGTTGCATAAGTGATGTTCTGGAACTCGGGAGTTGAGTTTCTACCCGACCCCCAATTTTCAGGGCATTACAGATGGTATCAAAGCATATTTGGATTAAACCGGACCTGGGTTATGGTAACGCAACGCACACTGACGCACTCTAACTTAGGAAGGGGGCGATTGAATCTAGAAACCACATTACAATCCCAAGTTTCACCGACGGGCGAGATTAACTACCGTTGAATAGCCCATACGTAACCGAGACCACGTAAAATGATCTCACATCCCCACTTCTTTTCACTCAAGCTTCCGTCTTCTTCTACATCTTACACCCATCCACCACCATTACCCAAAAACTACTCTGTATAACTCTCCACCTTCCTTATACCCCCCTCATGTGGGCATAAAACCTACACTTTTATGTCCCATAACCTTCACAACCTCCAAATGATGGGACATTTAGGGCCTGTTCGACCAACTGCATTAGGTAAGATTAGGGTGGATGAAATTGTAAAAGGAACAATAGATGCATGTGTAAGGTATTGCCCCTAGATTAGGTGTATCCCATGATTTCTAATACCATGTTCAGAATGTATGCAATTAGAAGTAAATCTCGGGATCTTGGGATTTGGAAATCCCATCTCCTACTTCCCAACACAAGACTCATTTTCCAAAGTCTATGAATTGATTTTAATCCCATCCCACCCTCCTTCCAAACATGTCATTTCGAATCCCGCAGTGGGATTAGTAATGAAACCCATTGAATACAACTTAGAGTTTTAGACTTAAATTTGGACTCGTAGATTTTAAGGATTTAGTGGTGTAAGAAATTCTATAAATTAATAACATGAACCTTAGGACCTTCTTAGCTGGTATGAGCACATGTGTAGTGTTCGAGTGCAATTAGATTGAGATCCGGGAAACTCAAATTCAACTAGACAACTTTGACCCTAAGTAATAAAACAAATTCCTTGTATTAGGAAGAGTATGAAATCGTTTAGTGTATAAACATAGGTTTTAGGTTACAACTAGTGGATCACTACTACTCCTAAGTTAAGACTAGGATACTGGTTATACTAAGGAATGTAAAAGATTGATTATGCTAAGATAATTAGCAAATAGACTTAGTTAGTTAGCTTGATTAAGTTAGAGTGATACCTCATTCCTTTGTTGAATCCCCTTAATACTTATAGACCACTTTAGTAACTCTTTGACTTAAAAACTCCTCACGCTCAGAGGACACTTATAAATCCCTTAGAATTAATGTTAGGTCAAACCAACGCGCCCCCTAGAATTACCTTCCCAAGGACTTAGTACAACCAGGGACATGAAGTAGAGAAACTATATATAAGCGAAGTATTCACAGTTTGAATCAAATTCTTAATCCTAGTGGTTACCAATAAATTCAATTTGCCGTTGCTGAAAACTTATCGTCTAAATCATATCCGTTTCGCATTTTCTGGTTTAAGGTGCGGATTATGTACGTATAGGTTATGGTTTTCAAGACTTTCAATGTCTGATAATGATTTATTATTGACATGGACACTATTATACATGCTAAATTCGCTATCTGTTTTGTTTTACGTATATGTCTAACCTATGTTGTAAATAGGGTATTTCATGTGTTTGTTGAAATGTTTGTATGCTAAGGAATTTGATGTTATGATTGCCATGATTATTTATCGTAAGTATATGATTGTTATGTATGTGGCAACTCCTTGGAAAAAGGATTTGCCCTAATACGTAATACGGCCAACATACGTGATGTATGTTGAAAAGTGTAGTCTAAGTGTTTGTGAAAATGTCTGAATGAGTTAGTAGTTAGTAAAGTGTGATTTATGAGGGAGATGAGATATGAAATCCTAACTACCTTGCTTGTGTTTATGATTTCCTCCATGAACTGTTTAGCTTATTATTCATGTTAACTGTGTATGATTTCCTCCATGTAAGGTGTATTCATGTTTAAGTTATATGTCATAACATGTTCAGATGACTATAGGATTTACCTTACATGTTTATTATTGTGATTGTACGTTGTTGGGACTGTATCACAGTCCAAGTAATCGGTAATAGTCCTTAAACTGACAGTTGAGGATGTGTTCGACGAATCCAAGTCATACTTGGGATGTTCGACAGTGGTTAGGCCACACGAAGTACTTATGCATTTCATGTGATCAACTCAAAGTGCAATCGTCCAAGTCGAGCTCGTCAGTTAACCCGATTGACCGATGTATGTTCACCATGTTTGGGTGCTACTGTTTGAATATAAGGTACCAAAATCACCAATGAAACCCTGTCAACCTTGGTACCACTATCCCTAAGACTCATGAGCCGATTATGGTGGTATGGGACACCGTGGTGGTGATGTCAGCCTACGCTGGGGCGACGAGCCTCCCCGTAGTGACCAGTGAACAAACTAGACTCATGTGCTGATTATGGTGGTATGGGACACTATATTCGAGCTGTCGGCCTACTCTGCTTGGTGACAAGTCCTTTGTAGTGACCTCGAGTATATCTTGAAACCGTATTAGGGCGACGAGACTTATTGTAGTATCTAGGATATAACTAGACTTGTATTGATTGGTGATGAGCCCTTTACAGCGATCTAGAACTATAATATCGTATGAGATTTTCTAGGACTGACGACCCTAGAATGGATCATTGTTTGGGTATTGATATAAGGGAGGTACCTTAGCTTCCCAATCATGCTGTATGAAAAGGACTAATAAGAACTTGGTAATCATGTACATACACCATACTGCATGTGTCGTTTGGCATTGGGCAGAGGACTGAGGAAGTGATTGACATGCACGACCGTAAGATGAAGATCGCAGAGGGAGTGTAGGCGAGGGCATGCATCATTACTTCATACATACTTGCATTAATCAGAGTAATTAGGGATGTTTGATTGTATTGCTTTATCATTACTGCTTGATTGAATTGATAACATGTTAACCTTTACGGTATAGTTCCACTGAGTTAATCACTCACTCCAACATTCTGGGACGGTGCTTAAACACCAACCAGACTTTGACTTAGCTGCAGTTGATGGTGATGCCTGCGAGGCAGATCCGGAGTTTGATGATGACGAGGAGGCATTCTCGTTTATGCAGTTTTCGGGCGGATTCATGTGAGCCGAGTCCATATCGATGGGGCTTCAAGGTTTACACATTATAGAGGACCACTACATTTTATCATATGTATTTGAAGCAAACTTTGTACTTATTGACCTGGCAAAGCACTCATATTTTGGGGACTTGTATTAATGTATTCATGTATTTCAGACTTCCGCTTACATTTTGTCATTGTCCCTGAATTATGATTTGTTGATTTGGCTTAATCTATTTCATGTTTTATGCACTAATACAGCCAACATTCATCCATTATTAAAAATATTGCATAAGTGATATTTTGAAACTCGAGAGCTAAGCTATATCCGACCCCTGATTTCTAGGGCATTACAATATCTTACTCTGCCAAGAAACTAAATAGTTCCCAACAAAAAAACAACCACCACTAGTTTATTTCCTATCATTAACGTTACCAACCCAATCAGCATCAGTGTAACCAACTAATTGAACACTAGTATCATGTGGATACCAAAGACTCGGATTAGTTGAACATGCGACATATCGTATAATCCGCTTAACAGCAGTTAAATGTAACTCTTTAGGGTCAGATTGATATCTAGCACAAATTCCTATGCTAAATGCAATATCAGGTCAACTCACAGTTAAATACAGCAAACTACCTATCATACTGCGTTACAATTTAGGATCCACTTTCTTACATGTAGAGGCCTTTGAGAGTTTTAGAGTCATACTCATATGAGTATCAAAAATTTTTCCATTCTCAAATCTGAAATTTTTAACTAAGTTTAGAGCATATTTGGTTTGAGAAATAAAGAAACCATCAGGTTGCTGTCTAACTTGCAACCCTAGGAAATAATTCAATTCCCCAACCATGCTCATTTTGAACTTAGATTTCATATGATCTGCAAACTCAATAGTCATTTTAGCATAGGTAGATCCATAAATAATATCATTAACATAAATTTGTACTATTAATATGTGATCATTATGTTTCTTTGCAAAGTTATCAACACGTCCGATTATAAAGTTATGACTTAGTAAAAACTTAGTCAATTTGTCATGCCATGCCTTGGGAGCTTGTTTTAAATCGTAGAGAGCTTTTTTTAGGCGTAGACATGATCAGCATTTTTAGGGTCTTCAAAACTTGTTGGTTGTTCAACATACACTTCTTCATGTAAATTGCCATTTAAAAAAGCATTTACATCCATTTGATAAATTTTAAACTTTCTAAAGCAAGAATGGATATAAATAGTCTGATTGATTCAAGACGAGCTACTGGGGTAAAGGTTTTATCATAATCGATGCCTTCAATTTAAGTGTACCCTTATACAACCATTCTAGCCTTGTTTCGAATTATATTACCAAGTTCATCAGACTTATTTTTGAAAATCCATTTAGTTCCGATCATATGTTTATCTTTTGGCCTAGGAACTAAGTACCAAACATCATTTCTAACAAATTGATTAAGCTCTTCTTGCATCATAACCATACAGTTTTTGTCAATAAGAGCTTCTTTTACATTAACTGGTTCGATCTGTAATGTAAAGCACACATAGCTACACACATCTTCTATTTATCTATGAGTTTGTACACCAGTGAAAGGGTTTCTAAGAATTTTATTAGTAGGATGGTCTTTAACAGTTCTCAGTTCAGAGTTATTTTGACTTGATGAAGAATCTGGTTTATCAATTAGAAGTACTTCATCATTATCTGAACTTGAGACTGGTGTATTCAAGTGATCATCAATAACGACATTAATGGATTCTTGAATTATACCGGTTCTCTTATTAAGAACCCAATATGCTCAACTATTCAAAGCATACCCTAAAAATATCCCTTCATCACTTTTGGTGTCAAACTTATCCAGATTTTCTTGGTCACGCAAAATATAACACTTACTACCAAAAACCTGAAAGTATTTGACAGTAGGCTTCTTATCAAACCACATTTTGTTTGTTTTATTATTCAATTTTCTAGTATAAACGTGGTTAATTATATAACACATAGTATTTATGGCTTTGGCCAAAAGATTTTTAGGGAGCTTCATACTATTTAACATTACATTAGCCATTTCCTGAAGCACTCTATTTTTTCTTTCTATTATACCATTTTGTTGTGGTGTTTTGGGCACAGAGAATTCATGTGATATTCCTTGATCACTGCAAAACTTCTCAAAACTGCTATTCTCAAATTCTGATCCATGATGGTTACGGATCTTACAGACTTAAGTTTCTATTTCAGTTTAGATACGTCTAAGTACCCTTTTAACTTCATCAAGATCTTCTGATTTGTCTCTTAAGAAGACTACCCAAGTATATCTAGTAAAGTCATCAACGATTATCAGAATATGCTTTTTGCCATCTCGATTCTCCGTTCTAGTTGGTCCAATAAGATCCATATGGAGGAGTTTAAGTGGTTTAGATGTGGCATTGGAGTCCACTTTTTTGTGAGAACTCCTAGTTTGCTTGCCAATCTGGCATTCGCCACATATTTTATCTATTTTTTATATTTTAGGTAAGCCTCTTACTAACTCTCTTTTAGTCAATCTATACAAGTTACGGTAGTGTACATATCCAAGCCGTTTATGCCATAACTAGGTCTCATCAGTATGGACCATGTAATACGATAAATTAGATGAGCTAGAGTCACTTACAATATAGCAGTTTTCAGCAATTCTGTGACCAGTTAATATTACAGAACTGTTTTTATTTAAAATTTTACAACCTAGGTTAGAAAATTTTACACTATGATTTTTATCGCATATTTGAGAAATGCTTAATAAGTTGTGTTTTAAACCTTCTACATATAAAACATTCTCAAATAAAGGGAGGTTAGAAAGTTGAACCGTACCTTGGCCAATAATCTTGTAGTTGCTACCATCACCAAATGTGACTGAACCATTAGTCATATCTTTAAGATTGGTGAACAGACCTGTAACGTCTCAGAAAAATCTGCACAAAGAACTGAGTACCACCTCAGGCAAAAATCCTTAATGCCCGAATCCTTTAGAAATTAGACGAAAATTAGTTAAGTACTAAGCTAAATTAATTGGTGAATTATTTTAAACCACTATCTATACGAACTGTAAGACCTAAAACCTTTGGAATCGCTAACTCAACATTACCTAAAGACTGAGGAGAAATCCCAAAACCTAGTTGCTGTCGGGATCACATTGAAACTCCTTATCAGACCTAGACCGCGTGTCAAAAGTCCGATTACTGCAAAACTATAAGGTTATGACGGTAATACTGGGCTTGACAAGCATCGTGAGAATCGAGCCCAAATAGTATCAAGAAACGCACAACTTGAGCCTTGAACAAAGTGTGTGAGAAACGTAAATATCTTTAAAAAATGAACTCAAACTTAAGTGAATTGGACCATTTTCTTACGGGTGAAATTAAAGACTTCAGATTGTCAAATTCTAACAAACTATACCCTTAGATCAAGGAAATTTCCCTACACATGTCAGTATACTTATGGCCCTGATCGTGTGACGATGGTCGTTGAACTGAAACAGGTCATCCACGGTTGATCTATAGATCCAATCGGACCAAAACCTTAACCTGGCGTAGATCTATGGTCAAGGAACTTACTCTATGACTTAGGTGAGAAATGAGCCTCCAGATGAGTCCCGTTTGCCCAAAACAGACACCCTTTAGCTATAACCTAAGTATACCATGGCCCTGGGGCTATTCACAACAGTTTTGGGCCTATATAAGGACCTTAAACTACCCCTCTCATTCCATACGAACTTCTCTAACCCTAGGAGAGAGAAGAGAAAAAAGAGGAGGAAAAAGTAAGGAGAAGAGAGAGAGATCTGTGGATTGTTGCTGGGATTCATTCCCACTACTCCACGTACAGAATTTTCACCACCCCATCGCTATACCATCGATTCTAGCTTCGACTTAGGTAAGAAATCCTAACCCTAATTTCATTTTAGGAATCTAAATAGAGGAAACAATGAAATAGTTAATCTATTTTGTGATTTAGGTAGGTGTTGTGCTGTAGACGGAAGCGTAGTGTATGAACCGAGTTCGTAACAAGCTAACCGACGAAAGGCGTAGACTATAAATGTTTAGGTTATGGCTTTCAAGGCTTTCAATGTAAGCAATGATTTATGTCGGACTTGATTATTGTCACACGAGCTTAGTTTCGATGTATTCAATAAATTTTACATGTGTGTGAACTATATTAATATTAATGCATTCCATGTGTTTGTTAAAATGTTTGAATAAAAGTGAAATTATGATTTATGCTTGCCATGAATAAAATCTAGAATACATGTGTGTTGTGTGTATAAAAATGCCTTTATGCAAGGATTTCTCAAAATATATGTTATAACTAATTTATTTTGTATGTGTAGTATTATGTAGTCTAAGTGTTTGATAAAATGTCTGAATGGGAAAGTGTTTGATAAATTTCTTCCAACAAGGGTGTTGAGATAGGATTCTCAACTACCTTGTCCACAGTCATAGTTTCTTTCATGTAATGTAAATCGCTACAACGCGATTTATGGTTGAAATGTAAATGTATGATAATATGTTCAACGCATTCGGTGAATGGTATTTATATTTAAATTATCTATTCAATCCTATTATGAATATCACATGTATCCACATGATGCGTTTCAGTATGTTTAGGACTACTACATAGTCCAGGCAATTGGTAACAATCCCCAATTTGGTAGGAGAAGTCATTTCGCCACATTAGACACGTACGACAAATCTGAGTCGTACACTGATTGTCGACAATGGTTAGGCCACGTGGAGTGCTTACATGCTCCATGTCGATTAATTCAACGTGTGCTCGTACTAATCACACTTGTCAAATAACTCGATTGGCCTATTATGTGTTTACCATGTATGGACGCTACTGCTTGAATCTAAGGTACCACTTACCAATGTGAAGCCCATTTAACTATGGTACTAAGATCTGTTAAAACTCATGAGCCAAACATGGTGGTTTATAGGATACCATGGTCGAGCTGTCAGCGTATGCTAGGGTGACTAGAGTCCGTGTAGTGACCAATGAGTAACCCAAACTCGTGAGCTGAATATGGTGGTGTATGGGACACCGTATTCGAGCTGTCGGCCTACGTTCATGTGACGAGCCTCCCGTAGTGACCTTGAGTATAAATTAGGTCTACGCTGAGGTGATGAACCTCTCCCTAGTGACCTTAAGTGTAAACTCGTAAACTTACCTATCCATTGCTTTCATCAGGGGCGATACCCTACAACTTGCTTACCGTATGTGATTAACTAGGATCAACGACCCTAAATGGATCCTTGTTTGGATAAATGATATAAAGAGAGGTACTTTAGCTTTCCAAATCTGCTGTATGAATAAACCTAATTAAATATTGGCTAATATGACCATGCACCGCATTACATGTGCTTTGGCGAGGAAGCGCATGTGTAAGGAGTGTTGCATGCGTGATCGTGAGATGATGTTGCCGAGGGAGTGCAGGTGAGGACATGCATCATTGTAGCATACCATTTCTGTATTAACAAGAGTACTTAGGATATGATTGTTGCACTGCTTTATCATTACTGCTTAACTAATTTGACAACATGTTAACCTTTGCCTTATAGTACAACTGAGTTAATCACTCACTCCCACTCTGGGACCGTGTTTTAAAACACCAACTAGACTCTGATTTAGATGCAGGTTGTGATGCGGCTTACGTGACAAAGCCGGACTTCATGAATGAGGTGGAATTCTCTTATATTCGACTATCAGTTGGGTCTCTGTAGACCTTGTTCTGATTCGACAGGATTGCAGGGTTACATGAACTAGTTAGATAATTACAGTTTGATATTTTGTAAATTTTGGAACAAATACTTGTATATATTCAACCTAGAACAGATTCATACTCCGGATGGTGAAACACTTTCATGTTATAATTCAAGTACTTAAGTCTTCCACTTGCTTAATTTAATTACACCTCGAGTATGATATTTTAGATTAATCCCACTCATGTTTAATGCACTAACATGGACAACATTTAATCATCATTATCTATGTTGTATAAGTGATGCGTTGGAACTCGAGAGTTGAGCTTTGCTCGACCCCCAATTTTTGAGGCTTTACCAATTGGTATCAGAGCATGATTTGGATTAAAATAGACCTAGGTTATGGTAACACAATGCACAATCACGTACTGTGACTTAGAAGGGGGTGATAAAATGTAGAAATGATCATAGCATCCCAAGTTTCACCGACAAGCAAAACTAACCGCTGAAATGTGAGCTGTATGAATCTATGATCATGTGAAATGATCTCAATTCCTTTCTAAACCGTCAATCGACGGGTTTAGACACTGATTCAGTGAATTCCACACTCAAATGACCCAGAAAGTGTGAATATACGTAAGATGAAACCCAAAAACACCTCAAACGGGTGAAGGAACCCAAACTGCATTTTTCAGTGGGACCCAGGGGGTCCCCCGCACATTTTCGGCACCTCGACAAGGGGAGGCCACTGCCCCCAGGGCAGAGCCACCACCTTAGGACCAGTGGACCGCAGCGCCACTGCTCCTACCGTGGCGCATCACGCAGGGGTCCAGCTGGCCGCGACGAGCTCGCGGGTCCGGCAGCCCATCACCCCTCCCACACACATGTAGGGCCCATTTTCATGTGAGACCACTTTATTTAGGGTCCCCTTGTTCCCCTTTGCTCATTTCACCCCTCCCCTAACTCTCAAACCTTTCCAAAAAAATCTGATTTTCCTATCTAAATCTTTCTTCTATACACACAAGCTTCATCTTCTTCCATATCTTCCATTACCTCCACCATTTCCCTCAAACCTATCTCATACAACTCCCCATCTTCTTAAATCCACCCTATTCTCAAGATTTTTACACCCCATGGGCCTTTTTAAACTAGTTACTACAATCTTTTAGCTCTCCACACTCCTTTCTCTCATGGGAAAGAGAAGGGTGTCTACAGATGAAGTCGGGCCTAGCCGTTTAACCCGTCCAAGGAAGAAAATGGGCGCCAAAGCAAGTACAAGCACCAAGAGAGAACGAAGGATGAAGTTGGATCTTGATCCCCAAATTCCCCTCGAAAGAGCTCTACCGTTGGGCATCGGACACGGTAAGTTTCGTGGCCGTAAAGTTGTTTTTGAAGCCCATGTTGACAAAAGACTATTTGGGTTATATCCGGTAATGGACCTCTCGTTGGAATCTGGGTGAGGTCCCATATTTGAAAGAAAATCTCATGCATGTGAAAGCACGATCCAAACATTTTATGCCCACATACGGGATCCATTACTAGAGCCTCTACAGTTCACTATTCCCATGGAAAAGCAGGAAGTCATAGTCAATATAGATGTGATGGCCCAAATTATGGGAATAACATGTGGTGAAGTACATAATAGTGAATCTCATCTCGAGAGTATGCGAGAAATGGATTGCCACACGCAGTTCCTTTATGGCCGACTAGTTCACTGGAAGCGAGGCAATTGCCTCCCAGTGATCGAGATGACGGTAGACTTCCGCCTACTCCACCACATCTTTACGTATAATATGTACCCTAGGTGGAGCAACGTACCGAGTGCACTCACCTGATGGTAGACTTCCTCTACAGAGTTAAGCAGGGAGACAAGCTGTGTCTGCCTATGTTCGTCCTACTACAGATAGTACAGACCGCACGCTCTGTTAGAACAGATATTTCATTCCCATTCATTCGACTTATATACAAGATTTCTTGTGAGTTTGACTACAAACTTAACATGGATGAGCTTGCCCCGATCCATTTCATAAATGACACTACACTCAACAACATGGGAATCAGCCCGCAACAATGGCAAGCCCGTCTTGATGAGTTTGGAGATGAGATAGAGGAAGAGTGTGAAGAGGAAGAAGAGAGTGAAGATGGGAAAGGCAGTGAAGAGGAAGGTTCTAAGGAAAGAAATGAGGAAGAAAGCAATGAGGATGAGGAGGAAGCCCTAGACTTTGATGGGGGACCTCCTACTGCTACACATGGGCACTGCCGTGATCAGGCCGTCCTGAAAGCCCACCTGGCTCAGATTGAACAGAATCAGGCCACACTGAGACAAGAGGTCAAGGAGATCCAGGCCGAACTGAAGTAAAAGCTTGAAGAGAATCAGGCTTATATAAGGGAGAGGTTTAAGAAGATGTTGCTCACTCTAAAGGCCCTCCTGTGCTGTATGCAGGACAAGGGTGCTCCTCCACCATCACTAGATTCAGATGGCTAGTCATACGATGCAGTCATCTTTTTAGTTTGCTTTATTTCTAGTTTTCTTTTGTAATGACCTTAGTAGGCTTGGTTAGTTGTTAATGTGTTTAGTGTTTAAAAACTTGTGTTAGAATAGCTCACATGCATCTTCTGTCATGATCCATGTAAGACTACATCTCATGTATTGTGACGATTTTAGTTAAATGAAATGTATGAAGCTTCTTTTGATTTAGAATGTGAATGATGTTTGGATGAGTGTGTACTCTTATAATAAATCTTACACAAGTTGCACCCTATGTTAGATATAGGGAATGTCACCTAAGAGCAATCGGAGCACTACATGTCTCATACTTGGTGGATCGCTTGACGAGGCACCTCCCCTAAGCGATAGCCACACAGACTCTACTTTAGGCCCTGATAGCGATACCATGTTGAATTCTCAACCGCCCATTGGCCCCACAAATGGGTTAACACCTAGTGCACCATCGGTTCCATAACATAACTGTGCGTCACCTATACGCCACGCATGCCTCAGGTGGCTCCTCCTCCTAATAGGTTGGAGCAGATGATGCTCCTAATGCAGCAACAGCAAGTTTGGACCATGATCGCATAGGCCCTTGCCCAAAATATGAATATAGTCCCGCTTGCACCACTTGTGCAGCCTATTCGGAATATGAATGTCTGCGGCTTATTTGAATGCTTTTAGCATTTCCGACCTCCCACCTTCGTAGGCACTCATAGGCCCGAGGAGGTTGAACACTTGTGCAGCCTATTCAGAATATGAATGTCTGTGGCTTATTTGAACGCTTTTAGCATTTCCAACCTCCCACCTTCGTAGGCACTCATAGGCCCGAGGAGGTTGAATATTGGCTCGACAACATTTCTAAGATGTTAAAGTCATTGCACTGCACTGAGGCAGAGTAGATGAAGTTAGTTGCATACATGTTCAAGAAGGAGGCTAGTCTCTAGTGGGACAACATCCTGCGAACAGTGGCCCCTAGATACGTATGGATGTGGGATGCATTTGAGACCCGCTTTCATGGAAAATACTTCTCCCTCACTTGCAGTAATGAAAAGGAGGGTGAGTTCCTTCACATCTGACAGGGAGGGATGACCGTAGTAGAGTATGAGAACCACTTCACAGAGCTAGCCAGATATGCTTCGTTGATATTAGTAGACGAGCTAATGAAGATGCAGTGATTTTCTGAGGGTCTGCGGACTAAAATCATCATGAAGATGTGTTGTGCTAGCATTCCCAACTATGCTGAGCTAGTGAGCATGTCCCTACGAGCTGAGCAGGATGGGGATAGACTGTCCCGTACGCATATGCACATGGGCCTGAGGCCTCGACTTGACTTATCAAACTAACCATTCCTCAGCAAGAGGCCACGTACAGATTCACCTCTTAGGTTTGCGGCTCCATTAACCCAGCCAAGACGATCAGATTCATGGTGCACCTATTGTAAGAGGTTGGGCCTTACAAACACTTACTACTTTACCAAGATGAGGGACAACGGCTTCTCACTGCCTCAGAGGATCAATCATCAGTTACCTCAAGCCATCTCAGCTCCACCTCTACAATCAGCACTGCCAGCACAGCCTTCTTACAGACCAAATGTACCTCAAAGTAGGCCACCTCAACGACCTATGGCAGCACAACCGAATCATCTTTAGCAAGTTGGTGTGCACTCACTTGCAGTTGAAGCATCTGAGTCAGTAACTGCAGTGCCATTGACATTCAAAGTCACAACACACATCCAAGGTACATCGGTCTTCCTATTGGTGGACAGTGGGTCTACTATTTCGATAATATCATGTGCAGCAGTCAAGTGATTAGTGTTGGAAACTACTCCTATGATTGAGGTGAAACTCCTTACCGCCATGGGGACCTTCTTAGACTTCAAAAAGATTTGTAAGGGTTGCTTGATAGACTTAGGAAGCAGAACAGTGCTTGTTAACCTGATTGTTTCCCCATTGTGTCATTATGACATCATTCTCGACATGGACTAGTTAGCCGAGATGAAAGCAAAGATCGATTACGATACATAATTGGTGACAGCCCATGGACCTGAGGGCACGGCCTTTATTTTCCTAGTTTAGGTCAGTTAGCCTTATCACATTAGTTATTACGCTTCCTTGTTAGAGAGTGTTGATGGTCCGACACTTGGGGACATGCCTATAGTCTAAGATTTTACAGACGTGTTCAGAATGATACCTAGACTACCTCCTTGGCATGAGATTGACTTTACAATTGACCTTATGCCCAGTGCGACACCCATTTCTCTACGGACGTATTGCAAGCCTCCATGTGAAATGGAAGAATTGAGGAGACAGATTAATGATCTGCTGGATTTAGGCTTCATACGACCTAGTGTATCTCCTTGGGGAGCACCTGTGTTGTTTATGAAGAAGAAGGATGGATCATTATGATTGTGTATTGATTATTGTATGTTGAACCAAGTGACAGTGAAGAACAAGTATCCATTGCCTAGGATAGATGATCTATTCAACCAGTTGAAAGGGGCATAATATTTCTCAAAGATTGACTTATAGTCTGGATACCATCAGTTGTCCGTTAAGGATGAAGACATGCAGAAGATGACATTTAAGATAGTTTTGGGTACTATGAGCTCCTTGTGATGTCGTTTGGACTTACAAATGCACTGGCAGTGTTCATAGACCTCATGAACCGGATGTTTCGACCATACCTATATCGGTTCCTCATCGTATTTATAAATGACATTTTGATATACTCTAAGAGCCGAAAGGATCACGAGGAGCACCTGCAAGCAGTCTTCGATACTCTTAGGAAGAACCGATTGTTTGCTCAGTACAAGAAATCGACTTCTGAAAGGAAGAAGTGAAGTTCTTGGGACATGTTGTGTCCGAGGAAGGTATCGTTGTGGACCTTAGTAAGGTGACCGCAGTTCAGGAGTGAGAGTAGCCCGGTTCTATTATAGAAGTGAGGAGTTTCCTAGGACTTGCAGGCTACTATCATCAATTCATTAAAGATTTCTCCAGGATAGCTAGACCGTTGTCTCAGCTTACGCGAAAGGATCTTAAGTTTGCCTGGAATGAGAAGGCAGAAGCATCCTTTCAGGAACTGAAAGACAAGTTGACATCCACACCCATGCTAGTATTGTCAGAGTAAGGAGTTAGATATATGATATACACTGACGCATCTCGTGTTAGTTTAGGTTTTGTTCTTATGCAGAAGGATAGAGTGAATGCCTATGCATCGCGACAATTGAGGAAACATAAAGAAAACTACCCTATGCACAACCTGGAATTGGCAGCAGTTATCTTCGTATTAAAGCTCTGGAGATATTACCTCTACGGAGAGGAGTTAGAGCTCTTTTACAACCACAAGTGCCTCAAGTGTATATTCACGTAGAGGGACCTGAATAAGAGGCAGCGGCGATGGATGGAAACCTTGAAAGATTTCAAGTTTGAGATCTCATACCATCCTGGTAAGGCTAACCTTATGGCAGATGTGTTGAGCTGCAAGAAGACAATAGAATTTGTAGCTTATAGTAGAGGCTAACCATAATGATTGAAGAATGGAACATGGTAGAATTGGTGCGAGACTTTGAGCAGAAGCTTATAGTAGAGGAGTGTTCATGAGCGTCGCACATATTCCTATGCAGTCACCTATTGATGACCGGATCATTGTGACTCAGAGAGAAGATGAATGGTTGGTGAAGATGAGAAAACGAACTAGTTACGATGAAGACTCTGAATGGAGAGTTAGTTCAAATGGGGGTTTACATTATCGTGGCCACCTATGCGTCCCGAATCTTCATGACTTGAGAAAGAAAATACTCGGATCTACTTACAATTCGAAGATGGCGATGCATCCTGGTAGTACAAAGATGTATCGCTATAAGAGGCGTTCATACTGGTGGGACAACATGAAGGCCCACATAGCAGATTTTGTATCTCATTGTCTCACGTTCCAGCAAGTCAAGGCCGAGCATCTCCGAACTCCTGAACTACTTCAACCCATGCCCATAACTGAATGGAAGTGGAATTTTATATCTATGGATTTCATTTCTGGGTTACCGAAGATGAGAAAGGGACATGACTCCATTTGGGTGATCGTGGACCAATTGACGAAATCGGCCCACTTTCTTCCTATTAGAGTTTCAAACTCAGCAGATGATCTAGCTAAACTGTACATCAAGGAGATTGTACGGCTGCATGGAGTGCCTATGGAGATAGTGTCATATCATGACATGCGATTCACATCTATCTTCTGGACTTGAATCCAAGAAGCAATGGGAGTGAAGCTAAAGTTCAGTACCGCGTTCCACCCACAGACTGACGGGCAGACAGAACAGGTAAATCAAGTATTAGAGGACATGTTGCAGGCATGTGTGCTCGATTTCAAAGACAGTTGCAATGACTGCCTTCCCTATGCAGAGTTTGCTTATAACAACAGCTTTCAAGCGGGCATTAGCATGGCTCCCTACGAGGTACTGTATGGGAGCCCTTTTTAAGCACCGCATTGTTAGGCAGAATTTGGCCAGAGAAGCCTGATTGGCCCAAATTTAGTATAGGCGACCTCATAGAAGATCGACATTTTCAGACGATAACTTCTTGCAGCATAGAGCAGACAGAAGAGTTACGCCGATACACGATGGCGGCAGTTGGAAGCTGGGGCCATTAACATCAGTTTTGGGCCTATATAAGAAACTTAAACCACCCCTCTCTCATTCCATACAGATTTCTCTAACCCTAGGAGAGAGAAGAGAGAAAAGAGGAGGAAAGAGTGAGGAGAAGAGAGAGATCTGTGGATTATTGTTGGGATTCATTCCCACTACTCCACATACCGAATCTCCACCACCCCATCGCTACACCATCGATTCTAGCTTCGACTTAGGTAAGAAATCCTAACCCTAATTTTGTTTTAGGAATCTAAATAGAGGAAACAACGAAATAGCTAACCTATTTAGTATTTAGGTAGCCGTTGTGCTGTAGACGGAAGCGTACTGTACGAACCGAGTTCATAACGAGCTAACCGACGAAAGGTGCGGACTATAAATGTTTAAGTTATAGTTTTAAAGGCTTTAAATGTCGGCAATCATTTATGTCTGACTTGATTGCAGCCACATGAGCTTAGTTGCGATGTATTCAGTAAATTTTACATGTTTGTGAACTATGTTAATATATAATGCATTCCATGTGTTTGTTAAAATGTTTAAATGAAAGTAAAATTATAATTTATGCTTGCCATGACTATTAATCTAGAATACATGTGTGTTGTGTGTATAAAAACTCCTTTATGAAAGGATTTACCAAAATATATCTTATAACTAATTTAGTTTGTGTATATAGTATTATGTAGTCTAAGTGTTTGATAAAATATCTGAATGGGAAAGTGTTTAATAAATTGTTTCTAATAAGGGTGTTGAGATAGGATTCTCAACTACCTTGTCCACAGTCATAGTTTCTTTCATGTAATGTAAATCGCTACTACGCGATTTATGGTTGAAATGCATATGTATGATAATATGTTTAATGTGTTTAGTAAAATGCTCGAATGGGATTTGTATTTAAATTGTCTATAAAATGTTGTTATGAATATTACATGCATCCACATGCTGCGTTTAAGTATGTTTGAGACTACTATGCAATCCAGGAAATCGGTAACGATCCTCGATTTGGTAGCCAAAGTCGTTTTACCACATTAGACATGTTCGATGTTTTGAGTCGTACGCTGATTGTCGACAGTAGTTATGTCATGCAGAGTGCTTACACGCTCCATGTTGATCACTTTAACGTGCACTCGTACTAGTCACACTTGTCAAATAACCCGATTGGCCTATTGTGTGTTTACCATGTATGGATGTTACTGCTTGAATCTAAGGTACCACTTACTAATGTGAAGCCCGTTTAACCATCGTACCAAGATCCACTAAGACTCATGAGCTGGACATGGTATTTTATGGGACACCGCGGTCGAGCTGTCGCCCTACGCTGGGGTGATGAGCCTCCCCGTAGTGACCAGTGAGCAACCCAAACACGTGAACCGAATATGGTGGTGTATGGGACACCATATGTAACACCCTGAAATTCGAGAGTCGAGCATAACTCAGCTCCTGAGTTCCAAAACATCACTTATGCAACATATTTGATGATGGTTGTAGGTTATCTGTATTAAAGCATAAAACATGAAATAGATCAAGCCAAATTAGCAGACATAATTCAGGGATATTGAGAAAATGCAAGTGGAAGACTTAAACACATATATAATTCAAAATAAATCCCCAAATGATGCGTGCTCTACCCAGGGCAATATACATATATCTGTGTCTCAAATTACATACATGAACTGTTCAAAATGATCCAATACATTTTCCAAAAATAATCCCCGTTGGTCGGGACGAGGCTCACATGAACCCGCCTGAGAACTGCATATATGAGAACGCCTCCTCGTCCTTATCAAAGTCTGGCTCCACCTTGCAAGCGTCACCATCTCCTACAGCTAAGTCAGAGTCTGGTTGGTGTTTAAACACCATCCCAAAACGTGGGAGTGAGTGATCAACTCAGTGGTACTATATAGCAAAAGTTAACATGTTATCAATCCAATCAAGCAGTAATGATAAGGCAGTACAATCACACAGGTCCTAGGTACTTTTGTTAATGCAAGGATGATATGAAGAATGATGCATGCCCTCAACACAATCTCCCTCATGCGACATCATCTAACGATCGTGACATGAATCACTACCACTGTGCTCTCACACCAACGTCAATGGCACATGCAGTGCGATATCATGAATATGATTACCAAGTTCTTATTAGTCATTTTCATACAGCAGTATTGGGAAGCTAAGACACCTCCCTTGTATCATTTCCCAACATTAATCCTTTCTAGGGTCGTCATTCCTATGATATCTCATATGATGTTATGGCTCTAAGTCGCTACAAGGGCTGTCAGGGCTGTTGCGCACAATCGTTACACCACTCCCCCATCACCTTATCAATACAGGCCTAATTATATCCTCAAGACTGCATCAGGACTCGTCGTCCCTATGCGGTGTCAGGATAAACTCAAGATCACTACAGAGGGCTCGTCACCAATCAGTGTAGGCCGACAGCAAGAATATAGTGTCTCATACCACCATAATCTGCTCAAAGTAGGGTGCTCAATGGTCACTACAGTGAGGTTTGTGGCCCCAGCGTAGGCCGATAGCTTGACCACGGTGTCCCATATCACCATGCCCAGCTCATGAGTGCTAGGAGATCTTGGTACCATGGTTAACGGGAGTTTCACTAGTAAGCTCAGTGCCTTAGATTCAAACAGTAGCGACCAAACATGGTGAACAAGCATTGGTCAATGGGGTTAGTTGATAAGCTCGACTAGGCCAAGCGCACATTGAATTGAACGACATGCAATGCATAACACTCCGTGTGGCCTAACCACTGTCGAACACCCCAAGCACGACTCAGATTCGCTAAACTCATCTTGTGTGGCGAAAGTAACCTTAACCACTATTTACAGAACATTTTTTGATTACCTGGACTGTAGCACAGCCCCATTCACATACAAAGCTAATAACTAGCATATGATTCATATCCTGCATTCATATGAACAATCATGGAATACAACTTGAATGTAAACACAGTACATGCAGGAATTCATACACTCATTTAACATGATTCAACTAAGTACATAATCCATGGAGAAAATCATACACTCATTTAGCATGAATAACCTACATTACATGATTCATGAAGGAAATCATTCACACAAACATTATGGTTGAAATCCATATCTCAACCATCTTAGCAAACATATTCTACTAACTACCATCTCATTTAGACATTTAAACAAACACTTAGCATACACTATTCAACATACATCACGTATGTCAACACCATTGTATATTAGGGCAAGTCCTCTCACCAAGGAGTCACCGCATACATATTAGGCATATCACAACGACAATTTATCATGGCAAGCAATTCAGCAAATTCCATACGCATACGTGTATTCTAACATATACATAAAATATGGTATTACAATACACAGTATACGTATGCGGAAGACAAAGCAGATAGCATATTTGGCATGGGTAACGGCAAGCACAACATGAATAAATCATTATCTAACACTGAAAGGGTTGAAAACCATAATCTAAACGTATCTAGTCCGCACCTTAAACCAGAAAAGACGTATTTAAGATGATTCAGACGACGTGTCTTCGTCAATGGAGGATACACTACCTATGGCAAGAAACAGGTTAGCTAGAACTCTATTTCAGCTAGTCTAGGCTTCAAAACAGGTTAGGGTTAGCTTAACTTACCCAAAATTGGAATCAGAATCGCCGGAAGAATGATTCAGATACGCCGATTCAATGTATAGATGCACTAGGAAGAATCCTACGGAGTTTCACCTGATTCTCCCACACTTTCTCTCTCTTTTCTTTCTCTTAAATCTCTAGGGTTTGGAAAATTCGTATGGGTTAGAAAGCTAAGGGTTTAAGGCCCTTTTATAAGCCCAAACATAATAAAAACAGACTTTAAGTCAAGGTATACTTAGGTTATACCCAAATCAGGATCTTTCTGATCCAACGGAGCATTTCTGCAGGTCCTCTGATCAAATGCAGTCGAACTTAAGATCACTAGCATCGGATCTTTAGTAAGTTAAGTTTTCAGTTTAATCGAATATCCAGATTGTCCGTGGCAGACCAGTTTCAATTCAACGGTCACCGAACCTAAATCAGGGCTACAAGCTCTATGACATGAAAGGGCTAACTTTCCTGATCCGAGGGTGAAATTTGGTCAAATTTCAACGGTCAGAATGCGTAAAAATAATGCGCAAGTCAACCGCGCCAGATTTCATAATAATATAATTAATTTTCTAAAAAACTTCATTTTCCTAACCTCTTTACACCGAGCTCTGTAGAATGGTCTCAGATCATTGTTTGGGCTTGATTTTCGAAAGGATGGTCAAGTCCAACTAAGCGGTCATAATAGTTTGAGATTATAGATATCGGACTTTCGACGTGCGGTCTAGATCCAATACGAAGTTACCAAACATTCTCGGGAACAACTGGGTTTAGATTTGGATCCTAGATTTCAGGGTATTATAGCGTCATTGATTTTGTAAGTTTTAAGTCCTGCAAAACATATTTAAAGCGAACTGTGCAGATTTCACAGCCAGTCTAACTTAGCGCTAGGTAACTTAGGTTCAATTTCTAAGAGAATCAATCCTAAGTGATTTCTGATCGAGGTGATACTCGGGTCTTGGTATGGAATTTTCTGAGTCGTTACACCATATTCGAGCTTTCGGCCTATGTTCATGTGATGAGCCTCCCATACTGACCTTGAGTATGAATTAGGCCTACACTGAGGTGATAAGCCTCTCCATAGTGATCTTGAGTGTAAACTCGCGAACTTACCTATCCATATGAATTAGGTGGGTCTCTGCAAACCTTGTTCTAATTCGATGGGATTGCAGGATTACATGCACTAGTTGGACAGTTAAGTTTAATATTTTATAAATTTTGGAACAAACACTTGTATATATTCAACCTAGAACAGATTCATACTCCGGATAGTGAAACACTTTCATGTTATATTTCAAGTACTTAAGTCTTCACTTTCTTAATTTAATCGCACCTGAAGTATGATATGTTATTTTGGATTAATCCCATTCATGTTTAATGCACTAACAGGATAAAATTTAATCATCATTATCTATGTTGCATAAGTAATGCGTTGGAACTCGGGAGTTGAGCTTTGCTCAACCCTCGATTTTTGGGCCGTTATAAGATTTTGTCACCAGTCATGTGCCTGGAGCATCCACTGTCTAGGTACCACTTTGATGGCTTAATGCTTTGAAAGCTATGTGGGCAACCAAGCAAGTAACGTTAGGAACTCATTTCATTATAGTTTTGGGTTTAGGAGTATAGTTGGTCTTCTTGTGTTTGTAGTTAATATAAGACCAACCCTTTACGTTAGATTTTAAGAGCTCCTTAAGTAAATAAAAAAATTTCTCAGCTGAAGGATTACGATTCTTATTTTTATGGTTGATATAGTTGCTTTTAGGTTTGAAGGATTGAAAAGTTTTAGCATTTTTAGAATAATTTTGATTTGAACTTTTTCCTTTTGAGTTTGAAAACTCTCCTTTCACAAACTTAGGAGGAGTACTCTTATGTTTGGGAGGAGTATTTTTGTCGTAGCCCAAACCGGATCGATCGCCACATTTTCTGGATCCAGATAATAGTTTTTCTAACTTAGGATCACCTTGGGCATACCTCCATATATCCTTTAAACTCAAAACTGAAGAGACTTCAAGTTTTAGTTTTTCATTTTTAGATTTTAGATTTTCAATAAGGGAGGTTTTGAAATCTAAATCGCATTTAGTTTTTTCAAAAGAATCTGAAATGTGAAATTTTTCTAAAACAAGAGTATTAAAATTTACTTTAAGTTTCGAAAACTTTTCTTTCTGAAGTTTTAGTTTTACTGCAATTTTACAACTTTCCTTATATAGGGCATTGTAAGCGTCTTGAAGATCTTCTTCATTTTCATGATCAATATTTAGATTTTCTTCACTAGTTGAATCATCGTTAACTGAAAATGTGAACTTGGCTAAAGTCATAAGGGCTTTAACTTCATTACCCGACTCGATTTTAGAATCTTCTAATTCAGAAGAGGCTTCAGTGCTAAAAGATTCATCCCAAGTAGTTAACATACCTTTCTTATTAGGTTTGTCCTTTTTAGGACACTTGTTCACTAAATGCCCATATTCATGGCAGTTGTAACATTGACTATCTTTTAACGATTTCCAAGCTTTAGATTTAGATCTTTTCTTATCATTAGATTTTTGAAAATCAACCCTCTTTTTACTTTTGAAAATCTTATAAAACTTTTTAGGTAAAAGGGCCATATCATCTTCAGAATTTTCTAAATCAGAATTACTATTTTCTTGAAAAATACATTTAGAAGATTTAAGGAAAATGGATTTACCTTTAAGAGCTTTAAAGTTTTACTCATAGGTCCGTAATGACCCAATTAATTCTTCTACCCTCGTATTGTCCGTGTCACAAAGTTCCTAGATCGCAGTCATCTTTGAATTGAACCGTTCAGGTAGTGAGTATAGTTTCTTTACAAAAACTTTACTTTCTTGGATTTTATCACCAAGACCCCATATAAAGTTAACAATGTCATTTAATCTAGTATAAAATTCCATGAATGTTTCACTTTCCTGCATACGTATTTCCTCAAAATTTAGTTGTGAGGATTTGCACTTTAGATTTCTTGACAATTGATGTTCCCTCGTTTTTCATTTCTAAAATATCCCAGGTTTACTTTTCTGTATCACAGGATATAATTCTTTTGAATTCATCTGGTGATAGTGCGCAAGTGATTGCATTTAGTGCTTTTGCATTGGCACTACTCTCACTTTTATGAAGTGTGGTCCAAGAGAAGTAAGGTGTAACTCTCATAATTTTGGATCCATCGATACCAGTTACTTCAATGGTAGGAGGGGTCCAATCAGTCATTGTGGCTTGTCACACGCTCTCATCCATGGATTTTAAGAAAATTCTCATCCTGGCTTTCCAATAGGCATAATTGGAGCCATTAAATGGTGGAGGCCTAGTGACTGGTAAGCTATCAAAATTTGATATCTTACAAAGCTCAGATCGATTAGCTCAGGAATTTAATCCAAAATGTAATAACAATAAAAATGAGCTATTAGGCTTTGATACCACTTGAAAAAGTCGAGCTATATGTCCTAGAGGGGGGAGGGGTGAATAGGACTATGCCAAATTTTAAAAAAAAAATAACAACAGAATTTAAATAAATTAAATATAGATAGCAATAGACAATCCCACAATGCTGAATTTAATGACAACCTCAAATGAACGAGTACTGAGAGGTTGATACAGATGTTGTTCTAAGGACAACTTTAAACCATAAAAACTAAGGGTTTATAGCAGGACAACCTTACTAGAATGGTTTGTGTATCAAAAACTCAAACTGATACAGAGGAATAAAGAAATAAATAGCAAGGAAAGAAATGTACACTATTACAACATTCTCCACACTTGCATAAAAGAAATTACAACATTCCCCACAATGCAAAAATGAAAATTTCAACCATACACAAAAAGAAATAAACATTCAATCCACAAGACCAGACATTATAGTGGTTCGCTAGTGTGTACACCAACTGTTTAGAAAAATAGCCACATAACTACTCCACTTCTAATATCCTCACATAGAGAATATTAGCGTTCACTATGAAAATAGGTTTTTCCAGGTTCACCTAAAAGCCTCACAATTGTGTCTTTCAAGTGGGCTTACACAATTCAAAAACCCCACACTCTGAGTTTTCTGGATCACTTCATATAAACTAAAATAGAAAAATTTTTCTAGCACAATCTCATTGAAACCAAAATATAAAAATTTACAATCATGTAAAATACCTGGATATTCTCTTTTCGATGAAGCCCGGAAGAACTAAATTGGAGTAGAAGTTCAACGTAGAAGTGAAATGTCCAAACTCACTTATGAAATGGTTCTAGGTACTAAATTAATTTTAAATTAAATCAAGTTGGGCTAGCTCTCTTTGATTTTGATTCCAGGAAAAGGGCAATTCTCAATCCCTTCTTCAAATATGAATGGAATATAGAATATAAAATCAAATATAACAAAGCTAAATTAAGAGAATATTAAATGAGCACAATATAGCTTAAAAATATCATTAACTTATCTCTCAAAGTGGCGTATTGATTTAGCTTAAATCTCATTCTGAAAAACTCTGAAATTTGTTCTCTATTTATAAGTGAAGAAATCGCGTTTACGACTGGTCCTGAGGACACCACGGCTAGTGATAGGACCAACAAATTTTTAAAATTTTAAGCGCGATAAGATAAAGTCGTTCCATGACTGGTCGTAAGCCCTTCACAACCGGTCGAGTGACTTTCACGACTGGTCGTGACCTATCCACGACTGATCATGTTGAACCAGATTTAGTTGTTGAACTTTGAGTCGAGGTTATAGGACTGGTCAAGCACTGTTCACACGATCGGTCGAGCAATCTCTAGGACTGGTCAAGGCTTAACAAAAATTTTTAAAAAATTGTAACAAACTTAGAACTGGTTGAGGAATTTCTTAGACTGGTTGAGCCAGTGCTAGGACTAGTCGAATAGAGTCCAAGAGTAGTCGAGAAACAGTCTATTCACTTATGAAATGATCTAATTAAATTATTTATCCAAAATGACCTATCCCATAGTCAATCTTAGGTCATTCATACCTTATACATGATGTATGAACATTGAAACTTCTTTTTCTTCAGTTAATAGTCGTTCTTTGACGTTCGTGAGGCTTGAGATCTTGTCATATGATGAAGCTTGAACTTGAGTCTCTTGAAGCTTGAAATTGACTAACGTTGAAGCTTGAACTTGAGTATCAATATCTAAGAACGTTGTCTTAACTTGTACGAAGCTTTGAAAATATTGAACTCTTAAAGCTTGAAAGCTTGAATTCATAATTAATGTTGTACATGAACATGAACAAGTCAGCTTGCCTTTGAAGTTTTTGAACTAAAGACCCTTGTCCTTGAGAGATGCACAGACTTCATTATGTCGATGAGCTACACAAGACACAGATTCCAAGAAAGGTTTTGGCACAACAAAATTTAACAATTATAGGAGCTAGAAACTATTACACTTACACACTGCTTTCATTAGGGGTGATGCCCTACAACTTGCCTATCGTATGTGATTGACTAGAATTGATGGCCCTAGATGGATCTCCGTTTGGGGTTAGTGATATAAAGGGAGGTGCCTTAACTTTTCGAATCTACTATATGAATAAGCATAATTAAGTACTTGGTTAACATGATCATGCACCACATTGCATGTGCTTTGGTGAGGAAGCGCATGTTTAAGAAGTTTTCCATGCACGATCATTAGATGAAGTCATTAATGGAGTGCAGGAGAGGGCATGCATCATTACTGCATATCATTCCTGCATTAACAAGAGTAATTAGGAAGTGATTGTTGTATTACTTTATCATTACTGCTTGATTAAATTGATTACATGTTAACCTTTACCTTATAGTACCACTGAGTTGATCACTCACTCCCACTCTAGGACGGTGTTTTAAACACCAACCAGACTCTAATTTAGATGTAGGTTATGGTGAGGCTTACACAACAAAGCCAGATTTCTTAAACGAGAAGCAGGAGTTCTCCTACGTGCAGCTCTCAGGCAGGTCTGTGTAGACCTAGAGCTGCGTCATCGGGATTACAGGGATTATATGGATTAGTCGTACATTCATGTTTTGTCATTTTATATATTTTGAAAGAAATTATTTATATATTCAGCCCGGTAACACATTCACACTCTAGAGGTTATGAAACACATATATACTCTATATATTTATCTCAATCTTCCGCTTGCTTAATTTCATTAACTCTGGAGTATAATATGCTGATTTAGTATAATCCCTCTCATGTTTAATGCACTAATATGGACAACATTTAAACATCCTTATTTATGTTATATAAGTGATGCATTGGATCTCGAGAATTGAGCTTTGTTCGGCCCTCGAAATCTGGAGCATCACAGTTATCTACATAGCCCGCGTACCAAGACCAACGGGAATGTGAGAAGAACAGCCGCCTATTATGTCATGGTCGATAACGAATTATATCACAAAAGGGCCAATGGAGTTTTGCTCTGATGCCTGTCTAAAAAAGAAACTATGCTAGCAATGAGAAAAGTCCACGAAGGAATATGCAGGGCCCACCAAGCAGGAACAAAAATGAGGCTCATGCTTAGCTATGATGAACACTTTTGTCTGATGATGACGGCTGATTGTAGTCAGTATTCTATGGGTTATGAAGCTTGTCAAAAGAATGAGTCTATCCACATGTACCTGAAAAGGGCGAGATCTCAGTCCTAGAGGGGGGGGGGGGGGGGGGGGGTGAATAGGACTGCCAAAAATAATAATTGTGAAATATAAAAGATGATAGTTGAATCAAATAACAATCTCAATTGCAATAGTATTGAGAAGTTGATTCAAACATTGTTCAAAGAACAACCTTACACCAAAAACTAAAGTTTATGATAGGACAACCTGATATCTTGAACTCGATAAGGATAAAAAACTCAAACTAAAACAAGTGGCAAAATAACGAATTCTAGTTATTACAACATCCACCACATGTACATGAAATAGATACAATCATTCACTTCTCATACATCACATACATCAACCACAAAACACCAAAAATTATAGTGGCTCGGTGTGTACACCAACTATTCTCAAACAGCCACACTTACTCCACTCCCAATAATCACAACCCATGTGATATTGGTGTTCACTATGAAACAAGGTTTTCCAAGGTTCACCTTAAAACTTATATAGTTGTATTTTTGATGGGTTATCACAATTAAAAACCCCGCGCTGAGATTTTCTAACTATCTCAGTGAAAACCAATACAGAGATTTTCTGGCAAACTCAAAAACCAAAAGTAATTAATCAAAAATACTTATCTTGAAGATTCTACTTGATATAGACTTGTAGAACCGCTTCACTTGTATATGTAAATGTTCAATGTCCAACACACATATAGAAGGGTTCTAAGTTCTAAATGAATGTTAATTAAATTCAAACTTGGGCTACTTGATTGAATTCCTTGGATCTCAAAAGGGGTAGAGAAGAACTCCCTTTTACAAAATCAGATTGAAAGCAAGGAGAGATCAAGAAATTACAAATCAAATAAGCTAATAAAATGAATCTACAATTACCGAACTATAGCTTGATAATGATGGGGGCTTTTCTCTCAAAGTGGAGACTTAATTTGGCTTTGAATGAATGAACAATGTGAGAAAAGACCTCTATTTATAGGCTAAAAAATGGCTCCTTCAACTGGTCTAAGGTTTAACCAAATTTTAAAAATTCAAACGTGGTCGGATAAAACTGACCCTCAACTGGTCGAGTGGCCTGCTCGACTGGTCGAGTATAGCACTCGACTGGTCGAGTGGGTCTAAAAAACCTTACTGGAGTTATAGTCGAGCCATTCTCAATTGGTCGAGCCAGTCTCCACGACTCTACTCGACTGGTCGAGACCCTACCAGAAATATCTAAAATTTTGCAACAAAACTTGGACTGGTCGAGGAAAACCCTGGACTGGTCAAGCCAGAGCCTAGACTAGTCAAACTAGACTAGGACTAGTCTAAATAAAGCCTATAAAAAGTATAACAACCCATACCAAATGTGCAATATGAATAACCTAATCCTAAGGTCTTTCTAGGGTCATTTATACCTAAATATTGAACATCAAACTTTATAGCTTCAGTAGATTCGGTAGATCTTTTACTTGATACGCTTGAAGCTTAAACTTGATCTTGACTATGTAGTGCACTTGAACTTGAACTTGAAGTT
Organism: Magnolia kwangsiensis; assembly: GCA_037074715.1. Lineage (NCBI taxonomy): Eukaryota > Viridiplantae > Streptophyta > Magnoliopsida > Magnoliales > Magnoliaceae > Magnolia > Magnolia kwangsiensis. Next base: position 97,254,389 of record CM073572.1, on the reverse strand, counting down.
GATCTTCATATGAAGGTGAACTTTCCATCATTCTTCACTTGAAGGTAAACTTTCCATCATATGAACAAGTCAAATCCTAAAGTGGTTTGTCTCAACAAAATTTGACAACTAAGGGTGTTTGATATACAACACTGCACTTACAATCTCCCCCTTTGTCAAATTCGTGACATAACCAACTTAGAAGAATACATTACACAAACTTCACAAGTTTACAAATTTCATAACTTCACTTCACAACATATACTCCCCCTCAATTTGAGCTTGGCGACTTGTGTAGTAGAGTACCTATATTAACATATACAAATTTAAATAAATAAATAAATAAACTCTACACCACACAATTAAACTCATAAACATAACCCCAAAGGAAGAAATTCATATATAGATAAAACAGAATGGTGATTATGAGAAAAGAAGATAATAGCAAAAAAAAAAGAGTTAGCATTAAGAAGATAAGCATCAACAGTGTCATCCATCATAAAGTCATACAAAACCAGTGAAATGTGAAACTAACAGGTAAAGTTATACATGTCTAAAATAAAATAAATCTAAACCAGAGGAAGAGGGAGGTGGAATAAATGGATCAATCTAATGAAGTCCTCTAGTTATGCGATGAAAATACTTATGCATATATTTCATGGAAGTCTTGTGACTTTTATGCAAATTGTCTTGGGAAATCTTCAACTCATCCACCTTCTCCTCCAAAGAACGAAGGCGCTCATCAAACTGAGGTGGCTGATAATCAAGGTCAGCCTTTTCATCATCGAATTTAAGTTCATCAAAAATATCATGCATCATAGTGTTGGTTGGTAAGGCGTCTTCTTCTTCAACTTCCACGTCTTCCTCATCTCTTTAGTCAGGGAGAAACTTCAGGTTCATCTTGTTAATATTAGAATTGTTGAAAGGAAGAACTGTAATCCCCAAACTCAGAAACCAAGCTTACAAAATTTTCGATCGCCGAATCTAACGCCGATAGCCTACATAGTACCCCATTCTCGACTCCCGGCACCCATATACTAGGTTCTAATCCTCGGATCCTACAAGGAGGATTTTTTTAACATAAATTTGATTCGTAAAAAGTATAATCATAAGCATAACCCATGAATAATAACTAACAAACCATCACAAAATCCACTATTATAAAAAAATTTAAGGTACAATGCGCATAAAGGGAAATACAATGATAATAATAATAGAAACTCCTGAAGCTCGACTGCACGCTCCTGCTCTTACTAAGCTATGGCTGCATCATGGCGCCACCTGCATGCATCTATCATGCATAGAAAGCTTAGAGGGTGGTGTAAGTGTGTGTGCAAGGTAAGTGTCAAGTTTACAATATCAGAGCAATGCAGAAAAATGTTGGTAAGTCCATAATTACCATCAGCCTTATCCAAGCTATGTGATGCAAAACATAATAAGCCAATATCATATAATGAGAAAACAATGTAGATCAGCTATGCAATACAAAGTCATAGTAAGCCAAATATCATATCCTGAGAAAACAATGTAGATCAACTATGCAATGTGGAGTCATAGTAAGCCAAATATTATATATTGAGGATGCAACACAATATGCAAATCCTAATGGGTCCACGAATATCATCAACCTCATCTAGGCCATATAATTGTAGAAACATAGCAAGCTAAAATGTCATATGTTACGGATGTAATACAATATGCGGTGCGAATGAAATGACCAAGCTAGAGTATGAATTCGGGATGATAGTAAGTAGTATCGTAGGGTATGGGGTTCATCACAAGGGACTTCTATCCAAACCAATCCCGTACATAAATTTAGATAGCTAGACTCCATGTGGTAAACTCCTAATCTCAGATTAGTCGCGTCCCAACTGAAATCCTTGTCATTGCGAAGGTACATAACAAATAGTTGCACACCACTAGCCCAAGTGGATAGTATATGAATGAATGAATCAAATGCTGAGTACACAACTGCTACTTAGTAAGTCCACATATTAGTATCGTACATCTTTAGAATCATCACTGGGGTCTAGTACACTCTGGCTACCGCCCCTCCTGGTCGAGCAGCCCAGCGAGTGGAAAAGACCTCACTACCCGCCTTTCAATATCAGTCCAGTTCGTCGATAGTGAACCCATTTGTGATCTGGTCAAACTTAGCCTAGCTTATAGCCTCCTCACTCGGACGGATAAGGCCACACCCCCTCCTAACCGACCACGACATAGTGAGAAGCGTGGCCTCCTAGTATTTGGCACTCGGTGCTCATGTCTTCCACTCAGTCTAAATGTTAGAGCATCCCCTGGCCACAAGAGTTTAGGGACTTTTACCTATGGACATCTAAAGTGCCCATATGCTAGAACCAAATATTTTCAATATCCCATCCAGCCATTCATGATGATCCTGTGGAGGCACAACCCAGATATCGATAGGGAGTCAAGTGATCCCTTCACACAAATACGAGATGCATGAGTCATACAGTCAATCATGCATTAATCCTACACGTACCGTGCGCTCATGTAGGATGACTCTACCGATCAGGGAGTCCCGTAAACAACTTTCCCTATGGCATATATAAGGGTCAATCATATCTCATAACAAACATGCAGATGATGCATATGGGTATGTATCATGATGTTATGCTGTCACATACTCATAATTGGTATCGATAACTGGCACCGATAATCAATATCGATAATCAGCATTGATAATAGGCCTCGACAATTGGCCTTGATAACCGGCCTAACAAAGGGCTTAAAGGAAGGTCACAATGTGAACATTTAACCAACATTGCTCCTAAGGAGTGGCCCACATAGAGTCAAACGTATACTGGGCTCATGGCCTCACACAAGGGCTAATATATATCACAATGGGCGTCATGCACAGGCTACATTTCATCAAGTGGGGTGCATCACATGGGCCTCATATATAACACATCGGGCCTCACTCATGGGCCACATATACATCATAATGGGCCACATCATATGGGCCATAGATACATCATAATGTGCCTCATATATATCAAGTGGGCCACATCACATGGGCCATACCAATGGGCGTCATATCATTAAGTGGGCCACATCAATGGCCACGCCAATTGGCCTCATATAAAACAAGTGGGTTGCATTAATGGGTAGCATGGATATACAATACATTCATCACGGCGGGCCACACAAATGGACGGATGATGTGTATAAAACACATACACCACGATCGACTTACACATACATGCATTGAGGTGGGTCCCGCCTGTCCAGAACGGACAGATGGTGAGGATACAGAATAAATATATCAAGGTGGGTCCCATCCCACAGGTACAACACATATGGGGTGGGCCCTACATGAGCTGAAATGAATGGACGGTGTGTATAAGACACAAACATCACAGTGGGCCTGTGAGGTAGCCCATTTAATGGATAGCCTGCATAAAACACATCCAGCATGGTGGGCCCACGTAGATGGACAGTTGGGATATAACACAGACCTTAAGATCCAACCCAAAGAGCTGCTTACGTCCATACAGATGGACGGTTGGATCAAAACATATATCATAGTGGTCCCACCGTCAGGACACACGTACAGAGGGTGGGTCCCACTTGAAATTTATATCTATCTCATTCTCTTTGAAATGCCATCAAATAATCACTACAGATGTTTAGACGGTATGGATTAAAATAGATACATCATGTGAGGGCCCACCGTCCCATCTTGGACGGTGCGAATAAAACACATACAACACGGTGGAATCCACCATCCAGATGGACAATGAGAATAAAACATATACATCACAGTGGTCCCCACCATCCACGTACTGGACGGTGGGATGCAACCCACACATCAGTGGACCTTACATGGTGGAGGTGGCGAGCCCATCTCTCTCTCTCTCTCTCTCTCTCTCTCTCTCTCTCTCTCTCTCTATATATATATATATATATATATATATATATATATATATATATATATATATATGTATATTATCATCAGGTGGGCCACACGTGGTGGAGGTGGGCCACCCCACTTCTCTCTCTATATTATATTATATTATATTATTATTATATCATCATGCATTCAAACATCCAAACCTGGACATCCATTTGATGGACGATCTGGATATGGACCCCATGTGAGATGGGTTCTCACCGTCTAAGCAATGGATGATGTGGATATAAAACACCTACATCCCATGTGGGCCCCACACGGATGAAAGGTTTGGATATAAGACATACCCTATGATCAAGGTCCACAGTCCAGAGAGTTGGACGGTGCGGATAAGACACATACATCATAGTGGGGTCCACACCACCATCCTGATAGGTGGACGGAGTGGATATACGATACATACACTAAGGTGGGTCCCACCCCCACACATGTCACATGTGTGGCGTGGGCCCCACACCATGAAAAATGGATGGATAGTATGTAACATCATGGCAAGCATCCTACCATCCCAATCTAGTGGACGATGTGGATATAAAATCAATACATCAAGGTGGGTCCTACCAACCCACACGTGTCACATGTGTGGGGTGGGCCCCACCTGTAAATAGATGGACAGATGGATACAACCTCATGGTCAAACCGTCAGAATTTGCTAACAACATTAAGCAACTAAAAGCTAGTGTGAGGTACTCGAGCCAATCCCACCTCTCACCGTCCAGTCCCTGGAAGGTGAGGATACAACACATCAATCATGCTAGGCCCCACATCCCACATGTGCAAAACGTGTAGGGTGGGTCCCACCGTCCCAGACAATGGGCGGTGTGGATAAAACTTATAAGTCACGGTGGTCCCACATCCAGTGGGCCATACATTTGGATCAAGCTGCATATATATTTTTCCCTTCATCCAGGGCTTGCCAAAAGGCAGCATCAAGGTGGGCCTCATGATTGGATGGCCTAGATTAGGTGGGCCACACATCGAAGAGAGAGAGAGAGAGAGAGAGAGAGAGAGAGAGACGAGTGATGGAGGGGCCCCACCATTATGGGCCCCTCTATCACATGCATCAATTCATATATTACATTAATATGGTCCCAAATCATGTGGGCCCTAAATCAAAATCACCATTTCGTGCTATGAACACCCACTAATTGGCCTTCTTCTTAGTCCCTTGGCTTCCTTAGCTCCTATGCTCAACCTTTGATGGTGGATAATGAAGATTAAAAGGTGGAGATGAGGATTTAGGGGTAGGGAGTGGGCCACACACTAGGCTTTCTCTCCTTAGAATTTTCTCTCATGGAAGCTTGGGATTTGGTGGAGAATGGGATGGGATGGAGTGATGTATGGGAGAGAGGGATGGTGTTGTAAGAAAGAGATGGGTGGAGAGAGAAAGAAAGAAAGAGAGAGAGAAAGTTGACTTTGGGAATAGGAGAGAGTGGGTAGGGCATGGGTGTTGTAAGAGGAGTGATGGGATGTGTACTTGACTTGAGGTGATTGATTGATTTGATGGGTTGTAAAGATTCTCTCGTAATTCACAACATGCAGCGTTTCTTTGAAATGAACACGGGCCCACAACTCCTGGCCTGGGTATCACATCGGCACGTTAGAAGCGGCGATGGCACGGTCGCTAGGATACAAGTTTCGAATCGAGTCAACATAGATATACAAGATGTGAGGTAAGGTGTAACATCCCGAAAATCGCGGGTCGGGTAGAAACCCAACTCCCAAGTTCCAGAACATCACTTATGCAACATTTTCAATGATGGATGAATGTCGGTGGTAATAATACATAAAACATGAGGTGGATTAAGCCAAAACAGCATATCATACTCCAGAGATAATTAAATTAGCAAGCGGAAGACTGTGATAAATATATAAAATATATAATTGATTGTAAGTCTCCAGAGTCTGAACATGTTACTAGGTTAATTAAATACATGTATACTCCAAAAATGAAAAGAAAAGAATATACATGAGTGCCCCAAAAATATAAAAAAGATAAGTGTCAAGGCGTCTAATCAACCTCCCTTAATCCCGTCGATCAAAACACGCATATAGGAGAAATCCTCCTCATTATCATCAAATTCGGCTCCACTTCGCAAGCAGCGCCATCATCTGCAACTAAAATAAGGTCTGGTGGTGTTGCAAATGCCATCCCGTAACGTGGAAGTGAGTGATCAACTCAGTGGAATAATAGAGCCAAGATTAGCATGTTATCAAATCAATCACGAGTTAATAGTAAAGCAAACAATCAACCATCTCTAGGTACTGTTGTTAATGCAAGCATGAAATGACATGATGGATGCCCTCACCGACATACTCCCTCATGCGGCACCATCTGCGTCCGTGGCATGCTTTCTTCCCGCAGTGCTCCACATCTTCCAGGCACATGCAGTACGATATGGATAATGATTATCGGGTTATTATTAGTCCTTTTCATACAGCAGGATTGGAAAACTAAGGTACCTTCCTTATATCAATCCCAACACAGATCCTGTCTAGGGTCGTCACTCCTAGTAATCACATATGATGTTATATTTATAGGTCGCTGCAAGGGCTGTCAAGGCTATTGCTCGCACTCGTTGCACCATTCCCCCATCACCTTATCAATATAGGCCGAATGTACTCTCGTCGCTACGGAAGGGTCGTCGCCTCCCGTAGACTCAGAATACGCTCGAGGTCACTACAAAGGGCTCGTCACCAATCAGAGTAGGTCGACAGCTCGAATGTAGTGTCCCATTCCACCACAATCGGCTCACGAGTCAAATGTGCTCACTGGTCACTACGGGGAGGTTTGTGGCCCCAGCGCAGGCCGACAGCTTGACCACGGTGTCCCATACCACTATGCCCGGCTCATGAGTCTTTATGGATCAAGGTACCATGGTTGATGGGGTTTTTAATGGTAAGTTCAGTACCCTAAGTTCAAGCAGTTATGACTCATACATGGTGAACATACAATGGTCAGTCGGGTTACTAGACGGGCTAGACTAGTATAAGCGCATCTCAAGCTGAACGACATGAAGTGCATAAAACACTTCGCGTGGCCTAACCACTGCCGCTTGTCCAAAATACGACTCGCGTTCATCGACGCGTCCTTCGTGGCAAATAAAAGTCAACCACGAATTCAATCCATTACCGACTGCCTGGACTAGGTCATAGCCCCAAGCATTTGTAAATCCACATCAATAATCATATGAGAGTAATAGAAATGAAATACAATAATACAAGCATGTTAACACATGTTATAGCATACAAAGTAAGCAAATCAATCCAACACATGTATTCCATACATATAAGGAAATCAATTCATATGGCAAACATGATGGAAATCATATACATCCACATATTAATTGAGAATTGAATCTCAAAACTAATTCATAACACCATTTACTCAATATATACTAATACAAACATTTATACATACACTTAGTTTACACACTTTAGTCAACATAGCGTAAGTCGACTCAAAGTGCGCATTGGGGCGAATCTCTTCGCCAAACAGATCATGCACGCATTCCTAGTATCCTAACACGACAAATAACCATGGCAAACAATTCAGAAAAATATGGACGTAAACAGTATTTTCTACAAATGACTAAAATACCCTAATTCTCATATTTTCCATACGCAGTCGAAATGAAAAACAGATAGCATGTTCTACATGTCAAACGGCGTGCTCGTTGATAATCTACTATTAAACGATATTGAAAGCTTTGAAATCAGTCAATCAAAGCGTCTAAAATTCGCACCTTATGCCGTAGGAGTGTAATGAATCGAATAGGGACTCTACGTCGTTGTCAACGACTGATTGGCAACCTACAACACAAGGTGAGTCAGCTACTTAGCCGCTTGTATCCATAATAGCCTTAAAATAGGTTAGGGTTAGGATTTCTTACCTAAGAATGGAGCTAAAAATACCGGAATGGCGGTGCAGAAGCGGCGGATATGGAACATGGAGCAGCAGGGAAGAATCTCAGGAGAGAGCTCCAAATCTCCCTCCCTTTCTCTCTCTTTTCTCTCTTCTCTCTCCAAATTCATATGGAATGAAAGAGTAAGGGTTTAAGCCCTTTTTATAAGTCCAAAAGCGATGAAAATAGACTTGGGGCCAAAGTATACTTATTTTATGTCCAAATACGGACTGTTCCGTCTCAACGGAGCATTTCTAGAGGTCCCCTGGCCAAATGCGGTCGAACTTAAGCTCATGGATACTGGATCCTGCTCACATCAAGTTTTCAGTCCGGTAGTGTTCCCAGATCGCACGTGGTGAACCAGTTTCAGTTCAACGGCTACCGGTACTCGATCAGGGCCACAAGTGCGTTGACATGTAAGGGCCACCTATCCTGATCCGAGGGTAAATTTTGATTGAATTCTGACGGTCAGAACGCTTAGAAAAAGGTGTGCAAGCGACACTTGCCAGATTTCATAATTTATATTAATTTTTAACATTTCTCACACTCTTCACTCTAGACTCAAGGAAATCGTCGTGGAACATCATCTGGACTTAATTTTTGAGGTGATTGTCAAGTCCAACTAGGCGGTCAAGATTGTCTAAGTTCGGGATAATCGGACTTCCGACGTGCGGTCCAGAGCTGATACAAAGTTTCAAGGTGCTCCCGAGAGCAATTGGGAATAGAGTTTGATCCTAAATTTTACGGTATTGTAGCATCAACTATTCTATACGTTTTGATTCTGCAAGTTTTAAGTCCTGCAGAATATATTTAAAGCGAACTGTGCAGATTTCACAGCCAGTCTAACTTAGCGCTAGGTAACTTAGGTTCAATTTCTAAGAGAATTAATCCTAAGTGATTTCTGATCGAGGTGATACTCGGGTCTTGGTACAAAATTTTCTGAGTCGTTACACCATATTCGAGCTTTCGGCCTACGTTCATGTGATGAGCCTCCCATACTGACCTTGAGTATAAATTAGGCCTACACTGAGGTGATAAGCCTCTCCATAGTGACCTTGAGTGTAAACTCGCGAACTTACCTATCCATTGTTTTCATAAGGAGTGACACTCTACAACTTGCTTATCGTATGTGATTAACTAGGATTGACGACCCTAAATGGATCCTTATTTGGGTAAATGATATAAAGGGAGGTACCTTAGCTTTCCGAATATGTTGTATGAATAAGCCTAATCTAATATTGTCTAACATGACCATGCACCGCATTGCATGTGCTTTGGCGAGGAAGCGCATGTGTAAGGAGTGTTGCATGCGCGATCATGAAATGGCGTTGCCTAGGGAGTGCAGGCGAGAGCATGCATCATTACAGCATACCATTTCTGCATTAATAAGAGTACTTAGGATATTATTATTGTACTGCTTTATCATTGCTGCTTGACTGATTTAAAAACATGTTAACCTTTGTCTTATAGTACAACTGAGTTGATCACTCAGTCCCACTCTGGGACAGTGTTTTAAAATACTTACTAGACTCTGATTTAGATGCAGGTTGTGATGTGGCTTACGTGATGGAGCCAGACTTCATGGATGAGAAGAAATTCTCCTATATTCAACTATCAGGCGGGTCTCTGCAAACCTTGTTCTGATTCGATGGGATTGCAGGATTACATGCACTAGTTGGACAGTTAAGTTTAATATTTTATAAATTTTGGAACAAACACTTATATATATTCAACCTGGAACAGATTCATACTCCGGATAGTGAAACACTTTCATGTTATATTTCAAGTACTTAAGTCTTCACTTTCTTAATTTAATCGCACCTGAAGTATGATATGTTATTTTGGATTAATCCCACTCATGTTTAATGCACTAACATGGACAAAATTTAATCATCATTATCTATGTTGCATAAGTAATGCGTTGGAACTCGGGAGTTGAGCTTTGCTCGACCCTCGATTTTTGGGCTGTTATAAGATTTTGTCACCAGTCATGTGCCTGGAGCATCCACTGTCTAGGTACCACTTTGATGGCTTGATGCTTTGAAAGCTATGTGGGCAACCAAGCAAGTAACCTTAGGAACTCATTTCATTATAGTTTTGGGTTTAGGAGTATAGTTGGTCTTCTTGTGTTTGTAGTTAATATAAGATCGACCCTTTAAGATCGTATTCGAAGTGATTGGTGAGAATTTCACAGGTCGTCTAACGCAGCGCTAGTTGATTCTCGTTAGATTTCTAAAGGAAGTAGCCTTTATTGATTTTTGTTTGAAATGAGATTTGAAGGGTGGAGTGAGGGTGCTTGGAAACGGAAGAAAGAAGAGTTTGGAGGGGTAGTTTTTTCCAAAAGTCAGGCATTTTGGTGAGAAAGGAGAGCTTGGAGGGTCACTTTGTGAAGGAAGTACCTGATCGGGGAGGTTTTAAGGGACGGCCCATACCTAGGGGAGGTACCCTACCCCCCAAACTGCGTCGGCCCGAAGCCCGGACCCAGCCTGACCCGTTGACCGGTGAGGCCTCACCGAACCGGTGAGGTCCTCGCCGACCGAACTTGGTTTCGGAGATGCCCGGCCATCTGGGCTGGGTCCTCCTTCCCTGGGGTGCCCAAAAATATGTGGGGACCACCTTGGATCATTGTGGATTTGCGTGGGTGGGCCCACAACTCCGTTCGAGGCATTTCGGGGCCAATTTGTAAAACGGAATGAATTTCTGCAGTGTATAGCATATGATTTTGGGGTAGGAGACGCTAATCTATCCAACTAACCTATCTATTTTGTTAGATTCCAAAAGGTTAAGGGTCGAAACCTATTTTACCCATTTATTTACTCTTCACGATAATTTTTAGCTTCGGTATTGTTCTTCATCATTAATACCCTAGGATTGATGTTCTTTACTATTTAAACTTGAAGAGTTGTGTCTAATATGAAAGTACTTGGAGAAATTTGAAGAATGAGGTGGTGAAAGGTGAGTTTTGAAGGAAATGGATGAAAAGCGATTTCTTTGGCTTTGGGATTAAGCTCGAAAGTGATAAGGTTGACCCATTGCCTAAGGATGTCTAACCCCAGATTGGCAAAAATTTGGGGTGTTACATAAGGTCACGTGCAAACACCAATTACAGGTTGCAGGTTGCTAGAACTCGACTAAGAGGACCATGGAAGTTTACGGAACGGTACGGTTTAGGGTATGGGTCTTACAAGAACCGAAATAGGAGCTTCACCAAATGGCATGACTACATTGCAATGTAAAGCCAAAGTAGTCATTAAGTAGGCAAATGGAATATAACCATGGCCCAGATGAAGATGGAATTGAATGATAATATAGCAAATTATGGATAGAAGACAAATAGGAATACCAGACACAACCGAATGTAGAATGCGAACCATAAAAGAAGTTAATTCAGCTTTGCTGCCAAAACGGGGATAAACATTCACAATGAAGATGAGATGAAGTATGTTGTATTTTGGCAACTTCTGCGCATTCCTCGCACTCCATTCACAGTCCATGTGACATAATTTACGGGTTAGTGATCGACGTTCCGATTCAGTCATTTTTTAACTAAAGTTGGTATTGGAATACCATCATCATTCACATTTACATCAAGCAAACCTGAATTAAGTATCAATCAACTTAAAAAGTACCTTCTCTAAAGCTAATAGAGAAAGTTAAGTATTTAAGAGATACATCACTAATGGAAGCGAACATCCCTTGTGTAAAGGATCAGTATGCCAGTCCTCCCCAATTAAAGATGTTTTCCCAACCTACAGCAGTAAGAATGGGAAGGAACTAAAATTGAATGGGGTGATTTGAATTAACCGTACGTTCAACGATCATCTTACGATTATAAAGATCCTGCACATACTCGAGGTCTTCCTCGAGGGGACATAGGGTTCTCACCCTAATAGGAGTGGATCCAGAAGAGGAAGCTCGAGTAGCTTTCTTCTTAGATCGTCCTTCCATTGCAAGATATGAAGAAAAAAAATAATGAAAAGAAGGGTTTCAAACAAAAAAGATTTTAAGCTAAAAACCCTTAGAAATCGAAAGAAAAAATCAAATCGACTCCAAAATCTAGCAATGTATGCAAATAAGAACCCAAATATGGAAGGAAATAATAAATGGAGCACTTACGATGTTGCAATGGAAGATGAGTTCGACGAGTCGAAAGAGGGGCCGGATGAGGCAGAAGAGAAAAATAAAGAAAAAGTGATTTTCTCTCTCATAAAAACACCCAACTGCGCAACTCGACTGGTTGAGTACGTGCTCGACCCGTCGAGCCACGACTGGTCGAGGATGCGCTCGACCGGTCATGCAAGCACAACAAAATTCAAATTTATTTAAATTTTATACAAATATTTACATAAAAATATAAAAATAAAACATGCAAATATACCATGATAAACTCAATTAAAAATACACATACCAACACCATTTTCAATTTAGAAAACCTATTCCTATCAAGTGGTTTAGTAAAGATGTCAACATGCTGATTTTTCGTTTGAATGTATTCCAACGAAATGCTTTTTTCATCAACCAATTCCCGAATATAGTGATACCAAATGTCGATATGCTTCGTACGAGAATGCTGGATGGGATTTTTAGATATATTAATTGCGCTAGAGTTATCGTAATACAATATTATTGTATCTTGCAATTTCATAATCATTAAACATTCTTTTCATCCATACTAGCTGAGTACAAGATTTTTCGGCTGTAATGTATTCAACCTTAGTTGTGGATAATGATACGAAACTCTGTTTCTTACTATGCCAGGAAACTAAATAATTTCCAACATAAAACATCCACCATTGGTAGATTTTCTATCATCTATATTCACAGCCCAGTCAGCATTCGTATAACCAGCTAATTAAACATTTGTATCATGTGGATACCAGAGACCTAGATTAGTCATACTTACAATATATCTAATAATGCGCTTGATAGCAATAAGATGATATTCCTTAGGATCTAAATAATATCTAACATAGATACCTGCACTGAATGCTATATTAGGATGACTTACAGTTAAGTATAGCAAACTACCAATCATACTATGATATAACTAAGGATTTTTACTTTTACCTGTTGCATCTTTTGAGAGCTTCAGAGTCGTACTCATAGGTGTATTGAATTTCTTACCGTTTTCAAATCCAAATTTCTTAACTGGGTTTAAGGTATACATGGTTTGAGAAATGAAGATACCGTCTTCTAGTCGTTTAATCTGTAAGCCTAGAAAGTAGTTCAATTCTCCCACCATACTCATTTTGAACTTGGATTTCATAAGCTCTGCAAACTCCGTCACACATCATTCCTAACAAATTAATTTAATTCATCTTGCATGGCAACAATCCAATTTTCATCAGTGAGTAAGTCTTTTACGTTGGTTGGTTCGATTTTGGGAACTACAACACATAATTGGATATTTTTTCCAGTTGTTTTCGAGTACGCACACTACTGAGAGGATTACCTAAAATTTGATCAGTAGGATGGTCTTTGACTAATCATAGTTCAGTATTAATTGGACAAGATGAAGAGTGAGATTTTTCAAATATATTGACTTCATTATCTTCTGAACTAGATAATGGTGTATTTAGGTGATCATCAATAGCAATATTTATAGACTCCTGAATGACACCAATTCTTTTATTAAGAACACGATATGCTAGACTATTCAGAGCATAACCTAGGAATATCCCTTCATCACTCATAGTATCGAACTTTTCTAAATTTTCTTGGTCTCATAAAATGCAGCACTTACTTCCAAAAATTTGAAAGTATTTAACTACAGGTTTCTTATTAAATCACAATTCATAAGTCGTTTTATCTTTAGATTTTCAAATGTAAACACGGTTTATAATATATCATGCAATATTAATAGCTTCAGCTCATAAATTTTTAGGTAACTTCATGTTATTTAACATTATATTTTCCATCTCTTGTAGCACTCTGTTTTTCGTTTCAATGACCCCATTTCGTTATGGTGTCTTAGAAGCTGAAAACCCATGCGATATACCATGATCGTTACAGAACTTCTCAAAATTGTTATTTTCAAATTCTGACCCATGATCACTTCGGATCTTAACAACATTAATTTCTTTTTCATTCTAAATACGCTTGAGTATTCTTTTAACTTCATTGAGAGTCTTAGATTTTTCTCTCATAAATGCTATCCAAGTAAATCTTGTAAAGTCATTCACAATTACTAAGAAATACTTCTTACCACCTCTACTCTCCGTTCTGGTTAGTCCAACAAAATCCATGTGGACAAATTCAAGAGGTTTGGATGTGGTAGAGGAGTTCACTTTCTTGTGACTACTCATTTTTTTTCCAATTTGACATGTGCCACATATTTTATCCATTTTCTTTAATTTGGGTAGACCTCTAATAAAATAGGTTTTTCTCAATCTATATAGATTTCGGTAGTTAACATGTCCAAAGTGTTTGTGTCATAATTCGTTTTCATTAGATTGGAACATGTAACAAGATAAATTAGATAAGCAAGATTCATTAATGATATAGTAATTTTCAGACATTCTACAGCCATTTAATATCACACAACCTTTCTCATTTGAAATCTCGCATCCTTGATTTGTAAATTGAACACTATACTTGTTATCATAGATTTAAGAGATGCTCAAAATATTGTGCTTAAAGCCCTTCTTCAAATAAAACATTTTCAAAAGGAGGAAGGTTACAAATTTAAACCGTACCTTGGCCAATTATCTTACAGTTGCTTCCATCACCAAAAGTGACTGAACCATTACTCATTTCTTTGTAGTTGGTGAACAAATCTCTATCACCTGTCATATGTCTTGAGCAACCACTCTCTAGGTACCACTTTGACTGACTTGAAGCCTTAAAGGCAATGTAGGTAATAAGACAAGTAACCTTAGGAACCCATTTCATTGTTGTTTTGGGTTTTGGAGCACAGTTGGTTTTCCTTCGCTTGATGTTATTTTATCTATCAACTCTCATATTAGAGTTAGATTTGAGAAGCTCCTTGAGTAAGTCCATAATTTTTTCTGTTAAAGGATTATAGCATTGTTTTTTAAAGCTAACATTATTAGTATTGACTTTAAATGCTTGAAAAGTTTTTACATTTTTAAAGTTGTTTTGATTATTATATTCCAAGCCCTTTCCTTTTGAGTTAGAGGATTCTCTTTGACAAATTTAGGAGACACACTCTTATTTTTCTGAGGTATGTCTTTGACATAGCCCAGACCCGATCTGTCTCCACATTTTCTAAATGCAGTTAATAACTTTTCAAGTTTAGTGTCTCCATAGGCATACCTCCATGTATCCTTTGAACTCAATAGGGAAGAAACTTCAAGTTTTACTTTCTCATTTTTTATTCTTAATTTTTCAAGTTCAGAAGTTTTAAAACTCAAATTGCATTTTTCTTTTTCTAAACAATCAGAAATATGAGATTTGTCTAAAATAGAATTTTCAAATTCCTCTTTTAATTTCAAAAAAATTTCTTTTTGAAGTTTTAGCTTGACAGCAATCTTACAAGTTTCCCTGTATAGGGCATTATAGGCATCCTGAAGATCATCTTCATTTTCAGGGTCACTCAGATTTTCATATTCAGTTGAATCACAACTGTCTATGGAAGTCGCTCTGGTTAGAGTCATTAAAGCCTTGACTTCATTTGAAGTTTCAGTTCTGATTCATCCAACTCAGAAGAAGCTTCAGAGCTGAATGATTCATCCCATGTGGCTAAAATGCATTTTCTCTTTGTCTTGTCTCTTTTTGGACACTTATTTGCCAAATACCCATATTCATGGCAGTTGAAACACTATCTTTCAAAGATTTCCAATTTTTAGATTTTCCCTTTTTCTTCTCAGACTGTTTTTGAAAATCTACTCTTTTCTTACTTTTAAAAATCTTATAAAACTTTTTAGCGAATAAGGCCATATCATCCTCTGAGTTTTCACAATCAGAATTAATATCACTATCTTTTGAAATAGATTTGGATGATTTAAGAGCTATGGACTTACCTTTTGGGGATTTGAAATTTAACTCGTAAGTTTGAAGTGAACCAACAAGTTCCTCAACCTTCATATGATCTATGTCTCTAAGTTCCTGAATGGCAATCACCTTGGAATTAAATCTCTCAGGAAGAGATCGTAGTATTTTTGCACAGACTTTTCTTTCTAAGATACATCTCCTAGACCCCACATAGAGTTAACTATGTCGTTTAGTTACGTATAGAAGTCCATGAAAGACTCATTTTCTTCCATACGAATCTCCTCAAACCCAGTAGTGAGAATGTGAACTTTAGACTTTTTTAATATAGTTATTCCCTCGTGTGTCATTTCAAGAATGTCCTAAGCTTGTTTAGCAGTATCACATGAAATGATTCTTTTGAATTCATCAGGTGATAGTGCATAAATGATTGCATTTAAAGCCTTAGCATTAGCACTGCTCTCATTTTCTTGAAGAGTAGTCCACATGTAGAAAGGTGTTTCCTTAAGGGATTTGGCTCCATCACTGCCTAGAACCTCAGACATTGGTGGATTCCATCTAGTCACCATGGCTTGCCACACGCTTTCATCAATAGATTTCAAAAAAAAATCCTCATTATGGCTTTCCAATAAGCATAGTTTAAGCCATCAAACGGTGGTGGCCTAGTAATAGATAGGCTATCGAATTTTGACATAATAAAAGCTCTAGATCGATAAGCTTAGGAAATAAATCCAAAAGAATGAGTAACCTATCTCCAATACCAATTAAAAAGTGTGAGCTCTCTGTCCTAGATGGGAGGGGGTGAATAGGACAACGCCAAAAAAATAACTACGGAATATAAAAGAAGATAGTTGAATCAAATAACAATCCCAATTATAATAGTAACATTGTTCAAAGGACAACCTTACACTAAAAACCAAAGTTATGGTAGGACAACTTGATATCTTGAACTCGGTAACGATCAAAAACCCAAACTAAAACAAGAGGCGAAATAATGAAATCTACCTATTACAACATCTACCACATGTACATGAAATAGATACAATCCTTCACCCCTCGTACATCACATACATCAACCACAAAACACCAGAAATTATAGTGGTTCAGTGTGTACACGAACTATTCTCAAATAACCACACCTACTCCACTCCCAATAATCACAACCCACATGAAATTGGCATTCACTATGAAACAAGGTTTTTCAAGGTTCACCTTAAAACCTGTATAGTTGTGTTTTTGATGGGCTATCACAATTAAAAACCCTACGCTGAGATTTTCTGGGTATCTCGGTTAAAACCAATAAAGAGATTTTCAAGCGACCTCAAAAATCAAAAGTAATTAATCAAAAATACTTATCTTGAAGATTCTGCTTGATGTAGCCGAGTAAAACCGCTTCACTTGTAGATGTAGATGTTCAATGTCCAACACACATATAAAAGGTTTCTAGGTTCTAAATGAATTTTAATTAAATTCAAACCTGGGCTACTTGATTGAATTCCTTGGATCTCAAAAGGGGTGGAGAAGAACTCCCTTTTACCAAATCAGATTAAAAGAAAGGAGAGATCAAGAAATTACAAATCAAATAAGCTATAAATTGAATCTACAATTAACGAACTATAGCTTGACAATAATGGCGGATTTTCTCTCAAAGTGGAGGATTAATTTGGCTTTGAATGAATGAAAAAAGGTGAGAAAAGACCTCTACTTATAGGCTGAAAAATGGTTCCTTAGACTAGTCTAAGGTTCAATTAAATTTCATAAATTCTAGCGCGATTGAATAAAACCGACCCTCGACTGGTTGAGTATAGCACTCGATTGGTCGAGTGGGTCCAAAAAACCATGTTAAAGTTCGAGTCAAGTACTTCTCAACTGGTTGAGCCAGTCTCCACGACTGGTCAAGTAGAGTGTTTAACTGGTCGAGACCCCACCAGAAAAATATAAAATTTTGCAAAAAAACTTGGAATGGTTGTGGAAAACCCTAGACTGGTCAAGTCAGAGCCTGGACTAGTCGAACATAAACTAGGACTAGTCGAAATAAATCAGATAAAAAGTATAACAACCCATACCAAATGTGCAATATGAATGACCTAATCCTAAGGTCTTTATAGGGTCATTTGTACCTAAATATTGAACATTGAACTTTATAGCTTCAGTAACTTTGGTAGATCTTCTACTTGATACACTTGAAGCCTAAACTTGATCTTGACCATGTAATGCACTTGTACTTAAGCTTGTAGTAGAACTTGAACTTGAAGTTGATCTTCATATGAAGGTGAACTTTCTATCATATGAACAAGTCACATCCTAAAGTGGTTTGTCTCAACGAGATTTGACAACTAAGGGTGTTTGATATATAACACAGCACTTACAGTACCCTCCATAGAGATATATTCTATTACAAAACCCTGGCCATTTCATGGTTAGACGATCGACTTGATAGGACAAATCCACCCACCTTCATCATGGACGGATTCATTTATAATTATTGTGACCGATTACTTCACTAAATGGGTAGAGGCAAAGCCCATGAAAGGATTCAATCACCAAGAAATCATTGAATTTATTGACAATAATATTATCCATCTATTTGGAATCCTAGAATCCATTACGATGGATCAACGTGCAACGTTCTTGGCCAAGGAAGTGTGAGCGATGGGCGCAAAGTAATGAAGAAAAATTTTACATTCAATGCCATATTACACACAAGCTAACGGCTAGGTTGAGACTAGTAACAAGGTAATAAAAAATATTCTAGGAAAATAATCAAAGAAAATTATCGGGAATGACATGAGAAGTTATCAAAAGCACTTTGGGCTTATCAAAATTCACCACATACAAGTACTGGCATGAGTCCATTTGCATTGACATATGGGCATTATGTAATAGTTCCATTAGAGGTCGTGGTGCTATCTTTATGAAATGCTTATCAAGCCAGATTAACCCCTCCTGAGTTTACAAAAGCAATGTTAGCCAAGTTCGAAGGGAAAGATGAAGTATGAGTGAAAGCCCTTAACTCAATCACCCCCCACAAAGCGATCATTGCTCATGCTTATAACAAGAGGGTGAAAGGAAAATCCTTTAGGGTAGGAGATATGGTGTTGAAAGTGATACTACCTATCGGTCAGAAAGACTACACTCTCGATGAGAAATGGTCTCCCACATCGGATGGGCCATACGTTGTTGTCCAAGTTCTAAAATGATGAGCATATATTTTAAAGGATATAAATCAAAAGGTTGCGAAAGTCACATGTTTACTTCTCTACGATGGTTGTTGATCTGTGAGTTTGTGGAGAAGGTTGCTAACTTTATCGATGTGGTGATTGACAGTTGCATATTCCTGCTCGACATCCAACCTTTAAGACTTATTGGACTCTTCACGAGCCCAATACAGTTCTATCTAGGACTCGATGAAGTTTCTTTGGTCTCGATTGTGCGGCCGATCATGGTCTGGATAGAGCCGTTGGGCCTCGGAGAGGTCAATGAAGAGGTTGCTAAGTATAACCTCCATGGATCGAACATCTCTTTGTTGAAGTGATGTTAACAAATCCAGTGCAATTGATTCTTCCAAGCTACATCATAGCGAGTTAAAAGAGTTATAGACTCGGCACGAAGGAATGAAAGTTCCATCAGTGGGTCAAAACATCGTTCGAGTTAAGAGTTGTCCTGGAATATGCCTCTCCAAGCCATTGGAGGTCTGAAATGACCTTAAGAATCTCTTGCAAAGAAGTCTTGGTTGCCTTAGTGGCATCCCTAAGAAAGGGATGAGCATTGTGAAGGAAGGAGGAATGGGAGAAAGAGTCGATTCCTCCTTCAAGGATTTCATCCAAAATCCTTAAGGATTGAGAGAAGAAATTAGAAGTCATGGCGTCAAAGCTAGTTGTTAAGGTTTTTTGTTCATGGTGTCCTGAAAATCTGAGTTGGGAGTGCTTTTTATAGACCTCAGAAGGAGTAATAAATGCACACATTGGATAGGGTTCAACGGTTAGTAACCTAAATTTGATGACTAGGTTGTCGATTCATTTCTGAGAATATGGGGGATGAAACGAAATAAATGAGACATCTCGAGGAATGTTGCACATTTACTCCTGCTGAGTTAGTTTATGGTAAAATGTATGTAAGTGTAAAATGGCTAAGTGTTGAATAACTAACTAATGATAAAGAAACTCTATCGACTTTGAGGACGCTGTTCGAAATAGTTATCTTTTCTAAACATCTCCATCCATGACTATTGGTCAAAGATTTAGTACCTAAAAGGAAAACATCCCATGCCTTGCCAGAATATCAATTTTATTAATAAAAAGGGAGATTTATTTAATAACATTGTCAGTCATTGATCGTATTACATATAAAAGAAAGAGAAATGGAAAGGGAAACTTAAAATGACCGAGTGACTCAAATCTTCATTCCCTCGAACTCCTTGAGGAGAACTTGCATCTCAATCTTATTCTTCTCTTGCATCGGTGTCCAATCTGCCCCATTCTCGATGATGATCCACAGAAGGTGAAGCAGCTAGTCTATGCGGATGCTGCTTAAAGAAACCATATTTTCAACTTCCCTTTTCTCGTCGAGGCTTATTTTTTACCGCATCTATTAAATGGTGATATGTTCATCCAGAAATGAGCGGTCTTCTAGGACAACCACATCTTTCACAAAGAAGGAACGTTTTTGTTCCTTGAGTTCTTCCATTAGTCTAGTGCAACAAGCTTGTACTGCACAGAGCGCGATTGAATTGATGTGTCTGAACCCAGTGCAATCGGTCATACCAAGCCCGCTCATGAGTTTTACTCACTTCTGTAGAGTCTTCTTTGGTCGATGCTTACTGACGGAGGTATCCAGAGACCAATTCAGAGTCGAAGGTAAGCTCGAGATAACAACATCCCATAGAATACAAACACTTCAACTTTTGGAGAAGTTCTCCAAGCGTAGGCTTTGATTCAGCCGCAATCGAATCCTCTTTAATGAAATAGTTTGCATAAAAGAGTAACGAGGATTGACAGAACTATGCTAAGCCCCATTCAAAGATTTCTTTTAGATAAATTTCAGTACCAATGATGAAGGAAGAAGGGTTAGAAGCCATAAAAGCAAGATAGAGATGTGAAGATGGGGTTAGTGCGGATTTGAATGAGGTACGGATTAGTTTAAATAGGTAATTTTGGTACCCATATTCAAGTGGTTATAGCGAGAAGATCGCTACATGCTCCGACGAACTGGAAATGTGTAGTGGTTAAGGCTATAAATTTAGAAGGAGCCCACAATGTTTCGAGTTTTAAGAGCATAGTCAGTAGTCAGTTACAAACATAAAAGAACAAAAGAGCAAGGCATGGAAGACAAAAGAGGCTCGACAACCGTTTGCATTAATAAGATTTGATCATTACAATAATTCAGCTACAATTAGAAAGAAGAAAATTGTTGGATCAATGCGCCCATCTACTCCAATCGACTCCTTGATGTGTACAAAATGGCTTCATGTTTGACAGTAAGTTTACAGAGTTGGCTGATTGTTGTTGTTTGACCCTTAGTGGCTACCGCCAAGTCCTTAACCAACTTCTTCTGATGGTCGAACTCAATATTTTTCTCTGCATAATGTTGAGTGTCAAAAATTACATATTTCCCCCTGTTTATATCTTAGTTTTATGAAAATGACAACACTTGATTGATATATTTTATACATGTTTGTATTGAAGGTGAATCTGAGAGCTTAGATTGAAAACAATGTCAAAAGAATGGATTTGATGCTTAACAATCACCAAAGCAAGGACTAGATCTTAGGAGATCAATATTGAAGATTTCAAGATCTCAAGATCCAAGAAAACCAAGTACAAAGGATGAAGAAAGACTGGAGAACATAACAAAGTTACAACAGAAAAATAGGCTAATTCGGTTCAATCGAAACTAAGTTCAGTCCGACTGAAATCTGTTAGAGCATAAAAATCAAGTGAAGAAGGAAAGACTAGAAGATTGAAGAAAGAAGAGTAAAAAAGATTGATTTGCATGAGCTAGTGAGTTACGTGAGGCGTTAAGTTGTGCTGACCCGCGCAACTCACCACAGTTGCACGGACACGCGCAACTCATCAGTGTGGTTCGTGCGAAAGCCTATAAACACCCCCTTTCCCCTTTATTTGAGAGATGGAGATTTTCTAGAAGGCTGGTACCTCTAATAGATATCATAGAGAGCAAAGAGGGAGGGAGAGTACAAAGGTCAATTCGTGCAACTCACAATGAGTTGCGCAGACCTGCATAACTCCTCGAGCCGCGCAACTCATTGCTGAGTTGCGCAAGTGATTCAAAGAACAACATTCTTTGTTATTATTTTTGGAGGATCTCTTTCAGGACATTCCAAATCTTCTTTTGTATTCTTCATTTGAGGACATATATGTATATATATGAGAAGAAAGATCTGCACAACTCATCTCTTATGGATGGTTGAATGCTATGAGCCGGAATGTTGCCGATATTTACATTTGAACTCATTTAATACTTGTATTTTCATTCATAAAGGCTTTATCTTAGAATCAAATGATAGAAAGGATTAGAAAAACTCAAATTATATAAAATATGATGATTATTCTCTTCATTTCTTCTCTTTGTTATTATTAAGATAATTCCCTGAATCAAACATATTTCGTTTCTGGTCGAAACAAAATGGCGACTCTGTTGAGGATTTTCTTTATCTTACTTAATATTGATTTGGGAACTATTTAGAGAATTTCATCTAAGATTTGGTGTTATATAGACACCAAAATGGTGACTCTCAACGGGAATATCCTTCCTTTCATCTCTAAGATAAAGCATGTTTGTAAATAAATACTAATGGATATCATTTTGTCTTTTGACAGAACGAGTCTACAGTAGACAGATTCAAATTTTAGCCAATGGCAATCGCTCCCAACAAAACAATTTTCTACTTCATTCCCACTGGATTCTTAGTGGAATATGCTCGTGATCATCCTCCAAATCTGAAAAATCAGCTGATCCCAAGTACGTTAATGCTAACTAAAACTAGTACTTCGCGAGCTGTCGCTGCAGTGATATTTGTATCACCGCTCTCGCAAGATAAAGGAGATGAATGGATTTTTGTTTCCAGTCGGAAGTTAAAGGCCCAAAGTCATGTGACTACTAAGTTGATTTTACCACAAATGACTAGGGGCCTAGTGACGAGAAGCGCTATAAGAAAGAATCTTGCGCTCGCTCCTCCAGCACTCTCTCTAGGAGAATCCCCTTGTTCCCTGACATTACGGGATTTTTCAACCTTGCCCGTTGTGAATGCCAGATGGATGAGAAGGGAGAAGGGTAAATCACCTGTAGAAGATTCACCATCCTTTATATCTCTGTAAGTGATGCTTCTAATAGTCACATTACAATCAGTCAAAACTTGTGAAAATACAAGGGAATTTAATGAGACTCCTCTCTTATCTAGCTCTATCACTCTAATGCGCTCATACTCTGCTTCAGCAACAATTTCACCAAGGAGCGAAAAAACTACATTATATATGACAGGGATGAATCAGGATCTTTTACTGAATGTTGATGAGCATGTGAATGTGTAACGCCCTAAAAATCGGGGGTCGAGCAGATGCTCAGCTCCCGAGTTCCAATGCATCACTTATGCAACATAAATGAAGATGATTGAATGTTGTTCATGGTAGTGCATGAAACATGAGTGGGATTACACCAAAATAGTAATTCATACTCCAGATCAGTTGAAATAATGCAAGCGGAAGACTTAAAGATATATATAAACGGATAGGAAATCAAAGATCACCGTCGATCTACTAGAGTATGAATACATCACTGAGTCACCATATACATGTAATAGTGCAAAAATAAAGTGTCAAAAGAATAGTCCAACTACACTGATAAACCCTGTAGCCCCATCGATCAGTACGGCCTAAGCAAAATTGTCAGAGAACTGCATATAAGAGAACTCATCCTGATCATCGTAAAAGTCACGCTCCGCCTCCTGAGTCGCATCCTCATCTGTAACTAAGACAGAGTCTAGTGGGTGTTCAGAACACCGTCCCAGAACGTGGGAGTGAGTGATCAACTCAGTGGAATCATAGAGTAAATATTAACATGTTATCAATTCAATCAAGCAGTAATGATAAAGCAAACATATCAACCATTCCTAAATACTCTTATTAATGCAGGGATGAGATGTTTCATGAATGCATGCCCTCACCTACACTCCCTCGTGCGACACCATCTTACGTTCGCGGCATGCTTCCAGCCCTCTGTGCACTTCATCGTTGGCACATGCAGTGCGATGATATGAACATGATTATCGAGTTATTATTAGTCCTTTTCATACAGCAGGATTGGGAAGCTAAGGTACCTCCCTTGTATCATTACCCAAATGATGATCCATTCTCAGGTCGTCAGTCCGAGACAATCTCATACGATAGTATAGTTCTAGATCGCTGTAAAGGGCTCGTCACCAATCAATACAGGTCTAGTTATATCCTATAGACTACAACAAGGCTCGTCTCCCCAATACAGTTTCAGGATATACTCGAGGTCACTACAAAGAGCTCGTCACCAATCAGAGTAGGCCGACAGCTCGAATATAGTGTCCCATACCACCATAATCGGCTCACGAGTATAGGTGCTCACTGGTCACTATGGGAAGGCTCGTCACCAAAGCGTAGGCCAACAGCTTGACCACAGTGTCCAATACCACCATACCCGACTCATGAGTCTTAGTGGATTAAGGTATCATGGTTAACGGGATTGTATTGGTAAGTTTGGTACCTTAGATTCAAACAGAAGCGTCCATACATGGTGAACACATATCAGGTCAATCGGGTTACTTGACGAGCTCGATTAGCTCGATCGCACGTTGAGTTGATCGACATGAAATGCATAAGCACTCCGTGTGGCCAAACCATTGCCGACAACTCTAGTATGGCTTGGGTTCGTCAAACACGTCCTACGTGGCGAATAAAGCTCAACCACGAACTTAAGCCTATTACCGAATGCCTGGACCATAACATGGCCCCAATCACGTACATATGATTCAACATCCATATTCATATAAGCATGATATGAAATATAACTTAAACATGAATACTATACATGGAGGAAATCATACACACAATTAGTATGAATGAAATAAACTAGACATAAAATGAAGGAAAACATACACATAATTAACATGAACGAAATAGGCTAAATATAACATAGAGGAAATCATACACACAAGTAAGGTGATTGAGATTCAATCTCAATTCCCTTAAAAATCATACTTTACCTATTTCTACCTCATTCAGGCATTTATACAAACATTTAGATTACACTATTCAACATACATCACGTATGTTGTCATCTTTCATATTTAGGTAATTCCTTTTGCTAAGGAGTTGTCGCATACATAACATGCACATACTAACAATGATTTATCATGGCAATCATAGATTCAAAATTTATATGTATACAGGTATTTCAACAAATACATAGAATATACTACAGTATACATATTTCATACGTATTTGTAACGCGAATCAAACAACACGTTTTGCATGTGAAATAGCATCCAAGCCAATAATAAATCATTATCTGACATTGAAATCTTTGAAAACCATAACCTATACGTCTATAATCTGCACCTTACGCCATAGAAGCATAACGTATATGGTTCTAAGCCGTAAGCTTTCGTCAACGGCGGTTTTGCAACCTATAACATGAACTAGATTAGCTATTTCATTACTCCGTCTATATCAAACCTTAAAAAAGGTTAGGTTTTGATTTTCTTACCCAAGTGTGGAATCAGAATCGCCGAAATAACGATTCAGATAGATGGAAGTTGGCACAAAGTGAAGCTAGGTGGAATGACAAGAGGAAAACACCACTTCTCTCTCACTTTCTCTCTCTTGTCTCTCTTCTCTCTCCTAGGGTTTCTCTTAAATTCGTATGGAGCAAATGAGAGAGGGTTTAAGGCCTTTTTATAAGTTCTAAATCGACGGAAATAGCCCTAAGGCTAAGGTATACTTAGGTTATAACCAAATCGGCCTTGTTCCGATCCAACGGAGCATTTCTGGAGGTCCTGTTACTGAGTGCGGTTGGACTTAAGTTCATGGATGCTGGATGTAATACCCCAGATTTTTGTCAACCTGAAGTTAGACATCCTTAGGCAATGGGTCAACCATAACACTTTCAGAGCTCAATCCTGAAGCTAAAGAAATCGCTTTTCAACCTATTTCCTTCAAACTCACCTTTCACCACCTCATTCTTCAAATTTCTCCAAGCACTTTCATATTAAACATGACTCCTCAAGTTTAAATAGTAAAGAACACCAACCCTAAAGTATTAATGATGAAGAACAATACCGAAGCTAAAAATTATTGTGAATAGTAAATAAATGAGTAAAATGGGTTTCAACCCTTAACCTTTTGGAATCTAATAAGATAGATAGGTTATTTGGATAGATTAGCGTCTCCTACCCCAAAATCATATGCTATATGCCACAGAAATTCATTTCGATTTGCAAACTGGCCCCGAAATTCCTCGAATGGAGTCGTGTGCCCACCCACGCTAATCCACAATGATCCAACGTGGGCCCCACATATTTTTGGGACCTAGGGGGAAGGGGGAACCCAGCCCATATGGCCGGCCTCACCGGAGATGATTTTCATCTGCGATGGCATCGTCGAATCCGTGATGCATCACCGATCAAATTCCTCGATTGGGTCCGGGCTTCGGGCTAGAGGTGTTTGGGGGCTAGGGTAGCCCCTAGGTATATGGGTCGTCCGTTAAAACCTCCCCGATCGGGTACTTCCTTAACAAAGTGACCCTCCAAGCTCTCTTTTCGCTCCAAACGTCTGAGTTTTGGTAAAAACCACCCTCCAAACTCTTCCTTCTTCCGTTTCCAAACACCCTCGTTCCACCCTCCAAATCTCATCTCAAACAAAAACCAATAAAGGCTACTTCCTTTAGAAATCCAACGAGAATCAACTAGCGCTGCATTAGATGGCCTATGAAATTCTCACCAATCACTTTCAATACGATCTGCTAGAGTCAAAACGTATAGGATGGGTGACGCTACAATACTGTAAAACCTAGGATCAAACTCTATTCCCGATTGCCCTCGGGAGCACCTTGAAACTTTGTATCAGCTCTGGACCGCGCGTCGAAAGTCCGATTACCCCAGACTTAAACGAATATGACCGCCTAGTTGGACTTGACAATCACCTCGAAAATTAAGTCCAGATGATGTCCCACAACGATTTCCTTGAGTCCAGAGTGAAGAGTGTGAGAAATAAATATAATTTATGAAATCTGGCATGTTCGCTTGTGCGCTTTTTCTAAGCGTTCTGACCGTCAAAATTCAATCAAATTTCACCCTCGAATCAGGAAAAATTTCCCTTACATGTCATAGTACTTGTAGCTCCGATCGAGTTCCCATAACCGTTGAACTGAAACTGGTCCGCCACGGTCGATCTAGATATTTGCTCAGATGAAAAATTCTGCCTGACCTAGATCCAATGTCAGGGAGCTTAAGTCCGACTGCATTCAGTCCCAGGACCTCCAGAAATGCTCCGTTGGATCAGAACAAGCCTTCTTTGGTTACAAAATAAGTATACCTTGGCCCCAAGTCTATTTTGGTCATGTTTGGGCTTATAAAAAGGGCTTAAACCCTTGCTCTTTCATTCCATACGAATTTGGGGAGAGAAGAGAGAAAAGTGAGAGAAAGGGAGGGAGATTTGGAGCTCTCTCCTGGGAGTCTTCCCTGCTATTCCTCGTGCCACATCCACCTGCCTGCATCACCCTCCCGGTGATTTCAACGCACTTCTAGGTAAGAAAAACCCTAACCACTTGCTGTTTTGGGATTCCGTCGATTCAAATAACCAAGTAGCTTATACATCTTGTGCATTAGGTCGCCGCTACGCTATTAATGAAGCGTATACGTTCCGTTCGAAACAATACATGACTAAGGCGAAAGGTGAGGATTTTAGACGCTTTGATTGACTGATTTCAAAGCTTTCAATGTCGTTTAATAGTAGATTATTGATGAGAGCGCCGTTTAACATGTAGAACATGCTGTCCGTTTTCCATTTTGTAAACGTACGGTAAATATGAGATTTAGAGTATTTTAGGCATTTATAGGAAACACCGCATACGTCCGTATTTTGCTGAAATGCTTGACATGTAAATTCATCGTGTTATGATATTATGCATGCATGGATAATTTGTTTGGCAAAGAGATTCACCCTAATGCGTACTTTGGGTCGACATACGCTATGTAAACTAAGGTGTGTAGACTAAGTGTTTGTATAAATGTTTGTATTAGTATGTATTGAGTAAATGGTATTGTAGATTAGTTTTGAGAATGAATTCTCAATCCATATGATGTTGTATATGATTTCCTACATGTTGGCTATACGTATTGATTTGACTATATATATGAAATGCAGGTGTTGGATGATTTGCTTACGTTATATGCTATCACATGTTGTGAATATGCTTTGGTTGTTTGTATTTCAATTATGTCACACTCACATGATCATTGATGTTGTTTATAAATGCTTGGGGCTATACGTTAGTCCATACAGTCGGTAATGGATTGAATTCATAGATGGCTTCTAATTACCACGAAGCACGCGTCGATGAACGTGAGTCATGTTTTGAATTGGCGGCAGTGGTTAGGCCACACGAAGTATTTCATGTACTTCATATCGTTCAACTTGAGATGCGCTCATACTAGTCGAGCCCGTCAAATAACTCGACTGGCCATTGATGTTCACCCTGCATGAGTCATAACTGCTTGAACCTAGGGTACTAAACTTACCATTGGAACTGTTAACCATGGTATCTTGATCCGTAAAAACTCATGAGCCGGGCATGGTGATATGGGACACCGTGGTCGAGCTGTCGGCCTACGCTGGGGCCACAAACCTCCCTGTAGTTAACAGTGAGCACCTATGACTCGTGAGCAGATTATGGTGGTATGGGACACTATATTCTTGCTGTCGGCCTACACTGATCAGGTGACGAGCCTTTTGTAGTGACCGCGAGCGTATTCTGAGTCTACGGGAGGCGACGATCCTTCCATAGTGATGAGAGTACATTAGGCCTTATTGATAAGGTGATGGGGGAGCGATGCAACGAGTGCGAGCAACAGCCCTGGAAGCCCTTGCAGCGACCTACAAATATAACATCGTATGAGATTACTAGGAGTGACGACCCTAGACAGGATCTGTGTTGGGATTGATATAAGGAAGGTACCTTAGTTTTCCAATCCTGCTGTATGAAAAGTACTAATAATAACTTGGTAATCATTATCCATATCGCATTGCATGTGCCTGGAAGATGTGGAGCACTGCGGGAAGAAAGCTTGCCGCGGACGTAGATGGTGCCGCATGAGGGAGTATGTCGATGAGGGCATTCATCATGTCATTTCATGCAGCATTAACAACAGTAACTAGGAATGTTTGATTATTTGCTTTACTATTAACGCGTGATTGATTTGATAACATGCTAATCTTTGCTCTATTATTCCACTGAGTTAGCTACTCACTCCCACGTTACGAGACAGTGTTTTCGGACACCCACCAGACCCGGTTGTAATTGCAGATGATGGCACTGCTTATGAAGTGGAGCCGGACTTATATGATGCTGAGGACTTCTCCTCCGTGTTTTGATCGACAGGATTATAGGGAGGTTGATTAGATGCCTTGACACTTGTCATTTTATATTTTTGGAGCACTGATGTATATTCTTTCTTTCCATTTTTAGAGTATACAGGTATTTAATTAACCTGGTAACATGTTCGCACTCTGGAGACTTACAATCAATTATATATTTTATGTATTTATCACAGTCTTCCGTTTGCTAATTTAACTGTCTCTGGAGTATGATATGCTGTTTTGGCTTAGTCTCAATCTTGTCTAATGCCATTCTACAGACAACATGCATTTATCATTATCTATGTTGCATAAGTGACATTCTGGAACTCGGGAGTTGAGTTTTTACTCAACTCTCGATTTTCGAGATGTTACAATGGATCTTGATCAAGTTAAGTTTTCAGTTCGATCGAATTTCCAGATCAACCGTGGCGGTCCAGTTTCAGTTCGGCAGTCATCGAAACTCGATCAAGGCCACAAATAATTTGACATGAGTGGGCCATCATCCCTGATCCGAGGGTGAATTTGGGTCAAAATTCAACGATTAGAATGCTTATAAATGTCGCGCAAGTGACACGACTCAGATTTCTTAAAATCATATTTAATTTCTTAAAAATCTTCAGTTTCTCACACTCTTCACTCTAGACTCAAGGAAATAGTCCCAGAGCATCGTTTGGATGTGATTTTCACGGTGATTGTCAAGTCCAACTACGTGGAAATATCTTCTAAGTTCATCGCAATCAAACTTTCGACGTACGGTCCAGGTCCAATACGAAGTTTCAAAGTGCTTCCATGAGCAACTGGGTTTAGAGTTGGATCCTAGATTTTAGAATAACATAGCGTTACTAATTCTATAGGTTTTGGATCATACAGATCATATTTAAAGTGATTAGTGTTACTTTCATAGGTAATCTAGGTTAGTACTTAGCAATTCTCATCTAATTTCTAAAGGATTTAATCCTGAGGGATTTCTGACTGAGTTGGTACTCGGGTCTTGGTACAGATTTTTCCGAGTCGTTACAATCTACCCCCCTTAAAGAAAAATTTCATCCTCAAAATTAGTACCTTTTCGTACTCCTCAAGAATTTGAGGGTAGTTCCTTCTGACCTCGGCCTTTGTCTCCCAAGTAGCTTCCTCCTCAGTATGATATGTCCACAAAACTTTCACCAGTGGAATGACCTTACTGCGCAACACCTGCTCCTTCCTGTCTAAGATATGCATCAGACGCAGTACATATGTACATCCTCGCTCAACTGTACCTGCTCCCATCTGATGATATGGGAAGGATCAGGAACGTACTTCTTCAGCTTAGATACATGAAATACGTTGTGTATGCCAGCAAATGGTGTGGGTAAAGCCATGTGATACGTTACTGTTCCCACCCGATCCAGTATCTGAAATGGACCAATAAACCTCGGTGTGAGTTTCCCCTTCTTGCTAAAATACAGAAGTCCCTTCATAGGAGAAACTCGTAGGAACACATGGTCTCCAACTTCAAACTTAAGAAGTCACCACTTCATGTTGGCATAACTCTTCTGTCTGCTCTGAGCTGTCAGAAGTCAACGTCTGATAATGTCAATCTTCTCTGAGGTCGCCTGCACTAACTCTAGGCCAACCAAACTGCGCTCACTAACCTCTGCCCAGCAATGCGGTGCTCGACAAGGGCGCCCATACAAGGCCTCATAAGGAGTCATGCCTATACTCACCTGAAAACTGTTATTGTAGGCGAACTCGATGTATGGAAGACAGTTATCCCAACTGTCCTTGAAGTGTAAACACAAGCTCGTAACATATCTTCCAAAATATGATTTACTCGCTATCTGCCCATCAGTCTGTGGGTGAAATGCGGTGCTGAACTTTAACTTCACACCCATTACTTCCTGGATACGAGTCCAGAAGATAGATGTGAACCGCATGTCTCTGTCCAACACAATCTCCAAGGGAACTCCATGCAGACGAACTACCTCTCTGATGTACAGCCTAGCCAACTCGTCTGCAGAGTTCGTGACTCTGATCGAAAGGAAGTGAGCCGACTTCGTCAATCGGTCGACAATCACCCAGATAGAATCATGTCCCTTCCTCGTCTTCGACAGCCCTGAAATGAAATGAAGTCCCACTTCCATTCAGCTATGGGCAGGGGCTGAAGTAGTCCAAGAGGTAGGCGATGCTCTGCCTTGACCTGCTAGCACGAGAGACAACGGGATACATACTCTACTATATGAATCTTCATGTTATCCCACCAGTATGACCTCTTCACATCTCGATACATCTTCGTACTTTCAGGATGCATCGCTAGCTTCAATTTCTGCGCTACTTCAAGGACTTCCTGTCTCAACTCAGGAATGTTTGGGACGCATAGGCGGCCACGGTAGCACAAGCCCTCATCTGTACCAATTCTCCACTCGGCATACTCATCATCGCTAGCCTACTCTCGAAGCTCAGACAACCGCTCATCGGCCTTCTGGGCCTCTATAATCCTTTCATCAATAAGTGACCGCACTGAATGTGCGCGACGCTCTCGAATGGTTCCTCCACAGTGAGCTTCTGCTCGAAGTCATGAACAAACTCTAGCATATCCCACTCCTTAATCATTAGCGGAGCCACAAATATAATCACCTTCTTGCGGCTCAACGCATCAGCCACAAGGTTGGCCTTGCCAGGATGGTAGGAGACCTCGATCTTAAAGTCCTTTAAGGTTTCCATCCATTGGCGCTGCCTCATATTCAAATCCCGTTGCGTGAATATATACTTAAGGCTTTTGTGGTCACAGAAAAGCTCGAACTCCTCTCCATAGAGGTAATGTCTCCAGAGCTTCAATGCAAAGATGACGGCTGTTAACTCAAGGTCGTGCATAGCGTAATTCTCCTCGTATTTCCTCAGCTGTCTCGAGGCATATGCAATCACCCTGTCCTTCTGCATAAGGACACAACCCAGACCAACTCAAGATGCATCAGTGAATATAGTATACTTGACCCCTTGCTTTGGTAATATTAACACAGGGGCGGACGTCAATCGTCCTTCAACTCCTGAAAAGCTTCTTTCGCCTTCTCATTCCAAGCGAACTTTAAGTCCTTCCGAGTCAATTGAGACAACGGTCTGGCAATCTTCGAGAAGTCCCAAATGAAGTGTCGGTAATAACCTGTCAAGCCCAGAAAACTCTTCACATCAGTAACTGAACTAGGCTGCTTCCGGTCCTGAACTGCAGCTCCCTTAGCTAGGTCCACCGCAATCCCTTCCTTGGACACCACATGTCCTAGGAACTTAACTTCCTCCTGCCAAAAGTCACACTTCTTGTACTGCGCGAAGAACTGATTCTTTCTAAGAGTATCCAAGACTGCCTGAAGGTGTCCTTCGTGCTCTTCCCAACTTACAGAATATACCAGAATGTCGTCGATAAACACATTAACGAATCAGTATAGAAATGATCAAAATACCCGGTTCATCAAGTCCATGAATACGATCGGTGCGTTCATAAGACCGAACGACATCATGAGAAACTCGTAATGACCAAAATTGGTCCTGAATGCAGTCTTCTGCACGTCTTCATCCCTAACGCGCAACTGATGGTACCCTGACTGTAAGTCAATCTTCGAAAAGTATCGCGCCCCTTTCAACTGATCAAACAGATCGTCTATCCTGGGCAAAGGATCCATACTTTTTATTCACGATCAACTGATTCAACCTACGGTAATCAATACATAACCGTAACGACCCATCCTTCTTCTTGACAAACAACACAGGTGCTCCCCAAGGAGACACACTGGGTCATATGAAGCCTTTCTCTACTAGTTTGTCAATCTGTTTCCTCAGCTCTTCCATCTCACATGGAGACATACGATACATCGGTAGCGAAACAGGTACTGCACCAGGCACGAGATCAATAGTAAAGTCGATCTCACGCCAAGGAGGTAGCCCAGGTATCTTACTAAACACTTCCCCAAAATTTTGAACCACAGGCGTGGTTTCAAGCGCAGAACCAATAGAACTTTCTAATCGAGAAGTGTAGTAATCAAGTCAGGTAGGGTAACTCAAAGGATTTTTTCGAGTCGTTACAGAATGAGATGGCGCAAACTCAAAGGATTCTTATGGAACAATGTAAGAATCTCCGAGAAGCCTTGACGACTCTTACTCACAGTGTGGCCCCAATTGTGCTACAGTAAATGAAAATGAGCAATAGCCTGAAGGGTCGCGACCTACGAAGACAGGATCACATGACTCTACACTTTCTATGAGAGTAGTAACTCAAGAAGAAATGAGGCAAGTTATCACAAAAATAGTCAGGGAACGCGTGCATCCCGGAAGGTTTCGTTATAGAATGCCGTATCCGAGAGAGGTTGAGGACATACCATTTTTGGCTAATTTCAAACATCCAGACTTTTAGAAATTCAATGGGGATGGATCTCCAAAAGAACACTTAATGCACTTCATTACCACTATGGGTAATTTCTCCACAATCTCACAGTACTGTTTACGACTGTTTAGTTCCTCATTAACAAAAAAAGCGTTCCGATGGTAATCCAATTTGGCGCCAGAGTCAATACAGACTTGGAAACAAATGTAGAATACTTTCACGTCAAATTTCTTCTCATCAGATCACGATGTTAGTATTATAGAATTAGCTATTGTGCGACAAAGGGAAAACAAACCTGTGGACAAATTCATCGATAGATGGAAAACTTTAGGAGCATCGTGTAGACAGTTGCCTAAAAAAAAGAACAGGTTAAGATGTGCCTAAATTCTATGGAAACAGGAATTGCATTCGGGCTTGCAAGTGCTAACATAACAACCTTTCACGATTTTACTACAAAAGCACATGCACTAGAGTTAATGGCCAGGAAAATGCCAATCTTTCAAAACAGGATTGAAAGAAGAGTATCAAATAGACCAATGGTGAATGTCATTGATGTGAAAAGAAAAGAGACGGATTCCACAATAGACAAGAGGGGAAAAAAAGAGAAGATTCAGATCATTACAGAGGTATTGCGAATAATAAACGATCTCGATTATATGACTCTCATAAATAGCATTCTTTCGAGAAAGAAGATGTTTTGCCAAGCCAGGAAAATGCCAATCTTTCAAAACAGGATTGAAAGAAGAGTATCAAATAGACCAATGGTGAATGTCATTGATGTGAAAAGAAAAGAGACGAATTCCACAATAGACAAGAGGGGAAAAAAAGAGAAGATTCAGATCATTACAGAGGTATTGCGAATAATAAACGATCTCGATTATATGACTCTCATAAATAGCATTCTTTCGAGAAAGAAGATGTTTTGCCAATGATGGAGCAACTACTAATTGTTGGAACTATTAAGTAACCTCAACCTAAATATCCAGAAGAAGTTGAGATGACGAAAGAAAAGAATTATTACCGTTATCATCAGTTTTTAGGTAATCCTACAAAGGCTTGCTTCACATTGAAAGATTATTACAGAAGATGATAAAGCAGGGCGAGATAGTGATAAAAAAGGATGAAAATGAGAGAGAAAAGTAATGACAAATGTGACGTCTATAAAGGATACGTCAAAGACATGGAAAGATAAAGGGAAAGCTGTTATGGTAAGAAAAACACCATTTTTTATATCTCCTACAACAAGTCCTATCAAAAATGTTCATTATTATCATTCACAACTTCTTGGGCCGCATGTAATGCCCTGTGTTTTCAGGACCTGAGTATATGACTCATTTCCCAAAAAAGCACGAGTGTTAACCTATGGAGAACCAAATTCCATATATATATATATATATATATATATATATATATATATATATATATTTATATTCTTTAATTAGATTTAGCAAATTAGCGTAGAATGGACAAGTATAAAGGAAAATTTGCATTTACATGTAGAATGTATAAGAGCTTCCCATAATGACTTATATAAACCCATGTCTCATATAATAGAAATTATAAAAAGTACATAATTTACACAAGGGAAATAATAAATACACCTAATCTTGCGCAGCAAGATCGCACAACTTCTCTTAGAAATATAATCATACATCCATAGCACTTGTACGTGGCTCCTCATCAGTTTGAATCTGAATATCACTTAAATCAACTATGCTACCTGTACAGTTATATATTTAATGGATGAGCGGCCACCTCAGTGTTAATTCCCCTCAAGATTACACACCGCCACCTTAGCTAAGCATAGTTAAAAACAACAAGAATTCAAAACGAACAAGATGCACTCTTATTTAAATGAATGGATGCGTGAATGCATGCCAACCTGGGGATGCTCATCCAGTCAAACTTGGGCTCATCACCCATGCAATCATCAACCTGGGAATGCTCATCTAGTCAAACTTGGGCTCATCACCCATGCATAAGATTGATCACCAGCATAGCACATCTTGTACAGCATGGTGCCAAGTCATCAAAATAGGCAAATAGTCGATGGTCTAGGAGCTAGTGAAACGATACCCCACTAAGCCTAAGGGCACGTGCTACAGCATCCAGAACTAGCCACCCATCATCGTTAATATGTTATGAATGTATTATTAGTTAAACCATTATTATTCCAATTACAACCAACCAATTTAAGTAACTTAGGTCACTACGGGGGGCTTGTAACCCAGCGTAGGCCAACAGCTCGAGCATCGTGTCCCATGACCACCATCCCCAGTCCATGAGGTTCTTCCACCTTAGGATGTTTAACAAAACCCATTAACTAGTGGTCAATCAACTTTAATACAGAGGAAAATACCATCGTATAGTTGCATGGGAATGAATCATCGAAACTGCAAGGGCAAATACTAAATCTTCAGACGAATTAAGTCAGTGAGATAAAAAGGGTGTAGGTAGGGCAACGTTAAATCAGGGTGGTAAAGAGTTCACCCCAAGGCCACGTAGGAGAAAGCATCCCATGAATGGTAAATCCACATCAATAACCCACCACCAAAGCAACCACCAAGTCGAGGGTCTAATTTTACACAATTTGTCTCATTACACCCTAAGTGTGGGCTCACATACACAAGTGGAATTTTTCCACTAGTAGGTGTAGTGAAATAAGTTTCAAGAGACTTACAATAATTCATGTGAAGGCATACAATTATAGCATGACGCATATATGTTAAGCATTTGATTTATAATAATTGTAACAAGTCATGGCATAAACTATCAATTGAACTTTAAATGAGAACTATCATATAAATAACTATCGATGTAATCATGGTTAACAAGTATCAACAAAAAATTTGACGTAAGCCATGTCTTAAGAATTTATAACTAACGTAAGAGGTTGCATGCCATGAGATAACTATTGAGGCATAAAAAGAAAAAGAAAGATTGAAAAATAGAAATTAGAAGAAGGCAATGAGCCAAAGAAGGAAAACTTGTAAATTCATACAGTTACGAGTCCGCACAACCAACATGTTGGTTACGCGGATCGTGCAATCAAGTAAATCAGTTGCGCAGGTCACGCAGGAGCCTTATCGATTACACTGGTAGAACAAAGAGTTTCAGTGATTGTGCGGGTCACACAAAGGGATGAAAGGGTATTTTGAATGAATGATCAGATCTGATGCAAGTTGGGCCCCATGGCACAAATATCGAGGGTTCACATGTGTGAAGGCCTATAAATACCCCACTTTCCATCTCATTTGGTTGGTTAGAAGATTTTGGAAGAAGATTAGAGCTCTAGAAGATTTTGAAGGTAGGAGAAGAAGAACTCAAGGGTTTGTACAGGTCAGCGCAAACCATATTGGTTGCATGGCTCGCGCAACTGAGCTGTTATACAGCTAGTAAAGTTTGATGTTGATATGCTACCGAAATCATTAAGCTGGGTTTTTACAGTCTCCAGTTCTCCTTTTGCACAAGGATATGAGCTCAAGACAGGGAGATCAAATGATTAAACCAGCACAATATTCCTCTTAAAGAGATGATCAAACGACAAGTCGAAATGCCACCCAATTTGATATTTAGATTCGACATTCTAACTTTG
The DNA here is from genome assembly GCA_037074715.1 of Magnolia kwangsiensis. Taxonomy (NCBI): domain Eukaryota; kingdom Viridiplantae; phylum Streptophyta; class Magnoliopsida; order Magnoliales; family Magnoliaceae; genus Magnolia; species Magnolia kwangsiensis. The sequence continues at coordinate 97,217,059 of CM073572.1, read as the reverse complement.
TCAATTTTTGTATCTTAAATAATCTATCTCAGAATCAAGGGATATTCGAGGATGTAAATGAACTCAATATTAATAATACGATGATTGTTCTTCATACACTCTCTCTGTTATATTTGAATAAGATAATCTCCCAAATTGAATGATTTGTTTCTTGTTCAAAATAAAATGGTGACTCTACTGGCGACTATCTTATTTAATGTTAACATTGAGAAAGTTCAGGACTTTCATTATAGTTTGGCGTCTTTCTGGAAACTCTCAGTAGGAACATCCTCCCCTTCATCTCTCAGATAGATTACATTACTATTCAAATAATAATTACAATTTCATGTTTTTATTGAAGGTAAAAGGATAAAATTATGAACTTCGATCAATGATAAGCACAATGAGAAAAGTGAGCTTCTATTTCACTACAACTGGATTCATGGTGGAATACGCACTGGACCAGCCTCTAAGGCGTAAGATCCAGTCCCCTGCAAGCAAAGATTACTTAACCCGAACAATGTTTGGAGTCATATCTGCTTCACCTCAAACATTGGAAGGTGATGAAGATTAGATTGTCGTGACATCCTGAAGGATAAGGGCCCAAAATGCAAGAAGCTTCAGAACAAGACCACCTTCGCCAAGAGCTAGAGGTCCAATAACACGGAATGATGCTACAAAGAATCCCAAACTTACCCCTCCTATGATATATCTTGGGTAAACAGCTCTGCAGGTAACATCACATGACTTCCCGGCTCTAATTGCTCCAAGAGTCCAATGGATAAAAGAACAAAAATGTCACGCCCTAAACTCAGAAACCGGGCTCACAGAATTTTTGATTGTCGAATCTGGTGTCAACAACCTCCGTAGTATCCCATTCTCGACTCTCAGTGCCTATACGCCAGATTTCGATCCTAGGATACTACAAGGAGGATTTTGTAACGTATATTTATCTCATAATAAGCATAACCACAAGTTTACCAAAAATAACAAAGCAACATCATCATCACATATCTACTAATATAAATAGTTAAATATAATGCAGAAAGGGAAATACATATATTGAAAATCAAAGCTCCAAAAGATGACTGCATGCTCCAAGCTCAATGCTGCTGCGACCTAACGCCACTTGCACGCATATATCGTGCATAAGATTATAGAAAGTTTAGAGGGTGGTGAAAGTGTGTGCACAAAATAAGTGTTAAGTATTCAATGTAATTCCATAATTATAGAATGACACAAATATTGGCAAGATCATGAATCATACGATATCAGAGTAAGCAGAAATACTACAAGTCTATAAATCATACAAAATCAGAGTTTACAATACAGATCAGCTATGTAAATGAGGAGTCATAGAAAGCCAAATATCAAATGCCGAGGATACAATGTAATATGTAAATCCTGTTAAGTCCGTCTAGGCCATATAAGTACAGAATCATAGTAACTCAAAATGTCATATGCCTGCAGATGTAATGCAATATGCGGTGTGAATGGAATGACCATGCTGGAGTGTGAAGTCAGGATGATAGTATGTAGTATCGCAGGCTATGGGGTCCATCACAAGCGACTTCTATCCAAACCAGTCTCATACGTAATTTGGATAGTCAGACTCAATGTGGTAAACTCCGGATCTCAGGTTAGTCGCAAGCCCCAAATAAAATCCTAGCCATTGCGAAGGTACACGTAACAAATAGTTGCGCACCACCAGCCCAAGTGGATAGTGAATGAATGAATGAATGAATATGAAACTCCTACTTAATAAGTCCACATAATAATACCGTACATCTCTGGGATCATCACCGAGATCTATTACACTCTACGCCAGCTTGTTGCCCCATCAAGCGCATAATACAACTGGGTAAGTGGAAAAGACCTCACTATCTACCTTCCAATATCGGGGCCAGCTCGTCGATAGTGGACCCATCCCTCAAGCTGGTCAAACTTAGCCTGACTATGTCTACTCCCTCTGGTGGGTAAGGTCACACCCCCTTCCAACCAACCACGATACAGTGGGAGATGCGGCCTACTAGTATATGGCCCATATGCACTCATATATATCCACTCAGTCTCGACGTAGAGCATCCTCTGGTACCAAGTGGATTTAGGGATTTTCACTCAGGTCTATCTATGGTGGTCCGATGCTAATAATAGATTTCTTGTGTCTCATCTAGCTATCCACGATATGTTTGTGGAGGCTACAGCCCAGATGTCGATAGGGCATACAGTAATCATAATCACACAATGAGAGATGCATGAGTCACACAATCCAACCATTCATCAATCCTTCATATATCGCGCGCTCATGTGGGATACCTCCACCTATCAGGTAGTCTCATAGACTGCCTGCACTATGGCATATGTAATGGCCAATCACATCTTATAACAAACATGCAGATGATGCATATGGGCATGTATCATGATGCTATGTTGTCACAAACTCATAATCGGCATTAATAGCTGGTATTGATAATTGGCATCGATAATCAACCTAGACGCAAGGCGAGGTCCATAGATGGACGATCAATGATGGATCAAGTAAAATTAATGGGGCCCAAGCGTTTGGGTTAACCAACTAGAGAATAATGAGAATGGGCTTAACCGGGACTAAGGTAAGGTCATGATGTGGATGTTTAACCAACACTACCCATCAATGTGGACATTCAACCAACATTACTCCCAAGGAGTGGCCCACATAGGGCCAAACATACAGTGGGCCCACTGCCTCACGCAAGGCCTAATATACATCATCGTCAGCCTCACTTATGGGGCATATACACATCACATTGGGCCTCACTTGAATGGGCCTCAAATGCATCAAATGGGCTGATTAAATGGGCCAATTAAATGGGCCAAATCAAATGGATCAAATCAAATGGGCCGAATTAAGTGGGCCGAATCAAATGGGTTTATTCAAATGATCCAAACCAACACACCATTCATCTATTTAGAGATCATCTAGAGCATTATTCAAAACAAAGGAATCATATCCAAAGGATCATCTGGACCATACCACACTTAACAATGGTGATAAAGGGTCCCACAGTTAAGATTCCAGTGGACCCTACCATAGGGTTTATTTCCCATCCAGTCTGTTCATAAAGTCACAAAGACCTGGATTTAGAGGAAAAATAAACATCATATTGGTTCAAAACTTCTGTAATCCCAAAAGGGGGTTTCAATGGTAGAAGTTCAACTCCACTGTTTCTACAGTGTGGTCCACCTGATAACTAGATCTGTCTTATTTTTCTAGTCTCAGGCTATAAGAAAAGCTCACTAATTGGATGGACGGTTTGGATATAACACATACATCATGGGTGGGGTCCACGTACGTGGCCCACCAGAGACGTGAATCTGCTTCATTTTTAGTCTCAAGCCTAAGATGAGCTTGTCAAATGGATAGACGGTTGGGATATAATGCGTACATCATGGGAGGTGGGTCTCACGTCCCACATGTGGAGGACCCACACTCATCATAGCTAGCCCCACCATCCCTACCTTTGGACGGTGGGGATGTATTCCATACATCACGGTGGATCACATCCACATTCAGACTACTAGACGGTTTGGATCAAATGGATGGATGGAGTGGATATACAATACATACACCAGGGTGGGTCCCACATAGGTGGGCCACCCCACTTATCTCTCTCTAACACATATTTTATATATATATATATATAAACTGAATGCCCAGCAGCACCGTCCAGTGGACCGGACGGTGTGGACTGCCACAGTGCAGTAGGCCCCACCGTCCAAATCCCACAGACGATGTGGATAGTACATCATGGTGGCCCCATGTCCAGTGGGCCACACGTTTGGATCAAGATGATTCTTATGTTTCCCTTCATCTAGGGCCTACAAAAAGGCAGCAGCAAGGTGGCCTCATGATCGAATGGTCAGGATCATTTAGCATCGTGGTGGGCCACAAGGCATCACAAGAGAGAGAGAGAGAAACATGAAGGGGAGGGACCCCACCACTATTGGGCCCTCCCTTATGCATACATCAAGTGGGTCCCATAAAAAGTGGGCCTTGAAACAAAATCAACAGTGGTCACCCACACGTGGCCTCCTTCTTTAGCTCCTTACCTTCAATTTTGATGGAGGCTGATGGAGATTAGAAGGTTGAGATGGGAGATGAGAGAGTGGAAAAGTGGGCCACACTTGGCTTTGGGAAAGCTTGGGGAGCTTGGACGTTGGGTGCTTCTCTTAGGAGTTGGAGAGTGAAGATAGAAAATGAGAGAGAGAGAGAGAGAGAGAGAGAGAGAGAGATAAATGATGGATGAAAAGAGATGGTTGGAGTGGTTGATGTAAGGAATGGGGATGGAGAGGTATGGGTTTGTTTGAATTTTGTGTAAAAGAGGAATGGGTAGGGAGAGAGAGAGTTGACTTGGGGAAAAGAGGAAATGGGTGCTTATACTTGTAATAGGGTGAGGTGGCATGGGGTATGGATGATGTATTTGACTTGATTGATGTGAGGATTGTAGAGATTCTCTCAAAATTCATAACACGTGACGTTTCTTCATAATGAACGCAGGCCCACATCTTCCGACCAGGGTATCGCATCGGCGCACGAGACGCGGTGTTGGAACCGCAGTGACTGCGCGATCACTGGGGTACAAGTTTTGAGTCGAGCCGACTCTGGAATACGAGATACGACTCAGGGTCACACGCAATAGCCTATTACAAGTCATGGGTTGCCAAAATTTAACTGGGAAGACCGTGGAAGCCTTTGGAACGATACGGTCTAGGATATGGGCCTGACAAAAAAGAAAAGGCACTACTCATAGGATCACCTACTTCTGTATCACCTCAATCAATCAGTTGCAGTGGAAGTACAGGAAAATTGAATGAGACTCCCCTCTTTGTAAGCCCCATCACATCAATATATTCCCATCATACTCTGACTACAGCTTATCAAGAAGTGGGGAAGCTACAATACACATGACTAGAACAAATCAGAAAACTATGCCAACTATAGAAGATCGTATGAATGAAATGACACAAGCACAGAGAACACTTATGAAAGTGTGTAAGAATCTCAGGCTTTGGCAACTCTTGCGCACAACGTGGCCCAAATGGCGGCTTCTCCAATGATGGGCATGATGAATAGACAGGAATACCAATCTGAATGCTTTCAGCCATCGGGGGCAAGATCACTAGGATCTGCTCCAACAATAAGAACCATAACTCAAGAGGAAGTATGCCAAGTTGTTGAGGAAGCTATCAGAAAAAAAAGGGAGCACAAGAATGTTAGCCGATTCAGATATCGAACACCATATCCAACGGAAGTGGAAGATGTCCCCTTTCCAGTTAACTTCAAGCATCCAGAATTTTAGAAGTTTGACGGGGACGAATTGCCAGAAGAACATTTGATGCATTTCATCACCAGTATGGGAAATTTCTCTACGATACCTCAATATTGCCTATGATTATTTGGATCTTCTTTGACAAGTAAGGCATTTCGATGGTATTCGAGTTTAGCTCCAGGATCGATATGCACTTGGGAACAAATGCAGGACACTTTTATGTCGAATTTCTTCTCATCAGAATGCGATGTTAGCATTACGGTGTTAGCTTTTGTACGGCAGAGAAAAGGGGAACCTGTGGAGAAATTCATGGACATATGGAAGATATTGGGAGCCTCTTATAGATAGTTGCCGGAAGAAAAAGAGCAGGTCAAGATGTGCTTGAACTCCATGATAACAGGAATCGCGTTTGGGCTTACCAGCACCGATATCAAGACTTTCTGTGATCTGGCCACTAAAGCCCATGCCTTAAAGCTGATGACCTAAAAAATGCCAGCGTTTCACTATAAAATGGCCAGGAGAGGACCCAGTAGGTTGATCGCAAACACTGTGGATAATGAGAAAAGAAGTCAGGAGATGAGAGATTCAGGAGAAAAAAGGATAGAGTGGAAGGAAGAACCAAGACGTCTCAGAAATAGATTCAACGGAAAAAGGCCTGGATCACTTATTTCTAACGAAGGTTCACATTCGATAAGGAAGATGTTGTTCTCATGATTAACTAACTATTGAAAGCCAATACGATAGAATTACCTACATCCAAATGCCCCGAAGATGCAACATGTAACAACCCAGATTTTTACCAACCTAAAGTTAGACATCCTTAGGCAATGGGTCAACCATAACACTCTTAAAGCTCAATCTCAAAGTCTAAAAATCACTTTTCAACCCATTTTCTTCAAAATCTCACCTTTCACCTCCTGATTCTTCAAATTTCTCCAAGTAATTTCATAGTAGACACAAATCCTAAAGTTTAAATGGTGAAGAACTATACTTAAACTAAAACTTATTGTAAATGGTAAATACATGAATAAAATAGGATTTTGACTATTGACTTTTTTAGAATTTCATGATATAGATAGGACATTTGGATATATTAGCTTCTTCTATCCCAAAATCATATATTGTATATCACGTAACTCATTCCAGTTTGCAAATGAGACCCAATAATGCCTCGACAGACTTGAGGGCCCAAACGACACAATTCGGGGGGACCCGAGGTGGGTCTCACATGTTTTCGGCATCCCCTAGGGGGAAGGACATCACCCCTAGGATGAGCCCTCACTAAAATGACCAGTGACCGGCGAGGGGCTTGCCGGTTTGGCGAGGCCTCGTCCGTACAGTGGGCTGGGCGATCCGTTTTTCATAAATTTCTATGACTTTTATCTAACTTTGAAAAATCATATCTCCCTCGTTATAACTCCAATTTAGGTGATTCAAAAATTATATTGAAGATAAATGATTCAATTTTCATATAAAAATAATTTAAAAATATAATAAAATATTTAATATAGTTTAAAGTAGGTTATTGTGACAAATATTCAAAAATCATTCGTTGGACAGCTGCTGCTTCTGAAATTTTTAGAATTTTTCTACAACACGAAATCTCATGAAATTTGGTGGAGATGGAGAAAAATTGATGATAAACTCCTAAAAAAATAATTAAAATAATATACTAACTAGAAGTATTAAAAACAGGGCATAGAATGGCTCTAGGACTGTGTTCTACCATAATTAGGGTAGAATTTGGTTAAGTACTAAACTGAATACGCAGTAGAATTAGCTTGAACCACTTTAAATATGAACTAAAAGATCCAAAATGAGTAAGACTACTAATTCTATGTTACCTAGATACCTAGGATTAATCTCTAAACCCAGTTGCTCTTGGGAGCACATTGAAACTCCGTATCGGACCTGGACCGGATGTCGATAGTCCAATAGCTACGAAGCTATACGAATATGACCATCTTGTTGGACTTGATGACCACCTTAGAAATCAAGTCCAGGTGGTATCTCAGAAACATTTCCTTGAGCTCGAAGCAAAGTGAGTAAGAAATATGAATCTCTTTAGAAATAAAATCTGAATTTAAGTAATTTGAGTCGTGTCACGGGACAAATATAAGGATTCAGACTATCATAATATGACCCAATTAAACCCTCAGATCAGGGGAAATGTCTCACACATGTTAGTGCACTTGTGGCCCTGATCGAGTGCCAGTGACCGTTAAACTGAAACTGGTCCGCCGAGTCTGATCTATAAATCCGATCGGACTGAAAACTTAGTCTGACCTAGATCCATGGTTAGGGAGCTTAAGTTCAATCGCATTCAATAAAGGGGCCTCCATAAATGCTCCGTTGAGTTAAAACAGATGAGTTTAGGCTATAATCCAAGTATACCTTGGCCCTGGGGCCATTTTCATTAGTCCTGGGCCTATATAAAGGTCTAAACCCACCCCATTTCTATTTCATACAATTTTGTAACCCTAGGAGAGAGAAGAGAGCAAAGAGAGAAGGAGAGAGAAAGTGACAGAGAGAGAGAGTGGGAGAGAGTTTCTGGGATTCGATCCCATCGCTCCATGGGCCAAATCACCGCTTCTTTATCTCTATTTCAACGATTTTAACTTCGTTCTTAGGTAAGGAATCCTAACCCTAATTGGTTTTAGGGATTTGAATAGAGTATAGGGTGAAATAGCTAACCTATTTCATGTTACAGTTTTCCATTGTGCTGTAGACAAAGACTTAAGGTTTAAACTGAGTTCGTTACCAGTCTACCGGTGAAAGGTGTGGACTATAAAGGTTTAGGTTATGATTTTCAAGGCTTTCAATGTCAGTTAATGATTTATGACTGACTTGATTGCTGTCACATGTGCTTAGATGCAAGGATTTTCGTTTATTACATATATATGTGACTATGTTGAATATAATGCATTTCATGTGTTTGTTGAAATGTTTGAATGAATAGGAAATTATGATTTGTGCTTGGCACGATTGATGTGTGGGAATACATGATTTTTATATGTATGGCAACTCCTATGTGGAAGGATTTGCCATACTATGTGGTTTAACTAATTTATTACAAGCATGTAATATGTGTAGTCTAAGTGCTTATAAAAATGTCTGAATGAATATGGAATTTAGATATGTTCTTGCCATGATTATTAATTATGAATAAATGTTTGTTGTGTATGTGAAAAATCCTTTGAAAAAGGGCTTGCCAGGATATATGTTATAACTAGTCTAATACATGTGTATTAATATATGTATTCTAAGTGTTTGATAAAATGCTTGAATGAGAAAATGCTTGATGAAATGTGTTTAATGAGGGTATTGAGATAGGATTCTCGATTGCTTTATTTATAATTATTGTTTCCTTCATGTAATCTACCTCGTTGTTACGTGACCTATGGATGAAATGTCTATGTATGTTAACATATACTCTATGTGTTTGTTAAAATGTTTAAATGAGATTTATATCTGAATTGGCTGCTCATGCTATCTTGACTAGTGCATATGAATGCCTATTGTAATTGAATATGATTGGGACTACGAAGTAGTCCAGGCAATCGGTAACAATTCTTGTTTGAGTGGCCAAGCTAGTCTCACCACAATTGATGCATTCGGTGAATCCGAGTCGTGCGAGGATCGTTGACAATGGTACCTTGTCGATTAATTCAGCGTACGCTCGTACCAGTCGAGCTTGTCAAGTAACCCGATTGGCCCAATGTATGTTCACCATCTATGGACGCTAATGCTTGAACCTAAGGTACCAAACTTACCAGTGAAAAGCTCCTTTAACCTTGGTACCTCGATCCGCTAAGACTCATGAGCTGGGCATGGTAGTATGGGACACCGTGATCGAGCTGTCGGCCTACGCTAGGGCAACGAGCCTCCTCATAGTGACCAGTGAGCAACCAAAGCTCGTGAGCCAAATACAGTGGTATGGGACACTGTATTCGAGCTGTCAGCTTACACTGATCAAGTGACGAGCCCTTTGTAGTGACCTCGAGCATACTCTGAGACTACGTTGAGGCGACGAGTCTTTTTGTAGCCACTAGAGTATAACTAGGCCTGCATTGATCAGGTGACGAGCCCTTTGTAGCGACCTAGAACCATTATTTCATATGAGATTTACTAGGACTGACGACCCTAGAATGGATCATTGTTTAGGAATTGATATAAGGGAGGTACCTTAGCTTCCCAACACTTCTGTATGAATAAACCTAATTAATTATTGGCTAACATAAGCATGCATCACATTGCATGTGCTTTGGCGAGGAAGAGCACTTTCGGGTGGTTGTCATGCGCGCCGTAAGATGAAGACGCTGAGGGAGTGCAGGCGAGGGCATGCATCATTATTCTATATCATTTTTACATTAACAAGAGTACTTAGGACCTGATTGTTGTATTGCTTTAATCATTATTGCTTGACTGAATTGATAACATGTTAACCTTTGCTTTATTGTTCCACTGAGTTGATCACTCACTCCCATGTTACGGGACGGAATTTTAAACACCAACCAGCCCCTTTTTTAGTTTCAAATGATGGCAAAGCTTGCGAAGTGGAGCCATACTTTTATGATAATGAGGAGGGTTTCTCCTATATGCAGCTATCAGACGGGTCTATATAGACCATGTCCTGATCAACGGGGTTACAGGGATGCTGATTAGATGTCATTACACTTGTTATTTTGCACCTTTGGAACACTCATGTATCTTCATTTTGTTCATTTTTGGAGTATACATGTGTATATTTAACCTGGTATCATGTTCACACTCTGGAGACTTACAACAGATTATATATTTTATATATGTATCACAATCTTCCACATGCAAAATTTAACTGTCTCTCGAGTATGATATGTTATTTTGGTCTAATCCCACTCATGTTTAATGTACTAATATGAACAACATTCAATCATCATTATCTATGTTGCATAAGTGATGCATTGGAACTCGGGAGTGGAGTTTATGCTCGACCCCCGATTTTCAAGGCGTTACACAAAAAGAACAAGAGAAAGGGATTTTTACCACTATCATCGTCTGGTGGGACACCCGACAGAAAATTGTTACACATTAAAATCCATAATACAAAGAATGATAAAAGGGGGCGAAATAGTGATTGGGAAAGGAAAAGAAAGAGACGCAAAGGCAATAATGAACTTACTGACAATTAGGGAAAGTGCTCACAAATGAGCAGAGAAAGAGAATTGTAAGACGTCAAGAAAGGCCGTGATAATCACACTACGGTCAGGGAGAAGAATGGAAAGTCTCCCAAGGCAGAAAGTTGGAGCTACAAGAATAGAGGCTATCAAAGATCAGCATGATGGTGATAAAAAGGAGGAGAAGAATGAGGCAGCGAAAGTGACTTATGATGTAGTAAGTCATTTGAAAGGCATGCAGGCTCAGTTAAGCGTTTATGACGCATTAAAGTTATCAGAGGACTTTAGGCAAAGTCTGATTCAAGCGTTATCTGACCATAATGTCAAAGAAATGTTACTTGTAGAAATGGAAAATGAAGAGTGCAAAGAACGAGAGGACCACATCCTAGTAGTTTCCTTCTCTGATAATGATCTAGCCTGTGATACAGGGCACAATAGGCCACTAATGATAGTAGGCCACATTTGCAGCAAAGAAGTAAAGAGGATTATGCTCGACAACGGGTCTCTGGTGAATCTGCTACCACTAATGATGTTGAATAAATTGGGCTACCGTCATTCTGATATGCGCCCTAGTGGAATGATGATACAGGGCTTTAATCAAGACGAGCAGCACGTGCTTGGTAAAATTACAATGACATTGGAAATAGGAGAATTAACTACTGATGTAGTTTGTGATGTAATTAATGCAGTTATGACATAAAATCTTCTCTTGGGGAGACCATGGATACATCAGTACGATATTATACCTTCTACCCTACATTAATGTTTCAAGTACTGTAAGAATGGAATACAATATAAAGATATGGCTGATGCAAAGCCATGTACAGAGGCTGAAGCCTTCTTTGTAGACGCCAGTTATTATGACGGATTTTCCAGAGAAGAAGAGAGAAAGAGTGGTGAAAACAAAGCCCTGGAAAATGTTCATGCGAAAGTAACAAAAGAGGAATCTGAAAGGGTAGAATCGTTTAGAACTTCAAAAGCAAAGAAAAAGTTCTATTTTGTGCCGAAACATCTGAGACAACCAGGACAGCCGCCATTAACGTTATTATCACCTAAACAATTGAAAATCTTACAATCAAATTATAAAGTACCATTGCCATATGCGGAGGGAAACACGTCATTCCTGACTATCCTGGAAAGGTTTCATGTTAAAGCTAGTGTGAAGTATCTGGAGCTGATTGAATTTTACGCCCCTTCAAAAGTAAAGATAGAAGAAAGAGATGAGAATAATGTATATCATGGAAAGTAGACATCTCGTGATCTTAAGAAATACAATCCGACGAGCAAGAAAATTATGAAAAGCATGGGTTTTGATTACGAAGAACCAATTGGTTTAAATCATGGAAAAAAAATTCGAATCCCTATCGAAGTCGGTTAGAAGAGACGAGAAAATTTTCAAAGATTGGGGGTAGAATCTTCGATGAATATGGTAACAATCGAGCAACTATCAGTAACAGATCATGAAATAGTCAAGCATACTGAGACAGCTCTGAAACAGATGGAAGACAAGGGGCAGCCGACGATCGATAGTTTGTTAGAAGTAAATCTAGGCACAGAAGAAGAGCCACGAAATACATTCATAAGCACTAGTCTTCTTGAGCAAGAAGTTGAAAAATATGTCTAACTGTTGAAAAAAATAAAGATGTCTTCACCTGGACATATGCGAAAATGCCGGGTTTGGAACCCTCAGTGGCAATGCATCGGTTAAATACTTCAAAGGACAAACAGCCAATTAAGCAAGTGTTTCAACAAGAAAACAAATGTGTTTGATTTGGGGATTTATTCAATGATAACAAAGAATTCAATGAGAGAACATTGATCACATTTATCTGAGTTCATTTACATCCTCTGATTCTCTTGATTCTGAAAACAAAGTATAATTAATGCAATGCAATTAAAGAGAAATTAGTTCAATAGAAATTTCGGCAGCATTCCGACACTTGTTTCAGTCATCTCCTAGTACTTAGGGGGAATGTTGATCTAATCAACCAGTCTTCAATGAGATGGGGTTGTGCGGGAGTTGTGCGGGCCATACAACGGCTTTCTTTCCATTGTGTGGGTCGTACAATGCTTTCCTTCCGTTGTGCGGGTCATACAATGCTTTCCTTCCAATGTACGGGTCACACAACGCTTTCCTTCCGTTGTGCGGGTCGCACAACAATCCTTCTGCAGTTGCGCGCTGGTGCTGTTGGCTGAAAACTGTTGCGCGCTGGAACTGTTGCGCACTGGCCATTGTACACTGGCCATTGTGAGAAAACTAATGCGCACTGGTGTTGTTGTGCCCTGAAGCCGTTGTGCGAAAACTGTTGCGCGCTAGAGCTGTTACGCGTTGGTCGTTGCACGCTGACGCCGTTGTGCGCTGGCCGTTGTGCGGAAACTGTTGCACGCTGGATCTGTTGCGGGCTAGCCATTGCGCACTGACGTCGTTGTGAGCTGATGGTGTTGTGAGCCGCACAACAGCTGTTCCGCACAATGGGTGCGAACTCTTCCTCTCTCTCCAAAGTCTCCTCTCCTTTCTCTTCTCCTGAATCTGGTACTAATGACCCCTTTAGAGAGATCATGGGGTATTTATAGCTCTCTCACACGTGCGAACATGCCATGTATCCATTGTGCGGGATCCATTGTGTCGAATCCATTGTGCCGGATCCATTGTGCCGAGGATGTGTTGTGCACCGCACAACACTCACAGCGCACAACAGGGTGCGCACAATGTTGTCCCTCTCTTGCCTCCTCCTCTCTCATTTCCTGGCTCACCAAATGATCCTACTCGATCCAACCCCTCCAAATGAAGCAGGGGAGGGGTATTTATAGGCCCTATACTCTTACATAGTGGTAATCACCACCATCTATCCCTTCACATAGGGACCTCTTCTTTTCTTAAACCATGGTGTTCACCAAGCTCTCTTAAATGGTGGTGTACAACCTATCTCCATTAAAATGACACCTTACACCCCTTTTTTACCAAACTAACCTTTCCAATGGCTTTTTACCAAAATACCTAAAATATCCCTGGAGATGGAATTTACTAAAAACATGAAAATTACCGAAATACCCACGGACATGAAAATTACCGAAATCCCCTGGGCATGAAAATTATCGAAATACCCTTGGACATGGAATTTATCGAAATACCCCCAGACATGAAAATTACCAAAATATCTCCGGGCATGGAATATTTTTTATGCCTCAACAGATGCCCCCCCGATCCTTCTTTGATTGATTCCTGAAATCAAATGGAGGATCGATCTTCCTCCGCCTAAAAAACTTGAATGAACTGCAACTGAAGGATGACTGGATGATCATGCTTACATAGAAGACTGGATGATCATACTTGACCAGAAGATTGAATGATCGCGTTTGATTAGAAGACTGAAGAACTTGAATGAACTGCAACTGAAGGATGACTGGATGATCACATTTGAATGAAAGGCTTGAAAGATGGTGCTCAAACGGAAGACTGGAATGCCCCCAGCCAGCAGTGAAGAGCAGATGTTTCACTAGAGAGGATAAAATTCTCTTTTCATTGAAGCAAGTCTCTACAACAGCTGTGACGACTTCATCTTTGAGCGATTTGATCAGAGAACTATCTTTTAACATCATTGCTGCTGCAACGGTCTCTTTGATCAACTCCAACGATTCTTTCCTTCAACTCTGTATCTGGGGTTATTCTTTAATACTGCTCCTGCTGCAGCAACTCTTTCAATTGTTTCCTTTATTCATGATCTGCATAACCCAAGCTTTCAAATGATGATATTTCTTTCCAAATTAATCAGAATTAGTATCTCAATTCATTATAATTTTTAATTTAACTTTACGCAGTATTGATAATTTTTGAAATAGATTGAGAGTTTCTTCTCTTTTTAGGCTGAGTATGATATTTGCAATATGATTTAATCAATCTCGGCGCTTGTCATCGTGCTTCACATTGTATTCTTTATGTTCTTTGTATTGTACTCTTGTAGATTTCATCTTTAGCTCCAAAGGTTCAACCGCTGAGTCTTTTTACTGAGTCTTCTCTAGTTTGTGCTCCTTAGCATTTCTTCATAGACTTTCTTAGATCTCTGCTGATTTAATGATGATTTCTTTTACTCTTTGTCTCCATCAGATCCGATACTTAGAATCTTGTGATATGATTATTCATAATACTCAGTATATAAATTCCTCCACCTTGCATAAGAAGGTATTAGAAAGACCAAGGCATGGTTTACTTTGAAGACATTAAATCCTGCCCCCTTTCCAGATCAATGTCACATAAAGATTTCTTCAGAAAATAATATTTCCGAAGTGAAGCCTTCTGATACTCCTAAAGAATGGATAATCTTTATGCTTTTAACGACTCTAAAGAATATATCTGAATCCTTATATTGTCCGGGAGAGAATGATAATTCTTTACTAGTTTATTCTCTGCCCCCTTTTGAGAACCTTGTGCAATATTATGTCTCTATTCATTAAGAAGGCGAGAGATGAAAAGACCTCACAGCTCTTGTCAATATATTAATTGACCTTAGAGACTTGAGCTTTTAAGTAGATAATCGCCAATATCTTGAAGGCATTTACTGTTGATGTAATTTGAACCTGATTCAAGAGAAATGCATTTTTGTGTGTTTTCTAATCAATGTTTAAAATTTTCATTAGGCAATTGCATATTTGAGCATATCTAAATTGAAATATGTATTTATAGCATTTTGAATGCTATGCATAGCATATGCTTTTTAAGCAGTGGAGATAGTGTACTTCTGACTGACCATACTTTGACTGGATAAAACTGACCTTGACCTGACTTGAATGAACTAGTCTAGATTGAACTAGACTAACTTGACTTGACTAGTCTAGATTGAACTAGACTGACTTGACTTGACTAGTCTAGATTGAACTAGACTGGACTGGACTGGACTGACACTTGCACACACAGTTTAGGCTCTTGAGTAGTGGAGCGACACACAGTTTAAGCTCTTGAGTAGTGGAGCGACACATAGTTTAAGTTCTTTTGATCAGTGAAGCAACACAATTTAAGCTCTTGAGTAGTTGGAGCAATCACTGCCATGAATAGGATTTACGAACCAGGATGGCCACAGTAACTCTCTAGAGTTCGCGGGGCTTTTTTTTCCTGGCTACCTTAAGTACCAAATCCAAGGTCGTCGATCCATCAATGAGTAGGTTTAGTCTAGTCCTTCCCCATGAGTTAGTACCGAAATCAAACCAGGGATCTGGGTTTTCTTCATCTGTGAGTTCAGACCCATTCCTAGGGAGGGTATTTTCCTCCTCGCCCATGACGTTGTCAGAGAGCTCACAAACAGCATTGGTCTCACGCATGACTAGCCGTTGAAGATGGCTTCGTCAGCTGCCCGCATGGGTATGCGTATGATGGCCTTCACGAGCTTTTTAGGGCCACTAGCTTCTTTCCGCTGCCCAAATGGCGATCTTGATAGATCTTATGTGTAGCTAGCCCTCTTAGAGCTTCTGGCCCCTTTTTTAGAGCTTGACCCTTTTAGAGCTTTTAGCCCTTTTTAGGGCTTGACCCTTTTAGAGCTTTTAGCCCTTTTAAGGTTTGGCTCTTTTAGAGCTTTTATTCCTTTTTAGGGTTTAGCCCTTTTAGAGCTTGGCTAGACTGCCTTAAATGATTATAGGTCTTATACGTAGCTGGCCATATAGGCTTGGCTAGGCTGCCTTGAATGATAAGCAACCATCACTGTCGTCAACTTTATATGTGATTGGCCATATAGTTTATTCCACTGCCAAAAGATGGCAATCAATAATTGATACTTCAGATCAATAATTGACATCTCAGATCAATAATTGATATTTCGCCGCTGCTGATAATACTTTGAGAATATTCATATCATGTTTGAAATCGTGTATCAGCTTGGCGATGATAGCAATTTTGATAAACGATTGGTGACGACAGCGATAGTTGTCAATCAGGGTGATATCATTAGTAGTTGCTGACGAAAATCTTTGGTGGTCAATGCTTGACAGCTATCATTAGTGTTTGGTGGCTTGACAGCAATCATCAACGCTTGACAACGATCATCAACACTTAGTAACGATCATCAATGCTTGGTAGTGATCATCATCAGCGCTTCGTGTTTAACAATGACTTGATATGCTTGAAAGCCTGTCTTTTTTTTTCAAATACACAAAAGAAATACATTTTATGGTGAGAAATATATTTCACAGCCTTTACTCACCTGTCTTGCCCCCTTTTGATTAGAAAGCATTACTCTGGGAATCTTCGTAATCAAAATCATGATGCTGCAACCTGACACCGCATCTCCTCATACTTTTTGCCCTGGATTAGCTTTGCCCCCAGTCTCAAACTAATCAAGCCTATGTATTCTTATTTCTTTTTTTTTTCTTTTTTTCTTTTTTTTTTCTTTTCTTTTATGTCATACGCCTTAACAATTTCTCCTTTATCAACCGTCTTCTGTAACTTGTTCTTCCAGCCATTCACTTTTCTTTCTTCTTCGATCGTATCTATTTGTCTTTCTTCTGAAATTTGAAGTCAATTGAAAATTTGTGCTTTAATTCATTCGTATAAGGGAGAGTACATGACCTTGTCTTTCGAAATCCTTTTGCTCCTCTACTTGTTGGCGACAATCATTAATGCTTGATAGTAATCATTAGTGCTGGCTTTTGCCCCAACTTTAACCTACAAAAATTAATATAGACAATTAATATAAACAAGTATCATCTCGAGGAGTCAACAATTATCTTATTTGGAATTCTGAGATTTTGTCATTCTGAGACTTTACTAATCTTGCTCTCTTTTTTTCTTCTTTTTTTTTTTTTTGAGAGAACATCAAAACTGTAGCTCTTTACTTATTTTATATGCCTTTATCTGCCCCCTTGAATAATTGTGCCATGAATCTTCTGAGTTAACATGCTGTCTTGCTTCCTTCTTGCATGTTCTTCTTTCTTCTTTGTTTTATTTCCTTTAATACTTTAACTATGGTAACTTGATTGCCTCTACAGCTAGCGATTGATTCCTGATAAGCAATATATTGTCTTCTTCATCTTTGAGAATCCTTTGTTTCGGCAATACCTATTGTTGTTCCCCTAGGACTCTTGAAATAGTCGGTTCATGTGAGAGTGGAGCAACTTTACTTTGACTCTTGCTCTTCTAATCTGGAAAGTTGTGACAATGCCCCCGGGGCTCTCTATTGACTAATGAATTCATTAATTCATTAATTGATCCGTTTACTTGTTGGCGATCAACGCTTGACTTAGTTAAACTAACTTTTCATCTGAGGGCTTTGTACATTCTTTATGCACCAACACGCTATCATCCGTCCTTCATTGTCTCACAGCGCTACTGATGAAGCAGACACTGCTTTCGATGCTACCATGCTTCTTCTTCATTCAACTTTCCCGCTATGGAAGTGCTTTTGCATTGTATTCATTATTTGGTCAACATGTGAGCACAGCTTTGCATAAAAATTAGCTGAATTTAAATTAGTTCTAGAACTCAGAATGCTTTTTATCAAGCATCTAAAATTATCGAATTGGCTTTCTTCTTCAGCGTGTTCTTGAGCAAACGATAATTCCCCATCTACCGCTAGGAATATAACTTCATCCTCAGAAATGCCGTGAAAGCTAAAAAATTAGAGAAATCTCCTGAAAATTGCATCTTCCTTGTTCCTTCAGTGATATCATTCAATTCTCTTTTGATAACATTGTGCCAATATTTCATCGATTGGGCGTGCTATAATTGAATCGATAGCTGATTCCAGATGTTTCCTTTTTTCAGTCTTGGAAGATTCACAAGTGCTCCACCCTTCCTCTGTTCGATCTATTAACTGGTCATGTGTGGGAGCCACACAACACTTTTGAAGAAGCCTTTCATCTGAGACAAATCAAGGCAGCCTGTTCCTCTTCCTTAGACATGTACTGACTAGCTGATGTTCGTATTGCTTTTATACAGGAAGCTAGTTTTCTCCGGTAACTGTCATCGTTCTGGCATTATTTGTCTTTGATCAAAATTGATTTGATCATTTCTGACACACTTTTTTTTGTAAAAGTCTATTGGATGTGGTCTATCTGTCATTCGGAATAGAGCGCTAACTAATTTATTAAATAAATTGTACTGTATTTTCGGAGAGGAAGGGTAGGATGTTCTCGTTGAGAGTCACCATTTTAGCGTCTATACAGATGCCAAAAAGTGATAAATGTTCTCTAAATGTTTGCTAGGTTATCGTTGAATAATAATTCCCCAGCAGAGTCGCCACTTTGTTTCTAAAAGAAAACAAATGCGTTTGATTTGGGGAGTTATTCAATGATAACAAAGAATTCAATGAGAGAACATTAATCACATTTATCTGAGTTCATTTACATCCTCTGATTCCCTTAATTCTGAAAACAAAGTATAATTAATGCAATGCAATTAAAGAGAAAATAGTTCAATAGAAATTTCAGCAGCATTCCGACGCTTGTTTCAGTCATCTCCTAGTACGAGGAATGTTGATCTGATCAACAGTCTTCAATGAGATGGGGTTGTGCAGGAGTTGTGCAGGCCGTACAACGGCTTTCTTTCCATTGTGCCGGTCATACAACGCTTTCCTTCCGTTGTGCGGGTCATACAACGCTTTCCTTCCATTGTGCGGGTCACACAACGCTTTCCTTCTGTTGTGCGGGTCGCACAACAATCCTTCTGCAGTTGCGCGCTGGTGCTATTGTGTGAAAACTGTTGCGCGCTGGCCGTTGTGCGAAAACTGATGCGCGCTGGTGTTGTTGCGCACTGACGCCATTGTGCGCTGGCCGTTGTGCGGAAACTGTTGCACAGTGGAGCTGTTGTGAGCTGATGCTCGTTGCGCGCTGACGCCGTTGTGCATTGGCCGTTGTGCGAAAACTATTGTGCCCTGGATCCGTTACGCGCTGATGCCCGTTGCGCGCTGACGCCGTTGTGCGCTGATGGTGTTGTGAACCACACAACAGCTGTTCCGCACAATGGGTGCGAACTCTTCCTCTCTCTCCAAAGTCTCCTTCTCTCCTTTCTCTTCTCCTGAATCTGGTACTAATGACCCCTTTAGAGAGGTCATGGGGTATTTATAGCTCTCTCACACATGCAAACATGCCATGTATCCATTGTGCTGCTCTCTCACACGCGCAAACATGCCATGTATCCATTGTGTCAGATCCATTGTGTCGGATCCATTGTGTCGGATCCGTTGTGCGGAGGATGTGTTGTGCACCGCACAACGCTCCCAGCGCATAACAGGGTGCACACAATGCCCTCCCTCTCTTGCCTCCTCTCTCATTTCCTGCTCACTAAATGATCCAACTCGATCCAACCCCTCCAAATGAAGCAGGGGAGGGATATTTATAGGCCCTATCACTCTTACATAGTGGTGATCACCACCATCTATCCCTTCACATAGGGACCTCTTCTTTTCTTAAACCATGGCGTCCACCAAGCTCTCTCTTAAATGGTGGTATACAACCTATCTCCATTAAAATGACACCTTGCACCCCTTTTTTACCAAACTACCCTTTCCAATGGCTTTTTACCAAAATACATAAACTATCCCTGGAGCTGGATTTTAACCAAAATACCTAAACTACCCTGGACATGGAATTTACCAAAATATCCCTGGACATGGAAATTACCGAAATACCCGTGGACATGGAATTTGCCAAAATACCCCCGGACATGGAAATTACCGAAATACCCCTGGACATGGAAATTATCGAAATACCCCTGGGCATGAAAATTACTGAAATACCCCTGAAAATGGAAATTATCGAAATACTCCCGGACATGAAAATTATCGAAATACCCATGGGCATGGAAATTACTGAAATACCCCTGGACATGAAATTTACCGAAATACCCCCTGACATGGAAATTACCGAAATACCCATAGGTATGGAAATTATCGAAATACTCCCGGGCATGGAATATTTTTTGTGCCTCAACAGCAAGCGTAAGGGCGATTTCACCCAGACTTGGTTCCTCTAATAGAAGAAGAAGTGAAGAAGCTGATACAAGTTAGGTTTATCAGAGAGGTCAAATATCCTAAGTGGATGTCGAACATTGTCCCAGTAAAGAAGAAAAATGGACAGATCAGGGTGGGCGTTGATTTCAGGGACCTGAACGAAGCTTGCCCGAAGGACAACTTTCCTCTCCCAATAACAGAACTCCTGATTGACAGTACAACACAATATGTTGTCATGTCCTTCATGGATGGCTATACTGGCTATAATCAAATTAGAATGGCTCCTTAAGACGAATAAGCAACAGCGTTCAAAACTTTGTTAGGAATTTACTTTTACAAGGTCATGTCGTTTGGTCTCAAGAATGTTAAGGCGACGTACCAAAGGGCAATGCAAAGTATTTTTCAAGACATGATGCACAAGCATGTTGAATGTTATGTAGATGATTTGGTGGTTAGCTCAGGTAATCATCAGGAACATCGCGAGCATTTAGCATCAGTCATTCTACGACTCAGAAAGAAGCAGCTAAAGATGCATCTAGCTAAAAGTCAAGGCCATCCAAGATATGCCGCCTCCAAAAACATTGAAGGAACTAAAAAACTTGCAAGGAAAACTGGCGTATAATCACTGTTTTATTTCAAATATGACAAGGAGATGTTAGCCATTTTCTCATTTGATGAAGAAAGGAATGGAGTTCATATGGGACAAAGCCTGTCAGAATGCGTTCTATTCGATAAAGGAACTGCTGAGACAGTCTCCAGTATTGACAGCTCCTATAAAGGGTAAGCCACTTATCTTATACATATCTGTAACCAAGAATTCGCTGGGAGCCTTGTTAGCACAGGTAAATGAAGATGGAAAAGAAACAACTCTTTATTATATGAGTTGAACTCTGATAGGAGCCGAATGTAATTATTCTCCGATTGAGAAAGAATGTCTGACATTGATATTTATGGTGCAGAAATTAATATATTATTACCTCTCTCATGATATAATTTTGATCTCAAGGGCAAATCTGATAAATTTTTTAATGACAAGGCTAATGTTATCAAGAAGATTGGCTAAATGGATGTTATTGCTTTCAGAATATACAATTACTTATGAGCCGACAAAAGCAATAAAGGGACAAGCAGTGGCGAATTTCTTGCAGCACATCCCGTAACAAAAAGTGAGACCATCAGTGATGATTTTCCTGATGAGCAAGTTATGATGGCAGAGTCATAAGATCTATGGCAGATGTATTTTGATGGTGCTTCTCGAGCATCAGGAGCAGGGGCAAGAGTAATATTTGTCACTCCTCAGGGTGATCTATTACCCTACTCTTTCACATTGGGTACTGCGTACTGCATGCATAAACAATGAAGCTGAACATCGAGCTCTCATCATCGGAATGGAATTTACCCAAGAAATGAAGATAAAGACACTGCAAATTTACGGAGATTCCAAATTGATTATAAATCAACTAAAGGCTGAATTTGAAATAAGAAAGCAAGAACTCTTGCCGTATTGTCGAAAAGCACAACAATTACTGGAGCGATTCTGCCACATCAAAATCAAGCATGTACCGTGGTCTGAAAATTTAAAGGCAAATGCTCTGGCTAGCCTAGTAGCAGCCCTATCCTACCTGAATCGAAGTCCACTGCAAGTAACTATAGAAGAAAGGAGGTTCTTACCCTCTTTAGAAGTTATCAATGAAGTCATCGAGGCACTCCCCATATCATGCTTGGAAGTGACAGCAAATGATTGGCGCCAGCCTTTCGTAGATTATCTTAAATATGATATTTTTCCAGAAGATCCAGCACAAAGACAACAAATCAAACAGAGAGCAAGAAAATTTATCATATGTAGCAAGGTGTTGTACAAAAAATCTTATAATGGGATGTTTCTGCGTTGTCTTAATGAACAAGAAGTAGGTCAGATGTTATGAGAAGCTGACTTTAGGGAAGGTGGGGCACATTAGGCTGGCCAAAATTTATTTCACCAAATACATTGAATGGGATACTACTGGCCTACAATGTTCAAAAATGCAATAGATTATGCAAAGCGATGCCACGAGTGTCAGATCCTTGGAGATGTCATACATGTGCCTCCTGAAGAGCTCCATCAGATAGTCACTTTTTGGCCTTTTTCTGTAACGACTCAGAAAATTCCATACCAAGACCCGAGTACCACCTCGATCAGAAATCACTTAGGATTAATTCTCTTAGAAATTGAACCTAAGTTACCTAGCGCTAAGTTAGACTGGCTATGAAATTTGCACTGTTTTCATTAAATATGTTCTGCAGGACTTAAAACTTGTAGAATCAATGACGCTATAATACCCTAAAATCTAGGATCCAACTCTAAACCCAGTGTTCCCGGGAATGTTTGGTAACTTTGTATTGATTCTAGACAGCGCATCGAGAGTTCGATATCTATAATCTCAAACCATTACGACTGCTTAGTTGGACTTGACCATCCTTTCAAAAATCAAGCCCAACTGATGTCCTGACACCATTTTACTGAGTCCGGAGTGAAGAGAGTGAGAAAAGGGAAAATATTTAGAAAATTAATTATATTATTATGAAATCTGGCACGGTTCACTTGCGCATTATTTTTAAGCGTTCTGACCATTGGAATTTGACCAAATTTCACCCTCGAATCAGAAAAGTTGGCCCTTTCATGTCATAGAGCTTGTAGCCTTGATTTAGGATCAGTGACCGTTGAATTGAAACTGGTCCGCCATGAACAATCTAGATATCCGATCGGACTGAAAACTTAACTTACTAAAGATTCGATGCTAGTGAGGTTAAGTCACCGCATTTGATCAGAGGACCTCCAGAAATGCTCCGTTGGATCAGAAAGATTCCGATTTGGTTATAACCTAAGTATACCTTGACCTTAAGCCTGTTTTCGTCATGTTTAGGCTTATAAAAGGACCTTAAACCCTTAGCTTTCTAACCCATACGAATTTCCCAAACCCTAGAGATTTAAGAGAAAGAAAAGAGAGAGAAAGTGTGGGAGAATCAGGTGAAACTCCGTAGAATTCTTCCTAACCCATCTATACTTTGAACCGGCGTATCTGAATCATTCTTCTGGCGATTCTGATTCTATTTTTGAGGAGAATCAAGTGAAACTCCATAGGATTCTTCCTAACCCATCTATACTTTGAACCGGCGTATTTAAATCATTCTTCTGGCGATTCTGATTCTATTTTTGGGTAAGTTAAGCTAACCCTAACCTGTTTTGAAGCCTAGACTAGCTGAAGTAGAGTTCTAGCTAACATGTTTCATGCCATAGGTAGCGTATCCGCCGTTGACGAAGACACGTCGTCTGAATCATCTTAGATACATCTTTTTTGGTTTAAGGTACGGACTATATACGCTTAGGTTATGGTTTTTAACCCTTTCAATGATAGTTAATGATTTATTCATGTTGTGAATGCAATTACACATGCCAAATGTGCTATCTGTTTTGTCTTTCGTATACGTATACTTTATATTGTAAAACCATATTTCATGTATATGTTAGAATACACATATGCGTATAAAATCTGTTGATATGCTTGTCATGATTTATGATCGTTGTTATATGCTTGATAAGTGTACGGTAAATCCTTGGTGAAAGGACTTGCCCTAATATACAAAGGTGTTGACATACGTGATGTATGTTGAATAGTGTAAGCTAAGTGTTTGTTTAAATGTCCAAATGAGATGGTAGTTAGTAAAATGTGTTTGTTAAGATGGTTGAGATAAGGATTTCAACCATTATGTTTGTGTGTATGATTCCCTCCATGAATTATGTAATTTAGGTTATTCATGCCAAATGAGTGTATGATTTCCTCCGTAGATTATGTACTTAGTTGAATCATGTTAAATGAGTGTATGAATTCCTGCATGTAATGTGTTTACATTCAAGTTGTATTCCATGATTGTTCATATGAATGCAGGATATGAATCATATGCTAGTTATTAGATTTGTATGTGAATGGGGCTATACTACAGTCCAGGTAATCAGAAAATGTTCTGTAAATAGTGGTTGAGGTTACTTTCGCCACACAAGATGAGTTTAGCGAATCTGAGTCGTGCTTGGGGTGTTCGGCAATGGTTAGGCCACACGGAGTGCTTATGCATTCCATGTCGTTCAACTCAACGTGCGCTTAGCCTAGTTAAGCTTATCAACTAACCCAATTGACCGATGCTTGTTCACCATGTTTCATCGCCACTGTTTGAATCTAAGAAACTGAACTTACCAGTGAAACTCCCGTAACCATGGTACCAAGATCCCCTAAGACTCATGAGCCGGGCATGGTGGTATGGGACACCGTGGTCATGCTGTCGGCCTACGTTGGGGCCACAAACCTTCTCGTAGTAACCAGTGAGCACCCTACTCTGAGCAGATTATGGTGGTATGGGACACTATATTCTTGTTGTCGGCCTACACTGATTGGTGATGAGCCCCCTGTAGTGACCTTGATTTTATCCTGACACTGCATAGGGGCAACGAGTCCTGCTGTAGTCTTAAGGATATAAATAGGCCTGTATTGATAAGGTAATAGGGGAGTGGTATAACGATTGCGTGCAACAGCCCTGGCAGCCCTTGCAGCGACCTAGAACCATAACATCATATGAGATATCCTAGGACTGACGACCCTAGAATGGATCAATGTTGGGAAATGATACAAGGAAGGTGTCTTAGCTTCCCAATACTGCTATATGAAAAGGACTAATAAGAACTTGGTAATCATATTCATGACATCACACTGCATTGTCATTGGCGTTGGTGTGAGAGCACAGTGGTAGTGATTCATGCCGCGATCGTTAGATGATGTCGCATGAGGGAGATTGTGGTGAGGGCATGCATCATTCTTCATATCATCCTTGCATTAACAAGAGATATAGGACCTGTGTGATTGTACTACCTTATCATTACTGCTTGATTGGATTGATAACATGTTAACTTTTGTTATATAGTACCACTGAGTTGATCACTCACTCCCACATTCTGGGACAGTGTTTAAACACCAACCAGACTCTGACTTAGCTGCAGGAGATGGCGATGCTTGCGAGGCGAAGCTAGACTTTGACGAGGACGAGGAGGCGTTCTCATATATGTAGTTCTTAGGCAGGTTCATGTGAGCCTCGTCCTAACCAGTGGGGATTATTTTTAGGATATGTATTGGATCATTTTGAACAGTTCATGTATGTATTTTGAGACACAGATATATGTATGTTACCCTGGGCAGAGCAGGCATCATTTGGGGATTTATTTTGAATTATATATGTATTTAAGTCTTTCGTTTGTAATTTTTCAATATCCATGAATTGTGTCTGCTTATCTGGCTTGATCTATTTCATGTTTTATGCATTCTTACAGTCAACATACAATTATCATCAAATATGTTGCATAAGTAATGATTTGGAACTCGGGAGCTGAGTTATGCTCGACCCCCGATTTTCAGGGCGTTACATTTTCAGATTGGGGACTCGATGTCATTGAGCCCATAAATTTGCCTTCATCCA
The DNA here is from genome assembly GCA_037074715.1 of Magnolia kwangsiensis. Lineage (NCBI taxonomy): Eukaryota > Viridiplantae > Streptophyta > Magnoliopsida > Magnoliales > Magnoliaceae > Magnolia > Magnolia kwangsiensis. The sequence continues at coordinate 97,191,184 of CM073572.1, read as the reverse complement.
AAGAAAAATAATATATTTTAGTAGCAACAGACTACTTCTCCAAGTGGACAAAAGTGATCGCGTTGCGCAATGTCAAAGAGAAAGATGTGGTCAATTTCATCCGACACGCGATAATATATCGCCACAGCATCCCGAAGAAAATCGTTACTGAAAATGGTTCCCATTTCAAGAATAGCGGCATGGAAAAGCTATGTCAGAAATTTAGTATTCACCACTCGCTCTCAACACCTTACTATCCACCAGCCAATGGATTAGCAGAGGCATTCAATAAGACGATAGTGAAGATACTAAAGAAGACAGTAACAGGGAACAAGCATGATGGGGATGAGAAATTGCAAGAAGCATTGTGGGCATACAGGACTAGCCACCGAACAGCAACAAGAGCAACGCCATATTCATTGGTTTACGGCGTGGAGGCAGTCATCCCGATCGAAACACATATCGCATCACTTAGAGTGGTAGTGCATCAGTCAATTACAGATGATAAAAATGCAAAGATAAGGTTAAAAGAACTGGACCTATTCAATGAGAAGCTCCTGGCAGCTCAGCAGTGATTACAATTATATCAGGCAAGAATAGCGGCTGCCTTTGATAAACGAGTCAAATTTTACTCTTTCAAGAAAGGGGACATGGTGCTAATGTTGAAAAGACCAATAGTGGTGACCCGCAGAACAGGAGGCAAATTTGAGCCTAAATGGGATGGGCCATACATCATAAAAGAAGTATATTCTAATGGAGCATATAGAGTGGTGGACCAAGATGGACAGGCTATTAGTATACCGATCAATGCAGCTTCATTAAGAAGTATCGTCCCTGAAGATATTCATAATTTTGATCTAGAAGATTATTGGCATAATGCTTCTATATCAAAAGGGGACAAGGACAAGTGAAGTCATGTTCATATATTCTTTTCCAGATAATTGAATAGAGGAATTCCAAGTATATCGTCAAAGATTACATATCAGTGATTTCTTAAAAAGAGTAACCATCATTGTCATTATCGAACAAGCTTTGCCAAACCTTGTTTAAATTGGTATCATCAACAAGATGATATGTATTATTATGAGCATTGTGCGAATATCTTCAAGGACATTATCAGTAGTGGTGATATATCAATCAAGACACTTATTACTATCAGGACAACGATGGTAACTTATCATCATTTAAGGCAGCCTAACCAAGCCTATATGGCAAACTACACATAATTCCTATCACCATTCAGGCAGCAGTGAGAAGCCAGTCACCCTAAAAAGCCCGTGAAGGCCATCATATGCATACCCATGCAAGCAACAGATGGAGCCAGTGACTGAAAGCCTTAAAAGGCCAAAAAGTCCTCAATGGCCAGTCACGAGTAACACCAATGCCATCTGTATAGCTTTCCAATAGCGTTACGGGGCACAGATGAAATTGCCCTCCCTTGAATGGGTCTGACCTTGTAGATGAAGAAAATGCAGACTGCAGTATGCGCTCTTTGGTTATTGTCCATAAATAGGCCAACCATACATAAGACCCCCTAGATCCTTAGCTTGATTTCAGTAGTAACTCATGAGGAAGGGCCTAACCTACTCATCGATGGACTGGCGGCCCTAGATTTGGTACTCCAAAGGTCACCTTGTGTGCCCTGTGAACTCTAGAGAGTTACTACGGCCAACCCCATGCGTAAATCCAACCGAGTTCACGGCCCCAGTAGCTTCACTAGGCCCCTCTGATGGATAGTGGTTTATGAACTTACCAGGCTGTGAGAAGTTCAACGAACTCATAAGAGTTATAGAGACTATCACATGAGACCTGACTCCACTACTCAAGAGTCTAAAAAACTACGTTGCTCCACTACTCAAGAGCTTGAACTATGTGTGATCATCTAACTAAATTGAAATCTAGTGCCGCCTATCAAAACGAAAATCATATAGGAAATCCCATACTAATAGTCATAATATGTTGACATTTTTTTATCTCAACACTTCATTAAATATCATGTTAGACAATTGCATAAATACACATGCTTGAAATGATCCATGATTTATAAATTTATGAAGAAAAACTATCTCAAGATATCGTTGTCTTCATTGATATATGCTAAAAATCAAAAGAAGTTGCCTGTTCTTAAAAATAAAATAAAAAATAAAAAAACACAAGCAAATAAAAATAAAAACTAAAAAACAAAACAAGTAAAATGAATTCTTTACAGCTCATCTGTAATTCTTAATATTCTCAGATATTTCTTCAAATCTTCCTTCAACTGAATTTGAGTTGCGACGTGCTTTGACTTTTCTTCGAGAATGATTTTTGCATGATCAGGAATTCCAGCTAGCTTCCTCTCCAAGGATGCGATTTTCTCTTCATTTTTAATTAATTCTTATTTCTCAGCATCGGCAAATCAAATATTGATTCGCATCTTCTCTTCGATCTACTTCATAGTTGATTCTTCCGTCCGTTCCTTCAACTCCAGTTGCAAATTTCCTCCTTCAGGAGAGCTATTTGATTCTAAATAATCGTCTTGTTGTCAGCACAAGCCTTCAAATGTTCCTGAAGAGTTAATTGCTCTTGATTAAACTTAGAAATAGTGGAAGTGATGAGAGAAGCCTTCTTTTTGGAAAGAGCTAGCTGTTTTCCATATTCCGATATCTCAGGAGCGATGGTGACATTTTTTGCTAATGCTAGAGAAATTATTGAATCATGAAATTTGAGAAGAGAATCACATAGGACAGAAATATTAATCTTCGTCATCCTTACAGCACTTTGCAAGATTTTAATAGCAATATCCAAATCTAACCACTACTCGAGATCTTTAAAAATGTGAACTATTGCTAACATAGAATTCCTCATCAAAAGCAGTTTATGTGTAGGAATCTTCTCAAAAGATAATAGATCAGACGCAGTAGCTACAGATTCAGAACTTGCTGCACCGCTACGAAGAAGAGTTTCTGTAATATATAGAAGAAAAGAAGTTAGAATAATGATAACAAGGCTAGATGATGTGTAAATTCCAATAAAATAAATGATATACATACCTGTTGCAGACGTATGGGTAACAAGAGGTTGAATTTACTGAATAGAAGAAGGGCTAGCTCCTAACATATCAGCAAAGGAAGGCGCTCTGGCCTCTGTGCTTGAATCACTAGTAGTCGGAGTTGGTAGATTAGTGGTCTCTACTTGAAAAATGATTTCATGAGATTACTGCCTTTGGTACTACCAAAGGAGCCAGAGGGACCCTCGATGAAACCACTAGTGCAATCGGAGGAAGATCCGCAAGGGGAGTATCACCCATCCTAACATTGACAATATGAGCACCTGAAATAAAAATATAACAATAATAATGAGATAACTATTGCAATATATATATATATATATATATATTCCTTACTTGGTGAATATCCATATTCTCCGTAATCTAGAGGGTCACCTTCTTCCTCCTCTATCACTGCAGGGGTCTTTGCAGGAATATTGGTACCGAAAAGAGCTTCAGAGATTGGCGGAAGACATTCTTCGTCAATAAAAGTACCTTCTGTAATGACATCTTCCACGCTGTCGATGTCAACCTCTCCCTCCTCAAAGTCATCATTTTCATCATCTTCAGCATCTTCATACTCAATAAAATTGTTTCCCTCAAATGAAGAGGTTGAACCTTCATCCTCTAGTTCTTCTTCATCTACTTCTTCAATCATAACATACTTCCCTTTAGAGGGAGAGGCCCGACTACCTCCTGGCTGAGAATCTTTATTAGTTAGGACCAAAGAAGACGGAGAAGCCCAGCTAACCCCTTCTTGAGGAGAATGGGGAGAAGCTTGAGAGCGTGTCCGAGACCTTGTCATCGGAGGAGATGGACTAAGGTGAGTAGTTCGAGGAGCAGGAGAAGGGTTTGGTTGATCTTGAGGTTCAACAACATTTTCTTAAACCGAAGAAGAGGGAGAAGCTTTGTTACCTCTTCAATCACTCTCCCAGAACAATCCCATCGGACCTTATCAAAGTCCCTGATGACCCCATAAGTAATCCACCCTTCCAAGGTGTTATTGGGTTTTCGTTTGTAAATGGGGTCGTTGTAAGTTTTATGATCTCTTGCTCCTTTGATTGTCAAATTTTATAATGCCAAAACCACAATTTGTGTCTTGTGTAGCACATTGATATATATATATATATACACACACACACACACACACATCACGTGTACAAGGATAATGCTTCAAGTCAAGAGCAAGATCTACTTCAAAGAATTGCAAGATCAAGTACAATGTTCACTCCTTTAAGCTTCAAAGTTCAATGTTTAAAAGCAACATCAAAGACAAGTGAACTGTTCATACTCAAGACTCAAAGAGAAGTACAACTCAAGTACTACAAATTCAAGCTTCAAAAGATCTCAAGTTCAAACTTCATTATGTGTCGAGATCTCAAGCTTCATGAACTTCAAAGATCGCCTATCATCTGAAGAATAGAAGGTTCAATATTCATACATCATGTTCAAGGTATGAAAGACCTTAGATTGACCTTAGGGTAGGTCATTTTTAATACATAATTCAAATTGAATCATTTTATAAGTGTTTGGTCTGCTCTTTGATTAGTCCTGGACTCTGTTCAACTAGTCCTAGCACTGGATCGACCAGTCCAAGAAATTCTAAGACCAATCCTAAGTTTGTTGTAATTTTTTAGAATTTTTTGTTAAGCCACGACCAATCCTAGAGACTGCTCGACTGGTCGTGTAAATAGTACACGACTTGTTCACGACCAGTCCTACAACCACGACTCAAACTCCAGCGACTATTCCAGGTTTCACACAACCAGTCGTGAAGGTCACACGACCAATCGTGCAGTGCTTACGACCAGTCGTTGAATAGCTTTATCCGATCACGGTCAAAATTTTAAAATTTCGTTGGTCCTATGACCAGTCATAGTGTCCACAGGACCAGTCAAAGGTGTGACTTCTACACTTATAAATAGATCACGCTTTTCAAAGTTTGATATCCAATTCAAGTAAAATCAAGACATCACTCTGAGAGATAAGTTAGTCATTTATTTAAGCTATATTGCGCTCATTTAATATTCTCTTTTTGTACCTTTCTTTGCATTTGATTTTGAATTTCTGCATTCCAATTATATTTGAAAGAGAAATTGAAGTATTCCTATTTCTTGGAATCAAAATCAAATCAAGCTAGCCCAAGGTGCTTTAACTTTAAAATCAATTTAGAACCTAAAACCATTTCATAAGTGAGTTTAGACATTGAACTTCTATGTTGAAATTCTACTCTAATTTGGTTCTTCCAAGCTGTAACAAAAGGAGAAATCCTAATATTTTACATTTGTGTAAATCTTCTGTTTTTAGTTTCTTTTGAGATTAAGCCAGAAAAATCTCATTATTTTGGTTATCTGAGGAGATCTAAAAAACTCAGAGTGTGGGGCTTTTGAATTGTGTAAGCTCATTTGAAAGACACATTTGTGAGGGTTTTAGGTGAACTTGGAAAAACCTATTTTCATAGTGAACGCTAATATCCACTGTATGAGGATATTAGGAGTGGAGTAGTTGTGTGGTTGTTGTTTAATAGTTGATGTACACACAAGCGAACTACTATAATTCTTTGTGTTTTGTGGATGTGTGGTTTATTTTTTATATTTTTTATCATTCAATATTATGGGATGTACTTGTGGATGTGAATGTTGTAATCTTTTACATTTCAAGAATTGTGGTGAATGTTGTAATTCCTTATATTTTCTTTCGAGCTACTTCCTTTTTATTTCTCTTCAGTTTGAGTTTTTGATACACAAACTGTTTTAGTAAGGTTGTCCTGCCATAAACCCTTACTTTTTATGGTATAAGGTTGTCCTTAGAACAACATTTGTATCAACCTTACAATACTAGAATTTTGAGGTTGCTTTACATTTTCGTATTGTGGATTGTCTATAGTGCTATCTACCTTTAATTGTTTAAATTCCACAGTTATCATTTTAATTTGGCATAGTCCTATTCAACCCCTCCCCCCCCCCCCCCCCCCCCCCCCCGGGACTCTAGATCGGCCTTTTCAAGTGGTATCAGAGCCTAATAGCTCATTTTAAATGTTATTTCTTTTTGGATTAATTTCCTAAGCTAATCGGTCTGAGTTATTTAAGATGTCAAATTTTGATAGTCTTTTAGTCACTAGGCCTTCGTCTTTTAATAGCTCCAATTATGCCTATTGGAAAGCCAGGATGAGAATTTTCTTAAAATCCATGGATGAGAGCGTGTGGTAAGCCACAGTGACTAAATGGACACCTCCTACCATTGAAGTGACTAGTATCGATGGATCTAAATCAATGAGATTACACCTTATTTTTCTTGGACCACACTTCAGAAAAATGAGAATACTGTCAATGCAAAAGCATTAAATGCAATCACTTGCGCACTATCACCGGATGAATTCAAAAGAATTATATCCTATAATACTGCAAAGCAAGCTTGGGATATTTTAGAAATGACACATGAAGGAACAACAATTGTCAAGAAATATAAAGTCCAAATCCTCACAACTAAATTTGAGGAAATACATATTGAGAAAAATGAAATTTTCATGGACTTTGATACTAGATTAAATGACATTGTCAACTCTATGTGGGGTCTTGGCAATAAAATCTCAGAAAGTAAAGTGTGTGCAAAGATACTACACTCACTACTTGAACAGTTCAATTTAAAGGTGACTGCAATCCAGGAACTTCGTCATACAGACAATATGAGGGTAGAAGAGTTAGTTGGTTCTTTAAAAACTTATAAGTTAAATTTTAAAGCTCCTAAAGGTAAATCTATCACCCTTAAATTTTCTGAAAATGTTTCTTAAAAAATTAGTAGTAATTCTGATTTAGAAAATTTCGAAGATGATATGGCTCTTTTAGCTAAAAATTTTTACAAAATTTTCAAAAGTAAAAAGAGAGTTGATTTTCAAAAATCAAATGATAAGAAAAGGTCCAAATATAAAACTTAAAAATCTTTAAAAGATAGTCAATGTTACAACTGCCAAGAATATGGGTAATTAGCAAACAAGTGTCCTAATAAGGGTAAACCTAAAAAAGAAAGGTATGTTAGCTACTTGGGATGAATCTTCTAGATCTGAAGCCTCTTCTGAATCAGAAGATTCTGAAACTGAGTCGAGTAATGAAGTCAAAGCCCTTATGAATCTAGCCAAGTTCACTTTTTTAGATCATGATGATTCAACTAGTGAAGAAAATCTGAATAGTGATCATGAAAATGAAGATCTTCAAGATGCTTACAATGCCCTATACAAGAAAAGTTGTAAAATTGTCGTAAAACTAAAATTTCAAAAAGAAAAGTTTTTAAAACTTAAAGAAAATTTTGATTCTCTTGTTTTAGAAAAATTCCACATTTCAGATTGTTTTGAAAATTTGAAATGCGATTTAAATTTCAAAACCTCCCTTATTGAAAAACTTAAACTTGAAGTCTCTTCACTTTTGAGTTTAAAGGATACATGAAGGTATGCCTAAGGTGATCCAAAGTTAGAAAAGCTTTTATCTGGATCCAGAAAATGTGGCAACCAATCTGGTTTGGGCTACGATAAAAATATTCCTCGTAAACAAAAGAATACTTCTCCTAAGTTTGTGAAAGGAGAATCTTCAAAATCAAAAAGGAATAGTTTAAATCAAAATTTTTCTAAAAAAAACTAAAACTTTTCAATCTTTTAAACCTAAAAGCAACCATATCAACTATAAAAATCAGAACCGAAACCCTTTAGCTGAAAAAATAGTTGATTTACTTAAGAAGCTCTTAAAATCTAACTCAATAGGTCGGTCTTATAACAACTACAATCATAAGAAGACCAACTATACTCCTAAACCCAAAACAATTATGAAATGGATTCCTAAAGTTACTTGCTTGGTTGCCCACATGGCTTTCAAAACTTTAAGCTATTCAAAGTGGTACCTAGACAGTGGATGCTCCAAACACATGACTAGTGACAAAGTTCTGTTCACCACTCTTAAAGACATAACTAATGGTTCAGTCACATTTGCTGATGGTAGCAACTGTGGGATTATTGGCCAAGGTAGGGTACAACTTTCTAACCTCCCTTTATTTAAGAATGTTTTATATGTAGAAGGGTTAAAACACAACTTGTTAAGCATTTCTCAAATATGCGATAAAAATCATAATGTAAAATTTTCTAACCAAGGGTGTGAAATTTTAAATAAAAACGGTTCAGTAATATTAATTGGTCATAGAACTTCTAAAATTGCTACATCATAAGTGATTCTAGCTCATTTAATCAATCATGTTACATAATCCATACCGATGAAACTATGTTATGGCATAAACACCTTGGACATGTACATTACTGCAATTTGTATAGATTGAGCAAAAGAGAACTGATAAGAGGTCTACTAGACAGTAGACAAAATATGTGACGAATGCCAAATTGGCAAGCAAACTAGGAGTACTCACAAAAAGGTGGACTCCAATGCCACATCAAACCTGCTCAAACTCATCCACATGGATCTTATAAGACCAACTAGGACTGAGTGGGTAGCCTTCTTAAGGGATAAATCAAAAACCCTTGATGAAGTAAAAAAGATTCTTAGACGAATTCAAATAGAAAAAGGTTCTCAAGTCAGTAAGATCCGTAGTAATCATGGATCAAAATTTGAGAATAGCAGTTTTGAGAAATTTTACTGCGATCAGTGAATATCACATGAATTCTCTGCACCTAAAACACCTCAACAAAATGGAATTGTTGAAAGAAAAAATAGAATGCTTCGAGAAATGGCAAATGTAATGTTGAATAGTATGAAGCTCCCTAAAAATCTTTAGGCTAAAGCCGTAAATACTACTTGCTGTATAATCAACCGGGTTTATACAAGTAAGTCAAACAATAAGATGACTTATGAAATGTGGTTTGATAAGAATCCTACTGTCAAATACTTTCGAGTTTTTAGCAGCAAGTGCTATATTTTGTGTGGCCAAGAAAATCTGAAAAAGTTTGACACCAAAAGTGATGAAGGAATCTTTTTAGGATATGCTTTGAACAGTCGAGCATATCGAGTACTGAATAAGAGGACCGATGTAATTCAAGAGTCCATCAATGTGGTCATTGACAATCACTTGAATACACCTACTCCAGTTCAGATAATGATGAAATCTTCTAATTAACAAACTAGATACTTCATCAAGTCAAAATAACTCTGAACAGAGGACTGTTAAAGATCATACAACCACTCAGATTCTTAGAAACCCTCTCACTGGTGTGCGCACTCGTAGACAAATAGAAGATATATGTAATTACATGTGCTTTACATCTTAGATCGAATCGACAAAAATAAAAGAAGCTCTTACTGACGAAAACTGTATAGTTGCGATGTAAGAAGTGAAAGTGCACCTACTAGTGCCCTGGTTTGTCAATTACGGTGTAAGTTAACTCAGTCAGACAACAGCGCCTAACAGGAAGATCAACTCAAGTGTCTGCCTCAACTGGATGTGTGGAAGCTCACCATAGGTAAATCATAGCCTCAAATCTCATGTCCCAAAACATCAGGTGATTAAAACCCTTAAAAATAACTAGAACATCTTAGGATTTTTGTGCAAATAGGAAAATCTTCAAGTTTTTCTTACACTGTTAATTATATCAATTCATTTCTCAATATGATCGACCTGCTCTGTTGATGTCCTCGGCATCTCAATCGATACAATCGAGTGAGGACAAAAAGCGTCCAGCAATCAAACATTCATCTGGATGATTTATCGATATATCGACGGATCAGTCGATATCATCGATATTCGAATATCGATCCTATCGAAAGTAGATCGATATAATCGACAGACAGTTTTCTGGTGCCCCTATTTTTCTAAAGAAAACCACTATGAGCTTCAATATATCCATGACTGTCTGATTCAATCTAAACTCAAATATCGATCATATCGGAAGTCAGTCGATCACATCGATAGTAGGCTCATGTTTCCTCCAACATAAATTTTAGGATGTTTTAATCAGTGATCGGGGTGCCAGTCGAGAAATTGATATTCATATGTCGATCTTATCGAGAACCGGTCGATTAGATCGATACCGAACACAAACCGTCCAGCAAGCTTATAGGTAAATCTATACGATTTATCGATCTCATCGACACAAGCTCCGATATCATCGACATACAAATTTCGATGACATCGACTGTTCCCCGAGCATATCGTTAGAACCTGAAATTTTTCAAGGCTTGTCTTTCTTATTTTTCACCTGTCAATAGATCAATTCATCTATCAATGGAATCAGAGTTCAAAATCTGATAACATCGATGTGTGTCTCGATCTCATCGACCAGTTGGCAAAAGGTTTTCGAAAGCAAAAAATGACATTTGAGTTTGTATCATCGAGAGGACAATCGATATAATCAAGAGTATACGCTCGATCATATCGACACTTGCTCGATGATATCAAACTCTGTCATAAATGTGACCGTTTTATATCCGTTGAAACCTTTTGCCTATATATAGAGAAGCTTGCCTTTATTGCTGGTAGAGAAAGAAGAGAGTGCTTTTAAGTGTTTTAACCTTCCTATCATTTACCTTAAGCCCTTTCTCTCAGGGAGTTCATCCTCTAATCCACCCTCATCATTGATATTCAATAGAGTTGATTAGGGAATGAACTTCCGCATTCAAGGATCCTCCAGCTACTACCTTATTGGCAAATCATTAAGTTCGGATGCCTTGAATGCATAGATGATCGGAACCACTCTATCTTCCTAATAAAAAAATCCTTAGAGAGTGAAATTCCATCACAACCTTGACCTAACGTACAGCCTCGAATAAGTATATCTTTTGTGTTGCGGATCAAGGGAGCTGAAGACTCTTCATCAACAAGAAGGAGACTTCAACATTGCATTGAATGAGACTCATCAACTTATTTGTAAGTATCTAGAGTCCAGAGGACACTTGTAATCATTCCTTTCTAGGATTGGGTCTTAAGTGTTTCTCACCCTTTGAAGTCCTCAAGGGAGGCCTCCGACGGGAGTATACGTGCGGGGTGCGTTGTGTGGATCCTTGCTCTGTGAAGAGCATAAACATCTGGGTGCATTGTGTGGACCCTTACTCTGTGTGGGCATAAACATCTGGTTAGGAGTGCACAAGCAAAACTCCAGGGTTAGAGGTAAACCGAGTAGAAACCTCCATGTAAAGGTTGAAGGTAAACCTGATTTAAAACCTTAGGTTTGAGGTGAACCATGAAAAACCTCCTTAGTGAAATTCGGTCACTCAAGGGTTGACTGTGGAAGCCAAGAGTGGAGTAGACAAGTAGTCAAACCACTATAAAATGACTGTGTTTGAGATTGGAATTGTCTTTCATTTATATGATTTCCTTATATGCCTTTATATATGATCGTCTGAAATCACATCTTATACACACACAGAGTCATATCCATCACAATCTTATATACAAATTGTTTATCATTTAAATAGTTCTGTGATTAGATCCTCTACCAGGCTTGGAAGCCAGTAGAGTTAATTTTTGAGTAATCCTAATCTGTACTCTGTGATAGGATTTGTGTGATAGGATCTTTAATAATTCATAAAAACCTTAAAAAGTCCTATTCACCCCCCTCTAGGACATATTAGCATATTCTTACTTCAAATCAAGCGATCTTCACTGCTATTTCAAGAAGAGCTTAATCAATTTATAAGAAATGATGTTTGGTACTTAGTTCCTAGACCTAAAGATAAACATATTATCGGAACTAAGTAGATTTTCAAAAATAAGTTTGATGAACTTGGTAACATAATTCAAAACATGGCTAGACTGGTTGTACAAGGGTACACTCAAATTGAAGGCATTGATTATGATGAAACCTTTGCCCCAGTAGCTCGTCTTGAATCAATCAGACTATTTATATCCATTGCATGCTTTAGAAAGTTCAAAATTTATTAAACGGATGTAAAGAGTATTTTTTTAAAATGGTGATTTGCATGAAGAAGTATATGTTGAACAACCAACGAGTTTTGAAGACCCTAAGAATGTTGATCATGTCTATCGTCTAAAAAAGGTTCTCAACGGTTTGAAACAAGCTCCCAGGGCATGGTACAAAAAATTGATTAAGTTTCTACTAAGTCATAATTTTCTAATGGAAAGTGTTGATAAGACTCTTTTTGTTAAGAAATATAACGATCATATCTTAATAGTGTAAATTTATGTTGATGATATTATTTATGGATCTACCTATACTAACATGACTATTGAGTTTGCAGATCTTATGAAATCTAAGTTCGAAATGAGCATGATTGGGAAATTGAATTATTTCATAGGGTTGTAAGTTAAACAACAACCTGATAGATTCTTCATTTCTCAAACCAAATATGCGTTGAACTTAGTTAAAAAGTTCATATTTAAAAATGGTAAGAATTTTGATACTCTTATGAGTACTACATTAAGATCTTAAAGGACTCTACAGGTAAAAGTGTGGATCCTAAATTATATCATAGTGTGATTGGCAGTTTACTTTATTTAACTGCAAGTAGACCTGATATTACTTTTAGTGTTGGAATTTGTGCTATAAGTGGATTATACGATATGTCGCAAGTATAGCTAATCTAGGACTTTGGTATCCACATGATACTAGTGTTCAGTTGGCTGGATGTTGATTGGGCTGGTAACGTTGATGATAGGAAATTAACCAATGGTGATTGTTTCTATGTTAGGAACTGTTTAGTTTCTTGGAAAAGTAAGAAACGAAGTTTCATATCGCTCTCCACTGGTAAGGCTAAATACATTGTAGCAGGTAATGCATGTATGGATGAAAAGAATATTAAGTGATTACGGAATTGCACAGGATTTAATGGTTTTATATTGTGATAATTTCAGTGTAATAAATATATCTAAAAATCCAATCTAGTATTTACGAACCAAGCACATTGTCATTAGATATCACTACATTCGTGAATTAGTGGAAGAAAAGACAATTTCTTTAGAATACATTCCGACAGAGAATTAACTTACTGACATTTTCACTAAACCGCTCGATAAAAGCAGGTTTAATAAATTGAAATTTGATCTAGGTATGTGCAATTTAAATTAATTATTCATACATTTCTGTATTATAGTATATATATTTATTAAATTATAATTTTAAATTTCAAAATTAAGTGAAAAATGCATGTTTTGGATGTACACGACCAGTCAAGGAGGTACTCAACCAGTCGTGGCACGACTGGTCGAGGACATCCCACGACCAATCATGTAGCACGCTGGCAATTTTAATTTAGGGAAAACTCCTTTTTTTTCTTCATTTGCTCTTCTTCTCCAACAAGCCTAAGCCCGACCGATCGTACTCAACTTCTTGATTCTTAAAGGTTAGTCCATTATTTCTATTTTTCTTGTAGATTCAATTCTATATCACCTCATTTTCTCACTTAGATTGATTTATTTCTTGTATCTTTAATGTTTTTGAGGTTTTCTTTTGTAAAATCTGATCTAGTAAAACCCAACTCTACATCTTTTATAACCTCTTGAGTTCTTGTATTCTTTGTTGCAAATGGATGTTAGAGGTAAGAAGAAATATTCTTGTGGTCCGTCAACATCTAGATCGACACCTATCACACGGCACCACCTTCGGTCACCCAAAGATGATCTCCCTATGTGCGGGATTTGAGGTTGCGCAATGTGATAGTTGAGCGACCTGTGCATGTTGAACATATTGCTCCTTTTGATCTCCTTCCACTTCTCCAATCTGTAGGATGGGATAACATTCTACATTGGGGTGGGCCAGCATACTGGTCTATTACGCAAGCTATGTTCGCATGTATTTCTAATTTTTCAGCAGAAAATTTAACGTTTATAATAGTAACTAGAGAAGTTCCATTTGAAGTTGATCCTCATCTAATATCTCGCCTTATGGACATACCTGTCAATGATGAAGGTATTCCTATTAGTACTCTAGTTGATAAACCTTCTGAATCAGAAAAATATATGCTTACTAGAGCATTATGCAACATGGATGTGTAATGGAGTCAGAATGGGAATGTGCTTGCTTCCAAGTACTTGTTACCCAAATACAAAGTCCTTCATAAGATTTTTATTTCAAATCTTTATCCTAGGTCTGATAACAAAACCGAACTCACCTCTTTCATGGTTCAGATTTTGCATTTTATCATCTGTAGAACCAATGTATGTCTTCATTCTCTAATCTGTCACTCCATCATTCAATTTCGTCTCCATCCTGGTCACAGTGATATTTCCTTTTCATATCTTATGACTGTGTTAGCCACTCATATGTTAGTAGCTATGCCTGTTAGCGGGACACCCATTCATCACCTCATCTTCAACAACAAAAATATAAACCAGATGAAGTTGTGATTGGCTAAGGGCCAAGTAGATGTGGGTGGTGGTGGAGCTAAAGCTATGAATGAAGAAGAAGGCGAGTTACCTCCAGATGATATAAACATTGATCACTTATTTGATAAGCTTGAATCAGATCCTAAGGCTGACCCTGACTATCAGCCTTCTGATTTTGCTGAAAGGTTGCATTCTCTTGAGGAATAGGTGGCTCAGATTTGTGTAACCCAAGATTCTCAATTTGCTTATATGCACAAATATATGAGGCGCATTAACAAGGGTTTACACCAAATTGATCCATCTATTCCTGCTCCCTCTTCTGGATCTGATTAAATGTTTTCTCATATGGCATTTAATAACTCTTATAATACTTTATTTTCTTTCAGTTTATAGGACTGACTTTGGATAAACTAGGTTCATGTTTGTTATTTATATGTGCACATTATTTGCTTATATCATGACTAGTTTGCTCCCTTATTCCTCTTTTGTTTCTTTTCCTCTTCCATATCTTGTTTCCTTCCTTTGTCATATTCTGACAAAAAGGAGAAGTTTTGGCATGCCTAATATATGGAGAATGTGGTGATTGTGATATATAATATTGGCATGAATTGTGGATTATATATGGATTGTGGATATGTAGTTTTTTATTAAGGGGGAGGATTTTAGTAAGGGGGTGTAGTGTTAATGCATGTTAATGATAACTGGTGCATGATTCTTTAACCAGGCTGTAACTGATTTCTTTTGATAACTGGTGCATGATTCTTTGTGCATGTTAACTGGTGCATGATTCTATGTGTATATATTGGTTATGTTATTGTGGAGTGTGTTTTGTCACAAATTTGACAAAGAATTGTCCTTGTACATGTGATGATTCTGGTGCATGATTCTTTGTGCATGTAAGTGTTATGTTCTCTTGCTGCTTTGATTGTCAAATTTTGTATTGCCAAAACCACAATTTGTGTTTTATGTAGCACATTGATATATATATATATATATATATATATATATATATATATATATATATATATATATATATATATATATATATATATATATATATATATATATATATATATATATATATATATATGTTCAAGGTAATGCATCACATGTACAAGGACAATTCTTCAAGTCAAGAACAAGATCTACTTCAAAGAATTGCAAGATCAAGTACATTGTTCACTCCTTTAAGCTTCAAAGTTCAATGTTTTAAAGCGACATCGAAAGACAAGTAAACTGTTCATACTCAAGACTCAAAGAGAAGTACAACTCAAGTATTACAAATTCAAGCTTCAAAAGATCTCAAGTTCAAGCTTCATTATGTGTCGAGATCTCAAGCTTCATGAACTTTAAAGATCGTCTATCATCTGAAGAATAGAAGGTTCAATGTTCATACATCATGTTCAAGGTATGAAAAACCTTAGATTGACCTTAAGGTAGCTCATTTTGAATACATAATTCAAATTGAATCATTTTACAAGTGTTTGGTCTACTCTTTAACTAGTCCTGGACTCTGTTCGACTAATTCTAGTACTGGCTCAACCAATCCAAGAAATTTCAAGATAGTCTTAAGTTTGTTGCAATTTTTTTAGAATTTTTTATTAAGCCACGGCCAGTCATAGAGATTGCTCGACCGGTCGTTTGAACAGTGCATGACTCGTTCATGACCAGTCCTACAGACACGACTCGAATTCCAGCGACTATTCCCGGTTTCACACAACCAGTCATGGACGGGTCATGACCAGTCGTGGAGGTCACACGACCGGTTGTGCAGTGCCTACGACTAGTCGTGGAATGGCTTTATCCAATCACGGTCAAAATTTTAAAAATTCGTTGGTCCTACGACCAGTCGTAGTGTCCACAGGACCAGTCGAAGGTGTGACTTCTACACTTATAAATCGAGCACAATTTTCAGAGTTTGATATCCAATTCAAGTAAAATTAAGTCATCACTCTAAGAGATAAGTTAGTCATTTATTTAAGTTATATTGTGCTCATTTAATATTCTCTTTTTGTAGCTTTATTTGCATTTGATTTTGAATTTTTGTATTCCAATTATATTTGAAATAGTAATTGAGGTATTCCAATTTCTTAGAATCAAAATCAAATCAAGCTAGCCCAAGGTGCTTTAACTCTAAAATCAATTTAAAACCTATAACCATTTCATAAGTGAGTTTGAACATTGAACTTCTACATTGAAATTCTACTCCGATTTGGTTCTTCCGAGATGCAACAAAAGGAGAAATCCAGGTATTTTACATTTGTGTAAATCTTCTGTTTTTAGTTTCTTTTGAAATTAAGCCAAAAAAAATCTCATTATTTTGGTTATCTGAGGAGATTCAGAAAACTCAGAGTGTGGGGTTTTTAAATTGTGTAAGCCCATTTGAAAGACGCAATTGTGAGGGTTTTAGGTGAACCTAGAAAAACCTATTTTCATAGTGAACGTTAATAGCCACTGTGTGAGGATATTAGGAGTGGAGTAGCTGTGTGGCTATTGCTTAACAGTTAGTGTACACACAGGCGAACTACTATAATTCTTTGTATTTTTTGGATGTGTGTTTTATTTTTTATATCTTTTATCATTCAATATTGTGGGATGCATTTGTGGATGTGAATGTCGTAATCTTTTACATTTCAAGCATTGTGGTGAATATTGTAATAGCTTATATTTCCTTTCAAGCTATTTTCTTTTTATTCCTATTTAGTTTGAGTTTTTGATGCACAAACCGTTCTAATAAGGTTGTCCTGCCATAAACCCTTGCTTTTTATAGTGTAAAGTTGTCCTTAGAACAACATCTGTATCAACCTCTCAATACTGAAATTTTGAGGTTGCTTTACATTTCCGTATTATGGATTGTTTATAGTGTTATCTTTCCTTTAATTGTTTAAATTCCGTTATTATCATTTTAATTTGGCATAGTCCTATTCACCCCCCCCCCCCCCCCCCCCCCCAAGGACTCTAGCTCAGCCTTTTTAGTCGTCCACAGAGATGTCCAAGAAAGGAGGCATGGTTCGTCTCAGGCACGAAGCCTATTTCTTCTTCAAACTAACGGCCTCTGAGCCTTGGTAGTGAAATCCAAAGAGGTTCAGTCACAGGTGAACGTTTATTTACCAAATATGACTGAAGAACCCACCATCTCATGTGGTTGTATGAAGCACGAGGGATGCGTTTGCAACCTGGGGTAATGAAAGAAGATTTGACTCGACCACCTAGAAGTTGTTTCCATACCATAGCCCAATTATAAGGACCTATCCCATAGCTCCGCATTCACCTAGTCACCAGCCCGCAATCCTCTGGAACAGTTTAGTCAAAACCAAATTGACAAGAAAAATGTTTCGGGTAGTATGGCTCCCTCCCTCACTCAATGGGAGACTGCAGGATGGGATCGACAGGTAAAATGCCCTCTCCCATGGGGTAAGTGATCCAAAGAGATGCCGAATATCGAGCCTTTTCAAGCCATTGCCCCTCCAACAACAGAATCTCCTGCCTCCCCAGCTCAACCTTCACGTAAATGTTTTAACCCCCAGACGTCCTGCCTATATAAAAGAACCCACACTCCCTACATTTGATTTTTCTTCTCATATCACGTCATTATCATCTCCTATTCACAGAGCTATCGCCATGGGCGATCTTCAGGTGCCTCCAAAACATGGCCGAGTATGACTACGAGAATTGGTTGAAGACGACAACACACTACCAAATGACCAGTCAAAGGCCACCTGCTAGAGAGGACACCCCTCCTCCTTCTCGACCCAAGAAACATCGCCGCAACAAAGCCTAAGAATTTTAAGAGAAGATAAAGGAACACAACAGGAAGAAGTTCCATAATTCCTGGGAATCGGTTCACGTTGTACAAGGCCCTAAAAAATTTGACAACCCGTATAGACACGGCCTCATTTCGATTTCGATCAATATTCACCGTCATCTCTCCATGCTTGTTTGCGAACCCAGAGATCACCTCATTGCAGAAAGATTGGCGTATACAGAGTCTTGGTCATTTAAGGAGCCAAGACTGTTGGAAGGTATTCTGCAGCCGCTGAGACCGAGACAGCTAGTAGGCAACATTCATCCCATGATTTTCCTTATTCCCTCATACAATGTTCACAGCCATTATCCAACCTGCTTCTATGAAACACTCAGACAGCGTTTTAGCCACCGCACCCTGAAATGGAGCCCAGAGGAATTTAGAACGAGAGGCTTTCTTACCCCTCGTAATTATTATTCTGAATGGGCCATGGCAATATTGGCGAAGTATGCTAGAACTTTATCGAAGATCAATATCTTCCACGTAATTGAAGCGACATCATTCCCCTTTTGCAAGGAAGCTTCTATTTTAAAAGTTTTCTTCAACTACGGGTGCCTTTCCACCAACTCTTTTCATCTTTCGGAAGGAGAAATGAGCATTACTCTTTGGGACATTTACAAGATCACCGGCCTACCGATAACTGGAAAATTCTTCGATGAATATGTCCCCACTAACGAAGAATTCACTTTCGTATCCTCTCCTGATCGCATCCCTTCTATTTCGGAGTCAACCATCGAACTTTTCAAGGAAATGTCTAAGTTCTCAAACATCAATAAAATTCATCCTATGTAATGGCTGGCCCATTTTAGCAAAGCTTTCAAGTAAGAATTCTTTTCTTTAATCTCTTCTTATTATGCCTTGAGATATGTATAACTTTAACTTCATTTGCTCATCCTTTTAGGTTTAATGGCGACCGTTCACGAGAGCTCGAACGTCTTTGAAGAAATAAAAATGGCCGTGCTAAATATTCTATCTATGGGGAGCTTGCGGAATTTATTGCATACTGGCTAAGCATGGTGGTCTTCCCTAGTTCCAAATCAGTGAATGCCATTTGTCCCTCATTATTTGTCACTGCAGGTGTCATGGCTGAAGGAGTTAAGTTTTCTCTTGCTCCCCCAATTCTTTATTCGATCTACAGAGGCCTTGGAGAGATCGCATGTCACATAAAAAGCCCATCTGTTGGTTTTGCTTCAACGTACATGCCATGGCATTACTTTCTTGGTTGGCTTGGCGTTTACTTCCCCTAGACTTTTGAAGCACCGGAAAAAGCTTATGCCCACCCTTCTCTGGCTCCTCTCTACTTCTTCCAAAATAGATCTATGGCAAAAAGATCATACGATTGGTCGAAAGATGTCATTGCCTCTAATGTTAAAATAAATTATTTCCATTTCGGCTTGCCCCGTTATATTGTAAACACAGAGAAAGCGGATACAGAATCTCTCTCCTCAGAAGAAAGAGGATTTTTCATATTGATCAGATCATGTAGTCTCCCATTAAGAGATGGAACAGAATTCTGGCGAGAGCCATATTATCCGAGCCGTTTTGCACGTAAGTTCAGCTTTAATCAAGCAGTACCGGAAGATTGTGCGCTAGTCACCAGAAGAATGCGAAGTTTCAGTACTGGTCCATTTAATTGCGCGATGTTCTGAAAACAGTTATTGGGCCTGGCCAACTCCTCCTTTATCATTCCAAGTTGCGATCGTATCCCAAGAGCATCATATAACCACATGAGATGGTGGGTACACCAATCTCACCTGGTCAGAAAAAGTCTATCGTTGAATAAGCCTGTATGGATTCCTCCTCCTACGCTTAAGGGTCGTGCTATTAAGGCGAGGGTTAGTTTCATTGCTGAAACAAGTCATGCCCCCTCAGCTGGTCATCGCTGCGTATACATCTCTATAGATGAACCCATTCACGAAATAAAACCTGATAATACTCTCAAGGGCTAGACAGCATATGGTGATGTTCGTGAATTTGAACAAATTCCGCTCGAACACCCACCAAGAAGAGTTGCAGAAGAGATTGTTATTCAACCAGAGAATATTTCTAATCCTCCAGACCAGCCTTCTTCTTCCACTCATCCTCAGCAACAACTTGTGTCTTCTCCTATTTCAAGGACCCGCCTTTCTCCATAGCAATTCACTTCTTCTCTGATGACTAGGTCACGCACACGTGCCCAATCTTCTCCCCAGGAAGGGACTACAGCCATTGTTTCTCCAATTTTAGCCACCACAGAGATTGAACCAGAAAGTCAGCAACCTCCTCCTTCCAAAGGCAAATAAGTGGTTGTTGAAGATTCAAGTGAAGCGGATTCGAGCGATGGAAGTTCCACTTCTTCATCTGAAAGTACTACTTTTGATGAAAGCAAAACAGAAGAAGAAGTCCAAGGTGTTGATTATGAGGAGGGGGAAGTCGATGTTGGAAATAATGATACAACTGTGGAAGATACTCCAGCTGACGAGGGACATACACCCTGTCACTAAAACCATTCCTGTCAAAGTTTTGCCCGTCGCGGAGGAAGAAGAAGCAGAACTCCTCGATTATGGGGAAACAAAGTTTGGAGGAGAAGCTGAATATTGAAAGAGTGCAGGAAAAGATAGAGTGCAGTCTTCATTCTGTGAATTCTGAAAGATCTGAATTGATTAAGAATGAAGAACTAATTGCCTTGCTGGAAGAGAAATTGGCTAGTCTCCCTGATCCTGCGAGAATGATTTCAACTGCCCGCCTAGAACATGCTGCTTCTCAAGTTAGTTTTCAAGAGAATTTACAACAATACTTAGCAGTGTTAGGCATTACAAGGGAACTATAAGATTACTCTGTCCTACTACTATAATAGCTTTTTAATTTGTAAATCATATGAGTTTCTCATGATATTTTGAAAATGATGCTTTTGATCTATTTTGCACAATGCTTTCATGACTACTATATTATTAATGTATTGTATATATTTTTTTATCCTTTTACGATCTGTTAGCAAGGGATTGCCTAGATGATCCTTGTTGTTAGTTGGCGGTACAAAATTTTAATTTAGTCAATCACACACAGTTTAAGCTCCTGAGTAGCGGAGCACACACACAGTTTTTCAGACTCTTAAGTAGTGGAGTCAGGTGGTCTCACGTGATGGTCTCTGTAACTCTTAGCAATTCGCTGGACTTCTCACTGCCTAGTGAGTTCACAAACCGCGATCCATTAGAGGGGCCCAGTGAAGATACCGGGGCCGTGAACTCAGTTGGATTTACGCACAGGGTTGGTCGCGGTAACTCTCTAGAGTTCACAGAGTGCACAAGGCTACCTTTGGGGTACCAGATCTAGGGCCTTCAATCCCTCAATGAGTAGATTTAAGCCCTTCCTCATGAGTTAGTACTAAAATTAATAACCCTAAATCTGGGGGGTCTTACATACGGTTGGCCTATCTATGGACATGGCCTAAAGAGCTCACACTACAGCCCACTTTTTCTTCATCTGCAATGTCGGGCCCATTCACGAGAGGGAATTTACCTCCGTTCCCCGTGACGCTGCCAGAAAGCTATACAGACGGCATTGGTCTTACACACGTGACTAGCCGTCGAGGACTTTTTGGCCTTTTAGGCTTGTAGTCGCTTGGCTTCATCAGGCCCACATGGGTATGCATATGATGGCCTTCACGGGCTTTTTAGGGCCACTGGCTTCTCATTCCTGCCCAAATGGTGAAAATGATAAGTCTTATGCATAGCTGGTCCTTGTAAAACTTGGTCCTTTTCGGACTAAGACTTGGTCCCTTTTGGACTTGGTCTTTTTAGGACTTGGCTAGACTGCCTTAAAAGGCAATAATATGTGTGACTATCGTTATGGTACTGCGAGAACGATCAACTTCTGATTGTGATTGATATGTCACCACCCTTACTAATATTTTCAGGAGAGCTTGTCTGTGTTGTTTATAATATATCAGCCTGGTGACAATACCAATTCTGACAGGATTTTTCAGAGCTCTCTTGAAAATAACGATGGTCACTTTCTTTTCACACTATTCATTCGATATCTAGTCTTGATATACTTGCAAACTTCTCCTTTATTCATTCTTTCGGTGATATATAGACATGGTCTTATTCATTCTTGCCCCCTTTTGATTCAGGACCATTATGCCGGTAATGCGCTGGATCAAAACTAATAACATCTTCAGGGATAGTATCTCTTTATGAAGCAGGCATTGACTGGTATACTGATCCCCTGTCCCTTTTAATCTACAACTCTGTATGCGTCATTACAGTATACTTCTTTTATTATATAAGGCCCGTCCCATTTAGGCTAAAATTCCCCCCCTGCTCGACGGGTGACTACTATGGGTCTTTTTAACATCAGTACCATATCCCCTTTCTTGAAGGAACGATATTTAACATGTCAGTCAAAGGCGGCTGATATTCTGGCTTGATATGATTGCAATCGTTGTTGGGCTGTCAGTCATTTTTCATCAAGCAAACCCAGCTCTTGCAGTCTTATCTTTGCATTCGCATCGTCTGTTATGGACTAGTGCACCGCCACCCTGAGTGATGCTACTTGTATTTCAATCGGGATCACTGCTTCCACACCATACACCAGAGAATACGGCGTCGCTCTCGTTGTTGTCCGATGAGTAGTTCGATATGCCCACAAAGCTTCCTACATTTTTTCATCCCAGTCACGCTTATTCTCGACCACCGTCTTTTTTAGTATCTTGACTATTGTTTTATTAAACGCCTCTACTAATCCATTAGCTGGTAGATAGTAAGGTGTTGAAAACGAGTGATGAATATTGTACTTCCAGCAGAGCTTTTCCATACCTCTATTTTTGAAGGGGGTGCCATTATCTGTAACAATCTTCTTCGGGATACCATGGCGGTATATAATTACATGCCGGATGAAATTAACGACACCTCTTTCTTTAACATTGGGTAATTAATTGCCTTTGTCCAATTAGAAAAATAATCTGTCGCTGCCAATATATATTGTTTTCCTTTAGACGAAGGGGGATTTATAGGACCAATGACGTCCAGTCCCCAAGCTGAAAAGGGCCAAGAGGCAGTTGACTGATGCAAGTCCTCCAGAGGAACGTGTATGACATCCCAGTGGATCTGGCATTCATGACATCGCTTCGCATAGTTTATTGCATCTTTAAACATAGAGGGCCAATAGGATCCCATGCGATGTATCCTATGGAACAAATTTTGACCGACTTGATGTGCCCCACATTCCCCAAAATGCGCTTCTCTTAATAAGTGACTTGCCTCTCGTTCGTCTAAACAATGTAACAACATTCCATTATATGCCTTTCTGTATAATACTTCACTGCATAGAATGAATCTTTTTTACCGCTGCTTGACTTGTTGTTTCTCTGCTTGTTCTTTTGAAAAAATGTCATATTTGAGATAATCGATGAAAGGCTGACGCCAATCATTTGCAGTTACCTCCAAACAGGATATAGGAAGCGTCTCAACGGTCTCCTCAATGACTTCTGCAAATGGTAAAACTCTTCTTTCTTCAATAGTTACTTGAAGAGGACTTCGATTTGAACAAGATAAGGCCGCTGCTATGCTGGCTAAAGGCTGACGCCAATCATTTGCAGTTACCTCCAAACAGGATATAGGAAGCGTCTCAACGGTCTCCTCAATGCCTTTATATTTTCAGACCGTGGTACATGTTTAATTTCAACATAACAGAATTGTTCTAGCAATTGTTGTGCTTTCCGGCAGTATTGCAACAGTTCTTGCTTTCTCACTCCGAATTCAGTTGTTAATTAATTTATAATCAACTTAGAATCTCCAAAGATATGTAGCATTTTTATCTTCATTTCTTGAGCCATTTCCATCCCAATAATGAGGGCTCTGTATTCTGCCTCATTATTTGTGCATGTGGTGCCTTAACGTAAAGGTGTAACACCCTAAAAATTGGAGGTCGTGTATAAACCCGACTCCCGAGTTCCAAACCATCACTTATGCAACAAATATGATTATGATTCAATGTTGACTGAGTTAGAGCATTCACATGAGTAAGATTATACCAAAACTGTAATTCATACTCCCCGTAGTGAATTATATATATCACAGTATAAAAATAAAATTATCTCAAACTGTCTCCAAAGTATGAATACATCTCTGAGTCTCATATACATGTAATAAAACAAAATTTAAAATGTCATAAGGTCCAACTATGAAGTCCCGCCAATCCAGGCCACCTATGCAAAGCCGAAAGCGAACTGCATATACGAGAACTCGTCCTGGTCCTCATCATAGTCTGGCTCTACATCCTGAATCGCCGCATCACCTGCATCTAAGACAGGGTCTGGTGGGTGTTGCAAACACCATCTCGTAACGTGGGAGTGAGTGATCAACTCAGTGGGATAATAGAGCAAAGATTAGCATGTTCTCAAATCAATCACGCGATAATAGTAAAGCAATAAATCAAACATTCCTAGATACTGTTATTAATGTATGCATAAAATGACATGATGAATGCCCTCACCGACATACTCCCTCATATGGCACCATCTCACGCCCGCGGCATGCTTTCTTCCCATGGTCCTTTTCATACAGCAGGATTGGGAATCTAAGGTACTTCGCTTATATCAATCCCAACACAGATCCTGTCTAGGGTCGTCACTCCTAGAAATCACATACGATGTTATAGTTTGTAGGTCGCTGCAAGGGCTGTCAGGGCTGTTGCTCGCACTCGTTGCACCACTCCCCCATCACCTTATCAATACAGGCCTAATGTACTCTCATTGCTACGGAAGGGTCGTCGCCTCCCGTAGTCTCAGAATACACTCGCGGTCACTACAAAGGGCTCGTCACCTGATCAGTGTAGGCCGACAACAAGAATATAGTGTCCCATACCACCATAATCTGCTCACGAGTCAAATGTGCTCACTGGTCACTACGGGGAGGTTTGAGGCCCCAGCTGTAACACCCCGGATTTTGGCCAACCTAGGATTAGACGTCCTTAGGCAGTGGTTCAACCAAAACACCTTCATAACCGCTCAGAACCCAATTCTATAGCCAAAGAATCCACTTAGGATTAATTCCTTTAGAAACCAAGCATAAGTTAGCTAGCGCAATGCTAGAGTAGCTAGGAAATAGTCCCTGATCACTTTAAATACATTCTACAAGACCCAAAACTTGTAGAATCCATGGTGCTATGATACTCTAAAACCTCGGATCAAACTCTAAACCGATTTGTTCTCTGGACCTTTTTGAAACTTTGTATTGGATCTAGACCGTGCGTCGAAAGTCCGATACCTACAATCTTAGACCGTTAGAACCGCCTAGATGGACTTGACAATCATTTCAAAAATCAAGTCCAACCGACATTTGCAGGCTATTTCATTGAGCCTGGACTGAAGAGAGTGAGAATAGGGTTAGATTTGGAATTTAAAATTCAAATCTGGCACACGACTTGACGCGTCAGTATTGAGCGTTCTGACCGTTAGAATTCAGCCAAATTACACCCTCGGATCAGGAAAATTTCCTATTTCATGTCATGAGACTTGTAGGCCTAATCTACGTGCGGTGACCGCTAAACTGAAAATGGACCGCCACGGGCGATCTACGAACTCTGCCGGACTAAAAACTTGATGTGTGCTAGATCCAGTATGCATGAGCTTAAGTCTGATCGCGTTCGGCCAGGGGACCACCAGAAATGGTCTTTTGGACCGAAATAGCCCCGAATTAGATATACATCAAGTGAACTTTGTTCCCGAGCCTATTTTGGGCACATTTGGGCTTATAAAAGGGGTTGAAACCCTCACTCCTCTCTCCCATCCGAATTTGAGAAAAACCCTAGATTTGGAGAGAGAAAAGGTGAGAGTTTGTGAGAGAGAGTAGGAGAGAATTTTCCTGCTGTCGTGCCACCTGTTGCACGTGCTTTAGCAACACGCTCCGATCACTTGGCAGGTGATTTCTCCACTTTTTGAAGTAAAAAAATACCCAAATTAGTTGCTGATTTAGTGTTCCTTTCGTTCCATAGTATGTTAGCTGATAGATCTTGTAAATCAGGTTGTCTAGTCGCCGTAGATGAAGCGTATACGCTCCGTTCGAAACGATACACTTCTAGGAGATAAGGTGTAGATTTTAGACGCTTTGATTGACTATTTTCAATGCTTTCAATGTCGTTTAATAGTAGATTATCGACGGCAACGCCGTTTGACATGTACAACATGCTGTCCGTTTCCTGTTTCGTAAATAGACGAAGAATATGAGATTTAGGGCATTTTAGTCCTTTGTAGGAAATACTTTTTTCATCCATAATTTGCTGATGTGATTGACATGGCTTCTTGTTGCATTAGAATGTTAGGAATGCGTGCATAATTAGTTTGGCGAAGAGATTCGTCAAAATGCACACTTTGAGTCGACATACTATATGTAGACTTAAGTGTGTAGTGTAAGTGTTTGTATAAATGCTTTTATTAGTATGTATTGAATTAAATGGTGTTATGAATTAGTTTGAGATTGATTTCTCAATTAATATGCTGCTGTAAGTGATTTCCTACATGTTAGCCATATGCATGATTTCATTATATGTATGAAATGCATGTGCTTGATGATTTACTTAAGTTGTATGTTATAACATGTGTTAACATGCTCACATGATTGTATTTCATTTTCATTACTCTTACACGATTGCTGATATGGATTCATGATTGTTTGGGTCTATACTTAGTCCAGGCAGTCGATAACTGAGTAAATTCGTGGTTGGCTTATCTTTGTCATGAACGACGCGTCGATGAACGTGAGCCGTGTTCTAGAGTTGACGGCAGTGGTTAGGCCACACGAGGTGTTTTACACACTTCATGTCGTTCGACTTGGGATGCGCTCGTGCTAGTCGAGCCCGTCAAGTAACCCAACTGGCCATTGTTTGTTCACCTTATATGAGTCATAACTGCTTGAACCTAGGGTACTGAACTTACCATTGTAAACCCTGTCAACCATGGTACTTTGATCCACGAAGACTCATGAGCCGGGCATGGTGGTATGGGACACCGTGGTCGAGCTGTCGGCCTACGCTGGGGCCACAAACCTCCCCGTAGTGACCAGTGAGCACCTATGACTCGTGAGCAGATTATGGTGGTATGGGACACTATATTCTTGTTGTCGGCCTACATTGATAAGGTGATGGTGAAGCGGTGCAACGAGTGGGAGCAACAGCCCTGGTAGCCCTTTGTAGTGACCGTGAGAGTATTCTAAGTCTACGAGAGGCGACGACCCTTCCGTAGCAATGAGAGTATAGTAGGCCTGTATTGATAAGGTGATGGGGGAGCGGTGCAACGAGTGCGAGCAACAGCCCTGGCAGCCCTTGCAGTGACCTACAAAATATACATCATATGAGATTACTAGGAGTGACGACCCTAAACAGGATCTGTGTTAGGATTGATATAAGGGAAGTACCTTAGTTTCCCAATCCTGCTGTTTGAATGGACTAATAATAACTCGGCAATCATATCACCATTACATTGCATGTGCCTGGAAGATGTGGAGCACTGAGCCGGATGCAAGCATGCCGCGGGCGTAAGATGGTGCCGTATGAGGGAGAACGTCGGTGAGGGCATCCATCATGTCATGTCATATTGCATTAACAACAGTATTAGGATTGTTTGATTTACTACTTTACTATTATCGCATAATTGATTTGATAACATGCTAATCTCTACTCTCTTATCCCACTGAGTTGATCACTCACTCCCACGTTACAGGATGGTGTTTCCGGACACCCACCAGTCCCTATTGTGATTGCAGATGATGGTGCGGCCTACGAGGCAGAGCTGGACTTGATGATGATGAGGAGGATCTCTCCTTTATGCGTGTTTTGATTGACGGGATTACAGGGAGGTTGATTAGATACCTTGACACTTGTCATTTTATGTTTTTAGAGCACTCATGTATATTCTTTCTTTCTCTTTTGAGGTATACATGTATATGTTTAACCTGGTAACATGTTCACACTCTGGAGACACAAAAGTTTATATATGTTATACATACTATCACAGTCTTCCGCTTGTTAATTTAACTGTCTCTGGAGTATGATATGTTGTTCTGGCGTAATCCTACTCATGTTTAATGCATTAACACAGACAACATTCAATCATACACATTTATGTTGCATAAATAATATTTTGGAACTCGGGAGTGGAGTTTTTACTTGACCCCCCAATTTTCGGGATGTTACACCAGCATAGGGCAACAGCTCGACCACGGTGTCCCATACCACCATGCCCGGCTCATGAGTCTTTATGGATCAAGGTACCATGGTTAACAGGGTTTTCAATGGTAAGTTCAGTACCCTAGGTTCAAGCAGTTATGACTCATACAAGGTGAACAATCATCGGCCAGTCGAGTTACTTAACGGGCTCGACTAATACGAGCGCATCTCAAGTCGAATGACATGAAGTGCATGAAACACTTCGTGTGGCCTAAACACTGCCGCCAACTCAAAACACGACTCGCGTTCATCGACGCGTCCTTCGTGGCAAACAGAAGCCAACCACGAATTTACTCTGTTACCGACTGCCTGGACTAAGCATAGCCCCAAACATTTGTACGTCAACATCAGTAATCATATGTGAGTAATGGAACTGAAATACAACAATAGAAGCATGTTGAAACATGTTATAACATACCACTTAAACAAATCATCCAACACATGCATTTCATACATATAATGAAATCCGTACATATAGCCAACATGGTGAAAATCATATACATTAGCATGTTGATTGAGAATTCAATCTCAAAACCAATACACAACACCATTTACTCAATACGTACTAATACAAACATTTATACAAACACTTAGTCTACACACTTAAGTCTACATAGCTATGTCGACCCAAAGTTCGCATTAGGGCAAATCTCTTCGCCAAGCCAATCATGCACGCATTCCTAATATACTAACATGATAAGAAGCCATGGCAAACATTTCAGCAAAATATGGATGTAAACAGTATTTTTTACAAATGACTAAAATGCCCTAAATCTCATATTTCTCGTACGTTTACGAAACAGAAAACGGACAGCATGTTCTACATGTCAAACGGCGTTGTCGTCGATAATCTACTATTAAACGACATTGAAAGCTTTGAAATCAGTCAATCAAAGCGTCTAAAATCCACACCTTTCGCTTTAGATGTGTATCGTTTCGAACGGAATGAATACGCTTTGTCAACAACGTCAATACGACCTAATGTACAAGTACATAAGCTACTTTGCTATTTAAATCGAAGAAATCCCCAAATCAGTACGTGGTTAGGGTTTTCCTTACCTAGAAGTGCGTTCGAATCACTGGGAAAGTAATTTGAACGCCTTGCTTTAGCACGTGCAAGAACTAGTACAAGTGACAGAAAGATCTCCCACACTCACTCACAATCTCTCACTTTCTCTCTCTCTAGCTAGGGTTTCTAGCAAATTCGGATGGGTGAGATATGTGAGGATTTAAAGCCCTTATAGAGGCCAAAACCTTTCCAAATTAGGCTTGGGAATAAGATACACTTAAGTTATAACCAAAACGAGGCGGTTCTGATCCAAAGGAGTGTTTCGGGAGGTCCCCTGGCCAAACGCGGTCGGACTTAAGCTCACGGTCACTGGATGTTGCCCTCACTAAGTTTTCAGTCCGGTAGAGTTCCCAGATCGCATGTGGCGGTCCAGTTTCAGTTCAGCGGTCATCGTACCTAAATCAGGTCTATAAGTCTCATGATATGAAAGAGAAATTTTTCCTGATCCGAGGGTGAAATTTGGCTGAATTCCGATGGTCAGAACGTTTAATAATAACGCGTCAAGTCATGTGCCAGATTTGGATTTAAATTTCCAAATCTAACCCTTTTCTCACTCTCTTCACTCCAGGCTCATTGACATAGCCTCTAAACGTCGGTTGGGCTTAATTTTTGAAATGATTGTCAAGTCCAGTTAAGCGGTCATAACGGTCTAAGATTGTAGGTATCGAACTTTCGATGTGCAGTCTAGATCCAATACAAAGTTTCAGAGAGTTCCTGAGAGCAAATGGGTTTAGAGTTTGATCCAAGGTTTCAGGATATTATAGTGTCATTGATTCTTCAAGTTTTGGGTCTTATAGAACGTATTTAAAGTGTTCAGGGACAATTTCATAGCTACTCTAGCGTAGTGCTAGCTAACTTATGCTTATTTTCTGAAGGAATTAATCCTAAGTGATTTCTAGTCGAGTTGGTACTCGAGTCTCAGTACGGATTTTTCCAAGGCGTTACAATCCACCCCCCTTAACAAAAAATTTCGTCCTCAAAATTTGTACCTTTTCGTACTCCTCGAGAAGCTGTGGGTAGTTCTTTCTGATCTCGGCTTCTGTCTCCCAGGTAGCCTCTTCCTCAGAGTGATGCGTCCATAACACCTTCACAAGGGGGATCACCTTGCTACGTAGTACCTGCTCCTTCCTGTCTAGTATACGCGTCGGTCGCAGTATATATGTAACATCTTCTCCAAACTGCACCTGCTCCCATCTGATGAAATGGGAAGGATCAGAAACGTATTTCTTCAGCATAGAAACATAAAATACGTTGTGAACGCTTGCGAGAGGCGTGGGCAAAGCCAGACGATAAGCCACTGCACCCACACAATCGAAAATCTGAAATGGTCCAATGAATCGCGGTGCCAGCTTCCCCTTCTTCCCGAACCGAAGGACTCCCTTCATAGGGAAAACTCGCAAAAATACATGATCCCCAACCGTGAACTCTAGCGGGCGCCGTCTCGTATCGGCATAACTCTTCGGTCTACTCTGCGCTGTGAGAAGCCGGCGTCTAATAAAATCAATCTTCTCCGACGTCGCCTGCACTAACTCTGGGCCAATCAATCTACGCTCACCAACCTCTGCCCAGCAATGCGGTGCTCGACAAGGTCGCTCATACAATGCCTCATAAGGTATCATACCGATACTCGCCTGGAAACTGTTGTTGTACGCGAACTCCGCATATGCAAGACAATCATCCCAACTGTCCTTGAAGTCCAATGCACAAGCCCGCAACATGTCCTCTAGAATCTGGTTCACCCGCTGTCTGTCCATCTGTCTGTGGGTGGAAGGCAGTACTAAACTTCAACTTCACACCCATAGTCTCCTGAATGCGAGTCCAGAAAATAGAAGTGAAACGCGTGTCTCTGTCCGACACGATTTCCAATGGAACTCCATGCAGACGCACGATCTCTCTGATATACAATCTAGCCAGCTCGTCTGCATAGTTCGTAACTCTGATCGGTAGGAAGTGCGCCGACTTCGTCAGACAGTCGATGATCACCCAAATAGAATCACATCCCTTCCTCGTCTTCGGAAGCCCTGAGATAAAATTTATGAAAATGAAGTCCCACTTCCACTCAGCTATAGGCATAGGCTGAAGGAGTCCAGGTGGTCGGCGATGCTCCGCCTTCACCTGCTAGCAAGTGAGACAATGGGACACGAACTCTGCGATGTGGGTCTTCATACCTTCCCACCAATAAGTCCTCCTCACGTCGAGATACATCTTTGTGCTGCCTGGATGCATCGCAAGTCTGGTACAGTGTGCAGCCTCGAGAATCTCTCGTCTCAAGTCGGGAATGTCTAGGATGCATAGGCGGCCATGTAACACCCCGGATTTTTGCCAACCTGGGATTAGACGTCCTTAGGCAATGAGTCTATCCTAACACTTGATTAACTTCTCAAAACTCAATCCAAAAGTCTCAAATCCCTATTTCCTTCGAAAATCTCACCTTTTACTACTTTATCCTTCAAAATTTTCTAAGAGCTCTCACATTAGACACAAATCTTAAAGTTTATGTGATGTTGATCAATACTTAAGCTAAAAAGTACTATGAATAGTAAATAAATAAATGAAAAGGATTTTTAGCCATTAACCTTTTGAAGTCTCACTAAATAAGTAGACTAATTGGATAGATCAGCTTCTCCTACCCCAAAATCATATATTGCATGTCAAATAACTCATCCCAGGTTCTAAAATACACCCATTTCAAATATCAGATGGAAAAACCACCCCAAACAGGTCAGTGGTCGGTGATGCCATCGCCGGTTTGGCGATGCATCGCCGAACTCGTCCGTACAGCGAGTTTCTGTACCTTTTTTCCTGTGCATTTTTTTGGACTTTGAAAAATCATATCTCCTTCGTTATAACTCCGATTTAGGTGATTTAAAAACCAGATTGAAGCTAAATGACTCTAGTTTTATATAAAAATATGTGAAAAATATAATAAAATATTTAATATAGTTTAAAGTAGGTCATTGTGAGAAACTATCCGATAATCACTTGTTGGACAGCTGCTGCTTCTGGAATTTTTAGAATTTTTCTACAACTCAAAATCTTATAAAATTTGGAAGATTTAGGGTAAACTTAATGATGAACCCATAAAAAAATAATAAAAATAATATGATACCTAGAAGTTCCCAAAATGGGAGATAGAATGGTCCTAGGACCGTATTCTGCCATAATTAAGGTAGAATTTGGTCGAGTACCAAATTGAATACTCAGAAGAATTAACTTGGACCACTTTAAATACGTTCTAAAAGACCCAAAGCGAGTGGAACCAATGACCCTATAACTCTCTATAACCTCAGATCAAACTCTAAGCCGGTTTGTTCTCTGGACCACTTTGAAATTTTGTATTGGATCTAGACCGCGCGTCGAAAGTCCGATACCTCCTATCTTAGACCGTTAGAACCGCCTAGCTGGACTTGACACTCATTTCAAAAATCAAGTCAAACCGATAATCACAGGCCATTTCATTGAGCCCGGACCGAAGAGAGTGCGAATAGGGACAGAATTGGAATTTCAAATTCAAAACTGGCACACGACTTGACGCGTCAGTATTAAGCGTTCTGACCGTCAGAATTCAGCCAGATTACACCCTTGGATCAGGAAAAATTTCTATTTTATATCATGAGACTTTCAGCCCTGATCTACGTGCGGTGACCGCTGAACTGAAACTGGTCCGCCACGCGCGATCTGCGAACCCTGCCGGACTGAAAACTTAATACGTGCTATATCTGGTACGCATGGGCTTAAGTCCGATCGCATTCGACCAGGGGACCACCAGAAATCATCTTTTGGACCGAAACAGCCCCGCTTTGGTTAAGCATCAAGTGAACTTTGTTCCCGAGCCTATTCCGGGCATTTTTAATCTTATAAAAGGGGTTGAAACCCTCTCATATCTCTCCCATCCGAATTTGGGAAAAGCCCTAGATTGAGGGAGAGAAAAGGTGAGAGATTGTGAGAGAGGTGGGAGAGAATTTCCTGCTGCTGGTGCTACCTGCTACACGTGTTTAAGCCACGCGATCCAAGCACTTTCCCGGCGATTCCTCCACGTTTTCAGGTAAGAAATAGCCCTAGAAGTTGCTGATTTGATGTTTCTTCCGTTCCATAGCTTGATAGTTAGTAAATCTCGTAAAACAGGTTCTCTTATCGCTGTAGACGAAGCGTATACGCTCCGTTCGAATTTCAACATCCATAAGAGACAAGGTGCGGATATTAGACGCTTTGATTGACTGTTTCCAAAGCTTTCAATGTCGTTTAATAGTAGATTCTTGATGGCAACGCCGTTTGACATGTACAACATGCTGTCCGTTTCCTGTTTCGTAAACTAACGAAGAATATGAGATTTAGGGCATTTTAGTCATTTGTAGGAAGTACTGTTTACATGCATATTTTGCTGATGTGATTGACATGGTTTATTGTCGCATTAGAATGTTAGGAATGCGTGCATAATTAGTTTGGCGAAGAGATTCGCCTAAATGCGCACTTCGGATCGACATACTATATGTAGACTTAAGTGTGTAGTGTAAGTGTTTGTATAAATGCTCGTATTAGTATGTATTGAATTAAATGGTGTTATGAATTAATTTGAGATTGATTTCTCAATTAAATTGCTAATGTAAATGATTTCCTACAAGTTGGCCATATGTACGATTTCATTATTGGTATGAAATGCATATGCTTGATGTTTCACTTGAGTGGTATGTTTTAACATGTGCTTGATGATTTCCTTATGATCTAGTTGAGATCGAATTCTCAATTAATATGCTGATGGAGATGATGTCCTATATGTTGGTGCTATGTATAATTTCATTATATGCGTGATAGACATGTGTAAGATGATTTACTCTGGTTGTATGTTATAACATGTGTTAACATGCTCACGTGGTTGTATTTCATTTCCAATACTCTCACTTGATTTGCTGATGTGATTCCATGTGTTTGGGACTATGCCTAGTCCAGGCAGTCGGTAACCGAGCGAATTCGTGGTTAGCTTATCTTCGCCACGAACGACGCGTCGATGAACGCGAGCCGTGTTCTGGAGTTGGCGGCAGTGGTTAGGCCACACGAAGTGTTTTACGCATTTCATGTCGTTCAACTTGAGATGCGATCGTGCTAGTCGAGCCCGTCAAGTAACCCGACTGGCCATTGTATGTTCACCCTGCATGAGTCATAATTGCTTGAACCTAGGGTACTGAACTTACCATTGTAAACCCTGTTAATCATGGTACCTTGATCCATAAAGACTCATGAGCCGAGCATGGTGGTATGGGACACCGTGGTCGAGCTGTCGGCCTACGCTGGGGCCACAAACCTCCCCGTAGTGACCAGTGAGCACCTAGACTCGTGAGCAGATTATGGTGGTATGGGACACTATATTCTAGCTGTCGGCCTACACTGATCAGGCGACGAGTCCTTTGTAGTGACCGCGAGCGTATTCTGAGTCTACGGGAGGCGACGACCCTTCAGTAGCAGTAGAGTACAGTAAGCCTGTATTGATAAGGTGATGGGGGAGCGGAGCAACGAGTGCGTGCAACAGCCCTGGCAGCCCTTGCAGCGACCTACGAAATATACATCGTATGAGATTACTAGGAGTGACGACCCTAGACAGGATCTGTGTTGGGATTGATATAAGGAAACTACCTTAGTTTCCCAATCCTGCTGTTTGAATGGACTAATAACAACTCAAAAATCATATCATCATAACATTGCATGTGCCTGGAAGATGTGGAGCACTTTAGGGAGTGTGGCATGCCGCGGTCGTAAGATGTTGCCGCATGAGGGTGATCGTCGGTGAGGGCATACATCACGTCATGTCATAATTGCATTAACAACAGTATTAGGATTGTTTAATTTATTGCTTTACTATTATCGCGTGATTGATTTGAGAACATGTTAATCCTTGCTCTATTATTCCACTGAGTTAGCTACTTACTCCCACGTTACGGGACGGTGTTGCTGGACACCCACCAGACCTTTTTGTGATTGCAGATGATGGCGCGGCCTGCGAGGCGGAGCTGGACTTGATGATGATGAGGAGGATCCCTCCTTTATGTGTGTTCTGATCGACGGGATTACAGGGAGGTTGATTAGATGCCTTGACACTTGTCATTTTATATTTTTAGAGCACTTATGTATATTCTTTCATCTACTTTTGGAGTATACATGTATGTGTATAACCTGGTAACATGTTCACACTCTGGAGACATACAACAGTTTATATATGTTATACATACTATTACAGACTTCCGCTGGTTAATTTAACTGTCTCTGGAGTATGATATGCTGTTCTGGCTTAATTTCACTCATGTTTAATACATTATCACAGACAACATTCAATCATACATATCTATGTTGCATAAATAACATTTTGGAACTCGGGAGTTGGGTTTTTGCTCGACCCCCCGATTTTCGGGATGTTACAGGCCACGATAACGTAAGCCCCCATCCATGCCAACTCACCACTCGGCGTCTGCATCATCACTGGCCTGCTCTCGAAGCTCAGTCAGACGCACATCATCCCGCTGCGCCGCGATGACTCTGTCATCGATAAAAGATCGCACCTGCACATGTGTGATAAACTCATACGGCTCCTCCACAGTGAGTTTCTACTCAAAGTCTAGCAAAAACTCAACCATGTCCCACTCAGCAACCATTAGTGGAGCCGCAAACTCTATCGCCTTCTTGCAGCTCAATGCATCAGCCACAAGGTTCACCTTCCCAGGATGGTAGGAGACTTCGAACTTGAAGTCCTTCAAAGTCTCCATCCATCACCTCTGCCTCATATTCAAGTCTCGCTATGTGAATATGTACTTGAGGCTCTTGTGGTCGTAAAAGAGCTCAAACTCCTCTCCATAGAGGTAATGTCTCCAGAGCTTCAATGCTAATATGATGGCTGCCAACTCCAGGTCGTGTGTAGGGTAATTCTCCTCGTGCTTCCTTAATTGTCTCGAGGCATACGAAATTACCCTGTCCTTCTGCATAAGGACACAACCCAGACCAACGCTAGATGCGTCAGTGTATATGGTGTATCTAACCCCTTGCTCTGGCAATACTAGCACAGGGGTGGACGTAAGTCTGTCCTTCAGTTCCTGAAAGGCTGACTCCGCCTTATCATTCCAGGCGAATTTCATGTCCTTCCGTGTCAACTGAGATAGAGGTCTAGCGATCTTCGAGAAATCCTGAATGAAGCGTCGATAGTAGCCAGCAAGACCCAAGAAACTCCTCACCTCAGTGACAGAACCAGGCTGCTCCCAGTCCTGAACTGCAGCTACCTTAGACAGGTCAACTCTCATCCCATCCTTGGACACCACGTGTCCCAGGAACTTCACTTCCTGCTTCCAGAAGTCGCACTTCTTATACTATGCGAACAATTGATGCTGTCTGAGTGTATCTAGGACCAAGCGCAAGTGCTCCTCATGCTCCTCTCGACTCTTGGAGTATACCAAAATATCGTCTATAAACACAATGACGAATCGATAGAGGAAAGGCCAAAATACCCTGTTCATCAGATCCATGCATACGGCTGGTGCGTTCGTGAGACCGAACGACATCATAAGGAACTCGTAGTGGCCAAAGCTAGTCCTGAATGCTGTCTTCTGCACGTCCTCATCCCTGACGCGCAACTGATGATATCCTGATTGAAGATCAATCTTTGAGAAGTACTGCGCCCCTCTCGACTGATCAAACAAGTCATCGATCCTAGGTAAAAGGGTACTTGTTCTTCACCGTTATCTGATTCAGCCTGCGATAATCAATACACAATCGCATAGAACCATCCTTCTTCACGAATAGAACAGGTGCTCCCCAAGGAGACACACTCGGTCGAATGAAGCCAACCTTCAACAGATCATCAATCTATTTCCTCAACTCCTCTATCTCACATGGTGTCATGCGATACGTCGGTAGTGAGACGGGAGTGGAACCAGGTACCAGATCGATGGTAAAATAAATCTCGCACTGAGGTGGCAAACCAGGGATCTTCCTGAACAGATCCCCAAAATCACAGACGACTGGCGTATGCTCAACTATCGGGGCATCAGCGTCCCGTAGTAAAGAAGCGTAGCTAAGTATGAGGAAGGGGAGATTTACCCGCACTGAAAATGTAAAAGACGTGCCCTCTGGCTCGTATACCGTCACTACACGGGTCTCGCGGTCAATCTCGACCCTCGCTGTAGTCAGCCAATCCATGCCAAGAATGACGTCGAGATAAACGAGAGAAGGGTCGACGACAAGATCAATAGATATGGTCCTGCCTCCTAGATCCATCAAGCAACCCTCACACATCAGGGTGGCATCAGAAAAATCCCCGTGAGCTGAAAGGACTCGCACTCCATCCATCCGAATAGTCGATAACCCAAGGCGCCTGACTATGGAATGCGATATCAATGAAATCGTGGATCCACTATCCACCATCACGAATATAGGAGTACCTCCAATATGGGCGGTGACCTCAAAGGCCAAGGCCTGAGTAGTCTCTGTCTCGGCTGCCTCTGCTGTCAAGGAATGTACCAGAGCCTGCTGTGGACGATTTGGCCACGGTATCATAGGCCGTAGAGGCGACCGGAACGGAGGTACGGGAGGTCTGAAGGATGGATGCGCAGGAGCCAACCGTAGAGGCGGTGCTGATAGAGCCTGTGGGCGTGGACGGTCGATCTTCGGCGACGGTGAAAACCCACTATCTCGCATCCGAGGGAAGCAACTCTGTACTGTGTGGCCCGATCTCCCACAATAAGTACATGATATATCAAGGCGCCTCACCGGGGGTACTGGCGCCGTAGCCCTATGAGGAGGGTCGAAGCGAGGCCCCTTGCCCGCAAAGGACCTGTCCTGCATGTCTGGTCGTGGCCTAGCAACCATAGGGCCATGAGATCGCGTAAGTCGATCCACATCCTGCTCTTCCCGCATAGACATGTGAATTAGCTCTGTGTAGGAGGGAATGCTGATGCAACACATCTTCGACCGAATATTTAGTCGCAAACCCTCAGAAAATCGACGTATGCGCATCTGCTCGTCTGCAAGTATCGTCGGGACGTATCTGCCCAACTCCGTAAACCGATGCTCATACTCTGTCACAGACATGCCTCCCTGCCTGAGGCGTAGAAACTCATTCTCACACTCGTGCCTGTAAGTCTGGGGATAGTATTTCTCATGGAAACGGAACTCGAACGCTGCCCAAGTCCAGATATAATCAGCAGCAACAGTCTGCAAGACGCTATCCCACCACAAGCTAGCCTCTTGCTCGAACATGAACGTAACCAACTCTACCTGCTCTGACTCTGACCAATGCAGCATCCTCAGAGTCTTCGACACACGGTCGAGCCAATACTCGGCCTCCTCGGGTCTGTGAGAACCCCTAAAAGTAGGAGGCCACAAGCGCTGAAATCTCTCAAGTAAGCCCCGTGTATCAGTGGCATTCCCCGTAGGGTAAGCATGCTGTGCAGGATGAGTCATGCCCTCATCCTGAGTCGAAGTATCGGCATCCTCAGCTGGATGCACAGGGGGTGCAGGTGGAGTCACACTCCCACCCTAGGCTAGAGCCCCTGCTATCGTAGTCAAGAGCTACTGGTGCTGCGGATGCATCATGGCCATCAACTGCTCAAACCTATCAGGAGGTAGAGCATGCTGCGGCACATTCTGCATCGAGGAAGACGCACGATACTGATCTCTGACTGGCGGTGTAAACGGTGGTGGTCCAATTTAGGGCCAGCAGAGGGCTGAGACTCAGGTGTAGTCTCAGGAATCGGGCCCACAGCAGGGTCCGTATGAACATCACTCTGGAGAGGAACCCGATCCATAGGCTCTCCCAATGTAAGCCATGCTGTGCTCCGCGTAGCCTTAGGCGGCATTCCCTATATTTAAAATAGGGTACAACCTTGTTAGTTTCAATAATAGCACAAACACACCACCACACAATCATTCACATAACAAGGTAAAGACATTCCATGCATTTCATTTAACCAAAACTGTCACAATACAAGATATATATCTTTGCATGCATCATGACAAGAAATACATGGGAAACTAAGCCAGTCAAAGCTACTACAACAACATAAGCAAACTACTAGCCTTATCAGGCTTATAAACAGAAAGTAGGAAACAACTAACTACAACCAACAACATCTGGATCTACATCACTAGTCCGAGTCTGAGGATGGAGGAGGAGCACCCTTATCCTGCAAGCAACATAGGATCGCCTTCAAGGTGCGAGTCACCTTGCCAAATTTTCTCTTCATGACGGCCTTGGTAGCTTCGAGATCTTGTTTCACTTCGGCCCGAAGTTCCTGGACTTCCCGTCGCAAGGTAACCTGACTCTCCTCAAGTCGGGCAATGTGAGCATCTCTAATAACCTGAGTCGCTAGAGGAGGGCTCTCATCAATATCCTGAGCCTCCTCTTCTTCTTCTCCCTAGGCTTCTTCCTCTATTTCTGCCCCAGCTTCTTCTTCACTTGCATCCTCTTCGCTATCATAATCGCCCTCGCTATCCTCATCAAGCTGAGCCTCATGCTGTCGAGGCCCGATCTTCATCTTGTCCATGGTAGTCTCATCGATAAAGTGAATCGGTACTGGCAACTCCGGCCCAAGTCTGTAAGAAAACTCAAGCGCGATCTTGAATATGAGCCGGCCAAAAGGAAGTGACTCAGACGTTCTTCTTGATTTCGCTACAAGGACTATTTATCGCAACACAAAGGTGGCCATACACACATTCTCTCCCTGGTCCACCTGATACAGGAAATCAACCATGAGGCGCATACATTCACTGTGATTTGTC
This sequence comes from Magnolia kwangsiensis, assembly GCA_037074715.1. Classification (NCBI taxonomy): domain Eukaryota; kingdom Viridiplantae; phylum Streptophyta; class Magnoliopsida; order Magnoliales; family Magnoliaceae; genus Magnolia; species Magnolia kwangsiensis. The sequence goes on along the minus strand of CM073572.1, from coordinate 97,151,077 downwards.
GACCTGGGATACACATTGAACGTACAAATGTGGTGTAGCAGGCGAAAATCATTTGACATGTGGGACGCTAAGAGGCTCCTGTTAGGCTGCCACGGAACCAAACCACCACATAGGAACCTGGTGCGGCGATCTCGCTCACGAACACTCTTCAGATTCTTAGCGCTGGGATGTACTTCACCAAGAGGCACATTCAGAATTCGAGCTACCAACCAAACATCGATTGTAGCTTCCCTATCTCTGTCAAAGGGAATCCTGAATTACAATGGCTCCAACGTGGGATCCCAGATATGAGCATAGAAGGCACGAACGGTGCTCACGTTCGCACGAGAGCGGGCTTCAAAGAGTGGACCCCAATTGGCACTTCAATTCGCTCAAACAACAGAAATTCACTGAAGAGCCGCTCATCCACATGCACTTCAAATAGGACCTTTCAATCTGTATAAGCGTCATGAGGCAACTCTACTAACAGTACTCGCCCTACGTGAGCTTGGGGATCTAAATCTCGCTTTGCGTGAAACTCACGAGCTGTACTTGGACCTGCGGCGGCGCTTGAGCTAGCGGCGCCACCCCTCGGCTTTCTTGATCGTGAAGGGCGACTAGGCCCAGCCTCATCCGCTGCGGTCTTCCTCTTTCTCATGAGAGAGAGGATGGTGGAAAGGGAGAAAAAGGCCAAAATATCCTCCACAAGAGCCATGGAGAAAGAGGGAAATGGGGAGAAATGGCTGCCCAAACAGATTGAAGCAAATCTAGGCGTTGTAGAGGGATGAATCAAGCTCCCAAAGACTGGATTCTCAAAGGGAAAAGAGAACTAAATGAGAATGGAGCTCCACATGATTTCAACCTTGAATGAAGGTTGTGGGAGCCTCAAAAGATGAAAATGGAGAGAGAGAGGACTGCCTGCTGCTGTGGACGATGGAGTGGGACCGGTTTTAGCAGAAAATGGGATTGGGAGAGGTTTAGAGACGTGATTTGAGAGGGTGGCAGCAAGAAAGTGAAGAGAGGAGAGCTTGGGAACATTTTTTGTGAAGGAGGTGCGGGTTTCAGGGGGTTTAAAGGTGCGAACCGCACATGGGAGGGGTGCCCGACCCCATTTAGGGCGTCCGCCTGACGCACGGCTCAAATGGGGCCCACTGGTCGGCGATGCATTGCTGGCCGACCTTCAATTCGGCCGATCCGGCCATATGGGTCGGGTCCCCCGTGCCCTAGGGACCCCAAATATGTGTGGGATCCACCCTGGTTCATTGTACTTTGGCCTAGATAGGCCTAAAACTCTATTTGGAGTGTTTCGGGGTCAATCTGTAAATCAGAATGAGTTTATGCATCATGTAGCATATGATTTTGGGGTAAGAGAATCTAATCCATCCAATTAACCCATTTCTTACAAGAGATTCCATAATTGGAATGGCCAAAAGTCCAATTCTTACCTATATTTACTATTTATAGTAAATTTTTATCGAAGCATGATTTTCTATCAACACATTAGGATTTATGTCTAGTGTGAAAGGACTTAGAAAAAGTTGAAGAATGGGGTGGTACGAGGAAGGATTCTGAAGGAACTAGATGAAACGGGGTTTTTAAGCCCTGAGATTGAATGTAAGGGTTGTGGTTACCCCACAACCCAAGGACATGCATTTTTGGATTGGAATTCCTCCTACGAGCATATCAGACCTGACAACTAACGACCTAGAGGTGAATTAGGTCGCTTCACGCGACCATAGATGCGTTACGGACTCGATCGAAAGATCGATTTGAGTAAACTTCGCCTATTGGCGAAACTGTGATCCTATAAGTGTTTCTATGTTCCTTTCACACCCACCTAAGTCAAAGGGGTGACAGCATACGTCGCGTGTCCATAACCCAGGTCCAGTTTAATCTCAATCATGCTCTGATACCAACTTGTAACACCCTGAAAATCGGGGGTCGTGTATAAACCCGACTCCCGAGTTCTAGACCATCACTTATGCAAAAAATATGATTATGATTCAATGTTGACTGAGTTAGAGCATTCACATGAGTAAGATTATACCAAAACTGTAATTCATACTCCAGATCCAGTGATAAAATGCAAGCGAAAGACTGAAAGATATATATATATCACCGTATATAAAAAAAATAATCTCAAACTGTCTCCAAAGTATGAATACATCTCTGAGTCTCATATACATGTAATAAAATAAAAATCAAAATGTTATAAGGTCCAACTATGAAGTCCCGCCAATCCAGGCCACCTATACAAAGCCGTCAGCGAACTGCATATACGAGAACTCGTCCTGGTCCTCATCGTAGTCTGGCTCTACATCCTGAATCGCCACATCACCTGCATCTAAGACAAGGTCTAGTGGGTGTTGAAAACACCATCCCGTAACGTGGGAGTGAGTGATCAACTCAGTGGGATAATAGAGCAAAGATTAGCATGTTTTCAAATCAATCACGTGATAATAGTAAATCAATAAATCAAACATTCCTAGATACTGTTATTAATGTATGCATGAAATGACATGATGGATGCCCTCACCGACATACTCCCTCATACGGCACCATCTCACGCCCGCAGCATGCTTTCTTCCTATAGTGCTCCACATCTTCCAGGCACAAGCAATGCGATATGAATAATGACTACCGGGTTATTATTAGTCCTTTTCATACAGCAGGATTGGGAATCTAAGGTACTTCGCTTATATCAATCCCAACACAGATCCTATCTAGGGTCGTCACTCCTTGAAATCACATACGATGTTATAGTTTGTAGGTCGCTGCAAGGGTTGTCAGGGCTGTTGCTCGTACTCGTTGCACCGCTCCCCCATCACCTTATCAATACAGGCCTAATGTACTCTCGTCGCTACGGAAGGGTCGTCGCCTCTCGTAAACTCAGAATACACTCGCAGTCACTACAAAGGGCTCATCACCTGATCAGTGTAGGCCGACAGCAAGAATATAGTGTCTCATACCACCATAATCTGCTCACGAGTCAAATGTACTCACTGGTCACTACGGGGAGGTTTGAGGCCCCAGCGTAGGCCGACAGCTCAACCACGGTGTCTCATACCACCATGCCTGACTCATGAGTCTTTATGGATCAAGGTACCATGGTTAACAGGGTTTCTAATGGTAAGTTCAGTACCCTAGGTTCAAGCAGTTATGACTCATACAAGGTGAACAATCATCGTCCAGTCGGGTTACTTGACGGGCTCGACTAGTACGAGCGCATCTCAAGTCGAATGACATGAAGTGCATGAAACACTTCGTGTGGCCTAAACACTGCTGCCAACTCAAAACATGACTCGCGTTCATCGACGCGTCCTTCGTGGTAAACAGAAGCCAACCACGAATTTACTCTGTTACCGACTGCCTGGACTAAGCATAGCCCCAAACATTTGTACGTCAACATCAGTAATCATATGTGAGTAATGGAATTGAAATACAACAATAGAAGCATGTTGAAACATGTTATAACATACCACTTAAACAAATCATCCAACACATGCATTTCATACATATAATGAAATCCGTACATATAGCTAACATGGTGAAAATCATATACATTAGCATGTTGATTGAGAATTCAATCTCAAAACCAATACACAACACCATTTACTCAATACGTACTAATACAAACATTTATACAAACACTTAGTCTACACACTTAAGTCTACATAGCGTATGTCGACCCAAAGTGCGCATTAGGGCAAATCTCTTCGCCAAGCCAATCATGCACGCATTCCTAATATACCAACACGACAAGAAGCCATGGCAAACATTTCAACAAAATATGGATGTAAACAGTATTTTCTACGTGTTGGAATATTAGAAAACGGACAGCATGTTTTACATGTCAAATGGTGTTGCCGTTGATAATCTACTATTAAATGACATTGAAAGCTTTGAAATCATTCAATCAAAGCGTCTAAAATCTGTACCTTTCGCTTTAGATGTGTATCGTTTCGAACAGAACGAATACGCTTCGTCAACAGCGTCAATACGACCTAATGCACAAGTACATAAGCTACTTTGCTAATTAAATCGAAGAAATCTCCAAATCAGCAAGTGGTTAGGGTTTTCCTTACCTAGAAGTACGTTGAAATACTGGAAAAGTGATTTGAACGCCTTGCTTTAGCACGTGCAAGAACTAGTACAAGTGGCAGGAAGATCTCTCCCACACTTACTCACAATCTCTCACTTTCTCTCTCTCTCTATTAGGGTTTCTAGCAAATTCGGATGGGTGAGATATGTGAGGGTTTAAAGCCCTTATATAGGCCAAAACCTTCCCAAATTAGTCTTGGGAATAAGGTACACTTAAGTTATAACCAAAACGGGGCTGTTCCGATCCAAAGGAGTGTTTCGGGAGGTCCCCTAGCCGAACGCAGTCGGACTTAAGCTCACGATCACTGGATGTTGTCCACACTAAGTTTTCAGTCAGGTAGAGTTCCCAGATCGCACGTGGCGGTCCATTTTCAGTTCAGCGGTCATCATACCTAAATCAGGTCTACAAGTCTCATGATATGAAAGAGAAATTTTTCCTGATCCGAGGGTGAAAATTGGCTGAATTCTGACGGTCAGAACGCTTAATAATAACGTGCCAAGTCACGTGCCAGATTTGGATTTAAATTTCCAAATCTAACCCTTTTCTCACTCTCTTCACTCCAGGCTCAATGAAATAGCCTTTGAACGTCGGTTGGGCTTGATTTTTGAAATGATTGTCAAGTCCAGTTAAGTGGTCATAACGGTCTAAGATTGTAGGTATCGAACTTTTGACGTGCGGTCTAGATCCAATTCAAAGTTTCAAAGAGTTCCTGAGAGCAAATGGGTTTAGAGTTTGATCTAAGGTTTCAGGATCTTATAGCGTCATTGATTCTTCAAGTTTTGGGTCTTGTAGAACGTATTTAAAGTGTTCAGGGACAATTTCATAGCTACTCTAGCGTAGCGCTAGCTAACTTACGCTTATTTTCTAAAGGAATTAATCCTAAGCGATTTATGGTCGAGTTGGTACTCGAGTCTTAGTACGGATTTTTCCAAGGCATTACAAAAGGAGTAAGGCAACAAGTCTCCTTAAGGAGTAATAAATATCTCTCCTGCCCCCACTCCTGACACTCGACCAGCGCCGTCAAAATACATTTTCCATGGGCTTTGAGACTCAATCAATGTAACTTGTTCTTCTGGAAAATCATCATTGATGGTTTCATGCTTTGCTATGGGATGCGCTGCAAGGAAGTCTGCCACTGCTTGTCCTTTTACCACTTTTGTTGGCTCATATGTAATAGTATATTCCAAAAGTAACAGCATTCATTTAGCTAACCTCCCAGACAACAATGGTCTCGTCATTAAAAACTTTATAAGATCTGCCCTCGAGATCAGGGTTATGGGATGAGAGAGATAGTAATGTCTTAACTTTTGTACTGTAAATATCAATGCTAGGTATTCTTTCTCAATCGAAAAATAGTTACATTCTGCACCCATCAAGTTCAGCTCAAATAATAGAGAGCGGTTTCTTTTCCAACTTCATTCACCTAAGCCAATAAAGCTCCCAAGGAACTTTCAGCCGCAGAATGTACAAAATCAGTGGCTTCCCTTTTATTGGAGCAGTCAACACTGGCGACCGTTTTAGCAAGTCTTTAATTGAGTCAAACGCATTCTACCAGGTATGGTCCCACACAAATTTTGTGTCTTTCTTCATCAGATGGGAAAACAGTTAACATCTCCCTGCAAGATTTGAAATGAAACGGCAAATGTATGCTAACTTTCCTTGTAAACTCTTCAGTCCCTTTAATGTTTGGGGAGGTGGCATATCTTGAATAGCTTGGATTTTCCTTGGATCAATCTCAATGCCCCTATGCTGGATAACAAAACCAAGGAACTTTCCTGAAGATACTCTAAATGCACATTTAGCTGGATTCATTTTTAACTACTTCCTTCTAAACCGATAAAAAATTGATGTCAAATGTTCGCGATGTTCCTGGTGATCCCCTGACCTGACTACCAAGTCATCGACATAACATTCAATATGCTTGTGCATCATGCCTTGAAAGATATTCTGCATTGCCCTCTGATACGTCGCTCCGGCATTTTTAAGACCAAACGGCATTACCTTATAATAATAAATTTCCAATGATGTTCTGAATGCTGTCACTTCTTCATCTTCAGGTGTCATTCTAATCTGATTATACCCCGCGTAACCATTTATGAAGGACATGAAAACATACTGAGTCGTGCTATCAATCAGCAATTCAGTTATCAGAAAAGGAAAATCATCTTTCAGACAGGCTTCTTTTAGATCTTTGAAGTCGACGCACACTCTGGCTTGCCCATTTTTCTTTTTCACCGGGATAATGTTTGATATCCATTTGGGATATTTGACTTCCTTGATAAACCCAACTTTTATTACTTATTCACTTCTTCTTCTATCAAGGGAACCAAGTCCAGATGAAATCACCTTTGTGCTTGTTTAATCGGTCTTTTCTCTCTGGATATGTTTAATCGATGCATTGCTACAGAAGGTTCTAAGCCTGACATCTCTACATATGTCCAAGCGAAGATATCTTTATTTTCCTTGAGCAGTCGAACATATTCTTCAGATTCTTGTTCAGAAATACTGGCACTGATGAATGTATTTCTCGGCTCTTCTTCCATTCCCAAATTTATTTCTTACAAACTATCAATTGTCGGCTGCCCCCCGTCTTCTATCTGTTCCGGTGCCATCTCAGGGGATTCAATTGTCTTGTGTTCTTCTTTTAATGACTGCCCAACTGTAACCATATTTACTAATGATTCTGCTCCTAGCCCTTGGAATTTTCTTCGCTTTTCCTGACTAATTCCGATAGGAACCTGGATCCCTTTCCCATGATTCAAGCCAGTGGGCTCTTCACAATCAAAGCCCATATTTTTCATAATCTCTCTGCTTTTTGGACTATACTTTTCAAGATCCTGCGGTGTTAGTCTACCATGATACACATTATTCTCGGTCTCTTCTTCGGCCCATGTTTCAACCGCAGTGTAAAATTCTATCGATTGTTGATGTTTTGCACTGGCCTTGACTTGAAACCTTCCTAGAGCAGTCGAAAATGGTTTATTCCTTTCAACATGCGGCAATGGCATTGTGTAATTGGATTTCAAAATACTTAACTGCTCCGGTGAAAACAAGGTTAGTGGTAATTGACCAGGCTGTCTTAAATGTTTCGACAAAAAATATAATTTCTTCTTTGTCGCGGTAGTTCCGGCTAGTCCTACTTCATCTGCTTCCTCTTTTAACGTATTTACCTGAGTTTTGCTTGGGACTTCACTTTCATCCTCCCTTTTCTCTTCTTTTGTGAACCCTTTGTAATAACTAGTGTCTGCGAAGAAGGATTCAGCTTCTGTATATGGTTTTGCGTCGGCCATCACTTTATACGATACCCACTCTTTACAGTATTTGAAACACTGATGCAGAGTAGAGGGCACAATACTATACTGATGTATCCATGGCCTCCCCAAAAGGAGATTATAAGTCGTTATGGCATTTATAACATGACACATAACATCAGTAGTCAGCTCTCCTATTTCCAGTACCACTGTAATCTTGCCAAGCGCACGTTGTCCGTCTTGGTTGAAACCTTGTATCATCATTCCGCTAGGGCGCAGATCCAACCGGCAGTAGCCCAACTTACCCAACATTGAGAGTTGCAGGAGATTAACTATGGAACCATTATCTATCATAATCTGTTTAACTTTCTTTCCCTGGATATGACCTTCTATCATTAGCGATCTATTATGCTCTACTTCACAGATCAAATCGTCATCGGAAAAGGAAATGACTGACAAACAATCTCCTTATTCATTGTTTTCCACATGCTTCATCTCTACTAATAAAGTCTCTCTGACATCAAGGTCAGACAATGCTTGGGCCAAGCTTTGCCGAAATTCTTCTGACAATTTAAGAGCATCGTAGACGCTTAGTTGAAATTCTTCTCACATTAAGCTTTGCCATAAGTCACCTTCATCATGTCATTCTTCTTCTCATTCTTGTCATCATCGTTCTATCTTTTAGGGGCCTCTTTTCTTAAGCACCCTGCCTTTTTTTTGCGGGACTTATTATCTTCTTTCCTGATCTTAATGTGATCATTGGTACTTTCTTTACTACCTTCTAACCCCTTTTTTCTTCTTTATCTTGAGCTTTTTCTGGAATCATGAGCATATTCACCGTTGCTATAGTACCCCTTTCTTTTTCTTCACCGATTACTATTTCACCCTTGTTTATCATTCGTTGTATTATGCACTTTAAGGTATAACAATTCTCCATCGAGTGTCCTACCAGGCGATGATAACGGCTATAATCCCTTACCCTCATTCGTGACACATCTTCAAGATGTTTTGGTTCCAGTAATGATATTGTGTCGGCTTTCAACAACTGATTCATCATAGGAATGACATCTTCTTTATCGAAAGCGAACCTCTCATGAGAGTTCAGCACCCTGACTCTTTTTCTATCGCCATATCTATTTCTTGGCTGTCATCATTCTTCTTTATGTTCTTGCCTCTTGTCTCTTGAATCCCTATTATCCTTACTTCTTTTATCACGCTCAACTGTATTCGCAACTACCCTGATGGATGCTCTCTTACTTATTTCATGGAGAAAGCCTGGCATCTTATGGGTCATTAATTCTAATGCATGAGCTTTAGTGGATAAGTCACGGAAAGTTTGGATATCGGCACTGGTGAGTCCAAATGTGATTCCTATTTCCATGGAGTTCAAGCACATCTTGACTTGCTCCTTTTCTTCTGGTAATTGTCTGCACGAAACTCCTAATGTCTTCCACCTGTCAATGAACTTTTCCACTGGTTCTCCTTCTCTTTATCGTACAAAAGTCAATTTTGTGATACTAACATCATGTTCTGAAGAGAAAAAATTTGACATAAAGGCGTCTTGCATCTCCTCCCATGTACATATGGACCCTGAAGCTAGACTGGAATACCATCGGAATGCTTTGTGCGTGAGTGATGATCCGAATAACAGTAAGAAATACTGGGGTACCGTAGAGAAATTCCCCATGCTGGTGATGAAGTGCATTAAATGATCTTCTGGCGATCCTTCTCCATTAAATTTCTGAAAGTCCGGATGCTTAAAGTTGGCTGGAAAAGGGATATTTTCTACTTCTCTTGAATACGACGTTCTTTACCTGAAACGGCTAGTATTCATATGCTCTCTTTATATTCTGATAGCTTCTTCGACGACCTGTCTTACATCATCCTATGTTACAGTCCCTGCTGCTGGAATAGATTCTCTCAATCCCACCCCTTGTGGGTGAGAGCGTTCAGGACGGCTTTCATGCCCATTTACTGCACTCATCATTGGCGAAGCTGCAATCTAGTCCACATTATGCGCAAGAGTAGCTAGTGCTTCCGTGAGGTTTTTGCATTCATCCATTAGCACTCTTTGTGTTTCTGCCATCTCATTGATACGGTCTTCTGTAGTCGACCTATCTTCCTGATTCGTCTCGACCATATATACCGTGGCTTCTCTGCTTTTTGATGAAGCCATAGCTGGAGTAGGGCGAGAGTATGTTGATGTTACAGGACTTACATAGAGAAGAGAGAGTGGAGTATCTCTCGACTTTCATGTACTTCTTATGCTATTGACCGATCGGGGCGATACAGATATCGGCGAGCTTACCTGGGGTGACATGGGCATTGGCGAACTCATCATTGTCGCTCTACCCTTTTCTTCTTCTGTCCACTTGGCCCTTGGGACAACTAGAGCCGAAAAGTTTCTTAGTGTTAACTGTGGAACCACTCGCTCGGGATAAATTTAGGGGGAGCGAGTTCAGGGTTTCTTTTAGCTGCATTGCGCATTACAGGGCCTTTAACTCTCGGTGAGGATGGGTTTGCTCGAGGATTCTTTGCATTCCATACTCTCATCCTACTAGTCATTACTAAGGTCCAATCTTTGTCTCCTTCCGATGGCTAAGGCGAAGCAGATACTACCCCAGCTGTAGCTTGAGTCAGGCTGTTCTTGCTTGTAGACGGTTGAGTCATGTGTTCCCGAGGCGGGTCTGGCATGTATTCTATCATGAATCCAGTCGGAGTGAAACAAAAGCTTACTTTTCTCATAGAAGTTGCCATTGGTTGTGCTTTGTAATTTGAATCGAAAACCTTCAGTGACAAAACATATTTATGATTAGTGTCTAGAAAATAAGTAATCTATCTTAGAGATGAAGGGGGGAAATGTTCCCACTGAGAGTCGTCATTTTGGCGTCAGAAGATGCCAAAAATGCCATGAAAATCCTATGATACTCTCAACATTGTCATTGAAATAATAAAATAATAATCCCCAACAGAGTCGCCATTTTATTTCGACAAAGAAACAAAAGCATCTGATTTGAGAAGATTATTTTATTCAAGGACAACGAGAAGATTTCATACAATAATCATGGCATTATTGATTCTGAGTATATTTACATCCCTTCTATATCCCTTGATTCTAAGATAGAATATTGTGAAATAAACAATATTATAATTGATAAAGCTCATATGTTAAGTCTTGAATTCGGCAACATTTCAACTGTGGCTCTAGTCATCTCCTATTACTTAGGAGGAATGTCGATCTTTAATCAACTAATCTCTCTTTTAAACTTGTCCGTTCTTTAAAGGAGAAAGCTTAGTAATGGAGATTGATCTTGGATGCCTTCGGCAATCCCGGCAGCATTTCCACCAGTTTTAGTTTTAGCCACATGGTGACCGAGTTGCGCGACCAGCGCAACTGATTTACACTTTGGGCGATCAGCGTAGCCTACTGCCTAAGTCACACGACCCGCGTGCCATTTCTCCTCCGTTGCGCGATCAGTGCAGCAAGTATTTGAGTTGTGCGACCCACGCAACTGAGCTTTTCTTTCTGCGGCTCACCTTCAGTCTTTCTTCAGAGCTCTACTCTTCTCTAAAAAATTTCTAATCTCCAAATGAGGAGGGGAGTGGGGTATTTATAGGCCCCCACACGTGCCAACCCTCGGTCTTCATGCCATGGGTCCCACTTCATACCAAATCCAACCGTTCATCTTGATCTACTTCTGTTCTTGATTGCGCTACCCACGCAATGGTAATGTCGGCTGCGCGACCCATGCAACGATTTTCTTTAATACGCGGTCCACGCAAGGGTAAATACCCCACTCCCCTCCTCATTTGGAGATTAGAAATTTTCTGAAGAAGAGCAGAGCTCTGAAGAAAGATTGAAGGTAAGCCGCGGAAGGAAAAGCTCAGTAGCGCAGGTAGTGCAGCTCAAATAGTTGGCTGCGCTGATCGCGCAACGTGGGAGAAATGGCACGCGGGTCGTGCTACGTAGGCAGTAGGCTGTGCTGACCGCGAAAAGTGTACATCAGTTGTGCTGGTCGCGCAACTCGGTCACCTTGTGGCCAAAACTAAAAGTGGTGAAAATGCTGGTAGGATTGCAAGAGGCATCCAAGATCAATCTCCATCGCTTTAAGCTTTCTCCTTTAAAGAACGGACAAGTTCAAAAGAGAAATTAGTTTATTCAAGATCGACATTCCTCCTAAGTAATAGGAGATGACTAGAGCCATAGTCGAAATGCTGCCGAATTTAAGACTTAACATATGAGCTTTATCAATTATAATATATTTTATTTCACAATATTCTATCTTAGAGTCAAGGGATCTAGAAGCGATGTAAATATACTCATAATCAATAAAGCCATGATTGTTGTATGAAATTGTCAAGCCCGTATCCTAAACCGTACCGTTCCGTAGGCTCCTGCGATCCTCCCAGTCGAATTTCGACGACCCACGATCTTTATCGATGTTTGTGCACAATCCTAAGACGTGTCCCATATATCAGAGTCAGCTCGACCCAAGACTTCTACCAGTGCGACCACGCCATCGCCGAGGTTCCGATGTCGTGTCTTGCGCGCCGATGCGGTACCCTGGCCAGGAGATGTGGGCCCGCATTCAGTTCGAGGAAAAATGCAACACATTGCAAATCCTGAGAGAATCCATCACATCAATCACCTCATTTGTCAGAAGTACACTCATTACTCTCCCCATTCCTAAGTATAAAAAGAAATCCCAAAAGTCAACTTTCATATTCCCTCACCAACCTCTCTCTCATCACTTCTTTTACACCTCTCTCTCTCTCTTTCATTTTTCAAGATCCTCTCTCCAAGCAACCCACGTCCATGGCTTCCATGGAGGAGCTTGGTGTGGCCCACTCTCTACCACCCAATCCCACTCTCCAAAATCAATCTCCACCATTCAAATGCATCCCTTGGAGCTCTAAGATATATTAATGGAAGAAGAAATCCAAGAAGATAAAATGTGGGTGCTTCTCTCTCTCTCTCTCTCTCTCTCTCTCTCTCTCTCTCTCTCTGTCTCTCTCTCTCTCTCCCTCTCTCTCTCTCTCTCTCTATCATTTTGTGTAATAATGTGGCTGTGTGACCCACCCGGATAGACCCCACCATGAAACATGTATTCCATCCAAGCCATCTATAGGTGGGGCCCACTTTATATGTGTTGTATTCACACCATCCACCATTTGGTGGCCCACCTAAGCAGGGCCCTCCTGATTTGCCCAAACCGTCCAGCGTCTAGGGACGCGGGACGTCAGATGAAAACACAAATACTAGCTTTTGTTGAAAGCTTTTGGGAAGGGCTGTCCATGCAGGCCCCACCTTGATGTATGGGTTCAATCCATGCCGTCCATTATATTCCTCATTTGATTTTAGGCATTGAACTGAAAATTGAAGCTAATCCACTCATCGGGCGGGCCATACCTTTCAAAACAGTGATTCTCACCATTTAAATTTACTTTAATTTTGTTACACACCGAAATACATTCAATATTGGACTTATTTGGCTTATCTTGAGCCATGGAATACAATGGCTGCAGTGGATTTACCTAATGCGGGCCCCACATGGGAAAAACCATGAAAATACTCTTATTCATAAAAACATGTGAGAGAGGGAGCACAACAATGCCTGCTGCTACTAATCGTGAAAGGACACAGTAGTGTCCTACATTTGACGAGCGGGCAAGGACCACGGGTCCCAGCCGTGGGCCCCAACATGATGTGTCTCGATCATCTATACCGTGCATTTGTTGGATCCCCTCTGACGAGTGGGCCACCCTAAAAATCAGCCATATATAACACTCAGGTTGCCCACGTCATAGGAAACAGCGTGATTGAACAACTGCCACTGAAACCATTTTAGGTGGCCCAGGGGTTCTGGATCATTATGAAATTTATTTTTCCTATTCATCAGGGTCGGTGTGACCTTATCAACAGATTGGATGTAAAGTAAATGTTATGGTGGGCCCCACGTGGGACCCACAATGATGTATGTATTTTATTCACACCATCCACATCAGTGGACAGTGGACACCGCATGTATGTGTTTCATTCATGCCATCCAGGCAGTCACTGGACGGCCAGTAAGCCCCGCCATGTCTGTGTTATATCTAACTGTCCATCCATCTGGTGGACGTGGCCCATGTCTGCTCATGTGTGTGGGACCCAGCGTGATGTATTTGCTTCATCCACACCATCCAGACTTTTAGACGGTGCTGGATTAGCTGGACGGTGCCAGGCCACCATGATGCATGTGTACACCACGCCATACATCTGTTTTTGCTGATGGCGCAGCTGGTGTGTGTGGTACCCACACGTGGGGCCAACAACATCCTGACCATCCATTTTGCATCTAAGGGCAGCTTGGTTGCTGTATTGATGTCGTTGAATATTTAATAAATAAATTAATTAATTAATAATAATAAATGATATTATAATATTATAATATATAATATTATGGTGGGCCCCACGTGGGACCCACCTATTATTGAAACAGATTGGCTGGTGTATTCTACACTAGTTACATAGCTGTGTGTTGATGTTAACAGGTCCGTGGAACCCCTAACCATGATGCACGTGCCTTCCATCCACACCCTCCAGCGTTCTAGACGGTGGGGACCACCGAGATGTATGCGTTTTCATCCACCCATCCGTCCGTGCTAGCAATGGACAGGCAGTACCGTGGATCACCATGTTGTATGCATGTTTTATTTGCAGCCATCCATCCATTGCTGGACGGTGGGACCCATCTACACGTGTGGGGTCTCCACCGTCCAGACATGGCGTATGGGCCCCACCTTAATGTATTATTTTGTATCCCAGCCGTCCAGTAGGTCTAGATGTGGATACCCACCATTTGATGTTTATGTTATATCCTAACCGTCCATTTAACATTACGTCGACCCCACAGTAGTGTAGGTGTCTTATACACACCGTCCATGTGGGACCCTCTCTAATGTATGTATCATGTATACACGTTGTCCATCTGAATAGGGCATGTGAAGCCTACCTGGATTTAGTGTTGTACCCACTCCATGCATCCATAGTGCCATGTGGGGCCTACCATGATATATATGTTTTATTTCAAGCCGTCCATCCAATTCTCTTTCTTTTGGACGTAGTTCACCATGATCTAGATGGTGGGCCCTATCATGATGCATACATTCATCCATACAGTCCACCATCCAGGTATGGATGGTGGGACCCATGTAGTATATGCGTTTCTCCAAACCATCCAAATCATAGGGCCTACCTTGATATATGTGAGGGCCTTGTTTGAGGCCCAATTTGATGCATTTGTGACCCATTTGATGAGGCCCACTGTGATGGACTTATGGTCCATATGATGCAGCCCATTTGATGTATATGAGGTCTACATGTTGCGGCCCACTTGGCGAATATGAGGCCCATATGATGAGGCCCGACTTGATATAGATGAGGCTTAGGTGATGCAGCCCATTATGATGTATTTGAAACCCATTGACGTGGCCCATTTAATGTATATGAGACCCATGTGTAGGGCCCGCTTGTCGTGTATATGAGGCCCATGTGCAGGGCCCACCTGTCGTGTATATGAGACCCATTAATGAGGTCCACTTGATGTATCTACATTCAGATATATTTGAGGCCCATGTGCAAGGCCCATCTGTCATGTATTCTAGCCCAAATGATGCGGCCTATTGCGATGTATTCGTGGCCCATTCAACAAGGCCCACCTGTGATGTATATTTATGGCCATGGTGTTGTATATTAGGCCCATGTGTAAAGCCATGGGCCCACTATATGTTTGGCCCTAGAAGGCCACTCCTTAAGAGCAATGTTGGTTTGATGTCCACATTGATGGGCAATGATGGTTAGATGTCCACATTGTGACCTTCCCTTAGGCCTTGTTAGGCCCATTCTCAACATTCCTTTAGTGGGTTAACCCAAATAAGTGGGCCTCATTCGTCATAGACGGATGGCTCCGTGCTATCGGATTTGATATAACCATGGCTGAGTGTCGATCTTTACACTATGATTGATCGGCTAATCATCTATGGACCCCGCTTTGTTTATCTGTTGATTATCGGTGCCGATTGTCAAGGCCGACATCGATTATCATTCCCTGATATCGGTGCTTATTATCGATGCTGATTATCGATTCCGATTGACGTAACCGATTTGTCGTTTCCAATTATCATTCGATTCTGATTGTCGTAACCGACTTGCTGATTTCGATTATCAAGAAATATTGTCGAGACCTATATGATGTACATGCGACCCGTAGTTGAGGCCCATTATAACACGTATTAGGCCCGTGATGCATGGTCCATGGGTAAGGCCCATTATGGTGTATTCATGGCCCATGGGTAAGGCCCATTGTGATGTATGCATGGCCTATGGGCAAGGCCCATTGTGATGTATGCATGGCCTATGGGCAAGGCCCATTGTGATATGTATTAGGCCCATGAGCAAGGTCCACCTATTGTGTATATGTGACCCTCGAGTAAGGCATTTTGTGTTGTATATTAGGCCTTTATGTGAGGTCGTGAGCCCATTATATGTTTGGCTATATGTGGTCATTCCTTGGGGGCAATGTTGGTTAAATGTCCACATTGTCGAGGCCGATGGTTGATGCCGGTTATTGATACCGATTATGAGTATATGACAGCATAACATCATAATACATGCCCATACGCATCATCTGCATGTTTTCTATATGATTGACTATTGCATATGCCATAAGGCAAGTTATTCATGGGGCTCCTTGATAGGTGGAGTTACCCCACATGAGAGTACGGCATGCACAGGATTGATGCATGATTGGACAGTGTGACTCATGCGTCTCGCATTTGTGTGACATGACCACCATATGCCCTAGCGACATGAGGGTCGTAGCCTCCACAAATATTTCGTGGGTGGCCAGATGGGACATCAAAAATCTATTCTGCATGGGGTGCTATAGATAGCCTTGGGTGAAAGTCCCAAAACCCTCTTGGTTCCAGAGGTTTCTCCAACGTCTAGACCGAGTGGATGCATGAGCGCATGAGAGCCGTATACCTTTGGGCCGTGTCTCCCACTGTGTCGTGGTAGGTTGGAAGGGGGTGCGACCTTACCTATTTGAGAGGAGAGGGCAATGTTAGCTGAGTCTGACCAGCTTGAGGAATGAGTCCGCTATCGACAAGCCGGGCCCAATATTAGCAGCGGATAGTGAGGTCTCTTCCACTCACCTTATTACGCTTAATGGGGTGGAAATCTGGTTTGGAGTGTAATAGACCCCAGTAATTTTTTAGAGAGGAACCGTACAGATATGTGGACCTACTGAGTAGGAGTTGCATACTCATTCATCCATCCATTCACTATCCACTTGGGCTGGTGGTGCGTAACTATTTATTACGTGTATCTTCGAAAGGCCAGGATTTCGGTTGGGCGCTCGACTAACCTAAGATCAAGAGTTTACCACATTGAGTCTGACTATCCAAATTTAGGTATGGGACTAGTTTGGATAGAAGACCCTTGTGATGGACCCCATAGCCTGTGATACTACGTACTATCATCCCGACTTCACTCCATCTTGGTCATTTCATTTGCACCGCATATTACATTGCATCTGCAGTACTTAGTATTTTGGGTTACCATGTTTTTACATTGATATGGCCGTTAGTACTCATGCCTTGCATCGCATAGTCTCGGTACGGCTGATGGCACTCATAGACTTATCAGTATATCTCCGCTTATTTCGATATTGTATGATCTAGGCATTGTATCCTCGGCATCTAATATTTAGCTCGCTTTGACTCCTCATTTGCATAACTGACTTGCATTGTGTACCCTGATATTGTATGACTCATGCACTTGTCAGTACTTTCGCTTACTCTTTTATCGTATGATTTATGACTTTGTCAGTATTTTTGTTTACTCTAATAATTCGTGATCTTATCGGTATTTCTACTTATTCAGACAATGTACAATTTATGGATTACCAGTTTTTCAGTATTGTATGATTATGGCATTGTATTGAATACTTGGCACTTACCTTGTGTACACACTTACACCACCCTCTAAGCTTTTTATAAGCTTATGCACGATAGATGCGTGCAAGTGATGTTAGGTTGCAGCAATATTGAGCTTGGAGCATGCAATGGTCTTCTGGAGCTTGATTTTCTATTTATGTATTTCCCTTTTAGTGTTGTACTCAAATGATTATATTAGTGGATATGTGATGACGATGCCTTTGTGAATTGGGTAATCTTGTGGTTATGCTTATTACAAGTTAAATGTATATTAGAAAAAAAATAAAATCCTCCTTATAGGATCCCATGATCAAAATCTGGCATATGAATGCTCAGAGCCGAGAATGGGGTACTACGGAGGCTATCGGCACTGAATTTGGCGATCGGGATTCCTATGAATCTGATTTCTGGGTTTGGGGCATGATAGAAATCTTCTCGTTGTCCTTGAATAAAATAATCTTTTCAAATAAGATGCTTTTGTTTCTTTATCGAAACAGAAATTGATAGTTCACAAGGAAGAGAAGTTACCAAAGAGCTCTGATGAAGTGCGCGAGCCATTGTAAGGGGGAAATCTTGTGAATGTTTGGGAATTTGGACATCTCCTTAAAAGTTCGGCGATCATTTCTGAGATAGAAGCAACACGACATGGTGAGGAGATATAAGCCAGTTCTTCATTGGTCAGCACAAACTCATCATAGAATTTCCCGGTTATTGGAAGACCAGCGATTCGATGGAGATCCTAGAGCGGGATACTCGTTTCGCCCGTAGGAAGATGAAAGGAGTTGGTTGAGGGACGCCAATAATTAAGGAAGCCTTTAAGAATAGTGAGCTCCTTGTAGAAATGTTGTGATGTAGCTTCTATCACATTATAAAGGTCAATTTTCACCAAGATTTTTGAATGCTTGGCTAAAATTGTTGCTGCCCATCTAGGATAGTAATCGCGAGAAGTCAGGAGGCCTCTCATCCTGAATTCTTCTGGACTCCAGATCGATTGTCGTTCTCTGAAACATTGTTAAATTATCTCCTAAAAATGAGTTGGGAATAGATTGTGCTGATTATGAGAAGGGGTGAGGAAGATCATCTGGTGAACATCACCAATTTGTTACTGTGGCTTCTTCGGCAGCAAGATGCCTTCCAAAATTTTGGGTTCCCTCAATGACCAGGACTCTGTGAAGGCCAGTTTCTCCCCGACCATTTGATTTGATGGTTCACAGTTGAGGATAGACTGATGACAGTGAAGGCTTAGTGGAATCACTACCATGCCTTGCTTATAAGGGTTATTAAATTTCATAATACCCTCAATGACTCTGATCCTTTCCCAGGAGTTTTGGAGTATCTTTTTCTTATGTTCTTTGATTTTCTCTTAGAACTCCTCAACTTTGTTATGATGGGTCTTCTTCGACCTAGATGACGAAGGAGTGTCTTCTCTAATTGGTGGCCTTTGGCTCATCGTCGGCAAATGAGTCCTCATTTTTAGCCACTCATCCCAGTCAGAATCTTGACCACGTCTCGGTGGTCGTTCAATCTCACCCATAAAAATTGCCCTGTGAATAGGAGAGGGCAATGTGGCTATCCGATCAGCAAAATCAAAGGTAGGGACCACGGGTTCCTTTATGTAGGTCGGGCACTTGCTGGTGGTTTTGAAACATTTGTGTGATGGTTGGGGAGGAGATGGTGATGGTTCGGTAGCTTGGGAAGACGGAGGACTGGGTAGTTTTTGATGAGAAGGTTGAGCAGTTGAAGGTTCAATAATACGAAAAGTCCTTTTAGTGCGTGCCATGATGAAAAAGTTCAAGTTTCAGAAAAAGAAAAAAAAAGGTCTGAAAAATACTAAGTCAAGAAGTTTTGCAAAAGAAGGGTTTGAGTGGGTCGCGCAAACAATATCTGTTGCGCGGAGCAGCACAACGTTCAAAGGACTTACACAAATGGAAAATCTGTTGTGTGGGTCGGGCAAACAAAATCAGTTGTACAAGGAGAAAGTGAAAAAGTAGAACTTTGCTAGAAAAAGGTGAATGTGAGAAATGAAGGGAAATTCTGGAATTTATAAGGAATAAGGCTTGAGTACGATATTTGAGCGTCCGTTACGCGGGTCGCGTAAACAACCGCAAAGTGAAAATTTATGATTGATCCTGATTCTTTGATTCAAAAGAACAAAGAAAGGATCAAGGGGGCATCAGTTGAGGCATAAAAAGAAGAAGAAAGACTGAAAGATGGAAATTAGAAGAAGGGAATGAGCCAAAGAAGGAAAACTTGTAAATTCATATAGTTGCATAGTCCATGCAACCAATATGTTGGTTGCGCAGATTGTGCAATCAAGTAAATAGTTACGCGGGTCACGCAAGAACCTTATTGATTGCACCAGTCAAGCAAACAGTTTCAGTGACTGCGTGGTTCACACTAAGGGATGAAAGGGTTATTTTGAATAGACGGTCAGATCTGATGCAAGGTGGGCACCATGGCACAAAAATCAAAGGTTCACACGTGTGAAGGCCTATAAATACCCCCACTTCCCCTCTCATTTAGTTGGTTGGAAGATTTTTGAAGAAGATCAGAGCTCCAGAAGATTTTGAAGGTAGGAGAAGAACTCAAGGGTTTGCGCAAGTCCGTGCAATCCATATTGGTTGAGCGGCCTGCATAACTGAGTTGTTATACAGCCAGTAAATTTTGGTGTCGATATGCTGCCGAAATTATTAAGTTGGGTTTTCACAATCTCCAGTTCTTCTTTTGCACAAGGATATGAGCTCAAGATAGGGAGATCAGATGATCAAACCTGCACAATATTCCTCTTAAAGAGATGATCGAACTACAAGTCGAAATGCTGCCGAAATTGATATTCAGATTTGACATTCGAACTTTGTCAATTTTTGTATCTTAAATAATCTATCTCAGAATCAAGGGATATTCGAGGATGTAAATGAACTCAATATTAATAATACGATGATTGTTCTTAATACACTCTCTCCATTATATTTTAATAAGATAATCTCCCAAATCGAATGCGTTTGTTTCTTGATCGAAACAATAATAATTGTGTTTCTTAATAAAGACTATTACTTAAACTAATTTGGAAATGAAAAGCTTAAGGGGAAGAAGTCATCACCGTATACTTTGGATCGCCTTCTAGTGTCACTAAGTGCTTGCGCACTTAGAAATGAATCCTACCACAAATCATGAACTTGTACAATTATATTCAAGTTTTATGCACCATATAGGTTTAAGATCATAGCCTAGGGTTTAAATTATTTATGTTAGGGTTTTGACGTAGAATAAGGTTTTCATCCTAGAGTTTAGTTTAATGTTAGATTCTAGGATTTGAATCCTAGATTAATAATAATAATATTATTATTATTATTGTACCATGGGCCAAATAATATCCATGATAAGAGTAATAATCCATTCATATTAATAATGATGGTTCATAAGTTCATATTTAAATGTACCGACATTATCAAATATTCTTATAATGACTGATAACCTCTTAAATAATATAAGTAATAGTATTAAAATCTTTACTAACGATAGTATAATAAGGACTAATACTAATAATTATATTAACAAGAATTATACTAATCCCGTAATGAAAATGATGATATCCTTTAATGATAATAATAATAGTTATCATTAATGAATCTAGTTATGATAATAGATATTATGATCTACCATGAATTATGAAATTCTACACTATCTATGCTTAAAGTATTGACCTAGGGTTTAGATAACTTAGATTTAGGATTTCGTCAAAGGGTTTAGTTCTAGGCTTAGATGTTAGGATTTAAATGTTAGTCGATGTACAACTGTTAATAATATTAATAATTTCAAAGTAGCCATAAACATTAACAATATATTTAATACTAGCCAATGTGACAGTAATAATCTTTGTGATGCAATTAAATAGTGTGCCCTACTATTAGTGATAATATGAGAAATAAAATGCTTATATTTAATAATTGAAATTTTGTCTGTAATAACTAATATTAGTGTGTATATATATATATATATATATATATATATATATATATATATATATATATATATATATATATATATAATTTACTAATAGTTAATCATATCTAACTTTAGTAATCCTAGAAATGATAATAATGGTAATTTTATAATTGAAATAATTTCAGTCTAGAATGAAAAATGTGGACTCACCTTAGTCGACTCAGTAGCTCGACTTGGCCCAGCTGGATTAGGTCTCAACCGAGTCGACTTAACTCACCCAACCACCCACCTACTCTCTCTCTCTCTCTCTCTCTCTCTCTCTCTCTCTCTCTCTCTCTCTCTCTCTCTCTCTCTCTCTCTCTCTCTCTCTCTCTCTCTCTCTTCTTTCTTTCACCTTCTTCTTCACTCAGTCCATACACCAACAGGCTTGCTGGACCAAAACAGGCCCAACTTGCATGACAGACTCGACATCGAGTCAGGCCCAAACCCACGCTCTCTCTTCATCTCATTCCTTTCTCTCCTCTATCACTCTCTCCTTCCCATTTTCTTTCTTCCTTCCTCCTCTTTTCTCTCACTCTCTCCCTTGATTTTTATAACACCTGGAAGCAGGTCAAACCCATCCTGACTCAGCCCAACCTCGTGACTCGGCGAGTCAGTGTAGTGCGACTCGGTCGAGCCAAGCTGGTGTGCACATCAGCGATAGCAATTTCTCTCTCTGATTTTCTTTCTTTCTTCTTCTTTGTTCCTTCCTATTTTCTTTCTTTATTCTTTTTTATCATCACCAACAAGCTCAGGACTCACCTGATTGAGTTCGAATGAGTCAGCGACTCGGTTCAACGCGGTGTAGCACCACCGCTTGAATCCTCTCTCTCTCTTTCTTTTTCCTTCCTCCTTTTACTTTCTTCTTCTTCTTCTCTGGCTAGAAGCAACTCCAACCTGATCAGAACCCATCATGAATCTTAGTGTGGTGCGGCTCAACTCCAAACGAGGAAGAAGCCTCGGTGTCAATGGCAGACTCTCTCCCACAGATTCTTCCTTCAATCTGACCGCATGGGATGGTTCATATGGACCCTAGGAAGCTTATGGATAAGCTCTTTCAAAGCTTTAGGAGAGTTTGGGTGGTGGGTTTGCTAGTAGAAGGAAATAGGTAGGTTTTTGTTGGAAGGTCATGAGCAATAGATAAAACCATCTGCTACTCAATCCTCACTCATTTTAAGTTGCCCTGCACTCTCTCAGAGCTGTTGGATGAGGACTGGATGGCCCGGATTGAATACTGCTGTTCAGTTTTCTCAAAACCCTGGGAAGGAGCCAAAATCGAATATGGTTTTGTTTGGGAAAACCCTAAGAAAATGGATGGCTGAGATATCGTCTACTTGGACAATCCAGATCACGTCAAACACCCCTCATGCAGATCGCCAACCTGTTGCACGGAGATAGGTTTCCATTTTTAGAAATAATGTGTCTGTAGGACCGGGTTGCACCGAAAATCATGTGCATGCACACGAGTTCCAAGGTGTAAGGTTAAATGGGGTTTGGTGGAATTTTGATTCCTGACAAGATGATTGGTTCAGATCAACGACCTGATCTCAAATGAGGCCCACCTTATCGGGTTTCACGGACAGGGTCCATTCTCTATGAAAAGAAGCCGTGAGAAGGGAGTGGTTTCCTTCTCTTTGCAGGAAATCGTGTTGGTGATTCGGTGCACCTTAGGTGTGCATGGATTGTACACACACACCATAATGGTGAGGCCCACCGTAGCATTCAGGTGAAATCCACTCCATTCATTCGCTCTGGAGGTTACAAATCAGGATCTCAAACCAAAAATCAGGCTGATCCAAGATTTAAGTGGGCCTCACCGATGGATTTGGGTTTCATTTGTTAATTCCTATCAACCTGATGGTCGGAACATTTCGAAATTGAACATCAACGGTTACAAGGTACTAGTGGATCATGTGTACTTTTAAGACCTCCATAATTGTAACGACTCAAAAAATTCCGTACCAAGACCCGAGTACCACCTCGATCAGAAATCACTTAGGATTAATTCTCTTAGAAATTGAACTTAAGTTACCTAGCACTAAGTTAGACTGGCTGTGAAATCTGCATAGTTTGCTTTAAATATGTTCTACAAGACTTAAAACTTGCAGAATCAATGACGCTATAATACGCTGAAATCTAGGATCCAACTCTAAACCCAGTTGTTCCCGGGAATGTTTGGCAACTTCGTATTGGATCTAGACTGCACGTCGAAAGTCCGATATCTATAATCTCAGACCATTATGACCGCTTAGTTGGACTTGTCTATCCTTTCAAAAATCAAGCCCAAACAATGATCTGAGACCATTCTACAGAACCCGGAGTAAAGAGGTTAGGAAAATGAAGATTTTTAGAAAAATAATTATATTATTATGAAATCTGGCATGGTTCACTTGCGCGTTATTTTTAAGCATTCTGACCGTTGGAATTTGACCAAATTTCACCCTCGGATCAGGAAAGTTGTCCCTTTCATGTCATAGAGCTTGTAACCCTGATTCAGGTTTTGTGACCGTTGAATTGAAACTGGTCTGCCACGGGCAATCTGGATATCCGATCAGACTGAAAACTTAACTTACTAAGGATCTGACGCTGGTGAGCTTAAGTCCGACCGCATTTGATCAGAGGACCTCCAGAAATGCTCCGCAGAAAGATCCCGATTTGGGTATAACCTAAGTATACCTTGACTTAAAGTCTGTTTTTTGTTATGTTTGGGCTTATAAAAGGGCCTTAAACCCTTAGCTTTCTAACCCATACGAATTTCCCAAACCTTAGAGATTTAAGAGAAAGAAAAGAGAGAGAAAATGTGGGAGAATAAAGTGAAACTCCGTAGGATTCTTCCTAGTGCATCTATACTTTGAACCGGCGTTTCTGAATCGTTCTTCCGGTATTCTGATTTCATTTTTGGGTAAGTTAAGCTAACTCTAACCTAGTTTGAAGCTTAGACTAGCTGTAGTAGAGTTCTAGCTAACCTGTTTCTTGTCATAGGTAGTGTATCCGCCGTTGACGAAGACACGTCGTCTGAATCATCTTAAATACATCTTTTCTGGTTTAAGGTGCGGACTATATACGCTTAGGTTATGGTTTTCAACCCTTTCAATGTTAGATAATGATTTATTCATGTTGTGCTTGCCGTTACACATGCCAAATATGTTATCTGTTTTATCTTCCGCATACGTATACTTTGTATTGTAAATACCATATTTTATGTATATGTTAGAATACACATATGCGTATGGAATCCGCTGATTTGCTTGCCATGATAAATTATTGGTGTGATATGCCTAATATGTATGTGGCAACTCCTTGGTGAGAGGACTTGCCCTAATTTACAACGATGTCGACATACGTGATGTATGTTGAATAGTGTGAGTTAAGTGTTTGTTTAAATGTCTAAATGAAATAGTAGTGAGTATTATGTGCATGCTAAGGTGGTTGAGATACGGATTTCAACCATAGTATTTGTGTGTATGATTCCTTCCATGAATCATGTAACTTAGGTTATCTATGCTAAATGAGTGTATGATTTCCTCCATGGATTGTGTACTTAGTTGAATCATGTTACATGTGTTTATGAATTCCTACATGTACTGTTTACATTTAAGTTATATTTCATAATTGTTCAAATGAATGCAGGATATGAATCATATGTTAGTTATTAGTTTTGTATGTGAATGGGGCTGTACTATAGTCCAGGTAATCGAAAAATGTCCTGTAAATAGTGGTTGAGGTTGTTTTCACCACACAAGATGAGTTTAAAGAATCTGAGTCTTGCTTGGGCCGTTCGGCAGTGGTTAGGCCACACGGAGTGGTTATGCATTCCATGTCGTTCAACTCAATGTGCTCTTGGCCTAGTTGAGCTTATCAACTAACCCGATTGACCGATGCTTATTCACCATGTTTGGTCGTTACTATTTGAATCTAAGGCACTGAGCTTACCAGTGAAACTCTCATTAACCATGGTACCAAGATCCACTAAGACTCATGAGCCGGGCATGGTGGTATGGGACACCGTGGTCGAGCTATCGGCCTATGCTAGGGCCACAAACCTCCCCGTAGTGACTGTGAGCACCCTACTCTGAGCAGATTATCATGGTATGGGACACTATATTCTTGTTGTCGGCCTACACTGATTGGTAACGAGCCCTCTATAGTGAAATTGAGTTTATCCTGACACTGCATAGGGGCGACGAGTCCTGCTGTAGTCTTAAGGATATAAATAGGCCTGTATTGATAAGGTGATGGGGGAGTGGTGTAACGATTGCGGCAACAGCCCTGGCAGCCCTTGCAGCGACCTAGAACCATAACATCATATGAGATATCCTAGGATTGACGACCCTAGAAAAGATCAAGTTGGGAAATGATACAAGGGAGGTGTCTTAGCTTCCCAATCCTGCTGTATGAAAAGGACTAATAAGAACTTGGTAATCATATTCATAACACCGCATTGCATGTGCTAACGGTGTTGGTGATAGAGTACTAAGGAATTGAGTCATGTCACGATCGTTAGATGATGTCGTAGAGGGGATTATGGTGAGGGCATGCATCATTCTTCATATCATCCATACATTAACAAGAGATATAGGACCTATGTGATTGTACTGCCTTATCATTACTGCTTGACTGGATTGATAACATGTTAACTTTTGCTATATAGTACCACTGAGTTGATCACTCACTCCCACGTTCTGGGACGGTGTTTAAACACCAACCAGACTCTGATTAGCTGCAGGAGATGGCAATGCTTGCGAGGCGGAGGCAGACTTCGACGAGGACGAGGAGGAGTTCTCATATATGCAGTTCTCAGACGGGTTCATGTAAGCCTCGTCCTGACCAGTGGAGATTATTTTTGGGACATGTATTGGATCATTTTGAACAATTCATGTATGTATTTTGAGACACAAATATATGTATCTTGCCCTGGGCAGAGCATGCATCATTTGGGAATTTATTTTGAATTATATATATGTTTGAGTCTTCCGCTTGCAATTTCTCAATATCCCTGAATTGTGTCTGCTATCTGGCTTAATCTATTTCATGTTTTATGCATTCTTACAGTCAACATACAATTATCATCAAATATGATGCATAAGTGATGTTTTGGAACTCGGGAGCTGAGTCAAGCTCGACCCCCAAATTTCAGGGCGTTACAATAATAGTCTCAATATTAATTTTATTATTACTTGTTATAAATTACTATTATTATTATTATTATCATAGTTTATTTCCCTTTATTACTATTTTTATTATTATCATTATTACTACCTATACCCATTGTTATTTATCTACCTTATTTATTTATTTATTATTATCATGCCTATATGTAAGATGTGGAGCTACACGTTGTACATCATTTAGCTACATACCCTAATATTAGGGTTACTTTGAAAATATTAGGGTTACTTTGAAAAAAGTGAGCTACACTTTGTGAACCTCCAATTACTAAATTGTGGTTTACTGAGCACCCACACAATCCAATGATTGGATTAGCTAGAATTTAATAATCAACAGCCCTTGGGATCTTAAAGAATGTTTAGGTGTGATCTGGGAGTTGGATATGAAATCAGATAATCCGATCGATGTTTTCAAATGATAGATCTCCCTACGGGATGTTGTAGACCTAATGAACGGTGGATTCAGACTAGAATAATCATAGATGTTTGAATGAGTTAGGTTTGTACTTTTATTGGGTTACTCGGTAGCACTCGAGTACGAGAAAGTATGGGGTGTTACACCGTCTACTGAAGGAATTTGTCTAGATGTTTCAACCTCCATGTGCCAAAGAGAAAACGAGTCGGTCAAAGAATTCATCGACCGATGGAGGATACTGGGGGCATCATGTCCACAATTGGCGAAAGAAGAAAAACAAGTCATGTATACAATGAATATGACCAGACATTGCAGTGGGTCTCGATGGCTCAGAAATACAGATCTTTCAAGATCTGATCGTAAAAGCCTGCAATTTAGAAAAGCTCAGCAGGAAAGTGTTCAATTTCTATATGAATCAGATGTTTCAAGATTCTAAAAAGACTTCAACTGATATTATCCATGAAGAAAGGAAAATGAAGAGTTATCGACATGAGCAAAGAAACTTTAATGAAAGAAATATGAGTAGTTCTACGGTGGAAAAAATAAAGAAAAGATTTGAACAATCCAATAATTTTGGAAGGTATACATATGAAGAGGATGACATACTTCCTATGATGAACCAGTTATTGGCTACAGATAAAATCAAGCTTCCATGGCCAAAACGACCAAAAGAAATGAAGATGATGAAAGAAAATGATTATTATCATTATCACCGTCTTCTTGGACACCAGAATGAGAATTGTTTCATCTTGAAGAAAATTTTACAAGAGATGATGGATAATGGCGACATTGTTATAATGAAAATGTATGACGTAAGAGAAAAGATAACACAGCACACGATCCTGATTGAAGTCAATTATGACTATTTGGAAGGAAAGTCACATTCTATTGAGGATGCAACTCTCTGTATCCTTCTAATTAAGAATGTGAGAATACAAGTATTCATAACAATGCCTGATTCACCAAAACATATTACTCCTAAAGGTTGTTGTAGTTTTGATTATGAAGATTATTCGCATATTACTTCTTAATCAAAAGGGGGCAAGGTAAGTAGAAGGATGAAAGAGCTTCCATTCAAAAGACAGTGTCATGTATTATCCTTCTTCTTATATGAATAAAAGGAGAGATTCTCAAGCATATCAAGCACATATCAAGTGTATCAAATTTATCGTTGATTATCGCTAAACACCCATGATTATCGCCAAAATCAAAACCATCACTGATCATTGCCAAACGCCAATATTATTGTCAAATTGATATTATCACCATCTCTATTCGCTGCTAGCTACTATTACAAAAGCCATTATCATAAAACTGAGATTATTGCCAAGTTGATATTATTTTAAACATAAATATTATCAAGGTACTATTATCAGCAGTGGCAATATATCATTTATCAATTTATCATCTTTTTCAATAGAGTGCTATGCATAAGCCCTACAATAGTGATGGTGATTTATCATCTATGGCAGCGGAATGTTACACACCTACCACAGTTGGCAATATATCAAATATTATGCATGCAGCAGTGACAAGTCATTGGCCTTAAAAAGCCCACGAAGGCTATTTCATGCATAGACCCATGTGAGCAGCGGTGTGTGCTTGTACGGCCAACCATGCATAAGACCAATGCCATCTGTACAGTTTCCGATAGCATCATAAGGGAATGTGAGAGAAAATGCCCTCTCGTGAATGGGTCCGACCTAGTAGACGAAGAAAAAGTGGGCTGCAGTGTGTGCTCTTTGGCTTGTCCATAGATACGCCAACCATGCATAAGATCTCCCAGATTCCTGGTTTGATTTCAGTAGAAACTTATGAGGATGTGGCTTTAAAATAAATTACCCCCTCATCGATGGACTGACAACCTTGAATTTGAAACACAAAGGTAGCCTTGTGCGCCCTGTGAACTCTAAAGAGTTATTGCGGCCAACCCTATGCATAAAACCCACCGAGTTGACTGCCCTGGTAGCTTCATCAGGCCCCTCTGATGGATCAAGGTTTATGAACTCCCCAACTACGATAAGTCCAATGAACTCATGAGAGTTATAGAGACCATTCACGTAAGACCCGACTCCAATGTGAGTCTAAAAAACTGTGTCAGCTCCACTACTCATGAGCTTAAACTGTATGTGAAAGTGTCCAGTAATATCAAGCCAAGTTAAGATCAGTTAAGTCATGTCAAGTCAAATAATGTTTAGTCAAAGTATGTTTAGTCAAAAATATACTAGGTCCACTACTCAAGAGCTTAAACTATGCGTAACATTAAAATGTTGCAAATACATTGATGTTGCAGATACATTCATGCTACGAATATATATGCTCGCCTATTTTCCTTAAAATATGCTCAAATATGCAATTACCTGATATGATAATTAATCATGAAAATCTAAGATATTGATTAGATAAACATATAGAAATGTATTTCTCTTGAAATAGTCACAAATTACAATAAAAAATACTTTTAAAATGTTTACAATACTATATTCGAAAAGTCAATCTTCAAGATCGGGTATTCTTCGATTATAATATATTTATCCTTCTGACGAGAACTATGGGGATTTTATGTCTCTTCCTTCTTTGATGATGAAGGAAAATTTTCTCGTAAAATTCTCAAAGGCGGCGAAGATTGGAATCGCAAAGAATTTTCATTTTCTTCTGTGAAATTTGATGACTAGAATATGTTCTTCGAATTCCTCAAAGGGATTTCAAAAGTTATCCATCCTTCGAGGGTATCAGCAAGTTTTACTTCATGAACTGTATCTTCTAAAGAAATTATTCATAACCCCAAGTGTAGGGTCACGATGTAGTAAAAATCTCGATAAGATCGAGATTGAATCCACATGAACTGAAACTTGTACATTTTTTAAATTAACTAGAAGTAGAACTAAAAGAAGATATGAAACTAATTTTGAAGTATTTGAGAGACTAATTGTGAATAGGGTAATTAAAACTAAGAATTTAAATGTAGGAACTAGGGTGTCATGGATCCACTTGTAGTGATCAGGGAGCCTGAAATAGCCTAGCTATATGTCCTAGAGGGGGGGTGAATAGGACTATGCCAAATTAAAAGTATTACAGCGGAATAAAACCAAGAGATAGCCAAATAGAAATAATTCAATTCTTAAAGCTGAAATAAAAGCAACCTCAATAAACTAGTATTGAGAGGTTGATACGAATTCAGTTCTAAGGACAACCTCACACCATAAAAATCAAGGGTTTATGGTAGGACAACCTTATTTCTAGAACATCCTTTGTATCAAAAACTCAAACCAAAGAGGAATAAATAAATTGAAAAAATTTAAATCTAAATTATTACACCATTCCCCACTGTGCTTGATATGAAAAAAATTACAGCATTCACATCCACACGTACATTCCACAGTTTTGAATGATAAAAGATAGAAAGAATAAATCACACATTCACAAAACATAGAGTTATAGTGGTTCGCCTGTGTGTACACCAACTGTTATAAAACAGCCACACAGATTGCTACTCCACTCCTAATATCCTCACACAGGGGATATCAGCATTCACTATCAAAATAGATTTCACAGGTTCACCTAAAACCTTCACAATTGTGTCTTTTTGACTTAGGCTTACACAATTCAAAAACCCCTATGTCTGAGTTTTCTGGCTCTCCTCAGATAACCACATGATGAGATTTTTCTGGCTTAATCTCAAAATAACACAAAAAGAAATGTAAATTAGAATAAATGTAAAATACCTAGATTTCTCCTTTCGTAGTAGCCCAGAAGAACCAATCAGAGTAGATAATTGAATGTAGAAGTTAAAAGTCTAATACCTACTTTAAAATGGTTCTAAGTTCTAATTGATTTTAAGTTAAACCAAATGGGCTAGCTGTATTTGATTTTGATTAAAAGAAGAAGGAATTACAGAATTTTCTCCTTTTTAAATCAGATTGGAATGCAGATCAAAATTAAATAACAATAAGCTAACAAAAGGAATATTAATTATGCACAAAGTAGCTTAAAATGAACATAAACTTATCTTAGAGTGGATCCTTGATTTGACTTGAATTTCTATATGAAACTCTAAAATTCGTGCTCAATTTATAGTAACAGAAACCTCATCTACGACTGGTCTTAAGGACACTTCGACTAGTCGTAACAGAACAGATTTTTGAATATTTGGGAGCGATCAGATAAAAATCGTTCTTCGACTGGTCATAGGTCGTCTACAACTGGTCGTAGGCCCTCTACGACTGGTCGTAGGCTACTCACGACTGGTCGTAGGATCACCAATTTTATCTCTGGAGTTTGAATCGTAGAATTAGGATTGGTCGTAGGACAGGTCGACACTATTCACACAACCGGTCGAACAGTGTCCAAGACTGGTCGTAGCTTATTCAGAAATTTTTAAAAATTTACAACAACTTACGACTAGTCTTGAAATTTCTAGGACGGTCGAGGCAATGCTAGGACTAGTCAAACAAGGTCCAGAACTAGTCTTAGAATAGACCAAAATCATGTATAAACATATAGTTTGAATTATGTATTCAAAATGACCTACCCTAAGGTCAATCTAAGGTCTATCATACCTGGAACATGAAGTATGAACATTGAACTTTATTCATTCAGCGAAGGTAGACCTTTGAACCTTATTAAGCTTGAGTTCTCGCACTTGATGTAGCTTGATCTTGAGATATTCAAAAGCTTGAACTTAAACTTCATTTCAAATTGCACTTAAGTCTAGTACTCTTTATCGATGTAGCTTTGAACATTTATACTAATAGGCATTTGACAAAGTACATGGCTTATCTTGACTTGAAGTCGATCAATATACTTGACTTGAAGCACTTGCGAAGCAGTGTCTTGAACATATATAAATCAACATACAAACATAAGACAGAGATAAAGGTTTTGGCACCACAGAATTTGACAACCAATAGAGTATGTGACTACAGCACTTACAATCTCCCCCTTTATCAAATTTGTGATAAAACACTCATCAATAATACAACCAAGATGAATACAAAGAATTAAGCATGGGTTATAACAAAAAGAACCTGTTACAGCCTAGTTAAAGAATCATGCACCAGTTGTCATACAACAACTAGCACACCTCAGATGAAGTAGGCAAAACACTTCACCTTCTTACTCTCCCTGAATTACTCCCCCTGAGTAGCACATATATCCAAAAAAAATGCTTCTACTTCTCACAAATCAATCTATCTCCAAAACCATCATAGAAATTCTCCCCCTTTTGTCACAATATGACAAAGGAAGAACAAAACAATGGAAAACAGGAGTAATCAAGGAGACAAGATATATGAAAATAAAGATCATAACTATTAAAATAGTTCAATCCACAGCCAATAAACCATAGTCAACAAACCATATAAAGTTCACAATACAAAATAAATATAAAGTTATTACAGACCAAAGAGTTAATCAATCAATCTGAACTTGAAGAAGGAGCAGGTATGGAAGGATCAAGTTGATACATGCCCTTGTTTAAGCGCCTAAGATACTTGCGCATATATTTAAATTGTAAATCATGGGCAACATTCATGTTATCAACTTTAACATCCATATGTTCTATCTTCTCCTCTAGTGCAAACGTGCATCAAACCCAGATGGTTCATAATCAGGGTCATTAGCAGAATCAGACTCAATTTCATCAAAAATATCATCCATGTTTATGTCGTCTGGAGGAAGATCATCAGCTTCTTCTTCATTTCTAGCTTCAGCTCCACCATCACCATCCACTTGGCCAGGAGCCAATTCCAACTTCATTTTGCTTATATTTATCTTATTAAAAATCAGATTATGGATAGGAGTCTCTCCAACAGGCATAGCGACCAACATATGAGAAGCCAAAACAGTCATAAGGTAGGCAAAAGGTATATCACTATGACCTGAATGGAGACGAAACTGAATGAGGAAATGACATATTAAAGATGAAAGGCAGACTTTAGTACCAGTAACGACAGAGTGCAAAACATGAACAATAAATGCATTCAACTTTATTTTGTTATCAGAGTGAGGATACAGATTTGAAGTAAAAATTCTGTGGAGGACTCTGTATCTGGGTAACAAGTACCTTGAGGGGAGCGCATTCCCCTTATGAGTCCATTACACATTCATGTTACATAACACTCTAGTGAGCATCCATTTTTTAGTCTCAGAGGGTTTTTCAGATAGAACATGAATGGGGATACCCTCATCATTAACTGGAATATCCATAAGGCCAGATATTAAATGACGGTCTACATTAAAAGGCCCTTCTCTAGCATCTATTTTAAAATTTAAATTTTCAGTAGAGTAGTCTAATATACATGCAAACATGGATTGTGCAATAGATTGGTATGCAGGCCCACCCCAATGTAAGATGTTGTCCCAACTTACAGCTTGGAGGAGAGGAAAGATACCAAATAGAGCAATGTGGTTAAGATCAACAGCTTTTTTAACAATAACCTTGCGCAAACGCAAATCCCGTATAAATGCGGGATCATCTTCAGATGAACGAAGATGGCGCTGAGTTATGGAAGCTGATCTAGAGGATGATGGACCACGAGCTATTTTCTTTTTTCCTCTAGCATCCATTACCACAAAGGAATACAAAGGAGCAAGAAATCACAAGGAAATAGAGATGGATTTTTCTAGATTAGAAAATGTAGAAGAAAAACCTCCAAAATCTCAATAAATCTTGAAATCAAGTACTCCAATGATAAATAAAGAAGAGAATAGAACTTGAATCTACTTTATTGACCAAAAGAATGCACCAACATTGAAGATCAGGTCGGTGGGATCGACTGGTCGAATGTCGGCTCATTAAAGAGGAAGTTAGAAATGAGGAAGATGAGATTTTCTCCCAATTTTAAAATAATCAATGCGCTCCAAGACCGGTCTTGGCCTGTCCATGACTGGTCGTACCAGGACCGATCGTGTACACCCACGACTGGTCGAGCACCGACAAAAATATGCATTTATTCATAAAAATTAAAATTTAAACACAAATTCTCAAATATATTTACACTACGATACACAATTGCATGAATAATTAATTTTGTATGCACATACCAAGATCAAATCTTAATTTATTAAACCTGCTTTTGTCGAGCAGTTTAGTGAAAATGTCAACAAGTTGAGTCTCGATCGGAATGTATTCTTAAAATATTATTTTTTCTTCCACTAATTCACGAATGTAATGATACTTAATATCAATGTGTTTGGTACGTGAATGCTGGATTAAATTTTTTAAAATATTTATAGAACTAGTATTGTCACAATATAACATCATTGAATCCTGTGCTATTCCATAATCACTTAACATACATTTCATCCAAACAAGCTGAGTACACACATTTCTAATGCAATGTATTCAGCCTCAGCAGTAGAAAGTGATATAGAACTTTGTTTCTTGCTAAACTAAGAAACTAAACAATTTTCGATATAGAAACAACCATCACTGGTTGATTTCCTATCATCGATATTTCCAGCCCAATCAGCATCAGTGTACCCTGTCAACTGAATACTAGTATCATATGGATACCAGAGACCCATATAAACTGAACTTGCGACATATCGCATAATCCGCTTAACAGCAGTTAAATGTGATTCTTTAGGATTAGACTGATATCTAGCGCAAATACCAACACTTAAAAGCAATATCAGGTCTACTAGCAGTTAAATAAAGCAAATTGTCAATCATACTATGATATAACTTGGGATCAACATTTTTACCTATAGAGTCCTTTGAGAGTCTTCGGGTTGTACTCATAGGAGTATCAAAAGTTTTACCATTCTCAAATCTGAACTTTTTGATCAAGTTCAGAGCATATTTGGTCTGAGAATTAAAAATTCCATCAGGTTGTTGTTTTACTTGCAACCCTAGGAAATAGTTCATTTCCTCAACCATGATCATTTCGAACTTAGATTTCATTAAATCTGCAAACTCAATAGTCATGTTAACACAAGTTGATCCATAAATAATATCATCAACATAGATTTGAACCATTAAGATATCACCGTTATGTTTCTTAACAAAGACCGTCTTATCGATACTGCCCATTTGAAAGTTATGACAGAGTAGGAACTTAGTCAATTTCTCGTACCATGTCCTGGGAGCTTGTTTTAAACCATAGAGAGCTTTTTTAAGATGGTATACATGATCAGTAAACTTAGGGTCTTCAAACCCTGTAGGTTGTTCAACAAATACTTCTTCATGTAAATCACCATTCAAAAAGGCACTCTTTACATCCATTTGATAAATTTTAAACTTTCTATAAAAAAAAATAGATATAAAAAGTCTGATTGATTCAAGACGAGCAACTGGTGCAAAGGTTTCATCGTAATCAATTCCTTCAATTTGAGTGTACCATTGTACAACTAGTCTTGCCTTGTTTCGAATAATATTACCAAGTTCATAAGACTTATTTTTAAAAATCTACTTTGTTCCAATAATATGTTTATCTTTAGGTCTAGGAACAAGATATTAGACATCATTTCGAACAAATTGATTAAGTTCTTCCTGCATAGCAACTATCCAATTTTCATCAAAAAGAGCTTCCTTTACGTTACTCGGTTCTATCTGGGATGTGAAACATACGTAATTACATGTCTTCAAGTTGACTACGAGTACGTACACCAGTGAGAGGATTTCTAAGAATTTGAGAAGTTGGATGATCTTTAACAGTCCTCAATTCAGAATTAGTTTGATTTGATGAAGTATCTTGTTTGTCAATTAAAAGAACTTCATCATTATCTGAACTTGGGGTAGGTGTATTCAAGTGATCGTCTATGACCACATTTATAGACTCTTGAATAATACCAGTCCTTTTATTCAATACACGATATGCACGACTATTTAAAGAATATCCTAAAAAGATACCTTCATCACTCTTAGTGTCAAACTTTTTCAGGTTTTCCCGATCACGTAGAATATAGCACTTACTGTCAAAAACTCGAAAGTATTTGACAGTGGGCTTCTTATCAAACCATAATTCATACGTCATTCTATTATTAGATTTACAAGTATAAACACGGTTAATAATATAGCAGGCGGTATTCACTGCTTCAGCCCAAATATTTCTAGGGAGCTTCATACTATTTAACATTATATTTTTCATTTCTTGAAGCACTCTATTTTTTCTTTCCACAATTCCATTTTGTTATGGTGTTTTGGGCGTAGAGAATTCATGCGATATTCCCTAATCGCTACAGAATTTCTCAAAACTGCTATTTTCGAACTCAGATCCATGGTCACTACAGATCCTACATACTTGGGAACCTTTCTCAGTTTGGATTCGTTTGATAATCTTTTTCACTTCATCAAGAGTTTCTGATTTGTCCCTTAAGAATGCTACCCAAGTAAATCTAGTATAATCATCCACGATTACCAAGATGTATTTTTTGTCACCACGACTCTCTATTCTGGTTGGTCCAACAAGATCCATGTGGAGAAGCTCGAGTAGTCTTGATGTGGCATTGGAGTTCACCTTTTTGTGAGAGCTCCTAGTTTGTTTACCATACTGGCATTCACCACATATTTTGTCTACTTTTTACAACTTAGGTAGACCTCTAATAAGTTCTCCTTTGCTCAATCTGTATAAGTTACGGTAGTGCACATGTCCAAGGCGTTTGTGCCATAATTCTGTCTCATTGGTATGGACCATGTAGCACGATTGACTAGATGAGCTACCATCACTTACAATATAACAGTTTTCAGAAGTTCTGCGATCAGTTAATATAACAAAACCCTTTTTATTTATAATTTCACAACCTTGATTGGAAAATTTCACACTATGGTTGTTATCGCATATTTAAGATATGCTCAACAGGTTGTGTTTTAGTCCCTCAACATATAAAACATTCTTAAATAAAGGGAGGTTATAGAGTTAGACCGTACCTTGGCCAATAATCTTACAATTTCTACCATCACCAAATATGACTGATCCATCAGTCATATCTTTAAGATCGGTGAATAAAGCCTTGTCACCTGTCATATGTCTGGAACATCCACTATCCAGGTACCACTTTGAATGACTTATTTCTTTGAAAGCAGTGTGGCCAACCAAGCAGACAACCTTAGGAACCCATTTCAAAACTGTT
Organism: Magnolia kwangsiensis; assembly: GCA_037074715.1. Classification (NCBI taxonomy): domain Eukaryota; kingdom Viridiplantae; phylum Streptophyta; class Magnoliopsida; order Magnoliales; family Magnoliaceae; genus Magnolia; species Magnolia kwangsiensis. The sequence goes on along the minus strand of CM073572.1, from coordinate 97,114,126 downwards.
TTGGGTTTAAGAGTATAGTTGGTCTTTTTATGTCTGTTGTTGTAAGAATGACCTATAGAGTTAGATTTTAAGAGCTCCTTGAGTATATCAACTATCTTTTCAGCTAGTGGGTTTTGATTCTGATTTTTGAAGTTGACGTAGCTAGTTTTAGGTTTTTGAAAATATTTTGAATTTTTACAAAAACTTTAATAAGTACTTTTCTCTTTCGATTTTGAGGACTCTCATTTCACAAATTTAGGAGTATTCTCCTGTTTAGGAGGTATATTCTTATCATAGCCCAACCCAGATCTGTCACCACATTTTCTTGATCCGGATAATAGTTTCTCTAACTTTGCATCACCTTGGGTATATCTTCATGTGTCATTTAAACTCAGAAGAGAAGATACTTCATTTTTAAGTTTCTCATTTTCAGATTTCAGATTTTCAATCAGGGAGATTTTGAATTCTAAATCGCATTTTGATTTTTCAAAACAATCTGAAATTTAAAATTTTTCTAAAACAAGTGATTCAAAATATTCTTTGAGTTTAGAAAACTTTTCTTTTTGAAGTTTAAGTTTGACAGCAATTTTACAACTTTCCTTGTATAGGGCATTGTAAGTATCTTGAAGATCATCTTCATTTTCACATTCACTATTCAGATTTTCCCCACTAGTTAAATCATCATGATCTGAAAAAGTGAACTTGGCTAGAGTTATAAGGGCTTTTACTTCATTGCCCGACTCGATTTCAGAATCTTCTAATTCAGAAGAGGCTTCAGAATCAGATGATTCATCCCAAGTAGCCAACATACCATTCTTTTTGAATTTCTCTTTTAGGAAATTTTTTTGATAAATGCCCATATTCTTGACAGTTGTAACATTGACTATTTTTTAAAGACTTCCAAGTTTTAGATTTAGGTTTAGATCTTTTCCTATCATTTAATTTTTGAAAATCTATCATTTTCTTGCTTTTGAAAATTTTATAAAACTTCTTTGCTAAAAGAGTCATATCATCTTCAAAATTAGAATTTTTTTCAGAAATACATTTAGAAGATTTTAGAGCGATAGATTTACCTTTAGGAGCTTTAAAGTTTAACTCATAGGTTTGTAAAGAACCAACTAGTTCTTCTACCCTCATATTATCTGTATCACGAAGTTCCGGAATCGCTGTTACTTTAAAGTTGAACCGTTCAGGAAGAGAGCGTGGTATCTTTACACACACTTTACTTTCTGAAATTTTATCGCCAAGACCCCACATCGAGTTTACGATGTCATTTAATCTTGTATAAAAGTCCATAAACATTTCATTTTTCTCCATATGAATTTCTTCAAATTTAATTGTAAGGAGTTGGACTTTAGATTTTTTTACAATTGTAGTACCCTCGTGTGTCATTTCTAATATATCTCAGGCTTACTTTACAGTATCACAGGATATGATTCTTTTGAACTCATCCGGTGATAGTGCACAAGTGATTGCATTTAGTGCATTTGCATTGGCACTACTCTCATTTTTCTGAAGGGTGGTCTAAGAGAAATAAGGAGTTACTCTCATTGATTTTGAACCATCAATTCCAGTTACTTCAGTGGTAGGAGGATTTCATTCAGTCACTGTGGCTTGCAACACACTCTCATCCATTGATTTGAGGAAGATCCTCATCCTGGCTTTCCAATAGGCATAGTTGGAGCCATCAAAGTGTGGAGGCCTACTGACTGATAAGCTATCAAAATTTGACATCTTTATATAACTTAGATCATTAGTTCAGGAATTAAATCAAAATAAAAAGCAATAAGAGCGAGCTATTAGGCTCTGATACCACTTGAAATGGCCTAGCTATGTCCTAGAGGGGAGGTGAATAAACTATGCCAAATTAAAAGTATTACAGTGGAAACCAAGAGATAGCCAAATAGAAATAATTCAATTCTTAAAGCTTAAATAAAAGCAACCTCAATAAACTAGTATTGAGAGGTTGATACGAATTAGTTCTAAGGACAACCTTACACATTAAAACCAAGGGTTTATGGCAGGACAACCTTATTTCTAAAACGTCCTTTGTATTAAAAACTCAAACCAAAGAGGAATAAATAATAGCAAGGAATTGAAATAAATTACATAAATTTAAATCTAAATTATTACACCATTCCTCACTGTGCTTAAAATGAAAAAATTACAACATTCACATCCACACGTACATTCCACAGTTTTGAATGATAAAAGATAAAAAGAATAATTCACACATTCACAAAATACAAAGAGTTATAATGGTTCGCTTGTGTGTACATCAATTGTTATAAAACAGCTACACGGATTGCTACTCTACTCCTAATATCCTCACACAGGGGATATCAGCGTTCACTATCAAAATAGGTTTCACAGGTTCACCTAAAACCTTCACAATTGTATCTTTTTGACTTGGGCTTACACAATTCAAAAACCCCTCTGTCTGAGTTTTCTGGCTCTCCTCAAACAACCATACAATAAGATTTTTTTGGCTCAATCTCAAAACAAACCAAAAAGAAATGTAAATTAGAATAAATGTAAAATACCTGAATTTCTCCTTTCGTAGTAGCCCGAAAGAACCAATCAGAGTAGATGATTGAATGTAGAAGTTCAAAGTCCAATACTCACTTTAAAATGGTTCTAAGTTCTAATTGATTTTAAGTTAAACCAAATGGGCTAGCTGTATTTGATTTTGATTAAAAGAAGAAGGAATTATAAAATTTTCTCCTTTTCAAATCAGATTAGAATGCAGATCAAAATCAAAGAATAATAAGCTAACAAAAGGAATATTGATTATGCACAAAATAGCTTAAAATGAACACAAACTTATCTCAGAGTGGATCCTTGATTTTACTTGAATTTCTATATGAAACTCTGAAATTCGTGCTCAATTTATAGTAGCAGAAACCTCGTCTACGACTGGTCTTAAGGAGACTTCGACTGGTCGTAGCAGAACGGATTTTTGAATATTTGGACGCGATCGGATAAAAACCGTTCTCTTCGACTGGTCGTAGGCCCTCTACGACTAGTCGTAGGATCACCAATTTCATCGCTGGAGTTTGAATCGTAGAATTAGGACTGGTCGTAGGACAGGTCGACACTGTTCACACAACCGGTCGAACAGTCTCCAAGACTGGTCGTAGCTTACCTAGAAATTTTTAAAAATTTGTAACAACTTACGACTAGTCTTGAAATTTCTAAGACTGGTCGAGGCAATGCTAGGACTAATCAAACAAGGTCCAGGATTAGTCTTAGAACAAACCAAAATCATGTATAAACATATAGTTTGAATTATGTATTCAAAATGACCTATCCTAAGGTCAATCTAAGGTCTATCATACCTGGAACATAAAGTATGAACATTGAACTTCATTCATTCAGTGAAGGTAGACCTTTGTACCTTATCAAGCTTGAGTTCTCGCACTTGATGTAACTTGATCTTGAGATATTCAAAAGCTTGAACTTAAACTTCATTTCAACTTGCACTTGAGTCTAGTACTCTTTATCGATGTAGCTTTGAACATTTATACTTGTAGGCGTTTGACAAAGTACATGGCTTGTCTTGACTTGAAGTCGATCAATGCACTTGACTTGAAGCACTTGCGAAGCAGTGTCTTGAACATATATAAATCAACATACAAACACAAGACAGAAATAAAGGTTTTGGCACCATAGAATTTGACAACTAATAGAGCATGTGACTACAGCACTTACAAAGCCCTCTTGCTTGATTCAAGTAATACAATTAGAATTGGAATCTTATCCTATCCAATTGGAAAACATATCAATAAAACTAAATCTGAACTTTCATAGACCTAATTCTCAATAAAGAAGAACTATGATAATTGTCAGGGATTCCATTACCAAACCGTGCCCAGGAGACAATGGCAAACAATAGGATTTACCAATCCTATAATCTCAAAGTAGGAGAATTGTAAAGATTATAAAGGATTTCATCACCCTACCATACGCAATGGACAATGGTGAAAAATAAGATTTACTAATTTCACAATCTCAAATTAGGAAAAGAATATACTCAAACCTATTGCAGATCTACTATAATTTAAGTCATAATAAACCATTAAAAACTGAAAGTATTCCTTAAATATCAAATTAGAATCCATAGAGTTCAACATAAACATGAATCAAAGTAATTAAACATTTCATCATGCTACAAGCTTCATCTCTTAGCCCTAGCTAAGAGGTTTATCCAACGATAGACATGATTGGACCAAAAGTCTCTTAAGAAAAATATGAAAATAACTAAGGAAGAAAAAGAAAAACTCTTCGCAACGACTCCTCCACCCTTTGGATCTATTCCTTAAACCCTAGAAGATGCCTAGGAACATCCTAGCGAGTCCTATTTATAATTGTGGAACTCCAACTTTCACACCTAGTTGGAAAACTCTAGAAACCACCTCAAATTTACATAGTTTTTCAAAATAGACTTCACTCTGTGCAGTTTTTCAAAATAGACTTCACTCTGCTCAATTTCACAAAATGACCCAGAGTTTCAGAATATGCTTTTTCAGGACGATTTCAGGATTCTTTTTCTTTACTTCAAATCTTTGATTCTCTTCATTCCCCACTTGGTTTCTTAGATCTTTGGCATGTGAATTCTTTAATCTTGGTCTCCTAAGATCCATCCCTTACCTTGGTGATTCTTGAGCATCAAATTCATGCTTTTAGTTTTCAATCCAAGCTCTTAAATTCACCTTGCAACACAAACATGAGTAAAATAAAATATTTAGCACTATCATTATCATAAAACCAAGATATAAATGGAGAATAACATGCAATATTTGACCCTCAACATAATCCTAACCAGCATTTTGCTAGTCCCGAGCAAAGTATGAGAAAAATATTTTGAGAACCACGAGATAATTTCTATAAGCTCAAGTGGTTTAAAAAATAATTCAGATAATATAATTCTAAAATATATCAATGTTGTGCATTACTTTCTCCTAAACTCTAACACTTGGTAAGTTTCATAATTAAGTTCAAAGCATTAATCCTCCAATTAGAACAATTCCAAACATTGAGTTTCATGGGTGTATAATGAAGTTTAGACTTATCACAATCAAAGGTTAATTCGTCACTTTTAGGATAACATTGATAATTAAAAGAGCATTCAGGACAACCAAAACTTAAACCGAAACTCGCCTTACAGTTCATCTTTTAATTCCCTCTTTTATTCCTCCAGCTTTTGATTTTTTCATCGATGACTTTCACGCTATGTAAACTTTTTTAAAGATCTTAAATAGGTAGCCCTTATCGACGACAACTGTTTTTTTAGCTAGGTATTTTCTTTTTCTTTCTTTTCAATTCTTCTTATTGAACATGATGGAAAAATTCCCCGTTTGGTTCCTTTCATGCGTAATAATCATCAAGTTAACAATTCAATATCAAACTAACACTTTACTGTGTAAGCTAGATGTAACATGTGAGATCATGACTCAATCAATGTTTAAAACTTCTAATCAAAGATTAATGACTTAATTTTGAGATATCCCAAGTGACTAAACCCAAGAGATATAAGGCATCAACATTAAGCACCTTGTAATTCTAATTTTTCAAATATTTTTTAATTTTTTTACAACTTTTGCTCAAAGACTAAGAAAATACTGATTAGTTTGTCTAATGCACACCCCCCCAACCTAAAATTTACATTGTCCTCAATATAAAAGAATAAGCATGTAATGTAAAAAATACAATGAAAAGAAAAAGGAAGTAATGGAAAGATAATACCTGAAGAAAGAATTTTTGAGGCTTTTCCAATGATCTCAATGTGAAGATGGGTTGGCACAAAAGACTCAATAGACAATAAGCAAACTATCTTAAACAGCGGAAAGTAAACTATCCTAAAATAACAAAAAGCTAACTATCCTAAAATAGCAAAAAGCTAACTATCCTAATCCTATATTCTTTGAAAGCAATAAACCTAACTAAGAAAATAGGAGAAAGCTACTCAGTCATGCCGCAAGGTTCCTCCTCCGGTCAATATCTTGATAAATTTCTCAGTAAGTTTCTTAACAAGATCACCCAAAAGCCCTTTTTGCAATAAGATTGGATGTCCAACAACATGAATTTCCAGAGAAATTTGTGGACCTCAGCATAAAGTTTCCTTTTAATCTCCTGAGGTGTCCAAAGTACATATGATTCACCTAAGATAGAGAAAGTTTTAGAGTTAGCGCAACACGGTGAATTAGATGCTACAAGTTGATAAAATTTAAAGAAATTCTCACTAGGTGATGTAGTCTCAACATATTCTGAAGTTTCAGGCTTCGATTCAACTTTCAGCTCCTCCTCTCTTAAAGGTAAACATTCAAGATATTTGGAAGGAGGGGCTTTAGAATAAGGGTTCTCTTAGTCAATAACAGCTATCGAGGTATTATTTTGTAAGGCATCCATTATTTCTTGTATCATAAGATCATTTGAATCTATAAAATATACCAAGCGATCTTTCAGAGAGTTGAGATAGTCAGCTAAGAGAGACTCATTTTTCATATTGAGGTCTGTGATGATATGCCCAATGATTCCTTTGTATTCTTTTATAATAGAGAGAAACATGATCTCTTACTCTTCACCTTGGTGAGAGACAATTGTCATCGGATACATCTTGCCCTGCCTTGCATAGACAGGTTATGGATCAGTAGGCGCATTGATGTGAAGACTTTGTTCATTGTTACTACTTAGTAGAGGCATTATATTGTCAAGTGTTGACGGCTCAGAAGGTGGCCTTAACTGAAGGATTTCAAATTCCAGAGTCATCTCGGGCAACTTGTCCATCTCCCTAATCATATTATAATCAGAGTGGTATACATACACCTCAAAAGAGTCATGCGGTTCACTTAGAAGGGACTCTTCGTTCACATGTAAATCAAACATGTCAAATGGGTGGAGTAGATCATTATGGTCGACAATGTCCTGTATCTCGTGATCACTTTTCTGAACCATAATTGAAATCGATTCCAATTAATCTTAGGCTATAAACTCATGATTCTCATTTCAATACTTACCATCTTTCAATTAAGTACAGTTCATAAGTGAGATGAGATCACTTTCCTCACATTATTTTCTTAAGTTCAGTTAAGGCTCGAATAAACTAGCCTCTTCCTCCTCGTTGAAGTCAAGTGCGTCATATTACTGGAGCGTGTCAGCATCATTATATTTGAAAGACACCCCTGTCTCTTAATCATTCCTTTGGACAGTTATCGAGATCAACTCTTCAAGAAATTGAGTCGTATGCTCGTTAACACAATCCAACTCTTCATTCTCAATTTCAGTACTCTCCACAAGTAAGTTAGGGTCACTTTTCTCGCATTGTGTTTCTAGATTGGGTTGAGATTGTGATAACCTATCATCTTCAACCTTATCGAGGTGCAATTCGATTGTTTCCAATGATTTCATCATGCCTGCGATAAGTCAGTTGAACTGTTCTTGATAGTCCGTGAAATTCAAACGTGAATCCTCTTAGATTGTTTCTGGTTGAATAATCACTATAATCAATTATTAGTTCATCTCTCCAATGTTGATGTTTTCATTGATCGTAGTCATACAGGTCATAGGTGGGAGAGTCTGATAGTTGTTGGTACATATTATCACCCATAATATAATCTCTCATTGTTTTCTTTTTGTCTAATGGGTGATAATAGTTCTCGTTCTTATAATTATGATAACCCCAACAATCACGTACTGTTTTCTTAATCTGTGGGGTGTAATTATTCTCATGCATATGATCGCATAAGGACTTCTTAACTTGTCGAGCATCATTGTATTCTAATTGGTTCTCGATGATGGTTTTAGAAAAAAAAATTTGAGACAGATTGTTTCCTAACAAAATCATCTGACAACCTTCACAATTTTTGCATTCTCTAAAACTAGCTTAGTATACTGGTGTTCCCACTCTTGCATATACATGGTAAAACCCTAAACATGAACCTAATCCTAAATAGAATAAAGGAAAAATTCTATAACAATGTGGAAAGCAAGTAGAGGAGAAGTTGGAAGGATTTTACCAATTTGGAGAGTTCTATTTTAGGATCCAACAAAACAGAAGACGATGTTAGTTTCTAAAAATAAATAAATAAATAACTCTATCTAAAAAGAAAACAAAACATTAATCCTAAAAATAAATTAGTTTTTTTTAAATAGTTTCTAAATCTGAAAATAGAAAGAAAAGTTAGTTTGTAAAAACAAATTAGGAGTCTCTAAATCTAGAAATACAAAGAAAAGTTAGTTTCTAAAAACAAAAAAGAAAAGTTTCTAACTTGGAAGTTTCTAAAATAATTCTGAACAAACCCTAACCAAAAATACAAAGTAGAAAAATCCTATTATTAACCTAATTTCAAAACTAATCAAATCCAAAAAATGCAACCGTCAATCCCCAACAACAGTGTCAAAACATGTTTACAACCCCAAGTGTAGGGTCACGATGTAGTAATAATCTCAACAAGACCGATACTACCAGAAAATAGGGCAACGCAAGGTCCGTCGACAAAGGGTGCGTCGGCATTGCTTGCAGACGGATTAAAACCGTCGGCGTTTTTGACAGCTAAAACCATCGACTAGCCAACGGTAAGGGCGACGGCTAAAACCGTTGGCATTTTTGACAACTAAAACCAACGACGTTTCCGACAGTAAGAGCGATGGCCAAAACTGTTGATGTTTTCGATGGTTTTTAGCCGTCGGCGATTCTCATAAATTTTTTAAAAAAATTGAAATAATATTTCATCTATTGAATTTGAATGATATATTTTTATTGTGTAAACTTACCTTCTCAAATAGTTTGGTTCGTACAGGGCTTTGGAGAAATGGGTTTATCTAGAAATGGATGTGTGCATTGATCAACACGCACATCCATTTCTAGATATACCCATTTATCTAAAGCCCTGAACAAACCAACCTATTTGAGAAGGTAAGTCTACACAATAGAAAAACACATACATGGCATACCAAAAACTTTTAAAGGCAACAAGAAGCAAAAACCAGCATGGCATACCAAAAACAACTTACATCTCTTTCGACTTGTGAGAAGAACATGAAAGAAGACGTAGCACTCTTTATTGCATTAGGATCCTTTTTCTTCTTTAGTTTTCTCTTCTTTGAACCATCTTCATCTCCATCCTTGGATTTCCTCTTAGAAGAAGATGCCTTAGGAGCAGCTGCTTCTTTCTTAGCTTCCTTCTTGGGAGGCTTCTGAAATGGGAAGAAAAGAGAAAGAAGAAAGTATTAACTTTTATGGCCAAACATTGATGAAAAAGTTACAATATGTAATCAAAAGCACCAAAACATTCTACAATAGCAATGGTGATTACATTAATTGCCATGTCAAACTCAAATAGTGCATCCAAACGTAGCCTAAGGAATATAATTAAAAGGCCCTATACTTTCATAATGAATCTATTCCCAATATGAGAAACAACTTCACAAAGAAGGTCCGTGTCTCCCCAATACTCTACCACCAATCATCCCCTCATCAGAGTGTCATATTCCACAAATTAAAGAGGCCCATGCAACATAGAAACTTCGCAATTTCACCATTGTAATGCATCTAGGAGTATGATTATAATGTAGTTTCTGGCATGAAGCATATGCCTCAAATCACAAATGCTAATTGTCCAAGGTTTATGGTTTTATGCTTCATGAGGTATAACATGCCTTTCAACACCAATTAAAAGAACGAAATTCAAGCTGACAAGGGTAAATGATGCTATCAATGTCAAATGCATAGCCCACATAATATTGAAAATACTATTTTCCCCTGAAAGTGAGCTTGTTAAAAGAACTCTTGAAAAAGTTAAATTTCAATGATCCCCTTCACATCTCTAGAAGAAAAGTGAGCAGGAATAAATTGCATCAAAATAGAGCAAATTACAGAATCATAAGAAAATTGTGCATCTTACAACATAGGCGCATGCTAGAAGAGAAGGTACCTTTGAGAAGCATGAAGAGGAGGAAATCCAGATGAATGTAGTGGACCCACATATCTTACTCTATCACCTGAAAATACATCGCAAACGATTATGTAAGAATACAAGTGATACAAATAGAATACACCAAAAAAATAAAAAAGAAGTCTGAGGGAATTTCACCTTTGCCTGGCTGTAGGGTGTAGCAGGTTGTTGCAAGAACAAATGAGTTGCTATATGAAAGTGCTATATTAATAAACCCCAAGTATTGTCAAATTTTGGTGTGCCAAACCAATTCAAGTTTGTATCAACCTCTCAATACTTGATTTTTGATGTTGTTATTTCCTTTGGTTAATTTCATTTAATTGGTTATCTTGTTGTCTTTATTCCGCTTATTATTTTTAATTTGGCATTGTCCTATTCACACCCCCCCTCTAAGACATTGTTTGGCCTTTTCAGGTGGTATCAGAGCCTAATAGCTTGTTTATTTGGATTTAATTCCTTAGCTAACCGATCTGAGCATTTAAGATGTCAAATTTTGATAGTCTTTCTATTACTAGACCTCCACCTTTTGATGGCTCTAATTATACTTATTGGAAAGCCAGAATGAGAATATTTTTGAGGTCTATTGATGAGAATGTGTGGCAAGACACAATAACTAAATGGACTCCACCTATGTTTGAAGTTCTAGGCCTTGATGGAACTAAAACTCTAAAAGTTGCTCCTTATAGCACTTGGACCACTATTAAGAAAACTGAGAGTGTCAATGCCAAGGCTTTAAATGCAATCACTTACGCACTATCACCAGATAAATTCAAAAGAATTTTATCTTTTGATACTGCGAAACAAGCCTGGGATATCTTAGAAATGACATACGAGGGTACAACTACTGTCAAAAAATCTAAACTACAAATCCTCGCCACTAGATTTGAGGAAATACGTATGGAAGAAAGTGAAACATTCATGGACTTCTATACTAAGTTGAATGACATAGTCAACTCTAGGTGAGGTCTTAGAGATAGCATCCCAGAAAGCAAAGTCTGTACAAAGATACTACGCTCACTATCTGAAAGATTCAATTCGAAAGTCACGGCCATTCAGGAACTTCGTGACATAGATCTATAACGTCTTGAAAAAATCCGTACGAAGACCCGAGTACTACCTCAGTTAGAAATCCCTAAAGACCTTATACTGCGAAAATTAATTAAGTGTTGAAAGTAATGGACCTCCAGATGAGTCTCATTCGCCCGAAACAGACACCCTTTGGCTATAACCTAAGTATACCATGGTCGTGGGGGCATTAACATCAGTTCTGGGCCTATATAATGCCCTTAACCCACCCCATTCTCATTCCATACGAATTTTCTAAAAACCCTAAGAGAGAGAGAGAGAGAAGGAGAGAAAAGAGGAAGGAAGAAGGATTTTTGAGAGATCTTTTACTGGAATTTTTCCTACAACACCACGCGCCGATACACCTCTCTTATGCTACACAACTCATTTTAACGACGATTTGGGTAAGAAATCCAAACCCTAACGCCATAGTTGAAGTATAAAATAGTTGTTTGTCAACATAGATAACGATTTCCTGATTTAGGTACCCGTTGTGTTGTATTTGGGAACATAGGATTCGAACCAAGTCGGAATAGTGTATTCCGATGAAAGGTATGGACTATAAACGTTTAGGTAATGGTTTTCAAGGCTTTCAATGTCAACAATGATTTATGTCTGACTTGATTGCTGCCATATGATCTTAGTTACGATATTTTTCATATATTATACATGTATGAACTATGTTGGACAAATATGCAATTCAAGTTTTTGTTGAAATGTTTAAATAAACTTAAAATTATGATTTTATGCTTGTCATGATATCTAATCTAAGATCCATGTTTGTTATATGCGTTATAGCCTATGTTGCGTAGGAAATTACTATAGTTCATGTCATAACTAATCTAGACTATGTATGTGGTAATGTGTAGTCTAAGTGTTTGATAAAATGTCTGAATGAGAAATTTTTTTAATGAATTGTATTTAATAAGGGTGTTGAGATAGGATTCTCAATTACTTTAACTATATGTATAATTTCCTTCATGTAATCTTAATTTCAATTACGCAATTTATGGATAAAATGTAAACATTTGGTAACATGTTCAATATCCTTGATGAAATACTTAAATGAAATTTATATTTGAATTGTTTGTTAAATGTTATTATGATTATTACATGTGACTACCTATTGCATTTGAGTATGAGTGGGACTACTACGTAGTCCAAGCAATTGGTAACGATTCCCGATTAAGTGACCGAACCAGTCTCGCTACATTGGATACGTTCAATAAATCCAAGTCGTATGGTGATTGTCGACAGTGGTTAGGCCACGTGGAATGCTTATGCGCTTCATGTCGATAAATCCAGCGTGCGCTCATACCAATCGAACTTGTCAAATAACCCAATTGGTCTAACATGTGTTTACCATGTATGGACACTACTGCTTAAATCTAAGGTATCACTTACTAATGTAAAGCCCATTTCAACCATGATACCAAGATCCGCTAAAACTCATGAGCCGGGCATGGTGATATGTGATAATGTGGTCGAGTTGTCGACCTATGCTAGGGTAACCAGTAAGTAACCCAAACTCATGAGCCGAATATGGTGGTGTATGGAATATTATATTCGAGCTATCGGCCTACGTTCAGGTGACGAGTGTCCCATATTGACCTCGAGTATAAACACTTGAAATTACTTATCCACTGCTTTCATTAGGGGTGATACCCTACAACATGCCTACGCATGTAATTAACTAGGATTAACAACCCTAGATGGATCCCCGCTTGGGTACCTTAGCTTCATGAATCTGCTGTATGAATAAGCTTAATTAAGAACTTGGCTAACACGCCCATGCACCGCATTGCATGTGCTTTGGCGAGGAAGGGCACATTTAGAGAATTTATCATGTGCAAATAGTTGATGAAGTCACTGAGGGAGTGCAGGCGAGGGCATGCATCATTACTACATATTATCCTTGCATTAATAAGAGTAATTAGGAATGATTGTTGTATTGCTTTATCATTACTGCTTGATCGAATTGATAACATGTTAACATTTATCTTATAGTACCACTGAGTTGATCATTAACTCCCACTCTGGGATGGTGTTCTAAAACACCAATCAGACTCTGTTTTAGTTGTAGATGACGATGAGACTTACGCGACAGAGTCAATTTTCATAGACTAGGAGGAGGAGTTCTCCTACGTCAGCTCTCAGGCGGGTCTATGTATACCTAGAGCTACGTCGTCGTAATTACAGGATTATGGAATAGTTGAACACTTTATGTTTTGTTCTTTTCTAAATTTTGGAAACAATACATGTAAACATTCAACCCAGTTACATACTTATAATCTAGAGGTTGTAAATCGCTTACTTGTTCAAATATGCATGTTACAGTCTTCTGCTTGCTTAATGAAATTACCTCTGGAGTACGATATGCTATTTTAGTGTAATCTCACTCATGTTTAATGTACTAATATAGACAACATTTTAACATCATTATCTATGTTGCATAAGTGATGCATTGGATATCGGGAGTTGAACTTTACTCGACCCTTGAAATCCGGGGCGTTACAAGTTGGTATCAACCATGATTTCGATTAAACTGGACCTGGGTTATAATAACACGATGCACACTGACATACTTTGACTTAGGAGGGAGCGATAAATGTAGAAATGATCATAGGATTCGAAGGTTTCACCGACGGGCAAAATTGACCGTTAAAATGTAACTCGTATGCATCTGGGATCATGTGAAATGATCTCAAACCCTTTTTAAGCCGTCAATTGACAGGTTTAAACAATAAGTCAGCAAATCCCAAACTTGAAACGTGCCAAAATGCATGAATATGTGCAAGATGAACTGAGAAAATACATTACGCAGGCGTAGGGGCCGAAATTTCAATTTTTGGTGTGACCCAAGGGGTCCCCCGTACATGTACGACACCCCGTGAGGGGGTGGCCACCACCCGCACCTCCAGCGGGCCGCGACGGGCCCGTGGTTCCGGCGGCCCACCACCCTCACCCACATATGTGAGGCCTTGTCTCACATGTGGAGCCCTCTATTTCACTCCCCTAGCCATATTTCACTCCCATCTCAAGCTTCTAAACCCTCCAAACCCCTCCGGAAATCCCATTTTCTCTCTCGAAATCTCCATTTATACACTCAAGCTTCTTCTTCTTCTACATTACACACCCATCCTTCACCATTCTCTTAAACCCATCTCTTACAACCTTTCATCCCCCATTTCAAACCTATTTGAGCACAAAAAGCCATCCTAATGTCTCATAATCTTCAAACCCCACAAGCTCATCTCACCCTTCAAGTTTCTTCACTTACATGGCTCTTTTTGAGCTAGTTACCTCTATTTTATCCATTTTCGCACTCCTTTCCCTTATGGGGAAGAAGAGGGCGTCCGCGGATGAAGCTGGGCCTAGCCACCCAACCCATTCAAGGAAGAAAACGGGCGCCGAAGCAAGCACAAGTGCCGAGCAAGAATGAAGGTCAAAACAAGATCTTGACCCGCGAATTCCCATCAAAAGATCTCTACCACCGGGCATCGAACTTGGTAAGTTCGGTGACCGCAAAGTTGTATTCGAGGCTCATGTTGATGAAAGGCTTTTCGTTTGTACCTAGTGATGGACATGCTCCTGGAAAATGGTTGGGGTCCCGTATTTGAGGGAAATACTCATGCAAATGAAAGCACCGTACGAGCCTTCTACGTTCATATACGGAACCCACTATTGGAGCCTCTTCAGTTTACCATCCCTTTAGGGAGAGAGGAGGTCATAGTCAATGTAGATGTGGTGGCTCATGTCATGGGTATGGAACGTAGACTTATATATGCTAGCGAGACAAACCTTACTAGTGAACGAGAAAGAAATCACCGCACACGTTTCCATTACAGCCAGCTTGAGCGATGGAGGCGAGGAAATAGCCTTGCATTGACCAAAATGATAAGAAATTTGTCTGCTCCACAACATATTCACGTATAACGTGTATCTCAGGTGGAGTAATCACACGGAATGCACTCGACTTATGGTGGATTTCTTATACAGAGCTGGTCAGGGAAACAAGTTATGCCTGCCTACATTCATTTCGCCTCAGATCGTGGGTACTGCACGATCTACACGGGGAGATGCCTCACTTCCTTCGGTCAACTTATTTGTAAGATTGCCTGAAATTTTGGCTTCCGACTCTATATGGAGAATCATGCCCCGATTCATATCATCAGTGACACTATGCTCAACAAAATGGGCATAGGCCCCAGGCAGCAACAAGCAAGGCTTGATGAGTCCGGGGATGAAATTGAAGAAGAGAGTGAAGATGAAGAAGGCAATGAAGAGGAAAGCACTGAGGAAGGAAATGATAAGGAAAGCAGTGAGGAAGAGGAGGCCCGGGATTCAGATGGGGGACCTCCTACTACTGCTCATGAGGACCGTCGTGATCGGGCTGCCTGAGAAGCCCGCATTGCTCAGATTGAAGAGAACTAGGCCGCTCTAGGACAAGAGGTCAAGGAGAATCAGGCCTATCTGAAACAAAAATTCAAGAGAATGTCACGCACCTTGAAGACTCTCCTGTGCTGTATGCAGGACAAGGGTGCACCTCCGCCTTCACCAGAGTCAGAGGACTAGACATGTGTTGTACTCATCTTTTGGTTGTCCTTGTTTCTTGCTTATCTTTGTAATAGCCTTGGTAGGTTTCATTATATGTTAGAGTAGTTGGTGTTTAAAGCTTTTACTAGGTTAGCTCACATGCATCTTCTGTCATAGTCCATGCAAGACTACATCTCATATAGTGTGACAATTTTGGGTTAAATGAAATGTATGAAGCTTCTTTTGATTTGGAATGTGTAGAATGCTTCAAAAATTGAACGTTGTTATTTAAAATCTTACACATGTTGCACCCTATGTTGTATATAGGGAATGCCTCCTAAAAACACTCGGAACATTGCACGTCTCGCACTTACCAAATCAATTAACGAGGCACCTCCCCTGAACGATAGCCAGACGGACCCTAGCTTGGGCTCGAATTTTGAGACAATGTCAGATTCATAGCAGGCCACTGGACCCACTAATGGGCTAACACCTTGTGGACCGCCGATTCCAGAACAGAACCGTGCGTCTTCATTGACGCCACACATGCCTCAGGCGGCTCCTCCCCCTAATAGGTTGGAGCAAATGATGCTCCTAAT
This sequence comes from Magnolia kwangsiensis, assembly GCA_037074715.1. NCBI lineage: Eukaryota > Viridiplantae > Streptophyta > Magnoliopsida > Magnoliales > Magnoliaceae > Magnolia > Magnolia kwangsiensis. The sequence continues at coordinate 97,097,994 of CM073572.1, read as the reverse complement.
GCAGCAGTAGCAACAAGTTTGGGCCACTATTACGGGGACCATTGCCCAAAACATGAATATGGTCCCACCTGCCCCACCTGTGCAGCCTACTGGGAACATGAATACCAGAGGTCTTTTTTAGTGCTTTCAGCATTTTCGTCCTCCCACTTTTATGAATACTCACAGACCCAATAAGGCTAAATACTGGTTGGATTGTATATCCAAGATGTTGAAACCATTACATTGTACTGAGGCAGAGCAAGTAGAGTTGGTTACATATATGTTCAAGAAGGAAGCTAGTCTATGGTGGGACAGCATCCTACAGACAGTTCTCATAGGACACGTGTGGACCTGGGACGCATTTGAGACTCGCTTCCATGGGAAGCACTTCCCCCTCACTTATCGTAATGAAAAGGAGGGTGAATTTCTCCGCCTCTGACAGGGAAGAATGACCATGACTGAGTACGAAAACTGCTTCACAAAGCTAGCCAGATTACGGTTAAGCATTTGGGGTTGAACACTACCCCTATGATTGGGGTGAGAGTCCTTACCGTGACAGGGACTTTCTCCGACGCTACTAAGTTTTGTAAAGATTGCCTAATAGACTTAGGGAGTAGAATGGTGTAGATTGACCTAATTGTTACTCCGCTGCATCATTATGACGTCATCCTCAGCATGGATTGGCTCACCGAGATGAAGGCAGAGATCGACTGCGATACCATATTGGTGACAGCCCATAAACCTGAGGGCGTAACCTTTACTTTCCCAGTTCAAGTCAGTTGGCCCTACCGCATAAGTTATTACGCTTCCTTAATAGAAAATGTTGATGGTCCAACACTTAGGAACACTCCTGTAGTCCAAGATTTCACAGACGTGTTCAGAACGATACCTGAACTACCTTCTCGGCGTGAGATTGACTTTACTATCAACCTTGTGCCTGGTGTGTAAGTGCTATGATTTCATATCCCTTTGGTTGTCAAATTTTGTGGTGTCAAAACCTATATCTATGTCTTCTATATCTTGTGTTTCATATTTGAAACTATTCTTTACTTCAAGACATAGCATTTCAAGACAAGAACTTAAATGAAGAAGTTTTCAAGTCATGGATGAAGAATTCAAGTATTGAAGTTTTCAAGTTTGCATGTTCAAGATTTAATTAAGTTCAAGTATATTAGAAGATTTTGTCAAGTCAAGATCAAGCTCAAGAAGGCCTACTACAAGATTTGTATATTCTCAAGCTTCTCTTAAGGGTCATCTGAGTGTACAGACTTTTAATATCTATCTCACTTTTAAAGTTTGTTTGACCTTAGATTGACCTTAGGATGGGCTTTACAGTAGGTCATTCTGAATACATAATTCATATATTTCAATATGCTTGTTTGGAGTATTTTAAGACCAGTCCTAGGGACTTCAAGACCAGTCATAGATCTGCTACGACCAGTCTTAAATTTTTCAAGACCAGTCCTGGGTTGTTGAAGATTTTTGGATCTTTCTGGCTGTCCTAAGACCAGTCCTGAACATCCTACGACCAGTCCTGTGAGTTCTACAACTCATCCTTCGACCAGTCGTAGCCCTACGACTCAAACTCCAGCAACCAAATTGAGGGTCCTACGACCAATCGTAGGTGGCCCATGACCAGTCGTAGGTGGCCCACGACCGGTCGTGGACCACCTAGGACCGGTCGTGGAACAGCAAATCCTTATCCCGCAGAAATCTTTAAAAATCTTTGAAGCTACGACCAGTCCTAGGATCCTAAGACCAGTCGTAAACCGGATTTTTTAGGCTATAAATAGAGCACAAACTTCAGAATTTTAGCAATTCAATTCAATTCTATTCAAGCAATCTTTAGGCTATTCTCTGAGATAAATTTGTATTTGTTTTAAGCTACTTTGTGCTTATTTAATTTTCCTTTTGCTAGCTTATTTTTTATTTGATTTTGATCTACATTCCAATCTTATTAGAAAAGGAAAATTTCTGATATTCCTTCTTCTTGGATTCAAAATCAAATAGAACTAGCTCTTTTGATTTAAAATCAATTAGACTTAGAACCATTCTTAAAGTGAGTATTGGACTTTAAACGTTGAATCGAACTTCTACTCCGATTGGTTCTACCGGGCTTATTCAAAAGGTGATTCAGGTATTTTACGTTTTTGTAATTTACTTTTTTTTTTTTGTTTGAGATTTGCCAGAAAAATCTCATTGTATTGGTTATCTGAGGAGAGACAGAAAACTTAGATTGTGGGGTTTTTGTATTGTGTAAGCCCGAGATCAAAGACACAATTGTAAAGGTTTTAGGTGAACCTGTGAAACCTATTTTGATAGTGCATGCTAATATCCCCTGTGTAAGGATATTAGGAGTGGAGTAGTATTCTGTGTGGCTGTTGGATAACAGTTGGTGTATACACAGGCGAACCACTATATATCATTGTGTTGTGGATGTGCATTATTCTTTTATTCTTTTATTCATTCAGTTTTGTGGATTGTATTCGTGGATGAATGTTGTAATCTTTTTATTCCAAGCAAGTGTGGGGAATGTTGTAATAACTTAGGATTTATTTTTGCAAGTTATTTTGATTTCCTTGCTTTTTGTTCCTCATTGGTTTGTGATACAAAGGACGTTCTAGAAATAAGGTTGTCTTACCTTAAACCTTTGGTTTTTGGTGTAAGGTTGTCCTTAGAACTGATAAAGTATCATTCTCTTTATTTTAGGCTATTGAGATTACTTTAAATTCAGCATTGTGTTTTATTTCTTTTATTATTCCGCTGTTATTAATTTTATTTGGCATTGCCCTATTCACCCCCCCCTCTAGGGCATATAGCTAGGCCCTTTCATGGTGCAACACCCATTTCTCTATCGACGTATCACATGCCTCCATGTGAAATAGAGGAGTTGAGGAGACAGATCAATAATCTATTGGATACAAGTTTTATACGGCCTAGTGTATCTCCTTGGGGAGCACCTGTATTATTTGTAAAGAAAAAAGCAGATCGCTGCTATTGTGTATTGATTATCGCAGGTTGAACCAAGTCACAGTGAAGAAAAAGTACCCTTTGCCCAAGATAAATGATTTATTCGACCAGTTGAAAGGAGCACAGTATTTTTCAAATATTGACTTACGGTCCGGATATCATCAGTTGTGCGTTAGGAATGAATATGTGCAGAAAACAGAATTCAGAACCAATTTTGGGCACTATGAATTCCTTGTGATATCGTTTGGACTTACAAATGCACCGGTTGTGTTCATGAACCTCATGAACCGCGGGTATTTCGGTCGTATCTGTACGGGTTCGTCATCGTATTTATAGATGACATTTTAATATACTCCAAGAGCTGAAAGGATCACGAAGAGCACCTGTGAGTAGTCTTCGACACTCTCAGGAAGAATCAGTTGTTTGCTTAATACCGAAAATGCGACTTCTAGAAGGAAGAAGTCAAGTTTCTGAGACACGTGGTGTCCAAAAAAGGAATTACCATGGACCTTGCCAAGGTGATCGCGGTACAGGAGTGGGAACAGCCCTGTTCGGTTACTAAAGTGAAGAGTTTCCTCGGCCTTGCAGGCTACTATCGTCAATTTATTAAAAACTTTTCCAAGATAGCTCGACTGTTATCTCAACTCACTCAAAAGGATCTTAAGTTTTCTTGGAACGAGAAAGCAGAAGCAGCATTTCAAGAATTAAAGGACAAGCTGACGTCCGCAACTGTGCTAGTATTGTCAGAGCAAGGGGTCAGATATACTGTATAAACCGACGCGTCTCGTGTTGGCTTGGGTTATGTCCTTAAGCAAAAGGAAAGAGTGATTGCCGATGCATCGCGACAATTGAGGAAACATGAAGAAAACTACCCTACGCACGACCTGGAATTGGTGGCAATTATCTTCGCATTAAAGCTCTGGAGACATTACCTCTACGGAGAAGAGTTCGAGCTCTTTTGCAACCACAAGAGCCTCAAGTACATATGCACGCAAAGAGACTTGAATATGAGGCAACGACATTGGATGGAAACCTTAAAAGACTTCAAGTTTGAGATTTCCTACCATCCTGGCAAGGCAAACCTTGTGGCCGATGCGTTAAGCCGCAAGAAGATAATAGAATTTGCAGCTCTGCTGATGATAGAAGAATGGAATATGATAGAGTTTGTGCGAGACTTCAAACAGATGCTTACAGTAGAGGAGTCGTTCGAGAGCGTCGCACACATCCATGTACAGCCACTTATCGATGACCGAATCATTGTGGCTCAGAGGGAAGATGAATTGTTGGTGAAAATGAGAAAACGAGCGAGTGACAGTGAAGACTCCGAATGGAGGGTTGGCTTAGATGGAGGTTTAAGATATTGTGGCCGTCTGTGTGTTCCGAATCTCCATGACTTAAGAAAGGAAGTCCTGGACGCTGCTCACAATTTAAGGATGGCGATGCATCCGGGCAGTACGAAGATGTGTAGAGACATGAAGCGTTCGTACTGGTGGGACAACATGAAGGCCCGCATAGTAGATTATGTAACTCGTTGTCTCATGTGTCAACAGGTCAAGGCCAAGCATCGCCGACCTCTTGGTTTACTTTAGCCCATGCCCATGGCTGAATGGAAATGGAATTTCATATCTATAAATTGCATTTCCAGGTTACCAAAGACAAGGAAGGGACATGACTCCATTTAGGTGATTGCAGACCGATTGACATAATCCGCTCATTTCCTCCCAATTAGAGTTTATACTCAGCAGATGATTTAGCCAAACTGTACATCAAGGAAATTGTACGACTGTATGGAATGCCTATGGAGATTGTGCCGGATCGAGACACGCGATTCACGTCCATTTTCTAGACTCGAATCCAGAAAGTAATGGGAGTGAAACTGAAGTTCAGTACCTTATTCCACCCACAGACCGATGGGCAGACGGAACGGGTAAATCAGATATTAGAAGATATGTTACGAGCATGCGTGCTCGATTTCGAGGACAGTTGGGAGGACTGTCTTCCTTATGCTAAGTTCACTTATAACAATAGCTTCCAAGTGAGCATTGGCATGGCTCCCTATGAAGCATTGTATGGGCGCCCATGTTTCACAAGAAGAGTTTGATTGGCCCAGATTTAGTACAGGCGACCTTAGAGAAGATTGACATTATCAGGCGTCGACTTCTTGCAGCCTAGAGCAGACAGAAGAGTTACATTGATACAAGACGGCGATAGCTGAAATTTGAAGTTGGGGACCATGTATTCCTTAAGGTTTTCTCAATAAAGGGAGTCCTTCGATTTGGCAAGAAAGGGAAGCTTATGCCATGATTTATTGGTCCATTCCAGATTTTAGACTGAGTGGGTGTGGTAGCGTACCGCCTTGCTTTGCCCACACCATTCGCAAGCGTGCACAACGTATTTCACGTATCGATATTAATCCTACTCACATTATCAAGTGGGAGTAGGTGCACCTAACTAAGGATGTTACCTATGTACTGCGACCAACACGAATTCTAAATACGAAGGAACAAGTGTTGCGCAGCAAAGTTATCCCACTTATGAAAGTATTATGGACACACCACACTAAAGAAGAGGCTACTTGGGAAACAGAGGCCAAAGTCTTTAAGAACTACCCTCAGATCCTTGAGGAGTATGAAAAGGTACTAATTTCGAGGACGAAATTTTTCTTTAAGGGGGGTAGATTGTAACGTCTCAAAAAAATCCATACAAAGACCCGAGTACCACCTCAAGTAAAAATTCCTAAAAACCGTGTACTGTGGAAATTAGACGAAAATTAATTAAGTGTTGAACTAAGTTAATCAGTGGGTTAGCTTGAACCACTATTTATACAAACTGCAAGACCCAAAACCATTAAAATCGCTAACACAACATTACTAGAAAACCTCGAAAAAATTTCAAAACCCAGTTACTCTCGGGAGCACATTAAAACTCCGTATCGGACCTGAACCGCACATCGAAAGTCTGATGACCGTGAAACTATAGGTTTATAACCGCCTTATGGGCTTGACAACCATCGCAGGAATCAAGCCCAAATAATATCCAGAAACGCATAACTTGAGCCTTGAGTGAAGTGTGTGAGAAACACGAATATCTTTAGAAAATGAACCCAAACTTAAGTGAATTGGACCGTTCGCTTACAGGCGAAATTGAAGACTTCAGACCACCAGTTTCTGGTCAAACTTCACCTATGGATCAGGAAAATTTCCCTGCACATATCCGTATAGTTATGGCCCTGATCGAGTGAAATCGACCGTTGAATTGATACAGGTCCTCCACGGTCAATCCACTAATCTGATTACACCGAAATCATAACCTGGCTTAGATCCATCGTTAGGGAACTTGCCCTACGCCATAGGTGAGTAATGAACCTTCAAATGAGTCCCTCTTGCCCGAAACGGATACCCTTTGGCTATAACATAAGTATATCATGGCCCTGGGGGCATTGACATCAGTTTTGAGCCTATATAATACCCTTAACCCACCTCATTCTCATTCTCATTACATACGAATTTCCTAAAAACCCTAAGAGAGAGAGAGAAAGGAGAGAAAGGAGGAAGGAAGGAAAAAGGATTTTTGGGAGATCTTTTGCTAGGATTTTTCCCACAACACCACACGCCGATACACACCTCTCTTACACTACACAACTCGTTTCAACGACGATTTGGGTAAGAAATCCAAACCCTAACGTCGGAGTTGAAGTATAGAATAGTTGTTTGTCAACCTAGCTAACAATTTCCTTATTTAGGTACCTGTTGTGTTGTATTTAGGAACATAGGATTCGAACCAAGTCCGAATAGTGTATTCCGACAAAAGGTGGGGACTATAAATGTTTAGGTTATGGTTTTCAAGGCTTTCAATGTCGGCAATGATTTATGTCTAACTTAATTGCTGCCATATGATCTTAGTTACGATGTTTTTTATATATTATACATGTATGAACTATGTTAGACAAATATGCAATTCATGTGTTTGTTGAAATGTTTGAATGAACTTGAAATTATGATTTTGTGCTTATCATGATATCTAATCTAAGATTCATGTTTGTTATATGTGTTATAGCCTATGTTGCGTAGGAAATTGTTATAGTTCATGTCATAACTAATCTAGTCTATGTATGTGGTAATGTGCAGTCTAAGTCTTTGAGAAAATGTCTGAATGAGAAATTGTTTGATGAATTGTATTTAATAAAGGTGTTGAGATAGGATTATCAATTACCTTAACTATATGTATAATTTTCTTCATGTAATCTTAATTTCAACTGCGAAATTTATGAATGAAATGTAAATGTTTGATAATTTATTCAATATGCTTGATGAAATGCTCAAATGAGATTTATATTTGAATTGTTTGTTAAATGTTGTTATGATTATCACACGTGACTATCTATTGCATTTGAGTATGATTAGGACTACTACGTAGTCCAGGCAATTAGTAACGGTCCCCGATTGAGTGGCCAAACAAGTCTCGCCACATTGGATATGTTCGATGAATCTAAGCCGTACGATGATTGTTGACAGTGGTTAGGCCACGTGAAGTGCTTATGCGCTCCATGTCGATTAATCCAGCGTGTGCTCGTACCAATCAAACTTGTCAAATAACTCGATTGGCCTAATATGTATTTACCATGTATGCACACTACTACTTGAATCTAAGGTATAAAGCCTGTTTCAACCATAGTACCAAGATCCGTTAAAACTCATAAGCCGGGCATGGTGGTATGGGACACCGTAGTCGAGTTGTCGGCCTACACTGGGGTGACAAGCCTCCCCATAGTGACCAATGAGTAACCCAAACTCGTGAGCCAAATATGGTGGTGTATGAGACACTGTATTTGAACTGTCGGCCTACGTTCAGTTGACGAGCTTCCCGTAGTAACCTCAAGTATAAACACTTGAAATTACCTATCCATTGCTTTCATTAGGAGTGATGCCCTACAACATGCTTACATATGTGATTAACTAGGATTGACGACCCTAGATGGATCCCCACTTGGGTAAACGATATAAAGGGAGGTATCTTAACTTCTCGAATATGCTATATGAATAAGCCTAATTAAGAACTTGGCTAACACGACCATGTACCGCGTTGCATGTGCTTTGACGAGGAAACACACGTTTAAGGAGTTTTTCATTTGCGAATGGTTGATGAAGTCGCTGAGGGAGTGCAGGCGAGGGCATGCATCATTACTGCATATCATCCTTGCATTAATAAGAATAGTTAGGAATAATTGTTGTACTGCTTTATTATTACTGCTTAATTGAATTGATAACATATTAACCTTTGCCTTATAGTACCACTATGTTGACCACTCACTCCCACTCTGAGACGATGTTTTAAAACACCAACCAGACTCTATTTTAATTGCAGATGACGATGAGGCTTACACAACAGAGCCGGTTTTTATAGACGAAGAGTTCTCCTACGTGCAGCTCTTAGGCAGGTCTGTGTATACCTAGAGCTGCGTTATCGGGATTACAGGGTTATGGAATAGTTGGACACTTTATGTTTTGTTATTTTGTAAATTTTGGAAACAATACATGGAAACATTCAGCCTAGTTACATAATTATACTCTGGAGGTTGTAAATCGCTTACTTGTTCAAATATGCATGTTATAGTCTTCCGCTTGCTTAATCAAATTACCTCTAGAGTATGATATGTTATTTTAGTGTAATCTCACTCATGTTTAATGCACTAATATAGACAGCATTTAAACATTATTATCTATGTTGCATAAGTGATGCGCTGTCTCGAGAGTTAAACTTTGTTCGATCCTCGAAATCCAGGGTGTTAAAGATCATATGCAGGTTGAAGAACTGGTTGGTTCTTTACAAATGTACGAGTTAAACTTTAAAGCTCCGAAAGGTAAATCTATCGCCCTTAAATCTTCTAAAAGTATTTCTCATAAAAATAATAATTCTAATTTAGACACTTCTGAAGATGATATGGCCCTTTTACCTAAAAAGTTTTATAGGATTTTCAAAAGTAAAAAGAGAGTTGATGTGCAAAAACCTGTTGAAAAGAAAAGATTAAGATCTAAAAATTGAAAATCTTTAAAAGACAGCAAATGCTACAACTGCCATGAATATGGGCATCTAACAAACAAATATCCTAAAAAGGACAAACCTAAAAAAGAAAGGTATGATGGCTACATGGGATAAGTCTTCCTTCTCAGAAGCCTCTTCTGAGTCAGAAGATTCTGAAACCGAGTCGGATAATGATGTTAAAACCCTAATGACTCTAGCCAAGTTCACTTTCTCAGATAATGATACAACCAATGAAGAAAATCTGAAAAGTGATCGTGAGAGTGAAGATCTTCAGGATGCTTATGATGCCCTATACAGGGAAAGTTGTAAAATAGTTATTAAATTAAAACTTCAGAAAGAAAAGTTTTTAAAATTAAAAGTGAATTTTGATAATCTGGTTTTGAAAAAATCACACCTTTCAGATTGCTTTGAAAAAATTAAGTGTGACTTAGATTTCAAAACATCCCAAGTTGAAATCTTAAAATCTAAAAACGAAAACCTAAAACTAAAAATGTCTTCACTTTTGAGTTTAAAAGATACTTGGAGGTATGCCCAAGGTGACCCTAAATTAGAAAAACTTCTATCCGGATCCAGAAAATGTGGTGATCGATTTGTATTGGGCTACGATAAAAATACTCCTCCTAAATATAAGAATACTCCTAAATTTGTTCAAGGAGAGTCTTCTAACTCAAAAAGGAAAAGTCTGAATCAAAATGTTTTTAAAACGACTAAAACTTTTCAGTTCTTAAATCCTAAAAAGAACAATATCAACTATAAAAATCATAACCGTAATCCTTTAGCTGAGAAAATTATATACTTGCTTAAAGAGCACTTAAAATCTAACTCAATGGGTAGAACGTATAACAACTATAAACAGAAAAAGACCAACTATGTTCCTAAACCTAAAACCGTAATGAGATGGGTCCCTAAGGCATTCAAAGCCACGAGCCATTTAAAGTGGTACCTGGATAGTGGTTGCTCCAGACATATGACAGGTGACAAAAGTCTGTTCACCAGTCTTAAAGACATGACTGATGGTTCAGTCACATTCGATGATGGTAGCAACTACAAAATTGTTAGCCAAGGTACGATTCAACTCCCTAACCTCCTTTTTTAGAATGTTTTATATGTAGAATCTTTAAAACACAATTTACTAAGCATTTCTCAAATTTGCGATAATAATCATAGTGTAAATTTTTCAAACAAAAAATGTGAAATCTTAAATAAGAATGGTTCTGTAATATTAACTGGTCACAGAACTTCTAGGAACTGCTATATAGTTAGTGACTCAAGCTCATCTAAGCTATCGTGTTACATTGTCCATACCGATAAGACCAAGTTATGGCATAACCGCCTAAGACATGTACACTACCGCAACTTGTATAGATTATGTAAAAGTGAATAGGTAAGAGGTTTACCCAAAATAAAGAAAGTGAATAAGATATGTGGTGAGTGTCAGATTGGTAAACAAACCAGGAGTGTTCACAAAACGATGAACTCTATTGCCACATTTAAACTACTCAAACTTCTCCACATGGATCTCATTGGACCAACTAGAATGGAGAGTCGAGGTGAAAAGAAGTATATTTTGGTCATTGTATATGACTTTACTAGGTATACTTGGATAGTTTCTTAAGAGAGAAATCTGAAACTCTTGACGAAGTAAAAAAGGTACTTAAACGTATCCAAAATGAAAAAGAATTATAAGTCACTAAGATCCATAGTGATCATAGGTCTGAGTTTGAAAATAGTAGTTTTGAGAAATTTTGTAGTGACTAAGGAATATCACATGAATATTCTGCTCCTAAAACACCACAACAAAATGGGATAGTGGAAAGGAAAAATAAGGTGCTTCAAGAAAAGGCTAATGTAATGTTAAATAATATGAAGCTTTCTAAAAATCTCTGGGCTAAAGCTGTAAATACTGCTTGTTATATAATAAACCGTGTTTACATTAGAAAATCAAATAATAAAACGGCTTATGAGATGTGGTTTAATAAGAAACCTTCTGTCAAATACTTTCGAATTTTCAGCAGTAAATAACATATCTTACGTGACCGAGAACATCTGGGTAAATTTGACATCAAGAGTGATGAAGGGATATTTTTAGGGTATACTGAATAATCGAGCATATCGTATACTTAACAAAAGGACCGGTGTAATACAAGAATCTATTAATGTTGTCATTGATTATCATATGAATACACTTGTCTCAAGTTCAGAAGATGATGAAGTTCTTCAAATTGATCAAACAGATTCTTCATTTAATCAAAATAACACTGAACTACGATCAAATAAAAATCATTCTACTGATTAAATCCTTAGAAATTCCCTCACTAGTGTATGCACTCGTAAACAATTAGAAGATATGTGTAACTACGTATGTTTTACATCTCAGATGGAACCAGCTGACGTAAAAGAAGCCCTTACTGATGAAAACTGAATTGTAGCTATGTAAGAAGAGCTCAGTCAGTTTGTAAGAAATGATGTTTGGTATTTAGTTCCAAGACCAACTGATAAACATATTATCATAACCAAATGGATTTGTAAGAATAAGTCTGATGCTTGGTAACATAATTAGAAATAAAGCTAGGTTAGTTATACAAGGGTACACTCAAATTGAAGGTATTGATTATGATGAAACCTTTGCCCCAGTAGCTCCTCTTGAATCAATCAGATTGTTTATATCCATTGTGTGCTTTAAAAAGTTCAAAATATATCAAATGGATGTTAAGAGTGCATTTTTAAACAATGATTTGCATAAATAAGTATACGTTGAACAACCAAAGGGTTTTGAAGACCCTAAGTATGTTGATCATATTTATCGCCTAAAAAAGGCACTCTATGGTTTGAAACAGTCTCCTAGGACATGGTACGAGAAATTAACAAAATTCTTATTATGTCATGAGTTTGTAATGAGGAGTGTAGATAAATCATTATTTATTAAGAAACATAAATATCATATTTTAATTGTGCAAATCTAAGTCGATGACATCATCTATGGATCTACCTGTGCTAACATGACTATTGAGTTTGCAGAACTTATGAAGTTCAAATTCGAAATGAGCATGGTTGGAGAATTAAATTATTTCCTAGGGTTGTAAGTCAAACAGTTTCTTAATGGATTCTTCATCTCTCAAACCAAATATGTTCTGAACTTATTTAAAAAGTTCAGATTTAAAAGTGGAAAGAATTTTGATACTTCGATGAATACCACTCTGAAATTATCTAAGGATTCAACAGGTAAGAGTGTGGATCCTAAGTTGTATCGCAGTATGATAGGAAGTTTACTTTATTTAACTGCGAGTCGACCTAATATTGCTTTTAACGTTGGCATTTATGTCAGATATCAATCGGACCCTAAAGAGTCTCACTTGATTGCTATTAAGCGAATTTTGTGATATGTCGCTAGTTCAGTTAATCTTGGTCTCTAGTATCCACATGATACTAATGTACAATTAGCTGGTTACATGGATATTGATTGGGCTAGTAACATTGATGATCATAAATCAACCAATGGTGGTTATTTTTATGTCAGGAACTGTCTAGTTCCCTGGTTAAGTAAGAAACAAAGTTCTATATCGCTCTCTACTGCTAACGCTAAATATATTGCTACAGGTAATGCATGCACTCAGCTAATATGGATGAAGAAAATGTTAAGCGATTACAGAATTATGTAAGAATCTATGATATTATATTGTGATAAAACGCAATTAATATTTCTAAAAATCCTATTCAGCATTCACGAACCATACACATTGACATTAGGTATGATTATATTCATGAATTGGTGGAAAAAAAGATAATTTCATTAGAATATATTCAAACCGAGAATCAACTAGTTGATATATTCACAAAACCACTAGACAAAAATCAATTTTCAAAATTAAAATTTGATCTCGGTATGTGCAATATGAATTGATGATTTATATTCATTTGTATCATAATGTATGTATATATTATTTTGCATTTTTATTTTATTTAAATATATGCAAAATTACACATTTTTTGTGTTGCACGACCAATTAAGTACACACTCGACCAGTCATGGCACGACCGGTCGAGTATGTACACAACCAATCGTGAAACTCGTGAATTGGGTTTTAATTTGAGGAAAAGTCATTTTTCTTCATTTCTTTCTTCTCCATCAAGCCCAACCACGACCAGTCGAACTCATCTTCTGATTACTATCCGGTTAGTGCTTCATTTTTTATTTCCTTGTGCATTTAAGTTCATTGATCATCATTAATCTTGATTTTGCTTCTTGTTTCAAGATTTAAGGTGGTTTAATAGTGTTTCTTCCTTAAAATCTGATTTGCTTAGAATCCTTTCATTCCTTTTTGCAAACCTTTGTTCATTTGTTTTCTTATTGTAATGGAATGAAGAAATAATAAGAAAACCACTCGCGGTCCCTCTTCTTCCCGTTCCGCACCTCCTACCATGCGTCACCTTCGGCCTCTCGAAAAGGATCCAGAGAATATGTGGGATTTTCGTCTTAGAAATGTTATTGTTGAGCGTGTTGTCCTTATTGATCATATTGAGCGCTTCAACTTTGTCTCTCTCCTCCAAGATGCAAGTTGGAAAAACATACTATCTTGGAGCGGTCCTGCATACCAATCCATTGCGCAGGGCATATACGCTTGTATTACTGAGTTCTCTCAAGATGATTTGACATTTACTGTGTCAACTAGAAAAGGTCCAATTAAGGTAAACCGTCATTTGATTTCAGTAATCGTGAATATGTCTGTTGTTGATAACGGTATACCCATATCTACTTTGTAAGTTAGACCTTCTGAAAATGCTAAACAATTGATTACAGAATAGAACGGCGGTATTGCGCTCAATTCCAAATATATGTTGCCCAGATACAGGGTCTTGCGTCGTATTTTTATTTCAAATGTCTATCCTTGCTCAGGTAACAAGACTGAGCTAACCTCTTTTATAGCCCGCATTATGCATTCTATTGTAACTGGCAACCATATCTGTCTTCCTTCTCTTATCTATCATCATATTATTTAGTTTCATCTTCACCCTAGTCATAACGATATTCATTTCGTTTATCTTATGACTGCCTTAGCTGATCATGCTTTGATAGTTATGCCGATTGAGAAAGGTTCTATTAAACTTCATCCATTTAACAATTATAATATAAACAAAACTGGTCAAATTGATGGAAATGTTGGAGGAGATGAAGAAGCTGATGCTTTACATCAAGAAAACGTTAATATGGATGATTTATTTGATGAACTTGAATCAGATTTTGAGGCTGACCCTAATTATTAGCCTTCTGATTTCGCTGAGAGGTTGCATACTCTTAAGGAACAAGTGGCTCAGATTCAAGTAACCCAAGATTCTCAATTTTTTTATACACGTAAATGTATGCGGCGCATTAATAAGGGTTTACATCAAATTGATCCATCTATTCCTACTCCCTCTTCAGGATCTAATTAGTTATCTTTTGATTTGACTAGCATCTGTAATAACTTTATTCTAACTCTTAACCTTATGACTGCTTGGATTATGTTGTTTAAACTCTTATTTATGGTATCAGTTCAGATACTTTATTTTATTTGATTTGGATGAGTAGTTATTAATTCTTCTTGCTTTCTTATTATCTTTTTTTATCATTATTCGTTTCCTTTATCATGTTGTGACAAAAAGGGGGAGAACATTGTTGAATGATATAAGGATATAACAGCTATGATGAATGGGCTAATATTTTTTTTAGAGAATAGTATAGATTAAGGGAGAGAGTTGATTATTGATTATTGTTGATTATTGATTATATTGTTGATTATGAATCATATCATAATATGCAAGTAGAATGTGTTGGTTGAATATCTATTATGCATGTTGTATTTTAGTTTTGTCACAAATTTAACAAAGGGAGAGATTGAAAGTGCTATATTAATAAACCCCAAGTATTGTCAAATTTTGGTGTGCCAAACCAATTCAAGTTTGTATCAACCTCTCAATACTTAATTTTTGAAGTTGTTATTTCCTTTGGTTAATTGCATTTAATTGGCTATCTTGTTGTCTTTATTCCGCTTATTATTTTTAATTTGGCATTGTCCTATTCCTCCGCCACCCCTCGGACTTTTCACTGTCTATAGAACTGTAGGCCCTTAACGGTTAGATTGGATTTCAGCTTTTCATAGATGATTTGGAGATGTAGTCCTGCTTGTATTTTCTTGGGATAGATATACATTGTTGAGCTCGTTAGTGGAAGTTAAGTGGGTTTTTGTTCACAGTTTCTTTCCTTGTTTTTCTTGCATTGTTTAGTAGGCTTTCATGGCTGCCAATAGTCCAAACTCAAATGGGTGTTACCATTTTTTGGTTTAACACCAAAAGAAAAATACATCTTTTGCCTTTAATCCACCCAGGCAATCTCCATTCACTGAGGGGTAATTCTGGCCATACCTCCTCATTTTCTCCAAATTTAAATTTTCGAAGGTGTGTTAGGAATGACAGAATATGGGATTAAAAATAAAAAATAAAAAATAAAAATAAAAAAATCCAAGTTTTTCAGATTTGTCACTGGAAAGGATTTGAATATGAGACGGTGCACACATCTCAAAAACTTTCAGGTATGGAAGCTGAAAGCTAGCAGAATCCAGCAGTTCTACCAATTTTCTTTCACCTCCCCACTTGAAATGAATGGATGGAGCTAATTCTAATCCTATTCAACTGATTTTCAGTTCAGCACCAGTTGTGTTCAAACGGGCTCTTAAACATATCGAATTTCGTTTTATGATTTTAACAGATACAAGTTTGAGTGATTCTACGACTAGTTGCTCCACTGAGGAAAGCTGACCGTTCCACACTAATGGGTCCACAATAGCAAAGGCTCACCTAAGTAGGGGCATCGGGATTATTTGGTTGACAAGCAATGCAGAGGCTACCCTAATCAAAGATGGAAACATAACACATCCAAACAAGATCCATGCCACTCATCAGGTGGGGACCACTATGTCATTACCTACAAATCAGGCCAGTACTATCATCAGCTAGGCCAAATGTATACAATAAATAAATAAATAATTGATAGTTGACGAGAATTAACCAACATGGATTTTGGACTACAGCAGATGCACTACCTTGTGAATAGCTTTTTATTTTATTTTATTTTATTAAATGAAGCCCACTCATGAGTTAGTCGCTCAAATGGGTGTTTTTCCTCAAATGAAAGTAATTCATCTGGTAGTTAAATTTTAGCAGCAACATCTGAGTTAGTCGCTCAAATGGGTGATTTTCTCAAATGAAAGTAATTCATCTGGTAGAGTGATGTTGTCAAAGATAATGTTTAGTTTGATCAAATTTCATAATTCCAGATGCAACTGAAACTCTGTACTTGTAGGGAGAAGACAGGCACAATGTGTAGTAGAGAATACACCCATTCAGCATTCTACTTTTCAGAGTTGTGAAATTGTTGGTTATATATAAATTTTTTTATAAGATCAATTGTTGGCTTTATCCAAGACCTTCAAAAAAACCAAAGCATGGGCACAGTACAGAAGACAGATGGGCTACCTGAAATCTGGCAGGTGCTGGGTCATCAAAGATAAATCAATATGGATGATACCAGCGACCACGGCCATTGTCATTGCTGTGCTGTCCCTAACTGGATCCGCTGCTCCTGTTACCACCTCTATGCTGTGGTATAGGTGCCGGTAGTGCAACTCCAGGCTATTGCCTGTGAAGTAATATGAACCAGGAGAGAATGAATCAGCTTGCAAGGTTTGAAGTTGTCCTACTTCTGTCCCTCAACGTCGTCAACTGTGCCCAGAATTCCCTGTTTGGTTGCCACTTTAAAATGATTTCATCTCATTTTAGTCAACAGCATGTATTAGATATCATAGTTTTGGCTGTGTTTGGTTGCACCAAATATCACAAAAGTTCACGATACCAGATAAGACTGCTTAACTGTGAAATGTCATGAAATTTCATGATATTTAGTGCAATCAAACACACCCTCACATGAATCATGGGTTATCAAGATTATTTTTAATCCCTATCAAAACCTTTAATACATAATTACTGTTAGCTAAAATGAGATGAATTCAAATTTAAGTAGCAACCAAACAGGGCCTGAACATTTTTTAAAAAAAAAAAAAAAAAGAGGAAAATTGCAAATAGACGAGTTCTTGCAATCATGGATATTTTGCAGCTTTCCTGGGTCAGAATTGACTATTGCGCACATTTTGGCACTGTCATGAGTGGGAAATCTAAAAGCAGTTTAGTCATATAGATGTTTATTCTTCTTTCTTTGAAAGATTAATCATCAGAGTGATAGTAATTAGTGTGTTTGGAAGCATAATTCAGTTGACACGATGTAGACCATCAAGGAGACCCTATCATGGAGGGTCCATTAGCTCAAAAATCACATCAGGGAGGCCATACCATAGAGGGTCCATAGCTCAAAAATCAACCTGCCTGGACTATTTAAACCATCAGAGCAGCAGCCTATAAATAGGCACCGTGACATGAAAAGTAAACGTCCACGATCAACATGCAAATGAGGAAAAAAAGAAAAAGAAGAGAACACAGTCCGCATGGGATTATTGAGCTATGGAGCAACAATCCACTATGGCCAGCTTAATTAATGGTTCAAATCTGGTAAAAGTTTGACATGTGAAAAGGAAAAGGCAAACTGACCAGCCTTGTGAGTCATGATTCACCTTAGAAGGCAAAAAAAAAAAAAAGCCATAATTAGCAGTATGTTAATGATTTGTACTTAAAGGACATATCCAAGCCGTCCATCAGGCAACGGCATTGGCACCATTGACATGCCAGCACGAGTTGGTCCCCTACCATAGATCATAGCCTGCAAGATGATGATAATAATAATAGTAATAATATATAAGCAGCTTTATACCAAGACAGGGGAGTCAATGAATAGATGGAGCAAAGTGAAGCACACACGTGTGCTCATGTGAAGTAATATGGAGTGGTGAAATCAGCAATGTGGAGTGGCATGTGCAGACCCTTCTTGGCCATCCTCTAGAATCTATCAGCTACCTTCGCTCCACAAATCATTCATGCATCCTGAGTCCCAGTTGAAAATCCTTAATTCATGTCTGCCATAGTCGACTCCATCTCACTTAGCTGCACAGGATATGAGTGCGTGTGTTAAAATATTAAAAAAAAAAAAAAAAAAAAAAACAACTAAGGTCAATACCTGGAAGATACTAAAAAAGCATTTTTACATCTATATGCATGAAATCCAAATATGGAATACAAACATGAAGAAAACCTTTTGGGTGTAACCACGTGGTTTGAAAATCTTATTCTAAATTATCAGGTGGTTTAGCCAGCTATTGGAAGTACCCCAAATTGAATGTTTGGCTGAAATGGAAATGCAACAATTTTATTTCTACTTGCTGAGAGTTTAGGATGGCAGGGAAAACATAACCTGAATAGATGGATGATCAGTTCTTTTCCGCTTTCCGTACCTGAAATGACAAGTTGCGCATTCCAAGTACCACTTGAAATGAAAAAAAAAAAAAAAAAATTACTAATTTAGTGGAAAAGCATTCTGTCAACTCCATATTCTTGAGCTACTCCCCAATGGTAAAACCATTTCGAACTCTTCTAACGTTTCTTATACAGGAGATGACTATATGATCTGCAAACCGAGGACATGAACAGGCTACTCCTAGATTAATTTATATAAGTGGGGCCCATGGTTAAGAGATTCCGACCGTTGACCTCAATTGGGTATAAATTTTCTGTCCAAGGCAATAGCAATGGATGATGCCAAAGATGTCTTTCCAACACCTGGTGGGCCAACAAAGCACAACACTGGACCCCTTGCATCTGGTTTAAGCTGCACATCAGAAGATTGAAATGAGGAGAAATACATCACTGATCGGATTAGTTGGCGTAGCAAACATAAAACAGATTGACACATTAAAATAGGGTATGCAACCAACCTTGTGAACAGCTAGATATTCAATTATCTGCTGCTTAACTTTGACTAAACCATAGTGGTCACTGTCAAGACGCTCCCTAGCAGCTCTCAGATCCAGTTCACGCTCCTCACTGGCCTTTTTCCATGGTAGATCAGCAAGAAGCTCCAGGTATACATGTGAACTACGATATCCAGGTTGCTGAGGTTGCATTTTTCTTTGTTGCCTAAGGATTAACACTTTTTGGATTAGAAAATATAGAAAACCTCTGCACCATCCCATTATACATTTCTCCTAGCTTCTTAATGGGGACGACTATGGGCCAGGGTGGACACTTGGGCCTTGATATCCCGACATGATATGGTCAAGCTTGGGCTTGTAATGGAGGCCCGCAGGTCAGGTATGGACCCATTTTTGAAGCCTGATTAATATAAGGGTTAGGCCTAGCCTAGGTTTTGCATCTTGTGTGAACATTAACATGTAAGCCTTTTATTGCTGACCGTTGCATACCGTAATTCTCTCAGTGCGTGCTTCCAAATATTTGGTGGCATTCCTGCGCTTTGCATCTTCCTTTCCAAAGCAGCAACATCATCCTCGTCATCAAGATTTATTCACTGATACAAATATGAGGAAAATGTGATTGTAAATTCATGCATAAAGGAATCTCATTAAGCACACCCATGGTCAACAGAAAGTCATATGAATACAATGAGTCCAACAAAAACAGACTTGCACTACTCCTAATCCTAACCTGCTCAAGAATGGAGATCAGCTCCACGGAAGTAACTTTAAATTTGCATGAGAGTGCTATAAGATCTGGGTCTTGTTCTGCTTGCTCCATCTCTAATTAAACCAAACATAAGAAGTAGTTCAGCATTTCAACAGAAGGAGGAATGATAGATCTTAATATTCATCAAGTCACTAAAGTATAATCAAGAATTTAGAGCAGATGAGGGAAAATATATTCCTCCATGATGAGAAACATGTCTCAAATAGTTTACTATATTTTACACTGAGCATGTAATTTTCAACTTAATCCCTTAGATCCATTGGGTAGTCGATTGGTAACAGACTTCAAGGTACTTGCTAGTGATGCGGATAACACATCATTTCACGATCTTTTGCAGCATGAAACCCCTTTTTTTTTCTTTTTTTCTTTTTACGAATAATACATTTTTCTCAGGGTGAG
This sequence comes from Magnolia kwangsiensis, assembly GCA_037074715.1. Classification (NCBI taxonomy): domain Eukaryota; kingdom Viridiplantae; phylum Streptophyta; class Magnoliopsida; order Magnoliales; family Magnoliaceae; genus Magnolia; species Magnolia kwangsiensis. The sequence goes on along the minus strand of CM073572.1, from coordinate 97,077,927 downwards.
GGAGGGGAGTATGGCTAGTTTCATGGCAATCAGGCCTCATATGTATGAGGAGAGTAATACAAACCTATTTGTTTATTTTATGAAGTCATACCCATATCCTGCATAGACAAGAAGCAATTTGGACCAATTTGAACGGTACACATAAAAGGAATAGAAAAAACATGGTGAAGTATGTGCCAGTTATGCTACAACAAGGCTCTCAATACTTTACTAGAAGGGATGAAGAATGGTTCTTGCTGCTACCTACTCCTATAGGTGGACTTTCCCTTATTGTTAAGGGAATAATAGATTTTTAAGCATAAATATACTTAGATATGCCTATCAAATGGATTGCTGAATTTTGTAAGAGGGAGAGGACAGAGAACAGCTTACCATTCTTTGTCATGTCAAGACGTCATATACGTGCAGTGTGATATGTTTCTCTTGCACTAAGTTCCTGAACATCGAATCTGCATATACCTTTCAAAAACAACTGTGCATGTGACCCTCCCACTCGGTTTCTCCACGCCTCTGGAGAGATGTAAAGCTCTAGCAGCAACTCCCCTGAAATCAAGAACCGAATGCCTTTGATTTGATAACTAATCCAAGTGCCTCCTTTTATCAATTCAGGGACTGGCAACCACTGGTTCACTGTCTTCCTCATCCCATGACACATTCTATTTTTTCCTTCTTTAGTCAGCATTACAGGAAGTGGTATTACAAAATGCTCATCAGGAGCTAACAGTGTTCAAGCCAGCATTATGTTCAGGTGGGGCCCAACTTTCAGTTATCCTAATCGTTCATTGGGCAGGTCACGTCATCGATGGTCTATGGAACAAAAGCCAGCCTCCACGAACAACCCCAGCCATCTGATCAGTGGAATTCTTTTTGTTGTGTAAGTGCCATTAGCTGTATTTTACTTTCTAACCATCCATTTCCCGTCCAACAATCAGACAGTGAAGATTCTCCACACAGACAATTGTAACTGTCCATCACGTGATCAAGGTCAAAGTAACTTGGACAATCCAGACAGTTGATCCGGACAGTCCATTAGGTACAGCACATAAATCAAAATTCACACCGATAGGAGGATTATAACCATCCAATCCAACTCGTATAAAATGGACGTCAGGATCCATTTACATAGAAGAGGTCGGAGCAACAATTTTCAGTCTTTGTTATTCTAAAACATCACTTTTAGCAGGTCATCCTAAACATCTTGAATGGACGGCTATAAAAGAAGAGCCTATCTTACGGATGGATGCAATCATCTTGTCTGTCTAATTTTATATGGTAGCCAATGACATGTGTGCTCTGCCGAATGGACGGTTGTGATCAGTGGTTTCACTTTCTAGATGCAACTAGCATGAGATCAACTGACTCTCTCTTTTAACTAATTTTTTTGAGGTCCCTGATCTGCTGGGCCCATCAAAGTACTCCGTCACTCCTTGCTTGAGGTATCAATGGGCCAGGCTTGCCCATTGGGCTCTTTTGCCCTGGCCCACTTTCCATCAGATCAACCGATCAACCTGAACCATCCATCAAAAATCACATTGATAGGATGATCCAATCCGGCCTCTTTTGCATTTTCAAACCATTCATGATTATCCCCAACAACCTGAACTGTCTGCAGTGTTTTTTGCAGCAGCACCATCCAAACTGGGGCCCACCAGATGCTGGAGCAACAAAAGGTGGCCCCATCTTACACATTGCTGGCCCAGAATAAAAATATCAACATTGTACATTTCCTCCTAACATATCACAGAGAGAGAGAGAGAGAGAGAGAGATTCATAACTAAGCAAAATGGACCTTATGTGCCAATGAATCGGCTCCTTCTGATTCTTCTGCTTGTGAGAATCTGACGCATTAGAGAAATCCATTATAATACAGGAACGCAGCGCCTTTCGTTTGAAGGTGATGCTCGATGAAATGGGAAAGTAGAATACACCTCAGTTGGAGGTGAAACGGAACGCAGGGCCTTCCGTTTGAAGGTGATGCTCAATGGAAGATGACGCTCAAACGGCCCTGGAAGGATTTATCGATGGAAGATGTACGAAAGGTAAAAGAGGGAAAGAGGGAAAAGAGGAGCGAGCGTTGGATGGGTTTTATCTTTCAAATAAGGTAAAATTTTCAAATTCGTATATCGTGAGTTTATCATTATTTATAACAAAAACTCTATTAACGGTCCTACATGCATGGGACCATTTTCTGAAAGGTTAAGATTATTTTCATAATAAAATGTATAAATATTTACTATTTACAACTAGACCGATTATTTGGATGGTCTAGATAACTCTATATCTTAGCCACTATTGTTACGTTCAAGTCACCACCATTTTAAATAAAATACAAAACTTACAGTGAAAAATGGTAAGTTAACCTTAAGACCTGGTATCACTCTATGGGCCCTACCATGATATATTTGTTTCATCCATGCTATTCATCCATTTCAAGACATTATTTTGTATAAGATCCCAAAAAACTGGATTGCAATAAATCTTGAGTAGACCACGTAATCAGAAAACATTATTGGTTGGACGTCCACCATTAAAAATCATGCTTTACCGATGGATTTTTAGGATTTAGCTATGGCTAAAATCTGTCGGTGTTCCCGATGGCTAAAAAGCCATCAGGGAAAGCTACTCTGGGCCATTAGCTTTGCCCTGTTTTTTGGTAGTGCGATGTCAAATACACAATGACTGAAACTTGTACATTTTTTAAATTAACTAGAAGTAGAACTAAAAGAAGATGTGAAACTAATTTTGAATTATTTGAGAGAGTAATTGTGAATAGAGTAATTAAAACTAATAATTTAAAGGTGAGAACTAGGGTGTCAAGGATCCACTTGTATTGATCAGGGAGCCCACTTGCTTGATTCAAGTAACACAATTAGAATTGGAGTCATATCCTATCAAATTGAAAAATATATCAATAAAATTAAATCTGAACTTCCATTAACCTCATTGTCAATGAAGGAAAACTATGATAATTGACAGGGATTCCATCATCAAACCATGTCGAAGAGACAATGGCAAATAACAGGATTTACCAACCTCGTAATCTCAAAGTAGGAGAATTGTAAAGATTAGGAAGGATTCTATCACCCTACCATACAAAAGGGACGATGGTGAATAACAGGACTTACTAATTTCACAATCTCAAATCAGGAAAAGAAAATACTCAAACCTATTGCAAATCTACTGTAATTTGAGTCACAATAAACCATTAAAAAGTAAAAGTATTTCTTAAATATCAAATTAAAATTTATAGAGTTCAACATAAACATGAATCAAAGCAATTAAATAATTCATCATACTACGAGCTTTATCTCTTAGCCCTATTTAAGAGGTTTATCCAACCATAGACATGACTGGATCAAAGTCTCTTAAGAAAAATATGAAAATAACTAAGGAAGAAGGAAAAAAACTCTTAGCAATGGCTCATCCACCCTTTTTCTCCACTCCTTAAACCTTAGAAGATGCCTAGTAACATCCTAGGGAGTCCTATTTGTAGTTGTGGAACTCTGACTTTTGTACCTAGTTAAAAAACTTTATAAACCACCTCAAATTTATATTGTTTGGTAAAATAGACTTCACTCTATGCCACTTTTCAAAATAGACTTCACTCTACACAATTTCACAAAATGACCCAGAGTTTCAAAATATATTTTTTTCAGGATGATTTCAGGATTCCTTTTCTTCACTTCAAAATATGATTCTCTTCATTCCTCATTTAGTTTTCTTAGATCTTTGGCATGTGAATTCTTCAATCTTGGTCTCCTAAGATCTATCCCTTGTCTTGATGATTCTTGAGCATCAAATCCATGCTTTTAGCAACCTTTTCAATTCAAGCTCTTAAATTCACCTTGCAAAACAAACATGAGTAAAATAGAACATTATGCATTATCATGTTCATAAAACCAAGATATAAATGGGGAATAATATGCAATATTTAACCCTCAACAGAAATCCTTACACAAAGCTTGCTTGGACAGGGGGCATATTTGTCTCTTTAGAATAACCTATGCCATGGAATTTATGATAACTTCTTAGCTGTGGTGGACGAATGCGTATGGCATGGTCCACTAGATAATATTTGCATACCGAATAGTTTTGATGAGCCCACTAGCGCATTCAAGGATAGGAAGTATGACCTAGGTAATTATAGCTAGGAATTATGAAGCGAGATTCAGTATTGACATTCAAAAGTTGACTCCATATTAGAGCCCAGTTATATGGTCCAATACCACAACTCCTCCTGGGCCTCATAACAATATCACAAGTCTCTAGCACAGTCTGATCAAATCCAAATTGACGAGCAAATCTGCTTGGATAATATGGTTCGCACCAAAATGAGTTACCTTCCCTCAGTGAAAGAGTACCAGATTTGATGGAAACAAGGACTGAATGATGTCAAAAGAGATAGAATTAGCGTCAACAACTTCTATACCCTCCGAATGGCTAGTAAATAGAAATTAACAAAAGTCGATAGGATTACTATTCTTTATTTTTTGAGTGACCAACCCTTGAATTTTTCAATCATCTTCCTTGGTTGATAATGCTGAAGGGGGAGCCAATGAGGGTTTGAATCTGATCAAATCCAAATTGACAAGTAAATTTGCTTAGATAATATGGTTCATGCCAGAATGAGCTACCTTCCCTCAGTGGAAGAGTACCAGATCTGATGGAAACAAGGATTGAATGATGCCAAAAGAGATAAAATCATCATCAACAACTTGTATACCCTCTGGATGGCTAGTAAACAGAAATTAATAAAAGTCGATAGGATCACTATTCTCTATTTTTTGAGTGACCCAACCCTTTGATTTTTCAATCATCTTCCTTAGTTGATAATACTAAAGGGGGAGCTTATGAGGGTTTGAATATGCTCTTCCAAAGTCAGAAAAGGTCTAAGGGAAGTACAACCCTAGCCGGCCGATGAAGAAATGCAAGGGAGCACAAAATGGAAAAGATTCGGCCATTGAATCTTTAAAGCCGGAAATGATGTCCCCAATGGCACGATAATGGGAGCAAAGAACTAAAGGAGCAAACAAATACTTTTGACCCTCTACCATTGCACCCACAACTACAAAGAAAGATGGTCGGATGACGTTTATTTGTTCCGAGTTGGGAAATATGACCAAGCTTAGCCAGTAAGCTAGGAAAGTGACTAATTCACAGGAAGAGTTGTATTTGGTGGTACTCTTAATATTCTCGCAAATAGTCTTGAGGTCCCAATGATTATGATCTGCAAAGGTGTCAAAGCAAAATAATATAGTTATTAAAATAAATGCAAAGACTCGGAAAGAGAAAGTATAAAGAAATATACCGTAGTTTTCGAGAGAAATGAGCTAGCCATTCAAGGGAATTAATTTCATTGGGGTGTGGAAAATTAGCCATTTCTCTGAAGAGTTCGAGAGTGGTTTTTAAAATTTTAGATTTATTTTCTCCTGCAAAAGTGAGAGCAAACTCTTCGTTTAAAGGAATGTATGCATCAAAAATATCGCCCATGATGGGAAGACCTACTATACAAAGAAGATCTCATAAGGTAATACTCATTTCGCCCAAAGGAAGGCGAAATGAATTGGTAATTCGGGACCAATGATTGAGGAAACCCCTGAAGATATTTGTATCTCCATAAAAATGTTCTGAAGTGGCTATGATTGTGTCAAATAGGTTAATTTGTTCCAAGATGGCAGTAAGTCTTTGAGCAATGGCACGAGCCCAAGCACTATAGAAATCCCGAGGTGATAGAAGACCTTTGGTTAGAAATTCGCCTAGTCTCCAAGTTAAATGACCATTAAAGAAATATTGTTAAGCGATTTCGAAGAAGTGAGTAGGAAATAGTTGATGAGGATTATAACAAGGACGTAAGAATTGCATTTTATATATCATGTCAACTTTTTGATGAGATTTGGTCCCCTCTAAATGTCCTTTCAGAATTCTCAGTTCCCTCATGATCCAGTTGTCTAAAGAAACAAGAATGCTATGGTAAATGGATGATTCACTATGTAGAATTGACCAATGACGTCGCAAATTGATAGGAATGATAATTGTTTCGCTCTCAGAAGGGTGGTGAAGCTCCAATACTTCTTCATTAATTCTACATAGTCCTAAGTGTGTTGAGAAGTTTGTTTAAATGTTGAAGAAGATGAATAATTCATTCTTCTTGAAGACAGAGCCTTCGAATATTTCATACTTGAAGGATGACGGTTATCAGATCAAATATAAGATTTCAAGAAGAAAAGAAGGAATTCAAGGTTCAGAAGGAAAATTCGGTAGAATTTCAGAAAATAGAGAAATTGCACTAAGTACAAACTAGCTGTATAGGCAATGAGTTGCGCGGTTAGACTAAGTTGTGGGGCAATGAGTTACGCGGATAGTTGAGTTACCCGGGAGACAGAATCATGCGATGGAAAGATCTATTTTAGAAGAAATGTCGAATGAAAGAAAGGGTAAAGGTGTAGTATTTATAGGAAGAGCAGACCCAAGAAGAATTGTGTGAGGCCAAATTCAAAGAAATTGTGCGGATCCGCACAACTCAAGTCCTAAGTAGAATAGTTTTGATCCTTCATTTTGCCTGATGGACAGGCAAACATTGGATCAAGGGGGCATCTCTTGGAGCATAAAAATCGAGCAAGGAAGGAAAGAATTGAAGATTGAAGAAAGAGAAAAAAAGATTGAGTTGCTTAAGCTAGTGAGTTACGTGAGGGGTTGAGTTGCGCAGACCCGCGCAACTCACCACAGTGCGTGGACACGCGCAACTCATCAGGTGGTTCGTGCTGATCATGTTGAATGGATCCGAAGTGGGGTCCATAGCACGGGATTCGAGGGCCCACACATGCGGAACCCTATAAATACCCCCTTTCCCCTTCATTTGGGAAATGGAGATTTTCCAAAAGGCCGGTGGTTCCTCTAATAGGTTATCATAGAGAGCGGAGAGGAAGGGAGAGTACAAAGGTTGATTCGAGTAACTCAAAATGAGTTGTGCGGACCCGCACAACTCTTCTGGTCACACAGCTCATTGCTGAGTTGCGGAGGTGATTCAAGGAACAACATTCTTTGTTGTTATTTTTGGAGGATCTCCTTCAGGACATTTCAAATCTTCTTTTGTATTCTTCATTCGAAGACATATATGTATATATATGAGAAGAAAGATCCGCACAACTCATCTCTTATGGAGGGTTGAATGCTATTAGCCAGAATGCTGCCAAAATTTACATTTGAACTCATTTAATACTTGTATTTTCATTCGTAAAGGCTTTATCTTGGAATCAAAGGATAGAAAGGATGTAAATGAACTCAGATTATATAAAATATGATGATTATTCTCTTCATTTCTTCTCTTTATTATTATTAAGTAAAATAATTCCCTAAATCAAACACATTTCGTTTTTAGTCGAAATAGTTTAGAAACCAAAAATGAAATTCAGGGCTATTTTGGTTCAACTGAAGGATAATTTGGTCCGACCAAAGTAAGGATTCGGTGCGACCAAAAGTGCACAAAAAGCTCCAGCACTTAAAGAAATTAATTCGATCTGACAGAAATATAATTCATTATGACCAAACCCAAGTTCAGTATGGCTAAAATCGAACAACCATTGAAGACAATCCAATCTTAATTCGAATTCAACTTCGGTCTGACCGAAGCGTAACTCCACTCTGTAAATTCAAGGTGGTTTTCGAAGTCAGTCGAACAAAGGCTATAAATATGGGTTCTCTAAAGAGTTCTAAACATGAATTAGGGTTGGAAGAGTGGAGCAAAGTGTTGAAGAACTTTAAGGAGTCTTTCCGTCTTCCCCAATCTTCTTCTTTTAGTTAGTTTTTAAGTTTTCTTTAAGAGTTTTGGTTTCAATCATGTCTTTGGTTAGCTAATCTCTTATCTAGGGCTAAGAGGTAAAGATTGTATCGTGTTGGAATGTTTATCTTGCTTTGATTATTATTTATGTTGAACTTTATTGATTTCTAATTTGAATATAGGGAATATTTTCAGTTTTATATGGTTTATTGTGACTCGAATTACAATAAACACTGCGATAGCTTTGAATATCTTCTTTTCTGCTTTGAGATTGTGAGATTGGTGAAATTTGTGATTCACTATTGTCTCATATGCATGGTGGATGGATGAATTCCCTTCCAATCATCACAATACTCCTTATGTGTGAACTAATTCAATGAGAAGTTTAGATTGCACTTTAATTGCTTATTTTCCAACTGGATAAGATAGGACTTTGATTCTAGTTGTGTTTATTGAATCAAGTGAGGTAATATCCTAATAGCTACAAGTGGATCCTTGGCGCTCTAGTTCCTCTTTTAATTGATACTTTATTCACAATTTCTCTCTTTTATTCTAGATTTTAGTTTAGATCTTATTCTAGTTCTAGTTCTAGTTATTTTCAGAATACGTACAAGTATAATCCATGTGGATTCGACCTCGATCTCACTGAGTTATTATTACATCATGACCCAACACTTGGGGTTGTGAATAAGTTTTCGATGCCATTTTCGGGGACTTTATCTACATATTTCTGAGATTAATTAGTATTAGAATTAGTTTAGGATTAGGGTTAAGTTTTTGTTCCTAAATTAGGATTTTCTGAATTTATTTTTTGAATTAACTTCATTTTCTATTTTGTAGAATCCTAACATAGCAACTCTGATCTAATAAGCTCTCTCCAATTTTCTTTTATCTTTTTAGATTTCTTTTGTTGTAGTTTTAAGTTTTCTTTTATTTTTAGTTATTTAGAATTTGAGGGTTTTAAGTGTTTCATGCCCAAGTGGGTTCGTCATAACACTCTTTGTCTCTTGAGTGAAAGTGGATTAGTCGAAGCCTCTAAATTAATTAAAGTTATGGCTACAAATCTATCTTAACATCCAGTTGAGGAAGTTCAAGATGAGAATGAGGTGCATCATATACCCCCACCTCGTACTCTACGAGGTTATTTACAATCGGTGGGAGTGAGTACACCTTCTTGCATGATATTCACATTGAATACAGGAAACATGGTTGTTAAACCTGTAGTGATACAACTCCTTCCTAAGTTTTATGGGCTAAAATCTGAAAGTCCATACTTGCATATCAAAGAGTTTGATGAGATAGTCACCACATTACACTTTACAAACGTGTCTGAAGACATAATGTAAGACCCGTATCTTAATCCGTACTGTTCCATCGCTTCTCGCGATCCTTCTCGTCAAATTTCGGCAACCCGCGGCCTGTAGTCGACGTTGCGCACGACTGTGAGACGTATCTTATACAGTTGAGTCGGCTTAATCCGAGACTTGTATCGTTGCGACCGCACCGTCGCCACGGTTCCAACGCTGCAACTCACGCACCGATCCGATACCCTAACTAAGAGATGTGGGTCGGCGTTTATTTTGAGAAAACGCCGCGCGTTTACATTCCCAAGAGAATCTCTACAAAGTGTCTCATCAATCACATCAATCAATCCCATCAATCACCCCTCATGTCAAGTACTAAGCAACCATACTTTCTTTCTCCACAAGCCAAGCAACCTCAAAGTCAACCAATCACTCACCTCACTCATCACTCACTTCACATCACACCATCACTCTCACATCTCCCTACAACCCTCTCTCTCCCTCATTTTCCAACACCACTTCCAAGCAAGGGAGAGCATCCAACGTCCAAGCCTTCCCATGGAGAGAAAATGACCTTGTGTAGCCCACCTTTCCCATCCCAACTCTCTCATCCTAGCCATTCATTCTTCATCTTCCACCATCAAAGTGAAGCGTAAGGAGACCGACATCTCAACGGACCAAGAAGATCAAGTGGTGGGTGTTTTCATAAGCTAGATTTTCATATTTCTATGATGGGCCAAGTGAGGCCCACCAATCAATGGTGTGGATCTCACTTGGGACCCTAAGATGTGGCCGATGGCCCATCTTGATCATCAAAATCATTCCATGGTGGGGCCAATCTCCATGGATCCCATCATGATGTTTACTTTCTTAGTTGAATGAGGTCATCTAGACCTTTCATTTTTGGTGGAGAGGGGATCTCCACCGTTGATTCTTGATTTGGCGGGCCCACATGCAATGGGACCCGCTTGATGTATGAATGGATGTATGGAAGGGAGGGCTCATAGTGGCGGAGCCCTCCATGCACGTGTGTCACTCAATCTCTCTTCTTTCTCCTTTTGTTATGTTTTTGGTGTGATGATATGGCCCTATGGCCCACTTGGATGGACTCCACAATGGAGTATGTAATGGAATCCAAACCATCTAAGGGTGGGGCCCACTTTACATATGTATTGTAGCCACACCACCTCACCATGTGGTGGCCCACCTATGAAGGGCCCACCTTAAACCCCTTGCACGTCCAAGCACAAAAAAAAAAGGAAAGAAAGAAAAGAAGAGAGAGTGTCCAGGGACTCTCTGGACGTTTAAGCAAAACACCAATTTTTTTGCCTTTTTAAGGCATTGGAGGTGGGCCATTTGTATAGGACCCACCTTGATGTATGTATACAATTCATGCCGTCCATCCTCTTCCCCAACTTATTTTAGGCGTTGAGCCGAAAGATGAGGAAGATCCGGATATCTAGTGGGCCATAGTTTTAAAAATAGTATCATTACCGTTGAAATCTACCCAGACTTTTCTTACACGCTGGAAAATATCCGATATAGGTCTTGATGGGTTTGTTTTGGGCTTGGGAATACAATGGACGGAGCGGATGTACTTCAAGCGGGCCCCGCATATGAAAAATCACAGAAAAGGTTTTTTTCAAAAAAAAAAATATAAACAAAGCAGCAGCAGAGTCGCTGTCGTCAGAGCCGCAGGCACTGCCTGCGGCCTTGCAGCGGGCGGCCGGACAGCAGTCCACGGCCCCTGCCGTGGGCCCCACATGATGTATATTTTGTATCCACGCCGTCCATAAGGTGGTCCACCCTCTGAGGTGGGCCCTCTCCAAAAACGAGGCACATCCAAAGCTCAGGTGGCCCACACCATAAGAAACAGTGTGAATTGGATTCTACCATTGAAACCCTTTTGGGGTCCACACAAGTTTTGGATCACGCTGAAATTTATTTTTCCTATTCACCCAGGTCCCTGTGACCTTATAAACGGGTTGGATGGATTATAAACATTATATTGGGCCCCACATGGGAAGCCCACAGTGATAAATGTGCTACATTTCCACCGTCCATCTGGACGGTGGACTCCACTGTGAAGTATGTGACTATCCACACTGTCCACCGTTTGGACAGTGGGACCCACCATGATTTATGGGTCCTATCCACTCTATCCACCATGGTGTATATGATGCATCCAAACCGTTCATTTATTTGGTAAAAATCATTTCATGACATAGATAAAAAAATAATAATAATAATAATAAAATAAAAAAATGAGGCAGATCTATGTTTCAAATGGACCCACCTTGGTGTGTGTTTAGGGCCCACAATTTACTTAATTTTGGCCATTCATTGAGGCCTACTTTGATACATATCTAAAGCCTATGAGACTAAGCCCATTTGACATATGCAAAGTCCAGGGGACTAAGCCCATTTGATACATAAAGAGCCCATGGGTTCAAGCCCATTTGATGTGCATGAGGCGCAAATGGAGTGGCCCATTTGATATATTTAAATCTCGTGTATGTAGGCCTATCTGACATATTTAAGGCCCAAGTTGTGAGGCCACTTTGATGTATTTCAAGGCCCATGGATCATGGACCATTGCAATGTACATAAGGCTCATTGGTGAGGCCCATTAATGCAACCCATTTGATGAATGTGAGGCCCATGTAATATGACCCATTGGATATGTTTAAGGCCCATGGATCTAGGCCCAACGGATGTCCTTAGGGTCCATTGCAATGTACGTTTCTCATGGTTCATGAAATGATATTTATGGCAGGTCGTGCCTAGGGAACAATGTTGGTTTGACGTCCACATTGTATGTACAATGTTAGTTAAATGTCCTCATTGTAACTCTCCTTAGGGCCCATTGATAGGCCCACACTCGTTACTATTCATTACTTTATAACATGCTTAGTATAATCCCATGACTCATGCCCATACGCATCATATGTATGCTTGATTTGAGTAGTGACTGATCATAACATATGCCATTGGGCAGACCACCTATGGGACCCGTTATGAGACGGAGTGCCCCACATGATCGCACAGTACGCGCTGGATTTCTGCATGATTTGACCGCGTGATTCATGCACCTCGCATATGTGTGACTTGGTCATTGCACGCCCTAGCGACATCAGGGTCGTGGCTCCACAGGTATATCATGGATGGCCATATTGGATACCGAAAATGCTTATTCTAGCACTGTGGACACTTAGGATGTCCTTGGGTGAAAGTCCCAGAACCTTTTTGGTACCAGGAGATGCTCCAACGTCTAGACCGAGTGGATACACGAGCGCTCGAGTGCCGAATACCAGTAGGCCGTGTCTCCCACTGTGTCGTGGTCGGTTGGAAGGAGGTGTGGCCTTATCCGCCTGAGTGAGGGGGCTATAAGCTAGGCTGAGTTTGACCAGCTTGCAAATGAGTCCGCTATCGACGAGCCGGGTAGGTATTGGCATACTACTGGTCAGGCGGATAGCGAGTTCTTTTCCGCTTGCTTGACTGTGCAGCTAGGGAGGTGGCAGTCACCGCGAAGTGTATTAGACCCCAGTGATATCCAGAGAGGAACTGTACTGATATACGTACTTGAGGAGTACCGACTTGCTTGGATTGCATTTCGCATATGACATTCGGCTATATAGGCCTTGCATTGTATCGGTGTGGCCGATGAATTCATATCTCATCGCATAGCTTTTGCATGGTTGATTCTATGAACTTACCACATACTTCCGTATTGTTCTGATACTGTACACTTGGCGTTTGCCTTACGCACACACTTACACCACCCTCTAAGCTTTTGTAAGCTTATGCACGATAGTTGCGTGCAGGTAGCGTTGGAAGCAGCAGCGCTAGACAGGAGCGCGTATCAGGACCTTTTAGAGATTTTTGATCACCTTGTATTTCTCCTTTCCACATTGTACTTAAAATTTTTGATATAGTGGATATGTGGTGATGTTGTTTTGTGACTTGGTTATGCTTGTGGTTATACTCCATTACAAAAAAAAAATTTCATTCTGAAAATCCTCCTTGTAGGATCCCAGGATCAGAATCTGGCATTTGATTACCAGGAGCAGAGAATGGGGCACTACGGAGGCTGTCGGCACCGGATTCGGCAATCGGGATTCATGTGATTCCAATTTTCGAATTTGGGGCGTGACACATAATGTGACTCAAATTGTTTCTCTTCTCACTGAAGGAGAAGGCTAAGATGTGCATGCACTCCTTAAAGCCAAGATCCATCGGCATATGGATTGAGATGACCCAGGAATTTCTCAAAAAAAAAATTTCTTTTCATAAAACTAACACTTTAAGAAAGGCAATCATGAACTTCACCTAAAAAGAGGAAGAGACCTTTTTCCAATGCTGGAAAAGGTTCAAGGATCTAATGAATTCCTATCCACATCATGACTATGAAATATGACGAACAATAAGCTTTTTCTATAACAAATTAACTTCACCAATGCGTCAGTTCATAGAGATGATGTGTAATGGTGAATTCATGAACAAAGAGACTGATGATGTGTGGGATTACCTTGATCAATTGGCAGAAAATGCACAATCATGAGATACCTCCCCAAAACCCACCACTTCTAAGCCTACTCAATCAAAGGAAAGGGGAGGAATTTGTATTTTAAAAGAGGAAGATGTTGAGTAACAAATATTGTATATTTTCTCCTATTTATATCTTGGTTTTATGAACATGATAATGCTTCATGGGTGTATTTTATACGTGTTTATATTGAGAGGTGAATATGAGAGATTGGATTAAAAAGAATGTTAAAAGCATGGAATTGATGCACAAGGATCACCAAGGCAAGGACTACATAAAATTGAATGCCTTCACAAGGAAGTACCACTTTTCTTTGTCCTTCATTGATCAAATTTTGGAAAGGTTTGCAGGTTACTCTTACTATTATTTCCTTGACGGATATTCGGGCTACAATCAAATAGAGATAGCCCTTGAAGATCAAGAAAAGATAACATGCACATGTCCCTTTAGCACTTTTGCTTACAAAAGAATGTCATTTGAATTGTATATGCTCCTGCCACTTTTCAGCGTTGCATGTTGAGTATATTTTTTGACATGGTGGGGCAATATTTAAAAGTTTTCATAGATGACTTCCCTGTCTTTAGTCCATCCTTTAGCGAGTGTCTGAAAAATCTTAAAAATATGTTGAAGCGATGTGAAGAAAAGAAATTGGTTTTGAATTGGGAGAAATGTCATTTTATGGTTCCTAAGGGAATAGTGCTTGGACATATAATTTCGTCCAAGAGAATCGAGGTAGACAAGGCTAAAATTGACCTTATCTCTAACCTACCTCCACCTAAGAGCATACATGAAGTGCGATCCTTCCTAGGACACACCGGATTTTATAGATTATTCATAAATTCAAAAAGATATACCATATGAGTGGACTGAACAATGCCAAGAAGCTTTTACTAATGTAACACCCTGAAAATCGGGGGTCGTGTATAAACTCAACTCCCGAATTCCAGACCGTCACTTATGCAACAAAAATGGTTATGATTCAATGTTGTCTGATTTAAAGCATTCACATGAGTAAAAGTATACCAAAACTGCAATTCATACTTCAGATCCAGTGATAAAAGCAAGCGGAAGACTAAACAATGTATATATCACTGTATGGAAAAACAAAGTAATCTCATCTGTCTCCGAAGTATGACTACATCTCTGAGTCTCATATACATGTAAATAAACAAAAGCATAAAGTTCAAAATAGTCCCACTGAAGTCCCCTCGATCCAGGTCACCTACGGGAAGCCGTCGTGATATTGCATATACGAGAACTCATCCTGGTCCTCGTCAATCTCCGGCTCCACCTCCTGGATCTCGTCCTCACCTGCAGCTACAACAGGGTCTGGTGGGTGTTGCAAACACCATCCCGTAACATGGGAATGAGTGATCAACTCAGTGGAATCATAGAGCAAAGATTAGCATGTTCACAATTCAATCACGCGATAATAGTAAAGCAGTAAATCAGACAATCCTAATACTGTTGTTAATGCAAGATGATATGACGTGATGTATGCCCTCACCGACGATCACCCTCATGCGGCAACATCTTACGACCGCGGCATGCCACACTCCCTAGAGTGCTCCACATCTTCCAGGCACATGCAATGCTATGGTGATATGATTTTCAAGTTATTATTAGTCCATTCAAACAGCAGGATTGGGAAACTAAGGTACTTCCCTTGTATCAATCCCAACACAGATCCTGTCTAGGGTCGTCACTCCTAGTAATCTCATACGATAGTGTATTTCGTAGGTCACTGCAAGGGCTGCCAGGGCTGTTGCTCGCACTCGTTGCACCGCTCCCCCATCACCTTATCAATACAGGCCTACTGTACTCTACTGCACGGAAGGGTCGTCGCCTCCCGTGGACTCAGAATACGCTCGCGGTCACTACAAAGGGCTCGTCGCCTGATCAGTGTAGGCCGACAGCTAGAATATAGTGTCCCATACCACCATAATCTGCTCACGAGTCTAGGTGCTCACTGGTCACTACGGGGAGGTTTGTGGCCCCAGCATAGGCCGACAGCTCGACCACGGTGTCCCATACCACCATGCCCGGCTCATGAGTCTTCGTGGATCAAGGTACCATGGTTAACAGGGTTTTCAATGGTAAGATCAGTACCCTAGGTTCAAGCAGTTATGACACATACAAGGTGAACATACATCGGCCAATCGGGTTACTTGACGTGCTCGACTAGCGCGATCGCATCTCAAGTCGAACGACATGAAGTGCGTAAAACACTTCGTGTGGCCTAACCACTGCCGCCAACTCTCAACACGAATCACGTTCATCGACGCGTCGTTCGTGGCTATGACCAGTCAGCCACGAATTCACTCGGTTACCGACTGCCTGGACTAAGTCTAGTCCCACACATCTATGGAATCATATTAACACGATGTGCAAAGGTATTGGAATTGAAATACATCATGTGAGCATGTTAACACATGTTATAACATTCAACTTAAGCAAATCTTCAAGGCATACTTTCTATGCATGTAATGCAATCATGCATAAGGTAAACATGTAGGAAATCATTTAGGTCAGCATATTAATCATAAAATCAATCTCAAACTACTACATAACATCATTCAATTCAATACATACTAATACAAGCATTTATACAAACACATACACTACACACTTAAGTCCACATATAGTATGTCGACCCAAAGTGCGCAACTTGGCGAATCTCTTCACCAAACTGATTATGCAAGCATTCCTAACTCCCTAAAGCGGCAACAAACCATGTCAATCACGTCAGCAAAAAATGCATGTAGGCCGTACTTCCTACAAATGACTAAAATGCCCTAAATCTCATATTCTTCGTTAATTTACGAAACAGGAAACGGAGAGCATGTTGTACATGTCAAACGGCGATGCCGTCGATAATCTACTATTAAACGACATTGAAAGCGTTGTAAACCGTCAATCAAAGCGTCTAAAATCCTCACCTAGTCTCTTACGGTTGCAGGATTTTGAACGGAGCGTGTACGCTTCGTCTACGGCAGTAGGAAAGCCTGATTTATGGAATACGTTAGCTAACATGTTAAGCATCTAAGCAAACCCTAAATCAGCAAGTTTTTGGGGTTATTTTATACCTGAAAAATGGAGAAATCACCAGCCAGGTGATTGGAAAGAAGTGCTGAAGCAGCAACTGTCAGGGGCTCGGAAGCGGGGAAATTCTCTTCTTCTCTTTCTCTCAAACTCTCTCTCTTTTCCTCCTAGGGTTTGTGATTTTCGGATGGGAAGGAGAAATGAGGGTTTCAACCCCTTTTATAAGCTTGAAATCGCCGAAAATAGACTCCGGGACGAAGTTTACTTGGTGCCTATCCATTTCGGGGCTGTTTCGGTCCAAAAACTGCTTTCTGGTGGTCCCCTGGTCGATTGCGATCAGACTTAAGCTCATGGGTACCAGATGTACCTCGTATTAAGTTTTCAGTCTGGCAGGGTTCGCAGATCGCACATGGCGGACCAGTTTCAATTCAGCGGTCACCGCACGTAGATCAGGGTTGAAAGGCTCATGATAATAAATAGAAATTTTTCCTGATCCGAGGGTGTAATCTGGATGAATTCTGACGGTCAGAACGCTTAATACTGACGCGTCAAGTCGTGTGCCAGATTTGGATTTGAAATTCCAAATTCGTCCCTATTCGCGGTCGCTTCAGTCCGGGTTCAACGAAATAGTCTGTGATTATCGGTTTGACTTGATTTTCGAGATGATTGTCAAGTCCAGCTGGGCGGTTCTAACGGTCTAAGATAGGAGGTATCGGACCTTCGACACGCGGTCTAAATCCAATACAAAATTTCAATATGGTCCAGAGAACAAACCTGCTTAGAGTTTGATCCGAGGTTATAGAGTATTGTAGAGTTGTCTGTTCTACTCGATTTGGGTCTTGTAGAACGTATTTAAAGTGATCAGGGACTATTTCCCAGCTACTCTAGCGTTGCGCTAGCTAACTTACGCTTAGTTTCCATGAAAATTATTTCTACGCGATTTCGGGTCAAATCGGTACTCGAACCCAAGTACGGATTTTTCACGGGCGTTACAATCTACCCCCCTTAACAAATAATTTCGTCCTCAAAATTTGTACCTTTTCATACTCCTCGAGAAGCTGTGGGTAATTCTTTCTGATCTCGGCTTCCGTCTCCCAAGTAGCCTCCTCCTCAGTATGATGCGTCCATAGTACCTTCA
The DNA here is from genome assembly GCA_037074715.1 of Magnolia kwangsiensis. Classification (NCBI taxonomy): domain Eukaryota; kingdom Viridiplantae; phylum Streptophyta; class Magnoliopsida; order Magnoliales; family Magnoliaceae; genus Magnolia; species Magnolia kwangsiensis. The sequence goes on along the minus strand of CM073572.1, from coordinate 97,060,120 downwards.
CAAGGGGAATCACCTTGCTACGCAGTACCTGCTCCTTCCTGTCTAAGATGCGTGTCGGTCGCAGGATATAAGTAACATCCTCTCCTAACTGCACCTGCTCCCATCTGATGATATGGGAAGGATCAGCAACGTACTTCTTCAGCATAGAAACATGAAATACGTTGTGGATGCTCGCGAGGGGCGTGGGTAAGGCCAATCGGTAAGCCACTGCTCCCACACGATCGAGGATCTGGAATGGACCAATGAATCGCGGTGCCAGCTTCCCCTTCTTCCCGAACCGAAGGACTCCCTTCATAGGGAAAACTCGCAAAAACACGTGATCCCCGACTGTGAACTCTAGTGGCCGTCGTCTCGTATCGGCGTAGCTCTTCTGTCTGCTCTGCGCTGTAAGAAGCCGACGTCGAATAATATCGATCTTCTCTGACGTCGCATGCACCAACTCTGGGCCGATCAAGCTACGCTCACCGACATCTAACCAGCAATGCGGTGCGCGACAAGGTCGCCCATACAGCGCCTCATAAGGTGCCATGCCGATACTCGCCTGGAAGCTATTATTGTACGCAAACTCCGCATATGCAAGACAGTCATCCCAACTGTCCTTGAAGTCCAATGCGCAAGCTCGCAACATGTCCTCCAGGATCTGGTTCACTCGCTCCATCTGTCCGTCCGTCTGTGGGTGGAAGGCAGTACTGAACTTCAACTTCACACCCATAGCCTCCTAAATGCGAGTCCAGAAAATAGAAGTGAACCGCGTGTCTCTATCCGACACGATCTCCAACGGAACTCCATGCAGACGCACAATCTCTCTGATATACAATCTAGCCAGCTCGTCTGCAGAGTTCGTAACTCTGATCGGTAGGAAGTGCGCCGACTTCGTCAATCGGTCGACGATCACCCAAATGGAATCATGCCCCTTCCTCGTCTTCGGCAACCCAGAAATGAAGTCCATGGAAATGAAATCCCACTTCCACTCTGCAATCGGCATAGGCTGCGAAAGTCCAGGTGGTCGGCGATGCTCTGCCTTCACCTGCTGACAAGTGAGACAACGGGACACGAACTCAGCTATGTGGGTCTTCATACCTTCCCACCAATACGTCCTCTTCACGTCACGATACATCTTCGTGCTGCCTGGATGCATCGCGAGTTTAGTAGAATGCGCAGCCTCGAGAATCTCTCGTCTCAAGTCAGGGACATCTGGGACGCATAGGCGGCCACGGTAACGTAAGCCCCCATCCATACCAACTCGCCAGTCGGCGTCAGCATCATCACTGGCCTGCTCTCGAAGCTCAGTAAGATGCGCGTCGTCCCTCTGCGCCTCGATGACTCGGTCATCGATCTGGGATCGCACCTGTACGTGTGCGATGAACTCAAATGGTTCCTCCACGGTGAGTTTCTGCTCAAAGTCTCACAAAAACTCCACCATATCCCACTCGGCAACCATCAGCGGAGCCGCAAACTCTATCGCTTTCTTGCGGCTCAACGCATCAGCCACAAGGTTCGCCTTCCCAGGATGGTAAGAGACTTCAAACTTGAAGTCCTTCAACGTCTCCATCCATCGCCGCTGCCTCATATTCAAGTCTCGCTGCGTGAATATGTACTTGAGGCTCTTGTGGTCGCAAAAGAGCTCGAACTCCTCTCCGTAGAGGTAATGTCTCCAGAGTCTCAGTGCGAATATCACGGCTGCCAACTCTAGGTCGTGTGTAGGGTAATTCTCCTCGTGCTTCCTTAATTGTCTCGAGGCATACGAAATTACCCTGTCCCTCTGCATAAGGACACAACCCAAACCAACGCTAGACGCGTCAGTGTATATAGTGTATCTAACCCCTTACTCTGGCAATACTAGCACAGGGGCGGACGTAAGTCTGTCCTTCAGCTCCTGAAAAGCTGACTCCGCCTTATCATTCCAGGCGAACTTCACGTCCTTCCGTGTCAACTGAGATAAGGGTCTCGCGATCTTCGAGAAATCCTGAATGAAGCGCCGATAGTAACCAGCGAGACCCAAGAAACTCCTCACCTCAGTGACAGAACCAGGCTGCTCCCAGTCCTGCACCGCAGCTACCTTAGACAGGTCAACTGCCATGCCATCCTTGGACACCACGTGTCCCAGAAACTTCACCTCCTGCTTCCAGAAGTCGCACTTCTTGTACTGTGCGAACAACTGATGTCGTCTGAGCGTATCAAGGACCAAACGCAAGTGCTCCTCATGCTCCTCTCGACTCCTAGAGTACACCAAAATGTCGTCAATGAAGACAACGACGAATCGATAGAGGAAAGGCCGAAATACCCGGTTCATCAGATCCATGAACACGGCCGGTGCGTTCGTGAGACCGAACGACATCACGAGGAACTCGTAGTGACCAAAACTGGTCCTTAATGCTGTCTTCTGCACGTCCTCATCTCTGACGCGCAGCTAATGATAACCTGACTGAAGATCAATCTTCGAGAAGTACTGCGCTCCTCTCAACTGATCAAACAAGTCATCGATCCTGGGCAAAGGGTACTTGTTCTTTACCGTGAGCTGGTTCAGCCTGCGATAATCAATACACAATCGCAGCGGACCATCCTTCTTCTTCACGAACAAGACCGGTGCTCCCCAAGGAGACACGCTAGGCCGTATAAAGCCAAGCTCTAGCAGGCCATCAATCTGCGTCCTCAACTCCTCCATCTCACATGGTGCCATGCGATACGTCGGCAGTGAGACGGGTGTAGAACCAGGAACCAGATCGATAGTGAAATTGATCTCACGTCGGGGCGGCAAACCAGGGATCTTCCTGAACAGATCCCCGAACTCAGAAACAACTGGCGTCTGCTCAAGTACCTGGGCACCAGCGTCACGCAATAGAGTGGCGTAGCTAAGAATGCGGAAAGGAAGATTTACCCGCACTGGAAATGTGAAAGGCGTGCCCTCAGGCTCGTACACCGTCACCACACGAGCCTCGTAGTCAATCTCGGCTCTCGCTGCAGTCAACCAGTCCATGCCAAGAATGACGTCGAGATAAACGAGCGAGGGATCGACGACCAGATCAAGAGTCATTGTCCTGCCTCCCAGATCAACTAAACAACCCTCATACATCTGGGTGACATCCGAATAATCTCCATGAGCTGCAAGGACTCGTACGCTATCCATAGTGATAGTCTGTAACCCAAGACGTCTGACTACGGCACGCGATATCAAAGAAATCGTGGAACCAGTGTCCACCATGACAAGAACGGGAGTACCTCCGATATGGGCCGTGACCTCGAAGGCTGAATGCTGGAAAGTCGGCGTCGTAGCTGCCTCAGCGGTCAATGCATGAACTCGAGCCTGCTGTGGCTGGTTCGGCCGCTGTGTCAAGGGCCGTGGAGGCTGTCGAATCTGCAATACTGTGGGTCTGAAAGAAGGATGCGCAGGAGCTGACCGTATAGGCGGTGCTGATATCGCCTGTGGACGTACACGATCAATCTTCTGCGGCGGCGAGAACCCACTGTCCCGCATCCTCGAAAAATAACTCTGCGCTAAGTGGCCCGTCCTCCCACAGTATGTGCATGACAAATCAGGGCGCCAAACGGTGGTACAGGCGCCGTGGTCCTGGTAGGAGGATCAAAGTGAGGCCTCTTGCCCGCTAAGGGCCTGTCTGGTAAATCCGGTCGCGGCCTAGAAGTAGTCGGGCCTCGAGATCGGGTAAGTCGATCCACGTCCTGCTCTGCCCGCATGGACATGTGAACCAACTCCACATAGGAAGGGAAACTGACACAACACATCTTCGACCGAATATCCGGTCGCAAGCCCTCCAAAAAGTGCCGTATGCGCATCTGCTCATCAGCTAGAATCGTCGGGACGTACCTGCCCAACTCTGTGAACCGATGCTCATACTCGGTAACTGTCATCGCTGCCTGCCTGAGACGGAGAAACTCATTCTCCCTCTCGTGCCTGTAGGTCTGGGGATAATACTTCTCATGGAAGCGGAACTCAAATGCTGCCCACGTCCATACGAAATCTGCGGCAATAGTCCGCAATATGCTATCCCACCACATACTGGCCTTGTAGAACGTATTTAAAGTGATCGGGGACTATTTCCCAGCTACTCTAGCGTTGCGCTAGCTAACTTACGCTTAGTTTCCATGAAAATTATTTCTACGCGATTTCAGGTCAAATCGGTACTCGAACCCAAGTACGAATTTTTCACGGGCGTTACAACTAAGCTCAAGGCTATGTTGACACCGCACCTATCATGCAGCCACCGAATTGGAGCATCCTTTTTGAGATTGTCCGACGCACCTGACTGTACTATTGGGGAGGTGTTAAGCCAGAGAAGAGAGAAGAAGACATATGTGATTCATTATGCGAGTAAAACTCTAAATTTTACCCAAGTGAACTACTCTATTACAGAGAATGAGCTCTTAGCCGTAGTGTTCGCTTTAGACAAATTTAAGTCCTACTTGATTGGATCCAAGATCATCATCTACATAGACCATGTGGTACTAAAGTATCTTCTTTCTAAGAATGATGTTAAGCCTCGCTTGATAAGATGGATCTTTCTACTCCAAGAGTTTGATATAGAAATACAAGACAAAAGGGGGTAGAAAATGTAGTGGCCGACCATTTCTCTAGACTTTATCTTCCTAATCTTCTTGAGCTGACACCAATAAACGACATGTTCCCTAATGAACAATTGTTTAAATATTCCCAATTACCTTGGTTTGCTGACATTGTAAATTATCTTGCCACAAGTTTCACACAGCCACATTGGACTGCACAAGATATGAAAAAATTTTTCGCCAAGGTACGTAAGTTTTTCTGAGACGATCCTTATCTATTTAAATATTGCCCAGACCAAATTCTACGGAGATGCATGACAGACAATGAACATCAAAGTGTTATCTCCTTTTGTCACTCTTAGGCTTGTGGTGGTCACTTTTCTTCTAAAAATACTATGACTAAAATTCTGCAGTATGATTTTTACTGGCCCACTATGTTCAGAGATACTCATGAGTTTTGCAAAGCATGTGAGCATTGTTAGAAATTGGGAGGATTTTCCTATCAAAATATGATGCCAGTAAACCTAAATCTTATCATTGAAGCATTTGATTATTGGGGCATCGATTTCATTGGACCATTAGTGGGTTGAAGCAATCCTATGCCAGAACAATGATCATCAAATAGTCATTAGATTCTTAAGGAAAGAAGAAAAATGAGATAAGTTTGGAATGAACACTTGATTATTCAATCAATCTTCAGGTGATGAGCATTGCTAACATTATAAAATGATAGTATTTTTAAGGAAAGTAAGTAGAAACTCACTTAGCACATTAGAAAAACTTGATATATGAACTTATGCTCCTAAGTAATTGATAAATAACCTATTTGATTGATTTCTTATATGATTCGGCTTTAGGTTTTCAAATTTTAACTCGCTTCTTTGAATTATACTCATTCATACTTGTTTGCACAAAATATTATTTTCTGAATGTGATTTGAACATTGAGAATTGAAGATTATGTCATGCATGTTTTGCTCGGGACTAGCAAAATGCTGGTTGGGGGGTGTATTGAGTAAAAAATATTGCATATTTCTCCATATTTATTTCTTGGTTTTATGAACATGATAATGCTTAATGGGTGTATTTTATATATGTTTATATTGCGAGGTGAATCTGAGAAATTGGATTGAAAATAATATTAATAGTATGGAATTGATGCTCAGGGACCACCAAAGAAAGGGATGGATCTTAGGAGACCAAGATTGAAGATCTTAAGCCCTCAAGATTCAAGGAAACCAAGTGAAGAAGGAAGAAAGTCGACAGATCAAGATGCAGAAATCTAGAAATCTGAAGCTTCACTATCCATGACATCGAACACCCTTCGATGGCATCGAAGTAAGTGTTTGATGGAATCGTGACCTGATCGATTGCATCGGAACTTATATAAAAATCAAGTTTAGTTGCTGGATTAATTGGGTGCATTTCTCGATGGCATCGACCACATGTTCGATTCATCAAAACCTAATTCGATGAAATCGATGATCATCCAATAAGATCAAGATTTTTAGAGAAGTCTGGAGCAACTCGCTGGACATTTCTAAATAATTTTTTGATGTAATCAAAGACTAATCGATAGCATCAAAGGCGTACGCGAATTACGTAAATTTGAGGCGATTTGCAGATTTTTTCAACTTGGTGCTAAAGTTGGAGTTTTACAACTATAAATAAGAGTCCCTAGGATGCTCCAAAGCATCTTCTAGGATTTGAAAAAGGAAAGGAGGCCTAGGTGGAGCACCAATGACGTTCTTCTACTTCGATTTCTTCATGTGTTCTAGTCGATCTTTCTGTTTTTCTTATGTTTTTGAGTTAACTATGATTAGCTAATCTATTAGCTAGGGCTAAGAGGTAAAGCTTGTAGCGTGTTGGAAAGTTTATCTCACTTTGATTCTTGTTTATATTGAACTTCATTGATTTCTAGTTTGAATTTAAGAAATATTTTCAGTTTTCTATGATTTATTATGAATGAAATTACAATAGATGTTGTAATAGCTTTTAATATCTTCTTTTCCATTCTGAGATTGTGAGATTGGTAAATCCTATTGTTCACCATCATCTCTTGGGCATGGAAGGATGATGGAATCCCTTCCAATCATAAAAATACTCCTTCATGCGTGGCTAGGTCAATGAAAAAGTTCAAATTTGGTTTAATTGCTTCATCTTCCAATTGGATAGAATAGGACTCCAATTCCAATTGTGTTTTTTGAATCGAGTAAGGTAGCATCCCGATAGCTACAAGTGGATCCTTGGCACCCTAGTTCCCTTTTGATTATTAAAATCTCATTCACAATTACTCCTTTTTATTCCAAATTTAGATTTAGAACTTATTCTAATCCTAGTTATTTTCAGAATACATACAAGTTTAGTCCATATGTATTCGACCTAGGTCACACTAAGTTATTACTACATTGCGACCCTACACTTGGGGTTGTGAATAAAAGACGATATGAGTGCAAGAGTGGCCAATCTAACAAGAAAAGTTGATTCCATGAAACTTAAGAAAGCAGAACCTATCAAACCCGATAAGGCTGTGCAAGTTGTTTATGGCATTTGTGCTTGCAATATACATATAACTGAAAATTATCCTACTATTCCTGCTTTTCAAGAAATATTGAATGAGCAATCAAATGTCGTGAATAACTACCTAAGATCTTTCAGAGGATCCACCTTAAATATATACAACTCCAGCTAGATAAACCATCCAAATTTCAGTTGGAGGAATGGACAAATGGCTAGCCAACAAGAGGCCCTTACGCAATTCTTAAATTAAAAGAGGCCTTAAGAGGATATGTTTCAAAAATTCATGCAAAACCAAGATCTATTCAACTAAAATACAGTGCAAGCATTCCAGGATCTCAAAATAACAATGAGAATGTTCGTATCGTCAATCAAGAGGATTGAGTCACACTTAGCAAATGGGGAGAAAGGGATACTTCCAGCCCAACCCCTCCCCAATCCAAAACCGCAATGTGAAATTAGTGACCCATGCTCTTCAAATCAAATGGAGTAAGTCAAGTCTATCACCACCCTTAGGAGTGGAAAGACAATTGACAAACTAATCCGGTAAGGGCTAAAAAGCTTAAGGATCCGGAAGAAGATAAAAATGATCAACCTAACATTTCTCCACAAGAGGAAGAACCGGAAGAAGTGTGTAAGCCAATTGTGTCATTCCCTCAATAGTTGATTGCACCAAAACCTCTCTTTAACTCTCAGGATATTTTAGAGGTGTTTAAACAAGTGAAGGTCAATATTCCTCTACTGGATGTCGTTAAACAAATCCCTTCATATGCCAAATTTCTAAAGGATCTGTGCACTATCAAAAGATGAAAAAATATACAAAAAAAAATCTTTTTGACAGAAAAAGTGAGTATCATCCTCAAGCAAAATATGTGTAACATCCCAAAAATCCGGACTCGGGTAGAAACCCAACTCCCGAGTTCCAAAACGTCACTTATACAACATAGATAATGATAAATGCATGTTGTCTGTAGAATGACATTAAACAAGATTGAGACTAAGCCAAAACAACATATCATACTCCAGAGACAGTTAAATTAGCAAGCGAAAGACTGTGATAAATACATAAAATATATAATTAATTGTAAGTCTCCAGAGTGTGAACATGTTACCAGGTTAATTAAATACATGTATACTCCAAAAATGAAAAGAAAGGAATATACATGAGTGCTCCAAAAATATAAAATGACAAGTGTCAAGGCGTCTAATCAACCTCCCTGTAATCCCGTCGATCAGAACACGCATAAAGGAGGGATCCTCCTCATCATCATCAAGTTCGGCTCTGCTTCACAAGCAGCGCCATCATCTGAAACTAAAATAGGGACTAGTGGGTGTCCGAAACACCATTCCGTAACGTGGGAGTGAGTAATCAACTCAGTGGAATCATAGAGCAAAGATTAGCATGTTAACAAATCAATCACGCGATAATAGTAAAGCAAACAATCAAACATTCCTAGATACTGTTGTTAATGCATGCATGAAATGACATGATGGATGCCCTCACCGACATTATCCCTCATACAGCACCATCTTACGCCTGCGGCATGCTTTCTTCCCACAGTGCTCCACATCTTCCAGGCATATGCAGTGCGATGTGGATATGATTACTGGGTTGATATTAGCCATTCATACAACAGAATTGAGAAACTAAGGTATCTTCCTTGTATCAATCCCAACACAGATCCTGTCTAGGGTCGTCGCTCCTAGTAATCTCATACGATGTTATATTTGTAGGTCGCTGCAAGGGCTACCAGGGCTGTTGCTCGCACTCGTTGCTCCACTCCCCCATCACCTTATCAATACAGGCCTAATGTACTCTTGTCGCTACGAAAGGGTCGTCGCCTCCCGTAGACTCAGAAAACGCTCGAGGTCACTACAAAGGGCTCATCACCAATCAATGTAGGCCGACAGCTCGAATGTAGTGTCTCATACCACCACAATCAACTCACGAGTCAATGGTGCTCACTGGTCACTACAGGGAGGTTTTTGTCCCCAACGTAGGCTGACAGCTCGATCACGGTGTCCCATACCACCATGCCCGGCTCATGAGTCTTTATGGATCAAGGTACCATGGTTGACAGGGTTTTCAATGGTAAGATCAATACCCTAGGTTCAAACAGTTATTACTCATACATGGTGAACATACAATGGCCAGTCGGGTTACTTGACGGACTCGACTAGTACGAGCGCATCTCAAGTTGAGCGACATGAAGTGCATAAAACACTTCGTGTGGCCTAACTACTGCCGCCTGCCCAAGACACGACTCGTGTTCATCAACGCATCCTTCGTGGTACATAGAAGCTAACCATGAATTCAATCCATTACCGACTGCCTGGACTAGGTCATAGCCCCAAGCATTTGTGTATCAACATCAGTAAGCATATGTGCGTAACAGAAATAAATATAAACAATCCAAGCATGTTGACACATGTTATAACATACTACATAAGCAAATCAACCAACACATGCATTCCATATATATAATGAAATCAATTCATATAGCCAACAGGGTGGAAATCATATACATCAGCCTATTAATTGAGAATTCAATCTCAAAACTAATTTACAATACCATTTACTCAATACATACTAATACAAACATTAATACAAACACTTATTCTACACTCTTTAGCCTACATAGCGTATGTCGACCCAAAGTGCGCATTAGGGAAAATCTCTTCGCCAAACAGATCATACACGCATTCCTAATATCACAACATGACAAATAGCCATGGCAATCATTTCAGCAAAATATGGACGTAAACAGTATTTCCTACAAGTACCTAAAATACCCTAAATCTCATATTTCCCGTACGCAGTCGAAACAGAAAACAGACAGCATGTTCTACATGTCAAACGACGTTCTCTTTGATAATATACTATTAAACGACATTGAAAGCTTTGAAATCAGTCAATCAAAGCGTCTAAAATCCTCACCTTTCGCCTTAGACGTGTATTGATTCGAACAGAATTTCTACGCTTCGTCAACGGCGCTAAGGTGACCTAATGCACAAGATACATAAGCTACTTCGCTATTTGAATCAAAGGAATCCCTAAAACAGCAAGAGGGTCGGGTTTTCTTACCTAGAAGTGCGTTGGAAATCACCGGAAAGTGATTTGAATGCGGTGAATAAACACGGGTAGAAGCTGCAGCAAGTGGCAGGAAGACTCTCACAATTCTCTCACAAATTCTCTGTCTCTCTCTTCACTTTGTAGGGTTTGTTGCAAATTCGGATGGGAGAGATATGAGAGGGTTTAAAGCCCTTATATAGGCTAAAACCTAACCTAAATAGACTTGGAAACAAGGTATACTTGAGTTATAACCAAATCGGGACTTTTTTGAACCAAAAGAGTGTTTCAGGAGGTCCCCTGGCCGAACGCGGTCGGACTTAAGCTCATGTATACTGGATGTTGATCATATAAAGTTTTCAGTCCGGTAGAGTTTCCAGATCGCACGTGGCGGTCCAGTTTCAGTTCAGCGTTCATCGTACCTAAATCAAGTCTACAAGTCTCATGACATGAAAGAGAAATTTTTCCTGATCCGAGGGTGAAATTTGGCTGATTTTGAAGATCAGAATGCTTAATAATAACACACAACGACATGTGCCAGATTTTGAATTAAATTTCTAAATCTTTACTCTTTCTCACTCTCTTCACTCCAGGCTCAATGAAATAGCCTCAGAACATCGGTTGGGATTGATTTTTGAAACGATTGTCAAGTCCAGCCAAGCAGTCATAACGGTCTAAGATTGTAGATGTGACGCCCCGATCACTGCTTCATGTGGGCGGGCACATGTGGGCGGGCGCACATGTGGGCGGGCCCCAAGGAAGGCTGGCAGGCTACTGTGTGCTGACAGGCTACTGTGTTGGGCGAGTTACTGTTGCAGTTGACTGTAGCGTAACTTGTCCCACATCGGAAGAGTTGTCTAGAGTTGTGGTGGTTATATGTGGGGTTCCTCCCTTAACAAATATGACGCGTTGGCCTTGTGCGCCAGGCAAAACCTTCGCTGTGCACTCTGATGACAGTTGGGTTGGACAATATCATGGACGGGTAGGTGCTGATGTGGGCGGGACCACGGGAGCACCGAGTCTGGGTGAGCTACCAGTATCCTTACCCCAAATGACGCGTTTTAAAGCCGTGAGCCCACCGGGCAAAGCGGACAATATCATGTACTGTGGGGGTGGGCCTTACAAATGGTATCAGAGCCGAGACGGCTCTGCCTTCGGTGGGGGATAATGTGACGCCCCGATCACTGCTTCATGTGGGCGGGCACATGTGGGCGGGCCCCAAGGAAGGCTGACAGACTACTGTGTGCTGACAGGCTACTGTGTTGGGCGAGCTACTGTTGCAGTTGACTGTAGCGTAACTTGTCCCACATCGGAAGAGTTGTCTAGAGTTGTGGTGGTTATATGTGGGGTTCCTCCCTTAACAAACATGACGCGTTAGCCTTGTGCGCCAGGCAAAACCTCCGCTGTGCACTCTGATGACAGTTGGGTTGGACAATATCATGGACGCGTAGGTGCTGATGTGGGCGGGACCACGGGAGCACCGAGTCTGGGCGAGCTACCAGTATCATTACCCCAAATGACGCGTTTTAAAGCCGTGAGCCCACCGGGAAAAGCGGACAATATCATGTGCTGTGAGGGTGGGCCTTACAGTAGATATCGGACTTTCGACGCGCGGTCTAAGATTGGCTATATGTCCTCAACATTTTTCAAAGGTAAAGCAATAACTTTTGGTTGTAGATGATCGGCCAACACGGAAGAAAAGTCGTGTAGTGGGTCTGAGCCGGATACAGAGACTTTCTGCCTAGATTCTGACAGAAAATTCGTCATATCAGTTCTTAATCCTAGACGATGCCGATCTTCTGCTTGATCAGAGCATTGGATTTATTGGCAACTACCAGCATTGAGAAGTCAATTCAAACCACGAATATCTCGCTTACATGTACAGTTCCTTTACTCTGTGTTCCCGAATGCAATAAGCCCTTGGGAAGGACAATTCAAAGGGGCGTGCTAGTTTATTCTAAGTTCAATCTGAGGAATTTATAAGTTTTCCCTGAGAGTGAATGATTCTAAGTTAAAACAACTTTTCTAAGGGTTATAACAGAAGTCTATAACTATTAAGGGGATCTATCGAAAGAATGAGGTACTACTCCAACCAAATCTAATCTACTATTCCTTAGCATATACAGGCTTTACACTGCTTAATTCAACTAGTAGCCTAGTCTGTAACTCACTAGCTATAATCCAAAGCCTAAGCTCATACGCTAGATGGTTTCATACCATTACCACTACAGGGGATTGTTCTATTGCTTAGAGTCAAGGTTATCTAATTGAAATTGGATTTTCTATATGAATGAAATATTTAAAGGAGAGGTCCTTAAGTTGTTGGGCGTGGGTATCATCTACTATATATCCGACAGTTAATGGGTGAGTCTAACTCAGGTGGTTCCTAAGAAGTATAGAATCACCATCGTAGCCAATGCCAACAATGAATTCGGGCCAACTAGAGTCACTGCTGGTTGAAGAATATGCATTGACTACATAAAGTTGAATACCATCACAAGGAATGACCACTTTCTTTTACCCTTCATTGATCAAATTTTGAAAAGGCTTTTATTGGTCCATAATGTTCAAAGATACTCATGAGTTTTATGAAGCTTGTGAGCATTATTAGAAAATTGGAGGATTTTTTCATCGAAATATGATGCCTATAAACCCCATTCTAATTTTTGAAGCATTCGATTGTTGGGGCATTGATTTCATGGGACCATTCCCCTAATCATTTGGAAACATCTACATATTGTTGACAGTGGACTATGTTACCAAGTGGGTCGACGCGATCCCTTGCTGGAATAATGATAATAAAACGGTCATTATATTCTTGAAAGAAAACATCTTTTCCTAGTTTGGAACGCCTCGGGTCATCATTAGTGCTAGAGGTTCACAGTTTTATAATAGGCCATTCAAGAACTTAATGAAGAAATATGGCATTTCTCACAAGTTAAGTGCTCCATACCACCTATAAACAAGCAAACAAGTCAAGATTTTTAACAGGAAAATTAAACAAATTCTGGAAAAAATAGTTATCCCTCACTGTAAGGTTTAGTCAAACCGCTTGACCGATACTTTATAGGCTTACTGTATAACTTTTAAGACCCCAATTGGAATGTCTCCCTTTAGACTCGTCTATAGGAAATCTTATCACTTGTCTATGGAGTTGGAACATAGGGCCTATTGGGCTATCAAAAATCTAAACTTTAACTTGGACAACGCTGGCTCGTTATGCAAGCTTCAATTGAATAAACTCGAGGAAATTCGGAACGACGCATTCGAGAACTCGAGAATTTACAAGGATAGGATGAAGGTATTCCATGATCAGAACATCCTTCGAAAATCATTAATAATCAGTCAAAAAGTCTTTTTATACAATTCTCGGTTACATCTTTTTTCGTGTAAACTTCGCTCTCGTTGGACCTGCCCTTTTACAGTTAAGAACGTCTACCCTCATGGGGTGTCGAGATAAAAAATCTACTGAATGACAATGTCTTCAAAGTAAACGGACATCGTCTCAAGCCATTCATTGAAAAATTTGACTAAGAGGATACGTCCATGTCCCTAATTGATCCTATGTATCAGGATTGACCTCCCAGTCTAATGGAGGTGTAGTTATGTTTATTGCTTTCATAAGATTGAGGATTATAATAGTTTATTTTCAGTTAGTTAAATCTTTGTACTAACTCATTTACATGTTAAGAACTTTGGAAAAACTTTAATTCTCATTCCTCAGGTACTACCTTCCCATCCCTTCGTTTTTTTTTTTTTAATCTCATGTGCATTGCATGCTTATATTTTTTACATTAGGGACAATAAAGATTTTGAGTTGGGGGTATCGATCAGGTAAAATGAGATTTTTCTAAAATAACTTTTTCAAGTTCTAATTTTAGTTTAGCATAATTTTCTTTTTGAATTTTCAATTTAGCAATAATTTTATAACTCTCTCTGTATAAGGCATTATAAGCATCTTGAAGATCATCTTCATTTTCAGGATCACTTCTTAGAGTTTTACAGTCAAACACATCACAACTAGCTGAAGAAGTGACTCTAGCTATCGTCATAAAGGCTTTCAAATCGTTTGCATTTTCTTGGTCTGATTCATCAAATTCAGAATTAGTTTTAAACTCTGATGATTCATCCTAAGTAGCTATCATGCCTTTTTTATTAAATTTATCATTTTTAGGACATTTAAAAGCCAAATTCCCATATTCATAATAGTTGAAACATTGACTATTTTTTTTTTTTAGATTTTTAAAATTTTGATTTTTCTTTTCTTTTATCAGATGATTTTTAAAAATTTGTTCTTTTCTTATTTTTGAAAATTCTATAAAATTTCTTTGCTAATATTGCCATATCATCTTCATTTTCTTCAAAATCAGAATTTGCATTAGTTTCCTTTGAATTAGATTTAGAAGATTTAAGAGAAATGGACTTGACTTTAGGAGCTTTGAAATTCAGCTCATAAGTTTAAAGAGAACCAACCAACTCCTCAACTTTCATAACATTTGTATCCCTTGACTCCTATATAGCAGTAATCTTTGAATTAAACCTATCAGGTAGTGATCGCAATGTCTTTACGTAAACCTTACTTTTACGAATTCTATCTCCAAGACCCTACATGGAATTTACTATGTCATTTAATTTCGTATAAAAGTCTATAAAAGACTTATTTTCTTCCATACGAATCTCCACAAATTTGGTTATGAAGATTTAAATTTTAGATTTTTTTTCTTTTTTTTACTATAGTAGTTCATTCATGTGTCATTTTGAGAATATCTTATGGTTATTTAACTGTATCGCAAGAAATGCTTCTTTTGAATTCATCAGGCGATAGAGTACAAGTTATAACATTTAAGGCTTTCGCATTTGCACTGCTTTCACTTTTTTGAACCGTAGTCCAAAAAGCAAATGTGGTTTCTTTCATTGATATGATTCCATCATCGGCTACTACTTCGATCATAGAAGGGATCCACTTAAATACAGTGGCTTTCCATACACTTTCATCTAAGGATTTGTGGAAAATCCTCATCTTGGCTTTCCAATATGAATAATTAGAGCCATCAAAGGGAGTTGACCTGGTAATGGAGAAGCTTTCAAAATTTGACATATTGAAGCGCGCTGGATCAGCTCAAGGAGGTAAATCTTAAAAAAAAAAAGAGCAACCCTCTCTAATACCACTTGAAAAGGAAAGATTACGATGTCATAAAGGGGGGGGGAATATGATAATATCAAATAATCAAAACAAGTGTTGAATATATAAATAAAATAAAGATCTCAATTGTTTGAGTATTGAAACCTTGATTCCAAATAATTCGTGGGACAACCTTCACTTAAAGTTTTAGGCAGAACAACCTTATTTCATAAATTTCTTTAAATTCAAAACCTCAAACTTGCAAGAGTAAATAAAATAATTACTGAAATTGTGGTAGAACAGTTATTATTGAAGTATGGAAGTATTCACAAAAAAAAAAGTATGGAAGTATGTTCAAATGTCATAGGGGGGGGTGAATAGGACTTTTTAAAAATTCTTTTTCTATAAAAACAATCAATGTCTCACTTAAAAGTATGGAAGTATGTCCAAATGTCTCACTTAAAATGTTGTCTCATGGATACATTCATAAATTTTCGATGCTATCCATGTTGTCTTATGTTGAGATGAGACACGGGCTATCAGCCCCAAACTCGAAAACCGGGTTCACAAAATTCTCGATCGTCAAATCTGATGCCGACAGCCTCCATAGTACCTCATTCTCAGCTCCTAGCGTACATTCACCCAGTTCTGATCCTGGGATGCTACGAGGAGGATTTTTAACATCAGTTTGATTCATAATAAGCATAACCAAAGGCATAACCCACAAACAACAACAAAAAACTCTATCATATTTCCACTATGATCAAAAACTTTATAAGTACAATGAGCATAAAGGGAAATATAATGATGATGAACAAAAAGCTCTAAGATGATCTGCTAAGCGCTGCTGCGGTCCAACGTCACCTGCACGCAACAGTCATGTATAAGCTTATGAAAAGCTTAGAGGGTGGTGAAAGTGTGTGCACAAGGTAGTAATATAATTATGCAGTATCAGAGTGATGCGGAATATGCTAATGAATTCATGAGTACTATTAGTCGTACCAGGGTTATGCGATACAAGGCATGAATGATGTCGGCCATACTAAGGCCATGCGATGCGAGATGCAACTCAAGTATATGAATCCTCATCTAAGTCCACATATCAATACAGCTCAACTCTGAAATATCACCGTGGTCTAGTACACTCCAAGCCAGATTGCAGCCCCATCGCGCGTAATAAAGTAAGTGGATAAGACCTCACTATCTGCCTGTCAATATCAGACTCGACTCGTCGATAGCGGATCAAACTCAGCCTAGCTTTGCCCCCTCCTCTTGGGTGGGTAAGGCCGCACCCCCTTCCAACCAACCATGACATAGTGAAAAATACGGCCTCCTAGTAATCGGCACTCGGTGCTCATGCACCCACTCGGTCTAGACGTTGGAGCAACTTCTGGTACCATAAGGATTTAGGAACTTTCACCTAGGGATATCTATAACACCCCATGTAGAACAAGATTTTCGGTATCCAATCCTGCCAACCACGATCGCCTGTGGAGGCTACGACCCTGATGTCGCTAGGGCGTACAGTACCATATCACACAATGCGAATGCGTGAATCACGTTATCCAGTCATGCAACAATTCTGCTCATATCGTGCGCTCATGTAGGGCAACACCGCCTATCCGAGAGCCTCTAAACAATCTGCCTGAAGGCATATGCTATGATCAGTCACTTCTCATATCAAGCATACATATGATGTGTATGATCATGAATCATGGAACTATACTAGACATGTTATATGGTGATGGATGTTGTTCATAACGAAGATAGGCTTAAACGACCTACAAGTATGGGCCTAACAATGGGCCCTAGGGAGAATTATAATGCAGACATTTAACCAACATTATTCTTATAATGTGGATGTCAAACCAACATTGGTTCCAAGGCACGACCGTCATAAGCATCATTATACAAACCATGGTAGAGTTACACATTGTAATGGACTTGTGTACATACAATTGGGCCTCTACCCATGGGCCTTAGATACAACAAATGGGCCGCATAACATGGGCCTTATGTATCAGGTGGGCCTCAATGGATGGGCCGTAACTACATCAAGATGGGCCTAATCATATGGGCCTCATATATATCAAGGTGGGCCTCAACAATGGGCCTCATATAATGTCACGCCCCGAACTTAGAAAATGGGCTCACAAAATTCTTAATCACTGAATCCGGCGCTGATACCTCTGTAGTGCCCCATTCTTGGATCCCAATACTCATATGCTAGATTCCGATCCTGGGATCCTACAAGTAGGATTTTCAGTATGATTTTTTTTTTAATAGAGCATAACCAAGTCACAAAACAACATCATCACATATCCACTATGTAATCATTTAAATACAATGCTGAAAGGGAAATACACATCGAAATCAAAGCTCCAGAAGACAGCTGCACACTCCAAGCTCAACGCTGTTGCAACCTAACACCACCTGCACGCATCTATCGTGCATAAGCTTATAGAAAGATTAGAGGGTGGTGTAAGTATGTGTAAGGTAAGTGCCAAGTATACCATAAAGCACATAAATCATACATCATCGGAATAAGCGAAAATACTGACAAGATCATGAATCATACGATATCAGAGTAAGCAAAAATATACTGATAAGTTCATGAGTGCTATCAACCGTACCAAAGTTATGCGATACAAAACATAATAAGACAATAACAGATGCTAAGGATACAATGCAATATGAAAATCCTGACGGACCACGAATACCATTAACCTTATCTAGGCCATATTAGTGCAAGAATATAGTAACCCAAAATACTTAGTACTGCAAATGTAATGTAATATGCAGTGTGAATGAAATGACTATGCTGGAATGTGAAGTCAGGATGATAGTATAAAGTATCACAGGCTATGGGGTCCATCACAAGGGACTTCTATCCAAACCAGTCCCATATCTAAATTTGGATAGTCAGAGGTTAGTCGCACGCCCAACCAAAATCCTGGCCATGCGAAGGTACACGTAACAAATAGTTACACACTACCAGCCCGAGTGGATAGTGAATGAATGAATGAATAGATATGCAATTCCTACTCAATAAGTCCACATATCAGTATAGTTACTCTTTGGAAAAATCACCGAGGTCTATTACACTTCACGCCGACTACCTCCTCCCTAGCTGCATAGCCCCGCGAGCAGAATAGACCTCACTATCCACCTGACTAGTAGTCTGCCAATACCTACCCGGCCCGTCGATAGCGGACCCATTTACGAGCTGGTCATACTCAGCCTAGCTTATAGCTCCCTCACTCGGGTGGATAAGGCCACACCCCCTTCCAACCGACCATGACACAGTGAGAGACATGACCTCATGGTATAGGCACCGACGCTCATATTCCACTCGGTCTAGACGTTGGAACAACTCCTAGTACTAAGGAGGTTCTGAGATTTTCACCTAAGGACATCCTAAGTGCCCACAGTGCTAGAATCAATTATTTCTGGTATCCCATCTAGCCATCCACGATGTGCCTGTAGAGGCCACGACCTTGATGTCGCTAGGGCGTAAAATGATCAAGTCACATATATGTAAGATGCATGAGTCACACTATCCAGTCATGCAGCAATCCTGGACGTACGGCGCGATAATGTGGGCACTCCGTCTCATAAGGAGTCCCATAAATAGTCTACCCAATGGCGTATGCTATGATCAAACATTTCTCATATCAGGCATGCATATGATGTGTATGGGCATGAATCATGAAGTTATACTAAGAAATTTATATGGTGATGAACTATCCTCACAACGAAGATGGGCCTTGATGGCCTATGCACAACAAGTACGGGCCTATCGATGAGCCTTAGGGAGAGTTATAATGCGAACATTTAACCAACATTATCCTTTCAATGTGGATGTCAAACCAACATTCTCCCAAGACATGGCCTGCCACAAAGGTCAACACATAAACCACAATGGAATCACATTACAATGGGCCTCAACCCATGGGCTCCAAATACATCATAATGGGCCTCAACCCATGGGCCCTATACACATCATAGTGGGTCTCAACAATGGGCCTCAAAATACACAATAGGCGGACCCTGCACCTGGGCCTCAAATCACGCAAGAGGTTGGCTTGCACAATCCATATAGGCCCCCACCAGATGGATAATTAGGATATACAATGCATATATCATGGTGGGCTCCATCGCTAATGGCCAACAAGGGTGAAATACATACATCATACGGACCTATGGCCTGGTGTAAATACACAACACATATCTCAAGATAGACCTCAAATGCACCGTCCACATGGACGGTGTGTAGAATACATACATTAAAGGGGACCCACATCGCAAGATGATGGGTCCCACACATACATATTGGGCCTCAAATACATCTCAATGGGTTGGGCCCTGCTCATTCTAAATGGGCTCATCCATGAACAACTTGGATAAAACACGTACATCACGTGGGGGCCACATGAATGGGCGGTGTGAATATAAAATACATACATCTAGGTGGGCCGCATTAAAGGGGCCTTATGTACATTGCAATGGGCCATATCCCATGGGCCTTTGAATACATCACAATGGGCTTCGACCCATGGGCCTTAGAATACATCAAAATGGGCCTAATTTCATGGTCCTTAATACATTACAATGGGCCTTAACCCATGGGCCTTATATATATTAAATGGGCCACACTAATTGGGTCGTACAATGGGCCTTAGATTCATATCAAGGTGGGCCTCAACAACGGCCCCAAATAAATCAACATGGGCCCTATACACGTACCAAGGTGGGTCCACTTGAACCATAGATCTGACTCATTTTTAGCTCAAGCCATGAAATGATCTCACAAAGTGGATGGACAGTTTGGATGCAACACATGCATGTGGTGGGGGGTCCACATAAAGGCCCACCATCATACATATATACATATATAATATATATAATATATACAATATTATTATAATAATATACATATATATATATATATATATACACACACACACACACACACACCCACACACACGATTTAGTGTGGACAGAGTGGATACAACACATAAATCATGGTGGGTCCCACTGTCTAATCAATGGACAGTATGGATAAACACGTACATCACAGTGGGCTCCACTGTCCGCTGGATGGTGGGAATACAACACATACATCACCGTGGACTCCACCGTCCGCCTGAACGGTGGGAGTACAACACATACATCATTGTGGGCTCCCACGTGGGGCCCACCATAACATTTATTTGGTAAGGTCGTACAGACCTGGATGAAGAGGGAATACAAATTTCATCTTGATCCAAAACTTCTGTGGATCCAAAATGGGTTTTCAATGGCAGGCTTTAAATCGCCACCGTTTCCTCTAATGTGAGCCACCTGAGCCTTGGATGAGGCTAATTTTTGGGTGGGGCCTACTTCAGGTAGGGGCCCACCTAATGAACAAGTTGGATGATGAACAAACACCATGGTGGGGCCCATGGCTGGGGCCGTGGGTCCCTGCCCGTTTCACGCTGACGCTAGCAGCGTCCTGCTGCTATGCAGGCATTGCACCCTCCTCTCTTTTTTTTTTGAAAGAAAACCGTTTTTCTACGGTTTTTCGTATCTGGGGCCCGCATCAAATGAATCCACCTCAGCCAATGGATTCTATGGCCCATAACCCATCCATCAAGCCCAATATCGGGCATTTTTCGGTATGTAGAAAAATTAAAGTGAGTTTTGAACAGTGAAAATTATTTATTTTCAAAGGTGTGGCCCATCAGAAGTTGGATCAGCTTCATGTTTCGGATCAACGCCTAAAATGGCCTGAGGGAGAGGATAGACGGCGTGGATGGAATACATACATCAAGGTGGGGCCTATATGAGTGGCGCCCTTCTCCAATGCTTGGAAAGTCAAGCTCATATTTGTGTTTTCATTCCAGCAACGTCCAGACGCTGGACGTTTTTGGGCTTAACAAGCATATTTGAGGTGGGCCCTGCTTAGGTGGGCCACCATGTGATGGATGGTGTGGGTACAATACATATAAGGTGGGCCCCACTTTTAGATGGCTTGGGTCAATACATACCTAATGGTGGGGTCCATCCAAGCGGGCCACACAACCACATCCTGATTACATCAAACAAATGAAATAGAGAGGGAGAGAGAGAAAAAGAGACACACGTGCATGGAGGGCTCCGCCACTATGAGCCCTCTCTTCCATACATCCAATTATACATAAAGCGGGTCCCATTGCATGTGGGCCCACCAAATCAAGAATCAACGGTGGAGATCCCTTCTCCACCAAAATGAAAGGTCTAGATGACCTCATTCAATTAAGAAAGTAAACATCATGATGGGGTACATGGAGATTGGACCAATCATGGAGTGATCATGAGAATCAAGGTGGGCCATTGGCCACACTTAGGGTCCAAAGTGAGATCCATACCATTGATCGGTAGGCCTCACTTGGCCCATCTTAAAAATATGAAAAACTACCCTATTAAAGCACCCACTTATGATCGTCTTGGTCCATTGGATAGCCAATCTCCTTGTGCTTCACTTTAATGGAGAGGATGAGAAATGGATGGCTAGGATGATGGGTTTTGGAGTGGGAAGTGGGCCACACAAACTCTTTTTCTCACCTTAGAATGCATGGACATGAGCTCTCTCTTGGTTGCTTGGAATTGTGATGAGAAATGAGAGAGAGAGGTGAGATGTAAGGAGAGAGAGTGATGGATGTGAGTGATGGGTGAGGTGATGGAGTGATAGGTCATGTAGTTGACATGTATGGGTGTGTAAGAGAGAGAGAGGGAGAGAGTTGACTTTAGGTAAGAGTGATGTAAGAGGGGGATTGTTACTTGTCCTTGACATGAGATGATTGATTGATTGATGGGACATATTGTAGAGATTCTCTTAGGATTTACAACGTGTGGTATTTTTTCTCGAACTGAACGTGGGTCTGCATCTCCTTGCCAGGGTATCAGATCGATGCACGAGTCGCGGCGTTAGAACCGTGGCGACGGTGCGGTCGCAATGGTACGATCTCAGATTGAACCGACTCAGATATACAGGATACGACTTAGGGTTAAGCGCAAACGTCAATCATCGGTCGCAGGTTGCCGGAATTCGACCGGGTGGATAGCGGGAGTTGACGGAATAGTATGGACTAGGATACGGGTCTTACATATAACACATCGGCCTAACCAACTGGGCCCCACGTACATCACATAGGGCCTAGTCAAATGGGCTGAATCAATGGGCTGATTTAAATAGGCCTAGTTAAATGGGCCAAATGTATATCAAATTGGGCCCACCCTTATGTATTTGAGATCCGACATATTCATAAGTTATTAAAGAGATAGATGAAATGAAAACAATTATCAACTTAATTAGAAACTACCATGGTCCTTAGGAGTTTGAACGGTGGACGTCATGGTCCACTAATTAAATGGTGGGGCCCATTTGAATTTTTGTTCTGATTCATTCTTTTCCTCATACCATAAATGACATCTCAAAATGGTTGGATGGTATGGATACAACACATGCATCATGCATGATGGGCCCCATCGTCCAAATAGTGAATGGTGTTGATAAAACATATGCATCGTGGGGGGCTATAGGACACACTGACTTCGACTCACCAACCATATAGCTGGTATGAGGTACTTCAACCAATTCGTCCTCCTGCTGGTGGGTTCCACTGTCCCAACCTGATGGACAGTGGATACAACACATGCATCATGATGGTGTGGTCCACGTCCCACGCTGCACACATACACAACAACCATATAGCTATTGTACGTTGCAACCACAGTTGCTAAGAAATGCAAAGGTGGGTCCCACGTAGGGCCCACCCTTATATATACATAAAGTATATATAATATAATATATATATGTATATATCTGCTGTTGGTGCAGATTTATGCTCTAAAAGAGAGAGGTGGGTCCCACGTAGGGCCCACCCTCATGAATGAGTAATATTATATAATATTATAATATATTATATCATAATATTATATTAATATAATATAATATATTAATACTATATTAATAACGTGCACCGTCCAAGCCATGGACAGCCTAGACGTTCACATACATCTAAGGGAGGCTCCACACGTGGGGTGGGTCCCACTGTCCAAGGACGGTGGAGACCCCACACGCCTGATGGTGTGGCCCATTAGAATGGATGGACCGCGTAGGTGGGTCCCATGGACCCCACCGCACGTACACACTTCACTGTTATCCACCGCACTAGGGAATCAATCCCAAGACCTCAGCGTTGAAACGAGATATCTTTCACTCTGTCTGCCAGTTGAGCTATGGATCTGGGTGTGTCAGGGAGGGCCCCACACGGATGTGGGTCACACCGTCTAGGGGTGGTGGACGGTCTGGATAAAGCACACACACCATGGTGTGGCCCATCTAAAAGGATGGACGGCGACCCGTCCGTCAGCACACACTCACCGTTAACCACACCACTATCAGCCACACTTCACTTGTTAGCTACTCCCACTAACAGCCTCGTCCAACATCCTTGGATGCTGGACAGTTTGCATACAACATAGGCATCATGGTGGGTTCCACATGGACGTGGCCCACCGGGTTTGGATCAACCTAATATTTGTGTTTTTCTTACATCCAGGCCCACCCCAAGGTGGTCAGCAAGGTGGGTGGATCATACATCACAGTGGGGTCCACAATACATGAGAGAGAGAGAGAGAGATCGGCGAGGGTGGAGGGGCCCCGCCACTATGGGCCCCCCTTTGATACGAAGCCTACATCAAGATGGGTCCCACCATAAGTGGGCCCTTACATCACAAAAAGATAAATAAATGGAGATACAAGATCACCCACCATTCCTTCTTGCTCCCTTGGCTTCCTTTGCTCCTTAGCTTTGATCCTAATGGAAGAGATGGAGTTTGGATGGTTGAGATGAGAGATGAGGGGGTAGGAAGTGGGCCACACACAAGGTTCTCATTGAGGGTAGAATTGCTTGGACGTGTAATATTTTCTTACTTGGGAAAGGTGAGTTTAAGAATGTGAGAGAGAGAGGGGGTTGTAAAGAGAGATGGGTGATTGAGTGATGGATGTGGTGAGTGATGGGTGTAAGAACTTTTGGACTTTTGAGGTAATTTGTGTAAGAAAGGTATGGGCTTGTGTAAGAACTTTTTGACTTTGGGGTTGCTTGGGAATGGGTGAAAGTTGATGTGTACTTGACCCTTGATGGGATTGATTGATGGATTGAGGTGACATGTCGTAGAGATTCTTTTGAGTTATGCAACACGCAGCGTTTTTCTTGAATTGAACGTGGGCCCACATCTCCTGGCCAGAGTATCGCCTCGGTGTGCGAGTCGCGACATAGAACCGCGGCGATGGTGTGGTCGCTAAGGTACAAGTCTCAGGTCGAGTCGACTCTGGTTGACGGTATGCATTTCAGGGTCGTGCACAAACGTCGTACAAAGGTCGAACGTGGCTGAAATTTGACTGGGAAGACCACGAAGGCCTACAGAACGGTACGGTCTAGGATACGGGGCTTACACGGGCAATCTAAGCATCCCATTCCAGAAATGGCTTTGGGCATGATCGATGATTCTTCAAGGCATTGATGGAATTAAGAATAGACTCAGATTAGATCGGCAAAGTTTTGCTAGGACAAATGGAAAACAAAGGATCCATCATGTTCACTTCTTTAACTTCGATTGTCGGAGTGAATGCTAGACCCAAGCAATACTAATTGCCAATGGTCTATTGAAAAATTGTCTTATCGATGCACTTATCAGTAAGAGGATCCATCACTATAACTAGATCATTTTGTTGAAACGATGGGATGGAAGATGAGGAGGTAGTTATTGCTTGGGAGAAATTCAGAGTTGCTTAAAGGATAACAAGGAATGAAAGCATAAAATGAAAAGAATTCGAAACGACGCTTATATTGGCTGAGAGTAGAGAGCATTTATTAGGGCACCATAGCAATTGTGTGGGAAATGATGTAAGAATACACGTCAACATGGGCTTTGACCCTTACTTTGATAAAGTGCAACCATTGCTGATGTGTTACTTTGAATCGATCGAAGACGGTTATTGGCTCGCTGACACTGTATGTAATAAATGTTGCATTAATGAGGAGTCACACATCGCTTTCACCTTTTTCTAAAGGATGAAGCAATGTGGGGGGCAATGTTCATCCCCATTATCATCATTCCTCTTAGGAGCCAATCATAGCAAATTAAGTGTGGTTATATAAAATTTGCATGGTGTATTCAAAGATTTGAATAGATTGCTTAGTAAATAACATTTGGAACATATCATACAGTGCCATGTTAATATCTAAGCGGCCAATAAAGAAGCAATCGTAAAGAAATGGTTACAGGACATGTCAAAGAGAGAAACAGATGAATTCAAGTAGTGGTGAATAGTTATGGCAACCGTCAAAACATGAGAAGGATCCAGATGGCTGGATCAAAGTTATAAATAAAAAATGAATGTAAGAAGACAAATCATCTCATATTAACTCAATTAAACCTAATCTATCTTTTAATTATCAAGTCAATATTATATTGCATAGTTTAATCCTTTACTATTACCGTCAAGTAAATTATATTTCTTAGTGTAATATTTTACTTTTCAACATGTTGTTTACATTCCGTAGTATAATCTGTAGTGTTAACCAAGTAGCTGGTAATCTTTAGCGGTAATTCGAGTTTATGCTTACACGTTGGATTCAGTTCTTCACTCAAAAAGGTGTTCTGTAGTTGTTTTTTGACCGACTATAAGAATCCCTTTTCTCATTTCTATATATTTATATCGAAAAGTCTTTTTGTATGGAAGGTAAAGGTGCAACCCATCATCAGAGAATGAACTCCACCCTCTAAATATTACATGATTTTATTTATATATTTAGCGAGTAATTGAATAGGTAATCAATCTCATCAGATCTCAGTTATACACCCTGCGTCTACATATTTTAACACTTAGGGTTATAATTGTTCATTTGAATTGAAGCCACAATTTCAACTCAGTCACGCCCATACAAAGCCAAAAACAAAACCACTCGAAACTTTCAATCCTCATCCTTTTTACGAAGCCGCTTTCATTGTTATATTTCTTCAGATCAAGCATGACACAGGATCCAATGGCTATATTCCAAACACATAATATAAGAGTACGTCCGGATGTATTGAAGCAAAAACCTCCACGGTTGAAACCCGATTGGCGTCGACGGAAGAACTACTTTGCAATGATGCGGCCGACTAATACCTTGAGCAGGGATCCAAGAGATGATGTGCTGCATGCTCGCCAACTGGCCCAGGTGTGCATGATCCAGCCCACTCATTACGCGGTCCACTCTAACAATGCCCCATCCTAGAGGAAACGGATTGGCTACTCCCCCTGCCATAGCCTTGTGGCTAGTGGTCGGTGCTCTATGCACCCCACTATGATGTATGTGCTTCATCCATTCCGTTCATCCATTTTTACGAATCATTTTAGAGCTTGATCCCAAAAACGAGATGTATATAAATCTAAGGTGGACCACACCACAGGGAAACAATATTTATTGGCTATCTACCATTAAAATCCTCCTAAGGCCCACTGTACTGTTTATTTGACATCCAATCTGTTAATTAGGTCCTACAGGCTCATGAATGGAAGAAACAAAGATCAGCTTGATCCAAAACTTTTATGGCTACCAAAAAGGTTTTTAATGGTCAACGCTCATTCAACACAGTTTCCTGTAATGTGGTCCACTTGAGATTGGGATATATCTCATTCTTGGTATAATACCATTAAATTATCTGAAGAAATAGATGGACAGTAGGGATGAAACACATAAATTATAGTGGGGCCCTCGTAGCACCGACCACCAGCCACAGGGCTGGGGCAGGGGGAGTAGGCAATCCGTTTCCCATCCCAGAAACCAGTCCCGCTCATTCATCATCGATGCCACACAAGTATGTCAAAGTTAGACCGTTAATCCAGTTTTGCCAACCATCCACTTCCTCACGCACACGTGTCCCACTTTAGGTACCCGGCCCCACATTTACGCCAGCCAATGCTAACTTTGAGGATTGGTTCAATTGACACGTGCGCTATGTTTGCAGGTGTGCCACTTCAATCCGACCGTCTACTGCATACAGTAACAGTAGAAAGCGACCAGAAAATACACTACCTCCGGTGAAATGTCTGCCCGTAACCCAATAGAAAGTATATGTACAGTTCCATGGCCGATGGAGACCAGTGGCCTGATTCCACCATTACTCTGGCAGAGAGATATTCGCCTTCGACTCCTCATTTTCATTGGGCGAAGTCCTGAAGGCTAACACGAGTGGGCAATACGGTTAGGCTAAATCAGTTCAGTATAAGATAGAAGTCTCCAACTTTTTACACGAAGGAAAAGTCAAATTATGTAACAAGAGATTGTAGACCTGACTACGTTGTCATTGACATTCGCCTTTGAATCCTCATTATCAATGGGCAAAGTTCTAGGGTGTGTTTGGGCAGTGGGATTAGAAGCGGATAGGTGGGATGGGATTCATTTGATCCTGTGCCCATTCCAAGCGAGAATGGCAAAGCTTGGAATTAGATCAGATGGAATTGCATTGGTCTTATATTAACTTTATTCAATGTTAGCAAGTTGTGTAGGACCCATCATGATGTGTGGGCTATATCCACACCATTCACCCACTTTTTGAGATTATTTTAGAGCATGGACCAAAAAATCAGGTAAATCTAAAGCTCAAGTGGACCCCACCATAGAAAGTAATGGGGATTGAATACTCACCGTTGAAAACTTCTTTGGGCCACATAAGCTTTGGATCTGCCTCATTTTATACTTCATTTTTAAGCCCATACTATAAAATGAGGTTACAAAACAAATGAAGGTTCAAATATAACACGTTTGTTATTCTCAATAATTTCAAGGTATATCCATTTAATGTACCACTGTATTATCAACAAAGCATGGCATTAATCTTATGGCAAGAGGGCACAATTCCTATCTTACCGTTAAGAAAAGAAGAATTACTTAGGATCCAAATTGGGATGCTGGACCTGACTACGTTCTTGTTGTTCGAAGAGAAATCTACGGTTGTAATCGTGAGTAAGGCGGTGACAGTTATTAGGGCCAAAAAGGCGTTGAAGATTACAGCGACGCGTATTCCTCCGAAACCTTACACCTGTTGTCTGTAAGCCTACTGGATAAGGGTTTTGATACTCCGGTAGAGTGGGGTAGTTGATACACAGGCACTAAATTATTGTACACATGACATGGGGTGCCTCAAATTAACTAGTCCAAATGGTGATTCCCACTCCTGGATGGATCATAGACCGAAAGTTAAAACTAATTTGGTCACCTAACTAGTCAATTGGTGGACATTTATTGGACGGTCGATATGAAAATAGCCAAGCCAATGTGGAGTCAGAGGCTAAGATTCTTCAACCAATCAGATTTGGGACAATGATGTATTTACACTGGGTGCCACAATCCGAACAGTTCAATTGCTGGGATGTCTACAAAAAGTGCATGCATATCAACCATTTCGCTGTGTCAGAGTATCATGTAACCCCATCGCAATTTCCCAATTGCTCTTTCTACAGCCAAACGGCGCTTTAAAAGAGTATCGGTTATTAAAAAAGCAATTTGAAAAATTCTCTTTCCAAAGCAAACTAGAGTCTCAGCATCTCATGCAGGGGATGTTGAGAGAGATCCCAATCTGCAAGCAAACGCTCCAAAATTCCTTACTCCCAAAGCAATCTCTCTCTCTCTCTCTCTCTCTCTCTCTCTCTCTCTCTAAAATCTCTCCTCTCTTGTGACAAAATCCATCACATTCTTGTCTCCATCCATGGAAAACCCACCGCCACAGGAATCCAATGGCTCAGATGCGTCCATCTTCCTCCACGGCGATCTCGACGTTGTGATTATTAAGGCCCAGAGCCTTCCCAACATGGACATGCTCTCTGAGCGCCTACGCCGCTGCTTCACCCCCTGCCGTGCCGCCATCGACACTGCGTTCCGCTCCAAGGAGCCAAAGCAGCAGCAGCAGCACCACCACAAGATCATCACCAGCGATCCCTACGTCAAGGTCTGCCTCGCTGGGGCTACCGTGGCCTGCACCCGTGTCTGCTCTAACTCCCAGGACCCCATCTGGAACGAGCACTTCGACATCGCCGTGGCCCACCCTGTCAGCTGCATCGAGTTCCATGTGAAGGACAATGACATCTTCGGCGCGCAGCTGATCGGCATTGTTTTGATCTCCGCTAAGCAGGTCCGGACAGGGGAGAGGATCGAGGGGTGGTTCGACATCATTGGTCCAAGTGGAAGCCCACCCAAACCCGGCTCAGCTCTGAACCTCTCTATGCAATTCAAGCCATTCGATGAAAATCCCCTGTACAAACGGGGCATCGCGGTGGACCCTGAACGGAAGGGGATCCCGGGTACATACTTCCCACTGCGGAAGGGAGGGAAGGTGACGCTCTATCACGACGCGCATGTCCGAGAGGAAGATAATCTTCCGACCATTGAATTGGAGAACGGGAAGCTGTTTCAGCATGAGAAGTGTTGGGAGGATATCTGCGATGCGATATTGGGAGCACACCATCTGATTTACATTGTGGGGTGGTCCATCAATCACAAGGTGAGGCTGGTTAGAGAGTCGAAGAGGGAATGGCGGACGGGTGAGAATTGTGGGAATCTCACGCTTGGGGAATTGCTCAAGTACAAGTCACAGGAGGGAGTTCGGGTGTGCTTGTTGGTTTGGGATGACAAAACTTCCCACAGCAAGTTCTTTGTCACTACGGTGAGAAGTTAAGGGTGTACTTGGATTTCTGCCTCAATTTGATTTGGATGGATCAGTGCTTTTTTCTAACTAGAATTTGGAAGGAAAAATTGTATTTTTGACTAACCCCAAATCATGAGAACTTGAAAAGGAAAAGAAAAAAAGAAGAAGGAAGTTTTGGGTGGCCCACCTTTCTGTAATTTGGAACTGGAAAAAAAGGTGCATTTTCTATGGGAAGAAAGTGTTAGTTATGCCCCTCAGTTCGAGTCCATCAAAAATGGGTGTGAAAGAATATTCTTGCATTTCGAATTATAATTGTGCAGGTAAATGTAGATAATTGCGATGGACTATCGTATTGAGTTAAACAAAATTTGAATTCAATTCTTCCCTGGATTTGAATTTATTAAGGCGGGATTTGGGTGTACTCCAAACTGCATGCAAAAGATATATTCTGGTGTAACAGGTGGTTATCTGTTCTGCCGTGCTTTTGCTGCAGCAAGGCAAAAAATGAAGCTGCATTATATAGGAACGGTTTATCGTGCTTTTTTTTTTTTTTTTACACAAATCAAGATCCATTGCGTTTCATCTAGGACCTGAAATGTAATGGACATTGATTCGTGTTGGTAAAACATCTTTCTGCTCCATCTAACATTCAAATGTATGCTTATTTAGGCAGGTATTGAGTAGGGGGTGGCAATAGGTGGGGTGGATTTGAGTTGGGCCTGAATTTTGAACTGCTGAGAAGCCTAAGAAAAAATTTGCCTTTGTTGCCAGCCCTAATGTCAAACGGGTGATTTTATAGAGACATTTTGTAGCTGAAATGGGTTTACATGAATTTCTTTCAGTTTGTCTGGGCCTTTGGTCCTGTCTATTCCCATCCTCTGCTAATGGGTTTTCTTTGATGCTAAAAGAGTGGAGCTAATGTGACATGGTACTGGATGCAGGGAGGAGTCATGCAAACCCATGATGAAGAAACGCGGAAGTTTTTCAAGCATTCATCAGTTATGTGTGTATTATCCCCTCGTTATGGCAGCAGTAAGCTTAGCATCGTCAAGCAATCGGTAGGTGTTCAAGCCTGAAGTTTTTTCTTTTATATTTCCCTAGTGCCCTTGTTATTATACATTCATGGGGTCTGCTTAATCATAGTTCCAAAACTCACTGACTCAGCTTGAAACACAGCTGAGTCAACTCAACTTGGTGAGGTTTCCACCAAACCTCACCGAGCCTCTCACAAGTTGCAACTCAGTTCTGGGTCTGATTTGATCGCGATTCAGGAAGACTCGAGTCAACTTGAAACGACTCGTTGAGTTCAGTGTTATTATTAATAAAAAGATTACGGAGAGGGTGGGAATCAAACCCACAACCTCAGCCACAGGAAGTAAATCTCTAAACCTGAGCACAACCAACAATTTGATGACAACATGTCTATTTTATATTACTCATACACAGTTTTAACTATTTTTGAGATCTATTCGTACACCTAGTATTTTGAATTGTAATTATTGAATATTGAGTAGTCTTCAAGTAGAATGATCTTGCTAAACATTGAATTGAGACGATTTTTTGGGTTTTCAAATTATGTGCTTAATACAGTAGATATGCTGTCTGTATTATATGAAAGTTGTTTGATATTATATGAAAGTTGTTTGATATTATATCTCACATCTAAAATGGTTCTGTTTGTTACTTCACTAGACTTGGGGACAAATGAGTATCTAATAGATGCGATTAGTAAAACTACCTTCTATTTCTTCTTCTTCTATTCGATAGGTGTTTGAGTCTCATTGAGATTTTTGGTCTCATGTTCTAATGGACAAAGGTCACAAATCTCTTTGAGATTTTTGGTGTCATGTTCTACTGATGAACGGTGTCACGCACTTGTTGATATACCATGACAATATGACCTAATGTAGTTCATAGTGAGTTCTAAATATCTTAGACTAAGCTAGGAAGCTGATGTAAATATACAATGCCAACTGACGCAGGGAAGGACGTGAGGTCGAGCACCGTCTTCCTCAAGATGATAAATATTCCGAATCCACGGACTTCTCTGGACTCCTCACAGAGACTTCTCGAATCCACAAGGAAAGAAAGCAGAAAATAAAAATAATTTCTAATAAATTCGAAATTGATTAATGAATTCATAAAATCGAGTTCACAACCCTTTAAATAAGGGTACCAAGCAATATGAAAGAAATCAGACTCAAACTACAACTAAAACTCCTAGAATCCGCGACTTACTATAAATAGTAAACTTACTATTTATAGACGGTGGTGATGTCTACTAGTGCACAAGGTTTTCGGCCAAAAATAGTAAGTGTCCTATTTGGCTTCACCAAACCGTCCTTCTAATTATCCTAAGCACTTTTCATGTTGGACACAACTCCTAAAGCCCAACGGATGAAGAGTTATTGTCAAACTAAAACTTACTATTTATAGTAAAAACAAAAATAAAACGGGGAAACGATTGTTGATCAGGGGGTTTCTCGCAAATTCGGGCTGCGCAACCCGGCGTAGCTGGGTTGGTTGGCTAAAGTAGCTCGTTCTACCCCAAATTCATATATTTTGCGTCGGATAACTCATTCCGGATTGCGAGGTACGCCCGATCTAAGGTCTTATGGTCCGGATCACTTCTGTCGAAATTGATTAATGAATTCATAAAATCGAGTTCACAACCCTTTAAATAAGGGTACCAAGCAATATGAAAGAAATCAGACTCAAACTACAACTAAAACTCCTAGAATCCCCGACTTACTATAAATAGTAAACTTACTATTTATAGACGGTCGTGATGTCT
Source organism: Magnolia kwangsiensis (assembly GCA_037074715.1). Taxonomy (NCBI): domain Eukaryota; kingdom Viridiplantae; phylum Streptophyta; class Magnoliopsida; order Magnoliales; family Magnoliaceae; genus Magnolia; species Magnolia kwangsiensis. Next base: position 97,027,382 of record CM073572.1, on the reverse strand, counting down.
ACTAGTGCGCAAGGTTTTCGGCCAAAAATAGTAAGTGTCCTATTTGGCTTCACCAAACCGTCCTCCTAATTATTCTAAGCACTTTTCATGTTGGACACAACTCCTAAAGCCCAATGGAAGAAGAGTTATACTCAAACTAAAACTTACTATTTATAGTAAAAACAAAAATAAAACGGGGAAACGACTGTTGATCAGGGGCTTTCTCGCAAATCCGGGCTGCACAACCCGACGTAGTGGGGTTGGTTGGCTAAAGTAGCTCGTTCTACCCCAAATTCATATATTTTGTGTTGGATAACTCATTCCGGATTGCGAGGTACGCCCGATCTAAGGTCTTATGGTCCGGATCACTTCTGTCGAAATTGATTAATGAATTCATAAAATCGAGTTCACAACCCTTTAAATAAGGGTACCAAGTAATATGAAAGAAATCAGACTCAAACTACAACTAAAACTCCTAGAATCCTCGACTTACTATAAATAGTAAACTTACTATTTATAGACGGTCGTGATGTCTACTAGTGCGCAAGGTTTTCGGCCAAAAATAGTAAGTGTCCTATTTGGCTTCACCAAACCGTCCTCCTAATTATTCTAAGCACTTTTCATGTTGGACACAACTCCTAAAGCCCAATGGAAGAAGAGTTATACTCAAACTAAAACTTACTATTTATAGTAAAAACAAAAATAAAACGGGGAAACGACCGTCGATCAGGGGGTTTCTCGCAAATCCGAGTTGCATAACCCGGCGTAGCGGGGTTGGTTGGCTAAAGTAGCTCGTTCTACCCCAAATTCATATATTTTGCGTCGGATAACTCATTTCGGATTGCGAGATACGCCCGATCTAAGGTCTTATGGTCCGGATCACTTCTGTCGTCGATCGTGCCTTTTCTGATCCATCTTGGCCATGAAATTGTCCGCGACCTGCTCTACATCAGTCCCCTCCACTTGAAAAGAACTCGTTCTCGAGTTCTCCTCCTGCACTGGTTCATGATACTCGGTCAGGTCCGCAACGTTGAAAGTCCGTGAGATTGCCATGTCATCTGGAAGATCAACAACATAAGTGTTGTCATTGATCTTTTGGATGATCGGTACCGGTCCAATCTTCTTATTTTTCAATTCGTTGTACGTCCCGGTCGGAAATCTTTCTTTTCGCAGATGGACCATTACCTGGTCGCCCACTTCGAACACCTTTTGTCGCTGATGCTTGTCTGCTTGCTCCTTGTACTTTTCATTTGAGGTATGTAACTTGGTCTGCACCTCTGCATGAATATCCATGATCCTGTCTGCCATATGTTCTGTTGCAATGCTCATGCCTGGGAGCTTGGGCAGAGGGACCAAGTCTAGCGTGTGGCGAGGTACTCGTCCGTAAATAACCTGGAACGGGGATTTTCCTATCGAGCGGTTCACCATGTTGTTGAATGCAAACTCCGCTTGAGACAAGGCTAAATCCCACTGCCCCGTTTTTTCTCCTGAAATACATCGAAGGAGATTTCCTAGAGTGCGATTCACAACCTCAGTTTGACCGTCAGTCCGTGGGTGGTAGGCGCTGCTGAACTGAAGTTGTGTATCGAATCGAGTCCACAAAGTTCGCCAAAAGTAGCTTATGAATTTCATATCACGATCAGAAGTAATAGTCTTGGGAACCCCATGTAGCCGCACAATCTCTCTGAAGAATAGGTTCGCTACGTGTGTTGCATCGAGAGTCTTCTTATTGGAATAAAGTGCACCATCTTGGAGAAACGATCTACTACCACGAACACCGAATTCATACCGCATTGTGTTCGTGGGAGACCAAGCACAAAGTCCTTAGATAAATCCTCCCAAGGGCCATCAGGCACGGGCAACGGGGTATAGAGGCCCGTATTATGAGATTGACCCTTGGAGGTCTGACAAATATAACAATGTTGGACTGCCCTTTCCACATCATGTACCAATTGCGGTCAGTAATACTATTCTTTCACAAGAGCTCGCGTCTTGTCTCGCCCAAGGTGTCCACTGAGGCCACCTCCATGTAACTCTTGGATTATCTGCTCCCTTAGCGAACTGTTCGGGATGCACAATCGATTTTCCTTGAAAAGGAACCCGTCTTGCATATGTAAGTCGCTGGAGTGACCTTCTTGGCATCTAACCCATGCACCCCTGAAGTCGTTGTCATCGGCATATATGTCTTTGAGGCACTCGAACCCGACAACTTCATTGCTCATAGTTACTAACAAATTTGCACAGCGACTCAACGCATCGACTACCTTGTTCTGTTGTCCTGACTTATGTTTTAGCACGAACGTGAATTCCTGCAAAAACGAGATCCATCTAACATGCACACGGTTAATGTTAGCTTGACTATTAATGAATTTGAGAGCTTGATGGTCTGTGTAAAGTATGAATTTCCTTTGAATCAAATAATGTCGCCAATGTCGCAGTGCCTGGACCACCGCGTATAACTCGATCTCGTATGTAGACCACTTCTTGCGTGCATCGCTAAGTTTCTCACTGTAGAAGGCTACCGGCTTACTTTCTTGAGACACAACTCCCCCAATTCCGACATATGAGGCATCACATTCGACTTCAAACAGTTTGTCGAAGTTGAGAAGTACAAGAACCGGGGTCGTGGATAATCTGCGCTTGATTTCGGCAAAGCTCCTGTCAGCTTCGTCAGTCCACTGAAATTGCCATTTCTTCATGCAATCTGTGATTGGTGACACAATAGTACTGAAATTTCTTACGAACCGACGATAGAATGTCGCCAGTCCATGAAAACTTCGCACTTAGTGAATATTTGTGGGAATCGACCATTCTCTGATTGCCTTCACCTTTTCCTCATCCACTCGAATGCCCGTGGAAGTTACGAAAAAATTCAGAAACAATAGGCTATTAGTCATGAAGTTGCACTTCTTTAAATTGAGATACAATTTATTTTCAATAAGCACCTGAAGGACCTTCTTGAGATGTTCCATATGAGTAGTTTCGTCTTGACTGTATATCAAAATATCATTGAAATAAACCACAACGAATCGCCCAATGAAAGGTTTCAAAACTTGGTTCATCAATCTCATGAACGTGCTAGGCACATTCGAAAGACCGAAGGGCATGACCATCCATTCGTACAATCCTTCCTTGGTCTTAAAGGTTGTTTTCCACTCATCACCTGGCCGTATTCGAATCTGATGGTAGCCAATCCTTAGATCCAATTTAGAGAATATTTTGGCACCCTCTAGCATGTCTAGCATATCGTCTAACCGCGGTATAGAAAACCTGTATTTTATGGTGATTTTGTTGATGGCTCGGCTGTCGACATACATACGCCAACTCCCATCTTTCTTTGAAGTTAATAGAGCTGGTACAACACATGGACTCATGCTTCTCGAATAAGACCCTTACGGATCAACTCTTCCACTTGCCCTTGAAGAATCTCGCACTCATTTGGACTCATTCGATAATGAGGCCGATTGGGTAGACTAGACCCGGGGATAAAGTCGATATGGTGTTGGATATCCCGCATGAGAGGTAACCCATCGGGAAGGTCATCGGGCCAGATTTCTTTGAATTCATGTAGCAAGGGCTTTAGTCTTTCAGGGATGATGGTAGGCTTGAGTTCTTTCCCTTTTACAATTAATGCATAGGCCTGTCCTGTTTCTTTGGATTCTTCCACGAAGTCCCGTATGGTTAAGAGAAAACGACCCTCCACTTTAGAAGTTTCAGGTGATCCCTCTGGATCCATAGGGGCCAATATGGTCTTCCGGCCATCCTTAAGGAAGATATATATGTTATCTCGCCCTTTATGAGTGGCGTCACGGTCAGATTGCCAGGGTCTACCGAGTAGTATGTGACATGCTTCCATGTCAACCACATCGCATACTACTTCATCCTTATAATGTTTACCAATTGAAAAGGATATGGTGCATCGTTCAGTTACCTTTGTCTCGTTGACCTTCTTGATTCAACCGATTGTATATGGAGAGGGATGACGCTCCGTTTTCAATTGCAATTTCTCCACCATGACCTTAGAAACGATATTCTCGCTGCTGCCACTATCAATAATCACGTCACAAACTTTTCGATTCATCGTACACCTAGTGCGGAAGATGTTATGCATCTGTGGATGTACTTCTTTTCTTGGCGCATATAATAGCCGCCTCACGACGAGCGACTTACCGTGATCTTGTTGAACCCAACCTGAATCATCTGCCTCGTCCTCGGTAGTATGCTCCTGTTCTTCAATATCTGGATCTTCATTAGCATTATTAGCACTACCATCATTGATGGCAAGGTTTGCCACTTTTTGCTGGGGACAAGTATTTGATAGGTGGCCCAGTTGGCCACAACGATTGCAGTTGTCAGGCCTTGGCCGAGCATAGGGGTTCGGGATTCTACTTGGACCAACAACAGTCGATACGCCCTTTTGGGGTCTAGCTTGTTCGCTTCCCTGATCTCGGCTCTCAGACGTAAGAGGTTGAGTTCGTGCTCCTATGGGTTCCTTCCCCTTAGACTGTGCAGCTCCTTGGGGTGAACCCGCTGCAGTGATCCTTGCGGCAGAATAGGACCGTGTGGTAGAATGTTCAAGTTGCGTTTCTGCCTGAGTAGCCAACTTGATCGCATCATTCATCGTCCAGACGGGATGCATTTGGACCCGATTCTGGATCGCCATACGCAGTCTACCGTTGAATCGGGCAACTTGCTGCGATTCAGTCTCGACTAAATCGTTAAGCGTCGCCAGGCGGTAAAATTCTTCCGCGTATTCTTTCACCAACTGATTACCCTGTCGACAATTTTGGTATTGTTGGAATAATACCTGATCGTAATCGCTAGGGAGGAATCGGGCACGTAGTAGCTGCTTCATCCGCTGTCATGTGCGGATTGGTGCTTTCATCTGTCTGGTTCGTGCGAGTTGCAGTTGTTCCCACCAAGCTGAAGCTCCTCCTTTCAACTTGTAAGCCACAAGCTTGACCTTCTTTGCTTCAGGGATATCCATATAGTCGAAAAATCGCTCAACTTCAGAAAGCCAATCCAGGAAATCCTCAATGTGTGGTTGACCATTGAAGTTAGGAATATTAACCCGCATCTTAAATTCTCGATCTGTCCGATCTACTCGATTGCCGCCTTGTCTGGGGTGTTGAAAGATTATGTCATGGATTTCCTCCTCACTGGAGCCCCCTTCCTCAGGAATGACCCGTGGATGTATTGCTGGTACTATCCTGAGATCAGGGCGATTGCGAGTTTCAACAATCGGCGGTGGAAGATTACCACCAGGAACACGGAGTTGTCCTAGGGTCTTTGCCAAGAGATTCGCTATGCGGTCCATAGAAGCTTGCAGCCCTTGCATGGCTTGTCGATTCTCTTGTATGGTTGTTTCGAAAACTGCCGCCGTTAAGGTAGATTCCCTAGGGCACCGCCCATGAGATTGTTGCCCGACCCGTCGTTAGAAGCCATCGATCCGAGGAGAAACCTCGCTTTGATACCAAACTGACGCAGGGAAGGACGTGAGGTCGAGCACCGTCTTCCTCAAGATGATAAATATTCCGAATCCACGGAACTTCTCTGGACTCCTCACAGAGACTTCTCGAATCCATGAGGAAAGAAAGCAGAAAATAAAAATAATTTCTAATAAATTCGAAATTGATTAATGAATTCATAAAATCGAGTTCACAACTCTTTAAATAAGGGTACCAAGCAATATGAAAGAAATCAGACTCAAACTACAACTAAAACTCCTAGAATCCCCGACTTACTATAAATAGTAAACTTACTATTTATAGACGGTCGTGATGTCTACTAGTGCGCAAGGTTTTCGGCCAAAAATAGTAAGTGTCCTATTTGGCTTCACCAAACCGTCCTCCTAATTATTCTAAGCACTTTTCATGTTGGACACAACTCCTAAAGCCCAACGGATGAAGAGTTATGCTCAAATTAAAACTTCCTATTTATAGTAAAAACAAAAATAAAACGGGGAAACGACCGTCGATCAGGGGGTTTCTCGCAAATCCGGGCTGCGCAACCCGGCGTAGCGGGGTTGGTTGGCTAAAGTAGCTCGTTCTACCCCAAATTCATATATTTTGCGTCGGATAACTTCCGGATTGCGAGATACGCCCGATCTAAGGTCTTATGGTCCGGATCACTTCTGTCTTCGACCGTGCCTTTTCTGATCCATCTTGGCCATGAAATTGTCCACGACCTGCTCTACATCACCAACCATGTTGTCAGATCATCGCACTCGGGTGTATGAATATCATGCAACAGTTGTCTATCAATATTTATTTGAGCAGACCCATGTTTTTGATAAGTTATTTTCATCAAATTTGACGGTTCATGGCTTTCAAGCTTCAAAATTTTTCTGGAGTTCAGTTTTATTGGTGAAATTGGGATTTTAGGTATTTTCCTTTTTATGGTTAGTTTGTGTGTAAGTTGTAGAGATTCTGGGTGTTGAAACTAGTGTTAGGGATTGATATAGGATGTATGTCGATTCTTGGTGGCTGATTATTATATCTTGTTGGAGAATTGAGCTGTGCTCATTTCAATATATCTGGAACCTAGAAATGCTTGAGAACCTGTACTCAATTGTTCATGGTGTTTTTGGGCTATTTTTATTTCTGTGCCGTTTTTTATTTTTATTTTTATTTTTATTGTGGTACTGCAATTCAGTGACTAATACAATGTTTTTGTTTTCATTATTTTGGAAACCTAGAAATGCTTGAGACCTATACTCAATTGTTCATTGTGGTTTTGGCCTAGTTTGAATTCTGTGCCAATTTTTTATTGTGTTGCTGCAATTGGTGAATGGTACAATGGTTTATTATCATTATTTATTCTACACAAATAAGAAATGAACCATGCAATCAGCATGGCTTAATATGCAGATAAATCTTACATTTAAATAAATCCACATGGATGTCATGATCATGAATAAACGCATGGATATAAATAGAGATATTGTGCAATGTTCAGAATGAATATTTGTACAGTACTATTTGGGCATTCCATATGTTCACATGAGGCCTATGGTTGGTCATTCAAACTGTTGATAGGATGGACCTCACCATGGACAGCTCAAGAACCGGAAATATTCCCCCATATTGGAGAAGTTGTAAGTCTCTTCAATAACCAGCCAAGAAATAGATGGTTAAGAAAGAAAAGAAAAGGAAAAAAAAAAAACCAGCAGTGGTTCACATTCGGTCAAGAAAGGGCTAAATGTTCCATTGCTAGAATCTTTCAGTCTGCGAAGTTTGATGCATCTGTCATCTGCTGTGATATCCATCATACAAACCATTTGGGTCGCTGAATGATGGGTCCTGCTTTTACAAACTGAAAGCCTCTAACTTACTGTACAAACCTTCCACCCCATCAATGTGTAATCTCATATAAATAATGCTCCCCCATATTACAATGCCTGCAACGCTTCACAATAGCCAAATGTCTTCCACTTGGCCTGGAAGTAAATCATGCACCACTCTTTCCCATGATCTGGCTAACATATCACTGCAAGTTTTTGCAGTTCCACAGTAATGCAGGGGCATTTTCACACCGTGCTCGAGTGGGGTTATCTGTGGGATGCAAGGGCACACTCAGGGGGGGCAGCCCGTGTAAGGTGGGCCCCAGCCGTATGAGGCGCGTGGCTCGTGTGAGGTGGTATCCATGTGATTTGGGGCTCACGAGGGGGGTTCGATTGAGATCCTAACCCATGAGATGTGGGGCCTAAGCTATGAGATAAAGGGATTAATTCGCCATGCTGTATCAGTTCGAGCTTTTAGAGCAAGTGGTTAATTGTCCTGTATCACACAGCTTAATCAATTTAATCCTATCTTGCATTGCAGTTAATAATTTGTTGAGAGACTAGTATGAAAAAATGCTTCTTTGGTCGTTGCTTAAGCCGTATATGGGAATTTTTTCCTTGCTAAATATCTTTTAAAATATAAAGCTTACCTGATGATATTGTTTTGTTAATTGTTGCATTCAGGTTGTAGGAACACTCTTTACCCACCATCAAAAATGTGTACTTGTTGATACACAAGCTTTTGGAAATAACCGAAAGATTACTGCTTTTATTGGAGGTCTTGATCTCTGTGATGGGCGCTACGATACTCCTGAGCATAGACTATATCGCGATCTTGATACTGTATTTAGGGATGATTACCACAATCCTACATTTCCAGTGAGTATTCTGTTCTTATTGTTTTGTCCTTCAACTTTTTGTTGTCCTTTTTTTTTTTTTTTCTAAATATATGTCCACCACGTATGTGCTTGTCGAAGACTCTATCAGATGATATGGGCCCATGTTTGATGAAACTTTTTTCAACTAAAATTTTTTGAAAAATTATTGCTAAAGTAGGAAAAAAATGCAAAGCAATAGAATTTATCTTTTTCTTTTTTGTGTGTATATGTTTTTTTTTTTAACATGAATTCAATGGTGCATTAGACCAGTCATTGGTATGAATGTTGTATACTTGTATGCCGGCTTGAATTTCTTTGTCAATCAAATAGGCCCCAATCGATCACAAAATCAATCATGATTTGGTGTATCGGGCCCATTGCATTGAAATTTGAAATGCAATAAAAACAAGATGAAAAAAAATGAAAAAAAGTGATGGTTTACCTCCTCTTTCAAAATTTCTAAAAATGGTCCATTACACTTCGTTTCATCAAATCCCATTCAAATCTTGTGTTTTAATCCCCAAAATAGGCCTGGATCTAGTCTAAAATGAATTTTTATGTTTGTTTCATGGTTGAAATGAAGAAGTGGAAAAATGAGAGAACTGTTTTTTAAAAAAAAGATAAAGAAAAAAGGAAGGGAACCTTTGATGGCCATATCTGCCGTTGTTGGCTCCATGATGACATTGATATGGTCCATATTGGCAATATTGGCCGATACTACCCATATCGTTTATAATAAGACTAATTTATCCCTGTTCATGTAATATGGGTGGCCAATACGGTTGTGAGTTACAATACGATCGATGTAGTCATTTCGTAACAATTTTTAAATACCATGTTTATGAGGTCATTTCCTACAATAGCAATTATTGCACACAACGACCGTAGCCCTACATTGCCTCCATTGTGCCACATTGCCACTTCGATTCGTTGACCGTAGTTTTGAAAGCAGGACTAGGCTCATGAGTCGCTTAGACACTACTTAAGTCAACTTGGCGAGTCCCAAGTTAACTAGGCAAGTCAAGTTTTTTTTCATAAAAAAATAATTTTAGGAGCCTCCATTTCTAAAAGGTTTTTGGATGTCGACGGTGAGATCCATCTCAAGATTCTGGATTAGGATCCTCTAATCTAGAAGGTATTTCAGTCATCCATCATCCACTGTGAGACCCATCATCTTCAGAGCCGTCGTTATTGCCACCTCCTCTTCCTTCTTCTTCTTCTTCTCTAAAATTACTGAAATGCACTTCCCCCAACTCGATTCACTTGTTGAAACCAAGCTAAGTGAACCAAGTACCTAGTTGACCCTAAAACTGTTGTTTTTGATGTCTCAAGTCAATTAAAAATAGGGACTGTTGATGCCATCGAGCACTGTTTGATGCCATTGAATAACTACTTGATCCCATCGAGAATTTCAGAATTTCTTCAGCTGGTTACTGGACTATTTGGGTACCTGTCCGATGCCATCGAGCTCAGTTTTGATGCCATCGAGACCCATCAAAGTGCAATTGAGAAAATCCGATTTCCATGTTTTGTCTCTGGACTATTTTGGTGTTATTTCGATGCCATCAAAGTAGTTTTAATGCCATCGATGGTCTGTTAATGACATCGAAGTCCCATTGAATGTATCGCAGAGTTACGCAAAGTTGCGTATTTGCGGGATTTGTTTCCGGTTTCGATTGTGATTCTTCCTAAGGCTATAGGGGTGTCATCGGGATTGGGGTGTATCTCAGAGCTTTCCAAATCTTTCCTAGGGTTTCAAGAGTGTAGCTTGGGGTGATTCGAATTTGTTCGGATCGGGTATTCTCTAAACTCTTGTAATTTTTGCTTTCATAGTGATTATCTGTCGCTTTGTGCTGTGGTTTTTTTCCTGAAAGGGGTTTTCCTCGTAAAAATCGAAGTGTTTATGTTTGCGCTTGATTGGTGCGATTGGAATACTTCACTTGATTCATCTCTATGTACTTTCATGGTCCCCCAACAAGTGGTATCAGAGTTAATGTTGGGGCGCAGGCTTGAATCTGAAAGTGAGTATCAATGGCTGCCAATCCTAAGTATGATGTTGAGAAGTACTTTGACAAAAATAATTTTGAATTATGTAGGTTAAGATGATTGGCCTATTAGTTCAGCAAAGGATTGAACGAGGTAATAAAATTCATCCTCCAAAAGTGCCAACCCCCCCCCCCCCCCCCCCCCCCCCCCCACACACACACAAAAAGAAAAAAAGAAACAAAGTCGTTTGCTTCATTTTCCCAATTCACTCAACCATTTGGGAAAAAATATTGGGAATTTTACAAAGTACTACCTCATTAATTTGGTATTTATAACTCTGTACCCCAATAAGCTGCCCCATTAATTCAAGTAATTATCATATGAGTACCTTCTGTTAGATTTTCTTAATGGAAGGGTTGGGTGGCTTGGGTGAGCACCACCATGATATTTGTGATCTAGCCATCCAAGTGGACCACAAGATTGGAAATAGTGTACAAGACAATGTTTGCCCTCAACACTATTTCCCTGGGTGTAGCCCATCTGAATCACAGATAGGTCTGATTTTTGGGCCATAGGCCTAAATCTTGGTTTGGAATCTAATGGTTGGAGTGGATTTCATATAATCGTTACAGTAGGCCTTATCAAAATCAAAGTTGAATGTCTTTCTCTCAAATGATTCCTTTGTTGTGATGTTAGCCTAATTTTTATCCTTGGAGGAATTACACGTCTAATTGTCAACGTGGATCTCTTGTGCACATGTAGGTGGGCCCCATCGAAAAGCAAGGGTTAGCCTTCACAAATGTGTTTTTTTTTTTTTTTTTTGGTTTGTTTGTTTGTTTGTTTTTTTTAAGGGAATGTGTCAAGTTTGTTGGACCAAGAGTTATGGTCCACCCATTGGATAACTTCCAACCTATCAATAAAATCAACATCCCTCCCTTTTAATAGGTTGGCTCCACAATAAGGATCACCTAATGAAAAATCAGCCCCATCTAATCATCTGGTTGGCCAAATCATGGAAAACAATTTTAACCATTGCAAAATAGCAAAATACAAGCGAGGTCCAGTAAATGAGTAGATGTGACTGATTTTTGCATGAAAAAAATCATGGCGATTCCAACCTATTGGACAGGTTGGATGTTGCACACATATGAAAGGTTGGAAGGTATCTTTTGGATGGACTGTAATTTGTGGTTGAACTAGCTAGATGTACGGCCTTTTCTTTTTCCAACCTACCATGGAAATTTAGGAACCGTTGATAGATGTCTCTCACCATTGATTTTTGAAGGGGCCCACCATAATCTATATGGGAAATCCACTCCGACCATTAGATGTATAATCCCAATTTAGGCTTAGGATAAAAAAAAATAAAAATCAGGTTGACTTGTGATTTCAGGTGGGACACACTAGAGGAGATAGCTGAGAGAGAGACTTCCACCCTTGATTTTTACAGGGTCTGCCATGCTAATTATATGAAATCCACCCCAACCATTAGATTTCAAACCAAAATTTAGGCCTCGGGCTAAAAAATTGGACCTATTTGTGATTTAGGTGGGCTACATAAAGGGAAACAGTGTGGAGGGTGAGCGTTGTCTTGTATAGTTTTTACAATTGTGTGGTCCACCTGAATCATGCATGGGGCTTATTTTTAAGCCTTGGGCCTAACATGATGTGACACACTTGGTGATCATATGGATTTCATATAAACATCATGGTGGGGCCCACCCAAGCTGTTGACCTCTTGCTCGCATGACCAAACCCAACTTCCATTAAGAAATATAAGGAAAGTACCGGGATGATAGTGAATTTAATTAATGGGGTAGCTTATTAAAACCTTTTTGAAATAGATACAGGGATGTAAATACCTAATTAATGAGGTAGTAATTTGTAAAATTCCCAAAAAGAATTCAAGGGTTTGATCAAACCTGTGAGAGGATTGCGTGGCTAGAATTTCATTAGTAGTGGATCCCAAACAAAGGAGAAATAAGAATTCTCTCATTTCATGTCCATACTTCTGTGGAGCTTGAGATTTTTTATTTTTTCTTGATTTTGAAGAGAAATAAAGGTACATTTCTAACTCTTAACCTCAATCAGTGTTTTCAGTAGCGTTGTAGCGTAGCATAAGCTACAGGGTATGTAGCGTAAGCTACATGTAGCATAGCGTAGTGTGTAGCGTGGATAACGTAAGCTACCTAAAATCTCATTTTTAAGTGTTTTTTCTATGTTAGTTTAACATGTATTTTAAAATGGTGATGACTTATACCTATGGCTACATTAAATTAATTCGGAACATCCAAACTATGGTCCACAACATAGGTAGAACACTTAGATCAATCCGGACCTTCCAAATTGTGGTCTATATAATGAATTTGTCATGTTTCAATAATAATAAAAAGTCATACTTAGAGATGTCTAAAGGCAGAGAGAGAGAGAGAGAGAGAGAGAGAGAGAGAGATTTTACATGGAAATAAGTGGTTGATGGTCTGGATTCATAGTCAAGAACTCATAAAAATTATACATTTTGTAAATTTTATCATATTTTTTGTTAATTTAAATAAAAATGTTAAGAATTGTGTAGCTTAAGTTACACGCTATGTAGCTTATGCTGCACGCTATAGAGTGCCAAACGCCACGCTATATGCTACATGCTATTTAAAACACTGACCTCAATTAATCATTTTTATTTTATTTTGATTAATTACATGATTGATTTAGATATATTTTGTTAGTTATTTTCTCTTTGGGATGCCATTTTGTTTTTGTTTTTGTTTCTTTTCCATTTTTTTCCCTCTTTAGAATGTTGGTTCTATGTTTTGTTGTAGAATAAGCTTGTTTCACAAGCATTTGTTATGTGCAGCCTACTTTATTGTGTGTGTGACATGGCATCCAAATTGTGTGGCCCGCTGTTTTGTATTGTGTGGACCAGCTATTGACCTTTGTATGCAGCCTATTTTCTTTTTTCTTTTTCTTTTTGCTATATATATTGATTATTTATCATTTTTTTAATTTTTTAAATTAAAAATTGGAATTTTTACAAAATAGTTCCTCATTTATATGGTATTTACATCTCAGTACCTTTTTAAATTAAGTTTCATTAAGCTACCTCATTAATGAAGTTATTGTCAAAGGGGTATCTTACGTTAGTTTTTCATGAGGGGTTGTTTATTTACCTCTTTATGTGTCACTGAAATCTTAAAAACAGATTTAGACCACTTAATATGTTATTTTGGGTGTTTGTTTAACACACTTAAAAATAGTCCTTAATTAAAATTAATCACAGAATTAATTTACGGGTGGTGTATGGGCTGAAAGTGGCAAGTGATGCGGCTGGAATGCGGTAAGTGGCTTTGGGTTATTTTTTTTTCTTCTAAAAATAACAACCTTGCCCCTTCTATATGTGATTTGATTTTGGAACTGACTCCATGTTGACATGGCGAAGTCCTATGTGCTCCATTATGATGTATTTGTTTTATCCACACCGTCCATCTCATTTTCCTAATCATCATAGGGCATGACCCGAAAAATGAGGCAGATCCAAAACTCAAGTGGACTGCACCACAGAAAGCAATGGGGATGATGACATCCACCATTGAAATCTTCCTAGGGTCCACCATGATGTTTATTTTCCATCCGACCTATTCATAAGGTCACATAGACCTCGATGAAGGGAAAACACAAATATCAACTTGATCTAAAACTTTTATGGCCCCCAAGAAGTTTCCAATCCCCACTATTTTTTGTAGTGTGGTCCCCTTAAGCTTTGGATTTGTCTCATTTTTGGGCTCATGCCCTAAATGATCTAACAAAATGGATGGACTATGTGGATTTAACAAACATATCATGGTAGGGCCCACTTAACTTTGCCATGTCAACATGGCACCTACCTTGGTGCTGTGTTCTACGCTACCCCCATCCAAGTCCGTCAAGACTGGTGGTTGACAGGGTGTTACCCTGTTAACATGTTAGTGGATATTGCCTTGATCGTGGGGCCCACCTTGATGTATGTGTTCTATATCTACGCCGTCCATCAGTTTTTACAACTCGTTTTAGGCCATGGTCCTAAAAATTAAGCAGATCCAAATCTCAAGTGGACCACACCACAAGAAATAGTGTTCATGAATGCTTGCCATTACAAATAGTGGGGCCCATGTAGTGGATTTTAAAATCCATCGCAAATCCTGTATGGGACCAAATGCAACTTCATCCCACCTAATCCCAACCTTTCTTGTCTTCTCCAAACGTTAGATTGAATTTGCACGGGACCAAATGCAATTCCATCTCACCTAATCCCATCTAAGCCCACGTACCAAACAGGCCCTTAACGAGGTGTTATTGTAAAAAAAATAAATCTAAAATTGGAAAAAAATCATGAGTTTTCTTTGACGGAGATTGCATAGGGACGTGTTTATCAGTCAGTCCTATGCGGGCTCCACCATGATGTCGTGTTTTATCCACGCCGTCCATTTAATTCTCCAGATCATATTTTAGGGCATGAGCCCAAAAACGAGGCAGATCCAAATCTCAAGTGGACCACATCATAGGAAACAATGGTGATTGAACGCCCACTATTTAAAACTTTTTAGTGCCCACCGTAATGACCATCATAATGTTTATTTTCCATCCAACCTGTTGATTAGATCACATAGACCTAGATGAAGGGAAAACACAAATATCAGCTTCATCCAAGGCATTCAAACACCACTATTTCTTATGGTGTGGTCTATTTGAGATTTGGATTTACCTCATTTTTGGGCTCATGCCATAAGATGATCCAGAAAAATTGATGGGCGACGTGGATAAAACACATACATCATGGTAGGGCCCACTGCACTATATGCAATCCTCATTGAGGTTAAAGGCTTTGCTTCGATGAGTTAAAGGCTTTCCTCATTGAGGTTAAAGGCTTTGCTTCGATGAGTTAAAGGCTTTCCGGATTAGGTGTGCCCTGGCCTCACCCAACATGGTGCGGCCCTAATTGTGGAGCCCACGTTGATATATGTATTATATATCTACGCTGTCCATCTATTTTACCGGTTCATTTTAGGGTATGATCCAAAAAACGAAGTAGATCCAAATTTGAAGTGACTACATTGGACATGATGCTGATTGAACGCTCACCATTAAAAGCTTCGTAGGGCTCACCATAATGTTTATTTGCCATCCAACCGATTAAGAAGGACACATAACTAGATGAAAGGAAAAAAGCAAATATTTGCTTGATCTAAAACATTTGTATCCCATGAGAAGCTTTTAACGATGGACATTCAATCACCACTGTTTCCTGCGGTGTGGTCTACTTGAGATTTGGATCTACCTAAATTTTGGGTTCATGCCCTAAAACGAGCCAGAGAAATGGATGTATGACACATATTAAGTATATATATCATGGTGGGGCCAACAGAGCACTGACTAGTAGCGACTCGCTAAAGGCAGGGTCAGTAGCCAATCCACATCCGTTTTCTCTTTTCCGCCTCTCTGTCTCTCTCAGCCGACTAGTTGTCTTGCTATTGGTCAGTGATTTGTGAGCCCAACCATGATGCGTGTGTTTAATCCACAACATCCATTTATTTCTTCAACTCCTGTTAGGGCATGTGCCCAAAAATGAGGCAGATCCAAATCTTAGGTGGACTACACCATTGGAAACAATGGTCATTGAATGCCCAATGTTAAAAACTTTTGGGCTACAAATGTTTTGGATCAAGCGGATATTTGTTTTTTCCATTCATCCAGGTCCGTGTGTCCTTATCAATAGGTTAGATGACAAATAAACATTATGGTGGCCATTACGATGGGCCCTAGGAAGTTTTTAATGGTAGGCGTTCAACCAGCACCGCTTCCCGTCGTGTGGTCCACCTAAGAGTTGGATTTGCTTCATTTTTGGTCCATCTAGCGGATTGCTTACAATACTGTGGGTCCCACCATGATGTATGTGTTTTATCCACACCATCCATCCATTTTTTTAAAGATCATCTTGTGGTATCATACCAAAAAAGAGGCCAATCCAAATCTTAAGTGGACCACACCATAAGAAATAGTGGTGATTGAACGCCCACCATTAAAAATTTCTTGAGGGGCCATGAAAGTTTTGGATGAAGCTTATATTTGTGTTTTCCATTCATCCATGTTTATGTGACCTAATCAATAGATTGATGGAAAATAAACATTATGGTATTGGTGGGCCCTAGGATGTTTTTAATGGTGGGCGTTCAATCATCACCGTTTCCTATGGTGTGTTCCACCTGAGATTTGGATCTGCCTCATTTAGGGCTCATGCGCTACAATGATATGGAAAAATGGATGGACGGCGTGGATTAAACACATATATCATGATGCGACCACAGAGCACCCACCAGTAGCCACGTCCCTATGCAATCAACATCAAAGAAAACTCTTGGATTTTTTAGAAGTAATTTTTTGGTAATAACACCTCATTATTGGTATTTACATCTAGGTAACTTTCTAATTCTTCTTAACAACCTCATTAATTAGTGGGCTTTTTTGTCATTTTAAGAAAAAAATATACTTTAAACTGACTGAAGTTGTGGAAAACTAACGGAAGGTACCCCTTTTACAATAATTTGATAATGTGGTGGCTTAGTGAAACTTAATTTAAAAAGGTACCGGGATATATTTCCCGTATGAATTAGGTACTATTTTGTAAAAATCCCTACAAGATATTAACTATCGTGTAGCTTACACTACATGCTATAGAGGTCAAACACTTATGCTATATGCTGCTTACTATTTAAATTCCTGATTGCATGTGATTGTAAATGCAACCATTGTACATGTATTCCAACCTTAAAGCATCGAATTTGAACAAAAAAAAAAAACCAGTTTTTCTTTCTTTCTTTTTAATTTTTTTTTTAATTTTTTTAATTTTTTTCCAATTTCATTACAAATTTCATCCGAAAATTAAAAATAGAAAATTGCATTGTTGGAACTGATCTACTGCATGAGATTGTAGATGTGACTATTGTACATGTATTCCAACCATCAAACATCAAATTTAAATAATAAAAAAACCTAATTTTCATCATTGTTTTGAAAATTTCAATATTTCATTAAAAAGATTCATCCGAGAATTAAAGAAAAAAGAAGAAAAATGCGTTCTTCCAACTCACTATTGGATATGATTGTAGATGCAAACCATTATACATGTATTCCAACCTCAAAGCATCGAATTTGAACCAAAAAAAAAAACCCGTACTTTCTCTAATTTTTTTAGAACTTTTCAATATTCAATAAAAAATCATATGTAAATAAAAAATAAAAAATTCCATTCTTCCAACTCGTCTAGTGCACGTGATTGTAGATGCAACCATTTTACATGTATTCCAACCATAAAACATCAAATTTGAACAAAAAATACCTGCTTTTTTTTTTTTTTTGGGGAAATTTTCAGTATTCATTAAAGTTCATTTGAAAATAAACAAAAGGAAATTTGTATACTTCCTACTCATCTTTTGCATATGATTGTAGATGCGACCATTGTACAGGTATTCCAACAATCAAGCATTGAATTCTTCCAACTCACTATTGGATATGATTGTAGATGCAAACCATTATACATGTATTCCAACCTCAAAGCATCGAATTTGAACAAAAAAAAAAACCCGTACTTTCTCTAATTTTTTAGAACTTTTCAATATTCAATAAAAAATCATATGTAAATAAAAAACAAAAAATTCCATTCTTCCAACTCATCTAGTGCACGTGATTGTAGATGCAACCATTTTACATGTATTCCAACCATAAAACATCAAATTTGAACAAAAATACCTGCTTTTTTTTTTTTTTGGAAATTTTCAATATTCATTAAAGTTTATTTGAAAATAAACAAAAGGAAATTTGTATACTTCCTACTCATCTTTTGAATATGATTGTAGATGCGACCATTGTACAGGTATTCCAACAATAAAGCATTGAATTCGAACAAAAAAACCTACATTTTCTCTCTTTTCGAAAATTTCAATATTTATTAAAAAATTGATCTGAAAAAAGAAAAGAAAAATAAAATTGCATTCTTCCAAGTGATCTAGTGCATGTGATTGTAGATGCAACCATTGTTCATGTATTCCAACTATGAAGCATCAAACTTGAACAAAAAACCCCTACTTATTCTTTTCTTTTTTAAAAAGAGTATATTTCTGAATATATATATATATATATATATATATATATATATATATATATGTATATATATATATATATATATATATATATATATTTGAAGGATTATATTTCCGAAAACAAAAAAAAACAAAAAAACCAAATCGACAAAAAATCTAGCAAGATAATGTTAATTTGGTGTTTTCATCTTTGATTTCATTATTTCCAACAACAAATCACAAAAAAAGATACTAAGTTACCTCTTATTTTCAAAATTTCCCAAAATGGCCCACTCGAGCTTCGATTTGATGTTTTAATCCTCAAGGAATGCACACAAACAATTGGACTTGCCTTAGGAATAATCTAAGGAAAAAAAAAAACCCCAAGAAATATGGATTTTTGAAGCAAAAGAATTAAATTAAAAAAAAGAAGAAGCCGTTTTTGGACTGTTATGGGGGGAATCTGACCATTATGCCTCGTGAAGGCCGTTATGACACCTTTTTCTAAGAGTACTCGTTACGATCTGGTATCATGTAACAGGCATTGCCATTACCGTTACGGGCGTTACGTAACTGTTTTTGAATACCTTGCTTGAGAGTGATTTTTGGCTTGTTTGATTCTTGTATGAGCAGTCTATTAAGCACCCATTCATCATATATACACTCAGCTCCATGCATGATTACACTTCTCCATTCCTTTGCACAAACAGAGTATACTTCAAAATGTCAAATGATCCCATATGTGAACTTCCACTTACAAGCCCATCTTTCCTGCTAATGCATCACATGTGCAGGAAACCCAAAATGTGCAAAAGGTGGGCCCCACCATGAACATCACTGGCATGAAAATTAGGCTGATCCTGATGTAGGACGACCTAATCTAACCTTAAATGAGCATGGTATTTGAAAAGGGGCAGATTCATGCAATCTTAAAAAACAAATAAATATCAGCCTGATTTATACATCATAAACACAAGAAAGAAATAAGGTCAATATAGCATTGATTAGGGCCATCCATCATAAACACGAAGTGTTGAATCTTAAAATCTGAATTTAATTAGATCCGGTGAAAGATAGAACTTTCGTCTTGCAATAGGTCCGTCTAACGATCCAAGTGGATTTTCTAATTCAGAAAAATAGGAATTTTCTAGATTTGAAATCTGAAAAATTTAGAAAAAAAATATGGTGGTTCTTCAAATGTAGATTTAGGTGATGGGTTTTATGTGGCGATGAAAAGAGAATGAAATCTTTTGATATTAGGAGAAAAAGAAGAAAATGGGGTTAAAGAAAAGAATACCTTGAGAAAAGAGAGAAGGAGAAAAAAGTAGGGGATGAGAAATAGTTTATCTGGGCCTCACGCCCTCTTCCAATCACTGGAAGTCGAATACAAGATCGTCAGAAGCAAAAAGCTCTCATTTTTTTTTTCATCAACATAACATGATATCAAATGGGTTTAGGGCAACCCTTATAAATTCGTAATTACATGAAATTACCAAAAATATCCCTACTAAAAAAAGTTTTAGAAAAAAGAAACTCGCACAAAATTATGTACAAACTATCTCAAAACTTAATTAATTCAAATATTCATAAACTAAATGTAAATTTAAGATGCCCAATGGGCCCCAATGATAGTGACGTGAAGGTGGTGTAATGAAGGTGGGCCGTGACGATCCAACGGTCTGATCACACCCTCCTCGTGATCCAATGGTCCAAATGTCTCCTCTAAGCAACTTATACATGTCGCGAACACATGTGTAAGGTCTTCGACCTCTAGAGACCCGACCCATATCCGTCATCTAACCACATTGACACGGGTAACGCACGCCTCCTGCATTGATATACTTTGAATGGCTTGGTGTCCGCATCAACTCCCCTCGACTGAGAAGATCTCGACTCCGGAGAGATAAAACTCTTGTTCTTTTCTAACAAATCTGGACCTAGTCGCTGCAACTCCGCTTCCGTCAGCCATGTATAGTCGGATGATGGTTTGTTCTTCCACTTCACTAAGTACCTCTGAAAGTCACCGTCTTGTGTGGAAACAATTTGCTCGTCCACAATTCCTTCAATTTCTTCTCTTATCTCAGGTATAGTAGGCATAGGTGGTGTAGGTTGGGAAGAAAATTCAGAAATTGGCCAATGGTTTGGAACAAAATTAGGGTCTATGGGATGGCTTGAAGAAGGCATTGGATCCTCCACATTAAATGTTGAACTAATTCCAATGCGAGGTGGAAGATCTATCACATACGCATTGGACCCAATTTTTTTCAGAATTTTAAATGGTCCAGCACTGCGTGCTTGTAACTTCTTAACGGTACCCTGTGGGAACCGTTCTGGCCTCATCCTAACCATTACATAATCACCCTCATTAAATTCTTGAATTCTATGATGTAAGTCAGCTAAAATTTTATTGTTCATTACTAGCATTTATCCGCCTCCTAATCTTTGCATGCAACTCATGAATGTGATGGGAAAATGCATCGGCCAACTCCGAGGTCCTCTGGGTGACTGACATAGGTAACAAATCTATGGACAGTCTAGTTTTGTAACCACTAACAATCTCGAATGGACTCATACCCGTAGACCTATTAACTGAACTGTTATATGCAAACTCGGTGACTGGCAGGACTAGGTCCCAAGTTTTAATGTGTTCACCCACCAAACATTGTAGTAGATTTCCGAGACTTCGATTCACAACCTCAGTTTGGCTATTAGTTTGAGGATGCTAGGCAAATGAGAACTAGAGTTTCGTACCCATCATATGCCATAATGTCTTCCAAAAATAACTAGTAAACCGGACATCTCTGTCAGACACTATGGTCTTAGGCAAACCATGTAATCGAACCACCCCCTCAAAGAAAATCTTAGCTATGTTGGATGCATCGGAAGTTTTAGAACAAGGGAGAAAATGGGCCATTTTTGAGAAACGGTCCACGACCACAAAAATGGAATCTTGCTTTTTAATTGTCTTGGGAAGTCCAAGCACGAAATTCATACTGATGTCTTGCCACGGTGCGTGTGACACTGGCAATGGCGTGTACAATCCAGTATTCTGCTTCTTCTGTTTTGCCAGTTGACATGTTTGACAATGCCCTAAAATTTTGGCTACGTCTTGCTTGAGACTTGGCCAATAAATCGATCCTCCACTAGGGCGATGGTCTTATCTCGACCAAAATGGCCAGCAATACCTCCAACATGAAGCTCCCAAACATGGAAATCCTGGAGGGAAGTGCGGGGAATACAAAGTCGGTCTCCTTTGAAAAGGAAACCATCTTTCAGCACGAACTTACCCGAACTATGTTGGGCACTTAAGAGTGACACGTATGTTCCCCCAAAATCCGGACACATGAGATACTCGTCTATCAATTGCTCAAACCCGACAACTTCTACACTCAAGGAGTTGAGCAATATCACTCTCCTACTAAGGGCATCGACTGGTTTGTTCTCGGTCCCGGCTTTATGTTTAAAGACAAATGAATATTCCTGAAGAAACGTTGCCCACTTGGCGTGCCTTGGGTTAAGCTTCTTTTGGGAATTTAAATGCCTCAAAGCCTCGTGATCAGAAAACAAGACAAATTCTTGCGGTAGAAGATAATGACGCCAGTGACGTAGTGACTGCACAACCGCATAAAATTCTCTGTCATAGGTGAAATACTTTTATTTTGCCTCATTCAGTTTCTCACTGAAATAGGCAACTGGATGACCCTCTTGGCTTAGTACTCCTATACCTACGTCTGAAGCATCACACGCTACTTCAAAGACTTTAAAAAAATCTGGAAGATGTATGACGGAAGCTTCTATCATCTTGCCCTTAATATCTTTGAATGCCTTAGCTGCGGCCTTAGACCATATGAACTCTCCCTTTTTAATGCAATCAGTAATGGGAGCCATAATAGTGCTAAACCCTCGAATGAACCGACGATAAAATGTGGCTGAGCCATGAAAGCTTCTCACTTCATGTATGTTCCGCGGTTCAGGCCAGTCAACTATGGCTTTGACTTTTTTTGGATCTGCTCGCATCCCTACAGACGACACTATGAACCCTAAGAAGACGACTCTATCAGACAGGAACGAACATTTCTTAAGGTTCACACAACCTCTCCGCCCTCATGACACTATAGACCTGCCTCAAGTGGTCGAGATGTAGCTCTTTAGTGGTACTAATCAAAATAAACCACTAAGAAATTCCCCATAAAGGATCTCAAAACCTGGGTCATCACACGCATAAAGGTACTGGGTGCATTAGTCAAGCCAAAGGGCATGACCAACCACTCGTACAACCCATCCTTCGTCTTGAAGGCTGTCTTCCACTCATCTCCAGGGCGTATGTGTATCTGGTGATACCCGCTCTTGAGGTCTATCTTGGAAAAAATTATGAATCTGGCCATCATGTCTAACATATCATCAACCCTCGGTATCGGAAACCGATACTTGATCGTGATCTTATTAATGACCCTACTATCTACACACATCTGCCACGTACCATCTTTCTTAGGCGTTAATAGCACTGGTACGACACATGGACTCATGCTCTTACGGATGAAACCTTTTTCCAGGAGCTCATTTACTCGTCCATGCAACTTTGCATGCTCTGCAGGGTTCATCCTGTAATGAGGAAGGTTCGGTAAAGTGGACTCCGGGACGAAATCAATGGCATGCTGGATGTCCCGCATAGGTGGAAGCGCATCCAGTAAATCCTTAGGGAATACATCACTGTACTCTTCAAAAATCGAAGTCACCTCAGGGGGTAACTCTACATGAACCTCGGGTGTAACTTTCCTAGCCGTTAGGGCATACACCGTCGAATCATCCCCCGTCTCTTTTTCAAACTCTTTTGCATTTATGATATGTAGAGACTTCGGAATAGATTTCCTCACATCATTCCTTGACTCACTCGTTTTCACATTCCTAGTCTTGTCCATTTGGCTATTGGGTGGCAATGGATTAATCTTGATTTTCTTGCCCTCATGCGTGAATGTACACACGGTCGAGCGACCAAAAATCGTGACATCTCTATCGTATAACCACGGCCTCCCAAGATTGATGTGACCTACATCCATGGGTAAAACATCACACCACAACATGTCTTTATATGAATCGATTTGGATGGGGACTAAACACTGTTGGGACACAAGCATAGAAGACGTGTCAACCTAAGAAACCTTGTAGGGTAGAGGGTAAGGGATGGACTTCAAACCCAAATGAGTGACTGTGCTAGCTGAGACCACGTTGGTGCAACTATCCACAATGACTTTGCAATTTTTGTCACCGCTCTTGATAAACGTGTAGAAAATTGTGTTTCTGTGCCAATCATCACTCTCTTTGGCCTGCGCTAAAGCACATCTAACTATAGCTAGTGGTGCAGTATCTGGTTCTTCTTTTTCATAATCACTAGCACCTATCTTTGGATGATATTCCTCAACTTCATAATCACCCATGTCATCCGCATTTTCATTTGACTCGTCTATAACTAAGGCTTTCCCGCGAGTCTTTGCCATGCACTGGTATGCGAAATGACCTGTACCTCCGCACTCATAACATCTCAAGTGGCTACCACTGCCAGGATTGGCACCAAGAACACCTTTGCCTTTATCATCCTTAGGCTTAGGCGGTGCACTAGCCTGCGCCCTAGGTTGACTTCCAATGTTAGGTTTGGTTCCCTGAAAATTAGATCTAATAGTAGAGTCTCGGGACTCAAAGCGCCTTGTGACAGGAGACTTTAGGTAAAGCTCTAACTCCTGTACAACTTAGAAAGCCTGATATCCAAGTCACTCACTGCATGGGTCATAAACTCACGCTACAGATTCATGTGAAGACCCACCTTGAAACGCGCCGGCGTCACTAATGGATCCTCCTGAATATCACACCGCATCATATACTCAAATTTTGCGATGTAATCTGCAACCGACATAGATCCTTGGCGTAATGCTTGCCACTGATCTAGGAGCTTTTGACGGTAAGAGAGAGGAATATATTTTTCCTTTAATAACTCCATCTTTACCTAATGTGCGACTGAGACATCTCCTGATCTCTCGATCCTACGCTCCGTATTTGTCCAAAACAATTTAGCTTGACCCAGAAGTTTCATTTTCCCAAACCGCACCTGTCGGTTCTCAGACATATCATACCATTCGAAATAATGGTCCATATCTGCTAACCAATTAAGGAATGCTTTTGGGTCAAGATGCCCATCAAAACTAGGAGCATCTACTTTAACACTCCTTAAGACCCTCTCATTGACATCATAATGGTCTTGATACTCAACAGCGGGCTGCAAATTTTGCGCCCCTCCACGTCTTACCCCTCGGCCACGTGCTCCACGACCTCTACCACGATTTCCTACCCGTTCCTCAACTACTCTCCCTACGTGAGACTGTTTATCCCCTCCAATGTCGGAGATTTCTCTTAGAGATGCTTTTATCTGATCCATATGGGTATTTGTGTTCCTAGATTACGCCTCAATGGCAACCAAACGTTGGTTGATCGTGTTCATCATCTCAGTCAATTATTCCATATTGAAAATCGGGTGTAGACCAAATCCTCTACCAGTCCGAGTGGGCATACACAATAAGACTCAACTTAGGTTTCCTAAAACACGACTCTGGGAGATTGTTTTGATACAAGACTATAGACACCGATGATCCTAACCTTTAGAATGATGCAAATGTGGAAAAATTCAGATCTAGACTTTTTTTTTTTGTTTGCAAATCTAGACTCTATATGCGATGCATGAAACCCTAGAAAAAATAAAATAAAATAAAAATCGAGACTCTTAATAACTCAATCTAAGACGACCCAATGCAAGGACCTAAGTTTTGATACCAAAATTGATGTAGGACGGCCTAATCTAACCATAAATGAGCATGGTTTTGAAAAGTGGCAGATTCATGCAATCTTAAAAAACAAATAAATATCAGTCTGATTTATACATCATAAACACAAGAAAGAAATAAGGTCAATATAGCATTGATTAGGGCCATCCATCACAAACACGAAGTGTTGAATCTTAAAATCTGAATTTAATTGGATCCGGCGAAAGATAGAACTTTCGTCTTGCAATAGGTCTGTCTAACGATCCAAGTGGATTTTGTAATCCAGAAAAATAGGAATTTCCTAGATTGAAAATCTGAAAAATTCAGAAAAAAAAATATGGTGGTTCTTCAAATGTAGATTTGGGTGATGGGTTTTATGTGGGGATGAAAAGGGAATGAAAATCTTTCGATATTAGGAGAAAAAAAAGAAAATGGGGTTAAAGAAAAGAATACCTTGAGAAAAGAGAGAAGGAGAGAGTAGGGGATGAGCAATCGTTTACCTGGGCCTCACGCCCTCTTCCAATCACTGGAAGTCGAAGACGAGATCGTCAGAAGCAAAAAGCTCTCTTTTTTTCTTTCATCAACATAACATGATATCCTATGGGTTTAGGGCAAACCTTATAAATTCGTAATTACATGAAATTACCAAAATATCCCTACTAAAAAAAAGTTTCAAACTCGTACAAAATTGTGCATAAACTATCTCAAAACTTAATTAATTCAAATGTTCATAAACTAAATGTAAATTTAAGATGCCCAATGGGCCCCGATGATAATGCCGTGAAGGTGGTGTAATGAAGGTGGGCGTGACGATCCAACGGTCCGATCACACCCTCCTCGCGATCTAATGGTCCAAATATCTCTTCTAAGCAACTTACACATGTCACGAACACATGTGTAAGGTCTTCGACCTCTAGAGACCTGACTCGTATCCGTCATCTAACCACATTGACACGGATAACGAATGCCTCCTGCGTTGATATGCTTTGAATGGCCTGGTGTCCGCATCAGATCCTCTGATTCCACTAGCAGCTTAGGGAACTCTTGATATAGCCGAAACTAACTTGAGTAGAGCTGAAGGCAAGAGACAAGCATTTTAGGCGAATTTAGCTCACAGACAAAATTAAGACACCATGGTGCAACTTGGTCATCTAGTCAATGAGATCTCTACACCCTATTTATAAAGAAATGGACAAGAGTGCACCCACAAAAACATTCGAGTAGAGAGGGAGATATGCTTTACTGATATCAAACTTCTTCTTATAATATTTAAGAAAAAACTCATACTTAGGAAAATTGGAATGCGTACCTCCTACACTAATCTACCTAAGATGGTAAAAGCTTAATAATAATAATAAAAGGAAATCTAGGAAATAATCCTCAAAATCTGTAATCACATCTTCAAATTAATCCCTATATCTTAAATCACACCTTCTCATACTTCAATTACATCTTTAAATCCATCCTCGTATTTTTCACAAATCATAAATTGCAAATCTTTATATTTAGGCCCCAAAATCTATAAATAAACGGTCCAAATCAGTACATGTTAGGCCCTATGGTGGGTCGTGGGCTTGCATCAATTCTCCTTGACTTTGAAAGAACTCGTCTGTTGGAAACAAACTCAACCTTTTGACTTGTACTACCTCCAGACGATTCTTCTTTTTCTTTGGTAGAAGCTAGTGGTGCAACCCTAAGTGTCGGCTTGACACAACCTTTGTTGGAGTCCACTAGATGTCTCTTTCGCTTTCGCTTTTGTGGGTGCCAACTTGTCTGTTGTAACTATAAAGTTTTTCGTGTTCAATCATCTTTTACAAAGGTGTTTCAATTTTGAGAGTTGAGACCTATTTGCATATCTATCAATGTGACTGCCACTATTAGCGATTTCATTAATTTATCTACTAGTAAAGTCAAGTTAGGTCCAACATCAATGCACCGAGCACTTCAGATGTCAACTTTTCCTTTGACTTTGTGGATCTCTTCATCATTTTCAAAATTTCTACTTTATTTTTAGGTTCTTTGTTATGTTTTAACAATTAAAGGATTTGATCATTGGTATCTTCATAAGTCGAAGCTACTCGTTATTGGTTAGGACCTTGGTGGGAACCTTCCCCTACGTGTTAACATGTTCCAACTTCAGTCTCTGGATTCTCTCAACGCCAGAGCTCCCTTGATTATTGAGATTGACCACTGCATGCCTGAGTTGATCTACTTGTTCTATAAGTGTGTGGATCAATTAGATTACTTGAACAAACTTTTCTTGTGTCACTCCCTCCGAAGTCACTAGGAGATGATGTAGAGGCTAGAGCCAATAGTTCCCCAATAATAACTTGCTCTGATACCAAAATTGTGTAACCCAGTTATCGAGTCAATAAGATATCGACACTTGAATTATTAAAAAAAAATGCACGAGAGCGCACCCACAAGAACTTTTGAGTAGAGAGGGAGAAATACTTTATTGATATCAAACTTCTTACAATGCTTGAAAATCCCCCAATTGAGAGATTGACTTCAAATCAATGTAATCTATCTAAGATGGTAAAATCCTAATAAGAAAATTTAGGAAATAATCCTCCAAATCTTCAATCACATCTTCAAATTGGCTTCTATACATCTCCCCATATTTTCAATTTCATCTTTAAATCAGCCCCCATATTTTTCACAAACAGTAGATTGCAAATCTTGATATTTAGGCATCAAATCCAGTGTTTCAAATAACGCCTGTAGCGTAGCATGGTTGTAGCGCTACGTAGCATCCTAACTAGTGTAAATCCCCTGTAGCGTACGTAGCGTAAGCTACAATGTATTTTTTTACTATTTTATTTTTTATATTACTTTTTTCATGTTTTCTTTATATCTAATGTTGAGGAATGTGACACTTGTATTGTACTTGATACTTTTTAACCTATGTGATTTTTATTTCTTTTCATAATTGTGACTTATGGTTTCAATTAGATATTATTAATTAAAGTGGTTTGCTTAGAAAATTGTTGATGTGATAATTATTTGATTTAGCTTATATATGTGGATTAGCTTTTGATAAATGATAACTAATAAATCATTTGAACATGCTTATAATTGATAAAGTGAATCATCTTCTAGGCATTTTTATATTTTTCTTTTCCTTTTTTCCACTATTTATTATATTTGTCCTATTTTTAAATTAAAAAAATTGAAGTATTGTGTAGCTTACGCTACATGCTAAAGAGGGCTGAGCACTACGCATAACGCTACCGCTATTTAAAACACTGATCAAATCTATAAATAAATAGTCCAAAATCAGCAAATGTTGGGCCCTAGTGGGTCGCGGGCCTGCGTCACACACGTAGAGGTTATCCATGTTATTCCATACTAGTCGTTGCATCAGAACAATCAAAAGAAGTTCCGTTTATCCACCATATTTGGATTCCACCAATTGGGTACAAGCAGTTGTAATCTTTTTTTTTTTAAAAAGGAACAAATATTAGTGATGGGAGGATAGTAGGGAAAATATACAAAATCAATATTTAATAGGGCACACCTGTGTATTGAGTCAAAACATTGACTTTCCATTGATTTTGACAGTGTGGCTTGTGTGTTGCCTGGCCGTTGACCATACCAGCCTGATTTTCATGCCAAGTGATTGTCATTGTGTAGCCCAGCTTTTTGCACCTCTTGGAATTCAACATAAGTGACACTTTGGCAGCAAGGACGGGGCTGTATTTGAATGTTTACAGACAATGCCCGTGTCATTCTTTTTCCTTCACAATGGGTATCGTATTTTATCATGTCTATGTTTCAATTTATATGTATAATCTGTTCTCATGCTCTATTGATGCTGCAAATGTTCCCTATCTGGGTACCAAAGCATGTAATTACATATAAAGAATACATTAGGAAAAAATTAATTATGAAAATTATTTTAAAAAAAACAGATGAGCAAGATAGGAAATGAAAAAAATAAGGTGCAGATACTATGCTTATAACAAAATGATATAGTTGCTCATAATGGTATATAAAAATAAACATTAAGGCGGCACAGATGGTTTTCCATGTCATGCATCCAAAATCCCAGGTGTCTTGTACGTGGAGAGTTGTGGATTGCCTGACATTGGATAACTGGCTCAGCCAACATCGAAGTTGTACGCCATTATATCAAAGCTGTATATGAAGTGCCAATCTAGGTTGCCCTAATACCTACCAAATACTGTCAGTTGGCTAGTAGTCTCCCTCATCTTATGTATGTCTGGCCAATCTGCACCTTCATGGTATGCCATGTATACTTCTTGTCACCCGGTACTGATCCCCTGCAACTCAACAGTCGTATTGTACCACTTTTTGCAAAAATACATGATCATCCAGGTCTGTGTCTCATGGTGGTGCTTGAGAAGCCAATCCAGTGCTGAAAAGTTTTAAACACTTGATATTCTGAAGCTGTTCATGTGATGCCAAGTACTCTTATCAGCTCCATTTTCTTCTATGATTATGTGTTTAGACAGAAGGCAAAGGCCCAAGACAACCATGGCATGATTTACACTGTAAAATTGAAGGGCCTGCTGCATATGATGTGCTTAAAAACTTCGAGCAACGGTGGAGAAAAGCAACAAAATGGTGGGAATTTGGAAAGTGTTTTAAAAAAGAACGTCATTGGCATGACGATGCCTTGATAAAGCTAGAACGTATCTCATGGATACTCAGTCCTTCCCCAACTGTACCGGATGATCATCCTAGCCTGTGGGTTTCCAATGAGCAGGATCCTGAAAACTGGCATGTGCAGGTTAGAGTATGCTTTTGCACCAGAGTGCAACTTGCTTTATTTGATTACATTGCGTACTGTTCTTGAATCTGATTGGGTTTCTCTAACTTTTTAGATTTTTCGATCTATCGACTCTGGATCAGTAACAGGATTTCCAAAGAGTACTACAGAAGCTGAGGCTCAGGTTTATAAATTGAAAAAGTTTTGTTTCTTAGATTGTCTTAGTTCATTTATTCATGCCATGTTGTGCATCTAGAATTATCCATGCTCACATTCATGTTGAATTTGTGTTCGATTTCCGTGGTAAACATGCATAAATATTTTCAGGAGATCTAAATCAATTTTTTTGTAACAATTTTCTATTGCAGAACCTTGTTTGTAGAAAGAACCTGGTTATAGATAAGAGCATACACACGGCATATGTAAAGGCAATCAGATCTGCCCAACGCTTCATATATATTGAAAATCAGTATTTTCTTGGTTCTTCATATGGGTGGCCATCTTACAAAAATGCAGGTCAAGGATAATTGTCTTCTGTATCTGTATTCTGTACACACACACACACACACGCAGAGATATATTTGTTTATTCTGTAAAGAATTCTTTTCATTTGGAATTTTTCTTCATTGCTAAAACTCATAATTTGACTATTGTCCCGTAACAACTGTACTTAAAATTTCATCTATGGGCTTGGTAAGGATGCTTTCTGTGTTCCAAGGAATTAAATGAATCTATGGGAAATCACATAAATAAAGGAAGAAAAGGAGAGAGAAACAAGAGAGTCGATGAGAGGAGAAAGATGAAGAGGCATGGAATAGGTCCCTATTGAAGCCCAAACTCTTTTTATTAGTTGAGTACTTGCAGCTGGGTATTCAATGCCAGATCCAACAACAGGGAAAGCCTAGTTCAGAGAGTGGGGCAAATCCCAGAAGCTTCCATCTCCAGGTTAGGGGAATAACACATTGACAAAATACCTTTATTACAAAGAATCAACTAGCTGTTGTCCACAATCTGATCCTGACATAGACCCTTTGCCAGCATTGTGGAGTTCAGATCATCCCCCTTCTTCTCCTATGATCTTGCCATGTGTTTCTAATCCAGACCCTTCCACACGTTTCTAGCTCAGCCGAGACATGTGTCCAGAGTGAGTTCCCCCTTGAGGCATCTGCCGCAGTTGCTGGAGAGACTTCGCCGAGGGAAGTTGGCAGCTATCATGCTTTGGGCAGCGAAAACTGCCATCCCCTGCTATGTGGAGAAAGGAGAGTCCCTTCCGGAGTCTTTGAGGATGCTCCTCCACAGGAGCATGATACGCTTTTGTCAACTAATCCAGAAACCGAAGTCGTGCCCCATTTAATGCTTCCTTTGTCAAAGCCAGGTAGATGGTGACACAACCTGCCACCGCCATCCCCCAAGCCGTCCATCTCTTCTTTTTATGACACGAATAACTACGTAAGCGATGACGACACCTGAAGTTACGTGTCCTCATTGTGTGGTTGCTTTATGCAGTCTTTAGATACATGTGTCGATCATCCTCTCACCCATGCTGACACCTCTCCATCCATCTAACTCTGATCCCTTACGAGGCAATTGGCCTTCTTGAGCCCCGATTTTGATGTTGTGTCAAAAGATATTTCTTTCCAAAGCACGTGGTTTGGCTCAGTCAACCTTTTTGTCAGCTACAGACGAGTGCATTGATTTCATTGTACCCTCTGACTCTCTCACCTTGTGACCTGGAAAGCCTGACTTTAGTGTGTTTCTTGAGGACCGTTGATGTGGACATCACGCGCACACACACGTGCATGATGCCCCCTACGCACATACAGAAGGAGGGGGAGGGCCCCACCGTCGATCTGGTTCAATGACGACGTCCAGGGAAGGCCTCCTAGTTAGAAGACAGAGTTTTGGTTCATTAGAGTGGGCCCGATAATCAAGTAAA
The DNA here is from genome assembly GCA_037074715.1 of Magnolia kwangsiensis. Lineage (NCBI taxonomy): Eukaryota > Viridiplantae > Streptophyta > Magnoliopsida > Magnoliales > Magnoliaceae > Magnolia > Magnolia kwangsiensis. The sequence continues at coordinate 96,995,669 of CM073572.1, read as the reverse complement.
GCTCATCATGGGATCTCATGATCGGGGCCCACTAGTTGGATTGATTTCATATTTCAGGTTTTGATTATTTATGTTATTTAGAATATCATGAATGCTTTAGATTTCTTTAATTAATTTTTATTTTGGTTTACTTCATCGCCAAGTAATAGGTTGCGCACATGGCGCGAGTTTTGAGGTATAGATTTTTCTTATAAATAAGCACCCCTTGTAGTTCTTTTGATTCATTGAAGTTGAATAAAAAAAATTTCTGTGTGTTTTTTCTGCTCTCTGAGTTTCTGAGTTGCAAAAAAAATTCAAGTGGGTGCAAAGCCCCCTTTTCGAAGGGCTAACTACCGCGGTGCGAAACCACGTCTATCCCAATCCGCTCTCATCTCATATCATTCATATTTCTCACATTTTATGATCATCCTCGCATCAAATCCGTCTGTTTTGCAGCCGTTCATCTTCCTATAGTCAGTTTTCAGAATCTGGCCTTGTAGGAGGGCCGAAACTTCGACGGAGCATTGTGCCCCAACTGCACGTTGGAACGCCACAAGATTTGGAGGGTTTGTAGTCCCCCCGGCCAATCAGAGCCTAGAAGGCTGTTTTGGGATTCAATCCCCCAGCGCACATGCGGCCAGCCTCCTGCGCACGTGCGTCATGCCTGGGCAGCGGTCTGCCCGTGGGAGTTGTCGCTTGGTTCATGTTTTCTTTCTATTTTTTCCTTTTACACTAGTTTTTCGTAACCCTAACCTAGATTGCATTATCCTTAACTTATTTGCCCCTTTTCTCACCCTAAGGTTCCTTGAATTGAAATTGGGGAATCCCTTGGATTAGGGACTGATTGTTGTGCATGTGTGGCTGAATTCTATTTTCCTTTGAGCATCGTTTGGTCGATAATTTTATTGATCTAGTCCTAACCTGTGTAGGCCTGGATCCGTGTAGATTCTCCTTTACTTGAATGTTTGAGCTTTTGTGTGGGATGTGGAATTATTATGTGATTGTTCTGAATTAGTATGATCTAAGCTTGAAATCTTGCATGTCATATTTAAATTTCATGTCCTGCATCAAATTTGGTATCAGAGCTTAGGGTTCTTATAGGGGAATATATTACATGTTCAGGTTAGTTTGTTCGAGTCCTTCATGCATCCAGTTCATCACATATAGCTGTTAGAAGTCCGTAGTCTCTGATATTAGTTGCTGAAATTTCTGTTAGCAGGAAGTTAGCAATTCACATTGCTGTAAGTTTTTGTTATTCCCTTACTTCGAAAACTATGTCGCTAGATTTTAGTAGCACTGCATAGTTTCCCTCATATAGAGTCTCATAGGATCATTTAGTTTCATTTAGTTGCATATAGTCGTCATAGAAAGTCCTTAGGTGGAGTTATCAAGTGTATGCCTACACGTACGGGTCATGGTTTTGGCTTGCACCCTACACTAAATATAGAGCAACTGCTAGAGTCATTAAACAAACTGTCCCAACAGATCGAGTCTTTGGGTAAGTGCTGAGAACAACATATAGACCAACACATTGATCAATTTGATGTGCGCATTATCCAAATAAAGGCTTCCGCCGGGACAAACCCTACATTGGGGTGGATGTCCAATCTCAGGCAGGTGGTTAGGAGGATAGACCAATGAATGAAGTTGGCCAAGAAATCAGTTATGGGCGTGCACCCATGCACCCACCCCATAAGGGACATTAAGACCACTATTTTGAGGGGTACAACATGCGCGGCCTTGTAGTTAGAGAGAGTGCATCAGAGGCTAGTGTAGACTTACCCACTGAGGCCATTCCAGTAGCAGATGAGTTTCGTGATGTCTGTCCTGATGATCTACCGGATGAGTCTCCCCCTAGGAGGGATATAGAGCACACCAGAACATGAGATAGCGTAATACCTACAGCCGAGTTTGCGTTTAATAGTTCTGTCGATAGGTCCACAGGTCTCAGTCCTTATAAAGTCATTACTAGTTGTAAACCTGAGAAACCTATTGATCTTGTCCCTATGTCACTGTCCCATAGGCTGTCAAAGCCTGCAGAGTTTTTCGTGCATCACATTTATTCATGACATCAAGAAATCAGGCAGAAGATCACTACTAGTAATGAACATTATAAATTTTCTACAGACCAACATAAATGTTTCAAGGAATTCAATGTAAGAGACTCTGTAATGGTCCGCATCAGGCCTGAGTGGTATCCTTTGGGGGCCGTTTATAAGTTACACGTGCGTAGTGTTGGACCCTTCAAAATTATAAATGAAACGGTTCAATGCGCATGTGGCAAATCTTCCACCTTCCATGGGAATTAGTTCCACATTAAATGTGGAAGATCTAGTTGCATTTCAAGGGGCCATTGATGCATTGTTTAGCCTTTCATCTGACCATCTTGATTCCTTAAACCTTTCCCTTGATCCATGACCCCCTCACGATCCATCTTCCCAGCCTCTACCTCCCATACCTACCCTTCCCGACCCATTTTTCCAGCCGACGCACCTTTGCGCTTGTGTCATGGACACAGAATCTGATGACACGGAATCTGAACGGTCTGTGTGATTCGGCGAAACTCCATGGGCCCAACTTTCAGCCTGATACAAAACTCTAATGGGCCATGGCAAAAGGAAATAGTTTCCTCCCTTGTTTCGCATTTCTCTTTGCCATGACCCACTAGAGTTTTGGATTGGGTTGAAAGTTGGGCTCATAAAGTTTCAAGGGGTGCCACATCAAGTGGACTGTTCAGATTCTGTGTCCATGATACATGTACAAAGGTGCACACAGGTGCTCACGTAAGAAGGTGCGTAGGTGAGCATTTCTCTCTCTCTCTATCTCTCTCTCTCTCTCTACAGTCTACACACACATACACACCCAACTTTCAACCCGATCCAAAACTCTGGTGGGCCGTAGCAAAGAGAGGCAAATCAAAGGAATGAAACTGTTTCCTTTTGTCATGGCCCACAAAAGTTTTGGATCAGGGTTAAAGTTGGGCCCCTGGGGGTTTGATGGGGTGCTGCATCGCGTGGACTGTTCAGATTTTGGGTTCATATCAGGTGAGATGAGTTCTGAAAAAGTCTTCACCAAGTTCTTGTGATAGATATCCACGGTGGCTAGCTTGCCAAGTATCTCATATAATCGTGCATTTCCTACTGCTTTATTCAACATATCTCCTAGTTGCTCTTAAGCCTTCAGAAATGGAAATTTTTCTAGAGGTGACCTTTTCTCTTGTGAGATGGCAATCAACTTCAATGCTTTTTTTCTCTAGTGAAATGATGATCAACCTCAATTCCTATCATGTTAAACTGGATTATGAGCTATATTGACAACCATTTTGTTGTCACAATATAAATTAATTGGGCCTTGCACAGGAAGACCCAGTTCTCACATCAATATTTTCAACCATAATAGCTTTCATGCCCTAGTTCCATGGACATGTACTCTGCTTCCACACTAGATCTTGTGATAACAGATCAAGTTTTGTTACCTCACTAAAGGCTTGCTTGTCCTCTGGGGTGTGCATTTTTTAGTTGGGCTGTGGGTTAGAACTAGGTGGGACTGTTTGACATGTGATTGTTGGCCTTTTCTGGGGCTAGTTCCAGAGCTCGGGTGAAAGAGGAAGGTTGATGTCTGATTGTAACTTTTGCCAATTCACCATTTAAAAGCTGAACCCAGTTTCTGGGGAAAAGGTTGAGATGACGCGATTACCAGTCCCTGTGGTGTGATGTTTTACCTATGGATGTGGGACATGTTATCCTAGGTAGACTGTGGCTATTCGATAATGATGTCACGATCTTTGGCCGTTCGAATGCGTGTACTTTTATGTATAACGGTAAAAAGATCAAACTTAATCCCATGCCACCTGAGAATACACTAGGGAAGAAGAAGGATGAGAAGGCAAGTGAGCCTAGAGGAATGGGGAAATCCAAACCTAAGTCTCTACATATAATCAGTGCAAGAGAGTTTAAAAAAGAGGCTAAGGAGGATTCTATGGTGTATGCCCTTGTGGCTAGAGAGATTACACCTGAGGTTCAATCAGAGTTGCCCCATGAGGTGACCTCGGTCTTGAAGGAATACAGTGATGTATTTCCTGAAGACTTACCGAATGAGTTGCCACCTATGAGGGACATACAACATGCCATTGATCTTGTCCCGGGGTCTACTCTACCGAACCTTTCTCACTATAGGATGAACCCTGCAGAGCATGCAGAGTTGAAGAAGCAAGTTGATGAGCTTCTGCAAAAGGGTTTCATCCAAGAGAGTATGAGCCCATGTGCCGTGCCTGCATTGTTGACGCCAACAAAAGACGGCACGTGGCGCATGTGTGTGGACAGCCGTGCCATAAACAAAATTACTATCAAGTATAGGTTCCCTATACCTAGACTTGATGATATGCTTGACATGATGGCCAGGTCCACTATATTCTCTAAGATAGACCTTAAGAGTGGATATCACCAAATCCGTATACGCCCAGGAGATGAGTGAAAGACGGCGTTTAAGACGAAAGATGGGCTGTATGAGTGGTTGGTCATGCCCTTCGGCTTGACTAACGCACCTAGTCCTTTCATGCGGGTGATGATACAAGCTTTGAGGCCGTTCATGGAAAAATTCCTAGTGGTGTACTTTGACGATATTCTTATTTATAGTACCACTAAGGAATCACACCTTGAACATTTAAAGAAGGTCTGTAGTATCCTTAGGGAGGAAAAGTTGTACGCTAATCTTAAGAAATGTGCATTCATGTCTAGCCAAGTTATGTTCTTAGGATTTATAGTGTCATCTGACGGGATGCGTGCAGACCCTGAAAAGGTCAGGGCCATAATTGAGTGGCCAGAACCAAGGAACATTCATGAGGTGCGAAGCTTTCACGGCCTAGCTACTTTTTATCGTCGGTTCATTAGGGGTTTTAGCACGATCATGGCTCCCATTACCGAGTGCATGAAAAAGGGAGAGTTCGTGTGGTCTAAAGCCGCAGTCAAGGCTTTTAAAGAAATTAAGGGCAAGATGGTGGAAGCTCCTGTCATGCGTCTACTTGACTTTTTTAAAGTCTTTGAAGTAGTGTATGATGCGTCTGGTGTCGGGATAGGTGGAGTGTTGAGTCAAGGACACCCAGTGGCCTATTTCAGTAAGAAACTGAATGAGGCAAAACAAAAATACTCCACTTACGACAAAGAATTTTATGCGGTAGTGTAATCCCTGAGACATTGGCGACACTATCTCTTACCGCAAGAATTCGTTTTGTTTTCTGACCATGAGGCTTTGAGATATTTGCATTCTCAGAAGAAACTCAACCCAAGGCATGCCAAGTGGGTAGCGTTTCTTCAGGAATATTCGTTTGTTTTAAAACATAAGGCCGTGGTTGAAAATAAACCAGCAGATGCCCTTAGTAGGAGAGTGGCGTCGCTCAACTCCTTGAGTGTAGAGGTAGTCGGATTTGAGCAACTGAAAGATGAATACCCCATATGTCCTGATTTTGGGGGTACTTACGCGTCGCTCTCTAGTGACCAGCATATTATGGGTGGGGTCCTTGCTCTTACCCGGGTGGTAGACTCCTTGGAGTTTCAACACCGGGTCAAGGGTTCGAGTACCTATGGTGGTGAAATCCCACAGTGTGTGTGCGTGTGGCGTGAGTGTGTGGGGGGGGTGTGTGCGTGTTAAAAAAAAAAAAAGAAAAAAAGAAGAAAAAAAAAAGAAGAAGCATATTATGGGTGAATATGTTCTTAAAGACGGCTTCCTTTTCAAGGGAGACAGACTTTGTATTTTTCGTATATCCCTTCGTGAATTCCTCATCTGGGAGCTTCATTCAGGAGGGATAGCTGGCCATTTTGGTCGTGATAAGACCATTGCCCTCGTGGAAGATCGTTTCTATTGACCAAGTCTCAAGCGAGAGTAGCCAAAGTTTTAGGGCAGTGTCGAACATGTCAGTTGGCAAAGCAAAGAAAGAAAAATACCGGGTTGTACACGCCATTACCAGTGCCACATGCTCCGTGGCAGGACATTAGTATGGACTTCGTGCTTGGGCTTCCCAAGACTATAAAAAAACACGATTCCGTTTTTGTCGTTGTGGACCGTTTTTCTAAAATGGCACATTTCTTCCCATGTTCGAAGACTTCGGATGCGTCTCATGTTGCTCGTCTCTTTTTTGATGGTGTGATGCGTCTCCATGGGTTACCTAAAACCATAGTGTCTGATCGTGATGTTCGATTTACTAGCTATTTTTGGAAGACACTGTGGCACATTATGGGAACTCGTTTGCAATTTTCTACTGCTTACCACCCACAAAAAGATGGTCAAACTGAAGTGGTAAACCGTAGCCTTGGAAATCTTCTACGTTGTCTAGTGGGTGAACATGTTAAGACTTGAGACCTAATTTTACCAACTGCTGAACTTGCTTATAATGGGTCAGTTAATAGATCTACAGGGTTGAGTCCTTTTGAAATTGTAAGTGGTTATAAGCCTATAATGCCCATAGATCTCTTACCCATGGCTGTTACCCAAAGGTCTTCTGAGTCAGCCGATGCATTTGCATGCTATATTCATGATTTGCATACACATATTAGACATCGGTTAAATAAGAGCAATGATGATTATAAAGTTTCAGCTGATTCTCATTGTAGAGTGCAAGAATTTCAAGGAGACTGTAATGGTGCAACTAAGGCCAGAGCGATTCTCTCAAGGATCTGCTAGAAAATTACAAGCGCGTAGTGCTGGACCATTTAGGATATTACAAAAGGTTGGGTCCAACGCGTATCGGATTGACCTTCCACCTGCAATGAGCATTAATCCAACTTTTAATGTGGAAGATCTAGTCCGTGCCCATGCTCCCATTGTTGATACATCGTCCCTTTAATGACCTTTTTCTGAGTTTGCTACCCAACCCCTTCCACCCCCTCCCCCACCCATTACCCATACAGAAGAAATTGAGGAAATCTTGGATGACGAGATAATATCCATGAGAGATGGAGGTTTCCAAAGGTATCTTGTCAAGTGGAAGAACAAACCATCGTCTGAATCTACGTGGCTGTCGGGCGACGCATTACAGGATATTGATCTAGATCTACTAGAGCGCTACAAAAGTTTCAACTCGTCGGAGTCGAGTTTTTCTCACCCGAGGGGAATTGATGCGGACACAAGCACATTTAAGGTGTACCAATGAAGAAAGCACCAACCACAAGTGCCGTCCTTGTGGATAAATGATTATTGAGGAGCTGAAGACCTTTCATATGTGATTGGACATATAGAAGACTCCACTCAGGGAAGACACATGTGAAGGAAGATTGGAGAAAGAAGACCGAGCGCCCGAGCTTTTCCATACTTATGTTATTTGCGCGTTTTTGCTTAATTTAGGGTATTTTAGTAATTTTAGGTCTTTATTTGCTTATTCTAGGGGTATTTTAGTAATTTTATGTCTTTATTTGCTTATTTAAGTGAGCTAAAGCCCTAAACTCGAATTTTAACTATTGATTAATGAAAAACAAACCCTTTGGTTGCCTCCTTTCTCTCTTCTCTCTAACGGTGCTTCTTCTCTTCCCTTGATCTTCTTCTTCTAATTTCTTCTTATGCCCCTCCAACTTCTTCAAGGTAATTATTTTCTTCTTTTTATTTTTTAGTTTTGGCTAATCCTTCTTCGATCAAAATCCTGAGAACCGATCTAACCATGCATTCATAGCTTTTGTAGTGCCAAGTCTTATGCTTTTCTTGGCATTATCACAAACTGACATAATAGTGTTTCTTGCTCTTTCTATGTTTTACTTCTTTTTTTTTTTGTTTTGCCCTTTTTTTCTAAAGTTCAGCTTTGTTGGTATGAGCAGGTGCCGATAATCTGGTCCCAATGGAATTGGCCTTAAAGATTGCTAGTAAAATTAGAGCAGAGGAGAGATTTGCAGTGTACATAGTCATTCCGATGTGGCCTGAAGGTGTTCCTACAAGTGCAGCTGTGCAAGAAATCCTTTTTTGGCAGGTGTTATTTTCTTACTAATTTTTGAACTGCCTGAATTGTACAAGTTTAAAACATTTCAAGATGGGTGCTAGTTTTATATTGGATGATTGAATTATTAAAAATTGTAAATTCACATCTAATGTTCATTTGTTGAGCCTCTCAACTAGTATCGACATAAGAACCCAGGTATGGCTCCTTACTAGAGTAGGATTCCTACTCATCCTCGTGCACATGCAATGTATTGTTTTTGTGTGAGATGCAGGCCATTCAGCATGTGGACCCCAGTGTATGCATGTGGCAAAAAAATCTGGTCTCTCTGGTCATCAGGGGCACCACATCTGCACTTGCTAACTGTCCATTTTTCATACGTGTATAACCCACCACAAGACTGGACCAGCCTTATTTATGGGCCACAAAACATAAGTGGTGGGGACCACCTGTGGAACAACTCCATGCCTGTATATGTGCCACATTGGACATCTGTGAAAAGTAGGATTCAAATTACTCTCAGGCATGGCCATCACATTTCTCCTCGATACAAGTAGAAATCATGCATCATCATGTTTTGATAACTGATACTTTGTGGCTTCTTGATGATCGTAGGTAATTGAAGTGTATTCTATCTCCATCATTTGTGTCAAGCCAAAAATATAATATAACCCCGCTAAAAATGTTTTAATATTTTGAAGGCATTTTGGAATTTTGAATGCAAGACCTTTCTTACTTTAACGAACTCTGAAAAGAAGAGATAATTCTCACCGTTGCATGGAATCCATATCATGGTATTTGATAACAGTAATGGCCGGCTGTATGACTGTTGCAATACAGGCCGTAACAGCCATTATAGCCCTATAATGGTCATTTATTTTTTTATTTTTTTATTTTAAGGGGGAAAAAAAAAATCTCAGCCCCCTTGCCCTTTGCAGGCCTTCCCCCCCCCCCCTCAGATCAGGCGTTGCAGCCCTCTTTCGTGTAATGGGTACCACCATTACTGTCACGTAATAGCCGTAACATGGTTTGCTTCAGAATTTTAATTGATTCGTCTCACTGAGTGAATGGGTTTGGGTCGGTGGAAAAAACTTGATACAGAAATCTCGATGAAACGAGCTCTTCGGTCCAAAGGCCTCTCATGTTTTAATAAATTAAATGTAGTGTACATTTGTCTCTATTTGCGTTTTTTGGTCTTTAAACTATGAAGTGCTGATTGTCTTTCCATGGGCTCACATAAAATTTACTGACATTGTCGTTTCCACTGTGGCATGTCCTCATTTTGCAGGGCCAGACGATGCAGATGATGTATGATATTGTTGCAAAGGAGCTAAGATCCATGGGCTCGAATTCCCATCCACAAGAGTACTTGAATTTCTATTGCCTTGGAAATCAGGAAGAATTGCCCAAGGAAATGAAACAATCAACTAGTCAGCTTTCTCATAATACTGATGTGGTAACATACATGAAACCAACTTGTTCAATCACTAGTTCATAATGTATGAAACTGTAACTGACATTGAAATGGGTGGTGTTCAATTGACACGAGGAAATGTTACCGATTCATGCATCAGTGTAACAATGGATTCTCTCATCAAGTTATAATCACATTCTTTAATCTCACCCATTACAATTGCAAATGAAGCCACCATATCTCAGAAATTCCAATCAGTTTCCAAGTGCCACGAGAAATGTGGAAGTATTCCTCACAATGCTAATTGTCTAGCTCCAAGAGGACTACCTAACCAACCGATCGCCAAGTTGGCTTTTTCAATAGTGTTTTTTTTTTTTTCCCCGTAAGCCAATAATACTAAAAAAAAATGTTAGATAGGTACTTTGGCCTACCCCACTACTCATCTTCCACATATTCACTAACTAAAGCTCCCTATTTTTTAAGAAGATCGCAGGTTAGATTTCTGTCCCTTATAGTCGTTAAGCATAAAAAGCTTTCGACCTAGGAGGAATGGGGCATTCCCCACCTTCACACAAGGCAAAGGATCACCAATCACCCATCCCTAGACAATGCACAAAAGGAATTGGAGGAGAAAATCCCTTGAAAGTCCCACGACAAACTTGAATGTCAAGCTGCACACAGGAATATAGTAATGTCCTCTTACCCACTCAATAGTTCTTCAAAACCAGCTCTCTTTGAATTAGATAGATGTCTTATGAAAACTAAGTTATTGACTTTCTTTTTTTGGTAGGGCGTTAGTGCCATCGCCTCAAACGTCATAAAATGGAGACTTGATCCCAGGCCACGGCTCAGGAGAGCGGGTACACACCAACTCGGCTACTGAGCTACACTGTGTAGATACAAAACTATTTTGACCAAACCATAACTTGACCTAAAACCAATTTTGCTCAGTAAAATCCAATTCAACCTTTCTAAAAGACTTCCGTACACTTGTACCCCTGCCTCTATTGCTATACTTGTGACAAAGTAGATGAAACTTGAGATTCATAAAAATAAAAACAAAAAGGAGAAGAAAAAAGGTTGACTTATCTTGGATCTTAAATGCCTCCTCTTCCTTGTAGGGTCCTTGGATCTTGCTACGGTTGCTACTATTAGGAGCTCCTTCCAAAAATTATGTATATGTTCAAAAGATTGGTTTGTTGACTTCCAAGCCACTAATCCTTTGGGCTTGTTTGGCAGCATGGATTTTAAATCCTTTGGAATCCAATGGATTTTGAAACATGTGGAATTGAGTGGATTTTGCAAATCAACTTTGAGGTGGGAATGTGAGGGATTGTGATTCCTCTAAAACAAGGTATCCAATAATGGTAATGGTGGCACAATTATGGCCACCTTAATTACCATTGCAGTACGGGCCATGACGGCCATTTTTATTTTTTTTAAAAATTATATTGGTCTCGTAATGGGCCATTTTTTTCTGTAACCATTATGACCCCATAACACATAATGGTTCCCATTGTTACCATTACATAATGGCCTTTACATAACTATTTTTCAATGCCTAGATCTAAAATCCCAAGTGCCTGCCCCCCCACAAAAAAAAAGTGCTTAGAATTTTACCTTTCCAGAAAAAGGGACCTAAAAAATGAAATCCCCACAAATCCCTCTAAATCCATGTTGCCAAACAAGGCCTTTGTATCACTTGTTTCTAGGATCTAACTTACATAGTTCTTCTGTTATGACCATTGATGGGCTACTGTTGTGCTTCTCTGATGTACGATCTTTCTTCATGTTAGACCGAGTTCATCATCATCACATGGATAGATACATTACATAGAAATACTAACTTTAGATTAAAAAAAAAAAAAAAAAGTGGCCCCGTGGCTCTGCACGTACAAACCCTAAATATGACACTGTAGGAATCACTAGCATCACCTCCTATTTCCAGCAATTGAAAATTCACTCTCATTCTCTCTATCTATCATTTGCATCTCTTTAGCTGTACTTCATCCTATTTTATTACTAGGTTGTCTACTTGTATCCTATGCAGTTATAGATAATACATCTAACTTTTACACATGTTCATCATCATCATCATTATCATCATATACGCCTTATCTATCTCAATCAATGTTTGAAATATCGGTATCGTGCAATGTATCGCACCCTTGGGATACAGATACATATCAGTTATTGCACAGGATATATCGTTTGTATCACATAATTTATTGTACTTTTTGGGAAACATGGGGAAATGTTGGTAAAATGGTTGATTTTTTCAATAAAACTTCAGGGATTGTTAAAAAAGACCTTAATACACACTTCTAAATCATAACATCTAAGAAAAAGGTGCACATAATATGTTTCCTTTATATAAGGTTCTAAGCTATGTGTTGTCTGACTAAATTAATGCAATTATATTCAAATTGAATGCATAACATTTATAAATATATCAATACATGTATGAAACATCATGGTGGGCCCCACCACGAGCCCCACAAGACCGTCTGTCTCTGGCTAAGTCCTGGTGGGATGCGGATTGCCTATTGATGCTATCACTGGATGGTGGTCTATAGGCCCCACCATAATGTATGTTTTTAATCCACTATGTTCATCCATTTTCCCAGATAATTTTATACCATTATCCAAAAAATTAAACAATGGTATTTGAATGCCTACCATTACAAACTTCTCGGGGCCACAAAAGTTTTGGATGAAGTTGATATTTGTGTTTTCACTTCATCTAGGTCTTTGTGACTTGATGAGCAGGTTGGATGGCAAATAAGCATTACAGTGGGCCCTAGGAAGTTTTTAAGGATGGACATTCAATCACAATTGTTTCCTTATTGTGTGGTCCACTTGAGAATTGGATTTGCCTCAATTTCGGGATCATGCCTTAAAATAATATGAAAAAATAGATTTGTGGCATGGATATAACACATGCATCATGGTGGGGCCCGCAGACAAAGCACCGTCCAATAGCCACCTCAAGTTAGTAGGCAATCCGCGTTTAGGCGTGGTTTTGGGTGGATCCTCGGATCCACTGAAGTCGGTGGATCCATAATTGTGGGGCCCACTTTGATGTATGTGTATTACATCCACACCGTCCATACATTTTTACAACTCATTTTAGGGCTTGATCCCAAAAATTAAGCAAGTCTAAGTCTTAGGTGGACCATACCATAGGAAATAGTCGTGACTATTAACTTCATGGGGACCAACGAAATGTTTAGTTGCCATCCAAACTGTTGATAAGGTCACAAAATCCTAGATAAAGAGACCACACAAATATCAGCTTGATCCAAAACTTTTTTGGCCCATGAGAAGTTTTTAGTGGTTGGTTACCACTGTTTCATGTATTATGACCCACTTGAGATTTGAATCTTCTTCATTTTTGGGATGATGCCCTAAAATGAGTTTTCAAAATGGATGGATGACGTGGATATAAGGAACATACATCAAGGTGAGTCCCATGGTCAAGGATTCCACACACCTCGGTGGATATGGCAATCCACCGAAGTTGCGCTCGTCTTGGTGGGGGTAGTACCCAATCCGCGGCCTACACGGAACATGCACGTGGGTGGGACCCTGTCATCATGGTCCCACCTTGATGTATGTGTTGTATCCACACTGTTCAACCATTTGGAGAGATGATTTTAGGGCATGATTCAAATAATGACGCCGATCCAAAGCTCAAGTGGACCCCCCACAAAAAACAGTGGAGACAGTTATGCCCACTGTTGAAACTTGAAACTATTTATGGGGGCCCACCATGATGTTTATTTGAGATCCAACCTGTTCATAAGGTCAAACAGATATGGATGAAGGGAAAATACGAATATCAGCTTGATTGAAAACTTCTATGGCCCCATTAAGTTTTTAATGGTAGACGTTCAATCCGCATTGTTTTCTTTGGTAGGGTCCACTTGAGCTTCTGATTTGCCTCATTCTTTGTCTCATAACCTAAAATGATCTATCCAAATGGATGGATGAAATGGATATACAAAACATAATCAAGGTAGGCCCCACCGTAAGGGCCACACCGTCTTTAGTGCAACCGAGTCGCACCAAATCCAGGGGCGCAGATTAGGTGTTACTCGAGTAACAGCTCAGTCGATGTTACCCTTACTATAGAGCCCACCTTGATTAAATGTTGTATATCCAATCCGTCCATTCGTTTTCTAGCCCATTTTAGGATGTGGTCCAAAACATTAAGCACATCCAAATCTCAGGTGGACCACACCACATGAAACAATGATAATTGAATGCTCACCATTAAAAACTTCCCAAGGCCCACCTCAAGAAGATCCGTAATGTTTATTTGTCATCCAACCCATTGATAAGATCAACTAGAACTCAACGAAGGGAAAATTCAAAGATTAGATTGGCCTACAAAATGCTTTTAATGGTCATTCACAACTTTTTCCAATGGTGTGGTCCACTCAAGATTTGGATCTTCTTAAGTCTTGGCATAACATCCTTAAATGATCTGAGAAAACGGATGGACAACATGGATATCAAACACATTCATCAAGATGGGTCCCACACGGTGAGCTTAACACCCATTGAACTGTTACCCGTGTAACAGCTAATCCGCTCCCTAACTTAAAATGTTGAGAGAGAGAGAGAGAGAGAGAGAGAGAGAGAGAGAGAGAGAGAGAGAGAGAGAGAGAGAGAGAGACTCTTCTTTGTCAAAGACGGCTGCCAGTTCGCAACCCTAATCGAATCTGAGAGACTTCTGAGGGGTTTCATATCGTTGGCCCACGATAACAATAATATCGGCCGATAGTATCGATATTACGAACGCTGATCCCAATTAATTGGGGTTGGTTACATGAATCCTATTCTGCCATTCCACTCTATCAAGGGCCAAAGCTTCAGCTAGACCATAAGTAAAATAAGTTATGACACTTGATAGAGTGGAACTTTTAGGCATGTTACTAAAATAAATTATCAGATATGGACTAAAAGTGATTAATTGTGAGATCTGTTCAATGCATTTTTTTTTTTTCCTTTGTACTTTGCTAGAAAATCTATGATGATGTTTCACCAATAAAAGTATTCCTGCAGGCCGTGTCCAAAAGGATCCCACGGTTCATGATTTATGTTCATGCCAAAGGGATGATAGTAGATGATGAATACATCATTTTGGGGTCTGCCAACATTAACGAAAGATCTTTGGATGGTTCAAGAGACACTGAGATTGCTATGGGTTCATATCAACCCCATCACTTATGGGATGAGAAGAGAAGAAAACATCCACGTGGCCAGGTTGGTATTCTTTTTATTTTATTTTATTGAATCTAGAAGCATCGTATGTTCCCTCCCTTCCACCCTCTACCCTGCAACAATGTTTTTAAAATCCAAGCCAGATAAGCTGGTCAGACCAGTTTGGACTTGAACTAGTTGCCTACCCAGGGTAGATATCTATTAGAACCGTTTTTGGATTTGGACCACCCGGGTAGCACAGGTTTTCTGGTCCAACTGTTTGACTCATTCAACCCAGGCAGTTCAGGTTGGAACTGTCAGCCTCTTTTTTTTTTTTTTTTTTTTGGTAATTTTAATCAAATTAGTAGCATCATGGTGATGTCACAGGTTCACCCATTTGGATTGGCTGTCCGCCTGGTTTTGGACTGAACTGACCATGAAAATGAGTGGGTATCCAGTCTGGGTTTTAAAAGATTCATCATCATCATCATTGTCATCATCATCTAAGCCGCATCCCAACTAATTGGGGCCGGCTACATGAATCCTTTTCCGCCATTCCCCTCTATAAGGGCTATAGATTCAGTTAAGCTTGGACCATAGCCTGTCAAGTCTTTTCTTACTACTTTCACTCATGTCCTTTAGGGCCTTCCCCGTGCCCTTTTAGAGCCTTCAAACTGTACCCACTCCTAACCAGCACAGTTCTTGTTCTCCATTGCACATGACCAAACCATCTAAGTTTTCTTTCCCTCATTTGTTACCTATTGGTGCTACTCGTAAATTCCCTCAAATACATTCATTTCTAATTCTATCCTTGTCTTGTCACTCATCCATCTCAACATGCTCATTTCAACTACACTTATCTCATGGACATGTTGTTCCTTAACCGTCCAACATTTTGTCCCATAAAGATGGCTGGTCTTATAACCAAGTTATTCCAAAATGGTTACGTAACGGCTATAATGGAAAAAATGGCCTGTAACAGTCTGTTACAAGGCCCAAACATGTGTTTTTTTTTTTTTGGAATGGTAACAGCCATAATGGCCATTATGGCTCATATCGTAACGGTAATGGCATAGCCTGTTACGGGCACTATTACCATTATGGAACACCTTACTTGTAGCCATCCAATAAAATTTAGCTTTTAGTTTGAGTGGTACATGACGATCACATAAAACCCCAATGCATGTTTCCATTTCTACCACCCCGCATGAAACATTATATTGGGTAGTTAAGCTTTACAAACCTTTTGAGGTATTTACACAATGCTCGGCCCAGGAGTTTCTGTTGTCCACTCGAGTTCACATTTTGTACAATTAGAGCATGGTTTAATGATTCAAGCCATTGATGTGATGGGCCCCACCATGAATGGTCCATTTTCTAAAAATTCCCAAGATTAAAGATACCATCGGTAAAATCTTTGCCCTTTTTTTGGTTGAATGTGGGCCCATGCTACATTTAAATATTTATTCGTTGGACACATGAATTGTTAGAATTTTTCCTTCCAAGAGATTTTGGTGCTTGCACTATCCAATGCATGCTTGATCATATCAACGGATTGGATCATTGAATCATGGGCTCCACTAGTAAAATCTAAAACTCAAGGGTTATAGAAACTATCTGTTCGAGAATTGAATAGTGCCTTTTTACTTTACGCTTATTGGTGAGATGTTAGTAATAGGTTGGTGTGATGAGCATCGTCGAGGGCCTGTGAATTCTTTTGCAATTCCATCTTTAATAGAAACTAGTGGCACCTCAATAACACACATGAAAATTGAAAAGTGCTCAAAGTTTCCTTTGAAAGTGGAAGCACTATAAAATATGCACGAACTAAGAAAAAAATTCTAGGGACAAAATTACCTCAAATGTGTAACCATGATTGTCTTATTTGTTGCATAGAGATGAAGGAAAGCCCACAAAAGATGTTGATTCTCAACCACATGAGGGAAGAGAATCTCTATATATCTCTAGGGCTTAGGGCTTGAGAGAAGATAGAAATCTCTCCAATCAAAGCCTATACCCTTATTTACAGGCCTCCATCATTGAGAGATCCTAATTAAAGACAAACTCCAATATCTTTTAGGTTATGGTGGTAATGAGGTGTACAAAATTACCACATTATCTCTTAATAAGGAAAGCCAATCTACAACCTCCAATCAAGTAGTTCCAATATGAAACCTTTAAGACTATAATCCTCCCTAGAGAATGACATTGCACCAAATCTAAAAGTGGACCATAAATGATTCGTCCCAATCTCCAATCGCTTATCCTAAAACTTTGGTATGATCATACTCAATCAGGCATGTTTGATTCCATATGTACATGCACAAATCCCCATGCCTCGATCATGATGCACACTATCTACTTTTGAGATCGAGTGGATTTCATCTTTGCAAATTTGATCGATCAAAGCTTGTTAAAAATAGTAATATATAACATATACATATTTTTCTAAAACCATTTGCAATAAAATTTGACTGTCCATTCAATTTGGCACCGTAGATAAGTCTCACGTGCATTATCACCGTTGTGTGATCATCTGTGGTATTCCTCTAACCCATTTGCATGACCCGATCTTGACTTGGCCCCACTTTCCTAGTGTGCTTCTGACACAACCAAAATATGCATTGAGAATGCACAACAAAGTAGTGTAACCTTATCACGTCCTTGCCACGTAATGTAGAGTAATAAGGACACTAATGCACCTGCGACACTAGCATGTTGATTGACAACTGGATTGGAATTGATCCATTGCTTGTAGGTAATTGGTCTCGTAGCTTGTATGGCTCAATTCTTACACGGTGAATGATCAACGTTCGTTGTCTACGCGATCTTCATGCGAGATCCTTCCAATCAACCAATGATCCGTCTTCGCTGCAATACATAGGCTTATATG
This sequence comes from Magnolia kwangsiensis, assembly GCA_037074715.1. Taxonomy (NCBI): domain Eukaryota; kingdom Viridiplantae; phylum Streptophyta; class Magnoliopsida; order Magnoliales; family Magnoliaceae; genus Magnolia; species Magnolia kwangsiensis. The sequence continues at coordinate 96,978,260 of CM073572.1, read as the reverse complement.
ATTTGATTGGGCATAGAGCCGATCAAACCAATCTGTATGGCATGCATGAATTTCACTATGCCTCCTATCGTGCATACATGCATACTAGTTTTTACAGTGCAAGAAGCAGATCAAGTCTTTAATTGATGAGCATTGGCTACATCTCATCATGATAGCCAATTGGAATGTTTGTCATGAACAATCATCCACACACAAAAATAAACATAAGAAAATCTTAATATAATTCAATGAATAAATATGTGCACATGTCAATATTAGTTTGATGGGTTGCACAAAGTCTAACAATCTCTCACTTGGCTTGAAGACTACTGAGACTCATCATTTGTAATCCCTTAACCCTAACATTAGCCATAAAAGAATCATGCAAAAGTGGCTAATCAATGGGTTGGCCAACATCTCCTGTGTAGAGATATGACTGGTGGCCTTGGATTTGGTACCAAAGGTAGCCTTGCGCACCCTGTGAACTCTAGAGAATTACTGCAGTCGACCCTATGCGTAAATCCCACTGAGTTCACGGCCCTGGTAGCTTCACTGGGCCCCTCTGATGGATCGCGGTTTGTGAACTCCCCGGCAGCGATAAGCCCCGTGAACTCCAGAGAGTTACAGAGGCCGTTCACATAAGACCAGACTCCAACTACTTTGAGTCTTAAAAACTATGGTTGCTCCACTACTTAAGAGCTTACATTGTTTGGCGTTGTCAAGACGCCAAAATGGCGATTCTCAGCAGGAACATCCTCCCTTTCATCTCTAAAGTACAACTTAATTTTATTCAAGTGTTGATCCCTATTCCCTTGTATAATTGAACACAGATCTATAGATACTATAATCAACCAATGGCAATCGTTCAAAAAGAAACAGTCTTCTACTTCATAGCGACAGGGTTTGTCATCGAATATGCTAATAAACAGGCTAAGTACTGCAAAGAGAAATCTGCGCCAGTCAAGCAAGTGGAACCACGAACAGCTGTTGCAGTCATAACTGCCTCTCCGGTAACATGAGAAGAAAGGAATGACTGGATCGTTGTTACACGAAGGAGAACAAGAACTCGAAATGTCATTGCTGTCAGGACAAGCTCACCATCAAGAAGAGTTAGGGGGCCGGTAACACGAAATGCTGCTTGGAAGCACCCCAAACTCGCCCCATCGGCAATTTACCCTGAGAAAACCACCATCCCCTCAATGATACGCGACTTCCCTGCTTTACCTACTAGAGATACCCGGTGGACAAAAGAACAGAAAGGCAAATCGTTGCTGACAAGCTTGCCAGTCCTTTTATCGTCTCAATCAATTGGCTACTCGGGAAACACAAGGAAATCAGATGAGTCTCCTCTTTTAGTGACCCCCATAGCATCAATGCATTCTCATTCAACCTCGACTACAGCTTCATCAGGAAACGGAGAGGCTGCTGTGTGTATGGCTGGGACAAACCAAGGGCCGTCCCCGACCACAGAAGATCGCATAAATGAAATGGCTCAGGCACAGAGAATGCTAATGGAAGAATGCAGAAACCTTTGTGAAGCCCTGGCAACCCTTGCACATAATGTAGCCCGAATGGCAGCACCTCCAATGGCCGACAACGCGAATGAGTGAGAATAGCAGCCCGAAGGGTCACAACCACCGAGAATAGGATCGCTCGGTTCTGCTCTTGTGACAAGAGTAATGACTCAGGAAGAAGTGCGACAAGTTGTCAAGGAAGTTGTGAGGACAGAAAGGGAACGTGACGGCACGAGAAGATTCAGGTATCGCACGCCATACCCAAGAGGAGTAGAAGATATTCCATTCCCGAACAATTTTAAGCTCCCTGATTTTCAAAAATTCATCGGGGATGGATCACCGAAAGAGCATCTAATGCACGTTATCACCAGTATGGGGAACTTCTCCATAGTGTCCCAATATTGTCTTCGATTGTTCGAGTCCTCTCTGACAAGTAAGGCATTTAGATGGTATTCTAGCTTAGCACCCGGGTCGATGAGAACATGGGAACAAATGCAAGACACATTTATGTCAAATTTCTTTTTGTTAGAATGTGATGTCAGTATCACGGAATTAGCTTCAGTACGACAAAGGGAAGGAGAGCCCGTGGAAAAATTTATAGACAGATGGAAGACCTTAGGGGCTTCTTGCAGGAAATTGCCAAAAGAGGAGCAGGTGAAGATATGCCTGAATTCTATGGAGATAGAAATAGCATTCGGCCTCACCAGTGCTGACATCAAAACCTTTCGCGACTTAGCCACAAAAGCGCATGCCCTGGAACTGATGACCAGGGAAATGCTAGCATTTAATTACGAAATAGCTAAAAGAGGGCCTCAAAAATTGATTACAAATGTAGTTGATCACGAGAAGAGAAGCCATGATACGAGAAATAAGAGGCAAAAAGACAAAGGAAAGAAGAATCGAATCGTCCCAGGGGAAGATTTTATTATAAAAGACCCTGATTGTTGAATTCCCACGAGGGTTTTGCATTTGAGAAAGAGGACATATTTCCCATGATGAACCAGTTGCTAAAAGCTGGGACAATCGAACTACCTCCGTCGAAGCGCCCTGAAGAATCATCGAAAACAAAAGAAAGATTTCTGCCATTATCATCGTCTAGTAGGATACTCGACAGAAAATTTCTTGATCTTCTTCGCTTTGGGAGAGCAACCAGACCCTCCGTAATCAAGTTGTTCTTCTTCGAAAGAAGTTGCCATAATTGGGGAGAAACATTTGGATGACTGGATTGGATTTCAGGGGGGGAAGATTCAGCCCTAACCTCACCTTCTTCTTCAATATTCACTTTAGCGTCAGCTTCTTGATCCAACAGAACATCCCCTTCGTCAGTCAAACTCGTGGAGGAAGATGTTTCTTTGCTTGGAGTGTTTGCTAAATAGTTTGACGAGCTATCCTCCTCCGAGATAGTTTGTTTTCCTTTATAGACAGTTTTCACAGGGAGAAGATGAGTGCTTCAAGTAGGAGAAGGGAATTGTTGTGCCAGAACCTCTGGAGATAATGATTTGGTGCGCGAGCGAGTCATAGGGGAGGTAGTGGCGACAATTCGATCTGTAGCAGGGGAGACTGCAGTTGTTGTATGATCTACGGTAGCAGAGACAACGACAGTAGGTTGATCATGTTGATTTCTTCTTTCGCGAGTGGGAGAGGATAGAATAACGCCTGGAGTTTCAAATTCATTTGTAGGGGTAGCCTGTCTTTCTCTTCGTTTTATGAGATCGAGGGGAGATCCAAAAGCAATCCATCCATCCATAGTATTTGGCGGCTTTAGCTCCCCGATTGGTTTTTCTATAGAGATTTTCCAACAGAGCTGCCCCTGAACTGCCGCGTGATCCTTCTCTACGAAATATCCGAACTCTTGCTCTGGTCTATAGTTTCTTAGCTTGGGAGGGGGAACTTAGATAGGGCGGTCGACAAGAAAACAATTACGTACCAAATAATAATGATGCGCCCACCATCGCATCCAAGAATAGGAAGCCGCTACTGGATGATTGAACCCTGGAAGAAGGAAACGAGAGCCAAAGTTTCTTACCAAAAGTTGCTTCCATATTAAAACCCAATTACAGGGGCCGACCCCATAACTTCTCATCATTCGTGTAACTTCCTCTCCTGCTTGGGGCACGGCCTGATTGTAGCCAAATTGCTTGGCAAACCTACTCGGATAGTAGGGCTCTCTCTGAAATTCCACCCATTCTCGCATGGCAAGCTACAAGAACGAATGCAAAGAAAGAAAGATCTCTTAATCGGATCCAAATTGTCATTATCTTCAACTTCTCTGTCCTCAGCCCGATGATCTAAATAGAAGGGAAAGAAATCAATGGATTCGGTATTTTCAATCCTATCGACTATCCATTCATACGCCTTCCTCACCATCTTCCGTCTGAGGAAATACCACAAAGGTAGGTGTTCAGGATGAACATATGCTTTCTCAGGGTCACCATAAGTCCAAGGAAAATATACTGCAAGCCAACCTGAGAAGTAGCGCCACAGAGTAAAAGAAGATGAAGCTCCAATTGCTGGGCTTGAGTAATGCGCCGCAGCATTTCCAAAAGCTTTATACAACGAACATAGTACGGGAGGGGCCAAAGAATACTTCTTCTTGCCTTCTGCTATAGCTCCTACTGCTACAAACAGAGTTGGTTGAATGGAATCTGAACACTTTGAACTGGGTAAAACAACCAAACTTAACCAGTATGCCAAGAAAGCAGTTAGTTCGGTTTCGGCAGTAAAATTGGCTGAACCTCTTATCCTCCTACGACCGGCTTCTAGTTCCAATGAATGGCTGTTGGAAAACCTGGAAAGAGAAAAGACATGAGAAACAGAAATATATAAAGGTGTATCTGGTAGGACGGGGAAGAGATTAAAAATACTCACAGTAGGAATTGTGAGAAATGTGTAAGCCACTAGAGAGGGGATATTTTGTGGATGTCAAGGAAACTGGACATCTCACGGAAAAGTTCGATAGTAGAAGCCGTGATCTTGGGTGTTTTGCCGCAACATTGGTGAATTCCTTATTGGTAGGAACATATTCGTCCAGAATGGACCCAGTGATAGGAAGACCTGCCATTTTGTGCAAATCCCACAAAGTACTGCTCACCTCGCCAATTGGGAGATGAAAAGAATTCGTGGTGGAAGACCAATACTTTAAGAAGCCCTTGTAGATTCATCCTTGTGAAAGAAATCGGAGTTGGCTTCTATAGTTGAGTATATGTTCGCCGCAACGAGGACCTTCTCGTAGTTTTTTAGAATTGCCTTAGTCCATGAACTATAGTATGGGTGTTCGGCCTAGAGACCACGTGTCCTGAATTCATCCTTCCCCCACAGGAATCACGGTCGCGAAAATGCTGCTGGATTGTCTCGAAATAATGGGCGGGATATAGGGTGTGAGGATTGTAACATGGCGTGAGAAAACGCATGTACAATATTTGCCTGGTCTTCTAAACCAAACACTTTTCGGTGAGATAACCTTCGAGAATTCTTGGCTCTTTTATGACCCAGTTTGCCACATATAGAAGCCGGTTCTGTGTCATGTAATTAGATGGTTCGCTTTGGATCATAGAGAGATGACGTTGAAGGTGTAGAGGGATGATGATGGTCTCATCTTTATAGGGATTTCTAAACTTGATTGCATCTGCGTGAGACTTGATCATGTCCCAAGCATTCTGGAAGCTTCTCTTATTATGCTCCCGGATTTTTTCTTGGAAGATTTCATCTTTACTCTTTTGTCTTTTCTTCTTCGAAATCGAAGGAGAAGGGGAGGATTCGGCGGGAGCAGGACAGGATTCGTCTGTCCGAAAGTTAGTGGTAGATTTCAGCCAATTTTCCCAATCGGACTCTTGGCCTTCAGTGGGCGGTCCTTCTAACTCTCTCATTAGAATAGCCGTGCGGATGGGGTCAGATAGGCGCTAAATTCGATCGGCGAAGTTGATTATCAAGGGGGTTGGTACTTTAAAGAAAGAGGAATAGCCTTCAGAAAATCTAGCTCTCTTTTGGGAGTGAGCTTCGGGTGGCTCGGGGTCTGACGGTTCAGCAGCATCTGGGGAAATATGAGGTCTCTTGGAAAGGGTCATTGGAAATCTGCAAAAGTTCCAGTGGAGGAGTTCAATAAAACGAACTAAAACACTAGGAGAAGTTCGAAATCTGCAAAAGTTAAAAGGGTTGTGCGCAAGAGTCCTATTGCGCGCAGGAGCTGAGTTGTGCGAAAGACTTGTTGTGTGCAGAAATTCTGCTGTGTGCAAAATTGGTTGAGCACAAGATTTTGTTGTGCGCACAACAGTTATGTTGTGCGCAAAGTTATGTTGCGCGCAAGTGGATGTTGTGTGCAGAGAAAAAGAAAGTCGCACAAAGGATGAGAGCTGTGAACTAGGAATGGATGAAATGAGGCCTGGCCGAGTTTATATAGACTTTCTCTAGACCCGTTGTGCGCAAATATGGTTGGGCGCAAGACGCGTTGTGCGCAGATTTGAAATTGCGCATGATAAGAAAAATGCAAATTGATTAAATTTAGGTTGATCCCACATTTTTTGGTTTTGTAGATAAAAATCGAAAATGCAGGATCAAGGGGGCATCTGTTGAGGCGTAAAAAAAGAAGAAAGAGAAATCAAGGGAAAAGAGTTCTTTCTGGAGGTTGTACGCCGCACAAACAGAAGGCTGCAATCAGGGGTTGTGCGCCGCACAAAGGAGCCCACACAGAGGATTCCGCACAATGGAGTTCCGCACAATGGTGGTCTCCGCACAATAGTGGTCTCGCCACAATGGTGTTCCACGCAATGAAGATGTTGAGGTGTTCACATGTGTGAAATGCTATATATACCCCAAACCAAATACATTTGTTTCTTGTCGAAACAACCAGATAATGAAAAATTTTCTTGAAGACATGTCAATATGTAAACCTTGAGTTTGCCTAGAAGCGACTGACTAAACCAATGGGATGACAAATATCAGGATGGGTACATAACATAGCATACATGAGACTGTTGACTGTTAATATAAGAAACCTAATGCATTTTTCTCCTTTTCTAAATCACTCTTAGGACATACTCCCATTCAATTTGAGACTCTTTTTTGTTGGAGTAGCTATGGGTACAACTTGACATTCCAAAACAATTGAGAATACTTTGTAAGTTTGTTAAGACAGGTTAAGGAACCTTTCAGAAGGATTCCATTCAATTTCAACTCCCAATATGTCGAATGTTGCACTAATGTCTTAAAATTCAGAGATAACCAATGCTTGGTAGCATTTTCCATCTCCAAATTGTTGCCAATAAGAAGAATATCGTCCACGTACAAGGATATAATTAAGAACTTTCTAGATGTCTTCACATAAACACAATGGTCTTCCTTGTTCATGACAAGTTCAAAGGCAGTCATTGATAGATGAAACTTCATGTACTATTGGCGTGAAGACTATTTCAGCCTTATATCGATTCATTCAATCAATGTACTTTATCCTCGTGACCTTTCACCTAATAAACTACATGCTGAGACGTAAATTTCTTGATCTAGGCCACCCTTCAAGAATGCAGTCCACACATCCATTTGGAAGAATTTTAAATCCTTTGTGTGGCAATGCTAAGATCATCTTGATGAAAGAGAACTTTGTTACATGAGGGAAGGTCTCCTCGTAATCTAAGTTTTCAATTTGACCAACTCCTTTCACAACAGTCTGGCTTTCAACTTGTCAATGCTCTTATCAGATTTCTTTTTATTTTCCATATCCATTTGCCACAAATAACATTTTTCTCTGGTTGGAGGTTGACTAGTTCCCAAACTTTTTTTTCATCATCAAGTTGAATTCTTCATCCATAGCTTCCTCCCAGTTAACCTACAAATAATGACTAAGCGCTTCCTAGTAGAGGATGCAGGTTCACTTTATCAACCAAGATATAAGATGGTGTTTTCCCTTAGTTTTGAAAAAATCTCCAAGGAATTCCATCTTACGCAATCCTCATAAGTGTAGATTTCTTAGACAATGAGCTCTGACTATCAATAACAACCGATGGGTGGAGTTATCTGATTTAACATGGGATTTTCATGAAGCTTTTCTAGCTCAATTGTCATCCTTTGCCTTTTTCTTTTATGATCGATCTTCAAAGAAGTCAAATCTTGAAATTCAGTCTTCATGATGGCTCCATTTACATCTTAGTCCATTATGTAGTAGAGAGTCTTCGTGATAGCGAATAAACATATACTCAATTGTCTTCGAGTCCAATTTGTCTCTACGATGGAAAGGGATTATTACATTGTCCCATTGGTCCCTATGATCTCATATGAGATAGGTGAGGCTCGTAGCTTTTCCATAATTGATATGGAGTAACAAGGACTAATTTAGCAGGGACCCTATTTAGGATATACACCATGGTGGAAAGTGCATCCTCCCAGAATGATATAGACTACTTGGCATGCAACATTACAAACCTCACCATATTCATTAGTCCTATTTATCCTCCTAGCAACTCCATTTTGTTGGGGAGAATGAGGCATGGTCAATTGTTTTTCTATTACAAGTTCCTCACAAAAGCTTTTGAAGAAAGCAATGGTTTACTCTCCTCTGTTTATTCTGTTGAGGCATAAAAAAGATCAAAAGACAGAAAATAGAAGAAAAATGTGAGCAAAGATGAAATAGAGTGTATGATCATATGATTGCGTGGGTCCGCGCAAACCATATCGGTTGCGCGGGTCCGCTCAAACAACCATATTGGTTGCGCGAGCCCCGCAAAGGGGTGTATCTGTTGTTTTGCATGAATGGTTAGATCTAATGCAAGGTGGGCCCCATGGCATAAAGATCAAGGGTTCGCATGTGTGGAGGTCTATAAATACCTCACTTCCCCTCTCATTTGGGGTGGTTAGAGATTTTGAAGAAGGTCAAGAGCTCCAGAGGGGACTGAAGGTATCAGAAGAGAAGGATGCAAGGGTTTGTGCGGATCCGCGCAAACAACCATATTAGTCGCATGGGTCCGTGCAACAGTGTTGTTGCGTGGCCAGTAATGATTAAGAGCTGACATGCTGTCGGAATTGTTGATCTTGGTTTTCACAGTCTCCAGTTCTCCTTTTGCACAAGGATATGAGCTCAAGAGAGGGAAATCAGATGATCAAACTCGCACAATATTCCTCTTAAAGAGATGATCAAATTACAAGTTGAGATGTTGTCGGATTTGGCATTCGGATTCAATATTCAAATCTTGTCAAATTCTGTATTTTAGATAATCTATCTCAGAATCAAGGGATACTCGAGAATGTAAATGAACTCAATATTAATAATATGATGATTGTTCTTTATACACTCTCTGTTATGTTTAAATAAGATAGTTTCTCAAATCAAATGCATTGTTTCTTGTTCGAAACAAAATGACGACTCTGCTAGGGACTAATTATCTTATTTAATGTTAACGTTGAAAAGGTTACAGGACTTTCGTCGTAGTTTGGCATCTTTCTGACGCCAAAATGGCGACTCTCAGTGGGAACATCCTCCCCTTCATCTCTCAGATAAATTACTTTATCATTCAAATACTAATTGCAATTTTATGTTTTATCCTGAAGGTAAGAAGATAAAATTGCAACTTACAATCAATGGCAAATTCAGCGAAGAAAGTGAATTTCTATTTCACTGCGACTGGGTTTGTAGTGGAGTATGCAGCAAGCCAATCATCGGATCGTAGAGTCCGATCTCCTGCAAGTAAGGGTGACAAACCTCCAGTGATGACCGGAGTTATATTTACTTCGCCCACAACGCAAGAAAGTAGTCAAGACTAGATTGTTGTCACATCTCGAAAGACAGCCCCGAGATGCAGTAATAGCCAGAATGAATTCCTCTTCACGAAGAATCAGGGGACCAGTAACGAGAAATGCAGCTAAGAAAAATCCTGAATTAGCTCCTCCCGCGTTATATCCTAGGAAATCTGTTCCTCCGCTAACATTGTATGATTTCCCGGCCCTGCCCGCTGTGGGAGTTCAACAGACAAGGGAGTAGAAGGGTAAAGCATTGCTTGTAAGCTTGCCAACTCTAGTATCGCTCCAGTGCGCCGACTACTATGGAAGTAGTGGAAAGTCCAATGAAACTCCTCTTTTCGTAAGCCTCATTACATCGATATATTCATACTCTACCCCAACTACAGCTTCATTAGGAAGCGGAGAAGCAATTGTACATATGGTCGGGACAAGACCCTCACTGACTGTTGAAGATCGTATGGCCGAGATGGTCAAACGCAGAGAACGTTAATGAAAGAATGCAGAAATCTCTGAGAAGCTTTAGCAACTCTTGCACATAATGTGGCCCAGATAGTTGTTCCTCCAATGACGGGTAACATGAATGGACAAGAACTACAACCCGAAGATCCCCAGCCACCAAGAGTAGGATCGTTCGGATTTGCCCCCACAGTGAGAGCGATAACGCAAGAGGAAATGCAACAAGTCGTGGAAGAAGCTGTTAGAACGAAAAGAAAGTGCGAGAATGTCGGTCGTTTCAGATATAGAACGCCGTATCCTAGAGAGGTAGAAGATGTTCCTTTTCCAGTCAATTTCAAGCAGCCAGATTTTCAGAAATTTAATGGAGACGGATCGCCCTAAGAACATCTAATACATTTCATTACCAGCATGGGAAACTTCTCTACGGTACCATAATATTGCCTTCGATTGTTCGGTTCTTCCGTGACAATGCATTTCACTGGTATTCCAGCTTGGCCCCGGGATCGATGCGCACTTGGGAACAAATGCAGGACGCCTTTATGTCAAATTCCTTCTCATCGGAACACAACGTCAATATTACAGAGTTGGCTTCAGTGCAGCAGAGAGAAGGGGAACCCGTGGAGAAATTCATAGATAGATGGAAAACGTTGGGAGCTTCTTGCAGGCAATTGCCTAAAGAGAGAGCAGGTCAAGATGTGCTTAAACTCTGTGGAAACAGGAATCACATTTGGACTTACCAGTGCCGATATCAAGACTTTTCGTGACTTGGCCACCAAAGCCCATGCCTTAAAATTGATGACTAGGAAAATGCCAGCGTTTCACTATGAAACGGTAAGGAGAGGACCTAATAGATTTATCACAAACATTGTGGATCAAGAGAAAAGAAGCCATGATACAAGAGAATCAGGAGAGAAAAGGACGGAACGAAAGGAAGAATCGAACCGTCCTAAAAGTAGATTCAGTGGAAAAAGGCCCAGATCACTTAACTCTCATGAAGGATTTGCGTTCGACAGGGAAGATGTGGTTTCTATGATGAACCAACTACTGAAAGCTAGTACGATAGAATTGCCTTCGTCCAAGCGCCCCGAAGATGCGACAAGAACAAGAGAAAGGGATTTCTGCCGCTATCATCTTTTAGTAGGACACCCTACTAAAAATTGTTACACAATAAAATCCATAACACAGAATGATAAATAGGGGTGAAATAGTGATTGGAAAAGAAAAAAGAAAAAGATGCAAAGGCAAGGCTGCAGTGAATGTACTGATAGCCCGAGAAAATACTTGTGAAAGAATAGGGAAAGAAAATCATAAGATGACAGGCAAGGCTGCAGTAATCACATTGCCATCAGGAAAAAGAATGGCAAGTCCCCCGAGGCAGAAAACTGGAGCCACAAGAATAGAGATCGTCAAGGATCAACATGAAAGTGATAAAAGAGAAGAAAAAAATGAAGCAGCAAAAGTGACTTATGATGTATTAAGTCATTTGAAGGGTATACCGACTCGGTTAAGCGTTTATGACGCACTAAGGTTATCAGAGGACTTTCGGCAAAGCCTGATTCAAGCACTATCCGACTATGATATCAGAGAAATATTGCTTGTGGAAATGGAAAATGAAGAACGCAAAGAACAAGAGGATTGCATGCCGGTGGTTTCCTTCTTCGATGATGATCTGACCTGTGATACAGGACACAATGGGCCACTGATGATAATGGGCCATATCTGTGGTAAAAAAGTAAAGTGGATTATGCTCGACAACGGGTCTGCAGTGAATCTGTTACCATTAACGACGCTAAATAAATTGGGCTACTGTCGTTCTGATCTATGCCCTAGTGGAATGATGATATAGGGCTTTAATCAAGATGGGCAACGCGCGCTCGGTAAAATTATAGTCACATTGGAAATAGGAGAATTAGCTACTAATGTTGTTTGTCATTTCATTAATGCAGTGACAACATACGATCTTCTCTTGGGAAGACCATGGATGCATCAGTATGGCATTATACCTTCTACCCTGCATCAATGTTTCAAGTACCGTAAAAATGGGGTGCAATACGAAGTGATTGCCGATGCAAGGCCATATACAGAAGCTGAAGCCTTCTTCACAAATGCCAGTTATTACGATGAATTTTCCAAAAAAGAAGAGAGGAATAATGATGAGAACAAAGCCCTGGGAAGTGCCCATATGCAGGTAATGAGGGAGGAGATTGAAAAGGCAGGATCGTCTAGAATTACAGAAGTAAAGAAGAAATTTTATTTTGTACCGAAACATTTGAGACAGCCAGGACAACTGCCATTAACGTTGTTATCGCCTGTACAGTTGAAAGTCCTACAGTCAAATTATACAGTGCCATTACCGTATGCTGAAAGAAACAAGCCATTTTCGGCTGTTCCGGAAAGGTTTCATGTCAAAGCCAGTACGAAGTACCCGGAGCCGATCGAATTTTACGCCCCTTGAGAAGCCAAGATAGAAAAAAGGCCGAAAATGATGTGCACTGTGGAAAGTTGACATCTCGAGATCTTAAGAAATATAGTCCAGCAAGTAGGAAAATCATGAAGAGCATGGGTTTTGATTACGAATAACCCACCGGCTTAAATTACAGGAAAGGAATCCAGATCCCTATCGGAGTCGGACAAAAAAGAAGAGAAAAATTTCAAGGATTGGGGGCAGAATCGTCAGTGAACATGGTTATACTCGATCAGTTACCGGAAACAGATTCTGAAATAGTACCCTGAGACAGCTCCAAAGCAAATAGAAGATGGGGGGCAGCCGACGATTGATAGTCTGCAAGAAATAAATTTGGGCACAGAAGAAGAGCCACGGAAAACGTTCATAGTGGGAGATGTGAAGGGTGAACATATGCCTTCTCTGGAGTATCAAAAGTCCACGAAAAGTAGACACCTAGCCAGCTCGTGATGTAGTGCCAGGGAGTATAAACGGAAGAAGTACCGACAGTAGGATTCTTTATATGAGACACTATTTCTCCAAGAGCCCTATAAATCGAGCACAGGATTGGAGGGGCAAGAGAATGTTTGTGGCCTTCTGCCATGGCACCAGCAACAACAAAAACTGTAGGGCGAATAGCATCTGCCCATTTTGAACTCGGAAGAACCACCAAGCTCAGCTAATAAATGAGGAAAGCTACAAGTTCTTCATCGAGGCTATACTCTGGACGCTCTGTTATCTTCTCGCGGAGATTTGTCAGTTCTTGTGAATGGCAACCGCTGAATCTAAGAAAAGGGAGAGAGATAACATATAGTGAGAAGTATGGAAATGAAGATGCAATGAAAACAATTGGTTTATGAAGAAGAAGATTACCGAAGGGCCCTAGTGAAATGGGCAAGCCATTGCAGTGGGGAGATCTTGTGAATGTTGGGAAACTTACACATCTCTTTGAAGAGTTCTATGGTTGTTTTCGAAATCGAGGCCACTCGGCCGGGTGAAGAAATGAACGCCAATTCTGCGTTCGTGGATATGAATTCATTGTAAAATTTCCCGGTCAGTGGAAGACCAACAATTCAATTAAGATCCTAGAGGCTAATGCTCATCTCGCCTACTGGAAGATGGAAGGAGTTGGTTGTGGGACACCAATAATTTAGGAAGCCTTTCAAGACGAAGGTCTCCCTGTAGAAATGCTGAGAAGTGACCTCTATTGCATTATATAGGTCAATCTTGATTAACGCTTCGGAATGTTTGGCCAAAATTGTTGTCGCCTAGTCAGAGTAGTAATCACGAGATGTTAAGAGGCCTCTGGTTCTGAACTCTTCGCTGCCCCAAAGCAATTTACAATCCCCGAAATGCTGTTCGAGTGTTTCATAGAAATGGGTCGGAAATAGGGTGTGAGGACTATGAGAGGGAGTAAGGAAGATAATCAGATGAACGTTGCCAATTTGTTGTCTGGGCTTCTTCGCTAGCAAGACCCCTTCCAGGATTCTTGGTTCCCTTGATGACCAGGATTTTGTGTAGGCTAATTTTTCCCTGCCCATTTGGTCTGAAGGCTCACAATTCAGGATGGACTGGTGGCGGTGAAGGCTTAGAGGGATTATCATCATACCCTGTCTATGAGGGTTATCAAATTTCATAATACCCTCGATGACTCGGATTCCTTCCCAGGAGTTTTGAAGTCTCCTTTTATTATGCTCTTTGATCTTCTCTTGAAACTCCTCAGCCTTGTTGCGGCGAGTCTTCTTTGATCTGGATGGTGGAGTATCTTCTCTCATTGGCGGTTTCTGACTTATTGTCGGCAAATGAGTCATTGTCTTTAGCCATTCATCCCAGTCGAAATCTCAGCCATGTCGGCCGTTCAATCTCACCTAGAGATATAGCCCTATGGATGGGAGAAGGCAGTGTGGCAATCCGGTGTGCAATTGAAAGTAGGGAGTACGGGCTCCTTTATATAAACAAGACGCTTGCTGGTAGTCTTGAAGCGCTTTTTGGACAGTTGGTCAGGAGATGGTGATGATTCAATGGCATGGGTAGATGAAGGATTTGGCAAATCCTGGTGAGATGGTTGTGCTGTGGAAGGCTCAATAAGACAGAAAGTCCTCTTAGTACGGGCCATGGTAAAAGGTTGAAGTCCTGAAAAAATGTTTGAAAAATCAAGTCTGAAAATTATGCGAGAAGTTCTTTCCTCAAGGTTGCGCAAACGAAGTTAGTTGCGCGGAACAACGCAACGCCTTAGTGCCTTGCGCGAACAGAAGATCCGTTGCGCGTGGTCATGTAAACGAAGTCGATTGCGCAGGGAGCAGTGAAGGGGCAGAGCTTCGCTAAAAGAAAACAGAGAATGGGAAATGAAGGCTGGTTGCTGGTATTGATAGGGAATACGGCCCGAGTACGGTACTCGAGCGCCCTTTGCGCAAGAACGCGCAAACGACCACAAGAATTGAAAAATACGTAATTGATTCTGATTCTTTGATTCTGAAGAATGAAGAAAGGATCAAGGGGGCATCTGTTGAGGTATTAAAAAGATCAAAAGACAGAAAATAGAAGAAAGATGTGAGCAAAGATGAAATAGAGTGTATGATCATATGATTGCGTGGGTCCACGCAAACCATATCGATTACGCGGGTCCACGCAAACCACCATATCAGTTGCGCGAGCCGTGCAAAGCTGTGTATCTGTCGTTTTGCATGAATGGTTAGATTTAATGCAATGTGGGCCCCATGACACAAAGATCGAGGGTTCGCACGTGTAGAGGTTTATAAATACCCCACTTCCCCTCTCATTTGGGGTGGTTAGAGATTTTGAAGAAGGTCAAAGCTTTAGAGGAGACTGAAGGTATCAGAAGAGAAGGATGCAAGGGTTTGCGTGGGTCCGCGCAACAGTGCTGTTGCGCAGCCAGTAATGATTAAGAGCTTACATGCTGCAGGAATTGTTGATCTTGGTTTTCAGTCTCCAGTTCTCCTTTCACACAAGGATATGAGCTCAAGAGAGGGAAATCAGATGATCAAACCCGCATAATATTCCTCTTAAAGAGATGATCAAATTACAAGTCGAAATGCTGTCGGATTTCGCATTCGGATTCAATATTCAAATCTTGTCAAATTCTGTATGTTAGATAATCTATCTCAGAATCAAGGGATACAGGAGGTGCAGAAACTCCATTCGATTTGAGGGCGTCCAATCTAGCGCCTCGGATGTCATTCACCATGTTAGGACCTGGCTGATTAGGCTGGCGTCAGCCTTTCTGCTTCCCTGGTGCAGATTTCAGGCGGACAAAGAAGCCCAGGCTGACCTCCATCTCCCTCAGGGTGTTAGGCCTCTTCATTCGTTCACTTTTGTGAAATGGAGCCGGCCTATTCCGGGCCGCTTGAAACTCAATGTCGATGGCTCTTCCAGAGGTGATCCAGGCCCATCGGGTTCTGGCAGTGTTTGTCGGGATGACAAGGGGGAATTCAAGTTCGCCTTCTCTAAGGGCTATGGTCAAGGATCCAGCTTCCTGGTCGTGGACGGTCTTTCAATTTCTTTTGACAGAGGGCTTTCTTTCATTGATGTGGGAAGCGACTCCATTGCTGTGGTCGAATTGCTCTCCAGCCCGGGTGACGTGCCTTGGTTTATTTGAAAAAGAAAAACGAGTCTTATCGGGCCTTGGGTTCGCTGTCCATTAAGCATGTTCCTCGTGAAGCTAACCGGGTTGCTGACAACTTGGCCTGCTGGTGTAGTGCCAACTAGCGATCCGAGATTTTCGGGCACCCCTCTCAGATCCTAACGAGGGGTGAGTTTGTCCTAGACAAGTCTGGCTTGGGTAGCATTTGAATCTCCTAGAAGCCTTTTGTGGTTTTTTACCTCTTTTGTGTGGTTTTAGTTCTTTCCTTACGATAGGTTGGCTGGCGCATTGTCAGGCCTCCCCGAATGTGCAATTTCTGGTTGGAGCGGCAGGTCCTTTTTGTTAGACTGCCCTCCCTTTTCTGTATAGCCGTTTCGTTGGTTTCAATGAAAATGGATAGAAGCTTCCATAAAAAAAAAAAAAAAAATGTATTGTGGAATGATAGTTAGAAAAAAATAAAATAAAATAATACGATGATTGTTCTTTATACACTCTCTCTGTTATGTTTAAATAAGATAATTTTTCAAATCAAATGCAATCGTTTCTTGTTCAAAACATATTTTAAGGACTCTAGTTCTTCGATTGAGCTAGTTCTCAACCAAGGTTTTATTTTTCTTAAAATAGTCCAGAGGCTCGAATTTATGTGGGATTAGGTTGATGACACCATATCTTAAATAGTCATCAATGTGTGTCACTAATGCAGGGGCATTTTAACACCGGGCTCGAGTGGGGTGACCTGTGGGATGCAGGGGCACACTCGAGATAGGCGGCTCGTGTGAGGTGGGCCCCACCTGTGTGAGGTTGGTGGCTTGTGTGAAGCGGAACCTATGTGAAGTGGGGCTCATGAGAGGGGTTCGACTAAGGTCCTAACCTATGGGATGTGGGCCTGGGCTATGAGATAAAGGGATTGATTCGTCATGCTCTATCAGTTCGAGCTTTTAGATCAAGCGGTTAATTGTCTTGCATCAAAGTGGTATCAGAGTGGGAGGTCTTGTGTTCAAGACTCCTTACTGGGGGTGATTAATGCAGGGGCATTTTCACACCGCGCTCGAGTGGGATGGCCTTTAGGATGCAGGGGCACACTCAGGGTAGGCAGCCCATGTGAGGTGGATCCCAATTATGTGAGGTAGGTGGCTCGTGTGAAGCGGAACCCATGCGAAGTGGGGCCCACGAGGGGGGTTTCGGGCGAGGACCTTACCGATGGGATGTGGGGCCTAAGCTGTGAGATCAAGGGATTGATTCACCATGCTCTATCAGTTCGAGCTTTTATAGCAAATGTTTGATTGTTTTGCATCAATCACTCAATAAGAGATCTCTTGACAAGTAATGACATTCATCGGACCACATGTATCCGAGTAGAATAGACTGAACAGTCCCATCCGATATTGTTTCCTTGGATAACGCCTTTTGAGTTGCCTTACTCAATACGCAATACTCACATAAAACCATGGGTATAAGCCACTCATTGTCAAAATAAAGAAATTGACCAAGCCTAAAAAACCATGCTAAAACCAACCTTACGAAAGTAGTGGATCGACGGTGCATTCCTCGTGCTAGGAGAGAATAATTTACAACGAAGGATCATCTGCCCACCTCGTTCGCAAAGATGATATCTCCTCACACCTTGGATTTGTTCAAATGCCTCATTCCCAATGTATACGCTTCCTAGCTTCGTCAAATGCCTCTTGTCAAAGGAACACTTCTTTTTTATCGTATGCTTGGTGTTGTCACCTATTGGTTTCAACTGATCATGGCCATTCCCAGACGCCTTGTACTCCTGCTTTGTCTTTGCCTTACTTTGTGATGTTCAGTTATGGCTATAGTGGTCGAAGCCTTGATAGCAATTCTTTCTGTTCTGCCGCTATCTCCGAATGGCATGTGACGCGTTAGATCTGTAAGGGTCTTTACCCAAATGTTTTGCAAGAGTATAACATTCATGGACTCCCACGAATATGATAAAGTCCTTACTGTAGCTTAAATCTTTTGTTCGTCAATGAACAGTTACCCTACTTTAACCAGATTAGAGATCATTTAGGTGACTTTGATTCAGTGGTCTTTCATAGAGGCAACAAGCAGATGATATGCCTCCAATTGCATCCTGAGGACTTGAAGCAGATACACGTGAATTTCTCTGTGAGGACATCCATTAACACTCTAGTGGTAGCATATGATATGTAGGCAATTGCACCCATGTCTTTTTTTTAAAAATTCAGAGATATCCAATGCTTGGTAGCATCTATTATCTCTAAATCGCTGCTAGTAAGAAGAAGATCGTCCACTTGCAAGGATAGGATCTTCACATAAACACAATGGTTTTCATTGTTCATGACAAACCCAAAGGCAGTCACTGACGGACGGAACTTCATGTACCATTGGTGCAAAGAATGTTTCAGCCCATATTGATTCTTCAATCAACATGCTTTATTCTCATGACTGTTCACCTAGCAACCTACTTGCTGAGACATGCAGATTTCTTGATCCAGGTCAGCATTCAAGACTACAGTCCTCAATCCCTTTGGAAGAATTTTAAATCCACATGTGACAATGCTAAGATCATGCTAAAGAAAGAGAACTTTGTAACATGAGAGGAAGTCTCCTTGTAAATGCATCAGACTCGTTCAGGTCTTAAAACTATGGTGCATGTTCATAGCATGACCCCTAATGAATGGTCGAATTGTTGCACACATGCCACCGTTGCATGTTTTATGTCATGCCAATATGCTTGACAATTCTGTTTACAGCAACAATTTCAGTCATTGTGGGGACCAGGGAGGACAACAGAGGTTCTGCCTAGAATCTATGGTCTTTTTTTTTTGTTTGGGTCTGTATGTCTTGGTATTCATAACTAGGGGACAACAATCTTTCATTTTCTTGATTAAAACTAGTTGACCAAAGGAAAGGAAACAAGCCCATCACCTGTCTTCAGCATACCCTCAAATTAGAATGCAACTCCCCTCCAGTAATTGAATTCTTCAGTCCTTTTGAATAAAGGATGCAGACATTATCTGATTTAATAAAATTATTTCTGTTCATTTATTTATTTTTTTACCTGATTAATGGCAAAAGCATGGACGGTTTCTACTGCAGGTATATGGATTCAGGACATCATTGTGGGCAGAGCATCTAGGCAAACTAGATGATTGCTTCAAAGAACCCCACAGCCTGGAGTGCGTGACAGCTGTGAATGACATAGCTAAAGATAACTGGGAGAGGTATGTATCTGAGGAGGAAACAACATTGCAAGGTCACCTTCTCAAGTACCCCATCAAGGTGGAGGCTGACGGGAAGGTGGGGTCCTTGCCTGGGTACCAGAATTTCCCAGACGTGGATGGTAAGGTACTTGGACAACCCTCCACACTTCCTGATGCCTTGACAGTGTAGCCTCCAGCCTAACCATCTTATTGTCCGTAAAGGCTTTATACAGCGCATTGGAATTTGATTGGTTTGCCTAAAAAATGTCCACTAATTGAATGCGGAAGGGTTGGATTCCTGGCAGTTTGTAAAATTGTACTACATATGTTGTTTCAAGAATTTCAAAAGAATAAAAAGCTTCTGTTCTGAAAGTGGATTCTAAGTTGTAAGCATTCCAAAAACTAGAAAACAATGGCACAATTTCTGTTTTCAGAGTAATTTGCTACTCTGGCAGAATGTGATGGTTGATATGCAGGAAATTGGAAAATGTATCTATGGCATACATCAACTAAAAAATAAACCGTCTAAATTGCGGGACCCAATGTCGATAGATCCTCATCCTAAGATTGATTGAATAAGCCTAACATCTGATTGATGGTAACATCTGATTGATGGGCGTTTCTTTAACGAATATGGGCAGTCTTAACTAATTTTCATTACCTCTGTCAGTTGGGATTATATCAGATCACTGTAATATCCAGTCTATGAACCATCTATATCAGACTCATGATTTGGAAGGTCTGGTTTTAAGTTAGCTGTATGCTGAGACGGTCCTTGCTCCAAGAGCCGGGTTGAGTGCTAGATCTGCTTCAAGGATTTTTCCCTCGGGCACCAAGACACTGAATTGTTTGTGAGAATCGACTTACTGTTTCCCTTATTCATCAACTCAGTATGATACATAGATGAGTACAAGATCAATCTAAGTTCATTCTAACTCACAAGCAAAATCTTGATAATTCCTAAGTAGTAACAGAATAACGAACTAGTTCCTGTCCAATTGGAATCGGATTTTTATTCAGAGGAATTTATCATCTGGCTAGTGTTCAATTTCTGACTGCATGTCATCATCCACCCGGACCAAAGTTAACTTCTAACCAACCTTTTTCTGTACTTTCCAGGCAATGAGCATTTGGTTGTTAGATCCAGATCGAACTCGTAGGCCCTAATAACTAACTGTCCTTGACATGGGCTTGCATCCAAATGCCCAGTAGCCCGGGCTAACTGTTGATTGGTGAGACTACCTCGGCTCGAATGTGTTTGAGGCTCGAACGGGCTCGTTGTCGACTGGTCATTAGCTCATGGGTGATGGTTTGGACATATGTCAACTAATTGCTTAAATTAAATTAATATGCAAATTAAGTAAAACAATTTAACACTAAGGCTTCCAAGCTATAAATCAGTCCAATCATATACACTACAAATAATATACTAATGAAGTAACTAGTCTATAAATATGATAGTATACATTTTTGTGCGGGATGTACTATATATCAACTCCTATCATTCATCTAACTAGGCATACATATAATTAAATATCAAATCAAATTAAATATCAAATCACATAAACATAACTAAAGAAGTGCTCAAAAATAATCCCAAACCTAAACATGTATAGTGGTTCGGTTTTCCTACCGTACTTTCGGCGAATGTACTCAACCCATGAGTATACCGGATTTCACTATCGGATGTTTTAAATCAGGTTGACCTCTAACCTTTACAATCCTACATAAGGACCGGCTCCGGCAAAAGACTCTACGTAGTTCCTACACAAGAATCTACTACGTACACTCCCATTGGAGGCTTCCGCAAGAGACTTTGGTTGGTTTTCTATTAAGTAACCAATAATCTCAGTTCTAGTCCAAGGAATTACATTTACTCCTGCTGGATGCTTACTTGAATACTAACACGTACACACCCATATCCGGTGGCCTACATAAGGACTTAATTTAGGTCTTATACAAGAACTAGTGTCATACACAAGAACTAAATTGAGTTTAGCAATTCAACTCAAGTATACCCCTTCCTACATAAGGAAGGGGTATACTTGGACTCTTACAATTGACAACTTATCGGATTGAGCCTATTTTGTAGCCCCTTCTCAGGTTGCTTGATCGATACTCTCCCGTACTTCAATCGGTTCCCATTACTTCTCGATCATAATGTTGATGCATTACCAATGCTTCGATTCCAAGATCAACCGCCTTGCATGTGATGCTCCTTTGTGGTGACTAAAGTGATGAGAGGTTGGGTAAAATCTCATTCAACTAATGAGAAGTTGTAATGCCTATGGGATTTTACAATATGGGTCTTTTAGAGGATTTAGACAAATGTATACCTATAGAGGTTGAGTCTAATTTTTTAAAAATAGTGGAGTTCAAACACATTTTTAAGGTGGAGATTGGAATCCTCATTAGAGTGTTTATCTCAAGGAAGACAACTTAGAACTCATTGGTTTAGAGACTTGGGATGAGAGATATGATCATGGAATTACCTAAGCTTCTATGACACTAAAAACTCATTAAATCTCCAAGAATCGAATGCCTTTTATAAGGAGTTCGAGCTCCAATGGTAAAAAAAAAAAAACGGATGGATAACGGCTCTGTCAATGGCATTGAGTAGAGCTTCAATGGCATCGAGAAAATTAGGTTTCTAGCTAAATTGTTGCTAGACAGATCTGAGTTATCTACTTGATTCCATCGAGTGGTCTTCGATACCATCGAAGACCCCTTAAGGACTGATCGATGAGATCGAGCATCATTCGAAAGTTTGATGTTTTGGGCATATGATTTCACAGTAGCTTTATATCTCTTATAATTTTACTTATCATATTCTAATTAAACTTCTAAGACTAAAGGATGATTAACAAGATTTACCTATAAAGTTAAGGATCATCTAAACATTTAGGAGGTTGTTTTGGGTCAAGGGTTAGGGTTGTTGAGTGTTAAATATTATATATTTTCCTCTTGTTATTCATTGGTTTTAGGAACATAAATACGCTTGATTGATCTATTTTCACATGTTTTCTCTTGCGAGGTAATTTTAAGAGCTTAGAAAAGAATGCTTAAAGAGAATATTTATGCTCAAAAGATTACTAAATGAAGATTTAGAAGTCACTAATGAAAAATTCACTTGCCGAAGATATAAGGAAACCAAGCGAGGAATGAAGAGAATCGAAGATTTGAAGTGAAGAAAATAAATCAAAAAAATTGGCCAGAAAAATCATATTCTGAAATTTCGGGTCTAAAACAAAAAACCTGAAATAATTCTAAAAACAGACTTCGGTCCCACCGAAGTTCAATTTCGGCAGTCCAACGAGAAAGTGGGATTTTCAGCCTTAATCGAGTCCTACCGAAGCCAACATCGGTCCGACCGATGCATAACTTTTTGCGTAAGATTGAGGCAATTTCAAAGTCGGTCTAAGCAAATCTTATAAATATGAGGTCTTTTAGGAGTTTCTAAGCACGAATTAGGGTTAGAAGAGTGGAGCAAGATGTTGGAGAACTTTAAGGAGTCCTTCCTTCTTCCTTAATCTTCTTCTTCTAATTAGTTTTTATGTTTTCTTTAAAAGTTTTAGTTTCAATCATGTCTTTGGTTGACTAATCTCGTAGCTATATCTAAGAGGTAAAACTTGTAGTTTATTTAAATGTTTATCTTACTTTGATTCACTTTTATATTGAACTTATATTAATTTATAGTTTGAATGAAGGAATATTTTCAATTTTCTGTGGTTTATTATGACTTCAATTATAGTAGATGCTTGGAAGGCTTTTGATATTTTCTTATATTGCTTTGTAATTGTGAGATCTATAAAATTAGTGTTCCACCACTGTCTCCTGAGTATGGTGGATGGTTGAATTCCCTACGATCATTATAGTAGTACTTCATGTGAGAACTAATTCAATGAAAAGTTTAGATTTGGTTTAACTACTCCATCATCCAACTGGATAGGATAGGACTTCGATTCTAGTTGTGTTTGTGAGATCAAGTAAGGTAACATCTTAACAACTAAAAGTGGATTCTTGACGCTCTAGTTTTTCTTTTATTATTGATAGTTTATTCAAAATTAATCTCTCTTATTTCATATTCTAGTTTAGATCTTATTCTAGTTTTAGTTTTACTTATTTTCAGAATACGTACAAGTCCATGTGGATTCGACCTCGATCTCATCGAGTTATTGCTACATCGCAGGGTATCTCATTTATCTATATTATTTGCTCCTTCATGCTCATGTCCTCTTGTATCTTCGATCTTCAGCTTCCAAGGGCTTAATTGACTACATGATACATGGACTCATGTGATTGACAAATAAGATACACAAATCAGTGCACTAACAAGGTTCGGTGCCACCTAAGGAAGGTTCGGTCTGACCTACGAGAGATAAAGACTTCAGAAGAAATTAGAGAAAATTTGACTATAATCGAGAGACCTATTTGGTGCGACCGAAGTGATGTTCAGTGCGACCGATGCATAACAAAGTGTGAATTTTTTTAAAGTCGGTTTGAAGTCGACATAAATCAAGTTTGTTTAAATAGGTGTTTTAGGCTTTTTTAGGTACGAATTAGGGCTTGGGAGAGAAGACCTAGGAGTGTTGGAGTTTCTTTGGAATCATCATTCCTACTTAATTCTTCTATTCTAGTTTGTTTTTCTAATTTTTCTTTTTATTTTGTTTAAGATGTTAGTCATGCTTGGCTAATTTCTTAACTAAAGCTAATGGATGAACCTTCTGATATATATTTGATAATTAATTCATTTTTCAATGAAAGTTAAGATTTTTATGTTGAATTGTAATTAGATGTGATTGAATTTTTAGATTGGAAAAGGAATCAATCTATAAAGTTGATTGATATATTGTCGCCTCCGGCTACAGTGGATGCTTTTAATTCTCTACAATACGATTACCTAGAAATTCATGAGAGATCAAGCCTATCGTGATTCTAATTTATGTTGGATGTTTATGATTGAATTACTATGATATTTTTTTATTAGAACAGACTGAAATCTAGTTCTAGTTGATTTATTAACTCAAGAAGATGAATTAAATTCAAAGTCTATTGTTAGGGATTCTTGGATCCTTAGTCATTTTTAAAAATAAAAAAATAAAAAAATAAAAATCGGCATCAATCGCAACTATTCATAAATCTAATGGAGAGGATCATTTCAAAAATGTTAAAAAAATATACCCCCGACAGAGCACACGCAAAAGGTCAGAAAAATGCCCGGCGGAGCTCTAAACCTTTATTATCCCTAATGAGCCATTGAGATGATGAAACCGATTAACCATACACCGGAATCTTGATCACGACTGTCAAAATGATCTTGATCATGGTCGGGGCAAAGGAAAACAAATTGTATGGTCAATTATCATCCCCAGCAGAATAAATTCCAAACTTAGTTGCTCGACCATGGGGAAGACAAATCGATCATTTGTATATTTTTAATAAAAATCGGTTCACGAAAAATCCCATAAGCATCCTTAGTGGAGATAATCACGCAAGTTGAATCACATTTATAATTTTTTAAAAAAGAATTACAATAAAACCTCCATGGAGTATCGCTCCCCAGTGTAGGGTGATTTTTATCAGAAAAACTTCAAAGAGTGCACGACTTCTAAGGTACTAGGAAATCTTCCATTTCTCTAGGTGGGGGCCAACGTAAAAGTAAATAAGATTTGATGGTTCTAGGTTTCCTAGGAACCGTTGGATCCTCATGCGCACAAAGTACGATCGATCTAAACTCAAAGCGAGAGAACGATCGTACTAAATGTTAATGCTATGAATGGATGATAGGCCAAATCCTAGTTAGCAGAAACCATTTGAAAATGTGAAAAAGATAAATTATAACCTAAGTATCAAAACCAGCATACTGCATGAAAAATCACTTGCACATACCTAGTCATGGATATTTGCACACCTTGGTCAAGTCCAAGTTGGCATAGTGAGATCCTTGTAAGGCCGTAGAAAACGCAAGGTAAGTTGTTCGAACAACCTCAAGTGCAGGGCTATGATATAGTAATAACTCGGTGAGACCGAAATTGTACCCACATGGACTTTCAATTATGCGATTTTTAAAATACTTTTATGATTAGAACTAGAAATAAATTAAATACTAGAATCTAGTTTGAGTAATTTTGAAAGAAACTATTAAGGATAAAACATTAGAGTGTCAAGGATCCACTTATAATTATATTTTAATGTTAATTCACTTGATTCAATTGGATTACTTAACTGGAATTGAAGTCCTATCCTATCTAGTCGGATAATGGAGCGGTTAGATTATCATTCATATATTTAAAACAAATTTAAACTTCAATTGAATTGGTTCCCACCTCATGCACCGAAGTATTGATCGTAGGAATTCAAAGCATCTATCATGCTTACGATAGATCAATGGATTTTACAGATCAATCTTTCATAAAATAAATAAGAAATTATTCTTAGATTTCCTAAGCATCCAATGTACTTAGTTTCAACAATGGATCAAAGTAAATAAAAGATATATTTTCATTCAAACCAAATATCAATGAATTGTTTAATACTTAAATCAAAGTAAATTAAGCTTAAAAATAACTATAAGCTTCACCTCTTAGCCATGGTTAACGGATTAGCCAATCAACGACATGATTGAACTAAAACTCCAAAAAGAAAAACATAAAAACTAATTGGAAGCAAAAGGATTGGAAGAGGACTCCATAGAGGCTCCATAACTCATTACTCTACACCTTCTACCTTGATTCATATATAAGAAAGCCTAAAACATCCCTTTAAATAGGAAAAATCCGCACTGTATTGGAACTGACTTCAATTTATGTACTTTTTGTTATGGCTCGGCTGCAGCCGACTGGGACTTTTGGTCGCACTAAACTTAGCCTTCGATCACACCAAATTAATTCTTGGTTGCAACAGAATTTCCTTGATTTACATCGGAAGTCTCTGTCCTCCTTAGGTTGCACTGAACATCACTTTTATGACACCGAACCTAGCTTCGATCAGACCAATGTCAAGCCAAATTAACTCTAAAAATCATTGCTTTTTCGTTGGAATGTTCTGTGCACATTCGTTTAGACCAAACCAACCTTAGGTGGCACCGAACAGTCTATTTATTCTGTTGTTAAACTTGTGATTTAACCGATCTTTTCTCTCATTTGCACTTGGTTTCCTTGGATTTTTGACACTTGAATTCTTCATTAAATACCTCCAAATCACCAAATCTTCACTTGGTCATCCTTGAGCTTTAAATTTTCTTTTTAATCGTTCTTTTTATCTTCATTTTTCAAATCACCTCGCATAGGAAAACATATGTAATTGGATTAATTAAGCATATTTATGCTTATAAAACCAATGCATAACAAGGGAGAAATATATAATATTTCACACATAACATAAGCTAACCACTTTGATAATCAAATGAAACAATTACTCCTGGAATGATCTGGGAAGCAACAGACATTCCATTTTCAGACAGTATCCTCCCAAGGCCGTAAAAAACACAGGGGTTCTACTGTACTAGATTCTTTTAATGTTAGTACCGATCAGGAGTGAAAAGGTTGTGATTGGTTGACTGTAAAGCCATAGAAAGCGCATGGATAATTGCAACATTTTTCCTAAACTCTCATGATATGTGCAAGTCATTTACTTTTAAATAATCAACTGACTCAGATATAAAGAAAGGCAATGAGTTCAAACCGTACTTTAATATGACTATGGAGGGTGGGGTGTCCACTCTATTTGGCATTTAGTTGTACACAACCTCTGCCAAAGAGGGGCATCTGTAGACACCCCACCTCAGGTCAACAAGCTTAATTGAACAAAAACCTCAATCCATACCCTTAACTCTAAGCCAAACCCCAATTCATACCCTTAACTCTAAGTCAAACCCAAATCCATACCCCTAACCCTAAGCCCAACCCTAAATCCTAAGCCAAACCCATCTAAACCTTACACTTATCCAAACCCTAAAACCCAGTTAAACTAATCACAACAACCCAACAGAACCCTAAGACTGGTCCTAAACCCAAACTTTAGGAAAAACCTAAACTATAGACTCAACCCTTTAAGTCAACCCACTGAGTCAACTCACCTAATCAGCTTATATAGCCTACTAGTCAACTAACTTTATCAAACCAAGTTCATAACCCATTTTGGCCCAAGCCCATTCCAACGCCTAATTCAGAGGAAAATGGAGACGGTAAGGCAGCTTCAGAGGACCAAACCTGTCCATGTGTACGGGAGGAACCTCCCTCCAAAGATGGAGCATAAAGAAAGGATGAACGACACCTAGGGTGTCGCTCGCCACATGGCACTGGCCATACGTTGGCCAGCTGCCCACTCATGTATTGTTGTCCTCCCTGCCTATTTCATGCATGTGTAAAACTTAGCAATTACTCCAATGCCCTTCCCTTGAGCCAAAATTATACCTTATGCCACCCAAACTAGCACATGAGATCTTGCCATATGGAAAACTCAAATCTCAATTATCCAAACCCTTTTTAACCACAAGCCTTGCAGGAATTACCAGAAACTGGGCTGGAGGGCTATAAATACCCCTCTTCCCTTCACATTTCAAGCATCCATCAATCCCACAATCATACATAATTATCCATATTCATCCACAATCAAGCATCCATCCCACCAAGGAGAGTGAGAGTGAAGAAAAGAGCCTAGACTAAGTTCAAATCTAACACTAGCCTTTTGAGAACAATCCAATTTCAATCCAAGCCACTCGATAAGATCCTCGTGAAACTACCGTCTACCTAACTGTTTTCAACCAACCTTCATCTAGCCATAGCATTTGCTTAGCACAACATTCATCTCATCATTCAACATACTTTGCACCAAATTCGCTTGGAAGTATGCTCTAAGGCTTGCTAATTTAATCGAATCCTGCCCAACAGAAAACCTGCTAATTACTTCATATTTTGTTACAAACATTGCATACATTCATATATAATAATTGAATCCTCATCCTTAAGAAAAATCACAACCTGTGAAGTAAAAGAAAGCATACATCTATATGGGCAGAGTGGATGCATGTCGGTAACTACAGTCCATTACTCCGAATCTCTGATCACAGAACCAAAGAGTCATTTTTGAGGAGGAAATCATCATATCTCTACCCTAGCATTTCTATAAGGTCTAGCCGACCGTAGAAACAAAGAAATTGGCTAGTGGCAACTCTGGTCAAACACAACCAATCAATCATAGTGCAAAGCCCTTAAAAGAGGCAACCCTAGAGAAAGCAGCCTCAAGTTGATTCTGGCCCGGGATCCCAGCATCCACACCTGGGATAAATGGATTTAATGATCAAGAGATTCCTAGACTACCTGATCTAGAAGTTAAATAAGAAAACATAAGGATGAGTGGTCAGATCATGGGAATAGCCGTATCCAACGATTAGACCATAAAAAAACTAAGACCCAACGATCGAATTGTCAAAATATTTCCATATAACGGTCCGATCACTGTAAAATTGAAATCCAGTGGTTAAAAACCTAATTTGAGCATTAGACTCAGGTA
Source organism: Magnolia kwangsiensis (assembly GCA_037074715.1). Taxonomy (NCBI): domain Eukaryota; kingdom Viridiplantae; phylum Streptophyta; class Magnoliopsida; order Magnoliales; family Magnoliaceae; genus Magnolia; species Magnolia kwangsiensis. The sequence goes on along the minus strand of CM073572.1, from coordinate 96,949,841 downwards.
AAACAGGGACTACTCCTAATAAGGTAAATAGATAGTTAGATCTTGATCGAGATAAATCATGCAACATAATTTAAAAATGATAACCATAGAATAGACTCGTACGAACTGAACCTTGTGTTATAAGGTCAATCGTGGCAAAGACACGAGCGCAGCGTAAGAAAGTCTAGGAAGCCGAGACGTCGGAAAAATACAGAAGACTGTAAACAGAGCTCCAATGAGTGAAATTCATTAAATATGCGGTTCGGTAAGTAATCATTTAAGAATGATTAGTTTTCCAAGTTCGATTATTTATTTAGTAGTTAACTGCAAATATTGCATGTGGCATGCTTGTTCTTTCCTCATGTTATATTTCATGAAAATTGCTAAGCGATACATGTTGAAATGATGAAGTATGTATGAGTATGTTATTGAGAATAGACTCCAGACAACTCGGGGTTGATAATGCCATTAAACTAGGATAAGAAATCCCAAGGGATACTAACTCGCTATTTTAAATTGTGCCAATTACATCCCCTAGTTTGGGCCTCGTGTTGGTTATTCAGGGAAGAGGATTGGCCAACTCAAGCAGGTCACTCACTGAGCGGATCGGGCGGTGTTCCCTACTGCAAAGTCAATAAGACAGTAGATCCGTCCGTGGAGTCAGGTGGGTGTTGGTAGGCCTAACCCATGCGAATGGAGCAGGCCCTGTGAGTTTTTCATTGAAAATATGAAATTGACTGATATTTTTTCACAATGAGATATGTAATCAAATATGGTATATGCATTTTTCTACTTGTTAAATACCTCATGCTATAGTACGACTTGTTAAGCGTTAGCTCATGTGGATTGTTGCAACCCTAACCATTCAGGGTTCTGAGGTGAGTTCGACCTTCAAGTCTCCACAGAGGAAGGCCCCATCCTTTAAGTGGGTGGTTTGACAGTTCGGTAATAATGGAATAAGGACACTTCGCAAGACGGCACGCCAATATAAGCCAGGCAACATGCAAGTCAAGAAGGCTCAGGTGAGGCAGCTTGCAGGCTCATGACTTCAAAAGTATAGCCCCAAGACACCACCCCCGGATTATGGAGACCACTGTGTATGGCTTAGTGCAGAGGATGATGACTACAGTCTCAGTGTGGTCACATCTACGCTATTAGTGGAGATTTATTTGATAGTTCTGGATGGATAGTTTTGATTTGTTTGAATGATGAGAATAAGTTTGATGACGAATTAAGAGTCCAGATTCTCTGTTGTCTGGTCAACAGAGGATCCCTGTTATCCTAATCCTCAGTGGTCCATGTCACCACTCACTTAAAAAATTAAAAAAATTTAAAAAAGCTTTGGAAGCCAAACCATTAGGATAACAGGAATTTTCTGTTGGCCGGATAACAGAGGATCCCGACTCACGAATTAAACAACTGGTAAGTTCATTTATTGATTCAGTATCATCATTTCTTATGGGTTGTATGCTTCTGAATATGTGTCATTAATACAAATATTTGTATTCCCCGTGGTCACACCCGGGAATCTTGGTGGATGCGACCTGGGAATCTTGGTGGAGGGGCCAAGGCGCCCAGTTCGGTAGTGTGACAGGTATCCAGGTCATTGGATGGGTTGATCACAAACCAAGGGTCATAATAATATAAATTTGGTGTACTCGATCTTGCTTAGATAGTGGCCCACTTTATCAAGAGTCATAAAAAAATTCCAATTTTTTCTACAGTCATTACAATGTGACCCTTCCATCTGGTAACCAGACCAACCTGAACATGGTTTCATGGCATGTACCAAGTGGGGTTCACCTGATGAATGGTCATGGGATTGCAAGATGACCTGCAGAATACATGGACCAATCCACACTCTGCATATACATGTGGTCCATCCATCTGATAACCAGACCAATCTGATTGTGTGTTCCTGGCAATTACCAGGTGAGGCCCACCTTATGAATGGCCATGGCATTGCATCTTACATGACAGATTGATAGAGAGAGATGGAGAGAGACCATACTACCAAGAAAAGAACACAGAAAACAGACTAGTATTATACATGAAAGATGAACCCATTTAGAACATTATTGCATGGAGAGATACATTGCAATGCATGTATTTATGCCTTATCCATTTTCCTCACCCCATCTACCAAAAAAGACAACACAACCCAGGAAGAAGAAGAAGAAGAAGAAGAAGAAGAAGAAGAAGAAGAAGAAGAAAGGGAAAAAAAAAAAAAGCACGTTCCCTCCAAAAATCAAACTAATTAACGGTCACCTTTCCAATCATGCCAGCCCCTTGGTGAGGTGAACAATAGAAACTGTATGTGCCCTTGGCATCCAATGTGACCGAATACACCTCACCGGGCGCGTTGAGCAAATCTGCTTCGCTCATCGAGATCTTCGACGCGTCCACACCAGAGGGGATCTCATCCTCGTCGAAGACAACATTGTGTGGGAACCCTGCATTGTTCTTGAACACAATCTTCTCACCGGGCGACACGGAGAACTCGTTGGGGACAAAGGCCAAGGAACCGTCGCTGCCACCCAGGAGGACCTCGATGGCGAGGGCATTGCTCGCAAGCATCGCGCTCGCGGCGGTGGCCGCAACTGCGACGCCCACTTCCTTAAGTGAGGCTTTGACGGACAATGCCAATGCCTGCGCAGGCGAGGCAGGCACCTTGGCGGGGCACGATCGGGCAGATTGGCCCACCTTGAGGCCAGTGAAGGAGGGGATGGTGGTTGCGGCTGAGGTGGTCATGGTGGTCATTTTTCTAGGTGTTGCACTTTCTCTGGTGTGGTTGATAAAGAGGGCGTTTGAGGGGGTTATGGGAAATGAAAGGTGGGATGGATGGGGGATTTGATATAAATAAATAAAATGGGTTTGTGTGCGCGCGCGCCTGCTATAGCCCGTGATTGGTGGGGGAAGATCGGATAATGCGTGGCAGAGATTGAATGGCGAGAAAAGGGTTATCTCGCGTCCTCCGATCTGATTGGCTGGAGGAGATGATTGATATCTTCTGACGTGGCATGGGAGGGCTGATGTGTGGTTTTCACTGTGAATTGGATGAATGGGTGATAGAGATAAAACCGAATTTTTGCAAGAGATTTTTTTAGAAATGTGGAATGGTCGTGGAGCAGTTTCTATAGTAATACGGTAGAGCACCACTTCACCATGCATATGGCAGTGTAATCCGTGGATCGGAACCGTCCACCTAGTGGACCCTTCCACGGTTGGCCCATGGTACAAAAGTCACCAGAACAGATGATCCTAGGAATTAGAAGTAGTGGCCTTCAAATGGACGGTAGAAAAGCAAAAATGGTTAACGGTTAGCATGACAGGGAAAGATGGGAGAAATGGATGGCTGCGAGTTTCCCATTAGTGAGAAAATTTCAACCATAAGCCATCATCGCCATGGCCCACTAGCTGGATGGTCCTGATCCTCGTTCTAGCATTCCACGTGTGTAATTACCATACCATTTGCCTAAAAAAAATAAAATTAAAGGTATTAAGGGTGAACAGAAAAGAGGTGGCGCTGGCCCCAGATGGTCGAGTCCCTACCGACGATATGCTTGCCGGCAGTTGGGTCTCATGTATGAATGTTTTGAAATATCTACAATCTGGCCTATATACAGGTTAAGAGAGTGATCGATACTGTCAATCAGGAGGGCTTCACAGTGTATTAATGTAGATTAGGTAATCCTAACCGTCTGATCAATGGATTTTAATGGGGACAATCAAACAGCTGGACGTGACTAGATTCCGTCTCCCTTTTTAGAATAGGATAATCAAGACTTTCGCTTGTCCTGGACAAGATAATTATGTGATGTCCGCATGGCACGACCGTTCATGCACTGGGCCATCGCTTTGGACAACTAACAATGTAATCTGAGTAGGTTAGGAACTTCATCATTACCAGCGAAACATTTATGCTTTGGAAAGGGGTGGGGGGGGGTGGTCACCAGATGAATGGCCCAGCTAATCCTTACATCACTTGATCACATGGATAGTGTGGTGCATTAATGGGAATATCAGTCCCCATTTATGTTGTAAACCAGCATGATGGGTTCACCAAATAAAGGGATGATGCTTACAGATCGTAACTTCAGAATTCCACCATCCAACAATAAAATTTTCCAATTGTTTGGATGCACAAGCATTCACTTTCCACTCAAGTGCAATTAGATTCCTCTGGTGTCTAAGTTGAAAGCAATCGTAATTGCGATTTGGGGGCTGTTTTTGCCTCAATTAGAACTCAAAAAGGGAATCCACGATTCCATCATTTAAGATTTTCTTGGATAGTTAAATGCATTTTCAACTCAATTTTGGGTCCAAACGGGGACCTTGAAGTTTGACCTAAACCAAATGCCGTATGCTAAGTGTAGCTGAGACCTAAATGGAGCTCATCATCAGTGCCCGCTATTACAAGCACTTAAAATTAAATAAAATCTAAACAAATACTTCACCACACTAAACTAGATCCACGGCGATTGGTTACACAAACAACATTCAGCAGCCAGCATGGATGGGGCGCCTGCAAATACACTTGGTGGCTTGGAAGATGTTTCCAGCTCAACCCATTCGGAATTTGCAAGTGACATCCAAAAGTGAGGTCCAAGAATGGCCAGGTGAATTGCAGACGGATGGGCAAGGAATCATCTAACTAGCAAGGTTTGGAAATCTGCGGAGACGAGAATACCAAGTGCCCCATGCACTGCCTGCATGGACCAAAATCATAGCACAAGGGTGTGGATGAACCAAGGATCCACTTGGATTCACAATCAAATTGAACTTCAATTGTGTCTGAAAAAAAAAACATGCATAACCATCTTGGTGATTACCCACAGCTTTCAAGCACATCTGCCTTCTTCATATAAAAACTTGTTTGCAGTTCAGTCCAGTTGCACATCCAAACGTGGCATACAACTTGGTTCAAAATAAAACTGCAAGCAAACAATACGTGAATGCATAAGAATGCTGTAATCCTTTCTTCTTTTTTCCTTTTTTTTTTTTTTTTTTTTTCTTTTTTAAGAAAAAATTTTCTAAGGTATTAAAAGATCTAGACAGCAGAATATTTTCAACTGCTAATATGAAAGACATGCGTGTGGCTCAAAGACATGCCGTAGTGGAATGCACACATGGGAGCCCTGCAAATATCATATGCTCATGCAACAAAAATACACCCACACACTTTGATTACAAGAGTGGTGTAGCCGGACACATCCATGCAGGCAGTTTTATTCTCAGAAGAGCAACAAGAACAGCGTTCAAATGTCTCAGGTTTTCTACCAGCGTAAGATAAACAGATTGAGAATGGAAAATGAAATAAGGAGATGGGCTGAAAAGGGTTGTCAAGATCAGCATCTGTTGTCATCCATGCAAGCATATTTTTCTTGAAAGGGTTTACAAAATCAGCATTCAAACATATTTGGGTTCGAGTGCCTGCCTCTGCGGTAGACACTCAAGAGTTCCAACACGAGGTCTTGGGTTCGAGAACCCATAGGTGGTGAAATCCCACTACAGCATGAGTGAGAGGGTACGTGTGTTGTAAAAAAAAAAAAAAAAAGCATTCAAACAAATTCTAGCTTATGAAACTCTTACTCTCAAGTTCAGCCGATTGGGTTGGACTCAAAGACTTAACCGGACTCGACTCAAAATTTAATTACTCCAAATTTTGAAAATGTTACAAACGTTAATAGGTTTTTAAAATAGTTAAATTTAGTACAAGTATGGTATGAGAGAATGAAACTCCATGCAACCACATACATACCTCATTGGTTAAGGGCGTTATCTCCTTGGTTGAAGTTGAGGGTCTGAACCCCGCCCCTATATAAATTTTTAACAAAATCCAGCCCTAGAAATTGAGGGACTCAGTTTGAACCACGCCCAGTGGTGTCGAAACAACCGAGCTATTGAGTAAACTAGACGACTCTCACCCAGTCAAGCCCAATGATGAGTTTCCCAGCAACTGAGCTCCAGATCTTGCCGAGTCGAGCTGACTCAGCTGAGTTTTGAGTTGAGTCAGTGAGTTTTGAAACTATGGTAAAGATCATCAGATCCTGTCCATTCAGGCACAATTTTTTTTTTTTTTTTACAAGGGTGAAAAAATCAGCATTCAACAGTGTCGCTTGATATAGTTCCAAAGCAAAGAACTCCACAAGGGCAGTTGGAAGATCTACGGGTTTTAAACTCAACATGGTTTTTCTATCAGCATTGAGAATCGAGAATAGATGAGGTAATAAGGTGAATGGGCTAAAAAGGCATCAAGACCACGGTTTATACAGAACCCATATGTAAGGAAATTACATGGTTGCCCTTCCACACATTACATAGAGGAGAAATAGTACAAGGGGTGAAGTACAGGTAGTACGAGAAATAGACAAAGCAAGGTATGGTGTAGCATATGGTACACAGCACGTGAACAATATACCATGCTTCTCTCTCTCTCACACAGCGACCACCCTCCGTAGAGGAGAGATAAGAAACTCAATTTATTCACTGGTACTCCTTGTGCCGAATCAATACAAACCAATTACTGGGAAAAAAAAATTAAAAAAAAAAAAATCCAAAAGCAAGCAAACATCCACATCCATGGTTGGATCCTAGGAATATCTGCTATTTACCCCCTTTCCATGGGATCACATTCCACACCATTGCAAGGAATGATCCCCTAAGATTAGTTTTTTTTTTTTTTTTTTTTCAAATGGCATATAGTATGCAGCATGGCATTAGCCTTAGTGCAAGTTGCATGTAGTATACACTACATGTTATTTTTCACTAAGACAGTAAAATCAGTTACGCTTTCAATGATTTATCACATTCTGCTATTTTTCACTAAAATTAGTTAATTGTTTTCAATTGTTTTAGTTAGATAATAATATCAACAAAAAATATTAAATTAGTTCCATAGCTAATCGCCATTTAAAACACTGCCTGGGATTTTAAGCAAAAGGCTGCGGCCAAAAAGCAACTGGCGCAACCTGGTTATCTAGTTAACAAAATTTCAACACCTAAGGTGCAAAAAAAATGGACAAGAGTACACCCACAAGAATATTTGAAGAGAGAAGGAGAACTAATTTTATTAATATCATGCTTGTTCTTCTTCTTTCTTTTTTTTTTTTTTTTGACAGATAACGATAAATTTGATAGAAAAAAGAGATTACAAAAACAGGGGACTGATCAGCTGAGATAGCCAATCAGATGCACCCTAAGAAAGACAGATTACAACCATTTAGCACAACAACTGCTAAAGCCCATTCAACAATAAACTGAAAAACCCTTTTAACTGTATCCTCTATCGATTTGGAAATTTTATTGAAACATCTCCTGTTTCTCTCTTCCCACACAGCCCACCAAACTGCTAGAATAGAGAATTTCCAGAGAATAGTCTTTTGGGAACACTTAACTCCCTGCCAAGCACTTAGCAAACTACCAGCTGAATCTGGGAAAACCCAATGCACTTGAAAACGAGACAGTAGCTCAGTCCAAATGTGATAGGTGTACAGGCAGAGCACAAACAAATGGTCCACAGATTCTTCATCCGCCATACAACATAGACAGATATTAGTAATACACATGCCTCTCTTTCTTAGATTGTCCACTGTCAGAACCTTGTTCCTAGCAATCAACCACCCAAAAGAAGCTATTTTTGGAGGTACTTGAAATTTCCAAGCATAGTGAGAAGGGAACTCTTCTACCAAACAGTCATTCTTCACCATATACCTGTAAAAGGACCTGACTGAGAATTGCCATCTTTATCGGGACACCACACTAATCTGTCTTCAATGGACTGATATGGATTGCTTTTCTGTATGCGATTAAGCAAAGCGATATACTCTTCAACCTCTTGATCCCATAAGTTTCTTCTACACACTTGACTCCAAACAACTGCTCCCCCTAGGATCGAGCAACAAGAATCCACAGAAATGGACTGATTAGGAGCTAAGCGGTAAATTTGCGGGAAAGCTGCTGCAAGAGTGTCGTTACCCACCCAAATATCTTCCCAGAATTGAGTGTGATCCCCTCTCCCAATCGCTATACCCATTCCCTTAAGGACCTTCACCTTGATTTCTATAATACCTTTCCAAAGATTTGATGCTTTATATGCGGAAGAATTTTTTGTCCACCATCCCCATTCTGAGCAACCAGATTTACTTTTGATCAATTTATTCCAAAGAGTACCATTCTCGGTCCCTAGCCTCCAAGTCCACTTACCTAAAAGAGCCCGATTGATACTTTTGAGGTCTTTTACTCCAGCCCCTCCTTTGGTATGCTTGCACAGTTCCTTCCAATTAACCAAGTGAAACCTCTTCTTGTCCTCTTTCCCGTGCCACAAAAATTCCCTTCAAAGTCTCTCGAGAGATGCCAAAAGAGACGTTGGGCATTTAAATAAAGACATAAAATATAAGGGAAGATTCGAAAGCGCTGCCTTGATGAGAGTAAGCATGCCCCCTAGAGATAAGTATCTACATTTCCATCTAGCTAGGTAGGAACCCGTTCTTTCAATCACCTTGTCCCATAAAATTTTAGGACATTTACCAATACACAATGGAAGACCCACAAACGTAGTTGGAAAGCGGCCCGTCAAATATTGAAAGAATTCAGCATACTTTGCAATCTGATCAGCTTCCAAATTCACCCCAAACATTTTAGTCTTAGCCATGTTAACTCTCAAGCCTGAAACTGCTTCAAAGCATGTAATAATGGTCGTCAAATTCCTAACTTTCTCATGATCTACTTCAGAAAACATGAGCGTGTCATCTGCAAACTGAATGTGAGAGATCGAATCCGGCAACCCTTCCATTCTAAATCCGTTAATAATTGCTTCATCCTGGCCCTTGCTCAATATTCAAGAAAAGGCCTCCCCTTCTAATAGAAATAGAAAAGGAGACAAAGGATCACCCTGACGTAGGCCCCTCGAGCTACGAAAAAACCTTGTGGAGATCTATTAATTAAAAGAAAGCCGAGCCCACACATTCCCCAATCCATCTTCGCCATATATCTCGAAAACCCATATAGGAGAGCATATACTGAAGAAAACCCCAATCGACATGATCATAAGCTTTTTCAAGATCCAACTTGCAAACTAAACCCTGCTCTTTGGATTTGTGCCTCGAATCCAAGCTTTCAAAGGCAATGAGAGCACTGTCTATGATCTGACGACCCGGAATGAAAGCACTTTGATTATCCGAGATAAGAGAGTCAATCAACCCTTTTAGACAAGAAGCTAAAACCTTGGCCAAAATCTTATAGGGACCTCCTAAAAGACTGATAGGCCTAAAGTCATTTAGGGATTCAGCCCCTTGGACATTAGGAATCAAAGCAATGAAAGAAGCCCCTTAATCCTTTGAAAGTCTTCCTCTAACATAGAATTCCTCCATAAAATCCATCACGTCTTCTTTTAAGTATTCCCAGAACGATTGGAAGAAGATCATCAGGAAACCGTCCGGGCCAAGGGATTTTTCCCGTCCAAGAGCATCAACGGCACCTTTAACCTCAAGAATAGAAAACGGACTTTCAATCGCGCTCGCTTCCAAATCAGAAAGACGGTCCATGTGAAGGTGATCCAAGTTTGGTCTCTTCCAATCTTCACCCTGAAGAAGCTTGCTGAAATATCGAACGGCCTCTGCTAAAATGCTTTGCTTATCTTCCAAACGAGTTCCATCAACTACTATGCTTCTGATCTTATTAACCCTCGCACGAGCACTCACTATACAATGGAAAATTTTGGTATTTTTATCTCCATCTTTTATCCATTTACAATGAGATTGCTGCCTCCAGAAAATTTCATTTTCCGTCAACCTGGCAGAGTAATTTTGGATCAGCTGAATTCTTCTGGACTGAGAGTCTGAGGAGAAAAAACCATCTTCCGCTCACTGATCTATTGCTTGTAACTCTGCCAAAATATCCCCTAACTCCACTTCTCTTTTACGAAGAACCTCCACTTTCCAAACCTTTAGCTTAGCTTTCAGCAATCTCAACTTGCTGTAGAGCCTATAACCAGCAAAACCTGTCACCGAGAAGCCCACCCACCAATCTTTAACCATTTGGTGAAAACCTTCTATCTTCAGCCATGAAGCTTTAAATCTGAACGGCTTTGGACCCCAATCTTCTTCATCAACTGACAGAAGAATAGGACTATGCTCAAAGGTGGGCCTCGGGAGGACTGATTGGGAGACTCGAGGATAGGATTCCAACCAATCTGGGGAGACCAGAAATCTGTCTAGCCTAGACATAGAGGGATTGGATCTACCATTGGACCATGCGTATCTTGCACCAAGCAGGGGAAGATTGACGAGCTCCTGATCTTCTATCCATTGAAAAAACAAACGCATACCACTTGAAATCCTGCCACCCTGAGAACGATCGGTCGGGAAACGCGTGATATTGAAATCACCGCAAATGCACCGAGGGCCATCAAATTTTAGTCTGGAGGTACCTCTAGATCTTCCCATAGATCTGATCTACTGCCTTCTTGATTTGGGCCATAAACAGAAGTGATTAAACAATTTAAATCACCTGACACCTTTTTCAACACAACCGAAACAGAATAAGCACCACACCAACTATCTGTAGCAGACCACAAAGAAGAATTCCAGGCCACTAAAATACCTCCAGATGTACCGGAAGCATCTAAAGCCATCCACTTAGCTTTCTACTCTTTCCACAAGGATCCCGGCAATTGATTGGAGAAATTATGAACTTTTGTTTCTTGGAGACGGAGCACCTCAGCTTTACTTCTACCACAGGTGTCCTTGAGAAGTCTCCGCTTCTGCTTGGACCCCGCTCACCTAATATTCCAAGATAGAATTTTCATTTTGGAACTGATCTGCCCCATTGCACTTTGAACCCGCCTCTAAATGAAGAACAGCTGAATGTAGGACCAAGAGCAAGACTGAGAAGTTCTTTATTACTGTTTGATCTAATAGGGGTTTTCCTAGGGGATCTGATCCAAGACAGAGGTCGGGCACGATCTTCAATACAATGAAAGAGGGCTATGAAATCTTCTGGATGATCGCCGAAGGAAACCCCTATATACCTCCCCACATGACCCAAAGCGTCCCTAATGCATTTTGTTTTGGATAGAATCAATCAACTGAGATCTCTGATCCGCCACCTCTGCAATGTCTGCAATTGCCACTTGCGCCCTAACTATGTCACCAGATGTTGAGTCCCCTCTCATCTGCAATGGCTCCACCTCCATGACTCCTTCTCCGGAGGCTTCGTGGAAAAGATTTGTCATGACCCGATATGAAATAGAAGCTGACGGAGGAGGAGGGATCGAGGAGATCTCAGAATAAACCGCGCTGTCGGATAGGAGCTCTATGTGGGAGACGAAGGATGCACCCCTTTCAGAAGAGAGGGTTCCCTCGTTAGACGGAACATATACATCCGTCAGTTGCAATGCATTAGTGCGCGGCAATAATCCTAACTCGAGCAGGGAGAAGAAGCGATTAATTTCGCACAAGTGCAAAGGATCATCTACTTCTAACACGAGAAGAAATCAGCAACCTTCAGGATTGATATAATCTGATGTTTGGATGAAGACTCCTCTTCAAATGAACGGATAGGATGGCAACTCGATTGAGATAAAAAAGTCGCCTCGATATTAGTATCTTCCAAACCTCCTTTTTGCAGTCGAGCCTCCCCTTCGAGATGTAGATTATCTCTGTGGCTGCCACCTGTATCCCCAGTACCAATGCACTGACACCTCTGCAAAATCAGGATAGGTGTAGACTGATGGCTCTGCTCCATCTCGGTACCTATGGAAGGCAACGATTGAAACCCAATTGAAGATATTATAGGAGGGATACATCTCGAGCGATCTCGTAAAGAGCTGTCGGCAGCAGCAGTGGCTCCAGCCAACACTTGACACGTAATTGAACCTTCTTTCGATGCTCCCCAGGCGCATACATCTTGTGCTCGTTCCTGGTGTGCTGCTTCTGCCGCTTCTGACGATGATATCGAAAGTCCCTTCTACCTCCAGAAGTCGCCCCATCTAGGAGTGGGGTTATCCTTTTCCTCCCGATGCACCGGAAGGAAGAGCTATCTGTCCTCCACCAACACCTGGATGTGAGATGGAATATTATCTCCCTTCCTCCGCCTAACTCTGACTCTGATAACACCCACCTCCTCTGCAGACTTCGTTTTAACATCCAATTCAATGAACTGGCCTAAACGAGCTGCAGCTGCAAGAAACTCTTTGTTCTAGAGCTCCCGCTATGATCAGGCTATCTAGATTAATAACCGCATCTGAACTGATCCACAGTTCGTTGTAACCAATGGGTTTTATCTTATAAGTCTCCTGCGGGAATCTGCAGCATTCATCTAACCATTTCCTCACTTGCTGTAACGACGCTCCCTCTTTAGTGATAGCCACCACCGACTCCTGAAGCACTTGTTTCGAGCGGTTGAGAGATTCAAAGCTGATGGGAACCCAATTGCCGTTTTCTTTATCTCTAACCTCATTATTCTTCTGCCTCTCCTCTTCACCATTCTCTGTTCTGCTTCCCTGGGGATCCCTGTGAGTAGTTTTTGATTTTAATAACACTTCCTTAAAGGAAGTTGATTCATCAAGATTTGTTGCAGACTGCTCCCCTCTAGAGAATGGAATAGAGGTTGTAGGATTTCGCATCTTTAAAGAGGGTTTCTCCATCACCGTTTTACCTTTCTTCTCCAAGCGTTCTGGCCCATATCTAGCTCTCTGCACCAACATTTTTGCCCCTCCAAAACCTTCACCATGCAACATCTGGACTGCCCTACTGAGTTCCTCCTCAGAACTCATCCTAACAAGGGCAGAACCTCTATAATTCCCTGTTAGCCTGTTCCTTGGCAGTACAACATCCATTACCGCACCAGCCAGACCAAAGACCCTTGAGAAATTAATCGGGAGCCATCCTTCCGAGTACCCCTTAACGAACAAAGTGGGGTATGCCGATATATTCTTTCGTCTATACTGATCTAATCTTCTCTCTTTTCGTCCTCTATTGACTATTACCCAATCCGTTCCTTCATGTTTCTCCTTAGACTTTAATGTTGTCTCTTCCAACTGTTTCCCCCCTCGCACGATCTCATCGTGCTTTTCCGCCATTACCACCAAGGTCGTCTCCGTATGTCTGCCGAGCAGACGTCGCTCGCCCGCGCTCGCCTACGCTCACCATCGCTCACACTTGCTCGCCAACGTTCACTGTCACTCATGCTTGTTCTTACAACACTTAACTCGAACCCATAAAATTTTGGAATGACTCCTACGCCCATAGAAAATAATCCTCAAAATCTTCAATCACATCATTAAATCAGCCTACATATTTTCAATCACATCTTTAAATCAGTCTCCATATCTTCAATCATATCTTTAAATCAACCCTCATATCTTCAATCATATCCCCTCATATCTTCCATAAATAGTAAATAGTAGTTCTTGATATTTAGACCCTAAATTTATCAATAAACAGTCCAAAATCAGCATATGTTGGGCCCTACATCATTGTTAGGCCTTACAGTGGGCCATGGGCCTACACTAGCAACCAACACTGCCGTAGAGATGAAAAAGATGAAGGGAATGACCTCGCATCAAAAAACATTTTACTGAAGAAAATCCAAATGCTGGGTGGAGCAACACCTTCCCCACCCCCCATCATGCAGAAGGGAAAACAGTATCATGCGAATATGAACCTCAGGCCAATGGCATCCCAGATAAGCATATGACCTCTGGTGATATGCCTTGGAAAGCACTCACCAAGGCCTCCTGCTAAAGGGAACCAAACTAGTGACATTGTTCTCAAAACAAAGTTTGGAATATTTAACCAAGAACAGAGCACAGGGTTCCTCCTATGAACCTCGGGCCAACAGCAACCCAGATAAGCAAATGACCTCCAATGACATACCTTGGAAAGCAATCGCCAAGGCCTTCTGCCAAAGGGAGCCAAACTAGCGACACTGTTCTCAAAACAAAGTTTGGAATATTTAACCAAGAACAGAGCATAGGATTCCTCCTATGGGACCACCACATCCTCCGCAAATCATGACATATACCAATGCAAGCACTGCAAACATGCTGACAAAATCCCAATAGTACCTAAAATGATCCCTCCACTTGTGCAAGAATAGGGGCAAGACCCTAAATATTCCTTATCGCTGAATTAAAGATTTGCAAAATATGATCAACCACGAGCAGAATCATCATCATCATAGCTTGTCCAGCTATTTAGGTCAGTTTCATGAATCTTGTTTCACCAACCATTCCTATCCAAGGCCTTACATTTTGCAAGTGTACAAGCCTTTGTACTCATTCTCACCACCTTTATTCAAATCCTTTCGAGTTTCCGTCATCTTTCTGACCCTTCAATCCTTGTCATAATTTTCCTCCGTATTATGGCCATGTTTGGTTTTCACAGAAGGCAAACCACCTCAATTGGCTCTCCATTTTATCCAAGGTATTCAATAACTGTAACTGTGGCCATAACGGCCAATGTAATTACCGTTATGATATGGTGATGTAATGGTTGTTACAGGGTTATAGCCAACCCAAAAAAATAAAATAAAAAATGGATTGGCTATAAAGGCCATTATGGGCCATTTTTTCTGTAACAGCCTTTACAGCCCCATAATGCTTACGGTGGGAACCATTACCATTATGTAACAGCCCCATTTTTAATACTCTGATTTTATCTCCCAATGGAGCTATTCTTCGTTTTTCTTCTCTTTGGCTTTTCCTATCAATCTCCTCTAAGGTTTGCTTTGGATGTGCATATTCTTGATTCTATCCTTCGAAGTTTTTCAGGACATCTTTGCAACACACTCATCATTTGGGCCCTCTCAGTTTAAACTATACGAATTACTCAAGTTATGTAGAACATGTCACAGATATATTCCTAGCATGGTTGGGCGAAAAGATGGTGGACTGTAAATTGATCATAACTTTTGATCCGGGTATCATTATGGGAAGCACAACCTATCAATCTTCACTGAAATGCGCCATCCGAGGTAAACCAACCCACAGTGGGTCGCATATGTCCGTTTTGTCAGAAAACGCGCGCTTTCAGCTCAAAAACGAATTTTTAGGGAAATTTTACTATTTTTAGTAATTCCAAATTTTTAATATTTTCTTATTTTTAGAGTTTTAGATTTTCTTCCTTTTTAAAAATAATTCGTAATCATGTTAGGACTCTTCTAGTAAAAGTTTATTTGGAATTTTTATTTTTAGAAATTAGTTTTAGAAGAGTTTTATTAGAACTAGGATTTTTATTAGAGTTAGGATTTTGCTATTTTTGGTAATTCCGATTTTTTTTTTTTCTATATTAATGGTGTAACATGGATACATAGAGATCAAACAACTATCAATCAATAAAGTTATTTCGAATTTTCTAGAATTAATTTCTACTTTTCCTCATGGATTCGAGGCATCTCTGTGAGGAGTCCAGAGAAGCTCTGTGGCTTCAGAGTACTTATTCCCCCGAGGAAGACGGTGCTCGACCCCAACACGTCCTTCCCTACATCAGTTTGATATCAAAGTGAGGCTTTTCCTCGAATCTATGGCTTCTAACAACGGGTCGGGCAACAATCTCATGGACGGTGCTCTAGGGAATTATCCTTTAACAGCGACAGCTTTCGAAGCGACGCAGTTAGAGAATCGACAAGTCATGCAAGGGTTGCAAGCTGCCATCAATTGCATCATGGATTGCATAACGAAGGCCCTTAAACAGCTCCATGTTCATGACAGTGATCCACCCCTAGCAGTTGCTGGAACTCGTAATCGTATTGATCGCAGGACGGTGACGACAATGAACCACAAGATCACTCCTGAGAAGGTGGGATCCAGCAACATGATTCCACAATATCCTGGATGGGCTGTTGATCGAATAGAATAAACGTATCAAGAATTCAAGATGAGAGTCGATCTTTCTAGCTTCAATGACTAACTTCACATTGAGGATTTCATCGATTGGCTTTCTAAAGTTGAACGATTCTTCAACTATATAGAAATCCCTGAAGCAAAGAAGGTTAAGCTTGTGGCTTATAAGTTGAAGGGCGGAACTTTAGCTTGGTGGGAACAACTTTAACTCGAGCGGACAAGACAGATGAAGGCGCCAATTCGCACGTGGTCACGAATGAAGCAGTTGTTGTATATACAATTCCTCCCTAGTAACTACGATCAGGCATTATTCCAACAAAACCAAAATTATTCGTAAGCCGATTAGTAAGGAGTTATGCAGAGAAATCTCATTATTTGATGACGAGAGATGACAGCCTCAGAACGGAGTTGCGACAGGCCACAAGATTCATCAGTGACAGACATGTGGCCCCTATGGGAATGGAGAACTAACCCAAGACTTCTAAAGTGGAGGGACAGTCTCTCATAACAAAACAGGCTTTTGTTGAATAATCTGAGGAAACATGAGATATATGTGCATTAGTTGAAAAGGAAAAATATATAGAGCCTGTGAACATCCTAGAGGATTTAAAACCAGTGTTGCAGGAGTTTAAGGCAATTGTGCGCAATGAACTCCCTACTAAATTATCTCTCATACGAGATATATAAAACCACATTGATCTTGTCACAGGGACAAGTCTGTCTAATTGCCCACATTATCAGAAAGAATATGAGATCTTGCAGGGACAAGCGAAGGAACTAATCCATATTGACCAAGTCAAGGAGAGCATGAGTACATGTATTGTGTCAGCTCAAGAGCTTAATGCCAAATACAAGAGAAGGGCTAATAAACATCGGCATCAGAAGTTATCTGAGAATCATGAGCGAAGTCCCTTGAGTAACTTGAGGATGATTTTTTTCAAGTGGAGGGGTCTGATGTAGAACGTGTCACCAAGGTGTCCCGTATCGGTATCGGTTAGCATAACGGTGACTTCCAAAACCGATACGGATACGGGGGCGTAATGGCGATACGGGGGCGTAACGGCCCGTAACGGCATAAATTTTTTTTTTTGCTAAAAAAATATGAAAAAATATGGATTAAATCCAGAATATTCTAAGCATTCCAAATATGCGTTCATTTATAAATTGGAACATATTTATGGTGGTGTAACGGTCCACTCTTTGGTGAAAAGCTGTATTGGACTGTCTGATTAATTTTTGAACCAAGTAACCTGAATTTGACTATAAAATTTATATATTTAATTTTTTAAATATCTAATTTATATACTTAACAATTTAATATCTTTCTCTCAATAGTTCTTTAAAAAAATGAAATTAAATTCAGGTAGATAGCGTTGCCAATTTCGGGCTGAATTAGAGGACCAATATATGCTCCAAATTAGCCTCAAATTCATGTAATTTATTCTCATTATTCCACTTATGTATTGGTGGACATTTATTGGACAGTGAATCATGAAAAAAAATCAAAAGACCCTATTTTAAAAAATAAAAGTATACAAAATAATAATTAAAATTATACAAAATAATAATTAAAATTATTCAAATAATTTGATTTTGGCATTGTGAGTTAGCAATTGCAGTTTATAATTTAATTGGTAAATTTTAAATTAATATATGTCTCGTATACAATTTTTTAAGGGCCCAAATTAGGTGAGACTTGGATCGGAAAGTGTAGCACACATGTTAAAGATTTTTGGGCCCCATCCATGATGAATGTGTTATATCTAAACCGTCCATTCATTTGATGAGATTGTCTTAAGGCTTGACACGAAAAATAATACAGATCTAATTATCAAGTGGACCACACTGCAAAAAGTAGTAGGGGATTGAACGTCTACCATTGAAAACTTTTTTGGGATCATAGAAATTTAGATCAATATGAAATTTGTTTTTCCTCTCCATTCATGTCTTTTTGACTTTATGAACAAATGGGATGGAAAATAAATGTTACGGTGGGCCTACGAATTGTTTAACGGTAAAAATCATCATATCGCTGCTATTTTTGGTGTGGTCCAGACGATCTTTGGATACATTTCATTTTTTAGCTAATGCTCTAAAATAATATTTAAAAATAGATGAACGGTGTAGATATAATAAATACATCACTGTGGGGCCCGTATAACTTTGATCTCCTTTGAACCGTTCGTACAACTCGAAGCTCGAGGAGTGTCAGCGCTCGTCTCAGCGCGTGACACGTACCTACGGCAGCTTACGCCCGTAAAAAAAAAAAAAAAAGGGGGGGGGAAACCGAAAATAAAAGAGGGAAAGAAAAGAAGAAAAAAAGAGGGAAAGAGGGAAAGAACAGATAGAGAGAGAGAGAGAGAGAGAGAGAGAGAGAGAGAGAGGAGGAGGAGGAGGAGGAGGAGGAGGCTGCAGCCGCAGCCGCAGCAGCAGAGCCGCAGCAGGCCGAGAAGAGGAAGAAGAATAAGAAGAAGAAGAAGAAGAAGAAGAAAGAGAAGAAAAGGAAAAGAAAGAAAAAAGGTAAGGGAATTTTTTATTTTTTATTTTTTCTTTTTTTCAAGCCCGTAGCAGCCGTTACGGGTCAGTAACGGCCGTTACGCCCGTAACGGGACCGTAACGGCCGTTACGTGTACAAAAACGGGACTCGGCCGTTACGTGTACAAAAACGGGACTCGGCCGATACGGCCCCGTATCGCGTAACGGGTACCACCGTTACCGTTACGTATCGGCCGTAACCGTTTTGGGACACCCTACGTGTCACAGATACATTCCTAGCATGATTGGGCTAAAAGAAGGTGGACCGTAAATTGATCATAACTTTTGATCTGGGTATCGTTACGGGACACAACCTATCAATCTTTACTGAAACGGGCCATCCGAGATGAACAGACCCACAAAGTGGGTCGCATTTGTCCATTTCGTCAGAAAACGGGCGCTTTCAGCTTGAAAACGAATTTTTAGGGAAATTTTACTATTTTTTGTAATTTTGAATTTTTTAATATTTTCTTATTTTTAGAGTTTTAGATTTTCTTCTTTTTTAGAAATAATTTGTAATCATGTTAGGACTCTTCTAGAAAAGTTTATTTGGAATTTTTATTTTTAAGAAAATAGGTTTTAGAAGAGTTTTATTAGAACTAGGATTTTTATTAGAATTAGGATTTTGCTATTTTTGGTAATTACGAATTTTGTTTTTTTTCTATATTAATTCTGTAACATGGATACATAGAGATTAGACAACTATCAATCAATAAAGTTATTTCGAATTTTCTAGAATTAATTTCTATTTTTCCTCGTGGATTCAAGGCATCTCTGAGAAGAGTCCAAAGAAGCTCCGTGGATTCGGAGTAGTTATCCCCCTGAGGAAGACTGTGCTCGACCTCAACACGTCCTTCCCTGCGTCAAGTTGCCACGTGAGCTTAATCTTGTAGCAGCAAACCTAATTTGCCACTTTAATCTTCACCTACACAGACTACTATTCATAGCCTACAATGTAAACCCAAGGGGGGGAAAATACTAAACTTACCAGAAAGTTCTCACCTTACTAGAAGTGGTTGGCGTCTGTTCAAACATCAATACCTTCAGATACCCTCTTGAGCTGTGAGAAACTGCAAAAACCATGTGGTCATATTCTATAAGAAGACTAACAGGATCCTAAACCTGAAGCTTTGCATGGTATACTAGGGTTTTCAATTCTGACAAATGGGTCCAACCAGTCCATTCAATCCTAGCATGGATTGCATCAACTCCTCAATCATCATAGGCTTGTATCAGATATATGGTCCTCAGCTCACAAATCTTGTTCTGCCAATCATTTGAACAGGGATTCTCATGATTGCTTGGTGAAAGTTCAATGACCAGCTGCCAACCTGACATCAACCCTCGTTAACCAGGCCTGGGATTGGCCAGCACAGATTTAAGAGCTGAGCTTTTAGATAATTACTTAGATCAATACAAAATTAGTCTATCCAATTCCAACTAAGATAATTGATTCACAAATATGTCAATGGAATGTGCAGCTGTCTTGCCTTTGAATTATGACAAAATTTCTGCTTGAGTTGAAGTTTAAACATATCCACAATAAGACCAAAAACTGCCAGATGATATAAACATCCATATCCCCAGGAAAACTTAAAGAGTAAATCAAAATATTAACATTAAGGCCAATCATAAACAATTAACTGTAACACAGCTGAGCACAAAACTAGCAGCAAAAGAGGATGTTACAAATATGGGCTGCAGTCTAAGCAAATCTAATACTTTCCTATGGGAGCTCAGCACAAAGAGTAACTGGAAGAGGGTGTTCTTTTTCGTGATGAAAGCAGTCATGATACCAAAGCTCAGCTAGTGTAATGGACAGAATATAGGATGGTTCCTGAGCTAGAACAGAGGACAGTTAATGGGCAGGGATTCTGGGCTTTTGATGGGTTAGAACAGGGGTTGGATTTGGACTGTTAATGGGCTGGATTTCTGGGCTTTTAATGTGCTGGAATATGAGCTGGATTTGGGCTTGTTAATGAACTGAATTTCTGAGCTTTAAATGGCTGCATTTGGATTGTTAATGGGTTAAATAGGAAGAGGTTTAGGGCAAGTTTATGGGGGTACCGAAATTTCGACAGTCTCCATTGGTCAATCAGACGTTTGGACTTCGTAAAAGAAAATGGCAAAGGGGGTAAAAGGAATAGATGCGATGAAAAAAAAAAAAAAACAGAGTAGAGAATATGTGGACTTTATGAAGCAGAATAATGACATCCGAATGTGAATTCAAAGAGAAGTAATAGAAACTAGGTTTTGGATCAAGAAAAAGGGATGATCAACTCACTGTTGTTGATCCAGAACTTCAACCTAGACGTCGGAACCCGCCTTGATACCAATCTGGCGCAGCCTAATACAACCGATTGAAGGGGGAAGGATCAGCCTATCGTAGGCACCTCCAAGCTAAGCTTAACACACAAAATAACAATTAAAGTAGAAAATAAACCCATATTTTTATTGAAATCATAAGTGCCCTTAAAATACTCATGTGAGGCCCTTAAATAGACTTCTTGAACATACAAGGAAAGTTTCTTAGTGTTGCTGAAAACTTGGGATTTATTACAAAAAATAAAATACTAACTAAAGAAAGATGCTATCCTTCAATAACACTAACAATAACAATAATAATAATAATAATAAAGAAAGATGCTCTACATATATAAGATCAAATGAGATTCTATTGCATGGCTTGTTGATTGGTTTTGCTATAGCTGGCTGACTGGATTATACTGCCTAATTAGACGGCTTGGGCCTCCTTGTTGATAGGCCAACTGTAGGGCCAGTCTTGGGCTTAATGGATATGGGCTTGGCCCATGGGTATTGGGCCCAGTTGATGTGGCTGGATCTGCATCAACTAACCCTTAAATTGGAAGCCTGCAAATCAAGGTATTATGTAAAGGTATCGGTTGGCGTATCTTGCTGGCCGATATGTTATGGCCCGTATTAACCAACTATAATGGGGTTTTTTTTTTCTTTTTCCAAAAAAAAAAAAAAAAATCTCAAAATTTATTGGTAAAATTCTAAACCATATAAGGATCACAATGATTGGTTTTGGAGATGTTGTATTTGATGGTGTAATGGGCCGCTCTTTATTAAGAATGTTGTCTGTCGAACAATGTAAGCTTGACCTACTAAAAGTTGACCAAATTGGCCTTAATCGAACACAAATCAAGCATGATTTGGTGGCTTAGGGGCCATTACATATGAATACAACCAAAGAGAGATGAAAAATAAAATAAAATAATAAAAAAACAAGTGACTGTTTACCCTTCTAATCATCATCGTCGTTGTCATCATCATCATCTAAGCCCAATCCCAATTAAATGGGGTTGGCTGCATGAATCTTGTTCTACCATTCCACTCTACCAAGCACTATACCTTCAGTTAGACCATAGGTCATCCTCTTACTACCCCCATCCATGTCCTTTTGGGCCTTCCCCTTACGCTTTGCCTTCAACTTGTACCAACTCATAATTGGTGTGGTTTTTAGTCCCCATTGCACATGATCAAAACATCCAAGTCTACATTCCCTCATCTTATTACCTATTGGTGTTTCTCCTAAGTTTTTGAATGCATTCATTTCTAATTGTATCCTTCCTCATCTTGCCACTCATCCATCTCAACATCCTTATCTCAGCTACACTAATCCTATGAACATGCTATTACCTAACTGCCCAACATTCTTTAAGTGGTACACGGCAATCACATAAAACTCCAGAGGCAAATTTCCATCTCTTCCATCCAACTTGAATTCTACTAGCAACATCC
This sequence comes from Magnolia kwangsiensis, assembly GCA_037074715.1. Taxonomy (NCBI): domain Eukaryota; kingdom Viridiplantae; phylum Streptophyta; class Magnoliopsida; order Magnoliales; family Magnoliaceae; genus Magnolia; species Magnolia kwangsiensis. The sequence goes on along the minus strand of CM073572.1, from coordinate 96,927,718 downwards.
TTCTGAATCTCTCCCCTCTCATGAATCATCAACCCAAGATATTGAAAGTGGTCATTTTGGGAAACTTCTTGGTCAACAATTTTAACTAATTCCTCATTTTTACTCCTATTGTCTCTAAATTGCACTCTATATACTCTATTTTGGTCTGACTAATTTTAAATCCTTCATATTCTAAAGCCGCCACCATAAACCTAGCTTTGTGTTTACACCCTCCCTCATCTTATCAATCAAAACTATGTCATATGAAAACAACATACACCATGGGATCTCTTCTTACAAATGCCTTGTTAACTAATCCATAATCAAATATGAAAAGGTCTAGTTTGATTGCCAACCCCTGGTGCAAGCCTACAGTAATTGAAAACTTGCTCTCCACTAGTGGTCCTTACATTTGTTACCGCTCCCTCATGCATATCCCTAATCATGTTAACATACCCTCTAAAAACTCATTTCTTTCCCAACACAACCAGATTAACTCTCTAGGGACCTTTTTTGTTTTTTTGAAAGGTAACACTACCAGGGATTGAACCCTATATCACTCACAGACACTACACTATCTCTAGGGACCTTATCAGGTGGTTTCTCTAAATCAATAAAGACCATGTGAAGATCCTTCTTCCTCTCCCTATATTCCTCTATCAATTTTCTAAGCAGGAAAATGCTTTACCACTTCTTCCAATATTTCCCAAAATGGTCCACTCTGCTTTGGTTTTATATGATGATGGCACTAACTCCACTTCGGTTCATCAAATCCCACTCAAAATTTGTCTTTTAATCCTCAAAATAGGCCTAGATCTAGTTCAAAATTGCTTTCTAAGCTTCCTTCATTGTTAAAATGAATAATGAAGTAGAAAAAAGGAGAGAATTGAAAATAATAAGTTTCATGATAGGCCCTTTATGGTCGTTATAAGCCTTGTAACCGTGCTGATAGTAAGAATATAGACCCGCATCAACCAATATGGACCAACTTTTTCCATAACAGACCGATTCACACCTATATAGCGTAAAGGGGGTGAAAATTTCCTTTACATAACAACCAATATAGCTGTAACATAACCGTTTTGGATACCATACTGCAAGCTTGAATACTGGAGGGCCACAAGCTTTCAATCTAGAAAACCCCTTGCTAATGTTATAGGCTGATAATCACAAAGGCATGGGCCCCACTTGTACAAAATCAAGTCTCAAGAATATTGTGCATATGCTCAGTTCAAGGTTATATGGTTCCTCACAAGGACTAACAAATTATATATATCTTAAATCACATAAGCACATATATAATATCTATAATGTGGTAAATATGCAACATCATGCATCATGTATAACAATCCTAGGGCATGTTTGGATACAAGGAATCCAAGGGAAAAAGAATTTGTATTCCCTTGATTAGACAAGGGTGTTTGGATTGATAGAAAACCGTAAATTCAACAAAGTACCCATTAGCCTTATCCACATGTAGAGGTACAAATGGGTTGGGTTGACCTAATGGCTCATTGAACCCAATCCGACAATCAGTGGGTCTGGGTCCAAAATTTAGAACCATGGAGCAACTTTGGTTCCAAAAGTTCGACCTGAATTACTAAATGGGTAGTGCCTGGGTCATCTCAAAATCAACCCAACTCGACCTAGATCCAATTTTTAAATGGGTCCAAATTGGATGATATTAAAATGGAGTGGACCCTAACCCAAGAAAAGTAGTTAATTGAGCATGTGGGTCTTTTTATGTTGGGCTAGACTACAACAATGGTTCACCACCTTCTTTTCTAAAATGTGGTTAGCCATACATCACTTGTGACAGACTAGACTTCACAAATCGTGTACCCACTCTCGATGGCAACTATACCAAAACTCATGCTAATTGAACTCCCTTAACCATCTAATCTTACCCTTTAAATTTGGATATCTAGCCATTTTATTCTTTACCATACAAATTGATAGTCACCACTGATTGGATGGTTTGGAACATTGTTTGTAACAAAACTCAATTATAATTTCTAGGCCCAACCCAAAGCTGACTCATGTAATTAGTGTCCAATTTGGATAGGTTTAGGTTCTCTTGTACCCATATACGACCCATTAAATACATGGGTCAGCTATTTTTTACTTGGATACAAGTGAGTCCCAACCCATATTTGGGTCCAAAATTCTGACTCGATTCTTAAATGGGCCAGGGCACAGGGCCGCCCTCGGCCTAACCAAACCAATTTGCCCCCTTCTCCATAATGTAGTTCCTAGCGCAAGATAGTAGGTGACCATTGTCTAATGAAACTGGGATTTTGCTTATATATGGAAAGGACCCTAAATTTGGAATGCTTCTTTCTATAGTAATTAGTAAAGATGGAAAAAAAAAAAAAAAAAAAAGCATTGCAAAATCATTGCAATTTTCATATCCACACCTTGGACTCCTTGTATCCAAACATGCCCTTAATGTCTTTAGTGTGCATGCAATACAAATAATATTTACCACATAAAGCATTTGATATGTGAGATGGCAAGTCTATGGCATACATATTACGAAGTATGATTTCGTAATTTATTGTCGAATCTACAATTAAGTGGAGCATTGGATAGGAGGTATCAACCATGGTTCACACACGCGACCCAAAATCAAATCTCAAGGATATTGTGCATATGCTCATGTCAAGGTTATATGATTCCTCCTATGGACTATAAAATTACATGTGGCTTAAATCATATAAGTACATAATATAATATCTACAATGTAGTAAATATTCAATAATACATCATGTTATACATGATGTATTGTTGAATATTTACTACATTGTAAAATCATTGCCATCTCTCATATCAAATGCTTTATGTGGTAAATATAAATGGGTCGGGGCATGGGGCCACCCTCGGCCTAATCAGACCAATTTGCCCCCTTCTCCATAATGGTAGTTCCTAGCGCAAGATAGTAGGTGACCATCGTCTAATGAAACTAAGATTTCGCTTGTATACAGAAAGGACCCTAAATTTGGAATCCTTCTTCCTATAATAAATATGGAGAGAAAAAAAAAAAAAAAAAAAACATTGCAAAATCATTGCAATTTTCATATCCGCACCTTGGACTCCTTGTATCCAAACATGCCCTTAATGTCTTTAGTGTGCATGCAATACAAATAATATTTACCACATAAAGCATTTGATATGTGAGATGGCAAGTCTATGGCAGTATAATTTCGTAATTTATTGTCGAATCTACAATCAAGTGGAGCATTGGACAGGACATATCAACCGTGGTTCACACGACCCAAAATCAAGTCTCAAGGATATTGTGCATATGCTCATGTCAAGGATATATGATTCCTCCTATGGACTATAAAATTACATGTAACTTAAATCATACAAGCACATAATATAATATCTACAATGTAGTAAATATTCAATAATGCATCATGTATAACATGCTTAATGTCCTTAGCATGCATGGAATATGATGTCGATGAATAATATTTACTGCATAAAGCATTTGATATGTGGATGGCAAGTCTACTCCACAACATACATATTATGAGCTAAGATTTTATACCTTATTGCCTATGCAAATTATAAGTGGGGACCAAGTGCGCCCGTCTATGATTAGCTAGAGCATTGGATATAGGAGGGATCCACTATGGATTGAACATGGCCCAAATATCACCCTGATTGGATGAACAACCATTTACAGTCCATGCCATTTAAATGGACTTAGCAAAGTAGAGATTAATGTCTAATGCTCAGGTATTTGGGTGCAAATCCTGCAATCTTCTTCTACACACTTGGCATTGCTCTTTACATTAACAGACAGCGAAACATCTTTGGATGTGCAGTAGAAGGGGTTGAGAGGAAATTGTCAGGTTGGAAATCCAGATATTTCTCTTCGAGGGATTACATCACTCTGAACAAGGCGGCATCAATTAATATGCCAATATATTTCATGTCTATGTTCCACAGACCTTCTAGTGTTATTAATATGTTGGAAAGAATTTAAAGCAAGTTTCTTCGGCCAGGTGCTAAAAATAATACGTTTCACTTAGTAGAATAGGGAGAGGTTTGCAAACCTAAGGAGGGGGGCATGATGAGATAAAGGCTCTAAAACATTTGAACCTAGCATTATTGAGAAAAGGTCCATGGTGATTTGGGGAGTAAGAGGATAGTCCTTGGAAACTATCAAAAACAAAAAATAATAATAATAATAATAATAAACAAAAAAGGGGATAGTCTTTGGAGTGATTGCCTATGTCAACTTAGTATAGGACCTCAGGTTTTTGGAAAGCAGTAATCAGGGTGGAAAACCTATTTAGCAAGGGGATTTGTCCCTCCTAGGGTTGGATCCTGCATCCAGCTCTGGATAGATAAATGGTGTAGGGTATGCCTCTTAGCATTTGCATTTACTTGCTTATTTGGAGACGGCTTGTATGAGGGGGTTCCTGTTTCTCTAAGTGGCTCCCAAGTGGGCAATCAGATGGTCCAGGTCCCTATGTTAATCTGCCGGAACCGGAATTTGGAGAATATGTTAATCTCATGCTGATGTTACACGGTCATGGGTATCTTTGGATGAGAAGGATGCATGCATATAGGTCCACAATAACGCAGGTTCTTTTTTTTTGGTAAATCCTTCCATTCATTATCAAAGCTGATACATCACGAGGTTCTCTGGATCATATTTTGCATATTTGGCCCCATCCAGTGTTCTACCCATCTGCGTTTAGTCAGGAAAATCGTTATTCTAATGCATTTTGTGCCTTCATGATTCGGAGTTCGTTAGTCATCCATTTGTGCATGCTATTCTTCGTAAATGATTTGGCAGAAGCTCTTCAATCTAATCAATATTGAGCAGATCATGCCTCGCTCTATTTGGGATTTCTTCCATATGTAGCACTTCGGTTGTGGAGGCAGAAAAAAGTTGGTTCTTTGGCGGCTTGCTCATTTAGCTGGCCTTTGATCAATTTCGTATGAGTGGAACAATAAATCTTTCCAAAATAGTTGGTGCTCATCGATTGAGGTCCTTCCAAAGGTTGGGAGGTTTTTTTTGTTAATTGGGTTAGGTCCTCTATGGCTTTTGTTCCAAGTGGAAATGTTTAGTAACTCCTGGGTAAAATGTTTAGTAATTCTTAGGGGGATGATCCTTACTGTAAGCTGATGATTTCTCATCATCATTTCTGCATCTTTACCCTTGATTTAAATTAGTCCCACCAATACTGGGGCAAATTTAGGTTAAATGTGAACTTGTTGTATTCCTCTTTTGAATAATTGTAGGCCACAAATTGAAATGTTAGGAATTAGGATTGTTACTATTGAAGAGACTTTCAGGGCATGTCCATGTGCAATACGCGAAATGATCTTCATTACCAAGCCATGGCCCTACTTATCAGAACTGAAAAGCTGAGTATACTGCACAAAGCCTACAGTTGAGGATCCCATACTTATTCTATATAAAAAGTTTCCAAAAGAATAAAAATATAGCTCGCCAAAACTAAATAGCAGAATAGACTAGCCTATTTTATATTACAAGATACTTTGTACAAAACATAGTTACCTAATTGGCGTGTTTCATGCAAGCTACCTCAAGCCATACCATAGGGATTTGAGCAATGAAACAAGGAAATTTTTCTCAAGGGCACCTCCACCATAACCTAATTCAAAAGGACATGATGGCTGATCGAATAAGCAGCAAAGGAGTGTCTAAGCACAAAGAATTTTTAGTCAAATGGAAGGGACTACCTGAAAGTTATGCTGGCTAGGAATGAGATGCAACTCTTTAGGAGGACTTTGGCAATTTGAAGCAGTACCAAGTTATGAATTGGTTCAAGACTAATTGACTCGCAGTTCGATTTGGTCTAATTCATAACATACAATGAATTCATCAAACCAAGTTCTTGAAGACTTGTATGACCAGCCTTGTAATTCAAGGACATTGCAACAATGCTACTAATCTTAGAAAAACATAAAGGAAAGAAAATGCCACTCATTTTGATAGAAATTACAAAACTATGCCACCCTTTGAATGCTCATAGGATTAAAATGGCTACCAAATGCACCATCTCATTTCATGGAATTAACCAAAATTATATAAGCCTCCCCCATCAAACTAAGTTTATTTGTAAGTTGTGAATTGCGAACCACGAACCAACTCAAACCAGCAAACCAAGTGCCTATGTTATAAAATATGACAAAGAACCAACTTGAGCTGACCCCAATCAATTGGTATAAGGCTTAGATGATGTTGATGATGATTCATACTTACAAGCATAGATATGATGGTGCCTATCAAAAGAAATTTTCTAAGCGACAGAATAGATAGAAAAACAAGACATCAACTAGAAACTGAACATCACAGCATGAAAAATGCACCAATATCGTCGCTATATTTGTGAACCTATATGAAGTACCCAGAGACACAAACAAAGCCCACAACATGGAAGAGGGTGCTTATCGTCACTACTCTAATATCGTAGCATTTGTTTGGTTAGTGGGTAAAACGAGGGTGCTTACCATTGATAATCTACAACAAAAGGCCATGACGCTGACCAATATCTCCTTGTGTATGAAAGATACTGAGTCGATCAATCATCTCTTTATTGCAAATTTGCTAGGGAGGTTTGGACTACTTTCTTTGGTATGTTCAATATGGCGTGGCTGATGTTGGAATCCATTGCAGGTTTCCTTTGGGCTTGGCATGGTGGCGGTGTAGCCAAAGATGGCAAGGATTTATGGCGTCGTGTTCTTATGGCATCGCTTTGGCCCATTTGGGGAGAGAACAATCAGTGCTTCCACAACCATCAGGGTTCGGTAAGCAAGAATTGTTAGAAGAATTAAGATAGATGTAGTGGATTGGGCGTCCGGATTAAAATGGATGATTATGACAATCAGTGCTTCCACAACCATCAGGGTTCGGTAAGCAAGAATTGTTAGAAGAATTAAGATAGATGTAGTGGATTGGGCGTCCAGCTTAAAATGGATGATTATGAATTTTTTGCCTTTGCCTAAAAAAAATCAAAAAAACAAAAAAAACAAAAAAAAACAAAAAAAAAAAAAAGAAGAAGATGAAGAAGAAGAAGAAGAAACAAAAAGGAGCAAAGCCCACTAACTCATGCCATGCACTAGGTCATGGAAGGCAGGAAAGATGACAATCATGGTGTGTTGTAACAGCCATCACGTAAAGGTAACAGTGGCAACCGTTACACATTACCAGGTCGTAACAGCCGTTATTTTAAAAACGACAGATAACAGTCATTACGCTCCCCGTAAAAGTCGTAACGGTCCATTACGGGGCTGATACAAGTTTTTCGGGTTTCTTTTTTTCAATTTAAAAATAAAATAAAATAAAATAGAGAGAGAGAGAGAGACCATAATGGCCGTTATGGGGGCCATAATGGCCGTTACAACCCATATCATAAAGGTAGGCCGTTACGGACACCATTACTGTTACAGAATACCTTGATGACAATATGCTTAAAAATATGGAGTTTGGACAAGCTATCAATCGGAATCTCCTAACCATCAGAAATGTGAAGAGAAGTCAATCACAATACCAAAAGAATCTGAATTCATTCAACTAATAGTTTCAAAGATAGCATATATCAGAACATTATAATGACACTCAGCACTCGCACAAATATTCAGCTCCAATTTTCATACTAACAGACATATTATGAACAATGAGGAAATGCATGCATAGAAGGACATGCAATCTTTTCCACTTGTAGCCACTCTCTCAACAATATGAATCAGAGTCAGCAAACAAACACTACGGCCCATTACGAAGTACTGTAAAATTGGGATTCATTCTCCAAGTTGAGTGGAACATATTCGCTTTGCCTTACGGACAGGGCAGAACACCGAAATGGTATTAAGCAGGATTTCAGTTTCCCACTTTTTCCACCCATGATAGCAATTGGGAGCTCATCCCAATTGAGATTTGGAGAGGAGTACATCTCACCCAACAGCTAAAAGTGAAATGTCCAAACACACCTTTAACTCACAGCTTCTTTCCACGTTCTCATTGATAATTGAAAAACATAACCAAGCAACAACAAGGATCAGCTATAAGCTAATAAACAGGTCCATGTGCAATTTCTTTTAAGGTGAATCTGACCCAAATCAGTATTCTGACTATTTTCATGAATAACAATAAAAGCCATATATCATGCAAATATATACAATCAAATGATTAAATAAAGTTTGCAAAAATCAACCCAACATCACAATAAGTTTAGTAAAACATAGAGATAAAATAAACTTAGAATGTACAGACCAAGTTCCTTTAATCGTCCCTCCTCACACAAGAGGGAAAACATCATCATCATTGTCAATGTCTAGAAACTTGAAGCGCATGTCTCCTTTGGTCTGGTCTTTATAGCTGAAACTTGGGTTCACGTAACATTTCATCTCATGAAACAGATTCAGATTATCGACCAGCTTGTGAAAAACATTGCAGCCGCAACACTGCAAAAGAGAAAGAACCAAGAGAATATTGAATTTTGAATAACTGGAACACAAAAGATGAGTTACTTTATACTCTGATTACTATGATGCATGCAAAGGAAAACAGCCACCATGCCAGCAGGCATAACTGTAACTTGATCCAAATCATACAACTTGTGAACCCCGATAGATGAGGTATCATCTCAAAGTAAGATTGACCAAGTGAGCCTAATCTTGATTAATAGGCATCTGTTAAATTTAGACTGTTGAGTAGTTCCAAGCTTAACCATCAACTTGCCTGCCGACGATAGGTGAGAATTACAATCATCTTTTTAGCGAGTTCTTTGGTTTATGAACCATCAACGATGGGGTCCACAATTTGGATGGTTTGAATGTACAGCCACCAGCGTGCAGAAGTATGGATCATCAATTCCTGGAGATGAAAAGATCGACACAAACAAGCAAAACAAGACAGGATATTAGAGGCAGAGATCGACCTGTACGAAGACAGTCCCATCAGTGTAGGCATGGGGGTTGATGGCGCGGGTGGTCCGCTGCCCACAGACGTTGCAAGTGAACGCGACACGCATGCGGCGGCGAGGGGATTTGGTGAACAGCGACCATGGGAAGGTCGAGATCTGATCTGTACAGGATCCTGACTCGGGAGTGGCTGGAACAGAAGGGCCTTCCATTCCTGAACCTGTCGTCCACCCTCTGCCGCCCGCAGCTGCGCTCAAAACCAATCCCATCGCTGTATCCTACCATAAAACACCCAAGGAAAAAAAAAATTTAAAAAAAATAAATCCTGAAATCCGATAAAAACAGACGCTGAGAGAGAATTCAAGATGGTTTTTAAAAAGAGTGGGGAAAAAAAAAAAACCTTGGAAAGATGGGAAAGAGAGAGAGGAATGAGACTGTCGTTGCTGTTGGTGCTGTTTGCGTTCTCGGCATCATTTTCTCGATCTGATGATTTTCAAGATAACAAATATTCAAGAGACGAGATGATATATATATATATATATAGAGAGAGAGAGAGAGAGAGAGAGAGAGAGAGAGAAAGAGAGAGAGAGAGAGAGTACTTTTGTTGAAGGATATATGAGACGGTTTTCTAGAAAGAGGAGTCCTATTGTTGGGAGAGAATATGGAGAGAGGAGATGATGTTGATGATGGGGACATGGCAGCAGCTGTCAGAGAATCCATGGCCAACTTCCAGAGACAGAGAGAGAGCTTTCTCTTTTTTTCTGGTTTGGGTTATGTCAGGAAGAAAGGGGGGTTTTTTTGATGCTCCGGCTGCTTAGGGTGCTTCATACGCTGGTTCTCCGAAGTTGTACACGTGGCATATATGAACTCAAATTAAACAAACTGTAAATTGCAAATTGTGTTACTCGCTCTCTCTAGGTCAAGGTCCCAAAATCGGATTCGTTGAGTAATTCCGAACTCTGATTCGTGGACACTTGTTTGGTGAAGCAGGACCATCGGATGTCTCTCATTTTTAACCGTACAATAATTGTCCACTAATCTGACAGTCAGCTTGGCGAGTAAATATGATTTTTAGTTCATAATGCATCTAAACTGATACCCATAATTTAGGATGTTTAATTTTAATTTTTTTTATTCAAAGTCTGTAATTTATAGGCATTTTTGAAGTGCCTGTATATACCCCATCAGACTCTTTCAGAGTATGAAGTTCGTTGATGCTAAAATCTGGATCAACCTCTTCTCCCTACTTTCACCTGCACCACAAAAGAAGATAAAGAGAACCTTGATGAGAACCGGGGAACCTCCAATGTTTAAGTCAGTAAGAATTTAGGAAGAGGAGTTTTTTAAATTTTTTTCTCACGTACTTTGATTCTTGAAGAGCCCTCCTTTTATAGGAACGAGAGATCCCAACGTAAGAAGATTCTCTCCTAATTTTTAAGAGATTTGATTATGTTGTCATTTGTTTATAGATACTTCCCGATCCCGAGATTTCTGAGATCGGGTATCTTTTTACCAAATTCTCGAATCCGAGCTAAGTCTCTCCTCTTGGTTTTATCTTCGGTCGGGATTAAATGACAGAGTTAACCAACCCAACGGACTTGTCATATTTTTTTCCAACAGTAAGCCCCCTAGTCATTGTGTTAGCTATGTCAACACAGAGGAGTAATGAGTTGCTGGGTCGGTTTATTGAAAACAGAGGTTATGATGGAGCATTTAATGCTCCTTGTATCGACCTTAACGTACAACGGTTCATTACTCGAGGTTGCACGAGCGGACAGCCGTCGAGTCATCTCACCCGCTTACGAGCGTCGGACACGTGTCGAGGACGTTACCCTCGTCAGTCGGCGTGCGCCACGCGTTGGGTGGGGGAGTCGAAGCCAGAGTCAATTCGACGACTCCTTAAATGCATGCGCTATGTGGCTCGGCTACAAAAGGAGGTGCGGGAGCGTTTTTCACATTTTTCGCTCTCCCGCTCGATCTCCCTCTCCGTTTTTCTTCATCCTCCTTTGCTCTGTTATGCTTGTGACTTGCACGTCCTGCCATTCTCCGTTTAGCTTTCTTCTTTCCTTCCTTATTTTTATGCCTTTCACCTCTCCGGTGAGTCCTTTTTCTCCTTCCTCTTTCGACTTTTTAGCGATAATGTATGCTTTAAGTCCCCCGGGAGGCAGTTTCCGGTGATGAGGGCGAAACGAGGCATCTCTGGAATGTCGCGGAATTGCCCTCTTTACTGGCGGAGATGGGGATAGGTGCCAATGAGGCCTTCCAACATACCGCCAGAGTGTCCAGTAGGGCTTCAGCGGAATGCTCCATGTCAGCGGGCACTTCTGGCTTAAGACACGCCCCTGGCAGGCCTACTCCCTATTTCTCTGGTGATAATTTGGGAGAAGAGGAAGAATTAGAAGAAGAAGCTGTTGAGTTGGCCCTTCCTGAGAGACTGGCGAAGACTGACTTTGGGAGAACCGCTGAGTTGGTTCTCCCATGAAGGTCGGCCCGTTTTGTTGAATCGGCAGCTGAAGAAGGAGAGGCTGTCGAGAGTGAGGAGGTCGGAGATGAACAAAGGGGACCGATTCCCTCAGTTTTGACTGAGGCGGATTTGGATAGAATCCAAGTTGAGTATCATGTTCCTGACTCGGTAATCCTTCGACTTCCACTCCAAAGTGAGTTGCCCGATCATCCCCCTCTTGGGATGGTTGCAATTTTTCAAGTTGTCATGCAATGTGGTTTGCATTTGCCCTTGCAACCTTTTGCTCGGAAATTCCTTTCCTAACTCAGAATTGCTCCGGGACAAATAGTTCCGAATGGATAAAGAAATTTGTTAGGTTGCGCAGTGTTGTGAGCTGAAGCAGAACAGCCCCCACTAACCATGGATGAGTTCCTCTATCTATACCAAGCTCGGTTAAACACCTGGCAGCCCGACTGGTATTTTTTGAGTGCTTGGAGGAACAAGGGTGGTTCTTTGATAATCGAGCCTCCTACCTTTAACAAACACTAGAGAGAGAAGTGGTTCTGGGTGTGCGGTCTCTGGGAGATGGCCAAGTCTGGGCTGTTCGAACCTCGCGTTCCTTAGGCCTTTTCTGAAGTAGGTGACTTAACATGCCCTTTTTCCTCATCTTTTCTTATTCTGATTTTTCTGAGTTTGATTGATCGTACGTCACAGTTATCTCCAAGACAAAGCCGAAACTAGGAGCCAACGCTTTGGCTCGGATCAAAGATCTGTGGACGATAAGTCTGGAAGATCAGTCCTGGAAGTCTCTCTTGCAGTCGGAGCGTCTTCTTCTCTCGGGCTTGGATTCATCCGTGACAGGTATCTTCAGGTGACTCTAGCACATCTTTTTGAAAATTTTCTAACTCTGTGTTTTGTCTGACACAGATATGGCTGAAGCTCGACCCCTTCTGAAGTCGTCCTCTAAGTTGAAGGCTCCACCTAGGTCGATGCTTCTGTCGGAGCTTCGGCCTTCCAAGAAGGCAAAGACTGCTCCTTTGGTCGTGGAGCCACCCGCTCCAGTCGCCCCTGTCCCGACCGTCCCAACCGTTGTCATTCTCTCTGACCCTGAAGAGAGGGTAGAGGGTGCGAGCGAGTCCCAGGCCACTTCTGAGCAAGGACCCGTTGCAGAGCAGGTCTCGGGACGAAGGGAGGAGCAAAGAGGGAAAACCTTAAGGGGGGAGACGACTTAACAGGAGACCTCACCCTTTCATCGGTGTAAGACACGTATCCTAGACCGTACCGTTCCGCAGACTTCTGCGATTTTTTCGGTCAAATTCCGGCAACCTTCGACCCTTAATCGGTATTTACGTACGACCCTGATTCACACGATGTTAACCTGAGTCGACTCAACCTAAGACCTTTACCGTAGCGACCGCGTCATCGCAGCGATTCCAATGCCGCGACTCGCGCATCGAGGCGATACCCTGGTCAGGAGATGTGGGCCAACGTTCAGTGCGAGGAAAACGTTGCGCGTTGCGAAACCCAAGAGAATCTCTACGACTTATCACATCAATCCATCAATCCATCAATCTCAACATGTCGACTACATGTCAAGTACACATCAACTTTCACTCATTCCCAAGCAAGCCTCAAAAGTAAAAAAGTCCCTTACACTCTCATGCCTTTCTTACACAAATGGCCACAAAAGTCAAAAACGCCTCTTACACCCATCACCACTCCACCCATCACTCCTTTTCTCCCTTTATAAGTCTCTCTCTCTCTCTCTCTCTCTCTCTCTCTCTCTCTCTCTCTCTCTCTCTCTCTCTCTCTCTCTCTCTCTCTTTTCCAAGCTCATTTCCAAGAAAAAAAACCTCCATGCATATGAACTTCTCCAAGCCTTCCTAAGCAACAAAGGTGGCCCACTTTTCTACCCTTCATCTCTCATCTCAACCATCCAAACCTCACCTCCTCCATTGGAATCGAAACTAAGGAGCTAAGGAAGCCTAAGGTGTAAGAAGAGCCTGGTGGGTGATTTTTGATTTTTGTCTTTCATTTGTTTGTTTGATTAAGGGCCCACATTTAATGGGACCCACCTTGATGTATATTTTTGTATCAAAGAGGAGCCCATAGTGGCGGGGCCCCTCCATCGTCTCCATTGTCTCCTATCTCTCTTTCTCTCTTTTTCCCTTTTCTTTCTATGATTATGGCCCACCTAATGTGTGTATATCACCCATGCTATCTACCGGTGGACCCCATCTATGTGGGACACACCATGATGTTTATACGCCATACCAACCATCCATAGGGAGACCCCCTTGATATGGCTAATAGTAGGTCTGGCTACCAGTGTGTAAGACCCGTATCTTGGTTTGTACCTTTTCGTAGACTTCCGCGGTCTTATCGGTCGAATTCCGGCAACCTTCGACCCTTAAACGATATCGAGCGCGACCCTGATTCATGTGCAGACAACCCGAGTCGACTCAACCCGAGATCAATACCATAGCGACTGCGCCGTCGTTGCGGTTCCGATACCGTGACTCGCGGGCTAAGGCGATACCCTGGTCAAGAGATGTGGGCCAACGTTCGGTGCGAGAAAACGCCGCGCGTTGCGAAAACCAAGGGAATCTTTACGATGTGTCACATCAATCACATCAATCCCATCAATCAATCAATCCATCAAGCCATCACATGTCAAGTACACATCACTTTATTCCATTTTTTCAAGCAACCACAAAAGTCTCCCAAACCCATACCTCTCTTACACAAAAGCCTCAAAAGTCAAAGATTTCTTACACAAACATCACTCACCACATCCATCCATCACTCTCTCTCTCTCTCTCACCCTTTACATCACTCTCTCTCTCTTTCTCTCTTTCTCATTTCAAAATTTTCAAGCAACAAAAAATTCCAAGAGCCCATACGCATGGAATTTTGCAAGAATTCCTAAACTCCAAGTGGCCCACCTTCCTACCCAATCATCTCCCATCTCAACCTTCCATTCTCCATCTCCTCCATTGAAGTTGAAGCCAAGGTGCCAAGGAACCTCTAGGAGCAAGAAGATCGGACGGTGGGTGCCTCTATAGGGTAGATTTACTTGTTTTTATGATGAGCCAAGTGAGGTCGACCGATCAATGGTGTGGATCTCACTTGGGACCCTAAAATATGGCCGATAGACCACTTGGATCATCATGATCATTCCATGATGGGGCCATTCTCCATGGACCCCATCATGATGTTTATTTTTCTTTAGAAAGGTCATCTAGACCATTCATATTGGTGGGGAAAGGATCCCCACCGTTGATCTTCAGTTTTGATGGTCACATGTGCAAAATGACCCACTTGATGTATGATTTCATGTAAGGGAGGGCCCATAATGTCGGGGTCCCTCCATCACAAGCGTGTCCCACTCTCCATGTCTCTCTCTCTCTCTCTTTTATTTTATTTTATTTTATTTTATTTTATTTTTTTATGCAAAGGGGATTGTGTGGCCCACTTGTATGGATCCCACCTTGGAACATTATCTTGTTCAAGATGCATTTAGGTGGGGCCCATCATATTCGTTGTACCCCACGCACCCATCAGTGGTGGTCCACTTCATCAGGGCTCACCCAATGCATGTTTTAAAGAAAACCAAACCGTCCAGCGTCTGAGACGCTGGACGTTTTCAAAAAAAAAAAAAAGAAAGGGAAAGAAGAAAAGAAGGGACCTTTGGTGGTCCCCTTGCTTATGCCCCACCGTGACGTATGTAATCAATCCACGCCGTCCATCCCATTCTTCGCCTAAATTCATGCGTTGGGCCAAGATTTGGAGCTGATCCAATCACCTGGTGGGCCATAGTGTCAAAAATTTCATTCTCACCTTTCAAATACATTTTTCTTATTTTATTTCATTTTCTTTCATCAAAAAAATTCAAACTTTGGACTTGTTGGATTCATTGCAAGGTGAGGAATCCTATGGTCGGAGTGGATCCACTTAAAGCGGACCCCACACTAGAAAAACCACGGGAAAACAAATTTTTCCCAAAATTTATAAGAGGCAGAGCCTCTGCATTATTGCCAGCAGGTGGCAGCGCTGCACGCTGCTGCGTGCAGCCGTGCAGCGGTGGGCGGGCGTCCAGCTAGGGACCCACGGCTCCAGCCGTGGGCCCCACCTTGATGTTTGTTTGTCATCCGACCTGTTCACGAGGTGGGTCCCCTCCTCAGGTGGGCCCCCTCCAAAAATGAGACAGATCCAAAACTCAGGTGGCCCACACCACGTAAAACAGTGTGAATGAGATTCTACCGTTGAAAAGTTTTTGGGGCCCACAGAAGTTTTGAATCAAGATGAATTTTATGATGTCCCTTCATCCAGGTCTGAGTGACCTTATGAGTGGGTTGGATGCCAAGTAAAAATTATAGGGTGGGCCCCACATGGGACCCACAATGATGTATGTGCTAAGTCCACCGTCCAGACGGACAGTTGCACCCCCACGGCTGCACCCACCTGATGTTTGTATGGCCTCCACCGTCCAGCGGACGGTGGGGCCCTGTGTGATGTATGTGCTTATTCCGCACTGTCCACTGGACAGTGGGACCCGCCATGATGCATGATGCATGTAATACATCCAGACCATCCATCCACTTGGTGGGATTATTTTAAGACTTGAGCTATTAGTTGGGTGGGCCACTCACATATGGTTTAGGCTCATTTGGACTATTTAATGTCTATGGACTAGGCCCATTTGCTTTGTAAAAGGGCCTATGGGTTTAGGCCCACTTGTTATGTTCTAAGTCCATAAGACTAGGCCCTTTTGATGTACTTCAAGGCCCAGATAATTGGACCCATTTGTGGCATTTTTAAAGCCCATGGAAGTGGACCCATTTGATACATTGTAGGGCCCATGGGACTAAACCCATTTGATTATAAAAAGGGTCAATGGGATTAGGCCCATTGGATTTATTTGAGACCCATGAGTTAGGCCCACTTTATTTGATTAAGGCCTGGGGGTTTAGGCCCATTTGACTCATATTAGATCTATAGGTTGGAGCCCATTTGACATACATATAGGGTCTAATTGGTGTGGCCCATTGGTCATATATAAGACCCATGAGACTAAGCTCATTTGATGTAATCCAAGACCCACGGGTTTGACCCATTGCAATGTACATAAGACCCATTGGTGTGGCCCATTTATGTGGCCCATCTGATGAATAAAAGGCCCATAGGATATGGCCCATTTGATATATATGTAAGGTCCAATGGGGACAACCTATGGTCCATTGCAATGTGTAAATCCATTTCAGACTACATACTGATGTTTACAAAGATCGTGACTTGAGGGCAATGTTGGTTTGACGTCCACATTGCGAGTGTAATGTTGGTTGGATGTCCATATTACGACTCTCCTTAGGGCCCATTACTGGGCCGTGCTTGCTGTGTATAGGCCGTCTAGGCCCATCCGCGTTGTATGAACGATTCATCACTCATTTACATGTTTAGTATAGTTTCATGACTCATGATCATACACATCATATGTATGCTTGACGTGACAATTGTCTGATCATAGTATTTGCCTTCGGGCAGGTTGTTTATGGGCTCCCGGTTAGGCGGTGTTGCCCTACATGAGCGCACGATATGCGCAGGATTTGATGCATGACTGGATAGCGTGAATCATGCATATCGCATTTGTGTGACATGGATATTATACTCCCTAGCGACATCGGGGTCGTAACTTCCACAGATGTATCGTGGTTGGAAGGATTGGATACCGAAAATCTTGCTCTACATGGGGTACTATAGATATCCCTGGGTGAAAGTTCCTAAACCCTTATGGTACCAAGAGGTTGTTCCAATGTCTAGACCGAGTGGGTAGATGAGTGCTAAGTGCCGAACACCAGTTGGCTGTGCTCTCCACTGTGTCGTGGTCGGTTGGAAGGGGGTGCGGCCTTACCCGCCCGAGAGTAGGGGCAATACTAGGCTGAGTTTGACCAGCTCGAGGAATGGGTCCGCTATCGACGAGTCGCGCCCGATATTGGCAGACGGATAGTGTGGTCTCTTCCACTTACCTTATTGCGCGCGATGTGGCGGCAATCTGGTTTAGAGTGTACTAGACCCCAGTGATATTCCATATTTTGAGCTGTATTGATGTATGTACATAGATGAGGATCTGTATGCTTGAGTTGCATTGCACATCGCATGGCCTTGGGGTGGCCGATACCATTCATGTCTTGCATTGCATAAGCCTTGGTACGGCTCATCATATTATGGATCCATCTGCATATTCCGCATTGCTCTGACATTGCATGCTCATATTACTACCTTGCGCACATACTTTCACCACCCTCTAAGCTTTCTGTAAGCTTATGCACGACCGTTGCGTGCAGGTGACGTTGGATCGCAGCAGCGCTGAGGCAGGAGCACGTTGCAGTGTGTTTTGGAGTTTTTGTTCTTTACCATTGTATATCCTTTTATGCTCATTGTACTTGTAAAGTTTTTTTTTATCATAGTGGAAATGTAATGGAGTGCTTGGTTGTTGTTTGTGGGTTATGCCTTTGGTTATGCTTATTACGAATCAAACTGACGTTGAAAATCCTCCTCGTAGCATCCCAGGATCGGAACCTGGCGAATGGGAGCTAGGAGCCGAGAATGGAGTTCTACGGAGGCTGTCGGCGCCGGATTCGGAGATCGAAAATTTTGTGATCTGACGTGGGCCCTGCTCCATAGCTCACGTGGTGGACTGAGTGAAAGATACATCGTTTCAACGCTGGACCCACCCAGTTCCATAGCTTAGGTAGTAGACGGAGTGAAAGATGCCTCGTCTCAACACTTGTGGTTTTGGTATTGATCCCTGTGGAGG
Source organism: Magnolia kwangsiensis (assembly GCA_037074715.1). NCBI lineage: Eukaryota > Viridiplantae > Streptophyta > Magnoliopsida > Magnoliales > Magnoliaceae > Magnolia > Magnolia kwangsiensis. Next base: position 96,909,569 of record CM073572.1, on the reverse strand, counting down.
TGGCTAATATGGTGTGTGTATCCTAACATGGGTGTGTTCTGGCATTGGTGTAACTGATGGTGGGGCCTAGGGGACCCATCCTCGTTGCCCATCCATTTTAGTGGGCCACACCATATTGTATGTGTTTTATCCAAACCGTCCAATACCCTTGGACAGTGGGGCCACGTCTGTGCGGACCCTCCTTGATGCGTGTTTACACCCAGATCCATAGTTCAACTGGCAGACTGAGCTAAGTTACCTCATTTCAACACTGAGGTCTTGGCATCCATCCCTAGTGGCGGTGGTAGCAGTGAAGTGTAAGCTGGCGTGGGGTCCATGGGACCCACCCATTATCGTCCATCCGTTTTGGGTGGTGCTAGTGTACGTGAACAAGTTTTAAAGGTACATGTTTATATGGACAATGTCTGAGCAGTGTTGGTCCTCTCTGATGTACCATGAGCTCCATGGATTTATAATGTATGATGATACATGTTATGGGTAAGGATGACCTGACTAAAGAGAAGAGGTCGGCTCAGATAGCTTAGTGGGACATGAGCTTGGCCAACACCGGTCGTGACTAATGAGCTCCTCAATGGCCCAAGTGGAGATGTCAGTCAAGCCACCTCGGCTCGGCTCGGCCCACCTGATGGTGTTGTTCAGTTAGGTCAGGTCGGCTCGGCCCACCTGATGGTGTTGTTCGGTCAAGTCGGCTCGGCCCACCTGATGGTATTGTTCAGTCAGGTCGGCTCGGCTTGGCCACCTGATGGTGTTGTTCGGTCAGGTCGGCTCAGCTCGGCCCACTTGATGGTGTTGTTCGGTCAGGTCGGCTCGCCCCCTCCCCCCCCTTTGTGGTATTGTTAGACCAAGTAGTGCGACCCATTTGTTGTATATATAAGGCCACATGTGAGGCCCATGGTGATCCATTTGAATCGGCCCATTTAAACGGCCTGATGCGAGGTATGTGAGGCCCATGAGCGAGGTCCAGTGTGACGTATGTGTGGTCGTTACATTGTGTACGAATTCCTTATAAAGGTCGTGCCTTAGGAGCAATGTTGGTTTAACGTCCACATTGTATGAATAAATGTTGGTTAAATGTCCGCATTATAATTCTCCCTAGGGCCCATTGTTAGGCCCATACTTGTAGGCCATTTAGGCCCATCTTCATTATGAACAACATCCCTCACTTATAACATGTTAGTATAGTTCCATGATTCATGATCATACACATCATATGTATGTTTGATATGAGAAGTGACTGATCATAGCATATGCCTTCGGGCAGATTGTTTATGGGCTCTCGGTTATGCGGTGTTGCCCTACATGAGCGCACGATATGCGCAGAATTTCTGCATGATTGGATAGTGTGATTCATGCATTCGCATTGTGTGTCATGGTTACTGTACACCCTAGCGACATCAGGGCTGTAGCCTCCACAGGTGTATCGTGGTTGGTAGGATTGGATACCGAAAATCTTGTTTTACTGGGGTGCTATAGATATCCCTGGGTGAAAGTTCCTAAACCCTTATGGTACTAAGAGGTTGCTCCAATGTCTAGATCGAGTGGGTGCATGAGCGTCGAGTCCTGATTACCAGACGGTCGCGCTTTTCACTGTGTCGAGGTCGGTTGGAAGGGGGTGCGACCTTACCTGCCTTAGAGTAGGGGGTAAAACTAGGCTGAGTTTAACCAGCTTGAGGAATGGGTCTGCTATCGACGAGTCGAGCCTGATATTAGCAGGCAGATAGTGAGGTCTCTTCCACTTACCTTATTGCGCGTGATGGGGCGGCGATCTGGTTTAGAGTGTACTAGACCCCAGTGATATTCCAGATTTGAGCTGTATTAATATGTGAACTTAGATGAGGATTCGCATGCTTGAGTTGCATCTCGCACAACATGACCTTGGTATGGCCGACATCATTCATATCTTGCATCGCATAGCCTTGGTATGACTTATGGTATTCATGGACCCAGCAGCATATTCCGCATTACTCTGATATTTCATGATCATAATACTACCTTACGCACACACTTTCACCACCCTCTAAGCTTTTTATAAGCTTATGCAAGACCGTTGCGTGCAGGTGACGTTGGCGCGCAGCAGCGTTGAGGCAGGAGCGCTTTGCAGATCATCTTGGAGCTTTTGTTCATCATCATTGTATTTCCCTTTATGCTCATTGTACTTGTAAATTTTTTTATCATAGTGGAAATGTAATGGAGTTTTTAGTTGTTGTTTGTGGGTTATGCCTTTGGTTATGCTTATCACGAATTAAACTGATGCTGAAAATCCTCCTTGTAGCATCTTAGGATCGGAACCTGGCGAATGGGAGTTGGGAATCGAGAATGGGGTTCTACAGAGGCTGTCGGTACCAGATTCGACGATCGGGAATTTTGTGAGCCCGGTTTCTGAGTTTGGGGCGTGATAGTCGGGCTGTAGGAGATATGGTCCCTTGGGTTATTGCATTGGGAGTGAGAAAGAATTTTCTCCCTCTTCGAGGCCCCTAGGAGTCGGATACTCGCCCATGCGGCGAGGAGCTTGCTCCAGGTAGGATTTGCATTTATCTCTTCACTTGTTCTTTTTTTTTTTTGATCTAACTTTCTATTTCTTATACAGCTTGCTCACTGCTTGCTGAGAGCCAGCGGGGATCTGGCCGAGTTTGAAAGGGCTCGGAGGTCTGTGGTTGATGCTGAAGTGGCTTGGAAGCAGGCTGCAGAGGAAGAAGCTCAACTTGAGATTACCTCGTCTCAGGTCGGCCGACTGACAGGGGACCTGAGCATATCTTGGAAGGTAACCGAGGATACTAGAGCTGAGTGTGCTCGGTCGGCTTAGCTGCTGAAGGAGGCTCATGATGAGGGCCTACAACTCCACCTTGCTCGAGATGCCTCTGAGGAGAAGCTGGCTTGGCTGAAGGCCGATACAAAAGCGGAGCTCAAGGTGACTAGGAAAGAGGCTGGGGAGAAGGCTGGGAAGGACTTCCTCGAGTCTCTGGAGTTTGAAAATGAGAGGCATCGCTTGTACGAGAGTGGGTATTTTGCTTGCATTAAAGTGATGAAACAGTTTTTTTCCGATCTTGATCTCTCTAGATTTGAGGATGACCCTCCTGAGGATACAACAGTTGAAGTGGCCGAGGCCGATGATACTGCGGCTGGTATCGAGGTCGAGTCTGATGTGGTCCTAGCTCCCGAGGTTGCTCAAGCACTCCCTGATGGCCTCAGAGCTTGGTTTTTGGAACCATCATCAGCTCCATTTTGGTACAATCATCAGCTCCTCTTGGCACCATCATCAACTCCATTTTGGAACCATCATCAGCTTCATTTTGGAACCATCATCAGCTCCAATCCCGTGGGTAGTTGTCGCCGTGGGAAAAGTTCATGTATTGGCCGACCTTTCTTTTACTATTAACCCTTTTAGTCAGAGTCAGACAATGTTATGTTGAGGCAAGATATAACTCAATGTAATAAATATACTGATAAATGAATATACTTGGTTTTATTTCATTTATTTTTGACTCAGTTTACATGTTCGCCGCTTTCGAATCTTTTTCATTGCTTTGCTATGCCGACTTTAGGGATAGTATATTTTTAAATGTTCGGCATTCCACGGATGAGGCAGAAATTGCCCGGTCAGATCTTCCAATCGGTACGTTCCGGGTTTGATGGTGCTTGAGATGACATAGGGTCCCTTCCCATTGGGTCCCAGTGTGCCTACGCCAACTTTCTTATTATTGAGGAACGTTTTCCGGAGGACCATGTCCCCGACTCAAAAACGTCTAACCTTCATTCGGGCATTATAGAATCGAACTACCTGTCGCTGTCGAGCCATCATACGTAGTCGAGCCTTTTCCCTTTGCTCGTCCACAAGGTCGAGTCTGAGAGAAAGTAGTTCTTTATTTTCTTCCTCATTAAATGAGCAGACTCGGGTAGAAGGCAATCCAATCTCTACTGGAGTGACGGCTTCCGAACCATAAGCAAGGGTGAAAGGGGTTTCTCCTATAGCGGTCCAGACTTTAGTTCGGTAAGCCCATAGTATCTTCGGGAGTTCCTCAGCCCATGCTCCTTTAACTCGATTAAGCTTGGTTCGGAGATGTTGTTTGATGATCTTATTAACTGCTTCGACTTGCCCATTTGTCTGAGGATGATGAGACGACGAATATACATTCATAATCCCGAGATTGTCGCACATCTCGCGATAGCTTTTGTTGTCGAACTGCTTCCCATTGTCAGTTACGATAGTCCGAGTTATACCGAATCGACAAACGATATTCTTCCATACAAAGTCTGTGATCTTTTGTTCGGTTATCTTTGCCAATGGTTCTGCCTTGGCTCACTTCGTGAAGTAATCCACTGCCACGACTGCGAACTTGGTTTGTCCCTTCCCTATGGGGAGAGGTCCAACAATGTCGATTTCTCATTGTGCAAAAGGCCAAGGACCGATCATAGGAGTTAGTTCTTCAGGAGGTTATCTCGGAATAGCTGTGAATCGTTGACACTTATCACATCTCTGGACGAGCATACGTTTGTTATGTTGGATAGTTGGCCAGTAGTATCATTGGCGTAAGACTTTATGTGCGAGAGATCACCTTCCTGAGTGATTTTCACAGATCTCTTCATGAATTTTTCGTAACACATAGTTGGCTTCATCATGGTTCAGACATCGTAATAATGGAGCATAATAACCTTTCTTATACAATGTCCCATTGAGTATTGTGTAACGAGAGGCTCGGATTTTCATTCGTCAAGCCTCGGCATGATCTTCAGGCAATTCTCCACTGCCAAGGTATCGGACAATTGAATCACTTAATGTAGGTCCTGAATCGATTAGAAGTATGGTCAAGCCAACTGGTTCCATGATACTCGGTTTAGTAACGTACTCAATCAGAACAGACCTGGGTATATCGTCTTCATCAACAGAGGCGAGTTTCGCCAGTAGGTCGGCCTTGACATTTTCTGTTCGAGAGATTCGAGTGACAGTACAATACTGAAATCCGTTGATCAGCTCTTTTGCTTTTTCCATATAAGCTTTTAGCTATTCTTTCCATGTTTGATACACACTTGTGACTTGATTGACGACCAACTGAGAATCGCTGAAAGCGTTGAGATGTGTAACACCCAAGGTGGCTGCAAGTCGAAGTTCGAGTAACAATGCTTCATATTCCGTTGTGTTGTTTGAGGCTTGAAATTCAAGTCTTAAGGCATACTGTATATAGGTCTGATCGGGAGTTTCTATTACTACTCCTGCCCCGCTTGCCTTAGAGTTGGAGGAGCCGTCGACGTACAACTTCCAAGGGGTTGGGTCGGGAGATGACTTGGGAAAAGCGGTAGTTGGTTCTTCGACTGACTCAGCAACATGTGTGTCAACTTGCAGTGTGACTTTAGCGATGAAGTCAGCCACGACTTGTTCCTTGATTGCTACCCTCGGCTTATACTGAATGGTAAATTCGCTGAGTTCGACTGCCCATTTAATAAGAAGACCTAACGCTTCCAGCTTTTGCAGAATCTGGCATAGCGGGAGGTCGGTCATAATAATAATGGTATAAGCCTGGAAATATAGCCGAAGTCGACGCAAAGAAACGACTAGGACTATGGCCATTTTTTCCAAGATTGGATATCTCATCTCTGCCGGTAGAAGTGCCTTACTGACATAATAAACAGATAGTTACTTCCCTTCATGTTCTCGTATTAAGGCCAAGCTAACTACTGCCTCGGAAACCGCGAGGTACAGCAACAGGGCTTCTCTACGCTCAGGCTTCGATAAGAGAGGCGGAGATCCGAGATAAGACTTTAATTGCTGGAATGTATCTTCACACTCTTCCGTCCAGTGCACTACCTGTCATCCCTTTAATTGCTTGAAGAATGAGAGACATTTGTCGGTAGCTCGGGATAGGAAGCGGTTGAGTGCCGCTACCCGTCCAGTCAGTCTTTGTATATCTTTAATCGTTTTAGGGGACTCTATATCAAGCAGTGCTTTTATCTTCTTTGGGTTTGCCTCAATCCTTCGCTGACTGATCAAGAATTCAAGAAACTTTCCCAAGCTTACACCAATGGCACATTTGCTCGAATTCAACTTCATTTGTTACTTGCGCAAGATCAGGAACATCTCTTCTAGGTCGGCTATATGGTTGACTGCGTGTACACTTTTGACGAGCATGTCGTCAATGTACATTTCCATGGTTCGGCCGATCAACCGAGCGAATATTTTTTCACCAATCTTTGATAAGTTGCTCCACCATTTTTCAAACCAAAAGGCATCACATGGTAACAATAAAGACCCTTGCCAGTGACAAAGATGGTTTTTGATTTATTGGATTGATACATTACAATTTGGTTATATCCTGAATACGCATGCATAAAACTAAGGAGTTCATGCCCCGCTGTACTATCTACCAGCTGAGCTATCCTTGGAAGAGGAAAGCTATCCTTTGGGAAGACTTTGTTCAAGTCGGTATAGTCAATACAGACTCGTCACTTCCCACTGGCTTTTTTCACAAGTACGACATTGGTTACCGATTCTGGGTAGTATATCTCTTATATGAATTTTTTCTTGAGGAGCTTGCTAACCTCTTCTTCAATGATAATGTACCTTTCCGGGACGAGTGCTCGTCGCATTTGTCAGATCGGGCAGTAGGTCGGATCAATATTGAGTCGGTGAGTAATTACAGACTGGTCAATTCCTGACATGTCTTCATGACTCCAGGCAAATACGTCAGCATACCGTCGGAGCAGGGCTATCAGATTGTCTTTCAGGGGCGATTGCAGAGATGAGCCAATCTGCACCGTTTTAGAGGCATCTGTCTCAGCCAAAGGCACCGAGATAAGGTCTTCGATCGGTTGTACCCGTTCATGAGTCTCGGTCCAAGGGTACAACGATTCGATCATTAATACTTCGGCTGAAGCTTTCTCGGCGGGGATCTTTACAGTAGTTGCATAACAGTGCCTTACGTCTTTCTGATCTCCCTTGACAACTCCTACTCTCGACTCGGTCTAAAATTTCATGTACAGGTGGTACGTGGATACCACTGCCTGGAGGAGACTCAGTAATGGCCGACCAAGAATAGCGTTATAGATCAATGATTGATCAACTATCAAGAAATCGACCATCACAGTAGCCTGATACGGGGGATTCCTTGCCGTGAGTGGTAGGGAGATGATTCCTTATTGGAGTGTCTATCCTCCTGAGAATCCATTCAATGGGGTATGAACCGATCGCAATGCTGATCATTCAACTCCCATTTTATCGAATGCCTGAGTGAACAATACGTCGGCCGACGATCCTATATCGACCAATATGCGAAATACCTTACGATTTGCGATGGTAAGGGTGATTACTAATGCATCATCATGAGGGTGATAGACACCTCGGGCATCCTCATCAGTAAAGGAGATATAGTACTTCTCTCTTTTCTTCTCCTTCGAAGGCCGAGCTACGACCAAGAGTTCAGATTCGGGTTGGCTGAGGCTTCTGCCATGATTTTTTCGTGCATTGTTGAAATCACCTTTGCCTCTGGGACCTCCGACAATAGTTCGGATTTCCTCCATGGGCCGGTTGTCCATTGGGCGTTCTTCAGCCGTCCTGGTTCTCTTGACATGTTCTGTAAGTCAGCCTTCGTGGATGAGCCTTTCAATCTCTTCCTTCAGATGAATGCAGTCGCTCATATTGTGCTCATAGTCACGATGATAATGACAATACTTGTTTTATTCCGCTGATTAGGGTTACTTCGAAGCCTATCGGGCCAATTAACGAACCCTTCACTTTTGATTTTCATCAATACCTACTCTCGTGGCTTGTTGAGTGGAGTATAAGTGGAGAACTTCGGTCGGGTCGTTTACTCGACTTACGATTATCACGAGTTCGGTCATCCTTGCGCTTTTTTCCTCCAGCCGATTCAACTTCTTTTTTGGCTGACTCTTTGGCTGAGGTTTTTGCATTCTAGACGGCTTCACGCAGGATCCTCGTTTCTTCAACGTCTGCATATTTGTTTGACCTAGTCATGAATTCGGCTAGAGTCATCGGTGGATTCTTGTCTAGAGAAGCAAGAAACGGCTTATCTCTAACACCTTGCATAAGGGAGTTGAGCGCTGTCTCTTCTGAGTGTTTCCGAACCTGAAGTGATTTAAAGTTGAAACGTTTGATATAATCTTTCAGTAGCTCTCCCTCTTTCTGGACTATGTTATTCAGATGTGCAGAAAAAAGTTCCTTTTTCCTACAAATAAAATTGGTGAGGAAAGCGTCACTAAGCTCCGCGAACGAATTGATTGATTTTACTTTCAACTGTTTGAACCAAATTCGGGCCACGTCGGCTAACGTGAGTGAAAAATCCCGATACATCACATCATCCGAAGCGTCATGAAATTCCATGTAAGTTCGAAAACATTTGAAATGTTCAGTTGGGTCGATTTTTTCGATAAAAGGAGTAATCTAAGGCAGATGAAACCTTTCCGATAACCGAACTCGCATTACTTCATTAATGAAAGGGGATGCTTTAACCTTGAGCTTAGTTTGGCGTGTATTCCGACCCTGTTTCATATCTGCCATATCTTCCATCACTTCTTTCTTGAAGTCCTGGAGATCAGCTTTTCATGGCTCAACGCTTTCTGCCGCACCTTCATCGGTAAGCCAGCTGCGCCTCCTCCGTTCTATCTCATGATGAAGATCAGTAGGAGGTAAGACGGCAGTTGTCGAATGAACGGGTACTGGCTCGGTCGGGCCATTGGGCTGACTCGGCTGCTGAAGGGATCGCGGTATGGTTGGCTGAGGGTCAACATCTTGTGGTGGAGTGTTCGTCGCTTGACCCTATTGAGTTGTTGCATTTACTATTGGTCTATCTGTTCGAACATTTGCCTCATAACGTTTACGTCGGCTCTGAGCTCCTTAACCTCCCAGTCCAATCGCCCGTTATTTCTGTTTCGCTGGGTGTTTGTTGCTGCAGAAGCAACAGGAACAGGTGCGGAACCCTGGCGATTATCGAGTTGGTTTTGAACCCCCTGAGCTGCGCTTGTACCTAGTTGTCCGACGGTAACAGTTGGTCCTTCTAGACTCATTCTTCGAGTTATTGCCATTAATATGAATTTACAGCTCCGTGAGTAGAGTGTAGAAAATGATTTTTTGTATCGTTTCCCACAGACAGCGCCAATCTATTGATGCTAAAATCTGGATCAACCTCTTCCCCCTACTTTCACCTGCACCACAAGGGAAGATAAAGAGAACCCTGGCTAGATCCAGGGAACCTCCGATGCTTAAGTCACTAAGGATTCAGGAAGAGGAGCTGTTTAAGTTTTTTCTCACGTACCTTGTTCCTTGAAGAGCCCTCCTTTTATAGGAATGAGAGGTCCTGACGTAAGAGGATTCTCTCCTGATTTTTAGGAGATTTGATTATGTTACCATTTGTTTATAGATACTTCTCGATCCTGATATTTCCGGATCGGGTATCTTTTTAACAAATTCTCGGATCGGTGTTTATGTTTACACCATCTTTTCTTTGCTTGGCTCAGGCTCAATGGACTATACTGTAACGCCTCGAAAAAAATCCGTACTGAGACTCGAGTACCAACTCGACCAAAAATCACGTAGGATTAATTCCTTTAGAAATTAAGCATTAGTTAGCTAGCGCAACGCTAGAGTAGCTGTGAAATAGCCCCTGATCACTTTAAATACGTTCTACAAGACCTAAAACTTGTATAATCCATGACGCTCTAATACCCTGAAACCTAGGATCAAACTCTAAGCTGGTTTGTTCTCAGGAACCCTTTGAAACTTTGTATTGGATCTAGACTGTGCGTTGAAAGTCCGATACCTACAATCTTAGACTGTTATGACTGCTTAGCTGGACTTGACAATCATTTCGAAAATCAAGCCCAACCGACGTTCAGAGGCTATTTCATTGAGCTTGGAGTGAAGAGAGTGAGAAAAGGGTTAGATTTGGAAATTTAAATCCAAATCTGGCACGTGACTTAGAGCGTTAATATTAAGCGTTCTGACCGTCAGAATTCAGCCAAATTACACTCTCGGATCAGAAAAAATTTCTCTTTCATATCATGAGACCTGTAGACTCGATCTAAGTGCGATGACCGCTGAACTGAAGCTAGACCACCACGTGCGATCTACGAACTCTACCGGACTGAAAACTGGGTGTGAACAACATCCAGTGACCATGAGCTTAAGTCCGATCGCGTTCAGCCAGGGGACCTCCCGAACTACTCTTTTGGACCAGAACAGCCCTGATTTGGTTACACCTCAAGTAAACATTGTTCCCAAGCCTAATTTGGGAAGGTTTTAGGCTATAAAAGGGCTTTAAACCCTCACTTATCTCACCCATTCGAATTTGCTAGAAACCCTAGCTAGGGAGAGAGAAAAAGTGTGAGATTGAGAGAATGTGTGAGAGAGATCTTCCTGCCACCTGCACTAGCTGTTGCACGTGCTTAAGCAACGCATCCCAATCACTTCGTTGGTAATTCCGCCACATTTCTAGGTAAGGAAAACCCAACCACTTGCTGATTTGAGGTTCCGTCAATTCCAATAGCGAAGTAGCTTATACATCTTGTGTATTAGGTCGCCTGTTCGCCGTAGATGAAGCGTATACGCTCCGTTCGAAACGACACACATATAGGGTAAAAGGTGAGGATTTTAGACGCTTTGATTGACTGTTTTCAAAGATTTCAATATCGTTTAATAGTAGATGATCGACGACAACGCCGTTTGACATGTACAACATGCTGTTCATTTGCCGTTTCGTAAACATATGGAAAATATGAGATTTAGGGCATTTTAGTCATTTGTAGGAAATACTGTTTTCATCCATATTTTGTTGAAATGTTTGTCATAGCTTTTTGTCGTGTTAGAATATTAGGAACGCGTGCATGATCTGTTTGGCGAAGAGATTCTCCTATGTGCGCACTTTGAGTCGACATACGCTATGTAGACTAAAGTGTGTAGACTAAGTGTTTGTATAAATGTTTGTACTAGTATGTATTGAGTAAATGGAGTTGTGAATGAGTTTTGAGATTGAATTCTCAAGTAATATACTGATGTATATGATTTTCACTATGTTGGCTATATGTATAGATTTCACTATATGTATGAAATGCATGTGTTGTATGAATTGCTTAAGTGGTATGTTATAACATGTTTCAACATGCTTGTATTGTTGTATTTCATTTCCATTACTCTCATATGTTTACTGATGTTGACTTACAAATGTTTGGGGCTATGATTAGTCCAAGTAGTCGGTAGCAGAGTATATTCGTGGTTGGCTTATATTTGCCACGAAGGATGCGTCGATGAACGCGAGTCGTGTTTTGAGTTGGCGGCAGTGGTTAGGCCATGCGAAGTGTTTCATGCACTTCATGTCGTTGACTTGAGATGCACTCGTACTAGTCGAGCCCGTCAAGTAACCCGACTGACCATTGTATGTTCACCTTGTATGAGTCATAACTGCTTGAACGTAGGGTACTGAACTTACCATTAAAAACCCTGTCAACCATGGTACCTTGATCCATAAAGACTCATGAATCGGGCATGGTGGTATGGGACACCGTGGCCGAGCATCGGCCTACGCTGGGGCCACAAACTTCCCCGTAGTTACCAGTGATCACCCTACTCTGAGTAGATTATGGTGGTATGGGATACTATATTCTTGCTGTCGGCCTACACTGATTGGTGACGAGCCCTTTGTAGTGACTTTGAGTTTATCCTGACACCGCATGGGGGCGACGAGTCCTGATGCAGTCTTAAGGATAATTAGGCCTGTATTGATAAGGTGATGGGGGAGCGGTGAAACGAGTGCGAGCAACAACCCTGACAGCCCTTGCAGCGACCTACAAATGTAACATCGTATGTGATTACTAGGAGTGACGACCCTAGACAAGATCTGTGTTGGGATTGATATAAGGAAGGTACCTTAGATTCCCAATACTCCTGTATGAAAAGGAATAATAACAACTTGGTAATCATATCCACATCACATTGCATGTGCCTGGAAGATGTGGAGCACTGAGCGGTACGCAAGCATGCCGCGGACGCAGATGGTGCTGCATGAGGGAGAATGTCGGTGAGAGCATCCATCATGTCATGTCATATTGCATTAACAACAGTATCTAGGAATGTTTGATTAATTGCTTTACTATTATCGCATGATTGATTTGAGAACATGCTAATCTCTGCTCTATTATTCTACTGAGTTGATCACTCACTCCCACATTACGGGATGGTGTTTGCAACACCCACCAGACCCTGTCTTAGATGCCGGTGAGGCGGCGATTCAGGAGGCAGAGCTGGATTACGATGAGGACCAGGACGAGTTCTCATATATGCAGTTTCACGACGGCTTTGCATAGGTGGCCTGGATTAGCCGGACATACTAGTTGGACTTCAGACATTTTGATTTCTGTTTATTACATGTATATGAGACTCAGTGCTGTATTCATACTTTGGAGACATTTGAGATTTATTTTATTTTCCATACAGTGATATATATACTCTTCAGTCTTCCGCTTGCGTTTTATCACTGAATCTGGAGTATGAATTACAGTTTTGATATAATTTTACTCATGTGAATGCTTAACTCAGACAATATTGAATCATAATCATATTTGTTGCATAAGTGATGGTCTGGAACTTGGGAGTCGGGTTTATACATGACCCCCAATTTTCAGGGTGTTACATATACAGTCTCGTTTGGCTTACAAAGATGGGGCTGTTTGCCTACTGTCAGACGAAACAGGATCGGTTTTAGACCGATGCCCCTTCTTAATCCGATAGCAGACACTACAACTAACCTCATATGGGTTGGTTTTATAGTCGGCCAGGTGGGTTTTAGCTTTAGGGCCTTTAATTGGTCCTCTTAGACATAGCTGTCTCTTTAACCAAGCCAACTTCATGTCCTATAGATTTTGCCTGTGGCTCTTGACTCTTTTACTCCCAATCGGGATTAATACCCTATAAATCTGAGCTAAGTCTCTCCTCTTGGCTTTTTCTTCGGTCAGGATTAAATCTGAGCTAAGTCTCTCCTCTTGGCTTTATCTTCAATTGGGATTAAATGACAGAGTTAACCGACCCTACGGACTTGTCATATTTTTCCCCAACAAAGTTTTTCACCTTACAACGCCCTCACAGGCATGCAATTTCTATGCCCGGATACTGTGTACCGTACACGTGGGAAATGTTTACGATGATCTAAACTATGCATCTCTCAAGATGTCCTTGATTTTTCATTGAAAAAATGTGTGCATTTTTCGAACTGATCGAATTTTCAAATGCTTCAATCAATTCTGAGTTGTTGTTGGGTTTTATCTTCTAATGTCTGATTGTACTCGACCAGTTAACAGTTTACGATAAATGAAAAAAATGTGATTTTTAGTTCGTGGTCCATTGTCTATTGGCTTCTCAAAACCACCCAAACTTTAATTTTTTTCGCCTGCTTTCACCCGGGGTCTTTTCTGAACGCTCCCAAACTTACTTTCCCACTTGGTGTCTTTTCTAAACCCTCCCAAACTTACTTTCCCACACTAAACTTCACACTCTTTCCTGTAAGAAAATACCTCTACTTTTCAAACCCATTCCTATAACCAGTCTACCTCCCTCCATTTCTAAAAAAACCCTTTTTCTAGACAAAAATATCCCTGCCTTGGATTGCACCATCCTCTCCACTTCTTGTAACATCCCGAATTTTTACCAACCTGGAATTAGACGTCCTTAGGCAATGGGTCAACCATATCACTCTTAGAGATCAATCCTAAAGTCTAGAAATTGCTTTTCAACCCATTTCCTTCAAAATCTTACCTTTCACCACCCCATTCTTCAAATTTCTCTAAGTACTTTCATATTAGACACAAACCTAAAGTTTAAAAGGTGAGGAACTATACTTAAACTAAAATATACTATAAATGGTAAATACATGTGTAAAATAGGATTTTAACTATTTAATATTTAGAATTTCATAATGTATATAGGTTATTTGGATGGATTAGCTTCTTCTACCCCAAAATCATATATTGTATGTTGCGTAACTCATTCCAGTTTGCAAATGAGACTTGATAAACACCTTGACGGACTCGTGGGCCCAAACGACTCAATTCGGGGGGATCCAAGGTGAACCTCACATGTTTTCGGTATCCCCGGGGGGTGAGGACCTCGCCCCTAGGGCAATTCCTTGCCAAATAGGTCAGTGACCGGCGAGGACCTCGCCGACCTCGTTCGTACAGCGGTCTGGCAGGCCGGTTTCTGCACTTTTTCTGCACATTTCTTTCAACTTTGAAAAATCATATCTCCTTCGTTATAACTCCGATTTAAGTGATTCAAAAACCATATTGAAGATATATGAGTATAGTTTTATATAAAAATATTTAAAAAATATAATAAAATATTTAATATAGTTTAAAGTAGGACATTGTGACAAACTATCTGAAAATTACTTGTTGGATAGTTGCTGCTTCGAAAATTTTTAGAATTTGTATACAACTCGAAATCTCATGAAATTTGGTGAAGATAGGATAAAATTGATGATGAACCACCATAAGAATAATAAAAATAATATGATAACTAGAAGTGCCCAAAATGGGGCATATAATGGCCCTAGGATCGTATTCTGCCCTATTAGGGTAGAATTTGGTTAAGTACCAAGCTGAATACTCAGTAGAATTAACTTGATTCACTTTAAATATAAACTATAAGACCTAAAATTAGTAGGACCACTAACGCTATGTTACCTAGAAACCTAAGATCAATCTCTAAACCCAGTTACTCTCGGGAGCATTCAGAAACTTCGTATTGGACCTGGACCGCCCGTCGAAAGTCTGATAGGGATGAACTTAGACCATTACGATCGCCTAGTTGGACTTGACAATCATTTCAAAAATCAAGGCCAACCGATATCCTGAGACCATTTTACTGAGTCCGGAGTGAAGGGAGTGAGTAAAGGAAAATATTTAAAAAATTAATTTAATTTTTAATAAATCTGGCACGTGTCACTTACGTGACATTTTTAAGCGTTCTAACCGTTAGAATTCGATCAAATTTCACCCTCGAATCAGAAAAGTTGGCCCTTACATGTCATAGCACTTATGGCCCTGATCGAGTTTCGGTGACTGCTGAACTGAAACTGGTCCGCCACGGTCGATCTGGAAACCTGACCGGACGCTGGACCTAGATCCAATATTAGTGAGCTTAAGTCCGACTGCATTTGATAACAGGACCTCCAGAAATGCTCCGTTGGATCGAAACAGACCCACTTTGGTTATAATCTAAGTATACCTTGACTTGGAGTCCGTTTTCGTTATGTTTGGGCTTATAAAAGGGCCTTAAACCCATAGCTTTCTAACCCATACGAATTTCTAACCCTAAGGAGAAAAGAGAGAAAGAAAGATAGAGAAAGTGTGAGAGAGAGTTGGTGTTCAATCGAGGGCTTCTTCCCTGCCATTCCACGTACTCAACTATCACGTCTGCATCATTTTTTCGGCCATTCTAACTCCGTTCTTAGGTAAGAAAACCTAACTCTAATCATTTTTAGAGGTTTGAATAGCGTAAGTGATGAAATAGCTAATCTATTTCATGCTACAGGTTACCTTTGTGCCGTAGACAAAGACTTAGAGCCTCTGTCGAGTTCGTTACATTTCTACGGTGTAAGGTGCGGATTTTAGATGCTTAGATTACTTATTTTCTAAGCTTTCAATGTCATTTAATGGTAGATTATTGACAAGAATGTTGTTTGACATATAGAACACGCTATCCGTTTTTCATTTCGAATACGTACGAAGAATATGAGATTTAGGGTATTTTAGGTATTTGTAGGAAATACTGTATATGTACGTATTTTGCCGATATGATTGCCATGAGTATTTGTCATGTACCTATGTTAGTTATGCGTGTATGATCTGTTTGGCGAAGAGATTCGCCCTAATGCACATTATTGGCCGACATATGCTATGTAGACTAATGTGTGTAGACTAAGTGTTTGTATAAATGTATGTATTAGTAAGTATTGAGTAAATGGTGTTGTAGATTAGCATTGAGATTGGATTCTCAACTAATTTGATGATGTACATGAATTTCTCCATGCTTGTTGTATTGAATTGATTACCTTATGTGTGAAATACTCGTGTATGGTTAACTGCTTATGATGTATGTTACAACATGCTATAATTACTTGTATTTCAATTCTGTCTCTTCATATGATTATTGATTTAGATTATAAGTGTTTGTGGCTATACTTTAGTCTAGGCAGTCGGTAACAGATTTGAATTCGTGGTTGGATTCTATTCACCACGAAGGATGTGTATGACGAACCCGAGTTGTACTAGAGTTGTCGGTAGTGGTTAGGCCACACGAAGTGCTTGTGCACTTCATGTCGGTCGATTCAACGTGTGCTCGTGCTAGTCGGACTCATCAAGTAACCCGATTGACCATTGTATGTTCACCTAGTGTTGGTCATAACTGCTTGAACCTAGGGTACTGAACTTACTAGTGATAACCCTGATAATCGTGGTACCTTGATCCACTAAGACTCATGAGCCGGGCATAGTAGTATGGGACACCGTGGTCGAGCTGTCGGCCTACGCTGGGGCCACGAGCCTCCCCGTAGTGACCAGTGAGCAACCCAGACTCGTGAGCCGATTATGGTAGTATGAGATACTATATTCGAGCTGTCGGCTTACACTGAGAAGGTGATGGGGAAGCGGTGCAACGAGTGCGTGCAACAGCCCCGACAGCCCTTTGTAGTGACTCGAGCGTACTCTGAGTCTATGTGAGGCGATGACCCTTCCGTAGCAACAAGAGTATAACTAGGCCTGTATTGATAAGGTGATGGGGGAGTGGAGCAACGAGTGCGTGCAACAACCCTGACAGCCCTTGCAGCGACCTAGAAATATATCATCATATGAGACTACTAGGAGTGACGACCCTAGACAGGATCTTTGTTGGGAATGATATAAGGGAAGTACCTTAGTTTCCCAATCCTACTGTATGAAAAGGACTAATAACAACTCGGTAATCATATATTCATATCGCACTGCATGTGCCTGGAAGATGTGGAGCACTGAGGGAAGAAATCATGTCGCGGACATAAGATGGTGTCGCATGAGGGAGTATGTCGGTGAGGGCATGCATCATTATTGCATCTCATCCTTGCATTAATCACAGTGTTTAAGAATGTTTGATTGCTTGCTTTACCATTATCGCGTAATTGATTTGATAGCATGTTAACCTTTGCTCTATGATTCCACTGAGTTGGCCACTCACTCCCACGTTACGGGACGATGTTGTACACACCAACCAGTGTTTAAGAATGTTTGATTGCTTGCTTTACCATTATCGCTTAATTGATTTGATAACATGTTAACCTTTGCTTTATGATTCCACTGAGTTGGCCACTCACTCCCACGTTACGGGATGATGTTGTACACACCAACCAGTCCCTGTTTTAGTTTCAGATGATGGCGTTGCTTGCAAAGCAGAGCCGGACTTTATGATGATGAGGAGGATTTCTCCTATATGCAGGTTCTGATTGACGGGGTTATAGGGTTACTAATTAGATGTCAATACATTTGGTATTTTGCCTTTTATTTACACACCCATGTATATTCTCTTCTTTCTATTTTGGAGTATACATGTATTTAGTTAACCTGGTAACATGTTCATACTCTGGAGACTTACAATCATTTATACATTTTATATATTTATCACAGTCTTCCGCTTGATAAATTTAACTGTCTCTGGAGTATGATATGCTGTTTTGGCTTAATCTACCTCATGTTTTATACCTTATGCTGATAACATTCATCCATCATTAAAAATGTTGCATAAGTGATGTTCTGAAACTCGGGAGTAGAGTTTATGCTCGACCCCCAATTTTCAGGGCGATACACTTCTGCAAAACCCCTTTATTTGAACAGTGATGCCCCTGCATTGGATCGTACCCTCTTCGTACATCGATATTTTCTAGATTTTCTAAAAATGGTGCTTCCACCGAAGAAAGCATGCACCACATGTATATTTTAATATATTTCCCTAAACTGAGTAATTTTTTGTGGGTCATTGAAGTGTTGGATCAAGCTTGCATCTGGATTTTTGGTTCATTCATGTATATACATCATCCTATGAACATGATGGATGACAAATAAAAAATCACTATGGGACTTGGCAAGGTTTCAACAGTGGAATCATCATTTCCTGTGGTATGATCCACTTGATATTTTGATATGCTACGATTTTTTGCTTAAACCCTTGAATTAGATGGAAAAATGGATGAATGTCGTGGATAGTCCACATACATTTGAGGTGGGCCCAATTCAGTTAACTCAGTACGATAAGAGCGTACCAAGCAATCTGATTTCCAATTTACAAGAGTTTTCAGTCCATTTGATGTACTTCTTGGCAATATGCTCGAGTTGTCGTTGACATTCCCAGTGCATGATTGGTGAAATTCCCTGAGCAATTCATGAATTTGACAGAAAAATGATAAAAATATGATAGAGAACTTCCACAAATTCATGTAATGTAATGGTAAATTTTATGAACCGCCCTGTTAATTTCATGAACTGTTTAGTCAACTTCACCAAAGTACTCATTGAATTTCATATGAAGCTCATTCAATTACGTGCTAGGCCCATTCAATTTCACTTGAAGTTCATTCAAATTCATGTTAGCATCGCTGAATTTCAAGCTAGCATCGCTCAATTTCATTATAGACTCGTTCGATTTCACATTAGGCTCGTTTAATTTCATTTAATGTTAGCTTCTCTCAATTTCATCTTAGCCTCGCTCAATTTTAAGTTAGGCTCGTTGAATTTCATGCTTGCCTCGTTCAATTTCCTTTGAGGGTCGTTGAATTTATATTTTCCTTGTTGAATTTTATATTTGTTTCACTCAATTTCATGTTTGCCTCATTGAATTTTCAGTTTGCATCACTGAATTTCTTTTGATGCTCGTTGAATTGCATTTTTACCTCGTTGAATTGTAAGTTTGCCTCCCTAAATTTCCTGCTTATCTCGCTCAATTTCATGTCTCCCTCGCTCAATTTCCAGTTTCCCTTGCTAAATTTCATGTTTCCCTCGCTCAATTTCCAGTTTCCCTTGCTAAATTTCATGTTTGAATCACTGAATTTCATATTTGAATCACTAAATTTTCAGGTTGTCTCGCTCAATTTTAAGTTTGCCTTGCTGAATATTTAGGTGCCTCATTTAATTTTTAGTTTACCTCGCTGAATTTCTAATTCGCCTTGCTGAATTTTCAGTTTGCCTTGCTCAATTTTCAGTTTGCCTTACTTAATTTCTAGTTTGTCTCGCTTAATTTCATGTTTCCCCTGCTCAATTTCTAGTGTGCCTCACTGAATTTCTAGGTTGTCTCGCTCAATTTTCAGCTTGTGAGACCCGTATCCCAGTCCATATCGTTTCATAGGTTCCACGGTCCTCTAGGTCGAATTCCGACAACCCACGACCTGTAATCGACATTTGCACGCGATCCTGAGTTGAATCCTGTCAATCTGAGTCAGCTCGACCTGAGACTTATATCATTGCGATCGTGCCGTCGCCGCGGTTCCGTCGCTGCGTCTCGCGTGCCGATGCGATACCCGGGCTAGGAGATGTAAGCCTGCATTCATTCCGAAGAAACGCCGCGTATTACGAATTTTGAGAGAATCTCTACGGCTCATCACATCAATCAAGTCAAGTACATCCTCCATACCCCAATGCTACCTCACCCTATACCAAGTATAAGCATACATTCCCTCTTTTCCCTAAGTCAATACTCTCTCTCCCCACCCATTCCACATTTACATAAATTTCAACCAAACCCATACTTCCCCATCCCTATTCCTTACAACAACCACTCCATCCATCTCTTTTCATCCATCATTTCTCTCTCTCTCTCTCTCTCTCTCTCTCTCTCTCTCATTTTCTATCTACACTCTCCAACTCCCAAGAGAAGCACCCAATGTCCAAGCTCTCCAAGCTTTCCCAAAACCAAGTGTGGCCCACTTTTCCACTCTCTCATCTCCATCAACCTTCATCAAAATTGAAGGCAATGAGCATAAGAGTCCAAGGAGCTAAGGAAGCCTAGGGACTAAGAAGATTAACAATCGGTGGGTGATCGTAATGTAGGACCTTGATTTGTATGTAGGGCCCACTTGTGGTGGGACCCATCTTAATGTTTATGTTTTAACAAAGAGGGGCCCATAGTGGTGGGGTCCCTCTAATATGCTGATCTTCCTCTCTCTCTATCTCTCTTCCTCTCCTTCTCCTTCATTTCCTTGGTGGTGATGTGGCCGTGTGGCCCACCCGGACGGATATCATCATGATGAATGTATTTGATCCATGCCATCCACTAAGTGGACCAGCTTGCTGCCCGATATGGGCCTACATGACCAATCGGTCATACAGGCCTGTCAAATGGGAAATCACAAATATTAACTTGAACCAGATCCGGGTGGCCCACCTATGGGGCACCACTATGATGCATGTGATTTAACCACACCGTCCAGTCTCATGGACAGTGTGGCCCACCTCAATTATAATGTCTCGGCAAAATCCGTACGAAGACCTAAGTATCACCTCAGGCAGAAATCACTAAAGATCGAATTCTTTAGAAATTAGACGAAAATTAATTAAGTAATAAGCTAAATTAATTAGTAGATTAGCTTGAACTACTTTCTATATGAACTGCAAGACCCAAAACCATTATAATCGCTAATCTAACATTACTTGAAAACCTAGGATCCATCTCAAAACCCGGTTGCTCTCAAGAGAACATTGAAGCTCCATATCGGACTTGGACCGCGCGTCAAAAATTTGATTACTACGAAACTATACCATTATGACTGCCTTATTGGGCTTGATAACTATCTTAGAAATCAAGTCCAAATAGTATCCCGAAACGCACAACTTGAGGCCGAAGCGAAGTGTGGGAGAAACACGAATATCTTTAGAAAATAGACTCAAACTTAAGTGATTTGGGCCATTCGTTTGTAGGACAAATCTAAGGTTTCAGACCATCAAATTCTGACCTAACTACACCCTCAAATCAGAGAAATTTTCTTACACAGGTCTGTGTACTTGTGGCCCTGATCGAGTGACGATAGCCATTGAACTGAAATAGGTCCTCCACAGTTGATTCACAAATTCGATCGGACCGAAATCTTAACCTAGCCTAGATCCAATGTTAGGGAACTTTTTCTATATCATATGCAGGAAATGGGCCTCTAGATGAGCTCTGTTGGACCGAAACAGCTACTCTTTGGCTATAACCTAAGTATACCATGGCCTTGGGGCCATTTACACCAGTTCTGGGCCTATATAAGGACCTAAACCCACCCCTCTTTCATTCTATACGAATTTCCAAACCCTAGGAGAGAGGAGAGAAAAAGAGAAGGAAAGAGTGAGGAGAAGAGAGAGTGAGAGATTGTTGCTGGAATTTAATCCCACCGCTCCACGTGCCGAATCATCCTACCTGTATCACTGCACTGGAGATTTCGACTCCATTTTTGGATAAGGAATCTTAAACCTAATCTGTTTTAATTATCCAAATAGGTATATCGGTGAAATAGCTAACCTATTTCATGCTATAGGTAGCCGTTGTGCCGTAGACAAAGACGTTGTGTTCAAACTGAACTCGATATGAGTGTACCGTCGAAAGGTGCGAACTATAAACATTTAGGTTATGATTTTCAAGACTTTCAATGTCAGTTAATGATTTATAACTGGCTTGATTGCTGTCACATGTGCTTAGACGCGATGTTTTCCTTGTATTGTACATATATATGAACTATGTTAATTTTAATGCATTCTATGTGTTTGTTGAAATGTTTGAATGAATATGGAATTATAATTTATGCTTGTCATGACTATTGATCGATAATATATGATTGTTGTATGTGTGTCAAATCCTTTGTGAAAGGATTTGCTATAGTATATATTATAATTACTTTATTACATGTATGTTGTTACGTGTAGTCTAAGTGTTTAATAAAATGCCTGAATGAGAAAATGCTTGTTGAAATGAATTTAATGAGGGCATTGAGATAAGATTCTCAATTACCTTAACTACTACATGCTTTATGGATGAAATGCCTATGTATGACAATACGTGTGCTATGTATTTGTTAAAATGCACAAATGATATTTATATCTGAATTGTTTGTAACATGCTGTTTGACTATCACAAATGAATACCTATTGTGTTTGAATATGATTGGGACTACTGCGTAGTCCAGGCAATTGGTAATGATTCCCAAATTAGTGACCGAGGTTGTTTCGCCATACAAGACACATTCGATCAATTTGAGTGGTACGCTGCTTGTCAACAGTGGTTAGGCCAGGTGTAATGCCCTGAAAATCGGGGGTCATGTAGAAACCCGACTCCCGAGTTCCAGACCATCACTTATGTAACAAATATGCTTATGATTCTATGTTGTTTGAGTTAGTGCATTAACATGAGTAAGATTATACCAAAACTGCAATTCATACTCCAGATCCAGTGATAAAACGCAAGCGGAAGACTGAAGAATATATATATCACCGTATGAAAAATAAAATAATCTTGAAATGTTTCCAAAGTATGAATATATCTCTGAGTCACATATACATATCATAAACCAAAATCAAATGTCATGTAATAGTCCAACTAGTAAAAATCCCGCTGATCCAGGCCACCTATGCGAAGCCGTCAGAGAACTGCATGTACGAGAACTCGTCCTGGTCCTCATAGAAGTCTGGCTCCAGCTCCTGGATCGCCTCACAACCTGCATCTAAGATAAAGTCTAGTAGGTGTTGCAACACTATCCCGTAACGTGGGAGTGAGTGATCAACTCAGTGGAATCATAGAGTAAAGATTAGCATGTTATCAAATCAATCACGCCATAATAGTAAAGCAATCAATCAGACATTCCTAGATACTGTTGTTAATGCAAGTATGAAATGACATGATGAATGCCCTCACCGATATACTCCCTCATGCGACACCATCTTACGTCCACGGCATGCTTTCTTCCCTCAGTGCTCCACATCTTCCAGGCACATGCAGTGCGATATGGATATGATTATCGAGTTATTATTAGTCCTTTCATACAACAGTATTGGGAAACTAAGGTACCTTCCTTATATCAATCCCAACATAGATCCTGTCTAGGGTCGTCACTCATAGTAATCTCATACGATGGTATATTTCTAGGTCACTGCAAGGGTTGCCAGGGCTGTTGCTCGCACTCGTTGCACTGCTCCACCTTATCAATATAGGCCTAGTTGTACTCTTGTTGCTACGGAAGGGTCGTTGCCTCACGTAGACTCAGAATACGCTCGAGGTCACTACAAAGGGATCATCACCAATCAGAGTAGGTCGATAGCTCGAATGTAGTGTCCCATACTACCACAATCAGCTCACGAGTCTAAGGTGCTCACTGGTCACTACGGGGAGGTTTGTGGCCCTAGCGTAGGCCGACAGCTCGACCACGGTGTCCCATACCACCATGCCCGGCTCATGAGTCTTAATGGATCAAGGTACCATGGTTATCAGGGTTATCTCTGGTAAGTTCAGTACCCTAGGTTCAAGCAGTTATGACCAATACAAGGTGAACATACAATGGTCAGCCGGGTTACTTGACGAGCTTGACTAGTATGAGCGCACCTTAAGCTAAGGACATGAAGTGCATAAAATACCTCGTGTGGCCTAACCACTGCCGTCAACCAAAGCACGACTAACGTTCATCGACGCGTCCTTCGTTGTAATTTGAAGCCAACCATGAATTTGAATCTATTACCGACTGCTCGGACTAGAGCATAGCCCCAAGCACTTGAAATCAACATCAGTGATCATATGAGAGTAACAGAAATGAAATACAACAATCCAAGCATATTAACAACATGTTATAACATACAACGTAAGCAAATCAACCAAACACATGTATTCCACATATATAAGGAAATCAATTCAATATAACAGTATGGAGGAAATCATGTGCATCATCATTTTAATTGAGAAACCAATCTCAAAACTAGTCTACAACAACATTTACTCAATACATACTAATATAAATATTTATACAAACACTTAGTTTACACACATTAGTCTACATAGCGTATGTCGACCCAAAGTGTGCATTAGGGCAAATCTCTTCGCCAAACAGATCGTACATGCATATCTTGTATAATAACATGACAAATAAACATGGCAATCATTTTAGCAAAATACGGACGTATACAGTATTTTCTACAAATGCCTAAAATACCCTAAATCTCATATTTTTCGTACGCAGTCGAAATGGAAAACAGACAACATGTTCTACATGTTAAACGGCGTTCTTGTCAATAATCTACTATTAAACGACATTGAAAGCTTTGAAAACAGTTAACCTAAGCATCTAGAATCCTCACCTTACGCCGTAGAAGCATAACGAATCGAATAGAAACTCTATGCTTCGTCAACGTCCGTATGACGACTTATATCACAAGATAAATCAGCTACTTAGCTAATTTAATCGATGGAATTCCTAAAACAGGTCGAGGTTAGGGTTTTCTTACCTAGAATGAAGTCAGAATCACCGGAAGAGTGATTAGAACGCGGTGATTAAGTGCGTGTAGAAGCAGGATCAAGTGCCAGGGACTTTCCCTCACAACTTCCACACAATCTCTCTCTTTTCTCTCTTCTCCTTTCTAGGTCTTTTTGTAAATTCGTATGGGAGGGGTGTGAGAGGGTTTAAGGTCTTTAAATAGGTTAGAAACTTACCTATTTAGACTTTAAACCAAAGTATACTTGGGTTATAGCCAAATCGGGTCTCTTCCGATCCAAAAGAACTTTTCTGGAGGTCCCCTGACCAAATGCGATCGGACTTAAGCTCATGGATGTCGGATCCTGATCAAATTAAGTTTTCAATTCGATCGAGTTTCCAGATCGCACGTGGCAGACCAGTTTCAGTTCAGCGGTCACTGAGATTCGATCGAGGATTTCAAGTACACTGACTTGAGTGAGAAATGTTCCCTGATCCGAGGGTGTATTTAGGTCAGATTCCAATGGTCTGAATGCTTATACTTAACCCGCAAGCGAAACGTACCAGATTTATTTAAATCACATTTAATTTTTAAAGAATTTCACTCTTTCTCACACTCCTTGCTCCAGGCTCAATGAAATAGCCTCAGAACATCAGTTGGGCTTGATTTTCGAAGCGATTATCAAGTCCAACAATGCAGTCATAATGGTCTAAGATTGTAGATATCAGACTTTCGACGCATGGTCTAGATCCAATACAAAGTTTCAAAGGGTTCCTGAGAGCAAACGGGTTTAGAGTTTGATCCTAGGTTTCAGGACGTTATAGTGTTAACAATTCCACAAGTTTTGGGTCTTGTAGAAGTATTTAAAGTGAACAGTACTAATTTCACAGCTAATTTATCATAGCGCTAGTTAACTTACGCTTATTTTCTAAAGGAATTAATCCTAAGTGATTTCTGATCGAGTTGGTACTCGGGTCTCTGTTTGGATTTTTTCGAGATGTTACACCACGCGAAATGCTTACGCACTCCATGTCGATTAATTTAACGTATGCTCGTACCAATTGAGCTTGTCAGGTAACCCGATTGGCCTAATGTATATTCACCATGTATGGACGCTACTGCCTGAATATAAGGTACTGCTTACCCATGTAAAGCCCGTTTCAACCTTGGTATCTCAATCCACCAAGACTCATGAGCCGGGCATGGTGGTATGAGACACTGTGGTCAAGCTGTCGGCCTATGCTGGGGTGACAAGCCTCCTTGTAGTGTCCATTGAGAAAACTAAACTCGTGAGCCGAATATGGTGGTATGAGATACTATATTCTAGCTGTCAGCCTACGCTAAGGTGACAGGCCTTTCGCATAGTGACCTCGAGTATAAAATAGGCCTACGATCAAGTAACGAGTCTCTCGTAGTGACCTCGAGTGTGAATTAAACCTACACTAAGGTGACGAGCCTCTGGTATCAACCTATAGTGTAAACTCACGAAATTGCCTATTGTATGTGATTAACTAGTATTGACGACCCTAGATGGATCAATGTTTGGGTCAATGATATAAAGGGAGGTACCTTAGCTTCTTAAACCTGCTGTAATTAAGAACTTGGCTAATCATGCACATACACCACATTGCATGTGCGTTTGGTGTTGGAGTTAAGCATAGCGGGAGTGTTGCATGTGCGACCGTGAGATGATGTCTTAGAGGGAGTGTAGGTGAGGGCATACATCATTATGGCATTCCATCCTTACATTAACAAGAGTACTTAGGGCATGATTGTTGTACTACTTTATTATTACTGCTTGATTGAATTGATAACATGTTAACCTTTGCCTTATAGCTCTACTGAGTTGATCACTCCCACTCTAGGATGATATTTTAAAATACCAGCCAGACTCTATTGTAGTTTCAGATGACGACAAGGCTTACGAGTTGTAGCCGATCTCCTATGATGACGGGTAGGTTTATGTAGACCTAGAGTTGCGTCGCAAGGATCGCAAGGATATGGACTAGTTGAACATTACACCTTATCATTTTGTAAATTTTGGAGTTATACATATAATTATTTAACCTGGTGACATTCATACTCTGGGGACTTACAATCACTTATATGCTTTATATACTTATCATAGTCTTCCGTTTGCGTAATTTAACTGTCTCCGGAGTATGATATGTTAATTTGGTATAATCTCATTCATGTTTAATGCACTAATACGGACAACATTCAACTATCATTATCTATGTTGCATAAGTGATGCATTGGAACTCGAGAGTGAAGCTTCTACTTAACCCCCGATTTTCAGGGTGTTACATCAATACAGGTTTTCATCCAGGCCGTTCAAGGCCTGGATGCTGTTTCAATCCACATGATATATATTTAATATATGATATATATATGTGTATATATACACACTCATGTATATATGTGGGCCCCAAGTGATGTATATTTAATATTTATATATATACATATATACTCATGTGTATATGTGGGCCCCACGTGGGACCCACTTGATGCATGGTTTCATCCCCGCCGTCTAGCTGCTGGACGGTGGTACTCCACTGTGATATATGTGTATTATCAACGCCGTCCATCCAACTGGACGGTGGCTTAGCCACACACACCAATTAAATAGCTGCTGCTTTGACATCAACAGCTCATGTGGGCCCCACACCAATAGTTTATAGGGCCGTTAATATATGTGTTAGATCCAAACCGTCCATCTAGGTGACGAGCTCGTCTAAGGGCTTGGGAAAATGTAGCAAATTCAATTCTCTGGTGGGTCATGTATGTGGACCACACCCTGATGTATGTGATTCATCCCAACTATTCATCCATTTGGTAAGCCGTCCTAGGGGCTTGAGAAGAAAAATGAGACAGATCTAGTTATCAAGTGGACCACACTGCCAATAACAGTGGGATTGAACGTCTGTCATTGAAACCCTTTTGGGATTGCAGAAGTTTTGAACCAATATGATATTTATTTTTCCTCTAAATCCATGTCTTTGTGACTTTTTGAACAGACTAGATGGGAAATAAACCCTATGATGGGGCCCACTGGAGTCTTACTGTGGGACCCTTTATCACCACTGTTAAGTGTGGTATGGTCTAGATGATCCTTTGGATATGATTCATTTTTTTAATAATGCTTTAGATGATCTCTAACAATAGATGAATGGTGTGTTGGTTCGGCCCATTTGAATCGGCCCATTTGATTCGACCCATTTGATTCGACGCATTTGATCAGCCTATTTGATTCAACACATTTGATAAGGCCCGATGTGATATATGAGGCCCTTGTATAAGGCCCAATATGATGTATCATAGCCCATTTGATAAGGCCTAATGTGATGTATATTAGGCCCTTGAGTGAGGCCCATGATGATGTGCATTAAGCCCTTGTGTGAGACCGTGGGCCCACTGTACGTTTGACCATATGTGGGTCACTCCTTGGGAGCAATGTTGGTTGGTTAAATGTCTACATTGTGACTTTTCCTTAGGCCCGGTTAGGTCCATTCTCATCATTCTCAAGTGGGTCAACCCAAATTATTAGGCCGCATTGACATTGCTTGATCCATCATCAGCCGCCTATCTATGGACCCTACCTTGCGTCGAGGCCGAGTATCGAGGCCAATTTTGATTGTCGAGGTTGATTGTCGAGGCTGATTCTGATTATCGAGGTCGATTGTCGAGGCCAATTCTGATTGTCGAGGTTGATTGTATAGGCCGATTCTGATTGTTGAGGCCGATTGTATAGGCCGATTCTAATTGTGAGGCCGATGCTGCTTGTCGAGGCTGATTCTGATTGTCGAGGCCGATTTTGATTGTCGAGGCCGATTTCGATTGTCGAGGCCGATTTTGATTGTTGAGGTTGATTATCGAGGCCGATTGTCAAGGCCATTCTAATTGTCGAGGCCAATTCTGATTATTGAGGTTGATTGTTGAGACCTAATGTGATGTATATGCGGCCTGTATTTGAGGCCCATTGTGATGTGTATTCAGCCCGTGTTTAAGGTCCAATGTGATGTATATGAAGCCTATGTGATGAGGCCCATTGTGGTGCATTTGAGGGCTAGGCGATGGAGCCCATTGTGAAGTATATTAGGCCCATCGTGATGTGTATTAAGCTCTTGAGTGAGGCCCATGATGTTGTATATTAGACCCTTGTATGAGGGTCCACTATATGTTAAGCTATATGTGGGCCATTCTTCAGGGGCAATGTTAGTTAAATGTCCACATTGTCGAGGCCAATTGTCGATGCCAGTTATTGATACTGATTATGAGTATGTGATAGCATAGCATCATGATACATGCCCATATGCATCATCTGCATGTTTATTATAAGATGTGATTAACCATTATATATGTCATAGTACAGATGGTTTATGGGATTCCTTGATAGGTGGAGTTATCCCACAAAAGCGCACGGTATGTACAGGATTAATGCATGATTGGACTACATGACTCATGCATTTGTATTGTGTGGTTGTGATTACTTTACGCCCTAGCAACATCAGGGTTGTGACCTCCACAGGCATGTCGTGGATGGCCAGATGGGACACCGAAAATATTTGGTTCGAGCATATGGTCACTTTGGATGTCCATGGGTGAAAGTTCCTAAATCTTCGAAGCCAAGAGATGCCCCAACGTCTAGACTAAGTGAATACATGAGCGCCTGAGTGTCAAATACTAGGAGGTCGCGTCTCCCACGGTGTCGTGGTCAGTTGGGAGGGGGTGTAGCCTTATCAGCACGAGGGTAATGGGCATAGTTAGGTTAAGTTTGACCAGCTCGTGAATGGGTCCGCTATCGACATGCCGGGTAGATATTGGCTGACTACTGGCCAGGCGGATGGTGAGGTCTCTTCCACTTGCATGGTCGCACGTCAATGAGTGGTGATTGCATGTAAAGTGTATAAGACTCCGGTGATGATCCCATAGATGTACAATACTGATTTGTGGGCAGATTGAGCAGGAGTTATATACTCAACATTATACTCATTCATTCATTCATTCACTATCCACTCAGGCTGGTGGTGTACAACTAATTGTTATGTATAATTTCGTAATGACCAAGATTTCGGTTGGGTCGCGCGACTAACCTGAGATCAGGAGCCTATCACATTAAGTCTATCTATTCAAATTTAGGTATGGGACTGGTTTGGTTAGAAGTCCTTTGTGATAGGCTCCATAACTTCTGATACTATGTACTATCATCCTGACTTCACACTGCAGCTTGGTTATTTCATTCGCACTACATATTGCATATTGCATATTGCATTACATCCTCGGCATATGGCATTTTGGGTTGCTAGTTTCTGCATTCATATGACTTAGATGAGGTCGATGGTTCATACCTCTTCAGAATTGCATATGGTATTGCATCATAAGTATCTAATATTTGACTCATTATATCTTCACATTGCATAGCTGACTTACATTACTTTCTTAATATATGACATTGGCTTGCTATGTCTTTTTATCGCATATCCTGGATAAGGTTGATGATATTTTTATGGACTTGTCAGTATTTCTGCTTACTCTGATATTGTATGGTTTGTGGACTTACTAATGTTTTTGTTTACTCTGATACTATATTTTGAGCACGCTTATACTTCTCACACACTTATACCACCCTCTAAGCTTTTTATAAGCTTATGCACGATACATGCGTGTAGGTGACGTTAGGTTGCAGTTGTAGCTGAGCAAGAGCAGGAGCGTGCGACCGAGCCTTGTGAAGATTTTATTATATGCATGTATTTTTTCCCTTTCAGCATTGTACTCTAATGATTTTATTAGTGGATATGTGGTGATGATGATGTTCTTGTGATTTGGGTATACTTGTGGTTATGCTTCTTACGAGACAAATTCATATTGAAAATCCTCCTTCTTGGATCCCAGGATCGAAAATTGGCGTATAGGCACTAAGAGCCAAGAATGGGGTGCTATGGAGGCTGTCGACACCGAATTCGACGATCGGGAATTTCGTGAGCTCAGTTTCTGAGTTTGGGGCGTGACACAGCTTGCCTCACTCAAATTTCATTTTGCCTCATTGAATTTTCACTTTGCCTCGTTCAATTTCAGTGATCCAAACCGTTGCTAATATAGGCCAAAATGTAACTAGTTTATGGACCAATAGAAGTCGATAGTATATGCCCACCCCTTATACATCATGTATTTATAACCCAAGACATTCAAACACTTCATCTGGTCCGGATGAATAGTCAGGACGATTCTTAAGTTGTTTTACTACTCATGGAAGCCTGAGTGTAAATCAATGGTGAATATACCTTCCTAACTAGTTCCCTTATGGTGGCCCACCTAAGTTTTGGATTGATTTTATAGAACTAGCATCATTATGAGGTCACAAATTTGATAAGAGGGTTGGATGTGTTACACACATCAAATGGGCCGCACAACATCCCTATAATTCTGTTAGCTTACGGTAGTGCCAATAGTTCAATACCCCTTGAACATGTCCCTATATATTATAACTTAGAGACCGATGAAGAAAAAGAGAAAATTTTAGGGGGTAGAGAGGAGTAAATTAGGGGATAAAGAGAAGAGTAAAATTTTATGTTTTCCTAGCTTAATTTTCAGTTGTCTTGCTCAATTTTCAGTTTGCCTTGCTCAATTTATAGTTTACCTCATTGTATTTCTAGTTTTCCTAGCTCAATTTCAGTTTGCCTCGCTCAATTTCTAGTTTGTCTCGTTCAATTTCTAGTTTTGCCTTGCTAAATTTTCAGCTTGCCTCGCTCAATTTTCAGTTTACCTCGCTGAATTTCTAGTTTGCTTCGTTGAATTTTCATGCTTCCCTCGCTCAATTTCTAGTTTGTCTCTCTTAATTTCTAGTTTGCTTCGCTGAATTCCTAGTTTGCCTTGTTCAGTTTTCAATTTGCCTTGCTAAATTTTTATGCTTTCCTCGCTCAATTTCTAGTTTGCCTCGCTCAATTCCTACTTTTGCCTGAACTAAACTAACCATTAAAATCGCTAACTCAACATTACTTGAAAACTTCGGAGAAATCCCAAAACCCAGTTGTTTTGTATACTAGGATGCAGGATTCGAACCAAGTTCGAAATGAGAAATCCAATGGAAGGTGCAGACTATAAATATTTAGGTTATGGTTTTCAAGGCTTTTAATGTCAGCAATGATTTATGTTTGACTTGATTGCCGCCGTATGACCTTAGTTACGATGTATTCGATAAACTATATATGTGTATGAACTATGTGATTATTAATGCATTCCATGTGTTTGTTGAAATGTTTGAATGAAAGTGCAATTATGATTTATGCTTGTCATGACTATTAATCTATAATATATGTTGGTTGTACATATGACATTTCCTTTATGAAAGGATCTGTCATAATATATGCTATGACTAAGTTAGTTTATATATGTAGTATTATGTAGACAAGTGTTTGATAAAATGTCTGAATGAGAAATTATTTGATGAAACGCTTTTAACAAGGGTGTTAGGATGGGATTCTCAACTACCTTATTCATTTTTATAGTTTCTTCATATAATGTAAATTGCTGCTATGCGATTTATGGATGAAATACATATGTATAATAACTTATCTAATGTATTTGGTACAATACTCAAATGGTAATTATGTTTGAATTGTTCGTTAAATACTGTTATGATTAACATATGTGACTACCTCTTGCATTTGAGTATGATTGAGACTACTAAACAGTCTAGGCGATCAGTAATAGTTCCCGATTGAGTGGCCAAACTAGTTTCGCCATATCAGATACGTTCGATGAATCCGAGCTTTACGGTGATTATCGATAGTGGTTAGGTCATGTGCAGTGCGTATGCACTCCATGTCGATTTATTTAGCGTGCGCTCGTACCGATCGAACTTGTCATATAACCCGATTGGCCTATTGTGTGTTTACCATGTATGGACGCTACTGTTTGAATCTAAGGTACCGCTTATAGATGTAAAGCCCACTTCAACCATGGTACCAAGATTTGCTAAGACTCTTGAGCCGGGCATGGTGGTGTATAGGACACTGTGGTCGAACTGTCGGCCTATGCTGGGGTGACGAGCCTCCCCGTAGTGACCAGTGAGCAACCCAAACTCGTGAGCTGAATATGGTGGTGTATGGGACACCGTATTCGAGCTGTTGGCCTACGTTCAAGTGACGAGCCTCCCGTAGTGACCTCTAGTATAAATGTAACCCCCTGAAATTCGAGGGTCGAGCATAACTCAGCTCCCGAGTTTCAAAATATCACTTATGCAACATAAAAAATAATGGATGTATGTTGTCGGTGTTAGTGCATCAAACATGAAATAGATCAAGCCAGATCAACATATATAATTCAGGGATATTGAGGAAATATAAGCGGAAGACTTAAATATATATATAAATAAAAAAAATCTCCAAAATACGCATGCTTTGCCCAGGGTAATATATACAACTGTGTCTCAAAATACATGGATCAACTATGCAAAATCATCATATACATATCCAAAAAATCTCCGCTCGTCAGGACAAGGCTCACATGAACCCGCCTGAGAATTGCATAAATGAAAACGCCTCCTCGTCCTCATCAAAGTCTGGCTTCGCCTCGCCAACATCGCCGTCACCTCCAACTAAATCAGAGTCTGGTTGGTGTTTAAGCACCATCCCAGAATGTGAGAGTGAGTGATCAACTCAGTGGTACTCTACAACAAAGGTTAACATGTTATCAATTCAATCAAGTAGTAATGATAAAGCAGTACAATTAAACATGTCCTATATACTCTTGTTAATGCGAGAATTAATGAGATAATGATGCATGCCCTCACCACAAACTCCCTTATGCGACATCATCTAACGATCGCGGCATGAATCACTACCACTGTGCTCTCACACCAACGTCAATTGCACATGCAGTGCAATGTCATGGATATGATTACCAAGTTCTTATCAGTACTTTTCATACAGAAGGATCGGTAAGCTAAGACACCTCCCTTATATCAATCCCCAAACATTGATCTATTCTAGGGTCCTCAGTCCTAGGAAATCTCATACGATGTTACGTTTCTAGGTCGTTGCAAGGGCTGCCAGGGCTGTTGCACCAAATCGTTACACCACTCCCCCATCACTAAATCAATACAGGCCTAGTTATATCCTCAATACTACAATAGGACTCGTCGCCTTTTGCAGTGTCAGGATATACTTGAGATCACTACAGAGGGCTCATCACCAATCAATGTAGGCTGACAGCAAGGATATAGTGTCTCATGCCACCATAATCTGCTCACGAGAGTAGAGTGCTCACTGGTCACGATGGGGAGGCTCGTCGCCCCAGCGTAGGCCGACAGCTCGACCACGGTGTCCCATACCACCATGTCTGGCTCATGAGTCTTAGGGGATCACGGTACCAAGGTTAGCGGGAGTTCCACTGGTAAGCTCGGTGTCTTAGATTCAAACAGTAGCGATCAAACATGGTGAACAAATATCGGTCAATCGAGTTAGTTGATAAGCCTAACTAGGCTAAGCGCACGTTGAGTTGAACGACATGGAATGCATAAGCACTCCGTGTAGCCTAACCACTGTCGAACATCCCAAGCACGACTCATATTCGTTAAACTCATCCTGTGTGGTGAAAACGACCT
Source organism: Magnolia kwangsiensis (assembly GCA_037074715.1). Lineage (NCBI taxonomy): Eukaryota > Viridiplantae > Streptophyta > Magnoliopsida > Magnoliales > Magnoliaceae > Magnolia > Magnolia kwangsiensis. The sequence goes on along the minus strand of CM073572.1, from coordinate 96,875,530 downwards.
CAAGCACTATTTGGAGTATGATTACCGATTACCTGGACTGTAGCACAGCCCCAATCACGTACAAACTCAATAACAGGCACATGAATCATGTCCTGCATTCATATGATCATTCATGACATATAACTGGAACTTAAATATAGTACATGAAGGAAATCATACACACATTCAACATGAATAATCTAAGTTACATAATTCATGGAGGAAATCATACACTCAAATATTGTGATTGAGATTCATGTCTCAACAACCTTAGCAATCACACTTTAAAAACTACTAACTCATTTAGGCATTTATACAAACACTTAGATTAAACTACTCAACATACATCACGTATGTCGACTCCATTGCATATTAGGGAAAATCCTTTCGCCAAGGAGTTGCCGCATACATATCAAGCATATAACAACGAAAATTAATCATGATAATCAAAACAACATATTCCATACGCATACAGGTATTCTAACATATACATGAAATATGCTATTTATAATATAAAGTATACATATACGTAAATCGAAACGGATAGCGTATTTGGCATGTGTAAGAGCATTCACATCATGAATAAATCATTATCTATCATTGAAAGTCTTGAAAACCAAAGCCTAAGCGTATATAGTCTGCACCTTAAATAAAAAAATGCGTATAAGAGGTGATTCAGACAATAAGTCTTCGTCAACGGTGGATATGCTACCTATGACATGAAACAGGTTAACTATAACTTCATTTAAACTATTCTAGGCTTCAAAACAGGTTAGGGTTGTCTTAACTTACCCAAAAATGGAATCAGAATCTCCGGAAGAACGATTCAGATACGCAAGTTCGATGTGTAGATGAACTGGGAAGAATCCTATGGAGAATCAACAGGTTCTTCCACACTTTCTCTCTCTTTTCTCTCTCTTAGAAAGCTAGGGTTTAGGAATTCTTATGGAATTTGGGAATGAGGGTTTAATTTTTATAAGCCTAAACTTGACGAAAATAGTCTTAAGGCTAAGGTATACTTAGGTTATAACCAAATCGGGCTCTTTCTGATCCAACGGATCACTTCTGGAGGTCCCCTTATCAAATGTGGTCGGACTTAAGCTCACTAGTATTGGATCTTCAGTAAGTTAAGTTTTCAGTCTGATCGGGTTTCCAGATCGTCCGTGGTGGACCAACTTCAATTCAACGGTTACCGAAATTCAATCAAGGCCACAAGTACTTTGACATGTAAGGGCCACCTTTCCTGATACGAGGGTGAATTTGGGTCGAAATCTAACGGTCAGAATGCTTAGAAATAACACGCAAGCGAAACTATCTAGATTACTTAAAATTATATTTAATTTTCTAAAAATCTTCATTTTCTCACTCTTTTCACTTCGGACTCAATAAAATGGTCTCAAGACATCGTTTGGGCTTGATTTTCGAGGTGATTGTCAAGTCCAACTAAGCGGTCGTAATGGTCTAAGTTCATAGCTATCAGACTTTCGACGTGCGGTGTAAATCCAATATAAAATTATAAAGCATTCCCGGGAGCAACTGGGTTTAGAGTTAGATCCTGAATTTCTGAGTAATATAGCGTCAATGATTCTATAGGTTTTGGGTCTTACAGGTCGTATTGAAAGTTATTGGTGCTAATTTCACATGCAATCTAGCTTAGCGCTAGCTAAAACATATTAAAATTCTAAGGAATTTGGTTTTAGATGATTTCTGCTAAAGATGGTACTCGGGTCTAAGTATTTTCTAAGTCATTACAATCTACCCCCCTAAGAAAAAATTTTGTCCTCGAAATTCATACCTTCTCATACTCCTCGAGGATCTGGGGGTAATTCTTCCTGACTTCAGCTTCAGTCTCCCAGGTAGCTTCTTCTTCGCTGTGATGCGTCCACAGTACCTTCACAAGTGGGATAACCTTGCTACGCAATACCTGATCTTTCCTATCTAAAATACGCATCAGTCGCAGTTCATAAGTGGCGTCCTCGTTCAATTGCACCTGCTTCCATCTAATAATATGCGAAGGATCAGGTACGTACTTCTTCAACATAGACACATGGAAAACATTATGCACGCCTGCGAGTGGTGTGGGCAAAGCAAGATGATACGCTACTGCCCCCACTCGATCAAGTATCTGGAATGGGCCAATAAATCTCGGCGTGAGCTTCCCCTTCTTACCAAACCTAAGAACTCCTCGCATACAGGAAACCTTCACGAACACACGGTCCCCAATATCAAACTCAAGCGGTCGCCGTCTCGTATCGGTGTAACTCTTCTGCCTGCTCTGTACTGAGAGCAGTCAACGTCGAATGATGTCGATCTTCTTTGAAGTTGCCTGAACTAACTCTGGGCCAACAAGGTCTTCTCACCCACTTCTGCCCAACAATGCGGCACTCTACACGGACAACCATTCAGTGCTTCATAGGGATCCATACCAATACTCGCCTGGAAGCTGTTGTTGTACGCGAACTCTGTATAAGGAAGACAGTCATCCCAACTCTCCTTGAAGTCCAACACACAAGCTCACAACATATCCTCTAAAATCTGATTCACACGCTCCGTCTGCCCGTCTGTCTGCGGATGGAATGAGGTACTGAACTTCAACTTCACACCCATCACTTCCTGGATACGAGTCCAGAAGATAGATGTGAATCGGGTGTCTCTATCTGACACAATCTCTAAGAGAACTCCATGCAGATGTACAATCTCCCTGATATACAATCTAGCCAACTCGTCTACAAAATTTGTGACTTTGATCGGTAGGAAATGAGCTGACTCATCAACCTATCAACGATCACCCAAATAGAGTCATGTCCCTTCCTCGTCTTCGGTAGTCCAGAAATAAAGTCCATGAAAATATTGTCCCACTTCCATTCAGCTATGGGCATGGGCTGAAACAATCTAGGAGGTCGGCGATGCTCTGCCTTAACCTGCTGGCACATGAGAGAATAGGATACGAGCTCAGCAATGTGGACCTTCATATTATCCCACCTGTACGATCTCTTCATATTCTGATACATCTTCATGCTACCTGGATGCATCGCAAGCCTTGAATTGTGGGCTGTCTCAAGAATCTCTCGTCTCAAGTCAGGTATGTTTGGAATGCATAGGTGGCCTCGATATCGCAAGCCCCCATCCATACCAATAATCCACTTAGAATTCCCATCGGTACCAACCTGCTCCTTCATCTTCACTAGAAGCTCATCGCCTGCCTGAGCCTCAATGATGCGGCCATTTACGGGCGGTTGTATACGAATATGTGCGACGACTTCATATAGCTCTTCCACTGTGAGCTTTTGCTCAAAGTCTCACACAAATTCCACCATAGCCCATTCCGTGACCATAAGCAGAGCCACAAATTCTATAGCCTTCTTGCGGCTCAACGCATCAGCTACAAGGTTTGCTTTGCCTGGATGATAGGAAACCTCGAACTTAAAGTCTTTCAAGGTCTTCATCTATCGGCGCTGTCTCATATTCAAATCTCACTATGAGAATATATACCTAAGGCTCTTGTGGTCACAAAAGAGCTCGAACTCTTCTCCGTAGAGGTAATGTCTCCAGAGCTTTAATGCGAAGATGACAGCTGCCAACTCTAGGTCGTGCATACGGTAATTCTCCTCGTGCTTCCTTAATTATCTCGAGGCATACGGAATCACCCTGTCCTTCTGCATAAGGACACAACCCAGACCAACGCGAGACGCGTCAGTATATATCGTATACTTAACCCCTTGTTCTGACAATACTAGCATAGGGGCGGACGTCAACTTGTCCTTCAGCTCCTGAAAAGCTGCCTCAGCCTTTTCATTCCAGGCAAACTTTGAGTCTTTCCTTGTCAACTGAGACAATGGTTTGGCAATCTTAGAAAAATCTCAAATGAATCGTTGATAGTAATTTGCCAAACCCAGAAAACTCCTCACCTCGGTAACTGAACTGGGCTGCTTCCAATCCTGAACCACAGCTACCTTAGCGAGGTCAACCGCAATGCCTTCCTTGGACACCACATGTACCAGGAACTTAACTTCTTCCATCCAGAAGTCACATTTCTTATACAGTGCGAACAACTGGTTCTCCCTGAGAGTATTCAATACCGCTCTCAGGTGCTCCTCGTGCTCTTCCCAACTTGGGGAGTATATCAAAATGTCATCGATAAAGACAATGACGAACTAGAACAGAAATGGCCGAAACACTCTGTTCATCAGATCCATGAACACGGCTGGAGCATTCGTGATCCAAAAGACATCACGAGAAACTCATAATGACCAAAATTGGTCCTGAACGCAGTCTTCTGCACGTCCTAATCCCTGACGCGCAATTGATGATACCCAGACTGCAATTCAATCTTTGAGAAATAACATGCCCCCTTCAACTGATCAAACAGATCATCAATCCTGGGCAAAGGATACTTGTTCTTCACTGTCACCTGATTCAGCCTGCGATAATCAATACACAACCGCAGTGAACCATTTTTCTTCTTCACCAACAAGACAGGCGCTCCCCAAGGTGACACACTCGGCTGAATAAAGCTTGCTTCAAACAAGCCATCAATCTGACTCCTCAACTCCTCCATCTCACATGGAGGCATACGATACGTCGATAGGGAAATCGGTGTCGCAACAAGCACAAGATCAATGGTGAAGTCAATCTCGCGCCGAGGAGGAAGCCCTGGAATCTTCTCAAACACATCAGAAAAATTATGAACTACTAGCATATCTTCTAACATCAGAACATCAAAACTCTCTAACATAGAAGTGTAGGTGCTAATACGACAGGACCAACTGACTTGAACTGAAAAAGAGAAGGCCGTGACCTCAGGTCCATAGGCTGTTACAACTCTGCCCTCGCAATCAATCTCCGCTCTCATCTTCGTGAGCCAGTCCATCCCAAAAATAATATCATAATGACATAGTGGGGCGACAATCAAGTCGACGACCACCGTCTTGCTACCTAAATTTATCGAGCAAGACTCAAAGGTCCAAGTAATATCTGACGTAGTCCCTATAGCTGTCGTGAGTCTCACTCCCTTCATAGGAGTCGTAACCAAACCTAGCTGCTTGACCGTAACACAAGAAATGATCGAAACAGTGGACCCAGTGTCCACCAATAGGAAGATAGGCATACCTAGGATGTGCGTAGGAACCTCAAATGATGCCGGTGATAAATCTGCCTCGGGCACCTCAGCTATGAGCGCATGAACCCGAGCCTACTATGGGCGATGTGGTGGAGGAACCATGGGCCGTTGTGGCAGCCTAAAATAAGGTGCTGAAGGTCTGAAGGAAGGATGAACTGGTGCTGATCGAAGGGGTGACGCTGAAATGGCCTGAGGCATCGGATGGCCGATCCTCTGAGGCGGCGAGAACCCACTGTCTCGCATCCTGAAAAAGTAAGAAATCTCAGTGTGGCCAGGCTTCTTATAATAGCTGCACCACACATCAGGACGCCTCAAATGGCCAGGAGATGAAGAAGACCCCTAAGGTGAATCAAATCGAGGCCTCTTACTAAGGAAAGGCCTACTCACGAACTCAGGTTGCGGCCTAGGAACCACATGTGCTCGCGTGCGGGACAACCTCTCCCCGTCTTGCTCTGCTCGCAAGGACATGCTCACCAGCTCCGCATAAGAAGAAATGCTTGCACAACACATCTTCGATCTAATCTCGGGCTGCAAACCCTCAGAAAAATGCCGCATCCTCAACGACTGATCACCTAGAATCTACGGAGCATACCTGCCTAGCTCCGTAAACCTGTTTTCATACTTCGTCACCGACATGCCTCCCTGGCGAAAGTAAAAGAACTCACTCTCCTTCTCATGCTGATAAGTGACCGAAAAGTACTTCTCGTGGAAGCGTGCCTCAAACGCTTCCCACGTCCACTCAAATCCCTCTGCAACTGTGCGGAGAATGCTGTCCCATCATAAGCTAGCTTCCTTCTCAAATATGAAGGTGGCCAGCTCAACCTACTCCACCTCGGAACAGTGTAATGGTCTAAGCATCTTCGAGATGCGGTCTATCTAATACTCACCCTCCTTGGGTCTGTGAGTACCCAAAAATGTAGGAGGCCTCAAGTGCTGAAATTGCTCGAATGTACCGCTTGCACTAGTATGCCTAACAGGGTGTAAAGGCGAGGCAGGTGGAGTCACCACCATCGACTGAGCAAAGATACCAGCCATGGAGGATAAGAACTGTTGTTACTGCTGCTGCTTCTATATCTGCTGCTGCTGCATCAAAAGCATCATCTGCTCTAGCCTATCAAGAGGCAGAGCGGACTGCGATGTAGAAGGCGTTGACGCAGACTCACGGTTCTGCTCGAGAACCGCAGGTGTGATAGGAGGCACCACAGAAGGTGTCACAGGAGGTGGCCCAGCAGAAGGACCAGAAGCCGGCTGAGAACTCGGCATGGGATCTAAACGAGATGGGGGTCCGTATGAGTATCGCAAAGGGCAAGGGCCCCGTCGAGTGAATCTCCTAGAGAAAGACGGGCCGAAGATCTCGAACCCTTAGGTGGCATACCCTACACACAACAGAGGGTAGTAACCAATGAGATTAGACATTCACATAGTCCAGTCACAACATTAACTTCACAAGCCAAAGAAACAACATGTATTTCATTAACAAAATTATCACAATACATGATTTGCAGCATTACATGAATCGCGACAGAGAAAGCATGTGAATGAACAAAACATCTGAGCTTCAAACACTAAGCTTCAACACTAAACAACTACCAACTGCCAAACAACTAGCAAACCATAAATAAAAATAAGCAACAAATAAGTAAACAACGACTACATAAAGCCTATTCATCGGACTCTGGCGATGGAGAAGAAGCACCCTTATCCTTCAGGCAGCACAGGATGGTCTTAAGAGTGTGGGTTACTTTCTTGAACTTACGCTTTACGAGGCCCCGCAAATCCCCAATATCCTGTCGAAGAGTAGCCTGACCCTCCTCGAGTTACACTATATGGGCATCCTTATCAGCCTAAGTCATCGAAGCAGGACTCTCATCAGTATCCTGAGCCTCCTCTTCTTCTTCATCCTGCACTTCTTCCTCTATCTGTGCCCCACCTTCCTCTTCACATCCTTCTTCTTCACTATCATACTCTTCCTCACTTTCATCAAGTTGGGCCTCATGTTGCCGAGGCCCCATCTTCATCTGGTTAAGCATAGCCTCGCTGATATAATGGATTGACGCCAGCAACTCCGCCCCAAGTCTGAAGGTAAACTCGAGCACAATCTTGCATATAAGTCGGCCGAAGGGAAGCGACTCAGACGTTCTTCTTGATTGTGCGATAAGGATGATCTGTCGCAGGATAAACGTAGGCACGCACACCTTTTCTCCCTACCCCACTTGATATAAAAATTTTACCATGAGACGCGTGCATTCACTGCGATTGCTTCACCTGGGATAAACTTTGAACGTGCAGATGTGGTGAAGCAGACGAAAATTGCCTGATATAAGGGTCGCTAAGAGGCTCTTGTTATGTTGCCACTCAACCAAATGACCACATAGAAACTTGGTGCGGAGATCCCTCTCACGAACACTATTCAGATTCCTTGCACTTGGATGTACCTCACCAAGTGGCACATTCAGGAGTCGAGCTATGAACCCAACATTGATTGTGGCTTCCCGATCTCTGCCGAAGGGGACCTTGAATTGCAACGACTCCAGCATAAGGTCCTGAATATGAGCATAGAAGGCGCGAACAGTACTCACATTTGCACGAGACTCGCCCTCAAATAGCGGACCCCACCTGACAGCTTCTATACATTCGAACAACAAATACTCGCCAAAGAGTTGCCCATCCACATGCGCTTCAAAAAGAACCCTACGGTCCTCGCAAATGCCATGAGCCAACTCTGCCAACAATGATCTTCCTATTGGAGCATGGGGATCTAAATCCCGCTTTGAATGTGATTCTCTCCCAACACTTGAACTCGCGGTAGCTCCTCTAGGCCGCCTCGAACGAGTGGGACGACTAGGCCCAGCCTCGTCCACAGGGGCACGCTTCTTGCCCATCAGCAAAAGGATGGAGGAAATGGAGAAAAAGGCTACAATAACTTCCATGAAAGTCATGGAAAAGTGATGAAATGGAAGAAAAGGGCTGACCTAATGGGTTTCCACGGATCTGGGTCTGAAAGAGGAGTGTAATGGGTCAAAGAAAGGGAAAATAAAAGAAAGAAAAGATCAAGATAGGAGGGGTTGGGGGATGACACGTTTTGGAGCTTAAATGAGAGCTTTGGGAGCTCAAATCAAAGAAAATGGAAAGAGTAGATGCTGGGTATGGTTGAGCACGGTGGAAGAACGTGAGGTTTGAAGGAAAATGGAAGAAAGAAAGAATAAAAGTGTGATTTGAGAGAGGTATGAACGGTTTCAAGGAAAAAGGAAAGCTTGGGAGTGAAGTTTGTGAAGGAAGTCACAGATTTGGGATGAAATGAGGGTCGAACCCTATACCATAGGGTCCCACTAAGATCCTAAGACCAACGACCCCAAAGCGCGATCCCACCTGAGCCCGTCGGTAGGTGAGGCCTCGCCGAATCGACAAGGCCCTCGCCGGCCACTGGACAAATCGGTGAGGGCTCACCATTTGGGCGAGGTCCTCACCATCCCCTAGGTCTAAAAAACTTGGGGTCCCACCCTGGAACCCCCTAAAAGTTGATTGTTTGGCCCTCTCTTCCGATTTGAGCCGTTTAGGGTCATTTTAGAACTAATCTGACCTCTATTCACTTTTACCGATTTCTAACGGCTAGAATGGGATGAAATGAGGTCTATACCCATCAATTGATGGTTTAGAATTGATTTAGGGTCGACGTGTGTGATCAGGAGTGTGCACAGACTCGATCTCGGCGACCATTTTTAGTAAACTTTTGCCAAAAGATAAACTGGGAGTCCTAGTTCTGTTTCTATATTGTTCTCGCACCCTCCTATGCTATAGTGGCATCAATGTGCATCGTGTGACCCTAACCCAGTTCCAGGTTAATCCAGATCATGCTCTGATACCAACTTGTAACACCCTAAAATTCGGGGGTCGAGCATAACTCAGCTCCCGAGTTCCAAAACATCACTTATGCAATATAAACAATAATATATGTATGTTGTCGGTGTTAGTGCATGAAACATGAAATAGATCAAGCCAGATCAACAGACATAATTCAGGGATATTGAGAAAATATAAGCAGAAGACTTAAATACATATATAAATAAAAAATCCCCCAAAATATGCATGCTCTGCCCAGGTCATATACAATTGTGTCTCAAAATACATGGATCAACTGTACAAAATTGTCATATACATATCTAAAAAATCTCCGCTCGTCAGGACAAGGCTCACATGAATCCACCTGAGAATTACATAATGAGAACGCCTCCTCATCCTCATCAAAGTCTGGCTCCGCCTCGCTAGCATCGCCGTCACCTGTAACTAAATTAAAGTTTGGTTGGTGTTTAAGCACCATCCCAAAATGTGGGAGTGAGTGATCAACTCAGTGGTACTATACAACAAAGGTTAACATGTTATCAATTCAATCAAGTAGTAATGATAAAACAGTATAATCAAACATGTCCTAGATACTCTTGTTAATGCGAGAATGAATGAGATAATGATGCATGCCCTCACCACAAACTCCCTCATGCCACATCATTTAACGATCGCAGTATGAATCACTACCACTTTGCTCTCATACCAACGCCAATGACACATGCAGTGCGATATCATGGATATGATTACCAAGTTCTTATTAGTCTTTTTCATACAGCAGGATTGGGAAGATAAGACACCTCCCTTATATCAATCCCCAAGCATTGATCCATTCTAGGGTCATCAGTCTTAGGAAATCTCATACGATGTTACATTTTTAGGTCACTGCAAGGGCTGTCAAGGCTGTTGCACGGAATCGTTACACCACTCCCCCATCACCAAATCAATACAGGCCTAGTTATATCCTCAATACTGCAATAGGACTCGTCGCCCTTTTGCAGTGTCAGGATATACTCGAGGTCACTACAGAAGGCTCGTCACCAATCAATGTAGGCCGACAACAAGGATATAGTGTCCCATACCACTATAATCTGCTTATGGGAGTAGAGTGCTTACTGGTCACTACGGGGAGGCTCGTCGTCTCAGCGTAGGCCGATAGCTCGACCACGGTGTCCCATACCACCATGTCTGGCTCATGAGTCTTAGGGGATCACGGTACCAAGGTTAACGGGAGTTCCACTAGTAAGCTCGGTGTCTTAGATTCAAACAGTAGTGACTAAACATGGTGAATAAACATCGGTCAATCGGGTTAGTTGATAAGCCTAACTAGGCCAAGTGCACGTTGAGTTAAATGACATGGAATGCATAAGCACTCCGTGTGGCCTAACCACTGTTGAACATCCCAAGCACGACTCAGATTCGTTAAACTCATCCTGTGTGGTGAAAACGACCTCAACCACTATTTGGAGTACGATTACCGATTACCTGGACTGTAGCACAACCTCAATGATGTACAAACTCAATAACAGGCACATGAATCATGTCCTACATTCATATGATCACTCATGACATATAACTGGAAATTAAATATAGTACATGGAGGAAATCATATACACATTCAACATAATCTAAGTTAAATAATTCATAGAGGAAATCATAACTCAAATATTGTGATTGAGATTCATGTTTCAACAACCTTAGCAATCACACTTTACAAACCACTAACTCATTTAGGCATTTATACAAACACTTAGATTAAACTGTTCAACATACATCACGTATGTCGATTCCATTGCATATTAGGGTAAATCCTTTTGCCAAGGAGTTGCCGCATACATATAAGGCATATAACAATGACAATTAATCATGACAATCAAAATAACATATTCCATACACATACAGGTATTCTAACATATACATGAAATACGCTATTTATAATATAAAGTATACATATACGTAAATCAAAATGGATAGCGTATTTGGCATGTGTAAGAGCATTCACATCATGAATAAATCATTATCTATCATTGAAAGTCTTGAAAACCATAGCCTAAGCGTATATAGTCTGCACCTTAAACTAAAAAATGCGTATAAGAGGTGATTCAAACGATAAGTCTTCGTCAACGGCGGATACTCTACCTATGGCATGAAACAGGTTAGCTATAACTTCATTTAAACTATTCTAGGCTTCAAAACAGGTTAGGGTTGGCTTAACTTACCCAAAAATAGAATCAGAATTGTCGGAAGAACGATTCAGATACGCAGGTTCGATGTGTAGATGAACTGGAAAGAATCCTGCGGAGAATCAACAGGTTCTCCCACACTTTCTCTCTCTTTTCTCTCTCTCGGAAAGCTAGGGTTTAGGAAATTCATATAGAATTTTGGAATGAGGGTTTAAGGCATTTTTATAAGCCTAAACTCGATGAAAATAATCTTAAGGCTAAGGTATACTTTGGTTTTAACCAAATCGTGCTCTTTCTGATCCAACGAATCACTTCTAGAGGTCCCCTTATCAAATGTGGTTGGACTTAAGCTCACTAGTATTGGATCTTTAGTAAGTTAAGTTTTCAGTCTGATCGGGTTTTCAGATCGTCCGTGGTGGACCAACTTCAATTCAACGGTTACCAAAATTCGATCAAGGCCACAAGTACTTTGACATGTAAGGGCCACCTTTCCTGATTCGAGGGTGAATTTGTGTCAAAATTTAACGGTCAAAATGCTTAGAAATAACACGCAAGTGAAACTATCCAAATTACTTAAAATTATATTTAATTTTCTAAAAATCTTCGTTTCTCATTCTCTTCACTCCGGACTCAATAAAATGGTCTCAGGACATCATTTGGGCTTGATTTTCGAGGTGATTGTCAAGTCCAACTAAGCGGTCATAATGGTTAGGTTCATAGCTATCAGACTTTTGACGTGTGGTCTAAATCTAATACAAAATTACAAAGCATTCCCGGGAGTAACTGGGTTTAGAGTTGGATCCTAGATTTCAGGGTAATATAGCGTCAATGATTCTATAGGTTTTGGGTCTTACAGATCGTATTGAAAGTTATTGGTGCTAATTTCACATGCAATCTAGTTTAACGCTAGCTAAAACACATTAATCTAGTTTAATGTTTCCCTTGCTAATTTCACATGCAATCTAGTTTAACGCTAGCTAAAACACATTAAAGTTCTAAGGGATTTGGTTCTAGATGATTTCTGCTAAAGATGGTACTCGGGTCTAAGTACGAATTTTTTCTAAGTCGTTACAATAAATTAGTCCTGCGCTGAGGTGACGAGCCTCCCATATCAAACTCAAGTATAAACTCTTGAACTTGGCTATCCACTGCTTTCATCACCCCTGATGCCCAATAACTTACCTATCGTATGTGATTAACTAGGATTGACAACCCTAGATGGATCCTTATTTGTGTAAATGATAAAAAGGGAGGTACCTTAGATTCTCGAATTTGCTATATGAATAAGCTTAATAAATTACTTGGCTAACATGACCATGCACCGCATTGCATGTGCTTTGGCGAGAAAGTGCACATCTAGGGATTTTGACATGCACGATTGTTAGATGAAGTCGCTAAGAGAGTGTAGGAGAGGGTATGCATCATTACAATATACCATCCCTGAATTAATAAGAATATTTAGGATATGATTGTTGTACTGCTTTATCATTATTGCTTGACTGAATTGATAACATGTTAACCTTTACCTTATAGTACTACTGAGTTGATCACTCACTCCCACTCTTGGACGGTGTTTTAAAATACCAACCAGACTCTGATTTAGATGTAGGTTATGACGAGGCTTTCGTGACAGAACTAGATTTCATTGACGCGAAGGAGGAGTTCTCCTACATGCAGTTCTCAAGTGGGTGTGTGTAGACCTAGAGCTGTGTTGCTGGGATTACAGGGATATTGGATTAGTTGAACATTTACATTTTAATATTTTGTGTATTTTGAAACAAAATATGTATATATTCAGCTTGACTATATAATCATACTTTGGAGGTTATGAAACCTGTACATATATTTTATATACCTATCTCAGTCTTTCGCTTGGTTAATTACATTAACTTTGAAGTATGATATGTTGTTTTAGTGTAATTTCACTCATGTTTAATGCACTAATATGGAGAACATTTAAACATCATTATCTATGTTGCATAAGTGATGCGTTGGAACTCGGGAGTTGAGCTTTGCTCGACCCCCAATTTTTATACATCCTTGCTGAATTCATAGTTTGTCTCATTGAATTTTCATGCTTCCCTTGTTCGATTTCTAGTTTGCCTCACTCAAATACCAACTTCCCTTGCTCGATTTCATGTTTCCCTTGCTGAATTTCTAGTTTGCCTCACTGAATTTTCATGCTTCCCTCTTTCTAATTTGCCTCGACGAATTTTCATACTTCCCTCGCTTAATTTCTAGTTTACCTTGCTCAATTCTTAGTTTTTCCTCGCTCAAATTCCAGTTTGCCTCACTCAAGTTCTAACTTCCCTCTCTCGATTTCATGTTTCCCTTACTGAATTTCTAGTTCCCTCGCTCAATTTCATGTTTCCCTCACTCAATTTCCAGTTTGCCTTGCTGAACTTCTAGGTGCCTCACTTAATTTCCTTTGATACTTGCTAAATTGCATGTTTATCTCATTGAATTGCATGTTTACCCTGCTCAATTTAATATTTACTTCGATCAATTTCATGTTTTACTCACTTAATTTCAGTTGAGGCTTATTTAATTTCATCTGAAGCTCACTCAAATTTATCAAGTGCTTAATTATTTTCAATTATGTCTAATTTTTTACACTATGAGTCACTAAATATCTAGTGAACTTTAATTTTGATATATTTTTCAATTCATGTTTGTAGGTGACGATTCTTCTATTTGATTCCCAAATCCATCATCTAAGTGTTCACTGAAATAGTAGTTTAACACGGTGAAGGGTAGATTGGAGAAGCATGATAATCGGCTAAATCTGTTTATACAATCTCCATTTTCTTTTTTATTGCACCTTTCACCCTTTAGATTTATATGGGCTTTATTTCACCTTTTTTAAGGGATGTAAAGGCGATCTTGTATTTGAGATACGGGGGACACGGTTGTAGTTTACGGAGATGGACTTCTATCATGATTTTTATTGATATATTATTCTCTCAAACATGGACAGGTTTATGTACCCATGAACCATGATAATTCTCATTAGTTCTTGATGGTCATATATCTAAGAACCATGATAATTTTTAGTTTGCCTCGCTAAATTTTTGGCTTGCCTCGCTCAATTTTTAGGTTGCCTCGCTCAATTTCTAGGTTGCGTGCTCAATTTCTAGCTTGCCTCACTCAATTTTTAGCTTACCTCGCTTAATTTCTAGTTTGTCTCGCTCAATTTTTAGGTTGCCTTACTGAATTTCTAGGTTGCCTCATTGTATTTTCAGATTACCTCACTCAATTTCTAGTTTGCCTTGCTCAATTCTAGGTTGCCTCACTCATTTTCTAGCTTGTCTCACTCAATTCTCAGTTTGTCTCGCTCAATTTTAGGTTGTCTTGCTCAATTTTTAGGTCGCCTCGCTCAATTTCTAATTTGCCTCGCTGAATTTCTAGGTTGCCCAGCTCAATTTCCAGTTTTCCTTGCTTAATTCTAGGTTGTCTTGCTCACTTTTTAGCTTACCTCACTCAATTCTCAGTTTGCCTTGCTCAATTTTCAGCTTTCCTTGCTCAATTTTCAGGTCGCCTCGCTCAATTTCTAGTTTACCTAGTTGAATTTCTAGTTTGCTTCGTTGAATTTTCAGCTTGCCTCGCTTAATTTCTAGTTTGCCTCGCTCAATTCTAGGTTGTCTTGCTCATTTTCTAGTTTGCCTCGCTCAATTCTCAGTTTGTCTCGCTCAATTTTCAGCTTGCCTTGCTCAATTTCTAGTTTGCCTCACTGAATTTCTAGGTTGCCTTACTCAATTTCTAGTTTCCGTCGCTGAATTTCATGTTTGCCTCATTTAATTTTCAGTTTGCCTCACTTAATTTCATGTTAGCCTCGCTTAATTTTCTATAAGGCTCGTTGAGTTTCAACCCTAACTGAACACAACGACTACACAACTCGACCCAGATTGATGTTGGCTTAGTAGGGTTTGGGTCAAACTAAACCCAAGTTGTAGTCCTATTTCCTACAAGATAAGACAAACAACAATATAGATTGGATAGAAGATTATTATGAAACAAGCAATGTACCCTTTGAGGCTCATCAAATTTCATGTTAGCCTCGTTGAATTTCATGTTTCCCTCGTTCAATTTCCCTTGAGGCTAGTTGAATTTCATGTTAGCCTCGCTTAATTTCCTTTAAGGCTTGTTGAATTTCATGTTAGGCATGTTAGGCTCATTGAATTGTATGTTAAAGTCACTCAATTTCATGTTAGGCTTGTTCAATTTCACGTTAGGCTCGCTCAATTATCCTTAGTCGTATATACTTTTTGCTACAGAAGCAATGACTACATTTTAGATCTGTAGCCATAGATCTGTAGCTACGGCCTTTGGCCCTTTTTCTGGTATTGGGCGGTGCCACCATGATATCCACGGTGCTACCGTGAATGCAATGGTATTTTTGAGTATATATGGCTATAAATCAACTAAAGTAATGACTATGCTACCAATGGCTATGATTATAATCCGTAGCCATATATATTTAGTTACAGCCTTCGACCATTTTATGATATTTTCAAGTATATCTCATAAAGTAAGGATATTTTCATCTTCAAATAGTGTGTCCGTACATAATTGGTTTAGTCTGGGAAGTAAAATTTGAGAGCGTTTACAAAAGATGCTGGGTAAAAAGTGGGGTTTATAGTGGTAAAAAAACTCCCAACTAAACCACTACTATTCGGGGGATTAAACCCTACCGTCCAACCCTTCTTGCTGCCTATCCAACCCGAAACAAATTGGCTACTCCCCCTGCCACCATCCAATGGCTGGTGGTCAGTGCTCTGTGGGCCCTGTGAGGCCTGTATCCTATCCCGTACTATTCCGTAAGCTTCCGCAGTTCTCCTAGTCGAGTTCCGGCAACTCACGATCTATTATCGGTAACTGCGCGTAACTTTGAGTCGTGTCCTGTATTCCAGAGTCGGCTCAACCCAAGAATTGTATCATTGCGATCGCGCTATCGCCGTGGTTCCAAAGCCGCGTCTCACACGCCAAGGCGATTCCCGGGTCAGGAGATGTGGGCCCGCATTCAGTTAGAGGAAAATGCCAGCGTTGCAATCTTGAGAGAATCCATCACATCAATCCCATCAATCAAAGTACACATCACACTCCATCACTCACCCATTCCCAAGTACAAAAGCAACCCCCCAAAAAAAGTCAACTTTCCCATCACCTCACCATCTCTCTCCCATCACTTCTCTTACATCACTTTCACTCTCATCCCTTTTTCTCCAAGCAATCCCTCCATGGAGCAACCCACGTCCATGGCTCCCATGAGAGAGCTAGTGTGGCCCACCTCCCTATCTCCCATCTACACCATCCAATGATCATCTCCACCATTGAAATTGTCTTTTTGGGACTCTATCACGCATTGGCGGAAGAAGGAAGAAAAGATTTCGAGGTGGGTGATTTTCTTTTGTGTAGATCTTGACCTTTGGATCATAGTGAGTGATTTTCTTTTGTGTAGATCTTGACCTTTGGATCATAGCGGACGATTTTCTTTTTTGTAGATCTTGACCTTTGGATCATAGTGGGTGATTTTTTGTTTGATTTGATGATTTGGTGGCCCATTTGTGGTGGGACCCATCTTGATGTATGTGTTATATGAGGGGCCCATAGTGGCGGGGTCCCTCAGCTACTCGGATATCTCTCTCTCTCTCTCTCTCTCTCTCTCTCTCTCTCTCTCTCTTCCATGTATAATGGCCCACCTGATGAGTGCGCTGCATCCACACCGTCCAAGTGGTTTGATGGTGTAGGATGCACCTTACTGGATGAGTACCATCCACACCATCTAGACAGTTTGACTATGCTGGACATGGTTGAACGGTGCTGATTTACCTGACTAATGTTTGAGTGGTGCTGGATGCGCGACATGGACCCACATTTGATGTATATGTTCGTTGTAACACCCCGGATTTTTGCCAACCTGGAGTTAGACGTCCTTAGGCAATGGGTCAACCATATCACTCTCAAAGATCAATCCTAAAGTCTAGAAATCATTTTTCAACCCATTTCCTTCAAAATCTTACCTTTCACCACCTCATTCTTCAAATTTCTCCAAGTACGATATTAGACACAATCTTAAAGTTTAAAAGGTAAAGAACTATACTTAAACTAAAACTTACCGTAAATGGCACGTACATGCATAAAATAGGATTTTGACTATGAAATTATTGGAATCTCATGATGCAGATAGGTTATTTGGATGGATTAGCTTCTTCTACCCCCAAAACATATATTGTACGTCGTGTGACTCATTCCAGTTTGCAAATGAGACTCGATAAACGTCTCGACGGACTCGTGGGCCCAAACGGCTCAATTCGGGGGGATCCAAGGTGGGCCCCACATTTTTTCAGCATCTCTGGGGGGTGAGGACCTCGCCTCTGGGGTGAACCCAAGCCAAATAGGTCAGTGACCGGCGAGGACCTCGCCGAGTCGGCGAGGCCTCGTCCGCACAGTGGATAGGCAGCCCAGTTTCTACACATTTTATTAAACTTTGAAAAATCATATCTCCTTCGTTATAACTCTGATTTAGGTGATTCAAAAATTATATTGAAGATAAATGAGTCTAATTTTATATAAAAATATTTAAAAAATATAATAAAATATTTAAATTAGTTTAAAGTAGGTCGTTGTGAGAAACTATCCGAAAATCACATGTTGGATAGCTGCTGCTTCTAGAATTTTTAGAATTTTTTTACAATTTGAAATCATATGAAATTTTGTGGAGATATGGTAAACTTGATGATGAACCAGTATAAAAATAATTAAAATAATATGATAACTATAAGTTCCCAAAATGGGGTATAGAATGACCCTAGGACCGCATTCTGCCATAATTAGGCTAGAATTTGGTTGAGTACCAAACTGAATACTCAGTAAAATTAACTTGAACCACTTTAAATATAAACTACAAGACCCAAAATGAGTAGTACTGCTAATGCTATATTACCTAGAAATCTAGGATCAATCTCTAAGCCCAGTTGACCTCGGGACCATTTGGAAACTTTGTATTAGATCTAGACCGCACGTCGAAAGTTCGATATCTATAATCTTAGACCGTTATTACTGCTTAGTTGGACTTGACAATCATTTCAAAAATCAAGCCCAACTGATATCCTGAGACCATTTTACTGAGTCCGGAATGAAGAGATTGAGAAAAGGAAAATATTTAGAAAATTAATTCAATTTTAATAAATCTGGCACGTGTCGCTTGCGTGACATTTTTAAGTTTTTTGACCGTTGGAATCTGACCCAAATACACCCTCGGATCAGGGAACATTTTCCACTTAGGTCAGTATACTTGGAATCCCTGATCGAGTCTCAGTGACCGCTGAACTGAAACTGGTCCGCCACGTGCGATCTGGAAACCCGATCGAACTGAAAACTTAACTTGATCAGGATCTAGCATCCATGAGCTTAAGTCCGACCGCATTTAGTAACAGGACCTCCAGAAGTGCTCCGTTGAGACGGAACAGTCTGTATTTGGACATAACCTAAGTATACCGTGACTTAAAGTCTATTTTGGTTATGTTTGGGCTTATAAAAGGGCCTTAAACCCTTAGCTTTCTATCCCATACAAATTTGGAGAAAACCCTAGGAGAGAGAGGAGAGAAAAGAGAGAGAAAGTGAGAGAGTTGGATTTTCTCCCAGGGATTCTTCCCTGCTGCTCCACGTGCCAAAGCCATCCACTTGCATCGCTATTCTGGCGATTCCAGCTCCGTTCTTAGGTAAGAAATCATAACCCTAACCTGTTCTAGAGTTCCAAATAGCATAAGTGATGATGTAGCTAACCTTCGTGGTATAGGTTGCCGTTGAGCCGTTGACGAAGACTTATCGTCTGAATCAACTCCGTTTCGCAATTTCTGGTTTAAGGTGCGGATTTTAGACGCTTAGATTGCCTGTTTTCAAAGATTTCAATGCCGTTTAATGGTAGATTGCTGATAAGGATGTTGTTTGACATGTAGAACATGCTGTCCGTTTTTCATTTCGAATACGTACGAAGAATATGAGATTTAGAATATTTTAGGTATTTGTAGAAAATACTGTATACGTACGTATTTTGCTGATATGATTTTCATGAGTATTTACCATGTGCCTATACTAGTTATACGTGTATGATCTGTTTGGCGAAGAGATTCGCCCTAATGCACATATTGGCCGACATATGCTATGTAGACTAATGTGTGTAGACTAAGTGTTTGTTGAAATGCCTAAATCAATATGATTTTTGCCTGCCATATGTTTTGAATGTAAGAACATGATTGTTGTGTATTAGACATTTCCTTGATATAAGGATCTGTCATATTATACGTTGAAATCAACACACATCAAGTATGTTGGAGTTGTGTAGTCTAAGTGTTTGTATAAATGTATGTATTAGTAAGTATTGAGTAAATGGTGTTGTAGATTAGCGTTGAGACTGGATTCTCAACCAATTTGATTATGTACATGATTTCCTCCATACTTGTTGTATTTCAATTGATTACCTTATGTGTGAAGTACTTGTGTATAGTTAACTGCCCATGATGTATGTTATAACATGCTGGAATTTCTTGTATTTCAATTCTGTCTCTCTCATATGATTATTGATTTAGATTACAAGTATGGAGGAAATCATGTACATAGTCGGTAACAGATTAGAATTCGTGGTTGGATTCTATTCGCCACGAAGGATGTGTATCACAAACCCGAGTCATACTAGAGTCGTCGGCAGTGGTTAGGTCACACGAAGTGCTTGTGCACTTCATGTCGGTCGATTCAACGTGCGCTCGTGCTAGTCGGACTCATCAAGTAACCCGATTGACCGTTGCATGTTCACCTTGTATTCGTCATAACTGCTTGAACCTAGGGTATTGAACTTACCAGTGATAACCCTGATAACCGTGGTACCTTGATCCACTAAGACTAATGAGCCGAGCATGGTGGTATAGGACACCGTGGTCGAGCTGTCAGCCTACGCTGGGGCCATAAACCTCCCCATAGTGACCAGTGAGCAACCCAGACTCATGAGCAGATTATGGTGGTATGGGACACTATATTCTTACTGTCAGCCTACACTGATAAGGTGATGGGGGAGCGGTGCAACGAGTACGTGCAACAGCCCTGATAGCCCTTTGTAATGACTCGAGCGTACTCTGAGTCTACGTGAGGCGACGATCCTTCCGTAGCAACAAGAGTACAACTAGGCCTGTATTGATAAAGTGATGGGAGAGCGGAGCAACGAGTGCGTGCAACAGCCCTGACAGCCCTTGCAGTGACCTAGAAATATATCATCGTATGAGACTACTAGGAGTGACGACCCTAGACAGGATCCTTGTTGGGAATGATATAAGGGAAGTACCCTAGTTTCTCAATCCTGCTGTATGAAAAAGACTAATAACAACTCGGTAATCATATTCATATCGCAATGCATGTGCCTGGAAGATGTGGAGCACTGAGGGAAGAAAGCATGTCGCGGACATAAGATGGTGTCGAATGAGGGAGTATATCGGTGAGGGCATCCATCATGTCATTTCATTCTTGCATTAATCACAGTGTTTAAGAATGTTTGATTGCTTGCTTTACCGTTATCGCGTGATTGATTTGATAACATGTTAAGCTCTGCTCTATGATTCCACTGAGTTAGCTACTCACTCCCACGTTACGGGATGGTGTTGCGCACACCAACTAGTCCCTATTTTAGTTTCAGATGGTGGTGATGCTTGCGAAGCAGAACCGGACTTGATGATGATGAGGAGGATCCCTCCTATATGCAGGTTCTGATTGACGGGTTACAGGGTTATTGATTAGATGCCAATACACTTGGTATTTTGCCTTTTATTTACACACCCATGTATATTCTTTTCTTTCTATTTTGGAGTATACATGTATTTAGTTAACCTAGTAACATGTTCACACTCTGGAGACTTACAATCATTTATATATTTTATATATCTATCACATTCTTCCGCTTACTAATTTAACTGTCTTTGGAGTATGATATGCTGTTTTGGCTTAATCCACCTCATGTTTTATGTACTATTACCGTCGACATTCATCCATCATTGAAAATATTGCATAAGTGATGTTCTGGAACTCGGGAGTGGAGTTTATGCTCAACCCCCGATTTTCAGGATGTTACATTCGTCCAGACTGTCCATTAGTTGAACCAGTGGCCCAGGATGCTGCTGGACGGTGTCCAGCAGCTGCAGTGTCCCATTTTCACCGTCCTTTGTAGGACGCTCGATGAAGGCAGACATAAATATTAGCTTAATCCCAAAACGGGTGGGCCACGCTGACGTGACACCACCCTGATATATGTGCCTTGCATGGTGGGACTCCACCGTCTTGAGTGTTTGCATCCGAGCCGTCTAAGGCTTGAATGATGGATGTTGACAGTCTTTTATATATATATATATAATGATATGGTGGGCCTCATGTGGGACCCATCGTAATATGTGTTTCATTCCGCTGCAACAACAGCCGTGGGACCCATGTGTGTGTGGACTCCACATAATGCATGCATTTCACCGGTGCTGTCCATGGCCACCGTGATGTATCTGTTCTATCTAAGCCGTCCATCATCTGGACGGTGGGCCATCCCACCTAGTGATGTCATTAGATCCTGTGGACCCACCGTGATACATGTGTCTTGCATTCACACTGGACTCGCTGGATGTGGCAGGCTACAAGTGTTGTTTATATTATACATAATAGTAATATATATGCAACTGGCTTTCAGATGGTATTAATATATTATATAATATATTATATATATGTGTATATCATATATGGTGGGCCCCACGTGGGAACCCACCTTGCTGTATGTGGCCTGTATCCTCACCGTCCATGTGCTCTGGACTGTGGGATTTGGACGTGAGAATCGAAACCATCCAGTCCCTGGACGTGGACTGGACCCCACCTGCTGTGTGTGGACGCCACGTGGATGATGTAATCCACACCGTCCATCTGAGGACGTGAGATCCACCGTGATCTAAGTGTTTTATCTTCGCTGCTGGCCCCACACGTGGAATCAATGTGACAGGGACTATACCAGTTCTGCTGCTGCACTAGCGTCAGCAAGTTGTGTGGGCACATGATGCGTGCAGGTGTCGCATCTATACCGCCCATCCATTTCAGACTGGGGGATCCACCCCACACGTGTTGTACGTGTGGAGGTGGGGCCCAAATCGACGTATGCATTCTATTATCTAAGCCGTCCGTCCAAATTGGACGCTGGACATTGAAGTCCCCTCCCTCTTTTTCTCTCTATATATATTATAATATTAATATTATACTTCGGTGGGCCCCACGTGGGACCCACCTGATGGGAGTTGATTGGCTGGTGCACCTCACTCCAGCCAGCTGTTGCATGGACGTCAGTGGGTCCTAGCCATCTACTGGAATGATGTCAACAAGGTAGGTGGGCCTGATCATAGGCACGTGTTATACCCAACCGTTCATCTATGAGGGCCCCACGTGGCATGCAGCTACTGCTGTTGCTTTGGCGTTAGCAAGTTCCATGGGTCCCGCATAGTGTATGTGTTTTATTCACGTCGTCTATCAGGTGGACCACATTGCAAAACTAGTGGAGATTGAACATCCACCATTGAAACCCTTTTGGGATCACAAAAGTTTTGGATCAGTATGACATTTGTTTTCCCTTCAACTTAGGTCTTTGTGACCGTATGATCTGGTTGGACGGAAAAGAAAATGGTGGGCCCTGTGAATTTAAATGGTAAAAATCATTATCTCGATGGTTATTGTGGCATGGCCTAGTTGATCTTTCTATGGGATTTATTTTTGATAATGCTCTAAATGACCTTTAATTAAAGTGTGGGCCCCACCCTGATGTGATGTATGTTGGGCCCATTCAAGAGCCCCTCTATGATATATTTGAGACCCACACAATGCGGCCCGATTTGATGTATTTAAGGCCCACATGATGCAGCCCGACTTGTTGTATATGAGGCCCATTAATGCGGCCCATTTGATGTATTCGAGGCCCAGATACGTGTCTCATTTAGTGCATATGAGACCCATGTGTAGGGCCCACATGTCATGTATTTGAAGCCCATGTGCAAGGCTCACCTGTTGTGTATATGTGGCCCTTGAATAAGGTCCATCGTATTGTATATAAGGCCTTTGTGAGGCCGTGGGCCCATTATATGTTTGGCTCTATGTGGGCCACTGCTTGGGAGCGATGTTGGTTAAATGTCCACATTGATGGGCAATGACGGTTTAATGTCCACATTGTGACCTTCCCTTAGGCCTTGTTAGGCCACTCTCATTAATACTGATTGTCGATTCTGATTGTCGTGACTGATTGTCGATTTCGATTGACATAACCAATTTGCCGATTCTGATTATCGATCGATTCTGATTGTCATGACGGATTGCAGATTATGTAACACCCTGAAAATCGGGGGTCGAGCATAACTCAGTTCCTGAGTTCCAAAACATCACTTTGCAACATGTTTAATAATGGTTATATGTTGTCTATATTAGTGCATGAAACATGAAGTAAATTAAGCCAAATCAGCAAAACATAATGTAGGGACAATTAAAATACGCAAGCGAAAGTCTGAGATAAGTATATAAACCAATACAAGTCCTTAAAATATGTGTACGATACCAGGTCAATAGTTACAAGTCTTGTTTCAAAATATAAATAACAAAATGTGACAGTCCTCTATAAAGTATAAACCCAGAAGCCCCGTCGATTCATAACGGTCTAAGTGAACCCGCCTGAATACTGCATAAATGAGAATGCTTCCTTGTCATCATCAAACTCTAGCTCTACCTCACAGGTGTCACCACACCTACAGCTAAGTCAGAGTCTGGTTGGTGTTTAAACACCATCCCAGAATGTGGGAGTGAGTGATAAACTCAATGGAACTATACAACAAAGGTTAACATGTTATCAATTTAACCAATCAGTAATGATAAAGCAATATAATCAAACATCTCAATTTACTCTGACTAATGCAAGAATGTATGAAGGAATGATGCATGCCCTCGCCTACACTCCCTCTGCGATCTTCATCTTACGGTTGCGCATGTCAATCACTTCCTCAGTACTCTGCCCAACGCCAAACAGCACATGCAGTGCGGTGCATGTACATGATTACCAAGTTTTTATTAGTCCTTTTCATACAGCAGGATTAGGAAGCTAAGGTACCTCTCTTATATCAATACCTAAACAATGATCTATTCTAGGGTCGTCAGTCCTAGTAAATCTCATACGATTTTATGGTTCTAGGTCGTTGCAAAGGGCTCGTCACCAATCAATGCAGGCCTAGTTATACCTTAGTTACTACAAAAAGGCTCGTCACCTTCTGTAACGGCTTAGAAAAATTCATACTTAGACCCAAGTACCACCTCCAGTAGGAATCATTTAGAACTAAATCCCTTAGAAATTTAATGTGTATTAGCTAGCGCTAAACTAGATTACATATGAAATTAGCACCAATAACTTTAAATACGATCTGTAAGACCCAAAACCTAGAGAATTGTTGACACTATATTGCCCTGAAATCTAGGATCCAACTCTAAACCCAGTTGCTCCCGGGAATACTTTGTAACTTCGTATTGGATCTAGACCGCACGTCGAAAGTCTGATATCGATAAACTTAGACCATTATGACTGCCTAGTCGGACTTGACCGTCACCTCAAAAATCAAGCCCAAACGATGTCCTGAGACCATTTCCTTGAGTCCGGAGTGAAGAGAGTGAGAAAACAAAGATTTTTATAAAATTAAATATGATTTTAAGTAATCTGAGACGTGTCACTTGCACGATATTTCTAAGCATTCTAACCATTAGATTTCGACCTAAATTCACCCTCGGATCAGGATAGGTGGCCCATACCTGTCAAAGTACTTGTAACTCTGATCGAATTTTGGTAACCGTTGAATTGAAACTGGTCCGCCATAAATGATCTAGAAACCCGATTGGATTGAAAACTTAACTTGCTTAAGATCCAATACTAGTAAGCTTAAGTCTGATCGCATTTGATAAGAAGACCTCCAGAAGTACTCCGTTGGATCAGAAAGAGCTCGAATTGGTTATAACCTAAGTATACCTTGGTCCTAAGGCTATTTTTGTCGACTTTAGGCTTATAAAAGGGCCTTAAACCCTCATTCCCAAATTCCATATGAATTTCCTAATCCCTAGTTATTTAAGAGAGAAAAGAGAGAAAGTGAGAGAGAACCTGTTGATTCTTCGTGGGATTCTTCCCAGTTCATCTGCGTATCAAATCTGCATATCTGAATCATTCTTCCAGCGATTTTGATTCCGTTCTTAGGTAAGTTAAACAAACCCTAACCTGTTTTCACTCTTAGAATAGCTATAGTGAAGTTATAATTAACCTGTTTCATGCCATAGGTAGTGTATCCGCCGTTGACAAAGGCTTATTGTCTGAATCACATATATTACGCATTTTCTGGTTTAAGGTGCGGACTATATATGTTTAGGTTATTGTTTTCAAGACTTTCAATGTTAGATAATGATTTATTCATGACGTGAATGCTATTACACATGCCAAATGCGCTATCTGCTTCGATTTACGTATATGTATAAGCTATGTTATAAATAGAGTATTTCATGTATATGATAGAATACCTGTATACGTATGAAATATGCTGTTGTAATTGCCATGATTATTTATCGTAGACACATGCTTGATATGTATGCGGTAACTCCTTGATGAAAGGACTTGCCCTCATATGTAATGGAGCCGACATACGTGATGTATGTTGAATAGTGTAGTTTAAATGTTTATTTAAATGCTTACATGAGTTAGTAGTTAGTAAAGTGAGACTTTTTAGGTTGTTGAGATATGGATCTCAATCACCTTAACTATGTGTATAATTTCCTCCATGAATTGTATAGCCTAGATTATTCATGTTAACTATGTGTATGATTTTCTCCATGTGTTGTACTTATGTTCAAGTATATTTTATGAATGTTCATATGAATGTAGGATATAAATCATATGCCTGTTATTGAGCTTGTACGTGATTGGGGCTGTACGACAGTCCAGGTAATCGGTAATCATACTTCAAATGGTGGTTGAGGTTGTTTTCACCACGCAGGATGAGTATAACCAATCCGAGTCATGCTTGGGATGTTCGACAATGGTTAGGCCACATGGAGTGCTTATGCATTCCACGTCGTTCAACTCAATGTGCACTTGGCCTAATTGGGCTTATCAACTACCCCGATTGACCGATGTTTGTTCACCATGTTTGGTCACTACTGTTTGAACTTAAGGTACCAAACTCACCATTAGAAAGCCCCTCTAACCTTGGTACCTCGATCTGCTAAGATTCATGAGCTGATTATGGTGGTATGGGACACTATATTCGAGCTATCGACCTACTCTGATTGGTGATGAGCCCTCTGTAGTCACCTCGAGTATACCCTAACACTGCATAAGGGCGACGAGGCTTGTTGCAGTATATAGGATATAACTAGACCTGTATTGATTGGTGACGAGCCCTTTATAGTGATCTAGAACCGTACGTCGTATGAGATTTCCTAGGACTGATGACCCTAGAATGGATCAATGATTGGGTAATGATATAAGGGAGGTACCTTAGCTTCCCAATCCTGCTATATGAAAAGGACTAATAAGAACTTGGTAATCATACTCATATCATTGCACTGCATGTGCTATCGGTGTTGGTGTAAGAGCACTGAGGAAGTGACTGACATGCGCGACCGTAAGAGGAAGATCGCAGAGAGAGTTTGTGGTGAGGGCATGTATCATTATCTCATTCATTCTCGCATTAATAAGAGTATCTAGGACATGTTTGATTGTACTGCTTTATCATTACTACTTGATTGAATTGATAGCATGTTAACTTTTACTGTATAGCTCCACTGAGTTGATCACTCATTCCCACGTTCTGGGATGGTGCTTAAACACCAAGCAGACTCGAACTTAGCTACAGGTGACGGCGATGCCTGTCAGGCGGAGCCGGAGTTCGACGAGGATGATGAGGCTTTCTCGTTCATGCAGTTCTCAGGCAGGTTCATGTGAGCCTTATCCTGACTGGCGGGGATTCTGGGAATGTATATGTTGATTTTGCATAGTTTGATACATATATTTTGATACACAGTTGTACTTTTTGCCCTAGGCAGAGCACGCATCTTTGGGGGATTATTTTTGGATTATATTTGTACTTAAGTCTTCCACTTGCATTTTCTATCTATCCCTGAATTATGTTTGCTGATCTGGCTGATGTTTTATGCTCTAATACAGACAACTTACAACCATCATTGTTTATGTTGCATAAGTGATGTTTTGGAACTCGAGAGATGAGTTATGCTCAACCCCTGAATTTTAGGGCGTTATAGCTACATTATCCTGAAATCTAGAAGTAAACTCTAAACCCAGTTTCTCTTGGGAGCATTCAGAAACTCCGTATCAGACCTAGACCGCACATCGAAAGTCCAATTTCAATAACCATTGAATTGAAATTGATCTGCCACGGACGATCTGAAAACCCGATTGGACTGAAAACTTAACTTGCTTAAGATCTAATATTAGTGAGCTTAAGTCCGATCGCATTTGATAAGAGGACCTCCAGAAGTGCTCCGTCAGATCAGAAAGAGCTCGAATTGGTTATAACCTAAGTATACCTTGGCCCTAAAGCTGTTTTCATCGACTTTAGGCTTATAAAAGGGCCTTAAACCCTCATTCCAAAATTCCATACGAATTTCCTAAACCCTAGCTATTCAAGACAGAGAAAAGAGAGAGAAAGTAAGAGAGAACCTGTTGATTCTCCGTGAGATTCTTCCCAGTTCATCTACGTATCAAATCTGCGTATCTGAATCATTCTTCCAGCAATTCTGATTCTGATCTTAGGTAAGTTAATCAAACCCTAACCTGTTTTGAAGCTTAAAATAGCTGTAGTAAAGTTATAACTAATCTGTTTCATGTCATAGGTAGCGTATCCGCCGTTGACAAAGACTTATCGTCTGAATCACATCTAATACGCATTTTCTGGTTTAAGGTGTGGACTATATATGCTTAGGTTATGGTTTTCAAGACTTTCAATGTTAGATAATGATTTATTCATGACATGAATGCTATTCCACATGCCAAATGTGCTATCTGTTTCGATTTACGAATATATACAATCTATTTTATAAATAGCGTATTTCATGTATATGTTCGAATATCCGTATACGTATGAAAATTGTTATTATGATTGCCATGACTAATTGTCATTGATACATGCTTGATATGTATGCAGCAACTCCTTGACGAAAGGACTCGCCCTAATATATAATGGAGTCGACATACGTGATGTATGTGGAATAGTGTAGTTTAAGTGTTTGTTTAAATGCTTGAATGAGTTAGTAGTTAGTGAAATGTGGCTTTTAAGTTGTTGAGATATGAATCTCAATCACCTAACTGTGTGTATGATTTCCTCCATAAATTGTGTAACCTAGAATATTCATTTTAACTATGTGTATGATTTCCTCCATGTACTGTATTTATATTCAAGTTATATTTCATAAATGTCCATATGATTGTAGGATATGAATCAAATGCTTGTTATTGAACTTGTACTTGATTAAGGCTGTATTATAGTCCAGGTAATCGGTAATCGTACTTCAAATGGTGGTTGAGGTCATTTTCACCACGCAGGATGGGTTTAACGAATCCGAGTTGTGCTTGGAATGTTTGTAACACCCTGAAAATTGAGGGTCGTGTATAAACTCAACTCCCGAGTTCCAGACCGTCACTTATGCAACAAAAATGATTATGATTCAATGTTGTCTGAGTTAAAGCATTCACATGAGTAAAAGTATACCAAAACTGCAATTCATACTCTAGATCCAGTGATAAAAGCAAGCGGAAGACTAAAGAATATATATATCACTGTATAGAAAATAAAGTAGATCTCAACTGTCTCCAAAGTATGAATACATCTCTGAGTCTCATATACATGTAAATAAACAGAAATCAAATGTCAAAATAGTCCCACTGAGAAGTCCCGCCAATCCAGGCCACCTAAGCAAAGCCGTCGTGGTACTGCATATATGAGAACTCGTCCTGGTCCTCATCATAGTCCGGCTCTGCCTCCTGAATCGCTGCCTCACCTGCATCTAAGACAAGGTCTGGTGGGTGTTGCAAACACCATCCTGAAATGTGGGAGTGAGTAACTAACTCAGTGGAATAATAGAGCAAGGATTAACATGTTCTCAAATCAATCATGTGATAATAGTAAAGCAGTAAATCAAACAATCCTAATACTGTTATTAGTACAATATGACATGACATGATGGATGCCCTCACTGACGATCTCCCTCATACGGCACCATCTTACGCCCGGGGCATGCTTTCATCCCACAGTGCTCCACATCTTCCAGGCACATGCAATGTGATGGTGATATGATTACCGAGTTATTATTAGTCCTTTTCATATAGCAATATTGGGAAACTAAGGTACTTCCCTTATATCAATCCCATCACAAATCCTGTCTAGGGTCGTCACTCCTAGTAATCTCATACGATGTATATTTTGTAGGTCACTGCAAGGGCTACCAGGGCTGTTGCTCGCACTCGTTGCACCGCTCCCCCATCACCTTATCAATACAGGCCTACTGTACTCTCACTGCTACGGAAGGGTTGTCGCCTCCCGTAGACTCAGAATACGCTCGCGGTCACTACAAAGGACTCATCGCCTGATCAGTGTACGCCGACAGAAAGAATATAGTGTCCCATACCACCATAATCTACTCACGAGTCATAGGTGCTCACTGGTCACTACGGGAAAGTTTGTGGCCTCAGCATAGGCCGACAGCTCGACCACGGTGTCCCATACCACTATGCCCGGCTCATGAGTCTTTATGGATCAAGGTACCATGGTTGACAGGGTTTACAATGGTAAGTTCAGTACCCTAGGTTCAAGCAGTTATGACTCATACAAGGTGAACATATAATGGCCAGTCGGGTTACTTGACGGGCTCGACTAGCATGAGCGCATCTCAAGTCGAATGACATGAAGTGCATAAAACACCTCGTGTGGCCTAACCACTGCCGCCAACTCCAAAACACGGCTCGCGTTCATCGACGCGTCGTTCGTGGCAAAGATAAGCCAACCACGAATTTACTCAGTTACCGACTGCCTGGACTAGGTATAGTCCCAAGCAATTATGAATCCACATCAGCCATCATGTAAGAGTAATGGAAATGAAATACAACAATGTGAGCATTTTAACACATGTTATAACATACAACTTAAGTAAATCATCAAGCACATGCATTTCATACATATAATGAAATCATGCATATAACTAACATGTAGGAAATCATTTACATCAGCATATTAATTGAGAAATCAATCTCAAACTAATTCATAACACCATTTAATTCAATACATACTAATACAAGCATTTATACAAACACTTAAACTACACACTTAAGTCTACATATAGTATGTCGACTCAAAGTGCGCATTTAGGCGAATCTCTTCGCCAAACTAATTATGCATGCATTCCTAGTATCCTAATGCGACAAGAAGCCATGTAAATCACATCAGCAAATTATGGATGAAAACAGTATTTCCTACAAATGACTAAAATGCCCTAAATCTCATATTTTTTGTCTGCTTACGAAACAGGAAACGGACAGCATGTTGTACATGTCAAACGGTGTTGCCGTCGATAATCTACTATTAAATGACATTGAAAGCGTTGGAAACAGTCAATCAAAGCGTCTAAAATCCACACCTTTTCTCCTATAAGTGTATTGATTCGAACGGAGCGTATACGCTTCGTCTACGGTGAACTGGGAACCTAATACACAAGATTCATAAGCTAACATGCTAAGGAAACGAGGGAACAACAAATCACCAAGTATTTAGGATATTTGCTTACCTAGAATCGCGGCAAAATCGTCGAGAAAGTGATTGAGGCGCGTTGATTAAGCACGTGCAACACGTGGCACAAGCAGCAGGAAATTCTCTTCCACACTCTCTCACAATCTCTCACCTTTTCTCTCACACCAGCTAGGGTTTCTAGTAAATTCGGATGGGTGAGAGAAGTGAGGGTTTAAGCCCCTTTTATAACAAACTTGCCCGAAACAGGCTTGGGAACAATGTTTACTTGATACCTAACCAAATCAGGGCTGTTTCGGTCCAAAAAGGCATTTCTGGTGGTTCCCTGGCCGAACGCGATCGGACTTAAGTTCATGCATGTCGGATGTCGCTCACATCCCATTTTCAGACCAGTAGTGTTCGTAGATTGCACGTGGCGGTCCAGTTTCAGTTTAGCGGTCACCGCACGTAGATCAGGTTTGCAAGTCTCATGATATGAAATAGAAATTTTTCCTGATCCAAGGGTGTAATTTGGCTAAATTCTGACGGTCAGAACGCTTAATACTGATGCATCAAGTCGTGTGCCAGATTTGAATTTCAAATTCCAAATCTAACCCTATTCTCACTCTCTTCAGTCCAGGCTCAATGAAATAGCCTGTGAATGTCGGTTGGACTTGATTTTCGAAATGATTGTCAAGTCCAGATAGGCGGTTATAACGGTCTAAGATTGTAGGTATTGGACTTTCGACGCGCGGTCTAGATCCAATACTGAGTTTCAAAGAGGTCCAGAGAACAAACCGGTTTAGAGTTTGATCTGAGGTTTTAGAGTATTATAGCGTCATTGGTTCTACTCGCTTTGGGTCTTGTAGAACGTATTTAAAGTAATCAGGGACTATTTCCCAGCTACTCTAGCGTTGCGCTAGCTAACTTACACTTATTTTCTAAAGGAATTAATCCTACGCGATTTCTGGTCGAGTTGGTACTCGAGTCCAAGTACGAATTTTTCTAGGGCGTTACAATGTTCGACAGTGGTTATGCCACATGGAGTGCTTATGCACTCCATGTCGTTCAACTCAACGTGCGCTTGGCCTAGTTGGGCTTATCAACTAACTCGATTGACCGATGCTTGTTCACCATGTTTGGTCGCTACTGTTTGAATCTAAGACACCGAACTCACTAGTGAAACTCCCGTTAACCTTGGTACCGTGATCTGCTAAGACTCATGAGTCGGATATGGTGGTATGAGACACTGTGGTCGAGCTGTCGGCCTACGTTAGGGCGACGAGTCTTCCCATAGTGACCAGTGAGCACCCTACTCTCGTGAGCCGATTATGGTGGTATGAGACACCATATTCGTGCTGTCGGCCTACATTGATTGGTGAAGAGCCCTCAGTAGTGACCTCGAGTATATCCTGATACTGCATAAGGGTGACGAGTCTTGTTGCAGTATTTGGGATATAACTAGACCTGTATTGTTTGGTGACTAGCCCTTTACAACGATCTAGAACTGTACATCGTATGAGATTTCCTAGGACTGACGACCCTAGAATGGATCAATATTTGAGAATTGGTATAAGGGAGGTGTCTTAGCTTCCCAATCCTGCTGTATGAAAATGACTAATAAAACTTGGTAATCATACTCATATTATCGCACTGCATGTGCTATCGGTGTTGGTATAAGAGCACTGAGGAAGTGACTGACATGCACGACCCTAAGATGAAGATCGCTGAGGGAGTTTGTGGTGAGGGCATGTATCATTATCTCATTCATTCTTGCATTAACAAGAGTATCTAGGACATGTTTGATTGTATTGCTTTATCATTACTACTTGATTGAATTGATAACATGTTAACCTTTGCTGTATAGCTTCATTGAGTTGATCACTCACTCCTACGTTCTGGGATGGTGCTTAAACACCAACTAGACTCTGACTTAGCTGCAGGTGATGGTGATGCCTATGAGGCAGAGCTGGAGTTCGACGAGGATGAGGAGGCTTTCTCGTTCATGCAGTTCTCAGGCGGGTTCATGTGAGCCTTGTCCTGACTGGCAGGGATTCTGGGATATGTATATGTTAATTTTGCACAGTTTAATATATGTATTTTGATACACAGTTATACTTATTGCCCTGAGCAGAGCACGCATCTTTTGGGAATTATTTTTATTTTATATATGTACTTAAGTCTTCCGCTTATATTTTTTATCTATCCTTGAATTATGTCTGCTGAGCTGGCTCAATCTACTTCTTGTTTTATGCACTAATACAGACGACATACATCCATCATTATTTATGTTGCATAAGTGATGTTTTGGAACTCGAGAGCTGAGTTATGCTCGACCCCCGAATTTCAGGACATTACGAGTTGGTATCAGAGCATGATCTGGATTAAACTGGACCTGAGTTAGGGTAACACACTGCACGTTGATGTCACTATAGCGTAGGAGGGTGCGAGATCACTCTAGAAACAGGTCTAGGACCCCATATGTGTCTTTTGGCGAAAGTTTACTGAAAATGATCATTGAGATCGAGTCCGTGCACACTCCTGATCACATACGACGACCCTAAATTACATTTAGACCATTAATTGATGGGTATAGATGACATTTCATTTCATTCCAGCTGTTAGAAATCGGTAAATATGAATAGAGATTAGATTAGTTTCGAAATGACCTGAAACGGTTCAAATCAGAAGAGGGGGCCAAACGAACTACTTCTAGGGGGTCCCAAGGCGGGACCCTAACTTTTTTGGACCCATGGAGTGGGGAGGAACTCACCCAAAGGGCGAGGTCTCACCGGTTTGGTCAATGGTCGACGAGGGCCTCGCCGGTTCAGCGAGGCTTCGCCGACCGGCGGGCTGTTCTAGATCGGGCCTTCGGGCCGATAGCATGTGGGGCCTAGTGGGACCCAATGCTCCATGGTCTGACATCTATTTCATTCCCAAACGAGTACTTCCTTCATAAGCCCTCCTCCCAAGCTTTCCTTTTTCTTCAAAACTGCCCCATTCTCTTTCAAATCATCCTTCCAATCACTCCTCCTTTCATTTTTCATTAAATCCTTCATTCCTTCATCGTGATCAGCCATACCCATCACCTAATCCTTCCATTTCCTTAATTTAAGCTCTCAAATCCCTCATTTAAGCTCCAAAATCGTGCCAACCCCCAACCCATCTTATTTGGATCTTTTCTTTCTTCAAAACTCCCTTTCTTTGAACTTTTACACTCCCATATCACGCCTAAATTTGTGGAGACCCAAAGATCTCAGCCCTTCCCTTCATTTTCTTTACTTTCCATGGCTTTCTTGGAGCTTGTTACAGCTTTATTTTCCATTTCCACCATCTTTTATCTGATGGGAAAGAAGCGAGCCCCTGTGGATGAGGCTGGGCCTAGTCACCCCCCTCATTCGAGAAGGCCTAGAGGAGCTACCGCGAGTTCAAGCGTTGGGAGAGAAGTGCAGACGAAGCGGGATTTAGATCCCTATGCTCCATTTGGAAGATCGTTGTTGGCCGATTTCGACCCAAATTTAGGCTAAAGCAGATGATGCTGTTGATGTAACAGAAGAAGATACAATAGCAGCAGTAACAGTTCTTGTCCTCCATGGCTAGTATCTTTGATCAGTCAATGGGGGTGACTCTACCTACCTCGCCTCTATACCCTGTTGGGAATACTAGTGCAAGCGGCACTTTCGAGCGATTTCAGCGCTTGAAGCCTCCTACATTTTTGGGTACTCATAGACCCGAGGAGGCTGAGTATTGTATCAACCGCATCTCTAAGATACTTAGACCGTTGCACTGTTTCGAGGCGAAGCAGGTTGAGTTTGCCACCTTCTTGTTTGAGAAGGAGGCTAGCTTATGGTGGGATAACATTCTCCGCACAGTTATGGAGGGATTTAAGTAGAGGTGGGCGACATTTGAGGCTTGCTTCCACGAGAAGTATTTTTCAATTATTTATTGACATGAGAAGGAGAGTGAGTTCCTTTGCCTTCGCTAGGGAGGCATGTCAGTGACTGAGTACGAGAATCGATTTACGGAGCTGGGCAGGTATGCTTCTTTGATTCTGAGTGATCAGCCGTTGAGGATGCAACATTTTTCTGAGGGTTTGCGGCCCGAGATTCGATCGAAGATGTGCTGTGGAGCATCTCTTCTTATGTTGAGTTAGTGAGCATGTCCTTACGAGCAGAGCAGGATGGGGAGAGGTTGTCCTGTACATGTGCAGCTATGTTTTTCAGGCCGCGACCTGATTTTCTGAGTAGGCCTTTTCTCGGCAAGAGGCCTCGTATCGATTCACCGCAGAGATTTTCTATATCTCCTACCCCATGCGAGGTGTCCTGATGTGTGGTGTAGCTATTGTAAGAAGCTTGGCCACGCTGAGATATCTTGCTTTTCCAAGATGCGAGACAGTGCTTTCTTACCGCCTTAGAGGATCGGACGTCTGATGCCTCAGTCTATTTCAGCACCACCCATTCAATCAGCACCAGCTTATCCTTCCTTCAGACCTCCAGCACCTCGTTTCAGGCTGCCACAACGGCCCATGGTTCCTCCACCGCATCGCCCACAACGGGTTCGGGTTCATGCGCTCACAGCTGAGGCGTCTGAGGAAGATTCAACACTGACATCATTCGAGGTTCCTGCTCACATCCTAGGTATGCCTATCTTCTTGTTGGTGGACACTGGTTCCACTGTTTCGATCATCCCTTGTGCTGCGGTCAAGTGGCTAGGTTTGGTAACGGCTCCTGCGAAGGGAGTGAGACTCATGACAGCTACAGGGACTACATCAGATATTACTCGGACCCGTGAGTCTTGCTCAATAGATTTGGGTAGCAGGACAGTAGTTGCCGACTTGATTATCGCCTCACTGTGTCATTATAATTTTATATTTAGGATGGACTGGCTCGCGAAGATGAGAGCAGAGATTGATTGCGAGGCCAGAGTTCTGACAGCCTACGGACCTGAGGGCACGGTCTTCTCTTTTCTAGTTTAGGTCAGTTGGTCCTATCGTGTTATCACCTATGCTTCCATGTTAGAGAATTCTGATGTTCCGACATTAGAAGTTATGCCAGTAGTTCGTGATTTCTCTGATGTGTTTGAGAAGATTCCAGGGCTTCCCCCTCGGCACGGGATTGACTTAACTATTGATCTTGTGCCCGGTGCGACACCTATTTTTCTGCCGATGTATCGTATGTATCCATGTGAGATGGAGGAGTTGAGGAAACAGATCAATATTTTGCTTGAGGCAGGCTTTATTCGATCGAGTGTGTCACCTTGGGGAGCGCCTGTCATCTTTGTGAAGAAGAAAGACGGTTCCCTGCGGTTATGTATTGATTATCGCAGGCTGAATCAGGTGACAGCCCAGGATTGATGATCTGTTCGATCAGTTGAAGGGGGCACGTTATTTCTTGAAGATAGATTTGCAGTCTGGGTATCATCAGTTGCGCGTCAGGGATGAGGACGTGCAGAAGACTGCGTTCAGGACCAATTTTGATCATTATGAGTTTCTTGTGATGTCTTTTGGACTCACGAATGCTCTAGTCGTGTTCATGGATCTGATGAACAGAGTGTTTCGACCATTTCTATTCTGGTTCGTCATTGTCTTTATCGATGACATTTTAATATACTCCACGAGTCGGGAAGAGCACGAGGAGCACCTGAGGACGGTATTGAATACTCTCAGGGAGAACCAGTTGTTCGCGTAGTATAAGAAATCCGACTTCTGGAAGGAAGAAGTTAAGTTCCTGGAACGTGTGGTGTCCAAGGAAGGCATTGTTGTTGACCTCGTTAAGGTTGCTGCGATTTAGATTTGAAAGTAGCCCAGTTCAGTTACTGAAGTGAGGAGTTTTCTAGTTCTGGTAGGTTACTATCGACGATTCATTTGAGACTTTTCCAAGATTGTCAGACTGTTGTCTCAGTTGACACGGAAAGACTTGAAGTTTGCCTGGAATGAATAGGCTGAAGCAGCTTTTCAGGAGCTGAAGGACAAGTTGACGTTCGCCCCTGTGCTAATATTGCCAAAGCAAGGGGTTAAGTATACGATTTATACTGACGCGTCTCGTGTTGGTCTGAGTTGTGTCCTTATACAAAAGGACAGGGTGATTGCATATGCCTCGAGACAATTAAGGAAGCACGAGGAGAATTACCCTGCGAACGACCTAGAGTTAGCAGATGTAATTTTCGCATTAAAGCTCTAGAGGCATTACCTCTACGGAGAAGAGTTTAAGCTCTTTTGCCACCACAAGAGCCTTATATATATATATTCTCACAGCGAGATTTAAATATGAGGTAGCGTCGATGGATGGAGACCTTGAAAGACTTTAAGTTCGAGGTTTCCTACAATCCAGGCAAGGCAAACCTTGTGGTAGATGAGTTGAGCCACAAGAAGACTATAGAATTTGTGGCGGGATATGGTAGAGTTTGTGTGAGACTTTGATCAGAAACTCACAGTGGAAGATCCGTATGAAGTCGTCGCACATGTTCGTGTACAACCCCTTATAGATAGCAGCATTATTGAGGCTCAAGCAGGCGATGAGCTTCTGGTGAAGATGAAGGAGCGGGTTGGTCCTGATGGGGACTCTGAGTGGACTATTGGTACGGATGGGGGCTTGTGATATTGAGGCCGCCTGTGCATTCTAAACATACCTGACTTGAGACGAGAGATTCTTGAATCGGCCCACAGTTCGAGGCTTGCGATGCATCCAGGTAGCACAAAGATGTATCAGAATATGAAAAGATCGTACTGGTGGGACAATATGAAGGTCCACATTGCTGAGTTCGTATCCCTTTGTCTCACGTGTCAGCAGGTTAAGGTAGAGCATCGCCAACCTCCTGGGTTGCTTCAGCCCTTGCCCATAGCTGAATGGAAGTGGGACTTTATTTTTAGACTGTCGAAGATGAGGAAGAGACATGACTCTATTTGGGTGATCGTTGATAGGTTAACGAAGTCAGCTCATTTCCTACCGATCAGAGTCATAAATTCTGCAGACGAGTTGACTAGATTGTATATTAAAGAGATTGTACGCCTGCATGGAGTTTCCTTGGAGATTGTGTCTGATCGAGACACTTGATTCTCTATCTTCTGGACTCGTATCTAGGAAGCGATGGGTGTGAAGTTGAAGTTCAGTACCGCGTTCCATCCACAGACAGACGGGCAGACGGAGTGTGTGAATCAGATTTTAGAGGATATGTTGTGAGCTTATGTGTTGGACTTCAAGGACAGTTGGGATGACTGTCTTCCTTATGCAGAATTCACGTATAACAACAGCTTCCAGGTGAGTATTGGTATGACTCCCTATTAGGCACTGTGTGGTCACCCATGTAGAGCACCGCATTATTGGGTAGAAGTGGGCGAGAAGACTCTGATTAGCCCAGAGTTGGTCTAGCGACTTCAAAGAAGATCGACATTATTCGACGTCGACTGCTCTCAGCACAGAGTAGGCAGAAGAGCTACGCCGATACTAGACGACGACCGCTTGAGTTCGATGTTGGGGACCATGTATTCCTTAAGGTTTTCCCTATGCGAGTCGTTCTTAGGTTTGGTAAGAAAGGGAAGCTCACGCCGAGATTCATTGGCCCATTCCTGATACTTGGTCGAGTAGGGGTAGTAGCATATCATCTTGCTTTGCCCACACCACTCGCAGGCGTGCATAACATGTTCCATGTGTCGATGTTGAAGAAATACGTTCCCGATCCTTCGCATATTATTAGTTGGGAGCAGGTGCAGTTGAGTGAGGATGCCACTTATGAACTGTGCATGACATGTATTTTGGATAAGAAGGAGCAGGTATTACGTAGCAAGGTTATCCCACTGGTGAAAGTTCTGCGGACGTATCATAGCAAAGAAGAAGCTACTTGGGAGATTAAAGCTGAGGTTAGGACGAATTACCCCCAGATCCTCGAGGAGTATGAGAAGGTACGAATTTCGAGGATGAAATTTTTTTCTTAGGGGGATAGATTATAACGGCTTAGAAAAATCTGTACTTAGACCCGAGTACCACCTCCAGTAGGAATCATTTAAAACTAAATCCCTTAGAAATTTAATGTGTATTAGCTAGCGCTAAACTAGATTACATGTGAAATTAACATCAATAACTTTTAATATGATCGGTAGAACCCAAAACCTAGAGAATCGTTGACGCTATATTGCCTTGAAATCTAGAATCCAACTCTAAACCCAGTTGTTCCCGAGAATACTTTGTAACTTCGTATTGGATCTAGAGCGCACGTCAAAAGTCTGATATCGATAAACTTAGACCATTATGACCGCCTAGTTGGACTTGACTATCATCTCGAAAATCAAGCCCAAACGATGTCCTGATACCATTTCCTTGAGTCTGCAGTAAAGAGAGTGAGAAAATAAAGATTTTTAGAAAATTAAATATGATTTTAAGTAATCTGAGACGTATCGCTTGCGCGATATTTCTAAGCATTTTGACCGTTAGATTTCGACCCAAATTCACCCTCGGATCAGGATAGGTGGCCCATACATGTCAAAGTACTTGTAGCTTTAATCGAATTTCGGTAACCGTTGAATTGAAACTGGTCCGCCATGGATGATCTGGAAACCCAATTGGACTGAAAACTTAACTTGCTTAAGATCCAATACTAGTGAGCTTAAGTCCAACGCATTTGATAAGAGGACCTCTAAAAGTGCTCCGTTGGATCAGAAAGAGCTCGAATTGGTTATAACCTCAGTATACCTTAGTCCTAAGGCTATTTTCGTCGACTTTAGGCTTATAAAAGGGCCTTAAACCCTCATTCCCAAATTTCATACGAATTTCCTAAACCCTAGCTATTTAAGAGAGAGAAAAGAGAGAGAAAGTAAGAGAGAACCTGTTGATTCTCCGTGAGAATCTTCCCGTTCATCTACGTATCAAATCTGCATATCTGAATCATTCTTCTGGTGATTCTGATTCCGTTCTTGGGTAAGTTAATCAAACCCTAACCTGTTTTGAAGCTTCGAATAACTGTAGTGAAGTTATAGCTAATCTGTTTTATGCCATAGTAGCATATCCGCCATTGACGAAGACTTATCGTCTGAATCACATCTAATACGCATTTTCTTATTTAAGGTGTAGACAATATATGCTTAGGTTATGGTTTTCAAGACTTTCAATGTTAGATAATGATTTATTGATGACATGAATGCTATTCCACATGCCTAATGTGCTATCTATTTCGATTTACGAATATATACAATCTATTTTATAAATAGCGTATTTCATGTATATGTTCGAATACCCGTATACATATGGAAATTGTTATTATGATTGCCATGACTAATTGTCGTTGATACATGCTTGATATGTATGCGGCAACTCCTTGATGAAAGGACTCGCCCTATTATATAATGGAGTCGACATACGTGATGTATGTGGAATAGTGTAGTTTAAGTGTTTGTTTAAATGCTTGAATGAGTTAGTAGTTAGTGAAATGTGGCTTTTAAGTTGTTGAGATATGAATCTCAATCACCTTAACTGTGTGTATGATTTCCTCCATAAATTGTGTAACCTAGAATATTCATGTTAACTATGTGTATGATTTCCTCCATGTACTGTATTTATATTCAAGTTATATTTCATAAATGTCCATATGATTGTAGGATATGAATCAAATGCTTGTTATTGAACTTGTACTTGATTAAGGCTGCATTATAGTCCAGGTAATCGGTAATCGTACTTCAAATTGTGGTTGAGGTCATTTTCACCACGCAGGATGGGTTTAATGAATCCGAGTTGTGCTTGGGATGTTCGACAGTGGTTAGGCCACACAGAGTGCTTATGCATTCCATGTCGTTCAACTCAACGTGCGCTTGGCCTAGTTGGGCTTATCAACTAACTCGATTGACTGATGTTTGTTCACCATGTTTGGTCGCTACTGTTTGAATCTAAGACACCGAACTCACTAGTGAAACTCCCGTTAACCTTGGTACCGTGATCTCCTAAGACTCATGAGTCGGACATGGTGGTATGAGACACCGTGGTCGAGCTGTCGGCCTACGCTGGGGCGACGAGTCTTCCCGTAGTGACCAGTGAGCACCCTACTCTCGTGAGCCGATTATGGTGGTATGGGACAGTATATTCGTGCTGTCGGCCTACATTGATTGGTGACGAGCCCTCAGTAGTGACCTCGAGTATATCCTGATACTGCATAAGGGCGACGAGTCTTGTTGCAGTATTTGGGATATAACTAGACCTGTATTGTTTGGTGACGAGCCCTTTACAGTGATCTAGAACCGTACATCGTATGAGATTTCCTAGGACTGACAACCCTAGAATGGATCAATGTTTGAGAATTGGTATAAGGGAGGTGCCTTAGATTCATAATCCTGTTGTATGAAAAGGACTAATAAGAACTTGTTAATTATACTCATATCATCGCACTGCATGTGCTATCGGTGTTGGTGTAAGAGCATTGAGGAAGTGACTGACATGTGCGACCATAAGATGAAGATCACTGAGGGAGTTTGTGGTGAGGTCATGCATCATTATCTCATTCATTCTTGCATTAACAAGAGTATCTAGGACATGTTTGATTATACTTCTTTATCATTACTACTTGATTGAATTGATAACATGTTAACCTTTGCTGTATAGCTTCATTGAGTTGATCACTCACTCCCACGTTCTGGGATGGTACTTAAACACCAACCAGACTTTGACTTAGCTGTAGGTGACAGTGATGCCTGCGAGGCGGAGCCAGAGTTCGACGAGGACGAGGAGGCTTTCTTGTTCATGCAGTTCTCAGGCGGGTTCATGTGAGCCTTGTCCTGATTGACGGGGATTCTGGGATATGTATATGTTTATTTTGCACAGTTCGATACATGTATTTTGATACACAGTTGTACTTATTGCCCTGGGCAGAGCACGCATCTTTTAGGGATTATTTTTAGATTATATATGTACTTAAGTCTTCCGCTTGCATTTTCTATCTATCCCTGAATTATGTCTGTTGAGCTGGCTTAATCTACTTCATGTTTTATGTGCTAATATAGACAATATACATCCATCATTATTTATGTTGCATAAGTGATGTTTTGGAACTCGGGAGCTGGTTATGCTCGACCCCCGAATTTCATGGTGTTACACCCCCAAGCAATGTCAAGGTATGCTCGAGGTCACTACAAAGGGCTCGTCACCAATCAATGTAGGCCGACAACACGAATACAGTGTCCCATACCACCATATTCGGCTCATGAGTCTGGGTTGCTCACTGGTCACTACGGGGAGGCTCGTTGCCCCAGCGTAGGCCGACAGCTCGACCACGGTGTCCCATACCACCATGTTCAGCTCATGAGTCTTAGCGGATTGAGGTACCAAGGTTAACAGGATTTCACTGGTGAGTTTGGTACCTTAGATTCATACAATAGCATTCAAACATGGTGAACATACATCGTGTCAATCGGGTTAATTGAAGAGCTCGACTACGACGATCACACGTTGAGTTGATAGACATGAAATGCATAAGCACTCCGTGTGGCCTAACCACTGTTGAACCTCCCAAGTACAGCTCGGATTCGTCGAACACATCCTGCATGGCGAAAACAGCCTCAGCCACCAGTTTGAGGACTGTTACCGATTACCTGGAATGTGATACAGTCCCAACTATATACAATTACAGTAATGCATATTTAAATCAAATCCTACAATCATATGACATGTTATGGAATTGATACACAGTACATGGAGGAAATCATACACATAATTAACATAAATAATTAGGCTCAATAGTTCATGAAGGAAATCATACATACAAGTAAGGTAGTTGGGATTCATACCCCAATTCTCTTAGAAATCACACTTTACTAATTCCTAACTCATTCAGGCATTTTTACAAACACTTAGATAATACTTTTCAACATACATCACGTATGTCGGCTGTATTACATATTAGGGCAAATCCTTTTGCCAAGGAGTTGTCACATACATAATAACTATGTTACTATGACAATTAATCATGGCAATCACAACATCGGATTTCATATGCATACAAACATTTCAGCAAAAACATGAATTAGTCTATACACAACATAGTTCATATATAGACGTAAAGCAAAACAGATAGCGATTTAGCATGTGTAATGGCACCCACGTCAGTAATAAATCATTATCTGACATTGAAAGTCTTGAAAACCATAACCTAAATGTATATAGTCCACACCTTAAATCGATAAACGCGTAACGGATTTGATTTAGACGATATGTCTTCGTCAACGGTGGATTTACAACCTAGAACATGAAGTAGGTTAGCTACATCATTACTTAGACTATTGAAAACCCTAGAACAGGTTAGGGTTAGGATTTGTTACCCAAGTGTGGAATTAGAATTGCCGGAATAACGATTCGAATTGGTGGATTAGGCACTTAGCGAAGCTGGGAAGAATCCCAGGATGAATCACCAATTTCTCTCTCACTCTCCTTCTTTTTCTTCTCTTTCTTAACTAGGGTTTAAAAATTCGTATCGGATATGTGAGAGAGGGTTTAAGGCCCTTATATAGGCCCATAACTAACGAAAATAGCCCCAAGGCCAAGGTATAATTAGGTTATAACCAAATCGGGCTTATTTCGATCCAACGAAACATTTTTGGAGATCCCTTTACTGAATGCGGTCGGATTTAAGCTCACAGATATTGGATCTAGGTCAAGCTACATTTTTTGTCTGATCGGGTTTCCAGATCAACCGCGGTAGACGAGTTTCGGTTTAACGGTCACTGACACTCGATCAGGGCCACAAGTACATTGGCATGTGTTGGACAGCTTCCCTGATCCGAGGGTGACTTTGGGTCAAATTCTGACGGTCTGAATGCTTATAATTGGCCTCTAAGTGACACGAGTCAGATTACTTAAATTCATATTTAATTTTAAAATATATTCACTTTTCTCACACACTCCACTCCAGACTCAAGAAAATAGTCCTAGGACATCATTTGGACTTGATTTTTGATGTGTTGTCAAGTCCAACCAGGCGGTCATAATTATCTAAGTTCGATGCTATCGGACTTTCGATGTGCGGTCTAGGTCTGATACGGAGTTTCTAAATGCTCTCGAGAGCAACTGGGTTTAGAGTTTGCTTCTAGATTTTAGGGTAATGTAGCTATAACGCCCTAAAATTCGAGAGTTGAGCATAACTCGACTCTCGAGTTCCAGAACATCACTTATGCAACATAAACAATGAAGGATGTAAGTTGTCTGTATTAGAGCATAAAACATCAAGTAGATTAAGCCAGATCAGCAAACATAATTCAGGGATAGATAGAAAATACAAGCGGAAGACTTAAGTACAATTATAATCTAAAAATAATCCTCCAAAGATGCGTGCTCTGCCTAGGGCAAAAAGTACAATTGTGTATCAAAATACATGTATCAAACTATGCAAAATTAACATATACATATCCCAGAATCCCCACCAGTCAGGATAAGGCTCACATGAACCCGCCTGAGAACTGCATGAACGAGAAAGCCTCCTCATCCTCGTCGAACTCCGGCTCCGCCTGACAGGCATCGCCGTCACCTGCAGCTAAGTCTGAGTCTGGTTGGTGTTTAAGCACCATCCCAGAACGTGGGAATGAGTGATCAACTCAGTGGAGCTATACAGTAAAAGTTAACATGCTATCAATTCAATCAAGTAGTAATGATAAAGCAGTACAATCAAACATGTCCTAGATACTCTTGTTAATGCAAGAATGAATGAGATAATGATGCATGCCCTCACCACAAACTCCCTCTGCGATC
This sequence comes from Magnolia kwangsiensis, assembly GCA_037074715.1. Lineage (NCBI taxonomy): Eukaryota > Viridiplantae > Streptophyta > Magnoliopsida > Magnoliales > Magnoliaceae > Magnolia > Magnolia kwangsiensis. Next base: position 96,830,886 of record CM073572.1, on the reverse strand, counting down.
TTCCTCTTACGGTCGCGCATGTCAGTCACTTCCTCAGTGCTCTTACACCAACACCGATAGCACATGCAGTGCAATGATATGAGTATGATTACCAAGTTCTTATTAGTCCTTTTCATACAGCAGGATTGGGAAGCTAAGGTACCTCCCTTATATCATTACCCAATCATTGATCCATTCTAGGGTCATCAGTCCTAGGAAATCTCAGACGACGTACGGTTCTAGATCACTGTAAAGGGCTCGTCACCAATCAATACAGGTCTAGTTATATCCTATATACTGCAACAAGACTCGTCGCCCTTATGCAGTGTTAGGGTATACTCGAGGTGACTACAGAGGGCTCATCACCAATCAAAGTAGGTCGATAGCTCGAATATAGTGTCCCATACCACCATAATCAGCTCATGAATCTTAGCAGATCGAGGTACCGAGGTTAGAGGGGCTTTCTAATGGTGAGTTTGGTACCTTAGGTTCAAACAGTAGCGACCAAACATGGTGAACAAACATCAGTCAATCGGGGTAGTTGATAAGCCCAACTAGGCCAAGTGCACATTGAGTTGAACGACGTGGAATGCATAAGCACTCCGTGTGGCCTAACCACTGTCGAACATCCCAAGCACGACTCAAATTGGTTATACTCATCCTGCGTGGTGAAAACAACCTCAACCACCATTTGAAGTATGATTACCGATTACCTGGACTGTCGTACAGCCCCAATCACGTATAAGCTCAATAACAGACATATGATTTATATCCTACATTCATATGAACATTTGTAAAATATACTTGAACATAAGTACAACACATGGAGAAAATCATACACATAGTTAACATGAATAATCTAGGCTACACAATTTATGGAAGAAATTATACACACAGTTAAGGTGATTGAGATCCATATCTCAACAACCTAAAAGGTCTCACTTTACTAACTACTAACTCATGCAAGCATTTAAACAAACATTTAAACTACACTATTCAACATTCATCACGTATGTTGGCTCCATTACATATGAGGGCAAGTCCTTTCGTCAAGGAGTTGCCGCATACATATCAAGCATGTGTCTACGATAAATAATCATGGCAATCACAACAGCATATTTCATACGTATACAGGTATTCTATCATATACATGAAATACTCTATTTATAACATAGCTTATACATATACGTAAATCGAAGCATATAGCGCATTTGGTATGTGTAATAGCATTCACGTCATGAATAAATCATTATCTAACATTGAAAGTCTTGAAAACAATAACCTAAACATATATTGTCCGCACCTTAAACCAGAAAATGCGTAATAGATGTGATTCAGACGATAAGTCTTCGTCAACGGCGGATACACTACCTATGGCATAAAACAGGTTAATTATAACTTCACTATAGCTATTCTAAGCTTTAAAATAGGTTAGGGTTTGTTTAAATTACCTAAGAACGGAATCAGAATCGCTGGAAGAATGATTTAGATACGCAGATTTGATACGCAGATGAACTAGAAAGAATCCCACGGAGAATCAACAGGTTCTCTCTCACTCTCTCTTTTCTCTCTCTTGAATAACTAGGGTTTAGGAAATTCGTATGGAATTTGGGAATGAGGGCTTAAGGCCCTTTTATAAGCCTAAAGTCGACAAAAATAGCCTTAGGACCAAGGTATACTTAGGTTATAACCAATTCGAGCTCTTTCTGATCCAACGGAGTGCTTCTGGAGGTCCTCTTATCAAATGCGGTCAGACTTAAGCTCACTAGTATTGGATCTTAAGCAAGTTAAGTTTTCAATCCAATCGGGTTTCTAGATCGTTTATGGCGGACCAGTTTCAATTCAACGGTTACCAAAATTCGATCAGAGTTACAAGTACTTTGACCCGTATGGCCACCTATCCTGATCCGAGGGTGAATTTGGGTCGAAATCTAACGGTCAGAATGCTTAGAAATATCGCGCAAGAGACACATCCCAGATTACTTAAAATCATATTTAATTTTCTAAAAATCTTCATTTTTTCACTCTCTTCACTCCGGACTCAAGGAAATGGTCTCAGAACATCGTTTGGGCTTAATTTTTGAGGTGATAGTTAAGTCCAACTAGGCGGTCATAATGGTCTAAGTTCATTGATATCAGACTTGCGACGTGCGGTCTAGATCCAATACGAAGTTATTTAGTATTTCTCGGAGCAATTGGGTTTAGAGTTGGATCCTATATTTCAGGGCAATATAGCGTTAACGATTCTATAGGTTTTGGGTCTTACAGATTATATTGAAAGTTATTGGTGCTAATTTTACATGTAATCTAGTTTAACGCTAGTTAAAACACATTAAAGTTCTAAAGACTTAAGGCCTAAATGATTTCTGCTAAAGGTGGTACTCGGGTATAAGTACGGATTTTTCTAAGATGTTACAATCTACCCCCCTAAAGAAAAAATTTCATCCTCGAAATTCATACCTTCTCATACTCTTCGAGGATTTGGGGGTAATTCTTCCTGAACTTAGCCTCAGTCTCCCAAGTAGCTTCTTCTTCGCCATGATGCATCCACAGTATCTTCACAAGTGGGATAACCTTGCTACGTAATACCTGCTCTTTCCTATCCAAAATACACGTCGGGCGTAGTTCATAAGTGGCATCCTCGCTCAACTGCAACCGCTCCCAACTGATAATATGCGAAGAATTGAGAACGTACTTCTTCAACCAGGACACATGGAACACGTTATGCACGCCTGCGAGTGGTGTAGGCAAAGCAAGGCGATATGCTACTGCCCCCACTCGATCAAGTATCTAAAATGGGCCAATGAATCTCGGCGAGAGCTTCCCTTTCTTACCAAACCTAAGAACTCCTCGTATAGTGGAAACCTTAAGGAATACATGGTCCCCAACATCGAACTCAACCGGTCCCCGTCTCATATTGGCATAACTCTTCTGCCTGCTTTGTACTGAGAGCAGTCGACGTAAAAAATGTCGATCTTCTCTGAAGTCACCTGAACCAACTCTGGGCCAATCAGAGTCTTCTCTCCCACTTTTGCCCAATAATACGGTGCTCTACATGGGTGACCATATAATGCCTCATAGGGAGCCATACCAATACTCTCCTAGAAGCTGTTGTTATACGCGAACTCTGCATAAGGAGGACAGTAATCCCAATTGTCCTTGAAGTCCAACACACAAGCTCGCAACATATCTTCTAAAATCTGATTCACACGCTCCGTCTGCCCATCTGTCTGCGGATGGAACGCGGTACTGAACTTCAACTTCACACCCATCGCTTCCTGGATACCAGTCCAGAAGATAGATGTGAATCAAGTGTCTCGATCAGACACAATCTCCAAAGGAACTCCATGCAGGCGTACAATCTCCTTGATATACAATCTAGCTAACTCGTCTGCAGAATTTGTGATTCTGATCGGTTGAAAATGAGATGACTTCGTCAACCTATCAATGATCACCCAAATAGAGTCATGTCCCTTCCTCGTCTTTAGAAATCCAGAAATAAAATCCATAGAAATAAAGTCCCACTTCCATTCAGCTATGGGCATGGGTTGAAGCAATCCAGGAGTTCGGGGATGCTCTGCCTTAACCAGCTGACACGTGAGACAACGGGATACGAACTCAGCAATGTGGACCTTCATATTATCCCACCAGTATGATCTTTTCATATTCTGATACATCTTCATGCTACCTGGATGTATCGTAAGTCTCGAACTGTGGACCGACTCAAGAATCTCTCGTCTCAAGTCAGGTATGTTTGGAACGCATAGGCAGCCTCAATATCGCAAGCCCTTATCTGTACCAATAGTCCACTCAGAGTCCTCATCAGTACCAACCCGCGCCTTCATCTTCACCAGAAGCTCATCGCCTACCTGAGCCTCAATAATGCGGCTATCTACGAGGGGTTGTACACGAACATGTGCGACGACTTCATACGGCTCTTCCACTATGTATTTCTGCTCAAAGTCTCGCACAAACTCTACCATATCCCATTCTGCAATCATAAGCGGAGCCGTAAATTCTATAGTCTTCTTGTGCCACAACGCATCTGCCATAAGGTTTGCCTTACCCGGATAGTAGGAAACTTCAAACTTAAAGTCTTTCAAGGTCTCCATCTATCGGCGTTGCCTCATATTTAAATCTCGCTATGAGAATATATATCTAAGGCTCTTGTGGTCGTAAAAGAGCTCGAACTCTTCTACGTAGCAGTAATGTCTTTAGAGCTTTAATGCGAAAATAACAGCTGCTAACTCCAGGTCTTGCGCAGGGTAATTCTCCTCGTGCTTCCTTAATTGTCTCGAGGCATAAGCAATCACCCTGTCCTTCTGCATAAGGACATAACCCAAACCAATACGAGACGCGTCAGTATAAATTATATACTTAACCCCTTGCTCTGGCAATACTAGCACAGGGGCGGACGTCAACTTATCCATCAGCTCTTGAAAAGTTACTTCAGCCTTTTCATTCCATGAAAACTTCCAGTCCTTCCTTGTCAACTGAGACAACGGTCTGGCAATCTTAGAAAAGTCTCGAATGAATCGTCGATAATAACCTGCCAGACCCAGAAAACTCCTTACCTTAGTAACTAAACTGGGCTGCCTCCAATCCTGAACAGCAGCAACCTTATCGAGGTCAACAACAATGCCTTCCTTGGACACCACATGTCCTGGGAACTTAACTTCTTCCTTCCAGAAGTCGCATTTTTTATACTGCGCGAACAACTGATTTTCCCTGAGAGTAGTCAATACCGTTCTCAGGTGCTCCTCGTGCTCCTCCCGACTTGTGGAGTATATCAAAATGTCATCGATAAAGACAATGAGGAACCGGAACAGAAATGGCCGAAACACTCTGCTCATCAGATCTATGAACACGTCTGGAGCATTCGTGAGTCCAAAAGACATCATAAGGAACTCATAATGACCAAAAATGGTCTTGAACGCAGTCTTCTGCACGTCCTCATCCCTAACGCCCAACTGATGATACCCAAACTGCAAATCTATCTTTGAGAAATAACGTGCCTCCTTCAACTGATCGAACAGATCATCAATCCTAGGCAACGGATACTTGTTCTTCATTGCTACCTGATTCAGCCTACGATAATTAATACACAACCGCAGGGAACCGTCTTTCTTCTTACAAACAAAATAGGCGCTCTCCAAGGTGACACACTCGGTCGAATAAAGCCTGCCCTAAGAAAAATATTGATCTGTCTCCTCAACTCCTCCATCTCACATGGAGGCATACGATAAGTTGGTAGGGAAATAGGTGTTGCACCGGACACAAGATCAATAGTGAAGTCAATCTCACGCCAAGGGGGAAGCCTTGGGATCTTCTCAAACACATCAGAGAAATCACGAACTACTGGCATAACTTCTAACATTGGAACATCAGAACTCTCTAACATGGAAGCATAGGTGCTAACACGACAGGACCAACTGACCTGAACTGGAAAAGAGAAGACCGTGCCCTCAGGTCCGTAGGTTGTCAGAACTCTGGCCTCGTAATCAATCTTTGCTCTCATCTTCGTGAGTCAGTCCATCCCAAATATAACATCATAATGACACAGCGGGGTGACAATCAGGTCGACGACCACTGTCCTACTACCCAAATCTATCGAACAAGACTTACAGGTCTGAGTAATGTCTGAAGTAGTCCCTGTAGCTGTCGTAAGTCTCACTCCCTTCGCAGGAGTCATAACCAAGCCTAATCGCTTGACCGTATCACAAGAGATGATCGAAATAGTGGACCTAGTGTCCACTAATAAGAAGATAGGCCTACCTAGGATGTGAGCAGGAACCTCGAACGATGTCAGTGCTGAATCTGCCTCGGGCGCCTCAGCTGTGAGCGCATGAACCCAAGCTTGCTTGGGGCGATGCGGTGGAGGAACCATGGGCCATTGTGGCGGCCTGAAACGAGGAGCTGAAGGTCTGAAGGAAGGATGAGCTGGTGCTGATCGAATGGGTGGTGCTGAAATGGCCTAAGGCATCGGATGGCCGATCCTCTGAGGGGGCAAGAAACCACTATCTCGCCTAGAAAAGTAAGATATCTCAGTGTGGCCAGGCTTCTTACAATAGCTGCACCACACATCAGGACGCCTCACATGGGCAGGAGATGCAGAAAACCCCCGCGGTGAATCATTACGAGGCCTCTTACCGAGGAAAGGCCTACTCACGAAATCAGGTCGCGGCCTGGGAACCATAAGTGCACGTGTGCAGGACAACCTCTCCTCGTCCTGCTCTGCTCGCAAGGACATGCTCACCAACTTCGCATAAGAAGATATGCTCCCACAACACATCTTCGATTGAATCTTGGGCTGCAAACCCTCAGAAAAATGCTGCATCCTCAACGACTGATCACCCAGAATCAAAGGAGCATACCTGCCCAGCTCCGTAAACTAATTCTCGTACTCTGTCACCTACATGCCTCCCTAGTGAAGGCGAAGGAACTCACTCTCCTTCTCGTGCCGATAAGTGACTGAAAAATACTTCTCATGGAAGCGAGCCTCAAATGCCACCCACGTCTACTCAAATCCCTCCACAACTGTATGAAGAATACTGTCCCACCATAAGCTAGCCTCCTTCTCAAATATGAAGGTGGCAAGATCAACCTGCTCTGCCTCGGAACAGTGTAACAGTCTAAGCATCTTTGAGATGCGGTCTATCCAATACTTAGTCTCCTCGGGTCTGTGAGTACCCAAAAATGTAGGAGGCCTCAAGCGCTGAAATCGCTCGAATGTACCGCTCGCACTAGTATGCCTAACAGGGTGTAGAGGCGAGGCAGGTGGAGTCACCCCTATTGACTGAGCAAAGATACCAGCCATAGAGGACAAGAACTACTACTACTGCTGCTACTATATCTGCTGCTGCTGCATCAACAACATCATCTGCACTAGCCTATTAGGAGGCAGAGTGGATTGTGATGTAAAAGGCATCGATGCAGATGCATGGTTCTGCTCAGGAACCGCAGGTGTGACAGGAGGCACCACAAAAGGTGTCACAGGAGGTGGCCCAGCAGTAGGACCAGAAGCCGACTGAGAACTCAGCATGGGATCAGAATGAGATGGGCCCGAATGGGGGTCCATAGGAGTACTGCACAGGGTAAGGGCCCCGTCTAGCGAATCACCCAGAGAGAGACGGACCGAAGATCTCGATCCCTTAGGTGGCATACCCTACACGCAATAGAGGGTAGCAACCAAAGAGATTAGGCATTCACACAGTCCATCCACAACATTAACCTCATAAGCCAAAGAAACAACATGCATTTCATTATCAAAATTGTCACAATACATGAAGTGCAACATTACATGAATCGCGACAGAGAAAGCATATGAGCAAACAACTAAGCTTCAAACACTAAGCTACTATCAAACTACTAAACCACTACTAAACCACACATAAAAACAAGCAACAAGAAACAAACAACAACTACATAAAGCCTATTCATCAGAATCTGGTGATGGAGAAGGGGCACCCTTATCCTTCAGGCAGCACAGGATAGTCTTCAGCATGCTGGTTACTTTCTTAAACTTACGCTTCACGAGGCCCCGTAAATCCACAATATCCTGTCGAAGAGTGGCCTGGCCCTTCTCAAGCCTAACCAAACGGGCTTCTCTATCAGCCCTATCAGGATCATGCTCTTGAGTCACAGGAGGAAGACTCTCATCAGTATCTTAAGCCTTCTCTTCCTCTTCATCCTGTACTTCTTCCTCTACCTCTGCCCTACCTTCTTCTTCACTTTCTTCTCCTTCTTCTCTCTCAGACCAATCCTCGCTCTCTTCAAGCTGAGCTTGTCATTGTCGAGGTCCGATCTTCATTTGGTTGAGAGTGGTCTCGGTGATGTAAAGGATCGGCGCTGGCAATTTCACCCCAAGTTTGTAGCCAAACTCAAGTGCAATCTTGCATATGAGTGGGCCAAAGGGGAGCGACTTAATCATTCTTCTTGATCACACGATAAGGATGATTTGTCACAGGACATACGTAGGCACGCACAAATTCACTCCCTGCCCCACTTGGTACAAGAAATCCACCATGAGACGCGTGTACTCACTGCGATTACTCCACCTGGGGTGGACATTGAACGTGCAGATATGGTGAAGAAAACAGAAATCACCTGACATATGGGTCGCCAAGAGACTCTTGTTATGCTGCCACTTAACCAAACGACCACATAGAAGCTTGGTGCAGCGATACCTTTCACGAACACTATTCAAATTCCTCTCACCAGCATGTACCTCGCCAAGTGGCACATTCAGGAGTTGAGCTATCAACCTCACGTTGGTTGTGGCTTCTTGGTCTCTGCCAAAGGGGATCTTAAACTGCAAGGGGTCCAGCGTAGGGTCCAGAATGTGAGTATAGAAGGCGCAAACAGTACTCACATTTGCACGAGACTCACCTTCAAATAACGGACCCCACCCGGCTGCTTCCAAACGCTCGAACAACAAGTACTCGCCAAAGAGTCTCCCATCAACATGCGCTTCAAAAAGAACCCTATGGTCCTCGTAGACACCATAAGCCAACTCAGCTAACAACGATCTTCCAAATGTAGCATGGGGATTTAAATCTTGCTTCGTCAGCACTTCTCTCCCAACGCTTGAACTCGGGTAGCTCCTCTAGGCCTTCTCGAACGAGCGGGGCGACTAGGCCCAGCCTCATCCACAGGGGCATGCTTCTTTCCCATCAGAGAAAGGATGGAGGAAATGAAAAATAGAGCCGTGACAAGCTCCAAGAAAGCCATGAAAAGTGGAGAAAAAGAAGAAAGGGCTGAGATCTCTCGGTCTCCATGGATTTGGGCCTGATATGGGAGTGTAAAGGCTCAAAGAAAGGGAAAATAGAAGAAAGAAAAGATCAAAATAAGAGGGGTTGGGGGCTGACATGATTTTAGAGCTTAAATGAGGGATTTGAGAGCTCAAATCAAAGGAAGTGGAAGGATTAGGTGATGGGTATCGCTGGGCAGGGTGAAGAGATGAAGAATTTAATGGAAAATGAAAGAAGGAGTGATTGGAAGGATGATTTGAAAGAGAATGGGGCAGTTTTGAAGAAAAGGGAAAGCATGAGAGGGTGGTTTGTGAAGGAAGTACTCGATTGGGAATGAAATAGGGGTCGAACCCTACACCAGTGGGTCCCACTAGGCCCCACATGCCATCAGCCCAAAGGCACGGTCCAGACAGGCCCGCCGGTCGGCGAGGCCCTCACCGGCCACTGACCAAACTGGTGAGGCCTCGCCCTTTGGGTGAGGACCTCCTCACTCCCTGGGTTCAAAAAAGTTAGGGTCCCACCTTGGGACCCCCTGGAAGTGGTTCGTTTGGCCTCCTCTTCCGATTTGAGCCGTTTCAGATCATTTCAGAACTAATCTGACCTCTACTTGTATTTATTGATTTCTAATGGTTGGAATGAAATGAAACGCCGTTTATACCCATCAATTGACGGTCTAAACTTAATTTTGGGTCGTCGTGTGTGATCAGGAGTGTGCATAGACTCGATCTCGGTGATCATTTTTAGTAAACTTTCGCCAATCAACACATATGGAGTCCTAAACCTGTTTCTCGATTGTTCTCGCACCCTCCTACACTATAGTGGCATCAATGTGCATGGTGTGACCCTAAATCAGATCTAGTTTAATCCAGATCATGCTCTAATACCAACTTATAATGCCCTGAAATTTAGAGGTCTAGCATAACTCAGCTCCCGAGTTTCAGAACATCACTTATGCAACATAAACAATGATGGATGTATGTTGTCTGTATTAGAGCATAAAACATGAAGTAGATTAAGCCAGATCAGCAGACATAATTTAGGAAGAGATAGAAAATACAAGCGGAAGACTTAAGTACATATATAATCTAAAAATAATCTCCAAAAGATGTGTGCTCTACCCAGGGCAAAAAGTACAATTGTGTATCAAAATACATGTATCAAACTGTGTAAAATCAACATATACATATCTCAGAATCCTCGTCAGTCAGGATAAGGATCACATGAACCCGCCTAAGGACTACATGAACGAGAAATCCTCCTCGTCCTCGTCGAACTCCGGCTCCGCCTCGTAGGCATCACCGTCACCTGCAGCTAAGTCAGAGTCTGGTTGGTGTTTAAGCACCATCCCAAAATGCTGGAGTGAGTGATAAACTCAGTGGAGCTATACAATAAAGGTTAACATGTTATCAATTCAATCAAGTAGTAATGATAAAGCAGTACAATCAGACATGTCCTAGATACTCTTGTTAATGCGAGAATGAATGAGATAATGATGCATGCCCTCACCACAAACTCCCTCTGCGATCTTCCTCTTACGGTCATGCATGTCAGTCACTTTCTCAGTGCTCTTACACCAACACCGATAGCACATGCAGTGCAATGATATGAGTATGATTACCAAGTTCTTATTAGTCCTTTTCATACAGCAGGATTGGGAAGCTAAGGTACCTCCCTTATATCATTACCCAAACATTGATCCATTCTAGGGTAGTCATTCCTAGGATATCTCATACGATGTACGGTTCTAGATCACTGTAAAGGACTCGTCACCAATTAATACAGGTCTAGTTATATCCTATATACTACAACAAGACTCGTCGCCCTTATGCAGTGTTAGGGTATACTCGAGGTCACTACAGAGGGCTCGTCACCAATCAGAGTAGGCCGACAGCTCGAATATAGTGTCCCATACCACCATAATCGGCTCACAAGTATAGGTGCTCACTGGTCACTACAAAGGGCTCGTCACCAATCAGAGTAGGCCGACAACACGAATATAGTGTCCCATACCACCATAATCGGCTCATGAGTCTTAGCGGATCGAGGTACCAAGGTTAGAGGGGCTTTCCAATGATGAGTTTGGTACCTTAGGTTCAAACAGTAGCAACCAAACATGGTGAACAAACATCGATCAATCGGGGTAGTTGATAAGCCCAACTAGGCCAAGTGCACATTGAGTTGAACGACGTAGAATGCATAAGCACTCCGTGTGCCTAACCACTGTCGAACATCCCAAGCACGACTCAGATTGGTTATACTCATCCTGCGTGGTGAAAACAACCTCAACCACCATTTGAAGTATGATTACCGATTACCTGGACTGTCGTACAGCCCCAATCACGTACAAGCTCAATAACAGACATATGATTTATATCCTACATTCATATGAACATTCATAAAATATACTTGAACTTAAGTACAACACATGGAGGAAATCATACACATAGTTAACATGAATAATCTAGGCTACACAATTCATGGAGGAAATTATACACACAGTTAAGGTGATTGAGATCCATATCTCAACAACCTAAAAAGTCTCACTTTACTAACTACTAACTCATGCAAGCATTTAAACAAACATTTAAACTACACTATTCAACATACATCACGTATGTCGGCTCCATTACATATGAGGGCAAGTCCTTTCGTCAAGGAGTTGCCGCATACATATCAAGCATGTGTCTACGACAAATAATCATGGCAATCACAACAGCATATTTCATACGTATACAGGTATTCTATCATATACATGAAATACTCTATTTATAACATAGCTTATACATATACGTAAATCGAACCAAATAGTGCATTTGGCATGTGTAATAGCATTCACGTCATGAATAAATCATTATATAACATTGAAAGTCTTGAAAACCATAACTTAAATGTATATAGTCCGCACCTTAAACTAGAAAATACGTAATAGATATGATTCAGACGATAAGTCTTCGTCAACAGCGGATACGCTACCTATGGCATGAAACAGGTTAACTATAACTTCACTACAGCTATTCTAAGCTTCAAAACAGGTTAGGATTTGTTTAACTTACCCAAGAAGGGAATCAGAATCACTGGAATTACGATTCAGATACGCAGATTTGATACGTAGATGAACTGGGAAGAATCCCACAGAAAATCAACAGGTTCTCTCTCACTTTGTCTCTTTTCTCTCTCTTGAATAACTAGGGTTTAAGAAATTCGTATGAAATTTGAGAATGAGGGTTTAATCCCTTTTTATAAGCCTAAATTCGATGAAAACAACCTTAGGGCCAAGGTGTACTTAGGTTATAATCAAATCGGGCTCTTTCTGATCCAATGGAGCACTTCTGGAGGTCCTTTTATCAAATGCGGTCAGAATTAAGCTCACTAGTATTAGATCTTAAGTTAAGTTTTCAGTCTAATAGAGTTTTCAGATCGTCCGTGGCGGACCAGTTTTAATTCAACGGTTACCGAAATTCGATCAGGGCTACAAATACTTTGACATGTATGGGTCGCCTACCTTGATCCGAGGGTGAATTTGGGTCGAAATCTAATGGTCAGAATGCTTAGAAATATCGCCCAAGCGACATGTCCCAGATTACTTAAAATCATATTTAATTTTCTAAAAATCTTCGTTTTCTCACTCTCTTCACTCTGAACTCAAGGAAATGGTCTCAGGACATCGTTTGGGCTTGATTTTTGAGGTGATAGTCAAGTCCAACTAGGCGGTCATAATGGTCTAAGTTCATCGATATCAGACTTTCGACGTGCGGTCTAGATCCAATACGAAGTTACAAAGTATTCCCGGGAGCAACTGACTTTAGATTGGATCCTAGATTTCACGGCAATATAGCGTCAACGATTCTATAGGTTTTGGGTCTTACAGATCATATTGAAAGTTATTGGTGATAATTTCACATGTAATCTACTTTAGCGTTAGTTAAAACACATTAAAGTTCTAAAGACTTAAGGCCTAAATGATTTCTGCTAAAGGTGGTACTTGGGTCTAAGTACGGATTTTTCTAAGACGTTACAGTAGCGTTAACAATTTCACAAGTTTTGGATCTTACAGATCGTATTTAAAGTGATTAGTGATAATTTCACAGGTAACTAGTTTAGCGCTAGTTAATTCTCGATAAATTTCTAAAGGATTTGGTCCTAAGCAATTTCTGCTAGAGGTGGTACTTGGATCTTTGTACAGATTTTTTCAAGACGTTACAATCTACCCTCCTTAAAAAAAAAATTTGTCCTCGAAATTTGTACCTTCTCATACTCCTCGAGGATCTAAGGGTAGTTCTTTTTGACCTCAGCTTCAGTCTCCCAAGTAGCCTCTTCTTCACTGTGACACGCCCGCAGTACCTTCACAAGTGGGATGACCTTGCTACGCAATACCTGCTCCTTCCTTTCCACGATACGTGTTGGTCGTAGTACATTGGTGGCATCCTCGCTCAACTGCACCTGCTCCCAACTGATAATGTACGAAGGATTAGGAACATACTTCTTCAACATGGACACATGGAATATGTTATGCATGCCTACGAGTGGTGTGCCTAAAGCAAGACGATATGCTACCGCCCCCACTCGATCAAGTATCTAAAATGGGCAAATGAATCTCTGCGTGAGCTTTCCTTTCTTACCAAACCGAAGGACTCCCTTCTTAGGGGAAACCTTAAGGAATACATGGTCCCCAACTTCAAACTCAAGCGGTCGTCGTTTTGTATCGGCGTAACTCTTCTGCCTGCTCTGTGTTGACAGAAGTCGACGCCTAATAATGTCGATCTTCTCTGAGGTCGCCTGAACCAACTCTGGGCCAATCAGAGTCTTCTCGTCCACTTCTACCCAGCAATGCGGTGCTCTACACGGGCGACCATACAGTGCCTCATAGGGAGCCATGCCAATACTCACCTGAAAGCTGTTGTTATACACGAACTCTGCATAAGGATGACAGTCATCCCAACTGTCCTTGAAATCCAACACACAAGCTCGAAACATGTCTTCTAGCACCTGATTCACACGTTTCGTCTACCCATCTGTCTGCGGATGGAATGCGGTACTGAACTTCAACTTCACACCCATCGCTTCCTGGATATGAGTCCAGAACATAGATGTGAATCGCGTGTCTTTGTCAGACACAATCTCCAAGGGAACTCCATGTAAACGTACAATCTCCTTGATGTACAACCTAGCCAACTCGTCTGCAGAGTTCGTGACTCTGATCGGTAGGAAATGAGCCAATTTCATCAATTGGTCGACGATCACCTAAATGGAGTCATGTCCCTTCCTCGTCTTAGGCAGTCCCGATATGATATCCATAGAGATGAAATCCCACTTCCATTCGGCTGTGGGCATGGGTTGAAGCAATCCTGGAGGTCGGCGATGCTCTGCCTTGACCTGCTGGCATGTGAGACAACGGGACTCAAACTCCGCAATGTGAACCTTCATATTGTCCCACCTGTACGACCTCTTCATGTTTTGATACATCTTCATGCTACCAGGATGCATCACAAGCCTCAAATTGTGGGTTACCTCCAGAACCTCCCATCTCAACTTTGGAACGTCTGGGACGCATAGGCGGCCATGATAACGTAAACCTCCATCCATACCAACACTCCACTCAGAGTCCTCGTCTGTACTAACCCGCTCTCTCATCTTTGCCAATAGCTCATCGTCTGCCTGAGTCGTGATAATCCTAGCGTCAATGAGGGGCTGTACTTGAATATGTGCGATAACCTCATACGGCTCCTCCACCGTGAGTTTCTGCTCAAAGTCTCGCATAAATTTCACCATGTCCCATTCAGCTATCAGAAGTAGAACCACGAACTCTATGGTCTTCGTGGGGCTCAACGCGTCTGCCACAAGGTTTGCCTTGCTCGAATGGTAAGAGACCTCGAACTTAAAGTCCTTCAAGGTTTCCATCCATTGGCGTTGCCTCATATTCAAGTCCCACTGAGAGAATATGTATCTAAGGCTCTTGTGGTCTCAAAAGAGCTTGAACTCCTCTCCATAGAGGTAATGTCTCTAGAGCTTCAGTGTGAAAATGATAGCTGCCAACTCTAGGTCTTGTGTAGGGTAATTCTCCTCGTGTTTCCTCAATTGTCTCGAGGCTTATGTAATCACCCTGTCCCTCTGCATAAGGACATAACCTAGACCAACGCGAGAGGTATCGGTATATATCGTATACTTAACCCCTTGCTCTGACAATATTAGCATAGGGGTGGACGTCAACTTGTCTTTCAGCTTCTGAAAAGCTGCTTCAGCCTTCTCATTCCAGGCAAACTTCAAATCCTTCCGTGTCAACTGAGACAACGGTCTGGAAATCTTGAAAAAGTTCCGAATGAATCGTCGATAGTACCTTACCAGACCAAGAAAACTCCTCACCTCAAAACTGAACTGGACTGCTTCCAATCCTGAACTGCAGCTACCTTAGCGAGGTCGACTGTTATACCTAAGACACCACATGTCCCAGGAATTTAACTTTCTCCTTCCAAAAGTCACATTTTTTGTACTGTGCGAACAACTGGTTCTTCCTGAGAGTGTCTAAGACAGCTCACAGATGCTCTTCCCGACTCTTGGAATATATCAAAAAATGGCCGAAATACTCTGTTCATCAGATCCATGAATACGGCTGACGAATTTGTGAGTCCAAATGACATCACAAGGAACTCGTAATGACCAAAACTAGTCCGAAAGGCTGTTTTCTGCATCTGTGATACCCTGACTACAAAACTAGTCCTCATGCCTGACGCGCAACTGATGATACCCCGACTAAAAATCTATCTTCAAAAAATACCGTGCCCCCTTCAATTGATCAAATAGATCATCAATCTTGGGCAAGGGATACTTGTTCTTCACTGTCACCTGGTTCAACCTATGATAATCAATACATAATCGCAAGGAACCGTCTTTCTTCTTCACAAACAATACAGGCGCTCTCTAAGGTGACACACTCGGTCGAATGAAGCCTGCCTCTAACAATACATCAATCTGTCTCCTCACATGGTGGCATACGATACGTCGGTAAGGAAATAGGTGTCGCACCGTGCACAAGATCGATAGTAAAGTCAATCTCGCGCCGAGGAGGAAGTCCTGGGATATTCTCAAATATGTCCGTGAAGTCCTAAACCACAGGCGTATCTCCCAACGTCGGATCATCAAAACTCTCTAATAAGGGAGCGTAGTTACTAACTCGACAGGACCAACTGACCTGTACTAGAAATGTAAAGACCGTACCCTCAGGTCCGTAAGCTGTCATGACTCTGGCCTCGCAATCAATCTCTGCTCTCATCTTGGTGAGCTAATCCATCCCAAGAATAACGTCGTAGTGACATAGTGGAGCGATAATCAGGTTAACAACCACTGTCTTGCTACCCAAATCTACTGAGCAAGACTCACAGGTCCGTGTAATGTCTGAAAAGGTCCCTATAGCTGTAGTGAGTCTCACTCCCTTAGTAGGAGCAGTAACCAACCTTAGCCGCTTGACCGCAGTGCAAGAGATGATCAAAATAGTGGACCCGATGTCCACCAATAAGAAGACAGGCATACCTTGGATATGAGTCGGAACCTCGAAAGATTTCGGTGCTAAATCTGCCTTGGGCGCCTCAGCTGTAAGCGCATGAACCTGAGCCTGCTGTGGACGGTTCAGTTGAGGTACCATGGGCCATTGTGGCAGCCTGAAGTGAGGTGCAGGTGGCCCGAAAGATGGGTGAGCTGGTGTTGATTGTAGGGGTGGAGCAGAAATAGCCTGAGGCATCGGACGATTGATCCTCTGAGGTGGTGAAAAACCACTGTCTAGCATCCTGGTGAAACAATTCATCTCAGTGTGGCCTGACTTCTTGTAATAAGCACACCACACATGTGGTCACCTCACAAGGGCAGGAGATGCCATGAACCTCAGCGGTGAGTCTACACGAGGCCTCTTATCGAGGAATGGCCTGCTCGAAAAGTCAGGTCATCGGCTGGGGACTATAGGTGCTCGTATACGGGATAACATGTCCCCATCCTGCTCAGCTCACAGGGACATGCCCACCAACTCGGAATAAGAAGAGATGCTCGCATAGCACATCTTCGATTGAATCTCGGGCTATAGACCCTCTGAAAAATGCCGCATCCGCATCGGATGATCACCCAGAAGTAAAGGAGCATACGTTCCCGGCTCCATAAAATGGTTCTCATACTCTGTCACTGACATCCCTCCCTGACGGAGGTGAAGGAACTCACTCTCCTTCTTGTGTCGGTAGGTGACTGGGAAATACTTCTCATGGAAGCGGGCCTCAAATGCCTCCCACGTCCACTCAAATCCCTCCGCAACTGTGTGGAGAGATATCCCACCATAAATTGGCCTCCTTCTCAAACATGAAGGTGGCAAGCTCGACCTGCTCTGCCTCAGAATAGTGAAGTGGCCTCAGCATCTTAGAGATGCGATCAATCCAGTACTCGACCTCCTTGGGTCTATGAGTACCTGTGAAAGTGGGAGGCTACAAACGTTGGAATTGTTCAAATGTGTTGCTGACACAAGCATTACCAATTGGGTGCATATGTGAGGCAGGTGGAGCCGCCCCCATCGACTGAGCAAAGATACCAGCCATGGAGGTCAAGAACTGCTGCTGTTGTTGTTGCTGCTGCATCAACAACATCATCTGCTCTAGCTTATCAGGAGGTGGAGCGGACTGTGATGCATGAGGCATCGATGTAAAAGCAAGGTTCTGCTCAGGAACCGAAGGTGTGATAGTTGGTACCACAAATGGTATCATAGGAGTCGGCCCACCAGCGGGGCCAGAAGCCAGCTGAAAATCTGGCATAAAATCAGAATGAGACGGGCCCGAACGGGGGTCTGTATAGCTATCGCTTAGGGGAGGGGCCCCGTCAAGCGACTCACCCAAAGAGAGACGGGCCGAAGTCCTTAAGCCCTTAGGTGGCATACCCTATATTCAATAGAGGGTGCAACCAGTGAGATTAAACATACACACAGTCTTTCCACACATCATTCACAATCACGACTCAAAGAAACAACATGCATCTCATTTAACAAAATTATCACAATACATGAAGTGCAATATTACATGGATCACGACAGAGAAAGCATGTGAGCTATTACAACTAAGCTTCAAATACTAAAACAACTAGTAAACTATTACGCCTATAAGGCTACACACGAAAAAATAACAAACAAAACAAACGACGACTACATATAGGTCTATTCATCGGAATCTGGCGACGGAGGAGGGGCGCCCTTATCCTGCAGATAGCACTGGATAGACTTTAAAGTGTGAGTTACTTTCTTAAACTTGTGCTTCACAAGGCCCCGCACATCGATAATATCCTGTCGTAGGGTGGCCTAGCCCTCCTCAAGTCTAACTAAATAGGCTTCCCTATCAGCCCGATCAGGAGGAGGGCTCTCATCCGTATCCTGGGCCTCCTCTTCTTCCTCGTCCTGCTCTTTTTCTTCTTCTATTTCAGCTTCACCTTCTTCATCGCTCTCTTCCTCTTCGCTCTCGGTCTTATCCTCACTCTCCTCGAGTAGGGCTTGTCGTTGCCGTGGCCCGATATCCATCTAATTGAGAGTAGTCTCGGTGATGTAATGGATCAGTGCCGGTAATTTTTCCCCAAGTCTGTAGCCAAACTCAAGTGCAATCCTGCATATGAGTCAGCCGAACGGGAGGGATTTAGTCCTTCTATTAGAACGTGTGATAAGGAGTATCTGTCATAGGACATGCATAGGCACACACAACTTCTCTCCCTGCCCCACCTGGTACAAGAAGTCCACCATCAGGTGCGTGCACTCACTGCGGTTGCTCCACCTGGGGTAGACGTTGAACATGAAGATGTGGTGAAGCGGGCGGAAGTCATCCGTCATATTGGTCATTAAAAGGCTTTTGTTAGGCTACCATTCAATTAGACGACCATAAAAGAACCGTGTGCGGCGATCCCTTTCATGTGCACTACTCAGATTCTTCTCACTAGAATGCACCTCGCCAAGTGACACATTCATAAGCCGAGATATCAAACCAACGTCGATTATGGCCTCCCGATCTCTTCCAATTGGAATTTTAAGTTGCAAGGGCTCCAATGTCAGCTCTCAAATGTGGGCATAGAAAGCTCAGACAGTGCCCACATTTACACGGTGATCACCCTCAAATAGCGGACCCCACTTGGCTTCTACCAGGTGTTCAAACGTCAAGTATTCTCCAAATAGCCGTGCATATACATGAGCTTTAAAAAGGACCCTACGGCCCTCATAAACTCCACGAGACAACTCTGCCAAGAAAGCCCTTCCTATGGGAGCATGGGGATCTAGATCTCGCTTCGTCTACAACTCTCGAGTGGCACTTGAACTCGCGGTGGCACCTCTCGACCTCCTAGAACGGGTGGGGCGACTAGGCCTGGCTTCATCTATGAGAGCTCTCTTCTTTCCCATGAAAGAGAGAATGGTAGAAATAGAAAATATGGCCATAATAAGCTCGAATAGGGCCATGGAAAAGGAAAGAAAAGAGGGAAATAGAATGGGTATTGGTTTTCCCACAAATTTGAGACTCAAAGTAGGGATTTGAGTGCCCAAATGGAAAGAAAAGAAAGGAAAATCAGCAATGGAGGTGGGTTTTGAAATGGCTAGAGAGTGGGTGCATGATAATGGAAGAAAAAAGGGTTTAGGAGGTGATTTTTTTGGAGTTTTGAGAAATATGTTGGAGAAAGGAAAGATCGGAGGGGTGATTTGTGAAGGGAAGACCATTTGGGAGGGATTTTATTCATCCAACCATGGATCAGCTGGCCACACAGGATCCTAGAAGCGTCGGCCCGAGCTGGTCTACCCGACATGGCCCACTAGGTGGCAAGGCCCTCGCCGGTCGCTGGATAGTCCGGTGATGGCTCGTTGGACTGGAGAGGTCCTCCCCCCAATTGAAAAAAAGGTGTGGGTCCCACCCTGGGTCCCCCTGGAAGTGACCCGATTTGGCCCTTACTCTATTTCGACTGGTTTCGGGTCATTTTGAATAAAATCTGATGTATATTCTCACTTACCAATTTTAAATGGCTGGGATAGGATGAAACACGATCTAAACCTATCAATTGATGGTCTAAAAGTGGTTTAGGATCGTTGTGTGTGATCAGGAGTGTGAACAAACTCGATCTCGGTGATCCTTTACAGTAATCTTTCACCAATTGGTGAAACCAGGAATCCTAAACTTATTTCTAGATTTTTCTTGTACCCTCCTACATTATATTGGCATCAACCTACGTCATGTGACCATAACTCAGGTCCGGTTTAATCCAAATCATGCTCTGATACTAACTTGTAATGCCCTGAAAATTGGGCATCGGGCATAACTCAACTCCTGAGTTCCAAAACATCACTTATGCAACATGTTTAATGATGGTTGTATGTTGTCTATATTAGTGCATGAAACATGAAGTAGATTAAGCCAAATCAACAAAATATAATCTAGGGACAATTAGAATACGCAAGCGGAAGTCTGAAATAAGTATATAAACCAATACAAGTCCCCAAAATATGTGTGTGATACTAGGTCAATAGTTACAAGTCTTATTTCAAAATACAAATAACAAAATGTGACAGTCCTCTATAAAGTGTAAACCCTGAAGCCCCGTCATTCAGAATGGTCTAAGTGAACCCGCCTGAATACTGCATAAACGAGAATGCCTCCTCGTCATCATCAAACTCCGGCTCTACTTCACAGGCGTCACCATCACCTGTAGCTAAGTCAGAGTCCGGTTGGTGTTTAAACACTGTCCCAGAATGTGAGAGTGAGTGATCAACTCAGTGGAACTATATAGTAAAGTTTAACATGTTATAAATTCAACCAAGTAGTAATGATAAAGCAATACAATCAAACATCCCTATTTACTCTGATTAATGCAAGAATGTATGAAGGAATGATGCATGCCCTCGCCTATACTCCCTCTGCAACCTTCATCTTATGGTCGCGCATGTCAGTCACTTCCTCAGTGCTCTACCCAACTCCAAACGACACATGTAGTGCAGTGCATGTACATGATTACCAAGTTCTTATTAGTCCTTTTCATACAACAGGATTGGGAAGCTAAGGTACCTCCCTTATATCAATACCCAAACAATGATCCATTATAGGGTCATCAGTCCTAGTAAATCTCATTCGATATTATGGTTTTAGGTCGCTGCAAAGGGCTCGTCACCAATCAATGCAGGCCTAGTTATACCTTAGTTACTACAAAAAGGCTCATTGCCTCCAAGCAGTGTCAAGGTATGCTCGAGGTCACTACAAAGGGCTCGTCACCAATCATTGTAGGCCGACAGCACAAATATAGTGTCTCATACCATCATATTTAGCTCACGAGTCTAGGTTGCTCACTGGTCAATACGGGGAGGCTCGTCGCCCCACCTGTACCATGGTGTCCCATACCATCATGTTCGGCTCATGAGTCATAGCGGATCGAGGTACCAAGGTTAACAGGGTTTCATTGGTGAGTTTGGTACCTTAGATTCATACAGTAGCGTCCAAATATGGTGAACATACATCAGGTCAATCGGGTTAATTGACGAGCTCAACTAGGATGACCGCACGTTGACTTGAACGACATGAAATGCATAAGCACTCCGTGTGGCCTAACCACTGTCGAACCTCCCAAGTACGGCTCAGATTCGTCAAACACATCCTGCATGGCAAAAATAGCCTCAGTCACTAGTTTGAGGACTGTTATCGATTACTTGGACTATGATACAGTCCCAATTATGTACAATTACAATAATGCATATTTAAATCAAATCCTACAATCATATGACATGTTATGGAATTGATACACCGTGCATGGAGGAAATCATACACATAATTAACACGAATAATTAGGCTCAACAGTTCATGAAGGAAATCATACATACAAATAAGGTAGTTGGGATTCATACCCCAATTCCCTTAGAAATCACACTTTACTAATTCCTAACTCATTCAGGCATTTTTACAAGCACTTAGACTATACTTTTCAACATTCATCACGTATGTCGGTCGTATTACATATTAGGGCAAATCCTTTTGCCAAGGAGTTGTCGCATACATAACAACCATGTTCCTACGATAATTAATCATGGCCATCACAACATCGGATTTCATATACATACAAACATTTCAACAAAAACATGAATTAGTTTATAAACAACATAGTTCATATATAGATGTAAAGCAAAACAGAGATAGCGCATTTAGCATGTGTAATGGCACCCACGTCAGTAATAAATCATTATTTGACATTGAAAGTCTTGAAAACCATAACCTAAATGTATATAGTCCGCACCTTAAATTGATAAACGCGTAACGGATTTGATTTAGATGATAAGTCTTCGTCAACAGTAGATTTACAACCTAGAACATGAAGTAGGTTAGCTACATCATTACTTAGACTATTAAAAACCCTAGAACAAGTTAGGGTTAGGATTTCTTACCCAAGTGTGGAATTAGAATCTCCAGAATAATGATTCAAATAGGTGGATTAGGCACGTAGCGAAGCTGGAAAGAATCCCAGGATGAATCACCAACTTCTCTCTCACTTTCTCTCTCTTTTTCTTCTCTTTATTAACTGGGGTTTAAAAATACATTTGGGATATGTGAGAAAGGGTTTAAAGCCCTTATATAGGCCTAGAACTAACGAAAATAGCTCCAGGGCCAAGGTATACTGAGGTTATAACCAAATCGGGCTTATTTCGATCCAACGGAGCATTTCTGGAGGTCCCTTTACTAAATGCGGTTGGACTTAAGCTCACAGATACTGGATCTAGGTCTAGCTACATTTTTAATCCGATCTGGTTTCTAGATCGACCACGGCGGACCAGTTTCAGTTTAACAGTCACCGACGCTCGATCAGGGCCACAAGTACATTGGCATGTGTGGGACAACTTCCCTGATCCAAGGGTGACTTTGGGTCAAATTCTGATGGTCTGAATGCTTATAATTGGCCCGCAAGTGACATGAATCAGATTACTTAAATTCATATTTAATTTCTAAATATATTCACTTTTTGAGGTGATTATCAAGTCTAACTAGGCGGTCATAATTATCTAAGTTCATCACTATCAGACTTTCGATGTGCGGTCCAAGTCCGATACGGAGTTTCTGAATGCTCCCGAGAGCAACTGGGTTTAGAGTTTAGTTCTAGATTTTAGGGTAATGTAGCATTAATAATTTCATAAGTTTTAGGTCTTACAGATCATATTTAAAGTGATCGGTGATAATTTCATAGGTAATCTAGTTTAGCGCTAGTTAATTCTTGATAAATTTCTAAAGGATTTGGTCTTAAGCGATTTCTGCTAGAGGTGGTACTCGGATCTTTGTACAGATTTTTCCAGGATGTTATAAATTTCGATTGACATGACCGATTTGTCAATTCTGATTATCAATCAGTTCTGATCATTGTAACCAGTTTGCCTATTACGATTATCGATCAATTTTGATTTGTCGAGGCCGAACTTACAAGCTGATTCCGATTGTCGATGATGCATATCGAGGCCAATTCCGATTTGTCGAAGCTGATTGTATAGGCCAATTTTGATTGTCAAGGTCGATTATCGAGACCTATATAATGTATATGTGACCTATAGTTGAGGCCCATTATGGTATGTATTCAGCCTGTGTGATGTATATGCATCTCGTGTTTAAGACCTAATGTGATGAATATAAGGTTTATGTGATGAGGCCCATTGTGGTGCATTGGAGGGTCATGCAATGAAGCCCATTGTGATGAGGCCCATGTGAGAGGCCCATTGTGATGTGTATTTCTTGAGTGAGGCCCATGATGTTGTATATTAGGTCCTTGTGTGAGGCCATAGGTCCACTATATGTTAGGCTCTATGTGGGCCATTTCTTAGGGGTAATGTTGGTTAAATGTCCACATTGTTGAGGCCGATTGTCGATGTCAGTTGTTGATATTGATTATGAGTATGTGATAACATAGCATCATGATACATAACCATACACATCATCTGCATGTTTGTTATGAGATGTGGTTGACCATTGCATATGTCATTGGGCAAGCTGCTATGAGACTCCTTGATAGGCGAAGATTATCTTACATGAGTACATGGTATGTGCAGGATTGATGCATGACTGGATTGTATGACTCATGCATCTTGCATTGTAATTACTGTACGCCCTAGCGACATCAAGGCTGTAGCCTCTACAGGCATATAGTGGATGGCCATATGGGACACTAGAAATCCGTTCTAGCATCGGGCTGCCATAGATGGCCCTGGGTAAAAATCTCTAAACCCTCTTGGTACCAGATGACATCCCAACATCAAGACTAAGTGGATACATGAGCGCCCAAGTGCCGAATACTAGGAGGTTGCGTCTCCCACTGTGTTGTGGTTGGTTGAGAGGGGGTGTGCCTTACTCTCCAGAGGGTAGAGGGCATAGCTAGGCTGAGTTTGACCAGCTCATGAATGGGTCCGCTATTGACATGCCAGATACGTATTGACAGACTATTGGCCAGGCGAATAGTGAGATTTCTTATGCTCACTTGGACTATGCCGCTGGGAGAGGGGCAGTGCTACTTGGAGTGTACTAAACCCCGAAGATGATCCCAGAGATGAACTGTAGTGATATATGGACTTATTAAGCAGGAGTTGCATACTCATTTATTTATTCATTCATTCACTATCCACTCGGGCTAGTGGTGCGCAACTATTTATTATGTGTACCTTCACAATCGCTAAGATTTTAGTTAGGGCGCGCGACTAACCTGAGATCAGGAGTTGACCACATTGAGTCTAACTATCTAAACTTAGGTATGGGACTGGTTTGGATAGAAGTTCCTTGTGATGGACCCCATAGCCGTGATACTACGTACTATCATCCTGACTTCACACTCCAGCATGGTCATTCCATTCGCACCGCATATTGCATGACATCCGTGGCATATGGCATTTTGGGTTACTGTGTTTCTACATTTATATGGTCTAGATACGACTGACGTATTTGTGAACACATAAGGAATTGTACATTACATTGCATTCTCGACATTTGATATTTGACTCTTTATGACTTCTCATTTGCATAGCTGATCTGTATTACGTACTCTGATATTGTATATAACTCATAGAATTGTCAGTATTTTCGCTTAATCTGTTATCATATGATTTATGATTTTGTGAGTATTTCTGCTTATTCTGATAATTAATGATCTTGTCAGTATTTCTGCTTATTCTGACATTGTACAATTTATAGATTACCAGTATTTTCGGTATTGTAGGCTTATGGTATTGTATTGAATACTTGACAATTATCTTGTGCACACACTTACACCACCCTCTAAACTTTCTATAAACTTATACATGATAGATGCATGCAGGTGATATTAGGTTACAACAGCATGGAGCTAGGAGCATGTAACTAACTTTTGGAGCTCTGATTTTATTTGACCTATGTATTTTCCCTTTCAGTATTATATTCAAAATTTATATTAGTGGATATGTGATGATGATGTCGCTCTTGTGATTTGGGTAAACTTGTGGTTACGTTTCTTACAAGATAAATGTATGTAAAAAAAATCCTCCTTGTAGGATCTCAGGATCGGAACCTGACATATGAGTACTGGGAGCCAAGAATGAGGTACTACGGAGGCTGTCGGCACCAGATTCAGTGATTGGGATTCCTGTGAATCCAATTTTTGAGTTTGGGGCATGACAGGCCCCACCTTAATGTATGTGTTTTATCCATGTTATCCATCCATTTTTATAGATCATTTTATGGTATATGTAACACCCCGTACCTTCAGTACATAGGTGTTGCCTTTTAAACCCACAATAAACTAAAACAAATGTAGGTTAACCAAAAACTTGAACTCGACATACATAGGATGGGGATTCCAGTCGACAATAAAGCCATCCAGCAGGGTCTCCAAGAGTCAGACCACACCCCATGGTAGCCAGGAAGGTGAGACTATTCGAGCACTCTGAATTAAAGCCATTGTAAACAGTTTAAGGTGGTACAATACACTTGTCACCACCACGTGAGAGCTAGTTTGTGGCAAACAACGCTTTCATCTTAACTAATACCCTATATTAATAGTTGAAAAAGGTTATTAGGACCACCTGATCAAAAAATCAATACATATGGGCCAATGATGGCCCTAGGATGTATGTAAGATGCCACCTAGGACTCACCATCGATCCAAAATGGACCAGGATCCTTAGGTAATGTCTCCCGAGATAAATGAATGGCGTAGATTATGGTAATCACTTTTTAATGGGCCCCTACAAAAATGCATGCGTACAAAGGGTGCTTATGCACGAGATTTACTAAACCCATTGGCTCGATTAAAATAGCTTTGACCAAGCATTTCTCAAACGCCTTCCTGCATTTCTCTCTCTGTTTCTAACCAACCTACTTCAAACCTATAAGTGGGCCATCAAGATCACTTTTCGGGCTATGTAAACCGTTTAAACTGATTTTGGGGCCCATACAACCAAAACCGTATAGCCATCTGACCATTTGTAAACAGACGGGGAAGATGGGTAACAACCGTCCACTGTCTTACACATGGCAGAAATCCATTATGAGGGACCCATCTGGGACTGCAGGAGAAGCCAGAGATCGCTCCATTCCGACCGTCGCACCCGTCCGTTTTACGGTTACAGGCATACTCCTCCACTTTTTTCCAAAAATATCCAAACAAGGCTCATGTATGGAGGGAGAAAGAACCACCCTTCCTCTTTGGGAAGGATGGATCACAGTTGTCCGTGGTAGAGACAATCACAACCGTCCATCCCTCTCTTTCACTGGCTATAAAAGAGGGTGCCGTAGCTTAAGAATTCGCCAGACCAAGAATTCTCCAGAGAAAAGAGAGAAAGAGAGTGTAAGAGAAGGAAAACAGAGAGTTGTTCCCTCCTCCGTAGGTGACCATTTCTCCTTCCATTTCCTTCTTTCTATTTCAACTAAAATAAGGCCTCAGGGATGTTTGTATCAGACCAAAAGCTAGCCAAGCAATGACCATGCTTTCGGATGGAGGAGAGACCATTAGAACCATTGTTGAATGAAGGTTGCTGAGCCACTATTTTGTGCTGGGACCGACCAAACAATGGTCAGGTCTCAGGCGCACATCAAGTTGAATGTTGGCCATAGATAAGATGGAAACCAGCCAAGCAATGGCCGCGTTCACACCTAAAAATAACAGTAAGTGGGCCCCTGCTTTTGATCTGGAACTGAGCCGAACAGTGGCTCTGTTTCGGACTAAGCACCCACCCAAGTACACCCCATGTTTTGGGCCAGGAATTGGCCAAACAATGGCCGTGTGTTGAGACATAAACTGAATGAAACAAAAGCTCCATTTGGAGCTAGGATCGGACTGTCCATCACGCCATGAATGGCTCTGTTTGGACCTTCCTTAGACCCCGTTTTGAGCTGAAAGCTGACCAAAGAGATGACCATGTTTCATGGCTTGCAGTAGGCCTATCAGAGGCTCTGTCTTGGGCTGAAGTCAGGCCATAAAATAGACCCTCCATCAAGCCACGTAATGGCTCTGATGGGAGCTAAAAATGGACAGTTCATCAGGCCATGCGACAGCTCTGTCTTGAGCTGAGATCAGGCCTTGGGCAGGCATATATAAACCAAAGGAAACATCCATCGGGTGGGCCATGCAAAGGGCCTGTAACAGGCCATGATCAGACCCCTAGGCAGGGCTGATGTGAGCAGAAGCTCGAGTCATTGTTGCTGCCGTTGTACTGGTAACAAACAGAAGCACTGGTTTCGACCGGGTATGCAGCACAGATGCCACTCTCAGCTGGTCTGAGATCGGTTCTGTGGGACATATGCCACGCAAGATGGTGGGCCACACTAGGCTACAGGGACCATCCATCAAGGGACATTGAGTCCTGACTGTCCAGTGCTGGACGTTGACAGCCAAATGCATGTGCATGCATTTGCATGCATGCACCCTGCTAGACGCTCACCTGCCAACCAGTTCACATGTAATTTTTTTAGATCTCATCATAGCTGATGAGTGTGGAAGATCTGAATGGTCCATATGGAGCAGAACCTCATAAAACCCCCTTGTTCCAATTTTTACTTTAAACCGAGACTTCGGTGAGCCATGAGAAATGCAAATAGTTTCTTCCTTTGATTTGAATTTATCTTTGCTATGGCCCATCAGAATCTTAGATTAGGGTGAAAATTCACCCCCTGAGGTTTCTTGGGATTCCTCATCCTATGAACCATTCGGATTTGACACCATTGTCACATGTACGAAGGTGCACACGTGCCCAGGTACATAGATGGACAAGCCTCATACACTCATGTATGGTGAGTCCTACACGTAGGAATCCACGTTTGTACCCGATGAATGTTCATCGTCCAAAATCTAGACGTGATCCGCCTCAACATAGATCCACTCCATCCGTTTTATTACACATGACACATTGTAATGCCCTGGAAAAATCAGTACTTGGGCTCGAGTACCAACTCGACCAGAAATCGCGTAGGATTAATTCCTTTAGAAAATAAGTGTAAGTTAGCTAGCGTAATGCTAGAGTAGCTGGGAAATAGTCCCTGATCACTTTAAATACGTTCTACAAGATCCAAAGCGAGTAGAACCAATGACGCTATAATACTCTAAAACCTCGGATCAAACTCTAAACCGGTTTGTTCTCAGGACCTCTTTGAAACTTTGTATTGGATCTAGACCGCGTGTCGAAAGTCCGATACCTACAATCTTAGACCGTTATAACCGCCTAGCTGGACTTGACAATCATTTCAAAAATCAAGTCCAACCGACATTCATAGGCTATTTCATTGAGCCTGGAGTGAAGAGAGTGAGAATAGGGTTAGATTTAAAATTTGAAATTTAAATTTGGCACACGACTTGACGCGTTATTATTAAGCATTCTGACCATCAGAATTCAGCCAAATTACACCCTTGGATCAGGATAAATTTCTATTTCATATCATGAGACTTGTAGGCCTGCTAGACCGCCACGTGCGATCTGCGAACACTACTGGTCTGAAAATGGGATGTGAGCGACATCCGACGTGCATGAACTTAAGTCCGATCGCGTTCGGCCAGGGGACCTCCAAAAATGTCTTTTTGGACCGAAACAGCCCCGACTTGGTTAGGCATCAAGTAAACATTGTTCCCAAGCCTGTTTTGGGCAAGTTTTAGGTTATAAAAGGGGCTTAAACCCTCACTTCTCTCACCCATCCGAATTTGCTAGAAACCCTAGCTGGTGTGAGAGAAAAGGTGAGAGATTGTGTTGCACGTGCTTAAGCAACCCGCCTCAATCACTTTCCTGGCGATTTTGCCGCGATTCTAGGTAACCAAATACCCCAAATACTTGCTGATTTAAGGTTCCTTTAGTTCCTTAGCATGGTAGCTGATACATCTTGTAAAATGGTTCCCGGTTCACCGTAGACGAAGCGTACATGCTCCGTTCGGATCAATACACTTATAGGAGAAAACGTATGGATTTTAGACGCTTTGAATGACTGTTTCCAACACTTTCAATGTCATTTAATAGTAGATTATCGACGACAACCTAGGAGCACTGAGCGGTACGCAAGCATGCCCGGACGCAGATGGTGCCGTATGAGGGAGAATGTCGGTGAGGGCATCCATCATGTCATGTCATATGATATTAACAACAGTATTAGGATTGTTTGATTTACTGCTTTACTATTATCGCATGATTGATTTGAGAACATGCTAATCCTTGCTCTATTATTCCACTGAGTTAGCTACTCACTCCCACATTACGGGATGGTGTTTGCAACACCCATTAGACCCTGTCTTAGATGCAGGTGAGGCAGCGATTCAGGAGGCAGAGCCGGATTATGATGAGGACGAGGACGAGTTCTCATATATGCAGTACCACAACGGCTTTGCTTAGGGTGCCTGGATTGGCGGGACTTCTCAGTGGGACTATTTCTGACATTTAATTTCTATTTATTTACATGTATATGAGACTCAGAGATGTATTCATACTTTGGAGACATTTGAGATCTATTTTGTTTTCCATACAGTGATATGTATATTCTTTAGTCTTCCGCTTGCTTTTATCACTGGATCTGGAGTATGAATTACAGTTTTGGTATACTTTTACTCAGGCAACATTGAATCATAATCATTTTGTTGCATAAGTGACGGTCTGGAACTAGGGAGTTGAGTTTATACACGACCCCCGATTTTCAGGGTGTTACAAGTTGGTATCAGAGCATGAATGAGATTATACCGGGCCTGGGTTATGGTCACACGACATACGCTGTCACTTTCTTTGACTTAGGTGGGTGCGAGAAAGGTCTAGAAACACTTATAGGATCGCAGATTCGCCAATAGGCGAGGTCTATTCGTATCAATCGCGCGATCGAGTCCGTAACGCATCTAGGGTCACGTGAAGCGACCTAAGTAGCTCCTAGGTTGTAGGTAGGTGGGTTGAGATGTTCTTTGAATGGTTCTAAACCCGTAAATGTGAATCCTTGGGCTGTGGGACAACCACAACCCTTACATTCAATCGCTAGGGCTTAGAAACCCCGTTTCACCTAATTTCTTCAAAATTCTTCCTTTCACCGCTCCATTCTTCAATTCTTTCTCTGAATTTTCATGTTACGCATTAATCCTAATGTAAAAATGATATAAAATCATACTTTGACAAAATTTTATAGTAAAATTTCATGAAAACTGGCCATTAGGCCATTCTAAGTTTGCAATATTTAGTAACTAATGGGTTAGATGGATGTATTAGGTCCTTCTACCCCAAAATCATATGTTGCATAATAGGGGATTGCATTCAGGTTTACAGATTGGCCCCGGAAAGCCCCGAATAGATGTTTGGGCCTCCCTAGGCCAATCTACAATGAACTAGGGTGGGGCCCATATATATCTGGGACCTCCAGGGCAGGGGGGACCCAGCCCACCAGGAAAGATCGGCTGGATCCACCACCGGTCGGCGATGCCATCGCTGATCCGGCGATGCATCGCAATACAGTGGGGCCCATTTACTGTAAAATTTGGGCGCACGCCCTTATGTGGATAGTACATCCCTCCCACATAGCATCCGTCCATCGAAAACCCCTAAAAAGGGTACTTTCTTCACAAACAGCCCCTCCCAAGCCTCCATTTTCATTTTTCTTGCTGCCCTATCTCAAAACACAGCTCTAAATCCCTTCCAATCCCATTTCCTGTGAAAATTGACCCTATCCCATCCTTTCATAGTGATTTTCTACTCCTCCTCTTTCAAAACTAGTCCGTTGGAGCTCCTACAACCCCCAAAATGTGCTGAAATCGTGTGGAGCTCCATTTCCCTTTTTCCTTGTCTTTTCTTTTTGAAAATCCACCCTAGGGGAGCTTGAAGCATCCCTCTACAACACCTAGATTTTCTTTTTTCTGTTTGGGCAGCCATTTCTCTACATTTTTCACATTTTCCATGGCTTTTGTTGAAGCCATTTTGGGTTTTTTCTCTCTCTCCACCATCCTCTCTTTGATGGGAAAGAGAAAGACCGCAGCGGATGAGGCGAGGCCTAGTCGCCTGCGCAATCATGAAGATCGAGGCGTGGCGCTGCTAGCTCAAGCGCCGCCGCAAGTCCAAGCACAGCCCGAGAGTTCCATACAAAGCGGGATTTGGATCCCCATGCTCAACCTGGGTGAGTGATATTAGTAGAGATGCCTCACGGTGAATATACTGACCGTAAGGTGTTGTTTGAGGCGGACGTGGAAGGGCGACTCTTCGACGAATTTTTATTGTTCGAGCACATTGAATCTGCACATTGGGGTCCGCTATTTGAAGCTCGTTCTCATGCTAATGCGAGCACCGTTCGTGCCTTCTACGCTCATATCCAGAATCCTACATTGGAGCCATTGCAGTTCAAGATTCCTTTTGATAGAGACCGAATGGCTACGATCGATGTTCGGTTGATAGCGCGACTTCTGAATGTATCCCTTGGTGATGTTCATCCCAGTGTAAAGAATTTGAGGAGTAGGCGTGAGCGAGATCGCCGTACCAGGTTCCTATGTGGTAGACTGGTTCCATGGCAGTCTAACAATAGCCTCAAGGCATCTCATATACCTAATGATTTGTGCCTGCTGCACCACATTTGCACGTTCAACGTGTATCCCAGGTCGATAAATCACATTGAGTGTATGCGCCTTATGGTTGATTTCTTGTATCAGGTGGCCCAGGGAGAAAATGTGTGTATGGACACTTTCGTGTTGCGACAGATTATCCTCATAGCGAAATTAAGAAGAACGTCTGAGTCACTTCCTTTTGGCCGACTTATATGCAAGATCGCGCTTGAGTTTGCTTACAGACTTGGGCCGGAGTTGCCAGTTCTGATTCACTGCATTGATGAGTCTACCATGGTCAAGATGAAGATCGGGTCTCAGTACCGTGAGACTCAGCTTGAGGAGGATAGCGAGGATGATTTTGATGATGAAGAGGATCTAAGTGAGGGAGAACCTGGAGCGGAAGTAGAGGAAGAAGTCCAGGAAGAGGTAGAAGAGGAGGCTCAGGATACAGATGAGAGCCCTCCTCCTTCTGCTCAGGCTACTAGTGATGATCTCATTGCCCGAATTGAGGAGAGCCAGGTCGCCTTACGAAGGGAAGTTCAGGAACTTCGGGCTGAGGTCGAGGATACCAAGGCCGTTATGAAGAGGAAATTCAGCAAGGTGACTCGTACCTTGAAGGCGATCCTGTGCTGCTTGCAGGATAAGGGTGCTCCTCCTCCGTCACCCGACTCAGACTAGCGATGAGATTTTAGATGTTGTTGGTAGCAGTTAGTCGTTTCCTACTTTATGTTGTGTAAGCCTGTTAAGGCTAGTAGTTTACTTGTGTTGCTGTTGTAGCTTTAACTGTCTTAGTTCCCATGTACTTCCTATCATAATCCCTGTAAGGAGATCTCCCTTGTATTGTAACAATTTTGATTAAATGAAATGCATGGAATGCCTTTAACTCTTTATGTGAATGATTGCGGTGTGTTTGTGCTATTGAGACTGGCAAGGTTGCGCCCTATTTTGAATATAAGGAATGCCGTCGAAGGCTACACGGAGCACAACTCGGCTTACATTGGGTGAGCCTATGGATCAGGTTCCTTTTCAGTCTGATGCTCATGCGGACCCTGCTGTGGGCCCGATTCCTGGGACAGCACGTGCGTCTCAACCTACTATTGGTCCTGCAGTTGGACCACCACCTTTCACACCGCCCGTCAGAGAGCAGTACCGTGCGTCTTCTTCGACACAGTACATGCCACAGCCTGCTCCACCTCTAGATAGATTTGAGCAAATGATGACTATGATGCAGCAGCAGCAGCAACTCCTGACTACTATATAGTGGGGGCTCTAGGCCAGGGTGGGAGTGTGCCTCCACTTGCACCACCTACGCATCCAGCTGAGGATGCCGATACATATGCTCAGGATGAGGGCATGACTCATCCTGTACCACCTGCTTTCCCTGCGGGGAATTCCGCAGACACACGGAGCTTATTAGAGTGATTTCAGCGCTTATGGCCTCCCACTTTTACGTGTTCTCATAGACCCGAGGAGGCCGAGTATTGGCTCGACCGTGTGTCGAAGATACTATGGATGCTGCATTGTTCAGAGACTGAGCAGGTCAAGTTGGCTACGTTCTTGTTCGAGCGGGAGGCCAGCTTATGGTGGGACTATGTTGTGGACCGTTGCCGCTGACTACATATGGACCTGGGCAGAGTTCGATTTCTGCTTCCATGAGAAATACTATCCCCAGACGTATAGGAATGATCGGGAGAACGAGTTTCTGCGCCTCAGACAGGGAGGCATGACAGTGACTGAGTATGAGCATAGGTTCACTGAGTTGGGCAGATACGTCCCGACTATACTGGCAGATAAGCAGATGCGCATACGGTGCTTTTCTGAGGGTTTGCGACCGGATATTCAGTTGAAGATGTGTTGCGTGAGCATTCCCTCCTACGCAGAGCTGATTCACATGTCCATGCAGGTAGAGCAGGATGTGGATCGACTTACATGATCTCATGGCCCTATTGCTCATAGGGCACAACCAGAGTTGTAGGACAGGCCCTTTACGGGCAAGAGGCCTCGAGTTGACCCTCATCCTAGGGCTATAGCGCCAGTACCCCCAATGCGGTGCCCCGATTTATCATGTACTTATTGTGGGAGATCGGGCCATTCGGCACAGAGTTGTTTTGCTCGAATGCGGGACAGTGGATTTTTGCCACCACAGAAGATCGACCGTACACGCCCACAAGCTATATCAGCACTGCCTTTACGTTTGGCTCCTGCGCACCCTTCCTTCAGACCTCCGGTATCTCAGTTCAGGCCACCTCTACGGCCCACGGCATAGCTGTCGAACTGGCCACAGCAGGCGCGGGTGCATGCCTTGACAGCTGAGGCAGCTGCGACAGAGACTTCTCAGCATTCGGCCTTTGAGGTCACTGCCCACATCGGAGGTATTCCTATTCTTATGATGGTGGACACAGGATCCACGATTTCATTGATATCACATGCCATAGTCAGGCGCATTGGGCTACTGATTATTAGGATGGATGGGGTGCTAGTTTATACAGCTCACGGGTCCTTTATAGATGCCACCCTGATGTGTGAGGGCTGTTTGGTGGATCTGGGGGGCAGGACGATGGCTCTTGATCTTGTCATCGACCCCTCTCTTATTTATCTCGACGTCATTCTTGGCATGGACTGGTTGACTGCAGCGAGGGCCGAGATTGACTGCGAGACTCGTATAGTGACTGCCTACGAGCCAGAGGGCGCATCCTTTACATTCCCAGTGCGGGTAAATCTCCCCTTCTGCATATTTAGCTACGCTACTTTACTACGGGACGCTGGTGCTCAGATGCTTGAGCATATGCCAGTCGTTTGTGATTTTGAAGATCTGTTCAGGAAGATCCCTGGTTTGCCGCCTCGACGAGAGATTGATTTCACTATCGATCTGGTGCCTGATTCCATGCCCGTCTCACTGCCGACGTATCGCATGGCACCGTGTGAGATGGAGGAGTTGAGGATGCAGATTGATGGTCTGTTGGAACTTGGCCTTATTCGACCTAGTGTGTCTTCTTGGGGAGCACCAGTCCTGTTTGTAAGGAAGAAGAATGGTTCGATGTGATTGTGTATTGATTATCACAGGCTGAACTAGATCACGGTGAAGAACAAGTACCCTTTACCCAGGATCCATGACTTGTTTGATCAGTTGAGAGGAGCGCAGTACTTCTCGAAGATTGATCTTCAGTCAGGATATCATCAGTTGTGCGTCAGGGATGAGGACGTGCAGAAGACAGCATTCAAGACCAGCTTTGGCCACTACAAGTTCCTTGTGATGTCGTTCGGTCTCACGAACGCACCAGCCGTGTTCATGGATCAGATGAACCGGGTATTTCGGCCTTTCCTCTATCGATTCGTCATTATGTTCATTGACGATATTTTGGTATACTCCAGGAGTCGAGAGGAGCATGAGGAGGACTTGCGCTTGGTCCTAGATACACTCAGACAGCATCAGTTGTTCGCACAGTACAAGAAGTGCAACTTCTGGAAGCAAGTGGGACACGTGGTGTCCAAGGATGGCATGGCAGTTGACCTGTCTAAGGTAGCTGCAGTTCAGGACTGGGAGCAGCCTGGTTCTGTTACTGAGGTGAGGAGTTTCTTGGGTCTCGCTGGCTATTATCGACGCTTCATTCGGGATTTCTCGAAGATTGCGAGACCTTTATCTCAGTTGACACGGAAGGATGTGAAGTTCACCTGGAATGACAAGGCGGAGTCAGCTTTTCAGGAGCTGAAGGACAGACTTACGTCTGCCCCTGTGCTAGTATTGCCAGAGCAAGGGATTAGGTACACTATATACACTGACGCGTCTAGCGTTGGTCTGGGTTGTGTCCTTATGCAGAAGGACAGGGTAATTTCATATGCCTCGAGACAATTAAGGAAGCACGAGGAGAATTACCCTACACACGACCTAGAGTTGGCAGCCGTCATATTCGCACTGGGACTCTGGAGACATTACCTCTATGGAGAGGAGTTCGAACTCTTTTGCGACCACAAGAGCCTCAAGTACATATTCACGCAGCGAGACTTGAATATGAGGCAGCGGCGATGGATGGAGACTTTGAAGGACTTCAAGTTCGAAGTCTCTTACCATCCTGGGAAGGCAAACCTTGTGGCTGACGCGTTGAGCTGCAAGAAGGTGATAGAGTTTACGGCTCCGCTGATGGTTGCTGAGTAGGATATGGTTGGGTTTCTGCGAGACTTTGAGCAGAAACTCACTGTAGAGGAGCCGTATGAGTTCATCGCACATGTGCAGGTGCGATCTCAGATCGATGACCGGGTCATCGAGGCACAGAGGGATGATGCGCATCTGACTGAGCTTCGAGAGCAGGCCAGTGATGATGCGGACGCTGAGTGGCGAGTTGGCACGGATGGGGGCTTACGTTATCGTGGCCGCCTATGCGTCTCAGATATCCCTGACTTGAGATGAGAGATTCTTGAGGCTGCGCATTGTACCAGACTCGCGATGCATCCAGGAAGTACGAAGATGTATCGCGACGTGAAGAGGACCTATTGGTGGGAAGGTATGAAGACCCACATAGCAGAGTTCATGTCTCGTTGTCTTACTTGCCAGCAGGTGAAGGCAGAGCATCGCCGACCAACTGGACTCTTGCAGCCTATGCCGATCACAGAGTGGAAGTGGGACTTCATTTCCATGGATTTCGTTTCAGGGCTGCCGAAGACGAGGAAGGGACATGATTCCATATGGGTGATTGTCGACCGTCTGACAAAGTCGGCGCACTTCCTACCGATCAGAGTCACGAACTCTGCAGACGAGCTGGCTAGACTATACATCAGAGAGATCGTGCATCTGCATGGAGTTCCGTTGGAGATCGTGTCGGACAGAGACACGCGGTTCACTTCTATTTTCTGGACTCGCATTCAGGAGGCTATGGGTGTGAAGTTGAAGTTCAGTACTGCCTTCCACCCACAGACAGACAGACAGACAGAGCGGGTGAACTAGATCTTAGAGGACATGTTGCGAGCTTGCGCATTGGACTTCAAGGATAGTTGGGATGACTGTCTTGCATATGCGGAGTTCGCGTACAACAACAGTTTTCAGGCGAGTATCGGTATGACACCTTACGAGGCGTTGTATAGGTGACCTTGTCGCGCACCGCATTGCTGGGCAGAGGTCGGTGAGCGTAGCTTGATTGGCCCAGAGTTAGTGCAGGCGACGTCGGAGAAGATTGATATTATTAGACGTCGGCTTCTCACAGCGCAGAGCAGAAAGAAGAGTTATGCCGATACGAGACGGCGGCCGCTAGAGTTCACAGTTGGGGATCATGTATTTTTATGAGTTTCCCCTATGAAGGGAGTCCTTCGGTTCGGGAAGAAGGAGAAGCTGGCACCACGATTCATTGGTTCATTCCAGATCCTCGATCGTGTGGGAGCAGTGGCATACCGTTTGGCTTTACCCATGCCTCTCGCGAGCGTTCACAACGTATTTCATGTTTCTATGCTGAAGAAGTACGTTTCTGATCCTTCCCATATCATCAAATGGGAGCAGGTGCAGTTAGGAGAGGATGTTACATATATCCTGCGACCGACACATATCCTAGACAGGAAGGAGCAGGTACTGCGTAGCAAGGTGATTCCCCTTGTGAAAGTATTGTGGACGCATCACTCTGAGGAGGAGGCTACCTGGGAGACAGAAGCTGAGATCAGAAAGAACTACCCACAGCTTCTCGAGGAGTACGAAAAGGTACAAATTTCGAGGATAAAATTTTTTTGTTAAGGGGGGTAGATTGTAACGCCCCTGGAAAAATCAGTACTTGGGCTCGAGTACCAACTCGACCAGAAATCGCGTAGGATTAATTCCTTTAGAAAATAAGTGTAAGTTAGCTAGCGCAACGCTAGAGTAGCTGGGAAATAGTCCCTGATCACTTCGAGTAGAACCAATGACGCTATAATACTCTAAAACCTCGGATTAAACTCTAAACCGGTTTGTTCTCAGGACCTCTTTGAAACTTTGTATTAGATCTAGACCGCGCATCGAAAGTCCGATACCTACAATCTTAGACCGTTATAACCGCCTAGCTGGATTTGACAATTATTTTGAAAATCAAGTCCAACCAACATTCACAGTCTATTTCATTGAGCCTGGAGTGAAGAGAGTGAGAATATGGTTAGATTTGGAATTTGAAATTCAAATCTGGCACACGACTTGATGCATTATTATTAAACATTCTGACCATCAGAATTCAGCCAAATTACACCCTTGGATCAGAAAAAATTTCTATTTCATATCATGAGACTTGTAGGCCTGATCTACGTGCGGTGACAGCTGAACTAAAACTGGACCGCGACGTGCGATCTACGAACACTATTGGTCTAAAAATGGGATGTGAGCGACATCCGACGTGCATGAACTTGAGTCCGATCGCGTTCGGCTAGGGGACCTCCAGAAATGTCTTTTTAGACCGAAACAGCCCCGACTTGGTTAGGCATCAAGTAAACATTGTTTCCAAGCCTGTTTTAGGCAAGTTTTAGGTTATAAAAGGGGCTTAAACCCTCACTTCTCTCACCCATCCGAATTTGCTAGAAACCCTAGCTGGTGTGAGAGAAAAGGTGAGAGATTGTGAGAGAGAGAGTGGGAGAGAATTTCCTGCTGCTTGCAGTACGATTGCACGTTCTTAAGCAACGCGCCTCAATCACTTTCCCGGCGGTTTCGCCGCGATTATAGGTAAACAAATACCCCCAATACTTGCTGATTTAAGGTTCCTTTGGTTCCTTAGCATGGTAGCTGATACATCTTATAAAATAGGTTCCCGGTTCGCCGTAGACGAAGCGTACACGCTCCGTTCGGATCAATACACTTATAGGAGAAAAGGTGCAAATTGTAGACGCTTTGATTGACTGTTTCCAACGCTTTCAATGTCGTTTAATAGTAAATTATCGACGGCAATGCCGTTTGACATGTACAACATGCTGTCCGTTTCCTATTTCGTAAGCAGATGAAAAATATGAGATTTAGGGCATTTTAGTCATTTGTAGGAAATACAGTTTCCATCCATATTTTGCTGAGATGATTAACATGGCTTCTTGTCGCATTAGGATATTAGGAATGCATGCTTAATTAGTTTGGCGATGAGATTCGCCTAAATGCGCACTTTGAGTCATCATACTATATGTAGACTTAAGTGTGTAGTAAAAGTGTTTGTATAAATGTTTGTATTAGTATGTATTGAATTAAATGGTGTTATGAATTAGTTTGAGATTGAATTCTCAAATAATATGCTGATGTAAATGATTTCTTACATATTGGCTATATGCATGATTTCATTATATGTATAAAATGCATGTGTTAGATGATTTACTTAGTTGTATGTTATAACATGTGTTAACATGCTCACATTGTTGTATTTCATTTCCATTACTCTTATATGATTGCTGATGTGATTCATAATTGTTTGGGACTATACCTAGTCCAGGCAGTCGGCAACCGAGTAAAGTCGTGGTTGGCTTATCTTTGCCATGAACGACGCGTCGACGAATGCGAGTCGTGTTTTGGAGTTGGCGGCAGTGGTTAGGCCACACAAAGTATTTTATGCACTTCTTGTCGTTCGACTTGAGATGCGCTTGTGCTAGTCGAGCCCGTCAAGTAACCCGACTGGCCATTTTTTATTCACCCTGTATGAGTCATAACTGCTTGAACCTAGGGTACTGAACTTACCATTGTAAACCCTGTCAACCATGGTACCTTGATCCACAAAGACTCATGAGTCGGGCATGGTAGTATGAGACACCGTGGTCGAGCTGTCGACCTACGCTGGGATCGTAAACCTCCCCGTAGTGACCAATGAGCACCTATGACTTGTGAGCAGATTATGGTGGTATGGGACACTATATTCTTGCTGTCGGCTTACACTGATCAGGCGACGAGTCCTTTGTAGTGACTGCGAGCGTATTCTGAGTCTACGAGAGGCGACGACCCTTCCGTAGCAGTGAGAGTACAGTAGGCCTATATTGATAAGGTGATGGCGAAGCGGTGCAACGAGTGCGAGCAACAGCCCTAGCAGCCCTTGCAGCGACCTACAAAATATACATCGTATGAGATTACTAGGAGTGACGACCCTAGACAGGATCTGTGTTGGGATTGATATAAGGGAAGTACCTTAGTTTTCCAACATTGCTGTATGAAAAGGACTAATAATAACTCGGTAATCATATCAACATCATATTGCATGTGCCTGGAAGATGTGGAGCACTGAGCGGTACGTAAGCATGCCCGGACGCAGATGGTACCGTATGAGGGAGAATGTCGGTGAGGGCATCCATCATGTCATGTCATATTATATTAACAACAGTATTAGGATTGTTTGATTTACTACTTTACTATTATCGCATGATTGATTTGAGAACATGTTAATCCTTGCTCTATTATTCCACTGAGTTAGCTACTCACTCCCACGTTACGGGATGGTGTTTGCAACACCCACCAGATCCTGTCTTAGATGCAGGTGAGGCAGCGATTCAGGAGGCAAAGCCGGATTATGATGAGGACGAGGACGAGTTCTCATATATGCAGTACCACGATGGCTTTGCTTAGGGGGCCTGGATTGGCGGGACTTCTCAGTGGGACTATTTCTGACATTTGATTTCTGTTTATTTACATGTATATGAGACTCAGAGATGTATTCATACTTTGGAGATAGTTGAGATCTATTTTATTTTCCATACAGTGATATGTATATTCTTTAGTCTTCCGCTTGCTTTTATCACTGGATCTGGAGTATGAATTACAGTTTTGGTATACTTTTACTCATGTGAATGCTTTAACTCAGACAACATTGAATCATAATCATTTTGTTACATA
Source organism: Magnolia kwangsiensis (assembly GCA_037074715.1). NCBI lineage: Eukaryota > Viridiplantae > Streptophyta > Magnoliopsida > Magnoliales > Magnoliaceae > Magnolia > Magnolia kwangsiensis. Next base: position 96,790,356 of record CM073572.1, on the reverse strand, counting down.
AGTGACGGTCTGGAACTCGGGAGTTGAGTTTATACACGACCCCTGATTTTCAGGGTGTTACACATATCCATTATGGGGGACCCATCGGTGACCGCGGGAGCAAACAGGGGACTGGTGAACTCACCCACTATATAATTACTATATTAGTCAGCAAATGTGCGGGACTCGTGTGATGTAGGTGTGCATTCTAACCATCCAAGACCCGATGGTCTAATTTTATTAATCCCACCTTGATGTGTACATATGGCATTACACCAACAGTCAGGTAAACCACCTTGGGACCTGCCTTGATGAGTCAGATCGGACCCAGAGTGGGCCCATCCACTGGGCAATTCACGATGGGATCTGAACGCCCTGTAATGTAAACCAAACCATTGTGATTTTGGGTCATTTAATTGACCCTAGTATTTCAAAAGCCTTAGAATCATTGTCTAATACAATCTAACTTCCCTTAGGAAATTATCCCAGTGACGTGGAGCCACTAACTACCTGTGGGAGCCTGCATCTAGAGACGTGCTACCATAACTCAGGTGATGATTCTTTCCCCTTAAGCTTTCCACCCTTAACTAGACTAGAAATAATAGCTTTATTAGTGTAAATGGCTAGCTAGACTAATAATGATTGTGTGTAGAAATAAACTGTATTCACTTGATTCATCAGTTTAACATGATAAATCTTATGCTTTCTATGGTTTAGATTCTTGATCGTTTTGAACTGCCTAAGTGAATAATCTAGTCATTTACGTCATGTAAATTCAGTTGTTATATATTGATAGAAATACATGTTTCATTCCTTATTTCCCTTTCATATCGTAATATATGTTGTTATGACACACATACTGCTAAAATCTCTCCATGGGAAGTCCTAGCAAAGGAGAGTCCATGCTTGGGGTGTAACTAGATTGGTTATGACATAAGTAGGCCCCTGACATGGAGGTTTTGGTTGTGATGCTTGACCATAGGGTTTACCATCCATGTGTGATTTCACCTAACTGACTTGGGGTGAATCTCATAACCCTTCCAAATAGCGTTGTTTACTCATTTTTGAATCGGTCATGGCAACATGTTTAAATCACCACTTTTGGTAATTTCAACATTTCACCCCTAGTCGGCATTGGTGGTAGTTCCTTTATGTTGAATTGATTGACCACATGTTAGTGGGTGCTACACACACCCTAAGACGATAGTCTCATGGCCTGGAGATGGTGGTAATAGGACACTATGCCCGAGCTGTCGACCTACACTGGTCCACAAGCTCCCTGTAGTGACCATGAGCTTATTTAAAATGGATAAGTGTAATTGGATTAATAATGGACTGGCTAATCATGCATACATCGCACAGACCAGCATCTATTGCTATTGTACGTAATGTACGTATCGTTCCGACTGGATGATGTGTCCCGGGTTCGATGTTCCGACTGGATGATGTTTTCCAGGTTCGATGATTGCATGGGCGGTGGCCTACTGTTCGCATGGATGAGCATCCCCGAGCGTGAACGCATTCAATACATCCATGCACTTAATAAAATTGTATCTACTGTGTTTTGGACTATTTGTATGCTTTTATGCTATTCCTTGTTTAGGGCGGCGGTGTGTAATCTTAGCGGGAGATCACACTGAGTTGGCCACTCATTCTTCAAGATTCAACCGTACAAAGGATACAGGGATAGAGGGAGTTGCAGAGGAGCTGGAGGCAACAGAAGTCGAGGAGGAGACTTACAATGAAGAGCCATACCAGGAGGCGGCTGCTTATTTTGGATTGAATCAGTAGTTTACTTACTTATTAACATTTTAGTTCATTTAAGATATTATTACTATTAGGTTTTATCTATACTACGCTTGGTTCCGTTAATCGCACTTTGATTTGCGTTGATTATCCTTTTTCTTACAAGTTAACACCTGGGTTTTCTAGAGAAGTGTGGTATACTCGGGTCTCGAAAATCGGGGCATTACAAGTTGGTATCAAAATGGAGTATGAGACAGCCTAGCTGTGGGACCAGCTTACGAACCTTAAAGGTTTAACTTAGACAAAACTTTGAAATCCTCCCTTAGAAAAATAGCTAGGACGAATGAATTTAGAAACAAAACACTTAGGCCCCTCATGAACAACTTAGAATTTCCTGAGAAACGATAAGTTAGTCATTTGAACTTAGAAATAAAAAAAAACCTTAGCCGCCTTAAAATTCCAATAGGGTACATCGGTTAAGTCTAAGAGTTTGGCTCGTATGCCCTGAGATAGGCAAGTAACAAGGCCTCTAGCCTCGTGTTATTTCATAGCTAACTGAATTTTTTTTTTTTCGATACCTGAGACGTGCATTTTTTAACCTTACAGGAAATCATGCCGCCTGTATAATGTTCCCAATGATCTAATATAGTTGGTGTTCACCTCATTCCGTCAACTGAGCACCCAAGAGAGCGCAGCCCCGTTTACTCACTAGGCCTCCCACCTCGAGTGGCAACCAGGGACACGAGGCCAGAAGCATTAGGAGACTCTCCCTCTCCTCAGATATATGCATCAGGGTTACTCCCACAGTACTTTGGACAACGAACGCCATCATTCGAGCCCTCAGCCAATGTATACGAGGATACATCGATGGGAACCTCCGCTTTCGCAGCTTTCGCATAGATGGGAGCGACCATGCAGCGGCAGTGACCATGCTGTAGTAGTAAGCGGCCTTTATGTAACAGCAACAGGACTCACACGTCCTAATGATGGAAACCCTGCGAAGTCATGGGGGGACGTCGCGTGATATAGAGGCACGAGGTGTCGATATATTCGATCGCTTCTTAAGGCTCCGCAAGCCAACTTTCAGAGGAACTCCTAACCCGATTCAGGCCGAGCATTGGCTGGCAAGGATTGCCAATATGATGGGACTATTGGAGTGCTCCGACGCTCAAAAGGTTAGCTGGGCCACGTACTTGCTTGAGGGAGAGGCCAAAAACTGGTGGAAAAGGGTATAAAGAGGCGTGCCGACTGGGTACGCATGGACCTGGGCTGGCTTCAGGACAAAGTTCCTAGAGAAATGTTTTCCACGGTCGTGTCGAAGTGAGAAGATCGCACAATTTCTGATGTTGGAATAAGGTAGCCTGACAATCGCCAGTATGAGGCAAGGTTTGACGAGTTATCCCAATATGTGCCCAAAGCCCTCGAGGATGAGGAGTATAAGTTAGAAAAGTTTAAGGAGGGACTGAAGCCAGGGATACAATCTCGGCTATGCACCTGGGATTTTGGGGACTTTCCCAAATTGGTGGACAAGGCTATGCACGTGGAAAAAGATTTTGAGTGCACCGTCCGCTCCCCCCAACCGACTCGGGATGTCCCGTTCAGACCAAGGTAGCCTCCTCCTGCCTCACTTGCTCAAGCAGGGAGGTTCAGGCCGCTACTTGCTTGAGCTCCACCCCTTCCTTCAGGTGGAAGCTATGACTACTGCGGTAAATCAAACCACACCTCCGGGACCTATTTCCAGCGGATGAGGGATCAGGGTATCCCACTCCCAGTAAATCGACCACTGCAGAACCAGTCGACAGCAAGGGCAACGCCCAGACCCTAACAGCCCAGACAGGGGCCCCCATGTCAGCAGAGGGCTCCCCCTATGTGAGTATATGCTATCACGACCACAGAGGTTGAGCAGGATCCCCTCCGAACCATTCATGGTACTGCCCACATTAACGGTACCGTTATACTCGCTTTATTTGATTCTGGTGCAACTCTATCTTTCATTAATTCTGCTATTGCATTTAGATTAGAACTGAACACAACTCGGATGCATGCCCCCTTAGTTGTAGCATCCCCTAGGGGTAAATTTGTAGAAACAGATAAGATGTGTAAAGCATGTCCCATAACGCTCGCAAGTTGCGAAGTTACCATAGACCTAATTATCATGCCGATCAAGCATTTTGACATCATCCTTGGGATGGACTGACTCATGTTGGTGCGTGCAGTCATGGATTGTCATAACAAAATGGTGACAATATCCATTCCAGGTAATGCCTCTTTCACTTTGAATGGGGGGGGGCAGATGCCGAGAGTTCGAGAGCTTACAGGCTCTAGAGGAAGCAAAGCCAGCAGAAGTCACCATCAATCGGATACCAGTAGTCCGAGACTTCCCAGAAGTATTCCAAGAAATACCAGAACTACCCCCTCAAAGAGCGATAGACTTCTACATCGACCTCAAGCCAGGGACTGCTCCTATATCACTCCCTCCATTTCGCACGCCTCCTTGCGAGATGAAGGAGTTGAGGAGTCAGATTGATGATCTGCTCACTCAGGGCTTTATCCATCCTAGTGTTTCTCCCTGGGGACCACCGGTCCTCTTTGTCAAGAAAAAGGACGGGTCGATGCGTCTCTGTATAGAATACAGGAGATTGAATGATGTAACGATCAAAAACAGATATCCCCTACCGCGTATCGACGATCTATTTGATCAGTTAAAAGAAGCCAAGTACTTTTTCAAAATAGACTTGCGGTCAGGATATCACCAGCTGAGAATCAGGGATGAGGACATCCCGAAGACGGCCTTCAGAACTCATTATGGGCACTATGAATTCCTGGTTATGTCTTTTGGTCTCACGAACACTCCAACAGTTCTTATAGACCTCATGAACCGGGTCTTCATGCCATACCTAGACTAGTTCGTGATTGTGTTCATTGATGACATCTTGGTCTACTCCAAGAGCCAAGAGGAGCATGAACAACATCTGCGTATGGTCCTAAGTACGCTAAAGGATAACCAACTGTATGTTAAGTTGTCCAAATACGAGTTCTGGGAGCAGGAAGTGAAATTTTTAGGGCACGTGGTGAAGGCAGAAGGAATAGCAGTCGATCCGGCTAAGGTGGAAGCAATGTCTAAGTGGGAGCAGCCCACTACAGTGACCGAGATTTGAAGTTTCCTAGGTATGGCCGGGTACTACCGACACTTTATTAAGGAGTTTTCCAGAATCGCGCGACCGCTCACGCAGCTGACAAAGAAGAACACTTGATTCATGTGGGATGAAAATATAGAGGAAACATTCCAGGAGTTGAAGATAAGATTGACTTCTGCACCAGTGCTCACTCTCTCACAGGAAGGGGAGAAGTTCGTGGTATATAGCGATGCCTCGAAGTTGGGCCTCAGCTGCGTTCTGATGCAAAACGACAAAGTGATCACTTACGCCTCTTGTCAATTGAAGAAGCACGAGGAGAACTACCCGACTTACAACTTTGAACTGGCAGCTGTGGTATTTGCCTTGAAGATATGGAGGCATTACTTGTATGGAGAATATTTTCATTTATTTTTCGATCACAAGAGCCTGAAATACATGTTCACTTAGAAGGACTTGAACATGCTCCAGCGTCGGTGGATGGAGACTCTTAAAGATTTTTACTTCGAAATCTCCTACCACCCTAGTAAGGTAAACTCCATGGCTGACGCTCTGAGTCAAAAAAAGAAACATGAGCTGGTAGCCACCCTGATGATCAAGGAATGGGAAATGATGGAATTTGTACAGGACTTTGATGTCGAGCTTACCCTTGACGAACTTGATGCATGTGGCTCTGTCGACTATAGAGCCAACCCTGGTCCGACACATGATCTCCGCATAGGACCAAGATGAATGGCTTGTCAAGGTGAAAGAAAGGTGAAGAATGAAGAAATGCTTGGTTGGAGGGTTGGTGATGATGGCGGTCTTCGGTATCAAGGATGAGTATGTGTCCTAAACAACACCGAACTAAGGAAGGAAGCAATGACTGAAGCCCACCATTCTAAGTTAGCCATCCACCCGGGGAGCACTAAAATGTACAATGATGTAAAAAGGCAGTACTGGTGGAGCAATATGAAGAGAGACATCACTAACTTTGTAGCAAAATGCATGGTGTGCAAGAAGATCAAGGCCGAGCATCGCAAGCTTGTTGGCCTCCTTCAGCCACTACCCTTGGCAGAACGGAAATGGGATAGCATTTCTATGGACTTTTTATCTGGTCTTCCTAGGACGCAGTGGAAACACGATTCAATCTAGGTCATTGTCGATAGATTGACAAATGCCGCCAGATTCCTCCCAATCCACATGACAGATTCCACTGATAGTTTGGTAAAGCTATATATTCGGGAAGTTGTGCGATCCTATGGAGTTCTACGGGAAATTATTTCAGATCGAGACTTTAGATTTACTTCTGCCTTTTGGAAGAGATTGCATGAAGAATTGGGAACGGAACTCAAGTTCAATACAGCGTTCCACTGTCAAACAGACGGACAAACTGAGAGGGTGAACCAGATCGTAGAAGAAATGCTGAGAGTATGCATCCTAGACTTTCAGGGCAACTGGGATGATCACCAGGCACTGGCAGAATTCGCATATAATAACAGTTTCCAGTCCAGCATGCTGGGTAGAAATAGGAGAAAGAAGCTTGTTAGGTCCCGAGTTGGTTCAGGCTACTACTCAGGTCATTGACATGGTTAGGAAATGTCTGCGCACCGCCCAGAGCCAACAGAAGAGCTATGCGGATAACCGACGTCGCAACCTAGAGTTTATAGTTGGTGATCACATATTTCTGAAGGTGTCACCTATGAAGGGTTTGATGAGATTTAGATAGAAAGGGAAGCTAGCACCACGTTTTATTAGGCCTTTCGAAATCTTAAATCGTGTGGGAGCTGTGGCATACCGCCTTGCACTACCTTCTGCAATGGCCAGTATTCACAATGTCTTCCACATATCCATGATGAAGAAGTACACGCCAGACGACTCACACATCGTTGGTTGGGAACAGATCGAGCTGACAGATAACGCCTCCTACACCAAGGAACCTATCCGTATCTTGGACCACAAGGAGCAGATCCTACAGACGAAGACTATACCTCTAGTCAAGGTTCTTTGGTCACATCATGGGGAGGAAGAAGCAACATGGGAGCAAGAAGTAGAAGTTAGGGAAAAGTATCTTCACCTATTCAGTAACACACCTTAGGTAATTTCGAGGGCGAAATTTTTTTTCCAGGGGGGTAGATTGTAACACCTCGTACCTTCAGTACACGGGTGTTACCTTTTAAACACACACTAATCTAAAACAAATGTGGGGTAACCAAAAATTTGAACTCGACATATGCAGGATGGGGATTCCAATTGACATTAAAGCCATCCAGCAGGGTCTCCAAGAGTCAGAACACGCCCCATGACAGTCAAGAATGTGAGACTACGTGAGCACTCTGAATTAAAGCCATTGTAAACAGTTTAGGGTGGTACAATACACTTGTCACCACCACGTGAGAACTAGTTTGTGGCAAACAATGCTTTCATCATAACTAGTACCCTATATTAACAGTCGAAAAAGGTTATCAGGCCCACCTGTTCGACAGATCACGACATATGAGCCAATGATGGCCCAAGGATGTACGTAACATGCCACCTAGGACTCACCATCGATCCAAAATGGACCAGGATCCCTGGGTAATTTCTCCCAAGACAAATGAACGGTGTTGATTATGGTAATCACTTTTTAATGGGCCCCTACACAAATGCATTCGTACAAAGGGTGCTTATGCACGAGATTTACTAAACCCATTGGCTCGGTCAAAATAGCTTTGACCGAGCATTTCTCAAACACCTTCACACCATTTCTCTCTCTGTTTCTAACCGACCTACTTCAAACCTATAAATAGGTCATCATGATCGCTTTTTGAGCCATGTAAACCATTCAAACTGATTATGGGGCCCATACAACCAAAACCGTATAGCCATCTGACCATTTGTAAATAGACGGGGAAGATGGGTAACAACTGTCCACTGTCTTACACATGGCGGAAATCCATTATGAGGGACCCATCTGGGACTGCGGGAGAAGCTAGAGATCGCTCCAGTCCGGCCATCGCACCCGTCCGTTTTCTGGTTAGAGGCATACTCCTCCTCCTCTTTTTACCAAAAATAGCCAAACAAGGCTCGTGGATGAAGGGAGAAAGAACCGCCCTTCCTCTTTGGGAAGGACGGATCCCAGTCGTCCGTGGTAGAGACAATCACAACCGTCCATCCCTCTCTCTCACCGGCTATAAAAGAGGGTGCTGTAACCTTAGAATTCACCAGAGAAAAGAGAGAAAGAGAGAGCGTAAGAGAAGGAAAATAGAGAGCCGTTCCCTCCTCTGCAGGTGACCATTTCTCCTTCCATTTCCTTCTTTCTGTTTCAACTAAAATAAGGCCTTAGGGATGTCTGTATCAGGCCAAAAGCTAGCCAAGCAATGGCTATGCTTTCGAATGGAGGACAGACCATCAGAACCATTGTTGAAATGAAGGCTGCCAAGCCTCTGTTTTATGCTAGGACCGACCAAACAATGGTCGGGTCTCAGGTTAACATCAGGCTGAATGTTAGACATAGATAGGCTGGAAACCAGCCAAACAATGGCTGTGTTCACACCTAAAAACAACAGTAAGTGGGCCCCTTCTTCTGATCTGGAACTGAGCAAAATAATGGCTCTGTTTCGGACTAAGCACCCACCCAAGTACACCCCATGTTTCGAGCTACGAACCGACCAAACAATGGCCGTGTGTTGGGCCATAAACTGAATGGAACAGAAGCTCCGTTTGGAGCTGGGATCGGGCTGTCCATCACGCCATGAATGGCTCTATTTGGACCTTCCATTAGACCCCGTTTTGAGCTAAAAGCTGACTAGAGAGATGGACATGTTTCATGGCTTGCAGCAGGCCTATCAGAGGCTCTGTCTTGGGCTGAAGTTTAGCCATAAAACTGACTCTCCATCAAGCCACATAATGGCTCTGATGGGAGCTGAAAATGGACAGTTCATCAGACTATGCAGCAGCTTTGTCTTGAGCTGAGATCAGGCCTTGAGCAGGTATGTATAAACCAAAGGAAACATCCACCGGGTGGGCCATGCAAAGGGCCTGTAACAGGCCATGATCGGACCCCTAGGCAAGGTTGATGTGAGCAAAAGCTCAAGTCATTGTTGCTGCCGCTGTACTGGTAACAAACAGAAGCATTGGTTTCGACTGGGTATGCTGCACAGATGCCACTCTCAGCTGGTTTGAGATCGATTTTATGGGCCATATGCCATGCAAGCTGGTGGGCCACACTGGGCTACAGGGGACCATCCATCAAGGGCGTTGAGTCCTGATGGTCCAGTGTTGGACGTTGACAGCCAAATGCATGTGTATGCATTTGCGTGCATGCACCCTGCTGGACGCTCGCCTGCCAACCAGTTCACATGTAATTTTTTAGATCTCATCATAGTTGATGAGTGTGGAAGATCTGAATGGTCCATATGGAGCAGAACCTTGTAAAACCCCCTTGTTCCAATTTTTACTTTAAACCGGAACTTCGGTGGGCCATGAGAAATGTAAACAGTTTCTTCCTTTGATTTGAATTTATCTTTGCTATGGCCCACCGGAATCTTAGATCAGGGTGAAAATTCACCCCCGGAGGTTTCTTGGGATTCCTCATCTTATGAACCGTTCGGATTCGACACCCATGTCACATGTACAAAGGTGCGCACGTGCCCAAGTACATAGATGGACAAGCCTCATACACTCATGTATGGCGTGTGTCCTACACGTAGGAATCCATGTTTGTACTCGATGAATGTAGATCGTCCAAAATCTGGACGTGATCCGCCTCAACACAGATCCACTCCGTCCGTTTTATTACACATGGCACATATCCATTATGGGGGACCCATCTGTGACCGCGGGAACAGACAGTGGACTGGTGAACTCACCCGCTATATAATTACTATGTTAGTCAGCAAATGTGCGGGACCCGTGTGACGTAGGTGTGCATTCCAACCATCCAAGACCCGATGGTCTGATTTTATTGATCCCACCTTGATGTGTACATATGACATTCCACCAATAGTCAGGAAAACCACCTTGGGACCTGCCTTGATGAGTCAGATCGGACCCAGAGTGGGCCCACCCACTGGGAAAATCACGATGGGATCTGGACACCCTATAATGTAAACCAAACCATTGTGATTTTGGGTCGTTTAACTGACCCTAGTATTTTAAAAGCCATAGAATCTTTGTCTAATACAATCTAACTTCCCTTAGGAAATTATCCCAATGACGTGGAGCCACTAACTACCTGTAGGAGCTTGCATCTAGAGACGTGCTATATCATAACTCAGGTGATGATTCTTTCCCCTTAAGCTTTCCACCCTTAACAAGACTAGAAATAACAGGTTTATTAGTGTAAATGGCTAGCTATACTAATGATGACTATGTGTAGAAATAAACTGTATTCACTTGATTCATTTGTTTAACATGATAACTCTCATGCTTACTATGGTTTAGATTCTTGATCTCTTTGAATTGCCTAAGTGAATAATCTAGTCATTTACGTCATGTAAATTCAGTTGTTATATATTGATAGAAATACATGTTTCATTCCTTATTTCCCTTTCATATCATAATATATGTTGTTATGACACACATACTGCTAAAATCTCTCCATGGGAAGTCCTAGCAAAGGAGAGTCCATGCTTGGGGTGTAACTAGATTGGTTATGACATAAGTAGACCCCTGACATGGAGGTTTTGGTTGTGATGCTTGACCATAGGGTTTACCATCCATGTGTGATTTCACCTAACTGACTTGGGGCCCTTCCAAATATCATTGTTTACTCATTTTTGAATCATTCATGCCAACATGTTTAAATCGCCACTTTTGGTAATTTCAACATTTCACTCCTAGTCGGCATTGGTAGTAGTTTCTTTATGTTGAATTGATTGACCACATGTTAGTTGGTGCTACACACACCCTAAGACGATAGTCTCATGGGCTGGGGATGGTGGTAATGGGACACTATGCCCAAGCTGTCGGCCTACGCTGGTCCACAAGCTCCCTGTAGTGACCGTGAGCTTATTTAAAATGGATAAGTGTAATTGGATTAATAATGGACTGGCTAATCATGCATACATCACACAGACCAGCATCTATTGCTATTGTACGTAATGTACGTATCGTTCCGACTAGATGATGTGTCCCGGGTTCGATGCTCCGACTGGATGATGTTTTCCAGGTTCGATGATTGCATGAACGGTGGCCTACTGTTCGCATGGATGAGCATCCCCGAGCGTGAATGCATTCCATACATCCATGCACTGAATAAAACTGTATCTACTGTGTTTTGGACTACTTGTATGCTTTTATGCTATTCCTTGTTTAGGGCGGCGGTGTGTAATCTTAGCGGGAGATCACACTGAGTTGGCCACTCATTCTTCAAGATTCAACCGTACAAAGGACACAAGGACAGAGGGAGTTGCAAAGGAGCCGGAGGCAACGGAAGTCGAGGAGGAGACTTACAATGAAGAGCCATACCAGGAGGCGGCTGCTTATTTTGGATTGAATCAGTAGTTTACTTGCTTATTGACATTTTAGTTCATTTAAGATATTATTACTGTTGGGTTTTATCTATACTACGCTTGGTTCCGTTAATCGTACTTTGATTTAGGTTGATTATCCTTTTGCTTACCAGTTAAGACCAGAGTTTTCCAGAGACAAGTGGTATACTCGGGTCTCAAAAACTGGGGCGTTACAATATAAGACCGAAAATGAGGTATATTGTAGTCTCAAGTGGACCACATTACAGGAAACAGTGTTGAATAAACATTGATCATTAAAAAATTTTTGGGGGCCATAAAAGTTTTGGATCAATCTAATCTTTGTTTTTTCCCTTCATCTGGGTTTGTACGACCTAATCAATAGATCGGATGTCAAATAAATAGTACAATGGACCTTAGGAGGATTTTAATGGTGGATATCCAATCATTATTGTCTCATGTGGTGTGGTCCACCTGAGATTTATATCCCCCTCATTTTTTGAATTAAGACCTAAAATGATTTGTAAAAATGGATGAATAGAATGGATGAAACATATACATCATGGTGAGGCCCACAGAGTACTGACCACTAGCCACTAGGCTGGTGGAAGGGGGAGTAGCCAATCCATTTCCCGTCTAACCCACTAGATTGACCTATCTTAGTAGCCAATCCGTTTCCCGTCTAACCCACTCGATCGACCTGTCTTACTGTCCGACTAGACATGGATTAGCTACTAATAGGTTGAGTAGTGAGACTCGGTACTAAAGTAACATCATCAAGTTATGTGGGCCCCACCACAATGTATGTTTTGTATCCACATCGTCCATCCATTTGGAGAGATCACTTATGAAGGTTTTAAAGGTGGGTGTCACTTTCCCCACTGTTTTTTGTGGTGGGGTCCACTTGAGCTTTAGATCTAACTTATTCTTTGGCTAATACCCTAAAATGATCTCTCCAAATAGATGGATGGTGTGGATATAAAACATACATCATGGTGGGACCCACGTAACTTGGTGACGTCACTTAAGTAGTGAGTCTCGCTACTCAAATCAAGATTGAGATGCCCCGACATTCTTCTCAACTCAAACTTGATTGAACACTTCGTGAAATTGACTGAGCACTTCGTATGTAATGAACTGGAAGTGACGAACTGTAAGTGCAATGTTGTAGATCTAGCACCATGTATTGTTAAAATTTATAGTGACAAACCACTTTGGAGTGATTGACTTGTTTGATAGATGGAAAGTTCACCTTCATACGAAGATGAGTTTCAAGCCATCTACATCAACATCAAGTGCTACTACAACTTCAAGTCAAAGTGCATGTTCAATTACAAGAACAAGATCAAGTTCACCGAGTGCAAGTATGACTTCAAGTCTACATGATCAAGTATACAATCTTAAGCTCAAGTTTCAAGTATACAAGCTCAAGCTCAAGTTTTAAGTATACAAGATCAAGCTTTAAGTACTTAACAGTATAATATCTACCGAAGCGACCGATGTTACAAGTTCAATGCTCATATTTAAGGTATATGTGACACAAGAAAGACCTTAGGCTCAGGTCATTAATATTGCATATTAAATTTGGGTCATTGCACTTATTTTAGGTTTTTTTACTTCCACTAGTCCTAGTTATTGTTTGACTAGTCCAAGCTCTGGCTCGACTAGTCTAGGGTTTTTCTCGACCAGTTTAGAAATTAACTCAAATTTTTGGATAAGTCCGGTAGGTCTTCAACCAGTTATGGAGACTAGCTCGACCAGTCGAGTAGGGCTCGACTCGAACTCTAACAAGGTTTTTTGAACCCAATCGACAAGTCGAGTAGGCCACTTGATGTAAGACCCGTATCTTAGTCCGTACCATTCCATAGACTTCCGCGGTCTTACCGGTCAAATTCCGGCAACCTTCGACCCTTAACCGATATTGACGCGTGACCTTGATTCATATGTCGTCAACCTGTATCGACTCAACCCAAGACTACTACCATAGTGATCGCGCCATCGCTGCGGTTCCGATGCCACGACTTGCGCGCCGAGGCGATACCCTGGTCAAGAGATGTGGGCCAACATTCGGTGTGAAGAAAATGTCACGCGTTGCGAAACCCAAGAGAATCTCTACAATGTGTCACATCAATCCCATCAATCAATTAATCCATCAATCCATCACATGTCAAGTACATGTCAAGTACACATCACTTTCACCCTTTCCCAAGCAAGCCACAAAAGTCCTCCATGCCCATACCTTTCTTACACAAAAGGCCACCAAAGTCAAAAAGTTCTTACACCCATCTCTCTCCCATCCATCACTCCATCACCCATCAGTCTCTCTCTCTCCCTTTACAACTCCTCTCTTTCTCATTTTCAAAAAAAAATCCAATCAAGAACCCCATACGTATGAGCATTCTCCAAGCCTCTCCCTCTCTTCCAAAAACTCAAGTGTGGCCCACCTCTCCATCCCAAGATCTCCCATCCTAGCCATCCATTTCTTATCTCCTCCATTAGGATTAAAGCTAAGGTGCTAAGAAGCCCATAGGAGCAAGAAGATCGGACGGTGGGTGCATGATAGTAGTAGTTTTCCTTAATTTTGAGATGGGCCGAGTGAGGCCAACCGATCAATGGTTTGGATCTCACTTGGGACCTAAGTTGTGGCCGATGGACGACTTCGATCATCATGATCATCCATGATGGGGCCATTCTCCATGGACCCCATCATGATGTTTATTTTATTGCAATAGGAAGGTCATCTAGACCGTCCATGTTGGTGGGGAAAGGATCTCCACCGTTGCTTTTAGATTTCGGTGGTCCCACGTGCTTTAGGGCCCACTTGATGTATGAACCATTGCAAGGGAGGGCCCATAATGTCGGGGTCCCTCCATCTCAAGCGTGTCCCACTCTCCATCTCTCTCTCCCTTTTTATTTTATTTTCTTTTATTTTTTTATGAGTTTGCAATAGGGTGTTGTGGCCTATTTGAATGGACCCCACCATGAGACCTTTATTTTATCCAAATCATCAATGTGGCCCACTTTATGTGTGAAGTATCCACACTGTTTTCCATGTGGTGGCCCACCTAATCAAGGCCCACCACAATGTACTTGAAGAGACCAACCGTCCAGCGTCTGGGACGTTGGACGTCCCTGTATATATATAAAAAAAAGGCTTTTGAGGTGAGCCACTTGCATAGGCCCCACCTTAATGTATATATCCAATCCAAGCTGTCCATCCTCTTATCCACATCGTTTTAACCGTTGAGTAGAAGAATGGGGCTGATCTGAATATCTGGTGGGCCATAGCATGGGGAACATTGGTGGTTACCATTGAGAAATTTTTTGGTGTTTTTATGCACCCAAAAAATTCAAACTTCGGACTCTTTTTGTATGTTACGAGCCGTAGAACTCTATGGCTGGAGTGGATTCCCAAGTAGCGGGCCCCACATATGATTTTCAGTAAAAAAAATAAAGAAGAGGAAGGGAACCAGCGTTGCTGCTTCTGTCAGATAGGTTGCAGGTGCTGCCTGCAGCGCTGACGCCGAGCGGGCGTCCCAACAGCCACCCACGGCTGCTGCCGTGGGCCCCACCATGATGTATATGTTAGATCCATGTCGTTCATGAGGTGGGTCTCCTCCTCAGGTGGCCCCCCTCCAAATTTCAACTCGATCTAAAACTCAGGTGGCCCACACCACATGAAACAGTGGGATTGAACCTCTACCATTAGAACCCTTTTTTGGGCCCACAGAAGTTTCAGATCAATCTGAGATTCGTGCTGTCACTTCAACCAGGTCTGAGTGACCTTATGAATGGGTTGGATTTCAAATAAGCATAGAGGTGGGTCCCACATGGGACCCACAGTGATGTGCGTGTTTGTACCCACCATCTAGCGGACAGTGGGGCCCGCTGTGTGTGCGTGCGTGTGTGTGGGGTTGTACATGTGTGTGTATATATATATATTATATTGTATATTTTATATATATATATATATATATATATATATATATATATATATGTATATGTATATATATATATATATATATTATTGTATATACTATATACATATATGTATTATATTATATTATGTAATGTACATGTTGGTGGGCCTTCATGTGGGCCCCCACCATTGATGCAGGTGCTGCATCTAATCTGCCCGTCCATTTTAAAGATCATTTTATGGAATGAGTCAATGAATGAGCCAGATCCACAGTCCAAGCGGACCCCATCTTGGCATGATTTGAGGTCCATCTTAATGAAATTGTGACAGTTTATTGGGGCCCACTTGATGTGGATGTAAGGCCCAGGGGATTGGACCATTTGATATATCCTAAGGCTAGTGGGACCAGACCCATTTGATTTATATAAGGCCTATGGATTTAGGCCCAATTGACATATAAGGCCTATGATTTAGGCCCATTTGATTTATATAAGGCCTATGGGTTTAGGCCCACTTGATCTATATAAGGCCCATGATTTAGGCCCATTTGATTTATATAAGGCCTATGGGTTTAGGCTCACTTGATCTATATAAGGCCCATGATTTAGGCCCATTTGGTATGTATAAAGCCCATGAGATTAGGCCCATCTAAGTCACATAAGGCCCATGTGATTAGACCCATTATGATGTACTCTGAGGCCCATGGGTTATGACCGTTGTAATGTACCTAAGGTCCATTGGTGAAGCCCAGTAATGTGGCCCATTTGATGAATAAAAGGCCCATATAACAAGGCCCATTTGATGTATTTAAGGTCCAATGGGGTGTACCTAAGGTTCATTGCAATGTGTGATCCCAACACGGGTCATGTAGCGATGTTTACAAAGATCGTGCCTTGGGAGCAATGTTGGTTTGACGTCCACATTGCCAGTGTAATGTTGGTTGGATGTCCACATTACGACTCTCCTTAGGGCCCATTGTTAGACCCGTACTTGTTGTGTATAGGCTGTCTAGGCCTATCTGCGTTGTAAGAATGGTTCATCACTTATTTTCATGTTTAGTATAGTTTCATGACTCATGATCATACGCATCATATGCATGCTTGATATGAGAATTGATTGATCATAGCATATGCCTTCGGATAGGTTGTTTATGGGCTCCCGGTTAGGCGGTGTTGCCCTACATGAGCGCACGATATGCGCAGAATTTGTTGCATGACTGGATAGTGTGATTCATACATTTGCATTTGTGTGACATGGTTATTGTACGCCCTAGCGACATCGGGGCCGTAGCCTCTACAGGCGTATCGTGGTTGATAGGATTGGATACCAGAAATCTTGTTCTACATGGGGTGCTATAGATATCCCTGGGTGAAAGTCCCTAAACCCTTATGGTACCAAGAGGTTGCTCCAACGTCTAGACCGAGTGGATAGATGAGCGTTGAGTGCCGATACCAGATGGTTACGCTCTCCACTGTGTCGTGGTCAGTTGGAAGGGGGTGCTGCCTTATTCGCCCAAGTGTAGGGGGCAATGCTGGCTGAGTCTGACCAGCTCGAGGAATGGGTCCGCTATCGACGAGTCGTGCCCGATATTGGCAGATGGATAGTGAGGTCTCTTCCACTTATCTTATTACGCGCGATGAGGCGGCGATCTGGTTTAGAGTGTACTAGACCCTGGTGATATCCCAGAGTTGAGCTGTATTGACATGTGGACTTAGATGAGGATTGTATGCTTGACTTGCATCTTGCATCGCATAGCCTTGGTACGGCTTATGATATTATGGATCCATCTACATATTCCGCATTACTCTGATACTGCATGATCATATTACTACCTTGCGCACACACTTTCACAACCCTCTAAGCTTTCTATAAGCTTATGCAAGACCGTTGCGTGCAGGTGACGTTGGCTCGCAGCAGCGCTGAGGCAGGAGCACCTTGCAGATCACTTTAGAGTTTTTAGTATATCATCATTGTATTTCCCTTTATGATTGTACTTGTAAAGTTTTTGATCATAGTGAAAATGTAATGGAGTTTTTGGTTGTTGTTTGTGAGTTATGCCTTTAGTTATGCTTATTACGAATTAAACTGACGTTGAAAATCCTCCTGGTAGCATCCCAGGATCAGAACCTGGCGAATGGGAGCTGGGAGCCGAGAATGGGGTTCTATGGAGGCTGTCGGTGCCGGATTCGGCGATCAAGAATTTTATGAACCCGGTTTTCGAGTTTGGGGCATGACACTTGACCAGTCGAGCATGCCACTTGACTAGTTGAGAGACTATTTTATCCGATCGTGCCAAAATTTTGAAATTTGGTTACTGCTAGGACTAGTCGAGGCAGACCTTAGACCCTTCTAGGGAACCGAATTGTAGCCTATAAATAGAGGACTTTTCTCAAATTTTTTCATTTATTCCAAGCTAATTCAAGACACCACTTTGAGAGATAAGTCTTCGCTATTATGAAGCTATTGTATGGTAATTAAGATTCTTTAATATAGCTTTTTTAGCTTTTAATTCTTTATCTCTTGTTATTCAATCTTATTTGATAAAAGGGAATTTATTTTACCCCTTTTTGAGGTCCGATAAATTGAATCAAAGTATCCCAAGGTTGGATTTAATTTAAAATTCATTTAGACCCATAACCTTCCATTTGGGTGATTGAACTTTAAACATCTACATCTTCAAAGAAGCGGTTCTACCGGCTACATTGAAGAAGAATCTTCAGATAAGTATTTTACATTTTCTGTATTTGGTTTGTGAGATTCAGCCCGAAAAATCTCCATTTTTTGTTTTGACTGAGATCAGTCAGAAAATCTCAGCATGGTGTTTTTTTATTGTGTAAGCCCAATTGAAAAACACATCTGTAAAGGTTTTAAGGTGAACCTTGGAAAACCTTTTTTCAAGTGAAAGCCAATATCACGTGGTTTATGGATATTGGAAGTGGAGTAGGTGTGGCTGTTTGCGAACAGTTGTGTACACACCGAACCACTATAATTCTTAGAGTTGTGGTGGATGTTGTATATGGTATATGTGTGTGAATGCTTGTATCTCTTTTATGAACTTGTGGTGAATGTTATAATAGCTAGATTTGTTTCTATCACCCTCTGTATTAGTTTGAGTTTTTTATCCTTACCGAAGTTCAAGAAATCAGGTTGTCCTACCATAAACCTTGGTTTTTGGTGTAAGGTTATCCTTTGAACAACATTTGTATCAACCTTTCAAGACTAGTGCATTTAAGGTTGTTATTTATTTCAGCTATCTGTATTTATTTTCCGCATTATTTATTTATTTGGCATAATCCTATTCACCCTCCCTTCTAGGACTGAGAGCTCACCCTTTTCAAGTGGTAGAGTCTAATAGCTCATTCCATTGGATTTATTTCATGAGCTAATCGATTTAGAGCTTTCAATATGTCAAATTTCGATAGCCTTTCTATCACTTGGCCACCATTGTTTGATAGCTCCAACTGTGCTATTGGAAAGCTAGGATGAGGATCTTTTTGAGATCCATTGATGAAAGCGTGTGACAAGCCACAATGACTAGATGGAATCCACCTACATCTGAAGTTCTAGGCACCGATGGAACCAAGTCCCTTAAAGAAACACCATATTATATATGGACTACTCTTCAGAAAAATGAGAGTAGTGTTAATGCCAAAGCTTTAAATGCAATACCTTGTGCACTATCACCTGATGAGTTCAGAAGAATTATATGTTGTGATACTGTAAAACAAGCTTGAGATATCCTTAAAATGACACACGAGGGAACAACTATTGCCAAAAAGTCTAAAGTTCAGATCTTTACCACTAGGTTTGAGGACATATGTATGGAAGAAAATGAATCGTTCATGGCCTTCTATACGAAATTAAATGACATAGTCAACTTTATGTGCGGTCTTGGAGATAACATCCCAGAAAATAAAGTTTGTGCAAAAATACTGCAATCACTTTATGAGAGATTCAATTCTAAGGTGACTACCATTCAGGAACTTAGAGACACTGATAATATGAGGATGGAGGAACTTGTTGGTTCACTTCAAACTTACGAGTTGAATTTCAAAGCTCCAAAAGGTAAGTCTATAGCCCTAAAATCATCCACATGTATTTTTCAAGATAGTAATGTTAATTCTGAGTGTGAAAACTCAGAGGATGATATGGACTTATTAACTAAGAAGTTTTATAATATTTTTAAAAGTAAGAAGAGAGTTGATTTTCAAGAACCCTCTGAGAAGAAAAATGGTAAATCTAAAAACTGAAAATTTCTAAAAGATAGTTAGTGTTTCAACTGCCATGAATATGGGCATTTGCTAAATAAGTGTCCAAAAAGGGACAAGCCATGTTAGTCACATGGGATGAACGTCCTGCTTTGAATCTTCTTCTGAGTCGGATGATTCAGAACCCGAATTTACAAGTGAAGTCAAGGATTTAATGACTCTAGCCAGAGTCACTTCCATAGATAGTTGCAATACATTTGAATATGAAAATCTGAGTAACCCTGGAATTGAAAATGATCTTCAGAATGCATATAATGCTATATACAGGGAGAGTTGTAAGATTGCTATCAAGCTAAAACTTCAAAAAGAGAAATTTCTAAAATTAAAAGAGATTTTAAAAACTTTGTTTTAGAAAAGTCGTATATTTCTGATTATTTTGAAAAAGAAAAATGTGACTTGAATTTCAAAACATCTGAACATGAAAAATTAATATCAGAGAATAAAAAACTAAAACTTGAAGTTTCTTCCCTCATGAGTTCAAAGGATACATAGAGGTATGCCCAGGGAGACCTTAAACTTAAAAAGCTACTAACCGCATCTAGAAAATGTGGAGATAGATCGGGTTTGGGCTATGATAAAAATATGCCTATGAAAAATAAGAGTGTATCTCCTAAGTTTGTTAAAGGAGAATCCTCTAACTCAAAAAGGAAAGGGCTTGAATTAAAATAACTTTAAAAATTCAAAAACTTTTCAAGCTCCCAAAGTTAATGCTAACAATATTAGCTTTAGAAATTAAAATTATAATCCTTTAGCTGGGAAGATTTTGGACTTACTCAAGGAGCTTCTCAAATCTAACTCGAATGTAAGAGTTAATAATAATTATAAGCGAAGGAAAACCAATAGTGCTCTAAAACCCAAAATGATAATGAAACGGGTGCCTAAGGTTACTTGTCTGGTTGTCCACATCACCTTCAAGGCTTTGAGTCAATCAAAGTGGTACCTAGATAGTGGTTGTTCAAGACACATGACAGGTGACAGAGATTTATTCATTAATTATAAAGAAATGACTGATGGATCAGTCACATTTGATGATGGAAGCAACTGTAAAAGAATTGGCCAATGTACGGTTCAACTTTTAACCTTCCTCCTTTTGAAATGTTTTATTTGTAGAAGGTCTTAAGAATAATATTTTGAGTATTTCTCAAATTTGTGATAACAAGCACAGTGTTAAATTTACTAATCAAGGATGCGAGATCTCAAATGAGAAAGGTTATATGATATTGAATGGTTGAAAAACATCTAAGAATTGTTATATTGTAAGTGATTCTAGCTTATCTAAATTACCTGCTACATGGTCCGAACTAATGAGACCGAATTATGGCACAAACGCCTTGGACATGTAAACTACTACAATTTATATAGACTGAGCAAAGTTGATCTTACAAGAGATCTACCCAAATTGAAGAAAATGGATAAAATATGTGGCACATGTCAAATCAAAAAACAAATAAGGAGTAGTCATAGGAAAGTGAACTCCTTTGCCACATCTAAACCTCTTAAACTTCTCCACATGGATCTTATTGGACTAACTAGAATGAAGAGTAGAGGTGGTAAGAAGTATTTCTTGGTAATTGTAGATGGTTTTACCAGATTTACTTGGGTATCATTCATGAGAGAAACATTTGAAACTCTCAATGAAGTGAAAAGAATAGTTAAGCATATTCAAACTAAGAAATAAATGAATATTACTAAGATCCAAAGTGATCATGGATCGGAGTTTGAAAATAGTAATTTTGTGAAATTCTGTAATGATCATGAAATATCGCATGAGTTTTCAACTTTGTTAAGACACATCAAAAAAATGGGGTTGTTGAAAGGAAAAACAGAGTGCTTCAAGAAATGGCCAATGTAATGTTGAATAATATGAGGCTACCTAAAATTTTTTGGGCTGAAGCTGTGAACATAGCGTGCTAATTTTGTGAAATTCTGTAATGATCATGAAATATCGCATGAGTTTTTAACTTTTTTAAGACACATCAACAAAATGGGGTTGTTGAAAGGAAAAACAGAGTGCTTCAAGAAATGGCCAATGTAATGTTGAATAATATGAGGTTACCTAAAAAATTTTGGGTTGAAGCTGTGAACATAGCGTGCTATATAATAAATCATGTTTACATCAGAAAATCAAAAGATAAAATAGCTAATGAACCGCAGTTTAACAAGAAACTCACAGTCAAATACTTTCGAGTTTTTAGAAGTAAGTGCTATATTTTGTGAGATCGTAAAAATTTAGGGAAGTTTGACACTATGAGTGATGAACGGATATTTGTAGGGTATGATCTGAATAGTCAAGCGTATCGAGTTCTCAACAAGAGAATTGGTGTCATTCAGGAGTCCATAAATTTGGTTATTAATGATCACTTGAATACACCAACTACTAGTTCACAAGATGATGAAGTCAATATAATTGAAAAACCTGACTCCTCTTGTCAAATCAATACTGAACTATAATCAGTCAAAGACCATCTTATTGACTAAATTCTAGGCAACCTTCTCACTGGTGTGCATACTTAAAGACAATTGGAAAACATATGTAATTATGTGTGTTTTACTTCCCGAATTGAGCCGGTCAATGTAAAAGAGGCACTCACTGATGAAAATTAGATTGTTACCATGCAAGATGAACTCAATCAATTTGTTAGAAATGATGTATGGTATTTGGTTCCTAAACCATTTAATAAAATATAATTGGAACCAAGTGGATTTTTAAAAATAAGTTTGATGAGTTAGGGAACATAATCGGAAATAAGGCTAGACTGATTGTACAAGAGTACACTCAGATTAAAGGAGTTGATTATGATGAAACCTTTGCCCCGGTAGATCGTGTTGAATCTATAAGATTATTCATATCCATTTCATGCTTTAAAAAGTTCAAAATTTTTCAAATGGATGTCAAAAGTACATTCTTAAATGGTGATCTACATGATGAGGTTTATGTTGAACAAACTAAGGGTTTTGAAGACCCTAAACACTCCGATCATGTGTATCACCTTAAAAAGACTCTTTATGATTTGAAAGAAGCTCCCAGGGCATGGTATGAGAAACTGATTAAGTTTTTACTAAGTCATGATTTCGCTATGGGAGTGTTGATAAAACTCTTTTTGTTAAGAAACATAATGAACACATACTTATACTACAAATATATGTTGATGATATTATTTATGGTTCTACATGCTCTAACATGTCTATTGAGTTTGCAGAGTTGATGAAATCCAAGTTCAAAATGAGTATAGTTGGAGAATTGAATTACTTTCTAAGTCTACAAGTGAAACAACTTAAAGATGATATTTTCATTTCTCAAACCAAGTATGCCTTAAACTTGGTCAAGAAATTTGTATTTAAGAGTGGTAAAAATTTTGATATTCCTATGAGTACAACTCTTAAACTTTCTAAGGATGAAACATGTAAAAGTGTATATCCTTGGTTATATCACAGTATGATTAGTAGTTTATTATATTTTACTGCAAGTCGACCTGATATAGCATTCAACGTAGGTATTTGTGTTAGATATCAATAAGATCCTAAGGAATCTCACCTTATTGCTGTGAAGTGAATTATTAGATATGTCGTAAGTTCAGTTAATCTAGGCCTATGGTATCCACATGATACTAATGTTCAATTAGCTGGATATACGAATTCTGACTGGGCTGGGAATATAGATGATAGAAAGTCCACCGGTGATGGATGGTTTTATGTTAGAAACTATTTAGTTTCCTAACACAACAAAAAATAGAGTTCTATATCTCTATCCACAGCTGAGGCTGAATATATTGCAAGAGAAAATGCTTGTACCTAGCTGTTGTGGATGAAAAGATGCTCGATGACTATGGTATTACGCAATATACAATGATATTGTATTGCGATAACTCTAGCGCAATCAATATTTCTAAGAACCCCATCTAGAATTCCAGTACCAAACATATTGATATTCAGTATCATTATATTCGGGAGCTAGTAGAAGATAAAATCATTTCATTGGATTATGTACAAACAGAAAATCAACTTGCAGGCATATTTACTAAATCACTTGACAAAAATTGGTTTCTAAGTTAAAAATGTATATTGGTATGTGTAATTCAAACTGAGTCTATCATGTTTGCATACTTTATTTATTTATTTTTGTATATTTTTATGCAAATTATTTTGAATAACAATTGAATAAAATATGCATTTTTTTGTGCTTGCACGACCGGTCGAGCACATACTCAACCAGTCGTAGCATGACTGGTCAAGCATGTACTCGACCAGTTGTAGCATGCGGTTGGAGGTTCTTTTTAGTGAGTAAAACACATTTTTCACCATTTCTCTCATCATCCTCACTTGCCCCTTCTCCGACCCGTCGAACCCATCTTCGATTCGTGCCTGGTAAGTGCTTCATTTTCTATTTCCTTTTATATTTGGGTTCCTTGAATCTTACATTGCTAGATTCTTGCTTTTATTTGATCTTTTCTAGTGGTTTCTTGGGTCTTCTTGTGAAAAATCTGTTGGATTTGAAACCCTTGATTCCTCTATTGCATTTCTTTGTTTATTCTTTCAATGGAACGCCGTCCTACTAAGAAAACCATTAGACCTTCATCTTCAAGGTCTACTCGGTAAATGCTATCTTATCTAGCTCCTAGATTTGTCAAATTTTGTAGTGCTAAAACCTCTTAGAATCTGTATCTTGTGTAGCTCAACTTTATATCATCCTTGACTACATCCAAGCAGTTCAAATTCAAGTTCAAGAAGTTCAAGTACAAGAATAAGAGATTCAAGTACAACATCAAGTACTAGATCAAGTTTTCAAGCTTCAACTATGTCAAGACAGTGTGCATTACTTAAGAATACATGCTTAAGTAATCTTCTCAAGCTTAAGCTCATATACTCAAGTTGAAACTCAAGTCACAAGCTCACTAGTTCAAGCTCATCTTGGAATATATGATGACAAGCTTCAAAGTACTTCAAGATGACAAGCTTAAAAGTACTTCAAGATAAACTATCAACTGAAGCGAACGATGTTTCAAGGTTCAATTTTCACTTATAAGGTATGAATGACCCTAGATTGACCATAGGTTAGGTCATATTGATTGCATACTTATATTGGGTCATTATATAATTTTATAAGCTTTTTCTCGACTAGTCCTAGCCTATGTTCGACTAGTCCAAGCACTGGCTTGACTAGTCCAAGAATTCCCTTGACTAGTCTAAGGTTTATTACTAATTTTTAAGATTTTCAGTTGGACCCTTGACTAGTCCTGGAGACTGCTCAACCAATCAAGTGAACAGTGTTCAAGTAGTTGAGCAGGCTTGACTCAAAGTCTAGCAACCATTCTTGGTCCCACTCGACCAGTCGAGAAATGGTCTTATCTTATCGCGCCTGAAATATTTAAAATTTTGTGTGTCCTTCGACTAGTCGAGCTGACCACTGGGCCAGTCGAGTGAATAGTATTTGTGCCTATAGATTGAGCATGAATTTCAGAGTTCGGTAAGTCATTTAAGGAAAATTAAGACACCACTCTGAGAGATAAGTTTGTGATACTCTTAAGCTATATTGTGTTCATTTAATATTCTCTTTAATTTAGCTTTTTGCATTTGATTTTGAATTTTCTATTCCAATCTTAATTGAAGAAGGGATTTAAGTCTTCCCCTTTCTTGAGATAAAAATCATATCAAGCTAGCCCAAGTTGATTTAATCTAAAAATCATTTAGAACTTAGAACCCTTTCATAAGTGAGAGTGGACAGTAAACATCTACTTCAAATTGGTTCTACTGGACTTCATCAAAGGAGAATATCTAGATAAGAATATTTACATTTTAGTAAATCTCTTTTTAGTTTTTGAGGTTATGCCAAAAAAATCTCTCTTTCCCTTTTCGCTTGTCTGAGGTGTTTCAGAAAATCTCAGAGTGTGGGGTTTTTGAATTGTATAAGCCCACTTGAAAGACACAATTATAAGGTTTTAGGTGAACCTTGATAAACCTATTTTATAATGAATGCCAATATCTCGAGGGTGAGGATATTGGGAATGAAGTAGTTGTGTGGCTGTTTTTTAATAGTTAGTGTATAC
Organism: Magnolia kwangsiensis; assembly: GCA_037074715.1. Classification (NCBI taxonomy): domain Eukaryota; kingdom Viridiplantae; phylum Streptophyta; class Magnoliopsida; order Magnoliales; family Magnoliaceae; genus Magnolia; species Magnolia kwangsiensis. The sequence continues at coordinate 96,764,835 of CM073572.1, read as the reverse complement.
ACAAGTGAACCACTATAATTTCTAGTGTTGTGGTGGATGTTTGATTGTGGCTGTGTGAATGTTGTAATTTCTCTTTATGCGTTTTTAGAGAATGATTGTAATTTTTTCTGCACATGTGATGAATGTTGTAATAGTAGTAGAAATTTAATTCTCTTTTATTTTTTATTCTTCTGTATTTGTTTGGGATTTTGATACACAGACTGTTCTAGAAATCAGGTTGTCTTACCATAAGCCATTGGTTTTTGGTATAAGGTTGTCCTTAGAACAACATTTGTATCAACCTTTTAATACTTGTGCATTTGAGGTTGCTATTCATTTCTGCTATTTGGATTAATAACTGCTATCTTTATTTATTTATTTCTTATTCTGCATTAAAATTTTTAATTTGGCATAGTCATATTCACCCCCCCTCTAGGACTTTTAGCTCGGCCTTTTCAAGTGATATTAAAGCCTAATAGCTTGATTTATTTTTTGTTGTTATTTAGATTAATTTCTTAAGCTAATCAATATGAGATTTTTAAGATTTTAAATTTTGATAGCCTTTCAGTCACTAGGCCTCCACCATTTGATGGCTCCAATTATGCCTATTGGAAGCCAGAATGAGAAATTTTTAAAAAATTCATGGATGAGAGCATGTGGCAAGCCACAGTGGCCAATTGGACCCCTCCTACCACTGAAGTGATTGGTACTGATGAATCTAAAACTGTAAAAGTCACACCTTACTTTTCTTGGACCGCTCTTCAGAAAAGTGAGAGTAGTGCCAATGTAAAGGCTTTAAATGCTATTACTTGCACACTATCATCGGATGAATTCAAGAGAATTATATCCTACGATACTGCAAAGCATGCCTGGGATATTTTAGAAATGACACACGTTGGTACAACAATTGTCAAGAAATCTAAAGTTCAAATGCTCACAACCAAATTTGAAGAAATACGTATGGAAGAAAGTGAAAGTTTCATTGACTTCTATACAAGATTAAATGATATTGTCAACTCTATGTGGGGTCTTAGTGATAGGATCCCAGAAAGTAAAGTTTGTGCAAAGATATTGCGCTCATTACCTGAACAGTTCAATTCAAAAGTGAGCACGATCCAAGAACTTTGTGATACGGATAATATGAGGATTGAAGAATTAGATGGTTCTTTATAAACCTATGAGTTAAACTTTAAAGCTCCTAAAGGTAAGTCCATCGCCCTTAAGTCTTCTAAATTTATTTCTCATGAAAATACCAATAATTGTAATTTAGAAACTTCTGAAGATGATATGGCTCTTTTAGTTAAAAATTTTTAGAAGATTTTCAAAAGTTAAAAGAGGGTTGATTTGTAAAAACTTATTGAAAAGAAAAGACCTAGATCTAAAACTTGGAAATCTTTAAAAGAAAACCAATCCTGCAACTGCCATGAATATGGGCATCTAGCAAACAAATATCCTAAGAAGGACAAGTCTAAAAAGAAAGGTATGTTGGCTACATGGGATGAATCTTCCTGCTCTGAAGTCTCTTCTGAGTCAAAAGATTCTGAAACTGAGTCGGCTAATAATGTTAAAGCCTTAATGACTCTAGTCAAGTTCACTTTCTCAGATAATGATGATTCAACCAGTGAAGAAAATCTAAATAGTGACCTTGAAAATGAAGCAGACCTTCAAGATGCTTATGATGCCCTATATAGGGAAAGTCACAAAATTACTGTAAAGCTAAAACTTTAGAAAGAAAAGTTTTCAAAACTAAAAGAAAATTTTGATAATCTAGTCTTAGAAAAATCACACATTTTAGATTGCTTTGAAAAAACTAAGTGTGACTTAGATTTTAAAATGTCCCAACTTGGAAACTTAAAATCTGAAATGAAAAGTCTCTTCCCTTTTGAGTTTGAAAGACACATGGATGTACGCCCAAGGTGATCCCAAGTTAGAAAAACTTTTATCCAGATTTAGAAAATGTGGCGATCGATCTAGATTAGGCTATGATCATAGTATTCCTCCTAAATATAAGAATACTCCACCTAAATTTGTTAAAGAGGCGTCTTCTAACTCAAAAGAGAAAAGTCAGAATCAAAATAATTGTAAAAATACTAAAACTTTTAAGACTTTAAAACCTAAAAGCAACCTTATCAACTATAAAAATCAGAATTGTTATCCTTTAGCTGAGAAAATTGTTGATTTACTTAAGGATCTCTTAAAATATAACTCAGTTGGTAGGACTTATAGCAACTATAAACATAAGAAGACCAACTATGCTCCTAAACCCAAAACTATAATGAAATGGGTCCTTAAGGTTACTTTCTTGGTTGCTCACACCACTTTCAAAGCTTCAAGCCATTCAAAGTGGTACCTAGATAGTGGTTTCTCCAGACATATGACAGGTGACAAAGGTTTGTTCACCAAACTTAAAGACATGACTAATGGTTTAGTCACATTTGATGGTAATAACAATTGTAGAATTGTTGTCTAAGGTACGGTTCAGCTCTTTAACCTCCTTCTATTTAAGAATATTTTATATGTATAAGGTTTAAAACATAATTTATTAAACATCTCTCAAATATGCGATAATAATCATAGTATAAAATTTATTAACCAAGGATGTGAAATTTTAACTAAGAATGGTTCTGTAATATTAACTGGTCGCAGAACTTCTGAGAACTGCTACATTGTTAGTGATTCAAGCTCATCTAAGCTATCGTGTTACATGGTCTAAACCAATGAGATCAAATTATGACATAAGTGCCTAGGACATGTACACTACCGTAACTTGTATAGATTAAGCAAAAGAGAATTAGTAAGAGGTCTACCCAAAGTAAAGAAAGTGGATAAAATATGTGGCGAGTACTAGATTGGTAAACAAACCAGGAGTGCTTACAAAAAGGTGAACTCCAAAGCCACATCTAAACCTCTCAAACTCCTCTACATGGTCTCATTGGACCAACTAGAACAGAGAGTCGAGGTGGCAAGAAGTATATTCTGGTGATTGTAGATGACTTTACCAGGTATACTTGGGTAGTCTTCTTAAGAGAGAAATCAGAAACTCTCGATGAAGTAAAAATGGTACTTAACCATATCTAAACTGAAAAAGAATCACAAGTCACTAAGATCCGTAGTGATCATGGTTTTGAATTTGAAAATAGCAGTTTTGAGAAGTTTTGCAGTGATCAGGGAATATAACATGAATATTCTGCACCCAAAACACCACAAAAAATGGTGTAGTGGAAAGAAAAAATAGAATGCTTCAAGAAATGGAAAATGTAATGCTAAATAGTATGAAGCTTCTTAAGAATCTTTGAGCTGAAGTTGTAAATACTGCTTGTTATATAATTAACTACGTTTATACTAGAAAGTCAAATAGTAAAATGGCTTATGAAATGTGGTTTGATAAGAAGCCTACTGTCAAGTACTTTCAAGTTTTTGCCAGCAAGTACTACATCTTACGTGACCGATAAAATCTGGGTAAATTTGACACCAAAAGTGATGAAGAGATATTTTTAGGGTACGCTCTGAATAGTTGAGCGTATCGGGTTCTTAATAAGATGACCAGTGTAATTCAAGAGTCCATTAATGTGGTTATAGATGATCACTTGAATACACCTGTCTCAAGTTTAGAAAATGATGAAATCCTTTTATTTGATAAACCAGACTCTTCATCTAGTCAAAATAATACTGAACTGCGAACAGTTAAAGACCATCCTTCTAATTAAATCCTTGAAAACCCTCTCACTGGTGTGTGCGCTTGTAAACAACTTGAAGATATGTGTAACTATGTATGCTTTACATCTCAGATAGAACTGGCTAACGTAAAAGAAGCTCTTACTGATGAAAACTGGATTGTTGCAATGTAAGAAGAGCTAAATCAGTTTGTTCAAAATGATGTTTCGTACTTAGTTCTAAGACCAAAAGATAAACACATTATCAAAACAAAATGGATTTTTAAAAATAAGTCTGATGAACTTGGTAATATTATTAGAAACAAGGCTAGGTTGGTTGTACAAGGGTACACTCAAATTGAAGGCATTGATTATGATGAGACCTTTGCCCCAGTAACTCGTCTTGAATCAATCAGACTATTTGTATCCATTCCATGCTTTAAAAATTTAAAATATACCAAATGGATGTAAAGAGTGCGTTCTTAAATGACAATTTGCATGAAGAAGTGTACGTTGAACAACTAAAGGGTTTTGAAAACCCTAACCATGCTAATCATGTCTATTGTCTGAAAAAGGAACTCTATAGTTTAAAACAAGCTCCCAGGGCATGGTATGAAAAGTTGACTAGGTTTCTTCTAAGTCATAACTTTGTAATGGGAAGTGTTGATAAGACATTGTTTGTAAAGAAACATAATGATCATATTCTTATAGTGCAAATCTATGTTGATGACATTATCTATGGATCTACCTGTGCTAGCATGACTGTTGAGTTTGCAGATCTAAATTTGAAATGAGCATGATTGGAGAACTAAACTATTTTCTTAGAGTTGCAAGTCAAACAACTCCCTAATGATTTGTTTATCTCTCAAACCAAATATACTCTGAACTTAGTTAAAAAGTTTGGATTTGAGAGTAGGAAAATTTTTGATACTCCAATAGAGACTACTCTAAAACTCTCTAAGGATTCAACAGGTAAGAGTGTGGATCCTAAGTTGTATCACAGTATGATAAGTATTATTTAATTGCGAGCTGACCTGATATTGCTTTTAGCATAGGAATTTATCCTAGATATTAATCTGACCGTAAAGAGTTACATCTAATTGCCGTTAAGCGCATTTTACGATATGTCGCTAGTTTTTCTAATCTTGATCTCTGGTATCCACATGATACTGGTGTGCAATTAGCTGGTTACACGGATGTTGATTAGGCTAATAACATTGATGATTGTAAATCGACCGGGGGTGGTTTTTCTATATTGGGAACTGTTTGGTTTCTTGGCTAAGTAAGAAATAGAGTTCTGTATCGCTCTCCACAGCTGAGGCTGAATATATTGTTGCTGGTAATGCATGCACTCAGCTTGTGTGGATGAAGAGAATGCTAAGTGATTACGAAATTGCGTAAGAATCCATGATTTTATATTGTGACAATTCAAGCGTAATTAATATTTTTAAAAATTCAATTCAACATTCACGAACCAAGCATATTGACATTAGGTATCATTATATTCGTGAATTGGTGGAAGACAAGATAATTTAATTGGAATATATTCCGACCAAGAATCAACTTGTAGACATATTCACAAAACTGCTTGACAAAAATAGATTTGCAAAATTAAAATTTGATCTTGGTATATGAAATATGAACTGATGATTTGTGCCTTTTGAATAATAATGTATATATTTATTATCTTGAAAATTTTAAAATTCAAATAGATAAAAAAATTATAAATTTTCAGCGTTGCACGACCAGTGGAGTACACACTCGACCAGTCGTGGTTCGATCGGTTGAGTATGTACACGACTAGTTGAGTACACACTGGACCAGTTGTGGTTCGACCGGTTGAGTAAGTACACGACCAGTTGTGGAACTCGGGTTTTTCTTTTTATTTGAGAAAAACACATTTTTCTTCACTTAATTCTTCTCCAACAAGCCCTACTATGACCGGTCGAACACATCTTCGATTCCTCTTTGTTTAGTACTTCATTTTAATTTCCTTATAAATTTAAGTTCTTTGATATACCATTTCCTTGTTTGTGTTATTTATTTCAAGGTTTATGGTTGTTTGGTGGGTTTTTTTAGCTAAAAATATGATTTGCTTAAAACCTTTCTTGCCTCTTTTGCAATCCTTATATTCCTTGTTTCCTTGTTGCAATGGAGAATAAAAATAAGAAGAAAGGATCTCGTGGTCCCTCTTCTTCTCATTTCGCTCCTATCACGGTGCGCCATTTTCAGTCACCCGAGGAAGATCCTGAGTATGTGCAGGATATTCGCTTACACAATGTGTAGTTGAACGTACAATTAACATTGATCATTTGACACCTTTGGTATCCTTCCACTCCTTCAATCTATAGGATGGGATAACATTTTACATTAGGGTAGTTCGGCATTCCGCTCTATTGCACAAGCCATGTATGCTTGTATTATCGACTTCTCTACTGAGAATCTAATGTTTACAATTTTTACTGAGAAGGTCTAATTGATGTGGACTTTCACCTCATTTCTGGATTAATGGATCTTCCAGTTAATGATGACGGTATTCCCATTAATACTCTTGTAGCAAAACCGTCTGAATCTAAGAAGCTAATGCTCACTAGAGTTTTATGTAATATGGATGCAGAATGGAGTACTGGGAATGCGCTCGCTTCTAAGTTTATGTTACCCAGATACAAGGTTCTCCATCGGATTTTCATTTCAAATTTCTACCCTAGATCTGGTAACAAAACCGAGCTTACTACATTCATGGTTCATATTCTTCATTCTATTATTACTGGAGTCTCTGTGTGTCTCCCTTCACTTATTTGTTATATCATGATTTAGTTCTTTCTCCATCCAAGTCACAGTGACATACCTTTTGCTTATCTTACGACTGTTTTAGCCACCCATAGTCTAGTGGTTAAACCTGTTGGAGAAGCTCCCATTTATCATCTTCCTTTCAACAACTCAAATATAAATAAGATGAATTGAAGTTGACTCCAGGCCAGGTTGATGAGAGTGTTGGTGGAGCAGCTGAAGCAAATGAAGAGGAGAATGCTTTACTTCCGGATGACATATTTGATGAGATTGAATCAGACTCTGCAGCTGATCCTGATTTTTACTTGTCTAATTTTGATGATCGTTTGTGTTCTCTTGAGGAAAAGGTTGTGGGTATGCATATATCCCAAGAAACTCAATTTAAATACATGTGTTAACAAGGGACTACATTAAATCGATCATTCCATACCTGCTCCTTCCTTTGGTTCTGATTAGTTTTGAATTTTTGATCTGTAATAACTCTTATTCTTGGATTTTTTTCTTAACTTTATCTGCTTGGACATGTTTTTATTGTGGACATGTTTGAATGGTTTATGTTATTTTGAACTAACTTCTTTTTATCATTACTCATTGCTCTTTTGTCTTCATCATCATTTATAGGTTCTTTCCTTTGTCATATTGTGACAAAATGGGGAGAATTTGTGTTGCTATGTCTATTTCGTAATTATATTGGATTCTATAGAGTGAATATTAAAATTGTAGAAATATGGAGAAGTGTGGTTAGGTAGCATATTTTTTAATCTCTTCTTGGATTCTATTCAGTAATATATTGAGGGAGAGGATTGGTTTGCAGGTTTTAACTAGTGCATGATTCTTTGACCAAGTTGTAACTGGTGCATGATTCTTTGTTGTGCATATATGATTCTTTACTATGTGTATTATGCATCATATTACTTATTTGGTTTTGTCACAAATTTGACAAAGGGGGAGATTATAAATGCTATCTTATCCAGCTCCTAGATTTGTCAAATTTTATAGTGCTAAAACCTCTTGGAATCTGTATCTTGTGTAACTCAACTTTATATCATCCTTGCCTACTTTCAAGCAGTTCAAATTCAAGTTCAAGAAGTTCAAGTACACGAATAAGAGATTCAAGTACAACATCAAGTACTAGATCAAGTTTTCAAGCTTCAATTATGTTAAGATAGTGTGCATTACTTAAGAATACATGCTCAAGTAATCTTCTCATGCTTGAGCTCATATACTCAAGTTGAAACTTAAGTCACAAGCTCACTAGTTCAAGCTCATCTTCGAATATACAATGACAAGCTTCAAAGTACTTTAAGATGATAAGCTTAAAAGTACTTCAAGATGACAAGCTTCAAAGTACTTCAAGATAAACTATTAACCGAAGCGAACTATGTTTCAATGTTCAAATTTCACCTATAAGGTATGAATGACCCTAGATTGACCATAGGTTAGGTCATATTGATTGCATACTTATATTGGGTCATTATATAATTTTATAAGCTTTTTCTCGACTAGTCCTAGCCAATGTTTGACTAGTCCAAGCACTGACTCAACTAGTCCAAGAATTCCCTCGACCAGTCCAAGGTTTGTTACTAATTTTTAGGATTTTCCGTTGAACCCTCGACCAGTCCTGGAAACTGTTCGACTAGTTGAGTGAATAGTACTCGACTAGTTGAGCAGGCTCGACTCAAAGTCCAGCAACCATTCTTGGTCCCACTCGACCAGAGTGCAGGGCTTGACCAGTTGAGTAGGCCAATCGACCAGTCGAGCAAGGCACTTGACTAGTCGAGGAAGTCTTATCTTATTACACCCAAAATATTTAAAATTTTGTTAGTCCTTCGACTAGTCGAGTTGACCACTAGGCCAGTCGAGTGAATAATGTTTGTTCCTATAGATTGAGCACGAATTTCAGAGTTTGGTAAGTCATTCAAGGAAAATCAAGGCACTACTCCAAGAGATAAGTTTGTGATATTCTTAAGCTATATTGTGTTTATTTAATATTCTCTTTAATTTAACTTTTTGCATTTAATTTTAAATTCTCTATTCTAATCTTAATTGAAGAAAGGTTTTAAGTCTTGCCCTTTCTTGAGATCAAAATCAAATCAACCTAGCCCAAGGTGATTTAATTTAAAAATCATTTAGAACTTCGAATCCTTTCATAAGTGAGTGTGGACATTGAACATCTACATTAAACATCTACTCCGAATTGGTTCTACTAGGTTTTATCAAAGGAGAATATCTAGATAAGTATATTTATGTTTCAGTAAATCTCTTTTTGGTTTTTGAGGTTGTGCCAGAAAAATCTCTCTTTCCTTTTTGGTTTGTTTGAGGTGTTCCAGAAAATCTCAGTGTCAGGTTTTTGAATTATGTAAGCCCACTTGAAAGACACAATTGTGAATGTTTTAGGTGAACCTTGAAAAACCTATTTTATAGTGAACGCTAATATCTCGAAGGTGAGGATATTGGGAGTGGAGTATTTGTATGGCTGTTTTTTAATAGTTGGTGTACACATAAGCGAACCACTATAATTTTTGGTGTTGTGGTGGATGTTTGATTGTGGCTTTGTGTGAATGTTGTAATTTCTCTTTAAGCCTTTGTGAAGAATGATTGTAATTTTTTTCTACACATGTGGTGAATGTTGTAATAGCAGTAGAAATTTATTTCAATTTTATTTTTTATTCTTCTGTATTTGTTTGGGATGTTGATACACAAACCATTCTAGAAATTAGGTTGTCCTACCATAAGCCATTATTTTTTGGTGCAAGGTTATCCTTAGAACAACATCTATATCAACCTCTCAATACTTGTGCATTTGAGGTTGCTATTCATTTCTGCTATTTAAATTGCCAAGTGCTATATTTATTTATTTCTTTCTTATTCTGCATTTAAAATTTTAATTTGGCATAGTCCTATTTACCCCCCTCTAGGACTCTTAGCTCGGCCTTTTCACACTCATGTTACGGTGTGAACCCTATGACCTCCCGAAGATGAACCCGAGTATGTGCGGGATTTCCGTCATCGAGAGGTCATTATTGAGCAGTTAGTCAATTCAAACCATCTTGCTCAATTTCAGATTATTTCATTCCTTGTTGTTGTAGGTTGGGAGAACATTCTGAATTGGGGTAGACCGGTGTACCACTCCATTGCGCAAGCTATGTTCGCTTGTATTAGCGATGTCTCTAATGATGAACTAACTTTCACTATCACCTTTAGAGAAGGTCTATACAAAGTCAATCGTTACATAATTGCTGACCTACTTGATGTCAATGTAAATGACGATGGTACACCTATACCGACTTTAGCTGCGAAAATATCTGAGTCGGAAAAGTGTCTCTTGACTCACAAATTGTGTAACATGGACTCGGAATGGAGTTCGGGGAATGCGCTTCGGGCCAACCAAATGTTGCCCAAATACAGAGTTTTACATCACAATTTTATTTCCAATGTCTATACCCAATTTGGAAACAAAGCTGAATTAACATCATTTATGGTTTGCATTATTCATTCAGTAGTGTCTGGTAATCCTGTGTGTTTTCCTTCTTTAATCTGTTACATCATTATTCAATTTTGACTTCATTGGGTCATAGTTATATCCCATTTGCTTACTTGATGACTGCACTAGCTTTGCACTGCTGGTCATGCCACCTGGTGAAGCTCCTATTACGCTTCTTCCATTCAATAATTCAAATATAAACAAGATGAATTTGAAGCTTGCTCCTGGTAAAAGGGATGGGAAAGTAGAGGAAGTTAGAGAGGAAGATACGCTACCAACTGACACTATGATTGGCAATATCTTTGATGAATTAGAAGAAGATGATATTGAGGCTGATCTTGATTTTCAGCCTTTCGAGTTTGATGAGCACCTTTGTGCCTTAGAAGAGAAGGTGGATGGATTGAATTTATCCCAGGATAGTCAAATGAAATATATGCTAAGTATTTTTGATGCATTACAAAGGGATTACATTAGATCGATCTGTCCATTCCACCTCCTTCTTCATCTAATTTGGACTAGTTTTCTTAATATTTGGTTTTTGGGCATGTATCAATGCTTATCTCTTTACTTTCACTCGTTGACTATTTGGCATTTGAACATGGATAACTGTTTGATGTTGACTCTTTTACTTCACTAAGTTTTAATCTTTTAATGTTCACTCTCTTTCTACTACTCTTCACTTATTCTTTAATCACAATCATGTTTGCCCTTTATTATGTGTTTCTTCTTTTGTCATTTTGTGACAAAAAGGAGGAGAACTTTTGTAGAATGATGTGGTTATGTATGATTTATGATTGATGTAGAGAAATGCAAAAATGCATGTATGTGTTGGATATATTTTTTAGATATGTATTTGTTAATATAGGTCTCTACAATCACTCAACTCATATTGAGGAGGAGTTTTTGAAAGTTTGATTAGTTATGAAGTAGTTTGTGAACCTGCGTATTATGAATAGGTTGATCTTCTAAGTTGGTTTTGTCACAAATTTGATAAAGGGGGAGATTGTAAGTGCCTTGTTGTAGATCTAACACCCTATATTTTCAAATTTTGTGGTGACAAACCACTTTGGAGTGATTGACTTGTTTAATAGATGGAAAGTTCACATTCATATGAAGATGAGTTTCAAGCCATCTACATCAACATCAAGTGCTTCTACAACTTCAAGTCAAAGTGCATGTTCAACTGCAAGAACAAGTTTAAGTTCACTAAGTGCAAGTACGAATTCAAGTCCAAATACTATGGGCCTATTTGATTTTCCATGATCCTGGTGAATCCCTAGTAAAGAAGTAATTATTACTTTTTCACTTGTTTTAAAATGAGTTTGTAATTCGACCTAGAAAATTGGTCCAAAAATGTTGACTTAAATCTGTGGGCCCCACCATAATGTATAAAATATATCCATGTCATCCATCTATTTTATTAGAATATTTTAGGGCATGATCCGAAAAAATTAGGAAGATCTAATGCTTAATTGGCCCACATGAAAGGTAACAATGGACTTAATTTGTCCATCGTTGAAAGTTGATTCTTTTACTGGGCCCACATTGAGGTTTATTCACCATCTAACCTGTTCATAGGGTCACATAGACATGGATAAGGGAAAATATAAATATAAGCCAAATCTAAAACTTCTAAGGGCCTCAATAAGTTTTTAATGGTAGGCATTCGATTCTCACAATTTCGTGTGGTGTGGTCCACTTGAGTTGTGAATTTGCCTAGTTTTTGGGTGCATGCCTTAAATTCATTTGTCATAATGAATGGGCAGTGTGGATAAGCCACACACATTATGGTGGGCCCCATATTTATTTTACAAATTCCTTGGTTTAAGTGTTTAAAAAGTAACAGGTCAAATCAGCATTGGGAAAGATGCAAGTAATTACCTTGGTAAATAATGATTACTCATTTATAAGGTAATTACATTTGAGCCAGAAAATCGAACAGGCCTTACATGATTAAGTATACAAGCTCAAGCTCAAGTATCAAGCATACAAGCTCAAGCTCAAGTTTCAAGTACATAAGATCAAGCTCAAGTTTCAAGTATATAAGATCAAGTTTCAATTACTTATCAGTATATTATCTATCGAAGCAACCAATGTTACAAGTTCAATGCTCACATTTAAGGTATACGTGACCCTAGAAAGACCCTTAGGCTTAGGTCATTAATGTTGGTTATTAAATTTGGGTCATTGTACTTATTTTAGGCTTTGCTTCAACTAGTCCTAGTCATCGTTCAACTAGTCCAGGCTCTGGCTCGACCAGTCCAGGGTTTTTCTCGACCAGTCTAGAAATTAACTCAAAATTTTGAATAAGTCTGGTAGGTCTTCGACCAGTTGAGCACCCTTCTCTACCGGTCATGGAGACTGGCTTGACTAGTTGAGTAGTGCTCGACTCGAACCCCAACAAGGTTTTTTGGACCCACTCGACTAGTTAAGTGCTAGGTTCGACCAGTCGAGCAGGCCACTAGACCAATTGAGAGTTTGTTTTATTCGATCGCATTAGAATTTTGAAATTTGGTTACTGCTAGGACTAGTCGAGGTAGACCTTAGACCAGTCGAGGGAACTGAATTGCAGCCTATAAATAGAGGACTTTTCTTAGCTTTTTTCATTCATTCCAAGCTAATTCAAGCCACCACTCTGAGAGATAAGTCCCCATTATTGTGAAGTTATTGTACGGTAATTAAGATCCTTTAATATAGCTTTTTGGTTTTTAATTTCTTAATCTCTTGCTATTTAATCTTATTTGATAAAAGGAAATTTTGTTTTACCCCCTTTTAAGATCCAAGAAATTGAATCAAAGTAGCCCAAGGTTGGATTTAATTTAAAATTCATTTAGACCTAGAACCCTTCCATTTTATTCCAATCGTACTGAGTAAACTGAGTTGGGCCCACCTTGAATGTATGTGGTCTATACATACCGTCCATCCATTTTTCCATCTAATTTAAGGGGTTGAGCCCAAAATCAATGCATATCCAAAGATCGAGTGGATCATACCACAGGAAATAGTGGGGATAATGATTTCCACCGTTGAAACCTTGCTAGGCCCAAGTGATGTTTATTTTCATCCAAACTATTTATAGGATCATGTAGACATGGATAAATGGAAAATAAAAATACAAGCTTGATTCAAAACTTCTATGGCCCATAAGAATTTTTTTTTTCAGTTTATGGTTTAGGGTAATTTGTTCAAATATACATGTAGTGCGTGCTTTATTCAATGGAGACACTATTTTCATCATTTTTTGACAAAATAAAATAAAGCAAAAGAAATAATGGTTTGGTGGAATGATATTCTTATATGAAAAGGGAGAAGATTTCATAAAATGAATTTTAGATAGATGGGTATTGTTATATGAAGATGATAGAAGATTTCAGAAAATGAGTTTTAGGTAGAGGGTTTTATTGTATGAAGAGGAGAGAAGATTCCAGAAAATAGGTTTTTGCATCATTAGAGAGGAGAGAATATTATAAAAAAAATGAATTTATATTGCAACAGGTATTTTTCTCCGAAAAAAGGCAGTGATTGAGTCTTGAAAAGTAAAGTTTGGGAGCATTCAGAAAAGCTGGTGGGTGAAATGTGAGATTTACCGTGGGAAACTGTAAGTGCTATGATTTCATATCCCTTTGGTTGTTAAATTTTGTGGTGCCAAAACCTATATCTATGTCTTGTATACCTTGTGTTTCATGTTTGAGACTATTCTTTGCTTCAAGACATCGCATTTCAAGACAAGATCTTAAATGAAGAATTTTTCAAGTCATGGATGAAGAATTCAAGTATTGAAGTCTTCAAGTTTGCATGTTCAAGATTCAATCAAGTTCAAGTATATTAGAAGATTTTTTCAAGTCAAGATCAAGCTCAAGAAGGCCTACTACAAGATTTGTATATTCTCAAGCTTCTCTTAAGGGTCATCTGAGTGTACAGACTTTCAATGTCCATCTCACTTTTAAGGTTTGTTTGACCTTAGATTGACCTTAGGATGAGCTTTACAGTAGGTCATTCTGGATACATAATTCATATATTTTAATATGCTTGTTTGAAGTGTTCTAAGACCAGTCCTAGGGACTTCAAGACCAGTCCTAGCTCTGCTACGACCAGTCTTAAGTTTTTCAGGACAAGTCATAGGTTGTTGAAGATTTTTGAATCTTTCTAGCTGTCCTACGACCAGTCCTGGATATCTTACGACCAGTCCTGTGAGTTCTATGACTCATCCTTCGACCGGTCGTAGCCCTACGACTCAAACTCCAGTAACCAAATTGAGGGTCCTACGACCAGCCGTAGGTGTCCCACGACCGGTCGTAGGTGGCCCACGACCGGTCCTAGACCATCCAGGACCGGTCGTGTAACTGTAAAATCTTATCCCACAGAAATCTTTGAAAATCTTTGAAGCTACGACCAGTCCTAGAATCCTAAGACCAATTGTAGACGGGATTTTTTGGCTATAAATTGAGCACGAACTTCAGAGTTTTAGCAATTCAATTCAACTCTATTCAAGCAATCTTTAGGCTATTCTCTGAGATAATTTTGTGTTTATTTTAAACTACTTTGTGTTTATTTAATATTCCTTTTGCTAGCTTGTTTATTATTTGATTTTGATCTACATTCCAATCTTATTAGAAAAGGGGATTTCTGATATTCCTTCTTCTTGGATTCAAAATCAAATAGAACTAGCCCTTTTGATTTAAAATCAATTAGACTTAGAACCATTCTTAAAGTGAGTATTGGACTTTGAACGTTGAATCGAACTTCTACTCCGATTGGTTCTACCGGGCTTCTTCAAAAGGTGATTCAGGTATTTTACATTTTTGTAATTTACTTTCTTTGGTTTTGTTTGAGATTTGCCAGAAAAACCTCATTGTATTGGTTATCTGAGGAGAGCCAGAAAACTCAGATTGTGAGGGTTTTTGGATTGTGTAAGCCCGAGATCAAAGACACAATTGTGAAGGTTTTAGGTGAACATGTGAAACCTATTGTGATAGTGCATGCTAATATCCCCTGTGTGAGGATATTAGGAGTGGAGTAGCATTCTGTGTGGCTGTTGGATAACAGTTGGTGTACACACAGGCGAACCACTATATATCGTTGTGTTGTGGATGTGCATTATTCTTTTATTCTTTTATTCATTCAGTTTTGTGGTTTGTATTCGTGGATGAATGTTGTAATCTTTTTATTCCAAGCAAGTGTGAAGAATGTTGTAATAACTTAGGATTTATTTCTGCAAGTTATTTTGATTTCCTTGCTTTTTATTTCTCATTGGTTTGTGATACAAGGGACGTTCTAGAAATAAGGTTGTCCTACCTTAAACCTTTGGTTTTTGGTGTAAGGTTGTCCTTAGAACTGATAAAGTATCATTCTCTTTATTTTAGGCTATTGAGTTTACTTTAAATTCAGCATTGTGCTTTATTTCTTTTACTATTCCACTGTTATTAGTTTTATTTGGCATTGCCCTATTCATCCCCCCTCTAGGGCATATAGCTAGGCCCCTTTCAGAAAAATCTCCCTGGAAAACATTGATACTCTGGTTGAGAGTGATTGATGGTAGGCAGATATTGGAAATTTCATACTTGGTGTACAAGTAATTAAAATTCAACTCTCCAAGATATGGTTTGAGGTTTAGATATACCGTGAACCAGATTTCTCATCTGACGACCTTCTGATTGATGGATGTTTATTGGTTAAAAGTGAAAATTGGATGGTGCCATTTAAAGAAACAAGTGGTCAGGAAGTTGGTTGCACAATTTAGCTTATTTAACTGGAATTAACGCATGCCATGACCGTAGGGCCCACCATGATTGATGTGTAATAAATCTGATCTGTCCATCCATTTTTTCAAGATTATTTGGGGCATGAGATAAAAAATGAAGTAGATCCAAATCTCAAGTGAGCTCCACTATAGGAAAAAATGGTGATTAACTGTTAAAAACATCTTGTAGGCCACGTAAGTTTTGGAACAAGATAATATTTGGCTTTTCCCTTCTTCCAGGTCTCAACCTTATGAATAGGTTGGATGTCAAATAAACATTACAGGGGTCATAGAAAGTTTTTAATGGCGGTGTTCAATCACCACTGTGTCCTTTCCTGTAATGTGGTACACTTGAGATATGGATCTATCTCATTTTTTGTCTCATGTCTGAAAATGATTCAAGTAAACAGATGGACGTCTTGGATACACTGCACATACAATTGATGTGTGCTCACGGTCAGGGTTACACTGTGTTGGGTGATGCTAGGTGCATCTAAGAGGACAAGAGAGGGGACGCCGATTGGCTTGTGATCCCATCAGTAGCTCTGGGCTGGTTTTCCTTGTTGGTGAGATACCATTGGTGCATCAAAAAAGGATCCCATTACATCTATCGAGCTAAGTGAGTTGATGTAAAGAGAGGATGACAAAGGAAATTAGAGCCCGATTCACTCCAGTATTTGCTCAAGAGGAAAAAAACCATCCAAATTTTCTCCATCTCTCTCAAATTCAGTAAAAACTGATCATGTCTCTACTATGCCTTAGAGCTTGCTAACCCTAACTTATGAATTGGAGCTTGAATCCAAAGTGTCTCTTAAACAAACCATAGTGTTGGGATTTTGGCCTGCAGAATCACACATATCTAGATCTAGGATAACAATCCATTGACACCAAGCACACATAAGAGAACATAGATTTAACTTGAAAAACCCTTGTGGGAAAAAACTATGGCATAAAGCGACAATTCTCCACTATGAAAATAGAAATTGCAAAGAGAGATGACTTACCCGATTCGAATAACCTCGAATCTCACCCTTGCTACACCCATTGATAACCCTATAACCCATTTAGAAACCCTTGGAATCCCTTAGAAATCATACCTCTAATCCCGTTTACACCCATATATATAGTTTTAGGAAGAATTCCAAACAAAATCGGAAAGAATCATAAATGAAATCAGAAACAAATCCCACCCTTTCATAGTTGCGTGAAAAATCTGTACAGAATCTGATTAGATTTAAGACATCAAATACAACAATCTCCACCATGTCTTTAATCTTCAAACGTGTAGCCCTTTTTCCTCTTTTCTTATATCTGCATCATAACATAACTTCTCATGCATACTCTATCCTTCTTTTTCGCCATTGCCAAGCCCTGAGAAGTTACTCAGAACTTGAACTTCTCTGCAGGAACGTTCTGGGTGAGCATGACTACCGAATCAGAATCCACATGCCCAACCACCTTTGCTCCTATCTTTTCAAAAGGAAAGACGTAGTCTTCTTACTATCTCACCACTACCCAATATTACTTACCGGGGTACTTGATCATAACACTGATAGCCTGTGAAATAACCAGTCTAATACAGACTATGGAATACACTGCCAACTGTATTCGAATAAGGCTCAGGAGATATACCCTACTTTTCCTCATCTGTTTTAGGACATGTCTTGAGGAGAGACGCATAGGGAACGCTCTCCGACTTTGCCTGGTCCATCACATCCTTGATCAATAGCGACCTTTGGTATTGTTCCTGAGATAACCAAAGCTTAATTCTCTTTCAGTCTTAATGCCGAGAACCATCTTTGCAGCCCCCCAATCCTTTATCCTGAATGTCCCACTTAACCGAGTCTTCAGTACATTGATTTTAGACATGTTATAATTGGCGATCTACATGTTATTAATTCCTGACTCACCATGAATGAATCAAACCACTGCCTAGGTGATAGGTCGAACCACGACCTCCCACAAGCCTTTTTCTCAGCCCCTTTAATTTTGAACTACTTTGGTTGCTTCATGTATATCTGCTCTTCACTTTCCCCCACAAAAGTGCAGACTTCACATCCATCCTTCCAGCTTAAGATCACATTTGCAAACTGGCACCAATCTTGGATCTAATAGACACTTGTTATACCGTCGGTGTGAATATATCTGAGAAGTCAATCTCTTCTCTTTGAGTATAACCCTTTGCCACCAACCTCATCCTGTATTTATGTTGTATCCTCCTGAAGATCCACCTGCATGAAACTGCTTTTTGGCCCACTGGAAGCTCCACCAGCTCCCATATGTCGGTCTAGTATAATGAGTCCATCACATCGCCCATAGTCATCCTTCACTTTCAACACCAGGCTCACCTAGAGTCGTCTGAATAAAAGATGAATCCCCTATGAGTCATCATGTACCTCGTAGATATCCTACAATCATGCCGTGCGATTCTCCTCACAGGTGGCTGCTCCACCTGCTTTGTATCCCTGTCCGTGCGTCTCAGCCTTCCTGCCCTGCCCATTCATGTGGTAATGCCCAACATGCCACATTTGTGCAGAGGTGAAATCCACTACATCCACCGCAACTCCACTTTTTGAAATGCTTCCGATCAACCTGTACATGTTACTGAGTGTTGTGCTTTCATGATTACATGTGCCCCCTTAGATACCTTAAGAGCACCATCAATACCTGTGAACTTGTAGCCCATTGCCTCAAGTACATCAAGAGAAATCAGATTTTTCTTCATGTCAGGAACATACCTTACATCAGTCAGGGTATGCTCCACCTCATCAAATATCTTAATACGTCACTGTACCAATAGCCACAACATTACAGGCAATGTCATTGCTCATAAATACATGTCTACCATTGCATTCCCTGTAACTGGTGAACCAACTCCGATAAGGAGTCATGTGAAAAGATACCCCCTGTGTCTAGCATCTACTAATCCTTATGATCATCGTATGACCATTTGATTGTAGACATGGACAAAACATCACCATCACTTCCACTCGATCCATCTGATGTGACAGCATTGGCCTCCTTGTTTGAAACCTCAGAATCTTCTCTTAAATTTAGGATTTTCACAATCCTTCTTCACATGTCCTTCCTTCCCATAGTTACAACACTTTACCTTTCCCTTGCCCTTGCCATTGGATTTGGATCTATAACCTGAAGAATCTATACCTTGTTCAAAATTCTTACCCCTTATAACTAGTACATCAGAACATATCCCCATGTCGACGTTAAGCTTTCTTATAGCCTTCCCTTGAAGGGCTGAGATAATAGTGTCAACACTCAAGGTTTTATTTGTGGAGCACATTGTGTCATTGAATGACTCATAAGACGTCGAAAGAGAATTCAACAATATACGTGCTTGTTCTTTATCTTTCATCACTTCCTCCATATCCAGCAATTTGTAAACCAATTTATTAAAGTTGCTGATGTGAGCCTCTAGATCTCTACCCTCTGCCATCTTGAAGTGATACCACTGCCGCTTCAAGTGTAGGCATCCCTCATGACATTGTAGAGAACCTCATCCATGAGACAAACGGATCGATGATAAAGCCTTCTTATCAATAGTATTCCGTTCATCATCAATCATAGTAGACTTTCACTCCTCCAGAGCAGCATCTTCACCTTGCTTGATTAAGAAACTCATCATCTTGATCTTCTATAACTCAAAATTATGTTTTCTTGAGTACTTCTCAATACCATACCTGGCGCTTGTGTAACGTCTCGAAAATTTCCATACAAGCTTGCCATTATTACTAATCCCTCAGATTCAGATCTCTGCCCTAACGATTGCTCTGATACCACTTGTTGGGATTTTGGCTTGCGGAATCACATAGATCTAGATTTAGGATAGCAATCCAATGACACCAAGCACACAAGAGAACACGTAGATTTAACGTGGAAAACCCTTGCAAGAAAAAACCATGGCACAAAGCGATAGATCTCCACTATGAAAATAGAAATTACAAAGAGAGAGGACTTACTCGATTCGAATAACCTTAAATCTCACCCTCGCTATACCCTTTGATAACCCTATAACCCTTTTAGAAACCCTTGGAATCCCTTAGAAATCATACCTCCTAATCCCGTTTACACCCATATATATAGTTTTAGGAAGAATCCCAAACAAAATTGGAAAGAATCATAAATGAAATCGAAAACAAATCCCGCCCTTTCGCAGTTGCGCGAAAAATCTGCGCAAAAACTAATTAGATTTAAGACATCAAATAGAACACATAGGACCCCTCCATTGTTCGAGAGAAATCCAAACCCTCCACATCAGGTCTGTTTGATTTTCTCTCTCTCTCTCTCTCAATCTTATTTGCAACAACTTGGGGATTTTGAGAATTTAGAGATTTTTCATTTTTGAATGTGGATTTGGTGATTTTTTAGCTTTTATGTGGATTTTAGGATTTAGGGACGAATGTGGATTTTCCAACTTGAATAGGAACTCCATAATTGATGTGAGGAATTTAGCATCTTTTTTTTTTTCGTTTTCTCTTTTTATTTTCTCTCTCTCTCTCTCTCTCTCTCTCTCTCTCTCTCTCTCTCTCTCTCTCTCTCTCTCTCTCTCTCTCTCTCTCTCTCTCTTTTCAAATTGGATACTAAAGGGTTGTTCAAAGTGGCACCTACCTAATGAGTAGCCCGGATCTAGTACATGTGTGCCCTTATGTCGTGTTTTTGGCGAATTATGTGTGTGTGTGTGTGTGTGTGTGTGTGTGTGAGCTTCAATTTGTTTTAAATGTACTTGTAAGAATGATATGTGCTTTATTGATCTAACTGCAATTGGGTTCACCTTGTTAAGGAACCCGTAATACATTGACTTCTAATTTCAATTCTTTAGGACAATTTACATGTTAAAGTTAAAAAAATGGCCCTGCACAAAATTTCTTATCAAAAGAAAAGGTCGGTACTAAAAATGACATGGGTACAGAAACCCTTTGCTAATTTCTAACATAAAATGTCTGTATAGCTTGCACAAAATTTTTACTTGTAGCTATTGTGAACCATTTTCTTATTGCCTTTAACAGCACCCAGCTTAGCCACAAGCCTTACACCAATACATATACCACAATTCACTGATGTCCGGCCTACATACATCAACCATAATACAACACAGCCAGACCACCAAGATGGACCCTTCCTAATCAATATCCATGGGTAGGGTTGTGCTTGAGGAGTTGGTGTGGTCCATTCATCTTAGGTACAATTGTACATTAACCTCTTTATTGCAAGCATCACTTTCCAAAACTGTAGATAGGTTGTTTAGGCTTCTTTGATGATTCTTTGATGATTGTGATATTTTACAACCATGAATAATCTAGGATGGGGTAGACTAATAGATGGCTCAAATTGTTACCATTAATGGTTTACACCATTCATTTAATCCATTTTATAAGCTATCGATAGTATAATTACAGTCCCAGCCTAGCAATCTTCATATGATAGCCCATGAAATGTGCTTTTGGGTCTAATGATCAGCAGAGCTATTAGAAAATTGAGAGCGGTTGTTTTCATGGGTTGAAATCAAATATGATGATAGTGATATTTTATAGTTTTCAAAGTTTACAGAGATATTGTTTTCATGGGGTTGAAATCAAATATAAATTATGTTTCTCTATGATGTGTAGGAAAAAGAAAGCGAACATGATGTTCAAGGAAGAACATGAACTAGGGCATTAGGTTCCTGCACCTACTCCCAGTAGTAAGAAAGGAATTGACTTGCCATATATATATATATATATATATATATATATATATATATATATATATATATAATGAGAATATTTCTTTCTTACAAGTTTGCTCATTCGATGATCACAACCTTCTCAGGTTTTTTTCTTCTTCTTATAAGTATGCTCATCTAGTAGTTGTCATTATATTCACAAGTTTACTATTTTACTGTTGCAGATCATTTGAAAGAGGTACTGGAACTACTTAACATGATGCAAAAAGTGGGAATTCAACCTTGTAACAAGCGATGATCCACAAATTCAACCTTATATATATATATATATAATGAGAATATTTCTTTCTTACAAGTTTGCTCATTCGATGATCACAACCTTCTCAGGTTTTTTTTTCTTCTTATAAGTATGCTCATCTAGTAGTTGTCATTATATTCACAAGTTTACTATTTTACTGTTGCAGATCATTTGAAAGAGGTACTGGAACTTCTTAACATGATGCAAAAAGTGGGAATTCAACCTTGTAACAAGCGATGATCCACAAATTCAACCTTATATATATAAACTACATATGTGAACTTTTTTTTTTTAATGAAAGAGCATGCCATCAGAGATTGATTATAGAAATGGAAGTTCCATTTTCTCCGATGCACTCAACATTTTCTTTATTTAGTCCACTTGTATTTTGGATCCTTAATCAATAGTTTGGATCACTAGATATGGCCCTAAAATAGGCAGATATATTCCAACCCTTCTAATAGTTTGGATCAATGTCATTATAGATACAATCTATAAATGTAATTTTGGCTTCAAAAATATTGGTTTTTGGGGTGCACTTTTGAGGTTCATGGTTTGCTAGTAGTAGTATAATCAATTTATTTATTGATTAATGGGAAATTTTGTCTTATCTAATATTCAGGCAAATGCAACTGAAATTGCAGTAGGACCGTTACTATTGAAGTATGGATATATGTCCAAGTTTCCTAGAGGGGGGTGAATAGGACTTTTAAAACTTTAATCCTACTAAACTATGAATTCTACCAATTTAAAATAAGTCAAGTAGAATTATCAAGAAGTCATTCATATTCAACTTCTAAGATAGTGAGAAATATAAGTGCTGTATTATATCAAACATGTATTGTGCATAATGTAAACATTCTAACAGTCAACACATATGAGTAAGAGTAATCATCACAAACACAACAATATATATTAGTTCAACTACGTGCCTGCTCCACTCTCGGTTGATGCACTCCACCTTAAAGTGTGCCGGATTTCACTATCGATGGTTTTAAATCAGGTTAAATATAACTTCTCAAATAAATAGGTTAAATATAAACCTTTACAACCTACACAAGGTTAACTAAGAAGCCTATACAAGACATCCTTAGGTGCCTACACAAGGAAAACTCACTATGCTTACACAAGGTAAACAACCATGCTTACATAAGGCAATATGTCTTACACAAGGATATTATTTATATTCTCTCATCGAAGGCCTATGAAAGGTCTTAACGAGTTTGAAAACAAACTCTAAAACCAAATCCTACACAAAGAAGATGTTTCAGACTCTATGGACTCTATTACTTGTGAGTGAGCCCCTTATCAGCACATGTTGGTGAAGATCTTCATGTTGTTGAAGACTCTTCAGCTCCCTTGAACCACAACCGTCTGTCGATGCTATAATCAATACTTCGAGGTTGTTTGTTTAGGGTTTGGTTAGATCTTCTCTAATAAATGATTTGTCTTTAGAGTTTAGAGAAGATTCCAATGAGCTAAGAATTCAAGTATTCTAGTACAACGATTTACCATTAATGGGTGTTGCTGGAAACTTAAAGAATGTCAGAGTTCATAATTCAATCCAAGTAATGAAGATGAGAATAAATACTTAAGCTATGAATTGAATGATGGACTCTTATGGGAAAGAGGGCTTGAGGATAAGGTCTTAACTATTATAATACCCTTCTTAAGCTCTTTTCAAATCTTGCTCATTTTGACAAGAAGCAACCAAGAGTTTATATAAAGTGGGATCCCAATGGTAAAAAAATGGGTAGAAATCTGCTCTTGTCGATGCCATCGAAAGATCTTCAGTGCTATCGACTTCATGCACCAAAGTTTTTCAAATAGGTGCGGGGTAGATTCTGTCCAATGCCATTGAGTATACTTCGATGATATCAAAAATGTCATTGATTTCATCGAGACATACTTCAATTCCATCGAGATTTTCTTTGTAAGGATCTTTTTGGTTGTTGAACAGTTTTGTCCCTTTTTCGATGTAATCGAACAGACCTTCGATTCTATCGAAATTTGAATTTTGATGTCATCAAACTGTCTTCAATGGAATTAAAAATATTAGATTTTCCTAGAAAGCTTGCTGGACAAATTTGTCCTTATATCGACGCAATTGAACGAGCTTCGATGCCATCGATAACTTACTCTCGATGCTATTGAAGGCGGTTCGATTACATCAATGAATACTTGTGGTATTTTAGAAATGGAGGGAATAAGCCCAATGTCAATTCAATAAAAGTGGGTTCGATGCCATCGAAACTTATGTTTCGATGTCATCGAACTTCATTCGATGTAATCAACAATACGTAGTGTATGTTCTGTTTGTTGCTAGACTATTTGGGCTTGGTTTCTTTGTAATCGAACCATGTTCGATGCCATCGAATTTGTCCTCGATTGCATATCGATGCAATCGTCAGGACAATGAGTTTACCTGTATTAGCTCATTTTTCTGCAAATACTTAAAGTATAAAACTAATCTTACCAAAGGATATCCAGAAGCAGTTGTGGGTAAGTTAGGTTCTTTTATTTTGGGGCATATACCTGATTAGGGTTTGTTTGGGAAAATGAGGCTTAGTTTACCTTTTAAGCACTGTCGTATATCTTTATCTTGATGAGTCTTGAACTTGTGGTCTTCAATCTAGGGCTCACTTGATAGATAGACTTATCATTCACGTATATTGAGAAACAATGGCATTTTCAGTAACATTTTGGTAAAATACGAAGTTTTGTCGTATAGCCTCTATCCCATAGTAGTCTGGATGCCTGGAATTTGGTAGAGATTACCAATCAAATTTTAATGGATATGGAGAATTGTTTGAAGATCTCATGGCAAGAAACTTGATTTTATTAGCTGTGGAGCAGCTCATGAGCACTCGAAATAAGTCTTTTGTAATTTTAAACTCTGGTTGCTAGTCTTTTTTTTTAAAAAAAAAGAAAAGGTGGAGCACATTAGCTGAACTTTGTTTATATGGCAGAAATCTATACAGGCCAAAGAAAACAAAGCTTAAGATAATGGAATGACCTTTGTCATTTGATTCTTAGGAATCACTTATTTAAATACGTAATGCATAAATTAATAAGCAAGCCTGACAAAAGATATAAATTGTCAAATACGTTCGGCCTATTATGAATTGTATATACATAAAAATTCCTCAAATCAAAGAATTCTAAACGCTATGGGTGTAAGGCCCGTATCATAGACCGTGCTGTTCCTTAGACTCCCGTGGTCCTCCCGGTCAAATTCTGGCATGCCGCGACCTATAATTGGCATTTGCGCATGACTCTAAGTCACATTTCATATATCTGAGTCGATTCGACCCAAGACTTATACCATTGCGATCGCACCATTGCTGTGATTTCAAGGTCGCGTCTTGCGCACTAATGCGATACCCAAGCCAAGAGATTGGGCTCACATTTATCTCGAAGAAACGCAGTGCATTTGCAATCCTGAGAGAATCTCTACAACCCATCCTATCAATCAATCAAGTTGAGTACACATCACATCTATAGCCCATGCTTTCTTTCTCCCCAAGGCAAGCAACCTATCTAAGTCAACTCTCAAGTGAAGTACATCCATCACTCACACCCATCACCTCTCTTACACCCTCTCTCTCTCTCTCTCTCTCTCTCTCTCTCTCTCTCTCTCTCTCTCTCTCTCTCTCTCTCTCTCTTTGTCTCATTCTCCACCCATTCTCCCAAGTAACTAAGAGAGGTGGATGTCTAAACACTTCCAAGGAGATAGAACTTTGTGTGTGGCCCACTTCCTACCCCAAGATCCTCACCATCCAACCCTTCAATTCTCATCATCCTCCATCAAAGAAGAAGCAAGGGAGCTTAGCTTGCCATAGATCCAAGAAGATCCAACGGTGGGTGTTCTTTAGGTAGATCCTTTCGTTTTCTTTCATAGGGCAAGTGGGACCCACCAATCAATGGTGAGGATCCCATCTTGGTCCCTAGGTGTGGCCAATGGCCCACCTTGATTGCATGCATGTATTGTAATCCAAGAGGGGCCCATAGTGGCGGGGCCCCTCCCACAACCGTTTTCTCTCTCTCTCTCTCTATTTTTTTTAATGATGTGTGGCTCACCTGATGTGCACAACACATCCAGACCATCCAGGGCCAATAGGCCCACCGTGGTGCATTTTATCCAAGTTGTCTATCTAGCTGGTGGAGCCCACCTTATTGTCTATTTTGGGACAAGCATGGATAGAGGGAAAACATTAATATCAGCCTTGATCCAAAATGAGTGGGCCACACTAACGTGGACCCCACCTGATATATGTGTTTCATCCATACTGTCCACCATCCAGTAAGGTACGGTGGAGCCCCCTTGATATAGGTGTTGTATATTCACCGCCCTGGAGGGGAAAAACAGAAATATCAGCTTGATCCAAAAAATTCCGGTGGGCCACTTACATGGACCCCACCTTGATGTATGTATCTGATCCACACCATCCGTCTTATTTCCCAGCTCATTTTAGGCGTTGAGCTAAAAAACGAAGCCAATCTGAATCTCTGGCGAGCCACATTGTAGAAAATAGTGGTTTTTATGATATATACTGCTAGGGCCCATTGTGATGTTTCTACACACCAAAATATATCAAATATTGGGCTTGTTAGGTTTGTCTCAAGCTTGGGAACCCAACTAGTGGGATGAATTCTCCTGAAGTGAGCCCCACCTATGAAAATCCACTAGAAATCAAATCAGAAAAATAAAATAAAATCTATATTTGGATGTTGTTGCTCCAGTGTCCAGAGGACGCTGCAGCAAGCAGCGTCCTTGTTGCTTTTAACGGGTGGAACTATGGGTCCCACCACAGGTCCCACTGTGATGTATTTTGACCATCTACACCGTGCATTTGATGGGTCCCCTTTTAGTATGGGACATCCCCAAAAGTCAGTCGTACACGGAACTCAGGTGGTCCACATTGAATAAGCGGTAAGAGATTGAATGTCTACCATTGAAACCCTTTTTAGGTCATAAAAGTTTTGGATAAATATGAAATTTATTTTTCCCCTTAATTCAGATCTTTGTGACCTTATAAACAAATGGGATGGAAAATAAACGTTATGGTGGGCCCCATGTGGGACCCACCTGATGTGAAAAATAGATTGGCTAGTGTACCTCATGCAACTATATAGCTGTTGTAAATAACATTAGCAAGTTCTGTGGGTCTGTGTTTTATCCACAATGTCCCCTTGACGGTGGGACCCACCTTGAACCCACCTTAATGTATATCTCCACCGTCCATCTACTGTATGGTGGAGTCCAGCGTGATACATGCATGTGTTTCAGCTAGGACATCCGTCCATGGGGCCCTGTACATATGGCAATCCACACAGTCCAGACCTTAGATGGTGGGACCCACCTTGATGTGTTTATTCTATATCCACACCATCCAGCGATGGATGTGAGGCCTACTGTGATTCATTTATTGTATTCGCACCATTCAGTCTGCTAGATGCCAGGTGGGCGTGCAGTAATGTTTATGTTAAATCCACTCCAGCCATCCATTTTTAAGCCCATCTGGATGGGTCCCACACCCTGTGGACCATCTGCAGTGGGGCTCACCTTATATATGTATGTATTATCTGGGCTGTCCATTTGCCGAACGCCCAGCAGCCCGATAGGCCCAGCCGCTAGTGAGATGGATGTCTAGCTGTGGACGCCACCTGCTGTGTAAAAGCAGGGACCACCTGCTGGCTGTGCATGGCCCGCTTACTGTGTGGTCCATTGCGATGTGTTTGAGGCCCAGGTGGTTAGGCCCATTGTGCTGTATGTAAGCCCATTGATGTGGCTCATTATTGATGTATTTGCTACCCATGTATAGGGCTCTGTTGATGTATGTGTTATCCACCATCTAGCAGAGGATGGTGGAACCCACATGATGTTGGTGTTTCATCCATCTTGGGACATGGGCCCCATATAATGTATGCATCCACACCGTCCAAGCATTGGGACGGTGTCACTGCACAGTGATGCATGTGTTGAATTAGTGTCGTTCGGCAGATGGGACCTACATGTGATGTATATGAGGCCTTTGATAAGGCCCAACGTGATATATTTGCTGCCCATTTGGTGAGACCCATTGTAAAGTATTCATGACCTATGGGTTGTGGCCCATTGTGATGTATTTGTGACCCATTCAGTGAGGCCCATTGTGATGTATTTATGGTCCATTTGATGAGGTCCGATGTGATGTATATGTGGCCCATGAGTGAGGCCGACGTGTTGTATATGAAGCCCATGTAATGCGGCCCATTATGATGTATATGTGGCCCATATGATGAGGCCCAATGCGTTGTATATGAAGCTCATGTGATGCGGCCCACTTAATACATATCGAGCCCATATGATGAGGCTCGATGTGTTATATATGAAGCTCATGTGATGCGGCCCACTTCATGCATATCAGGCCCATGTAATGAGGCCCATTGTGATGTGTATTAAGCCCATGAGATGCAGCCCATTGCGATGTGTAGGGCCCATGCGATGTGGCCCGTTGTGATGTATATGAGGTTGATGCGATGCGGCCCACTTGATGTATATGAGGCCCATGTGATGCGGCCCATTGTGATGTATATGAAGCCTATGCGATGTGACACACTTGATGTATATGAGGCCTATATAATGTGGCCCATTATGATATTTGAGGTCCATTTTGTTCTATGTGAGGCCCTTTTGTGAGGCCGTGAGCCCCACTATATGTTTAGCGGCCATTCCCTAGGAGCGATGTTGGTTAAATGTCCACATTGATGGGCAATGATGGTTAAATGTCCACATCGTGAACTCCCCTTAGGCCTCATTAGGCCCATTCTTGTTATGAGTAGGCCATTAGGCCCATCTTTGATATGGAGAGAGTACATCATCATCATATAACATGCTTAGTATAGCTCCATGATCCATGCCATGCGCATCATATGCATGCTTGATATGAGGAGTGTTTGATCATAGCACATGCAATTGGGTGGATTATTATGAGACTTCCTGAGAGGAGTTGCCCCACATGATCGCGCGACACGCACAGGTTTGATGCATGACTTGATGGTATGACTCATGCATATCGCATTTGTGTGAGATGATCACTTGGCGCCCTAGCGATATAAGGGCTGTGGCCTCCATAGGTTCATCGTGGATAACCAGATGGGATACCGAAAATATTTGGTTCTAGTACTGTGGGCACATAGGATGTCCTTGGGTGAGTCCTAGAATCCTCTTGGTACTGGAGGATAGTCCACTGTCTAAACCGAGTGGATACATTGTGGGCACATAGGATGTCCTAGATCACTTGGCGCCCGAGTGCCGAATACCACTAAGCGATGTCTCCCACTGTATCATGGTTGGTTGGGAGGGGGTGTGGCCTTATCAGCCTGAGTGAGGGGGCTGTAAGCTAGGCTGAGTTTGACTAACTCATAAATGGGTCCGCTATCGATGAGTCAGGTAGGTATTAATAGACTATTGGCTAGGTGGATAGTGAGGTCTTTTCCACTCACTGGTTGTGCGGCCAGGGAGGTGGCAGCCATTGTGGAGTGTACTAGACCCCGATGATATCTCAGAGATGAGCTATCTGATATGTGGACTTACTAAGTAGGAATTGTGCACTCAACATTTGACTTATTCATTCACTATCTACTTAGGCTGGTGGTGTGCAATCAAGTCATCGTGTGTACCTTCACAGTGGATGGAATTTTGGTTGGGGTGCACAACCAACCTGAGATCAGGAGTTTACCACATTGGGTATGGCTATCTAAATTTAGGTATGGGACTGGTTTGGATAGAAGTCCCTTGTGATGGACCCCACAACTTGCGATACTACGTGTTATCATCCTGACTTCTCACTCTAACTTGGTCATTTCATTCGCACCGCATATTGCATTCCATCCTCAGCACATAGCATTTTTTTACTATGCTTCAATATTGCATATCTTGAATAAGGTTGATGGTATTATGGACTCTCTAGGATCTGCATATTGCGTTATATCCGCAGCATATGGAATTTGGTTTATTATGTTTTTGCATTTATATGGCCCAGACGAGGGTGATGGTAATCATGGTTCATTAGAAATTGTATATTTCATTGCATCCTCGACATCTGATACTTAGTTCACTATGACTCCGCGTTCGCATAGCCAATCTGCATTGCATACTCTGGTATTGTATGACTTACGGATTTGCCAGCATGTTTCCCCATTACTATGATATTGCATACTTAACACTTACCTTGAACACACACTTTTACCACCCTTTAAGCTTTCTATAAGCTTATGCATGAAAGATGCGTACAGGTGGCGTCAGGTCGCAACAGCGTCGAGCTTGGAGCATGTAGCTGTCTTCTGGAGCTTTGATTTTCAATATATGTATTTCTCTTTCAGAATTATATTCAACTGTTTATATTAGTGGATATGTGATGATGATGTTCCCTTTGTGATTTGGGTAAACTTGTGGTTATGCTTCTTGCGAGATAAATGTACGTTGGAAAATCCTACTTGTAGGATCCTAGGATCAGAATCTGGTGTATGGGGACTGGGAGTCGAGAATGGGGTATTATGGAAGCTGTCGGCAATGGATTTGGTGATCGAGAATTTTGTGAGCCTGATTTCCGAGTTTGGGGCATGACAATGGGGAAAAAAGGGATTGATCCATGGAAAAAGGTTAGGTTGAAACTTTATATGCTTGACTAAACAAGCGACGACAAGAAGTACTGTTGAGAGCCTGCATCCTACTCAGAGTTCATGACCA
Organism: Magnolia kwangsiensis; assembly: GCA_037074715.1. NCBI lineage: Eukaryota > Viridiplantae > Streptophyta > Magnoliopsida > Magnoliales > Magnoliaceae > Magnolia > Magnolia kwangsiensis. Next base: position 96,734,477 of record CM073572.1, on the reverse strand, counting down.
AGGAACATGCCCACAAGAGTATCGCCTTTGTTGATTCCAAGATCTCCAGAGTTCATTGGGAACATCTGGTCCCTTTGCTCGACTAAGGAGATAGGTCAGTATGACCTATGTCAGCGTAACCTAGGCAGGCACAACCTAAGTTTGTGTGACCCATGTTGTAACGCCCTGAAAATTGGGGGTTGAGCATAACTTAGCTCCCGAGCTTCAAAACATCACTTATGCAACATATTTAATGATGATTGTATGTCATTTGTATGAGTACATGAAACATGAAGGGGATTAAACCAAATCAGCATAACATATTTTAGAGACAGTTGTAGTACACAAGTGGAAGACTAAAGTGAATATATAAAACAGTATAAGTCCCTAGAGGATGTAAGCATTACTAAATCAATAGTTACAAGTATTGCTTCAAAACACAAAATATCAAAAGAATGTGATAGCCCACTACAAACATAACCCTGAATCCCTGTGAATCAGGACATGGCTCACATGAACCCGCTTGAGAACTACATGTAGGAGAACACCTCCTCATCGTCCTTGAACTCTGACTCTGTCTCATGGGTCGCATCATCATCTGCAACTAAGACAAAGTCTGGTTGGTGTTTAAACACCATCCCAGAACATGGGAGTGAGTGATCAACTCAGTGGAGCTATACAACAAAGGTTAACATGTTTTCAATTCAGTCAAGCAATAATGATAAAGTAGTACAATCAAACATGTCCTAGATACTCTTGTTAATGCAAGAATGATATGACGTAATGATGTATGCCCTCGCCTGCACTCCCTCTTGTGACAGCATCTAACAATCGCGGCATGAATCACTACCATTGTGCTCTACACCAATGCCAACGACACATGCAATGTGATGTTATGAGCATGATTACCAAGTTCTTATTAGTCCCTTTCATACAACAGGATTAGGAAGCTAAGATACCTCCCTTGTATCATTTTTCAAATAATGATCCATTTTAGGGTCGTCAGTCCTAGACAATCTCATATGATGTTATGGTTCTAGTCACTGTAAAGGGCTCGTCACCAATCAATACAGGCCTAGTTATACCCCAGTTACTACAAAAAGGCTCGTCGCCCTCATGCAGTTTCAAGGTATGCTCGATGTCACTATAAAGGACTCATCACCAATCGGAGTCGACGGACAGCATGAATACAGTGTCCCATACCATCATATTTGACACACGAGTCTGGGTTGCACGTTGGTCACTACGGGGAGGCTCGTCGCTCCAGTGTAGGCCGACAGCTCGACCACGGTTCCCATACCACCATGCCTGGCTCATGAGTCTTAGCAGATCGAGGTACCAAGGTTAACGGGATCACACTGGTAAGTTTGGTACCCTAGATTCAAGCAGTAGCGTCTAAATATGGTGAACATGCATCGGGTCAATCGGGTTAATTAACAAGCTTGACTAGGATGATCGCACATTGAGTTGATCGACATGAAGTGCATAAGCACTTCGTGTGGCCTAACCACTTCCGACAACCCAAGTACGGCTCGAATTCATCGAACACATATTGCGTGGAAAAAACAACCTCAGCCACCAGAATAAGGCCTATTACCAATTGCATGGACTACGATATAGTCCCAACCGTGTGCATTCACACAAATAAACATATGAGATAGGCAAGTAGTAATGAATACACAAGCTAAATTCTACAATCAAGTGAGCATGCTATGGAATATAACTTAATCATGAATATACAATACATGGAGGAAATCATACACACAGTTAAACATGAATCAATAGGTTATACAATACATGGAAGAAATCATACACACAGTTAAGGTAGATGGGATTCATATCTCAACTCCCCTATAAATCACACTTTATTAACTACTAACTCATTCAAACATTTTTATAAACCCTTAGACTACACTTACCAACATACATCACATATGTTGGTTTTATTACATATTTGGGCAAATTCTTTTGCCAAGGAGTTGTCGCATAAATAAAATTTATGTACCTACGACAGTTAATCATGGAAATCACAAATTTAGATTCTAAATATACACAAACATTTCAACAAACACATGAATTTCCTTATATACCATATAGTTTATATGTATACGTAAAACAAAACAGATATCGCATTTGGAATGTGAAATAGCATCTATGTCAATATTAAACCTTTAACCAACATTGAAAGCCTTGAAAACCATAACCTATATGTATATAGTCCGTACCTTACGCCAGTAAACGCGTAATGGATTTGATTTAGACGTTTAGTCCTTGTTAACAACGGATTAGCAACCTAGAGCATGAAGTAGGTTAGCTACATCATCACTTAGACTATTTGAAGCCCTATAAGGGATTAGCGTTAGGATTTCTTACCCAATATTGGAATTAGAATCGTCGGAATAGCAATTCGGTAGTGATGGATACGCACATAGAGAGGCATGGTAGAATCCTCAGAACCTTCACCAACTTCTCTCTCACTTTCTCTCTCTTTACTCTGTTCTCTCTCCTAGGGTTTTCCAAAATTCGTATGGAGTGAATGAGAGAGGGTTTAAGGCCCTTATATAGGCCCAGAACTGATGGAAATAACCCCAGGGTCATGCTAAACTTAGGTTATAGCTAAATCGGGTCTGTTCTGATTCAACGGAGCATTTCTGAGGTCTCTTTACTGAATGCAGTTGGACTTAAGCTCCCTGATATTGGATCTTGATCAAGCTAAGTTTTTAGTCCGATCGGGTTTATAGATCGACTGTGGCGGACCAGTTTCAGTTCAACAGTCACCGACACTCGATCAGGGCCACAAGCACATTGGCATGTGTGGGACATTTCTCCTAATCTGAGGATGAATTTGGATCAGATTCTGACGGTCTGAATGCTTATAATTGGCCTGCAAGCGACACGACTCAGATTATTTAAATATGTATTTAATTTCTAAAAACACTCACGTTTCTTACACACTTCGCTCTGGACAAAGTAAATAGTCTTAAGACCTCATCTGGACTTGAGTTTTGAGGTGATTGTCAAATCTAACTAGGTGGTCATATTCGTCTAAGTTCGTCGCTATTGGACTTTCGACGTGTGGTCCAGGTCTGATATGGAGTTTCTGAATGCTCCCGAGAGCAACTGGGTTTAGAGATTGATCCTGTAAGTGCTATGATTTCATATCCCTTTGGTTGTCAAATTTTATCGTGCCAAAACCTATATCTATGTCTTGTATATCTTGTGTTTCATGTTTGAGACTATTTATTGCAATCAAGACATCACATTGCAAGACAAGAACTTAAATGAAGAAGGTTTCAAGCCATGGATGAAGAATTCAAGAATAGAAGTTTTCAAGTATGCATGCTCAAGATACAATCAAGTTCAAGTATAGTAGAAGACTGTGTCAAGTCAAGATCAAGCTCAAGAAGGCCTACTACAAGATTTGTATATTCTCAAGCTTCTCTTAAGGGTCATCTGAGTGTACAGACTTTCAATGTCCATCTCACTTTTAAGGTTTGTTTGACCTTAGATTGACCCTAGGATGGGCTTTACTGTAGGTCATTTTGGATACATAATTCATATATTTTAATATGCTTGTTTGGGCTGTTCTAAGACCAGTCCTAGGGACTTCAAGACCAGTCCTAGCTCTGCTACAACCAGTCTTAAGTTTTTCAGGACCAGTTCTATGTTGTTGAAGATTTTTGAATCTTTCTGGTTGTCCTACGACCAGTCCTGTGAGTTCTACGACTCATCCTTCGACCAGTCTTAGCCCTACGATTCAAACTCCAACAACTAAACTGGGGGTCCTACGACCGGTCGTAGGTGACCCACGACCGGTCGTGGGTACCTAGGACCGGTCATGGAACTGTAAATCCTTATCCCGCGGAAATCTTTTAAAATCTTTGAAGCTACGACCAGTCCTACGATCCTAAGACCAGTCGTAGACGAGATTTTTCAGGCAATAAATAGAGCACGAACTTCAAAGTTTTAGCAATTCAATTCAACTCTATTCAAGCATTCTTTATGCTATACTCTGAGATAAGTTTGTGTTTGTTTTAAGCTACTCTGTGCTTATTTAATATTTCTTTTGATAACTTATTTTTTATTTGATTTTGATCTACATTCCAATCTCATTAGAAAAGGGGAATTTTTGATATTCCTTCTTCTTGGATTCAAAATCAAATAGAACTAGCCCTTTTGATTTAAAATCAATTAGACTTAGAACCATTCTTAAAGTGAGTATTGGACTTTGAACGTTGAATCAAACTTCTACTCCGATTGGTTCTACCGAGCTACTTCAAAAGGTGATTCAGGTATTTTACATTTGTGTAATTTACTTTCTTTTGTTTTGTTTAAGATTTGCCAGAAAAATCTCATTGTATTGGTTATCTGAGAAGAGCTAGAAAACTCAGATTTTAAGGGTTTTTGAATTGTATAAGCCCGAGATCAAAGACACAATTGTGAAGGTTTTAGGTGAACCTGTGAAACCTATTTTGATAGTGCATGCTAATATCCCCTGTGTGAGGATATTAGGAGTGGAGTAGCATTCTATGTGGCTGTTGGATAACAGTTGGTGTACACACAGGCGAACCACTATATATCGTTGTGTTGTGGATGTGCTTTATTCTTTCATTCCTTTATTCATTCAGTTTTGTGGTTTGTATTTGTGGATGAATGTTGTAATCATTTTATTTCAAGCAAGTGTGGATGAATGTTGTAATAACTTAGGATTTATTTTCTGCAAGTTATTTTGATTTCCTTGCTTTTTATTCCTCACTGGTTTATGATACAAAGGACGTTCTAGAAATAAGATTGTCTTACCTTAAACCTTTGGTTTTTGGTGTAATGTTGTCCTTAGAACTGATATAATATCATTCTCTTTATTTTAGGCTATTGAGATTACTTTAAATTCAGCATTGTGCTTTATTTCTTTTATTATTTTACTGTTATAAGTTTTATTTCGCATTGCCCTATTCATCTCCCTCTAGGGCATATAGCTAGGCCCTTTCAAGTGGTATCAGAGCCTAATAGCTCGTGCTTATTATTTATTTTTTGGATTTATTTCCTGAGCTAACGATCTAAGCTATATTAAGATGTCAAATTTTGATAGCCTATCAGTCACTAGGCCACCACCCTTTAATGGCACAAACTATGCTTATTGGAAAGCCAGGATGAGGATCTTCCTCAAATCCTTAGATGAAAGTGTGTGGCTGGCAACAGTGAATGAATGGAACCCTCCTATCACTGAAGTTACTAATAACGATGGTTCAAAATCAATGAAAGTAACGGCTTAATCTCTTTGGACCACACTTCAGAAAAGTGAAAGTAGTGCCAATGCAAAAGCACTAAATGTAATTACTTGTGCATTATCACCAGATGAATTCAAAAGAATCATCTCTTGTAAAAATGTAAAACAAGCATGGGATGTATTAGAAATGACACACGAGGGTACATCTATTGTCAAGAAATCTAAAGTCCAACTCCTCATAACTAAATTTGAAGAAATTCATATGGAGGAGAATGAGATGCTTATGGACTTCTATGCTGGATTGAATGACATTGTGAACTCTATGTGGGGTCTTGGTGATAGAATCCCAGAAAGTAAAGTGTGCACAAAGATACTACGCTCACTTCCTGAATGGTTCAATTCTAAAGTGACCACGATTCAGGAACTTCGTGATACGGATACCATGAGGGTTGAGGAACTAGTTGGTTCACTTCAAACCTATGAGTTATCCTTTAAAGCTCCTAAAGGAAAATTAATTGCTCTCAAATCATCTAAAAATGTTTCACAAGAGAGCACTTTAGATTTAGAAAATTTCGAAGATGATATGGCGCTTTTAGTAAAAAAGTTTTACAAAATTTTTAAAAGCATGAAAAAAGTTAATTTTCAAAAGACAAATGATAAGAGACAATCTAAACCTAGAACTCGAAAATCCTTGAAAGATAGTCAATGTTACAACTATCAAGAGTATGGGCACTTAGCTAACAAATGTCCTAAAAAGGACAAATCAAAAAAGAAAAGCATGATGGCTACTTGGGATGAATCATCTGATTCTGAATCCTCTTCTAAATCAGAAGATTCTGAAACCGAGTCGGGCGAAGATATTAAAGCCCTTATGACTCTAGCCAAGATCACCTTTTCAGATATTGATGATATATCTAGTGAAGAAAATCTGAATAGTGATTGCGATAATGAAGATGATCTTCAGGATGCTTATAATGCCCTTTATAAGGAGAGTTGTAAAATTGCCGTCAAGCTTAAATTACAAAAAGAAAAATTTTCTAAGCTAAAGGAAGATTATGAGTCTCTTGTTTTAGAAAAGTCTCATATTTCCTATTCTTTTGAAAAAACCAAATGTGATTTAGATTTTAAAACCTCCAAAATTGAAGACTTGAGATCCAAAAATGAGAAACTCAAAAATGAGGTAGCTTCTCTTCTGAGTTTGAAAGACATGGAGATATGCCCAAGGTGATCCTAAATTGGAAAAATTATTGTCCGGATCAAGAAAATGTGGCAATCGATCCGGGTTGAGCTATGATAAAGAATACTCTCCTAAACAAAAGAACATTGCTCTTAAATTTTTAAAAGCAGAGTCTTCAATCTCAAAAGAAAAGAATACTTATCAAGGTTTTTTCAAAAATTCAAGGACTTTTCAAAAACCGACAAGTAGCCATATCAACTATAATTTTTAAAACCGAAATCCCTTGGCTGAAAAAATAATTAATCTACTCAAGGAGCTATTAAAGTCTAACTCTATAGGTCTCTCCTATAACAACAGACAGAAAAAGACCATCTATACTCCTAAACCCAAAACAGTTCTGAAATGGGTTCCTAAAGTTGCCTGCTTGGTTGCCCACACTGCTTTCAAAGCTACAAGCCATTCAAAGTGGTACCTAGATAGTAGTTGCTCCAGGCATGTGACAGGTGACAAAGCTTTATACACCGATCTAAAAGATATGACTGACGGATCAGTCATATTTGGTAATGGAAGCAATTGCAAGATCATTGGCCAAGGTACGATTCAACTTTATAACCTTTCCTTATTTAAGAATGTTTTTTATGTTGAGGGCTTAAAACACAACCTATTAAGCATTTTTCAGATATGCGATAACAACTATAGTGTGAAGTTTTCTAATCAAGGTTGTGAGATACTTAATAAAAAGGGTTCTGTTATATTAACTGGTCGCAGAACTTCTGAAAACTGCTACATCGTTAGTGATGCAAGCTCATCTACTCAATCATGTTACATGGTCCATACCGATGAGACTGAATTATGGCATAAACTTCTTGGACATGTACACTATCGGAACTTACTTAGATTGAACAAAAGAGAACTAATTAGAGGTCTACCCAAATTGCAAAAAGTAAACAAAATATGTGGTGAATGCCAGTTGGGCAAACAGACTAGGAGCTCTCACAAGAAAGTGAACTCCAATACCACATCTAGACCACTCGAGCTTCTCCATATGGATCTTATTGGACCAACCAGATCAGAAAGTCGAGGAGGCAAAAAATACATCTTGGTTATCGTAGATGACAATACCAGATTCACTTGGGTATTGTTCTTAAAAGACAAAACTGAAACCCTGGATCAAGTGAAAAAGGTCATCAAACGAATCCAAAATGAGAAAGGTTCTCATGTTAGTAAGATCCGTAGTGATCATGGATCCGAATTTGAAAACAGTAGTTTTGAGAAATTCTGTAGCGATCAGGGAATATCACATGAATTCTCTACACCCAAAACACCGCAACAAAATGGTATAGTTGAAAGAAAAAATAGAGTGCTTCAAGATATGGCTAATGTTATGTTGAATAGCATGAAGCTCTCCAGAAATCTTTGGACTGAAGCAGTTAATACTGCATGTTATATTATTAATCGGGTTTATACCAGTAAATCTGATAATAAGACTGCTTATGAATTATGGTTTGAAAAGAAACCTACTGTCAAATACTTTTGGGTTTTTGGAAGCAAGTGTTATATTTTACGTGATCGTAAAAATTTGGAAAAGTTTGATACGAAGAGTGATGAAGGAATTTTTCTTGGTTATTCTTTGAACAGTCAAGCTTATAGGGTTCTAAATAAGAGAACTGGTGTGATTCAAGAGTCCATCAATGTGGTCATTGATGATCATTTGAATACACCAGCTCCAAGTTCAGATGATGATGAAGCTCTTATTATCGACAATCAAGATACCTCATCAAGTCAAAAAGAATTTGAACCAAGGACTGTCAAAGATCATCCAACCAATCAAATACTTGGAAACCCTCTCGCTAGAGTTCATACTCACAAACAACTTGAGAACATATGTAATTATGTCTGTTTTATATCTCAAATAGAACTGGTCAACGTGAAAGAAGCACTTTCTGATTAAAATTGGATTGTTGCTATGCAGGATGAACTTGATCAATTTGTTCGTAATGATGTCTGGATCTTGTTCCTAGACCTAAAGATAAACACATTATTGGAACAAAATGGATCTTTAAAAATAAGTCTGATGAGCTTGGAAATATAATTTGAAACAAGGTTAGACTGGTTGTGCAAGGTTACACTCAGTTTGAAGGCATCGATTACGATGAAACCTTTGCTCCAGTCGCTCGCCTTGAATCAATTAGACTTTTTATTTCCATCGCATGCTTTAAAAAATTTAAGATTTGTCAGATGGATGTAAAGAGCGCCTTCTTGAATGGCGATTTACATGAAGAAGTGAATGTTGAACAACCTTCAGGGTTTGAAGACCCCAAGTTATCTAACCATGTATTTCGTCTCAAAAAGGCTCTCTATGGTCTAAAACAAGCGCCCAGGGCATGGTATGAGAAATTGACTAAATTCTTTAGTCATAGCTTTCAAGTAGGTAGTATCGATAAGACACTCTTTGTTAAGAAGCATAACAATGATATTTTGATGGTTCAAATTTATGTTGATGATATTATTTATGGATCAACTTGCTCTAACATGTCTATTGAGTTTACAGAGTTAATGAAATCAAGGTTCAAAATGAGCATGGTTGGCGAACTAAACTATTTCCTAGGGTTGCAAGTAAAACAACAACCTGATGGAATTTTCATTTCCCAGACCAAATATGCTTCAAACTTGGTTAAAAGGTTTGGATTTGAGAATGGTAAGAATTTTGATACTCCTATGAGTACAACGTTAATACTCTCAAAAGACTCTACAGGAAAAGATATAGATCCTAAACTATATCATAGTATGATTGGTAGTTTGTTGTATCTTACTGCAAGTAGACCTGATATTACGTTAAGTGTTGGAATTTGAGCAAGATATCAGTCTAATCCTAAGGAATCACATCTTACTGATATTAAATGAATTATTAGATATGTCACAAGTACTATTAATCTGGGTATATGGTACCCTTTTGATACTAGTGTTCAATTAGTCGGGTACTCAGATGCTGATTGGGGAGGTAATATCGATGATAGAAAATCAACCAGTGGTGGTTGTTTTTACATTGAAAATTACTTAGTTTCTTAGTTCAGCAAGAACCAAAGCTCAATATTGCTCTCCACTGCTGAGGCTGAGTATATTGCAGCGGGATATGCATGTACACAACTAGTTTGGATGAAACGCATGCTAAGAGATTATGGAATTGATCAAGATTCAATGATCTTACATTGTGATAATTCCAATGCTATAAATATTTCCAAAAATCTAATTCAGTATTCACATACTAAGCACATTGACATTAGGTACCATTACATTCGTGAATTGGTTGAAGAAAAAGTTATTTCTTTGGAATATATATCAACTGAAAATCAACTTGCTGATATATTTACTAAACTGCTTGACAAAAGCAGGTTTAATAAATTGAAATTTAATCTTGGTATGTGCATTTTACATTAAATATTCTTGCTTGCATGTATCATAGTGTACTATATTTAGTACTATTTGTGTTTAAATTTTATTTTTTTCATTAAAAAATATATTTTTAGTCGATACTTGACCGGTCATGGCTGTACACGACCAGTCGTGGTACAACTGGTCGTGCAACCCACTCGACCTGTCTTGGAGCTCGTGAACATGATATATTTAGGAAAAATCCCTTTCTTCTTCATTTTCACTCCAACCTACGACGAGTCGTGGCTTGACCAGTCATAGGATTTCTTATTTTTCTTCAAGGTGAGTCCTACTTCATCATTTTTCTTGAAGATTCATGCTCTCTATGGTTTGATTTGATCATTGTGTAGTTAGATTTCATCTCTTGTTGGGTTTTTCAAGGGTTTCTTCTCAATTTGCTGATCTAGAGAAAACCCATCCTTCCATTTGTGCATTTTTCTTGCTCTTTGTATATATTTTTGAATATGGATGCTAGAGGAAAGAAGAAAATATCTCGTGGTCCATCTTCGTCTAGATCTACACCGATAACAAAACGGCACCTTCGGTCACCCGAAGATGATTCTCAAGATGTACAAGATTTACATGTCCATAATATTATCGTTGAGCATACCGCTGATCTCAATCACATTGCTCCATATGGTATTGTCCCTCTCCTTGATTCTGTTGGCTGGACTAACATTTTGCTTTGGGGTGGGCCTGCATACCAGTCTATTGCCCAATCAATGGTAGCATGCATCTCAAAATTTTTTCTTGATAATTTAACTTTTTCAATTGATACTAGAGAAGGAAAATTTGAAGTAGACCGTCATTTGATATCAGGTATTATAGATATACCTGTTAATGATGAAGGTATACCGATTCAAAATTTATACGACAAACCATCTGAATCAGAAAAATGCATGTTAACAAGAGATTTATGCAAAATTGATGCACAATGGACACACAAAGGGAATGCGCTCCCTTCAAAGTATTTGTTACCTAGATACAGAGTGTTACATCATTTCTTTATTTCCAATGTGTATCCTCGGTCCGGTAATAAAACTGAGTTGACTTCTTTCATGGTTCGTATGTTGCATTCTATTGCTTCTGATACCATGGTCTGTCTTCCTTCTTTGATTTGTTATTTTATTATACATTTTCGTCTCCATCCGGGTCATAGTGATATTCCGTTTGGTTATCTTATGACTGTTTTAGCCACTCACATGCTTGTCGATAAACCGATTAATGAGGCACCAATTCATCATCTTATTTTCAACAATTTTAATCTTAATAAGATGAAGTTGGATTTGCTTCCTAGCCAAGTTGATGAAGGTGGTGTTGGTGGTGATGGTGGTGAAGCCGGAAATGAAGGGGAAGCTGGCGATCTTCCTCAACAGGATATTAATATGGATGAGATATTTGATGATATAGAAACTGATTCGCCAAATGATCCTGATTATGATCCATCTAGTCATGATGCACGCCTTTGTGCATTGGAGGAGAAGGTTGATAACATGAGTATATAGCCCATGATATGCAGTTTAAATACATGCGAAAATATTTTCGTCGCATCAATAGGGGCTTGCACCAGATTGATCCTTCTATCCCTGCTCCCTCCTCTGGATCTGATTAGGCAAATTATCTTTTGGATTGTATAACATTTTCTTAGCTTTTATTTTCGATATTGTATTAACTTGGATAATGACTTGATGTTTCTGGTTTATATTTTAAAATATGCTATGACCTTTCATATTTCTTTCTCATTATCTGCTTATTATTACTCTCTATGTTGTTATTCTCTTTCCTATTGTGACTTTTCCTTATCATTTTGTGACAAAAAGGAGGAGTAGTATGGAAAGGGGAGTAATTTGTTTGAATTGATTTGGATTGATTATTTGAGAAGGATATGTGGATGAGAATATGTTGTATTGATGTTATTGATTGGCTAGATGAGCAGTATTTATATTACTCAGGGGGAGTAGAGTAATTTGTGATTTTATGACTCATGATTCCTTATTATCTTCTATGCTATGTGTTTTGTCACAAATTTGACAAAGAGGGAGATTGTAAGTGCTATGATTTCATATCCCTTTGGTTGTCAAATTTTGTCATGCCAAAACCTATATCTATGTCTTGTATATCTTATGTTTCATGTTTGAGACTATTTATTGCAATCAAGACATCACATTGCAAGACAAAAACTTAAATGAAGAACGTTTCAAGCCATGGATGAAGAATTCAAGAATAGAAGTTTTCAAGTATGCATGCTCAAGATACAATCAAGTTCAAGTATAGTAGAAGACTGTGTCAAGTCAAGATCAAGCTCAAGAAGGCCTACTACAAGATTTGTATATTCTCAAGCTTCTCTTAAGGGTCATCTGAGTGTATAGACTTTCAATGTCCATCTTACTTTTAAGGTTTGTTTGACCTTAGATTGACCTTAGGATGGGCTTTACTGTAGGTCATTCTGGATACATAATTCATATATTTTAATATGCTTGTTTGGGTTGTTCTAAGACCAGTCCTAGGGACTTCAAGACCAGTCCTAGCTCTGCCACGACCAGTCTTAAGTTTTTCAGGATCAGTCATAGGTTGTTGAAGATTTTTGAATCTTTTTGGTTGTCGTACGACCAGTCCTGGACATCCTACGACTAGTCCTGTGAGTTCTACGATTCATCCTTCGACCAGTCTTAGCCCTACGACTCAAACTCCAGCAACTAAACTGGGGGTCCTACGACCGGTCGTAGGTGGCTCACGACCGGTCGTAGGCTACCCATGACCGGTCGTGAAACTGCAAATCCTTATCCCACGGAAATCTTTGAAAATCTTTGAAGCTACGACTAGTCCTAGGATCCTAAGACCATTCGTAAACGGGATTTTTCAGGTTATAAATAGAGCACGAACTTCAAATTTTTAGCAATTCAATTCAACTCTATTTAAGCATTCTTTAGGCTATACTCTGAAAAAGTTTGTGTTTGTTTTAATCTACTCTGTGCTTATTTAATATTTCTTTTGATAGCTTATTTTTTATTTGATTTTGATCTACATTCCAATCTCATTAGAAAAGTGGAATTTCTGATATTCCTTCTTCTTGGATTTAAAATCAACTAGAACTAACCCTTTTGATTTAAAATCAATTAGACTTAGAACCATTCTTAAAGTGAGTATTGGACTTTAAACGTTGAATCAAACTTCTACTCCGATTGGTTCTACCGGGCTACTTCAAAAGGTGATTCAGGTATTTTACATTTGTGTAATTTACTTTCTTTGGTTTTTTTTGAGATTTGTCAGAAAAATCTCATTGTATTGGTTATCTGAGGAGAGACAGAAAACTCAGATTGTGAGGGTTTTTGAATTGTGTAAGCCCGAGATCAAAGACACAATTGTGAAGGTTTTAGGTGAACCTGTGAAATCTATTTTGATAGTGCATGCTAATATCCCCTGTGTGAGGATATTAGGAGTGGAGTAACATTCTGTGTAGCTGTTGGATAACAGTTGGTGTATACACAGGCGAACCACTATATATCGTTGTGTTGTGGATATGCTTTATTCTTTCATTCCTTTATTCATTCAGTTTTGTGATTTGTGTTTGTGGATGAATGTTATAATCATTTTATTTCAAGCAAGTGTGGATGAATGTTGTAATAACTTAGGATTTATTTTCTGCAAGTTATTTTGATTTCCTTACTTTTTATTCCTCATTGGTTTGTGATACAAAGGACGTTCTAGAAATAAGGTTGTCCTACTGTAACATCCCGAAAATCAGGGGGTCGAGTAAAAACTCCACTCCCGAGTTCCAGAACATCACTTATGCAACATAAATGTGTATGATTGAATGTTGTCTGTGTTAATGTATTAAACATGAGTAAGATTAATCCAAAACATCATATCATACTCTAGAGACCGTTAAATTAGCAAGCGGAAGACTGTGATAGTATGTATAACATATATAAACTGTTGTATGTCTCCAGAGTGTGAACATGTTACCAGGTTAGATACATACATGTATACTCCAAAAGTAAACAAAATGAATATACATGAGTGCGCTAAAAATATAAAATGACAAGTGTCAAGGCATCTAATCAACCTCCCTGTAATCCCGTCAATCAGAACATGCATAAAGGAGAGATCCTCCTCATCATCATCAAGTCCAGCTCCGCTTCTCAAGCAGCGCCATCATCTGTAACCAAGATAGGGACTGGTGGGTGTCCGAAAACACCATCCCATAACGTGGGAGTGAGTGATCAATTCAGTGGAATAATAGAGCAGAGATTAACATATTATCAAATCAATCATGCGATAATAGTAAAGTAATAAATCAAACATTCCTAATACTTTTGTTAATGCAATATGACATGACATGATGGATGCCCTCACCGACATTCTCCCTCATACGGCACCATCTGCGTCCGTGGCATGCTTGCGTACCGCTCAGTGCTTCACATCTTCCAGGCACATGCAATGTGATGTTGATATGATTACCGGGTTATTATTAGTCCTTTTCATACAACAATATTTGGAAACTAAGGTACTTCCCTTATATCAATCCCAACACAGATCCTGTCTAGGGTCGTCACTCCTAGAAATCACATATGATGTTACATTTATAAGTCGCTGTAAGGGTTGCCAGGGCTGTTGCTCACACTCGTTGCACCGCTCCCCCATCACCTTATCAATATAGGCCTACTGTACTCTCATTGCTACGGAAGGGTAGTCGCCTCCCGTAGACTCAGAATACGCTTGAGGTCACTACAAAGGGCTGTTAGGGCTGTTGCTCACACTTGTTGCACCGCTCCCCCATCACCTTATCAATGTAGGCCGACAGCAAGAATATAGTGTCCCATACCACCATAATCTACTCACGAGTCTGGGTTGCTCACTGGTCACTACGGGGAGGTTTATGGCCCCAGCGTAGGCCGACAGCTCGACCACGGTGTCCCATACCACCATGCCCGGCTCATGAGTCTTTATGGATCAAGGTACCATGGTTAATAGGGTTTACAATGGTAAGTTCAGTACCCTAGGTACAAGCAGTTATGACTCATACATAGCGAACATACAATGGCCAGTCGGGTTACTTGACGGGCTCGACTAGCACGAGCGCATCTCAAGTCGAACGACATGAAGTGCATAAAACCCCTCGTGTGGCCTAACCACTGTCACCAACTCCAAACACGACTCGCGTTCATCGACGCGTCGTTCGTGGCAAAGATAAGCCAACCACGAATTTACTCGGTTACCGACTGTCTGGACTAAGCATAGTCCCAAACATTTATGAATCCACATCAGCAATCATATAAAGGTAATGGAAATGAAATACAACAATATGAGCATGTTAACACATGTTATAACATACAACTTAAGTAAATCATCTAACACGTGCATTTCATACATATAATGAAATCATACATATGGCCAACATGAAGGAAATCATTTACATCAGCGTATTATTTGAGAAGTCAATCTCAAACTAATTCACAACTCCATTTAATTCAATACATACTAATACAAATATTTATACAAACACTTAGTCTACACACTTAAGTCTACATAGTGTATGTCGACTCAAAGTGCGCATTTGGGCGAATCTCTTCGCCAAACAGATTATGTACGCATTCCTAGTATCCTAAGGCGACAAAAAGCCATGTCAATCATTTTAGCAAAATATGGACGTTTACAGTATTTTCTACAAATGACTAAAATGCCCTAAATCTCATATTTTTCGTTTGCTTACAAAACA
This sequence comes from Magnolia kwangsiensis, assembly GCA_037074715.1. Classification (NCBI taxonomy): domain Eukaryota; kingdom Viridiplantae; phylum Streptophyta; class Magnoliopsida; order Magnoliales; family Magnoliaceae; genus Magnolia; species Magnolia kwangsiensis. The sequence continues at coordinate 96,718,943 of CM073572.1, read as the reverse complement.
GGAAACGGACAGCTTGTTGTACATGTCAAACGGCATTGCCGTTGATAATCTACTATTAAACGACATTGAAAGCGTTGAAAACAGCCAATCAAAGCATCTAAAATCCGCACCTTTCACTTTATATATGTATCGTTTCGAACGGAGCATATACGCTTCATCTACGACGATCAGGCGACCTAATACACAAGCTACATAAGCTACATCATTAATGGAATTGACGGAAGCTTAAATCAGCAAGTGTTGAAGGTTTTTCTTACCTAAAAGTACGCTGGAATCGCCGGAAAAGTGATTGGGATATGTCGCTTAAGCACGTACAGCAACAGCAGCAGGTGGCAGAAAAATCTCTCCCACCATCTCTCACAAACTCTCACTTTTTCTCTCACTCTTTCTAGGGTTTCTAGCAAATTCGGATGGGTGAGAGAAGTGAGGGTTTAAGCCGCTTATATAGCCTAATTTCTTCCCAAATTAGGCTTGGGAATCATATTTATTGAGGTCTAACCAATTCGGGGCTTTCTGGTCCAAAAGAGCATTTCTGGAGGTCCCCTTACCAAATGCGGTCGGACTTAAGCTCATGCATACTGGATCTAGCATACATCAAGTTTTCAGTCCGGCAGGGTTCGCAGATTGCACGTGGCGGTCCAGTTTCAGTTCAGCAGTCATCGCACCTAGATCAGGTTTAAAAGTCTCAAGATATGAAATAGAAATTTTTCCTGATCCAAGGGTGTAATTTGGCTGAATTCTGACGGTCAGAACGCTTAATACTAACGTGTCAAGTCACATGCCAGATTTTAATTAAAAATTCCAAATCTAACCCTATTCTCACTCTCTTCACTCCAGGCTCAATGAAATAGCCTCTGAACGTCGGTTGGCCTTGATTTTCGAAACGATTGTCAAGTCCAGCCAAGCGGTCATAATGGTCTAAGATTGTAGGTATCGGACTTTCGACGCGCGGTCTAGATCCAATACAAAGTTTCAAAGAGTTCCTGAGAGCAAACGGGTTTAGAGTTTGATCCAAGGTTTTAGGATATTATAGCATCATTGGTTCTACAAGTTTTGGGTCTTGTAGAACATATTTAAAGCGATCAGGGACAATTTCACAGCTACTCCAACGTAGCGCTAGCTAACTTATGCTTAGTTTCTAAAGGAATTAATCCTAAGTGATTTCTTTGGCTATGGAATTGGGTTCTAAGCGGTTACCAATGTGTTTTGGTTGAACCATTGCCTAAGGACGTCTAACCCCAGATTGAAAAAATCCGAGGTGTTACACCTACCTTAAACCTTTGGTTTTTGGTGTAAGGTTGTCCTTAGAACTGATATAGTATCATTTTCTTTATTTTAGGCTATTGAGGTTACTTTAAATTCAGCATTGTGCTTTATTTCTTTTATTATTCCGCTGTTATAAGTTTTATTTCGCATTGCCCTATTCACCCCCCCTCTAGGGCATATAGCTAGGCCCTTTCAGATCCTAGATTTTAGGGTAATGTAGCGTTAATAATTCTATAAGTTTTGGATCTTGTAGATCATATTCAAAGTGATTGATGATAATTTCATAGGTAATATAGTTTAACACTAGTTAATTCTCATTTAATTTCTAAAGGATTCAGTCCTTAGTAATTTTTGTCTGAGGTAGAACTCGGGTCTTTGTACGAATTTTTTCAGGACGTTACAATCTACCCCCTTAATGAAAAATTTTATTCTCAAAATTAGTACCTTTTCGTACTCTTCAAGAATCTGAGGTAAGTTCTTTCAGACCTCGAATTCAGTCTCCCAAGTAGCCTCCTCCTCTCTGTGATGCGTCCACAGTACCTTCACAAGTGGGATGACCTTGCTACGTAAGACCAACTCCTTCCTATCCACGATACATGTCAGTCGCAATACATATGTAGCATCCTCTCTTAACTGTACCTATTCCCACCTGATAATGTGCAAAGGATCAGGACCATACTTCTTTAACATGGACACATGAAATACGTTGTTCACGCCTAAGAGTGGTGTAGGCAAAGCAAGGCAATATGCTACTGCCCCCACTCGATCCAGTATCTGGAATGGGACAATAAATCTCGGCGTGAGCTTCCCTTTCTTACCAAACTGTAGGACTCCCTTCATGGGGGAAACTCTAAGGAATACATGGTCCCCAACCTTAAACTTTATCGGTCGTCATCTCGTATCGACATAACTCTTCTGCCTACTCTGTGTTGTCAAAAGTCAACGCCTAATAATCTCAATCCTCTCTGAGGTCGCCTGAACCAACTCTGGGCCAATTAGACTCTTCTCACCCACTTATGCCAAGCAATGCGGCGCTCTACACGAGCGACCATACAACGCCTCATAGGGAGCCATGCTAATACTCACCTGGAAGCTGTTGTTATACGCGAACTCTGCATTAGGAAGACAGTCATCCCAACTGTCCTTGAAATCTGGCACACAAGCTCGCAACATATCTTCTAACACCTGATTCAATCATTCCGTCTGCCCGTCTGTCTGTGGATGGAACGTGGTGCTAAACTTCAACTTCATACCCATCGCTTCCTGGATACGAGTCCAGAAGATAGATGTGAATTGCGTGTCTCGGTTCGACACGATCTCCAAAGAAACTCCATGCAGACGTATAATTTCCTTGATGTACAACCTGGCCAAGTCGTCTGCATAGTTCGTAACTCTGATCGGTTGGAAATGAGCTGAGTTGGTCAACCAGTCTATGATCACCCGAATGGAGCATATCCCTTCTTCATCTTAGGCAACCCTGATATGAAATCCATAGAGATGAAATCCGACTTCCATTTAGCTATGAGCATGGGCTGAAGTAGTCCAGGAGGTCGGCGATGCTCTGCCTTGACTTGCTGGCACGTGAGACAACGGGACAAACTATGTAATGCGAACCTTCATGTTGTTCCACCAGTATGATCTCTTCATGTCTTGATACATCTTGGTGCTACCAGGATGCATCGCAAGCTTTGAACTGTGGGCTGCATCGAGAACTTCCCGTCTCAAGTCATTAACGTCTGGGATGCATAGGTGGCCACGATAACGTAAGCCCCCATCCATACCAATGCTCTACTCTGAGTCCTCATTTGTACTTACCTACTCTTTCATCTTTGGTAATAGCTCATCATCTGCCTGAGCTGCGATAATCCTATCGTCAATGAGGGGCTGTACTCGAATATGTTCGATAACTTTATATGGCTCCACTATGAGTTTCTGCTCAATGTCTTACACAAACTCCACCATGTCCCACTCTGCTATCATTAGCGGAGCTGCAAACTCTATGGCCTTCTTGCGGCTCAACGCATCTGCCATAAGGTTCGCCTTGCCCGGATGATAGGAAACCTCGAACTTAAAGTCCTTCAAGGTTTCCATCCATCGCAGCTGCCTCAAATTCAGGTCCAGCTGAGTGAATATGTATCTAAGACTCTTGTGGTCACAAAAGAGCTCAAACTCCTCTCCGTTGAGGTAATGTCTCCAGAGCTTCAGTGGGAAGATGACGGCTGCCAACTCTAGGTCGTGTGTAGGGTAATTCTTCTCATGTTTCCTCAACTGTCTCGAGGCATAAGCAATCACCTTGTCCTTCTGCATAAGGACACAACCTAGACCAACGCGAGATGCGTCGGTATATATTGTGTACTTGACCCCTTGATCTGGAAATACTAGCATAGGGGCAGACGTCAACTTGTCCTTCAGGTCCTGAAAAGCTGCTTCCGCCTTCTCGTTCTAGGTGAACTTCAGATCCTTTCGTGTCAACTGAGACAGCAGTCTGGCATTCTTGGAGAAATCCTGAATGAATCGTCGATAATAACCCGCCAGGCCAAGAAAACTCCTCACTTCAGTAACTGAACCGGGCTACTCCAAGTCCTGAACCGCGGATCCCTTAGCAAGATCAACCGCTATACCTTCCTTGGACACCACATGTCCCAGGAACTTGATTTCCTCCTTCCAGAAATTGCACTTCTTGTACTGCGCGAACAACTGGTTCTTCTTCAGAGTATCCAAGACTGCTCGCAGGTGCTCCTCGTGCTCTTCCTGACTCTTGGAGTATATCAGGATGTCATCAATAAATGCGATGACGAATCGGAAAAGAAATGGCCGAAACAACCTATTCATCAGGTCCATGAACATGGCCGGTGCATTTGTAAGGCCAAACGATATCACAAGGAACTCGTAATGACTGAAGCTAGTCTGAATGCTGTCTTTTGCATGTCGTCATCCCTGACGCACAACTGATGATACCATGACTATAAATCTATCTTCGAGAAGTACTGTGCCCCCTTTAACTGATCAAACAGATCATCGATCCTGGGCAAGGGATACTTGTTCTTCACTGTCACCTAGTTCAACCTGTGGTAATCAATATATAATCACAGGGAGCTGTCCTTCTTCATATACAATACAAGCGCTCCCCAGGGAGACATGCTCGGTCGTATGAAACCGGCCCTTAATAGGTTGTCAATCTGCTTCCTCAACTCCTTCATCTCACATGGAGGCATGCGATAAGTCGACAATGAGATTGGCGTCGCACTAGGCGTAAGATCAATGGTAAAATTGAGCTCGCACCATGGAGGTAATCCAGGAATCGTCACGAACACCTGGTCATAATCCTGAACTACAGGCGTATTTTCAACTGTCAGGCCATCAACATTCTTCAGTAAGGAAGCGTAACAAAGAACTCGAAAAGGGCAACTGACCTGTATAGGAAAAGTAAAGAACGAACCCTCAGGCCCATAAGCCATCACTAGACGGGTCTCACAGTCAATCTCGGCCCTCACTTCTGTTAGCCAATCCATGCCAAGGATGATGTTGAAATGGTATATCGTGGTGACAATTAGGTTGATGCATATTTTTCTACTCCCTAGATCTATCAAGAAGCCCTCACACATTTTGGTGGCATCTGTAAAACTTCCTGGTGTTGCGATAACTCGCACCCCAATCGTCGGGGTCATATTCAGCCCTAAGCTCTTGACTTCAGAACATGAAATCACCACGATAGTGGATCCCGTATCCACCAACAGAAATATAGGGGTACCTTCGACGTGGTCGATGAGCTCGAAGGCCAAAGGTACTATAGCTGTAGAGGTAGGCGCTTCTGCTGTGAGTGCATGAACTCACGCTTGCTAAGATCGGTTGGGCAGAGGCGCCATAGGTTACTGAGGTGGCCTAAATTGAGGAGCAGGTGGTCTGAAGGATGGATGTGTTGGTGTTGACCGTAAGGGTGAAGCGAAAATGGCCTGAGGCATCGAACGGTCAATCCTCTAAGGTGGTGAGAAACCACGATCCCTCATCCTGGTGAAACAAGTCATCTCTGTGTGGCCCAGTTTCTTGCAGTAGTTACACCACATGCTTGGATGTCTCAGGTGAGTTGGTGGAGCCGTAAGCCTGGGCGGTGAGTTTGCACATGGCCTCTTTCCGAGGAATGGTCTGCTCGAAAGATCAGGTCACGGCCTGGGAGCCATAGGTGCTCACATACGGGACAACCTGTCCCCATCCTGCTCAGCTCGCAGGGACATGCCCACTAACTCGGCATAAGTCGATTGCTATCATAACACATCTTTGACCGGATCTTAGGTCGTAACCCCTCAGAAAAGTGCCACATCCGCATCGGCTGATCACCCAATAACAATGGTGCATACCTGCCCAACTCCGTAATCCGGTTCTCTTATTTTGTCATCGACATCCCTCCCTGACAGAGGCAAAGGAACTCACTCTCCTTCTCGTGTCGGTAGGTGACAGGATAATACTTATCGTGGAAGCAGGTCTCAAATGCCTCCCATGTCCACACATATCCTTCCGCAATAGTGTGAAGAATACTATCCCACCACAAACTGGCCTCCTTCTCAAACATGAAGGTGGCAAGCTCAACCTGCTCCACCTTAAAATAGTGTAGCTACCTCAGCACCTTAGAGATACAGTCAATCCAGTACTCTGCCTTCTCGGGTCTATGAGTACCCACGAAAGTGGGAGGCCGTAAGTACTGGAATCATTCAAATGTGCCGCTAACACTCGCGTTCCCAGCTGGGTGCATAGGTGAGGCATGTGGAGTTGTTCCCATCGTCTGAACAAAGATACCGGCCATAAAAGTCAAGAACGGCTGCTGCTGCTACTGTTGTTGTATCTGATGCTGTTGCTACTGTTGATGTTACTATATCTGTTATTGCTGCATCAACCGCATCATCTTCTCTAGCCTATTAGGAGGTGAAGCAGACTGAGATACGTGTGGTGTCGATGTAGACGCTCGGTTCTGCTCAGGAACCGAAGGTGTGATCAGTGGTACCACAGACGGTGCCACAGGCGGTGTCATATGTGTTGGTCCAGCAGCAGGGCCAGTGGCCAGCTGAGAATATGGTATAGGATCAAAGTGAAACGGGCCCTAACGGGGGTCCATATGGCTATCTCTCAGGGGAGAGGCCCCGTCAAGTGACTCGCCCAAAGAAAGACGTGCTGAAGTTGTCGTTCCCTTAGGTGACATACCCTACATACGACAGAGGGTGCAATGCGTGAGATTTATTATACACACAATCCATCCACACAACATTGAACATCTCAACATAAGACAACAACATGCATTTCATTTAACAAAATTATAATAATACACGAAGTGCAGCATTACATGGATTGTAACAGAGAATGCATGTGAGCTAATACAACTAAGGGTTCAAACACTAAAACAACTACCAAACTACTACACTTATAAAGACCACACACAAAACCAGCAACAAAGAAAAATAAGTGACAATGACATATTTGACTATTAGTCAGAATCTGGCGACGGAGGGGGGCACCCTTATCCTGCAGGCAGCACAGGATAGACTTCGAAGTGCGAGTCACATTCTTAAACTTGTGCTTCACGAGGGCCCGAACATCGATGATATCCTCGTAGGGTAGCCTGACCCTCCTTAAGTCGAGCTAAACGGGCCTCCCTATCAGCCTGATCAGGATCATGCTTTCGTGTCATAGGAGGAGAGCTCTCATATGTATCCTGGGTCTCCTCTTCTTCTTCCCGTTCCTCCTCTTCTTCTATTTCAGCTCCACCTTCTTCTTCACTCTCTTCCTCTTCACTTTCTGTCTCATCCTCACTCTCCTTAAATTAGGCTTATCATTGTCGTGGCTTGATATCCATCTGATTGAGAGTAGTCTCATTTATATTATGGGTCGGCGCCACCAATTTCGCCCTAAGTCTATATCCAAACTTATGTGCAATCTTGCATATGAGTCGGTCGAATGGGAGCGAGTCAGTCCTTCTATTTGAACGTGCGGTAAGGACTATCTGTCATAGAATATGCGTAGGCACACAAAGCTTCTCTCCCTGCCCCACTTGGTACAGGAAATCCACCATCAGGCGCGTGCACTCGCTGCGATTGCTCCACCTGGGGTAGACATTGAACGTGAAGATGTGGTGAAGCAAGCGGAAGTCGTCCATCATATTGGTCGCTAAAAGGCTATTATTTGGCTACCATTAAACCAGACGACCATAAAGGAACAGTGTGCGGTGATCCCTTACACGTGCACTCCTCAGATTCTTTTCACTTGCATGCACCTCGCCGAGAGGCACATTCATAAGTCGAGATATCAAAGCAACGTTGATTGTGGCCTCTCGATCTCTTCCAAATGAAATCTTGAACTATAAGGGCTCCAACGTTGGCTCTCGAATGTGGGCATAGAAAGCTCAAACAGTGCTCACATTTACATGGTACTCGCCTTCAAATAGTGGATCCCACCTGGCTTCTTCTAGGCGCTCAAACAACACGTACTCCCTAAACAGCCACGCATCCACATGAGCTTCAAAAAGGACCCTACGACCCTCATAAACTCCATTCGACAGCTCCGCCAACAGAGTCCTTCCCAAGGGCGCCTGGGGATCTGGATCCCGTTTGGTCTGCAACTCTCGATTAACGCTTATACTTACGGCGGCACCTCTCGGTCTCCTTGAACGAGTGGGGCGACAGGGCCGACTTTATCCACGGAAGCTCTTTTCTTTTCCATGAAAGAAAGAATGGTGGAAAGCGAGAATATGACCATAACTAGCTCGAACAAAGCCATGAAAAAGGAAAGAAAAGAGGGAAATGGGAAGTTTATGTGGTTTTCATGAATTTGAGACTTTAAATGGGATTTGAGTGCCTAAATGGAAGGAAAGGAAAGGGAAAATCAGCAATGGAGATGGGTTTTAAGGGGGTGGTGTAGATGGGGCACAAAAATGGAAGAAGGAAGTGCTTGGAGGGTGATGTAGGAGAATGCCTCCTCATCATCCTCAAACTTTAGCTCTGCCTCATGGGTCGCATCATCATCTACAACTAAGATAGATTCTGGTTGGTGTCTAAACATCGTCCCAGAATGTGGGAGTGAGTGATCAACTTAGTGGAGCTATACAACAAAGGTTAACATGTTATCAATCCAGTTAAGCAGTAATGATAAAGAGTACAATCAAACATGTCTTAGATACTCTTCTTAATGCAAAATGATATGAGGTAATGATGCATGCCCTCGCCTGCACTTCCCCTTGCGACAACATCTAACGATCATGGCATGAATCACTACCACTGTGCTCTACACTAATGCCAATGGCACATGCAGCGCGATATTATGAGCATAATTACCAAGTTCTTATTAGTCCCTTTCATACAGCAGGATTGGGAAGCTAAGGTACTTCCCTTGTATCATTTCTCAAATAATGATGCATTCTAGGGTCGTCAGTCCTATACAATCTCATATGATGTTATGGTTCTAGGTCGCTCTAAAGGGATCGTCACCAATCAATACACGCCTAGTTATACCCCAGTTACTACAAAAAGGCTCGTCGCCCCCATGCAGTTTTAATGCTCGAGGTCACTACAAAGGGCTCGTCACTAATCAGAGTAGGCCGACAGCACGAAAATAGTGTCCCATACCACCATATTAGGCTCACGAGTCTGGGTTGCTCACTGGTCACTACGGGGAGGCTCGTCGCCCCAGCGTAAGCCGACAGTTCGACCACAGTGTCTCATACCACCATGTCTGGCTCATGAGTCTTAGCGGATCGAGGTACTACGGTTACCGGGATCTCACTGGTAATTTGGTACCCTAGATTCAAGCAGTAGCATCCAAACATGGTGAACATACATCGGCTCAATCGGGTTAATTGATGAGCTCGACTAGGACGATCGCACGTTGAGTTGATCGACATGAAGTGCATAGGCACTCAGTGTGGCCTAACTACTGCTGACAACCCAAGTACGACTCGGATTCATCGAACACATCTTGCGTGGCGAAAATAACCTCAACCACTAGAACAAGGCCTATTACCGATTTCCTGGACTACGATATAGTCCCAACTGTGTGCATTCACAACAAATAAACATATGAGATAGGCAAGCAGTAATGAATACACAAGTCAAATTCTGCAATCATATGAGCATGCTATGGAATATAACTTAATCATGCATATATAGTACATGGAGGAAATCATACACACAGTTAAACATGAATCAACAGGTTATACAGTACATGGAGGAAATCATACACACAGTTAAGGTAGTTGGGATTCATATCTCAACTCCCCTATAAATCACACTTTACTAACTACTAACTCATTCAAACATTTTTACAAACACTTAGACTACACTTACCAACATACATCACATATGTTGGTTTTATTACATATTTGGGCAAATCCTTTTGCCAAGGAGTTGTCGCATATATAAAAATTATGTACCCATGGCAGTTAATCATGATAGTCACAAATTCAGATTCCAAATGTACATAAACATTTCAACAAACACATGAATTTCCTTATATATCATATAGTTCATATGTATACACAAAACAAAATTAATATCGCATTTGGCATGTGAAATAGCATCTACGTCAGTTATAAACCATTAACCGACATTGAAAGCCTTGAAAACCATAACCTGTACGTATATAGTCCGCACCTTACGCTGGTAAACGCATAACGGATTTGATTTAGACGTTTAGTCTTTATCAATGGCGGATTAGTAACCTAGACCATGAAGTAGGTTAGCTACATCATCACTTAGACTATTTGAAGCCCTAGAATAGATTAGGGTTAGAATTTCTTACCCAATATTGGAATTAGAATCACCGGAACAGCGATTTAGAATTTCTTACCCAATATTGGAATTAGAATCACTGGAACAGCGATTCGATAGCGATGGATAAGCATGTGGAGATGCAGGGTAGAATCCCAAGAACCTTCACCAACTTCTCTCTCACTTTCTCTCTCTTTACTCTCTTCTCTCTCCTAAGGTTTTCCCAAAATCCATATGGAGTGAATGAGAGAGGGTTTAACGCCCTTATATAGGCCCAAAATTGATGGAAATAGCCCCAGGACCATGGTATACTTAGGTTATAGCCAAATCGAGTCTATTATGATCCAACGGAGCATTTCTGGAGGTCCCTTTTCTGAATGCGGTCGGACTTAAGCTTCCTAATATTGGATCTTGATCAAGCTAAGTTTTTAGTTCGATCGGGTTTACAGATCGACCGTGGCAGACCAGTTTCAATTCAATAGTCACCGACACTCGATCAGGGCCACAAGCGCATTGGCATGTGTGGGACGTTTCTCCTGATCCGAGGGTGAATATGGGTCAGATTCTGATGGTCTGAATGCTTATAATCAGCCCGCAAGCGACACGACTCAGATTACTTAAACCTGTATTTAATTTCTAAAAAGACTCACGTTTCCCACACACTTCGCTCCGAACTCAAGCAAATAGTCCCAGGACCTCATCTGGACTTGATTTTTGAGGTGATTGTCAAGTCTAACTAGGTGGTCATATTCGTCTATGTTCGTCGCTATCGAACTTTCGACGTGCGATCCAGGTCCGATATGGAGTTTCTGAATGCTCCCGAGAGCAACTGAGTATAGAGATTGATCCTAGATTTTAGGGTAATGTAGCGTTAATAATTCTACAAGTTTTGGATCTTGCAGATTGTATTTAAAGTGATTGATGCTAATTTCATAGGTAATTTAGTTTATCACTAGTTAATTCTCATTTAATTTCTAAAGGATTCAGTCCTTAGTGATTTCTTCCTGAGGTAGTACTCGGGTCTTTGTATGGATTTTTCCAGGATGTTACACATGTCGGCATAGCTTAATGTGGCACGCCAATCCTAGGTTAGGTCGGCTAAGGCCACCTTGGCCTCTCATTGCACATCTTCGCTGGTTTCAAATAATCTGATCTTACCCAAGAGAGATTCGCCCGAGGTCTTCTCCAAAGATCTCGGAGGATATCTGTGACACGCTCGGACCCCCAAGATCTTCGCCAAGGATCTTAGAAGATCCTCCTAGTAGTCTGAGATCTGAATCCCTCTACAATATACATCTGCTAAATAGGAATATCTCCTCCACGTTACCACCTCTCCTAAACTATAAATAGAGACACCTCTAGTGGTGAATGATATGCAATATCTTTAGCCCTAAACCTTCGATACTCGACTAGACCCAGATCCCTTTCCTGACTTTGGCATCGGCGCATCCCCTGCATGAGCCAAGGTCTTCCTTGTCCGTTCCTTATGTAGGTATATGATGGTCTAAAAGGGACTAATCAGATTTCTACATCAATAGTTTGGCATTGTCTATGGGAATGACATCGAAAGCCATTCTCGTCCCACCGTATCTTGACAATGGCAAAAGGGAAGAAGAAAGGTCCAAGCTCTTCTGTTGCGCCTGAACTCACACCACCAGAGCAGTTCGCTAACCACTGGGACTCCTCTTCCCAGCTGCAGGCTGATTCTGCACTTGCAGGGCCTATGCAACTATCCCACAATCGAGGAGGATGGCTTGTCTCCCTCAAACAACAAGTTGTTCATAACCCCAAGTGTAGGGTTGTGATGTAGCAATAATCTCGGTAAGAATGAGGTCAAATCCACAGGAACTAATCTTGTGAGTATTCTGAAGGCAACTAGAAGTAGAACTAGAAAAAAAATGTAAAACTAATTCTGAAGTGATTAAGAGTAATTGTGAGAGATTTAATGAAAAACTTAAGAAAATCAAAGGTAAGAAACTTGGGTTTCCAAGGATCCACTTGTAGGTTCTCGGGATGCTACCTTGCTTGATTCAAAGACGAAGGGATTTATCAGATCTCTAAACTTCTCATGAATCTAATCATCAATGGATGAGAGATGTGATGATTTAGAAGTGATTCCATCACCTAACCATGCCCATGAGATAAGGTAAACAACAGAATCTACCAATCACACAACCAATCATAAGAGAATTGTGAAGGTTAGGAAGGATTGCATCATCCTACCATGCCCAAGGGACGATGGTGAGCAGGTGGAGTGATAGGATGTGTACTTGACTAGTGATTGATTGATTGATGTGATGGGTTGTAGAGATTCTCTTAGAATTCGCAACGCGTGGCATTTTCCTCAAAATGAACGCGAGCCCATAACTCCTGCCTGGGAATCGCATCAGCGTGTGAGACACTGCGTTGGAACCTCAACGATGACGCGGTCCCTAGGGTACAAGTCTCAGGTTGAGCTGACTCTGATATATGGGATGGGACTTAGGGTAGTGCGCAAATGTTATCTATACATCACGGGTCACCAAAATTCGACTGGAAGGACTGCGATGGAATGGTATAGTATAGGATATGAGCCTTACAGCTCTCCCCTCCTAATAAAAATTTTATCCTTGGAATTTACACAATTATATCAACTAGACATAATTCATAAGGACGAGGAAATATAATATCATATATAATCGAAGACAGCATACAAGATACGACATATAATCAATCATCAAAGAGATGGGGATAGCGCTCTCGAATCTTAGCCTCGCACTCCCAAGACGCTTCATCAACAGAATGGTGACCCCAATACACCTTCACTAAGGGAATGACCTTGGTCTGGAGGACCTGCTCCTTCCGATCAAGTATATGAACTGCTATTCAATGTAATAAGTGTCCTCACGAACCTCCAGTGGCTGTCAATCAATAACAGAAACGATGTCTGATCCACACTTCCTTAACATAGAGAGACATGGAAAACATTGTGGATGCTAGACAACTGAGATGGCAAGGAAAACTGATAGGCCACGATGCCAATGTGCCCAGTGATCTCAAAAGGTCATATGAATCTTGGAGAAAGCTTGCCCTTTGCTCCAAATCGAATTACACCCTTCATGGGCGAGACTTTAAGATACACGTTGTCCCCAATAGTGAACTCCAAGGGATGATGCTGTTGATCAGTAAAACTCTTCTGCCGACTCTGAGCAGTGCGCATCTTCTACCTGATGATATCGATACCCTCTGACATCTGCTGCACAAGCTTAGGACCTAAGAGATGCCACTCTCCAACCTCAGTCTAACAACTTAGAGATTTGCACGGTCTGCCATATAGTGCCTTAAAAGGAGTCATGTCAATGGTCACTTGATAGCTATTATTGTATGCGAACTCAGCCAATCGCAGATGCTCATCCCAGCTATCCCTGAAGTCATTCACGCAAGCCCAAAGGATATCCTCAAGGATTTGGTTGACTCTCTCGGTCTGCGGATGATACGTGGTGGTGAGATGCAAAACAGACCCCATCGCTCTCTAAAAGCTCACCCAAAACTGAGATGTGAACCTCGAGTTTCGGTCAGAAACGATCAAGACTTAAACATTGTGCCATCTCACAATCTCCTTGATAAATAACCTTACATGAATTGTAAGAAAATGTGCCAACTTCATCAGGAGATCTACGACAACTTAGATGACATCATGACCGCACTGAGTCCTTGAAAAGCCTATAATGAAATCTATCAACACGTACTCTCACTTCTACGTCTGGATGCTCAATGACTACAATGGACTAGGGGGTCTCTAATGATCGGCCTTGACACACTGGCATATGTTACACTCGTCCATAAAACTGACGATCTGTCGCTTCATCCCCACCCAAAAATACTATCGCCTTATATCACGGTACATCTTCGTAGAGTTAGGGTGGATAAAAAACCGTGATCGATGTACCTCGGTCATAAGACCTCATTCATTAACTGCATGAATACTACGGGCGCATTAGTCACTTCGAAGGACATGACCTAGAACTCAAAATGACCATAGCGCATCTTGAAAGTTATTTTTGGAATGTCGTCCTCTCAGACCCGAATATGATGATAACCGGAATGCAAGTCAATCGTCGAAAAGAATTGTACACCCTGCAGCTGATCAAATAAATCATTGATCCTCGAGAGCGCATACTTGTTCTTAATTGTGACCCGGTTGAGCTTACGGTAATCCACGCAGAGCCTCAATGAGCTATCCTTCTTCTTGACGAAGAATACCGGTACTCCCCATGGTGAACTGCTTGGAAAAATGAACCCCAACTCACAAAACTCATCCAACTGTCGTTGTAGCTCCTGCAACTCCATCAGTGCTATACGATACGAGGCCTTTGAGAAAGGCATGGTACTAGGCACAAGACCAATTTGAAACTCAATATGTCGGCGTGGCGGTAACCCCAGAATCTCCTAGAACATGTTAGGGAAATTGTAAATAATTAGAAACTGATCAACATTCACCGCCATTGGCTCCTCTACTACACTTGACATCAAACAAGGTAACGACTCTCCTCTGGGCTACGTAATGAATTAGAATTGTGGCAACCCTAGTATACAAAACATGACTATCCTTGTGGAGCAGTCCAACATGACGTGGTACTCGGCAAGCCAATCCATACCCAAGATGACGTCGAAATCTGACACCGGCAGCACAAATAAGTCGATGGGTAAGAAAATCTCTCTCACCAATACGGGGCAAGACGAACAGAAGTGGCCTAACACTTTAGTCTTCCCCAAGGGCATTGATACGATCAACCCTCGTGAGCAGACTCTGTTAGCAATCCAGTTGAATGGTAAAATCTCTCAGATATAAAAGAATGTGAAGCACCAAAATCAAATAAAACTTGAGCGATGCCTGCAGAGACTGAAAGTATACCCTTAACGACTCTTCCGTAGGATTGCGGTCCTGTTGAGCCCATAAAACCTACCCTGAGCTGGCTGGGGAAGTGTCTGTCCCCTCTGAGGTTACTGCTATAGCTGGGATGGCCTATACTGCTGTCTGTTGCTGTTAGGGCCTCGACGGCTAAGGTGACTGCGGTCGCTGCTGTTGGGGTCGTTGCTACTGCGGTCGCTACTGCAGTGGAGGTTATTGTGGCCCTCTTAGCTACTCCTGCTACTGAGGGAGGGGACACTCATGCATGCGGTGCCTTATCCCACCACATCCAAAATAAGTCCCTATAAACAACTACTAGGGTGGTACTGAAGGTGCCACTGGTGCTCTGGTGGATGGGTGACTCCTGTGCCTCTACAACCGCCAATGCTGTTGGGAGCTACCGGAGGGGACCTACCTCTTCCGGTCTCTCCTTTGATCTCAATCGCTTTGCATATTGACCCATTCAGTCTCATAAATCTGAGCCCTCCATACTACTGCTTGAAAAGTCAGGAACTCATGCCCAACAATACGGCCTCGAGAACCATAATACAAGTCATTCTCAAAATAGCGGGCCTTCCGCTCCTCATCGTCAACCAAACACGGCGCAAACCTTGAAGCACCATGAAACAAACCACATACTGTGCCACAGACATGTCTCCTACTAAGGTTCGAACTCTAATGCTCGTTGTCGACAAATGTGGTCGGGGAAGTATTGCTGGTCGAATCGGTCAATGAAATCCTCCCATGTCTAGATGATGTCAGCTCCTGCAACACGGGTGATGGAGGTCCACCAGTGCTTGGCCTCACCCTAGAGAAGAAAAATGGTTAACTGGACCTATTGCTGGATCATACATCCTATCATATACAAAATCTTCTCCACCTCTGAGCGCCATCTCTCGGCTACTGTTAGATCTGGCTCACCTTAGAAATGTGAGGGATCGAGCTTTCAAAACTCTCGAATTAGGGTGTTCGCGCGCTCCTACTTTGCCTGGGTTGGCGAAACAATGGGGTGCCTACCCTGCCCCTGGAGGGCGATTGTCATAGCCCGTAGCATCTACTGTAACTGGGAGACACTCACGGGTATGGTCACATCTGCACCAGTCTTGTGTGGAGGAGCGGCATCCTCAATATGGGTAGCAGGGATCTCTGGAGGTGGAGTGGGAGTCATAGGTGCTAGAGTGGGAGTTGCAAGTGGTGGAGCGAGAGTCGCTCGGCTCACTCTCCTAGGCGGCATGTCCTATAAGGAAGAACAAGGACACCTATTAACCTTAAGAACTCTCGAAGGCACCCACGTTAGGGAACTAAATCGGAAGGTTACACACTTGAGACCTAATTGTCCTGAACTCATAGTAGATATGTGATATTGTCTTAAGTTATTCCCAAGTTATGCTCTGATACCAACTTTTGTCACAACCTAAACTCAAAAACTGGGCTAACAAAATTCTTGATTGTCGAATCCGGTGTCAACAACCTCCGTAGTACCCCATTCTCGGCTCCCAACACCCATATACTAGGTTTCAATCCTGAGATCCTACAAGGAGGATTTTTCAACATGAATTTATTCTGTAACAAGCATAACTATAAGTAAAACCCATGAACAATAACCAAGACACCATCACAAAATTTACTATGATAAAAAACTTTAAGGTACAATGCTTATAAAGGAAAATACAATGATAATAATAATGGAAACTCCTGAAGCTCGACTACACGCTCCTGCTCCTACTAGGCTATGATTGCATCCTGGTGTTACCTGCACACATCAATCGTGCATAAGCTTATAGAAAGCTTAGAGGGTGGTGAGAGTGTGCGGGTAATATAAGCGTTCTCAAAATGTAATATCAGAGTAATGCGGAATATGCTAGTGAATCCATGAATACTATCATTCGTACCAAGGCTATGCAACGCAAGGCGTGAATGTTATCAGCCATATCAAGGCCATGAGATGTAAGATGCAACTCAAGCATACCAGTCCTCATCCGAATGCAAATATCAATGCAGCTCATCATTAGAGCATCAAGTATCAGTATAGATCTCACTTTGGATAATCACCAGGGTTTAGTACACTCTACGTCAGCTTGTCGCCCCTATCCGAGCGCATAATTGGGTAAGTGAAAGAGACCTCACTATTCTCCTGCCAATATCGGGCTCAACTCATCAATAGTGGACCCATTCCTTAAGCTGGTCAAACTCAACCTAGATATTGTCCCCTCACTCAGGCGGGTAAGGTCATACCCCTTTCCAACTGACCACGACACAATGGGAGAAGTGCCCTACTGGTATACGACCCTCGTGCGCTCATGTAATCACTCGGTCTCGATGTTAAAGCCATCCTCTAGTACCATCGAGTTTAGGAATTTTAACCTAGGGACATCTATGGCACCGCGATGCTAGCAATAATATTTTTGATGTCCGATTGTATCATGCACATTATGCTTGTGGAGGCTATGGCCTCGATGTTGCTAGGGCGTAAAGAAATCATATTACATAAATGCGAGATGCATGAATCATACTATCTAGTCATGTAGCAATCCGCTCATGTGGGGTAACTTTGCCTATCAGGGAGTGTAACGCGCTGAAAATCTGGGGTCGAGCATAGCTCAGCTCCCGAGTTCCAAAACATCACTTATGCAACATATTTAATGATGGATGTATGTTGTCTGTATTAGTACATAAAACATGAAATAGATTAAGCCAAATAAGAAAATCATAATTCAGGGACAATGAGAAAATGCAAGTGGAAGTCTGAAATACATAAATACATCAATACGAGTCTCCAAAATATGAGTGCTTTGTCAGGTCAATAAGTACAAAGTTTGCTTTAAAATATAAATATCCAAATGAAATAGTCCACTACAAACATAGCCCCGTCAATCAGGACATGGCTCACATGAACCCGCTTGAGAATTGCATGAACGAGAATGCCTCCTCGTTCTCATCAAACTCTGACTCCGCCTCGCAGGCATCACCACCACCTGCAACTAAGTCAAAGTCTGGTTGGTACTTAAGCACCATCCCAGAACGTGGGAGTGAGTGATCAACTCAGTGAAACTCTACCTCAAAGGTTAACATGTTAGCAATTCAATTAAGCAGTAATATAAAGCAATACAATCAAACATCCCTGATTACTCTGATTAATGCAAATATGTATGAAGTAAGAATGCATGCCCTTGCCTACACTCCCTTTGCGATCTTCATTTTACGGTCGTGCATGTCAGTCACTTCCTTAATGCTCTGCCTAACGCCAAATGACACATGCAGTGCAGCGCATGTACATGATTACCAAGTTCTTATTAGTCATATTCATACAGTAGGATTGAGAAGCTAAGGTACCTCCCTTATATCAATACCTAAACAATGATCCATTCTAGGGTCGTTAGTCCTAGACAATCTCATATGATATTATAGTTCTAACTCGCTGTAAAGGGCTCGTCACCAATCAATACAGGTCTAGTTATATCTTAGATACTACAATAAGGCTCGTCGCCCCAATGTGGTTTTAAGATATACTCGAGGTCACTACAAAGGGCTCGTCACCAATCAGAATAGGCCGACAACTCGAATATAGTGTCCCATACCATTATAATCAGCTCACGAGTATAGATTACTCACTGGTCACTAGGGGAAGACTCTTTGCCCCAGCGTAGGCCGACAGCACGACCACGGTGTCCCATACCACGATGTCTGGCTCATGAGTCTTAGGGATTGTAGTACTAAGTTTGATAGGGTTTCACTGGTGAGTTTGGTACCTTAGATTCAAGCAGTAGCATCCAAACATGGTGAACATACATCGGTCAATTGGGTTAATTGACGAGCTTGACTAGGACGATCGCACGTTAAGTTGATCGACATGAAATGCATAAGCACTCCGTGTGGCCTAACCACTGCCGAACATCCTAAGTACGGTTTGGATTCATCGAACACATCCTGCTTGGCGAAAGCGATCTCAACCACTAGTTTGAGAACAGTTACCGATTACCTAGACTGTGAAATAGTCCCAACAACGTACAATCACAATAATAAACATGTATGGTAAATCCTATAGTCATATGAACATGTTATGACATATAACTTAAACATGAATACACCATACATGGAGGAAATCATACACACAGTTAACATGAATAAGTAAGCTAAACAATTCATGGAGGAAATCATACACACAAGCATGGTAGTTGGGATTTCATATCTCAACTCCCTCATAAATCACACTTTACTAACTACTAACTCATTTAGACATTTTCACAAACACTTAGACTACACCTTTCAACATACATCACGTATGTCGACCATATTACATATGAGGGCAAAATCCTTTTGCCAAGGAGTTATCGCATACCTAACAATCATATACCTATGAAAAATAATCATGGCAATCATAACATCAAATTCCTTAGGCATACAAACATTTCAACAAACACATGAAATACCCTATTTACAACATAGGTTAGACCTATATGTAAAACAAAACAGATAGCGCATTTAGCATGTATAATAGCGTCGACGTCAATAATAAATCATTATCAGACATTGAAAGTCTTGAAAACCATAACCTATATGTATATAGTCTGCACCTTAAATCAGAAAATGCGAAACGAATATGATTTAGATGATAAGTTTTTGTCAATGATGAATATGCAACCTAAGGCATGAATTAGGTTAGCTACATCAACACTTAGACTATTCTAAATTCCAAAACAGGTTAGGGTTTGATTGTCTTACCCAAAAATGGAATGAGAATCATCACAATAATGATTCAGATGCGATGGATTAGGCACGTAGAGTAGCCGGGAAGAATTTCAAGATGAATCACCAACTTCTCTCTCACTTTCTCTTTCTTTCTTAGTTAGGGTTTGAGAATTCGTATGGAATTTGTAAGAGAGGGTTTAAGGTCCTCATATAGGCCTAAAACTGACGAAATTAGTCTCAGGGCCATGATATACTTAGGTTATAACCAAATCAGACTTATTTCGATCCAACGGAGCATTTCTGGAGGTCCCTTTACTGAATGCGGTCGGACTTAAGCTTACAATTATTGGATCTTGATCAAGTTAAGTTTTCAGTCCGATCGGATTTCCAGATCGACCGTGGCGGACCAGTTTCAGTTCAGTGGTCATCGAAACTCGATCAAAGCCACAAGCATATTGGCATATGTAGGTCATCTTCCCTGATCCGAGCGTGATTTTGGGTCAGAATCCAATGGTCAGAATGCTTATAAATGGCGCGCAAGCGACACGACTCAGATTACTTAAATTTATATTTAATTTCTAAATAGATTCACCTTTCTCACACTCTTCACTCCGGACTCAAGTAAATCGTCTCAGGACCTCATCTGGACTTGATTTTTGAGGTGATAGTCAAGTCTAACTAGATGGTCATAATTGTCTAAGTTCATCGCTATCGGACTTTCGACGTGCGGTCCAGGTCCGTTACATAGTTTCTGAATGCTCCCGAGATCAACGGGGTTTAGAGTTGGATCCTAGATTTCAATGTAACGTAGCGTTATTAATTCTATAGGTTTTAGGTCTTACAGATCACATTTAAAGTGATTGGTGCTAATTTCACAGGTAATCTAGTTTAACACTAGTTAATTTTCGATCAATTTCTAAAGGATTTGGTTCTAAAGGATTTCTACTAGAGGTGGTGCTCGGATCTTTGTACGGATTTTTCCAGGACGTTACAATCTACCCCCCTTAAAGAAAAATTTTATCCTCAACATTTGTACCTTTTCATACTCCTCGAGGATCTGAGGGTAGTTCTTTCTGACCTCAGCTTCAATCTCCCAAGTAGCTTCTTCTTCACCATGATGCGTCCACAGTACCTTCACAAGTGGGATGTCCTTGCTGCGCAATACTTGCTCCTTCCTATCCAAGATATGTGTCGGTTGTAGTACATAGGTGGCATCGTCACTCAACTGCACCTGCTCCCAACTAATAATGTGCGAAGGATCGAGAACATACTTTTTTAACATGGACACATGAAATACGTTATGCACGCTTACGAGTGGTGTGGGCAAAGTAAGGTGATACACTACTGCCCCCACTCTATCAAGTATCTGAAATGGGCTAATGAATCTCGGCGTGAGCTTCCCTTTCTTGCCAAACCGAAGAACTCCCTTCATGGGGGAAACCTTAAGGAATACATGGTCCCCAATCCCAAACTCAAGCAGTTGTTGTCTCGTATCAGCGTAGCTCTTCTGCCTGCTCCGTGCTGTCAGAAGTTGACGCCTAATAATGTCAATCTTCTCTGAAGTCACCTGAACCAAATCTAGGCTAATCAGAGTCTTCTCGCCCACTTCTGCCTAGCAATGTTTTGCTCTACACGGGCGATCATACAATGCCTCATAGGGAGCCATGCCAATACTCACCTAGAAGCTGTTGTTATATGCAAACTCTGCATAAGGAAGAAAGTCATCTCAACTGTCCTTGAAATCCAACACACAAGCTCACAACATATCTTCTAGCACCTGATTCACACGTTCCGTCTGCCCGTCTGTCTGCGGATGGAACGCGGTATTGAACTTCAACTTCACACCCATCGCTTCCTGGACACGAGTCCAGAAGATAGATGTGAATCACATGTCTCGGTCAGACACAATCTCCAAAGGAACTCCATGCAGACGTACAATCTCCTTGATATACAATCTAGCCAACTTGTCTGCAGAGTTCGTGACTCTGATTGGTAGGAAATGAGCTAACTTCGTCAATTAGACGACGATCACCCAAATGGAGTCATGTCCCTTCCTCATCTTCGGTAGCCCTGAAATAAAATCCATAGAGATAAAATCCCACTTCCATTCGGTTATGGACATGGGCTGAAGTAGTCCAGGAAGTCGGCGATGCTCTGCCTTGACCTGCTAGCACTTGAGACAACAGGACACAAACTCTACAATGTGAACCTTTATATTATCCCACTAGTACGATCTCTTCATGTCTTGATATATCTTCGTGCTACCTGGATGCATCGCAAGCCTCGAACTCTAGGCTGACTCGAGAACCTCTCATCTCAAGTCAGGGATGTTTACGATGCATAGGTGGCCACGATTACTTAAGCACCCATCTGTACCAATAGTCCCCTCTGAGTCCTCATCTGTACCAATAGTCTGCCTGAGCCTCGATGATCCTGTCATCAATGAGGAGCTGTACTCGAACATGTGTGATAACCTTATACGACTCCTCCACTGTGAGTTTCTGCTCAAAGTCTCGTACGAACTCCACCATGTACCATTCTGCTATCATTAACGGAGATGTAAACTCTATAGTCTTCTTGTGGCTCAATGCATCTGCCACAAGGTTTGCCTTGCCCGGATGGTAGGAGACCTCGAACTTAAAGTTCTTCAAGGTTTCCATCCATTGGCGCTACCTCATATTCAAGTCTCGCTGTGAGAATATGTATCTAAGGCTCTTGTGGTCGTAAAAGAGCTCAAACTCCTCTCCGTAGAGGTAATGTCTCCAGAGCTTCAGTACAAAAATGACAGCTGCCAACTCTAAGTCATGTGTAGGGTAATTTTTCTCATGCTTCCTCAACTGTCTCGAGGCGTATACAATCACCCTGTCCTTCTGCATAAGGAAAAAACCCAGACCAATGCGAGAGGCATCAGTATATATTGTATACTTAACCCCTTACTCTGGTAATATTAGCACAGGGGCAGACGTCAACTTGTCCTTCAGCTCCTGAAAAGCTGCTTCGGCCTTCTTATTCCAGGGAAACTTCAAGTCCTTCCGTGTTAACTGTGACAATGGTCTGAAAATCTTGGAAAAGTCCTTAATGAATCGTCGATAGTACCCTGCCAGACCAAGAAAACTCCTCACATCAGTAACTGACAGGGTTGCTTCCAATCCTGAACCGCGGCTACCTTAGTGAGGTCGACTGCTTTACCTTCCATGGACACCACATGTCCCAGGAACTTGACTTCCTCCTTTCAGAAGTCGCATTTCTTATACTATGCGAACAACTTGTTCTTCTTGAGAGTGTCGAGGACAGCTTGTAGATTCTCTTCATGCTCCACCTGACTCTTGGAAAATATCAAAATATCATCAATAAACACGATGACGAATCGGAATAGAAACAACCGAAACACTCTGTTCATCAGATCTATGAACACGGTCGGAGCATTTGTGAGTCTAAACGACATCACAGGGAACTCATAATGATCGAAGCTAGTCCTGAATGCTATCTTCTACACGTCCTCATCCCTGACGCGCAACTGATGATACCTAGACTGCAAATCTATCTTCGAAAAATACCGTGCCCCCTTCAACTGATCAAATAGATCATCTATCCTGGCAAGGGATACTTGTTCTTCACTGTCACCTGGTTCAACCTGCAATAGTCAATACATAATCGTAGGGAACCGTCCTTCTTCTTCACAAACAAAACAGGTGCTCCGCAAGGTGACACACTCGGTCGTATGAAGCCTGCCTCTATCAATGCATCAATCTATCTCCTCAATTCCACCATCTCACTTGGAGGCATACGATACGTCGGCAAGGAAATAGGTGTCACACCGGGCACAAGATCGGTAGTAAAGTTAATCTCATGCCGAGGAGGTAGTCCCGGGATCTTCTCAAATACATTGGGGAAATCTCAAACCATTGGCATATCCCCCAATGTCAAATCATTAAGACTCTCTAACAAAGAAGCGTAGCTACTAACTTGACAAGACCAACTGACCTGAACTGGAAATGTAAAGACCGTGTCCTCGGGTCCGTAGGCTGTCATGACTCTGGCCTCGCAATCAATCTCTGCTCTCATCTTGATGAGTCAATCCATCCCGAGAATAACGTCGTAGTGACATAGTGGAGGAATAATTAGGTCAACAACCACTGTCCTATTACCCAAATCTACTAAGCAAGACTTACAGGTCTGAGAAATTTTTGAAAAGGTCCCCGTAGCTGTAGTGAGTCTCACTCCCTTCGTAGGAGTAGTAACTAATCTTAGCCGCTTGACCGCAGCGTAAGAGATGATCAAAATAGTGGACCCGGTGTCCACCAATAAGAAGATAGGTGTACCTTGGATATGAGCTGGAACCTTGAAAGATCTTGGTGTTGAATTTGCCTTGGGCGCCTCAGCTGTAAGCGCATGAACCCGAGCCTACTGTGGACGGTTCGGTAGAGGTACCATGGGCCATTGTGGCGGCCTGAAGCGAGGTGAATGTGGCTTGAAGGAGGGTGAGCTGGTGTTGATCGAAGGGGTGGTGCTGATATGACCTGAGGCATCGGACGATTGATCCTCTGAGGTGGTGAAAAACCACTGTCTCGCATCCTGGTGAAACAGTTTATCTCAGTGTGTCTTGGCTTCTTACAATAAGCACACCACACATTTGGTCGCCTCACAAGGGCAGGAGATGCCATGAACCTCGGTGGTGAGTCTATATGAGGCCTCTTACCGAGGAAAGGCCTACTTGGAAAGTCAGGTCGCAGCCTAGGAGCCATAGGTGCTTGCATACTAGACATCCTGTCCCCATCCTGCTCAGCTCGTAGGGACATACTCACCAACTCAGCATAAGAAGATATGCTAGCACAGCACATCTTTGACCGGATCTCAGGTCGTAAACCCTCAGAAAAATGTCACATCCATAATGGTTGATCACCCAAAAGTAAAGAAGCATACCTACCCACTGGTTCTCATACTTTGTCACCGACATCCCTCCCTAATGAAGGCAAAGGAACTCACTCCCCTTCTCATGTTGGTAAGTAACCGAAAAATACTTCTCATGGAAGTAAGCCTCAAAAGCCTCCCATGTCCATAAAAAATTCTCTGCAACCGTGCGCAGAACACTCCCACTATAAACTGGCTTCCTCTCAAACATGAAGGTGGCAAGCTCGACCTGTTCCGCCTCGGAACAGTGTAGCGGTCTCAGCATCTTAGAGATGAGGTCTATCCAGTACTTAGCCTCTTCGGGTCTATGAGTACATGTAAATGTGGGAGGCCGTAAGCACTGAAATCTCTCAAATGTATCGCTAGCAATAGTGTTCCTAACTGGGTGTATAGGTGGAGCAGGTGGAGTTGCCCGCATCATCTGAGCAAAGATGCTCACCATGGAGGTCAAGAACTGCTGCTGCTGCTGCATCTGTATCTGCTACTGCATCAACAACATCATCTGCTCTAGCCTATCAGGAGGCGGAGCGGACTGTGATGCATAAGGCATCGACGCAGATGCACGGTTCTGCTCAGGAACCAAAGGTGTGACAGGAGGAACCATAGATGGTGTCACAGGAGTCGGCCTAACAGTGGGGCCAGAATCTGACTGAGAATCCGGCATAGGATCTGAGTGAGAAGGGCCCAAACGGGGGTCCGTATAGCTATCGCTCAGGGGAAGGGCCCTGTCAAGTGACTCACCCAAAGAGAGACGGGCAGAAGTCCTCGTGCCCTTAGGTGGCATACCCTACATACAACAGAGAGTGCAACTAGTGAGATTAAGCATTTACACAATCCATCCACAAAGCATTCATATCTCAACTCAAAGAAACAACATGCATTTCATTCAACAAAATCGTCACAATACACGAAGTGCAGCATTACATGGATTAGGACAGAGAAAGCATGTGAGCTAATACAACTAAGCTTCAAACACCCAAACAACTACCAAACTACTATGCCTATAAAGGCTACACACCAGAACAAGCAACAAACAAACAAAAAATGACTACATAAAAGACTATTCATCGAAATCTGGTGATGGAGGAGGGGCACCCTTATCCTGCAGATAGCACAGGATAGACTTCAAAGTGCGGGTTACTTTCTTGAACTTGTGCTTCACGAGGCCCCGCAGGTCGATAATATCCAACCGTAGAGTGGCCTAACCCTCCTCAAGTCTAACTAAACGAGCTTCCCTATCAGTCCGATCGGGATCATGCTCCTGAGTCATAGGAGGAGGACTCTCATCCATATCCTGGGCTTCTTCTTCTTCTTCACTCTACTCTTCTTCTTCTTCTATTTTGGCTCCACCTTCTTTATTACTCTCTTCCTCTTCACTTTCTGTCTCATCCCCACTCTCTTCAAGTAGGGCTTGTCGTTATCGTGGCTTGATATCCATCTGATTGAGAGTAGTCTCGGTGATATAATGGATCGACACCAGTAATTCAGCCCCGAGTCTGTAGCCAAACTCAAGTGCAATCCTGCATATGAGTCAGCCAAATGGGAGTGATTTAGTCCTTCTATTTGAACGTGCGATAAGGACTATCTGTCGCAAGACATACATAGGCACACATAGCTTCTCTCCCTGTCCCACCTGATACAGGAAGTCCACCATCAGGCGCATGCACTCACTACGGTTGCTCCATCTAGGATAAATGTTGAATGTGCAGATGTGGTGAAGCAGACGGAAGTCATCCGTCATATTGGTCGCTAAAAGGCTTTTATTAGGCTGTCATTCAACCAGACGACCACAAAGGAACCATGTGTGGTGATCCCTTTCATGTGCACTAGTCAGATTCTTCTCACTGGCATGAACCTCGCCAAGTGGTTCGTTCAAAAGTCGAGATATCAAAGCAACGTTGATTGTGGCCTCCCGGTCTCTTCCAAATGGTATCTTAAACTACAAGGGCTCCAATGTTGGCATTCAAATGTGGGTGTAGAAAGCTCAGATTGTATCCACATTTGCATGATGCTCACCCTTAAATAGTGGACCCCACTTGGCTTCTACTAGGTGCTCGAATAACAACGATTCTCCAAATAGCATCTACATGAGCTTCAAAGAGGACTCTATGGCCCTCATAAACTCCATGAGACAGCTCCGCCAACAAAGCCCTTCCTACAGGAGCATGGGGATCTAGATCCCGCTTCGTCTGTAACTCTCGAGTGGCGGCACCCCTCGGCCTCATAGAATGGGTGGGGCGACTAGGCTTGACTTCATCTACGGGAGCTCTCTTCTTTTCCATGAAAGAGAGAATGGTAGAAATAGAAAATATGGCCATAATAAGCTCGAATAGGGCCATAGAAAATGAAAGAAACAAGAAGAATGGGATGAGATAGAAGGTTCCCACGAATTTGAGACTCAAAGTAGGGATTTGAGTGCTCAAATGGAAAGAAAAGAAAGAGAAATTAGGATTGGAGGTGGGTTTTGAGATGTGTATAGAGAGGGTGCACGGAAATGGAAGAAGAAAGGGTTTGAAGAGGGGTTTTTGTGGAGTTTTGAGAGATTTTTCAAAAAAAGAAAAGCTAGGGACGGTAATTTGTGAAGAGGAGGTGCTATAGGAGGAGTTTTAATCAACAACCTTAGATCCGTGGGCCACATAGGACCCAAGAGACGTCGGCCCAAGCCGGCCTGGCCCGCTGGGCGGTGAGGCCTCACCAGTCTTTGGACTAACCAGCGATGCCTCACCGGTGGGGTGAGGTCCTCCCCCCCCTCAAGTCTAAAAATGATGTGGGTCCTACCCTGGGTCCCCCTGAAAGTGCCCTGATTGGGCCCCTACTCTGTTTCAACTCGTTTCGGGTCATTTTGAATAGAACCTGACACATATTCAAATTTACCAATTTTTTAACAGCTAGAATGGGATGAAACAAGGCCTAAACCCGTCGATTGATGGTCAAGAAGTGATTTGGGGTCATTGTGTGTAATCAGGAGTGTGCACAGACTCGATCACGACAATCATTTTCAATAAACTTTCGCCAATTGGTGAAACTGGGAATCCTACACTTGTTTCTAGATTTTTCTCACACCCTCCTATGCTAAAGAGAAGTTATCGTGTATCGTGTGACCATAACCCAGGTCCATTTTAATCCAGATTATGCTCTGATACCAACTTGTAATGCCCTAAAAATCGGGGGTCGAGCATATCTCAGCTCTTGAGTTCCAAAATATCACTTATGCAACATATTTAATGATGGATGTATGTTGTCTATATTAGTGTATAAAACATGAAATAGATTAAGCCAAATCAGCAAATCATAATTCAGGGACAATGAGAAAATGCAAGCGGAAGTCTGAAATACATAAATACATCAATACAAGTCCCCAAAATATGAGTGCTCTGCTAGGTCAATAAGTACAAAGTTTGCTTCAAAATACAAATATCCAAATGAAATAGTCCACTACAAACATTTCCCTGAAGCCTCGTAAATTAGGACATGGCTTACATGAACCCACCTGAGAACTGCATGAATGAGAATGCCTCCTCGTCTTCATCAAACTTTGGCTCTGCCTCGCAGGCATCACCACCACCTGCAGCTAAGTTAGAGTCTGGTTGGTGTTTAAGCACTGTCGTAGAACATGGGAGTGAGTGATCAACTCAATGAAACTATACCGTAAAGGTTAACATGTTATCAATTCAATCAAGTAGTAATGATAAATCAATATAATCAAACATCTCTAATTACTCTGATTAATGCAAATATGTATGAAGTAATGATGCATGCCTTTGCCAACACTCCCTCTACGATCTTCATCTTATGGTCACGCATGTCAGTCACTTCCTCAGTACTCTGCCCAACGCCAAACGGCACATGCAGTGCAATGCATGTACATGATTACCAAGTTCTTATTAGTCAATTTCATATAGTAGGATTGGGAAGCTAAGGTACCTCCCTTATATCAATACCCAAACAATGATCCATTCTAGGGTCGTCAGTCCTAGACAATCTCATACGATATTATAGTTCTAGATCACTGTAAAGGGCTTGTCACTAATCAATACAGGTCTAGTTATATCCTAGATACTACAATAAGGCCAATGCGGTTTCAGGATATACTCAAGGTCACTACAAAGGTCTCGTCACTAATCAGAGTAGGCTGACAGCTTGAATATAGTGTCCCATACCACCATAATTGGCTCACAAGTCTAGGTTGCTCACTGGTCACTACGGGGAGGCTCATCACCACGGTGTCCCATACCACCATGTCTGGCTCATAAGTCTTAGAAATCGTGGTACCAAGGTTGATAGGGTTTCACTGGTGAATTTGGTACCTTAGATTCAAGCAGTAGCATCTAAACATGGTGAACATACATCGGTCAATCGGGTTAATTGATGACCTCAACTAGGACGATCACACGTTGAGTTGATCGACATGAAATACATAAGCACTCCGTGTGGCCTAACCACTGCTGAACATCCCAAGTATGGCTTGGATTCGTTGAACACATCCTGCATGGCGAAAGCGATCTCAACCACTAGTTTGAGAGCAGTTACCAATTACCTGGACTGTGATATAGTCCCAACAATGTACAATCACAATAATAAACATGTAAAGTAAATCCTATAGTCATATGAACATATTATGACATATAACTTAAACATGAATACACCATACATGGAGGAAATCATACACACAGTTAACATGAATAAGTAAGCTAAACAATTCATGGAGGAAATCATACACACAAGCATGGTAGTTGGGATTTCATATCTCAACTCCCTCATAAATCATACTTTACTAACTACTAACTCATTTAGACATTTTCACAAACACTTAGACTACACCTTTCAACATACATCACGTATGTCGGCCATATTACATATAAGGGCAAATCCTTTAACCAAGGAGTTATCGCATACATAACAATCATATACCTACAACAAATAATCATAGCAATCATAACATCAAATTTCTTAGTCATATAAACATTTCAACAAACACATGAAATACCCTATTTACAACATAGGTTAGACCTATACGTAAAATAAAATAGATAGCGCATTTAGCATGTGTAATAGCATCCACATTAATAATAAATCATTATCAAACATTGAAAGTCTTGAAAACCATAACCTATATGTATATAGTCTGCACCTTAAATCAGAAAATGTGAAACGAATATGATTTAGACGATAAGTCTTCGTCAACGGCGAATAGGCAACCTAAGGCATGAATTAGGTTAGCTACATTAACACTTAGACTATTCTAAATTTCAAAACAGGTTAGGGTTTGATTGTCTTACCTAAAAATGGAATTAGAACCGTCAGAATAACGATTCAGATGCGATGGATTAGGCACGTAGAGTAGCCGGGAAGAATACCAAGATGAATCACCAACTTCTCTCTCACTTTCTCTCTCTTTCTTAGCTAGGGTTTGAGAATTCGTATGGAATTTGTGAGAGAGAGTTTAAGGTCCTTATATAGGCCCAAAATTGACAAAATTAGTCTCAGGGCCATGGTATACTTAGGTTATAACCAAATCGGGCTTATTTCGACCAACGAAGCATTTCTGGAGGTCCCTTTACTGAATGCGTTGGACTTAAGCTCAAATTTATTGGATCTTGATCAAGTTAAGTTATAAATCTGATCGGGTTTCTAGATCGATCGTGGTGGACCAGTTTCAGTTCTGTGGTCATCGAAACTTGATTAGGGCCATAAGCATATTCGCATATGTGGGCCATCTTCCCGGATCTGAGGGTGAATTTGGGTCAGAATCCAACGGTCAAAATGCTTATAAATGGCGCGCAAATAACACGACTCAGATTACTTAAATTTATATTTAATTTCTAAATAGATTCACCTTTCTCACACTCTTCACTCCGGACTAAAGCAAATCATCTCAGGACCTCATCTGGACTTGATTTTTGAGGTGATAGTCAAGTCCAAATAGGTGGTCATAATTGTCTAATTTAATCACTATCGGACTTTCGACGTGCGGTCCAGGTCCGTTACAGAGTTTCTGAATGCTCCCGACAACAACGTTGTTTAGAGTTGGATCCTAAATTTTAGGGTAACTATAACGTCTCGAAAAAATCTGTATAGAGACCCGAGTACCACCTCAGGCAGAAATCACTTAGGATTAATTCCTTTAGAAATTAAGCATAAGTTAACTAGCGCTAAGCTAGATTAGCTGTGAAATTAGCACTATTTGCTTTAAATTCATTCTACAAGACCCAAAACTTGTGGAATCATTGACGCTATAACATCCTGAAACCTAGGATCAAATTCCAAACCCGTTTGTTCTTAGGATCCCTTTGAAACTTTGTAATGGACTTGGACCGCGCGTCATGTGTCCGGTAATGATAAACTTAGATCATCATGACCGCATAGTTGGACTTGACTACCACCCTGGAAATCAAGCTCAAATGATGTCCTGGGACTATTTCATTGAGCCCGGAGCAAGGAGTGTGAGAAAGCGTAAAATTCTTTATAAATTAAATATAATTTAAGTAATCTAGCACGAGTCGCTTGCGGGCTAATTATAAGCATTTAGACCGTTAGAATCTGACCTAAATACACCCTCGGATCAGGGAACATTTCCCACTCATTTCAGTGTACTTGGAATCCCTGATCGAGTCTCAATGACCGCTGAACAGAAACTGGTCCGCCATGTGCGATCTGGAAACCCGATCGAACTGAAAATTTAACTTTATCAGGATCCAATATCCATGAGCTTAAGTCCAACCACATTCAGTCAGAGGACCCCCAGAAATGTTCTTTCGGATCGGAAAAGACCCGATTTGATTATAACCTAAGTATACCTTAGTCCTAAGTCTAAAGGTGAGTTTTTAGCCTATATAAGGATCTTAAACCCTCTCTCATTCCTCCCATATGAATTTGAGAGAAACCCTAGGAGAGAGGAGAGAAAAGAGAGAGATTGTGTGAGAGTTAGGAGAGAAAATTCCTGTCACTCTATCCTGCTACTATACGTACTAAACCATCGCGATCTAATCACTTTTCTGGTGATTGTGACTTCATTCTAGGTAAGAAAACCCTAACCTTAACCTGTTTTAGGGGTTCTATCAGTACAAGTAGTGAAGTAGCTGACTTACCTTGTGATATAGGTCATCATATTGACGTTGACAAAGCACAGAGTTTTTATTCGATTCATTACGCTTCTACAGTGTAAGGTACAGATTTTAGATGCTTAGGTTACCTGTTTTCAAAGCTTTCAATGCCGTTTAATGGTAGATTGTTGACAAGGATACTGTTTGACATGTTAAACATGCTGTCTGTTTTTTGTTTCGAATGCGTACGAAGAATATGAGATTTAGGGTATTTTAGGTATTTGTAGGAAATACTGTATACGTATGAATTTTGCCAATATGATTGCCATGAGTATTTTCCGTGTATTTATAATAGTTATGCGTGTATGATCTGTTTGGCAAAGAGATTCGCCCTAATGCACATTTTTGGCCAACATATGCTATGTAGACTAATGTGTGTAGACTAAGTGTTTGTATAAATGTTTATATAAGTAAGTATTGAGTAAATGAGGTTGTAGATTAGCGTTGAGATAGGATTCTCAATTATTTTGATGACGTATATGATTTCCTCCATGTTTGTTATATTTGAATTGATTACCTTATATATATGAATTGCTTGTGTATGGTTAAATTGCTTATGTTGTATCTTATGACATGTTGCTAATATGCTTGAATTACTTGTTATTTCAATTCTATCTATCTCATATGAGTACTGATTCAGATTACATGTGCTTGGGCCAAACTATAGTCCAGGCAGTCGCTAATAGATTTGAATTCGTGGTTGAATTCTATTCGCCACGAAGGACGCATCGATGAACCCGAGTGGTGATTTGGTTGACGGCAGTGGTTAGGCCACATGAGGTGTTTATGCACTTCATGTCGTTCAGTTTGAGGTGTGCTCGTACTAGTCGAGCTCGTTAAGTAACCCGACTGACCATTGTATGTTCACCTTGTGTTGGTCATAACTGCTTGAGCCTAGGGTACTGAACTTTCTAGTGATAACCCTGATAACCATGGTAACTTGATCCACTAAGACTCATGAGTTGGGCATGGGGGTATGGGGCACTGTGGTCGAGCTGTCGGCCTACGCTGTGGCGATGAGCCTCCCCATAGTGACCAGTGAGCACCTCAGACTCGTGAACCGATTGTGGTGGTATGGGACACTACATTTGATCTGTCGGCCTACTCTGATTGGTGACGAGCCCTTTGTAGTAACCTCGAGCGTATTCTGAGTCTACGTGAGGCGACGACCCTTCCGCAGCAACAAGAGTACAAACTAGGCCTGTATTGATAAGGTGATGGGGAGCGGTGCAACGAGTGCGTGCAACAGCCTTGACAGCCCTTGCAGTGACCTAAAAACATATCATCGTATGAGACTACTGGGAGTGACGACCCTAGACAAGATCTTTGTTGGGAATGATATAAGGGAAGTACCTTAGTTTCCCAATACTGTTGTATGAAAGGACTAATAACAACTCGGTAATCATATTCATATCACACTGCATGTGCTTGGAAGATGTGGAGCATTGAGAGAAGAAAGCATGCTGGGAACGTGAGATGGTGTCGCATGAGGGAGTACGTAAGTGAGGGCACGCATCATTATTACATCTCATCCTTGCATTAATTACAGTATTTAGGAATGTTTGATTGCTTGCTTTACCATTATCGCATGATTGATTTGATAACATGCTAATCTTTGCTCTATAATTCCACTGAGTTGATCACTCACTCCCACATTACGGGACGGTGTTCGCAACACCTACCAGACTCTGTCTTAGATGCAGATAGCGAGGTGATTTAGGAGTTGGAGCCGGACTACTACGAGGACCAGGACGAGTTCTTGTACATACAGTTCTCTGACAGCTTCGCATAGGTGGCCTGGATCGGCTGGATTTTGCTAGTTGGACTATCATATGACATCTGATTTTGGTTGTTATATGTATATGTGACTCAGAGATATATTCATACTTTGGAGACAGATCGAGATTGTTTTTTTTACATACAGTGATATATATATATCTTCTAGTCTTCCGCTTGCATTTTATCACTGGATCTGGAGTATGAATTGCTGTTTTGGTATAATCTCACTCATGTTAATGCACTAACTCAGACAACATTTAATCATCATTATTTATGTTGCATAAGTGATGTTCTGAAACTCGAAAGTTGAGTTGCTACTCTTTTCCCAATTTTTAGGGCGTTACAAGTTGGTATCAGAGCATGAGTTGGATTAAACTGGACCTGAATTATGGTCACACGATATACGTTGTCACCCTTCTACTTAGGTGGGTGCGAGAAAAACATAGAAACATCCATAGGATCCCAGTTTTGCTAGTTGGCGAAGTTCACTCAAATCGATCATTTTGATCGAGTCCGTGTGCATCCGTGGTCGCATGAAACGACCCCGGACCACTTCTAGTTCATTTATTGACGAGTCTAGACCCTTATTGATCCTATCCCAGCTGTTAAAGATCGCTAAATGCGAATGTGCAACAGTTAGTACCCGAAACGACCCGAAATGGTTCAAAACGGAGATGGGGCCCAAATCTAACACTTTCAGTGGGACCCACGGTGGACCCCACATGTTTTTGGCCATAGGGGGGCAGGAGGACCTCGTCCAAATGCTGAGGCCTCACCAAATAGTCCAGAGGTTGGTGAGGACCTCGCTGGTCAATGGGCCAGGTTCGGTCAGGCCTTCAGGCTGATCGTCTTTAGGGGGTTAGGATGACCCCCTGGTATGTGGGCCGTCCCTTAAATCAACCCCAAATGACCACTTCCTTCATAAACCTCACCTCCAAGCTCTCCCTTTCCTTCCAAATTGTTGTTCTCTCTCAAACCTCCCTTCCAATCACTCCCTTAGTCGTTTTCTGCCACAACCCATGCCCCTTCATCGTTTGTAGTGGTACACACTGCCCTCTCTCTCCATTCTCTCTTGTTTTGGGCTCTTACATCCTATATTCGAAGCAAAAATTATGTAAGCTTGGGCCTTTACAACCCCTTTTGAGGCTCAAACTCATGGAGAATCAAAAACCCCAGCCCTTATTCCCCCTTTCCTACACTTTTGATGGCCTTCTTTGAGTTCGTGACGACCATATTCCCGATTTCCACCGTCCTCTCTCATGGGAAAGAGGAAGGGTGCCGCTGATGAAGTTGGGCCTAGTCACCCCTCATGTTCAAGAAAGTCAAGAGATGACGTCGCTAGTCCAGGTGCCACTTGAGAGTTTTATACGAAGCGGGATCTAGATCCTTAGGCTCCCGTTAGTATGACTCTACTAGCAGAGTTGTCTCATGGAAGATTCGAGGGCCGTAGGGTCCTTTTTGAGGCCCAGGTGGATGGACGGTTGTTTGGAGAGTATCTCCTGTTCGAGCACTTGGAAGAAGCCAGATGGGATCCTCTATTCGATGGTGAGTTTCGTGAGACTGAGGGCACTGTCCGAGCTTTCTACGCTCACTTTCACGAGTCTACATTGGACCCCTTACAGTTTAAGATTCCCTTTGGAAGAGATCAGGTAGCTCGCCTTATGAACATGCCTCTTGGCGAGGTTCATGCAAGCGAGAGGAATTTGAATAATGCTCTTGAGAGGGATCACCACACGCGTTTTCTTTGTGGTCGACTGGTTCAATGGCAGCCCAACAAGAGTCTCCTGGCATCTTATATGATAGACGACTTCTGCCTGCTCCATCACATTTTCACATTCAATGTCTACCCTAGGTGGAGCAATCACAGTGAGTGTATGCGACCGATGGTAGACTTCCTGTACCAAGTGGGGCAAGAAGCGAAGTTGTGCATGCCCACTTATGTCTTGCGACAAATAGTTCAAGCCACATGCTCCAAAAGGAGCACTGATTCACTCCCCTTCGGCCGACTCATATGTAAGTTTGCACGTGAGTTTGGCTATAGACTTGGGGCAGAGTTACCGGTGTCGGTTCACTATATCAATGAAACTACCCTCAATCAGATGGAGATCGGGCCACGATGATGAGCTCAACTTGGACAAGAAGAAGATGATGAGACTAATAGCGAAGAGGAAGAAGAGAGTGAAGAAGAAACTGGGGCCGAGATCCAAGAGGAGGAGGAACAAGAAGAGGAAGAACCAGAGGCCCAGAGCACAGATGAGAGCTCCCCTCCTACGGCACTAGAGCAGGGTACTGGTCTGGCTGCTTGGGATGATCGTATAGTTCGCCTGGAGGAGGATCATGCTGCCCTACGACAGGGCCAGGCTGTCCTGCGACAGGACCTTATGGATCTGTGGGGCCTTGAAAGTGACTAGCGCCTTGAAGATAATCCTGTGTTGTCAGCAGGATAAGGGTGTCCCTCCTCCACCGCCAGATTCGGGCGAGTGATCATATTGCAGATGTTGTTGGTCGTATTCAGGCTGTTTTGTTTTTCTATGTGTGAGCCTTAGAAGGCTCAGTAGTTGATTTATGTTGCATTTGTAGGTTTAGGTAGCTTAGTTTCCCATGTGTTTCTTGTCATGATACATGTAAAGATATATCTCTTGTATTGTGACAAGTTTTGATTAAATGAAATACATGGAGTTTCTTCGGCCTAGTATGTGAATGATTGTTGTTGTGTATATGTGCTACTGCTGAAACTGACTGGGTTGCACCCTATTTTGAATATAGGGAATGCCACCTAAGGTTACTCGGAGCACGGCACGTCTTATGCTGGGTGAGCCGATGGATCAGGCCCCTCCCCAGAGTGATGATCATATGAACCCTACTATGGGCCTGATTCGTGAGACTGTACCTGAGTCTCAGCCTTCTACAGGTCATGCAGTCAGACCACCACCTTTCACACCACCGGTTCGCGAGCAGTACCGTTCTTCTTCCTCGACGCAGTACGTGCCTCAGCCTGCTCCACCTCTTGATAGGTTTGAGCAGTTGATGACTATGATGCACCAGCAGCATCAGCAGCTTTTAACTACTATCGCAGGGGCCTTAGCCTAGGGTGGGAGTGCGACTCCACTTGCACCATCTGTGCATCCAGTTGAGGATGCTGGGACTTCGGCTCAGGGTGAGGGCGTGGCTCATCCTGCACCTTCTGCCTACCCTACGGGGAATACTGCTGATACCAGAGGCCTACTCGAGCGACTCCAGCGCTTGCAGCCTCCTACTTTTACGGGTTCTCACAGACTCGAGGAGGCCGAGTATTGGCTCGACCGCATTTCGAAGATGCTGAGGATGTTGCACTGCTTGGAGTTTGAGCAGGTTGAGTTGGCCACGTTCATGTTCGAGAGAGAGGCCAACTTATGCTAGGATAGTATACTGCGGACGGTTGCAGTTGGCTATCCGCAGACCTACCGACACGAGAGGAAGAACGAGTTTTTGCACCTCAGGCAGGGAGGCATGTCAGTTACGGAGTACGAGCATCGATTTACAGAGTTGGGCAGATACGTCCCTACGATACTTACTGACAAGCGGGTGCATGCACTGATGGCTAAGGTATCCGGGACAGAGACCGCACCACCCTTGGCCTTTGAGGTCACCGCCCACATTGGAGGTACTCCTATATTTCTGTTGGTGGATACGGGATCCACTGTCTCATTGATATCTTATTTAGTAGTCAAGTGCCTTGGGCTACAGACTACTCGGATGGTTGGGGTGCGAGTTCTTTCAGCACACGGGACTTTTACTGATGCCACTATGATGTGTAAGGGTTGTTTGCTAGATTTGGGGAACAGGATGATGGCCATTGACCTTATCGTCGACTCCTCTCTCTATCATTTCGATGTCATTCTGGGCATGGATTGGCTAACTGTAGGGAGAGCTGAGATTGACTGCGAGACCCATTTAGTGACAGTTTACGAGCCAGAGGGCACATCCTTTACATTTCTGGTGCACTCGACTCCTCTCGAGTGCTTTGTTATGCTTCCTTATTAAGGAATATTGACGTTCCAACACTTGAGAGCACCCCAGTAGCCCGTGATTATGAGGATGTGTTTAGAAAGATACCTGGGTTACCATTTCAGCGTGAGATCAATTTTACTATCAACCTAGTACCCGGATCGACGCCCATCTCACTGCCTACGTATCGCATGGCCTCGTGTGAGATAGAGGAGTTGAGGAAATAGATTGATGATTTGTTGGAGGGTGGCTTCATACGGCCGAGTGTGTCTCCTTGGGGAGCACCAGTGTTATTTGTGAAGAAGAAAGATGGGTCACTGCGGTTGTGTATCGACTATCGTAGATTGAATCAGATTATGGTGAAGAACAAGTACCCTTTACCCAAAATAGATGACCTGTTTGATCAACTGAGAGGAGCGCAGTACTTCTCGAAGATCGATCTACAATCAGGGTATCACCAGCTGCGCATCAGGGATGAGGATGTGCAGAAGATGGCTTTCAGGACCAACTTTGGCCATTATGAGTTCCTCGTGATGTCGTTCAGTCTTACGAACGCACCAGCCGTGTTCATGGACCTGATGAACCAGGTATTTCGGCCGTTCTTCTATTGATTTGTCATCGTATTTATAGACGACATTTTGATATACTCCAGGAGTCAAAAGGAGCATGAGGAGCACTTGCGATCAGTCCTGGATACTCTGAGACAACATTCGTTGTTTGCACAGTACAAGAAGTGCGACTTCTGGAAAGAGAAAGTCAAGTTCTTGGGACACGTAGTGTCTAAGGATGGGATTGCAGTTGACCTTGCTAAGGTAGCTGTAGTACAGGACTGGGTGCAACCCGGTTCAGTTACTGAGGTGAGGAGTTTCCTTGGTCTGGCAGGGTACTATCGGTGATTCAACCGGGACTTCTCGAAGATAGCCAGACCGTTGACTCAGTTGACACGGAAGGATCTGAAGTTCGCCTGGAATAAAAAGGCGGAGGCAGCTTTTCAGGAGCTAAAAGATAGGCTGAGGTTTGTCCCTATGCTAGTATTGCTAGAGCAAGGGGTTAGATATACAATCTACAGTGACGCATCTAGCGTTGGTCTAGGTTGTATCCTTATGCAGAAGGACAGGGTGATTTCATATGCCTCGAGACAGTTGAGGAAGCACGAGGAGAATTACCCTACACACGACTTAGAGTTGGCAGCTGTCATTTTCACATTGAAGCTCTGGAGACATTACCTCTAAAGAGAGGAGTTCGAGCTCTTTTGCGACCACAAGAGCCTTAGATACATATTCACTCAGCGGGACCTGAATATGAGGTAGCGGCGATGAATGGAGACCTTGAAGGACTTTTAGTTCGAGGTTTCCTACCATCCTGGCAAGGCCAACCTGGTGGCTGACGCCTTGAGCCGTAAGAAGGTGATAGAGTTTACGGCTCCACTGATGGTAGCTGAGTGGGACATGGTTGAGTTTTTAAGAGACTTTGAGCAGAAACTCACCGTGGAGGAGCCATTTGAGTTTATCACACATGTTCAGGTGCGACCTCTTATCGATGACGGGGTCATTGCGGCGTAGAGGGATGATGAGCGTCTGACTGAGCTTCGAGAGCAAGCCAATGATGATGCAGATGCCGAGTGGCGAGTTGGAATGGATGGGGGCTTACATTATCATGGCCGCCTATGCGTCCTAGATGTCCCCGACTTGAGACGAGAGATTCTCAAGGCTGCGCACGGTTCTAGGCTCGCGATGCATCCGGGCAGCACAAAGATGTATCGTGACGTGAAGAGGACCTATTGGTGGGATGGTATGAAGACCCACATCACAGACTTTGTGTCCCATTGTCTCACTTGCCAGCAGGTGAAGGCAAAGCATCGCCGACCTCCTGGTCTCCTTCAGCCTATGCCTATAGCTGAGTGGAAGTGGGACTTTATTTCTATGGATTTCATCTCGGGACTGTCGAAGACGAGGAAGGGCTATGACTCTATATGGGTGATTGTTGACCATTTGACGAAGTCGGCGTACTTCCTACCGATCAAAGTTACGAACTCTGCAGACGAGTTGGCCAGGCTATACTTCAGAGAGATTGTGCGTCTGC
The DNA here is from genome assembly GCA_037074715.1 of Magnolia kwangsiensis. NCBI lineage: Eukaryota > Viridiplantae > Streptophyta > Magnoliopsida > Magnoliales > Magnoliaceae > Magnolia > Magnolia kwangsiensis. The sequence goes on along the minus strand of CM073572.1, from coordinate 96,679,488 downwards.
ATGGAGTTCCCTTACAGATCGTGTCGGATAGAGACACATGGTTTACTTCTATTTTCTGGACTTGCATCCAGGAAGCGATGGGTGTGAAGTTGAAGTTTAGTACTGCATTCCACCCACAGACCGACGGGTAGACAGAACGGGTGAACCAGATTTTGGAGGACATGCTGAGGACTTGCACGTTAGACTTCAAAGATAGTTGGGATGATTGTCTTCCATATGAGGAGTTCGCGTACAACAACAGTTTTCAGGCCAGTATTGGTATGACACCTTATGAGGCCTTGTATGGGCATCCTTGTCGAGCACCGCATTGCTGGGCAGAGGTTGGTGAGCACAATTTGATTGGCCCAGAGTTAGTACAGGCGACCTCAGAGAAGATTGACATCATCAGGCGTCGACTTCTTACAGCGCAGAGCAGGCAGAAGAGTTATGCCAATACGAGGCGGCGGCCGATAGAGTTCACGGTCGGAGATCACGTATTTTTGAGAGTGTCCCCTATGAAGGAGTTCTTTGGTTCGGAAAGAAGAGAAAGCTCGCACCGCGATTCATTGGCCCATTCCAGATACTCGATCATGTGGGTACAGTGGCATATCGTATAGCTTTGCTTACACCTCTCACGAGCGTACACAACGTATTTCATATTTCTATGCTGAAGAAATACGTTCCTGATCCTTCCCATATCATTAGATGGGAGCAGGTGTAGTTAGGTGAGGATGTTACATATATACTGCGACTGACGGGTATATTAGACAGGAAGGAGTAGGTATTGCGTAGTACGGTCATCCCCCTTATGAAGGTATTGTGGATGTATCACACTGAAGAATAGGCTACTTGGGAGACAGAAGCCAAAATCAGAAAGAACTACCCACAGCTTCTCGAGGAGTATGAAAAGGTATAAATTTTGAGGACAAAATTTATTGTTAAGGGGGGTAGATTATAACGTCTCGAAAAAATCCGTACAGAGACCCGAGTACCACCTCAGGCAGAAATCACTTAGGATTAATTCCTTTAGAAATTAAGGATAAGTTAACTAGCACTAAGCTAGATTAGCTGTGAAATTAGCACTGTTCGCTTTAAATTCATTCTACAAGACCCAAAACTTGTGGAATCATTGACGCTATAACATCTTGAAACCTAGGATCAAAATCTAAAATCATTTGTTCTTAGGAACCCTTTGAAACTTTGTAATGGACTTGGACCGCGTGTCATGAGTCCGGTAGTGATGAACTTAGACCATGATGACCGCATAGTTGGACTTGACTACCACCCGAAAATCAAGCTCAAATGATGTCCTGAGACTATTTCATTGAGCCCGGAGCAAGGATCGTGAGAAAGGGTAGAATTCTTTATAAATTAAATATAATTTAAGTAATCTGGCACGAGTCGCTTGCGGGCTAATTATAATCATTCAGACCGTTGGAATCTGACCCAAATACACCCTCGGATCAGGAAATATTTCTCACTCATGTCAGTGTACTTGAAATCCCTAATCGAGTCTCAGTGACTGCTGAACTGAAACTGGTCCGCCATGTGCGATCTGGAAACCCGATCGAACTGAAAATTTAACTTGATCAGGATCCAGCATCCATGAGCTTAAGTCCGACCGTATTCAGTCAGAGGACCTCCAGAAATGTTCTTTTAGATCGGAAAAGACCCGATTTGGTTATAACCTAAGTATACCTTGGTCCTAAGTCTAAATAGGTGAGTTTTTAGCCTATATAAGGATCTTAAACCCTCTCTCATTCCTCCCATACGAATTTGAGAGAAACCCTAGGAGAGAGAAGAGAGAAAAGAGAGAGATTATGTGAGAATTATGAGAGAAAATTCCTATCACTCTATCCTGCTACTATACGTACTTAACCATCGCGATCTAATCACTTTTCTGGTGATTCTGACTTCATTCTAGGTAAGAAAACCCTAAACTTAACCTGTTTTAGGGTTTCTATCGGTACAAGTAGTGAAGTAGCTGACTTACCTTGTGATATAGGTCATCATATTGACGTTGACAAAGCACAGAGTTTTTATTCGATTCATTACGCTTCTACAGTGTAAGGTACAGATTTTAGATGCTTAGGTTACCTGTTTTCAAAGCTTTCAATGCCGTTTAATGGTAGATTGTTGACAAGGATACTGTTTGACATGTTAAACATGCTGTCTGTTTTTTGTTTCGAATGCGTACGAAGAATATGAGATTTAGGGTATTTTAGGTATTTGTAGGAAATACTGTATACGTATGAATTTTGCCAATATGATTGCCATGAGTATTTTCCGTGTATTTATAATAGTTATGCGTGTATGATCTGTTTGGCAAAGAGATTCGCCCTAATGCACATTTTTGGCCAACATATGCTATGTAGACTAATGTGTGTAGACTAAGTGTTTGTATAAATGTTTATATAAGTAAGTATTGAGTAAATGAGGTTGTAGATTAGCGTTGAGATAGGATTCTCAATTATTTTGATGACGTATATGATTTCCTCCATGTTTGTTATATTTGAATTGATTACCTTATATATATGAATTGCTTGTGTATGGTTAAATTGCTTATGTTGTATCTTATGACATGTTGCTAATATGCTTGAATTACTTGTTATTTCAATTCTATCTATCTCATATGAGTACTGATTCAGATTACATGTGCTTGGGCCAAACTATAGTCCAGGCAGTCGCTAATAGATTTGAATTCGTGGTTGAATTCTATTCGCCACGAAGGACGCATCGATGAACCCGAGTGGTGATTTGGTTGACGGCAGTGGTTAGGCCACATGAGGTGTTTATGCACTTCATGTCGTTCAGTTTGAGGTGTGCTCGTACTAGTCGAGCTCGTTAAGTAACCCGACTGACCATTGTATGTTCACCTTGTGTTGGTCATAACTGCTTGAGCCTAGGGTACTGAACTTTCTAGTGATAACCCTGATAACCATGGTAACTTGATCCACTAAGACTCATGAGTTGGGCATGGGGGTATGGGGCACTGTGGTCGAGCTGTCGGCCTACGCTGTGGCGATGAGCCTCCCCATAGTGACCAGTGAGCACCTCAGACTCGTGAACCGATTGTGGTGGTATGGGACACTACATTCGAGCTGTCGGCCTACTCTGATTGGTGACGAGCCCTTTGTAGTGACCTCGAGCGTATTCTGAGTCTACGTGAGGCGACGACCCTTCCGTAGCAACAAGAGTACAAACTAGGCCTGTATTGATAAGGTGATGGGGGAGCGGTGCAACGAGTGCGTGCAACAGCCTTGACAGCCCTTGCAGTGACCTAGAAATATATCATCGTATGAGACTACTGGGAGTGACGACCCTAGACAGGATCTTTGTTGGGAATGATATAAGGGAAGTACCTTAGTTTCCCAATACTGTTTTATGAAAGGACTAATAACAACTCGGTAATCATATTCATATCACACTGCATGTGCCTGGAAGATGTGGAGCACTGAGAGAAGAAAGCATGCCGCGAATGTGAGATGGTGTGGCATGAGGGAGTACGTAAGTGAGGGCACGCATCATTATTACATCTCATCTTTGCATTAATTACAGTATTTAGAAATGTTTGATTGCTTTCTTTACCATTATCGCGTGATTGATTTGATAACATGTTAATCTTTGCTCTATAATTCTACTGAGTTGATCACTCACTCCCACGTTACGGGATGGTGTTTGCAACACCTACCAGACTCTGTCTTAGATGTAGATAGTGAGGCGATTCAGGAGTTAGAGCCGGACTACTAAGAGGACTAGGACGAGTTCTCGTACATGCAGTTCTCTGACGGCTTCGCATAGGTGTCCTGGATCGGCAGGATTTTGCTAGTTGGACTATCATATGACATTTGATTTTGGTTGTTATATGTATATGTGACTCAGAGATATACTCATACTTTAGAGATAAATCGAGATTGTTTTATTTTACATATAGTGATACATATATATATATATATCTTCTAGTCTTCCTCTTGCATTTTATCACTGGATCTGGAGTATGAATTGCTATTTTGGTATAATCTCACTCTTGTTAATCCACTAACTCAGACAACATTTAATCATCATTATTTATGTTGCACAAGTGATGGTCTGAAACTCAAAAATTGAGTTGCTACTCGACCCCGGATTTTCAGGGCGTTACAGTAACGTAGCGTTACTAATTATATAGGTTTTGGGTCTTACAGATCACATTTAAAGTGATTGGTGCTAATTTCACAGGTAATCTAGTTTAGCGCTAGTTAATTTTTGATCAATTTCTAAAGGATTTGGTTCTAAAGGATTTCTGCTAGAGGTGGTACTCGGATCTTTGTACAGATTTTTCTAGGACATTACAGGGAGCCCCATAAACATCACTACATACATCATGGTGGAATCACACATCACAATGGACCTCATATACATCACATTCAGCCTCACACAAAGGCCTCACATACATCTGACAGGGACCGCACCAATGGGCCTCATATACATCAAGTGGTTGCATCACATGGGTCGCACCAATGGGTGGCATATACATCAAGTGGGCTACATCACATGGGCTGCATTAGTGGGCCTCATATACATTAAGATGGGCCACATCACATGGCCCGCATCATTGGGCCTCATATACATCAAGTGGGCCACATCACATGGGCTACACTAATAGGCCTCATATACATCAAGTGGGTAGCATCGCATGGGCCACACCAATGGGCCTCATGTAATCAAGATGGGCTGCACCATCTACACCATTCATCTATTTTAGAGATCTTTTTATAGCATTACCCAAAAATGAATCACCACAAAAGATCATTTGGATCAATACCACAAATAATAGTGAAGATAATGATTTCCACCCTTAAAATTACTAGGGCCCACCATAACGTTTATTTTCTATCCAATTTGTACATACGGTCATAAAGACCTGAATCAAGAGGAAAAACAAATATCATATTGATCTAGAAGTTCTGTGATCCCTAAAGAATTTCAATGGTAGGCATTTAATTCTCCATTATTTTCTATAGTGTGGTCCACCTTATAGATCTGCCTTATTTTTAGTCTTAGGCCTTAAGACGAGCTCGCCGATTGGATGGACGGTTTGGATGTAACACAAGCATCAGTGGTGGGTCCACGTCCTAGCTGGATGGTTTAGGTATAACACATACATCGTACAGGACCCACAGGGCCTATTGATGTCGTCAGCAGGTGTGTAGTGTCCACATACACGGATGATTTGGATAAAACCCATACCTCATGGTGGGGTCCACATGTGTGGCGCACCAGAAAAAATGGACGGATGGTCTGGATCACTGTAACACCCCAGATTTTTTCCTACCTGGAATTAGACGTCCTTAGGGAATGGGTCAACCATAACACCTTGGTAACCTCTCAGAACCCAATTCTGAAGCCAAAGGAATCATTTAGAACCAAATTCTTTAGAAATTTAACGTGTATTAGCTAGCGTTACACTAGTTTTCCTGTAAAACTAGCACCAATAACTTTCAATACGATCTGTAAGACCCAGAACTTATAGAATCATTGACGTTATATTACCCTAAAATCTAGGATCCAACTCTAAACCCAGTTACTCCCAGGAATACTTTGTAACTTTGTATTGGTTCTAGACCGCGCATCGAGAGTTTGATAGTGATGAACTTAGACCATTATGACCGCCTAGTTGGACTTGACTACCACCGAGAAAATCATGTCCAAACGATGCTTTGGGACGATTTCCTTGAGTCCGGAGTGAAGAGTGTGAGAAAATGAAGATTTTTAAGAAATTAAATATCATTATAAGAAATCTGGAATGGTTCACTTGCGCATTATTTCTAAGCATTCTGACTGTTAGAATCTGACCCAAATTCACCCTTGGATCAGGATAGGTGGCCCTTACATGTCATAGCACTTGTGGCCCTGATCGAGTTTCGGTAACCGCTGAATTGAAACTGGTCTACCATGGTCAATCTGGAAACTTGACCGGACTGAAAACTTATCTTGACCTAGATCCAGTATTAGAGAGCTTAAGTCCGACCGCATTTAGTAACAGGACCTCCAGAAATCCTCCGTTGGATCGGAACAGACCCGATTTGGTTATAACCTAAGTATACCTTGGCCCCAAGTCTATTTTCGTCACTTTTGGGCTTATAAAAAGGCCTTAAACCCTCTCTCATTTGTTCCATACAAATTTAAGAGAAACCCTAGGAGAGAGAAGAGAGAAAAGAGAGAGAAAGTGAGAGAGAAGTTGGTGATTCTTCCTGAGATTCTTCCCAGCTTTATTACGTGCCTAATCCACCTATCTGTATCGCTATCTCGACATTTTTGACTCTATTCCTAGGTAAGAAATCCCAAACCTAACCTGTTTTGCAGCCTAGGATAGTTGAAGTGATGTTGTAACTAACGTATTTCATGCCTTAGGTTGCCTATCTGCCGTTGACGAAGACTTATCGTCTGAATCACATCTTATACGTGTTTTCTCGTTTAAGGTGCGGACTATATACGTTTAGGTTATGGTTTTCAAGACTTTCAATGTTAAGTAATGATTTATTCTTGTCTAGGATGATATTTCACATGTATAAAGTGTTGTCCGTTTCATTTTTCAGTTATACGTTACCTATGTTAATTATACTATATTCCTCATATTTGTAGAAAATACCGTATACGTATAAAATTTAGATTTGTGCTTAACATGATTAATTGCCATGAATATATGCTTGTTACGTGTAACAACTCCTTAGCGAAAGGACTTGCCCTAAATCACACCACGGCCAATATACGCTATATATGTAAAAGTGTGTATCTCACGTGCTTGTGAAAATGTTTAAATGAATACGGAACCCGGATTCATGCATGCCATGATTATCCATCGTGGGTATATGCAAGTGATATATGGGGCAACTCCCTAGTGAAAGAATTTGGTCAAATACATGATATACCAACATACGATATGTAGTTAGTATGTGTAGTCTAAGTGTTTGTGAAAATGACTGAATGAGTATGGAATTCGCTTTCGTGTTCGCCATGACTAATTGTTATGGATGTATGATTGTTGTATAGGCAATAACCCTTTGACGAAAAGATTTTCCCTAATACGTATGCTAATGGATACATAATATGTATGATGTAATGTGTAGACTAAGTGTATGTAAAAGTGTCTGAATGAGTTAGGAGTTAGTAAGATGTACCTATATTCGGGTTGAGATATGATTCTCAACTACATCAATGATGTGTATGATTTCCTCCATGAATCATGTAACTTAGGTTATCCATGCTAAATAAGTGTATAATTTCTACCCTGACTTATGTGTTTAATTGAATCATGTTACATGTGTGTATGATTTCCTGTATGTACTATTTATATTTAAGTTATACTTCATGATTGTTCAAATGAATGCAGGATATGAATCATATGCTAGCTATTAGCTTTGTATGTGAATGGGATTGTACTACAGTCCAGGTAATCGGTAACCGTTCTGTAAATAGTGGTTGAGGTTGTTTTCGCCACACAAGATGAGTTTAGCGAATCTGAGTCGTGCTTGGAGTGTTCGACAGTGGTTAGGCCACATGGAGTGCTTATGCATTCCATGCCGTTTAACTCAACGTGCGCTTGTCCAGTGGAGCTTATCAACTAACCCGATTGACCGATGTTTGTTCACCATGTTTAGTCGCTACTGCTTGAACCTAAGGTACCAAACTTACCAATGAAAAGCTCCTCTAACCTTGGTACCTCGATCCGCTAAGACTCATGAGCCGATTATGGTGGTATGGGACACTATATTCATGCTGTCGGCCTACATTGATTTGTGACGAGCCCTTTGTAGTGACCAGTAAGCACCTATACTCATGAGCAGATTATGGTTGTATGGGACAGTATATTCTTACTGTCAGCCTACATTGATTGGTGACGAGCCCTCTGTAGTGACCTCGAGTATATCCTGATAGTGCATAAGGACGATGAGTCTTGTTGCAGTATGTGAGATATAGCTAGGCCTGTATTGATAAGGTGATGGGGGAGAGGAGCAATGATTGCACTCAACAGCCCTGGCAGTCCTTGTAGAGACGTATAACCGTAACATCGTATGAGATTATCTCGAACTGACGACCCAAGAATGGATTACCGTAACATCGTAATGATACAAGGGAGGTACCTTAGCTTCCCAATCCTGCTGTATAAAAAGGACTAATAAGAACTTGGTAAGCATATTCATAACACCGCATTGCATGTGCTAACGGCGTTGGTGATAGAGCACTAAGGAAGTGAGTCATACCGCGATCGTTAGATGATGTCGTAGAGGGGATTTTGGTGAGGGCATGCATCATTCTTCATACCATCCTTGCATTAATAAGAGTATCTAGGACCTGTTTGATTGTACTGCCTTATCATTACTGCTTGATTGAATTGATAACATGTTAACCTTTGCTGTATAGTTTCCACTGAGCTAGCTACTCACTCCCACGTTATGGGACAGTGTTGTACACACCAACCAGTCCCTATTTTAGTTACAGATGATGGCGATGCTTGCGAAGCAGATCCAGACTTGATGATGAGGAGGATTCCTCCTATATGCAGGTTCTGATCGACGGGGTTACAGGGTTATTGATTAGATGTCAATACACTTGGTATTTTGCCTTTTATTTACACTCATGTATATTCTTTTTGTTCATTTTTAGAGTATACATGTATTTAGTTAACCTGGTAACATGTTCACACTATGGAGACTTACAATTAATTATACATTTTATATATTTATCACAGTCTTTCGCTTGAGAAACTTAACTGTCTCTGGAGTATGATATGTTGTTTTGGTCTAATCCCACTCATGTTTTTCTACACTAATATAAACAACATTCATCCATCATTGAAAATGTTGCATAAGTCTAGAACTCAGGAGTGGAGTTTATGCTCGACCCCCGATTTTCAGGATGTTACAATCACGCTTGTGATCAGACCACCTTGCTGACGTCAATACATCAGCTACATAGCTGGTGTGGGGCCACGTCCAGATGAGTGGATGGTATAGAAAACACACATGTGTGTTGTGGGTCCCTAATAGGTGGACAGTCTGGATCAATATACATGGGGTGGGTCCCACGTAGCTTGTTAATGTCATTACATCAGCTAAATAGCTGGTGTGAGTTACAACAACTAATCATCTTCCATATTAGGTGGGTCCCACGTGTGGCCCACCACATGCAATACAATATTCTATTATTTATTTTTTATGTATTTTTTAAAAAAGTGATAGTGTTTAGGCCCTGGACGACGGCCTGGATGCAAGATACATCGAGGTGGGTTTCCACCACTAGATGATGGATGGAGTGGATAATATCATGCTTCAAGGTGGGCCATTCAAATAGGGAGAGAGAGAGAGAGAGAGAGAGAGAGAGAGAGAGAGAGAGAGAGAGAGAGAGAGAGAGAGAGAGAGAGAGAGAGAGAGAGAGAGAGAGAAATGCTTGCGATGGGAGGGACCCCGGCACTATGGGCTCTCCCTACCATGCATTACAAGACATACATCAAGTGGGTCCCATTACATGTTGGGCCAACAGTAAGAAATTTCAATGGTGGAGATCTCCTTCCACCAAAATGCAAGGTCTAGATGACCCTTTACATACTAGGAAAATAAATATTATTATGTGGTCCATGGAGAATGGCTCCATCATGGAATGAACATATGAGTCATGGTGGGCCATTGACCACACTTAGGGCCTAAAGTGAGATCCATACATTGATCGATAGGCCTCACTTGGCCATCATAAAAAATACAAATCTAATCCTATAAACACCCACCTATGGCCTTCTTCTTTAGCTCCTTAGAATCCTTATCTCCTTACCTTTGATTTTGATGGAGGATGATGAAGATTGAAGGGTTGGATGGTGAGATGAGGGGGTAGGAAGTGGGCCTCTCTTGGCTTCTTTTCACTCCTTAGAATTTTTCTCTCATGGTTTCTTGGGATTTTGGTGGAGAATGGGATGGGATGATGTATGGGAGAGAGGGATCGTGTTGTAAGAAAGATGGGATAAGAGAGATGGGTGTTACAAGAAAGAGTTGACTTTGGAGATGGCTTGTGTAAAAGAGGGATGGGTGGAGTGATGGGATGTGTACTTGACTAGTGATTGATTGATTGATGTGATGGGCTGTAGAGATTCTCTCAAAATTCACAACGTGTAGCATTTTCCTTGAAATGATCGCGGGCCCACAATGCCTAGCATGGGTATCGTATCAGTTCGTGAAAATAAGGCGTTGGAACCGTGGTGACAGCACGGTCGCTAGGGTACAAGTCTCGGGTCGAGCTGACTCTGATATATGGGATGCGACTTAGGGTCACGCGCAAATGCAATCTACGCGTCGCGGGTCACGAAATTCGATCGTCTATACCGCGAAAGCCTACAAAATGGTACGATCTAAGATATGGGCCTTACAAAAAGTGGTCCTTCCTAGTGATAGTATTCAACTTCCTATAGTCAATTCACATTCTCCAACTAGTAGTGATTCTAGTTGGTACGAGTTCATTATTAGCATTGGTTACGATAGTGATTCCGGACTTCTTAGGAACCACCTGAGTTGGACTCACCCATTGACTAACAGATATAGGGTATATGATACTCACATCTAAAATTTTAAGAACCTCAGCCTTAACAACTTCCTTCATGTTTGGATTTAATCTATGTTATGGATGTCATGAGGTCTTCGTATTATTATCTAGATGAATGTGGTGAGTACAAATCAAAGGATCAATTCCCTTGAGGTCCGTAATCAACCATCCAAGGGCTCCTTTATGCTCAATGAGAGTAGAGATGAGCATACTCTCCTGTTCTTACTCAAGGTGGGAAGAAATCACCACTAGGTATGTCTCACCTTGACCTAAATAGACATATTTTAAATCAAAGGGCAAAGGTTTTAGGTCAAGCTTCAGTGCCTTGAGGTTAGAAGGTAGATGCACTACATCAGTTTGGGAAAATTCTTCGAATTGTGTCCTCCACCAGTTAACTTCAAGTACTGGCACAGTATTTAGCATGGTCCGCATCTCCCTAATCATATCATCAACAAAATCATGGGAATGGGCCATGCACGTCTCTAGAGGGCTAAAGGATAAGGTCAAAAGTATTCTATCTTTCACAAAAGAGTCAATCATGTTAATATCGTGAAAATCATCATCATCCTCTAACTTTTTGCCTGTGTTGAAAAAGATATTCAACTCCAATTTCATATTCATGAAAGACATACTTATCACTCCATTCCTACAATTAATGATTATGTTTGAAGTAGCGAGGAATGGTCGACCAAGAATCACAGGAATTTGAGTGCTCATGTTACTAATGGGTTGCGTATCCGGGATGATAAAATCTACTGGGTAGTAGAATATTTCAACCTAGACCAACACATCCTTAATTATTCCTCTCGGTACACGAACTGAGTGATTAGCAAGTTGTAATGTGGTTAGGGTGAGTTTTAATTCACCCAAACCTAACTGTTTGTATACCGAGTAAGGAATCAGATTTACGCTCGCACCTAAATTAAGAAGTGTGTGCTCAATTCGGTAGTTCCCAATTACACAAGGTATGGTTGGGCGACAGGGATCTTTGTATTTCTGTGGCACATCTTGCTTTGGGATGACACTCATTTTTTCAGTTAAAAAGATTTTCTTTTGAATATTTTGTCATCTTTAGTTGTACACAAGTCTTTTAGAAATTTGGCATATGCAGGTATTTATTTATCGCATCCAGTAAAGGAATATTGACCTTCACTTATTTCAACACCTCTAGAATGTCTTGAGAGTTAGAGAGAGATTTTGATGCAACCAATCGTTGGGGGAATGGGGAAATCGGCTTGCCTTGAAATTTCAGTTCTAATTATCATGAAGTAGTGCTAGATCTATCATCATTGTCCTCTTTCGGGTCCTTAGGCTTTTCAACCCTAACCAGAATGGTTTTATCAATGGTCTTCCCACTCCTAAGAGTGGTGATAGATTTAACTTCCTCCATCTGATTTGAAGAGCTTGAATCACTTATCTTATAATACAGTTTAAGATTGGGGAGAGGTTGAACAGGAAACACCCCCCTTTCTATAACTGTAACATGTGAATCCATATTTTACATAAATTTTGTAAGTTCTCATATTTCTTGAGTAAGCTTCTGAGTTTGTGTGGAATTTTGAACCAGTTCTTCTTGAGGTTTTCCTTGATTTGGAATTTGATTGAAGAAACCTTGAGGGGTAGCAATTTGTCCATTCCTCCAATTGAAATTTAGATGATTTCTCCAATTAGGATTGTATGTATTGGAGGTAGGTCCATTGAAAGGTCTTTTATAATTGTTCACGGTATTAGATTCCTCATTCAGCACCTCTCGAAAAGCAGATATTGTTAGACAATTTTAAGTTGTGTGAACATTACAAGCACAAATACCGCAAAAAATTTCCTTAGTTCCATGGCCTCGAATTTCCTTATGAGATTTGTCACTTTAACGTTAATATCATCATCATCTTTCAGAATGTATAATCTATCCCTTTCCTTTGATTGAGTGAGTATAGAAGTAGCACTTGATTTTATGTATGTGCCCTATGGTTGTGCATTTTCAGCAAGTCTATCCAAGTAGTCCCACACATCATCGACATTTTTATTCATAAATTCGCCATTGGACATTGTCTAGACCAATTGGCACATGGAAGATGTCAGACCATCATAGAAAAAGTGTGCAATGCGCCATGTTTCAAAACCATGTTGTGGGAATAAACTGACAAGATCCTTGAACCGCTCCCAACATTGGAAAAATGTTTCATCCTCCTTTTATGCGAAGTTCATGATTAACTTTCTAAGCATGTTCGTTTTATTATGTGGAAAAAAAATTCTTTATAAACTCTCTTATCATGTCATTCTATGTGCCAATAGATCGGGGATGTAGTCAGTGCAACCACGTCTTAGCTCTTTCTTTCAAAGAAAAGGGAAAGAATTTTAATCTGACCACGTCCTCAGACACGTTAGGAAAATATAAAGTGGTTATAATCTCGTCAAACTCTTTCAAGTGTAGATATGGACTTTCATATTCAAGTCCACGGAATTTTGGAAGGAGTTGGATCACCCCTGACTTAATATCCATATGCCTCGTATTTTCTAGAAAAATCATGCATAAGGGCATGCTCAACCTCGCCGGTTGTAGATAATCTCGTAAGGTACAAGGCAGGGGTACTTGATGCACCTCATTCTTATCCTGGACTTCCTCAACCCTAGGTTGAGGTTGTCTTCCCAGTTGATTGACTAGTTGATTGGCAGTCGGAACCTCAATTAACTTTGAGTATCTCAAGTAATGTCTAATCCTGCGATGGATAGATAACTCCTCAACCAATCCTCCTTCAGTTAAGAGACATAGAGTGTTGTTACGGACCCACTTGGGCATTAAACACTCTCAGCTCTTAATTTCAAATTATAACCTAAACCTAAAAGAAAGAAAAGAAATAGAAATGTAGAAATAGAGAGAAAGAGAAGGAATTAAAAGGAAGTTACCAAATTAGAAGTTCCTAAATTAAGATCCTACAAAACAAAACAAAACAAGTCAGTTTCTAAAAAACAGAAATTCTAAACTTAAAAAGTTTATAAAAACAAATTAAGAAAGTAAACTAGTTTCTAAAAATAAAAAATTAGAAAGTTTCTAAAAAGAGAAAATAAAAAGTTTCTAAAAAGAGAAAAGGAAAGTTCTTAAACCTAGAATTAGAAAGTAGATCTAAGAAAGTTTTTTAAAAAAAAAGAATTAATTTCTAAAAAAATTAGTTTCTGAAAATAAATTAGGAAAGTTTCCAAACCTAGAAATTGAAAGCTAAGTTAGTTTCTAAAATAATTCAGAAAACCCTAATCCTAAAAATAGAAACTAGAAATACCCTAATCTTAACCTAATTCCAAAACTAGCTATTCCAAAAAAAATGCAACTGTTAGTCCCCAGTAACGGCGCCAAAAACTTGTTCACAACCCCCAGTGTAGGGTCGTGATGTAGTAATAATCTCGGTTGACCGACGTCGAATCCACAAGGACTAATCTTGTGATTATTCTAAAAGTAACTAGAAGTAGAACTAGAAAAAGATGTAAAACTGATTCTAAAGTGATTGAGAGTAATTGTGAGAGATTTAATGAAAAGCTTAAGAAAATTAAAGGTGAGAAACTAGAGTTTCCAAGGATCCACTTGTAGGTTCTCAGGATGCTACCTTGCTTGATTTAAGGACGAAGAGATTTGTCAGATCTCTGAACTTCTCATGGATCTAATCATCAATGGATGAGAGCTGTGATGATTTGGAATTGATTCTATCACCTAACCATGCCTAGGAGACAAGGCAAACAACAGGATCTACCAATCACACAACCAATCATAAGAGAATTATGAAAGTTAGGAAGGATTCCATCATCTTACCATGCCCAAGGGACGATGGTGAACAACAGGATCTCCTAATTTCACAATCTAAATTCAGGAAAATAAGATATCTCATGCTATCGCAGATCTATTGTAATTTTTCATAACAAACCTTTAAAAACTAAAAATATTCCTTCATAATCAAACTAGAATCCAAGAGAGTTTAATAAAACATGAATAAAAATAAATAAAACATCTCAATCACACTACAAGCTTCACTTCTTAGCCTTAACTAAGAGGTTTAGCCAACCATAGACATGATTGAAATAAAAACTAGTAAGAAAAGCATGAAAATAACTAAGGAAAGGGGAGAAAAACTCTTGGTGATGACATCTCCACGCTTTTGCTCCACCCCACAAACCCTAGATGATGCCTAGGGACATCAGAGGAACTCCTATTTATAGTTTTGTAGCACCTCCTTTCACACTGACTTGGAAAAATCTAGAAACCGCCTCAAATTTATGCAGTTTTCCAAAACAGACTTTACTCTGTGTAATTTACAGAATGATCCAGAATTTCAGAATATGTTTCTTCAGGACACTTTCAGGAATATATTTTTTTTCAGGACAATTTCAGGATTCCTTTTTTTCACTTCAAATATTTGATTCTCTTCATTTCTCATTTGATTTTCTTGAATCTTTAGCATGTGAATTCTTCAATCTTAGTCTTCTAAGATATATCCCTTGCCTTGGTGATTCTTGAGCATCAAATCCATGCTTTTAGCATCCTTTTCAATCAAAGCTCTTAAATTCACCTTGCAACACAAACATGAGTGAAATAAAACATTAAGCATTATCATGTTCATAAAACCAAGACCCTCAACACAATCCCCAACCAGCATTTTACTAGTCCCGAGCAAAGTATGCATGAAATGAACTTTAATGCGCAATGTTCAAATCTTTTTTAGAAAACAATCTTTCATGTAATTAAGTATGAATGAATAGACTCAATGATGAGAAAGTGAGATTTTGAAAACCTAGAGTCGAATCACATAAGAAATCAATCAAATAAGTTCTTTATCCATTAAGCTAGAGCATAGTTCGCATATCAAGTTTTTCAATGTGCACAGTAAAGATCAACTTACTTTCTATAAGGATACTGTCATTACATCATGTTAGCCCTGCTCATCACTTTAAGATCGATTGAAAACTCGAGTACTAATTCCAAACTTATCCCATTTTCCTTCTTTTTCTAGTTTTGAATTTTATATCGATGGTCATTTATATTCATTCAGTATTTTCAGTCTTTTCTCTTTTCTTTCAGATTTTTTTTCATTCTTTTAAAAACTTTTTTCAATCTTTTCACCACACATAACCCTTTTTGTCGATTTTCTATTTTTTAACTGGTTCCTTTCATCTTTTAAGGTGGATAAAATTCTCTAGACTTGATTCTCACTATCTATCAATGATTCACATATTAAGAATCAGAAATTCTAGCATTATTCATAGAAAATAATTTGAACATGTCTTGTGATTTAGATTAACATGATATTCAAACTTCCTCTTAATCAATTGAGCATAAGAACTTAAGTGATAAATTACTTAGATGACTAGACTTCAGTAATTTAAAATTTAATTTCTATCTTACCATCATACTCAAAACATTCTTAAATACACAACTTATCGCTTTCCAAATAGATAAACATTGAAAATTTTTTAAAATTTTTACAAAATTTGCACAAAACTGAGAAAACACTGATTAGTTTACCTAATCTCCCACTCCCAACCTAAACTCCCCACGGTCCTCAATGTAAAAGAAATAAGCATGATTTGTAAAAGAGACAACATAATTGAAGGAGAAGTGATGGAAAGTACCTGATGAAGAAATTTTAAAGCTTTTTTTCCAAAAGATCTCAGCGTGAAGGTGGGGTTAGCACAAGAGTTAAACCAACAAAAAGAAAACTATCCTACAATAACGGAAAGCAAACTATCCCATTCCTATGAAAGTGATAAACCTAGCTATACCTCCATCAGATTAGGGGATCAATCCTGGTACACAGGATCATTAAGAGGTATGGACATGTCCTTTGAATCAAATTTCTCAACAAATGGCTTTAATCAATGTCCATTTACTTTGAATTCGTTACCATTGTTTAAATTTCGAATCTTGACAGCCCCATGAGGATAAACATTGGTAATAATGAATGGGCCACTCTAACAAGATCGGAGTTTACCCAGAAAGAGATGTAACTGAGAATTATACAAAAGGACTTTTGACCTGGTGTGAATGATTTTCGAAGAATGTGTTGGTCATGAAACATCTTCATACATCCTTATAAATTTTTGAGTTCTTGTACGCATCATTCCAAATTTCATCAAGTTTATTTAACTGAAGTTTGCGTAGCGAGTCAGCATTGTTCAAATTGAAATTCAGATTTTTAATAGCCAGTAGGCTCTATGTTCCAACTCTACAGGCAAGTGAGAAGCCTTCCCATAGATAAGTCTAAAAGGAGACATTCCAATAGGGGTCTTAAATGTTGTACGACATGCCCATAAAGTATCGGACAATGAGATTGACCAATCCTTTCGATCAAGGTTAATCGTTTTCTCAAAAATGTGTTTGATATCTATAAGTGCTATAATGAATAGCCCCTTATAATTGTCAAATTTGTGGTGACAAAGACACATCTTTGAAGCTTGTTTATGTGATGAACAAAAGATCTATTCAAGACATAAGATTGGCTTCGAGTAGACAAGCACGGCTATTCAAGTTGAAGATCTCGAAGGTGAGGATTTCAGAAGCTTTCAAGTTCTAGTAAGCTATTCAAGTTGAAGATCTCAGAAGCTTTTTAAGTTCAAGTTCTCAGAAGTTTTTCAAGCTGAAGATCTCAAATTCAAGAACTCAATCTTCAAGATTCTCAAGGTCACTGGTATTCAAGTTTCAATGTCCTTACTTTACTATTGAGGTATGACTGACCTTAGGTTGACCTTTAAAGTAGGTCACTTTAGATACATAATCCATATATCTTTTATAAGTGACTTTGATCTGTTCTAAGACTTGTCCTGGACCTTGTTCGACTAGTCCTAGCACTGGTTTGACCAGTCCAAGAAATTTCTCGATCAGTCCTAATTTATTACGGATTTTTAAAATTTTCTGGTTATTCTTTGACCAGTCCTGGAGACTGTTCGACCATTCTTGTGAACAGTGTCGACTGGTTCTTCGACCGGTCGTCGTTCTTCGACTCAAAGTATAGCATTGAGATTGGGCCATCTTCGACCAGTCGTACGGAACCTACGACCAGTCGAAGGGGGCCTTCGACCAGTCGTCGGGTACCCATGACCGGTCGTGCAACTGAAAATTTTGAAATAAAGCGCCCAATTATTTTAAAATTTTGTTGGTTCTGTTGGTTCTTTGACCAGTCGTGGGGGTCTTAAGACCAGTCAAAGACATGATTTTCTTGCCTATAAATTGAACACGAATTTCAGGGATTTAATATGAAATTCAAGTATATTCAAAGCTCCACTCCGAGATAAGTTAGTGTTCATTTTAAGCTACATTGTGCATAATTTCTATTCTCTTTCATTAGCTTTTATTATTTGATTTTGTTCCTGAATTCCTATCTAATTTGAAAAGAGGAATTGCTATATTCCTTCTTCTTGGAATTAAAATCAAATAGAGTTACGCCCAATTTGGTTTAATTTAAAATGAATTAGAACTAGAACCATTGTAAAGTGAGTTTGGACATTGAACTTGGACATTCAATCATCTACTCTGACTTGGTTCTTCCGGGTTGCTACATCGAAGGAGAAAATTATTTTAATTTAATTGTAAATTCCTTTCTATTTTGGTTTCTTCGATATTTGCCAGAAAAATCTCGTTGTTTTGATTATCTGAGGAGAGCCAGGAAAACTCAAAAGTGGGATTTTTTTAATTGTGTAAGCCCACAGACAAAGACACAATTATAAAGGTTTTTGGTGAACCTGTGAAAACCTACATTGTTAGTGAACGATAATATCCCCTGTGTGAGGATATTAGGAGTGGAGTAGCAATCTGTGTGACTGTTGTATAACTATTGGTGAACACATAGGCGAACCACTATAATCCCTTATGTTGTGGTTGAATGGTTTATATTTCATATCTTTATTTATTCATTTGAGGGATGTACATGTGGTTGTGAATGTTGTAATATTTTATTTCAAGCATTGTGGGGAATGTTGTAATAGTTTAGAATTTATTTTTTGCTATCCATTTATCAGCTTAATATTAAATTGTTCCAGTAAGGTTGCCCTGCCATTCTTATGGTGCATGGTTGTCCCTAAAACAATACATATTTGTTATTACAAGTTATTCTTCAGTGCAGTTTGTATTTATTTTTTTATTCCTCTTCGGCTTGAGAATTGATATAAAGACCTTTCTAGAAATCAAGTTGTTCTACTATAAACTCTGGTTTTTGATGAAAGGTTGTCCTTAGAACAACATTTGTATCAACCTCTGAAGATTTGAATTCTGAGGTTGCTTTACAATCTTCCATTGTGGTTTATTTAGTTATCTTATTGGCTATCATATTTCTTTAATTTTCGCTGTTATAAATTTTTATTTGGCATAATCCTATTCACCCCCCTCTAGGACATATAACTAGGCCTTTTCAAGTAGTATCAGAGCCTAATAGCTCATTTTTTCTTAATTCTTGGATTTAATTCCTGAGCTAACGATTTAAGCTATTTAAGATGTCAAATTTTGATAGCCTATCAGTCACTAGGCCTCCACCCTTTGATGGCTCCAATTATGTCTACTGGAAAGCCAGGATGGGGATCTTCCTCAAATCAATAGATGAGAGTGTGTGGCAAGCCACAGTGACTGAATGGAAACCTCCTACTACTGAAGTGACTGGAGTCGATGGTTCAAAATCAATGAGAGTAACTCCTTATTTCTCTTGGACAACCCTTCAGAAAAATGAGAGTAGTGCCAATGCAAAGGCACTAAATGCAATCACTTGCACACTATCACCGGATGAGTTCAAAAGAATCATATCCTATGATACTGCAAAGCAAGCCTGGGATATATTAGAAATGACACACGAGGGTACTATAATTGTCAAAAAATCTAAAGTCCAACTCCTCACAACTAAATTTGAAAAAATTCATATGGAGGAAAATGAAACATTTATGGACTTTTATACTAGATTAAATGACATTATAAACTCTATGTGGGGTCTTGGCGATACAATCCCAGAAAGTAAAGTGTGTGCAAAGAAATTACGCTCTCTTCCTGAATGGTTCAACTCTAAAGTAACCACGATCCAGGAATTTTGTGATACGGATAATATGAGGGTAGAAGAACTAGTTGGTTCTTTACAAACCTATGAGTTAAACTTTAAAGCTCGTAAAGGTAAATCTATCACTCTAAAATCTTTTAAATGTAATTCTGAAGAAAATTCTGATTCTGAAGATGATATGGCTCTTTTACCAAAAAAGTTTTATAAAATATTCAAAAGTAAGAAAAGGATATATTTTCAAAAATCAAATGAGAAGAAAAGATCTAAACCTAAATATAAAACTTGGAAGTTTTTAAAAGATAGTCAATGTTACAACTACCAAGAATATGGGCATTTTGCAAACAAATGTCCTAAAAAGGATAAACCTAAGAAGAAGGGTATGATGGCTACATGGGATGAATCATTTGATTCTGAAGCTTCTTATAAATCAGAAGATTCTGAAACCGAGTCAGGTAATGAAACGAAAGCTCTTATGACTCTAGCCAAGTTCACTTTTTTAGATCATGATGATTCAACTAGTGAGGAAAATCTGAACAGTGAATGTGAAAATGAAGATGATCTTTAAGATACTTACAATGCCCTATACAAGGAAATTTGTAAAATTGCTGTCAAACTCAGACTTCAAAAAGAAAAGTTTTTTAAACTCAAAGAATGTTTTGAGTCACTTGTTTTTGAAAAATTTCAAATTTCAGATTGTTTTGACAAATCAAAATGCAATTTAAAATTCAAAACGTCCTAGATTGAAAATCTAAAATCTGAAAATAAGAAACTTAAAAATGAAGTATCTTCTCTTTTGAGTTTAAAGGACACATGGAGTGTAACACATCAAATTTTTGTCTACCTGGAATTAGACGTCCTTAGACAATGGGTCAACCATAACACCTTGGTGGCTTCTCAAAATTCGATTCCAAAGCCATTTAGAACCTAATTCTTTTGAAATTTAACGTGAATTAGCCAGCGCTACACTAGATTTCCTGTAAAATTAGCACCGACCATTTTAAATACGATCTGTAAGACCTAAAACCTCTAGAATTGTTACCGCTACGTTACCCTAAAATCTAGTATCCAACTCTAAGCCCAGTTGCCCTTGAGATCATTTGGAAACTCCGTATCGGACCTGGACCGCACGTCGAAAGTCTGATATCTATAATCTTAGACCATTATGACCGCCTAGTTGGACTTGACAATCATTTCGAAAATCAAGCCCAACCGATATCCTGAGACCATTTTACTGAGTCCGGAGTGAAGAGAGTGAGAAAAGGAAAATATTTAGAAATTTAATTTAATTTTTAATAAATCTGGCACGTGTCACTTACGCGACATTTTTAAGTATTCTGACCGTTGGAATTCGACCAAATTTCACCCTCGGATTAGGATAGGTGGCCCTTACATGTCATAGCACTTGTGGCCCTGATTGAGTTTCGGTGACTGCTGAACTGAAACTGGTTCGCCACGGTCGATCTGGAAAACCGATCGGACTGAAAAATTAACTTGACCTAGATCCAATATCAGAGAGCTTAAGTCCGGCCGCGTTTAGTAACAGGACCTCCAGAAGTGCTCCGTTGGATCGGAACAGACCCGATTTGGTTATAACTTAAGTATACTTTGACTTAAAGTCTGTTCTGGTCATGTTCGGGCTTATAAAAAGGCCTTAAACTCTCTCTCACAAATCTCATACGAATTTGAGAGAAACCCTAGGAGAGAGAAGAGAGAAAAGAGAGAGTGTGTGAGAGAAGTGGGAGAACCCTCCTACTCCACGTGCCCAAGCCTTCCATCTGCATCGTTATTCTGGCGATTCCAACTTCATTATAGGTAAGAAAACCCTAACCCTAACCTATTCTAGAGTTTCAAATAGCATAAGTGATGATGTAGCTAACCTATTTCGTGGTATAGGTTGCCGTTGAGCCGTTGACGAAGACTTATCGTCTGAATCAACTCCGTTTCGCATTTTCTGGTTTAAGGTGCGGACCATATATGCTTAGGTTATGATTTTCAACCCTTTCAATGATAGTTAATGATTTATTCATGCTGTGGATGCAATTATACATGCTAAATGTGCTAACCGTTTTGCTTTCCGAATACGTATACTTCATATTGGAAATACCGTATTTCATATATATGTTAGAATACACGTATGCATATGGAATTTGCTGATTTACTTGTCATGATAAATTATCGTTGTGATATGCTTAATATGTATGCAGCAACTCTTTGGTGAGAGGACTTGCCCAAATTTGTAATGGCGTCAACATACGTGATGTATGTTGAATAGTGTAAGCTAAGTGTTTGTTTAAATGTCTAACTGAGTTAGTAGTTAGTAGAGTGTGATTGCTAGAGTGGTTGGGATATGGATCCCCATAACAATACTTGTGTGAATGATTTCCTTCATGAATCATGTGATTGATAAATGAGTGTATGATTTCTTCCATGGATTGTGTACTTAGTTAAATCATGATAAATGTGTACATTAATTCCTCCATGTACTGTTTACATTCAAGTTATACTTCATGATTGCTCACATGGATGTCGAATATGAATCATATGTTAGTTATTAACTTTGCTTGTGAATGGGGCTATACTACAGTCCAGGTAATCCAAAACATTCCGTAAATCGTGGTTGAGGTTGCTTTCGCCACACAAGATGAGTTTAGTGAATCTGAGTCGTGATTGGGGTGTTCGATAGTGGTTAGGCCACACGGAGTGCTTACGCATTCCATGTCATTTAACTCAACATGTGCTTGGCCTAATTGAGCTTATCAACTAACCCGATTAACCGATGTTTGTTCATGTAGCACCCCGGATTTTGGCCAACCTGGGATTAGACGTCCTTAGGCAATGAGTCAACTAAAACACCTGGGAAATCGCTCAGAACCCAATTCCATAGCCAAAGAAATCACTTAGGATTAATTCCTTTACAAAATGAGTGTAAGTTAGCTAGCGCAACGCTAGAGTAGCTGGGAAATAGTCCCTGATCACTTTAAATACGTTCGACAAGACCCAAATTGAGTAGAACCAATGACGCTATAATACTCTAAAACCTCGGATCAAACTCTAAACCGGTTTGTTCTCTGTACCTCTTTGAAACTTTGTATTGGATCTAGACCGCGCGTCGAAAGTCCGATACCTACAATCTTAGACCGTTAGAACCGACTAGCTGGACTTGACAATCATTTCGAAAATCAAGTCCAACCGATAATCACAGGCTATTTCATTGAGCCTGGAGTGAAGAGAGTGAGAATAGGGTTAGATTTGGAATTTGAAATTCAAATCTGGCACATGACTTGACGCGTTAGTATTAAGCGTTCTGACCATCAGAATTCAGCCAAATTACACCCTCGGATCAGGAAAAATTTCTATTTCATATCATAAGATTTGCAGGCCTGATCTACGTGCGGTGACCGCTGAACTGAAACTGGACCACCACATGCGATCTACGAACACTACTGGTCTGAAAATGGGATGTGAGTGACATCTGACATGTATGAACTTAAGTCTGATCGCGTTCGGCTAGGGGACCACCAGAAATGTCCTTTTGGACCGAAACAGCCCCGATTTGGTTAGGCATCAAGTAAACTTTGTTCCCAAGCCTGTTTTGGGCATGTTTAGGCTTATACAAGGGCTTGAAACCCTCACTGCTCTCTCCCATCCGAATTTAGAAAAAGCCCTAGGTTGAGAGAGAGAAAAGGTGAGAGATTGTGAGAGAGAGTGGAGGAGAATTTCTTACTGCTCGTGCCACCTGTTGCACGTGTTTAAGCAACACGCTCCAATCACTTTGTTGGTGATTTCTTCGCATTTCTAGGTAAGAAAATACCCTAAACTCTTGCTGATTTGCCGATCCTTCGTTTCCATAGCGAGGTAGCTGATGCATCTTATAAATTAGGTTGCCTATTCACCGTTGATGAAGCGTATACGCTCCGTTCGAATTGATACACCTATAAGAGAAAAGGTGCGGATTTTAGACGCTTTGATTGACTATTTCCAATGCTTTCAATGTCGTTTAATAGTAGATTATCGACGGCAACGCCATTTGACATGTACAACATGCTGTCCGTTTCCTGTTTCGTAAGCAGATGAAAAATATGAGATTTATGGCATTTTAGTCATTTGTAGGAAATACTGTTTTCATCCATATTTTGCTGATGTGATTGACATGACTTCTTGTCACATTAGGATATTAGGAATATGTGCATAATTAGTTTGGCAGAGAGATTTGCCAAAATGCGCACTTTGAGTCGACATACTATATGTAGACTTAAGTGTGTAGTTTAAGTGTTTGTATAAATGCTTGTATTAGTATGTATTGAATTAAATGGTGTTATGAATTAGTTTGAGATTGATTTCTCAATTAATATGCTGATGTAAATGATTTTCTACATGTTGGCTATATGCATGATTTCATTATATGTATGAAATGCATGTGCTTGAAGATTTACTTAAGTTGTATGTTATAACATGTGTTAACATGCTCACATGGTTGTATTTCATTTCCATTACTCTTACATGATGGCTGATGTGATTCCATAATTGTTTGGGACTATACCTAGTCTAGGCAGTCAGCAACCGAGTAAGTTCGTGGTTGGCCTATCTTTGCCACGAACGACGATGAACACGAGCCGTGTTTTGGAGTTGGCGCCAGTGGTTAGGCCACACGAAGTGTTTTACATACTTCATGTCGTTTGACTTGAGATGCGATCGTGCTAGTCGAGCCCGTCAAGTAACCCGACTGGCCGTTGTATGTTCACCCTGTATGAGTCATAAGTGCTTGAACCTAGGGTACTAAACTTACCATTGTAAACCCTGTCAACCATGGTACCTTGATCCACGAAGACTCATGAGCCGGGCATGGTAGTATGGGACACCGTGGTCGAGCTGTCGGCCTACGCTGGGGCCACAAACCTCCCCGTAGTGACCAGTGAGCACCTATGTCTCGTGAGCAGATTATGGTGGTATGGGACACT
This sequence comes from Magnolia kwangsiensis, assembly GCA_037074715.1. NCBI lineage: Eukaryota > Viridiplantae > Streptophyta > Magnoliopsida > Magnoliales > Magnoliaceae > Magnolia > Magnolia kwangsiensis. The sequence goes on along the minus strand of CM073572.1, from coordinate 96,654,968 downwards.
ATATTCTTGCTGTCGGCCTACACTGATCAGGCGACGAGTCCTTTGTAGTGACCGCGAACGTATTCTGAGTCTACGGGAGGCGACGACCCTTCTGTAGTAGTGAGAGTACAGCAGGCATGTATTGATAAGGTGATGGGGGAGCGGTGCAACGAGTGCGAGCAACAGCCCTGGCAGCCCTTGCAGCGACCTACAAAATATACATCGTATGAGATTACTAGGAGTGACGACCTTAGACAAGATCTGTGTTGGGATTGATATAAGGGAAGTACCTTAGTTTCCCAATCCTGCTATTTGAATGGACTAATAATAACTCAGAAATCATATCACCATTACATTGCATGTGCCTGGAAGATGTGGAGCACTGTGGGACGATTGCATGCCGCGGTTGTAAGATGGTGCCGTATGAGGGAGATCGTCGGTGAGGGCATCCATCACGTCATGTCATATTACATTAACAACAGTATTAGGATTGTTTGATTTACTGCTTTATTATTATCACATGATTGATTTGAGAACATGTTAATCCTTGCTCTATTATTCCACTGAGTTAGCTACTCACTCCCATGTTATAGGATGGTGTTTTCGGACACCCACCAGTCCCTATTATGATTGCAGATGATGGCACGGCCTGTGAGGCGGAGCTGGACTTGATGATGATGAGGAGAATCCCTCCTTTATGCGTGTTTTGATTGACGGGATTATAGGGAGGTTGAGTAGATACTTTGACACTTGTCATTTTATATTTATAGAGCACTCATGTATATTCTTTTTGTTTACCTTTGAAGTATACATGTATGTATATAACCTGGTAACATATTCACACTCTGGAGACATACAACAATTTTTATATGTTATACATACTATCACAGTCTTTCGCTTGTAAATTTAACTGTCTCTGGAGCATGATATGTTGTTTTGGCTTAATCCTACTCATGTTTAATACATTAACACAGACAACATTCAACCATACATATTTATGTTGCATAAATAATATTTTAGAACTCGGGAGTTGGGTTTTTACTTGACCCCCGATTTTTGAAATGTTACAGTTCACCATGTTTGGATGCTAAGGTACCAAAATTACCATTGGAAAGCCCCTCTAACCTTGGTACCTCGATCCCCTAAGACTCATGAGCTGGGCATGGTGGACACCGTGGTCGAGCTGTCGGCCTACGCTAGGGCCACAAACCTCCTCATAGTGACCAGTGAGCAACCCGGACTCATGAGAAAATTATGGTGGTATGGGACATTATATTCTTATTCTCGGCCTACACTGATAAGGTGATGGGGGAGCGGTGCAACGAGTGTGAGCAGCAGCACTGGCAGCCCTTTGTAGTGACCTCGAGCCTACTCAGAGTCTACGTGAGGCGACGACCCTTCCATAGCAATAAGAGTATAACTAGGCCTGTATTGATAAGGTGATGGGGGAGCGGAACAACGAGTGCGTGCAATAGCCCTGACAGCCCTTGCAGCGACCTAGAACCGTACTTCGTATGAGATATGCAAGGACTGACGGCCCTAGAATGGATCATTGTTTGGATATTGATATAAGGGAGGTACCTTAGCTTCCTAATCCTGCTGTATGAAAAGGACTAATAACAACTTGATAATCATATTCATATCGCACTACATGTGCTTGGAAGATGTGGAGCACTGAGGGAAGAAAGCATACCGCGGACGTAAGATGGTGTCGCATGAGGGAGTATGTTAGCGAGGGCATCCATCATGTCATTTCATCTTTGCAGTAATTACAGTATTTAGAAAATGTTAATTGCACTGCTTTATCATTACTGCTTGATTGAATTGATAACATGTTAACCTTTGCTGTATAGTTTCCACTGAGTTACCTACTCACTCCCACGTTACGGGACGGTGTTGTGGACACCCACCAGTCCCTATTTTAGTTTCAGATGATGGCGATGCTTGCGAAGCAGAGCCGGACTTGATGATGATGAGGAGGATCTCTCCTATATGCAGGTTCTGATTGACGAGGTTACAGGGTTACTGATTAGATGTCAATGCACTTGGTATTTTACCTCTTTTTTTCACACCCATGTATATTCTTTTCTTTCTATTTTGGAGTATACATGTATTTAGTTAACCTGGTAACATGTTCACACTCTGGAGACTTACAATCATTTATATATTTTATATATTTATTACAGTCTTCGCTTGCTAATTTAACTGTCTCTAGAGTATGATATGCTATTTTGGCTTAATCCACTTCATGTTTTATGCACTATTATGGCCGTCATTCATCCATCATTGAAAATGTTACATAAGTGATGTTCTGGAACTCGGGAGTGGAGTTTATGCTCGACCCCCGATTTTCAGGGCGTTACATGGAGATATGCCCAAGGTAATCCTAAGTTAGAGAAACTATTATCCGGATCAAGAAAATGTGGCTACAAACCTGGGTTGGGCTATGATAAGAACATACCTCCTAAACAGAAGAATACTCCTCCTAAGTTTGTGAAAGGAGAGTCCTTAAACTCAAAAGGAAAAAGTACTTATCAAGTTTTTTCTAAAAATTTAAAAAAAATTTAAAAACTGAAAAGCAACCATGTCAACTTTAATCAAAAATAAAATCCTCTAACTGAAAAGATAGTTGATTTACTCAAGGAGCTCTAAAAATCTAACTCTGTAGGTCATTCTTGCAACAACAGATATAAGAAGACCAACCATCCTCCTAAACCCAAAACAACATTGAAATGGGTTCCTAAGGTTGCCTGCTTGGTTTCCCACACCGCTGTCAAAGCTTCAAGCCATTCAAAGTGGTACCTAGATAGTGGATGCTTCAGGCACATGACAGGAAACAAGGCTTTATTCACTGATGTAATAGATATGAGTAATGGGTCAGTCACTTTTGGTGATGGCAGTAACTACAAGATTATGGGCCAAGGTACGGTTCAACTTTGTAATCTTCTTGTGTTTAAAAATATCTTATATGTTGAAGGTCTAAAACATAACTTACTTAGTATATCTCAAATATGCGATAATAACCATAGTGTATGATTTTCTAATCAAAGCTGTGAGATTCTAAACAATAAGGGTTCTGTAATACTAACTGGACGTAGAACGTCTTAAAACTGCTATATTGTTAGCGAATCCAGCTCATCTAATCAAACATATTACATGCTCCATACAGAAGAGATTGATTTGTGGCACAAACGTCTTGGACATGTACATTACCAAAATTTATATAAATTGAGTAAACGGGAACTTATAAGAGGTCTACCCAAGCTTCGAAAAATAGATAAAATATGTGGTGAATGCCAGATAGGCAAACAAACAAGAACCTCACACAAAAAGGTGAATTCAAATATCACATCAAGACCACTCGAACTCCTCCACATGGATTTGATAGGACCTAACAGAAAGGAGAGTCGAGGTGGCAAAAGGTATATCTTGGTAATAGTGGATGACTTTACCAGATATACATGGGTAGTCTTCTCAAGGGACAAATCAGAAACCCTTGAAGAAGTAAGAAAAGTTCTCAAAAGAATTTAAACGGAAAAAGGTTCTCAAATCAGTAAGATTCGTAGTGATCATGGATCTGAATTTGAGAATAGCAGTTTTGAGAAGTTCTGTAGTGACCAAGGAATATTGCATGAATTCTCAGTGCCCAAAACTTCACAACAAAATGGTATAGTGGAAAGGAAGAATAGAGTGCTTCAAGAAATGGCTAATGTCATGTTAAATAGCATTCAACTCTCTAAGAATCTTTAGGCAGAAGTGGTCAATACAGCTTGCTATATTATTAACCGTGTCTACACTAGCAAAGATAATAATAAAACGGCTTACGAAATATGGTTCGATAAAATGCCTACTGTCAAATACTTTTGAGTTTTTGGTAGCAAGTTCTATATTTTACGAGATCGTGAAAATTTGGAAAAGTTTGATATGAAGAGTGATGAAGGAATTTTCCTAGGATATTCCCTAAATAGTCGAGCTTATAGGGTTCTGAACAAAAGAACCGGTGTGATTCAAGAGTCCATTAATGTTGTCATTGATGATCACTTAAACACACCAGTCTCAAATTCAGATAATGATGAAGTTCTAATAATTGATAAATCTGATACTTCATCTAATCAGAATGATTCTGAATTAAGAATTGTTAAAGATCATCCAACCACACAAATTCTTAGAAATCCTCTCACTGGTGTTCACTCCCATAGAAAACTTGAGGATATATGTAATTATGTGTGTTTTACATCCCAAATAGAACCATCTAACGTAAAAGAAGCTCTTGCTAATGAAAACTGGATAGTTGCGATGTAAGAAGAACTTAACCATTTCGTAAGAAATGATGTTTAGTATCTCGTACCAAGATCTAAAGATAAACACATCATTGGAACAAAATGGATCTTAAAAAATAAGTCTGACGAGCTTGGAAATATAATTAGAAACAAGGCCAGACTAGTGGTACAAGGTTACACTCAAATTGAAGGTATTGATTTTGATGAAACCTTTGCACCGGTAGCACGTCTTGAATCAATCAGACTGTTTATATCTATTGCATGTTCTAGAAAGATTAAGATTTATCAAATAGATGTGAAAAGTGTATTTTTAAATGGCGATTTGTATGAGGAAGTTTATGTGGAACAATCGATGGGTTTTGAATATCCCAAGAATACTGATCATGTGTATAGGCTTATAAAGGCACTTTATGGATTAAAACAATGGCCTAGGGCATGGTATGAGAAACTAACAAAATTTTTGTTAGGCCATAATTTTCAAATGGGATCTGTTGATAAAACTCTATTTGTTAAAAAATATAATGATCATATTTTGATGGTACAAATTTATGTTGATGATATCATTTATGGATCTACTTGTACTAACATGACTACTGAGTTTACAGATTTGATGAAATCACAGTTTGAAATAAGCACGGTTGGGGAATTGAATTATTTCCTAGGGTTGTAAGTAAAGCAACAACCTGATGGAATATTCATTTCTCAATCTAAATATACCTTGAATTTAATTAAGAGATTTAGATTTGAGAATGGTAAGAACTTCGATACTCCTATGAGTACTACCCTGAAACTCTCAAAAGACTCTAAAGGTAAAAATGTTGATCCAAAACTTTATCGAAGTATGATTGGTAGTCTATTGTATTTAACTGCTAGTAGACCTGATATCATGCTAAGTGTTGGTATTTACGCTAGATATCAGTCTAGTCCTAACGAATCACACTTGATTGTTGTTAAGCGGATTATGCGATATGTCGCAAGTACTGTGAACCTCGGTCTCTGGTATCCTCATGAGACTAACGTTCAATTATCTGGGTACTCGGATGCTGACTGGGCTGGTAATGTTGATGATAGAGAATTAACCAGTGGTGGTTGCTTTTATATCAGAAACTGTTTAGTTTCTTAGTTTAGCAAGAAACAAAGTTCTATATCACTTTCAATAGCTGAAGCTGAATACATCGCAGCTGGTAATGTGTGTACGCAACTTGTTTGGATGAAGCGAATGCTTAGTGACTATGGAATTAAATAGGATTCTATGTTGTTATATTGTGATAATTCCAGTGCCATTAATATTTTAAAAAATCATATTCAGCATTCTCGTACTAAGCACATTGACATTAGATTTCATTATATCCATGAATTAGTAGAAGAAAAGGTTATATCTCTAGAATATATACCTACTGAGAATCAACATGCTGATATTTTCATGAAACTGCTCGACAAAAGTCGGTTTAATCAAATGAAATTTGATCTTAGCATGTGCATTATAAGATGATGTTTTATGCATTTTGGTATTATATTGTATATACTTGATAGGTTAGATTTCAATTTTTGTAAAATATTTTGAAAAATATTGAATTTTTTTTTTGAAATGCATTTTTGGCTTGTACTCGACCGATCGTGGAAATACACGACCAGTCGTGGTTCGACCGGTAGTGTACATCCATGACCAGTCGAGGAACTCGTGAAACCCTTTTAATTTGGAGAAATCTTTCATCTTCCTCATTTCTATTTCTCCCTCCAACCGGCCGAACATCGACTAGTCGAAGCCATCTCCCAAAATCTTCATTGTAAGTGCTCCATTTGCATTTTTCTTCTAGATTTGAGTCTAGAATACTTCTCTTTTACTCTTAAAGCTATTTATTTTGAATTTCATTGTGAGTTGGGGAAGTTATTCTGAAAAATCTGATATTAGAAAAACCTAGTTTCTTTCATTTTTAACTCCTTTTATTCTTGAACTCTTTGTTGCAAATGGCTTCTAGAGGAAGGAAATCGACTTCTCCTAGTCCATCATCTTCCTCCAGATCAGCCCCTCTCACTAAACATCATCTTAGGAATTTTGAGGATGATCCATCATATGTTCGTGACATCCGTATGCAAAATGTAATCATTAAACATCTTATTGATCTTAATCATACAGTTTCGTTTGATATCTTTCTCATGCTACAAGCTGTAGGTTGGGATAACTTACTACATTGGGGTGGGCCTGCCTACCAGTCCATTGTCCAATCCATGTTTACATGTATATGTGATTATTCACTTGAAAATCTAACATTTAAAATTTCCACAAGAGAAGGACCATTTGATGTTGATCGTCACTTGATTTTTGCTCTTATGAAAATTCCAGTTAATGATGAGGGAGTTCCCATCCATACATTGACTAAAAAATCCTCTCAAACTGAAAAACGCATGCTTTCTAAGGATTTATGCAATTTGGATGCTCCATGGATGCCTAAAGGAAATGCGCTCCCCTTAAGGTATCTGTTACCCAAATACAGAGTGTTGCACAGGATTTTTATGTCTAATCTGTATCCTCGGTCAACAATAAAACTGAGTTAACGACTTTTATGGTTCGTATTCCTCATAATGTAGCTCGAGGTGCTCATCTCTGCCTACCTTCCTTGATTTATCATTCTATCATTCAGTTTCGACTCGATCCTGGTCATAGTGATATTCCCTTTGGATATTCGATAACCGTATTGGCTTTTCATATGTTAGTCGATATGCTGGTCGGAGAGGCCCCTATCCATCACTTGATATTTAATAATTCTAATCTCAACAAGATGAAACTGAAATTTCTTCCTGGACAAGTTGATGGTGCTGGTGCAGATGAAGCTATACATGAGGAAGAAGCTGGTGATCTTCCTCTAGATGATATTAACATGGATGATATCTTTGAAGAGCTTGATTCTGACTCTGTAGATGATCCAGATTATCCGCCTTCTTCTTTCGATGCACGCTTTGTTGCATTGAAAACTAAGGTTGAATCTTTAAATGCTAGGATGGAAAACATGTCTGTTGCCAATGATTTACAATTCAAGCATATGTGCAAATATCTTAAGCGCTTGAACAAGGGCATGCACAAATTTAATCCCTCCATCCCGACTCCATCTGGGTCAAATTAGTTCGTTTTCTATTTTCTGGTCTATAATAACTTTCTTTATATCATGTTCACTTGACTGGATTTGCTATTGTCACTATCACTATTTGTGGCTCAGTTTATCTATTATATGTGTTGCTTATGCTTTGGTTTCAATTCTTATTTGGTAACCTCTTCTTTTACTCCTTGATTATTACTCCTTTCCAATCTGCTTTGTTCTTCCTTTGTCATATTATGACAAAAAGGGGGAGTAGATATATAAGTTGTTTAAAGTTGGATTGGTGAAATATGTTACTCACGGGGAGTATGTACAGTGGTGAACTGTATGAGCATGAGTATATGCATATGGACTGCTTGTTGGTTGAATATTGATTTGCAGGTTCATGAATGTGTGTCAGTTTAACAACTGGTGCATGATTCTTTAATCAAATATTCTGTGATATGTATCCTATCTCGGAAGTGTGTTTTGTCACTAATTTGACAAAGGGGGAGATTGTAAGTGCTATAGTGAATAGCACCTTGTGATTGTCAAATTTGTAGTGACAAAGACATTGCTTTGAAGCTTGTTTATTTGATGAACAAAAGATCTATTCAAGACACAAGATTGGCTTTGAGTAGACAAGCACAGCTATTCAAGTTGAAGATCTCGAAGGTGAAGATTTCAGAAGCTTTCAAGTTCTAGTAAGCTATTCAAGTTAAAAATCTCAGAAGCTTTTTAAGTTCAAGTTCTCAGAAGTTTTTCAAGCTGAAGATCTCAAGTTCAAGAACTTAATCTTCTTTATTCTCAAGGTCACTGGTATTCAAGTTTCATTGTCCTTACTTCACTATTGAGGTATGACTGACCTTAAGTTGACCTTTAGAGTAGGGCACTTTGGATACATAATCCATATATCTTTTATAAGTGACTTTGATCTGTTTTAAGACTAGTCCTAGAATTTGTTCGACTAGTCCTAGAACTGGTTCGACCAGTCCAAGAAATTCCTCGACCAGTCCTAATTTATTAAGGATTTTTAAAATTTTCTGGTTATTCTTCGACCAGTCCTGGAGACTGTTCGACCAGTCCTGTGAATAGTGTCGACTGGTTCTTCGACCGGTCGTGGTTCTTCGACTCAAAGTACAGCGTTGAGATTGAGCCATCTTCGACCAGTCATATGGAACCTACGACCAATCGTAGGGTACACACGACCGGTCGTGCAACTGAAAATCTTATCGCGCTCAATTTTTTCAAAATTTTGTTGGTTCTTCAACCAGTTGTAGGGGTCTTAAGACCAGTCAAAGACGTGATTTGCTTGCCTATAAATTGAACATGAATTTCAGAGATTTGAAATGAAATTCAAGTATATTAAAAGCTCCACTCCAAGATAAGTTAGTGTTCATTTTAACTTATATTGTGCATAATTTCTATTCTCTTTCGGTAGCTTTTTTTATTTGATTTTGTTCCTGAATTCCAATCTAATTTGAAAAGAGGAATTGTTGTATTCCTTCTTCTTGGAATTAAAATCAAATAGAGCTACGCCCAATTTAGTTTAATTTAAAATCAATTTGTAACACCCCAAATTTTTGCCAACTTGGGATTAGACATCTTTAGGTAATGGGTCGACCATAACACCTTGGTAACCTCTAAGAACCCAATTTCAAAGCCAAAGAAATCACTTAGGATTAATTCCTTTAGAAATTAAGCCTAAGCTAACTAGTGCTACATTGGATTAGCTGTGAAATTGTCCCCGATCACTTTAAATACGTTCTGCAAGACCCAAAACTTGTAGAAACAAGGACGCTACAATACCCTAAAATCTAAGATCAAACTCTAAACCGGTTTGTTCCTGGGAACCTTTTGAAACCTTGTATTGGATCTAGACCGCGCGTCGAAAGTCCGATATCTACAATCTTAGACCGTTATGACCGCTTAGCTGGACTTGACAATCATTTCGAAAATCAAGCCCAACCGACATTCAGAGGCTATTTCATTGAGCCTGGAGTGAAGAGAGTGAGAAATGGGTTAGATTTAGAAATTTTAATTCAAATATGGCACGTGACTTTACGCATTATTATTAAGCGTTCTGACCGTCAGAATTCAGCCAAATTTCACCCTCGGATTAGGAAAAATTTTTCTTTCATATCATGAGACTTGTAGACCTGATTTAGGTGCGATGACCGTTGAACTGAAATTGGACCGCCACGTGCGATCTGCGAACTCTACCGGACTGAAAACTTGATGTGTGCTAGATCCAATAACCATGAGCTTAAGTCCAACTGCGTTCGGCCAGGGGACCTCCCGAAATGCTCTTTTGGATCGGAACAGTCCCGATTTGGTTATAACCCAAGTATACCTTTGTCCCAAGTCTGTTTTGGTGAAGTTTTAGCCTATATAAGGGCTTGAAACCCTCTCATATCTCTCCCATCCGAATTTGCTTTAAACCCTAGATTGAGAGAGAGAGAAAGTGAGAGATTGTGAGTGAGTGTGGGAGAGATTCTCCTACCACTTGCTATAGCTATTGCACGTACCAAATCACCACATTCAAATCACTTTCCCGGTGATTCTAACGCACTCCTAGGTAAGAAAAACCCTAACCACTTGCTGATTTAGGGATTCCTTTGATTCAATAGCGAAGTAGCTCACGTATCTTGTGCATTAGGTCGCCATTACGTCGTTGACGAAGCGTATACATGCTATTCGAATCGATATACGTCTAAGGGGAAAGGTGAGGATTTTAGACGCTTAGATTGACTGATTTCAAAGATTTCAATGTCGTTTAATAGTAGATTATCGACGGCAACGCCGTTTGACATGTACAACATGTTGTTTGTTTTCCGTTTCGTAAACGTACGGTAAATATGAGATTTAGGGCATTTTAGGCATTTATAGAAAATACGGTATAAGTCCGTATTTTGCTGAAATGATTGCCATAGCTATTTTTCATATTATGATATTAGAAATGCGTGTATGATCTGTTTGGCGAAGAGATTCGTCCTAACGCACATATAGGTCGACATATGCTATGTGGACTAATGTGTGTAGACTAAGTGTTTGTTGAAATGCCTAAATCAATACGATTTATGCCTGCCATATATATTGAATGTAAGAACATGACTGTTGTATATTAGACATCTCCTTGATATAAGGATTTGTCATATTATATATTGGAATCAACATACGTAACGTACGTTGGAGTTGTGTAGTCTGGTTGTTTGTATAAATGATTGTATTAGTATGTATTGAGCTAATGTTGTTGTAGCTTAGCTTTGAGAATGAATTCTCAATTAATATGCTGATGTAAATGATTTCCATCATGTTGGCTATATATATTGATTTTATTATATATATGAAATGCATGTGTTGGATAATTTGCTTAAGTTGTATGTTATAACATGTGTCAACATGCTTACATTGTTGTATTTCATTTCTGTTACTCACATATGATTACTGATGTTGATACACAAATGCTTGGGGTTATGACCTAGTCCAGGCAGTCGGTAATGGATTGAATTCGTGGTTGGTTTCTGATTGCCACGAAGGACGCGTCGATGAACGCGAGTTGTGTTTTGGGTTAGCGGTAGTGGTTAGGCCACGCGAAGTGTTTTATGCACTTCATGTCGCTCAGCTTGAGATACGCTCGTACTAGTCGAGCCCGTCAAGTAACCCGACTGGCCATTGTATGTTCACCATGTATGAGTCATAACTGCTTGAACCTAGGGTACTGAACTTACCATTGGAAACCCTGTTAACCATGGTACCTTGATCCATAAAGACTCATGAGCCGGGCATGGTGATATGGGACACCGTGGTCGAGCTGTCGGCCTACGTTGGGGCTACAAACCTCCCCGTAGTGACCAGTGAGCAACCCAAACTCGTGAGAGGATTATGGTGGTATGGGACGCTATATTCTTGTTGTTGGCCTACACTGATCAGGTGACGAGCCCTTTGTAGTGACCGCGAGCGTATTCTGAGTCTACTGGAGGCGACGACCCTTCCGTAGCGACGAGAGTACATTAGGCCTGTATTGATAAGGTGATGGGGGAGCGGTGCAACGAGTGCGAGCAACAGCCCTGGCAGCCCTTGCAACAACCTACAAATATAACATCGTATGAGATTACTAGGAGTGACGACCCTAGATAAGATCTGTGTTGGGATTGATATAAGCAAGGTACCTTAGTTTTCCAATCCTGATGTATGAAAAGGACTAATAACAAGTCGGTAATCATTATCCATATCACATTGCATATGCCCGGAAGATGTGGAGCACTGCGGGAAGAAAGTATGTTGCGGACGCAGATGGTGCCGCATGAGGGAGTATGTCGGTGAGGGCATCCATCATGTCATTTCATGCTTACATTAACAACAGTATCTAGGAATGTTTGATTGTTTGCTTTACTATTAACGCGTGATTGATTTGATAACATGCTAATCTTTGCTCTATGATTCCACTGAGTTAATTACTCACTCCCACGTTACGAGACGGTGTTCCGGACACCACCAGACCCTTTTGTAATTGCAGATGATGGCGCGGCCTGTGAGGCGGAGCTGGACTTGATGATTATGAGGAGGATCCCTCCTTTATGCGTGATCTGATTGACGGGATTACAGGGAGGTTAAGTAGATGTCTGGACACTTGTCATTTTATATTTTTGGAGCACTCATGTATATTCTTTTCTTTCCATTTTTGGAGTATACATGTATTTAATTAACCTGGTAACATGTTCACACTCTGGAGACTTACAATTAATTATATATTTTATGTATATATCACAGTCTTCCGCTTGCTAATTTAATTGTCTCTGGAGTATGATATGTTGTTTTGGCTTAGTCTCAATCTTGTTTAATGCCATTCTACAGACAACATGCATTTATCATTATCTATGTTGCATAAGTGATGTTCTGGAACTCGGGAGTTGGGTTTCTACCCGACCTCCGATTTTTGGGGTGTTACAGATTACAGGGAGGTTGAATAGATGTCTGGACACTTGTCATTTTATATTTTTGGAGCACTCATGTATATTCTTTTCTTTCCATTTTTGGAGTATACATGTATTTAATTAACCTAGTAACATGTTCACACTCTGGAGACTTACAATTAATTATATATTTTATGTATATATCACAGTCTTCCGCTTGCTAATTTAACTATCTCTGGAGTATGATATATTGTTTTGGCTTAGTCTCAATCTTGTTTAATGTCATTCTACAGACAATATGCATTTATCATTATCTATATTGCATAAGTGACGTTCTGGAACTCGGGAGTTGGGTTTCTACCTGACCCCCGATTTTTGGGGTGTTACACAATTAGAACTAGAACCATTGTAAAGTGAGTTTGGACATTGAACTTGGACATTCAATCATTACTCTGACTTGGTTCTTCCGGGCTGCTACATCGAAGGAGAAAATCAGGTATTTTACATTTAATTATAAATTCCTTTCTGTTTTGGTTTCTTTCAGGATTTGCCTGAAAAATTTCATTTTTTTGGTTATCTGAGGAGAGCCAAGAAAACTCAGAAGTGGGGTTTTTTTAATTGTGTAAGCCCATAGACAGACACAATTGTAAAGGTTTTTGGTGAACCTGTGAAAACCTACATTATTAGCAAATGCTAATATCCCCTGTGTGAGGATATTAAGAGTGGAGTAGCATTTTGTGTGGCTATTGTATAACAGTTGGAGAATACACAGGCGAACCACTATAATCACTTGTGTTATGGTTGAATGGTTTATATTTCATATCTTTATTTATTCATTTGAGGGATGTATATGTGGTTGTGGATGTTGTAATCTTTTATTTCAAGCATTATGGGGAATGTTGTAATAGTTTAGAATTTATTTCTTGCTATCCATTTATCAACTTGATATTAAATTGTTCCAGTAAGGTTGCCCTGCCATTCTTATGGTGAATGGTTGTCCCTAGAACAATACGTATTTGTGATTACAAGTTATTCTTCAGTGCAGTTTGTATTTATTTTTTTATTCCTCTTCGGTTTGAGACTTAATACAAAGACCTTTCTAGAAATCAGGTTGTCCTACCATAAACTCTGGTTTTTGGTGTAAGGTTGTCCTTAGAACAACATTTGTATCAACCTCTCAAGATATGTATTCTGAGGTTGCTTTACAATCTTGCATTGTGGTTTATTTAGTTATCTTATTGGCTATCATATTCCTTTAATTTCCGCTATTATAAATTTTTATTTGGCATAGTCCTATTCACCCCCCCTCTAGGACATATAGCTAGGCCTTTTCAATCCTCTCGGACACTGCTACAGATGTTGAAGAAGAAAAACCCTTGGATTACCGGGAATATGATGATATAATTAGGGCCAACTTGACTTTATCATTTAGCAGCACCTATTCTCTTCTCTCGCGTGCGACACCTCGAAATTCCCCGACCGACATTGTAACATCCCTAGAGACTTTTTCGGTTCTCGCAGATGTGGCTCAGGCTGCCCTTCTGGCCTCTGCTTCTGGCAAGCATTCTACTAAGAAAATGAGGAAACCCCCCAGACTTCCTATCAAAACTAGCAGAGCAGCTCATGGAATAATTTTCCAAACAGAGTCTGTTGATGTCGCGACTCCAACTACCGTGGCATCAAGCATTGAGACCAGAGTTCCATCTTTCACCAACATGGTTCCAAATTTACCCGGACCATCCGTTCCCCCAGAAGAGAAGCAATCTGCATAAGCAGCAATTCTTACTCTAGCACGTTCGGTAGCTACAGGTATGCTTTACTTTATTTTCTTACTTTATACTAAGTTACGTGCAATCCATACCTTAACTTACGTATTTTATTTGCGTTTCACAGTCTACGCTGTCTCTAGTGGCTTTACAAGTTCAAATTCTATCGCCACTATGTCGAATATCATATCACTAGAAAAGATCTCTCCTCCTGCGCTATCCCTATTAAAGAGTTCAGTATCAGCAGTCATCTATATTTTTAAAGATTCATCCTAATGGTCTGATTTGGAGATAATGTTGTCTTCTCTGGAGAATGCAGCACCAATTGCCAAGATTAATATCTCCCCTCTGCACAAGTCTTTATCTCATTTTTGTGGGACTTTCCACAAACTGGGAGATTCCCGAAACATGGTTGTCGCACATGAAATTCTTAAGCAGCAAGTTTTGGACTTAGAGACTTAGCAGCGCCAAATTGATTCAAGAAGTAGCCAACTCGAGGCTGATATGGAAGTCAATAGGTGGATAGCCAATCTGGAACGGCTGGAGGTCTCAAAGGTGGAGGAAGCAATAATTTCCTTAGAGAAAGAGCTGCTCAATGCTCTGAACCAGGCCAGGATTATTATTGACGCTGAAGTTGAGAACGCAACCGCTGAGGTTCAACTAAGAGATGACCTGTGCCGATATATGCTTGCTCTAGGAATTTCAGAAGACATTAATTTTCTTTTAATATTTGTCATGGCTCGTTTTTGCATTTGTTATTTTTTCTTTTGATATCGTTAAAATTTTTTGATGAATCATGAATGCTAGGAATGAATGGATACCATGAATGAATATCACGCATGAATATTATGAATGAATATAATGCCCAATCAGTCAATTCTTTCAACTACAATATATATATATATATATATATATATATATATATATATATATATATATATATATATATATATATATATATATATATTGCTAGCATTACTTTTTGTATTGGTGTTTTTGTTATTAACACATAACATTGCCTATAGGGTGTTATCTCGTATGGGCAGTGCTAAGTTTTGGTTTCAGTGAGTAGCACACACAGTTTAGGCTCGTAAGTACTTAGAGCAATCACAGTTAAGACTCACAAGTAGTTGGAGTTGGTCTTACATGAATGGCCACTATAATTCCCTACAGTTCATGGGGCTTATCGTCGTTGGGGGGTTCACAAACTATAATCCATCAAAGGGGCCAAGTGAAGCTACCTAGGCCGTGACCTCAATAGGATTTATGCACAGGGTTGGCCATAATAACTCTCTAGAGTTCATAGGGTGCACAAGACAACCATCGGGTACCAAATCCAAGGCTGCAGTCCATCAATGAGGGGTCATGTTACTTTTAAGACCTATCCTCACGCGTTACTACTAAAATCAAACCAGGGATCTAAGGAGTCATCCTGCTTTAGAGACTCACTTTTACTTCATCTGCGTGGTCAGACCCATTCATGAGGGGGCACTCTCTAGCCACCCACGTGACGATGCATGAAGCTATGTACAGATGGCATAGGTCACTGCTCGCATGGGTTCACATGATGCTCTTTCTGGGCTTTTTAAGGCCACAGGTGGCACTGCTACCTGTATAGTTTTGCCATATCGCCATCACCAATAATGATAAGCCTTATGTATATTCGGCTTCATAGCGGTGTTTTTTTTGCTGTCATACATGATAGATCATCATTACTATCGCGACCCTTGCATTTGGCTCATTCTTCTACAGCAAATAATGTATTGGTCCCTCCAGGACAATGAATCGAGATTAATATATCGCGCTTGTCAATAATAGTCAAGAAAATCTTATCGTTAAGATGGTAAATCATCTTGGCGGTGTTATTAATTTTGATAAATTTAAATAATAAAATGGCCTTGCATCAGTGTCATAATAATGGTAATGACAGCTTTGCAGTACTCTAGCGGTAATCAGTGGCAATAATCACTAGCGATAATCGTTGGCGATAATCATTAACGAGAATCATTGGCAATAATCATTAGAGAGAATTATTGGCGATAATCATCAGAGAATACCTGAAAACCTGCATTTCATTTATATAGAAAGGGAAATACATTCTGTGATGATTTTTCTTATTACCTATCTTGGCCCCTTTTAGTTTTGAAGGTATGATGCTGATACCTTCTGAAACTAAAATTACTGGTGCTCCTCAGATTGGCTCATCGTCGATAAACTAAATATAGGTGTGTTGGCAGAAAAGTGCTTTATGTTGTAATTCCATATCTTTCACCTTGTTTGTCCCTTTTATCGGGGTAATTAAGCTACGAACCCTAGTTCCACCTGTTATCGAGCATCTTCGAATGCAGATGCCCCCAGAATTTTCTTTCAATCAATGAACTATCCCACTGGTTCATTGTTTTGGTAGCCGACAGAATATAGATCTCCTGAATCAATTTCTCTAGCCAATATTGCTGACAATCCTCTTACAAACGTCAGATTCGTTGTTGCCTTCCGTTGTTGTTCATCGTCCTTCTTTAGGACTATTTCTCCTTGTCTTATTATTCTTTGCAGTATATTTTTCAGTGTGAATCACTCTTCTGTTTGATTCCTCAAACAACGATCATAACAACAATAATTCCTTTCTTTCGTCATTGTAACTTCTTCTGTATGTCATGGTGAGGGCAACCTAATGGTTCCGGCAACCAATAACTGTTCCCTCATTGTCAACACGTCCTCTCTCCCGAATGCATACACCTTGTGTGAGTCATATGGCCGTGGTCACTTGTCGTTCTTATAGCCCCTTCGTCAGTTTGAGCCTTCTCTTCCTCTCATCTCCCTCTAGTCACAGAAGGTGTTTTTCTTTTTCTTTTGATCAACAACATTTACCACTACCCTATTCGGCCCTCTTCTTTCGGTTCTAGCTTGGAAGGCTGACATCTTTTTAGTCTTTAGCTCCAACACATGTGCGTTGGTCGCCAGATCTCGAAAAGTCCTTATATTGGCACTGGTGAGTCCAAATGCCATCCTGTGTCCATGGAGCTTAGACACATTTTCACTTGCTCACTCTCTTCAGGTAATTGCCGACATGATTCCACCTGCTGATGAATTTCTCCACAGACTCATTTTCCCTTTGTCTTACAGATGTTAATTCTGCAATGCTAATATCATGGTCCGACAAAAAGAAATTTTACATAAATAGATCATGCGTCTGTTCTCAGGTCTGTATTGATTCTGAGGCTAGGCTAGAATACCACCGGAACGCTTTGCTTGTTAAATAAGATCTGAATAGTTGTAGGCAATATTGGGGAACAACATAGAAATTCCCCAAAGACGTGATGAAATGCATTAGATGTTCTTTTGGAGATCCGTCTCCACTAAAATTTTAAAACTCAGGGTGTTTGAAATTAGCAGGGAAAAGGTACATCTTCTACTTCCCTTGGATACGGCGTTCGATACCGGAACCTTCCTGTACTGCCACGTTCCCTTTCTATTCAAACAACTTCTGTTACCACCTGTTGTACTTCCTCCTGAGTTATGACCCTTGTCACAGGGACGGATCCATGTGATCCCACTCTAGGTGGTTGAGAACTTTCTGGCTATTGTTCCCACTCATTCATAGTAGCCATCATTAGGGGTGATACTATTTGGGCTACATTATGTGCGAGGGTGGCCAGGGCTTCCTGAAGATTCATGCACTCATCAATTAACATTTTCTGTGCTTGAGCCATTTCAACTAATCTATCTTCAGTGGTGGGTTGGGGGTCTTTACTCGTTCCAGCCATGCATATCGCAACTTCTTCATTTCCTGACGAGGCAGTCATCGAGGTACAACAAGAATAGGTCGGTGTGACGGGACTTGTTGGAAAAGGAGTTTTGTATGATCCTTCCATACTTTCATAAGATTTAACTGATTACGATACCATGCGAGGCGATAGACTTTAAGGTGATACATAAACTAGCGAACCCTTCATATGTGACTTACCTTTCTGCTTTTTAGTCCATTGGATACTTGCAGCAAGTAAGGCTAAAAATTCTTAGCACGAGGGCAAAGATGAAGATTTTCCTAGATATATTACTACGGGAGCGAGTTCAGGATTTTTCTTTGCCACGTTTCATGTGATAGGTCCCCTAGTTCTTGGCATTGATGGGCTCATCTTGGTTGCGATACTCGATCTCCGACACGTCACCACTACCCAATCATTCTCATTTTCTTGTGCTATTGGGGAAATTGTTACAATCCCAACAATAATTGGAAATTTTCTTTTCCTACTCAATACAGGCTGCTCTTGCTGGGTTTGAGGCTAGTCAAAGGCATACTCGACTACAAATCCTATCGATATGAAGTAGAAAATTGTCTCTTTTGTTGAGATCACCATATCTTTTGAAATCGAGAGCTTAAATGAGTACGTCCCTTGTAATTTTCTCTGTCAAAGAACATATGCGATATTGGTTAGTATTTATTCACAAACATATTTTATCCCGGAGATGAAAGGAAGGATGTTCCCATTGAGAGTCGCCATTTTGGCACCTTATAGGACGCCAAATAGTGATGAATTCTCTAAGTCATTCTTAGGTCAATACTAAGCAAGATAAGTTCCCCAACAGAGTCGCCATTTTTTTTCAACCAGAAACGAAAAGCATTTGATTTGGGGAATATATCACTTAATATTAATAAAAGATAGAACTGAGAATAATCATCAATTTTATTCATTCTGAGTTCATTTACATCCTTTTAGTCCTTTAATTCTAGGATAGACTCTCTTAGAAACACTAGAAAATGTAAAAGTTAAGTGAATTCGAAATATGAATTTCGGCAGCATTTTGACTCATATTGATCATATCTCCAGGGGAGATGAGTTATGTGGGCTTCATATGCATTCCATCCCTTATTGGCATGATAAAGGAGTGCTTAGATCCTTTTAACACATCTAGAATAGCCTGAGGATCTGGAAAATTTCAAAGAGTATCGACGCAACTTGCCAGGAGTTGCGCGGTCCGTGCCTTCAACACTCCACACTCCCTCTCCTCTCTGTCTCCAATACTTGTGAAAGGCACTAGTCTTCTGAACATCCGATCCTTTAAATGAGGGGGGAGGGGGTATTTATAGGCTTTCGTACATGTGATCCCTCGAATCTTGTGCCGTGGACCCTACTTCGCATTCCCAATTCCACCTTCTATGGTGATAGTTGCATGACCTAGCACTACTCAGGTGAGTTGCACGGACCCGCGCAACATGGGTCCCGCGCAACTCAAGCGATTTGTGCAGCCTAGCACACACAGTTCGTTCTCACTCATATTATCCATCCTTCATTTCTTTCACCAATTTTCCTTCTTAAACTTTATTCCCTTACCAAATTTTATACCCCAACACTTGATCTCTTGTTATTTAATTCTACTTATTAGAAAGGGAATTTTTCTTTACCCTTTTGAGATTTAAGAAATTGAATTAAGCTAGCCCAAGGTTGATTTTAAATTAAAATTCATTTAGGCCTAGAATCCTTTCATTTGTGACATTAAACATTGAACATTGAACATTGAACATCTGCGTCTATAAAGAAGTGGTTCTACCGGTGTAACACCCCGGATTCTTGCTAACCTGGAATTAGACATCCTTAGGCAATGGGTCGACCATAACACCTTGGTAACCTCTCAGAACCTAATTCCAAAGCCAAAGATATCGTTTAGAACGAAATTCTTTAGAAATTTAACGTGAATTAGCCAGCGCTACACTAGACTTCCTGCAAAATTAGCACCAACCACTTTAAATACGATCTGTAAGACCCAAAACCTCTAGAATTATTACCGCTACGTTACCCTAAAATCTAGGATCAAACTCTAAACCCCTTTGACCTTAGGAACCCTTTAAAACTTTGTATTGGATCTAGACTGCGCGTCGAAAGTCCGATAGCGATAATCTTAGACAATTACGACCGCTTTGTTGGACTTGACAATTGTTTCGAAAATCAAGCCCAACTGATGTTCTGAGGCTATTTCATTGAGCCTTGAGCAAGGAGTGTGAGAAAGAGTGAAATTCATTAAAAATTAACTGTCATTTAAATAAATCTGGCACATTTTTCTTGCGGGTTAAGTATAAGCATTTAGACCGTTGGAATCTGACCCAAATACACCCTCGGATCAGGGAACATTTCTCACTCAGGTCAGTGTACTTGGAACCCTCGATCGAGTCTTAGTGACCGCTGAATTGAAACTGGTCAGTCACGTGCGATCTGGGAACACTGTTGGGCTGAAAACTTAATGTGATATGGATCCAGCATCCATGAGCTTAAGTCCGACCGCGTTCGGCCAGGGGACCTCACGAAATGCTCTTTTGGATCGGAAAAGACCCAATTTGGCTATAACCCAAGTATACTTTTGTCCCAAGTCTAAATAGGTGACTTTTTAGCCTATATAAGGGCCTTAAACCCTCTCATATCTCTCCCATCCGAATTTGCAAAAAACCCTAGAAAGAGAGAGAGAAAGAGAGAGATTGTGAGTGAGTTGTGGGAGACAATTCCTTCCACCTGCTCCAGCTTCTACACATGGTTAATCACCACATTCAAATCACTTTCCCGGTGATTCCAACTCATTTCTAGGTAAGAAAACCCTATCCTCAACCTTTTTTTACAGATTCCTTCGATACATATAGCGAAGTAGCTGATGTATCTTGTGCTATAGGTCGTCATACAGGCGTTGTCGAAGCGTAGAGTTTCTATTCGATTCGTTACGCTTCTACGGCTAAGGTGCGGATCGTAGACACTTAGATTACCTATTTTTAAAGCTTTCAATGTCGTTTAATGGTAGATTGCTGATAAGGATATTGTTTGACACGTAGAACATGCTGTCCATTTTTCATTTCGAATACGTACGAAGAATATGAGATTTAAGGTATTTTAGGTATTTGTAGGAAATACCGTATACGTACATATTTTGCCGATATGATTGTCATGAGTATTTATCGTGTACCTATACTAGTTATGCGTGTATGATCTGTTTGGTGAAGAGATTCGCCCTAATGCACATATTGGCCGACATATGTTATGTAGACTAATATGTGTAGACTAAGTGTTTGTTAAAATGCCTAAATCAATATGATTTATGCCTGCCATATGTTTTAAATGTAAAAACATGATTGTTGTGTATTAGACATCTCCTTGATATAAGGATCTGTCATATTATATGTTGTAATCAACATACGTCAAGTACGTTGGAGTTGAGTAGTCTAAGTGTTTGTATAAATGTATGTATTAGTAAGCATTGAGTATATGGTGTTGTAGATTAGCGTTGAGACTGGATTCTCAACTAATTTGATGATATATATGATTTCCTCTACGCTTGTCGTATTTCAATTGATTTCCTTATGTGAAGTACTTGTGTATGGTTTAATTGCCTTATTGTATCTTATAACATGTTGCTAACATGCTTGAATTACTTGTTATTTCAATTTTATTTATCTCATATGATTACTGATTCACATCTTTGTGCTTGGGGCTATACTCTAGTCCAGGCAGTCGGTAACAGTTTAGAATTCATGGTTGGATTCTATTCACCACGAAGGATGTGTATGACGAACCCGAGTCGTACTAGAGTCGTCGGTAGTGGTTAGGCCACACGAAGTGCTTGTGCACTTCATGTCGGTCGATTCAACGTGCGCTCATGCTAGTCGGACTCATCAAGTAACTCGACTGACCATTGTATATTCACCTTGTATTCGTCATAACTGCTTGAACCAAGGGTACTAAACTTACCATTGGAAAGTACCTCAATCCCCTAAGACTCATGAGCCGGGCATGGTGGTATGGGACACTGTGGTCGAGCTGTCGGCCTACGCTGGGGCCACAAACCTCCCCGTAATGACTAGTGAGCACCCTACTCTGAGCAGATTATGGTGGTATGGGACACTATATTCTTGTTGTCAGCCTACATTGATAAGGTGATGGGGGAGTGGAGCAATGAGTGCGAGCAACAGTCCTAGCAGCCCTTTGTAGTGACCTTGAGTTTATCTTGACACCGCATGGGGGCGACGAGTCCTGATGCAGTCTTAAGGATATAAACTAGGCCTGTATTGATAAGGTGATGGGGGAGCGGTGCAACGAGTGCGTGCAACAGCCCTGACAGCCCTTGTAGCGACCTAGAAATATATCATCGTATGAGATTACAAGGAGTGATGACCCTAGACAGGATCATTGTTTGGGTATTGATATAGGGAGGTACCCTAGTTTCCCAATCCTGCTGTATGAAAAGGAATAATAATAACTCGGTAATCATATTCATATCGCACTGCATGTGCCTGGAAGATGTGGAGCACTGAGGAAAGAAAGCATGCTGCGGACGTGAGATGGTGCCGCATGAGGGAGTATGTCAGTGAGGGCATCCATCATGTCATTTCATGCTTGCATTAATCACAATGTTTAGGAATGTTTATTTTTCTTGCTTTACCATTATCGCTTAATTGATTTGATAACATGCTAACATTTACTTTATGATTCCACTGAGTTAGCTACTCATTCCCACGTTACGGGATGGTGTTCCGGACACCCACCAGTCCCTATTTTAGTTTCAGATGATGGCAATGCTTGTGAAGTGGAGCCGGACTTAATGATGATGAGGAGTATCCCTCCTATATGCAGGTTCTGATTGACGGGGTTACAGGGTTACTGATTAGCTGCTAGCACACGTGGTATTTTGTCCTTTATTTTTGCACCCATGTTATTCTTTTTGCTCATCTTTGGAGTATACATGTATATGTTTAACTTGGTAACATGTTCACACTCTAGAGACTCACAACAGTTCATATATTCTATATATCTATCACATTCTTCTGCTTGCTAAATTAACTGTCTCTGGAGTATGATATGCTGTTTTGGATTGATCCACCTCATGTTTTATATACTATTACCGTCGACATTCACCCATCATTGAAAATGTTGCATAAGTGATGTTCTGAAACTCGGGAGTTGGGTTTCTACCCGACCCCCAATTTTCGGGGCGTTACAACTGGGCTACAATGAAGAAGAAGAATCTTTAGATAAGTATATTTCATTTATTATATTGTGGTTAGTAAGATTGCTAAACAATCTTTCTTTTTGGTTTTGACTGAGATAGCCAGAAAATCTCAGTATGTGGGGTTTTTAATTGTGGAAGCCCATTGAAAACACAATTGTAAAGGTTTTAAGGTGAACCTTAGAAAACCTTCTTTCATAGTGAAAGCCAATATCCCATGGGTGTGGATATTGGGAGTGGAGTAGGTGTGGCTGTTTGAGAACAATTGGTGTGCACACCGAACCACTATAATTCTCAGAGTTTGGATGATGATGATGATAGTGATGTATGTGATGTGGTGAATGTTGTAATTTATTTTCATGTACATGTGGTGAATGTTGTAATAGCTTGATTTATTTTATTTACCTTTGGTATTAGTTTGAGTTTTTGATCCTTACTAAGTTCAAGACATTAGGTTGTCCTATCATAAACCTTGGTTTTTAGTGTAAGGTTATCCTTTGAACGAAGTTTGTATCAACCTCTCAAGAATAGTGCATTTGAGATTACTATTGATTTCTGCTATTTGCATTTATATTTCGCTTTTAATTTTTATTTGGCATAGTCCTATTCAACCCCCCCCCCCCCCCCCCCCCCCTCCCTCTAGGACTGAGAGCTCACCCTTTTCAAGTGGTATCAGAGCTAAGTGGCTCATATTTTTAGATTTATTTCCTGTGTTTATCGATCCAGAGCTTTCAGGATGTCAAATTTTGATAGCCTATCTATTACTAGGTCACCACCGTTTGATGGCTCCAACTATGCATATTGGAAAGCCCGAATGAGGATCTTTTTAAGGTCCGTTAATGACAGTGTGTGGCAAGCCACAATGACTAGATTGACTCCACCAATGTCTGAAGTTCTAGGCAGTGATGGAACCAAGTCCATGAGAGAAACACCAGATTATATGTGGATTACTCTTCAGAAAAATAAGAGTAGTGCTAATATTAAGGCTTTAAATATAATCACTTATGCACTATCACCTGATGAATTCAAAAGAATTATATCTTGTAATAATGTTAAACAAGCCTAGGACACTCTTGAAATGACACACGAGGGTACATCTAATGTAAAAAAGTCTAAAGTTCAGATCCTCACAACTAAGTTTGAGGAAATTCGTATGGAAGAAAATGAGACATTCATGGACTTCTATATGAAACTAAATGACATAGTGAACTTTATGTAGGGTCTTGGAGATATCATCCTAGAAAGCAAAGTCTGTGCAAAAATTCTACGATCACTTCCTGAGAGATTCAATTTCAAGGTTACTTCCATTCAGAAACTTAGAGACATAGATAACATGAAGGTTGAAGAACTTGTTAGTTCTCTTTAAACATATGACTTAATTTTTAAAGCTCCAAAAGGTAAGTCTATCACTCTTAAATCATCCAAATCAATTTCACATGATAATAATGCGAATTCTAATTATGAAAACTCAGGAGATGATATGGCTTTTCTTGTGAAAAAGTTTTATAAAATTTTCAGAAGTAAAAAGAGCTTTGATTTTGAAAAATTCTCCGAGAAGAAAAAGGTTAAATCTAAAACATGAAAATCTCTTAAAGATAGCCAATGTTTCAACTGCCATGAATACGGGCATTTGACAAATAAGTGTTTAAAGAAGGAAAAGCCAAAATGTAAAGGCATGTTAGCCACATGAGATGAATCATCCAGTTCAGAAGTTTCTTATAAGTCAGATGAATCAGAACTCGAAACTTCAAATGAAGTCAAGACTTTAATGACTCTAGCCAAAGTCACTTCCCTAGATAGTTGTGATTCAACCAATGATGAAAATCTGAGTGACCCTGAAAATGATAACGAAGATGATCTTCAAGATGCCTATAATGCCCTATACAGGAAGAGTTGTAAGATTACTGTCAAACTTAAACTTCAAAAAGAGAAAATTTTGAAATTAAAAGAGGATTTTGAAAATGTAATTTTAGAAAAGTCTTATATTTCTGATTGTTTAGAAAAAATAAAATGTGATTTGGATTTCAAAACAAAAACTTGAAAAATTAAGATTAGAGAATGAGAAACTAAAAAATAAAGTATCTTTCCTCTTGAGTTCAAAGGATACATGGAGATATGCCTAAGGAGACCCTAAACTTGAAAAGTTATTAACTGCATCTAGAACATGTAGAGATAGATCAGGTCTGGGCTATGATAAATACTTGCCTCTTAAAAATAAGAGTACTTCTCCAATGTTTGTCAAACGAGAATCCTCTAACTCAAAAGCAAAGGACTCGAAACAAAATAATCATAACAACTCTAGAAATCCAAAGACTCTTCAAGCACCTAAAGTTAATTCTAATAATATTAGCTTTAGAAAATAATTTTATAATCCTTTAGCTGAAAAAATTATGGACTTACTTAAGGAGCTTCTTAAATCTAACTCTAATATTAATATTAATAATAATTATAAGCGAAGAAAACCCAACAGTGCTCCAAAACCCAAAACTACGATGAAATGGGTTCCCAAGGTTTTGGTTGTGCATGCCACCTTCAAGGCTTTGAGTCAATCAACGTGGTACCTAGACAGTGGTTGCTCAAGAAACATGACAGGTGATAGAGATTTGTTCACCAATTATAAAGAAATGATTGATGGTTCAGTCACTTTTGGTGATGGAAGCAACTGCAAGATAATTGGCTAAGGTACGGTTCATATCTCTAACCTTCCTCTTTTTGAAAATATTTTATTCGTAGAAGGGCTTAAGCACAATCTTTTTAAGCATATTTCAAATCTACAATAATAAGCATAGTGTAAAATTCACTAATCAAGGATGCGAGATCTCAAATGAGAAAGGTTGTGTGATATTAAATGGTCATAGGACGTTTGAGAATTGTTATATCGTAAGGGAACCTTGCTCATTTAAAGTTTCTTGTTACATGGTCCAAACCAACGATAGTGAATTACGGCATAAGCACCTTGGACATGTAAACTACCAGAATTTGTATAGATTGAGCAAAGCTGATCTAATTAGGGGTCTACCCAAATTGAAGAAAATGGATAAAATATGTGGAGCATATCAAATTACAAAACAAAAAAAGGAGTAGTCACAAGAAAGTGAACTCCACTGCCACATCCAAACCTCTTGAACTCCTCCACATGGATCTAGTAGGACCAACCAGAACGAGAGTAAATTTGGTGAAAAGTACTTCTTGGTAATTGTTGATGATTTTAGATGCGGTAAAAAGTACTTCTTGGTAATTGTTGATGATTTTACCAAATTTACTTGGGTAAAAAGTACTTCTTGGTAATTATTGATGATTTTACTAGATTTACTTGGGTTGTATTCATGAGAGAAAATTCTTAAACTCTCGATGAAGTTGAAATAGTGGTGAAGACCGCTTTTGTTAAAGTAGGAATATGCCAATATGTCCTAGAGAGGGGGTGAATAAGACTTTTTAAAGTTTTTACAGTTTATTTAAAAATCCTATCTCACTAATCCTATCAATATGCAGTTATCAAGATTAACTCTACTGGCTTCCAAGCCCGGTAGAGGATCCAATCACAAACTATTCAAGAGATAATAATATATAACCTAGTTTATGATGGATATGACTGTATATGTGTGTGAGGTGTGATCTCAGATAAATAGATATGAAAGTATTGAAGTAAATCACACACACAAAATAATAGTAATCGCAAACACAATCATTTTTATAATGGTTCGACTACTTATGTACTCCACTCTCAGTAACCGCACTCAACCCTTGAGTATACCAAATTTTACTAAGGAGGTTTCATGGCGGTTCACCTCAAACCTAAGGTTTTAAATCACGAGCAAGGGTCAACACAACGCACCCACTTTTAGGGTCACTGGCTAAGGATCTTCTATAAGACCCTAACGGAGGTTTCACACGGTTCACCTCAAACCTAAGGTGTTGATTGGTTCATCTTCAACCAGATGTTTATGCTCTCCACAGAGTAAGGGTCCACACAATGCACCCACCACGTACACCCTCGTCGGAGGCCTCCTTGAGGACGTGTAAAGGTGAGAAACATCTTAGACCCAATCCTACAAAGGAATGATTAAAGGGTCCTCTGAACTCTAGATACTTACAGATAAGTGGATGAGTCTCATTCAGCATTTTTGACAAGATCTCCTCCTTGTTGATAAAGAATCTTCTGCTCCCTTGATCTACAACACAAATGATGTACCAATATTGGCAACAGGTTGGGTCAAGGTTATGATGGAATCTTATTCTGTAAATATTTTCCTATTAGGAAGATACAGTGATTCCAATCATCTATACATTTAAGGCATCTCAGCCTAATGATTTTCCATTAAGGTAGTAGATGGAGGATCCTTGAATGCGGAAGTTCATTCCCCAATCTATTCTATTAAATATAAATGATGAGGGTGGATTGGAGGATGAACTCCCTTGAGAGAAAGGGCTTTAGGTAAATGATCTATGGTTAAACACTCAAAAGTACTCTCTTCTTTCTCTACCAACAACAATAGACAAGTTCTCTTTATATAGGTAAAAGGTTCCAACGAATATAAAATGGTCACATTTATGACAAAGTTCAATATCATCAAGAAGGTTTGATATCATCGAGCGTATAATCTCAATTGTATCGATGGTCCGTTCGATGACACAAACACAATGTCATACGCTTTTAAAAACCTCTTGCCAGCTGGTCGAGGGAATCGAGACTCGTGTCGATGCCATCGGATTTCAAACTCCAATATTATCGATACGAGGATCGATTCCTCGACAATTGAAAAATGAGAGAAACTTGCTTTGAGATTTTTCAGGTCATTAGATATGATCAAGGGATATTCGATATCATCAGAATTCGAATGTCAATGATATCGAAGGTCATGTCGATGCATCGATAAATTTAAGGATTTTATCAGTGAGTTTGCTGGAAAGTTTATGTCCTTTCTCGATGCAATCGATCCGGCCTCGATATCATCGATATTTGAATATCGATTCTATCGAGTGACCCCCGATCAGAAATGAAAACCACCTAAAAAATGTTGTTGGACAACTTCGCACTGTAACACCCTAGATTTTTGCCAACCTGGGGTTAGACGTCCTTAGGCAATGGGTCAACCTTATCACTTTCAGAGTCCAATCCTAAAGCCAAAGAAATCACTCTTCAACCCATTTCCTTCAAAACTCACCTTTCACCACCTCTTTCTTTAAATTTCTCCAAGTACTTTCATATTAGACACGACTCCTTAAGTTTAAATAGTAAAGAACACCAATTCTAGGGTATTAATGATGAAGAAAAATACTGAAGCTAAAAATTACCGTGAATAGTAAATAAATGGGTAAAATGGGTTTCTACCCCTTTTAGAATCTAACAAAATAGATAGGTTAATTAGATAGATTAGTGTCTCCTACCCCAAAATCATATGCTATATGCTATAGAAATTCATTTCGGTTTGCAAACTGGCCTCAAAACACCTTGAACAGAGTTGTGGGCCCACCCACGCTAATCTACAATGATCCAAGGTAGGCCTCACATATTTTTTTGCACCCCAGGGCAGGAGGACCCAGCCCAGATGGCCGGGCATCATCGAAACCAAGTTCAGTCGGTGAGGGCCTCGTCGATTCGGCGAAGCCTCGCCGGTCAACGGGCCAGGCTGGGTCCGGGCTTCGGGCCGATGCAGTTTGGGGGGTAGGGTACCTCCCCTAGGTATGGGCCGTCCCTTAAAACCTCCCTGATCAGGTACTTCCTTCACAAAGTAACCCTCAAGCTCTCCTTTCTCACCAAAACATCTGATTTTTGGCAAAAACACCCCTTCAAACTTTTCCTTCTTCCGTTTCCAAGCACCCCCACTCCACCCTTCAAATCTCATTTCAAACAAAAATCAATAAAGGCTGCTTCCTTTACAAATCTAACGAGAATTAACTAGCGCTGCACTAGATGGCCTATGAAATTCTCACCAATCACTTTCAATACGATCTGCTAGAGTCAAAACGTATAGAATAGTTGACGCTACAATACCGTAAAATCTAGGATCAAACTCTATTCTCGATTGCTCTCGAGAGCACCTTGAAACTTTGTATCGGCTCTGGACCGCACGTCGGAAGTCCGATTATCCCGAACTTAGACAACCCTGACCGCCTAGTTGGACTTGACAATCACCTCAAAAATCAAGTCCAAATGATGTCCCACGACGATTTTCTTGAGTCCAGAGTGAAGAGTGTGAGAAATGTTAGAAATTAATATAAATTATGAAATCTGGCACGTGTCGCTTGCGCACCTTTTCCTAAGCATTTTAACCGTCAGAATTCAATCAAAATTTACCCTCGGATCAGGATAGGTGGCCCTTCATGTCAACGCACTTGTGGCTCTGATCGAGTACCGGCAGCCATTGAACTGAAACTGGTCCGCCACGTGCGATCTGGGAACACTACCGGACTGAAAACTTGATGTGAACAGAATCCAGTATCCATGAGCTTAAGTCCGACCGCATTCAGCTAGGGGACCTCCAGAAATGCTCCGTTGAGACGGAACAGTCCGTATTTGGACATAAAATAAGTATACCTTGACCCCAAGTCTATTTTCATCGCTTTTGGACTTATAAAAAGGGCTTAAACCCTTGCTCTTTCATTCCATACGAATTTGGAGAGAGAAGAAAGAGGGAGAAAGAGAGAGAAAGGGAGGGAGATTTGGAGCTCTCTCCTGGGATTCTTCCCTGCTGCTCCATGTTCCATAGCCGCCGCCGCTTCTGCACCGCCATTCTGGTGTTTTTAGCTCCATTCTTAGGTAAGAAATCCTAACCCTAACCTGATTTGAAGCTTAGAATAGTTGTAGTGTTAGTATAGCTAACCTGTTTCATGCCATAGGTAGCGTACCCGCCGTTGACGAAGACTTATCGTCTGAATCAACTCCATTTCACAATTTCTGGTTTAAGGTATGGATTTTAGACGCTTAGGTTACCATTTTTCAAAGCTTTCAATGCCGTTTAATGGTAGATTGTTGACAAGGATGTTGTTTGACATGTAGAACATGATGTCCGTTTTTCATTTCGAATATATACGAAGAATATGAGATTTAGGGTATTTTAGGTATTTATAGGAAATACGGTATACGTACGTATTTTGTCGGTATGATTGCCATGAGTATTTACCATGTACCTATACTAGTTATACATGTATGATCCGTTTGGCGAAGAGATTTGCCCTAATGCACATATTGGTCGATATATGCTATGTAGACTAATGTGTGTAGACTAAGTGTTTGTTGAAATGCTTAAATCAATATGATTTATGCCTGCCATATGTTTTGAATGTAAGAACATGATTGTTGTGTATTAGACAACTCCTTGATATAAGGATCTGTCCTATTATATGTTGGAATTAACATACGTCAAGTACGTTGGAGTTGAGTAGTCTAAGTGTTTGTATAAATGCTTGCGTGAGTAAGCACTTAGTAAGTAGTGTTGTAGACTAGTGTTGAGACTGGATTCTCAACTAATTTGATGATGTATATGATTTCCTCTATGCTCGTTGTATTTCAATTAATTTCCTTATTTGTGAAGTACTTGTGTATAGTTAAATTGCCTATGTTGTATCTTGTAACATGTTGCTAACATGCTTAGATTACTTGTTATTTCAATTCTGTTGATCTCATATGATTACTGATTCACATCTTTGTGCTTGGGGATATACTCTAGTCCAGGCAGTCGGTAACAGTTTAGAATTCGTGGTTGAATTCTATTTGCCACGAAGGATGTGTATGACGAACCCGAGTCATACTAGAGTCGTCGGTAGTGGTTAGGCCACACGAAGTGCTTGTGCACTTCATGCCGGTCGATTCAACGTGCGCTCGTGCTAGCCGGACTCATCAAGTAACCCGACTGACCATTGTATGTTCACCTTGTATTCGTCATACCTGCTTGAACCTAGGGTACTAAACTTACCATTGGAAAGCCCCTCTAACCTTGGTACCTTGATCCCTTAAGACTCACGAGCCGGGCATGGTGGTATGGGACATTGTGGTCGAGCTGTCGGCCTACGCTGGGGCCACAAACCTCCCTGTAGTGACCAGTGAACACCCTACTCTGAGCAGATTACGGTGGTATGGGACACTATATTCTTGTTGTCGGCCTACATTGATAAGGTGATGGGGGAGTGGAGCAACGAGTGCGAGCAACAGCCCTGGCAATCCTTTTTAGTGACCGTGAGTTTATCCTGACACCGCATGGGGACGACGAGTCCCGATGCAGTCTTAAGGATATAAACTAGGCCTGTATCGGTAAGGTGATGGGGGAGCGGTGCAACGAGTGCGTGCAACAGCCCTGATAGACCTTGCAGCGACCTAGAACCATACTTCGTATGAGATATGCTAGGACTGACGACCCTAGAATGGATCATTATTTGGGTATTGATATAAGGGAGGTACCCTAGTTTTCCAATCCTGCTGTATGAAAAGGACTAATAACAACTCGGTAATCATATTCATATCACACTGCATGTGCCTGGAAGATGTGGAGCACCGAGGAAAGAAAGCATGCCGCGGACGAAAGATGGTGTCGCGTGAGGGGGTATGTCGGTGAGGGCATCCATCATGTCATTTCATGCTTGCTTTAATCACAGTATTTAGGAATGTTTGATTTGCTTGCTTTATCATTATTGCTTGATTGATTTGATAACATGTTAACCTTTGTTCTATGATTCCACTGAGTTAGCTACTCACTCCCATGTTACGGGACGGTGTTGCGCACACCAACCAGTCCATGTTGTAGTTGCAGATGATGGCGCTGCTTGTGAAGTGGAGCCGGACTTGATGATGATGAGGATTTCTCCAATATGCGTGTTCTGACCGACGAGATTACAGGGAGGTTGTTTAGACGCCATGACACTTGTCATTTTATATTTTTAGAGCACTCATGTATATCCTCTTTATCATTTTTTGAGTATACATGTATATGTCTAACCTGGTAACATGCTCACACTCTGGAGACTTACAATCAATTATACATTGTTAAATATTTATCACAGTCTTCTGCTTGTAAAATTTAACTGTCTCTGGAGTATGGTATGTTGTTTTGGCTTAATCCCAATCTTGTTTAATACCATTCTACAGACGACATGCATTTATTATTATCTATGTTGCATAAATGACATTTTGGAACTCGGGAGTTGGGATTCTACCCGACCCCCGATTTTCGGGATGTTACAGATGCTATCAGAGCATGATTTAGATTAAACCGGATCTGGGTTATGGTAACACAACGCATACCTACGCACTCTTACTTAGGAAGGGGGCGATGGAATCTAGAAACCATATTAGAATCCCAAGTTTCACCGACGTGCGAGATTAACTACCGAAGAATAGATGCATGTGTAAGGTATTGCCCCTAGATTAGGTGTATCACATGGTTTCTAACACCATGTTCAGAACGTATATAATTAAAGGTAAATCCCAGGATTCCTTTTAAATTTCACGTAGAAATTCTTCATCTTGAGATTTGAAAATCTCATCTCCTACTTCCCAACACAAGACTCATTTTCCAAAGTCTATGAATCAATTTTAATCCCCTCCCACCCTCCTACCAAATATGTCATTCCTAATCCCGAGGTGGGATTAGCAACGCTATCTATTTAATACAACTTCATACCACTAGCCCAAACAGGCCCTTAGAATTTTGGACCTAGAGTTGGTATTCTTAGATTTAGAAAGATCTGACAGTATAGAAAATCTAATAAATTAATGATGTAAACCCTAGGACCTCCTAAGTTGATATGAGCATATGTGTAGTGCTCGA
This sequence comes from Magnolia kwangsiensis, assembly GCA_037074715.1. Lineage (NCBI taxonomy): Eukaryota > Viridiplantae > Streptophyta > Magnoliopsida > Magnoliales > Magnoliaceae > Magnolia > Magnolia kwangsiensis. The sequence goes on along the minus strand of CM073572.1, from coordinate 96,622,207 downwards.
GCGCAGTTACGTTTAGGTTTGGGCAACTCAATTCCAATTGGGTGACCTTTCACCCTAAGTGATAAAATAAATTTCGTGTATCAGAAATGATATCAAATCATCTCGCTTATGAGCGTAGACTTTAGATTACAACTAGTGGATTACCACTACCCATAAGTTAAGACTAGGCTACTAGTTACTAAGGAATGTAAAAGATTGATTTTGCTAAGATAAGTGAAATATAGACTTAGTTAGTCAGCTTGATTAGGTTGAAGTGAGACCTCATTCTTTTGTTGAATCCCCACAATACTTATAGGCTTCTTTAATAACTCTTAGGGAGGTTGTTTGATTAGAAACTATTCACACTTGGAGAGAACTTATAAATCCTTTGGAATTAGTAATAGGTCAAATCAATACACCCCCTTAGAATTGTCTTCCCAAGGACTTATTACATTCGAGAACGCGGAATAAAAGAATTGCATATATAAATGAAGTATTCGCGGTTTAAATTGACTTCTCAATCCTGGTAGTTGTCAATGAATCCAATGCTCTGATCAAGCAGAAGATCGGCATCGGCTAGGATTAAGAATTGATACGACAAATTTTCTGTCAAAGTCTAGGCAGAAAGTCTATGTATCCAACTCAGACCTACTACGCAACTTTTCTTCCATGTTGGCCCGACCACTTACAACCAAAAGTTTGTTAATTTGCCCTTGGAAAGTATTGAGAACATTTAGCCGATAGGGTATAGATATCTTGCCACAAACTCACACCCGACCCTAGAATTAACCACAACACCCAAGAGAAGTCCTAAATTATGCCTTGTTCCGACATACGGATCAGGACATGGATCCTTGAGCCTTTAGAGTAGAAATAATTTTTAAAGGGGGTAGAACCTTATGAGCCCAATCTAGTAAGGTCAGCTAATACAACAGTTGAGTTAGAACTGCATAGTGAAGCATGGTTAGCCCTCTCCCCACTAGACCAGGATCGAAAGAAACTGGTCCAGGTTAGATGAAAAGGTAGAAACCCCTAATTTCCACCATGAATATAAATTAAGCCAAGACCCAATAGGAAATTTCAACCTTTTAGTGATGGGCATTCCCTAAGCTTTAGAGTGATCGAACTATACGGAGTTACTGAAATATACGATTGCGAAGCATTTACGGCTTGACCCAATTCTCAATCCTGGACGGCTACTAATGGACTCACTGTTTAGCCGAGCAGAAGACCCGAATCCACTAGGGTTAGGAAGGGATACATTAAGCCATCTACCCTGGCAAGGTAGATAATCAAAGTATCGGGATCAAGCCCATTACAACCGTTTCTCCGTATTGGTCGACCATTGAAAACATATATTTTACTCTAAGTAGATGGGAATCGTCGTCAAGACTCCAAATAGATAAAGCAATGAATTGTAGTAAACCATCAGGATATAAGCAAGAAATAAAGAGTATGATTTTATGAGGATAGACTAAAATGCATCAGACTAGCATAGATAGTAGACACTCTACCATGCATATAAACTTGAAATCAATAAAGCTTAGGCGAACAGAATAATAGAATTTTTACTCATTACCCTTAGCCAATTTCGGGGATGAAATTATTTTTAAGGGGGGTAGATTGTAACACCCCGAATTTTTTCCAACCTGGGGTTAGACGTCCTTAGGCAATGAGTTAACCTTATCACTTTTAGAGCTCAATCCCAAAGCCAAAGAAATCACTCTTCAACCCATTTCCTTTAAAACTCACTTTTCACCACCTCATTCTTCAAATTTCTCCAAGTACTTTCATATTAGACACGACTCCTCAAGTTTAAATAGTAAAGAACACCAATCCTAGGGTATTAATAATGAAAAACAATACCGAAGCTAAAAATTACTGTGAATAGTAAATAAATGGGTAAAATGAGTTTCAACCCTTAACCTTTTGGAATCTAACAAAATAGATAGGTTAGTTGGATAGATTAGTGTCTCCTACCCCAAAATCATATGCTATATGCCATAGAAATTTATTTCAGTTTGCAAACTAGCCCCAAAACACCTCGAACGGAGTCATGGGCCCACCCACGCTTATCCACAATGATCCAAGGTGGGCCCCACATATTTTTGGGCACCTCGGGGTAGGAGGACCCATCCCAGATGGCCGGGCATCGCCAAAACCAAGTTCGGTCGGCGAGGCCTTACCGATCAATGGGTCAGGCTGGGTCCGGGCTTCGGGCCGACGCAGTTTGGGGGGTAGGGTACCTCCCCTAGGTGTGGGTCGTCCCTTAAAACCTCTTCGATCAGGTACTTCCTTCACAAAGTGACCCTCCAAGCTCTCCTTTCTCACCAAAATATTCAATTTTTGGCAAAAACCACCCCTCCAAACTTTTCCTTCTTCCGTTTCCAAGCATCCCCACTCCACCCTTCAAATCTCATTTCAAACAAAAATTAATAAAGCTACTTCCTTTACAAATCTAACGAGAATTAACTAGCGCTGCACTAGATGGCATATGAAATTCTCACCAATCACTTTCAATACGATCTGTTAGAGTCAAAATGTATAGAATAGTTGACGCTACAATACCATAAAATCTAAGATCAAACTCTATTCCCGATTGCTCTCGGGAGCACCTTGAAACTTTGTATCGACTCTAGACCGCACGTCGGAAGTTCGATTACCCCGAACTTAGACAATCCTGACCGCCTAGTTGGACTTGACAATCACCTCAAAAATCAAGTCCAGATGATGTCACACGATGATTTCCTTGAGTCCAGAGTGAAGAGTGTGAGAAATGTTAGAAATTAATATAAATTATGAAATCTAGCACGTGTCACTTGCGCACCTTTTTCTAAAGCGTTCTGACCGTCAGAATTCGATCAAATTTTACCCTCGGATCAGGATAGGTGGCCCTTACATGTCAACGCACTTGTGGCCCTGATCGAGTACCGGTACCCGTTGAACTGAAACCGGTCCACCACGTGCGATCTGGGAACACTACCGGACTGAAAACTTGATGTGAGTAAGATCCAATATCTATGAGCTTAAGTCCGACCGCATTCGGCCAGGGGACCTCCAGAAATGCTCCGTTGTGACGGAACAGTCCGTATTTGGACATAAAATAAGTATACCTTGGCCCCAAGTCTATTTTCATCACTTTTGGACTTATAAAAAGAGCTTAAACCCTTTCTCTTTCATTCCATACGAATTTGGAGAGAGAAGAGAGAAAAGAGAGGGAGAAAGAGAGAGAAAGGGAGGGAGATTTGGAGCTCTCTCCTGAGATTCTTCCCTGCTGCTCCATATTCCATAGCCGCCGCTTCTGCACCGCCATTCCGGTATTTTCAGCTCCATTCTTAGGTAAGAAATCCTAACCCTAACCTGATTTAAAGCTTAGAATAGTTGTAGTGTTGGTATAGCTAACCTGTTTCATGCCATAGGTAGCGTACCCGCCGTTGACGAAGACTTATCATCTGAATCAACTCCGTTTCACAATTTCTGGTTTAAGGTACGGATTTTAGACGCTTAGGTTACCATTTTTCAAAGCTTTCAATGCCGTTTAATGGTAGATCGTTGACAAGGATGCTTTTTGACATGTAGAACATGTTGTCCGTTTTTCATTTCGAATACATACGAAGAATATGAGATTTAGGGTATTTTGGATATTTGTAGGAAATACGGTATACGTACATATTTTTTCGATATGATTGCCATGAGTATTTACCGTATACCTATACTAGTTATACGTGTATGATCCGTTTGGCGAAGAGATTCGCCCTAATGCACATATTGGTCGACATATGCTATGTACACTAATGTGTGTAGACTAAGTGTTTGTTGAAATGCCTAAATCAATATGATTTATGCCTGCCATATGTTTTGAATGTAAGAACATGATTGTTGTGTATTAGACAACTCCTTGACATAAGGATCTGTCCTATTATATGTTGGAATTAACGTACGTCAAGTACGTTGGAGTTGAGTACTCTAAGTGCTTGTATAAATGCTTGCGTGAGTAAGCACTTAGTAAGTAGTGTTGTAGACCAGTGTTGAGACTGGATTCTCAACTAATTTGATGATGTATATGATTTCCTCTATGCTCGTTGTATTTCAATTGATTTCCTTATGTGTGAAGTACTTGTGTATGGTTAAATTGCCTATGTTGTATCTTATAACATGTTGCTAACATGGTTAGATTACTTGTTATTTCAATTTTGTTTATCTCATATGATTACTAATTCACATCTTTGCGCTTGGGGTTATACTCTAGTCCAGGCAGTCGGTAACAGTTTAGAATTCATGGTTGGATTCTATTCACCACGAAGGATGTGTATGATGAACCCGAGTCGTACTAGAGTCGTCGACAGTGGTTAGGCCACACAAAGTGCTTGTACACTTCATGTCGGTCGATTCAACGTGCACTCGTGCTAGTCGGACTCGTCAAGTAGCCTGACTGACCATTGTATGTTCACCTTATATTCGTCATATCTGCTTGAACCTAGGGTACTAAACTTACCATTGGAAACCCCTCTAACCTTGGTACCTTGATCCCCTCTACCATGGGACACTGTGGTCAAGCTGTTACCGACTAGCACTCGTGCTAGTCGGACTCGTCAAGTAGCCCGACTGACCATTGTATGTTCACCATTGCACTCGTGCTAGTCGGCCTACGCTGGGGCCACAAACCTCCCCGTAGTGACCAGTGAACACCCTACTCTGAGCAGATTACGGTGGTATGGGACACTATATTCTTGTTGTCGGCCTACATTGATAAGGTGATGGGGGAGTGGAGCAACGAGTGCGAGCAACAGCCCTGGCAATCCTTTTTAGTGACCGTGAGTTTATCCTGACACCGCATGGGGACGACGAGTCCCGATGCAGTCTTAAGGATATAAACTAGGCCTGTATTAATAAGGTGATGGGGGAGCGATGCAACAAGTGCGTGCAACAACCCTGACAGCCCTTGCAACGACCTAGAACCGTACTTCGTATGAGATATGCTAGGACTGACGACCCTAGAATGGATCATTATTTGGGTATTGATATAAGGGAGGTACCCTAGTTTCCCAATCTTGCTGTATGAAAAGGACTAATAATAACTCGGTAATCATATTCATATCGCACTGCATGTGCCTGGAAGCTGTGGAGCACTAAGGGAACAAAGCATGCCGCGGACGTAAGATGGTGTCGCATGAGGGAGTATGTCGGTGAGGGCATCCATCATGTCATTTCATGCTTGCAATAATCAGAGTATTTAAGAATGTTTGATTTGCTTGCTTTATCATTATCGCTTGATTGATTTGATAAGATGTTAACCTTTGCTCTATGATTCCACTGAGTTAGCTACTCACTCCCACGTTACGGGACGATGTTGCGCATACCAACCAGTCCATGTTTTAGTTGCAGATGATGGCGCTGCTTGTGAAGTGGAGCTGGACTTGATGATGATGAGGATTTCTCCTATATGCGTGTTCTGACCGACGGGATTACAGGGAGGTTGTTTAGACGCCATAACACTTGTCATTTTATATTTTTAGAGCACTCATATATATCCTCTTTATCATTTTTGGAGTATACATGTATGTCTAACCTGGTAACATGCTCACACTCTGGAGACTTACAATCAATTATACATTGTTAAATATTTATCACAGTCTTCTGCTTGTAAAATTTAACTGTCTCAGGAGTATGATATGCTGTTTTGGTTTAATCCCAATCTTGTTTAATACCATTCTACAGACGACATGTATTTATTATTATCTATGTTGCATAAATGGCATTTTGGAACTCGGGAGTTGGGATTCTACCCGACCCTCAATTTTTGGGATGTTATACACACCCATGACCGAATCATCGAGAGCCTTTCGATATCATCGAGATTTAAACTTTGATGGTATCGAGGACGGCTTCGATATATTGAAGCTGATATGATTTTCTTAAGTAAAAATAGGGGCACCGCAGAATTACCTATCGATATTATTGAGCTAACTTCGATTAACTCGAGATTCAAATATCGATGATATCGATAGGTATATCGATACATCGATAATTCCGTCTAGATATGTATGTGGTTGCTGGACACTTTATGTCCTCATTCAATTTTATTGTTTGAGCTTTCAAGGACATCGACAGTGTAGGTCGATCATATTGAGACGTGTATCGATACAATCGACAAAGCAAGAAAAACTTAGAAATTTTCTGTTTTCAAAAAAATATTTTCTCACTTATAAACCCTATAGTGTTCTAACTTGTATTAAAGGTTTTATTCACCTGGTGTTTTGGGACATGGGATGTGAGGCTTAGATTTACCTATGGTGATCTTCTACACATTCGATTGAGGCAGACGCTTTGAATTGATTTTCCTATGAGGCTTTGCAGTCTGACTGACCCAACACTCACACTAATTGACAAACCAGAGACTTGTAAGGGCACTTTCAATCTCCCCCTTAGTCAATTACGTGACAAAATGCCATTGTGGTTCTTTGGTCTTTTTACCAAATTTGCCTATAGAAGGTTTGTTGTCCACCTTTCTACCTTTAATTGGGCGGCCACGATTTTTCTTAAAGAACTTCTTGAATCGTTGTGCCAGCAAAGCCACTTCCTCATCTTCATCATCTCTTTCACTTCCACTATCCTCATTTATTGTTTTCTTTGAAGTTTTTAGAATAGTAGTTTTAGATTTTTGGGTTTGTTTGAAGTGTATTTCGAAAGTTTGTAGGGAACCTACTAGTTCTTCTACTTTTATCTCATCTATGTTCCTACACTCTTCAATAGTTGTAACTTTAGGATTAAACCGTTCCAGCAGTAATCTCAGTATTTTCCTATAGATTTTAGAAACTGAAACTTTTTCTCCCAATCCACCCATGGAGTTGCAGGTGATATTTAACTTTGTGAAGAACTCCATAAAAGTCTCATACCCTTCCATTCTGAGTCTTTCAAACTGTGAAGTCAAAAGTTATAGTTTGGACCTCTTCAAGTGCTTGTGCCTTCATGGGTTGTTTCCAATAGATCCTACGCTTCTTTGGAAGTCCCACACATACTTATTTGATTGAAGATATCTTGGGAAATGACACAGTAGATGGCATTCATAACTTTTGCTTCAATAGTCTATTTTTCTTTATCGAACATCGTCTACTTTTCTTTGGGTTTGAGTTTTGTGATGGTTGTGCCACTATCAAGTACAATTTGTTCAAATGGGGGCACATATCCACTTTCAACTATATCCTAAACATCATGATCCAATGATCTTAGAACGTAGTGCATTCTAGCCTTCCAGTATGCATAATTTGAGCCAACAAATACTAGAGGCGTAGTGACTGATGAGCCCTCTCCTTTGGCTATATTCCCAACTTCAATTAAGATCACTCTCTAGGTGGTGAAGCCCTTAAAGAGAGACCCGCTCTGATACCAATTGAAATAACGGTGAAAACTGCTTTAGTTGAAGTAGGAATATGCCAATATGTCCTAGAGGGGGGTGAAAAGGACTTTTTAAAGTTTTTACAGTTTATTTAAAATCATATCACATTAATCCTAACAACAAGTATATATTAGGATTACTCAAGAGTAGCTCTACTGTCTTCCACGCCCGGTAGAGGATTCAATCACAAACTATTTGAGAGATAAACAATATGCAAACTAGTTTATGATGGGTATAACTATGTGTGTATAAGGTGTGATCTCAGATAATTAGATATGAAAATATTAAAGTAAATCACACAACCAGATGAAAAAAAAATCTCAAACAAAGTCATTTTTATAATGGTTCAACTACTTATCTACTCCACTCCCGGTAACCGCACTTAACCCATGAGTGTACCGGATTTCACTAAGGAGGTTTCACAGTGGTTCACCTCAAACCTAAGGTTTTAAATCAGGTTCACCTTCAACCTTTAAAACATACACCTAAGCTAACTGTTTATGCTCCCTGAGCAAGGGTCAACACATAACACCCAATTTTAGGCACAATGGCCAAGGATCCACACAAAGAACTTCACTGTTTATCCTCTCACGAGCAAGGGTCAACACAATGCACCCACTTTTAGGCACACTGGCCAAGGATCTTCCATAAGTCCCGAACTGTTTATACTTCCATAGAGCAAGGGTCAACACAACCCACCCACTACGTACACTCTCGCCGGAGGCCTCCTTGAGGACCTGCAAGGGGTGAGAAACACCTTAGACCTAATCCTATAAAGGAATGATCACAAGGGTCCTCTGGACTCTAGTTACTTACAAATAAGTGGATGAGTCCTTTTTTAGCTCGTTGATGAAGATTTCCTCCTTTGTTGATGAAGAGTCTTCTGCTTTCTTGATCCGCAACACAGATGATGTACTAATATACAGCGTCGGATTGGGTCAAAGTTATGATGGAATCTTACTCTCAAATATTTTCCTATAAAGGAGATAGAGTGATTCTAATCATGTATGCATTCAAGGCATCCTAGCTTAATGATTCACTATTAAGGTAATAGCTGGAGGATCCTTGAATGTGGAAGTTCATTCCCCAATCCACTCTATTGAATATCAATGATGAGGGTGAATTGGAGGATGAACTCCTATGAGAGAAAGCGCTTTGGGTATATGATTTAAGGTTAAAACACTCAAAAGTACTCTCTTCTTTCTCTACCAGCAATTATAGACAAGTCTCTTTATATAGGAAAAAGGTTTCAATGGATATAAAATGGTTACATTTATGACAGAGTTCAATATCATCAAGCGTATACACTTGATAGCATTGACGGTCCACTCGATTACACAAACTCAAATGTCATATGCTTTTGAAACCTATTGCCAGCTGGTCGAGGGAATTGAAACACATGTCAATGTCATCAGATTTTGAACTCTGATTTCATTTATGTGAGGTTCGATTCCTCAACATTTGAAAATGAGAAAGACTTGCTTTGAAATATTTTAGGTTTATACGAATGATCAAAGGACATTCGATATCATCGAAATTTGAATGTTGATGATATCGATAGCTGTATCGAGGCATTGATCAATCAAAGGAATTTTCGTTTAAGCTTGCTGGACAGTTTCTGTCCTTGCTCGATGCCATCGAAACCGTACCGATATCATCGATATTTGAATATAGATTATATCGAGTGACCCTCGATCATAGATAAACTATCTTGAAATATTTGCTAGAAATATCGAGCCCATGACCGATATCATCAAGAGCCTTTCAATGTCATCGAGATTTGAACTTCGATGGTATTGAGGAGGGCTTCGATATATTGATGCACATATGATATTCTTAAGTGAAAATAGGGGCACTGGGGATCTACCTGTCGATATTATCGAGTCACCTTCGATGGACTCGAGATTAAAATATAGATGATATCGATAGGTATATCGATACATCGATAAATCTGTCCAGAGATATATGTGGTTGCTGGACCCTTTTGTCCTCATTCCGATGGAATCGATTCGTCATCAAGGACATTGACAACGCAGGTCGATCATATCGAGATGTGTATCGATAAAATCGACAAAGAAAGAAAACTTAGAGATTTTCTGATTTTGAAAAAGATTTCTTAACTTAAAAACCCTATGATGTTCTAACTTGTTTTAAGGGTTTAAATACCTGGTGTTTTGGGACATGGGATGTGAGGCTTAGATTTACCTATGGCGAGCTTGCACACATCCGGTTGAGGTAGACACTTTGAATTAATCTTCCTATGAGGCTCTGCAGTCTGGCTAACTCAACACTCACGCTAATTGACAAACCAAGGCACTTTCAGTAACAGGTAAAAGTGTAGATCATCGGTTATATCGCAGTATGATTGGTAGTTTATTATATTTAACTGTAAGCTGACCTGATATAGCATTCAATGTAGGCGTCGTGCTAGATATTAATAAGATCCTAAGGAATCACACCTTGTTGTTATTAGGTAAATTATTAGATATGTTACAAGTTCGGCTAATCTAGGCCTAGGTATCCACATGATACAAATGTTTAATTAGCTGGATATATGGATGTTGACTGGGCTGGGAATATAGATGATGAAAAGTCTACTAGCGGTGGATGTTTTTATGTCGGGAACTGTTTAGTTTCGTGGCATAGCAAGAAATAAAGTTCCGTATCACAATCCATAACTGAGGCTGAATTTATTGCAGTCACAAAAGCTTGTACCCAGCTAGTGTGGATGAAAAGAATGTTAAATGACTATGGGATTGTGCAAGATACTATGATTCTATATTGTGATAATTTTAGCATAATTAATATTTTTGAGAATCTCATCCAGCATTCCCATACCAAACATATTGACATTAGATATCATTAAATTTGGAAATTAGTGGAAGATAAAATTATTTTATTGGATTATGTCAAATTAAAAATTAACTTACAGACATATTCATTAAACCACTTGATAGAAATAAGTTTTCTAAATAAAAAATGGATATTGGTATGTGTAACTCGAATTAAGTTTATCATGTTTGCATATTTTATTTTTATATATTTTTTATGCAAATTATTTATTTTTAAAAAAATATGATAAATTTGCATTTTTTGTGCTTGCACGACTGGTTAAGCACATACTCGACCAGTTGTGGCTCGACGGGTCGAGTAAGGGTCGAGTATCTACTCGACCAGTCGAGGCGCGTGGTTAGAGAGCCTTTATGTATGTTGAAACCTCTTTTTCTTTATTTCTCTCATCTTCCTTACTTGCCCCTTCTCCGACCGATCGAGCTCACCATCAATTAGTGTTTGGTGAGTGCATCATTTTCAATTTCCTTTTGAATTTGGGTTTCTTGAGTCATATATTTCTTGATTCTTACTTTTATTTCTAATTTCCTTGTGATTACCTTCGTGTGTATTTAAGAAAAATCTGTGGAGTTTGAAACCCTTGATTCCTTTCTTGCATTTTCTATTTGATCCTTGCAACGAAAGGTAGAACAAAGAAGAAACCTATTAGAGCATCTTCTTCTCATTTCGCACTTGTGTGTACTCTTCGACCACTCGAAGAGGACCCCGAATATGTGCGAGATATTCGTCACCACAACATCATTGTTAAGAGTACTATAAATGCCAACCACCTTGAACCATTTCACATTATTCCCCTCCTTGTAGCTATAGGATAAGACAACATTTTAAATTGGGGCGGACCGGCATACCGCTCCATTGCGCAAGGAATGTATGATTGTATAAGTGATGTTTCTATTGAAGATTTGACCTTCACTATAATGTTTAGAGAAGGTTCATATAAAGTAGATCATCACTTAATTTCTATTTTGTTGGATGTCCAAGTGAACGATGAAGGCATTCCTATTCCGACATTGGCTGAAAAAATGAATGAGTCAGAAAAATGCTTTTTAACCAAAAATTTGTGCAACATGGACTCAGAATGGAGTTTCGGGAATGCACTTTGGGCCAACCAAATGTTGTGCAAATACAGAGTGTTGCATCGTATCTTTATTTCCAATGTCTATCCTAGATCTGGAAACAAGGCAAAACTGACTTCTTTTATGAATCGTATCCTTCATTCAGTTGTGTCTGGTATTCTTGTGTGTCTTCCTTTTTTAATATGTTATATCATTATCCAATTTCGACTTTACCCTGGTCATAGGGATATTCCTTTTACTTATTTGATGACCGCACTTGCCTTGCACTACTGTGTGGTCATGCCACCTAGTGAAGCTCTTACTTCACATCTTCCATTCACTAATTCCAATATCAACAAGATGAATTTAAAGTTAGCTCCTGGTCAAAGCAATGGGGATGCTGAGGAAGTTAGGGTAGAAGTTGGAGAGGAAGATCCGCTACCAAATGACTCCAACATGGATGATATCCTTGATGAATTGGAATCAGATGACGTAAAAGCTGATACTAATTTTCAGTCTTCTGGTTTTGATGAGCGCCTTCAAGCCTTAGAAGAGAAGGTTAATGGATTGAAGATATCCCAAGAGAGTCAAATGAAATATATGCATAAGTATTTTAGACGCATTACTAAGGGACTACATCATATTGATCCATCCATCCCACCTCCTTCTTCCTCTGGCTTTGATTAGCATGCTTTACTTGATATTTTGATTTTGGACTTGTATTAAGGATTAATTCTCACTTTCACTCATTAACTATTTGATACCTGGACATGTATAACTATTAGATGTTGATGCTTTCATGCTTTATGTCATAATCTTCTAAACTCTTATTCTCTTTCTATATATCCTTTTCATATATCCTTTCATGCTTATACTTTCTTCTATATGTTTTCCTTTGTCATATTGTGTCACGCCCCAAACTCGAAAACTGAGCTCACAAAATTTCTGATCGCCGAATCCGGGGCCGACAGCCTCCATATAACCCCATTCTCGGTTCCTAGCGCCCATTCGCTTGGTTCCGATCCTGGGATGCTATGAGGAGGATTTTTCAATGTCAGTTTAATTCGTAATAAGCAGAACCAAAGGCATAACCCACAAACAACAACCAAAAACTCCATTACAATTCCACTAAGATCAAAAACTTTACAAGTACAATGAGCATAAAGGGAAATACAATGATGATGAATCAAAATCTCTAAAGTGATCTATAAGGTGCTCCTGCCTCAGTGCTGCTGCACCCCAACGTCACCTGCACGCAACGGTCGTACATAAGCTTATAGAAAGCTTAGAGGGTGGTGAAAGTGTGTGCGCAAGGTAGTAATATGATCATTTAATGTCAGAGTATTGCATAATATACAGATGGATCCATAATATCATGAGTCGTACCAAGGCTATGCGATGCAAGACATGAATGATATCGGCCATCCCAAGGCCATGCGATGTGAAATGTAACTCAAGCATACAAATCCTCATCTATGTCCGCATGTCAATACAGCTCAACTTTGAGATATCACCAGGGTCTAGTACACTCTAAACCAGATCGCCGCCACATCGCGCGCGATAAGGTAAGTGGAAGAAACCTCACTATCCGTCTGCCAATATCAGGCTCGACTCGTCGATAGCGGACCCATTCCTCGAGCTGGTCAGACTCAGCCTAGCATTGCCCCTTACACTCGGGCGGATAAGGACACACCCCCTTCCAACTGACCATGACACAGTGGAGAGCACAACCGTTTGGTAATCGGTACTCAACGCTCATCTACCCACTCGGTTTAGATGTTGGAACAACCTCTTGGTACCATAAGGGTTTAGAGACTTTCACCCAGGGATATCTATAGCACCCCATGTAGAACGAGATTTTCGGTATCCAATCCTGCCAACCACGATGCATCTGTGGAGGCTGCGACCCCGATGTCGCTAGGGCATACAGTAACCATAACACACAATGCGAAATGCATGAATCACACTATCCAATCATGCATCAAATCCTACGCATAACGTGCGCTCATGTAGGGCAACACCACCTAATCGGGAGCCCATAAACAACCTGTCCAAAGTCATATGCTATGATCAGTCACCTCTCATATCAAGCATACATATGATGCGTATGATCATGAGTCATGGAGCTATAGTAAACATGTTATAAAATAATGCATTATTCTTTCAAAGCAGATGGGCCTAGACGGCCTATACACAACAAGTATGGGCCTATTAATGGGCCCTAAGGAGAGTCGTAATGTGGACATCCAACCAGCATTACACTCGCAATGTGGATGTCAAACCAACATTACTCCCAAGGCACGATCGCCGTAAACATTGCTACATAATTTGTATTGGGATCACACATTACAATGGACCTTAGGTACATCCCATTGGACCTTAAATACATCCAATGGGCCATGTCGTATGGGCCTTTTATTCATCAAATGGGTCACATAAATGGACCACACCAATGGGCCTTATGTGCATTGCAATGGGTCATAACCCGTGGGCCTCAGGTGGGCCTAGTCACATGGGCTTTATACATACCAAATGGGCCTAAATCATAGGCCTTGTATAGATCAAGTGGGCCTAAACCCATAGACCTTATATAAATCAAATGGGTCTAGTCCCAAGGGCCTTGGGATATATCAAATGTTCCAATCCCATGGGCCTTACATCCACATCAAAGTGGGCCCCAATAACTGTCACAAATACATTAAGATGAGCTTCAAATCATGCCAAGATGGGGTCCACTTGGGCTATGGATCTGGCTCATGCTTTGACTCATTCTATAAAATGATCTTTAAAATGGATGGACAGATTATATGCAGCACCTGCACCAATGGTGGGGGCCCACATGAAGGCCCACCATCATGTACATTACATTACATAATATTATATATATATATATATGTGTGTGTGTGTGTGTGTGTGTGTGTGTGTGTGTGTAGTATATACAATAATACACACACACACACACACACACACACACACACACACACACACACACACACACATGTACAACCCCACACATGCCCACACCCACACGCATGCACCCATGCACAAGCACCACAGTAGGCCCCACCGTCCGCTGGACGGTGGGTGCAAAACACATGCAACATGGGAGGGTACCACCGTCCAGGCGGACGGTGGATACAACACATACATCACTGTGGGTCCCATGTGGGGCCCACCACAAAGTTTACTTGAAATCCAACCTGTTCATAAGGTCACTCAGACCTGGATGAAGTGAAAACATAAATTTCATTTTGATCTGAAACTTCTGTGGCCCAAATAAAATATTTTAATGATAGAGGTTCAATTCTACTATTTCCTATGGTGTGGGCCACCTGATCAGCGGTTAAGGCCAAAATTTGGAGGGGACCCACCTGAGGAGGGGGCCCACCTCATGGACCGGTTGGATGGCAAATGAACATCGTGGTGGGGCCCACGGCTGGAGCCGTGGGTCCCCTGCTGGGACGCTGCCCGCCTACTGCTGTAGGCATCAGGGACAGAGGCTCTGCCTCTTTGCATTTTATTTTTTTTAAATTGAAAACCCTTCTTTTGGGGGTTTTTTGCATTTGGGGCCCGCATCAAGATGATCCACTCCATCCATTGGCTTCCTCGGCTCGGAACAATTCTAATGAGTCCAATGTTGGACATTTTTAGCCTGAAGAAAAATTTAACATGTTATATAAACGGTAAAAACCACCGTTTTGAAAAGTATGGCCCACCTGAACATCGGATTGACCTCATACTTTGGCTCAATGCCTAAAATGGCCCAGGAAATGAGGTTGACAGCGTGGATTTAATACATTCATCAAGGTAGGGTCTATGCAGATGGCTCACCCCAAAAGCACCCTTCTCTTTTTCTTTTCTTTTTTTTTTTTCCATACAGGGACGTCCAGCGTCCCAGACGCTAGACGATTAGTCCTCAAAAAAATACATTGTGGTGGGCCTGTTGAAGTGGGCCACCACTGATGGATGATGTGGGTATAACATATAAGGTGGGCCCCACTTGAAGAACGCTTGGACAAAATAAATACTTCAAGGTGGGGTCCATTCAAGTGGTCACACAAACACTATAATAAAAAAAAATGAAGTAGAGAGGGAGAGATAGAGGGTGGGACACGCTTGTGATGGAGGGACACCGACATTATGGGCCCTCCCTTGCAATGATTCATACAATCAAGTGGGTCCTATCACATGGGACCATCAAAGTTTAAAATTAACGGTGGGGATCCTTTCCCCACTAATATGGATGGTCTAGATGACCTTTTCTAAGAAATAGACATCATGATGGGGTCCATGGAGAATGGCCCCATCATGGAATGATCATGATGTAACTAGTGGGCCATCGGCCACATCTTAGGGTCCCAAGTGAGATCCAAACCATTGATCGGTTGGCCTCACTTGGTCCATTTCAAAAACAGAAAAAACTATTATGATTAAACACCCACCGTCCGATCTTCTTGCTCCTAAGGGTCCCTTAGCACCTTAGCTTGGATTTCAATGGAGGAGATGGGGAATGAAAGGTTAGGATGGGGAGATCATGGGGTAGGAAAGTGGGCCACCTTGGAGTTTTGGAAAGAGAGGGAGAGGCTTGGAGAGCTCTCATACGTATGAGGGTTTTTTCTTGAGAGAATGAGATGAGAAAATGAGAAATAGAGAGAGTGTTGTAAAGGGAGAGAGAGAGTGATGGATGGATGGATGAATGAGGGTTGTGTAAGAAAGTCTTGACTTTTGTGGCCTTTTGTGTAAGAAAGGCATGAGAGGTGTAAGGGATTCTTGACTTTTGAGGCTTTTTGTGTAAGAGAGGTATGGGCTTGTAAGGAAATCTTGACTTTTGTGGTTGCTTGGGAATGGGTGAAAGGTGATGTGTACTTGACATGTACTTGACATGTGATAGATTGATGGATTGATTGATTGATGGGACACCTCGTAGAGATTCCCTTGGGTTTCGCAATGCACGGCATTTTTCTCGCACCAAACGTCGGCCTACAACTCTTGACCAGGGTATCGCCTCGGCGAGCGAGTCACAGCATTGGAACCGCAGTGATGGCGCGGTCGCTATGGTATTGGTCTTGGGTTGAGTCGATACAGGTTGACGGCATATGAATCAGGGTCGTGCGTCGATATCGGTTAAGGGTCGAAGGTTGCCGAAATTCGACCGGTAAGACCGCGGAAGTTTATGGAATGGTACGGACTAAGATACGGGTCTTACATATTGTGACAAAAGGGGGAGAGTTTGTAGAATGTGGACATGTTTTGTGCATGTGGATATGTTTGGTGCATGTGAATGATGTAGAGAGATGCATATATATATGTTTTTTTTTTTTGAAAATGTATTTGTTAATATAGGTCTCTACAAGTCACCAAGCTCATATTAAGGGGGAGTAGATTAAGGGGGAGTAGATTAAGGGGGAGTTTTGAAGTCTTTTTGAAAGATTGATTTGGTTGTGAATCTGTATATTGAATAGGTTAATTCTCTAAATTGGTTTTGTCACAAATTGGAAAAGGGGGAGATTGTAAGTGCTGTGTTTTAGATCTAACACCCTGTGTTGTTTAAAATTTGTAGTAACAAACCACTTAAGAGTGATTAACTTGTTTGATAGATGGAAAGTTCACCTTCATTCGAAGATGAGTTTCAAGTCATCAACATCAACATCAAAGTGCTACTACTACTTCAAATTAAAGTGCATGTTCAAGTGCAAATACAAAATCAAGTTCATTCACAAGACTTAGTGCAAGTGCGACTTCAAATACTAGTTTAAGTCCAAGTGCATCACATGATCAAGTTCATGATCAAGTACACAAGCTCAAGTTCAAGTTTATAAGCTCAAGATCAAGTACACAAGCTTAAGTTCAAGTTTACAAGCTTAAGATCAACTACACAAGTTTCAAGTTTCAAAGTATACAAGATAAAGCTTCAAAGTACCTCAAGTATACTATCTACCGAAGCGACCGAATTGAAAAGTTCAATGCTCACATTTAAGGTATGCATAACCCTAGAAAGACCTTAAGGATAGGTCATACATATTACATATAGAATTTGGGTCATGGTACTCTATTTGGACCTTGCTTCACTAGTCCTAGTCATGGTTTGACTAGTCCAGGCACTGGCTCGACCAGTCTAGTGGTTCTTCAACCAATTGAGCACCCTGCTCGACCGGTCATGGAGACTGGCTCGACTAGTCGAGTAGGGTTCGACTTAAAGTCCAGCAAGCTATTTGAGTCCTACTCGACCAGTCGAGTGCCATGCTCGACCAGTCGAGTGACGGGTTTATTCGATCACACCAAAATTTTTGAAAATTGGTTATTACTAGGACCAGTCAAGGAGACCTTAGACTAGTCGAGGGAACCGAATTTCACCCTATAAATAGAAGAAATTTCTCAGAATTTGATATTCATTCCAAGCTAAATCAAGGTTCCTCTCTGAGAATTAAGTCCCTGCTATTGTGAAGCTATTGCTCAGTAATTTAATATTCTTTTATAGCTTTTTTATTTTGAATTTCTTGATCTCTTATTATTCAATTCTACTTATTAGAAAAGGAATTTTGCTTTACCCTTTTGAGATCCGAGAAATTGAATCAAGCTCGCCCAAGGTTGATTTTAAATTAAAATTCATTTAGACCTATAACCCTTTCATTTGTGACATTGAACATTGAACATCTATGTCTATAAAGAAGTAGTTCTACCAGGCTACAACGAAGAAGAAGAATCTTCAGATAAGTATATTTCATTTATTATATTGTGGTTTGTAATATTGTCAGAAAATCTTTCTTTTTAGTTTTGACTAAGATAACTAGAAAATCTTAGTGTGTGGGGTTTTTAATTGTGGCAACCCATTGAAAACACAATTGTAAAGGTTTTAAGGTGAACCTTAGAAAACCTTTTTTCATAGTGAAAGTCACTATCCCGTGGGTATGGATATTGGGAGTAGAGTTGGTGTGGTTGTTTGAGAATAGTTGGTGTACACACCGAACCAATATGATTCTTAAGAGTTTGGATGATGATAATGATGGTGATGTATGTGATGTGGTGAATGCTTTAATTTATTTTCATGTACATGTGGTGAATGTTGTAATAGCTTAATTTAATTTATTTTTCTTTGGTATTAGTTTGAGTTTTTGACCCTTACTATGTTCAAGACATTAGGTTATCCTACCATAAACCTTAGTTTTTGGTGTACGGTCATCCTTTGAACGAAGTTTGTATCAACCTCTCAAGACTAGAGCATTTGAGATTGTTATTTATTTCTGCTGTCTACATTTATATTTCACTTTTAATTTTTATTTGGCACAATCCTATTCACACCCCCCCCCCCCTCCCCCCAGGACCGAGAGCTCACCCTTTTCACACATAAGTTCAAAAGGAAGGCTCCAATCGGGCGGCTACATGATAGGTGCAGTGTTTAACATGCCCTTAAGCTCAGTAAAAGCTTCCTAGCCTTACTCAGTCCACTTGTATCGTGCATCCTTTTGAAGTAGATTACATATAGGATGAGAGAGGTGACTAAAGTCCTTTATGAATCTTCTGTAAAACCCGACATGTCTTAGGAAGGATCTCACATCTCGTATGTTCTTGGGTGGAGGTAGGTTAGAGATATGATCAATTTTATCCTTATCTACGTCAATTCCCTTAGACGAGATGATGTGTCCAATGACAATTCCCTTATAAATCATGAAATGAGACTTCTCCCAATTCAGTTCCAAATTCTTTTCCTCGCATTACTTTAGCACATTTCTCAAAATTTCCAAACATTCGCTGAAGGATGGACCAAAGATCGAGAAATCATCCATGAAGACCTCTAAATATTGCCCCACCATGTCAGAAAAAATACTCAATATGAATCGCTGAAAAGTGGCGGGGACATTACATAGCCTGAATGGCATCCTTCGGTAAGCAAAGGTGTCATAAGGACATATAAATGTGGTCTTTTCTTGATCTTCAAGAGCTATCTCTATCTGATTGTAGCCTGAATAACCATTGAGGAAGTAATAGTTAGAGTGACCAGCTAGCCTTTCCAAAATTTGATCGATAAAGGGTAAAGGAAAGTGATCCTTCCTTGTGACGGTATTCAACTTCCTATAGTCAATACACATTCTCCAACTAGTAGTGATCCTAGTTGGCACGAGTTAATTATTGGCATTGGCTATGATGGTGATTTCAGATTTCTTAGGAACCACCTGAGTAGGACTCACCCATTGACTATCGGATATATAGTATACGATACTCACATCCAATAGTTTAAGAACTTTGGCCTTAACCATTTCCTTCATGTTTGGATTTAATCTAGTTGTGGTTGTTGTGAGGTCTTCACATTATCCTCTAGATGAATGCGGTGAGTACAAATCAAAGGGTCAATTTCATTGAGGTCTGTAATTGACCATCCAAGGGCTCCTTTGTGCTCAATGAGAGTAGAGGTGAGCATACTCTCCTCTTTTTACTTAAGGTAGGAAGAAATCACCACCGGTTATGTCTCACTTTGACCTAAATAGACATATTTCAAATCAGAGGGCAAAGGTTTTAGGTCAAGGTTCGGTGCCTTGAGGTTAGACCGTAGAGGTACTACATCAGTTTGGGGCAATTCTTCGAATTATGGCCTCCACCGATTAACTTTAAGTACCGGCACAGTATTCAGCATGGTCCCCATCTCCCTAATCGTATCATCATCAAAATCATGGGAGTGGGCCAGACACGTCTCTAGAGGGTCAGAGGATAAGGTTAAAAGTGTTCTATCTTTCACGAAAGAGTTAATCATGTTAATGTTATGGAAATCATCATCATCCTCTAACTGTTTACCTGTGTTTAAAAAAGATATTCAACTCCAATGTCATATTTCCAAAAGACATACTCATGATCCCATTCTTGCAATTAATGATTGCATTTGAAGTGGGAAGGTATAGGCGACCAAGAATCACGAAAATTTAAGTGATCATGTTACTGATGGGTTGCATATCCAGGATGATAAAATCTGTTGGGTAGTAGAATCTGTCAACCTAGACCAACATATCCTCAATTACCCATCTTGATACATGAACTGAGCCTTTAGCAAGTTTTAATGTGGTTAGGGTGGGTCTTAATTCACCCAAACCTAACTATTTGTAGACCGAGTATGGAATCAGATTTACGCTCGCTCCTAAGTCAAGAAGTGCGTACTTAATTCGATAGTTCCCAATTACACAAGGTATGGTTGGGCTACCGGGATCATTGTATTTCTTTGGCATATCTTGCTTTAATATGAAACTCACTTTTCCAGTTAAAAAGATTTTCTTTTGGATATTTTGTCTTCTTTTGGTCATATACAAGTCTTTCAAAATTTTTGCACATGAAGGTATTTCTTTAACGGCATTCAGTAAAGGAATATTGACCTTCACTTGTTTCAACACCTCTAAAATGTCCTGAGACTTAAAGAGAGATTTTGGTGCAACCAACCATTAGGGGAATGGGGCAATCGGCTTGCATTGAAATTTCAGTTCCATTTCTTATGGAACAGTATTAGATCTATCATCGTTGTCCTCGTCCGGGTCCTTTGGCTTTTCAACCCTAACCAGAATGGTTTTGTCAATGGTCTTCCCACTCCTAAGAGTGGTGATAAATTTAGCTTACTTCATCTAATTTGAAGAGAATGGATCACTTATCTCATATTGCAGTTTAGGATTGGAGAGAGGTTGAGCAGGAAGCACCCCCTTTCTATAACCATAACACGTGAATCCATCTTTTGCATAAATTTTGTAAGTTCTTGTATTGCTTGAGTAAGCTCCTGAGTTTGTGTGGAATTTTGAACCAGTTATTCTTGAGGTTTCCCTTGATTTGGAATTTGATTGAAGAAACCTTAAGGGGTAGTAGTTTGTCCATTCCTTCAACTGAAATTTTGATGATTTCACCAATTAGGATTGTATGTATTGGAGGTAGATCCATTGAAAGGTCTTTGGTAATTATTCACGGGATTAGATTCCGCATTTAACACCTCTTAAAAGGCAAGTATTGTTGGACAATTTTCAATCATGTGAACATTGCAAGCATAAATACCGTAAACAATTTCCTTAACCTTGTCCTTCTTTAGTTTCATGGCCTCGAATTTCCTTATGAGATTAGCAACTTTAGCATTGATATCATCATCGTCTTTCAGAAGGTATAATCCGCCCCTTTCCTTTGATTGAGTGGGCCTAGAAGTAGTACTTGATTTTGGGTATGTGTCCCATGATTGTACATTTTCAGCAAGTCTATCCAAGTAGTCCCACACATCATCGACATTTTTCTTCATAAATTCCTCATTGCACATTGTCTCGACCAATTGGCGCATGGAAGATGTTAGACCATCATAGAAAAAGTATGTAATGCGCCACATTTCAAAATCGTGTTGTGGGCATGAACTGACAAGATCCTTGAACTACTCCCAACATTGGAAGAATGTTTTATCCTCCTTCTGGGCAAAGTTCATGATTGACTTTCTAAGGGTGTTTGTTTTATGAGGTGGAAAAAATTTCTTTATAAACTTCCTTATCATGTATATCCATCTGCCAATAGATCAGGGACGTAGTGAGTGCAACCACGTCTTAGCTCTCTCTTTCAAAGAAAAGGGAAAGAGTTTTAGTCTGACCGTGTCCTCAAACACGTTAGGAAAATATAAAGTGGTTATAATCTCATCAAACTCTTTTAAGTGTAGATATAGACTTTCAAATTCAAGTCCATGAAATTTTGGAAGGAGTTGGATCACCCCTGGCTTAATATCCATGTCCCATATTTTTTGAAAAAACCATGCATGTAGGGGTGCTCACCCCCGCCGGTTGTAGATAAATCTCGTAAGGTACGAGGTGGGGGTTCTTGATGCACCTCATTCTCATCTTGGACTTCCTCAACCCTAGGTTGAGGTTGTCTTCTCGGTTAATTGGCAACCATAACCTCAATTAACTCTGAAGATCTCAAGTGGTGTCAAATCCCCCGATGGATAGATAACCCCTCAACCAATCCTCCTTCACTCAAGAGACATAGAGTGTTGTCATGGACCCACTTGGGCATGAAACACTCTCAGCCCTAAATTTCAAATTCTAACTTAAACCTAAAAGAAAGAATGGAAATAAAAATCTAGAAATAGAAAAAGAGAGAGGGAATTAGAAAGTAGTTACCAAATTAGAAGTTTCTAAATTAAGATCCTGTAAAAAAAAACAAAACAAGCCAGTTTCTAAAAAAAACAGAAATTCTAAAATTAAAAAGTTTCAAAAAATAACTTAGGAATGTAAACTAGTTTCTAAAAAGGAAAGTTTCTAAAAATAGAAAATTAGAAAGTTTCTAAAGAGAGAAAATAGAAAGTTTCTAAAAAGAGAAAAGGAAAGTTCCTAAACTTAGAATTAGAAAGTAGATCTAAGAAAGTTTCTAAAAAAAAATTAGTTTCTAAAAAAAAATTAGGAAAGTTTCTAAACTTAGAAATAGAAAGCTAAGTTAGTTTCTAAAATAATTTAGAAAACCCTAATCTTAAAAATAGAAATTAGAAAAATCCTAATCTTAACCTAATTCTAAAACTAGCTATTCCGAGAAAAATGCAACAGTTAGTCCCTAGCAACGGTGCTAAAAACTTGTTCACAACCCCAAGTGTAGGGTCACGATGTAGTAATAACTCGGTAAGACTGAGGTCGAATCCATAGGGACTAATCTCGTGAGTATTCTGAAAGCAAATAGAAGTAGAAGTAGAAAAAGATGTAAAACTAATTGTAAAGTGATTAAGAGTAATTGTTAGAGATTTAATGAAAAGCTTAAGAAAATCAAAGGTGGGAAACTAGGGTTTCCAAGGATCCACTTGTACGTTCTTAAGATGCTACCTTGCTTGATTCAAGGATGAAGAGATTTGTCAGATCTCTAAACTTCTCATGGATCTAATCATCAATGGATGAGAGTTGTGAAGATTTGGAAGTGATTCCATCACCTAACCATGCCCAGGAGACAAGGCAAACAATAGGATCTACCAATCACACAATAAGAGAATTGTGAAGGTTAGGAAGGATTCCATCATCCTACCATGCCCAAGGGACAATGGTGAATAACAGGATCTCCTATTTTCACATTCTCAATTCAAGAAAAAAAAGATATCTCAAGCTATTGTAGATCTATTGTAATTTGTCACTACAAACCATTAAAAACTAAAAATATTCCTTCACTATCAAACTGGAATCCAAGAGAGTTCAATAAAACATGAATCAAAATAAAGAAAACATCCCAATCACGCTACAAGCTTCACCTCTTAGCCCTAGCTAAGAGGTTTAGCCAACCAAAGATATGATTGAACAAAAATCTCTTAAGAAAAGCACGAAAACAAGGTAGGAAAGCAGAGAAAAACTCTTGATGACGGCTTCTCCACACTTTTGCTCCACTCCAAAAACCCTAGATGATGCTTAGGGATGTCATAAGGACTCTTATTTATAGCTTTGCAGCACCTCCTTTTGCACTGACTTGGAAAAATCTAGAAATCACCTCAAATTTACATAGTTTCCCAAAATAGACTTCACTTTGCACAATTTCACAGAATGACCTAGAGATTTAGAATATGCTTCTTTAGGACACTTTCAGGAATATGTTTGTTTTCAAGATAATTTCAAGATTCCTTTTCTTCACTTCAAATATTGGATTCTCTTCATTCCTCACTTGGTTTTCTTGAATCTTTCACATGTGAATTCTTCAATCTTGGCCTTTTAAGATCCATCCCTTGCCTTGGTGATTCTTGAGCATCAAATCCATGCTTTTAGAAACCTTTTCAATCCAAGCTCTTAATTTCACCTTGCAATACAAACATGAGTAAAATAAAATATTAAGCATTATCATGTTCATAGAACCAAGATATAAATGGGGGATAATATGAAATATTTAACCCTCGACACAAGTTGAGATGATTAATAAAAACATGAACTTCATGCAATAGCTGTTGGAATAACTACAACCCCGCCTCACACAAAAGGACGGGCCAGTGGCAGGACCAACGATTTGAGAGCTCCCTGAGCCGTCTGACGTGCTTGTTGTCTCTTGCTGGAGCCAGCAACTTGAAAGATCAATGCCAACACCTTCCCATGTCTCTAGATCTACATCTCTGGCTGCTTTCAACTTATGCCTGATTTAGATAGGAAAAGGAGCGACAAAGCACCCAAAGCCGCGACAGAAATCATGGCTGAAAGCGGTGACCCCTGGGAAGCCAAACTCAATGAATTACGAGTTCAGATCGATGACATATGGTAGGCATACCACTTGAATGTCATAACCTTTGTGGAAGCAATACTTGAGGAAACTAAGCCTCCATTCACCGCTGACATTATGCATGTGTAGCTCCCGCCAAGGTTCCATATGCATTAGATCGCTTTATACTTCAGAATCTCTGACTTGTCCGAGCAGTTGGAATCCTTTAAGTCTTAGATGGAATTGCATGGTGCATCAACCGTTGTCATGTGCCATGCATTTTCACTGGCCTTGACTGGAGCAGCTCGGAAGTAGTTCCGACAATTGAAGTCGCAATCGATTAGCTCTTTCATGTAGCTTAGCAAAGCCTTTATCACCAACTTCATTTGAAGGAAGGAAAGCCTTAAGCTTGCTTCCCATCTCCTCAATATAGTTCAGAAAGAAGGCGAACTACTGAACGATTACATCAAGCATTTCAATCTGGAAACCAAGTCAATACACACATATTTAGAAGAAATTGCTCTAACCACCATGATGGGGGGCCGCAAGGAAGGAAATTCCTCTTTTCGCTCAACAAAAATCCTGCCCCAACTATGGCTGACCTCCTCAACAAAGCCTAAAAATACTCCAATGCGGAAATCGCCACTCTGCAAAAAGTTGTTCGGAACAAAGGAAGCTCAGCCAAAGAAAGATGACCTAAAGAAGAACCCACCTCAGCCAACAACAGCAAAAGGGGGAAAGACAATGATCCTCCAAGGAACCATCACTTGAGTTGGCGACCTGACAACAGATTTAGCTCGTACACCCCTCTCAACGTGATGGCCGAGCAGGTTCTTATAAAAGTCAAAGAGTAACGAATTCTCAAATGGCTGAACAAGATGAAATCTGATGCAGGTAGATGAGACAAGCAAAAATACAATAAATTTCACCGAGACCATGACCATTCAACTAGTGACTTTTTTACCTGAAAGAGGAAATTGAAGCTCTCATCCGTAAAGGTCACCTATGCAAATATGTCAACAGAAAGGAAGAGAAGCTAACTCAAAAAAAGAGCAACCGATCAACAATGACCTAACCGGGAAAATTTACACAATCTTCAGCGGACCTGCTGAAGCAGGCGACTCAAATAAAGCTCGAAAAGCCCACACCAGAAGCATCAACTACCTTAGCTCGTAGCATTAGGTTGTCGTCACCAGCAGATCCCTGAAAGAGTAGAAGATAATGCGTTATGATTTGACCTTCACTAAAGAGGATG
The DNA here is from genome assembly GCA_037074715.1 of Magnolia kwangsiensis. Classification (NCBI taxonomy): domain Eukaryota; kingdom Viridiplantae; phylum Streptophyta; class Magnoliopsida; order Magnoliales; family Magnoliaceae; genus Magnolia; species Magnolia kwangsiensis. The sequence continues at coordinate 96,596,526 of CM073572.1, read as the reverse complement.
CCAGAGTTGTTCATCACCTTCGTGACGACGCGCTCATGGTAACCATGACTATAGCTAACCACAGAGTGTTTTGTAATCTAGTGGACACCGATAGCTTGTCAGATATCCTCTTCGTTGAAGCATTCGACAAAATAGGAGTTGGGCGACCCCAACTCTGAGCCGTCAAAACTTCCCTGCTTGGATTTGCAGGAGATAAGGTCACATCAGAAGGATCGATTTAACTCCTAGTCACGGCTGGAGAAGGGCAGAACCAGAAAAAAACTATGATCGACTTCTTAGTGGTAGACTACCTCTCCGTCTACAACGTCATTCTCCGACGACCTTCACTCAACGCTCTTTAGGTCGTTGTGTCAATGTGCCATCTTATGTTGAAATTCCCTACTAAACATGGTACTAGACTGGTCAAGGGAGACCAACAAGAAGCTCAATAGTGTTATTCGATGGCACTAACGACCCAGCATCAGGCAATGGCCATCACCTCTCTCACCCAAGAAGACTCCATTGAAAGAGGGTGCCCAATGGAAGACCTCACATACTTGTCCTGCTCGATGACTTTGATCTAATCTGAATGGTGCATATCATCTCATCCTTAACACCATAGTTACAAAATGAAGTTATGAGCCTCCTTCAACGATATGCTGATGTATTTGCATGGTCTCATCAGGATATGTCCGGCATCAGTCCAAAGGTTATGGTCCATAAGTTGAATGTCAATCCCAACTATCGACCAATATGATAGAAGTGAAAAGCATTTGAACCCGAACAATATGTCGTAATCGGAGAAGAAGTCGAAAAACTCCTTAATGCCAACTTCATCGAGGAAATTACGATCTAGACTAGATAGCCAATGTTGTCTTGGTTACACCAACCTGAAAAAACTTGCCCAAGGACAACTTTCCTCACCCCAGGATTGACCAACTCATCGATAACACTACCAGAATGAACTCTTGAGCTTCATGGAAGCCTACTCAGGCTATAATCAAATCGCTATGCATCCATATGATAAGTAGAAGATGACTTTCGTCATAGACAAGGGACTCTACTGCTACAAGGTCATACCTTTTGGACTGAAGAACGCCTGGGGTACATATTAAAGGCTCATCAACAAAATGTTTGCCCGCCAAATTGGGCATTCCATGGAGGTTTATGTCGATGACATTCTCGTGAAGAGAATTAAAGCTGTTGAACATATCTCTGACCTTGAAGAAACATTTATAATCCTGTGAGAATATTAAATGAGGTTGAATCCAAGGAAGTGCGCCTTTGACATTAGCTCAGGGAAACTTCTCAAATTCTTGATTAGCTAGAGAGGGATTGAGGCCAACCCTGAAAAAATCAAAGTCTGCTCAACACCCAGGATGACGAAAGAGATTCAATGCCTTATAGTAAGAATAGCCACCTTGAACCACTTCATATCTTGAGTAACTGACAAATGCCTTCCCTTTTTCAAGCAATTGAAAGGAAAGTAAAAAATAGAGTGGACGGAAGAGTGTGAGCTCGCCTTTCAACAACTCAAGAAATATATGGGATCACCACCATTGCTCTCCAAATGTGATCAAGGAGAATCATTTCTGCTATACCTAGCAGTTTCAACAGTGGTAGTTAGCTCAACCCTCATCAGAGAGCAAGAAGTGAAACAACTTTTGGTGTACTACATCAGTAAAACTCTGGTCCCTGCTGAAACCAGGTATCTAGACATAGAAAAGCTGGCCCTATCCCTTATCATCTCGTCGTGTTGTTTACAATTAGACTTCCAAGCCCATACCATCATCGTCCAGACTAACCAACCTCTCCGTCAGGTGCTCCAAAAGCCCAAGGCATCTGAGAGACTTACAAAATGGGCAATCGAGTTAAGTGATTTTGACATCAAGTATCAGCCCTGGATAACATCAAGGGCCAAGCAGTGGCCGACTTCATTGCCTAGCTCATACTCGAGAATGACCTGGGTCCTACCAAGTTGGGACCTAGTCTTATCACTGACCCGGGCCATGCCGAGTTGGGTCATGCTAAGCAGTGCCGTGCCAAGCTAGAATACAGTCCCAACTTCCAATCCGAGCAAGCCAAACATCAGACGGTCGGCCTATATTAGCTAACATGGATGCTATATGTTGATGGTTTATCCAATTTTAAAGGCAGTGGGGCTAGCATAGTCCTGTAGGCCCCTGACTAGACATGCATACAATATTCCTTAAGATATGAATTTCAAACATCAAATAATGCAACATAATATGAGGCATTGCTGGTCAGGCTCAGGTTGGCAACAACCATGAGAGTCCAACATTTGGAGATTCACGACGACTCAGAGCTCGTCATAAACCAGATAATTAGCGAACACCACACTGAAAAAAATGAATGAAAGCCTACTTGTAGATAGCCCACCATCATCTTGATCCCCAGGGCAGAGAACTCTAAAGTGGACAAGTTGGTAAAGCTATCCTCAACAGCTGAGGATGACATCCCGAAACCAATCTTGATCGAGTTTTTAACTGAATCAAGCATCAAAGAATTTGACCCAAGCACGATTCTCCTGATAGACTCGTAGCTGAATTGGATGGACCCAATAATCCATTACCTTAAGGAAGGAAAACTGCTTGAAAGCCGCCTAGAGGCACGTAGGCTTTGAGCAAGAGTAGCCCACTATACCATGATTGGAGACACTCTATACAAAAAAGGATTCTCACTCCCATATCTTAGATGCCTCCAATCCGACGAAGTGGAATATGTTCTAAAAGAAATCCATGAAGGAATTTTTAGCAACCACTCTGGCGGCGTGCTCTCTCCCACAACGTCATCTGATAACGGTACTTCCAACCGACCATCCAAACGGATGTGCAATAGTACACTCGCAAATGTTACAAATGTCAGTGGTTCGCGACGATACCTCGACAACCTCCCGAGCAACTAACTCCAATAACCGGACCATGGCCGTTCAGCCAATGGGAAATCGACATCATCGGCCCCTTACCGATTGGTAAAGAATAGACTAAATTTACAGTCGTCGTAGTCGACTATTACACTAAATAGGCCAAGGTCGAGCCCTTGGCTAAGATCATCGAGCAAAAAATTACGGACTTTATTCAGAAGAATATTATATGCTAGTACAGAACCCCCCACACTATCATTTCGAACAATGAAAAGCAGTTCGATAATAGGCAATTTTGAGGTATGTGCAAGAATCTCAGGATTCGAAATGTCTACTCATCACCCCAACACCCTCAAGACAATGAATAGGTTAAAGCGGTTAACAAGATCATCAAGAACTACCTCCGAATGAAACTCGAGAAAGCCAAAGGAGCCTAGGCGGAAGAGCTTCCCAATGTCTTCTGAGCATATCGAACTACTGCCCGAATGACCATAAGAGAAATCCCTTTCTCCCTGACTTTTGATGCAGAGGCTGTTATCCTAGGAGGGATCAGGCTATCGACTACTCGAACCTGTTCCTACGAAGAATGGTAAAATATCGAACAAATGGCACTGGATCTCGACCTCATCGAAGAAAGAAGGGAACGAGCCTAGATCAAGGTCACAATATGCCAACAGTAGGTCAGCTGTTTCTACAATTCTAGGGTAAAGACAAGAAGGTTTCGAGCTGGAGACCTGGTTCTCCATAAAACCTTCCAAAACACCAAGGAACCTGGCTCGGGAACCTTAGGACTGAATTGGGAAGGACCTTATGTGCTAACAAGCACAAGCTGATCAGGATCGTATCGACTTGAAGACTTGAAAGGATGACTCTTACCACATCCATGGATTGCTGAGCATCTCGAGATCTACTATGCATAAGGGTCGACCTAGACTAAGTCCCCCCCCCTCAAATCTACTTTTTTTTGTTATTTTTATTTTACAACGTCAGAACTATTGTAATAAAAATCCCAAAGTCGGGATGAGTTTTGCTTTCTACTTCCACGTCTACTAACGATCCATTTACTAAAAAATATGCTAAGGGCTTCCCACAATATAGGGGATGACCAGCCCTTACGGATGGGCCGACTCTTCAAGAAGAGGCCGGGCCGCGGAGTATCGCCGCTACTTGGGCCACTTAATTTGTGGTAAAGATGACACTCTGAAAATACAGAAATATTCGACCTATGGAAATGTTCGACCAAGAATCATAAATTCATAAGGGAAAAATGACAAAGGGTTCAACCTCGGCACAAGATGCCGACGTGCCCATCTTAAAATTTATCAATCTACTTATCGATCAAAGTAATGGATAAAAAATATCTTTTTCATTAAAGTAACTTTAAAAGAGTATATTACGAAAAAGAGCAAAAGTTACAATGAGAGAAGGATGGGAAGGCATCATGGTGCCATGGGGGGCTGCTCGGAGGGTAAGTCTTCTGGGGGCACCTCGAAATCAAAGCTAGCCTCCTCAAAGTCCTAGAAGTCAAGCTCAGGATCCGCCCCCTTTATATCCTCGAGGCACATCTTGTACTCGACACCATATAAGGCGCCCTTTCCTCCATATACTCCTTGGAAGACTTGACCTCCTCCATGGTGATCGCCCGGGCCGAAGAGATAACTGCATGGGCTTTCTCGATCTTCACATCAAAAAGAGCGCTTCAACCTAGCTAGGTCTGACTTCATCTAAGCCCCTCTTTATGGCTTTGGTAAGCAGCTTCTTTGAGGCCTCTTACTCGGCCACCGAACTCTCCACTTGAGCTCTTAAGCTAGACAGAAGCTGTTCAGCCTCCTTACGAAGCCACTCAGCTTTAGCGTTGGCTTATCCGGCGTAGGTGTGAAGTTGCTCCACCTCGACCCTCTTCCACAGAAATTCCTCTCTGCCTCTTTGACTTCCATCTAGAAGCGCAAGAACTCCTGATGCATATTAAGCATTGAAGGAGTGTACTACAAAAAAGAAAAGGGTAATGTTAGACTAAAAAAGGAAGAAAGTGACAAGCCATCTCATAGAAGGAAAACCTACTATGAAGAAGAGCTTCACCAGCTGACCAATGACTCCATCTGATGGTGTATCCATCATGTGGGCGAATTCAGTGTCAGGAATATGCTGATCCACCAAGGGTAAGAGGCTCTCTAATGTAGCCTGAGCTGACTTGGGAGGCCTTTAACCCCCTCCACCTTGACTACCAGATGAGCCCCTTGCCTGGGGCATGGGAAGCTCGGCAAATGCCTCCGTGATCTCCTGGGCCCTAACAGGATTGGCTTCGATGAGCGAAGCTGACCCATCAACCTCCTCATCCACCTCAAGAATAGTAATAGCAGGAGCTGAGGTTAGCACATCTTCCACGGCCTCTCAGGCCAGGGAGGACGGAGGTCCGATCTTCCCCTTGCTTTTGGAGGTCAGTTTTTTCTTCTTTTGAGCAACCTCGGTAGGGGGAGATGCCTTGTGTTTCATGGGCCTCGTCTCAGGCATGTCTGTACAACTAAAATGGTTAGTAGAAAATCCATAAAGTGTGTTAAATCCTAAACAAGAAAAAGCTACACCTATTAAGACTGAGTCAATACTTGAGTTGATCAGAAGCTCGGGCGCGAGAAGCTCCCTCCAAGATCTCAGCTCGACGCCCACTGACCTCACTCCAGCAATCCAAGCAAGAGCTTGTGGGCCCGACACAATGGGATACTTGGGAAGAACTGCCAGAGAAGAACATATATCAGAGCGAAAGCAATGACCAAGTGAAAAAAAGTGGAAAAAAGCTAAGTCTAGACATACTAACCTGGACAGAAAAAGAGGTTGGGACCCATGAGCACAGCCCGGAGACCCTAGGCACCTCCCACTCCCTTGACACTTAGAACCATTTGTCCTTCTAATTTTTGTTGGAAGTCTGGACATCCATGATCAAGGCCTTACCAGTTCCCCGCCAGGAAGAGATATAATACCAACCCTCATGCAAAGGGTTAGATTTGTAATGCCTTGAAAATTGGGGATCGAGCAGAAGCTCAGCTTCCGAGTTCCAACGCATCACTTATTCAACATAGATAATGATGATTAAATGTTGTGTATATTAGTGCATTAAATATGAATGGGATTACACTAAATCAACATATTATACTCCAGAGACAATTAGATTATGCAAGCAGAAGACTATGATAAATATATAAAGCGTATAAGTGGTTGTAAGTCCTTAAAGTATGATCATGTGCCAGGTTAAATAATTACATGTATAATTTCAAAATTCACAAAATGATACAACGTAATGTCATCTAATCCATATCCCTATAATCCCATCGACGCAACTCCATGTCTACATAGACCTTCCAGAGAGTTACATGTAGGAAAACTCCTCATCATCATAAAAGTCAGGCTCCGCTTCGTAAGCATAACCATCATCTATAACTAAAATAGAGTCTGGTTTCTGTTTTAAAATACCATCCCAGAGTGGGAGTGAGTGATCAACTCAGTGGAGCTATAAGATAAAGGTTAACATTTTATCAATTTAGTCAAGCAGTTAATGATAAGGTAATACAATAATCATATCCTAAGCACTCTTGTTAATGTAGGAATGATATGCTGTAATGATGCATGCCCCTGCCTGCACTCTCTCGGTGACATCATCTCACGATCGCACATGGAAAACTCACTAAACGTGCGCTTCCTCACCAAAGCACATGTAATGCGATGCATGGTTGTGTTAGCCAAGTAATTTAGTTAGGATTATTCATACAGTAGATTCGAGAAGCTAAGGTACCTCCCTTTATATCATTTACCCAAACGACGATCCATCCAGGGTCATCAATCCTAGTTAATCATATATGATAGACAAGTTATAGGGCAACATCGTCCTTGATTTAAAAATAGTAGACATGCAAGTTTAGGTCGCTATGGGAGGCTCATCACCTTAGCGTAGGCCTAGTTTATACTCGTGGTCATTACAAAAAAGGCTCATCACCTTAGTGTAGGCCGACAGCTCGAATATAGTGTCCCATACCACCGTATTCAACTCACGAGTTTAGGTTGGTCACTGGTCACTTCGGGGCGGCTCGTCACCCCAGCGTAGGACAACAACTTGACCATGGTGTCCCATACCACCATGCCTGGCTCATGAGTCTTAGAAAATTATGGTACTAAGGTTAAACAGGCTTTACATTGGTAAATGGTACCTTAGATTCAAGTAGGAGTGTCCATACATGGTGAACATACATTAGGCCAATCGGGTTACTTGACAAGATCGACTGGTACGAGTGCATGTTAAATTAATCAACATGGATTGCATATGCACTCCTCTTAGCCTAACCATTGTCGATAATCACCGTATGATTCGGATTCATTGAACGTATCTATTATGGATAAACTAGTTTGGCCACTTATCGTAAACCGTTACCGATTGCTTGGACTACGTATCAGTCCCAATCATACTCAAACACAATAGGCATTCATATGTGATAGTTAAAAACAGCGTGTGACAACTAATTCAAATATAAATCTCATTTGAGCATTTTAACAAACACATGGCTCATGTTATATACATAAGCATTCCATCTATAAAGCACGTAGTAGCGAGATACGTTTCATGAAGGAAACTATAATTATAGATAAGGTGAATTGAGCATCCTAACTCAACACCCTCATTAAATACATTTCAACAAGTATTTTCTCATTCAGGCATTTTATCAAACACTTAGACTACATATATCAACATACATGTAATATCATAGATTATAGTAAATCCTTTTATAAAGGATTTGTCACACTTACAACAATCATGTATTCCAAATCAATAATCATAGCAAGAATAAATCATGATTCTATATTCATTCAAACATTTCAACAAACATATGGAATGCGTTAAATTCAACATAGTTCATATATACGTGTTATACACGGAAACATCGCATCTAAGCACATGTGACAACAACCAAGTCATTCATAAATCATTAATTGACATTGAAAGCCTTAAAAACTATAACCTAAATATTTATAGTCTGTGCCTTTCCTTGATATACTCGTATCGAACTCAGTTTGAATCCTATGTTCTCAAATACGGAATAACGGGTACCTATACATTGAGATGGGTTAGCTATTTCATAGATCCTTTTATTTGGATTCTTAAAATAGATTAGGGTTAGGATTTCTTACCTAAAAATGGATTCAGATTAGATAGTGTAGCGATAAAGGAGGGATGATTCAGCATGTGGAGTGGTGAAAACGAATCCCAGTAACTAACTCTCACTGTCTCTCTCTTCTCCCCACTCTTTCCTTCTCTTTTCTCTCTTCTCTCTCCTAGGGTTAGGAAATTCATATGGAATGAGAGAGGAGTGAGTTAAGACCCTTATATAGGCTCAAAACTGATGTCAATGGCCCCAGGGCCATGGTATACTTAGGGTATAGCCAAAGAGTGGTTGTTTCGGGCCACCGGAGCTCATCTGGAGGTCTATTGCTCACCTACGGTCTGAAGAAAGTTCCTTGACAATGAATCTATGCCAGGTTAAAGTTTCGATCCGATCGGATTTATAGATCAACTGTGGAGGACTAATTTTAGTTCAACAGTCTTCGTCACTCGCGCGGTCCAGGTTCAATACAAACTTTCAATGTGCTCCCGAGAGCAACTGGGTTTTCAGATTGATCCTAGGTTTTTAGGTAATGTTGAGTTAGAGATTCCACTGGGTTTGGGTCTTGTAGTTTGTATAGAAAATAGTTCAAGCTAATCTACTAATCAATTCAGTTTAGCACTTAATTCATTTTTGTCTAATTTCTAAAGGATTTTGTCCTTAGTGATTTCTGCCTGAGGTTATACTCAAGTCTTTGTACATATTTTTCCAAGACGTTACAATCTACCCCCCGTAAAAAAAATTTCATCCTTGAAATTAATACCTTTTCGTACTCCTCGAGAATCTGAGGGTAGTTCTTACGAACCTCGGCTTCTGATTCTCAAGTAGTCTCTTCCTCAGTGTGGTGTGTCCATAGTACCTTCACGAGCGGGATAACCTTACTGCGCAGCACTTGTTCCTTCCTATCTAAGATGTGTGTTGGTCACAGTACATAAGTAGCTTCCTCACTCAACTGTACCTGCTCCCATTTGATAATGTGGGAAGGGACATGAATGTATTTCTTTAGCATCAAAATATGAAATATGTTGTGCACGCCTCCGAGTGGTGTGGGCAAAGCAAGGCGATATGCTACCACACCCACTCAGTCTAGAATCTGGAACGGACTAATAAATCGTGGCGTGAGTTTCCCTTTCTTTCCAAAGTGGAGGATTCCCTTCATTGGAAAAACCTTAAGAAACACATGGCCCCTAACCTCAAACTCTGAAATAGCAGTGAAGACCGCTTGAGTTGAAGTAGGAATGTGCTAATATGTCCTAGAGGGGGGTGAATAGGACGTTTTAAACTTTTATAAATTATTTAAAATCCTATTGTACTAATCCTATCAGATATGCAATTATCAGGATTACTCAAATGTAACTCTACTGGCTTCCAAGCCGAGTAGAGGATCCAATCACAAACTACTCAAAGATAAGAATATGGAACTTAGTTCATGCTGGATATGACTGTGTATGTGTATGGGGTGTGATCTCAGATATTCAGATATTGAATTAATAAAGCAAATCATACAAATAAATCAATCGTAAACACAGTCATTTTTATAGTGCTTCGACTACTTATCTACTCCACTCTCGACTGTCGTGCTCAACCCTTGAGTGTACCGAATTTCACTACAGAGGTTTCTCAGGGTTCACCTCAAACCTAAGGTTTTAAATTAGATTCACCTTCAACCTTTACATGGAGGTTTCTACTCGGTTCACCTCTAACCCTGGAGTTTTGCTGGTGCACTCCTAACCAGATGTTTATGCCCACACAGAGCAAGGGTCCACACAACACACCCGATGTTTATGCTCTCCATAGAGCAAGGGTCTACACAATACACCCATAGTGTACACTCCCGTCGTAGGCCTCCTTTGAGGACTTCAAAGGGTGAGCAACACTTAGGACCCAATCCCAGAAAGGAATGATCATAATTGTCATCTGAACTCTAAGTACTTACAGATAAGTTGATGAGTCCCTTTTTTGCACAGTGATGAAGATCTCCTTCTTGTTGTTGAAGAGTCTTTAGCTCCCTTGATCCGCAACACAAAAGATATACTAGTATTTGGTTTTGGGTTAGGTCAAGGTTAAGATGAAAATTCACTCTCTTCGAATTTTCCTATAAGGAAGATAGAGTGATTCTCGTCTTTTATTCATTCAAGGCATCCCAGCTAAAAGATATACTGTTAAGATAGTTACTGAAGGATCCTTGAATGTGAAAGTTCATTTCTCAATCCACTCTACTGAATGCCAATGAATGAGAGTAGATTGAAAGATGAACTCTTGTGAGAGAAAGGGCTTTGGGTATATGACTGAAGGTAAGACACATAAAAGCACTATCTTCTTTCTCTACCAACAATATCGACAAGACTCTTTATATATAGGCAAAAAGGTTCCAACAGATATAAAACGGTCATATTTATGATAGATTTCGATATCATCTAGCGTATACTCTCTATGGGATCGACTGTCCACTCGCTAACACGTACTCAAATGTCATACGCTTTTGAAATCTATTGCCAGCTGGTCGATGGGATCGTTACTGGTGTCAATGTTATCAAATTTTGAACTCCGATCCTATTGATATTGGGATCGATCTATTGACATTTGAAGAATGAGAGAGACTAGCTAAAATATTTCAAGTTTTAGGATATGATCGAGGGTCAATCGATGTCATTAGAATTTGAATGTCGATGATATCGAGACATTGTCGATAGGTTCGATAAATCGTATATATTTACCTATAAGCACGTTGGACAGTTTGTGCCAGACTCAATCCAATCAACCAGGACTCGATAGCATCGACATAAGAATATCAATTTCCTCGAGTGGCCCCCTATCAAGGTTAAAAATATTCGAAAATATATGCTGGAATAAATACGTGCCCTCTGTCGATATGATCAAATGACTTCCGATATGATCGATATTCGAATTCAGATTGATTCGGAACAGTCATCGATATATCGAAGCTCATACTAGTTTTCTTTAAAAAACAGGGGCGCCGAAAATCTTCTTATCAATATTATCGAGTCACTTTCGATGGACTCAATGTTTGAATATCGATGATATCGATAGGTGCATCGATATATCGATAAATCCGTCCAGATGAGTATGCGGTTGCTGGACACTTTAAGTTCTCTTATTGATAGTATCGATTAAGTGTCAAGGACATCAACAGAGCATGTCGATCATATTGAAATGTGTATCGATACAATCGACAGGGCAAACAAACTTAGAGATTTTTCTGTGGTTTGAAAAAGTTCACTTACCCAAAAACCCTCATATGTTCTAAGTTATTTTTAAGGGTTTTAATCACCTGGTGTTTTGGGACAAGAGATGTGAGGCTATAATTTACCTATGGCGAGCTTCCACACCTCTAGTTGAGGCAGACGCTTGAATTGATATTCATGTTAGGCGCTGTAGTCCGACTAACTCAACTTACATCGTAATTGACAAACAAGGGCACTAGTAGGTGCACTTTCAATCTCCCCCTTTGTCAATTACATGACAAAACACCCAAAACACCCTAGGAAAAAAATATCTCGACAGATACATCCTAAATTGTGTGTACATGTGATTACACAATTTTATAAATTCTAACACATTCATGTACACAACCACAATTTACTCCCCCTTACTATAAAAACCCCTTTCTTGATGCAGCTGCTCCCCCTTACACCTGCAGTATATAAAAACATATATCCAATTTCCCACACAGGGTGTTTTTAACTTTTCTCCCCCTTTTTGTCAGTCATTGGCAAAGGCATAACAAGTGATATTGATTGAAAAGTTTAAGCATATGGGAGAACCACAGACAGATAGATGTATACAGATCTTTAGCAGTGGTAAGCTTACATCAATTAAGGCAGGAAGTAAATAGATGAAGTAATTAGCACAGATATATCATATGATAGTAAACCAGAAAAGCATGAATATTGCAAGGAAATGAGAATGAAATACAACCAGAGTATCAAAACATATACTGCCCTAGACAGCAGTATGTAATCAGTTGTCCTAATAAAAACAAAGCCCATTTTAGGGCATCCAAATATTATCATCAGTATTTCAGCCCATCCGTGGGCACACACAAAAAAAAACTTTCAACCTAGGCAAAATAAAGAGTTGTCACATGTACTCAAAGAAACATAGAACTTTCAAAAAGATACTATAGTTCGTACGCTGAGTTAAAGAGTGAGTGTTTGTGACAATATTTAGAAATCAGTGCTAGGGAGCTGAGTGAGATGGAGCTGTGTCATCTCGGCGACAAGTCATCAGGTCGACCAACTGTTGCACAGACTGTTGTATCTTGTGGACAACTCGCTCCAAGACTTGTAAGTCACTCTTGCACTGAGTGAATGTCCCGCTGAATCACCCCGATCCTGTCTAGCTTATATCGTTTGGTATGCTCAGGGATTGACATAGATGCGGCTGGATCGGTTCTGGAGGATTCTCCACCTTCCATCTCAGTTTCCTCCATATGAGGTTCACCAACACCTTTGCCTCCTTCTTCTTGAATGCCTCTTTCTTTATACTCGTGGTAAATCAAATCCATTTTGCTAATGTTTTTGAAATTAAAAACTTAAAGTGAAAGTACAGGATCATTTGTATAAGGAAAACCAATGCTTTGACATATTTTGCTTATAATCCAGGGATATGACAAATGCAGATCTCTGGATGTATGTATAACATTGACTAACTGATTGACAATCAGTGTTGGAAGGAAAATCTTTATCCCAGTTGCAATGGAGTATACTATCATGACCATAAGATGTGTGAGATCTGATCAATTTGTACTCCTTGGATATACATTTGTAGTGAAGATCCCATGCATGACTCGAAAGTGGGGCTCCATGTACCTGGATTTTAAGGCATTCCCTTGATGCCATGGAATATCACTCTTATGGCATAGGTACTTGGTTATCATTGATCGGACATCAGGAAGATCTCCCAATTTGGAAGGCCTTCTGGAGCCATCTGTAGATTGAGAATGTGAGCCACGATGGCGGGAGTGATAAATGAATCATCACCATCCAGAGATACCATGAATGAAGGAGGATCAGATACTGGAAAATGACACGCTGCAAGAAAGTTGCGTGTTTGTTCGAGTTGACAAGGCCCTCCGAAATCTAGGATAGGCAGCCATCGGATTGTAGTGAATAGAGGTTCCAGATTGTATGGTGCTAAACAACCCTTGTTGACTTTTCTCTCATGGATCAGCTTCCTACCGGTGTATTTTGTAGGACGTTGGATAGCCAAAGGAGGTGGTGCTGGTTGAGGAGGTGCAGGAACTTCGGTCTGGGACCCACCATGTGAGGTATGTCGTGATCTTTGCTGTGTGGGGGTCCCACAGTCCAGGATCCTCGCCCTTTCCCTTGAGGCAAGAACTTTTTGTCAGGTAGTTCTTGAAGACTCCCCCAAACCGGATGCGACTCCTTTGTCTTTTCCCATGTGGACCAATAAGATTTCTTAAAGAATTTTGAGAAAAATGACAAAACGCCTGACAAACCAAAGATATCCAAAAGGAGCTTTAACATTTTTAGAAGGATATTACCTGATTTGTGGAAGGATTTGGGTAGTCCAATTTGGCTCCTAGTAATTGGTCGAGAGGATCGAGTAGAGAAGACGACCGAGAAGCCCTTGAAGAATAAACCCTCTTTTTTGCCCTGCTGATTTTTATCGGGCGCCATCTGTTGATCATATCGACCATTGTCTCGATGATATCAAGAAGTTACCAATTGATTCTATCGAGTCTGTCCACGATGTCATCATAGTCATACGGCCTTTCATATTCTGAAGAGCCGTAATCGAAAAGATCGACAGTGGTATCGAAAGTGGGTATTTTTCAGTTTTTTTTCTTTTTTAAAAAAAAACTTCCGACACACTATTATGTATATCCTGATTTGATTAGTATATATCACTAAAAATTTGTACAAGTTCTGTACAATAAAAAAAATTTATAAACATGATAATGTTTATATACAAAAAGTTCGAGGTGTGCAACCTTAGATGTACCATTGAAAGCTCATCAAAATTGCATCATTTCAGCAAATATCCATATCTAGATGCATGACCTGGACTTGTTCCTTTTTTTGTTTGTAATATCAGGGTATATGAGAGTTTATCATCAGACAGTTCAATTTTTCTTTTACTACCCATTGTAAGACAGGTTTCTTTATTCTGTCCTTTTCTTTAGGTTGTGATGAATGAGTGTCTTTTCTTGAAACACTTTTATCATTCAATGTTTCTCTGATTGGTTTGAATTTTCTGTGTGATTTTGATCAAAGTTATGTGAGTTCTATTTTGGTGCCAAACATTCAAACTTATAATGACCCATATCACCACATAAATGATAAACTGGAGAGATTCCCATATTGCTACCTGAAGCAGCTATTTTTATTGGAGATTTATTTCCATTTTTCTTTTTAATTTTCTCATACCCTAAGCCACTCTTGTCTCTTCCTTGCCTTCCCATCCCTAACAATATTTCTAATTTTTCACTACTTTGAGAAAATTTATAGTTTATCTCGGTAAATTTCTTGGATTTTTCTAAGTCAATACAAAGTGAGTGGTTCTCATTGAGTTGCGCATTATCATCTCTTAGAAATTCAGCCTGGTTCATAATTTTGATAATTCTGTTTCCAGGGATAGGTTTTCTCTTTCTAACTTATCATTGTCTGAATGATATTGTTGCAAATCATTGGCTAAATGTATGTTAATTTCCAAGGTTTTGTCCAAGTATTTCTGCAACAATTTCTTTTTGTTTTCAGACATACCAAGTCTTTTAAGGATATGGATGCTATGAATGTATAGTTGATTATAAGCATCCTGCAATTTATCCTTTTCAATTTCTTCTTCTTCTCCAGTCTTTTCATCATCAGACGAAAATGATTCAGTAGCTTGCTGTTCATCCTCAAATTCAGTTGGAATGATTCAAGCTGTGGAGATCATAAGTATTTTCAAAGATTTTTGGTCTCCATTGCTTCCTGAGTCACTTGATTCTGAATTTGACTCATCCGTATCATCCCACGTGGCAGCCATTGCTTTGCCCTTAGTTTTTCTGTTTGGGCATTCGATAGATAGGTGTCCATATTCCCGACAGGCATAACATTGTGGTTCTTTGGTTCTTTTTCCAAATTTTCCTACAGGAGGTTTATCATCCACCTTTCTACCTCTAGAGGGGCGATTGCGATTCTTTTGAAAGAATCTTCTGAATCTTTGTGCCAGCAAAGCCACTTCCTCATCTTCATCTTCTTTTTCACTCTCACTGTCCTCATGTTTTGATTTCTTAGAAGTTTTTAGGACTATTTTTGGATTTTCGAGGTTGAGTGAAGTGTAGTTCAAAAGTTTGTAGGGAACCTACCGGTTCTTCTACTTTCATTTCATCAATATTTCTACACTCCTCAATTGTTGTTACCTTGGGATTAAATCGTTCTGGTAAAGATCTTAGGATTTTCCTACATATTTTTGGTATCGAAACTTTTTCTCCCAATCCATCCATGGAGTTACAAATAATATTCAATTTGGTGAAGAACTCCATAAATGTCTCATGCTCTTCCATCCTGAGATTTTCAAACTGTGAAGTCAAAAGTTGTAGTTTAGACCTCTTCATAGTGCTTGTGCCTTCATGGGTTGTTTTCAATAGATCCCATGCTTTCTTGGATGTCTCACACATACTTATCTGATTGAATATATCTTGAGACACGGCACAGTAGATGGCATTCATTACTTTTGCTTTAGCAGTTCTCTATTCTTTGTCGAATGTCGTCCACTTTTCTTTGGGTTTGGGCTTAGTGATGGTAGTTTCATCTTCAACTAAAATTTGTTCAGATGGTACCACATATCCCTTCTCAACTACATCCCAAACATCATGATCCAAAGATCTTAGGAAGTAATGTAATTTAGCCTTCCAGTATGCATAATTTGAACCATCAAATACTAGAGGTCTAGTGACTAATGAGCCCTCTCCTTTGGCCATATTTCTCAACTTCAGTCAAGATCACTCTCTAGGCGGTGAAGCCCTTAAAGAGAGACCCGCTCTGATACTAATTGAAATAGCGGTGAAGACCGCTTGAGTTGAAGTAGGAATATACCAATATGTCTTAGAGGGGGGGGGGGGGTGAATAGGACGTTTTAAACTTTTATAAATTATTTAAAATCCTATTACACTAATCCTATCAGATATGCAATTATCAGGATTACTCAAATGTAACTCTACTGGCTTCCAAGCCTAGCAGAGGATCCAACCACAAACTACTCAGAGATAAGAATATAAAGCTTAGTTCATGCTGGATATGACTGTGTATGTGTGTGGGGTGTGATCTCAGATATTCAGATATTGAATTAATAAAGTAAATCACACAAACAAATCAATCACAAACACAGTCATTTTTATAGTGGTTTGACTACTTGTCTACTCCACTCCCGGTTGTCGCACTTAACCCTTGAGTGTACCGGATTTCACTACGGAGGTTTCCCAGGGTTCACATCAAACCTAAGGTTTTAAATCAGGTTCACCTTCAACCTTTACACGGAGGTATCTACTCGGTTCACCTCTAACCCTGGATCTTTGCTGGTGCACTCCTAATCAGGTGTTTATGCCCACACAGAGCAAGGGTCCATATAACGCACCTAGATGTTTAAGCTCTCCACAAATCAAGGGTCCACACAACGCACACACAACATACACTCCCGTCGGAGGCCTCCTTTGAGGACTTCAAAGGGTGAGCAACACTTAGGACCCAATCCTAGAAAGGAATTATCACAACTGTCCCCTGGACTCTAAGTACTTACAGATAAGTTGATGAGTCCTTTTTTGTACAGTGATGAAGATATCCTTCTTGTTGTTGAAGAGTCTTCAGCTCCCTTGATCTGCAACACAAAAGATATAACAGTATTTGGTTTTGGATTAGGTTAAGGTTAGGACGAAAATCCACTCTCTTAGAATTTTCCTATAAGGAAGATAGAGTGATTCCTGCCTTTTATTCATTGAAGGGATCCCAACTAAAAGATATACTGTTAAGATAGTTGCTGAAAGATCCTTGAATGCGGAAGTTCATTTCCCAATCCACTCTACTAAATGTCAATGAATGAGAGTGGATTGAAAGATGAACTCTCGTAAGAGAAAGGGCTTTAGGTATCTAATCTGAAGGTAAGACACACAAAAGCACTCTCTTCTTTCTCTACCAGCAATATGGACAAGACTCTCTATATATAGGCAAAAAGGTTCCAACGGATATAAAACGGTCATATTTATGTCAGAGTTCGATATCATCGAACGTATTCTCTCGATGGGATCGACTGTTCGCTTGATAACACGTACTCAAATGTCATACGCTTTTGAAACCTATTGCCAGCTGGTCGATGGGATCGATATTGGTGTCGATATTATCAGATTTCGAACTCCGATCCTATCGATACTAGGATCGATCTATTGACACTTGAAGAATGAGAGAGACTAGCCGAAATATTTTAAGTTTTAGGATATGATCAAGGGTCAAACAATTTCATCGAAATTTGAATGTCGATGATATCGAGACATTGTCGATAGGATCGATAAATCGTATATATTTACCTATAAGCACGTTGGACAGTTTGTGCTAGACTCGATCCAATCGACTAAGACTTGATACCATCGACATAAGAATATCAATTTCCTCGAGTGGCCCCCGATCAAGGTTAAAAACATCCTAAAATATATGCTGGAAGAAATGCACGCCCTCTATTGATATGATCGAATGACTTTCGATATGATCGATATTCGAATTCAGATTGAATCAGAACAGTCATCGATATATCGAAGCTCATAATAGTTTTCTTTAAAATAACAGGGGCACCGAAAATCTGCTTGTCGATATTATTGAGTCACTTCCGATGGACTCGATATTTGAATATCGATGATATCGATTGGTGTATCAATATATCGATAAATCCGTCCAGATGAGTATGACGTTGCTGGACACTTTTAGTCCTCTTATCAATAGTATTGATTAAGTGTTGAGGACATCGACAGAGCAGGTCGATCATATCGAAATGTGTATCGATACAATCGACAGGGCAAGCAAACTTAGAGATTTTTCTGTGGTTTGAAAAAGTTCACTTACCCAAAAACCCTCATATGTTCTAAGTTATTTTTAAGGGTTTTAATCACCTAGTGCTTTGCGATAAGAGATGTGTGGCTATGATTTACCTATGATGAGCTTCCACACATCCAGTTGAGGCAGATGCTTGAATTGATCTTCCTGTTAGGTGCTGTAGTCCGACTGACTCAACTTACATCGTAATTGACAAACAAGGGCACTAGTAGGTGCACTTTCAAACTCTAGCGGTCGTCGCCTCGTATCGGCGTAACTCTCTATCTGCTCTAAGCTGAAAGAAGTCGATGCCTAATAATGTCGATCTTCTCTGAGGTCACCTGCACTAACTCTGGGCCAATCAAACTCTTCTCGCCAACCTCTGCCCAATAATGCGGTGCTCGACATGGGTGCCCATACAAGGCCTCGTAGGGAGCCATGCTAATACTCACTTGAAAATTGTTGTTATAAGAGAATTCTGCATAGTGAAGATGGTCATCCCAACTATCTTTGAAATCAGGCACACATGCCCGCAACATATTTTCTAACACCTGGTTTACCCCGTTTTGTCTGCCCATCCGTCTATTGCTGGAACGCAATACTGAACTTCAGTTTCACACCCATTGTTTCTTGGATACGAGTCTAGAAGATAGATGTGAATCGCGTGTCTTGATCCGACACGATCTCCATAGGAACTCCATGCAGATGTACTATCTCCTTGATGTACAACCTGGCCAAATTATCTGCCGAGTTTGAGACTCTAATTGGAAGGAAATGAGCCAATTTCGTTAGTCGGCACACAATCACCCAAATGGAGTCATGTCTCTTCCTCGTCTTCGGTAAACCTAAAATGAAATCCATAGAGATGAAATCCTATTTCCATTTCTGCTATGTACGTGAGCTGAAGCAGTACAGGAGGTCGACAGTGTTCGGCCTTGAGCTGCTGGCATGTGAGATAACGGGATACATAGTCTGCTATGTGGGCCTTTATGTTGTCCCACCAGTACGAGCGCTTCATATCTCGATACATCTTCGTACTTCAGGATGCATCGCCATCTTTGAGTTGTGAGCAGCTTTGAGAACTTCACTTCTCAAGTCATGAAGATTTGGGATACATAAGCGGCCACGATAACGTAAACACCCATTCGTACTAACTCTCTATGCAGAGTTTTCATCGTCACTTGCTCGCTTTCTCAATTCAACTAACTATTCATCTTCCTTCTGAGCCACAATGATTTGGTCAGCAATAAGTGGCTGCACACGAATGTGTGCGACGGTCTCAAACGGTTCCTCTATCGTAAGTTTCTATTCAAAGTCTCGCATAAACTCTACCATGTTCCATTCATCGATCATCAGTGGAGTTGCAAATGCTAGTGTTTTCTTATGACTCAACGCGTTTGCCACAAGGTTGGCCTTGCCAGGATGGTAGGAGACCTCGAACTTGAAGTCCTTTAAGGTTTTCATCCACCGTCGCTGCCTCATATTCTAGTCCCTTTGCGTGAATATGTATCTGAGGTTCTTGTGGTTGCAAAAGAGCTCAAACTCCTCTCCATGAAGGTAATTTCTCTAGAGCTTTAATGCAAAGATGACGGCTCCCAACTCTAGGTCATGCGTAGGATAGTTTTTCTTGTGTTTCCTCAACTGTCGTGAGGCATAAACAATCACTCTGTCCTTTTACATTAGAACACAACCCAAACCAACACGAGACACGTCGATGTATATCGTATATTTGACCCCCTGCTCTGACAATACTAGCATGGGTGCAGATGTCAACTTGTTCTTTAGTTCCTGAAAGGCTACTTCTGCCTTCTCATTCTAGGCAAACTCGAGATCCTTCCGAGCAAGCTAAGACAACGGTTTAGAAATCTTAGAAAAGTCCCTAAGGAATCGACGATAATAGCCAGCAAGTCCTAGGAATCTCCTCACTTTAGTAACCAAACCAGACTACTCCCAGTCTTGAGCTACGGTCACCTTATCAAGGTCCACAACTATTCCTTCCTTGGACACCACGTGTCCCAGGAACTTAACTTCTTATCTCCAGAAGTCACACTTCTTATATTGAGCAAATAACTGGTTCTTCTTGAGTGTATCAAAGACTGCTCGTAAGTGCTTCTCGTGATCTACCTGACTCTTAGAGTATATCAGGATGTCATCTATAAATGCGATTATGAATCGGTATAGATATGACCGAAACACCCAATTTATCAGATCCATGAACACGGCCGGTGTATTCATGAGTCTAAATGACATCACAAGGAACTCGTAGTGCCCAAAACTAGTTCTAAACGCTAACTTTTACACATTTCATCCCTGACGTGTAACTAGTGATACCCTCACTGCAAGTCAATCTTTAAAAATACTATGCCCCTTTCAATTGATCGAACAAATCATCTATCCTGGGTAAAGGATACTTGTTCTTCACTATCATTTAGTTCAACCTGCGATAATCAATACACAATCGCATTGATCCATCTTTCTTCTTTACAAACAACACACGCTCCCCAAGGAGATACACTTGGTCGTATAAAGCCTACATCTAACAGATCATCGATCTGTCTCCTCAGTTCCTCCATCTCAAACAGAGGCATGCGATACATCGATAGAGATATAGGTGTCGCACCTAGTGCTAGGTTGATAGGAAAATCGATCTCGCATTGAGGAGGTAGTCCAGGTATCATCCTGAACACTTTTGTGAAGTCTCGAACTATAGGTGTGCTCCCAAGTGTCGAACCATCAACACGCTCTAACAAGGCAGCATAACAACTAATGTGGTAGTACCAACTGACTTGAACAAGGAAAGTAAAGGTCGTGCCCTCCGGTCCATGGGCTATCACCACTCTAGTATCACAATCAATCTCTGCCTTCATCTCAGTGAGCCAATCCATATTGAGAATGATGTTATAATGACATAATGGGGTGACCATCAGGTCAACGAGCACTGTTCTACTCCCTAAGTCTATCGAGCAATCTCTATAAGTCTTGGTGGAGTTTGAGAAAGTCCCTGTGGCGGTAAGGAGTCTCACCCCAACCATAGGAGTAGTTTCCAACACTAATCGCTCGATTGCAGCGCATGATATGATCGAAATAGTGGACCTGATGTCCACCAATAGGAAGACTGGTGTACCTTGGATATGTGTCATGACTTTGAAAGCCAGTGGTGCTGCAGTTGCTGTCTCGGATGCCTCAACTGCAACTGAGTGCATAGGAGCTTGTTGAGGATGGTTTAGTTACGGTACCATAGGTCATTGAGGCAGCCTACTATGAGGTACATTCGGCCTATAGAAAGGCTGTACTGGTGGTAATGCATGTAGAGGTGGAGCCGAGATAGCTTGAGAAAGCTGGCGATTGATCTTCTAAGGCTGCAAGAAGCCGTTATCCCTCATCTTGGTGAAACAGTAAGTATTTGTATGGCCCATCCTCTTGTAGTAGGTGCACTACAGGTCTGTTTGCCTTAGCTGGGTCTGTGAAGCCATAAAGCTGAGGAGATAAATCCGTACATGGCCTCTTACCGAGAAACGACTTGCTAGGAAAATCTGGTCGAGGCCTCAAACCCATGGGTACACGTGTATGGGATATCCTATCCCCATCCTGCTCAGCACGTAAGGACATTCTCACTAGCTCAACATAGCTATTAATGCTAGCGTAACACATCTTCAAGCGGATCTCAGGACGCAAACCCTCAAAAAATCACCGCATCTTCATCGGTTTGTTTACCAGTATTAAAGAAGCGTATCTGGCCAGCTCCATAAACTTATTTTCATACTCTGCCACGGTCATTCCTCTCTAACGGAGGTGCAAGAATTCACTATCCTTCTCATTACAGTACGTGAGTGGGAAGTACTTCTTATGGAAGCGAGTCTCTAAAGCTTCCCTTGTCCACACATACCCAGCAGCGATTGTCCGTAGGATGCTGTCCCACCATAGACTAGTTTCCTTCTCAAACATATATGTGACCAACTTAACCTGCTTTGCCTAGTGCAGTGTAGCAGCTTCAGCATCTTAGAGATGCAGTTAAGCTAATATTTGGCCTCCTCGGGTTTGTGGGTATCCTCAAAAGTGGGAGGTCAAAAGCGCTAAAATCACTCGAATAAGCTGCTAGCATTCAAGTTTCCAGCAGGGTGCACAAGTGGTGCCGGTGGAACCATATTCATGTTCTGGGCAAGGGCCCTAGTGATGGTGGTCTAAATCTATTGCTACTGTTGCATAAGGAGCATCATCTGCTCCAACCTATCAGGAGGAGGAGCCTGATCTTTTGGGGTGTCGATGAGGAAGCACGGTTATGTTCCAGAACTAGTGGGGCCCTAGGGGTCGGCCCATTTATGGGGCTATGGCCGTTAGAGAATCTGACATAATTTCGTGATTCAGGCCCAAAATGGGGTCCGCATGATTATCGCTGTGGGTAGGTGCCCCGTCACTCAATTCGCCAAGTGTAAGACGTGCCATACTCCAAGTGCTCTTAGGTGACATTCCCTATATAAAACATAAGGTGCAACTTGTATGAGATTTAACATAAGGACAAACACTCATTCAAACATCATTCACATTCCAAATCAAAAGAAGCTTCACACATTTCATATAACCAAAATCGTCACAATACATGAGATGTAGTCTTACATGGATCATGACAGAAGATATATGTGAGCTAATCTAAATAAACGTTAAACACTAAGCAAACCAACTACCCTACCATACTATTAAGGCTGTAACATAGAAAGTCAGAAAATAAAGACAACTCAAAGAGGACTACACATATTACTAGTCATCCGAATCTGGTGATGGAGGAGCACCCATGTCCTGCATACAGTATAGGAGAGCCTTCAAGGTGCGAGACGCCTTCTTAAAATTCTGCTTCATGTAGGCCCTATTCTCCTCAAGTTCAGCCTGGGTCTCTCTAACCTCCTGTCGCAGGGCGACTTGGTCATCCTCAATTTAAGCCAAGCGGACTTCTAAAGCAGATCGATCATGGTGGCGCTCATGTGTAGTAAGAGGAGAGCCCCCATCAGAGTCTTATGCCTCCTTTTTTCCCTCTTCCTACTCTTCCTCTTCACTTCCTTCCTCTATTTCATTTTCATCCTCTTCTTCATCACTTTCTTCCTCTTCACTTCCCATTTCATCCTCACTCTCATCAAGTCAGGTTTGGGTTGTCGTGGCCCAATGCCGATGTTGTTAAGTGTAGTGTCGTCGATGAAATGGATCAGCACAAGGCTATTTGTGCCAAGTCTGTAGCCGAATTCATGAGAAAGCTTGCATATAAGTCAACCGAATGTGAGTGAAATGTCTGTCCTAGGAGAGCGTCGGTCTAAACTATCTGAAGTAGGACATACATAGGCAAACACAACTTGTCTCCTCACCCAACTTCGTATAGGAAGTCTACCATTAAACGCGTGCACTTAGAGCGATTGCTTCACCTAGGATACACATTGTATGTGAATATGTGGTGGAGTAGGCAGAAGTCTACTGTTATATTAGACACTGAGAGGCAATTGCCTCGCTTCCTATGGACCAGTTAGCCGCATAGAAACTGCGTGCGGTGATCTTTTGCACGTATACTCCTGAAATTTCTCTCGCTAACATGTACCTCACCACACTGCACTCCATAGATTCGGGCTATCAAGTCTACGTTGACAATGGTTTCCCGCCTTCCCACAGGGATAGAGAACTGTAGAGGCTCCAGTAGTGGCTCTCATATATGGGCGTAAAAGGCTCAGACAGTGCTCTCATTCGCACAAGACTTACCCTCAAATATGGGACCCCACATGACGTCCAACGGGAGATCCATCGTCATATAAATCCTTGACAGTTTTTTGTTGACTTGTGCTTCAAAGAGGACTCTACGGTCTTGAAACCTACCATTTGCGATGCCCGGTGATAGAGCTATTTTGAGAGGAATTTGGGGATCGAGATCCCGCTTCGTCCTTAGCTCCTGATCGATGCTTGAACTTGCTTTAGGCCCAATTTCTTCCTTAGACAGGTTGGGCGGCTAGGCCCAACTTCATTTGTGGAAGCCCTCTTCTTTCCCATGAGGGAAAGAAATGTGGAGAGGGAGAAGATCACAACCACAAGCTCAAAAAGAGCCATAAAGTCAAGGGATCTTGAAAGATGGAATGAGTTGGAGGATTTAGAAGTGTATGAGACATAAAGATGGTTTGGTGTTCTTAAATGAGAGGGATTAAGGGAGATAGGTGGTTGTAGAAGATGGGTTTGAGAGAATCGTGGAGGTGGGTGTAAGAAAAGGAAGAAGATGAGATTGGTGGGGTGGATTTGAGATGAAAAATTAAAATTTTAAGAGCTTGGAAGGGTTTAAAAACTTGAAAATGGAAGAATGAAGCTAAAAGAGACATATAGAGTGGTCCCACGTGATCGTACAAGACCCTACACGCATGTACATCGATTAGCCTACACAGCCCGGTGCGGCCCGATAGGCCCGCTGACCGTGGACCGTGAGGGCTCGTGGTTCGGGCGATGCTATCGCGGTCCGCTGACATATAGGCCATGGCTCATCCCAGAGGTGATGGTATCCCCCTCCCGATGTTTCAAAAATGCACGGGGTCCACTTTGGTTCCCCCCCCCCCCAATTTGTATCGTTTAGGCCCTCGATTCCGTTTGAGACGTTTTCAGAGTCTATCTCACGTATATTCAAGCGTTCTGGTTATTTGAGTGTGGAATATGTTAAATTATAGTGTAAACTCATCGATTGATGGTTTAGGAAAGAATTGGGATCATCTCACATGATCACAGATGCATACAGGTCCCGTTTCTTTGGTCAATCCTAGTTAATCACATACGATAGGCAAGTTATAGGGCAACGTCACCCCTGATTTTAAAACAGTGGACAGACAAGTTCATGTCGCTATAAGAGGCTCGTCACCTTGGCATAGGCCTAGTTTATACTCAAGGTCATAAAGGGAAAGGCTCGTCACCTTAGTATAGGTCAATAACTCGAATACAATGTCCCATACCACCGTATTCGGCTCACGAGTTTAGGTTGCTCACTGGTCAATATGGGGAGGCTCATCGCCCCAGTGTAGGCCGACAGCTCGACCGCGGCGTCCCATACCACCATGCACAGCTCATGAGTCTTAGAGGATTGTGTTACCAAGGTTAAACAGGCTTGTAACACCCTGATTCTCATAACTCGAGGATAGTCACTCGAGTACGAGGACCCGAGGGAGTTGGACTAACATACATCTAAATAGCGGCCAATTCCATAACATGCAGTGAGGCAGCATTGCATAAATTAATGATATCAAGAGTAACAAAAAGGGAGTTTAATACATGTAAATGGGAGAAAAATGAAATTCCACAGTAGGGAAAGTATTTTATTACAATTCAAATAAAACATAAAATATGAAATATGAAAGAAAAAAATTTTTAAAATATCAGTTGAGCTACAACGGCTCAATTGCAACGGCATAGAGGCCCTCCTTGCCTAACTCCACCTCAGTTGTCCCTGGAATCCTATAATAAGGGTCTTCACCTGTCATCAATCCTATATCTATTTGGTGCAAACGCACGATGGGTGAGTGAAAACTCAGTGGGAATTTCCCTCATAGATTCAACCATTACACATCATTCCAAAATGGGTTTACAATTCATAAATAATTTATAGGGCAATACACTAACAATGCATTTGCATGAATGTATGAATGTATGCTCAAGTCACAGATATGGGGATGCACATCCAGCTATTAAAATAAAGGGTCGCCCATGGTAGTAGACTACATGGATAAGACTGTATAAACCACCTGTGGTAGATTAACTACTTGGAAAAGGCCATGAATGTGAGTGCACCCAAGGATGACCTCCTGAAAAAATACTCGGGGTATGCCCGAGGAGGTATAAAATCTCGGAAAAGCCTCATGTAAAGAAAGAGTGGTCCAAAGTGTATAAGTGCACAAACTTGATGGTTGGACTTAGGTAATAGAACCTTGCACAACCCAACAAGATGTGACTTATAATGAATACTCGGAAAAGCTCACATGTCATGCGTGGATGTTACATGCCATGACACTTATATATACATTACTTTTCATAAAATAGGAAAGATCATCAACTTTCAAATAAGGAATATCCAACTATGCATTCCATAATGACTTCCATAATTTCTTTACATTCAAAGGAGGGCACAGTAAGTATCATGTAAATTTTCAAGTGAGGTCACATCATTAACTAAGAATTTATCCATAAGTACACTACATGTAAACAAATTCTCATTTTTCATATTGTAAGAACTATTCACAAGATTGTACCTACATAATTAGAGATTAAAAATATAGAAAATCATGAAGGTAATGTCTCACAATTCACAAATAATCTAGTATGAAAGATTTCTTTTCTCATCACGTCTAATGGGGATATACACAGAGGCAAATGATTATACATGTGGCATGGAATTTTCAAGACAATACATCATACACATAATTATAAGGAAACATGACATTAAAACAACTTCTTCATAAAAGTCAAGATAACTAGGAATTAATATTTCTCTAAAATACTCTACATTAAAGAGTTAATCCACAAGGAAAGTGAATGGAAAAAGCTATGGGGAATGCTTCTCACCATAATTGAGAGTATCTGTTGATTTAAATCTTCTTATGAGGTGAGTCTATAAGCTCCTGTTTTGGAATTGATTGAAGGAAGGTGTCTTTCAAGTGTATCAGTTGAAAACAGTCCCTGAATGAGATGTTATAGAATCTCAATAAGTCAGTACCGAGTTGACTCGGTTGGGGTTCTCAACTAATGATTAGTTGAGTTTGTTTCAATGGTTTTGTTAACCACGGGGGTTAGATCAGGGGTCTATTAAACCCAACGCTTCTCAACATTATTCACAACCTGTTGGAGTGTAACACCCCAGATTTTTTCCAACCTGGAGTTAGACGTCCTTAGGCAATGGGTCAACCATAACACCTTGGTAACCTCTTAGAACCCAATTCCAAAGCCAAATAAATCACTTATAACCTAATTCTTTAGAAAATTAACGTGATTAGCTAGCGCTACATTAGATTTCCTGCAAAATTAGCATCAACCACTTTAAATACGATCTATAAGACCCAAAACCTATAGAATCGTTGACGCTACGTTACCCTAAAACTTAGGATCAAACTCTAAACCCGTTTGCTCTCAGGAACCCTTTGAAACTTTGTATTGGATTTAGACCACGCGTCGAAAGTTCGATATTCGCAATCTTAGACCGTTATGATCGCTTAGCTGGACTTGACAATCATTTCAAAAATCAAGCCCAACCGATGTTCTGAGGCTATTTCATTGAGCCTGGAGTGAAGAGAGTGAGAAAAGGGAAAGATTTAGAAATTTAATTAAAAATCTGGCACATGTCGTTGCACGTTATTACCGTCAGAATTCAGCCAGATTTTACCCTCGGATCAGGAAAAATTTCTCTTTCATGTCATGTAGCTTGTAGACCTGATGTAGGTTCGATGACCGCTAAACTGAAACTGGACCGCCACGTGCGATCTGAGAACTTTACCGGACTAAAAACTTAATGTGATCAACATCCGGTATTCGTGAGCTTAAGTCTGACCGCGTTCGGCCAGGGGACCTCCCGAAACACTCCTTTGAATCGAAAAAGACCCGATTTGGTTATAACCCAAGTATACCCTTGTCCCAACTTTATTTAGGTGAGGTTTTAGCCTATATAAGGTCTTTAAACCCTCTCATATCTCTCCCATCCGATTTTATAAGAAACCCTAGAAAGTGGTGAGAGAGAAAGAGAGTTTGTGAGAGAACTTCTTGCCGTTTGCTCTAGCCTTTGCACGTACCAAAGCACCGCCTTCAAATCACTTTCCCGGTGATTTCAACTCACTTCTAGGTAAGAAAACCCTAACCTATAACTGTTTTAAGGATTCTTTTGATACAAGTAGCGAAGTAGCTTATGTATCTTGTACATTAGGTCGCCATAACGCCGTTGACGAAGCATATACGTTCTATTCGAATCAATACGCGTCTAAGCGAAAGGTGAGGATTTTAGATGCTTAGATTGACTGATTTCAAAGCTTTCAATGTCATTTAATAGTAGATTATCGACAAGAACTCCGTTTTCCATTTCGATTGCGTATGGGAAATATGAGATTTAGGGTATTTTAGGTATTTGTAGGAAATATTGTTTATGTTCGTATTTTACTGAAATGATTTCCATGGGTATTTGTCATGTTAGGATGTTAAGATTGCGTGCATGATCTGTTTGGTGAAGAGATTCGCCCTAATGCACACTTTGGGTCGACATACGCTATGTAGACTAAAGTGTGTAGACTAAGTGTTTGTATAAATGTTTGTATTAGTATGTATTGAGTAAATGGTGTTGTGAATTAGTTTTGAGATTGAATTCTCAATTAATATGCTGATGTATATGATTTCCACCATGTTGGCTACATGAATTGATTTCAATATATATATGGAATGCATGTGTTGGTTGATTTGCTTACGTTGTATGTTATAACATGTGTTAACATGCTTGTATTGTTTATATTTATTTTGGTTACTCTCATATGATTACTGATGTTGTGTACAAATGCTTGGGGCTATACGTTAGTCCAGGCAGTCGGTAACGGATCGAATTCGTGGTTGGCTTCTATTTACCACGAAGGATGCCTCGATGAACGCGAGCCGTGTTTTGAGTTGGCGGAAGTGGTTAGGCCACACG
Organism: Magnolia kwangsiensis; assembly: GCA_037074715.1. NCBI lineage: Eukaryota > Viridiplantae > Streptophyta > Magnoliopsida > Magnoliales > Magnoliaceae > Magnolia > Magnolia kwangsiensis. The sequence goes on along the minus strand of CM073572.1, from coordinate 96,567,813 downwards.
AAGTGTTTCATGCACTTCATGTCACTCAGCTTGAGATGCACTCGTAATAGTCGAGCTCGTCAAGCAACCCGACTGACCGTTGATTGTTCACCTTGTATGAGTCATAACTGCTTGAACTTAGGATACTGAACTCACCAATGGAACCCTTGATAACTATGATACCTTGATCCATAAAGACTCATGAGCCGGGCATGGTGGTATGGGACACTATGGTCGAGCTGTCGGCCTATGCTGGGGCCACAAACCTCCCCGTAGTGACCAGTGAGCACCCTACTCTGAGCAGATTATGGTGGTATGGGATACTATATTCTTACTATCGTCCTACACTGATTGGTGACGAGCCCTCTGTAGTGACCTTGAGTTTATCCTGACACCGCATGGGGGCGATGAGTCCTGATGCAGTCTTAAGGATATAAATAGGCCTGTATTGATAAGGTGATGGGGGAGCAGTGCAACGAGTGCGAGCAACAGCCCTGGCAGCCCTTGCAGCGACCTATAAATATAACATCATATGAGATTGCTAGGAGTGATGACCCTAGACAGGATCTGTGTTGGGATTGATATAAGAAAGGTACCTTAGTTTCCCAATACTGCTGTATGAATGGACTAATAACAACTCGGTAATCATTATCCATATCGCACTGCATGTGCCTGAAAGATGTGGAGCACTGAGGAACGCAAGCATACCGCGGGCGTAAGATGGTGCCGCATGAGGGAGTATGTCGGTGAGGGCATCCATCATGTCATTTCATGCCTGCATTAACAATAGTATTTAGGATTGTCTGATTGCTTACTTTACTATTATCGCGTGATTGATTTGATAACATGCTAATCTTTTCTCTATGATTCCACTAAGTTGATCACTCACTCCCACGTTACGGGACGGTGTCGCGCACACCAACCAGTCCCTGTTTTAGTTGCAGATGATGGCGCTGCTTGTGAAGTGGAGCCGGACTTAATGATGATGAGGAGGATTTCTCCTATATGCATGTTCTGACCGACGGGATTACATGGAGGTTGATTTGTCGCCATGACACTTGTCATTTTATATTTTTAGAGCACTCATGTATATCCTTTTTATCATTTTTGGAGTATACATGTATATGTCTAACCCGGTAACATGCTCACACTCTGGAGACTTACAATCAATCATACATTGTTATATATTTATCACAGTCTTTCGCTTGTAAAATTTAACTATCTCTGGAGTATGATATGCTGTTTTGGCTTAATCCCAATCTTGTTTAATGTCATTCTATAGACGACATGCATTTACCATTATCTATGTTGCATAAGTGACATTTTGAAACTCGGGAGTTGGGATTTTACCCAACCCCCAATTTTCGGGATGTTACATAGAGTCAGCTTGACTCAGCCTGAAAACTGACTGAGTCAGCCCACTAAAGAGTATTGAGTTGACTCAGTTGGAAAACTGGTTGGGTTAGCCCCTAAATGGCAAATCTGGATCGCCCTTGATTGGGCTTCTAGTTAACTAGGGCGAGTTCATTCCCAGCCCCAACTGAGTCAGGATTTCCAAGCCTAAAATAGTCCCGAGTCACTAACTTAGTAGCGACCCGACCCAGACGACCCATCAGCTAGATGGGTGCGGTGAACCTAAGGCCAGCTCGAAGTGATGGGCCATGCTCTAGGCAAACCAACCACGATCATGGTGACAGATCAGGGATTTCACCCTGAAATATGTAGCTGAGTCAATAAACAAATGACTCACTAATAACTCGATTATAAAGGAAACGGACGGAATAACAGTTGGTTACCTACGACTGCTTGTAGATTGGAGAGATTCTATGAGATGGTTAGATTTCTCTTAGACCCTTGATAGATGGATGCTACTGGAGCCGTCCAATCGTGCTAGAATGGTCGAGTCAACTTGCAACAGCTGCTAGAAATCGGTTCTAGCAGCAGCCTCTTCTTCCCCTCTCTCTCTCAGCATTCTCTCAGAACCGACGACTCAGCTGAGTCGAGTTGCTATCGAACCAGCAACCTACTCGAATGACATTCCAACTCTTCCACTCTCTTTCTCTTTCAATTTTTTTTCTCTAATTCCCATTGGGATTCACCCTAATATAAGGCTTTTTATAGCCATTTTGTTTCTGGAAGCATCCCCAACCAATCACAAAGATTAGCGCGGAGATAGCACGAGTTAGCCAAGAATGGCTTATCATCAGGGCCACTCTATGAATTAGATCTAGTGCATGGGTTTATAAGACCAATCCTGATGAGTTTTAAGTGTGGTGGGACACATGATGGACGGTCTGGATGTGTGAAAAGAATAAATTTATTGGATGTTGGTCCAATGGTCGGATTGGAGAAGATGACAGAATAATAATGGCATTTTCATGAGGGACAGTTTATTCATAGATCAGGGCCATTTAGATGGTCCTGATATGTCCTAACAGTGATGTGGGGGCCACCTTATGGTGCAAGGAGAGCCATTGATTAAGATGACTTGCTAAAACTAAAAACTGGGGCGCCACTTCAAGTTCTCGCCATTATCTCAGCTGCTATGAAAAATATTTGCTTGCCCTATTTCGCACGTCCTAGATTGATCGATCAAAGCTTCCAGAGAACGTGCGATGGTTGGGATGGGTTTTGCTATAAGGGGAAAGAATTCCTCCACTTTTCGATGGGTAAGGGAGCTTCTTTTGGAAATAGTAGGGCTGACAGGGACTATCTTGCGTGTGCGGGTGGCATTTGACCATTCTCAACGGTCGATTTCTCCAGCAACACGGATGACATGGCAAATCTTTCCCCACCAACACCCACGACTTGTAATGCTCGACCGGTCGTTGTTTGTGCTTGCGTAAGGAACTTTTAATCCCAAATATAGGCATAGTTAGGATCTGTGGGACTCTAAAAATCAGATGGATGGTCTAGATTCGATTAGCGTATTTGAATGAAGGTGATCAACGTCCACGAATAGGGTCAGTTTGAAAAGGGTGCCAGGCAGGAGGAATTTTTGAATTCCCAGCCCATTTATGAATTTCATTAGGTCAAAGCTGCTTTGACTCGATGACTTGATCCAATGCACAGCGTGAGAACGCTATTGGTGTGCATGCACCGCTTGGACGCAAGGTCCATGTCATGACCAACATGATCTGGACCATCCATTCATCTTTGGGAAGACTGTCGATCACTCTAGGTCATGAACAAAAGATTTGGTGGGCCAACATATGTAGATTTCTTTGAAAATGTCCATTCTAGGGGAACCTATGGTCTCTCAAGTGTTAATGGGGGTTTTAAAGTGGGTCCTACCCTATCCTCTGAGAAGATCTGACCCATCAGATTTCTTAAAGAGGTGTTTTAACTATAGTTTGATTGTTAATTTATGGTATTAGGTGGTTGATCTAATTGTAATGACATATGGGACGCTTTAGTTATTTTAAATTTCTATTTAAAAACTAGGGTCAAAGCATGAGTTTCTACAGTGACCACTCACTATGAGTCACTTAGCTACAAACCCTGATATTGGGGTTACTTTTCATTAGAACGGGCCACTCCAAGCAAAATATCAAATTCTTAATTATTATTATTATTTTCTTTTTTTTGGCACTTGGATGGTTCAAGTAGTTCAATGGTTGGATCTCTTAACCAACGGTCTTAAGTGTCCTAGGGTTCATCTAGATGAAGATTCATGGTTGGATTAGTGGTCTTGTTAGGCAGAAGTGTACACTATGATATAGATATCAAATTTTTGGTTCATTTTATATTTTCTTACTTTATAAAGTGGTTGGTGAGTAGGATTTGTCTTGAGTTTCAATGGACTCTTAGAATGATCTTTAGACCTAACTCGATGAGAGTTGTGTTAATGAAATTTTTCTAGAATTGTTCATGGGTTTCAAAGATAATCTTATTGTAAATTAACTTGTAACATCCTGAAAATCGGGGGGTCAAGTAAAAACCCAACTCCCGAGTTCCAAAATGTTATTTATGCAACATAGATATGTATGATTGAATGTTGTCTGTGTTAATGTATTAAACATGAGTAGGATTAAGCCAAAACAACATATCATGCTCCAGAGATAGTTAAATTTACAAGCGGAAGACTGTGATAGTATGTATAACATATAAAAACTGTTGTATGTCTCCAGAGTATGAACATGTTACCAGGTTATATACATACATGTATACTTCAAAGGTAAACAAAAGAATATACATGAGTACTCTATAAATATAAAATGACAAGTGTCAAGGTATCTACTCAACCTCCCTGTAATCCCGTCAATCAAAACACGCATAAAGGAGGAATTCTCCTCATCATCATCAAGTCCAGCTCCGCCTCGCAGGCCGCGCCATCATCTGCAATCACAATAGGGACTGGTGGGTGTCCGGAAACACCATCCCATAACGTGGGAGTGAGTAGCTAACTCAGTGGAATAATAGAGCAAGGATTAACATGTTCTCAAATCAATCATGCGATAATAGTAAAACAGTAAATCAAAAAATCCTAATACTGTTGTTAATGCAATATGACATGACGTAATGGATGCCCTCACCGACGATCTCCCTCATACGGCACCATCTTACGACTGCGGCATGCAATCGTCCCTCAAGTGCTCCACATCTTCCAAGCACATGCAATGTAATGGTAATATGATTTTTGAGTTGTTATTAGTCCATTCAAACAGCAGGATTGGGAAACTAAGGTACTTCCCTTATATCAATCCCAACACAGATCCTATCTAGGGTCGTCACTCCTAGTAATCTCATACGATGTATATTTTGTAGGTCGCTGCAAGGGCTGTCAGGGCTGTTGCTCGCACTTGTTGCACCACTCCCCCATCACCTTATTAATACATGCCTACTGTACTCTCACTGCTACGGAAGGGTCGTCACCTCCCGTAGACTCAAAATACGCTCGCGGTCACTACAAAGGACTCGTCGCCTGATCAGTGTAGGCCGACAGCAAGAATATAGTGTCCCATACCACCATAATCTTCTCACGAGACATAAGTGCTCACTGGTCACTACGGGGATGTTTGTGGCCCCAGCGTAGGCCGACAGCTCGACCACGGTGTCCCATACCACCATGCCCGGCTCATGAGTCTTCGTGGATCAAGGTACCATGGTTGACAGGGTCTACAATGGTAAGTTCAGTACCTTAGGTTCAAGCAGTTATGACTCATACAGGGTGAACATACAACGGACAGTCGGGTTACTTGACGGGCTCGACTAGCACGATCGCATCTTAAGTCGAACGACATGAAGTGCGTAAAACACTTCGTGTGGCCTAACCACTGTCGCCAACTCCAAAACACGACTCGCGTTCATCGACGCGTCGTTCGTGGCAAAGATAGGCCAACCACGAACTTGCTCGGTTGCCGACTGCCTGGACTAGTTATAGTCCTAAACAATAATGAATTCACATCAGCAATTTATATAAGAGTATTGGAAATGAAATACATAATGTGAGCATGTTAACACATGTTATAACATACAACTTAAGTAAAACATCTAACACATGCATTTCATGCATATAATGAAACCATGCATATATCTAACATGTAGGAAATCATTTACGTCAGCATATTAATTGAGAAATCAATCTCAAACTAATTCATAACACCATTTAATTTAATACATACTAATACAAGCATTTATACAAACACTTAAACTACACACTTAAGTCTACATATAGTATGTCGACTCAAAGTGCGCATTTAGGCGAATCTCTTCGCCAAACAAATTATGCACGCATTCCTAGTATTCTAATGCAACAAGAAGCCATGTCAATCACATCAGTAAAATATGGATGAAAACAGTATTTCCTACAAATGACTAAAATGCCCTAAATCTCATATTCTTCGTTTGCTTAAGAAACAGGACACGGACAGCATGTTGTACATGTCAAACGGCGTTGCCGTCGATAATCTACTATTAAACGACATTGAAAGCGTTAGAAACAGTCAATCAAAGCGTCTAAAATCTGCACCTTATCTCTTATAGGTGAAGCGATTCGAATGGAGCGTATACGCTTCGTCTACGGCGACTAGGCAACCTGATTTACAATATCCATAAGCTAACATCTATGGAAATGAAGGAACACTAAATCAGCAACTATGTAGGATATTTTCTTACCTAGAAATGCGGAGAAATCACCGGATAAGTGATTGAGGTGTGTTGCTTAGGCACTTGCAATAGGTAGCACAAGCGGCAAGGAATTCTCTCCCACTCTTTCTCACAATCTCTCACCTTTTCTCTCTCTCAAACTAGGATTTTTTCCAAATTCGGATGGGAGAGATATGAGAGGATTTCAACCCCTTTTATAAGCCCAAACATGCTCGAAATAGGCTCGGGAGCAATGCATACTAAAGGTATACCAAATCGGGGCTGTTTCGGTCCAAAAGGACATTTCTGGTGGTCCCCTGGCCGAACGCGATCGGACTTAAGGTCGTACATGTCGGATATCGCTCACATCCCGTTTTCAGACCATTAGTGTTCGTAGATCGCCCATGGCGGTCCAGTTTCAGTTCAGCGGTCACCGCACGTAGATCAGGTCTACAAGTCTCATGATATGAAATAGAAATTTTTCCTGATCCGAGGGTGTAATTTGGATGAATTCTGACAGTCAGAACGCTTAATACTGACAGATTTAAATTTCAAATTCCAAATCTAACCCTTTTCTCACTCTCTTCAGTCCAGGCTCAATGAAATAGCCTGCGAATGTCGGTTGGACTTGATTTTTGAAATGATTATCAAGTCCAGCTAGGCAGTTCTAACGGACTAAGATTGTAGGTATCGGACTTTCGACGCACGGTCTAGATCCAATACAAAGTTTCAAAGAGGTCCAGAGAACAAACCGGCTTAGAGTTTGATATGAGGTTTTAGAGTATTATAGCGTTAGTGGTTCTACTCGATTTGGGTCTTGTAGAACGTATTGAAAGTGATCAGGGACTATTTCCCAGCTACTCTAGCGTGCGCTAGCTAACTTACACTTATTTTCTAAAGGAATTAATCCTACGCGATTTCTAGCTATGGAATTGGGTTCTGAGCGATTTCCCAGGTGTTTTAGTTGACCCATTGCCTAAGGACGTCTAATCCCATGTTGGAAAAAATCTAGGGTGTTACAATCTACCCCCCTTAAAACATAATTTTATCCCCGAAATTGGCGAAGGGTAAGGAGTATCTAGCAAGACTTCAGTATTGACATTCTAAGGAAGGGTCAATCCTATTTAATGACCTAACTGTACGTATATCCTAACCCAAATGTTTCGATCCTGGGCCAGTGGGGAAGAGGCCAACCACACTTCCACTGCGCCACTCTGATCGAACGGTAGCGTTTACTGACCTAACTGGATTGGACTGAATACGTTCTACCCCCCTTAAAACTTGGTTCTACTTAAAGTTCAAGAATCTTGGCATCGCTCCGTATATCGAAACGAGGTGCAACTTAGGGGTTATCCTTGACATGAATTAGGAAACAACCTCTCATTACAGTGGTTTTCCTTTGCTAATGATGCGTTATATGGCATTGGTATCAATGGCGATAGAGATGAGCCTAATCTCTATTGTGGTTGAGTTCAGGGGCAGGTATGAGTTGGTGGCAAGATGTCGAATTCTCTACTGGCCTTAAGTCCTCGCCATTTCCCAAAAGCAATGTGATCACGTTTGGTTGTAGGTGGTTGGGCCATCACAGAAGAAAGGTTATGTAGTAGGTCTGAGCCGGATACATAGACTTTCTGTCTAGCTAGGACAGAAGATTTATTGTATCAATTCTTAATCCGAGTCGATGCCGATCTTCTGCTTGATCAGAGCATTGGATTTATTGGTAATACTAGGATTAAGAAGTCGATTCAAACCGTGAATACATCGCTTACATGCAGTTCCTTTACTCTGCATTTTCGAATGCAATAAGCCCTTGGGGAAGACAATTCTAAGGGGTGTGTATTGGTTTATTCTAAGTTCGACCTGAGGGATTTATAAATGTTCCCTGAGAGTGAATCGTTCTAAGTTAAAACCACTTTTCTATGGGTTACAACAGAAGTCTATAAGTAATAAGAGGATCTATAGAAGGAATAAGGTTCTACTTCAACCAAATCTAACCTACAATTCCTTAACATATGCAGGCTTTACACTACTTAAGGTAACTAGTAGCCTAGTCTGTAACTCAGTAGCTATAATCCAAAGCCTAAGTTTATACGCTAAATGGTTCCATACCATTACTAATACAGGGAATTGCTCTATCGCTTAGGGTCAAGATTATCTAAATAGAATTAGATTTCCTATATCGCCAGATCCTTCAAATCTATGAGTGCTAACATTAGGTCCAAAACGCCAAGGGCCTATATGGCCAGTAGCATTAAGTTGTATTAAATGGAACGACATTCTTAGTCCCATGGCGGGATTGGAAGTGGTATGCTTGGTTGGAGGGTGGGTTGGGATAAAAATCAATTCGTAGGCTGAATCCCGGGAGTTACAATATGGCAGTGGAAACTATAGGATACACCCAATCTAGGGACAATACCTTACAGCGAACGAAACAACATGCATTCCATCTAACCAAATTCGGCTATATTAAGCTCAAATACCTTAGTTTTCCAATCCTTCTGTTTGAATGGACTAATAATAACTCGAAAATCATATCACCATACCATTGCATATGCCTGGAAGATGTGGAGCACTTGAGGGTCGATTGCATGCCGCGGTCGTAAGATGGTGCCGTATGAGGGAGATCGTCGGTGAGGGCATACATCACGTCATGTCATAATTGCATTAACAACAGTATTAGGAATGTTTGAATTACTGCTTTACTATTATCGCATGATTGATTTGAGAACATGTTAATCCTTGCTCTATTATTCCACTGAGTTAGTAGGTTGGATTTGAAAATAGTTATCATAGTAGTTTTATAATGGTTTGAAAGGAACATGTAACCCTCATAAGATACATTGAGCCTGAAGTTGAATGACTTGGGTACACATAAGGTTAGTCATGGATGGATGACATGCATTTGTCTCATACAACATAGTGGGTCCTACTTCCAAGTGGCACTACAAGCAGATGGGACCACACACAAACATTACGGTGGGTCCCAACAAGTAGATAGGATAGGCAACTCACATACATTAAGGTAGTACAAGGAAGAACAATTCAGATGCACAAGGCACACATCAGCGTGGTCGACACCCATGCACCAGACACCAACAATCGACCTCGCTACCCACTAATGGGGTTACATGTAACGTCCTGGAAAAATCTGTAGAAAGACCCGAGTACCACCTCTAGCAGAAATCTTTTAGAACCAAATCCTTTAGAAGTTTAACGAGAATTAACTAGCGCTAAACAAGATTACCTGTGAAATTAGCACCAACCACTTTTAATACGATCTGCAAGACCCAAAACCTATAGAATTGTAAATGCTATATTACCTTGAAATCTAGGAGTAAACTCTAAACACAGTTGCTCTCGGAGCATTCGGAAACTTCGTATCTGACCTGGACCGCACATCAAAAGTCCAATAGTGATGAACTTAGACAATTATGACCGCCTAGTTGGACTTAACAATCACTTCGAAAATCAAGACCAAACAATGTCCTGAGACGATTTACTTGAGTCCAGAGTGAAGAGAGTGAGAAAGTGAGTTTTTTTATAAAAATTAAATATGGATTTAAGTAATCTGAGTCGTGTCACTTGCGTGCCATTTATAAGAAATCTGACCATTGGTTTTTGACCCAAATTCACCCTCAGATCAGGGAAGATGGCCCCACATATGTTAAAATACTTGTGGCCCTGATGGAGTTTTGGTGACCGGTAAATTGAAACAGGTCCGCCACAGTCGATCTGGAAACCTGATCGGACTAAAAACTTAACTTGATCAAGATCCTATATTAGTGAGCTTAAATCCAATCGCATTCAGTAAAAGGACCTCCAGAAATGCTCCGTTGGATTGGAATAAGCCCGATTTGGTTATAACCTAAGTATACCATGGCCCTGGGACTGTTTTCGTCAGTTCTAAGCCTATTTAAAAGCCTTAAACCCTCTCTCACATATCCCATATGAAACCCTAGCTAAGATAAGAGAGAGTAAAGAGAGAGAAAGTGAGAGAGAAGTTGGGTTTCATCTTGGGATTCTTCCTGGTTTCTCTACGCACCAAATCCACGTATCTGAATCATTATTTCGACGATTCTAATTCCATGTTTGGATAAGACAAGCAAATCTTAACCTGTTTTAGAGATTAAATTGGTCTAAGTGTTGTTGTAGCTAACTATTTCATGCTTTAGGTTGCCTATCTATCGTTGACGAAGACTTATCATCTAAATCATATTCGTTAGCATTTTCTGGTTTAAGGAGCGGACTATATACATTTAGGTTATGATTTTCAAGACTTTCAATGTTAGATAATGATTTATTATTGACGTGGACACTATTACACATGACAAATGCGCTATCTGTTTTATTTTACGTATATGTATAACCTGTGTTGTAAATAGAGTATTTCATGTGTTTGTTAAAATGTCTGTATGCATATGAAATCTGATGTTGTGCTTGTCATGATTAATTATCGTTATTACATGATTGATATGAATGCGACAACTCCTTGGCTAAAGGATTTACCCTAATATACAATATGGTCGACATACGTGATGTATGTTGAATAGTGTAGTCTAAGTGTTTGTAAAAATGTCTGAATGAGTTTGTAGTTAGTAAAGTGTGATTTATATGGGTGTTGAGACATAAATCTCAATTGCCTTACTTATGTGTATGATTTCCTCCATGAACTGTTTAATTATGTGTATGATTTCCTCCATGTACTATATTCATGATTAAGTTATATTTCATAACATGTTCATATGAATGTAAGAATTGATTTAATTGTCTATTATTGAGCTTGCACATGATTGGGACTATATTACAGTCTAGGTAATTGGTACTTGTTCTTAAACTGGTGGTTGGAGTTATTTACGCCATGTAGGATGTGCTCGACAAATCTGAGTCGTACTTGGGATGTTCAATAGTGGTTAGGCCACACGGAGTGCTTATGCATTCCATGTCGATCAACTCAACGTGCGCTTATCCTAGTCGAGCCTATCAATTAACCCAATTGACCGATGTATGTTCACCATGTTTGGACGCAACTGTTTGAATCTAAGGTACCGAAATTACTAGTGAAATCCCATTAACCTTGGTACCTCGATCCACTAAGACTCATGAGCCGGACATGGTGGTATGGGACACCGTGGTCGAGCTGTCAGCCTACGGTGAGGCAATGAGCCTCCCCGTAGTGACCAGTGAGTAACCTAGACTTGTGAGCCGATTATGGTTGTATGGGACACTACATTCGTATTGTCGGCCTACATTGATTGGTGATGAGCCCCCTGTAGTGTCCTCGAGCATACCTTGACACTGCAGACAGGCGACGAGCCTTTTTATAGTAATTAAGGTATACTAGGCCTGTATTGATCGGTGATGAGCCCTTTATAACGACCTAGAACAGTAATATCGTATGAGATTTACTAGAACTGCCGACCCTAGAATGGATCATTGTTTGAGAATTGATATAAGGGATGTGTCATAGCTTCTCAATCCTGCTGTATGAAAAGGACTAATAAGAACTTGGTAATCATGGTCATAACATCACACTGCATGTACCGTTGGTGTTGGAGTAGAGGACAGTGGTAGTGATTCATGCCGCGATCGTTAGATGATGTCGTAAGAGGGAGTTTGCATGAGGGTGTAACACCCCAGATTTTTGCCAACCTGGGGTTGGACATCCTTAGGCAATGGGTCAACCATAGCACCTTGGTAACCTCTCAGAACCCAATTCCAAAGTCAAGAAATCACTTAGGATAATTCCTTTAGAAAATAAGCGTAAGTTAACTAGCGCTACGTTAGATTAGCTGTGAAATTGTCCCTGATCGCTTTAAATAGGTTCTGCAAGACCCAAAACATGTAGAACCAATGACGCTATTTTACCATGAAATCCAGGATTAAACTGTAAACTGGTTTGTTCCCAGGAATCCTTTGAAACCTTGTAATGGATCTAAACCGCACGTTAAAAGTCCGATATCTATAATCTTAGACCGTTATGACCGCTTGGCTGGACTTGACAATCATTTCAAAAATCAAGCCCAACCAATGTTCTGAGGCTATTTCATTGAGCCTGGAGTGAAGAGAGTGAGAAAGAGTACAGATTTGGAAATTTAATTCAAAATCTGGAGCAACGAGTGCGAGCAACAGCCCTGGCAGCCCTTGCAGCAACCTACAAATATAACATCGTATGAGATTACTAGGAGTGACTACCCTAGACAGGATCTGTGTTGGGATTGATACAAGGAAGGTACCTTAGTTTCCCAATACTGCTGTATGAATGGACTAATAACAACCCGGTAATCATATCCACATCGCACTGCATGTGCCTGGAAGATGTGGAGCACTGTGGGAAGAAAGCATGCCGTGGGCGTAAGATGGTGCCGTATGAGGGAGAATGTCGGTGAGGGCATCCATCATGTCATTTCATGCATGCATTAACAACAGTATCTAAGAATGTTTGATTGTTTGCTTTACTATTATCGCGTGATTGATTTGATAACATGCTAATCTTTGCTCATGATTCCACTGAGTTGATTACTCACTCCCACGTTACGGGATGGTGTTCCAGACACCCACCAGTCCCTATTTTAGTTTCAGATGATGGCGCTGCTTGTGAAGCGGAGCCGGACTTGATGATGATGTGGATCCCTCCTTTATGCATGTTCTGATCGACGGGATTACAGGGAGGTTGATTAGACGCCTTGACACTTGTCATTTTATATTTTTGGAGCACTCATGTATATTTATTTCTTTCCATTTTTGGAGTATACATGTATTTAATTAACCTGGTAACATGTTCACACTCTGGAGACTTACAATTGATTATATATTTTATGTATTTATCACAGTCTTTCGCTTGCTAATTTAACTGTCTCTGGAGTATGATATACTGTTTTAGCTTAGTCTCAATCTTGTTTAATGCCATTCCACAGACAACATGCATTTATCATTATCTATGCTGTATAAGTGACGTTCTGGAACTCGAGAGTTGGATTTCTAGCTGTAAGACCCGTATCTTTGACCGTACCATTCCGTAGACTTTCACGATCTTTCCAGTCAAATTCTGTCAACCGTCGACCCTTAACTGGTATTTGCGCGTGACCCTGATTCGTATGCCGTCAACCCGTATCGACTCAACCCAAGACCTTTACCATAGTGACAGCGCCGTCGCTGCGGTTCCGATGCCACGACTCGCCCGCCGAGGCGATACCCTGGTCGGGAGATATGAGCCAGCATTCGGTGAGAGGAAAACGCCGCGCGTTGCGAAACCCAAGAGAATCTCTACCCAATGTCCCATCCATCATTCCCATCACATCCCATCAATCAAGTACACATCACCTCACACTCTTCCCCAAGCAACCCCTAAAGTCAATACTCTTCTTACACAAGTACACACATCTATCACTCACCCATCACACCCATCTCTCTCTATCTAACACCTCCCCCTCTCATCTCTCTCCCTCATTTTCTCTCCAAGCAACTCTCGTCCATGGCTCTCCATGAGAGGAGCTTTGTGTGGCCACTCTCTACCATCCAATCCAATCTTTCAAAGCCAATCTCTTCCGTTGAATCACACCCATTTGGGCCCTAGATTGCATTGGCGGAAGAAGGAAGCAAAGATAAAAAGAGGGTGCTTCTCTCTCTCCCTCTTCATATATATATATATATATATATATATATATATATATATATATATATATATATATATATATATATATATATATATATATATATATATATATATATATATATATATATATATATATTTGTGTGATGATTTGGCTGTGTGGCCCACTTGGATGGAACCCATCATGAAGTATTTTACCCAAGCCGTCTATGAGTGGGGTCCACCTTATGAGTGTTGTACCCATACCATTCATTGTGTGGTGGCCCACTTAAATATAGACCACCTTTACTGTGAGGACTGTCCAGCGTCCAGGGACGCTGGACGTCTCTGTGAAAACCCAAATATTTGCTTGGTTATAAGTTTGTGGGGTGACCCACTCATACACGCCCTACTTTGTTGTATGTGTTAAATCCACGCCGTCTATTCTATACACCAACCCATGTTAGGCGTTGAGCCAGAAAATGAGGTTGATCAGAGCATCTGATGGGCCATAACTTAGTAAATAGTGGGTGTAGCTACCAGTGAAGTGTGATCTGACGTGGGCCCAGCTCCACAGCTCAGGTAGTAGATGGAGTGGGAGATGCCTCATTTCAACACTGAGGTCTTGGCATCCATCCCTAGTGGGGGTGGCTATCATGGACATCCAGATCCATAACTCAACTGGTAGGCTGAGCGGAGTTACCTCATTGCAACATTGAGGTCTTGGCATCCATCCCTTATGACAATGGTAGCAGTGAAGTGTAAACTGACATAGGGACTATGGGACCCACCCATGTCATCCATCCATTTTGGGTGGTGCTGGTGTACCTGGATAATGTCTGGGCAGTGTTGGTCCTCTCTGATGTGCTAGGAGCCCCATGGATTTAAGAGTATGATGTTACATGTTATGATGGCCAGACTATAGAGGAGTCGGCTCGGCCCACCTGTGTGTTGTTGGTTGCCAGGTCAGCTCGGCTCACCTGTGTGTTGTTGTTTGGTCAGGTCGGCTCGGCTCAGCCTACCTGTGTGTTGTTGTTCTGTCAGGTCGGCTCGGCCTACCTGTTTGTTGTTGGCTGCTAGGTCAGCTCGGCTCGGCTCGACTCACCTGTGTGTTGTTGCCGGGTCAGCTCGGCTTGGCCCACCTGTGTATTATTGTTGTTCGGTCAGGTCAGCTCGGCCTACCTGTGCATTGTTGGTTGCCAGGTCAGCTCGGCTAGGCTCACCTATGTGTTGTTGTTTGGTCAGGTCGGCTCGACTCTGCCTACCTGTGTGTTGTTGTTCAAACAGGTCAGCTCAGCCTACCTGTGTGTTTTTGGTTGCCATGTCAGCTCGGCTCGGCTTACCTGTGTGTTGTTGTTTGGTCAGGTCGGGTCGACTCAGCCTACCTGTGTGTTGTTGTTTGGTCAGGTCGGCTCGGCCTACCTGTGTGTTGTTGGTTGCAAAGTCAGTTCAGCTCGGCTCACCTATGTGTTGTTGTTTGGTCAGGTCGGGTCGACTCGGCCTAACTATGTGTTGTTGTTCGGTCAGGTCGGTTCGGCCTACCTGTGTGTTGTTGATTGCCAGGTCAGCTTGGCTCGGCTCACCTGTGTGTTGTTGTTTGGTCAGGTCGGCTCGGCTTGGCCCACCTGTGTGTTATTTTTCTGTCAGGTCGGCTCGGCTCGGCCCACCTGTGTGTTATTTTTCTGTCAGGTCGGCTCGGCCTACCTGTGTGTTGTTGATTGTCAGGTCAGCTCGGTTCGGCTCGGCTCACATGTGTGTTGTTGCCAGGTCAACTTGGATCGGCCCACCTGTGTATTGTTGTTCGGTCAGGTCGGCTCGGCCTACCTGTGCGTTGTTGGTTGCCAGGTCAGCTCGGCTAGGCTCACCTGTGTGTTGTTGTTTGGTCAGGTCGGCTCGGCTCTGCCTACCTGTGTGTTGTTGTTCAAACAGGTCGGCTCGGCCTACCTGTGTGTTGTTGGTTGCCAGGTCAGCTCGGCTCGGCTTACCTGTGTGTTGTTGTTTGGTCAGGTCGGCTCGACTCGGCCTACCTGTGTGTTGTTGTTCGGTAAGGTCGGCTCGGCCTACCTGTGTGTTATTGGTTGCGAAGTCAGCTCCGCTCAGCTCACCTGTGTGTTGTTGTTTGGTCAGGTCGGCTCGACTCGACCTACCTATGTGTTGTTGTTTGGTCAGGTCGGCTCGGCCTACCTATGTGTTGATGATTATTAGGTCAGCTCGGCTCGGCTCACCTTTGTTGTTGTTTGGTCAGGTCGGCTCGGCTCGGCCCACCTGTGTGTTGTTGATCGGTCAGGTCGGCTCGGCCTACCTGTGTGTTGTTGGTTGCCAGGTCAGCTCGGCTCGGCTCACCTGTGTGTTATTTTTTGGTCAGCTCAGCTCGACCCACATGTGTGTTGTTGTTCGGTTAGCTCGGCTCGGCCCACCTGTGTGTTGTTGTTCGGTCGGCTCGGCTCGGCCCACCTGATGTGATTGTTCGATCAGGTCAGTTCGGCTCAGCTCGGCCCACCTGATGGTGTTGTTCGGTCAGGTTGCCTTCCCCCTTATGATATTGTTAGATCATGTAGTGTGGCCCATTTATTGTATATATAAGGCCACATGTGAGACCCATTGACTCGACCAATTATATCGGCCCATTTGATTAGCCCAACTAATTCGGCCCATTCGACTCGGCCAAGTGATTCAACCCAACTGAATCGGCCCATTTTGACTCGGTCAATTGTATCAACCATTTGACTCAGCCCATTTGTATCAGTCTATTTGATCGGCCCAAATTGATTCGTCTACCAGCCCTTTTAATTTGTACTATTTTTGTTCGACCCATTGATACGGCCAGCGTTATGTACGTTGGCCCATGAGTGAGGTCTAATGTGATGTGTATATGCCCCGTTGTTGAGGCCCACCTTGATGTGTATGAGGCCTGTTGTTGAGGCCCACCTTGATGTGTATGAGGCCCGTTGTATGAGGCCCACCTTGATGTGTATGCGGCCCATTGTTGGGGCCCACCTTGATGTGTATGAGGCCCGTTGTATGAGGCCCACCTTGATGTGTATGCGGCCCGTTGTTGGGGCCCACCTTGATGTGTATGAGGCCCATTGTTGAGGCCCACCTTGATGTGTATGCCCACCTTGATGTGTATAGACCTGTTGTTGAGGCCCACCTTAATTATATATGAGGCCCATGTTACAAGGCCCATTGTGATGTATGCAAGGCCCATGGGTCATGGCCCATTGCAATGTATGTAAGGCCCAATTGGTGCGGCCTATTCGATATATTTATGGGGTCTATATTGGTGACCCGTCCATTGAGGCTCACCGGTGGTATATATTTGAGGCCCATGTTTAGGGCCCACCTATTGTTTATTTAAAGCCCATGGGTTGTGGCCATAGTGATGTATATTAGGCCTATGTGATGTAGCCCATACTGATGTGTATTAGACCCAGGTATGTGACTCACTTGCGAAGTATATTTGAGGCCCATTGTGATATATCTGAGGCCCATGGGTGCAACCCATCTAGATGTATTGGAGGCCTATGGGCAAGGCCCATTGTGATATGTGTTAGGCCCATGACCAGGGCCTACCTGTTTCGTATATTTGGCCCTTGTGTGAGGCCATGTGCCCATTATATATTTGATTCTATGTGGGCCATTCCTTGGGCGCAATGTTGGTTAAAAGTCCACATTGTCGATGCCGGTTATTGATACCGAATATGAGTATGTGACTGTATAGCATCATGATACATGCCCCTTCGCATCATCTGCATGTTTTTTATGAGATGTGATTGACCATTGCATATGTCATTGGACAGAATGATGTGAGACTCCCTGATAGGTGGAGGTTATCTCACAAGAGCGCATGGCATGCGCAGGATTGATGCATGATTGGATTGTATAACTCATGCATCTTGCATTGTGTTGTGACTACTGTACGCCCTAGTGATATAAGGGTCGTAGCCTCCACAGGCATATCGTGGATGGCCAGATGGGATACCAAAAATCTGTTCGAGCATCGGGCCGCTATAGATGGCCCTGGGTGAAAATTCCTAAACACCTTTTTAGTTCCAGAGGATGTTCCAATGTCTAGACCGAGTGGGTAGATGGGCGTTGAGTGCCGATTACCAGATGGCTACGCTCTCCACTGTGCCGTGGTCGGTTGGAAGGGGGGGTGGCCTTACCCGCCCGAGCGCAGGGGGCAATACTAGGCTGAGTCTGACTAGCTCGAGGAATGGCTCCGCTATCGACGTGCCGAATAGGTATTGGCATACTATTGGCCAAGCGGATAGTGAGGTTTCTTATGCTCACTTGGACTGTGCGGCTAGGGAGAGCGACAGTGCCATTTGAAGTGTACTAAACCCTGGTGATGATCCCAGAGATGAACCGTATTGATTTGTAGACTTATTGAGTAGGAGTTGCATGCTCGTTCAGTCAATCATTCATTCATTCATTCACTATCCACTTGAGTTGGTGGTGCGTAACTAATTGTTGTGTATCTTCGTTATGGAAAAGATTTCGGTTGGGTGCGCGACTAACCTGAGATCAGGAGTTTACCACGTTGAGTCAGACTATCCAAATTTAGGTATGGGACTGGTTTGGATAGAGGTTCCTTGTGGTGGACCCCGTAGCCTGCGATACTACGTACTATCATCCCAACTTTACACTCCAGCATGGTCATTCCATTCGCACTGCATGTTGCATTACATCCACAGCATATGGTACGATTGATGTTGTATGTGCTATTCATTGGGAATGTATATTACATTGCACCCTCAGCATCTGATATTTAGCTCCTCATGACTCCTTATCGCATAGCTGTTGTATATTGCGTATTCTGATATGGATTGACTTATGGACTTGTTCATACTTCCGCTTACTCTGTTATCATACGATTTATAATCTTGTCAACATTTCTTCTTACTCTGATAATTTCTGCTCTTGGCAGTATTTCGGTTTATTCAGATAATGAATGGTTTATGGATTAATAGTTTTTTCGGTATTGTATGATTATGATATTGCATTGAACACTTGGCACTTACCTCGCGCACACACTTACACCACCCTCTAAGCTTTCCATAAGCTTATGCACGATAGATGCGTGAAGGTGATGTTAGGTTGCAGCAGTGTTGAGATTGGAGTGCGCTGCTGTCTTCTAGAGCTTTGATTTCGTTATATGTATTTCCCTTTCAGCATTGTATTTAAATGATTATATTAGTGGATACGTGATGAAGATGTTACCTTTATGAATTGGGTAAACTTGTGGTTATGTTTACTATGAAATAAATGTACAAAAAAAAAATCCTCCTTGTAGGATCCCAGGATAGGAATCTGGCATTTAAATGCTAGGAGCTGAGAATGGGGTACTACGGAGGCTGTTAGCACCGGGTTCGGCGATCGAAATTCTTGTGAATCTGATTTCTGGGTTTGGGGCGTGACACTACCCGACTCCCAATTTTTGGGATGTTACAGAGGGCATGCATTCTTTCCTCATATCATTTTTGCAATAACAAGAGTATTTAGGACACGTTTGATTATACTGCTTTATCATTACTACTTGATCGAATTGATAACATGTTAACCCTTGTTTATAGTTCCACTGAGTTGATCACTCACTCCCACGTTCTGGGACGGTGCTTAAACACTAACCAGACTTTGATTTAGCTGCAGATGATCTTGCACCGCTTGAGGCAGAGCTGGAGTTTGATGAGGACGAGGAAGCATTCTCGTTCATTCAGTTTTCGGGTGGATTCGCATGAGCCGAGTCCGGATCGTCGGGACTTCAGGATTTACACTTTTTAGAATACTAATACATTTTATTGGACTAATACATTTGGTTATATGTAATTTGAAACAAGACATGTACTTTTGACCTGGCAGAGCACTCGTATTCTAGGGACTTGTACTAGCTCATATATGTATTTCAGACTTTCACTTGCATTTTCAGATTGTCCCTAGATTATGATTTGCTAATTTGGCTTAATCTATTTCAGGTTTTATGCACTAATACAGAAAGCATTCATCTATCATAAAAAATGTTGCATAAGTGATGTTGTGGAACTCGGGAGGTGAGTTATGCTCGACCCCCGAATTTCAGGACGTTACAAGTTGGTATTAGAGCATGATCTGGATTAAAGTAGACCTGGGTTATGGTCACACGATGCACGCTGATGCCAATTTAATGTAGGAGGGTGCGAGAAAATTTTAGAAACAAGCTTAGGATTCCCAGTTTCGTCAGTTGACGAAAGTTTACTGAAAATGATCATCGAGATCGAGTCCGTGCATACTACTAATCATACATAACGACCCCAAACCACTTATAGGCCGTCAATCGACGGGTTTAGACCGTATTTCATCCCATTCCAGCTGTTAAAAATTGATAAATGTGGATATGTATCAAATTTGATTCGAAACGACCCGAAACGAGTCAAAACGGAGTAGGGGCCCAATCAGGGCATTTCTAGGGGGACCCAGATCCACATGTTTTTAGACCTAAGGGGGGGGGAGGACCTCGTAGGAGGGGCGAGGCCTCGTGGGGATGTCCAGAGACCGGTGAGGCCCTCGCTGACCAGTGGGCCCGGGCGGGCTGGGCCGGTTGGGCCGATGCTCCTAAGGCATTGTATGGCCCACTCTTCCATGGTTTGCTGATTAAAACCCTTCCTAGCTCCTCCTTCCTTCACAAAGCACACCTCCAAGCTCTCCTTTCTCCAAAAATTTTCTCAAAACTCCACAAAATCCCTCTCCAAACCCTTCTTTCTTCCATTTTCGTGCATCCTCTCTCTACCCATCTCAAAACCCACCTCCATTGTTGTTTTCTCCTTCTTTTTCCTCCCTTTGAGCACTCAAATCCTTACTTTGAGTCTCAAATTCGTGGAAACCCCAATACCCATCCCATTTCCTTCATTTCTTTCATTTTCCATGGCCCTATTCGAGCTTGTTACGGCCATATTTTCTATTTCCACCATTCTCTCTTTCATAGGAAAGAAGAGAGCTCCCGTAGATGAAGCTGGGCTTAGTCGCCCAACTCGTTCAAGGAGGCCAAGAGGTGCCGCCGTGAGTTCAAGCGCCACTCGAGAGTTACAGATGAAGCAAGATCTAGATCCCCATGCTCCCATAAGAAGGTCCTTGTTGGCGGAGTTGTCTCATGGTGTTTTTGAAGGCTGTAGGGTCCTCCTCTTTGAAGCTCATGTAGATGCACGGCTATTTGGAGAGTTCTTGTTATTCGAGCGCCTAGTAGAAGGCAAGTGGGGTCCTCTATTTGAGGGTGAGCACTGTGTAAATGTGAGCACTGTTCAAGCTTTCTATGCCCACATCCGAGAGGTAACGCTGGAGCCCTTGTAGTTTAGAATTCCATTTGGAAGAGATCGGGTGGCCACAGTCGACGTTGGTTTGAAACCTCAGATTCTGAATGTGCCACTTGGCGAGGTTCATGCAAGTGAGAAGAATTTGAGTCGTGCACGTGAAAGGGATCACCGCACACATTTCCTTTATGGTAGTCTGGTTGAATGACAGCCTAACAAAAGCCTCTTAAAAACAAATATGACGGATGACTTCCGCTTACTTCACCACATCTGCACGTTCAACGTCTACCCCAGGTGGAGCGACGACGGTGAATACACGTGCCTGATGATGGATTTCTTGTATCAGGTGGGGCAGGGAGAGAAGCTGTGTGTGCCTACCTATGTCCTGTGATAGATAGTCCTTGTTGCACATTCTAATAAAAGGACTGAATTTCTCCCATTCTGCTAACTCATATGCAGGATTGCACTTGAGTTTGGCTATAGACTTGGGGCAGAATTGCGATCACCAATCCATTACATCACCGAGACTACTCTCAATCAGATGGAGATCAGGCCTCGGTGGTGACAAGCCCTACTTGAGGAGAGTGAGGATGAGTCAGAAAGTGAAGAGGAAGAGAGTGATGAGGAAGGTGGATCTGAGATAGAAGAAGAAGAGCAGGACGAAGAAGAAGAGGAGGCTCAGGATACTGATGAGAGTCCTCCTCCTGCGACACAGGATTATGATCCTGATAGGGCTGATAGAGAAGCCCATTTGGTTAGGCTCGAGGAGGGCCAAGCCATTCTACGATAGGATATTATCGACCTGCAGGGCCTCGTGAAGCATAAGTTTAAGAAAGTAACCCGCACTTTGAAGTTGATCCTGTGTTGTATGCAGGAGAAGGGTACGCCTCCTCCGTCACCAAATTCTGACGAATAGTCCTATATGTAGTTGTTGTTTGTTTGTTTGTTGCTTGTTCTTGTGTGTTGCCTTTCTAGGCTTAGTAGTTTAGTAGTTGTTTTAGTGTTTGAAGCTTAGTTATTTTGCTCACATGCTTTCTCTGTCGCGATTCATGTAATGCTGCACATCATGTATTGTGACAATTTTGTTAATGAAGGTCCACATTGCACAGTTTGTATCCCGTTGTCTCACGTGTCAGTAGGTTAAGGTAGAGCATCACCGACCTCCTGGATTGCTTCAACCCATGCCCATAGCTAAATGGAAGTGGGACTTCATTTCTATGGATTTTATTTCAAGACTGCCTAAGACGAGAAAAGGGACATGACTCTATTTGGGTGATCATTGATAAGCTGATGAAATCAGCTCATTTCCTACCGATCAGAGTCACGAATTCTGTAGACGAGTTGGCCAGATTGTACATTAAGGAGATTGTGCATCTGCATGGAGTTCCCTTGGAGATTATGTCAGATTGAGACACGCGATTCACATCTATCTTCTAGACTAGTATCTAGGAAGCGATGGGTGTGAAGTTGAAGTTTAATACCGTGTTCCATCCACAGACAGACAAGTAGACAGAGCATGTAAATCAGGTGCTAAAAGATATGCTGCGAGCTTGTGTGTTAGATTTCGAGGACAGTAGGGATGACTGTCTTCCTTATGTAGAGTTCACGTATAATAACAGCTTTCAGGCGAGTATTGGCATGGCTCCCTATGAGGCACTGTATGGTCACCCGTGTAGAGCACCGCATTGTTGGGCAGAAGTGGGCGAGAAGACTCTGATTGGCCCAGATTGGATCAGGCGACCTCAGAGAAAATCAACATTATTAGACGTCGATTTCTATCACCTTTTCAGATACTTGATCGAGTGGGGGCAGTAGCGTATCGCCTTGCTTTACCCACACCATTCATAAGCGTGCATAACGTGTTCCATGTGTCCATGTTGAAAAAGTACGTTCCTGATCCTTCGCATATTATCAGTTGGGAGCAGGTGCAGTTGAGCGAGGATGCCACATAGAAACTGCGACCAACGCGTATTTTGGATAGGAAAGAGCAGGTATTGCGTAGCAAGGTTATCCCCATAGTTAAGGTATTGTGGACGCATTAAAATGAAGAAGAGGCTACTTGGGAGACTGAAGCTACGGTCAGAAAGAACTACCCTCAAATCTTTGAGGAATATGAGAAGGTACGAATTTCGAGGATGAAATTTTTCTTTAGGGGGGTAGATTCTAACGTCCTGAAAAAATCGGTACAAAGACCCGAGTACTACCTCTAGTAGAAATCTTTTAGAACTAAATCCTTTAGAAATTTAACGAGAATTAACTAGCATGAAACTAGATTACCTGTGAAATTAGCACCAACCACTTTTAATACGATTTGTAAGACCCAAAACCTATGAAATTGTTAACGCTACATTACCTTGAAATCTAGGAGTAAACTCTAAACCCAGTTGCTCTCGGGAGCATTCAAAAACTTCATATTGGACCTGGACCGCACGTCAAAAGTCCAATAACGATGAACTTAGACAATTATGACCGCCTAGTTAAATTTAACAATCACCTCGAAAATCAAGACCAAACAATGTCCTGAGACGATTTACTCCGGAGTGAAGAGAGTGAGAAAGTGAGTTTTTTTATAAAAATTAAATATGGATTTAAGTAATCTGAATCGTGTCGCTTGCATGCCATTTATAAGCAATCTGACCGTTGGTTTTTGACCCAAATTCACCCTCGGATCAGGGAAGATGGCCCACATATGTCAAAATACTTGTGGCCCTGATAGAGTTTTGGTGACCGCTAAATTGAAACAGGTCCGCCACAGTTGATCTGGAAACCCAATCGGACTAAAAACTTAACTTGATCAAGATCCTATATTAGTGAGCTTAAGTCCAACCGCATTCAGTAAAAGGACCTCCAAAAACGCTCCATTGGATCGGAATAAGCCTAATTTGGTTATAACCTAAGTATACCATGGTCCTGAGACTGTTTTCGTCAGTTCTGAGCCTATTTAAGAGCCTCAAACCCTCTCTCACATATCCCATATGAAACCCTAGCTAAGATAAGAGAGAGTAAAGAGAGAGAAAGTGAGAGAGAAGTTGGGTTTCATCTTAGGATTCTTCCCGGTCTCTCTATGCACCAAATCCACGTATCTGAATCGTTATTCTGGCAATTCTAATTCCATTTTTGGATAAGACAAGCAAATCCTAACCTGATTTGGAGCTTAGAATGGTCTAAGTGTTGTTGTAGCTAACTTATTTCATGCTTTAGGTTGCCTATCCGCCGTTGACAAAGACTTATCATCTAAGTCATATTCGTTACACATTTTCTGGTTTAAGGTGCGGACTATATATGTTTAGGTTATGGTTTTCAAGACTTTCAATGTTAGATAATGATTTATTATTGATGTGGATGCTATTACACATGCCAAATGCACTATCTGTTTTTTTTTTTACCGTACATATATAACCTATGTCGTAAATAGAGTATTTCAAGTGTTTGTTAAAATGTCTGTATGCATATGAAATCTGATGTTGTGCTTGTCATGATTAATTGTCATTATTACATGATTGATATGAATGCGATAACTCCTTGGCTAAAGGATTTGCCCTAATATGCAATATGGTCGACATACGTGATGTACGTTGAATAGTGTAGTCTAAGTGTTTGTAAAAATGTCTGAATGAGTTCATAGTTAGTAAAGTGTGACTTATAAGGGTGTCAAGACATAAATCTTAATTGCCTTACTTATGTGTATGATTTCCTCCATGAACTATTTAACTATGTGCATGATTTCCTCCAAGTACTGTATTTATGATTAAGTTATATTTCATAACATGTTCATATGAATGTAGGAATTAATTTAATTGTCTATTATTGATCTTGCACATGATTGGAACTATATTACAGTCCAAGTAATCGGTAATTGTTCTTAAACTGGTGGTTGGAGTTATTTACACCACGCAGGATGTGTTTGACAAATTCGAGTCGTACTTGGGACGTTCGATAGTGGTTAGGCCACACGAGTGCTTATGCATTCCATGTTGATCAACTCAATGTGTGCTTATCCTAGTCGAGCCTATCAATTAACCCGATTGACTGATGTATGTTCACCATGTTTGGACGCTACTGTTTGAATCTAAGGTACCAAAATTACTAGTGAAATCACGTTAACCTTGGTACCTCGATCCAATAAGACTCATGAGTCGAACATGGTGGTATGGGACATCGTGGTCGAGCTGTCGGCCTACGCTGGGACAACGAGCCTTCCCGTAGTGACTAGTGAGCAACCTAGACTCGTGAGCCGATTATGGTGATATAGGACACTATGTTGTACTGTCGTCCTACATTGATTGGTGATGAGCCCTCTGTAGTGACCTCGAGTATACCTTGACACTGCAGACAAGCGACGAGCCTTTTTGTAGTAACTAAGGTATACTAGACCTGTATTGATTGGTGACGAGCCCTTTATAGTGACCTAGAATAGTAATATCGTATGAGATTTACTAGGACTGACAACCCTAGAATGGATCATTGTTTAGAAATTGATATAAGGGAAGTGACTTAGCTTCCCAATCCTGTTGTACGAAAAGGACTAATAAGAACTTGGTAATCATATTCATAACATCGTACTACATGTGCCGTTGGCGTTAGTGTCACCAAAAGCTCATCATCTACCCGAGCCTCGATAATCCTGCCATTAATGAGGGGCTGTACACGAACATGTGCGACGAATTTATACGGTTCCTCTACTGTGATTTTCTGCTTAAAGTCTCGCACAAACTCTACCATATCCCATTCTGCAATCATAAACGGAGCCATACACTCTATAGTCTTCTTGCAGCTCAACACGTCTGCCACAAGGTTTGCCTTGCCTGGATGGTAAGAGACCTCGAACTTAATGTCCTTCAAGGTTTCCATCCATCGGCGCTGCCTCATATTCAAGTCTCGCTATGCGAACATGTATCTAAGGCTCTTGTGGTCTCAAAAGAGCTCGAATTCCTCTTTGTAGAGGTAATGTCTCTAGAGCATTAATGCAAAAATGACGGCTGCCAACTCTAGGTCGTGTGTAGGGTAGTTCTCCTCGTGCTTCCTCAACTGTCTCGAGGCATAAGCAATCACCCTGTCCTTCTGCATAAGGACACAACCCAGACCAACGCGAGACGCGTCAGTATATATAGTATACTTAACCCCTTGCTCTGGCAATACTAGCACAGGGGCAGACATCAACTTGTCCTTTAGCTCCTGAAAAGGTACTTCGGCCTTCTCATTCCAAACAAACTTCAAATCCTTCCGTGTCAACTGAGACAACGGTCTGGAAATCTTGCAAAAGTCTCGAATGAATCATCGATAGTAACCTGCCAGACCCAGAAAACTTCTCACCTCAGTAACTAAACCGGGCTGCTTCCATTCCTAAACCGCGGCTACTTTGGCGAGGTCAACTGCTATACCTTCCTTGGACACCACATGTCCCAGGAACTTGACTTCTTCCTTCTAGAAATCGCACTTCTTATACTATGCAAAAAGTTGATTCTCCCTGAGAGTATTCAATACCGATCTCAGGTGCTCCTCATGCTCTTCCCGAATCATGGAGTATATCAAAATGTCATCGATAAAGATGATGATGAATTAGAATAGAAACGGCAGAAACACTTTGTTCATCAGATCCATGAACACGGCCGGAGCATTTGTGAGTCCAAACGACATCACAAAGAACTCATAATGACCAAAGCTGGTCCTGAATGCAGTTTTCTACACGTCCTCATCCCTGACGCGCAACTGATGATACCCGGACTACAAATCTATCTTTGAGAAATAACGTGCCCCCTTCACTGATCAAAAAGATCATCAATCCTGGGCAAGGGATACTTATCCTTCACTATCACTTGATTCAGCCTGCGATAATCAATAAATAATCGCAGGGAACCGTCTTTCTTCTTCACAAACAATACAGGTACTCCCCAAGGTGACACACTCAGTCGAATAAAGCCCGCCTCTAATCATACATCAATCCGTCTCCTTAATTCCTCCATCTCACATGGAGGCATACGATACGTTAGCAAGGAAATAGGTGTCGCACCGGGCACAAGGTCGATAGTAAAGTCAATCTCGTGCCAACGAGGAAGTCCTGGGATCTCTTCAAACGCATCAGGAAAATATCGAACCACTGACATAACTACCAACGTCGGACCATTAGAACAATTTAACAAAGAAGCATAGCTGCTAACTTGATAGGACCAACTGACCTGAACTGAAAATGTAAAGACCATGCCCTCAGGTCCATAGGCTGTCACGACTCTGGCCTCACAATTAATCTCTGCCCCCATCTTCGTGAGCCAATCCATCCCGAAAATAACATCATAGTGACACAATGGGTCGACAATCAGGTCGACGACCACTGTCCCGCTACCCAAATATACTGAGCAAGACTCATAGGTTTGTGTAATGTCAAAAAAAGTTCTCGTAGCTGTAGTGAGTCTCACTCCCTTCATAGGAGTCATAACCAAACCTAGCCGCTTGATCGCAGCGCAAGAGATGATCGAAATAGTGGACCCAATGTCCACCAATAAGAAGATAGGCATACCTTGATATGAGTGGAAACCTCAAAAGATGTCAGTGTTGAATCAGCCTCGAGCGCCTCAACTGTAAGCGCATGAACTCAAGCCTACTATAGGCGATGCAGTGGAAGTACCTGGGCCGTTGTGGAGGCCTGAAATGTGGTGCGGGTGGTCTAAAAGAAGGATGAGCTGGTGCTGATCGAAGGGGTAGTGTAGAAATAGCCTGAGGCATCGGACGGTTGATCCTCTGAGGTGGCGAGAACCCACTATCTCACATCCTGGAGAAACAAGTCACCTCAGTGTGGCCTGACTTCTTACAGTAGTTGCACCACACATCAGGTCGATAATATCCTACTGTAGAGTGGCTTGGCCCTCCTCAAGCCCAACTAAACGGGCTTCTCTATCAGCCCTATCAAGATCATACTCTTGAGTCGCAGGAGGAGGACTCTCATTAGTATCCTGAGCCTCATCTTCTTCTTTGTCCTTCTCTTCTTCTTCTTTTATCTCAGCTCCACCATCCTCATCACTCTCTTCCTCTTCACTTTCTGACTCATCCTCACTCTCCTCAAGTAGGGCTTGTCACTGCTGAGGCCTAATCTCCATCTGATTGAGAGTTGTCTCGGTGATGTAATGGATTGGC
This sequence comes from Magnolia kwangsiensis, assembly GCA_037074715.1. Lineage (NCBI taxonomy): Eukaryota > Viridiplantae > Streptophyta > Magnoliopsida > Magnoliales > Magnoliaceae > Magnolia > Magnolia kwangsiensis. Next base: position 96,539,748 of record CM073572.1, on the reverse strand, counting down.
ACCGGCAATTCCACCCCAAGTCTATAGCCAAACTCAAGTGCAATCCTGCATATGAGTCGGCCGAACGGAAAAGATTTAGTCCTTCTATTAGAACGTGCAATAAGGACTATCTGTCACAGGACATAGGTAGGCACACACAGCTTCTCTCCCTGCCCCACCTGATATAAGAAATCCACCATCAGGGGCTTGCACTCACTGTGGTTGCTACACCCGGGGTAGATGTTGAACGTGCAGATGTGGTGAAGCAGGCAGAAGTCGTCCATCATATTTGTCACTAAGAGGATTTTGTTAGGCTGTCATTCAACCAAACGACCACAAAAGAAACATGTACAGTGATCCCTTTCATGTGCACTACTCAAATTCTTCTCACTTGCATGAACCTCGCCAAGTGGCACATTCAGAATTCGAGATATCAAACCAACGTCGACTGTGGCCACCCAATCTCTTCCAACTAGAATTCTAAACTGTAAGGGCTCCAGCGTTGGCTCTCGAATGGGGGCATAGAAAGCTCGAACAGTGCCCATATTTACACGGTGCTCACCCTCAAATAGCGGACCCCACTTGGCTTCTACAAGGCGCTCGAACAACAAGAACTCTCCAATGATAACATGTTAACCTTTGTTGTATAGTTCCACTAAATTGATCACTCACTCCCACGTTCTAAGACGATGCTTAAACACCAATCAGACTTTGATTTAGCTGCAAATGATCTTGCACCACTTGAGGCAGAGCCGGAGTTTGATGAGGATGAGGAAGCATTCTCGTTCATACAGTTTTTGGGCGGATTCGCATGAGTCGAGTCCAGATCACCAGGGCTTTAGGATTTACACTTTTTAGAAGACTAATACATTTTGTTGGATTAATACATTTGGTTATATGTAATTTGAAACAAGACGTGTACTTTTGACCTAGCAGAACACTCGTATTCTGGAGACTTATACTAGCTCATATATGTATTTCAGACTTCTACTTGCATTTCCAGATTGTTCCTGGATTATGATTTGTTGATTTGGCTTAATCTATTTCATGTTTTATGCACTAATACAGATAACATTCATCCATCATAAAAATGTTGCATAAGTGATGTTTTAGAACTCGAGAGCTGAGTTATGCTCAACCCTCGAATTTTAGGCTGTTACATTATAACTTCCATTTTGTATACTAGTACCAAAACTCGTTTGCACTTCTCCTCACCTTCGGGTCAAATTGGTCCCCGTTCAACCTGGCCTTATTATTGGGAGTCAAATTCATGGTCCATGTGTCCACTTGACCTGACGGTGAGGCATCCCTAGCTAGCACAGGGTTTTAGGGACTTTCAACACAAGGGGCACATCATCCCCTACTATTTCCACACTTTTGGTGTCTCGTTCATTTTCAGTAATAACCCAAGTCGTCATCATAGATGTACATTTCATCGTTAAGATCCAACTCATGTTATATGACATGACTGTGGTATTTTGATCATCATGTATGTTATGATTATACATGAATTCAAGCAATTATGATAAAGCATACATTCAAGGGCATGTGGTATGCATATAATGCCATGAGTTTAGGGTCTGCATAACCTTTAAGCCAAAAATAACATATAATTATCATGTGCCACTATCAACTATATCAATTCATGGTCATGTCACTAAACTGAAGAGGACATATCTTACAAATGAACAAATGTATTGAAATAAACTTGCACATACCGTCATTCCATGTTCCATGAGTATGAACAATATCAACATGGTTAAGTAGATGAATTTAGTATGCTAGGAAGTGGAGCAACATTATGAAGATATTAAATCACATACTTCTATTAACTATAATTGTAAGTGTTATGGTTTTATGTTCCTTTGGTTGTCAAATTTTGTGGTGCCAAAACCTCAATCTATGACTTGTGTAGGTCATTGTTATAAATGTTCAAGACTTTCTATCAAGCGCTAAGTACTTTACTTCAAGTCAAGAATGAAGAATACAAGTACAAAACTGCTCAAGAAATGCAAGTACAAGCTATAACAGCAGAAGTGGACTTGTTCAAGGCTAAAGCTAGCGTATAACACAAGATGAATGGTTATTCAAGCTTTAAAAGATCTCTCGTTTCAAGTGCTACATTATGTTCAAAGATCTCAAGCTTTACAATCTCCATAAGTCATCTATCATCTGAAGATAAGAAGTCTCAAAGTTCATATCTCACTTTCAAGGTAAGATTGACCTTAGTTGTCCTTAGGATAGGTCATTTTGGATACATAATTCATTTGAATCATTTTACATGAACTTAGACTGTTTTAAGATTAGTCCTGAACCATGTTCGACTAGTCCTAGCACTACCTCAACTAGTCCAAGAGATTCCAAGACCAGTCCTAAGTTTGTTGTAAATTTTTTGACTTTTCTGTTCATCCACGACCAGTCCTGGACTCTGTTCGACCGATCGTGTGAACAGTGTCAACTCGTCCTACGACCAGTCCTGGTTCTACGACTCAAACTCCAACAACCAGACTTTGGGTCCAACGACCAGTCGTGGGAATGCTACGACCAGTCATAGAGGGCTTACGACCAGTCGTAGACACCCTACAACCAGTCATGAAACAGTTTTATCCAATTGCGCTAAAAAATTCAAAAATTCGTTCTCCTACGACCAGTTGTAGTGTCCTCAAGACAAGTCGAAGGCGCGATTTTTGCAACTATAAATTGAGCATGAATTTCAGAGTTTGATATACAGAAATTTAAGGAAAATTAAGGGATCACTCTTAGATAAGTTTGTGTTCATTTTAAGCTACTTTATGCATAATTTATATTCTCTTTTGTTAGCTTTATTATTTTAATTTTATTTTTACATTCCAATCTTAATTGAAAAAAGGAATTGTGATATTCCTTCTTCTCGGAATCAAAATCAAATATATCTAGTCCAACTGGTTTAATTTAAAATTAATTAGAACCTAGAACCATTATAAAGTGAGTATTGGACTTTGAACTTCTACATTCCATCATCTACTCCGATTGGTTCTATCGGGCTGCAACAAAAGGAGGAATCTAGGTATTTTACATTTATTGTAAATTCCTTTCATTTTAGTTTTATTTGAGGTTAAGCCGAAAAAATCTCAATTTATTGGTTATCTGAGGAGAGCCAGAAAACTCAGAAGTGAGGGTTTTTAAATTGTGTAAGCCCTTTTCTAAAAGACACAATTGTGAAGGTTTCCGGTGAACCTGTAAAAACCTATTTTGATAGTGAATGCTAATATGCCTTGTGTGAGGATATTGGGAGTGGAGTAGCAATCTGTGTGGCTATTTTTTAACAGTTGGTGTACACACAGGCGAACCACTATAATTCTTTGTGTTTTGTGGATGTGTGATTTATATTTTCTATCTTTCATCATACAGTATTGTTGGATGAATATGTGGATATGAATATTGTAATATTTACATTTCAATCTCAGTGGGGAATGTTGTAATAATTTTGATTTTAATTCCTGCAAGTTATTTCAGTTCCTTATTATTTATTTATTCCTCTTTAGTTTAAGTTTTTGATACAAAGGCCTTTCTAAAAATAAGGTTGTCCTACCATAAACTCTGGTTTTTGGTGTAAGGTTGTCCTTAGAACAACATTTGTATCAACCTCTCAAGACTTGAATTGAGGTTGCATTTCATATTGCATTGTGGAATGTGATCTCTTATTTATTTTGGTTATCTTTTTCTTTAATTTTGCTGTATTTATTTTAAATTTGGCAGTCCTATTCAAACCCCCCCCCCCCCCCCCCCCCCTCCCTATAGGACATATAGCTTGGCCATTTCAAGTGGTATCAAAGCCTAATAGCTCATTTTAATTCTTTTTATTTGGATTTATTTCCTGAGCTAATCAATCTAAGCTATATTTAAGATATCAAAATTTGATAGCCTTTCAGTCACTAGGCCTCCACCTTTCGATGGCACCAATTATGCCTATTAGAAAGCCATGATGAGGATCTTTCTTAAATTCATGGATGAAAGTGTCTGGCTTTCCACAGTGAATGAATGGACTCCTCCTACCACTGAAGTAACTGGGATCAATGGTTCAAAATCAATGAGAGTAACACCTTATTTCTCATGGGCCACACTTCAGAAAAGTGAGAGTACTGCAAATGCTAAATCACTAAACGCAACCACTTGTGCACTATTACCAGATGAATTCAAAAGAATTATATCCTGTGATTCTGCAAAGTAAGCTTGGGATATTTTAGAAATGACACATGAGGGTACATCAGTTGTGGAGAAATCTAAAGTCTAAATCCTCACAACCAAATTTGAGGAAATACATTTGGAAGAAAATGAAATGTTTGTGGACTTCTACACTAGATTAAATGACATTGTGAACTCAATGTGGGGTCTTGGAGATAAAATCCCAGAAAGTAAAGTGTGTGCAAAAATATTATGCTCACTTCCTAAACGGTTTAATTCTAAAGTTACTGCGATCCAGGAACTTCGTGATACGAATAGTATGAGGGCAGAAGAATTAGTTAGGTATTTACAAACTTATGAGTTAACTTTTAAGGCTTCTAAAGAAAAATCTATTGCCCTTAAATATTCTAAAGATGTTTCTCAAGAGAACAATTCTGATTTAGAAAATACTGAAGATGATATGGCCCTTTTAGTGAAAAAGTTTTACAAAATTTTCAAAAGCAAAAAGATGGTTGATTTTTAAAAAATTAATAATAAGAAAAGATCTAAATCTAAATCTAAGACTTGAAAATCTTTAAAATATAGTCAATGTTACAATTGCCAAGAATATGAGCATATAACAAACAAGTGTCCTAAAAAGGACAAACCCAAAAAGAAGAGTATGTTGGCTACTTGGGATGAATCCTCTGATTCTAAAGCCTCTTCTGATTCAGAAGATCTGAAACCGAGTCAGGCAATGAAGTTAAAGCCCTTATGGCTCTAGCCAAATTCACATTTTTAGATAATGATTCAACAAGTGAAGAAAATCAGAACAGTGAATGTGAAAATGAAGATGATCTTCAAAAAGAAAATTTTTTAAAACTTAAAGAAAATTTTAAATCCCCTGTTTTAGAAAAATTCCATATTTCGGATTGTTTTGAAAAATGCAAATGTGATTTGGAATTCAAAACCTCCCAGATTGAAAATCTGAAATCTGAAAATGAAAAACTTAAACTTGAAGTCTCTTCTCTTTTACGTTTAAAGGATACATGAAAGTATGCTCAAGGAGATCCAAAGTTAGAAAAACTTTTATCTGGATCAAGAAAATGTGGCGATCGATCCGGTTTGGGCTACGAGAAAAATGTTCATCTTAAACATAAGAATACGCCTCCTAAGTTTGTAAAAGGAGAGACTTTGAACTCAAAAGGGAAAAGTACTATTCAAGGTTTTTCTAAAAATGCTAAAAAGTTTCAAAAACTGAAAAACAATTATATCAATTATAAACATCAGAACTACAACCCTTAGCTGAGAAAATAGTTGATCTTTTTAAGGAGCTCTTAAAATATAACTCAGTGGGTCACTCTAACAATAACTGCAATCAAAAGAAGAATCACTATACTCCTAAACCCAAAACTGTTATGAAATGGGTTCCTAAGGTTTCCTGTTTGGTTGCCCATACTGCTTTCAAAGCTTCAAGCCATTCAAAGTGGTACCTAGACAGTGGATGTTCAAGGTATAAAACTGGTGATAAAGGATTATTCGCCGATCTCAAAGATATGACTGATGGTTCAGTCACATTCGGTGATGGCAGCAATTATAAGATTATTGGCTAAGGTATGGTTCAACTCTATAACCTCCCTTTGTTCAAAAATGTTTTATATGTTGAAGGTTTAAAACATAACCTGTTAAGCATATCTCAAATATTTGATAACAATCATAGCGTAAAATTTTCTAACTAAGGTTGTAAAATTTTAAATAATAAGGGTTCGGTAATCTTAACTGGTCACAGAACTTCTGAAAACTACTATATAGTTAGTGAATCCAGCTCATCTAATCAAAAGTGTTACGTGGTCCATACCAATGAGACAGATTTGTGGCATAAATGCCTTGGACATGTACACTACCGTAATCTGTACAGATTGGGCAAAAGAGAACTAATCAGATGTCTACCAAAATTACAGAAAGTAGACAAAATATGTGGCAAATGCCAGATTAACAAGCAATCAAGGAGCTCTCACAAAAAACTGAACTCCAATACCACATCAAGACCACTTGAGCTTCTCCATATGGATCTTATAGGACCTACCAGGATGGAAAGTCGAGATGGCAAGAAATACATTTTGGTAATAGTGGATGATTTTACCAAATTCACTTGAGTATCTTTCTTAAGGGATAAGTCAAAAACCCTTGATGAAGTAAAAAAGAGTTATCAAACGGATTCAAACTGAAAAATGTTCTCAATCAACAAGATCCGTAGTGATCATGGATCTGAGTTTGAGAATAGTAGTTTTGAGAAATTTTGTAGTGATCAGGGGATATTACATGAATTCTCTATGTCCAAAACAACATAATAAAATGGAATTGTGGAAAGAAAAAATAGAGTGCTTCAAGAAATGAAAAATGTAATGTTAAATAGTATGAAGCTCCCTAGAAATCTTTGGGCTGAAGTAGTGAATACTGCCTGCTATACAAGTAAGTCAAATAATAAAATTGCTTATGAAATGTGGTTTGATAAGAAGCCTACTGTCAAATACTTTTAAAGTTTTTGGCAGCAAATGCTATATTTTACGTGACCAAAAAAATTTGGGCAAGTTTGATACTAAGAGTGATGAAGGGATCTTTTTAGGATACTCTTTAAACAGTCGCGCATAACACGTACTGAACAAAAGGACCAGTGTGATTCAAGAGTCCATTAATGTGGTCATTGATGATCACTTGAATACACCTGCCCCAAGTTCAAAGTATGATGAAGTTCTTTTAATTGACAAACCAGATACTTCATCAAATCAAATTGATTCTGAATTGAGGACTGTTAAAGACCATCCAACCACTCAGATTCTTGAAAACCCTCTCACTGGAGTGCACACTTGTAGACAATTAGAAGACATGTAATTACGTGTGTTTTACATCCCAGATAGAACCGGTAAACGTAAAAGAAGCTCTTTCTGACAAAAACTGGATAGTTGCTATGCGGGAAGAACTTAATCAATTTGTTTGAAATGATGTTTGGTATCTTATTCCTAGACCTAAAGATAAACATATCATTGGTACTAAGTGGATTTTTAAAAATAAGTCTGATGAATTTAGTAATATAATTCAAAACAAGGCAAGGCTGGTTGTACAAGGGTACACTCAAATTGAAGGCATTGATTACGATGAAACCTTTGCACCAGTTGATTGTCTTGAATCAATTAGACTTTTTATATTCGTTGCATGCTTTAGATTATCAAATGGATGTAAAGAGTACCTTTTTGAATGGTGATTTATATGAAGAAGTATATGTTGAACAACCTACAGGGTTTGAAGACCTTAAGTTTACTGATCATGTATACCATCTTAAAAAAGCTCTCTATGGTCTAAAACAAGCTCCCAGAGTATGGTACAAGAAATTGACTAATTTTTTACTCAGTCATAATTTTCAAATGGGCAGTGTCAATAAGACACTCTTTGTTAAGAAACACAACGATGATATCTTAATGGTTCAGATCTATGTTGATGATATTATATATGGATCAACTTGTACTAACATGACTGTTTAGTTTGCAGATTTAATGAAATCTAAGTTCGAAATGAGCATGGTTGGGGAATTAAATTATTTTCTAGGGTTGCAAGTAAAACAACAACCTGATGGAATTTTTATTTCTCAGACCAAATATGCTTTGAACAACCTTAAGACTCTCTAAGGACTCTACAGGTAAAAATGTTGATCCAAAGTTATATCGTAGCATGATTGGCAGTTTGCTTTATTTAACTGCTAGTACGATTTTCAATATTGCTTTCAGTGTTGGTATTTGTGCTAGATATCAGTCTAATCCTAAAGAGTTACATTTAACTATTGTTAAGCGGCTTATGCAATATAATTTGGGTCTCTGGTATCCATATGATACTAGTGTTTAGTTGGCAGGGTACACTGATGTTGATTGGGTTGGTAATATTGATGACAGGAAATCAACCAGTGGTGGTTGTTTTTATATTGGAAATTACTTGGTTACTTGGTTTAACAAGAAATAAAGTTCTATATCACTCTCTACAGTTGAGGTTAAATACATCACAGCAGAAAATGCATGTACTCAGTTTGTTTGGATAAAACGTATGTTAAGTGATTATGGAATTACACAGGATTCAATCACTTTATATTGCGATAATTCCATTGCTATAAATATTTTTAAAAATCCAATCCAACATTCACGTACCAAGAACATTGATATTAGGTATCATTATATTCATGAATTAGTGGAAGAAAAAATAATATCTTTAGAATACATTCCAACAGAGAATCAATTTACTGACATTTTCACTAAATCGCTCGACAAAAGTAGGTTCAATAAATTAAAATTTGATCTTGGAATGTGCATTTAAAACTGATTAATCATACATATGTGTATCATAGTGTAAATATTTTTCCAAATTTATGTGTTTAAATTTCAAATATTTATGATAATATTGCATATTTTAATCGATACTCGAATAGTCATAAGTGTACTCGACCGGTCCTGGTACGACCGGTCAAGGACAGCCCAAGATCGGTCATGGAATGCACTGTCTTCTTTAATTTGGGAAAAATCTTCATCTTCCTCATTTCTAACTTGCTCTCCAACAAGTCGTGGTCCTACTAGTCGAACCCTATAGTGTAATTCGTTAAGGTTAGTCCATTTTTTAGTCTTGCTTATAAATTCATAGTCCATTTGCTTCAATCTTTTCTTTGGAGTTCTTGGTTTTAAGCTTTGTTATGTTATTTGGGTTTTTCTTCTCAAATTTTTGATTTTGAGAAAACCCATTTCTCATCTTTTGCATCTCCTTAGTCCATTGTATTTCTTGTTGTCAATGGATGCTAAAGGGAAAAAGAAAACAGCCCATGGTCCATCATCCTCTAGATCAGCTCTAATAACTTAGCTCCATCTTTATTCACCCAAAGATGATCCCTCTTTTGTTCGGAATTTGCGTTTGTACAAGGTTATTGTTGAAAGAGCTGTTGATCTTAACCACATTGCTCTATTTGGTATCTTTTCACTCCTCCAAGCTGTAGGATAGGATAACATCTTACATTGGGGTGGGCCTGCATACCAATCTATTGCATAGTCCATGTTTGCATACATCTCTGATTTTTCTACTAAAAATTTAACATTTAAAATAGATGCTAGAGAAGGCCCTTTTGATGTAGACCATCATCTATTATCTAGCCTTATGAAAATACCTGTTAATGATGTGGATATTCCGATTCATATTCTAACTGAAAAACCCTCTGAATCAGAAAAATGATAGCTTACCAGAGCATTATGCAACATGAATGTGTAATGGACTCATAAAGGGAATGCGCTCCCCTCAAAGTATTTATTACCTAGATACAGAGTCCTCTACAGAATTTTTACTTCTAATCTGTATCCGTGGTTTGGTAATAAAATAAAGTTGACTTCATTTATGGTTCATGTTTTGCATTCTGTTGTTTCTGGTACTAAAGTTTGTCTTCCATCTTTAATATGTCATTCCATCATTCAGTTTCATCTCTATCCAAGTCATAGTGATATACCGTTTGCATATCTTATGACTGTTTTGACTTCTCATATGTTGGTCGTTATGCCTGTTGGAGAGGCTCCTATCCATAATCTTATTTTTAACAACTTAAATATAAATAAAATGAAGTTAGAATTGGCTCCTTGCCAAGTGGATGGCAGTGATGGAGTTAAAGCTAAGAATGAAGAAGAAGCTGATGATCTTCCTCCTGATGACATAAACATGGATGATATTTTTGATGAAATTGAGTTTGATTCAACTAATGTTCCTGATTAAGAACCATTCAAGTTTGATGCGCGTCTACGTGCACTTGAATAGAAGATAGAAAATATGAATGTTGCCCATGACTTACAGTTCAAATATATGCACAAGTATCTTAGGTGCTTAAACAAGGGCATGTATCATTTTGATCCTACCATACTTGCTCCTTTAGGTTTAGATTGAATGATTAACTCTTTGGTCTATAATAACCTTAAGTTTACTTTTGTTAGGTTGTATACTTTATTTAGTTTGCTAACTGTGGTTACCTAACTTTGATTGAACTAAGTTCATGCTATGTGGACTTTATTTACTTATATCTTGACTCCTTGATTACTCCTGTCTATTATTCTTTTCCATTTTTCTTCTTCCTTTGTCATCTTGTGACAAAAAGGGGTAGAATTTATATGGTTGATATGGATTGATATGGATTGTTTGTGGATTGATTATGAGTAATAGGTTTTTTTTTGGATATATGTGTGCTACTCGAGGGGATTATGTAAGGAAGTGTTTTGCTTACTTCATCTTGATGTGTATTAAAAACTGGTGCATGATTCTTTAACCAGGCTGATTCTTTGTATTCATATTGGTTATATTATTGTTGAGTGTTTTGTCACAAATTTGACAAAGGGGGAGATTGTTAGTGCTATGGTTTTATGTTCCTTTGGTTGTCAAATTTTGTGGTGTCAAAACCTCAATTTATGTCTTGTGTAGCTCATTGTTATAAATGTTCAACACTTTGCTTCAACTGCTAAGTACTTTACTTCAAGTGAAGAATGAAGAATACAAGTACAAAACTGCTTCAAGAAATGCAAGTACAAGCTATAATAGTAGAAGTGGTCTTGTTCAAGACTAAAGCCAATGTACAACACAAGATGAATGGTTATTCAAGCTTTAGAAGATCTTTTGTTTCAAGTGCTACATTATGTTCAAAGATCTCAAGCTTCACAATCTTCATAAGTCATCTTTCATCTGAAGATATGAAGTCTCGAAGTTCATATCTCACTTTCAACGTAAGATTGACCTTAAATTGTCCTTAGGATAGGTCATTTTGGATATATAATTCATTTGAATCATTTTACATGAAATTGGACTATTCTAAGACTAGTCATGAACCATGTTCGACTAGTCCTAGCACTGCCTCGACCAGTCGTAAGTTTGTTATAATTTTTCAGACTTATCTGTTCGTCCACGACCAGTCCTAGACTCTGTTTGACTGGTCGTGCGAACAGTGTCGACTCGTCCTACGGCCAGTCCTGGTTCTACGACTCAAACTCTAGCAACCAGACTTTGGGTCCTACGACCAGTCATGGGAATGCTATGACTAATCGTAGAGGGCTTACGACCAGTCGCAGACACCTTACAACCGGTCGTGGAACGGTTTTATCTGATCGCGCTAAAAAATTTAAAAATCCGTTCTCCTACGACCAGTCGTAATGTCCTCAATACCAGTCAAAGGTACAATTTCTACAACTATAAATTGAGCATGAATTTTAGAGTTTGATATATAGAAATTCATGTAAAATCAAGGGATCACTATGAGATAAGTTTGTGTTTATTTTAAGCTACTTTGTGCATAATTTATATTCTCTTTTGTTAGCTTTATTATTTTGATTTTGTTTCAACATTCCAATCTTAATTGAAAAGAGGAATTGTAATATTCCTTCTTCTTGGAATCAAAATCAAATATACCTAGCCCACCTGGTTTAATTTAAAATCAATTAGAACCTAGAACCATTATCAAATGTGAGTATTGGACTTTGAACTTCTACATTCAACATATACTCTGATTGGTTCTACCAGGTTCCAACAAAAGGAAAAATTCAGGTATTTTACATTTAATGTAAATTCCTTTTATTTTGGTTTTATTTAAGGTTAAGCCAGAAAAATCTCAATTTGTTGTTTATCTGAGGAGAGCCAGAAAACTCAGAAGTGAGAGTTTTTGAATTGTGTAAGCCCTTTTCTAAAAGACACAATTGTGAAGGTTTTGGGTGAACCTGTGAAAACCTATTTTAATAGTGAACGCTAATATCCCATATGTGAGGATATTAGGAGTGGAGTAGCAATCAGTGTGGCTATTTTTAACAATTGTTGTACACACACGCGAACCACTATAATTCTTTGTGTTTTGTGGATGTGTGATTTATATTTTCTATCTTTCATCATACAGAATTGTGGGATGTATATGTGGATGTGAATGTTGTAATATTTACATTTCAAGCTTAGTGGGGAATGTTGTAATAATTTTAATTTTAATTCCTACAAGTTATTTCAGTTCCTTGCTATTTATTTATTCCTCTTCAGTTTGAGTTTTTGATACAAAGACCTTTCTAGAAATGAGGTTTTCCTACCATAAACTCTGGTTTTTGGTGTAAGGTTGTGCTTAGAACAACATTTGCATCAACCTCTCAAGACTTGAATTGAGGTTGCATTTTAAATTTGGCATAGTCCTATTCACCCTCATTCCCCCCCCCCCCCCCCCCCCCCTAAAGGACATAAAGCTTGGCCATTTCAATAATCACTAACATCACTAATATAATCCATAGCAATCATAATCACAAGCATTAATTGTATTCAGAACTACACACTATCCTTCGCAAGATAGATATTCCATTGGTAACTTTGGTCCGACATGATTTTCTTCTATTGGGACCACATGGTTATACCCTAACTGGGCCTTATGGTTATTGAGTAGCGGTGGTGTAAAGTACTGCACCAAGTGGTTATGAGATGAAAGGCATAAATATAACATATAGTAAACGAGCCACAGGATGGATGGTGCTCGTGAAACTCATATAATTTAGTGGGCTTCACCTTCAAGTGGGTTGTTAGTAGGTTGGATTTAAAAATAGTTATCATAGTAGTTCTATAATGGTTTGGAAGGCATAGGTAAACCTCATAAGATGCATTGAGCCCTAAGTTGAATGACTTGGGTACACATAAGGTTAGTCATGGGTGGATGACATGGGTTTGTCTCATACAATGTAGTGGGTCCTACTTCCAAGTGGTACTTCAAGCAGATGGGTCCACACACAAACATTACAGTGGGTCCCAATAAGTATATAGCATAGGCAACTCACATAAATTAAGGTAGTACAAGAAAGAACAGATCAGATGCACAAGGCACACGTCAGCGCGGTCGACACTCATGCACCAGACACCAGCAATCGACCTCACTACCCACCAAGGGGGTTACAATCTCCATGTAACACCCCGAATTTTTGCCAACCTAGGGTTAGACGTCCTTAGGCAATGGGTCAACCAAAACACCTTGGTAACCGCTCAGAACCCAATTCCATAGCCAAAGAAATCACTTAGGATTAATTCCTTTAGAAATTAAGCGTAAGTTAGCCAGCGCTACGCTAGAGTAGCTGTTAAATTGTCCTTGATCGCTTTAAATATGTTCTACAAGACCCAAAACTTGTAGAATCGTTGATGCTACGTTATCCTAAAATCTAGGATCAAACTCTAAACCGGTTTGTTCTCGGGAATCCTTTGAAACTTTGTATTGGATCTAGACCGCGCATCGAAAGTGTGATATCTACCATCTTAGACCGTTATGACCGCTTGGCTGGACTTGACAACCGTTTCGAAAATCAAGGCCAACCGACGTTCAGAGGCTATTTCATTGAGCCTGGAGTGAAGAGAGTGAAAAAAGGGTTAGATTTGGAAATTTTAATTCAAATCTGGCACGTGACTTAGCGCATTATTATTAAGCGTTTTGACCGTCAGAATTCAGGCAAATTACACCCTCGGATTAGGAAAAAATTCTCTTTCATATCATAAGACTTATAGACCTGATCTAGGTGCGGTGACCGCTGAACTGAAATTGGACCGCCACATGCGATTTGCGAACTCTTCCGGTCTGAAAACTTGATGTGTGCTAGATCCAGTATGCATGAGCTTAAGTCCGACCGCGTTCGGCCAGAGGACCTCCAGAAATGCTCTTTTGGATCGAAACAGCCCCGATTTGGTTAGACCTTAAGTAAACATTGTTCTCAAGCCTAATTTGGGAAGGTTTTAGCCTATATAAGGGCTTTAAACCCTCTCACAACCCTCCCATCCAAATTTTCTAGAAACCCTAGCAGAGTGAGAGAAAAAGTGAGAGATTGTGAGAGAGTGTGGGAGGGATTTTCCTGCCACTCCAATGACTTTCCCGGCGATTCCAATGTACTTCTAGGTAGGGAAAACCCTAACCACTTGCTGATTTGGGGATTTCTTCAATTCAAATAGCAAAGTAGCTGATGTACGTGTGCATTAGGTCGCCTGTACGCCGTTGACGAAGCGTATATGCTCCGTTCGAAATGATATATATCTAAAGTGAAAGGTGCGGATTTTAGACGCTTTGATTGGCTGTTTTCAACCCTTTTAATGTCGTTTAATAGTAGATTATCGACGAAAACGCCGTTTAACATGTACAACATGCTGTCTGTTTCCTATTTTGCATAAGAAAAATATGAGATTTAGGGCATTTTAGTCATTTGTAGGAAATACTGTATACATCCATATTTTGCTGAAATGGTTGACATGGCTTTTTGTCGCATTAGGATATTAGGAATGCGTGTATAATTGGTTTGGCGAAGAGATTCGCCCAAAGGCGCATTTTGAGTCGACATATACTATGTAGACTTAAGTGTGTAGACTAAGTGTTTGTATGAATGTTTGTATTAGTATGTATTGAGTATATGGTGTTATGAAATATTTTTGAGATTGAATTCTCAAGTAATATGTTGATGTAAATGATTTCCATCATGTTGGCAATATGTAGGGATTACATTGTATGTATGAAATGCATGTGTTGAATGAATTGCTTAAGTTGTATGTTATAACATGTGATAACATGCTTGTATTATTGTATTGCATTTCAATTACTCTCACATGATTATTGATGCTGATTTATAAATGTTTGGGACTATGCTTAGTCCAGGCAGTCGGTAATAGAGTAAATTCTTGGCTAGCTTCTATTGGACACGAAGGACGTGTCGATGAACGCGAGTCGTGTCTTGGGTTGGCGGTAGTGGTTAGGCCACACGAAGTGTTTCATGCATTTCATGTCGCTCAGCTTGAGATGCGCTCGTACTAGTCGAGCCTGTCAAGTAACCCGACTGGTCATTGTATGTTTACCATATATGTGTCATAACTCCTTGAACCTAGGGTACTGAACTTACCATTAGAAACCCTGTCAACCATGGTACCTTGATCCATAAAGACTCATGAGCCGGGCATGGTGGTATGAGACACCGTGGTTAGGCTGTCGGCCTACGCTGGGACCACAAACCTCCCCGTAGTAACCAGTGAGCACCCTACTCTGAGCAGATTATGGTGGTATGGGACACTATATTCTTGCTATCGGCCTACACTGATCAGGTGAAGAGCCCTTTTTGTAGTGACCGTGAGTTTACCCTGACACCGCATGGGGGCGACGAGTCCTGATGCAGTCTTAAGGATAGTTAGGCCTGTATTGATAAGGTGATGGGGGAGAGGTGCAACGAGTGCGAGCAACAGCTCTGGCAGCCCTTGCAGCGACCTACAAATATAACATCGTATGAGATTATTAGGAGTGACGACCCTAGACAGGATCTGTGTTGGGATTGATATAAGGAAGGTACCTTAGTTTCCCAATCCTGCTATATGAAAAGGACTAATAACTACTTGGTAATCATATCTACATCACATTGCATGTGCCTAGAAGATGTGGAGCACTGTGGGAAGAAAGCATGCCGTGGGCGTAAGATGGTCTCGTATGAGAGAGATCGTCGGTGAGGGCATCCATCATGTCATGTCATATTGCATTAACAATAGTATTTAGGAATGTTTGATTTATTGCTTTACTATTATCGCATGATTAATTTGATAACATGGTAATCTCTACTCTATTATTCCACTGAGTTGATCACTCACTCCCACGTTACGGGATGGTGTTTTCGGACACCCACCAGTCCCTATTTTGGTTGCAGATGATGACGTTTCTTGAGAAGCGGAGCCGGACTTGATGATGATGAGGAGGATCCCTCCTTTATGCGTGTTCTAAACGACGGGATTACAGGAAGATTCATTAGATGCCATGATACTTGTCATTTTATATTTTCAGAGCACTCATGTATATTCTTTCTTTCTCTTTTGAAGTATACATGTATATGTTTAACCTGGTAACATGTTCACACTCTGGAGACTTACAATCAATTATATATTATATGTGTGTATCACAGTCTTTCGCTTGTTAATTTAACTGTCTCTAGAGTATGATATGCTGTTCTGGCTTAATCTCACTCATGTTTAATACATTAACACAGACAACATTCAATCATACACATTTATGTTGCATAAGTGATGTTCTGGAACTCGGGAGTGGAGTTTTTACTCGACCTTCGATTTTCGGGATATTACAGATGGTATCAGAGCATGAATGAGATTATACCGGGCCTAGGTTATGGTCATGCGACGTACGCTGTCGCTCCTTTGACTTAGGTGGGTGCGAAAGGAATCTAGAAACATATGTAGGACTTCAGAAAGGAATCTAGAAACATACGTACGCTGTCGCTCCTTCTTCCTCTCACCACTCTATTCTTCAATTCTTTCTCAGTATTTTCATGTTAGGCATTGATCCTAATGTGAAAATAATATAAAAACATACTTAGGCAAAATTTTGTAATGAATAGTAAAAATACATGAAAATTGGCCATTTGGCTATTCTAACTTTGCAATCTTTAGAAAATAATGGTCTAAATGGATGGATTAGCTCCTCTTACCCCAAAATGATATGCTAAATTATGGGTAAATGTATTCTGGTTTACAGACTGGCCCTGGAATGCCCCGAATAGAAGTTTGGGCCTCCCTAGGTCAAAATACAATGATCTGGGGTGGGGCCCATACCTATTTGGAGTCCCTAAGGCAGGGGGGACCCAACCCATGTGGTCCCACCAGCTGGATCCAGAGATGGCCGGCGATGCCATCGTCGATCTGGCGATCGATCGCCGACCGAAGGGCCCCACTTGCTATAAATTTCAGGCGCGTGGTGTTTTTAGGGTAGGGCACCCCTCCCATACAGCGCCCGTCCCTCGGAACCCCTTAGAAAGGGTACCCCCTTCACAAAAATGCCCCTCCCAAGCTCCATTTTTATTTTTCTTGCTGCCCCATCTCAAAACGCAGCTCCAAATCCCTTCCAATCCCATTTCTTGCTAAAACTGACCCTATCCCATCCCTTCATAGTGATTTTATACTCCTCCTCTTTCAAAACTCATCCGTTGGAGCTCCTACAACCCCCAAATATGGCTGAAATCGTGTGGAGCTCCATTCCCCCTTATAGTTCTCTTTTTCCTTTGAAAATCCAGCCTTTGGGAGCTTGATGCATCCCTCTACAGGGCCTAGATTCATTTCAGTCCATTTGGGCAACCATTTCTCCCCATTTCCTTCGCTTTCCATGGCTATTGTTAAGGTTATTTTAACTTTTTTCTCCATTTTCACCTCCCTCTCTCATGTCCCTTTTATTTGATCCTCAGACTCGTGGAAACCTGCTTACCCATCCCATTTCTCCACGTTCTTCGCTTGTTTGATTACCATTTGAAGGATTTCTGTGTTTTGTTGTTGTTAGGTTTAGTGAAGTCAGAGGTAGAAAATGTATTTGTGTTAATGGTTTGGCCTTAGCATAGCCGAATGCGTTCCTGTCATAATCCATGTGGAACTTTATTCCATGTATTGTGACAAATTTTATTGAATGGAGTGCATGCCATTTCGTTTGCTGTAAGGTATTGTCCCTAGATTGGGTGTATCCTATGGTTTCCACTGCCATGTTGTAAATTTCGGGATTAAGCCTACAAAATTAGTTTTATCCCACCCCACCCTCCTACCAAGCATGCCACACCCAATCCCGACATGGGATTAGGAATGCAGTTCCATTTAATGCAACTTAATGCTACTGGCCACATAGGCCCTTGGCATTTTGGACCTAATGTTAGCACTCCTAGATTTAAAGGATCTGACGGTATAGGAAATCCAATTCCATTTAGATAATCTTGACCCTAAGCGATAGAGAAATTTCCTGTATTAGTAATGGTAGGGAACCATTTAGCGTATAAACTTAGGCTTTGGATTATAGCTACTGAGTTACAGACTAGGATACTAGTTATCTTAAGTAGTGTAAAGCCTATATATGCTAAGGAATTGTAGGTTAGATTTGGTTGAAGTAGAGCCTTATTCCTTCAATAGATTCCCTTATTACTTATAGACTTTTGTTGTAACCCATAGGAAAGTGGTTTTAACTTAGAACCATTTCACTCTCAGGGAAAATTTATAAATCCGTCAAATTGAACTTAAAATGAACTAGCACACCCCTTTGAATTGCCTTCCCCAAGGGCTTAATACATTCGGGAACGCGGAGTAAAGGAACTGTATATGTGAGCAATGTATTCACGGTTTGAGTCAACTTCTTAATCCTAGTGGTTACCAATGAATCCAATGCTCTGATCAAGCAGAGGATCGGCATCGACTCGGATTAAGAATTGATACAACGCATTTTCTGTCCTGATTAGACAGAAGGTCAATGTATCCGGCTCAAACCCACTACACAACCTTTCTTCTGTGATGGCCCTACCACCTACAACCAAACGTGATCATATTATCTTTGGGAAATGACAAGGACTTAAAGCCAGTAGAGAATTAGACATCTTGCTACCAACTCGTACCTACCCCTGAACTCAACCACAATAGATATTAGGCTCATCTCTATCACTATAGATATCAATGCCATAAAACGCATCATTAGCAAAGGAAAACCACTGTAATGAGAGGTTGTTTCCCAATTCATGTCAAGGATAGCCCCTAAGTTGCACCTTGTTCCGATATACGGAGCGATGCATAGATTCTTGAACTTTAAGTATAATCAAGTTTTAAGGGGGGTAGAACGTATTGAGTCCAATCTAGTTAGGTTAGCCAATGCAACCGTTAGATCAGAGTGACGCAGCGGAAGCGTGGTTAGCCTCTTCCCCACTGGCCCAGGATCGAAACAGCTGAGTTAGGTTCTACGTAAGGTTAGGTTATTAAATAGGATTTGAACCTTCCTTAGAAAAAGTACTCATTACCCTTAGCCAATTTCGGGGATGAAATTTTATTTTAAGGGAAGTAGATTGTAACACCCCGGATTTTTGCCAACTTAGGGTTAGACGTCCTTAGGCAATGGGTCAACCAAAACACCTTGGTAACCGCTCAGAACCCAATTCCATAGCCAAAGAAATCACTTAGGATTAATTCCTTTAGAAATTAAGCGTAAGTTAGCTAGCGCTACGCTAGAGTAGCTGTGAAATTATCCTTGATCGCTTTAAATACGTTCTACAAGACTCAAAACTTGTAGAATGGTTGATGCTACGTTACCCTAAAATCCAGGATCAAACTCTAAACCGGTTTGTTCTCGGGAACCCTTTGAAACTTTGTATTGGATCTAGACTGCGCGTCGAAAGTCTGATATCTACCATCTTAGACCGTTATGACCACTTGGCTGGACTTGACAATCGTTTCAAAAATCAAGGCCAACTGACGTTCAGAGGCTATTTCATTGAGCTTGGAGTGAAGAGAGTGAAAAAAGGATTAGATTTAGAAATTTTAATTCAAATCTGGCACGTGACTTGGCACGTTATTATTAAGCGTTCTGACTGTCAGAATTTAGCCAAATTACACCCTTGGATCAGAAAAAAATTCTCTTTCATATCATGAGACTTGTATACCTAATCTAGGTGCGGTGACCGCTGAACTGAAATTGGACCGCCACGTGCGATCTGTGAACTCTTCCGGTCTGAAAACTTGATGTGTGCTAGATCCAGTATGTATGAGCTTAAGTCCGATCGCGTTCGGCCAGGGGACCTCTAGAAATACTCTTTTGAATCGAAACAGCCCCGATTTGGTTAGACCTCAAGTAAACATTGTTCTCAAGCCTAATTTGGGAAGGTTTTAGCCTATATAAGGGCTTTAAACCCTCTCACAACCCTCCCATCTGAATTTGCTAGAAACCCTAGCAGAGTGAGAGAAAAAGTGAGAGATTGTGAGAGAGTGTGGGATGGATTTTCCTGCCACTTACTGCTGCTGCTACACGTGCTAAAGCAGCGCACTCCAATCACTTTCCCGGTGATTCCAACGCACTTCTAGGTAGGAAAAACCCTAACCACTTGCTGATTTGAGGATTTCTTCAATTCAAATAGCAAAGTAGCTGATGTACGTGTGCATTAGGTCACCTGTACGCCGTTGACGAAGCGTATACACATCTAACGTGAAAGGTGCGGATTTTAGACGCTTTGATTGGTTGTTTTCAACGCTTTCAATGTCGTTTAATAGTAGATTATCGATGGCAACGCCGTTTGACATGTACAACATGCTGTCCGTTTCCTGTTTTGTAAATGTAGGAAAAATATGAGATTTAGGGCATTTTAGTCATTTGTAGGAAATACTGTATACATCCATATTTTGCTGAAATGGTTGACATGGCTTTTTGTCACATTAGGATATTAAGAAAGCGTGCATAATTGGTTTGGCGAAGAGATTCACCCAAAGGCGCACTTTGAGTCGACATACACTATGTAGACTTAAGTGTGTAGACTAAGTGTTTGTATGAATGTTTGTATTAGTATGTATTGAGTATATGGTATTATGAAATAGTTTTGAGATTGAATTCTCAAGTAATAAGCTGATGTAAATGATTTCCATCATGTTGGAATATGTAGGGATCACATTGTATGTATGAAATGCATGTGTTGAATGAATTGCTTAAGTTGTATGTTATAACATGTGATAACATGCTTGTATTGTTGTATTGCATTTCAATTACTCTCACATGATTATTGATGCTGATTTATAAATGTTTGGGACTATGCTTGGTCCAGGCAGTCGGTAACAGAGTAAATTCGTGGTTGGCTTCTATTGGCCACGAAGGATGCGTCGATGAACGTGAGTCGTGTCTTGGGTTGGCAACAGTGGTTAGGCCACACGAAGTGTTTCATGCATTTCATGTCGCTCAGCTTGAGATGTGCTCGTACTAGTCAAGCCTGTCAAGTAACCCGACTGGTCATTGTATGTTCACCATGTATGTGTCATAACTGCTTGATCCTAGGGTACTGAACTTACCATTGAAAACCCTGTCAACCATGGTACCTTGATCCATAAAGACTCATGAGCCGGGCATGGTGGTATGGGACACCGTGGTCGAGCTTTCGGCCTACACTGAGGCCACAAACCTCCCCGTAGTGACCAGTGAGCACCCTACTCTGAGCAGATTATGGTGGTATGGGACACTATATTCTTGCTGTCGGCCTACACTGATTAGGTGACGAGCCCTTTGTAGTGACCGTGAGTTTATCCTGACACCGCATGGGGGCGACGAGTCCTGATGCAGTCTTAAGGATAATTAGGCCTGTATTGATAAGGTGATGGGGGAGAGGTGCAATGAGTGTGAGCAACAGCCCTGGCAGCCCTTGCAGCAACCTACAAATATAACATCGTATGAGATTACTAGGAGTGACGACCCTAGACAGGATCTGTGTTGGGATTGATATAAGGAAGGTACCTTAGTTTTCCAATCCTGCTGTATGAAAAGGACTAATAACTACTTGATAATCATATCTACATCACATTGCATGTGCCTGGAAGATGTGGAGTACTGTGGAAAGAAAGCATGCCGTGGGCGTAAGATGGTGCCATATGAGGGAGATCGTCGGTGAGGGCATCCATCATGTCATGTCATATTGCATTAACAACAGTATTTAGGAATGTTTGATTTATTGCTTTACTATTATCACATGATTAATTTGATAACATGCTAATCTCTGCTCTATTATTCCACTAAGTTGATCACTCACTCCCACGTTACGGGATGGGGTTTCCGGACACCCATCAGTCCCTATATTTGGTTGCAGATGATGGCGTTGCTTAAGAAGTGGAGCCGGACTTGATGATGATAAGGAGGATCCCTCCTTTATGCGTGTTCTGAACGACGGGATTACAGGGAGATTCATTAGATACCATGACACTTGTCATTTTTTATTTTCAGAGCACTCATGTATATTCTTTCTTTCTCTTTTGAGGTATACATGTATATGTTTAACCTGGTAACATGTTCACACTCTGGAGACTTACAATCAATTATATATTATATGTGTGTATCACAGTTTTTCGCTTGTTAATTTAAATGTCTCTGGAGTATGATATGCTGTTCTGGCTTAATCCCACTCATGTTTAATACATTAACACAGACAACATTCAATCATACACATTTATGTTCCATAAGTGATGTTCTGGAAATCGGGAGTGGAGTTTTTACTCGACCCCTAATTTTTGGGATGTTACACTCCATTTTGTATACTAGTACCAAACCTTGCTTGCGCTTCTCCTCGCCTGCGGGTCAAACCAGTCCCCGTTTGCCACCTCAACCCTATGGCGGGTCAAACATGCCCCTTCTCAACCTAGTCTCATTAGTGGGAGTCAAATCTATGGCCCATGTGTCCACTCAGCCCGACTATGAGGGATCCCTAGCTAGCATCGGGTTTTAGGTACTTTCAACCCAAGGGTACATCATCCCCTACTATTTTCACACTTCCTGTTTCCCGTTCATTTTTAGGTATAACCGAAGTCATCATCATAGATGTACATTTCGTCGTTAAGATACAACTCATGTTATATGGCATGACTATGGTATTTCAATCATCATGTATGTTTTGATTATACATGAATTCAAGTAATTATGATCAGGCATACATTCAAGAGCATGTGGTATGCATATAATGCCATGAGTTTAGGGTCTGCTTAACCTTTTAGCCAAAAATGACATATAATTATCATGTGCGACTATCAACTATATCAATCCAAGGTCATGTCACTAAACTGAAGAGGACATATCCTAAAAATGAACAAATGTATTTAAATTCACTTACACATACCGTCATTCCATGGTGCATGAGTATGATCAATATCAGCATGGTTAAGTAGATGAATTTAATATGCTAGGAAGTTGAACAACATTAATCAAGATATTAAATCACATACTTCTATTAACCATAATCAGTAACATCACTAATATAATCCATAGTTATCATAATCCCGAACATTAATTATATTCAGAACTACACTATATCATTCGAAAGATAGATATTCCATTGGATCTTTGGCCCGATATGATTTTCTTCTATTGGGACCACATGGTTATACCCTAACTGGGCCTTATGGTTAATGAGTGGTGGTGGTGCAAAGTACATGCACCAAGTGGTTATGAGATGAAAGGTGTACATATAATATATTGTAAATGAGACACAGGATGGATGGTGCTCGTTAAATTCATATAATATAGTGGGCTTCACCTTCAAGTGGGTTGTTAGTAGGGTGGATTTGAAAATAGTTATCATAGTAGTTCTATAATGGTTTAGAAGGCATAGGTAAACCTCATAAGATACATTGAGCCCTAAGTTGATCGACTTGGATACACATAAGCTTAGTCATGGGTGGATGACATGGGTTTGTCTCATACAATGTAGTGGGTCCTGCTTCCAAGTGGTACTGTAAGAAGATGGGTCCTGCTTCCAAGTGGTACTGTAAGAAGATGGGTCCACACACAAACATTACGGTGGGTCCCAATAAGTAGATGGTACAGGTAACTCACATACATTAAGGTAGTACAAGAAAAAACAGTTCAGATGCACAAGGCACACGTTAACGCATTCGACACCCATGCACCAGACACCACCAATCACCTCACTTGTAAGCCCCGTATCCTAGACCATACCGTTCCATAGACTTCTGCGGTCTTCCCGGTTGAATTTCGGTAACCTTCGACTTTTAACCGGCATTTGCGCGCCACCTTGCATCACACACCGTCAACCTGGATCGACTCAAACTGAGACTTGTACCCTTGCGATCACGTTGTCACCACGATTCCTATGTCACAACTCGCACGCCAAGGCGATACCCTGATCAGGAGATGTGAGCCAGCGTTCGGTGCGAGGAAAACGCCACGCATGCAAATTCTGAGAAAATCTCTATAACTTATCACATCCATCAAATCCCATCATGTCAAGTACATGCCAAGTACACCATCACCTCTCACTCATTCCCAAGCAACCCCGAAAGTTAAAAAGTTTCTTACAAGCCCATACCTTTCTTACACCAAAAACCATAAAAGTTAAAAAGTCTCTTACACCCATCACTCACCACATCCATCACTCCATCACCCATCACTCTCTCTCTCTCTCTTTACAACTTTCTCTCTCTTTCATTTTTAAACTCATTCCTAAGCAAGAGAAAGCCTCACACGTCCAAGCAATTTCTACATTCCAAGGGATTTGTGTGTGGTCCACCTTTCCTACCCTCTCATCTCCCATATCAACCATCCAAACTCCATCTCCTCCGTTGGAATCAAAGCTAAGGAACAAAGGAAGCCAAGGGAGCAAGAAGATCGAACGGTGGGTGCTTCTATAGGCTAGTTTTTCATGTTTTCATGATGGGCCAAGTGAGGCATACCGATCAATGGTTTGGATCTCACTTGGGACCCTAAGATGTGGCCGATGGCCCACTTTGATCATCATGATCATTCCATGATGGGGCCAATCTCCATGGACCCCATCATGATGTTTATTTCCTTGCATTAAATAGGTCATCTAGACCATCCCTATTAGTGGGGAAAGGATCTCCACCGTTGATATTCGATTTCGATAGACCCATGTGTAATGGGACCCACTTGATGTATGATTTCTTGTAAGGGAGGGCTCATAGTGGCGGAGCCCTCCATCACACGTGTGTCACTCTATTTTTTTCTCTCTCTTCCCCTTTCTACGATGAATGGTTGTGTGGCCCACTTGGACGGACTCCACCTCGTACATGTGTTATATCTACACCATCTACCATTTGGTGGCCACCTAAGTAGGTCCCACCTCAATGCATGTGTCATGCCCAAACCATCCAGCGTCTGGGGACGCTGGACGTGAGTTAAAACACAGATATGAGCTTGGTTCAAGCCATGAGGGTGGACCACTGGTGTAGGCCTCACCTTGATGTATGTATTCAATCCACGCCGTCCATCCTTTTCCTCAAACCATTTTAAGCGTTGAGCCAAAAAATGGGGCCAATCCGACCTTCTGGAGGGCCATAGCATAGAAAACGGTGGTTTTCACCGTTAAAAAGCCACTTGATTTTTCTACGCACCAAAACACAGTGCATATTGGGCTCGTTTGGCTTGTCCTTAGCCATAGCGACCAATGGTTGGGTCGGATCCACCTGAAGCGGGCCCTATATGGGAAAATCCCGAAGAAAACCCCAAAAATTAAAAAAAATATAATATATAAGCAGCAAGACGTTGCTTCTGCCAGAGGCGCAGGCAACGCCTGCTGTGCACGGGCGTGCGGGTTCTCCAAAAATTAGCCTCATCTAAAGTTCCGGTGGCCCACATCATAGGAAACAACGGTGATTAAATGTCTGCCATTGAAACCTTTTGTGGCCCAGAAGTTTTGGATTCAAAATGAAATTTGTTTTTACCCTTTGCCTAGGCCTCTGTGGCCGTATGAATAGATTGGATGGCAAGCAAACATTGCAGTGGGTCCCACATGGGAACCCACAATGATGTATGTGTTTAATTCACACTATCCACACTAGTGGACGGTGGAACCCACCATGGTGTATATGTTCTGTCCGCACCGTCCACATCACTGGACGATGGGACCCCATTGAGGTATGTGTTCTCTCCATGTCGTTCATCTATATGTGGACCCCCACCATGATACATGGGTTGCATCCAATCCGTCCAACCATTTTGAAAGCCCATTTTAAGGCTTGAGGCTAAGAATGAGTCAGATCTAAGGTTCAAGTGGACCCCACCACAAAAAAAAATAAAATAGTGGAGAGATGAATGCCCACCACTGAAGTCCTTTTCGGACCATAGTAGTCTTGGATTATGGTGATATTTGTTTTTCCTCCCAATCAAGCCTATGTGACTTTACTAACAGACTAAATGGGAAATAAACTTGATGGTGGGCCTTGGTATTGTAAAAGGTGAAAATCATTATCTCCACTACTATTTGTGGAATGGTCCATATCCTTCAATATGATTCTTTTTAGAAATGTATAAGGCCCACCTTGATATATGTAAAGCTCATGGGTTGAGGCGCATTTGATGTATTAGGGGCCCATGGGTTAAGGCCCATTGAGATGTATTAGGGCCTATGAGTTAAGGCCCATTTGATGTACATATGGGGCCCAATGGGTGTGGCCCATTTGATACACATAAGGCCCATGTGATTAGGCCCATTTGATGTACTCAAGGCCCAAGGGTTATGGCCCATTGCAATGTACAAAAGGCCCATTTGTGCGGCCCATTGATGCGGCCCACTTGATGAATATAAGCCCATGTGATGCGGCCCATTTGATGTAATTAAGGCCCAATGGGATACATATACAAGATCCAATGCAATGTGTGATTCCCCATGGCTTGCGTAATGATATTTATGGTGGACCGCGCCTTGGGAGTAATGTTGGTTTGACATCCACATTGTAAGAATAACGTTGGTTAAATGTCCGCATTATAACTCTCCCTAGGGCCGCTGATAAGCTTGTACTTGTTGTGTGTAGGTCATTTAGGCCCATCTACGTTGTAAGGATAGTTCATTACTGTATAACATGTCTAGTATAGTTCCATGATTCATGATCATATGCATCATATGTATGCTTGATATGAGAGGTGACTGATCATAACATATGTCTTCGGGCAGATTGTTTATGGGCTCCCGGTTAGGCAATGTTACCCTACATGAGCATACAATATGCGCAGGATTGCTGCATGACTGGATAGTATAATTCATACATTTTACATTATGTGACATGGTTACTATATGCCCTAGCGACATCAGGGCAGTAGCCTTTACTTGTGTATCATGGTTGGCAAGATTGGAAATTGAAAATCTTATTTTACATAGGGTGTTATAGATAGCCCTAGGTGAAAGTCTCTAAACCCTTACGGTACTAAGAGGTTGCTCCAACATCTAGACCGAGTGGGTATAGGAGCGTCGAGTGTCGATTACTAGATGGCCACGCTTTCCATTGTGTTGTGATCGGTTGAAAGGGGGTGCGGCCTTACCTGCCCGAGAGTACGGGGCAAAGCTAGGCTGAGTTTAACCAGCTTGAGGAATGGGTCTGCTATCGACTAGCCGAGCCAGATATTGGTAGGCGGATAGTGAGGTCTCTTCCACTTATCTTATTGCGTGCAATGGGACGGTGATCTGGTTTAGAGTGTACTAGATCCCGGTTTGTAACGACCTAGAAAAATCCGTACTTAGACCTGAGTACCACCTTTAGTAGAAATCATTTAGAACCAAATCCTTTAGAAATTTAATGTGTTTTAGCCATTGCTAAACTAGATTACATATGGAATTAGTACCAATAACTTTCAATGCATTCTTTAAGACCCAAAACTTAGAGAATCATTGACTCTATCTTACCCTGAAATCTAGGATCCAACTCTAAACCCAGTTGCTCCCGGGAATGCTTTGTAATTTTGTATTGGATTTAGACCACTCAACGAAAGCCTGATAGCTATGAACTTAGACCATTACGACTGCCTAGTTGGACTTGACAATCACCTAGAAAATCAAGCCCAAACGATGTCCTAAGACCATTTTATTGAGTCCGGAGTAAAGAGAGTAGGAAAATGAAGATTTTTAGAAAATTAAATATATTTTTACGTAATCTGAAACATTTCACTTGCACGTTATTTTTAAGCGTTTTGATCGTTAGATTTCGACCCAAATTCACCCTCGGATCAGGATAAGTGGCCCTTTCATGTCATAGAACTTGTAGCCCTAATTGAAGTTCGGTAACCGCTGAATTGAAGCTGGTCCACCATGGATGATCTGAAAACCTGATCGGACTGAAAACTTAACTCACTAAAGATTCGATGCTAGTGAGCTTAAGTCTGACTGCATTTGATAAGGGGACCTCCAGAAGTGCTCCGTTGGATCAGAAAGAGTCCGATTTGGTTATAACCTAAGTATACCTTGACCTTAAGTCTGTTTTCGTTGAGTTTGGGCTTATAAAAAGGCCTTAAACCCTTAGTTCTAAATCCCATACAAATTTCCTAAACCCTTGTTTCTTAAGAGAGAGAAAAGAGAGAAAGTGTGGGAGAATCTGTCGAATCTCTGTAGGATTCTTGCTAGTCCATCTATACATCGAATCTGCATATCTGAATCGTTCTTCCGGCGATTATGATTCTGTTTTTGGGTAAGTGAAGCTAACCCTAACCTATTTTTAAACCTAGAATAGCTTAAATAAAGTTATAGCTAACCTATTCTATGTCATAGGTAGCATATCCGCCGTTGACGAAGACACATAGTCTGAATCATATCGAATACGTATTTTTTAGTTTAAGTTGTGGACTATATATATTTAGGTTATGGTTTTCAAGACTTTTAATGTTAGATAATGATTTATTCATGTTGTGATTGCCATTACACATGCCAAATGCGCTATCCATTTTGATTTTCATATATGGATGTTTTATATTGTAAATAGTGTATTTCATGTATATGTTAGAATACCTGTATGCGTATGAAATCTGCTGTTTTGATTGCCATGATTAATCGTCGTTGTTATATGCTTAATATGAATGCAACAACTCCTTGGCGAAAGGACTTGCCCTAATATGCAATGGAATCGACATACGTGATGTATGTTGAATAGTGTAATCTAAGTGTTGGTATAAATGCCTAAATGAGTTAGAAGTTAGTAAAGTGTGATTGCTAAGGTCGTTGAGATATGAATCTCAATCACAACACTTGAGTGTATGATTTCCTCCATGAATCATGTAACTTAGATTATCCATGTTACATGTGTATATGATTTCCTCCATGTACTATATTTAAGTTTCAGTTATATACCATGAATGTTCATTGGAATGTAAGATATGAATCCTGCTAATTATTGAGATTGTATGTGAGTGGGGCTGTGCTATAGTCCAGGTAATCGGTAATCATACTCCACATGGTGGTTGGGGTTATTTTCACCACGCAGGATGAGTTTAACGAATCTAAGTCGTGCTTGGGATGTTCGACAGTGGTTTGGCCACACGGAGTGCTTATGCATTCCATGTCGTTCAACTCAACGTGCGCTTGGCCTAGTTGAGCTTATCAACTAACCCGATTGACCGATGTTTGCTCACTATATTTGCTCACTATATTTGAGCTTACCAGTGAAACTCCCGTTAACCGTGGTACCGTGATCCCCTAAGACTCATGAGCCGGACATGGTGGTATGGGATACCGTGGTCGAGAGCAGTCGGCCTACGCTTGGGCTACAAACCTCCCCGTAGTGACCAATGAGTACTTTATTCTTGTGAGTAGATTATGGTGGTATGGGATACTATATTCTTATTGTCGGCCTACATTGATTGGTGACGAGCCCTCTATAGTGACCTCGAGTATATCCTGACACTATATAAGGACGACGAGTCCTATTGCAGTATCAAGGATATAACTAGGCTTGTATTGATTTGGTGATGGGGGAGTCGTGTAACGATTGCACGCAACAGCCCTGACAGCCCTTGCAGTGACCTAGAAATGTACCATCATATGAGAATCCATAGGACTGACGACCCTAGAATGGATCAATGTTGGGAATTAATACAAGGAAAGTGTCTTAGCTTCCCAATCCTGCTGTATGAAAAGGACTAATAAGAACTTGGTAAGCATGCTCATATCATTGCATTGCATGTGCTATCAGTGTTGGTGTAAGCACTGAGGAAGTGACTAACATGTGCGATAATAAGATAAAGATCGCAGAGGGAGTTTGTGGTGAGGGCATGTATCATTCCTTCATAACATTCATGCATTAACAAGAGTATCTTGGACATGTTTTATTGTACTGCCTTATCATTACTACTTGATTGGATTGATAACATGTTAACCTTTGTTGTATAGTACCACTGAGTTGATCACTCACTCCCACATTCTGGGATGGTGCTTAAACACCAAACAGACTCTGATGTAGTTGCAGGTGACGGCAACGCTGGCGAGGTGGAGCTAAACTTTGATGAGGATGAGGAGGCGTTCTCATATATGCAGTTCTTGGGCGGGTTCATGTGAGCCGCGTCCTGACCAGCGGGGATTTTTGGGATATGTATATGACGATTTTGCATAGTTAATCCATGTATTTTGAGACACAGTTGTATATATTACCCTGGGCATAGCATGCATATTTTGGGGATTATTTTTGAATTATATATGTATTTAAGTTTTTCGCTTGCATTTCCTCAATATCCTTGAATTATGTCTGCTGATCTGGTTTGATCTATTTCATGTTTTATGCACTAATATAGATAACATACAATCATCATCCATTATGTTGCATAAGTGATGTTTTGGAACTCGGGAGCTGAGTTATGCCCGACCCCTGAATTTTAGGGCGTTACATAGTTATATTCCAGATTTGAGTTGTATTTATATATGGACTTAGATGAGGATTCATATGCTTGAGTTGCACCTCGCATCGCATAGCCTTGGTATGACCGACATCATTCATGCTTTGCATCGCATAGCCTTGGTACGGCTAATGGTATTCATGGATTCATCAGCATGTTCCACATTACTCTTATACTGCATACATGTATTACTACCTTTCGCACACACTTTCACCACCCTCTAAGCTTTCTATAAGCTTATGCACGACCATTACGGGCAGGTGACATTAGGTCGCAGCATCGTTGAGGTAGGAGCGCATATCAGATCAACTTGGATTTTTTGCCCATTATCATTGTATTTATCTTTATGCTCATTGTACTTGTAAAGTTTTTTATCATAGTGAGAATGTAATGGAGTTTTTGGTTGTTGTTTGTAGTTTATGCCTTTGGTTATACTTATCACGATTCAAACTGATGTTGAAAATCGTCCTCGTAGCATTCCAGGATCGGAACCTGGCGAATGGGCGCTAGGAGCGGAGAATGGGGTTTTACGGAGGCTGTCAGCGCTAGATTCGGCGATTGAGAATTTTGCAAGCCCGATTTCTGAGTTTGAGGTGTGACATCACTACCCACCAATGAGGTTACAATCTCCATTTTGTATACTAGTTCCAAACCTCGCTTGCGCTTCTCCTCGCTTGGGGGTCAAACCGGTCCCCGTTTGCCACCTCAACACTAAGGCGGGTCGGACATGCCCCTTTACAACCTGGCCTCGTTAGTGGGAGTCAAATCCATGGCCCATGTGTCCACTTGACCCGACTGTAAGCCATCCCTAGCTAGCACCAGGGTTTAGGGACTTTCAACCCAAGGGCAGATCATCCCCTACTATTTTCACACTTTCGATTTCCCGTTCATTTTCAGGGATAACCCAAGTCATTATCATAGATGTACGTTTTGTCGTTAAGATACAACTCATGTTATATGGCATAACTGTGACATTTCAATCATCATGTATGTTATGATTATACATGAAAATAAGCAATTATGATAAGGCATACATTCAAGGGCATGTGGTATGCATATAATGCCATGAGTTTAGGGTCTGTTTAACCTTTAAGCCAAAAATGATATATAATTATCATGTGCCACTATCAACTATATCGATCCATGGTCATGTCACTAAACTGAAGAGGACATATCTTATAAATGAACAAATGTATTGAAATACACTTGCACATATCGTCATTCCATGGTGCATGAGTATGCTCAATATTAGCACAGTTAAGTAGAAGACTTTAGTATGCTACGAAGTGGAACAACATTAATCAAGATATTAAATCACATACTTCTATTAACCATAATTAGTAACATCACTAATATAATCCAAAGCTATCATAATCACGAGCATTAATTGTATTTAGAACTACACTATATCATTCGTAAGATAGATATTCCATTGGCGGCTTTGGCCTGACACGATTTTCTTCTATTGGGACCACATGATTATACCCTAACTGGGCCTTATGGTTAATGAGTAGTGGAAGTGCAAAGTACATGCACCAAGTGGTTATGAGATGAAAGGCATAGATATAATATATAGTAAATAAGCCACAGGATGGATGGTGCTCGTGAAACTCATATAGTATAGTGGGCTTCACCTTTAAGTGGGTTGTTAGTAGGGTGGATTTGAAAATAGTTATCATAGTAGTTCTAAAATGGTTTAGAAGGCATAAGTAAATCTCATAAGATACATTGAGCCCTAAGTTGAACGACTTGGGTGCACATAAGCTTAGTCATGGGTGGATAACCTAGGTTTGTCTCATACAACGTAGTGGGTCCTACTTCCAAGTGGTACTGCAAGCAGATGGGTCCACACACAAACATTACGGTGGGTCCCAACAAGTAGATAGTATAGGCAACTCACATATATTAAGGTAGTACAAGGAAGAACAGTTCAAATGCACAAGGTACACGTCAGCGCGGTCGACACCCATGCACCAAACACCAGCAATCGACCTCCCTACCTACCCATGGGGTTACAATCTCCATTTTGTATACTAGTACCAAACCTCGCTTGTGCTTCTCCTCGCCCGCCTGTCAAACTGGTCCCTATTTGTAACCTCAACCCTAAGGCGGGTCGGACATTCCCCTTCTCAACCTGGCCTCATTAGTGGGAGTCAAATCCATGGCCCATGTGTCCACTCGGCCTGACTGTTAGGCATCCCTAGCTAGCACCAGGGTTTAGGGACTTTCAACCCAAGGGCACATCATCCCCGACTATTTTTACACTTTCGGTGTCCCATTCATTTTCAAGGATAACCCAAGTGATCATCATGGATGTACGATTCTTCGTTAAGATACAACTCATGTTATATGGCATAACTGTGGTATATCGATCATCATGTATGTTATGATTATACTTGAATTCAAGTAATTATGATAAGGCATACATTCAAGGGCATGTGGTATGCATATAATGTCATGAGTTTAAGGTCTGCTTAACCTTTAAGCCAAAAATGATATATAATTATCATGTGCCACTATCAACTATATCAATCCATAGTCATGTCACTAAACTGAAGAGGTCATATCTTACAAATGAACAAAGGTATTGAAATACACTTGCACATACCGTCATTCCATGGTGCATGAGTATGATCAATATCAGCATGGTTAAGTAAATGAATTTAGTATGCTAGGAAGTGGAACAACATTAATCAAGATATTAAATCAGATACTTCTATTAACCATAATCACAAGTTCACTAATATAATCCATACCTATCATAATCACGAGCATTAATTGTATTCAGAACTACACTATATCCTTCGCAAGATAGATATTCCATTGGCGGCTTTGGTCCGACATGATTTTCTTCTATTGGGACCACTTGTTTATACCCTAACTAGGCCTTATGGTTAATGAGTGGTGGTGGTGCAAAGTACATGCACCATGTGGTTATAAGATGAAAGGCATAGATATAATATATAGTAAATAAGGGACAGGATGGATGGTGCTCGTGAAACTCATATAATATAGTGGGCTTCACCTTCGAGTGGGTTAGTAGGGTGGATTTGAAAATAGTTATCATAGTAGTTCTATAATGGTTTAAAAGGCATAGGTAAACCTCAAAAGATACATTGAGCCCTTAGTTGAATGACTTGGGTACACATAAGCTAAGTCATGGGTGGATGACATGGGTTCGTCTCATACAACATAGTGGTCCTACTTCCAAGTGGTACTGCAAGCAGATGGGTCCACAAAAAAATATTACGGTGGGTCCTAAAAGTAGATAGTATAGACAACTCACATATATTAAGGTAGTACAAGGAAGAACAGTTCAGATGCACAAGGCACACGTCAACGTGGTCGACACCCATGCACCAAACACCAGCAACTGACCTCGTTACCCACCAATGGGGTTACAATCTCCATTTTGTATACTAGTACCAGACCTTGTTTGCACTTCTCCGCGCCTGAGGGTCAAACCGGTCCCCGTTTGCCATCTCAGCCCTAAGGCAGGTTGAACATGCCCTTTCTCAACCTAGCCTCGTTAGTGGGAGTCAAATCCATTGCCCATGTGTCCTCTCGACCTGACGATGAGGCATCCTTAGCTAGCATCGGGGTTCAAGGACTTTCAACCCAAGGGCACATCATCTCTTACTATTTCCACACTTCCGGTGTCCTGTTCATTTTTAGGGATAACCCAAGTCATCATCACAGATATACATTTCATCGTTAAGATCCAACTTATGTTATTTGGCATGACTGTTGTAAGACCCGTATCTTAGTCCATACCGTTTCGTAGGATTCCACGATCTTCCGGGTCGAATTTCGACAACCTTCGACCCTTAATCGGTATTTGCACGTGACCCTGATTCACACGCCGTCAACCCGAGTTGACTCAACCCGAGACTTGTATCCTAGCGACCGCGCTATCGCCGCGGTTCGGATGTCGTGACTCACGCGCCGAGGCGATACCCAGGTCAGGAGATGTGGGCCTACGTTCAGTTCAAGGAAAACGCCGCGCGTTATTAAACCCAAGAGAATCTCTACCCAATGTCCCATCCATCAATCCCATCAATCAAGGTACACATCACACTCCATCACTCACCATCCCCAAGTACAACCACCCCTCCCCTAAAGTCAACACTCTCTTACACTAGTACACATCACCCATCACACCCCATCTCTCTCTCTCTCTTACCCCTCTTTCTCTCTCCTTTCTCTTTCTCATTATCCGAAGCAACCCATGAGAGAAGCTTGGCATGGCCCACTCCCTACCACCCAATCCTACCCTCTAAAATCAATCTCGACCGTTGAATCGCACCCTTTGGAGCTCTCGGGTGCATTGATGGAAGAAGAAAGTCCAAGAAGAAGATCGATCGGTGGGTGCTTCTCTCCCTCTCTTTTTCATTTTTGTTTGATGTGTGGCCCACCCGGATGTACCCCACTTGATGTATGTCTTATCCAACTGTCCAAACCATGTGGGCCCTACCAAATTATGTTAAAATTCACTCCATTCATCAAATGGTGTGGCCCACCACATTTTAGGTGAAATCCTTTTACTATGCTAATATATATATATATATATTGATGGTGAGCCACGTATGTGTGGGACCCACCTAGATGCCTGAGTTCATCCATGCCGTCCATCGTCCTGAGACGCTAGACGTGAGGGTGAGCTAATATGGAGTGCGTGTACTGACGTGGTGTGTGCAAACGTGAAGGAGATATGTGCTTTGGGGTGGGCCACCTATACAGGCCTCACCTTGATGTATCGAACTAATCTATGCCATCCATCTTATTTTCTAGATAATGTTAGACGTTGAGCCCAAATATTAGGCTAATCCGATTATTGAGCGGGCCATACCATAGGAAATAGTGGTGTTGACCGTAAAAATTCATTTTTACATTTTTACTCGCTAAAAATATATGACATATTGGACTCATTAGGACAATCTTGAGCCATGGAAGCCAATGAACAGAATGGATTTCTCTTATGTGGGCCCCACCTATCAAAAACCATGGGTTTTTACTTTTTTTTTTAAAAAATAAATACATAGAACAGCATGCGCTGTTGCTGTCAGAAGGCAGCAGGCGCTACATGAGCACGGGCAGACGGACGGCCCTATGGACCCCACCATGATGCATTTCGAATATCAGCACCGTCCATTGTGGGGTCCCCCTTCAAAAAGGGACCTGACCCAAAAATCAGCCGTATACGGAACTCAGGTGGGCCATACCATCTAAAATTATGTGAAGACATGCCTAACACATATAAAATTACTTGGTGGGCCTACCTGAAATTTGGATACGGCTGAAACTTGGTATGACTGTCCATTCAAGCGGGACGCCCACAATGGGTGGGCTGGATTTGTGAACCACATCTAGGTGGGCCTAATGAATGATTATGAATGTTTTAATGGAGGGTAGATGCCCTCAACTGTTGTATCTGGTGTGGCCCACACAAGTCATGGACTGACTTGATTTTTGAGACCTAGGCCCATGCTGGAATGGTGCATCTAACTGAGGGATTAGTTGTTTAGAAAACATCAACGATGGGATCCACACAGCTCAACCTCCTGGGAGCTTGACGTCAGCTCGAGCACTGTACCTTTTCTCATATACATATATTTATATCACTGTGGGCTCCCTGACCGTGGGCCCAGGTCACGTGTGACCTTATAAACAGGTTGATGGAAAATAAGCATTACGGTGGGCCCCCCTCCCTGATCATGTGGCCCTATGAATGGGGTGGATGGTAGATAAATATCACAGTTGGCCCCATGTACACGCGGCCTTGCCAACAGATTGGATTCAAATAAACAGTACATTGGGCCCTGCCCAGGTCCACGACACCTTATGAATAGATTGGATTGCAAATAAATATTGCAGTGGGCCCTGCCCTGGTCCACGTCACCTTATGAACAGTTGGATTGTAAATAAACATTACAGTGGGCCCTAGGCCCATGTGATCCTATGAACAGTTTAGATGGAAAATAAACATCATGTTGGGCCCAGTTTGGATGAAAAATAAACATTATGTTGGGCCCTAGGTTAGGTGGAAAACAAACATTATGGTGGATCCTACTTAGGACCCACTTATGTATGTATTGTGTCCACACATATCATCAGTGTGGACCTCCACCATGGGGTAGGTGATTTATCTATGCCTTCCATCCCGATGGGACCTACCATGATGCATGAGTTTCATCCAAACCGTCCAACCATTCTGGGATTATTTTAAGGCCATTGTTGAGGCTCATCTTAATATATTTGTGGCCTGCCCACTAAGGGCCACTTTGATATGTACGAGA
Source organism: Magnolia kwangsiensis (assembly GCA_037074715.1). NCBI lineage: Eukaryota > Viridiplantae > Streptophyta > Magnoliopsida > Magnoliales > Magnoliaceae > Magnolia > Magnolia kwangsiensis. The sequence continues at coordinate 96,503,136 of CM073572.1, read as the reverse complement.
CCATGGTTTGAGGCCCATTGTGTTGTATTTAGAGTCCATGGGTCAAGGCCCATTGTGATGTATTAGGGCCCGTGGGTTGAGGCTCATTTGACGTATTTGAGGCCCGTGGGTCAAGGCCCTATAGGATGTACATAAGGCCCATTGAATGTGATTCCACTGTGGTTTATGTGTTGACCTTTATGGCGGACTATGCCTTAGGAGCAATGATGGTTTGACATCCATATTGTAAGTACAATGTTAGTTAAATGTCCGCATTGTGACTCTCCTTAGGGTCCAATGATAGGTTCATACTTATAGTGTGTAGATCACCTAAGCTCATCTTCGTTATGAACAGAGCCCATCACCACAACACATGTTTATTAGAGATCCAAAATTCGTGATCATACGCATCATAGGTATGCCTGATGTGAGAAGTGACTGATCATAGCATACGCCATTGGGCAGACTATTCCTGGGACCCACACTGATGATGTGTTGTATATACACCCCATCCATGGCAGGTGAGACCCACCTTGATGTACATACTCCATATTCGACTGTCCACCTGGACGAGTGGCGTAAGGCCACCAGGATGTATTGTTATATCCAACCGTCCTTCCGCTTGAGGACATAGACCCCACTTGAATGTAGGTGGTTCTCCAGCCGTCCATCTGTCCAGGGTATTGTGTGAACCCGCCATGATGTATGTATTCATCACGCCACCCATCGGCATGGGGGGACACACCATGATGAATATGTTTCAACCACGTTGTCCATTTGTTTTGCTAAACCATAGACTGCCCCATTTGGCCCACGTAATGTATATGGGGCCCACCTAGTTAATATTTGAGGCCCATGAGTTGATGCGACCCACTTGATGTATTTTGAGGCCCAGGTACATGGCCCATTTGATGTATATGAGACCCATTAATGCGATCCACTTGATGTATATTGAGGCCCACGGGTCGTAGCCCGTTATGATGTATTTAAGGACCATGGGTCGTGGCCCATGGTGATGTATATTAAGCCCATGTATTCAACCCACTATGATGTATATTAGACCATATGATGAGGCCCATTATGATATATTTGAGGCCCATGGGATATGATCGATTGAGATTGTATATGACCATTTAATGCAGTCCATTGGAATTATATGAGGCCCATTGTTGTGGCCCAGTTGATGCGACCTACTTGATGTATATGAGGCCCATAAGATTAGGCCCATCTTGATGTAGTTATAGCCCATCCACTGAGGCCCACTTTGATATATATGAGACCCATGCTAGGACGTCCATTTTGATGTATTAGAGGCCCATGGGTCGAGGCCCAATAGGACATGCATAAGACCTATTGAGATGTATTTCTGGCCCATGTGATGTGGCCCACTTGATGTATGTGGCCCTTGTGTGAGGCCATGGGTCCACAATATGTTTAGCTCTATGTGGACCATTCCTTGGGGGCAATGTTGGTTAAATGTCCAAATTGTCAAGGTCGATTGTCGATGCTGGTTACTCGTACCGATTATGAGCATATGGCAGCATAGCATCATGATACATACCCATACGCATCATGATTGACCATTACATATGCCATAGGGTAGGTTGTTCATGAGGCTCCCTGATAGGCGGAGTCGCCCCACATGAGCGCACGGTATGCGCAGGATTTATGCATGATTGCACTGTGTGACTCATGTATCTCACATTTGTGTGACATGAACACTGTACACCCTAGCGACATCAGGGCTGTAGCCTTCACAGGCATATCGTGGATGGCTAGATGGGACACCAAAAATGTTTGGTTCGAGCATCGGGTTGCCATAGATGGCCCTAGGTGAAAATCCCTAAAACCCTCTTGGTACCAGAGGACTCCCCAACGTCGAGACCGAGTGGATAGATAGCGCCAGAGTGCCGAATACCATGAGGCCGCGTCTCCCACTGTGCCGTGGTCGGTTAGGAGGGGGTGTGGCCTTACCCGCCCGGGCGCAGGGGGCATTGGTAGGCTGAGTTTGACTAGCTCGTGAATGGGTCCACTATCAACATGCCGGATAGGTATTGGCAGACTATTGGCCAGACAGATAGTGAGGTTTCTTATGCTTACTTGGACTGTGCGGCTAGGGAGAGCAGCAGTGCCATTTAGAGTGTAATAAATTCCGGTGATGATCCCAGAGAGGAACCATAATGATATGTGAACTTATTGAGTAGGAGTTGCATGCTCATTCATTCACTATCCACTCAGGCTGGTGGTGCGCAACTAATTGTTGTGTACCTTCATTATGGTAAGAATGTTGGTTGGGCGCGCGACTAACATGAGATCAAGAGTTTACCACGTTGAGTCTGACTATCCAAATTTAGGTATGGGACTGGTTTGGATAAAAGTCCCTTGTGGTGGACCCTATAGCCTGTGATACTACGTACTATCATCCTGACTTCACACTCCAGCATGGTCATTTCATTTGCATCGCATATTGCATTACATCCGCAGGCATATGACATTTTGGGTTAATATATTTCTGCACTTATATGGCCTAGATGGACTTAGCAAGTTTTGTATATTGCATCGTATCCTCAGCATCTGATATTTGGCTCTTTATGACTCCTCATTTGTATAGCTGTTCTATATTGCGTATTCTAATATTGATTGACTCATGGAATTATCCGTATTTTTTCTTACTCTGTCATCTTATGATTTATGATATTATTAGTATTTTTGTTTACTCTGATAATTCATGACCTTGTCTGTATTTCTACTTATTCCGATGTTGTACGATTTATGGATTATCAGCATTTTCGGTATTGTATGATGATGACATTTTATTGAACACTTCGCACTTACCTTGTACACACACTTACATCCCGCTCTAAGCTTTCTATAAGCTTATGCATGATAGATGCATGTAGGTGATGTTAGGTTGAGCGGCGTTAAACATGGAGCATGCGGCGGTCTTATGGAGCTTTGACTTTACTTCGACATATGTATTTTCCCTTTCAGTATTGTATTCAAAGTTTATATTAGTGGATATGTGGTGAAAATGTTGCCTTTGTAATTTGGGTACACTTGTAGTTATACTTATTACGAATTAAATGAACAAAAAAAAATCCCCCTTGTAGCATCCCAGGATCAGAATCTGGCGTATGGATGCTAAGAGCCAAGAATGGGGTACTACGGAGGCTGTCGACACCAGATTCGGCGATCTGGATTCCTGTGAATCCGATTTTCGATTTGGGGCATAAAATTGTAGTATTTCTATCATCATGTAAGTTATGTTTATACATGAATTCAAGAAATTATGATAAGGCACACATTCAAGGGCATGTGGTATGCATATAATACCATGAGTTTAGGGTCTCTTAACCTTTAAGCCAAAAATGACATATAATTATCATGTGCCACTATCAACTATATCTATCCATGGTCATGTCAGTAAACTAAAGAGGACATATCTTACACATGAACAAATGTATTGAAATACACTTGCACATACCATCATTCTATGGTGCATGAGTATGATCAATATCAACATGGTTAAGTAGATAAATTTAATATGATAGGAAGTGGAATAATCTTAATCAAGATATTAAATCTCATACTTCTATTAACCATAATCACTAACATCACTAATATCATCCATAGTTATCATAATCACGAGCATTAATTATATTCAAAATTACATAATATCCTTCATAAGATAGATATTCCATTAGCGGCTTTAGCCCAACATGATTTTCTTCTATTGGGACCACATGTTTATACCCTAACTAGGCCTTATGGTTAATGAGTGGTGGTGCTGCAAAGTACATGCATCAAATGGTTATGAGATGAAAAGCATAGATATAACTGTAACACCATGAAAATTGGGGGTCGAGCAGAAGCTCACTCCCGAGTTCCAACGCATCACTTATGCAACATAGATAATGATGATTGAATGTTGGTCATATTAGTGCATTAAACATGAGTGAGATTACACCAAAATAACATATCATACTCCAGAGACAGTTAAATTACGCAAGCGGAAGACTATGATAGATATATAAAATATATAAATTGTTGTAAGTCTCCAGAGGGTGAACATGTTACCAGGTTAAATACATATAAATGTATACTTCAAAAATGAACAAAATGAAGATATATGAGTGTTCCAAAGGTGAAAACTAACATGTGTAATGGCATATAATCAGCATCCCTATAACCCCATCGATCAGGACATGATCTACATAGACCCGTCTGATAGCTGCATATAGGAGAAACCCTCATCATCATAGAAGTCCTGCTCCACTTCGCAAGAATCATCATCATCTGAAACTAAAATAGGGTCTGGTTGATGTTTAAAACATCAACCCATAACGTGGGAGTGAGTGATCAACTCAGTGGAACAATAAGCAAAGGTTAACATGTTATCAATTCGGTCAAGAAGTAACGATAACGCAATACAATAATCAGGTCCTAAGCACTCTTGTTAATACAAGAATGATATGAAATAATGATGCATGCCATCACCTACACTCCCTCAGCGTCTTCCTCTTACGGTGCACATGGCAACCACCCGAAAGTGCTCTTCCTCGCCAAAGCACATGCAATGCGGTGCATGCTCATGTTAGCAAATAATTAATTAGGTTTATTCATACAACAGTGTTGGGAATCCAAGGTACCTCCCTTATATCAATTCCCAAACAATGATTTATTCTAGGGTCGTCAGTCCTAGCAAATCTCATACGATGTTGCGGTTCTAGGTCACTACAAAGGGCTCGTCACCTAATCAGTGTAGGCTTAGTTTATACTCTAGATGCTACGAAAAGACTCGTCACCTTAATTCAACCTCAGAATATGCTCGTGGTCATTACAAAGGGCTCGTCACCTGATCAGTGTAGGCCAATAGCTCAAATATAGTGTCTCATACTACCGTATTCGGTTCACGAGTCTGGGTTGCTCATTGGTCACTACGGGTGGGCTCGTCACCCTGGCATAGGCCGATAGCTCGACCACGGTGTCTCATACCACCATGCCCGACTCATGAGTCTTAGCGGATCAAGGTACCAAAGTTAAAGGGGCTTTTTTGCTGGTAAGTTTGGTACCTTAGGTTCAAGCAGTAGCATCTATACATGTTGAACATACATTGGGCCAATCGATTTATTAGATGAGTTTGACTAGTACAAGTGTATGCTGAATAAATCGACAAAGGTACCGTTGTCGACGATCCTCGTATGACTCGAATTCACCGAACGCATCAATTGTGGCGAGACTAGCTCGGCCACTCAAACAAGAATTGTTATCGATTACATGGACTACAACGTAGTCCCAGTCACAGTCAATTGTAATAGGCATTCATATGCACTAGTCAAGATAGCAAGAGCAGCCACTACAGATATAAATCTCATTTAAGCATTTTAACAAACACAGAGTACATGTCAACATACATAAACATTTCATCCATATATCACGTAGTAACGAGGTAGGTTACATAAAGGAAACTGTAACTATAGATAAGGCAATTGAGAATCATATCTCAACACCCTCATTAAATACATCTCAACAAGCATTTTCTCATTCAGACATTTTATCAAACACTTAAACTACACATGTCAACATGCACATAAGAAAGTAGTTATAACATACAATATGGCAAATTCTCTCACCAAGGACTTGTCACAAATAGACCAATCATATATTCTCACTCAGGTAATCATAGCAAGCACAAATCCTAATTCCATATTCATCCAAACATTTCAACAAACACTTGGAATGCATTATATTCAACATAGTTCACAAGATATGTAATAAACGGAAAAAATTGTATCTAGGCACATGTGATAGCAATCAAGTCAGTCATAAATCATTAACTGACATTGAAAGCCTTGAAAACCATAACCTAAACATTTATAGTCCACACCTTACGCTGAAAGACAAGTAACGAACTCAGTTCGAATACTATTCCTTCGTCTACGGCATAACAACCACCTATAACAGGGAATAGGTTAGCTACTCCATCATCTGTTCTATTTGAATCTCTAAAACAGGCTAGAGTTAGGATTTCTTACCCAAGAACGGACTCGAAATCTCCATAATAGCAATGCAAAAGTGGTAGTTAAGCACGTAGAGTAATAGGGATCGAATCCAAGGAGAAAACCTCAACTCTTTCTGTCACTTCTCCTCACTTTCTTCTCTCTTTACTCTCTTCTCTCTCCTATTGTTTTCCAAATTCGTATTGAATAGAAATGGGGTGGGTTTAGGCCTTTATATAGGCCCAAGATTGATGGAAATGGCCCCAGGGCCAAGGTATACTTAGGTTATAGCCAAATAGAGTATATTCCAATTCAATGGAGAACTTCTTGTAACGCCCTGAAAATCGAGGGTCGAGCAGAAGCTCAGCTCCCGAGTTTCAGAACATCACTTATGCAGCATTTTTGATGATGAATGAATGTTATTAGCATTAGGTCATAAAACATGAGGTAGATTAAATCAAAATAACCAACATGATTCAGGGACAGTCTGAAAACATGAGTGAAAAACTAAAATACATATACAAATCAACATAAGTCCCCAAGCTATGTATGCTCTGCCAGGTCATAATTACTAGTCGTGTCTCAAAATACCTATATTAAAAGTGATAAATCACTACCAATATAGCCCTGAATCCCCGACACTCAGAGCGTTGTTCACATGAACCCGTCTGAGATTTGCATATAGGAGAAGCCATCCTCATCGGCATAAAAGACCGGCTCTGCCTCATGAGCATTGCAACCATCTGAAACTAAAACAGGGACTGGTTGGTGTTGTCAACACCGTCTTGTAACGTGGGAGTGAGTGATCAACTCAGTGGAAACTATACAGCAAAGGTTAACATGTTATCAATTTATTCAAGAAGTAATGATAAAGTAGTATAAGCAAACATGTCCTAGCTACTTTTATTAATGCAAGAATGATATGAGGGAATGATGCATGCCCTCACCACAAACTCCCTTTGCGATCTTCATCTTACGGTTGCGCATGTTAGTTATTTCCTCAGTGCTCTTTCACCAACACCGATAGTACTTGCAGTGTGATGATATGTACATGTTTACCAAGTTCTTATTAGTCCTTTTCATACAGCAGGAATGGAAAGCTAAGGTACCTCCCTTGTATCATTACCCAAACGATGATCCATTCTCGGGTCGTCAGTCCGAGATAATCTCATACGATGTTACAGTTCTAGGTCGCTGTAAGGGCTGTCAGGGCTGTTACACGCAATCGTTACACCACTCCCCCATCACCAAATCAATACAGTCCTAGCTTATACTCTTGTTGCTACGGAAGGGTCATCGCCCCCATGCAGACTCAGAGTACGCTCGAGGTCACTACAAGGGCTGCCAGGGCTGTTACAGGCAATCGTTACACCACTCCCCCAATCACCAAACAATGTAGGCCGACAGCTCGAATATAGTGTCTCATACCACCGTAATCGGTTCACGAGTCTAGGTTGCTCATTGGTCACTACGGGGAGGCTCGAGGCCCTAGTGTAGGCCGACAGCTCAAATATAGTGTCCCATACCACCATAATTGACTCATGAGTCTTAGCGGATCGAGGTCCCAAGGTTAGAGGGGCTTTTCATTGGTAAGTTTGGTACCTTAGGTTCAAGTAATAGCATCTAAACATGGTGAACATACATCAGTCAATCGGGTTAATTGATAAGCTCAACTAGGCCAAGCGCACGTTGAGTTGAACGACATAGAATGCATAAGCACTCCGTGTGGCCTAATCACTGTCGAATATCCCAAGCATGACTCAGATTCATTAAACTCATCCTGTGTGGTGAACAACCTCAACCACCATTTGGAGTACGATTACTGATTACCTGGACTATAGTATAGCCTCAATCATGTACAAGCTCAATAACAGGCATATGATTCATATCCTACATTCATATGAACAATCATGAAAAATGACTTGAACGTAAATACAATACATGGAGGAAATCATACACGTAGTTAACATGAATAATCTAGGTTACACAATTTATGGAGAAAATCATACACATCATTGATGTAGTTGAGAATCATATCTCAACCCGCATACAGGTACATCTTACTAACTACTAACTCATTCAAACACTTTTACATACACTTAGTCTACACATTACATCATACATATTATGCATTTATTAGCATACGTATTAGGGCAAATCCTTTTGTCAAAGGGTTATCGCCTATACAAAAATCATATATCCATGACAATTAGCCATGGCGAGCACGAAAGTGAATTGCATACTCATTCAGCCATTTTCACAAACACTTAGAGTACATACTTTATCATACATGTGTATGTTGATTATACATGTATTAGGCCAAATCCTTTCACTAGGGAGTTACCCCATATACCACTTGCATATACCCATGACGGATAATCATGGCATACATGAATCCGAGTTCCATATTCGTTTAAACATTTTCCCAAACACGTTGGCTACACACTTTAACGTATATGGCGTATATTGGCCGTGGCATTATTTAGGGCAAGTCCTTTCACTAAGGAGCTGTTGCACATGTAATAAGCATATATTTACGGCAAATAATCATGTTAAACACAAATCCAAATTCTATACATATACAGGTATTCCAACAAATACATAGAATACGCAATACTATACATTTTCCATATGTATTCAAAGCAAAACAAACAACACGTTAGACATGTGAAATAGCATCCACGTCAGTAATAAATCATTAACCGACATTGAAAGTCTTAAAAACCATAACCTAAACGTATATAATCTGCACCTTAAACCAGAAAACGCTGAACGGATATGTTTAGACGACAAGTCTTCGTCAATGGCTGATAGGCAACCTAAGGCATGACTATAGGTTAGCTACAATAACACTTAACTATTCTAGGCTCCAAAACAGGATAGGGTTAGGATTTCTTACCCAATAATGGAATTAGAAATGACGTAATAGAGACACGGTAGTGGTGTTGAAGAACATGGAGTGGCAGGGTAGAATCCCTGGGTGAATCTCCTACTCTCTCTCTCTCTCTCTCTCTCTCTCTCTCTCTCTCTCTCTCTCTCTCTCTCTCTCTCTTTCTTAGCTAGGGTTTGAAAATTCGTATGGAATTTGGAAATGGGGGTTTTAAGCCTTTTTATAAGTCTAAACGCGATGAAAACAGACTTAGAGCTAATGTATACTTATGTTATAACCAAATCGGGTCTGTTCTAATCCAACAGAGCACTTCTGGAGGTCCTGTTACTAAATGCGATCAGACTTAAGCTCTCTAATATTGGATCTAGGTCAAGCTAAGTTTTCTGTCCGGTCTGATTTCCAGATCGACCGTGGCGGACCAGTTTCAATTCAACGGTCACGGGAATTCGATCAGAGCTACAAGTGTTATGACATGTATAGGCCAACTATCCTGATCCGAGGGTGAATTTGGGTCAAAATATAACGGTCAGAATGCTTAGAAATAACGCGTAAGTGAAATGTTCCAGATTACTTAAAATTATATTTAATTTTTTAAAAATCTTCATTTTCTCACTCTCTTCACTCCGGACTCAATGAAACAGTCCCACGATATCGTCTAGGCTTGATTTTTGAGGTGATTGTCAAGCCCAACTAAGTGGTCATAATGGTCTAAGTTCATAGCTATCAGACTTTTGACGTGTGGTCTAGATCCAATACAAAATTATAAAGCATTCCTGAGAGCAACTGGGTTTAGAGTTGGATCCTAGATTTCAGGGTAATATAGCGTCAACGATTCTATAGGTTTTGGGTCTTACAGATCGGTTTTAAAGTGGTTGGTGCTAATTTTGTAGGAAATCTAGCGTAGCGCTAGTTAATGCACGTTAAATTTCTAAAGAATTTGGTTCTAAATGATTTCTTTGGCTTTGGATTTAAGTTTTGAGAAGTTACCAAGGTGTTATGGTTGACCCATTGCTTAAGGACGTCTAACTCCAGGTTGGCAAAAAATCTGGGGTGTTACACTCTAGAGGGCCCTTTCCATATGCGATCAGACTTAAGCTCCCTGACATTGGATCTAGGTCAGGTGAAGGGTTTAGTCCGATCGAATTTATAGATCACCCGTGGCAGACTAATTTCAGTTTAACGATCACCTGCACTCGATTAGGGCCACAAGTGCACTGACATATGTGGGACAGTTTCCCTGATTCGAGGGTGTAATTGGGTCAGATTCTAATGGTATAAATCTTTATATTTGGCCCGCAAGTGAGCTGACTTAATTCACTTAAGTTTCAGTTCATTTCTTAAAGATATTCACGTTTCTCACACACTTCGCTCTGGGCTCAAGTTGTGCATTTTTGGGTACTATTAGGACTTAATTTTTGAGTTGGTTATCAAGTCCAGTAAGGCTATCATAACTGTATAGTTTCAGAATAATCGGACTTTCGACGTGTCGTCCAGGTCCGATATAGAGTTTCAAGATTCTCCCGAGAGCAACTGGATTTAGAGATTGATCCTAAGTTTCTAGGTAATGTTGGGTTAATGGTTCTACTCATTTTAGGTCTTACAATTCATATTTAAAGTGGTTCAAGCTAATTCTACTGAGTATTTCGTTTAGTACTTAACCAAATTCTACCCTAATTGTGACAGAATAAGGTCCTAGGGCCATTCTATGCCCCTTTTTGGCACTTCTAGTTAGCATATTATTTAAATTATTTTTTTAGTAGTTCATCATGAGATTTTGTGTTGTAAAAAAATTCTAAAAAATCCAGAAGCAGCAGCTGTCTAACAAATAATTTTTGGACAGTTGTCACAATGACCTACTTTTAACTATATTAAATATTTTATTATATTTTTATATGAAACTAAAATCATTTAGCTTCAATCTGGCTTTATAATTCCTAAATCGGAGTTATAATGAGGAAGATATGACTATTTAAAGTCGAACAATACGCGTAGAAAAAATGTAAAAAACGGTCCGCCCGACCCGCTGCGGCCCGCCAGGCGATGAGGCCTCGCGAAACCGAGGAGGTCCTCGCCAACTGCTGGACCTTAGGGTGATGGCTCACCCCAGGGGCAATGTCCTCCCCCCCCCCCCCCCCCCCCTCCTGGGGGTGTCGGTAATGTGTGAGACCCATCTCGGGTCCCCCCGATTTGCGTCGTTTGGGCCCTCAAGTTCGTTTGATGTAGTTTCATCAATCTGATATTTAAAATGGGTGTATCTTTCAATCTAGAAAGGGTTACGTGACATACAATAGAAGATTTTGGTGTAGGAGAAGCTAATCTATCCAAATAACCTATTTATATCATGAGATTCCATAAGGTTAATGGTTAAAAACCCAATTTAGTTATATATTCAATTTATTGTTCTTCATCATTTAAACTTTAGGATTAATATATAATATGAAATTACTTTGAAAATTTGAAGAATAGGGTGGTGAACGGTGAGATTTTTTGAAGAAAATGAGTTGAAAGGGGATTTGAGGCTTTAAGATTGAGTTTTGAGAAGTCAATTAAGGTATTATGATCGACTCATTGCCTAAGAACGTCTAACTCTAGGTTGGAAAAAATTTGGGGTGTTACAATCTACCCCCCTTAAAAATAATTTCATCCCCAAAATTGGCTAAGGGTAATGAGTAAAGATTCTATTATTCCTTTCGCCTAAGCTTTACTGATTTTAAGTTTATATCTGTGGTAGGGTGTATACTATTTATGCTAGTCTGGCATACTTTATTCTAGCCTCCTTAAAAGCTTACTCTTTATCTCTTGCTTATGCCCTGATGGTTTGCTACAATTTAGTTCTTTATCTATTTGGAGTCTTGACAATGATTCCCATCTAATTAGAGTAAGATATATGTTTGCAATAATCGACCAATACGAAGAGACGGTTGTATTGGGCTTGATCCCGATACTTTGATCACCTACCTAACCAGGATAAAAGGCTCATCATATCCCTTCCTAGTCCTGGTAGATCCTGGTCTTCTGTTTGGTCAAAGCAGTGAGTCCATTGGTAGTCACCCAGGATTGAGAATTGGGTCAAGCCATGAATGCTTCGCAGTTGTATATTTCAATAACTCCATAGTCCGATCACTCCAAAAGCTTAGGAAATGCCCATCACTAAAAGGTTCAAATTTCCTATTTGGGTCTAAAAGAGTCCTCGTCTTAATTTATATTCATGGTGGGAGTTAATAAACATCTTATAGATCAGCCTAAAAAAGTTTCTAACTCGATCGAATTCCTAACTTTTCGTCTAACCTAGATCAGTTTCCTGCGATCCTGGGCTAATGGGGAAAGGGCTAACCACTTTGATCCAACGGTTGTATTAGCTGACCTAACTAGATTGGGCTCATAATGTTCTACCCCCCTTAAAAAAAAAAAATCTACTCTTAAGGCTCAAAAATCTATGTCTTAATCCGTATGTCGAAATAAGGTATAATTTAGGACCTATCCTTAACATGAAATGGGATACGATCTCCCAATACATTGGTATTCCTTCCATCAATGATGTGTACTATCGCATTGGTAACTATGATTATAGAAAGGAGCTAAAAATGATGGGTGTTGTGGTTGATTCTGGGGACGGGTGTGAGTTTGTGGCAAGATGCCTAATCTCTATTAGCTATATATTCTGAGGGGCGTATTGATTTAACCTAACATTAATTCCAAGAGATTTATAAGTTTTCTATAAGCGTGAATAGTTTCTAATAAACACAAGCTCCCTAAGAGTTATTAAAGAAGCCTATAAGCATTAGGGGAATTTCAACGAAGGAATGAGGTCTCACTCCAACCTAATCAAGTCAACTAACTAAGTCTATCTTTCAATTATCTTAGCATAACTAATCTTTTACATTCCTGAGTATAACTAGTAGCCTAGTCTTAACTTGTGTGTAGCGGTAATCCATTAGTTGTAACCCAAAGCCTATGTTTATACGCTAGATGAGAATTGCTTTATCACTTAGGGTCAAAAGTCATCTGATTGGAATTGAATTGCCTGGACTTGAATTTAACTGCGCTCGAGCACTTCACTCATGACCATATCAGCTAAGGAGGTTGTAGGGTTCACATTATTAATTTATTAGATTTCCTATACTGTCAGATCTTTCGAAATCTAGGAGGACCAACTTTAGGTCTAAAACTCTAGATGTCCCAGCATTTGATGGTCAATGTTTTCACTGTTTAGGGACTAAGCTACAGTGTTTGGTCTCGCCCATCAGTAGAGACTGTTCTAACAAAATTCAAGGGTCGAGATCCCGTTTCAACTTTCGCTCGACACTTGCACTTGTCTCAACACTTGTCTTCTTCTTAGAACGACTTGGACTGCTAAGCCCGGCCTCATATGGGGCCGCTCTCTTCCTTCCCAAGAGGGAAAGAAGCGCAAGGATCTAGAAGATGGCTATAATTAGCTCAAAAAGAGCCATTGGATTGAAAAGGCTTGTAAGGTGAGATGGGTTTGTGGGTTTGGAAGGTTATGAGACACAAAAGATGGGTTTTGTGCTCATACGGGTGTGAAAGGGTGGAGGGATGAAAGGAGTTCGAAATTGGAAGGTTATGTGACACAAAAGATGAGTTTTGTTGACTATCGGTCTAAATGTGACTGAGATCAATTCGCATGATTTCAGGCACATACGGCTAAACTAAAGTAGTTAATCTCGCCTGTCGGTGAAACTTGGGATTCCAAAGTGGTTTCTAAATTCCATGGCCCCCTTACTAAGTCAAAGTGCATCAGTGTGCATCGTGATACCATAACCCAGGTCTAGTTTAATCCAAATCATGCTTTGATACCATCTTATAACGCCTTAAAAATCGGGAGTCGAGCAGAAGCTCAGCTCCCAAGTTCCAATGCATCACTTATGTAACATAGATAATGATGATTGAATGTTGGTCGTATTAGTGCATTAAACATGAGTGGGATTACACCAAAACAACATATCATACCCCAGAGATAGTTAAATTACGCAAGTAGAAGACTGTGATAGATATATAAAATATATAAACTGTTGTAAGTCTCCAGAGTGTGAACATGTTACCAGGTTAAATATATATAAATGTATACTCTAAAAATGAACAAAATGAAGATACAAGAGTGTTCCAAAGGTGTAAACTAACAAGTGTAATGGCATCTAATTAGGATCCCAGTAACCCCATCGATCAGAACATGATCTACATAGACCTGTTTAATAGCTGCATATAGGAGAAACCCTCCACATCATCATAGAAGTTCGGCTCTGCTTTGCAAGCATCGCCATCATCTGAAACTAAAACAGGGTCTAGTTGGTGTTTAAAACACCGTCCCGTAACGTGGGAGTGAGTGATCAACTCAGTGGAACAATAAAGTAAAGGTTAACATGTTATCAATTTAGTGAAGCAGTAATGATAACGCAATACAACAATCAGGTCATAAGTACTCTTATTATGCAAGAATGATATGAAATAATAATGCATGCCCTCACCTACACTCCCTCAGCGTCTTCCTCTTACAGCGTGCATGACAACCACCCGAAAGTGCTCTTCCTCACCAAAGCACATGCAATGTGGTGCATGCTCATGTTAGCCAATAATTAATTAGGTTTATTCATACAATAGTTTTGGGAAGCCAAGGTACCTCCCTTATATCAATTCCCAAATAATGATCCATTCTAGGGCGTCAGTCCTAACAAATCTCATACGATGTTGCGGTTCTAGGTTACTACAAAGGGCTTGTCACCTGATCAGTGTAGGCCTAGTTTATACTCTAGTTACTATGGAAAGACTTGTCACCTCAACGCAGCCTCGGAGTATGCTCATGGTTACTACAAAGGTCTCATCACCTGATCAGTGTGGGCCGATAACTCGAATACAGTGTCTCATACCACCGTATTTGGCTCACGAGTCTAGGTTGCTCACTGGTCACTACGGGTGGGCTCGTCACCCTGGCGTAGGCCGTCAGCTCGACCAAGGTGTCCCATACCACCATGCCCGGTTCATGAGTCTTAGTGGATCAAGGTACCAAGGTTAAAGGGGCTTTTTCGATGGTAAGTTTGGTACCTTAGGTTCAAGCACTAGTGTCTATACATGGGAACATACATTGGGCCAATTGGTCTATTAGACGAGTTCGACTAGTACGAGTGTACGTTGAATAAATCGACAAGGTACCGTTGTCGACGATCCTCGTACGACTCGGATTCACCGAACACATCAATTGTGGGGAGACTAGCTCGACATCTCAAACAGGAATTGTTACCGATTGCCTAGACTATAACGCAGTCCCAATCACAGTCAATTACAATAGGCATTCATATGCACTAGTCAAGATAGCATGAGTAGCCACTTCAGATATAAATCTCATTTAAGCTTTTTAACAAATACGTAGAGTTCATGTCAACATACATAGACATTTCATCCATATATCACATAGCAACGAGGTAGGTTACATGAAGGAAACTGTAACTATAAATAAGGCAATTGAGAATCGTATCTCAACACCCTCATTAAATACATCTCAACAAGAATTTTCTCATTCAGGCATTTTATCAAATACTTAAACTACGCATATCAACGTGCACATAAGAAAGTAGTTATAACATACATTATGGCAAATTCTCTCACCAAGGACTTGTCACACATACACCAATCATGTATTCTCACTCAGGTAATCATAGCAAGCACAAATCCTAATTCCATATTCATCCAAACATTTTAACAAACACTTGGAATGCATTATATTCAACATAGTTCACAATAAATGTAATAAATGGAAAACATTGCATCTACACACATGTGACAGTAATCAAGTCAGTCATAAATCATTAACTAACATTGAAAGCTTTGAAAACCATAACCTAAACATTTACAGTCTGCACCTTACGCTGATAGACAAGTAACGAACTCAGTTCGAACACTATTCCTTCATCTACGACACAACAACCACCTATAACAGAGAATAGGTTAGCTACTCTACCATATGTTCTATTTGAATCTCTAAAATAAGCTAGGGTTAGTGTTTTTTACCAAAGAATGGAGTCAAAATTGCCAAAATAATGATGTAGAAGTGGTAGCTAAGCACGTGGAGTAATAGGGATCGAATCCTAGGAGAAAACCCCAACTCTCTCTCTCTCTTCTCCTCACTTTCTTCTCTCTTTACTCTCTTCTCTCTCCTATGGTTTTCCAAATTCGTATGGAATAGAAATGGGGTGGGTTTAGGCCTTTATATAGGCTCAGGACTGATAGAAATGGCCCAAGGGCCAAGGTATACTTAAGTTATAGCCAAATAAGGTCTGTTCCAATCCAACGGAGCACTTCTGGAGGCCCCTTTCCTAAATGCAGTCAGACTTAAGCTCTCTGACATTAGATCTAGGTTAGGCGAAGTTTTTAGTCCGATCGGATTTACAGATCACCCGTGGCGGACCAGTTTTAGTTCAATGGTCATCGGCACTCGATTAGGGCCACAAGTGCACTGACATGTGTGGGACATTTCCCCTGATCTGAGGGTGTAATTGGGTCAGATTCTGACAGTCTGAATCCTTATATTTTCTCCATAAGTGAACCGACTCAATTCACTTAAGTTTCAGTTCATTTCCTAAAGATATTCATGTTTCTCATGCACTTCGCTCTGGTCTCAAGTTGTGTATTTCTGGGTACTATTAGTACTTGATTTCTAAAGTGATTGTCAATTCCAACAAGGCTATCATAACCGTATAGTTTCGGGGTAATCGGACTTTCGACGTGTGGTCCAAGTCCGATACAGAGTTTCAAGATGCTCTCGAGAGCAACTGGGTTTAACAATTAATCCTAGGTTTTTAGGTAATGTTGGGTTAATAGTTCCACTTATTTTGGATCATGCAGTTCATATTTAAAGTGGTTCAAGCTAATTCTATTGAGTATTCCGTTTAGTACTTAAGCAAATTCTACCCTAATTATGACAGAATAAGGTCCTAGGGCCATTCTATGCCTCTTATTGGCACTTCTAGTTACTATATTATTTTAATTATTTTTTTAGTAGTTCATCATCAAATTTACTTCATCTTCACCAAATTTCATAAGATTTTGTGATGTAAAAAAATTCTAAAAATTCCAGAAGCAGCAGTTGTCCAACAAATGATTTTCATACAGTTGTCACAATGACCTACTTTTAACTATATTAAATATTTTATTATATTTTTATATAAAACTAGACTCATTTAGCTTCAATCTAGCTTTTGAATCACCTAAATGGAAGTTATAACGAGGGAGATATGACTTTATGAAGTCGGACGATATGCGCAAAAAAAATATAAAAAAGGGGTCGGCCAACCCGCTGCGGCCCTCCAGGCGGCGAGGCCTCGTGGAACTGGCGAGGTCCTCGCTAACGTGCGATGTCCTCCCCCCCCCCCCCCCCTCGGGGGTGTGCCGAGAATATGCAGGACTCATCTCGGGTCCCCCTGATTTGCGTCGTTTAGGCACCCGCGTTCGTTTGATGTAGTTTCGTCGATCCAATATTTAAATCTAATATTTAAAATAGGTGTATCTTTCAATCTAGAATGGGTTACGTGATGTACAATAGATGATTTTGGGGTAAGAGAAGCTAATATATCCAAATAACCTATTTATATCGTGATATTCCAAAAGGTTAATGGTCAAAAACCCAATTTATTTATATATTCAATACTTGGAGTAAAATTTAATTTCGTTATTATTCTTCAGCATTTAAAATTTAGGATTAGTGTCTAATATGAAATTACTTTAAACATTTGAAGAATAGGGTGGTGAAAGGTGAGATTTTTGAAGGAAATGGGTTGAAAGGAGATTTGAGGCTTTAGGATTGAGTTCTGAGAAGTAAATTAAGGTATTATGATCGACTCATTGCCTAAGAATGTCTAACTCCAGGTTGGAAAAAATTTGGGGTGTTACAATAACATATAGTAAATGAGTCACATGATGGACGGTGTTGGTGAAACTCATATAATAAAGTGGGTTTCACCTTCAAGTGGGTTGTTAGTAGGTTGGATTTGAAAATAACTATCATATTAGTTTTATAATGGTTTGGAAGGCACAAGTAAACCTCATAAGATACATTGAGCCCTAAGTTGAACGAATTTGGTACACATAAGGTTAGTCATGAATGGATGACATGGGTTTGTCTCATACAACGTGGTGCGTCCTACTTCCAAGTGGTACTGCAAGCAGATGGATCCACACACAAACATTATGGTGGGTCCTAACAAGTAGATAGTATAGGCAACTCACATACATTGAGGTAGTACCAGGAAGAACAGTTCAGATACACAAGGCACACGTCAGCGTGGTCGACACTCATGCACCAGACACAAGCAATCGACCTCTCTACCCACCAATGGGGTTACAACCTCCATTTTGTATACTAGTACCAAACGTGGTTTGCCCTTCTCCTCGACTACGTGTCAAACCAGTCCCCATTTGCCACCTTAGCCCAAAGGTGGGTCGGACATGCCCCTTCTCAACCTAGTCTCGTTAGTGGGAGTCAAATCCATGGCCAATGTGTCCACTCGGCCCGATGGTGCGGCATCCCTATCTAGCACTAGGGTTTAGGGACTTTCAACCCAAGGAGCACATCATCCCCTAATATTTCCACACTTTCGATGTCGCATTCATTTTCAGGGATAACCTAAGTCATCATCATAGATATACATTTCATCGTTAAGATCCAATTCATGTTATATGGCATGACTGTGGTATTTCGATCATCATGTATATTATGATTATACATGAATTCAAGCATTTATGATATGGCAAACATTCAAGGGCATGTAGTTTGCATATAATGTCATGAGTTTAGAGTCTGCTTAACCTTTAAGCCAAAAAGGACATATAATTATCATGTGTCACTATCAACTATATCAATCCTTGGTCATGTCACTAAACTGAAGAGGACATATCTTACACATGAACAAATATATTAAAATACACTTGCACATACAATCATTCCATGGTGCATGAGTATGATCAATATCAACATGGTTAAGTAGATGAATTTAGTATGCTAGGAAGTGGAACAACATTAATCAAGATATTAAATCATATATACTTCTATTAATCGTAATCACTAACATCACTAATAGCATTCATAGCTATCATAATCACAAGCATTAATTATATTCAGAACTACACTATATCCTTCACAAGATAAATATTCCATTAGCGGCTTTGGCCCGACATGATTTTCTTCTATTGGGACCACATGGTTATACCCTAACTGGACCTTATGGTTAATGAGTGGTGGTGACACAATGTATATGCACTAAGTGGTTATGAGATGAAAGGCGTAAATATAACATATAGTAAATGAGAAGGATGGTGCGGGTGAAACTCATATAAAGTAGTGGGCTTCACCTTCAAGTGGGTTGTTAGTAGGTTAGATTTGCAAATAATTATCAAAGTAGTTCTGCAATGGTTTAGAAGGCACAGGTAAACCTCATAAGATATAATGAGCCCTATGTTGAACGACTTGGGTATATAATATACACATAAGAGTTAGTCACAGATGGATGATGTGGGTTTGTCTTATAAAATGTAGTGGGTCCTACTTCCAAGTGGCACTGCAAACAGATGGGTCCACACACAAATATTACGGTGGGTCCCAACAAGTAGATAGTATAAGTAACTCACATACATTAAGGTAGTACAAGGAAGAACAATTCAGATGCACAAGGTATAAGTCAGTGGGCTCCATGATTGAGCTATTTGGTTGGCAAAATAATTGAATAGTGCAGATAAAATACACACAATGAGTGGGTTCACAAGTGTTTGAAAGTTATACATTTAATTAGCACTATTTCATATTGTCTAACTTATTTAGGAATTAGATGTAGGTCATTTGGAATCATGTTCTAGAATTTACTAGCCTAATGGATAAATGGTGAAATACTCCGTTCTTCCTTTCAACAACCCCATTTTGTTGAGGCGTCTTATGAGAAGAAAAATCATGCGATATTCCATGATCACTATACAACTTTTCAAAATTGCTATTTTCAAATTACGATCCATGATCACTTTAGATCTTACTGTTGAGGCATAAAAAATGGTGAAGGAATCAAGCAAGGAAGGGAAAAGAGATAAGAAGAACTTTCGAAAAGAAGAAGAAAGAGATAGCTTTCACAGGAGTGTGCAGGTCCGCGCAGCCATTATAGGTTGCGCGGTACCGCGCAGACAATATCAGTTTCGCGGGTTAGTGCAATGAAAGTATCAGTTGCGCGGGACCTCGGAATGCACTACACAAAGGGCTTCGTTCTGAATGACCTAAAGCACTAAAAAATAGTCCCACATCGCTAAGATCAAGATTTTCACACGTACGAGGGTCTATAAATACCCCCTCTCCTCCTTCATTAAAGGAGGACTTGAAGATTTTCAAGAGAAGCAAAGCGGAGCAGAAGACAGAAGGTAGAAGAAAGCCTCCTGGCAGTTGCGCAGGACCGCGCAACTGGTATCAGTTACGGGGGTCCGCGTAACCAGACTGCCCTACAGTCTGTGAAGTCCAAGGGCCGTTATGCTGCTGAAGTTCATGAACTAAGCTTCCTTTCTCCGGGCTTTCTCCTCTTCATGGGTTCAAAAGAGAAAGATCAGTTGATCTAATCGACATTCCTCCTAAGTCCCAGAAGATGGTTGGAATAGGCGCTGTTATGATGCTGTAATCTTTATTTCATTAAAGACCCGCCGATCGGAACAACATTCCTCCTAAGTCTTAGGAGATGATCGAATCAGGCGCCGGAAGGCTGTCAAAATGAACTTTTGATATTTAAAGCACAAGTCCTTCATTTCTAAGTGATTTATCTTAGAATCAAGGGATGTAAAGAGGATGTAAATGAACTCAGTATCAATAAAATGTGATGAATGTTCATAGTACTCTTTCTCTGTTATGTTTAAATAAGACAATCTCTCTAAATCAAATGCCTTTGTTTCTTTGTCGAAACACTTAACTACACTCTTTTCTTTTTCAGTCTGAATACGCTTAAGTATTCTTTTGACTTCATCGAGAGTTTTAAAATTTTCTCTCATGAATGTAATTGAAGTAAATCTGGTAAAGTCATCTACAATTACTAAGAAATACTTTTTACCACTTCTACTCTTCATTCTGGTTGGTCCAACAAGATCCATGTGGAGAAGTTTAAGGGGTTTAGATATGGCAGTGGAGTTCACCTTTTTGTGACTACTCCTTGTTTGTTTACCAATTTGAGATTCGTCACATATTTTATCCATTTTCTTTAATTTAGGTAGACCTCTAATAAGATTAGCTTCGTTCAATTTATACAAATTTCAGTAGTTTACATGTCCAAGGTGCTTGTGCCATAATTCGCTATCATTGGTTTGGACCATTTAACAAGATACTTTAGATGAGCAAGATTCACTTACGATATAGCAATTCTCAGATGTCCTACGACCATTTAATATCACACAACCTTTCTCATTTGAGATCTCGCATCGTTGATTAGTGAATTTTACATTATGCTTATTATCACAGATTTGAGAAATACACAAAAGATTGTGCTTAAACCCTTCTATGAATAAAACATTTTCAAAAGGAGGGAGTTTACAGATATGAACTGTACCTTGGCCAATTATTTTACGGTTGCTTTTATCACCAAAAGTGACTGATCCATCAGTCATATCTTTGTAATTGGTGAACAAATCTCTGTCACCTGTCATGTGCCTTAAGTGACCACTATCTAGGTACCACTTTGATTAACTCAAAGCCTTAAAGGCGATGTGGGAAACCAAACAAGTAACCTTAGGAACCCATTTCATAGTAGTTTTGGGTTTTGAAACACTATTGGTTTTTCTTTGCTTATAATTATTATTAATTCTCACATTAAAGTTAGATTTGAGGAGATCCTTGAGTAAATTCATAATTTTTTCAGCTAAAGTATTATAGGATTGTTTTCTAAAGCTGATATTATTAGTATTGACTTTAAGTGCTTGAAAAGTCTTTACTTTTCTAAAGTTATTTTGGTTATTAAATTTCAAGTCCTTTCCTTTTGAGTTAAAGGATTCTCCTTTGATAAATGTAGGAGCTATTGTCTTATTTTTCAAAGGCATGTATTTATCATAGTCCAAACCCAATCTATCTCCACATGTTCTTGATGTGATTAACAACTTTTCAAGTTTAAGGTCTTCCTGGGCATACCTTCATGTATCCTTTGAACTTAATAGGGAAGAAACTTCACGTTTTAGTTTCTCATTTTCTATTTTTAATTTTTCTAATTCAGATGTTTTGAAATTTAAATCACATTTAGTTTTTTTCAAAATAATCAGAAATATGAGATTTTTTTTAAACCATATTTTCAAAATCCTCTTTTAATTTTAGAAATTTCTATTTTTGATTTTTAAGTTTGACAATAATCTTACAACTCTCCCTATATAGGGCATTATAGGCATCTTGAAGATTATCTTCACTATCATTCTCAGGGTCACTCCTCAGATTATCATATTCAGTTGAATCACAACTTTCCATGGAAGTGACTTTGGCTAGAGTTATTAAAGCCTTGACTTCATTTGAAGTTTTGGGTTCTGATTCATCCGACTCAAAAGAAGCTTCAGAGCTAGATGATTCATCCCATGTGGCTAACATGCCTTTTTGCTTTGGCTTGTCCCTCTTTGGACACTTATTTGCCAAATTCCTGTATTCATGGAAGTTAAAACATTTGCTATCTTTAAAGATTTTCATGTTTTAGATTTACTCTTTTTCTTCTTAGAGGGTTTTTTAAAATCAACTCTCTTTTTACTTTTGAAAATTTTATAAAACATTTTTACAAGTAAAGTCATATCATCCTCTGAGTTTTCATAATTGGAATTAACATTACTATCATGTGAAGTAAATTTAGAAGATTTAAGAGCTATCATGGAATTAACATTACTATCATGTAAAGTCATATCATCCTCTGAGTTTTCATAATTGGAATTAACATTACTATCATGGAATTAACATTACTTACCTTTTGGATCTTTAAAATGTAACTCATATATTTGAAGAGAACTAACAAGTTCCTATACCTTCATGTTATCTATGTCTCTAAGTTCCTAAATGACAGTAACCTTGGAGTTGAATCTCTCAAGAAAGTGATTGTAGAATCTTTGCACAGAATTTACCTTCTAGGATGCTATCTCCAAGACCCCACATAGAGTTCACTATGTCATTCAGTTTTGTATAGAATTCCATGAATGTCTCATTTTCTTTCATACGAATTTCCTCAAACCTAATGGTGAGGATCTGAACTTTAGACTTTTTTTTACAATAGATGTACCCTCATGTGTCATTTTAAGAATGTCTCAGGCTTGTTTGGCAGTATCACAAGAAATGATTCTTTTGAATTCATCAGGTGATAGTGCACAAGTGATTGCATTTAAAGCCTAAGCTTTCACACTGCTTTCATTTTTCTGAGTAGTCCATAAATAAAAAGGTGTTTCTTTAATGGACTTGGTTTCATCATTACCTAGAACCTTAGACACTGGTGGTTTCCATCTAGTCATTATGACTTGCCACACGCTTTCATCAATGGATTTCAGAAATATCCTCATCCTGGCTTTCCAATAAGCATAGTTGGAGCCATCAAACGGTGGTAGCCTAGTAATAGATAAGCTATCAAAATTTAACATCCTAAAAGCTCTGGATTGACAAACTCAAGAAATAAATCGAACAGAATGAGCCACTTAGCTCTGATACCACTTGAAAAGGGTGAGCTCTTAGTCTTAAAAGGGGGGGGGGGGGGGGGGGGGGGGGGGGGTGAATAGGACTATGCCAAATAAAAAATAAATGCAGATAACTGAAACAAATAACAACCTTAAATGCAGATAAAAACTTTGTTCAAAGGACAACCTTACACCAAAAACTAAAGTTTATGGTAGGACAACCTGATGTCTTGAACTTAGTAAGAATAAAAAACTGAAACAAATACAAGAAGCTATATAAATCTAGCTATTACAACATTCACCAGAAATACATGAAGTTTAAATACAAGCATTCACCACATCACATACATCATCATCATCAACATCAACATCCACCAAACTCCAAGAATTATAGTGGTTCGGTGTGTTCACCAACTGTCCTCAAATAGCCACACCTACTCCACTCCTAATATCCACAAACCACAGGATATTGGCTTTCACTATGAAAGAAAGTTTTCCAAGGTTCACTTTAAAACCTTTACAATTGTTTTTCAATTGGCTAACACAATTCAAACCCCGTGCTGAGATTTTCTACCTATCTCATTCAAAACCAAAAGAAATATTTTTTGCCAATCTTATAAACCACAATAGAGATTTTCTGGTAATCTCACAAAGCCAAAAGTAAAACAATGATAATACTTAGCTGTAGATTCTCTTTTTATGTAGCCTGGTAGAACTGCTTCTTTGAAGACAAAGATGTTCAATGTTCAGTCACTCAAATGGAATGGTTTTATGTCTTGATGATTTTTAAATTAATCCAACCTTGGGCTAGTTTGATTCAATTTCTTGGATCTTAAAAAGGGTTATATCAGAATTCCCTTTTTATAAACTCAGAATGAAGCAATAAGAGATCAAGAAATTGCAAATCAAAATGCTATATAAAAAGAATATAAAATTACGATATAATAGCTTGACAAATTGGGGGACTTTTCTCACTAAGTGGTAGCTTGATTTGGCTTGGAATTTATGAAAAAAGGTGATAAAAGACCACTATTTATAGGCTAAAAATCAGTTCACTCGACTAGTCTAAGGTCTACTTCGACTGGTCTAGGGAGCAACCAAATTTTAAAAATTCTGGAACGATCAGATAAAACAGACTCTCGACTAGTTAAGTGCAACTCAAATTAGTTGCTAGAGTTCGAGTCGAGCCCTACTCAACTAGTTGAACAAGTCTCCACGACCGGTCGAGCAGGGTGCTCGATTGGTCAAGGACTTGAAAATTTTGAAAATTTAAATTAAAACTTAGACTGGTCGAGAAAAACCCTAGACTGGTCGAGCCAGTGCCTAGACTAGTTATAAAATGACTAGAACTAGTCGAAGCAAAGCCTAAAATAAGCATAATGACCCATATCAAGTATGCAACATGAATGACCTAAATGTATGGTCTTTCTAGGGTCAACTATACCTCAAATGATGAACATTGAACTTTTCGCTATGGTAGATTCGGTAAATAGTATACTTGAAGTACTTGTAGCTTGCTCTTGACCATCTACTGCACTTTGACTTTGATCTTACATTCGAAGTAGTATTTGCACTTGGTCTATCACTTGAACTTGAAGTAGTTCTTGACCTTTAACATGAATGTGAGCTTGAACACAAACATTAACTTGAACATGACGTAGATGTAACACTTGAACTTGATGTAGGACTTGAAGGTGAACTTTTTATCTCTTGAAGATGTCCATCTTACCAAGGTAGTTTATCACTACAAAATTTGACAATACAGGGTGCTTGATATTGATCATAACACTTAGAGTATCATGATGATACCATAAATGCAAATTAACAGTACTGACAACATATCTGATTATTCTTTTAATCACAGTCAGATGTGATTATTTAGGGTTAGATTGATATCTAGCAAAAATGCCTACGCTGAAAGAAATGTTAGGTCTACTGACAGTTAAATATAAGAGACTACCGATCATGCTACAATAGAGTCATGGATCAATGCTTTTACCTAAGTCATCTTTAGATATCTTAGTGTTGTAGCTATGGGAGTTGAAATTTTTTTACCATTCTTAAACCCAAATTTCTTAATGAAATTTATTGCATACTTGGTCGGAGATATGAATATCTTATTCTTAAGTTGTTTTACTTGAAGTCCAAGGAAATAGTTCAGCTCTCCCACCATGCTCATCTCAAATTCCTATTTCATGGAATCTGTAAACTTAAAGGAAAGGTTACCATTTGTTGATCCATAGATAAGATCATCTACATAAATTTGAACAATCAACATATCTTCATTAATTCTTTTCATAAATAAGGTTTTATCAACCTTCCCATTTTAAAGTTTTGATTAAAAAGACATTTTGTTAATTTTTCATACCATGCTCTCGGAGCTTATTTTAAGCTACATGGTCTTTTTAAGATAGTATACATTGTTAGGAAGTTTAGTATCTTCAAAACATTTAGGTTGTTCTACATAAACTTCTTCATTTAAGTTACCGTTTAAGAAAGTACTCTTAACATCCATTTGGTATATTTTAAAGTTTTTATGACATGCGATGGAAATAAATAATCTGATGGATTCAAAACTAGCGACCGAGCAACAGTCTCATCATAGTCAACTCCTTTAATTTGGGTGTACCCTTGTACAACCAATCTAGCTTTGCTTCTTGTGATATTTCCAAATTCATCCAATTTATTTTTGAATATCCATTTAGTTTCAATCACATGTTTGTCGGTAGGTCTAGGAACTAGATACCAAAAGTGATTTCTGACCAATTAAGTTAGTTCATCTTGCATAGCTAAAATCCAATTTTCATCATCTAAGGCTTCACTTACATTCGTCGATTCTATCTGGGAAGTGAAGCACACATGATTACATATGTTTTTCTAATTTGTCTTCTAGTTTGAACACCAGCATGAGGATTATTGGGTATTTGATTAGTCAGATGATTGTTGACTAATCTATTCTCTGTTGAATCAGATTTTGATGAAGGTTTTGATTGATTGACTATAATAACTTCATTATTATGATCATAAGTTGGAGCGATTGTTTGATCATCAATAGCGATGTTTATGAATTCTTGTATCACTCTAATCCTTTTATTCAGAGCATACCCTAAAAATATGCACTCATCACTTTTGTTTCAAATTTTTTCAGATGTTCTTGATCTCGTAAAATGAAGCATTTTCTTCCAAAAGTATGAAAATATTTTACTGAAGGTTATTTTTAAACTAGAGTTCATAAGCCATTTTATTTTTACCTACTCTTACATATACTTGGTTAATAATATAGCAAGTAGCATTAACAGCTTCTGCCCATAAATTTTTTGCTAATTCTTTTACTATTAAGCATAACAGTCCCCATTTCTTGTAGAATTTTGTTTTTCCTTTCGATTACACCATTTTGTTGAGGTTTTTTAAGAGCAGAGTATTCATATAATATTCCATGGTCATTACAAAACTTCTCAAAATTGCTATTTTATAATTTTGTTCCATAATCACTTCTTATCTTCTTCACAAACAATTCTTTTTTCATCTAGATGCGTTTAAATAACTTTTTGACTTCGTCAAAAGCATTTGACTTTTCTCTTAAGAAAGTTACCCATGAATATCTAATATAGTCATCAACTAGAACTAAAAAGTATTTTTTACTGTCTCTACTCTCTATTCGAGTTGGTCCAACTAAGTCCATTTGGAGTAGTTCGAGAGGTCTAGATGTGGTTAAGGATTTCACCTTCTTGTGACTACTCCTAATCTATTTACATATTTGATAAGCACCACATACCTTCTTCTCCAAAATTTTTAAACTTGGGTAAGCCTCGAAGATGATCTCTCTTACTTAAATCTTTATAGTTCACATGTCCAAGACAATGACACCATAATTCAGTTTCGTATGTTTGGACCATGTAACAAGAGTGATTTGAAGAACATGATTCATTAATGATATAGCAATTTCCAGAGGTTATTCGACCATTTAATATTATATGACCATGATTATTAATTATCTCACATCCGTGATCTGATAATTTAACACTATGATTATTATCACAGATTTAAGATATGCTCAAAAAATTATGTTTCAAGCCTTCAACATATAAAATATCTTTAAAAACAGGAAGGTTAAGGAGTTTTACATTACCTCTTATGATGATTTTACAGTTGCCGCCATTTTCAAATGTTACCGAGCCACTATCAATTTGATTGATGTCTAATACTATCGCTTTATCACCTATCATATGTCTAGAACATCCACTATCTAGGTACCATCTTGAATGGCTACTTGCTTTGAAAGCTGTGTGGATGACAAGACACTTATTTCTTGGAACCCATTGCAATATGATTTTGGGATTAGGAGAATCTCTTACAAAATGTTTTGTTTGAGAGTAAGATTTTTCATTGATCCTACATACTCTGTTAATTTTGGAGTTGGATTTCAAGAGCTCCTTAAGTAAGTCCACTATCTTATTTGTTATAGAAGGATTATTATTTTTCCTTTGATTTTTGTGATAGTTGGGCTTGGTTTTTAGATAAAAAGTTTTTCAAAAAGGTTTTTCATTTTTCTTTATTTCTTTTGTAATTTCTACTTTATATTTTGAAGATTCACCTTTTACAAATATGGGTACAAAATTTTTAGACTTTTCTGTGTGATTCTTGATATATCCTAAGTCAGATTTGTCGCTACTTCATGATGATGCAGTTAACAACTTTTCAAGTTTTGAGATTTCGAATTTCAGAAATTTTCAGATTCAACTCTAGTTTAGTTTTCTCAAAACATTCTGAAAAATGGGATTTTTCCAAGACATATTTTTCAAGTTCTAATTTTAAATTAGCAAATTTATATTTTTGTTTTTTTAATTTTTCCTCAATCCTACAACTCTCTTTGTATAGGGTATCATAAGAAATTTGAAGATCTTCTTCATTTTCAACATCACTTCCTGGTGTTTCATAATCAAAAGTTTCATCTTCACTTGTAGAAGTGATTCTCGTTATGGTCATCACTTCCTGGCCTTTTAATTATTCTTAGTTTCTTGGTTTGATACGTCAGTTTTTGAATTGGATTCAAATTCAGATGATTCATCCAAAGTGGCGATCATGCCTCTTATTTTTTATCCTTCTTAGGACACTTTGAAGCAAGATGCCCATATTCAGAACAATTAAAGCATTGGGAGTCTTTAGATTTTGATTTCCAAAATTTTGAATTTCCTTTTCTCTTGTTAATTAGTTTTTAAAAATTAGGTCTATTTTTTATTTTTAAAAATTCTATAAAACTTTTTAGCTAGCATAACTATGTCATCCTCATTTTTCTCATTATCTGAATTTGATTCATCTGATTTTGATTTTGAGGATTTAAGGGCTATGGACTTGTTTTTTGGAGCTTTGAAATTCAGCTCATAGGTTTGTAGAGATCCAACTAATTCATCTACCTTCATTGCATTAGTATCCCTCAATTCTTGTATTGCAGTGACTTTACAATTGGACCTGTTAGGAAGTGATCATAGTATTTTTGTACACACTTTGCTTTTAGGGACTTTTTCTCCAACAACCCACATGGAGTTAACAATGTCATTTAGTTTAGTAAAGAAGTCCATGAATGATTCGTTTTCTTCCATATGGATTTCTTCAAACCTTCTTATAAGGATTTAAATCTTAGACTTTTTAACAATGTTAGCCCCTTTGTGTGTCTTTTCAAGAATATCACAAGCTTGTTTTGTTGTATCACAAGAGATGATTTTTTTTTTAAAAAAAAATTCATCTAGTGATAGAGCACAAGTAATAGGATTAAGTGCTTTTGCATTATCACTACTTTTGCTTTTCTGACCTGTAGTCTAAAAAGTATAAGCTAGTTCTTTCATGAACTTGGTTCCATTTTTAGCCATTATTTCCAATATTGGAGGGACCCATTGGGTCATGGTGGCTTGCCACACACTTTCATAAATTGATTTGAGGAAAATCCTCATCTTAGTTTTCCAATAAGAATAGTTCGAGCCATCAGAGGGAGGTGGCCTGGAAATGGATAGACTATCAAAATTTGGCATTCCAATAGCTCTAGATCTAGCTCTAGGAAGTTAATCCCAAAAAGAGAAACTCACTCTGATACCACTTGAAAGGACGAGATATAGATGTCCAAGAGAGGGGGGGGGGGGGGTGAATAAGACTATGACAAATATTTTGATTCAATGTGGAATAATAAATCAAATAAAATCAATTACATATAGTATTAAATTCTTGATATCAAATAGTTTGTAAGACAACCATCACCTAAAGGATTTAGGCTGGACAACCTTATTTCACGATGTCTTTGAAATCAAAATATCAAACTATAGTAAGAATGAATGAAGCATAAGATAGACACAAATAATAAAAATCAAATATCACAATGCACGAAAGAATTATAATGGTTCGATGCATAAACACAATTTACTCCACTCCCAAAATTACTACTTTCGCAATTTTAGCTTTCACTATCTTAAGATTTTTCTAAGGTCACCTTAACAACCCGATACAGTTATTGTGATTTTCACACGCTATCACAATTAAAACCGCTTTGTGATTTTTACAGGATCACCACAAACAAACCTGCTGAGATTTTCAACCTATCTAAGAAAAACCCAAAAACTGAATTAAATATAAAAAAGTACTTATCTTCGATTGGCAAATTGAAGTCGTAGTTGTAACTTTAATGTAGCGATCATCTTCTTGGGATGTAGATGAAGTCTTGTATAGTACAACCCAAAAAGAATAAAGGTATCTAATATATTTTTAATGAAATGAATGATACCCTAATACTGCAAATTCGATTCTCTATATCTCAAGTAGAGTATGGATTACTCTATTTGTAACACCCCAGATTTTTTCCAACCTGTAGTTAGATGTCCTTAGGCAATGGGTCAACCATATTACTCTTAAAGCTCAATCCCAAAGTCTAAAAATCATTTTTCAACCCATTTCCTTCAAAATCTCACCTTTCACCACCTCATTCTTCAAATTTCTCCAAGTACTTTCATATTAGACATAAATCCTAAAGTTTAAATGGTGAAGAACTATAC
Organism: Magnolia kwangsiensis; assembly: GCA_037074715.1. Classification (NCBI taxonomy): domain Eukaryota; kingdom Viridiplantae; phylum Streptophyta; class Magnoliopsida; order Magnoliales; family Magnoliaceae; genus Magnolia; species Magnolia kwangsiensis. The sequence continues at coordinate 96,472,585 of CM073572.1, read as the reverse complement.
TTAAACTAAAACTTACTATAAATGGTCCATATATGCATAAAATGGGATTTTGACTATGGAATTATTGGAATAGCATGCTTTAGATAGGTTATTTGGATGTATTAGCTTCTTCTACCCCAAAATCATATATTTTATGTCACGTAACTCATTTTGATTTGCAAATGAGACTCGATAAACACTTTGACGAACTCGTGGGCCTAAACGACTCAATTCGGTGGGACTCGAGGTGGGTCCCACATGTTTCTGGCATCCCCGGAGGGGGGGGGGGGGGGGAGGACCTCAACCCTGGGGAGAACCCTCGCCAAATTGGTCAATGACCGGCGAGGTCCTCGCTGGTTTGTCGAGGCCTCGTCCATACAGTGGTCAGGTAGCCCATTTTCTACATTTTTTTTACACATTTTATCCAAATTTGAAAAATCATATCTCCTTCGTTATAACTCTGATTTAGGTGATTCAAAAATTATATTGAAGATAAATAAGTCTAGTTTTATATAAAAATAGGTAGAAAATATAATAAAATATTTAATATAGTTTAAAGTAGGTCGTCCTGGCAACTGTTCACAAATCACTTGTTGGACAGCTGCTACTTCATGAATTTTTAGAATTTTTATACATCTCAAAATCTCATGAAATTTGGTGAAAATAGGGTAAACTTGATTATTAACCACTAGAAAAATAATTAAAATAATATAACAACTAGAAGTGTCTAAAATGGGGCATAGAATGACCTTAGGACCGTGTTCTGCCATAATTAGGGTAGAATTTGGTTAAGTGCCAAACTGAATACTCAGTAGAATTAACTTGAACTATTTTTAATATGAAATATAAGACCCAAAATGAGTAGGACCGCTAATTCTATATTACCTAGAAACCTAGGATCAATCTTTAAACCCAGTTGCTCTTGGGAGCATCGTGAAACTTCATATCGGACCTGTACCGCCGTTGGAAGTTCGATAGCGATGAACTTAGACCATTATGACCGCCTAGTTGGACTTGACTATCACCTCAAAAATTAAGGCCATACGATGTCCTGGGACTATTTCCTTGAGTCCAGAGTGAAGAGAGTGAGAAAGTGAAGATTTTTAGAAAATTAAATATAATTTTAAGTAATCTGGATCATTTCGCTTGCACGTTATTTGAACACAAATTCACCCTCGAATTAGGATATTTGGCACATACATGTCATAGTGCTTGTAGCTCTGATCGAGTTCCCGTAACCATTGAACTGAAACTGGTCCACCGCGGACGATCTGGAAACCCGACCAGACTGAAAACTTAGCTTGACTAGATCCAATATTAGAGAGCTTAAGTCCGACCGCATTTAGTAACAGGACCTCCAGAAGTACTTCGTTGGATCAGAACAGACCCGATTTAGTTATAACCTAAGTTACCTTGGCCCTAGGGCTATTTCCGTCGCTTTTGGGCTTATAAAAAGGCCTTAAACCCTCTCTCACAAATCCCATACGAATTTTAAACCCTAGCTAAGAAAGAGAGAGAAAGAGAGAGAGAGAGTAGGAGATTCACCCAGGGATTCCACCCTGCCACTCCATGTGCTTTAACACTACTACCGCATAGCTATTACGGCATTTCTGATTCTATTCTTGGATAAGAAATCCTAACCCTAACCTATTTTGGAGCCTAGAATAGTTAAGTGTTGTTGTAGCTAACCTATATTCATGCCTTAGGTTGCCTATCCGTCGTTGACGAAGAGTTGTCATCTAAATCATATCCGTTACGCGTTTTCTGGTTTAAGGTGCGGACTATATACATTTAGGTTATGGTTTTCAAGACTTTCAATGTCGCTTAATGATATATTACTGACGTGGATGTTATTTCACATGTATAAAGTGTTGTCCATTTCATTTTTCAGTTATACGTTAACTATGTTGAATATACTGTATTCCTCATATTTGTAGAAAATACCGTATATGTATGAAATTTAAATTTGTGCTTACCATGATTAATTGTTGTCTATGTATGTTAGATGCATGTGTATCAACTTCTAGGTGAACGAATTAGCCAAATACATGTTTTATCAACGTACGTTGCTTATGTTATATTGTGTAGTCTAAGTGTTTGTGAAAATAACTGAATGAGTATAGAATTCGCTTTCAGGCTCGCCATGGCTAACTGTCATGGAGATATGATTGTTGTATAGGTGATAACCCTTTGACGAAAGGATTTGCCCTAATACGTATGCTTATGAATACATAATATGTATGAGGTAATGTGTAGACTAAGTGTTTGTAAAAGTATCTGAACGAGTTAGTAGTTAGTAAGATGTACTTGTATACGAGTTGAGATATGATTCTCAACTACATCAATGATGTGTATGATTTCCTCCATATATGACTTATTCTAATGCTGATTGATTATGAATTGAATGTGTGTGAATTCATGTTTACAATGCACTTCAGAACATGTTCATATGATTGTATGAGTTGTAATATTGATCCATTACTGCTTTGACTATCTCATAGGACATCATGTTGTAATTGAATGTGATTGGGGCTATTGTATAGTCCAGGTAATCGGTAATCATTCTGCAAATAGTGGTTGAGATCGTTTTCGCCACAAAGGATGAGTTTAACGAATCTGAGTCATGCTTGGATGTTCAACAGTGGTTAGGCCACACAGAGTGCTTATGCATTCCATGTCGTTCAACTCAACGTGCACTTGGCCTAGTTGAGTTCATCAACTAACCCGATTGACCGATGTTTGTTCACTATATTTGGTCACCGAATCTGGCGCAGACTGCCTCTATAGAACCCCATTCTCGGCTCCCAGCTCCCACTCGCCAGGTTCCGATCCTAGGATGCTACAAGGAGGATTTTCAACATCAGTTTGATTCGTAATAAGCACAACCAAAGGCATAACCCACAAACAACAACCAAGAACTCCATTACATTTCCACTATGATAAAAAACTTTACCAGTACAATGAGCATAAAGGGAAATACAATGGTAGGGAACAAAAAAAACTCCAAAATAATCTGCAAGTGCTCCTGCCTCAGCGCTGCTGCGCCCCAACGTCACCTGCACGCAACGGTCGTGCATAAGCTTATAAAAAGCTTAGAGGGTGGTGAAAGTGTGTGCGTAAGGTAGTAATATGATCATGCAGTATCAGAGTAATGCAGAATATGCAGATGGATCCATGAAAACCATAAGCCATACAAGGCTATGCGATGTAAGATGCAAGTCAAGCATACAATCCTCATCTAAGTCCACATATCAATACAGCTCAAATCTGGGATATCACCGGGGTCTAGTACACTCTAAACCAGATCGCCGCCTCATCACGCACAATAAGGTAAGTGGAAGAGACCTCACTATCTGTCTGCAATATCAGGCTCGACTCGTCGATAGCGGACCCATTCCTCGAGCTGGTCAGACTCAGCCTAGCATTGCCCCCTACTCTCGGGCGGATAAGGCAGCACCCCCTTCCAACTGACCACGACACAGTGGAGAGCGCAGCCATCTAGTAATCGGCACTCAACGTTCATTTACCCACTCGTCTAGACGTTGGAGCAACCTCTTGGTACCATAAGGGTTTAGGGACTTTCACCCAGGGATATCTATAGCACCCCATATAGAATAAAATTTTCAATATCCAATCTTGCCAACCACGATGTGTCTATAGAGGCTACGGCCCCGATGTAGCTAAGGCGTACAACAACCATATCACACAATGCGAAATGCATGAGTCACACTATCCAATCATGCAGCAAATCCTGCGCGTATCGTCCGCTCATACAGGGCAACACCGCCTAATCGGGGTCCCATAAACAATCTGCCCGAAGGCATATGTTATGATCAGTCACTTCTCATATCAAGCATACATATGATGCGTATGATCATGAGTCATGGAACTATACTAAACATGTTATAATGAGGTGAACTATCCTTACAATGCAGATGGGCCTGGACGATCTGTACATAATAAGTACGGGCCTTTCAATGGGCCCTAAAGAGAGTCGTAATGTGGACATCCAACCAACATTACACTTGCAATGTGGACGTCAAACCAACATTGCTCCTAAGACACGATCGTCGTAACATCGTTACATAATTCATGTCGGGTTCACACATTGCAATGGATCGTAGGTACATCCTATTGGGCCTTTATTACATTAAATGGGCTACATTAGTGGGCCTTACGTTTATCAAATGGGCCACATTACTGGGCTTCACCAATGGGCCTTAGGTACATTGCAATGGGTCACAATCCATGGGCCTCAGAGTATATCAAAATGGGCCTAATCACATTGGCCCTATGTGTTTTAAATGGCCCTAAACCCATAAGCCTTTTACAATCAAATGGGCCTAATCTCATGAGCCTTGTACATACCAAATGGGCCTAATTCTGTAGGCCTTTATATAAATCAAATGGGCCTAAATCCATAGGCCTTTTTAAAATCAAATGGGCCTAACCCATAGGCCTTAAATAAATCAAATGGGCCTAACCCATAGGCCTTTTATAAATCAAATGGGCCTAACCCATACATAGGTGGCCCACCCAATCTTCGCTAATGCCTTAAAATGATCTTACCAAGTGGATGCACGGTTTGGATTCAACACACGTAATAAGGTGGGTCCCAAAAAGATGGACAGTGGGGAGGGTACCCACGCATCACAGTGGGTTTCTGTGGACGGTGTAAATACAATGCATATATTATAGTGGACTCCACCGTCCGTCTGGACAGTGGGAGGTAACACATACATCACTGTGGGTCCCATGTGGGCCCCACCTAAATGTTTAAATGGCATCCAAGCCGTTCATATGGTCACACAGACCTGGTTGAAGGGAAAATACAAAGTTCAGCTTGATTCAAAACTCCTGTGGGCCCAAAAGAAGTTTTCAATGGTAGATATTCAATTCCACTGTTTCCTATGGTGTGGACCACCTGATCAGTGGATGGGGTCAAAAATTGGAGGGGGCCCACTACTGGGAGTGGCCCACCTCATGGACGGTGTGAACACAAAATATACATCACGGTGGGGCCCACGGCAGTAGCCGTGGGTAGCTGGTCGTCCGCCCGTGCGTCAGAGCCGCAGGCACGCTGCCTGTGCTGGCAGCGGCAGCAGCTGCTACTGCAACATCTTTTCTTCTTTTCTTTATTATTTTTTTTATATGTGGGGCCCACTCCTAGGAGATCTGCTCCGCCCCCCAGATTCTAGGGCCCAAACATGCCATAAAAATCCAAGGTTTGGCATTAATTTGGCATGTAGAAACAACAAGATGGGCCCTAATAGCCTTTGAAGGGTAAAAGTACCGTTTTCTATGGTATGGCCCGCCTGATCATCGGATTAAAATCATTCGTCCAACGTCCCTGGACGTAATACATAGGTTGAGGTGGACCTTGCTGTGGTGGGTCACCACTGATGGATGATGTGGGTACAACATATAAGGTGGGCCCCACTTGAAGAAAGCTTGGACAAAATAAATACTTTAAGGTAGGTTCCATTCAAGTGGGCCACTCAAACACAATATGATAAAAAAAAAAGGAAAATAAAGTAGAGAGAGAGATAGAGGGTTGGACACTCTTGATGGAGGGTCCCCGGCACTATAGGCCCTCCCTTTCATGATCTACAACATACATCATAGCATATGGGCCCACTTAATCAAGGATCAATGGTGGAGATCCATTCTCCACGAAAATAAACGGTCTAGATGATCTTGCTATTGCAATGAAATAAACATCATGATGGGGTCCATGGAGAATGGCCCCATCATGGAATGATCATGATGATCAAGTGGGCCATCGGCCACATCTTAGGGTCCCAAGTGAGATCCAAACCATTGATCAGTTGGCCTCACTTGGCCCATCTCAAAAATAAGAAAAACTACTATTATCATGCACCCACCGTCCGATCTTCTTGCTCCTATGGGTTCCTTAGCACCTTAACTTCAATCTTAATGGAGGAGATGAGAAATGGATGGCTAGGATGGGAGATCTTGGGATGGAGAGGTGGGCCACACTTAGAGCTTTGGAAAACTTGGAGGATGTCTCATAAGTGGGATTTTTTTGCTTGAGAAAATGAGATGAGAAATCAGAGAGAGAGAGAGAGTTGTAAAAGGGAGATGTGAGGTGATGGGGTGATGGAGTGATGGATGGGAGAGAGAGGAGTGTGTAAGAAAATCTTGACTTTGGTGCCCTTTTGTGTAAGAAAAGCATGGGCTTTGTAAGACCTTTCTGACTTTTGAGGATTTTTGATGTAAGAAGGTATGGGCTTGCTTGGGAAGGGTGAAAAAGTGATGTGCACTTGACATGTACTTGACATGTTGATGGATTGATTGATTGATGGGATTGATGTGACACCTCATAGAGATTCTCTTGGGTTTCACAACACGCGGCGTTTTCCTCGCACCGAACGTTGGCCCACATCTCTTGATCAGGGTATCATCTCGGCGCGCAAGTCACGGTATTGGAACCGCAGCAATGGCGCGGTCGCTATGGTAATGGTCTTGGGTTAAGTCGATACGGTTTGATGGCATATGAATCAGGGTCACGCGTGAATATCGGTTAAGGGTCAAAGGTTGCTGGAATTCGACCGGTAAGACCGCGGAAGTCTTCGGAACAGTACGGACTAAGATACGGGTCTTACAGCTCTCCCCTCTTAATAAAAATTTCATCCTCAAAATTTACACAATCATCGCAACCAGGCATAACTCATGAAGAAGAAGAGACATAACATCACTATATAAAACCAGAGATAATCATACAAAATACATCACATGATCAACCGACAAAGAGATGAGGATAACGCTCTCGAATCTCGGCCTCACACTCCTAAGAAGCCTCCTCTACAGAATGGTGACCCCACTGAACCTTCACCAACGGAATGACCTTGGTTTTGAGGACCTGCTCCTTCCGATCAAGGATACGGACTGGCTACTCAATGTAAGAAGCGTCCTCACGAACCTCCAGTGGCTGCCAATCAATGACGGGAACTATGTCTGACCCATACTTCCTCAACATGGAGACGTGAAAAATGTTGTGGGAGCCAGACAACTGAGATGGCAAGGCAAGCCGATAGGCTACGGCGCCAATGCGCCCAGTGATCTCAAAAGGTCCTATGAATCTCTGGGCAAGCTTGCCCTTCGCACCGAATCGAACTACGCCCTTCATGGACGAGACCTTGAGATACACATGGTCACCTACATCAAACTCCAAGGGACGACGTCGAAGATCAGTAAAACTCTTCTGTCGGCTCTGAGCTGTGCGCATCCTGATAGATGTCAATAGCCTCTAACGTCTCCTGCACAAGCTTGGGACCTAGGAGACGACGCTCTCCAACCTCAGTCCAGCAACTCGGTGATCTGCATGGTCTGCCATATAGTGCCTCAAAAGGAGACATGCCGACGGTCGCCTGATAGCTGTTATTATATGCGAACTCAGCCAATCGCAGATGCTCATCCCAACTACTTCCAAAATCAATCGCGCAAGCCCGAAGCATATCCTCGAGGATCTGGTTGACCCTCTTGGTCTGGCCATCGGTCTGCGGATGGTACGCGATGCTGAGCTACAAATCAGTCCCCATCACTCGCTGAAAGCTTCCCCAAAACTGAGACGTGAACCTCGAGTCTCGGTCAGAAATGATCGACACTGGAATGCCATGCAATCTCACGATCTCCTCGATGAATAATCTCGCAAGTCGGTCCATAGACCAAGTCACACACATCGCAAGGAAATGTGTCAACTTTGTCAGACGATCCACAACAACCCAAATGGCGTCATGACCCCGCTGAGTCCTTGGCAAACCCATAATGAAATCAGTCAACATGTGCTCCCACTTCCACATCGGGACGCTCAACGGCTGCAATAGACTAGGGGGTCTCTGATGATCGGCCTTGACACGCTAGCACGTGTCACACTCGGCCACAAAACTGGCGATCTGGCGCTTCATCCCCACCCAAAAATATTGTCGCCTCATGTCATGGGACATCTTCGTCGAGCCCGGGTGGATAGAAAACCGCGATCGATGTGCCTCGGTCATATGATCTCTACGTAACTTTGGAATATTCGGGACACATAATCGGCCTCTTAAGCGAAGTCCACCGTCTATATCAATCTGCCAATCTACCTGACTCTCGGATGTAGTCTCAGCCATATAACTCTGCAATGACTCATCAGCCTGTTAAGCCTCGATCACCCTTACGACAAGAGAGGGTTGAATCGACAGGCTCGATAACTACACGATAGAAGACTGCAGGCCAAAATCAAAATTATACGCTGGATATCCTCAAGCATCCGCCACTCCTGAATCATCATATGCACCACTAGGCCTCGTGGCCGACGGCTGAGGGCATCTGCCACCATGTTCGCCTTGTCCGGGTGGTACTGGAGATCAAAATCATAGTCCTTCAGGAGTTCCATCCAGCGCCTCTGTCTCATATTCAACTCAGACTGCGAAAAGAGGTACTTCAAGCTCTTGTGATCGGAGAAGAGCTCGAACCTGACCCCATAAAGATAGTGCCTCCACACCTTTAGTGCGAAGACAACTGCAGCCAGCTCCAGATCATGTGTAGGATAGTTCAGATCATAGACCTTGAGCTAACGAGACGCAAAGGCCACTGGTCTCCCGTGCTGCATCAGGATAGCACATAAACCAATATGCGAGGCATCAGTGAATACAATAAATCCATCACTCCCAGAGGGAAGAGTGAGGACAGGAGTGGACGTCAGACGGTCCTTCAACTCCATAAATACTCGCTCGCAGGTGTCACTCCAAATAAACTCTGCGCCCGTCCGAGTCAACTTGGTCAGCGGGGCTGCAATACGAGAGAAGCCCTCAATGAAACGCCGGTAATAGCCCACTAAACCAAGGAAACTACGGATCTCTGTCGCAGTCGTGGGATGGCCCCACTGACGCACTGCCTCGACCTTCGAGGGGTCCACTGCGACACCCTCCCTCGTCACCACGTGACCAAGGAACTTCACCTCCTCCTGCAAGAAATCACACTTCTTCAGCTTCGCATACAGCTAGTGTGCACGGAGGGTCTTCAAAGTAATCTCCAAGTGCTGCTCGTGCTCCTCACGGGTCCTCGAATAGATCAGAATGTCATCAATGAAGACTACAACAAACTGATTCAGATATGGGCGGAAGACCTCATTCATTAACTGCATGAAGACCGCGGGTGCATTAGTCAGTCCGAAGGACATGACCTGAAACTCAAAATGACTGTAACGCGTCCTGAATGTTGTCTTCGGAATGTCCTCATCTCGAACCCGAATTTGATGATAACCAAAACGCAGGTTGATCTTCGAAAAGAACTGTGCACCCTGCAGCTGATCGAACAAATCATCAATCCTCGGGAGTGGGTACTTATTCTTGATCGTGACTTTGTTGAGCTCGCGGTAGTCAACGTAAAGCCTCAACGAACCATCTTTCTTCTTCACGAAGAGTACCGGTGCTCCCCACAGTGAACTGCTTGGACGGATAAAGCCTAACTCACGTAACTCGTCTAACTGCTTCTTCAGTTCCCGTAACTCCAACGGTGCCATGCGATACGGGGCCTTCGAAATAGGTGCGGTACCGGGCACGAGATCGATCTGAAACTCGGTGAGTCGACGAGGTGGTAATCTCGGAATCTCCTGGAATACATCGTAAAAATCGTAAACCACCGGCAAATGGTCGATGCTCACAGCTATAGGCTCCTCTACGGCACATGACATCAAACAAGACAACTGCTCTCCTCTGGGCTCTGCAACGAACCTGAACTGTGGCACGCCGGGTATACAAAACATGACTGTGCTCTTGGAGCAGTCCAATATGGCATATACTCGGCGAGCCAATTTATGCCCAGGATGACATCAAACTCGGACATCGGCAATGCAAACAAATCAGCAGGCAGAAAGGTATCCCCAACCAGAACGGGGCAAGACAAGCAAAATCGGCCAAACACTACAGTCCTCCCTAAGGGCTTCGATACTGATAGGCTCTCACAAGAAGACTCCAACGGTAAGCCAGTCGATTGGCAGAAGCTCTCGGCCACAAAAGAATGCGATGCACCGCAATCAAACAACACACGTGCAATGCATGCAGAAACTGAAAGTATACCCTCAACGACTCCTCTAGAAGACTGCAGGTCCTGCTGAGCAGCATAGAATCTAGCCTGAGCCGGCTGGGGAGGTGCCTGTCCCCTCTGAGTGTGTTGTTGCTGCTATTGAGGTCGCTGAGGTGGTCGAAACTGCTGCCTCTGCTGATGCGGCCTCGGAGGCTGATGCTGATGCTGAGGTGGCCTCGGTGGTGGGGGCTGCTATCGCTGCTGCTGTGGAGGTCTCTGCTGTTACGGTGGAGGCTACTGTGGAGCCCTCTGCTGCTGTGGACCTCTTTGCTGCTGCTGGGGGCTGGGACACTCCCACGAACGGTGTCCCATCACACTGCACCTAAAACAAGTGCCGGTGAACTGTCTCGGAGGTGGTGGTGGAGGTGCTGCTGGTGCTCGGAAGGCTGGGCGACCTGTGTGCCTCTGCTGCTGTGGTCGACGCTGCTAGCAATCACTGGAAGGAGCCTGCCTCTTCCGGTCTCTCCTCTGACCGCGATCAGACTGAGAACGGGCTCACTCAGTCTCGAAGATCTGGGCCTTCCGCACCACTTCCTCGATGAGTCATGCTGCAGTATTAAGGATATAACTAGGCCTGTATTGAATTGGTGATGGGGTAGCCCTTGCAGTGACCTAGAACCGTAACATCGTATGAGATTTTCTAGGCTGACATCCCTAGAATGGATCAATGTTTGGGAATTGATATAAGGGAGGTGTCTTAGCTTCCCAATCCTGTTGTATGAAAGGGACTAATAAGAACTTGGTAATCATGCTCATGACATCGCACTGCATGTGTCATTGGCGTTGGTGTGAGAGCACAGTGGTAGTGATTCATGTCGTGATCATTAGATGATGTCGCATGATGGAGTTTGTGATGACAACATGCATTATTTCCTCATATCATTCTTGCATTAACAAGAGTATCTAGGACATGTTTGATTGTACTGTTTTGTCATTATTGCTTGATTGAATTGATAACATATTAACCTCTACTGTATAGTTTCCACTGAGTTGATACTCACTTCACGGTATGGTACGGTGTTTGTAACACCAGCCAGTCCCTGTTTTAGTTTTAGATGATGGCGTTGCTTGTGAAGAAGAGCCAGACTTATGATGAGGAGGAGGATTTCTCCTATATGCAGGTTCTAATCAACGGGGTTACAGGGTTACTGATTAGAGTATACATGTATATAGTTAACCTGGTAACATGTTCACACTCCGGAGACTTACAATAAATTATACATTTTATATATTTATCACAGTCTTCCGCTTGCGAAATTTAACTGTCTCTGGATTATGATATGTTGTTTTGGCTTAATCCACTTCATGTTTTATGCACTAATACAGCTGACATTCATCCATCATTGAAAATGTTGCATAAGTGATGTTCTATAACTCGGGAGTAGAGTTTATGCTCGACCCCCGATTTTCAGGGCATTATAAGATGGTATCAGAGCATGATCTGGATTAAACTGGACCTGGGTTATGGTTACATACAGCACGCTGACACCAATTTAATGTAGGAGGGTGCGAGAAAATCTAGAAACATGTTTAGGACCCCCAGTTTTGTTTATTGGTGAAAGTTTACTGAAAATGATCACCAATATCAAGTCCGTGCACACTCCTGATCACACACAACGATCCCAAATCACTTCTAGACCGTCAATTAATGAGTATACACTGCATTTCATCCCATTCCAACTGTTAGAAATCAGTAAAGGTGACTAGAGATCAGATTAGTTCCAAAATGACCCGAAACGGCTCAAATCGGAAGAGGGGGCCAAACAATCAACTTTCAGGGGGTTCCAGGGTGGGACCCTAACATTTTTAGACCCTCAGGGTGGGGATGTCCTCTCCCAATGGGCGAGGCCTCGCCGGATTGTCCAGTGGCCAGCGAGGCCCTCGCCGACTGGCGGGCCAGTTGGGGCCGGGCCTTCGGGCCGACCGTATGTGGGGCCTAGTGGGACCCAATGGTGCAGGGTTCGACCCCTATTTCATCCCCATTCTGCTACTTCCTTCATAAATCTACCTCCAAGCTTTCCCTTTTCTTCAAAACTACTCCACTCTCTTTCAAATCATCCTTCCAATCACTCTTTCTTTCATTTTTCATTAAAGCATATATCCTTCCACCGTGTTCAGCCATATCTATCACATAACCCTCTCATCTTCTTTGATTTGAGCTCTCACATCTCCCATTTGAGTCTCACATTCGTGTAAGTCCTCTAACCCATCCTATTTTGTTGTCCTTCCTCTTCTTTCCCTTTCATTTGAGCCTTTACACTCCCATATCAGGCTTAAATCCGTGGAGACTCAAATCTCCCATCCCATTCTTCTTATTTCCCTCCTTTTTCATAGCTTTTTTGAGCTAGTTTTATCCATCTTCTCAATCTTTATGCTTTTACCGACGGGCAAGACCTAACACTGTAGCTTAGTCTATAAACTGTGACTATCTAGTGCTGGGACATCTAGAGTTTTAGACCTAGAGTTAGTACTCCTAGATTTCGAAGTATCTGACAGTATAGAAAATCTTAATAAATTAATAGCGTAAATCCTAGACTCTCCTTAGCTGGTATGAACCTATGTGTGGAGCTCGAGTGTAATTAAATTTAGGTTTGGGCAACTCAATCCTAATTAGGCAACTTTTGATCCTGAGCGATAAAATAATTTCTGGTATTATAAATGATATGAAACCATCTAGCATATAAACATAGACTTCAGATTACAACTAGTGTATTGCCATTACGTATAAGATAAGACTAAGCTTAGGAATGTAAAAGACCGATGTTACTAAGGTAATTGGAATATAGACGTAGTTAATTGTCTTGATTTAGTTAGAGTGCGACCTCGTTCCTTTGTTGGATTCCCTCGATACTTATAGGATCCTTTAGTAACTCTTAGGAAGCTTGCTTAATTTAGAACGAGTCACGTTCAGGGAAAACTTATATATCTCTCAGATGAACGCTAGGATAAACCAGCACGCCCCTTAGAATTGCCTTCCCAAGGACTTATTACAATTGGGAACGCAGAGTAAAAGAACTATATATAAACGAAGTATTCATAGTTTGAATCGAATTCTCAATCCTAGTAGTTACTAATAAATCCAATGCTCTGATCAAGCAGAAGATCGGGATCAACTAGGATTGAGAATTAATACAACAAATTTTCTGTCCTAGCTAGGCAAAAAGTCTATGTATCCGGCTCAGACCTACTACACAACTTTCCTTCTGTGTTGGCCCGACTACCTATAACCAAAAGTTATTGCTTTGCCTTTGAGAAATGTTAAGGACATATAGTCAGTAGAGAATTAGACATCTTGCCACCAACTCACACCTGCCCCTGAAATCAACCACAATAGAGACTAGGCTCATTTCTATAACCATAGGTGCCAATGCCATAGTATACATCGTTAATGAGAGGAAGACCTATGTATTGGGAGACTGTATCCCATTCCATGTCAAGGATAGGTCCTAAATTACACCTCGTTCTGACATACGGATCGAGACATAGATTCTTGAGCCTTGAGAGTAGACATAATTTTTAAGGGGGGTAGAATTTTATGAACCCAATCTAGTTAGGTCAGCTAATACAACCGTTGGGTTAGAATAGCGTAACGAAAGCGTGGTTGGCCCCTTCCCCACTGGCCTAGGATCGAAAGAAATTCATTCAGGTTATACTTAAAGTTAGGTCATGAAATAGGGGCTGAGTCTTCCTTAGAATGTCAATAGTGAAATCTTTAAAGGAGAACAATTAGGACTTAAGTGTTGAACCTATTCATATTAAATCATAAGCCTAACATTAGGAACGAGCGGAGGTCAGAGTATTCACAAATCTACTCGTTAAATACGAACATAATAGAAGCCTTGGCCAACTCTATATGATTAGAAATCCTTTTAAGATGATCTATTAGGGTGCATATTATCCCCTACCTTGGACATAGATTCAGATGAGAACTCCCTTAGACCAAGACCCAAAGAGCAACCTTATAAATAAGAAATTGAAACCTTTCAGTGATGGGCATTCCCTAAGCTTTGGAGTAATCGAATTATACGGAGTTACTGAAATATACAATGGCGAAGTATTCGCGGCTCAACCCATTTCTCAATCCTGGGAGACTACCAATAGACTCACTGCTTTGACCGAGTAGAAGACCAGGATCTACCAGGACTAGGAAGGAATACGATGAGCCTTCTACCCTGGTCAGGTAGATGATCAATGTATCGAGATTAAGCCCACTGCAACTGTCTCTTCGTACTGGTCAACCACTGAAAATATATATCTTACTCTAAGTAGATGAGAATCATCGTCAAGACTTTAAATAGATAAAAAATCAATTGTAGCCAACCATCAAGGTATAAGCAACAGATAAAGAGTAAATTTTTAAGGAGGATAGGCAAAAATACGCCAGACTAGTATAGATGTATATACCCCACCATGCATATAAACTTGAAATCAGTAAAGCTTAGGTGAAAGGAATAATAAAATCTTTACTCATTACCCTTAGCCAATTTCGGGGATGAAATTATTTTTTAAGGGGGGTAGATTGTAACACCCTGGATTTTTACCAACCTGGAGTTAGACGTCCTTACACAATGGGTCAACCATATTACTCTTAAAGCTCAATCTCAAGTCTAAAAATCATTTTTCCTTCAAAATCTCACCTTTCACCACCTCATTCTTCAAATTTCTCCAAGTATTTTCATATTAGACATAAATCCTAAAGTTTAAATGGTGAAGAACTATTGGGATTTTTACTATAGAATTATTAGAATCTCATGATGTAAATAGATTATTTGGATGGATTAGCTTCTTCTACTCCAAAATCATATATTGTACGTCATGTAACTCATTCCGGTTTGCAAATGAGACTCGATAAACACCTCGACGGACTCATGGGCCCAAACGGCTCAATTCGGGGGGACCCGAGGTAGGTCCCACATATTTTCGGCATCACGGGGGGGGGGGGGGGGGGGGGGGGGGGAGGACGTCGCCCCTGGGGCGAGCCCTCACCAAATTAGTCAGTGACCGGCAAAGTCCTCACCAATTTGGCGAGGCCTCGTCCATATAGGGGTCAGGCAGCCCATTACATTTTTTATGCACGTTTCATCCAACTTTGAAAATTTATATCTCCTTCGTTATAACTCTGATTTAGGTGATTCAAAAATTATATTGAAGCTGACTGAGTATAGTTTTATATAAAAATAGTTGAAAAATATAATAAAATATTTAATATAGTTTAAAGTAGGTCGTTGTTGCAACTATCCAAAAATTACTTGTTGGATAGCTGCTACTTCAGGAATTTTTAGAATTTTTATACAACTCAAAATCTCATGAAATTTGGTGGAGATAGGGTAAACTTGATTATTAACCACTAGAAAAATAATTAAAATAATATAATAACTAGAAGTTCCCAAAATGGGGCATAGAATGGCCCTAGGACCGTATTCTGCCATAATTAGGGTAGAATTTGGTTAAGTACCAAACTGAATACTCAGTAGAATTAACTTGAACTACTTCTAATATGAACTACAAGACCCAAAATGAGTAGGACCACTAATGTTACGTTACCTAGAAACCTAGGATCAATCTCTAAACGCAGTTGCTCTTGGGAGCATCACGATACTTCGTATTGAACCTGGACCGCACGTCGAAAGTCCGATAGCGATGAACTTGGACCATTATGACCGCCTAGTTGGACTTGACTTTCACCTCAAAAATTAAGGCCATACAATGTCCTGGGACTGTTTCCTTGAGTCCGGAGTGAAGAGAGTGAGAAAGCAAATATTTTTTGAAAATTAAATATAATTCTAAGTAATTTAGATCGTTTCGCTTGCGCATTATTTCTAAGCATTCAGACCGTTAGATTTGACCCAAATTCACCCTCAGATCAGGATATTTGGCCCATACATGTCATAGTACTTGTAGAGCTGATTGAGTTCCCGTAACCATTGAATGAAACTGGTCCACCGCGGTCGATCTGGAAACTCGATCGGACTGAAAACTTAGCTTGTCCTAGATCCAATATTAGAGAGCTTAAGTCTGACCGCATTTAATAATAGGACATCCACAAGTGCTCCGTTAGATCGGAACAGACCCGATTTGGTTATAACCTAAGTATACCTTGGCCCTATGGCTATTTCCGTCGCTTTTGGTCTTATAAAAAGGCCTTAAATCCTCTCTCACAAATCCCATACGAATTTCAAACCCTAGCTAAGAAAGAGAGAGAAAGAGAGAGAGAGAGTAGGAGATTCACCCATGGATTCTACCTTGCCACTCCATGTGCTTCAACACCACTACCGTATCGCTATTACGATGTTTCTGATTCCATTCTAGGATAAGAAATCCTAACCCTAACCTGTTTTGGAGCTTAAAATAGTTAAGTGTTGTTATAGCTAACCTATATTCATGCCTTAGGTTGCCTATCCGCCGTTGACGAAGAGTTGTCGTCTAAATCAAATCCGTTACGCGTTTTCTGGTTTAAGGTGCGAACTATATACATTTAGGTTATGGTTTTCAAGACTTTCAATGTTGGTTAATGATATATTACTGACGTGGATGCTATTTCACATGTATAAAGTATTGTCCGTTTCATTTTTCAGTTATACGTTAACTATGTTGAATATACTGTATTCCTCGTATTTGTAGAAAATACTGTATATGTATGAAATTCATATTTATGCTTTCCATGATTAATTACTATCTATGTATGCTAGATGCATGTGTATCAACTTCTGGCAGAACAGATTAGCCTAATACATGTTTTATCAACGTACGTTGCGTATGTTATATTGTGTAGTCTAAGTGTTTTTAAAAATGACTCGCCATGGCTAACTGTCATGGACATATGATTATTGTATAGGCGATACCTCTTGACAAAAAGATTTTCCCTAATATGTATGCTAATGAATACATAATATGTATGATGTAATGTGTAGACTAAGTGTTTGTAAAAGTGTTTGAATGAATTAGTAGTTAGTAAGATGTACCTGTATATGATTTGAGATATGATTCTCAACTACATCAATGATGTGTATAATTTCCTCCATATATGACTTATTCTGATGTCTGATTGATTATGAATTGAATGTGTGTGAATTCATGTTTACAATGCACTTCAGAACATGTTCATGTGATTGTATGAGTTGTAATATTGATCCATTACTGCTTTGACTATCTCATAGGATATCATGTTGTAATTGAATGTGATTGGGGCTATTGTATAGTCCAGGTAATTGGTAGCCATTCTGCAAATAGTGGTTGAGTTCGTTTTCACCACACAGGATGAGTTTAACGAATCTGAGTCATGCTTGGGATGTTCGACAGTGGTTAGGCCACATAGAGTGCTTATGCATTCCATGTCGTTCAACTCAACGTGCGCTTGGCCTAGTTGAGTTCATCAACTAACCCGATTGACCGATGTTTGTTAACCATGTTTGGTCACTACTGTTTGAATCTAAGTGTAACACCCCAAAATTTTGCCAACCTGGAGTTAGACGTCCTTGGGCAATGGGTCAACCATATCACTCTTAAAGCTCAATTTCAAAGCCAAAGAAATCATTTAGAACTAAATTCCTTAGAAATTTAACCTGAATTAACTAGCGCTACACTAGATTACCTGCGAAAGTAGCACTAACCACTTTAAAATATGATCTGTAAGACCCAAAACCTATAGAATTGTTAACGCTATGTTACCCTAAAATCTAGAATCCAACTCTAAACCCAGTTGCTCTTGGGAGCACTTTGAAACTCCGTTTCGGACCTAGACCGCACGTCGAAAGTCCGATAGCTATAAACTTAGAAGATATTGACCGCGTAGTTGGACTTGACAAGCACCTTGAAAATCACATCCAAACGATGCTCTGGGATGATTTCCTTGAGTCCGGAGTGAAGAGTGTGAGAAAATGAAGATTTTTAAGAAATTAAATATAATTTTAAGAAATCTAAGACGTGTCGCTTGCGTGTTATTTCTAAACGTTCTGACCGTTGAATTTTGACCCAAATTTACCCTCGAATCAGGATAGGTGGACCTTACATGTCATAGTACTTGTGGCTCTAATCGACTTTCGGTGACCACTAAACTGAAACTGGTCCGCCACGGTCGATCTGGAAATCCAATCGGACTGAAAACTTAACTTGATCAAGATCCAATATTTGTGAGCTTAAGTCCGACCGCATTCAACAAAGGGAGCTGCAAAAGTGCTCCGTTGGATCGGAACAACCTCCCTTTGGACATAACCTACGTATACCATGGCCTAGGGTCTATTTTCGTGAGTTCTGGGCCTATATAAGGACCTTAAACCCTCTCTCATTCCTCTCATACGAATTTGAGAAAACCCTAGGAGAGAGGAGAGAGTAAAGAGAGAGAAAGTGTGGGAGAAGTGGGAAGATCTCCCTGATACTCTATCCTACTGCTGCACGTGCTTAACCATCACGATTGAATCGCTATTTCAACGATTCTCACTTCATTTCTAGGTAAGGAAACCTAACCCTAATCTGTTTTAGGGTTTTGATAGTTGCAAGTAGCGAAATAGCTGACTTTCTTCATGTTATAGGTCGTCATATTAACGTTGACGAAGACTTAGAGATTCCATCGACTTCTTTACGCTTCTACAACATAAGGTGCGGACTTTAGACGTTTAGGTTGTTATTTTTAAAAGTTTTCAATGTCAGATAATGATAGATTCCTGACATGGATGCTATTTCACATGTAGAACATGCTATCCGTTTTCCGTTTCGGTTAAATACGAAGAATATGAAATTTTGCATACTCTCTATATTTGTAGAAAATACCGTATACGTACAAAATATGAAAGTGTGTTTGCCATGATTAACTGCCATCTATGTATGCTAGATGTATGTGTAACAACTCCTGGGTTAAAGGTTTAGCCCAAATACATGATATACCAACATACGATATGTATTTAGTATGTGTAGCCTAAGTGTTTGTGAAAATGACTGAATGAGTATAGACTTTGTATTCGTGCTCGCCATGACAAACTGTTGTGGATATATGATTGTTGTATGGGTGACAACCCTTTGACGAAAGGATTTGCCCTAATACGTATGCAAATTAACACATAATATGTATGATGTAATGTGTAGGCTAAGTGTTTGTAAAAGTGTCTGAATGAGTTAGTAGTTAGCAAGATATACCTGTATGCAGGTTGAGATATGATTCTCAACCACATCAATGATGTGTATGATTTCCTCCATGTATGACTTATTTTGATGTCTGCTTGATTATGAATTGAATATGTGTGAATTCATGTTTACAATGCACTTCAGAACATGTTCATATGATTGAATGATTTGTAATCTTGATCCATTACTGCTTTGACTATCTCATAGGACAGTATGTTGTAATTGAATGTGTTTGGGCCTATCGAATAGTCCAGGTAATCGGTAACCGGACTTGAGTTTGTGGCTGAGTTGGATTCGCCATGCAGAATGTGTTTGATGAACCTGAGCTGTGTGTTGCTTGTCGATAGTGGTTAGGCCACACGAGGTGTTTATGCACTTCATGTCGATCAACTCAACGGGTGCTCGTACTAGTCGAACTCGTCAAGTAACCCGATTAGCCCGATGTATGTTAACCATGTATAGACGTTACTGCTTGAACCTAAAGTACCAAACTTACCAGTGGAAATCCCGTTAACCATGGTACCTCGATCCGCTAAGACTCATGAGCCGGGCATGGTGGTATGGGACACCATGGTCGAGCTATTGGCCTACGCTGGGGCCACGAGCCTCCCTATAATGACCAGTGAGTAACCCAGACTCGTGAGTCGAATATGGTGGTATGGGACACTGTATTCGAGCTATCGGCCTACACTGATAAGGTGATGGGGGAGTAGTGTAACAATTGCATGTAACAGCCCTGGCAACCCTTTGTAGTGACCTCGAGCATATTCTGAGTCTACGGGGACGCAACGACCCTTCTGTAGCAACAAGAGTACAAACTAGGCCTGTATTGATTTGGTGATGGGGGAGTGGTGTAACGATTGCGTGTAACAGCCCTGACAGCCCCTGCAGCGACCTAGAACCGAACTTCGTATGAGATATACTAGGACTGACGACCCTAAACTGGATCATTGTTGGGAAATGATACAAGGGAGGTACCTTAGCTTCCCAATCTTGCTTATGATAAGGACTAATAACTCGGTAATCATGTTCATATCATCGCACTGCCTGTGGCTGGAAGATGTGGAGCACTGAGGGATGAAACATGCCGTGAACGTAAGACGGTGTCACATGAGGGAGTACGTAGGCAAGGGCATGCATTCGTGAAAACATCTCATCCTTGCATTAATAAGAGTATCTAGGAATGTTTGATTGTACTGCTTTATCATTACCGCTTGACTGATTTGATAACATGTTAATCTTTACTCTATTATTCTACTGAGTTAACTACTCACTCCCACGTTACGGGACGATGTTGTATAAACCAACCAGACCTTGTTGTAGTTTCAGATGATGGCGCAGCCTGCGAGGCGGAGCCAGACTTCGAGGATGACGAGAAGGCATTCTCCTATATGCAGTATTCAGGCGGGTCTTCTCCAACCTTGTCCTGATTCGACGGGGTTGCAGGGCTATATGATTTAGTTGAACACTTTATCTCTTGGTAATTAGTATAATTTGACACCAGACATGTATCTATTCAGCCCTGTTATATATTCATATTCTGGGGATTTGAAACCACTTATGTACTTTATATATTTATCACAGTCTTTCGCTTGCTTAATTTAGTCATCCCTGGAGTATGATAAGCTGTTTTGGTATAATCTCACTCATGTTCACATGCACTCATGATCATTAGCATAATCTATGTTGCATAAGTGATGCGTTGGAACTCGGGAGTTGAGTTTTGCTCGACCCTCGATTTTCAGGGCGTTACACTAAGGTACTGAACTTAACAGTGAAACTCTCGTTAACCTTGGTACCGTGATCCCCTAAGACTCATGGTGGTATGGGACACTATGGTCGAGCTGTCAGCCTACGCTGGGGCGACGAGCCTCCCCGTAGTTACCAGTGAGCACCCTACTCTCGTGAGCAGATTATGGTGGTATGGGACACTATATTCTTGCTGTCGGCCTACAATGATTAATGACAAGCCCTCTGTAGTGACCTCGAGTATATCCTGACACTGCATAAGGGCGACGAGTCTTGTTGTAGTATTGAGGATATAACTAGGCTTGTATTGAATGGTGATGGGGGAGTGGTGTAACGATTCCGTGCAACAACCCTGGAAGCCCTTGCAGCGACCTAGAACCGTCACATCATATGAGATTTCCTAGGACTGACGACCCTAGAATGGATCAATGTTTGATATAAGAGAGGTGTCTTAGCTTTCGAATCCTACTGTATGAAAGGGACCAATAAGAACTTGGTAATCATGCTCATGACATTGCACTGCATGTGCCATTGGCGTTGGTGTGAGAGCACAGTAGTAGTGATTCATGCCACGATCATTAGATGATGTCGTGTGAGGGAGTTTGTGGTGAGGGAATGCATCATTCCCTCATATCATTCTTGCATTAACAAGAGTATCTAGGACATGTTTGATTATACTGTTTTGTCATTACTGCTTGATTGAATTGATAACATGTTAACCTCTGCTATATAGTTTCCACCGAGTTGATCACTCACTCCCATGTTATGAGACGGTGTTTGCAACACCAACCAGTCCCTGTTTTAGCTTCAGATGATGGTGTTGCTTGTGAAGAAGAGCCGAACATATAATGATGAGGAGGATTTCTCCTATATGCAGGTTCTGATCGACGAGGTTACAGGGTTACTGATTAGATGACCATTACACCTGTTATCTTGCACTTTTAAAATACCCATGTATATTCTTTTTGTTCATTTTTGGAGTATACATGTATATAGTTAACCTAGTAACATGTTCACACTCCAGAGACTTACAATAAATTGTACATTTTATATATTTATCACAGTCGTTCGCTTGCAAAATTTAACTGTCTCTGGAGTATGATATGTTGTTTTGGCTTAATCCACTTCATGTTTCATGCACTAATACAGTCGACATTCATCCATCATTGAAAATGTTGCATAAGTGATGTTCTAGAACTCGGGAGTGGAGTTTATGCTCGACCCCCAATTTTCAAGGCATTACACTATTAAAAAAATTTAAACTAACTTAAGACAGAGAATAGAATTAGCTAAAACAAATATAAAAATTATAGCGCAAATAGCTTAATGAGGCTTGGACTTTCACTCTTTTCAACACAAGATAGATCTATGAATTTTCATGCTTTAAAGAGTATAAGAGAGCCTTTATTTATAGCTAAAGATTCTAGAAGTTCGGCTGGCCTAATGGTCGATTGGCTAGTCGGATTCCAAGGATCTCATTCCAATGACACTCAGATTTTGTGGAATAATATCCTTTAAAAATTCGACTGGCCCAAACCCAAGTTCAACTTGCCAAACCCTTGATTCGAGTGGCCGACCAAGGGGTTCGGTAGGCCCAATATGCCTAAAATCTGAAAATGCATCGTTGCTGGAAACTTAACCGAACCCAAATTAGGCTGGCCAAACCCATGGTCATGCTGGCCGAACATACCGTGGAAAATTCTTTTCAGATCTATCTATTTGCCCAAAATTTGTAGGGTTAGCCGAAGTCAATTAGGCTAGCCGAACTAAAAGTTGAGTTAACCTAACTAGAGGGTATTTTACATAAAAGATGATCATTATAATGTAAGTGTGAAATACACCTAACTTATGGTCAATCTTAGGTTATACTATCTAATGGTTGACTCATATGAAGTGTTCTGATCTTCAAACGATGAATAATCTTGACTTGACATGTTGAGTCTTCCTTGTGATGCTTAATCGTGTTGATAGCTTATCTTAATGAGAGCTTGCAATCCTTACAGGACTATGAAATTTGACAAACTAAATTGTGCTTGAGTATATGCACTTACACCATGTCTTCTAATTTTATAATGATCTTACTGCTGTCTATTTTTATGATCTTCCCAAAGGGCCGGCCCAAGCTATCTGAGCAGCTTCGTAGACAAGTGGACAAGGCAAAAGTTTTGAAGGATGAGTTTTGCCATTAGAATACTCTAATCACCCCAGATATGATTTACAGATCTAAGCTCTTTCGATCATCTCCTCCTCAACAGTCGATCTCCCTCCATAATTCTACTTCTGTTTCTTCCGGTAAGTGGCAGGTCATCAATTTGTCAATTACATCTCAACACCAGCATTTGGCTAACTTAAAAAGTTTTTGGTGCAGGCATGGCTGAGGTCCAGAAGTCAGGAAAGAGGAAGCACCCTCCTTCCATGGAGGAGATGGTGAAATAGAAGACCATTACCCAGAAGAAGTTAGCAGTCCCCTCAATTGCACAAATACTCATTTCCACGATGGAGGTGAGGTCAGGGACTAACGTTGAACAACCCTTGGTGAGCTAGTCAGCTCTAGTCGAGGTGGGCGAGAGCAACACTCCTGCCCCCATTGCCCCTCAATGACTGAGTGCAATGGAGGTGGTAGAATTAGATCTAGAGGAGGTGCTTATTTCTCCCGAGATCCATACGGCTGATGATGCTGAGGCCATCCATGTGGCCAATGAGGTTAAAGCTGCATCCATGGGAAAAACTACCATGTTGGTGAGGGAGTCGGGCCTTCTGTGGGCAAGGAAGCTAATTCCTTGGTGACACCGGCTGGTGCCGAAAGGGGAGAGGCTTTGAACCCCGGCCTGATGAGGAGGTAAGGACATACTCGTCAGGTCATCATATGTCTCACCTAATTAACTGGGTAGTGAGACATGTCCTAGAGGAAGAGATTGTAGACCGAACAGATTCTCATCCAGAGGCCTTCCTCACCGTTGTTGCCACGCTCTGCTATAAGGTATGCCCCTTTACTGACATCATTTCCATTATTTGTTTCATTTTGCTAACTTATTTCCTTTATGTCCCTCTCATCCCAGCGCCGTTGACCACCCGTCAAAAGGTGAGGCAGGTAGCTGACGAGTGCGAGTAAGCTGAAGCGACGCTTAAGGAGGAGACTGCTGAGGTCGAGGCCCTTAGTATTGGTCTTAAGGAATGGAGGAGTGAGATGCTCTAAAGATCCTGCTGGATGAGGCCAAACGTAAGGAGAACTTGGTCATGGTCGAGGTCGAAGGGACGAAGTCCCACCTTAGCTCTGCTAGGGCCGAGCTGGAGAGGGTAAAGGCGCACCTCTCATTCGTCAAAGCTGACGCTGACAGGCTGAAAGTGGAACTGGAAAGAGTGAAAGTAAGCTTGGCGGCTAAGTTGGCTAAGGTTGAGAAGACTTTAGCTGCCCAACCATTTGAGTCTGAGGCGGCCATCCTGACAATCAAGGCTGTAGCCGTAGAGGAGCACAAAGACGTAAAGGAAAGAGTTGATGAGGTGGATGTAGTCTACAACTGTGGTTATGATCGTTATGTTGAGGACGTCAGGCGGCTGTATCCCAAGTTGAATTTAGACGACCTCTAAAGTGACGAAGCCTCGGAGGGGCCCTCGCAGCTTGAAGCTGAAGCCGAGCAGCCTCCTCCATCCGAGCACCCTCCCTTCAGATCAAACTAAATGCATATATTTTGTAGAAATTTTTGGTTTGAAATGAAAAGAAACCTTTTACTTCTAGCCTGTCCGTTCTTTGTGTGTCTGATTGGTAGATCCTTAGGCCGCGCGTTTATATGTAGTAGTGGGCTGGTATTAGCCATGTCAAGTTAAGGGAACGAATGTTTATTCAACTTATACACTACAAATCAGTTCGTCTGTTGTCATAATTAATAATCTGACCTCTTCTTTAAGAGTCAGACTACTAGAGGAACATTTATCTTTGCATTAAAGGAGGTCCTCGATAGTCCGAGAAGCTAGAGATGATAGTAGAATTCTGGTAAACTTTTTCGTGTCAAGACTGAGTTTTATTATAAAATTTGAGTAGGTTTACATGCAATCCCATCATTCCTCAGCTCGGGCAGTCTACGAATAATAAAATTTTAGGTGCTCAGCATTCTAAGGGCATGACAAAGGCTGCCCTTCTAGATCCTTTAGTTAATAGGTACTCGGTCGAGCTGTGATTGTCACCCAATATGGTCCTTACCAATTTAGTCTCAGAGTCCCTAACCCAGGCTCCTTAGTATTTTAGAATGTTTTGCAGAGGACCAAGTCTCCTGGTCTAAATTTTCATACTTTTACTCTAGAATTGTAGAACTGGGCAACTTTGTTCTTGCCGAGTTGCTGTCCTAAGACTGGTTAGTTCCCTTGTTTCTTCGAGAAGGTCGAGACTCATGGCCATTTGCTTCATGTTTTAGGCTTCATCATGGGATCACACATGCACTATAGGGAGTCCCATTATGACTGGGATAATGGCCTCTGCTCTAAAGGTTAAGGAGAATGCGATCTCCCCGGTTGATGTCCGGGAAGTGGCCTCATAGGCCCGGAGCACATAATGGAGCTCCTCGGCCCAAACACTTTTCACCTTCTCAAGTCTAGTCTTAAGGTGGTTTTTAAATATCTTATTGATTGCTTCCACTTGTCCGTTATCTTAAAGGTGTTGAGGAGACGAGTAGGCATTATGGATACTGAGTTCCCCACCCATATTGCGGAATTTGTCGTTATTGAACTATCTCCCATTATCTGAGATGATGGTAAGCGGAATTCCAAACTAGAAGATGATGTTCTTCCAAACAAAGTCGTTGATCTTCTGCTCAGTAATTTTGCCCAAAGGTTCAGCCTCGACCCACTTGATGAAATAGTTAACTGTTACATCCGCGTATCGGGTTTGACCCTTTTCCATGGGGAGTGGGCTGATGATGTCGATCCCCTATTGGGCGAATGGCCAAGGTCCAATCACGGGTTTAGTTCTTCTATGGGCTGGTGAGGAATTGTTACAAACCTCTAACACTTGTCGCACTTTTGAGTGTACTGCTTAGCGTTCTTTTGAATGGCCGTTCAGAAGTATCCTTATCAGATGACCTTATGGGCTAGGGATTGGCTCCCAGAGTGATTTCCGCATATCCCTTTGTGAATTTCTCTCAGAACGTAATTGGCTTCATCGGTCTGAAGACATCTGAGATATGGCAGAGAGTATCCTTTCTTGTACAAGATATCCCTTATCACCGTATATCAAGCTAACCTGCAGCTGAGCTTGCGTGCTTCTAACTGGTCATTGGGAAGCTTGCCTTCTCAAAAGTATTTGATAATTGGGTCCATCCATCTCATATTTGAGTGTATGGATAAGGCAATTTCTTGGTTGGGTTATGGATGTTCGGCTCGACTAAGAACTCGATCGGGATTGACCTCAAGACATCATCCTCGACCCCTGATGCTAATTTAGCCAATGTGTATGCTTTCAATTTTTTGACCTCGGAATTAGAGTGATGTCGTGTTGAGTGTTAAATATTGCATATTTTTCTATATTTATATCTTAGTTTTATGAACATAATACTGCTTAATGTTATATTTTATACATGTTTGTGTTGCAAGATGAATCTCAGAGCTTGGATTGAAAAGAATGTTAAAAGCATGGATTTAATGCTCAAGATTAATTAATCCAAAGATTATATCTTAAAGACCAAGAATGAAGAATTCACATGCCAAGGATCCAAGAAAACTAAGTGAGGAAGGAAGATAATTGAAGACTTGAAGTGTAGAAAAGGAATCATAAAAATTCACATGCTTCAACTAGCCTTAGCTATGCTTCGACCAATCCTGGCTCTGGCTCGACTAGTCGAAGAAACTTCAGCTTGAACTCCAACAACATTATCTTTTAAATTCGCACGATCCTCGACCTATAGAAGACTTCCCTCGACTAGTCGAAGGTGATGCTCGACCAGTCGAGGGTGTTTCTCGACTAGTCGAGGGTTACGCAGATTTTGGGAGGACTATGTAAATTTGAGGCAGTTTTCAGACTTTTCCAACTCGATGCAAAAGATGGAGTTCCCCAACTATAAATAGGAGATCTTAGGATGCCCAAAGCATCTTTTAGGGTTTACAGAATGGAACAAAAGCATGGAGAGACATCGCCAAGAGTTTTTCTTCTTCTTCCTTAGTTTATTTTTATGTTTTATTTAAGAGTTTTAGTTCAATCATGTCTATGGTTGGCTAAACCCCTTAGCTAGGGCTAAGAGGTGAAGCTTATAGTGTGATTGAGATGTTTTCTTTGCTTTGATTCATATTTATTTTGAACTTCATTGATTTATAGTTGATTTTAAGGAATATTTTCAATTTTTAATGGTTTGTTGTGATTCCGATTACAATAGATCTGTGATAGCTTTGAATATCTTCTTTTCCTCTTTGAGATTATGTGATTGATAAATCCTGTTGTTCGCCATTATCCCTTTGGCATGGTAAGGTGATGGAATTCCTTTCAAATTATCATAATTCTCTTTCATTGAGACTGTATTAATGAGAAGTTCAGAGATTTAACCATCTCTTTCTCTAACTAGATAAGATAGGACTCTGATTCCAGTTGGATCTCTTGAGTCATGCAAGGTAGCATCTTAATTGCTACAAGTGGAACCTTGGCACCTTAGTTCTCACCTTTTAATTGTTAGTTTAATCAATATTCACAATTACTCACTTTATTTCTAGATTTCTAACTTAGATCTTCTTCTAGTTCTAGTTCTAGTTACTTTTAGAATACGCACAAGTTTAGTACCCATGGATTCAACCTTGGTCTCACGGAGATTTTTACTACTTCGCGACCCTACACTTGGGGTTGTGAACGTATTGCACTTTCAAAATTTGCTTATCAGTTCTCGAGCTCTTTGTAAATACATGATCATTCGCTTCTCCTTGCTTGATATTCATTGGTGACTTAATTAACAATGAGCTAAGAGTCGTAGCAGATCTGTAGGACCTGAGCGCCCATAGATACCACTAACTTGATCCTTGCTAATAATGCCTCATACTCTGTGACATTGTTAGATGCACACACGAAATATGGACCGTTAGGTGTACTTAACAGATGCCATGTCAAGGGTAATGAGGATGATACCTGCCCTGCCATGCCTAGAGTTGGAAGATCTGTAGACGTACAATGTCTAGGTGCGTGGTTGGCATCGAGCATTCGTGCATCATCTGCTAGTCGGTTGCAAACTAGATCCCTTGATGTGGTGACTGAAAAAGGCAAGCTTGACATCCTAGAATGGGGAGGGGGGACCGGAATAGGACTGCCAAATAAAAAATTAACTTACTGAAATAATAAATAAATCAAAAATCTCTTTATCACTAGTATTGAAAAATTGATTCAAACTTAGTTCATAGGACTACCTGCACCAAAAAAAAAATTTTAGGTAGGACAACCTTATTTATAAACGTTTGTAAGGATCAAGATCTCAAACAAAGCAAGAGATAATAAAGATATCTATTACAAACATTTACCACATTGTTTCAACTAGAAACGAAATGCACTTGATTTGGGAGAATTTCTTATTTAAATTAATCCAAATGAAACAAAGAGAATATTCATTAATGTCATTTATTCTGAGTTCATTAACATCCTCTTGGTCCTTCTGATTCTAGGATTGAATCTCTTAATAAAGAAAAAAAAAAATACACTAGTCAAATATAATCAAAATGTAAATTTTGGCAGCATTCCGGCATGTTTTCATCAAATCTATAGGGGAGATGAGTTGTACGGGTTTCCCATGCTAGGATCCCTTGAAAATATCAAAAATATCCTAGTCTGTCAGAAATTTCAGCATAATGACTGCTCTTAGAAATTACCTGCGCAACTTGTTATGAGTAGCGTGACCCTCCTTCCTTCTCTTTTTCTATAATACCTGTCGGAGAAACTGACCTCCTGAATATCTTGTTTCGACAAAGAAACAAATGCGTTTGATTTAAGGGTTTATTTAATGATAAAGAATTTGTTGAGAGAACATTGATCACATTTATCTGAGTTCATTTACATCCTCTGATTCTCTTGATTTTGAAAGTAAAGTACAATTAATGCAATGTAATGAATGGAAGAGAAGATAATTAGATAGAAATTTTGACAACATTCTGATGTCTGTTTCAGTCATCTCCTAGGACTTAGGAAGAATGTTGAATTAATCGACCAATCTTCAAGGAGATGGGGGTTGTGTGGGCTTGAAGCCCTTGATCTTGTTGAGGCATAAAAAATGGTGAAGGAATCAAGCAAGGAAAGGTAAAGAGATAAGAAGAACTTTTAGAAAGAAGAAGAAAGAGATAGCTTTCATGAGAGTGCGCAGGTCCGCGCAGCCATTATTGGTTGGGCGGTTCCACGCAATCAATCTCAGTTGTGCAGGAACACGCAAAGAAAGTATCAGTTACGCGGGACCTCGGAATGTACTGTACAAAGGGCTTCGTTCAGAATGACCTAAAGCACTGAAAAATAGTCCCACATCGCTACGATCAGGATTTTCACACGTGCGAGGGTCTATAAAAACTCCTTCCCTCCTTCATTACAGGTAATTGAAGATTTTCAAAAGGAGCAGAGCGGAACAAAAGACAGAAGGTAGAAGAGAGTCTCCTGGCAGTTGCACAGGACCGCGCAACTGATATTAGTTGCGTGGGTCCGCGCAACCAGGCTGCCCTGCAGTCTGTGAAGTCCAAAAACTGTCATGCTGCTGAAGTTCGTGGGCTAGGCTTCCTTTCTCCCAGCTTTCTCCTCTTCATGGGTTCAAAGGAGAAAGATCAGTCGATCTAATCAACATTCCTCCTAAGTCCCAGAAGATGGTTGAAATAGGTGTTGTTATGCTGTTGAAATCTTTATTTCATTAAAGACCCGTCGATCGGAACGACATTCCTCCTAAGTCTTAGGAGATGATCAAATCAGGCACCGGAAGGCTGTCGAAATGAACTTTTGATGCTTAAAGCACAAGTCCTTCATTTTTAAATGATTTATCTTAGAATCAAGGGATGTAAAGAGGATGTAAATGAACTCAGTATCAATAAAATGTGATGAATGTTCATAGTACTCTTTCTCTGTTATGTTTGAATAAGATAATCTTCCAAATCAAATGCATTTGTTTCTTTGTCGAAACAAAATGGTGACTCTGCCGGGGACTTGATGTTTTCTTATTTAAAATATTAACAGTGAAGTTGTTATGAACATTAGTCATGGTTTGGCATCCTATGGACGCCAAAATGGCGACTCTCAGTGGGAAGTCTTCCCCTTCATCTTTAAGATAGATCACTGCAATCGTTCAATTACTAATTATAACTTTGTTTCATGATTGAAGGTTTTGAAAATTCGACTACGACTTATTACTCATGGCGATCCCCGTAAGAAAAGTGAACTTCCGATTCACCCCGACAGGGTTCATGATAGAATACGCACCAAGTCATGCGACTACTGGCATGGTTCAAGCAATAGTTGGGGTCATTTCTGCTTCGCCCTAGTCATCAGAAGACAATGCAGGCTGGACCGTCGTGACTTCTCGTAAGACAAGAACATGAAACTTCAGAATTTCAGGAATGAATCAGCCTTCATTAAGAATTAGAGGGCCCATAACGTGAAGCACAGTTAAAAGAAATCCTGAACTTGCTCCTCCGGCGATTTATCCAGCGCGAATAGTTCCCCAGTTGACCGCACGCGACTTCCCAGCTTTAAACTCTTCAATGGCTGAACGAACAAGAGAACGAAAGGGAAAAGCATTGGTCATTAGATCGCCAACGTCATCCCGAAAAGGTTCACCAATATCGGCATCATCTCAGTCAATTGATGCCGCAAGGAGCTTGAAAAGGCCTGATGAAACTCCGTCCCCTCCCTTTTCTGCAAGCCCCGTCACATCTGCATTCTCTTGTTCTCCTTCGATTACT
Source organism: Magnolia kwangsiensis (assembly GCA_037074715.1). NCBI lineage: Eukaryota > Viridiplantae > Streptophyta > Magnoliopsida > Magnoliales > Magnoliaceae > Magnolia > Magnolia kwangsiensis. The sequence goes on along the minus strand of CM073572.1, from coordinate 96,441,763 downwards.
ACTTCATCAAAAAGTGGAGAAGCTGCAGTATTCATGGCTGGAACAAATTCAGACTATAGAACAACTATAGAGGATCATTTCAATGCAATGACAGAAGCCAAAATGCATTAATGGAGGAATGTAGAAATCTCAGAGAAGCACTGGAAACCCTCGCATACAACGTAGCCCGAATGGCAATCCCCCAGAACGCAGTGGAAGGGCAAGAAAATCAACCTAATGTCCTCCCACCACAGGGGGCAGGGTCGCTAGGGTCTACCCCCGCGGAAAGAACTGTGACACAAGAAGAAGTGAGGAAAGTGGTCGAAGAGGCGGTTAGAGCAGAAAAAGAACGTGAAAATACTGGATGTTTTAGGTATCAAACGCCGTATCCAAGGGAAGTAGGAGACATCCATTTTCCGGCTAAATTCAAACATCCAAATTTTTTAAAGTTCAATGGAGAAGGATCCCCGGAGGAGCATTTGATGCACTTCATCACTAGCATGGAAAATTTTTCTACGATACCACAGTACTGCTTGCGGTTGTTTGGTTCATCACTAACACACAAAGCATTTCGATGGTATTCTAGTTTGACACCTGGATCGATACGTACCTGGGAACAAATGCAGGAGGTTTTCATGTCAAACTTCTTCTCCTCGGAACATGACGTCTGTATTACGGAACTGGCCTCTATTCGGCAAAGAGAAGGAGAGCCGGTAGAGAAGTTTATAGATAGGTGGAAAACATTAGGGGCTTCATGTAGACAACTATAGGAGGAAAAAGAACAAGTTAAGATGTGTCTAAATTCTATGGGGACAGGAATTGCATTCGGACTGACTAGCGCCGATATCAGAACCTTTCGTGATTTGGCTACTAAAGCCCACGCGTTGGAGATGATGACTCACAAGATCCCAGCATTTTACCATGATACGACTAGGAGAGTGTCTAGCAGGACAGCTGTGAACGCTGTCGATCATGACAGAAGAAGAAAAGATACAAAGGACTCGAGAGAAAGAAGACCGGACCGACGCGAAGAAGGTGATAAGTCAAGAAATAGGTATAACGGGAAGAGGCCTAGAATGCTGAACTCTCATGAGGGGTTCGCATTTGAAAAAGAAGATGTCACCCCTATGATGGAATAGTTATTAAAAGCTGGCACGATAATATTGCCGGAGCCTAAGCGCCCAGAAGATGTAATAAGAACCCAAGAAAGGGATTTCTGTCGTTATCATCATTTGGTGGGGCATCCAACAGAGAACTATTATACACTGAAATATATAATACAGTGACTGATCAATAGGGGCGAGATAGTATTGGGGAAAGAAAGAGAGGGGCTCCATGGTAACCGTAAACATGCTTACAGTCCGAAAAAAGGACCAAGATGTGAATAACACAGGAAGCAGCAAACCGGTAAAGAAGGTTGCGGTGATCACACTGTGGTCAGGTAAGAAGGTAATAAGCCCTACAAAATAGAAAAAAGAAGAAGCGATTGCAAAGGAGAGTAACAGCGGCAAGACAAAGGAGAAGAATGAGATGATGAGAGTGAATTATGACGTGGTAAATCATCTAAAAGGAATACCGGCCCGATTAAGTGTTTATGATGCACTGAAGCTATCAGAAGAATTTCGACAAAGTTTGATCCAGGCCTTATCTGATCATGACATCAGGGAAACCTTACTGGCGGAGTTAGAACATGAAGAACTCAATGAACATGAGGACTGTTTCCCAGTCATTTCTTTTTCTGATGATGATCTGATCTGTGAGGAAGACCATAACAGACCACTAATGATAGAAGGCCATATTTGTGGGAGAAAGTCAGACGGATTATGATAGATAATGGGTCTACAGTAAATCTTTTACCACTCTCAATGTTAAATAAATTAAACTACCATCGCTCAGAACTACGCCCCAGCGGAAAGATGATACAAGGTTTTAATCAAGATGGGCAGCGCGCACTTGGCAAGATTATGATAACGTTGGAAATAGGAGAATTAATTACTGATGTTGTTTGTCACGTCATAAGTGCAATAACGACATACAACCTTCTCCTAGGAAGGCCATGGATACATCAGTACAATATCATACCCTCTACTCTACATCTGTGTTTCAAATACTGTAAAGATGGAGTACAACATAAAGTGATGGCCGATGCGAGACCGTATACAGAAGCTGAGTCCTTCGCAGATGCTAGCTATTATAAAGAATTCGCTGTCAAAAAAATAAATAAGGATGAAGGTGGTGTCCTACAGAATAATCGAGAAAGTGCAATTATGAAGTTAGCAGAAAAAGTAGTGTCATCTGAAATCGCAGAAATAAGCAAGAGTTTCTATTTTGTGCCAAAAAATTTAAGGCAACTGGGACAACCGCCGTTTACCCTATTTTTATTTGCACAACTAAAAATTTTACAGTCAAATTATACGGTGCCGCTGCCATATGCTGAAAGAAATAAGCCGTTTTCAGTCGATCCAACAAGATTTCAAGTTAAGGCGAATGAAAAATATCCTGAGCCAATCGAGTTCTATATTTCAGAAGTATGCTGCCTCAATATCTCCGAGAACGGAAAATATATCTCCAGTAACAGTCACAACCATATCCAGGGGGCTAGTTCAAAGCCAAATGAGATAAAGTGTGCTCAATGAAAGCAAAATTCTTCAAAGAAGTAAATGAAAGCCTATGTTCGCTTATACTCGCATTGACAAAAAAGGAAATTGCTTCCGAAGGTGCTACTGATTTTGATACAGAACATTATCAAATAATAATTCTGTATCAAAAGGGGGCAAGATGAATAGGATAAATAAGAAAGAAGTTCTCAAGCATATCAAAATCATATGACAAAGCATATCAAGATCATATGATAGAAAATGAAGAAAGACGAAGAAGGTAAGCGCCATCAAGAGAGTTCTATAGAATTTTGCCTGAAATTGATATCACCATCAAGATGGTATATTACAAACGATACAAACGATACAGATAAGCAATTTCAGGCAAAAATACCTATCATCGTCTTTCAAGACAGCATGCTAGATCATCGTCAAAAGTCTTCAGTCTTCCAAGACATTTGAAGATAGCATATTAAATCGTCACCGAACAAAAAAGTGTCAATGATTGCTATCAAGCGTTGGCACTCATCACCGATAGAAAATCTCCATCGAAATTGAATTTATCAAGTGACGTTCATCGCCGATAGAAAATCTCCATCGAAATCCAATTATCAGGTATTGATGATCATAAAAAGAAAAGAGAACAACTATCGCTACTGCCGATCAATCACTCATCAAAGTTGCCATCATCGCTAAGCTGATACATTGTTTTAAACATGATACAAAAGTCCTTACGACATTATCAGCAGCAGCGAAATGTCAATTATTGATCAACCATATGATAATAGTAGAATGAATCATACAGTCAACTATATATACATAATTGGCGATAGTAATGGCTGGTTATCATAAAAAGGCAGCCTAGTCAAGTCCCCAAAAAAAAAAAGAAAAAAAGAAAAGCCAAGTCCAAAAAGGACCAAATCTCAAAAGGGACCAGCTACGCATAAGACCTATGAAGATCGTCATTCGGGTAGCGGCAAGAAGCCAGTGGCCCTAAAAAGCCCGTGAAGGTCATCGTACGCATACCCATGCGGGCAGATGACGGAGTCAATAACCAAAAGCCAGAAGGCCAAAAGTTAACAAAAAAGCTAAAAAAAGCTCAAAGTCTTCAAATGACCAAAGGTTAAAAGAGCTAAAGTCTTTAATGACCAAAAGTAAAAGAGTCAAAAGTCAACCGAAAGACCAAAAGTAAAAAGCCAAAAAGTCGACTAAAAGTCAAAGTGCTAAAAGTCCTCAAATGACCAGTCAGCATAACCCCTATGCCATCTGTATAGCTTTCCGGCAGTGTCACGGGGAATGGAGGACAAGCCCTCCCGTGAAATGGTTCGACCTTGCAGGCGAAGAAAATGAGGGCTGCAGTTTAGATAGGCCAACCATGCATAAGACCCCCCAAATTTGTGGTTCGATTCCGGTACTAACTCGTGAGGAAGGGCTTAAAATCACTCATCAATGGATCGGCAACCATGGATTTGGTACCCCCAAAGGTAGCCTTGCAAGCTCAGCGAACTCTAGAGAGTTATCGTGGCCAACCTTATGCGTAAAATCAACCGAGTTCACGACCCCAGTAGCTTCGCTGGGCCCCTCTGATGGATCGTGGTTTGTGAACTCCCTAGGCAGTGAGAAGTCCAGCGAACTCTAGAGAGTTACAGAGACCATCACGTAAGACCTGACTCTAACTAGAGTCCAAGTAAATTCGCCAAGTAAATTCGCTCCATTACTCAAGAGCCTAAACTATGTGCAACTGACTGAATTGAAACTTAGCACCGCCAATAAAATATAAACGAATGAAGTCATGTAGGGAATCCGATATTGACAAGCATAAAATATTGGTGCTTTATGATTAGTTCATAGAAAGTCATGATAAACTATGTGCAATGTTCAAAATGCAGCAAATTCATGTTCAAGTTATGACATAGATAATATGCCTGGAATAATGCATAATGTAGAAGTGCATGAAAAAGTTACTGAAATTTACTAATGAAAATCAAAAGAGAACATACACTCAAATATGAAAAAAAAAAAGAGAAGAAGAAAGGAAGAACCAAAAGTATGTATACAAAAAAGGGTAGGATTACATGCTTATAATTCCTCTGTGATGCCTATTACATTCATATATTACTACAAGTTTTCCTTCAATTGAAGCTGAGCTACATCATGCTTTGATTTCTCTTCAAGAATAATCTTTGTTTGATCAGGAAGGCCAACTAATTTGTCTTCTAGAGATGTGATCATTTCCTTGCTCCTGAGTAATTCAAAATTTTCAGTGTCAGCAGACCGAATATTGACCTCCTGTGTAGACAGTTCCTTCTCATGACCTTGCTGTTTCATCTGTGAAATCTCTTCTCTTAAAGCCGCGATACGATCTTGAATAAGTACCTTATCATCAGTGAGGGTCTTCAATTGTTCTTACAACGATAATTGCTCCTGGTCTAATTTAGATATGGTGGAAGCAATAAGTGAAGCCCTCTCCTTAGACAAAGTTAACTACTTCCCGTATTCCAGAACTTCTAGAGCGATCGTAATATTCTCCACTGATGCCAAAGAAGCTATCGAATCACGGAATCTAAGGAGGGAATCACGCAAAACAGAAAATTAATCTTCACCGTCTTTGCAGAGCTTTCCAGAATTTTGATGGTGATATCCAGGTCTGGCCATTGTTCAGGATCTTTGAAGATATGAACTACCATTGACAAAGAGTTTTTCATCAAAGGCATTTTGTGAGTTGGAATCTTTGAAGGAAATGGTAGCTTAGAGACAGTGGCCACAGATTCGGAGCTGGCCGCCCCACTACAGGGGAGAATTCCTACAACATGAATAGGAGATCGAGTTAGAGTGAGAAATACAAAATGAAGAATTTGCAGCTCTTCAAATTAATATATATACCTGCCACGGAGATGTGACCAACAAGTAAGGGAACTTCTGGGGCTGCAGAAGTACCAGCTTCCAACATGTCAGCAATAGAGGGCGCTCTCACTTCTGTGCTAGAATCTCTGGTAGTAGGAGTTGGTAGATCAGTAGTCTCGACAGGGAATACAATTTCGAGGGACACACTCTTCGGTGCCACCAGAGGAGTCAAGGAAACCTGTGGGGAGACCATTGGTGCAGCTGGATGAAGATCTACGAAGGGGGCAGCGCTCGTTTCGATGCAAGCCACATGAGTACCTAAAAAAAAAAGGAAATGACAGTGATGATAAGATAGTGATCGCTAGACAAGCACGTAAATATTTAAGGAATTCGGGCTCCCTTACCAGGAGAATACCCATATTCCCCGTAGTCCAAGGGTTCTTCATCCTCTTCGGTTACCGCATGTGGCTTGCTAGGAACGGAAGTGGCAAGGGAAACTTCAGGAGCCGTGGGGAGATGTTCTTCCTCTACATTTTTGGTGGCCATATTTTCCTCGTCATCTATGTTGACCTCCCCTTCTTTATAGTCATCGTCCTGAGCTTCATCATTTCCATCATCATCATTGTCATCTCCAGATCCCAGGGAAGTGGAATCTCCTGATGCAGAAGATGAACTTTTGCTTGCCAGATCTTCTTCATCTACCTCTGCAACCATGACTTATTTTCCTTTGTAGGAAATAGGCTGGTTGCTTTCTCTTGGAGATCTTCTGCCAAATGGAATCGAAGGATATGAAAAGACTTGTCTTGCCTCTTCCTGGGGAGTGGGTGACAACGTTTGCAGACGTGCTCCTGATCTAGTCATCCGAGACGATGATCTAGGGGGAAGAGTTTGTGAAGAAGGGGCATGTTCGTTTCGAGCTTGACCCTCCTCAGCTGTAGCAATCTCTTCAGGAATGGGGGAGGATGCTCCTGCAACATCCTCCAAAACTCGGCCACCAAGGTCATGGGGGACATGTTCAAATTCCTCCAGGACTCCATGGGCAAACCAACCATCTAAAGTATTGATTGGTTTTCTCTCACGGATTAGCTCTTCCGTCGAAATCTTTTTACAAATTTCACCATGATGAGGAGCGCGACTTTTCTCTGGAATGAAGCCGATTCCGTTCTCAATTTTTCTGCCCCTAAGCTGAGGTGGATGGAGAAAGAGAAGAGAATCCACTGGTAGGCGTTTGTTGATCAGAAATGATTGGTGGTCCCCCCACCTCATCCAGCTGTAAGAAGTACGAACTATCCGGTCATAGCTAGGGATGATGAAAGAAGAGTTGACACGGCCGCCTAATAGTTGCTTCCATATCATGGCCCAGTTCAGAGGACCTGTTCCATAGCCCGCATTCTCTTGGTAGCTGAATTGGCGAGCAAAACAGCTGGGATAGTAGGGTTCTCTCCAGAATTTCATTCCTTCCCTAAGAGGCAAACTGCAAAAATGAATAGAAAGAAAAAAGGCCCTTTCCACTACAGTTAGTGCCCCCTGATCCACCATATCTGTATCTTAAATGTAGCGATGAAGCCGGAACTGGAAGAAGTCCACTTAATCAAAATCCTGGATCTTATTGATCTCCCATTCGTACGATCTTCTGGCCATGGCCCTTTGTTGAAAAAACCAAAGAGGAAGATGAGAAGGGTTGACATAAGCCTTCTCCGGTGCTTCAAAAGTCCAAGGGAAATAGACTCCTAACCATCCGGTGAAGTAGTGTCAGGCAGTATACGCTGATGAAGATCCTAGGGTGCAATTTTTTACATGTGTAGAGATTTCTCCAAAGGCCCGATAAATGGAACATAGCACAGGTGGCGCAATGGAATACTTCTGACCTTCCGCTAGAGCTCCGGCGACAACGAAGGTGGTGGGGCGAATAGCATCTGTCCACTTGGAACTAGGAAGGGCAACTATGCTTAGCCAGTAAGCTAGGAAGGCTGCAAGTTCCCCAAAGGAACTATAATCTAGTCGTTCCTTCATATTGTCACGAAGAGTCGTTAATTCCTTACAGCGACTGTCGCGGAATCTGCAAAATGAAAAAAAGATGTTAGTATGCAAGAGTATGTGATGAAGAGGAAAATACTAATCTTTGGGTCTGGAATACCTGAGTATTCTAGAAAAATGGGCCAGCCATTGCAGAGGCGATAGATTGTGAAAATTTGGAAACTTTCCCATTTCTCTGAAAAGTTCGATGGTGGTTTCGGAGATAGAAGGTCTGCGGTCGGGAGAGGATATAAATGCCAATTCTGCATTCGTCGGGATGAACTCATCATAAAATCTTCCTTTAAGCAGGAGACCTGCTATGCGATGCAGATCCCATAGCGATATGCTCATTTCTCCGAACGGCAAGTGAAGAGAATTGGTGGTGGGAGACCAATATTCGAGGAATCCTTTCAGCACGAAGGGTTCCTTGTAAAAGTATTTGGATGTGACCTCTATCGCATCATAAAGGCCTACTTTAGCAAGAGTACTCGCGTGTTTCTTCAGGATTGCCTCTGCCCAATCAGAGTAATAGCGACGAGAAGTCAGCGGGCCCCTTGTTCGAAAATCTTCCGATCCCCAGAGAGGATCGCAGTCCTTGTACCACTGTCTGATAGTCTCGTAGAAATATGTTGGAAAGAGATTGTGCGGACTGTGAAAGGCAGTGAGGAAGATCATGGGATGGGCTTCTCCGATGATCTGCCCTGGTTTCTACTTCTGCATTTTTCCTTAGAGAATCCGAGGTTCTCTCGCCACCCACGATTCAGTATACATCAATTTCACGTAATCTGTGGGTTCACATTCAAGAATGGACTGGTGACGATGAACGTTGATAGGAATTATTGTCATGCCTTATGAATGAGGGTTATCAAATTTCATGACACCCTCGATCACTCGAACAGATTCCCAAGAGTTCTGGAGCTTCTTCTTATTATGCTCCTTTATCTTTTCTTCAAACTCCTTCGCCTTATTTCGACGAGTTTTCTTGGAGCGAGAAGCAGGTGGGGTATCTTCTCTAACAGGGGGTCTATCGTTATCCGTGCGAATATGGGCGGTTGTCTTCAACCATTCTTCCCAATCATATTCATGGCCATACTTCGGGGGAAGTTCTATATTTCTCATGATTATAGCTCGGTGAATGGGAGAAGAAAGTGATTCAATACGGTCGGTAAAATCAAAAGTTGGAAGTACTGGTTCTTTGAAATATGCGGGAGTTTGAGTGGTGGTTTTGGTACGCTTAGTCGGTGGATGATTAGCGGAAGGAGACGGGCGATGAGAAGATGTATCGGGTGCGTTGGGATGAGAAGGATGCTCCGTTGGAGGGTCTACGGGACGAAGGGTCCTCTTGATGCGGCCCATGAAGAGAAGAGGGTTAAAGACCAAAGGAAGATTGTTGAGGAAAGTTTAGAAAATAGAAAAGTCTTGGTTGCGCAGGTCTGCGTAATCAAAATCAGTTGCGCGGTGTGTCGCAATACTTAGAAAACTTACGCGGATGGAAGATCCATTGAGCGGGTCCGTGCAGACAATGTCGGTTGCGCGAGAAAATCGCCAAAAGGAAAATCTTCGCCAGAGGATGTGGAAACTACAGGTAATGAAGGAAGTGCGGTATTTATAGGCTACCGTGACCGAGTATATATGCGGCCGGTTGCGCGGGTCCGCGCAAGCCAAATGAAAGGTAGGGAATTTGATCCTTTTTTGTTTCTTGAGGAAACAAAGAAAGGATCAAGGGGGCATCTGTTGAGGCATAAAAAATGGTGAAGGAATCAAGCAAGGAAAGGTAAAGAGATAAGAACTTTCAGAAAGAAGAAGAAAGAGATAGCTTTCATGGCAGGTCCGCGCAATCAATCTCAATTGCGCAGGACCGCGCAAAGAAAGTATCAGTTGCGCGGGACCTCGGAATGTACTGCACAAAGGGCTTCGTTCAAAATGACCTAAAGCACTGAAAATAGTCCCACATCGCTAAAATCAGGATTTTCACACGTGCGAGGGTCTATAAATACCCCTTTCCTCCTTCATTACGGGTAATTGAAGATTTTCAAAAGGAGCAGAGCGGAACAGAAGACAGTAGGTAGAAGAGAGTCTCCTGGCAGTTGCGCAGGACCGCGTAACCGATATCAGTTGCGCGGGTCCATGCAACCAGGCTGCCCTGCAGTCTGTGAAGTCCAAAAGCCGTCATGCTGCTGAAGTTCGTGGGCTAGGCTTCCTTTCTCCGGGCTTTCTCCTCTTCATGGGTTCAAAGGAGAAAGATCAGTCGATCTAATTGACATTCTTCCTAAGTCCCAGAAGATGGTTGAAATAGGCGCTGTTATGCTGCTGAAATCTTTATTTCATTAAAGACCCGTCGATCAGAATAACATTCCTCCTAAGTCTTAGGAGATGATCGAATCAGGCGCCGGAAGGCTGTCGAAATGAACTTTTAATGCTTAAAGCATAAGTCCTTCATTTCTAAATGATTTATCTTAGAATCAAGGGATGTAAAGAGGATGTAAATGAACTCAGTATCAATAAAATTTGATGAATGTTCATAGTACTCTTTCTCTATTATGTTTGAATAAGACAATCTCCAAAATCAAATGCATTTGTTTCTTTATCAAAACAGATCTGACAGTTGAGATTAGCTCTGATCATTTTTCCATTCATTTTTCCTTGATTGGACCGTTGAGATCAATTCCGATCATCTTTCCTTGAAATGTACACGATCCCTTGAATTGTGGGGGCCATCTATCCGAGGGTAGGAGTGCACAGGTCTAGATAGGGAATGTAGAGTGCATTGATCTTACTTCGGGGAGTATGGAGCGCATAGAGTTTACTTCAGGACAAAAGCCTTGCTTCAGGACAACATTCCTCATAAAATGAGCAAGAGGCAAGTTACAGGACAATATTCCTCATAAAATGGTGTATGAGGTCGTCTTCGAGACAAAGTCCCATTAGGAATGGCGCATGGATTTCCTTTGTAACAATGGTTGTGCAATATTTGCACATATGGTTATGCAATATTTGCACATATGGTCGCGCATTTCACGTAATGGACTTCTTTATTGTGTGGGTCGCGCAACGGATGTCTCTGCAAAAGTGGTCTCGTAATGGACTTCTCTGCAAAAGTGGTCACGCAATGGACTTCTCCAACGCTTTTCTCCAAAGTGTTTTGAGCAGATAAGCGTCTCTCCACAAAAAGTGGGGCAAGAACTTTCATTTGAACATGCCTCCACATTAAGTGGGGCATGGGACTTCTCCCATTGTTGCGCAGGTCGCGCAACACTCTTTTTCTTCTCTCCTTCTGTTGCGTCAGTCGTGCAAGGCCTCCTTCCTGTTGCGCTAACCGAAAAAGGCTCCTTCCAGTTGCGCGGGTCGCGCAATGGCTTCCTTGTCTTCGTCTTTCACCTTCCTTCTCTCTCCCTTTCTGGCCCGCCAACTGATCAACCCCCCAAATGAAGTAGGAGTGGGGTATTTATAGACCCCACCACTCTTATAGAGTGGTGATCACCACCACTTATCCCTTCACATGTGGACATCTTCTTTTCTTAAACCATGGTGTCCACCAAGCTCCCTCTTAAATGGTGGTGTACAACCTCTTTCCTTTAAAATGACACGTATGTACCCTTTTTTAACAAACTACCATTTTCAATGCCTTTTACGGAAATACCTAAACTACCCTTGGACATAGAATTTTACCAAAAATACCTAAACTACCCTTAGAGCTGGAATTTTACCAAAATACCCAAACTACCCCTGGACATGAAATTTATCGAAATATCCCCGGACATGGAATTTACTGAAATACCCCCGGACATGGAATTTACTAAAAACCCAAAATACCCTAGACATGAAATTTTACCAAAATACCCAAACTACCCATGGAAAGATCCGCGCCATGGAATTCTTTGACCAATGCAATGACATATTTTTATGCCTCAACACATCTGATCCCTCAAATGAAGGGGTGAAGGGGTATTTATAGGCATCTACATGTGTGAGCCCTCAACTCTTGTGCCATGGGCCCCACTCCATATCACCAAAATCATCCTTCTCTGATGAGACTTGCACACCCAAGCGCAACTTGGGTGAGTTGTGCGTACCCCCACAACTTGAGTCCCGCACGACTTGTACTGCTTTCATTCTCATGTTCATGCTTTTCTCCAACTCTCTCTCTAATCACTTTTGACACCCCAACAGATGCCCCCTTGATCCAAAATTTAATTTTTTTGAATCAATTTGAAGGATCAAACTTGCCATGAAGAACCTAAGTTGCGCGGATCTGCGCAACTCAATGACCCACGTAACTCTCTAATGACATCTCTGGCATATAAATACTAGTCCACTCAACTGTTCCTCACTTTAAAATTTGATCTTCTAATCAAACCCTTCTTACGCGCAGGCTATCCACGCTACTTGTGCACGTAACTCAACCAAGGAACTCACTCTCCCTTGGTGAGATAAATTTTTGTCTTAAAACTCTACGAAATTGTCTTTAAGTTTTCTTTTCTTTGTCACCATGAGTCATTCAAAGGCTTCATCCTTGAGAAAAAGGAATTCTTTGATTTCCTCCGCACATGAACAATTCCCTCGTCACACTTGGACTTGTGTGGAGATTAATGAAAAACTTACTGGAATCATCTCTTATCCCATGAATCTTCAATGGCATTGGTCAATCTCGCATAGCGAACCTTTCACCCATTGAAGTCACCTTGTCTTTATAGATAATTGGATCATGAGAGAACCCTAAATCCCAGAAGGATGTATAGAAGGAAAGGATTTGCATCAGAAAGTTGGAATGATATACAAAATGCGATTTCTACACCCTTGCCATGATTCTTATCAACCCTTTTCAACTCATTTCTTTGCGACTGCTCATCGCCTTTCTTTATCAATCATGTCCCCTAGAGGACAGATGACTTCATAGTCGAGGGTCGTCTGTCTCCTCAAGATTTCTATAGTTCCAAGGCCCACGTTGTTACTCAAAAACATACGATCATTTTAGACTGAATTAATCTCTTTGATGTCATCATGGTTACGTCAAAGCATTTTTATGGAAACACAACTATCTTCAGAGGCTTTCTTAACTTTTAGTCCCCCATAACCAGCTCATTCCATCTTCCTCTAGGTGAGATGAGTATTACCTTATGGGACCTTTGCTGTATAGCAGGTCTTACCATCATGGGTGACATCCTCAATATTTATATTCCTTCGAATGAGGAATTGTCCCGTGCTTCTACAGAAGATAGTAAATTTGGGATTTCGAAGACCACTCTAGAACTTTTCAGTGAGTTGGTTAACTTTCCCCATCATGAACACGAATGGTTGGATCATTTCTGTCGCAAACTATGGTACACTTCTCTTCTCTTAATCTTTTCTTTTGAAATCTTCATCTTCATGTTTTTTTTTTTTTTTAAAATAACCCTGTTATTTTACCTTGACAGCTTTCTAGGTTATAATCATCAGAATCTTAAAACCATCTGTGAGAATAATACAAACACTATTGAATATAGTCACTCTTGTGAATTAGTAGCCTTCCTAGCTTATTGGCTAAGCTTGGTAATATTCCCTAGGTCGGAACAAGTCATTAGACCATCCCTTTTTGTATCTACTGGTGCTATGGCTGAAGGTCAAAAGCATTCATTAGCTCCTTCAGTTTTATGTTCCTTATATTGCACTTTTGGTGATATAATTTCTGAGCCCATAGATTCATCATTCCAACCTCTCTCAGTTTATGCTCCTTGGTACTTCTTTGTAGATTGGCTGGGAGTATATTTCCCTTGGACCTTTGATGACCCACCAAAAGCATATTCAAATCCTCATCAGCTCCTGCTTCAACACTACAAACTGAGGAAGATGGTTGAAAGATCAAATGGTTGGGTTACCCATAAGATAGAAGATGATGATCCTTTTGATTTTCATCATTTTCCTTTCACTGTTCATCTAGAAGGCAAAGAAGCCATTGATAATGAATTCATTTCTTATGGTGAACACTCATTCCTTGTTTCCATCAGATCTAGTACTCTTCCCTTAAGAGAAGGCAACATGTTCTGGCACGAACCCTATTATCCAAACAAATTTTCTCGTCAGTTTGGGTTTGGTCATGATATGAATTGTGGAATGATGATATAAGGGTTCAATCAAAATGAACCCACCAACATGTTCTGGCGTGAACCCTTTTATCCAAACATCACAATTCATATCATGACTAGGTAATCCAAACATTCAATCTAGTTGCACATGATTTGAGTACCATAAAATGTCCAAAAGAATGTGGTCACGTTGTTGGGCGGCTACCAATGCCACTTGATTTCATACTATTAGGTGGCCTTGTGCACATTTCACAATCGTATGATTAGATGGCTACATTTACACCACCTTTGTACAAGATTAGGTGGCCATACGTATGCTACATGACTTCATGATCAAGGGGTCAGCCCGAACTCACTACATCACATTGTTCATACCCATCCACTCCATCACAGCCTCACACTAGGTTAAGCAATTATTCACACATCTTATGAACATAAGATTAGAAGACAAGAACCACCATTTTTGTACCGATAAGTGGGCCATATAAGATCACAAGGTCACACAGGTAAGTGGGCCGTACAAATCACTAGTTCTTTAGTTTAAGTGTGTTAGGGAATTTCAGCTGATATCTTCATGTTTTCAGTTTATCTAATGGCGGATAACTTTTGTATGGTTTGGATGGCATATAAACATAATAGTGGGGCACACAACAGCCCTCGAAAAACTTGGATGGCAAATAAACTCTATAGTGGGTCCCACATGCTGGTCGACCTACTCAGTTTTGGGTGACAAATAAGCATTAAAGTGACCGTAAGAAGGTTAACAACGGTAGATAGAGGGTCACCATCTATGCAACACAAATGGACAGGTTGGATATCTCCTAAACATCATCGTGGATCATTGAAGGTTTCAACTATGGGCATTTTGCGCTTATCCAAGTGGGTGGATCCCACTGATGTGGTAGGGCCACACTTATTAAGTCTGTAAAAGCTGATAGATGGTGTGGATCTAACATACACATTATGGTGAAATTCTAGGAGGTTTTAAGGGTGGACATTACAACATCATTGTTTCTTTGGTGCCAAAATATACAGATGGTTTGGATGTAGCTTATACATCACAATGGGCCCCCGCGGTTTGGTAGGCCCTACATGCATACTAAAACGAGCTCCTACTTACTCCCTTTTTTATTTTTATTTTTATTTTTATCTAGGTCTACATATCCTTATTAACAGGTTAGATGTCAAGTAAAACAATATAGTGGCCCATTGGAATTTTCAATGGCAAACCTATAATCTACTACAGTTGTGGTGTGATCCACCATAACATGTGTCGACCCTCAACACCATCAGTCAGATGCACCAATCCATGGTGGGCTTGGGGCTTAAAATCAAGTCAATCTGTGGCTCACGTGGGCCATACCACACACAAATATTGAGAGGTTTATCCTCCATTAAAACATTCATAATCATTTGTTGGGCCACCGAGATGTGGTTCACAAATCCAGCCCATCCACTATGTGTTTCCCACTTGGTTAAGGGGTCAGTCCGAGTTTCAGATGCATCCAAATTTCAGGTGGACCCCAGCAAGTGTTTTTATATCCTTAAGCTCCAAGTTGTATAGATGGTTCAAGGAGATCAAAGTTACATGGGTCCCAAAGTGATGTATTTATTATATCTACAGTGTTTGTCTATATTTAGAGATCATTTTAAAGCATTATCCAAAAAAAAAATTGAATCATATCCAAAGATTATTTGGACCGCACCACAAATAGTAGTAGAGATAATGATTTCGACATTAAACAATTTAGAGGGTCCACCATGCCATATTCATGGATACCCATTCCATTCTTCATATCCATTCCATTCTTCATATCCCCAGATGTGTTACTGGGTCCACCAATACTATTTGGTGTGTAGATATCATTCGACTGACCATGCCATATTCATTCCTCCACCTCGATTAAGGAGTTATCAAGAAGACCAAGGCATCGATTATTCCAGGGAGACTAACCATTCCCCCTATTCTAGTCAATTTTGTGCAACGATTTCCTTGGAACATACTTCTTGTGAAGTACAATTGGCCAATATTATTGAGGATTGGATAGATTTTAGGGTATCTCTGCAAAGTACCCATGAATCTCCAAAATTTTCAGAAGACAATGATAATTTCCTCCTTTGCAAATCCTGAAAGACATTACTCTTGAAGCATCAAGAAGACAAGAGATAGACATGTACCATTGTTCTCTTCAAAAGAACAAGTATATCATCATTAAAGGTTTGTCCTCTTTAGAATAGAATAGTAGTAAATACATATCAATCAAGTTTAATAGAAGTACATTTTAAGCAAGAAATATGACTCTTTGTATACTTTATATGAAATTTATTTATCTTATCATCATATCTTCATGTGGCATTTATTTATCTTATCATTACATTATTTTTTAACTCGAGCAATTCTCATAGGTATGTTTGATTGACATGTGGAGCTTGAGCAATAAGTTACAATAATGGTTAGAATAACATTGCCTAAATGATATTCAGAATGGGCGAGACTAAGTTTTAATTCTAGTTAGTTACACACACAATTTAGGCTCATAAGTAGTTGGAGAAACCATAGTTTAAACTCATAATTAGTTGGACTTGGTCTTATGCGAATGGCCACTGTAACTCTCTAGAGTCCACGGGGCTTATCGCAGCCGGAGAGTTCACAAATCGTGATCCATCAGGGGGGCCCAGTGAAGCTACCAGGGTCATAAACTTGATAGGATTTATGCACAGGGTTGACCATAGTAACTCTCTAGAGTTCACAGGGTGTGCAAGGCTTCTGTTGGGATACCAAATTCAAGGTCGTCAGTCCATCAGTGGAGGGTCTCCTGCTTTAGAGACTTGCCCCCATGAGTTACTACTGAAATCAAACCAAGGATCTAGGGTGTCATCCTACTTTAGAAAACTCACTTTTTCTTCGCCTGCAAGGTCAGACCCAGTCACCAGGGGCACTCTCCGGCCATTCTCATGAGGCTGCCTGAAACTATACAAATGGCGTGGGTCTTACATAACTGCTTTCTCAATTGCCTGCATGGGTGCATATGAAGCTCTCTATGGGCTTTTTAAGGCCACAGGCGACACTGCTGCCCGTATAGTTCTGCCATATAGCCATCGCCAAATAATGATAAGTCTTATGCGCATTTGGCTACCTATTATCACAATTCCCCTACTGCCACCTATAAAAGATGAATTGGCCTTGCTGGACTAATAAATTGAAATTAATATACCACATTTATTGATGATAATGAAACAAAAGTATATTAGCCTGGCGGTGCTATTGATTTTGATAAATTTAAATGGTCACAGTAGTACCAGCTTTGACAGCAACTTTGACAGTAATCATTTCGCATTGGCGATTTGCATTTGGTGATGTGTTTGGCGTGTTGATGATAACTCTTGGCAATTATGGCAACAATCATTTGGAAATATTTGGTGATAACTATTGGCGATTATGGGAACAATCATTGACTCTTTTCAATGCTTTGCTCGAACTTGATATATTTTGAAGGCCTACACTTCGTTAGTACTAAAAGATAAATACAATGTAAAAAAGAAAGAAAAGAAAATAATGAAGAGTTCTGCCTTCTATATTCTCTTGCTTGTGCCCTTTTGATTGAGAAGAATCATGCTATGAATCTTCTCTATCAAAACTACACAAACATTCAAGGATGATATATTTTTATGAAACGAGCATTCATTGTTATACTTATGCCTCGTCCATCTTGATCCCCCACCCGATAGGCCCCATTAGAGTACACTTCTGATATTACGTATGGACCATCCCATTTAGGGTCAGACTTGCCCCCTATCTTCCGAGTGACGACTATTGGTCTCTTCGACATCAATACCATATCACCTATTTTGGAGAGATGCTTAACTTTTCTATGGATAAGGAGTTTACTTTTTTATGATTACTCCTGATTTGCTTGCCAAGCTGACATGCGCCACAAATATTTTCTATTGTTTTCAATTTGTATAAGCCTCGAATATGATCTATTTTCCTCAATTTATAAATATCTCTAAAGTTAACATGTCTAAGACGTTTATGCCATAGTTCTATTTCGTCTGTTTAGACCATGTAACATGAAAAATTAGAAGAGCTCAAGTCATTAATAATATAACAATTCCTAGAAGTCCTACAACCATTTAATACCATACTTCCCTTCTCATTCGTAATCTCACATCCGTGATTTGTAAATTTTACATTGTGTTTATTATTGTAGATTTGAGAAATACTTAGGAGGTTATGCTTATGACCTTTAACATACAAAACATTCTTAAATGAAAGAAGATTAGAGAGTTGAACAATACCTTGGCATATGATTCTACAGCTGCTTCCATCACCAAAAGTAACTGATTCGTTGTTTACTTCCTTGAAGTTAGTGAATAGTTCTTTATTACCTGTCATATGTCTTGAACATCCACTATCCAACTACCATTTTGAGTGGCTAGCGGCTTTGAAGGCTGTGTGGCTAACAAAACATATAACCTTTGGAACCCATTTCATTATGGTTCTAGGTTTAGGAGTTCCATTAGTTTTTCTCTATTTCAAGAAGTTGAAATTTCTCCATTTTCTATTAACTCTGATTCCATCTGAGTTGGATTTTAGATGCTCTTTGAGTAAGTCCACTATTTTTTCAACTAAAGGAGGTTTGTATATCTTTAATTTCTATAGCTGATGGCATTAGAATTAATCTTAGAAACTTGAAAAGATTTTATATTTTTGAAATAAATTTGACCATAATTTCTCTAATTCTTACCTTTTGAGTTTTAAGATTCTCCTTTTACAAATATAGGAGATGCATTTTTATTTTTCAGAGAAACTATCTTTGATATAGCCCAGACTTGATTTGTCACTACATTTTATGAAAGTGGTTAATAGTTTTCTCAGCTTTGGGTCTCCGTAGGCATATCTCCAAGTATCCTTAGAACTCAAAAGAGAAGAAACTTCGAGTTTTAGATTCTCATTTTTAATTATGAGTTTTTCTAACTCTAAAGTTTTGAAATTCAAATTTAGTTCAAATCTTCACTTAAGATATTTTTCTCTTTGAATTTTCAGTTTGATAGCAATTTGATAACTTTCCTTGTATAGGGCATTGTAGGCGTCTTAAAGATCATCTTCATTCTCATTTTTAGGGTCACTCCTAAGATTTCCATAATCAGATAAGTTATAGCTATCTGAAGAGTTGATCTGGCCATAGTCATTATGGCTTTTACATTATTTGCATTTTCTTATTCTGATTCATCATATTTAGAAGAACTTTCAAAGCTGGATGATTCATCCCAAGTAGCTAACATACCATTTCTTTTTGACTTATCCCTTTTTGGACATTTATTCAACAAGTGCTCATATTCATGGCAATTGAAATATTAAATGTCCTTGACAAATTTCCAACATTTAGTTTTTCCTTTTCTTTTGTCAGATGGTTTTTAAAAATTTAATCTTTTCTTGTTTTTGAAAAGTCTGTAAAATTTCTTTGCAAGTAAAGCCATATCATCTTCTGCATCTTCAACATCAGAATTAACACAATTTACTTTTAAAATAGATTTAGATGATTTAAGAGAAATACACTTACATTTAAGAGCTTTAAAATTTAACATATACGTTTGGAGAAAACCAACTTGCTCCTCAACCTTCATTTGATCAGTATCTCTTAATTCCTGAATGATTACTTTAGAATTGAACCTCTAAGGAAGAGATCGTAATATTTTTGCATAGACCTTACTTTATGAAATTCCATCTCCTAGACCCCACATGGAATTTACTATATCATTTAGTTTCGTATAGAAGTCCATAAAGGTTTCATTTTCTTCATACGAATTTTCTTAAAACTTGTAGCGAGGATTTGAACTTTTGATTTCTTGACTATATAAGTTCTTTCATGTGTCGTTTCAAGAATATCCCAAGCTTGTTTGGCTGTATCACATGAAATAATTTTCTTAAATTCATCAAGTGATAGCACACAAGTTGTGACATTTAAGGCCTTAACATTTGCATTACTTTCACTTTTTTGAGGTGCAGTCCATAAATAGAATGTAGTTTCTTTGATAGGTTTAGTTTCATCACTGCCTAGAACTTCAGACATAGGACGTTTCCATTTTGTTATAGTGGCTTGCCGCACGCTTTCATCTAAGGATTTTAGAAAAAAAAATCTCATTCTAACTTTCCAATATGCAAAGTTAAAGCCATCAAAAGGTGATGGCCTGGTAATAGATAAGCTATCAAAATTTGACATAATTAAAGCTCTAGAACTTAACTCAAGAAACTAATCCAAAAAAAGAGCAACTTAGCTTTGATATCACTTTAAAAAGGCGAACTTAATAGTTCTAAAGGGGAGGGGGTGAATAGGACTATGCCAAATAAAAAATTAATTTACTGAAATAATAAATAAATCGAAAATCTCAATAACACTAGTATTGAAAAATTAATTCAAACTTAATATGTATGACAATCTTCACCAAAAACAAAGTTTTATGTAGGACAACCTTATTTCACAAACGTTTGTAAGGATCAAGATCTCAAACCAAGCAAGAGATAATAAAGATATCTATTACAAATATTCACCACATTTGCATACAAAAAATTACAATAGTTCTCTACATATATAAAAAAGTAAACATTCACCACAACACCAAGAATTTTAATGGTTCGGTGTGTACACCAACTATTCTCAAACAGACACACCAACTCCACTCCCAATAATCACAATCCACGTGATATTGGCTTTCACTAAAAATAAGGTTTTTACAGGGTCACCTTAAAACCTGATACAATTGTGATTTTAATGGGCTATCATAAACAAAAAGCTAACACTAAGATTTTCTGGCTATCTTGGAAAAACTAACAAATGAGATTTTTTGGCTATCTTATAAAAAACCAAATACAAAAAATAAATAATACTTATCTTCACAAATGAAGAAGTTGTAGCCGTAGATCGCCTTTTTCGAATGATTAATGTTTAATGTTTTGTCCAATCAAAAATGTCTGGGGTTTTAATTGATTTTAATTACTTTTAAACCAAAGGCTACTTACATTGATTCCTTCAAATCTCAATAAGAGTAAACACTCTTTTTGATAAATCAGAATGACAGAGTTTTGAAATAAAAGAATTAATGAAAAACTATAAAATAAAATTATAAATACTGCTTGATAGCTTGACAATAAATGAGGCTTCTCTCTCTCTCTCTCTCTTGAATTAGGGCTTTGATATACTTAAGTTATATTTTCAAATTGAGAAAGGACCTTAATTTATAGTCATAAAATTTTTTCCTTCGATTGGTCAAAGGCAGTCTTCGACTGGTTAAAGCACCAGATTCAGTTCCAACAAATTTTCAAATTCGAGCGAGATAATTTCTAACAAATCTTCGACTAGTTGAAGAGCCTGTTTGATTGGTCGAGGATGACCTTCAACTAGTTGAACAGTCTATTTGACTGGTCAAGTAAGCTAAATCTAATTAGAGTATAGTTGCTAGACTTTGAGTCGAGGAACCTTCGACTGGTCGAAGGGGGTCCTTCAATTGGTCAAGGACTACAAGGTTTCATTCTTGTCCATCTCATTTGAAGCAACTTGGTTTTTTACAGTCAGCTACCGCATGACCCTTGATGTCACTCCTTATCTAATATTTGATATCGAATTCGTTGAGCTTGATTTCCCATTTCGTGAGCCTTCTCAATACTTTAGGCCTCTGAAGCACTTGGCGGAGGGATTGATTGGTCGAGACCACTATTTTGTGGGCTTGGAAGTATGGGCGAAGACATCTATATGAGATCACCAAGGCTAAGGAGAGCTTCTATACGTTCAGATACCTGGTCTCGGCAGGAACCGGGGCTTTATTGACGTAATACATAAGAAGTTGTTTTCCTCCGGATTCTTTGATAAGGCCCAAGCTGATCGCTGCAATTGAAACCACCAAGTATACAAACGAGGGTTCTCCATACACGGGCTTTGAGAGCAGCGAGGGTGATCCGAGGTATTGCTTCAGCCATTGGAATTCTTGTTTACAATCCTTGGTCCACTCTACCTTCTTATTACCCTTCAATTGTTGAAAAAAAGGGAGGCACTTATCGGTTGCTCTAGACACGAAGCGATTAAGGGCGTTGACCCTTTCTATGAGGCATTAGATCTCCTTGACAGTCCAAGGTGAGTTCATATTCAGCAAGGCTTTAATCTTGTCAGGATTCAGCTCGGTTCCTCTCTGGTTCACTAAAAAGCCAAGGAATTTCCCCGAGCCGACTCCAAATGTGCACTTGGCCGGTTTAGCTTCATCCAGTGTTGTCGTAGAATTGAGAACATTTCTTCAAGGTTGATGATGTGGTCTGAAGCTTTGACACTTTTCACAAACATGTCATCGTCGTATACCTCCCTAGAATGTCCAATTTGTTGGGCAATGCGGCCCCAACATTCTCTAGTCCAAAGATCATAACCTTGTAGTAGTAGAGTCCTTTGCCAATGACGAAGGTCATTTTCTACATGTCATACTAGTGCATGGCTATTTGATTATAGCCTATGTATGCGTCCAAGAAGCTTATGAGTTCACTTATTCCTCCCCAGGGGCCTTCTTCGGAATCCATTGTTCACTTATTCCTTTTTAGCCCCCGGGCCAAAGCTTTATGGTCCCTCTTCATAGCCATTTTTGAGAAGGGTGTGCTAGGGGTTCCACAATTACAATTCTGAGTTAGGGCTGGTCTGGGCTCATTAGTAACATGATCCCATGCCTAATCATCTGGGAGTTGTGGAGAGGTAAGAATTAAGGCAAGTTCGACGGCAGCAACCCCTCTATCCAAATCCAAGTGGCCTGGATGTAACACCCTGGATTTTTGCCAACCTAGAGTTAGGCGTCCTTAGGCAATGGGTCAACCATAACACCTTGATAATTTCTCAGAACTCAATTCCAAAGCCAAAGAAATCATTTAGAACGAAATTCTTTAGAAATTTAACGTAAATTAACTAGCGCTACACTAGATTACCTGTGAAATAAGCACCAACCACTTTAAATATAATCTGTAAGATCCAAAACCTATAGAATCATTGATGCTACGTTACCCTAAAACCTAGGATCAAACTCTAAACCTGTTTGTTCTCAGGAACCCTTTGAAACTTTGTATTATATCTAGACCGTACATCGAAAGTTCGATATCTGTAATCTTAGACCATTATGACCACCTAGTTGGACTTGACAATCATTTCAAAAATCAAGCCCAACCGATATCCTGAGACCATTTTACTCAGTCCGGAGTGAAGAGAGTGAGAAAAGGAAAATATTTAGAAAATTAATTCAATTTTTAATAAATCTAGCACGTGTTGCTTGCGCGACATTTTTAAGTGTTCTGACCATTAGATTTTGATCCAAATTTACCCTCAGAATAGGATAGGTGGCCCTTACATGTCATAAAACTTGTGGCCCTGATCGAGTTTCGGTGACCGCTGAACTGAAACTGGTCAGCCATGGTCGATCTGGAAACCTGACCGGACTGAAAACTTAGCTTGACCTAGATCCAATATTAGAGAGCTTAAGTCTGACCGCATTTAGTAACAGGACCTCCAGAAGTGCTCCGTTGGATCGGAACAGACCCGATTTGGTTATAACTTAAGTATACCTTGACTTCAAGTCTATTTTCATTATGTTTGGGCTTATAAAAGGGCCTTAAACTCTCTCTCACAAATCCCATACGAATTTTCAAACCCTAGCTAAGAAAGAGCGAGAAAAGAGAGAGAGAAAGTGAGGAAGAAGTTAGGGTTTTCTCCTGGGATTCTTCCCTGCTGCTCCACGTGCCAAAGTCATCCACCTGCATCGCTATTCTGGCGATTCCAACCTGTTCTTAGGTAAGAAATCCTAACCCTAACCTATTTTGTAGCCTAGGATAGTTGGAGTGATGTTGTAGCTAACGTATTTCATGCCTTAGGTTACGTATCCGCCGTTGACAAAGACTTATCGTCTGAATCACCTCTTATACGCATTTTTTGGTTTAAGGTGCGAACTATATACGTTTAGGTTATGGTTTTCAAGACTTTCAATGTTAAGTAATGATTTATTCTTGCCTAGGATGCTATTTCACGTGTATAAAGTGCTATCCATTTTATTTTTCAGTTATATGTTAACCGTGTTGAATATACTGTATTCCTCATATTTGTAGAAAATACCGTATATGTATAAAATTTAGATTTATGTTTGCCAGGATTAACTGCCGCCTATGTATGCTAGATGTATGTGTAACAACTCCTGGGCTAAAGGTTTAGTCCAAATACATGATATGCCAACATATGATATGTATTTAGTATGTGTAGCCTAAGTGTATGTGAAAACGACTGAATGAGTATAGACTTTGCATTCGTGCTTGCCATGAAAATCTGTCGTGGATATATGATTGTTGTATGGGCGACTACCCTTTGACGAAAGGACTTGCCCTAATACGTATGCTAACTAATACATACATGTGTGACCTAATGTGCATGCTAAGTGTTTGTAAATAGATCCGTATGAATAAATACTTGTAAACTATTCTTTAAATGGGTGTTGAGATAGGATTCTCAGCCACTCTAATGATGTGTATGACTTCCTCCATTTACTCTATTTTCATACTCATTGCTTTTACTTAGAAATGCATAAGTGTGGATACATGTTTATGTTGTACTACATAACATACTCAATTGATTATATGATTTGGATCATTGCTCCATTACTGCCTTGAGTATCTCATAAGCTAGATCGTTGTAATTGAATGTGATTGGTGCTATTGTATAGTCCAGGTAATCGGTAATCATACTCCAAATGGAGGTTGTTTTTGCCACATAGGATGAGCTTAACGAACCCGAGTCATACTTGGAATGTTCGGCAGTGGTTAGGCCACACGGAGTGCTTATGCATTCCATGTCGTTCAACTCAACGTGTGCTTGGCCTAGTTGAACTTATTAACTAACCAGATTGACCAATGTTTGGTCGCAACTGTTTGAATCTAAGACACCGAGCTTACCAGTGAAACTCCCGTTAACCATGGTACCAAGATCCCCTAAGACTCATGAGCCGGGCATGGTAGTATGAGACACCGCGGTCGAGCTGTCAGCCTACGCTGGGGCCACAAACTTCCCCATAGTGACCAGTGAGCACCCTACTCTGAGCAGATTATGGTGGTATGGGACACTATATTCTTGTTGTCGGCCTACACTGATTGGTGATGAGCCCTCTGTAGTGACCTTGAGTTTATCCTGACACTGCATAGGGACGATGAGTCCTGCTGTAGTCTTAAGGATATAAATAAGCCTGTATTGATAAGGTGATGGGGGAGAGGAGCAATGATTACGCGCAACAGCCCTTGCAGCGACCTAGAACCATAATATCGTATGAGATTCCCTAGGACTGACGACCTTAGAATGGATCAACATTGGAAAATGATATAAGGGAGGTGTCTTAACTTCCCAATCCTGCTGTATGAAAAGGACTAATAAGAACTTGGTAATCATACTCATGACATCGCACTGCATATGCCATTAGCGTTGGTGTGAGGGCATGCATCATTACCTCATATCATTCTTGCATTAACAAGAGTATATAGGACATGTTTGATTGTACTTCTTTATCATTACTGCTTGATTGAATTGATAACATGTTAACCTCTGTTGTATAGTTTCCACTGAGTTAGCTAATCACTCCCACATTACGGGACGGTATTGGCCATACCAACCAGTCCCTATTTTAGTTTCAGATAATGGCGATGCTTGCGAAGCAGATCCGGACTTAATGATGATGAGGAGGATTCCTCCTATATACAGGTTCTGATCGACGAGGTTACCGGGTTATTGATTAGATGTCAATACACTTGGTATTTTTCCTTTTGTTTAAACACCCATGTAATATTCTTTTCTTTCCATTTTTAGAGTATACATGTATTTAGTTAACCTGGTAATATGTTCACACTCTGGAGACTTACAATTAATTATACATTTTATATATTTATCACAGTCTTTCGCTTGAGAAATTTAACTGTTTCTGGAGTATGATATGTTGTTTTGGCTAAATCTACCTCATGCTTTATGCCTTATGCTGATAACATTCATCCATCATTGAAAATGTTGCATAAGTGATGTTCTGGAACTCGGGAGTGGAGTTTATGCTCGACTCCCGATTTTTGGGATGTTACACTGGATCAAAGGATGGATTCATGCTATTTCCTCCAAGTGGGCCCCAGAGTCAGCCCAGATGGGGCTGAATAATAGGGCCCTCGCACAACTTGGTCTGCGAACAACTGGTTGGTGGTCCACAGCTAGGGTGAGCCAAGTGGTTATGTGGAGTAAGCCTCCCCTTGGTGGGTTAAAATGAATGTGGACGGCTCGGCCAGGGGATACCCGGATTTGGTGGGGGGCGGGAGTATTTGTAGAGGAGATAAAGGCGAATTCCTTTTCAGATTTTATGAAGATTATGGGGTAGCATCTAATATTTGAGAAGAAATTTGGGCCATCCATGATGGGCTTCAGCACTGTTTCAATAAGGGCCTCCACAAAGTTATCATCGAATCTGATTAAGAGTTGGTGGTAAATTTCCTCTCCCTCAAATTCCTTCAGAGCTGGAAGTGGATTTATTGGCTCTCTAGGATTCATGGGCTGCAGAAGTATGTAGAGGTTATTTTCCAACACATCTTGAGGGAGGTAAATGATCCAGCTAACAGGATGGCCAGGCTAGGGAGCGCATTCAAGCTTCCACGCTGATTACTAATTTAGGCGCCATTCCTAGAGAAGTGAAGGGGCTCATCTCTCTTAATAGGATGGGCTTGGGAGGGATCAGGAGATAGTTCTCTGTTTTATTATTAGGATTCATTTTTTGTGTTTTACAATAGGTTTCGAGTAGGTTTTTCTTTCAAAAACCGAATGTAAAGCTGGATGTATAGTCTTTTCTCAAATGAATATATCAGAGTTGTTTTGGAAAAAAAAAAGCTTAGGAGTTCATGCCCCACCGTGCTATCGACCAGTTAGTTGATCTTGGGAAAAGGAAAGTTGTCCTTGGGCGGGCTTTGTTTAGGTCGGTATAATCAACATAAAGCTACCATTTCCCATTAGGCTTCTTTACTAGGACAACATTGGCGATCCAGTCGGGGTAACAGATCTCCTCAATGAACTCTGCATCTAAGAGTTTGCTGACCTCTTTTACAATAATGGCATACCGCTTTAGTTCGAAAACACATCTCTTTTATCCGACTGGTCTATGGTTGAGGTCCACATTTAATTTGTGGACCATCACCATAGGACTAATGTCGGGCATATCTTGGTAGGACCTAGCGAATACATCAGCATGACGTTGAAGGAGGTCCATTATTCGGTCCCATAAGTCAGGAGTCAACGATGAACCACCCTGCACTATTCGGGTTGGCTCAGATTCATTGAGGGGAATGGTCAGGAGATCTTTTGTTGGGGATCCTCTCAAGAGAGAATCTTCTCTGGGGTCGATGGAAGTGACTACTATGGTATAAACTGGAGTTCTTACTTTCAGAGCGGTTGAGTACCATTGACTTGCTTCATGCTGGTCTCCTTGGATGTGGCCGACCCCGTGGTCCATAGGGAACTTCATCAAGAGATTATAAGTAGATATTACAGCTCTCAAGGAGTTGAGGGAGGGTCGTCCGAGATGACATTATAGGTGGAGGGACAATCTACCACCAAAAAGTCGATCATCGTGGTGGTTTGGTTCTACCCTTCTCCAACAGTGACTGGGAGTTGGATGGAACCCTCAGGAATGACTTTGTCACCCGCGAAACCGAGCAGTGTAGTCCTGATGGGTCAAAGCTATGACCTGGCTATTCCTATTTTGTTGAATGACCCACTAAAAAGTATGTCATTCGAGATGCCTATGTCCACAAGAATGCAATACACCTTACAGTTAGTTATGGTCATGGTTACGACCTAGGCGTCATTGTGCGGGTGTTGCAACTGCGGGTGTCCTCCTCTATGAACATCAGATTGCAAGGGTGCATCCGCTGCTCCTTGTGCAGTCTACTAGTGAGATGGACATAATGGCTTAGGCTAGTACTCCGAGCATGGGCCTTTGGAGCTTGGCTTGAATCACCACCTCTCGCAAACCTGCTAAAGAGAGTACAGATCTCGCCATTGGGGTTGTTGTTGATTATTCTGCTAGGTTGCTCATCCTTCTAACCTGGTTGTTCTTCTTTGATGTATTCTCAAATGTGCGCACTATGAATGAGGGCTTCGATTTCTTCTTTTAGGTCAAAACAATTACTGGTGGAATGGTCATGGTTGTGGTGGAGTCGGCAATACTTTCACTTATCTGCATTGGTCTTCATCTAATTTGGCCATTTTAGCAATCGTTTATCCTGAACTTTCCAAGAGGACTTGCTCGGGCATGGCATTTAGAGGAGTATAGGAGATGAATCTCTCAAGTTGTCTACTCAGTCGCTAACCTCTTACCAGGTCCTCGTCCTTTTTACTCTTGTTAGAGGGTGCTTAGGATGGGGCTTCCTCTTTCCATCTTTTGTCCTTAGCTGAGCTCTCGGCATCTCAAGTAGCCTTCCTAAAATCGAAAATTTCTTTAGCATTGGCATATTTTTATGCACAATTCATGAGCTCGCCCAGAGTTGTTGGAGGATTTTTACCTATCGAAAAGAGGAACCTTCCTTCCCTCAGTCTGACTATCATGGCGGTCAAGGTTATTTTGTCCTAGCAGTCGTCCACCTATACTGCCTCTTCATTGAACTGCACAATGTAATCCTTCAATGCTTCACCTTTTATCTGCTTAATAGTGAGTAGGTGAGTGGACAATTTTTTCCATTCTTTCCCAACAATGAACTGTGTCAAGAACGCCTTGCTAAGATTGGAAAAAGAACTGATCAACTTTGACTTCACTTGGATGTACTAGCTCCACACAACCCCTGTTAAGGTTAGGGCAAAAGCACAACACATGATTGGCTTAAACGCTAACTGGAGTACCATCCATGCCCTAAAGATTCTAAATGTTCGTTGGGATCCCCAGAGTCGGAATATGGGATAATGGGTGGCATCCAGAACATCGAGGGGAGGGCTGAGTTCATGATATTGTCAGTGAACAGTGGGTTGGTACTTTTGCTTGATAGGTTAGGCATATATCACTGATTTGACCTTGTAGTTTGTCCAATTGGGCTTCCTAAGGTCTTTGTTCTCAGCAACCATTTCTGGGTGGGATTTGCCTCAGGTGCTTTTTTGTGCCTCTTCTTCTCTAACTCATGACTTAGGTTAGAAGGAGCCAGCACGCCAGTCCTCAAGCCGCGAGAGGGTGCATGATTTGGAGCATTATGGGATAAATCTTTCCAGGAGTCCATTTGTACCATAGCCTCTGTCAATTCAGCATCTGTCTTATTTGATCAAGATTGTTGGCCAAAGTTTCAATCTGGTGTTCAAGGGAAAGGAGGCAGCCTCCTTGATTCTGAGACCATTGTGTTGGGCCCGTAGGAGCAGACTCATCCTAGAGTTAGGAAGATGGATCCCGATGAGCGGGATATTCTACAAGCATGGGATCGGCAGTAAAGGTGGCAGGAGGAGCTTTCTTCCTTCCCATGGCCATAGTTGATATATGAGAGTTAAGAATGACTTCAACGTCGTTCCCATATACAGTGTCAAACTGTTGATGTAAAAATTTGGTTGACCCTCACTAAACTATTGGACTGTTGGGACATAAAAAATCATGAAGAAAGCTTCAGAAGTTGGAAAGTACTAAGAGATGAGTGAGGAAAGAATTTCGTTGTGCAGATCGCTTAACCTGTTACGCTGAAGAAACAGTAGCGCAGAGGGTTGCGCGTGTAGCAATGTTAACTCCTACTCATGCAGCATGTTGTGCAAATGACGATGTCCATTTTGGTGAATTCAGGCCACGTAACTGGGTGTGCGGGTAGAAAAGATAAGTCCACCGCTGTGCGGGCCACGCAACAAAAGATAAAGACAGATTACAATGAACGGTTGAGATTGATGTAAAGTGGGACCCATGGCACTAAAATCGAGGTGCCACACATGCGAAGGCCTATAAATACCCCACTTCCCTCTTCATTTGGGACGGAAGGTTTTCTAGAGGAAGGCGGAGCTCTGAAGATAGATTGAAGGTGCACAGACAAGTCGGTTGCGCGCAACCAACGAACTTGGTTGCGCTGAAGTCGTAATAGGTTGAGCGATTCTCGCCCTCATTTATTTCGTTGTGCTGACCGCGCAACAAGTATTCGAGTTGTGTAGGTCGCGCAACCAGGTCATCATGTGACCAAGGTAAAAAGGGGCCGAAATGCTGTCAGAATCACGGAAGTGCAATCTTCACTGCTTCAAAACTCTCTCCTTTGCACAATGGATGAGTTCAAAAGAGAGATGAGTTGAATAACTTCAATATTCCTCCTAAGTCTTGGGAGATGACCAAAGCTGCTGTAAAAATGCTGCCGAATTCAAGATTTGGCATACAAGCTTTATTGATTACCATATTTGTTCATTTCTAAGTATTTTATCTTAGAATCAAGGGATTTGAGAGGGATGTATATAAACTCAGAATTAATAAGTGTCATGATTGTTGTATGAAATCTCTTTGTTATATTTGAATAAAGTAATTCTCTCGAATCAAGATGCATTTGTTTCTTGTTCGAAACAAAATGGCGACTCTGCTGGGGACATTACTTTATTTTCAATAATAGCATTGAGAGTATCATAGAATTCTCATGGCATTTTTTTGGCGTCTTCTGGCACCAAAATCGCGACTCTCAGCGGGAACATCCCCCCTTCATCTCTAAGATAGAATATTTACTCTATAAATACTAATTACAAACATGTTTTGTTATTGAAGCTTTCGAATCCTACTTAATCACGAGCGATGGTGACTCCTACGAGAAAAGTGAAGTTTGTTCTACTCCTACAGGGTTCACAATAGAATGCATGCCGGATCCACCTTAAGAACACGTGACTCAACAGCCTGCAAGCGAGCACAGTCTGACTCAAGTTACATTCGGGGTTGTATTTGCTTCGCCTCCACTGTCGGAAGGAGATAAGGAATGGACCCTAGTGATGACTCGTCGGATGAGAGCACAAAGCGTGAGGAACCCCCGAACAAACCTGCCTTCGCCAAGGGTTAGATGCCCTGTGACACGCAACGCCGCTAGAAGAAATCCTGAACTTTCACCTCCTGTGATTTACCCTGAACAAACAGTTCCACAGTTAATAGTGCGTGACTTTTCAGCTTTAATCGCCCCGAGGGCTCGATGGATGAAGGAGCAAAAAGGTAAAGTGATAGTGAGGGGCCCACCAATGTCTGTCCCAACAGGCAAGATCAC
Source organism: Magnolia kwangsiensis (assembly GCA_037074715.1). Lineage (NCBI taxonomy): Eukaryota > Viridiplantae > Streptophyta > Magnoliopsida > Magnoliales > Magnoliaceae > Magnolia > Magnolia kwangsiensis. The sequence continues at coordinate 96,411,002 of CM073572.1, read as the reverse complement.
CGATCACCGTATCACCTCAATCGACCGATCGCACAGAGAGTACGCAAGAATTGAACAATACCCCACCTTCTCCTCCCTTTGCGAGCCCTATGACGTCAACATATTCGTGCTCTATTCCAGCTACGACTTCGTTAAAAGGCACGGCTTCATCAAAAAGTAGAGAAGTTGCAGTACATATGGCTGAAGCGAACCGGGAGAATGTGTCATCCGCTGAAGATCGTATTAATGAGATGGCAAAAGCATAAAGGACGCTGATGGATGAATGCAGAAGCCTCAGGGAAGCACTAGCGACTCTTGCGCATAATGTGGCCCAGATTGCGGCTCCTTCAATGACAGGTGCAGCGAATGGACATGAAAACCATCCTGAACGCTCCCATCAACAAGAGGTAGGATCAAGAGGATCCATCCTAGTTGCGAGAACTGTAACACAAGACGATGTAAGACAAGTCGTCAAAGAAGCCGTCAGAATAGAAAGAGAGCGTACAAGTACTGGCAGTTTCAGGTACCGTATGCCATACCCAAGGGAAGTAGAAGACATCCCCTTTCCAGCCAACTTCAAGCATCCGGATTTTTAGAAGTTTAATGGAGAGGGGTCACCGGAAGAACACTTAATGCATTTCATCACCAGCATGGGAAATTTCTCTACAATACCTCAGTATTGCTTGTGTTTATTCGGGTCAACACTAACAAGCAAGGCATTTCGATGGTATTCCAATTTAGCTCCAGGGTCTATACGTACATGGGAAGAGATGCAAGACGCTTTCATGTCAAACTTCTTTTCTTCAGAACGTGACGTTAGCATCACAGAATTGGCTTCCATCAGTCAGAAAGAAGGAGAATCAGTGGAAAAGTTTATAGACAGGTGGAAGACACTAGGGGCTTCGTTCAGAAAATTGCTAGAAGAAAAGGAACAAGTTAAGATGTGTTTGAATTCTATGGAAACGGGTATCACATTTGGACTCACCAACGCTGACATCCAAACTTTCCATGACCTGGCCACTAAAGCCATGGAATTAATGACCCGTAAGATGCCAGCTTTTCACCATGAAGCAAGTAAAAGAATACCCAACAGGATGGCTGCTAATACCATTGAGCATGATAAAAGAAGGAAAGATGCAAGAGATTCAAGAGAGAAGAGGCAAGAACGTAGAGAAGAAAGGTAACAGCCAAGAAATAGATATGACAGAAAAAGGGTTAGGATGCTTAACTCTCATGAAGGGTTCGATTTTGACAAAGAAGATGTCATTCCTATGATGAATCAGTTTCTAAAAGCCCGTACAATATCATTACCAAAACCCAAGCGTCTTGAAGACATGATAAGAACCAGAGAAAGGGATTTCTGCCGTTATCATTGCCTGATAGGGCACCCGATGAAAAATTGCTGCACACTGAAGTGTATAATACAGCGAATGATAAACAAGGGCAAAATAGTGATTGGTGAAGGAAAAGAAAAGGGTACCATGGAAACTGTGAATATGCTCACAATACAGGAAAGGTCTCAAGAGGAAAAGGAGAAAAGAAGTCACAAAGCCATAACGAAGGTAGCAATGATCACACTGAGATCAGGAAAGAATATAATGAGTCCTGCAAAACAGAAAGCAGGGGGCATAAGAAAAGAAGTCATTGAAAGACAGCCCAATGATGACCAGAATGAAAAGAAGAATCAGGGGATGAATGTGACTTATGATGTGGTGAGTCATTTGAAAGGAATTTCAGCCCGATTAAGTGTCTATGATGCACTTAAGCTATCAGAGGAATTTCGACAAAGCCTGGTCCAAGCATTGTCTATCTGTAATGTCAGAAAGACTTTGTTAGCAGAGATGGAACACGCCGAGGATAATGAGTGAGAAGATTGTTTACCGGTCATCTCCTTCTCTGATGAGGATTTGATTTGTGAAGTAGAGCATAACAGACCGCTGATGATAGAAGGACATATCCGTGGGAGGAAAATTAAACGGATTATGATAGATAATGGATCCATAGTGAATCTCCTGCCACTGTCAATGTTGAGTAAGTTAGGTTACCGATGGACAGATCTGTACCCTAGTGGAATGATGATACAAGGCTTCAATAAAGATGGGCAACGCCCGCTCGGCAAGATTACAGTGACGCTAGAAGTAGGAGAGCTGACTACTGATGTCATATGCCATGTTATAAATGCTACAACGACGTATAATCTTCTCTTGGGGAGGCCATGGATACATCAGCATGATATCATGCCCTTCACGCTACACTAGTGTTTTAAATACTATAAAGGCGGAGTACAGTACAAAGTAATGGCTGACGCTACAGCGTATATAGAAGTCGAATCCTTCTTCACAGATGCCAGCTATTATAAAGGGTTCGCTAAAGAAGAAAAAGAGAATGATGAAAGTGGAGCCCCAGATAATACCCAGATAAGTGCAGTAAAAGAAGAAATAAACGAAGCAGGACTGACCAGAACTGCTGAAACAAAGAAGAAATTTTATTTCGTGCCGAAGCATTTAAGACAACTGGGATAATTGTCATTGACCCTGGTGTCACTCGAGTAGTTAAAAATATTGCAATCCAATTACACGATGCCATTACTACATGTTGAAAAGAATAAGCCATTCCCGACTACTCCAGGGAGATTTCAGGTCAAAGCCAGTGCAAAACATCAAGAATCGATAGAATTTTACGCTGCAGCAGAATCAAGGGCCGAAGAAGAGAAAGAAGAACATGTGTATTGTGGCAAGTTAACAACACAAGATCTCAAAAAAATAGTCTGGAGAGCAGAAAAATGATGAGAAACATGGGCTTTGATTGTGAAGAGCCCATTGGTTTGAATCATGAGAAAGGGATCCAAGTTCCTATCGGCGTTGGTCAAGAAAAGCGAAGAAAGTTCCAAGGATTGGGAACAATAAATACAGTTACAGTGGGGCAGTCATCAGAAGAGAGTCTTAAGACGATAGAATAACATGAAATGGCACCGAAACAGATAGAAGACGGGGGGCAGCCGATAGTAGATAGCTTGCAAGAAGTAAATCTGGGTACGGAAGAGGAGCCAAGAAATACATTCATCCGTGTCAGCCTTTCCAAATAGGAGTCAGAGGAGTATGTCCAACCGCTCAAGGAAAATAAAGATGTCTTCGCATGGATGTATGCAGAGATGCCAGGCTTGGAACCCTCTGTAGCAATGCACTGATTAAATATATCGAAAGAAAAGAAGCCAGTTAAATAAGCACAAAGACGATTTCATCCGGACTTGGTTCCCTTGATAGAAGAAGAAGTGAACAAATTGATAAAAGTCGAGTTTATCAGGGAAGTCAAATATTCTAAATAGATATCGAACATTGTCCCAGTGAAAAAGAAAAATGGCCAAGTCAGAGTTTGTGTGGACTTTAGAGACCTAAACGAGGCCTGTCCGAAAGATGATTTTTCCCTTCCAATAACAGAGCTACTGATTGATAGCACCACTCAGTACTCTATCATGTCTTTCATGGACAGTTACACAGGGTATAATCAGATTAGAATGGCACCTGAAGACAAAGAAGTGACAACATTCAGAACATCATTGGGAATCTATTGTTACAAAGTTATGTCGTTCGGTCTCAAGAACGCCGGAGCGACATATCAGAGATCAATGCAAAATATCTTTCAAGACATGATGCATAAGCATGTTGAATGTTATGTCGATGACTTGGTGGTCAAATCAGGAGATCATCAGGAGCAGCATGAACATTTGGCATCTATTTTTTTACGGCTTAGAAAGAAACAGTTAAAAATGAACCCAGCTAAATGTGCATTTGGAGTATCTTCGGGCAAGTTCCTTGGTTTCGTTATCCGGCATAGAGGCATCGAAATCAATCCAAGTAAGATCCAACCTATTCAAAATATGCCGCCACCAAAGACATTGAAAGAATTAAAAAGTCTGAAGGGAAAATTAGCCTATATACATCGTTTCATTTCAAATTTGGCAGGGAGATGTCAACCGTTTTCCCACCTGATGAAGAAAGATACAGAATTTGTATGGGACCAAGCCTACCAAAATGCATTCGACTCAATCAAAGATTTGTTGAAACGGCCGCCAATACTAGCTGCTCCAATAAAAGGGAAACCACTAGTTCTGTACATAGCTGCGGCTGAGAGTTCTTTAGGAGTATTGTTGGCTTAAGTGAATGAAGCCGGAAAAGAAACTACTCTTTATTATTTAAGCAAAACTCTGATGGGGGCAGAACGTAATTATACGCCACTCGACAAAGAGTGTATAGTGTTGATATTCGTAGTTCAGAAGTTGAGACACTATTGTCTCTCTCACCCCATAACTTTGATCTCGAGGGCGGATCCCATAAAATTTTTGATGATAAGGCCAATGCTAAGTGGAAGATTGGCTAAATGGATGTTGTTGCTTTCAAAATATACTATTACTTATGAACCGACAAAGGTAGTAAAAGGTCAAGCGGTGGCAGATTTCTGAAGCTATAAATGAGGACTTCCCAGATGAACAAATAATGTTAGCTGAGCTGCAAAGTCCATGGAAAATGTACTTTGATGGCACCGCCCAAACATCAGGAGCAGGGGCAGGAGTGATATTCATTACTCCTCAAGGAGACTTGTTACCTTACTCCTTTACGTTGGATACAACATGCATGAATAATGAAGTGAAGTATAAAGCCCTCATCATTGGAATGGAAATGGCTCGAGAAATGAAGTTAAAATGCTGCATATCTTTGGAGACTCTAAGTTGATTATAAATCAACTAACAACTGAATTTGAAGTGCGAAAATAGGAGCTTTTGTAGTACTGTCGAAAGGCACAGCAGTTACTAGATTAGTTCTATCACATCGAGATTAAACTGTACCGTGGTTTGAAAATGTGAAGGCAGATGCTCTAACTAGCCTAGCCGTAGCCTTGTCCTACTCAAATCGAAATCCTCTTCAAATAACAATTGAAGAGAGAAGATTTTTGCCATCTGAAGAAATCATCAGAGAAGCCACTAAGACGCTTCCTTTATAATGTTTAGAGATAACGACAGATGATTGGTGCCAACCTTTCATCAATTATCTCAAATATGACATCTTGCCGGAAGATTTAGTAGAAAAATAGCAAATCAAGCAACGGTCAAAGAGGTTCCTTATATGCGATGAAGTATTATACAGAAGATCGTACAATGGGATGATACTGCGTTGCTTAGCCAAGCAGGAAGTGAATCAAATATTATGAGAAGGGCATTCTGGGGAATGTGGGGCATGTCAAGCTGGTTGAAATTGTTCCATAGAGTACATCGAATGGGATATTATTGGCTTTCCATGTTTAAAGACGCGATTGATTATGCAAAGCGGTGTCATGAATGCCAGATTCATGGGGATGTCATACACGTTCCTTCAGAAGATATGCATTAGTCGGTCACCTCTTAGCCCTTCTCGGCTTGGGGCGTAACGCCTCAAAAAAATCCGTACAGAGACTCGAGTACCAACTCGATTAGAAATCACTTAGGAATAATTCCTTTAGAAAATAAGCGTAAGTTAACTAGCGCTACGTTAGAGCGGCTGTGAAATTGTCCCTGATCGCTTTAAATACGTTCTGCAAGACTCAAAACTTATAGAATCGATGACGCTATAATACCCTGAAACCTTGGATCAAACTCTAAACCCGTTTACTCTCAGGAACCCTCTGAAACTCCATATTGGATTTAGACCGCGCGTCGAAAGTCCGATATCTACAATCTTACACCGTTATGACCGCTTAGCTGGACTTGACAATCATTTCGAAAATCAAGCCCAACCGATGTTCTGAGGCTATTTCATTGAGCCTGGACTGAAGAGAGTGAAAATAGGGTAAAGGTTTAGGAAATTAATTCCAAATCTGGCACGAGTCTTTGCGCGTTATTATTAAGCGTTCTGACCATCAGAATTCAACCAAAATTCACCCTCGGATCAGGAAAAATTTCTCTTTCATATCATGAGACTTGTAGACCTGATTTAGGTACGATGACAGCTGAACTGAAACTGGACCGCCACGTGCGATCTGGGAACTCTACCGGTTTGAAAATTTCGTGTGAGCAAGATCCAGTAGGCATGAGCTTAAGTCCGACCGCGTTCGGCCAAGGGACCTCCCAAAACGCCCTTTTGGATCGAAAAAGTCCCGATTTGGTTATAACTCAAGTATACTTTGTTCCCAAGTCTATATTTAGGTTAGTTTTTAGCTTATATAAGGGCTTTAAACCCTCACATATCTCCCCCATCCGAATTTGCTTGAAACCCTAGATTGAGAGAGAGAGAGAAAGTGAGAGATTGTGAGAGACTTTGTGAGAGAACTTCTTGTCGTTTGCTCCATCTTTTGTACGTACCAAAGCAACGCATTCAAATCAGTTTTTCGGTGATTTCCAATGCTCTTTTAGATAAGAAAACCCTAACCACTTGCTGATTTAGGGATTCCTTTAATTCAATAGCGAAGTAGCTTACGTATGTTGTGCATTAGGTCGTCGTTACGCCGTTGACGAAACGTATACATTCTATTCGAATCGATACACGTCTAAGGCGAAAGGTGCGGGTTTTAGACGCTTTGATTGACTGTTTCAAAGCTTTCAATGTCGTTTAATAGTAGATTATCAACGAGCACACCATTTGACATGTAGAACATGCTGTCCGTTTTCCATTTCGACTGCGTATGGAAAATATGAGATTTAGGGTATTTTAGTCATTTGTAGGAAATACTGTTGACGTCCATATTTTGTTGAAATGTTTGTCATGGTTATTTGTCGTGTTAAGATACTAGGAATACGTGCATGATCTGTTTGGCGAAGAGATTCGCCCTAATGCGCACTTTGAGTCGACATACGCTATGTTGACTAAAGTGTGTAGACTAAGTGTATGTATAAATGTTTGTATTAGTATATATTGAGTAAATGGTGTTGTGAATTAGTTTTGAGATTCAATTCTCAATTAATATGCGGATGTATATGATTTCCATCATGTTTGCCATATGAATTGATTTCCTTATATGTATGGAATACATGTGTTGGATTGATTTGCTTACTTTGTATGCTATAACATGTGTTAACATGCTTGTATTGTTCTATTTCATTTCTATTACTCTCATATGATTATTGATATGGATTTACAAATGCTTGGGGCAATGACCTGGTCCAGGCAGTCGGTAATGGATTGAATTCGTAGTTGGCTTTTATTTGCCATGAAGGACGCGTTGATGAATGCGAGTCGTATTTTGGGCAAGCGGCAGAAGTTAGACCACGCGAAGTATTTTATGCACTTCATGTCGTTCAGCTTGAGATGATCTCGTACTAGTCGAGCCCGTCAAGTAACCCGACTGGCCATTATATGTTCACCATATATGAGTCATAACTGCTTGAACCTAGGGTACTGAACTTACCATTGAAAACCCTGTCAACCATGGTACCTTGATCCAAAAAGACTCATGAGCTGGGCATGGTGGTATGGGACACCATGGTCGAGTTGTCGGCCTACGCTGGGGCCACAAACCTCCCCATAGTGACCAGTGAGCACATTTGACTCGTGAGCCGATTGTGGTGGTATGGGACACTACATTCGAGCTGTTGGCCTACTCTGATTGGTGATGAGCCCTTTGTAGTGACCTCGAGTGTATTCTGAGTCTACAGGAGGCAACGACCCTTCGGTAGCAACGAGAGTACATTAAGCCTGTATTGATAAGGTGATGGGGGAGCTGTACAATGAGTGTGAGCAACAGCCCTGGTAACCCTTCCAGCGACCTACAAATATAACATCGTATGAGATTACTAGGAGTGACGACCCTAGACAGGATCTGTGTTGGAATTGATATAAGGAAGGTACCTTAGTTTTCCAATCCTATTGTATGAAAAGGACTAATAACAACCCGGTAATCATTATCCATATCGCACTGCATGTGCATGGAAGATGTAGAGCACTGCGGGAAGAAAGAATGCCGCGGACGCAGATGGTGCCGCATGAGGGAGTATGTCGGTGAGGGCATCCATCATGTCATTTCATGCTTGCATTAACAACAGTACCTAGGGATGGTTGATTGTTTGCTTTACTATTAACGCGTGATTGATTTAATAACATGCTAATCTTTGCTTTATTATTCCACTGAGTTGATCACTCACTCCCACGTTATGGGACGGTGTTTGCAACACCACCAGACCCTATTTTAGATGTAGGTGATGAGGCGATTCAGGACGCAGAGCCGGATTACTACGAGGATCAGGATGAGTTCTCGTATATGCAATTCTCCGACGGTTTTGCGTAGGTAGCCTGGATCGGCGGGACATGCTAGTGGACTATCACTTGACATTTATTTCTTGCTTTATGACATGTTTATGAGACTCAGTGATGTATTCATACTTTGGAGACAGTTTGAGATTATTTTGTTTTCGTATAGTGATATATATATATTTTTCAGTCTTCTACTTGCGTTTTATCACTGGATCTGGAGTATGAATTGCAGTTTTGGTATAATCTTACTCATGTGAATGCTTTAACTCAGACAACATTGAATCATACTCATATTTGTTGCATAAGTAATGGTCTGGAACTCGGGAGTCAGGTTTCTACACGACCCCCGATTTTCAGGGTGTTACAAGTTGGTATCAGAGCATGATTTGGATTAAACCGGACCTGGGTTATGGTAACACAATGCACACTGATGCACTCTGACTTAGGAAGGGGGCCATGAAAATTTAAAAACCACATTAGAATTCCAAGTTTCGCCGACAGGTGAGACTATACGGTGATTGAGTCCATAACATATCATCGGTCACGTGAAGCGACCTAAAAATGTATGTCCTTGGGTTGTGGGGCAACCACAACCCTTACACTCAATCTCAAGGCTTAAAACCCCTTTTCATCCAATTCCTTCAGAATCTTTCCTTTCACCACCTCATTTTTTAACTTTTTCTAAGTCCTTTCTTAATACACATAAATCCTAATGTGTGAAGGATTTTGAATCATACTTAAACAAAAATTTTACTATAAGTAGTAATATATGTAAGCATTGGACTTTTGGCCATTCCAATTATGGAATATCTTGTAATAAATGGGTTAGTTGGATGGATTAGCCTCTCCTACCCCAAAATCATATGCTACATGATACATAAATTCATTCTGATTTACAAAATGGCCCCGAAATGCCCCAAATAGAGTATGGGCCTATCCAAGCTAAAATCTAATGAACCAGGGTGGGATCCACACATATTTGGGACCTCCAGGGCAGGGGGAACCTAGCCCATGTGGCCGAAATCACCGGATTGTGATTTCACCGGTGAGGGCTCGTCGTACGGTGGACCCCACTCGGGCTAAACTTTGGGCCGACGCCCTTATATGGGTCGGGCACTCCTCCCATATGTGGTCCGACCCTTAAATCATCCCCAAAACCTCACTTCCTTCACAAAAACGTCCTCCAAGCTCTCCCTTTTCAGTTTTCTTGCTGCCTCTCTCTCAAATCCCAGTGCCAAACCTCTCCCATCCCATTTTCTCCCTCAACTGATGCCAACCCATCCATTTATAGCTGTTCACAGTCCCTTTCCTCTCCATTTTCGTCTGTGGAAGCTCTTCCAACCTCCATTGAAGGCTGAAAATCATGTGGACCTCCATTCCATCTTATCTTTGAAAATCCAGCCTTTGGAAACTTGATTCGCCCCTCAACAGGGCCTAGATTCGATTCAGTCCATTAGGGAAGCCCTTTCTCCCCATTTCCTCTACTTTCCATGGCTTTTGTTGAGGCTATTTTAGCCTTTTTCTCTCTTTCCACCATCCTCTCTCTCATGGGAAAGAGGAAGACCGCCGCAGATGAAGCTGGGCCTAGTCACCCTTCACGTTCGAGGAAGCCGAGAGGTGGCACCGCTAGCTCAAGCACCGCCGTAAGTCCAAGTGCCGCTCGTGAGTTTCACACAAAGTGAGATTTGGATCCCCATGCTCACATAAGGTGAGCACTTTTGGCAGACTTGGCTCACGGTGCGTATACTGATCGCAAGGTTCTGTTTGAGGTGCATGTGGATGAGCGGTTCTTTGGTGAATTTCTGTTGTTTGAGAGCATTTAAGCTGCCAATTGGGGTCCGCTCTTTGAAGCCCAGTCTCATGCGAATGTGAGCACTGTTCGTGCCTTCTATGCTCATATTCGGGCTCCTACGTTGGAGCCATTACAGTTCAGGATTCCCTTTGATAGAGACTGGGGAAGCCACGATCGATGTTCGGTTGATAGCTCGACTTCTGAAGGTGCCTCTTGGCGAGGTACATATAAGCGCTAAGAATCTGAAGAGTTTTCATGAGCGAAATCGCCGCACCAGGTTCCTATGTGGTGGTTTGGTTCCATGGCAGCGTAACAAGAGCCTCTTAGCGTCCCATATGTCGGATGATTTTCATCTACTGCATCATATTTGTACGTTCAATGTGTATCCTAGGTCGACCAACCGCAGTGAATGTACGCGTCTCATGGTCGATTTCCTGTATCTGGTGGGCCAGGGAGAGAATATATGCATGGCCACCTTTGTGTTGTGATAGATCGTCCTCATAGCGAAGTCGAGAAGAACGTCTGAGTCACTTCCCTTTGGCCGACTCATATGCAAGATCGCGCTTGAGTTTGCTTACAAACTTGGGCCGGAGATGTCTGTGCCGATTCACTTCATTGATGAGGATACCATGAACCAAATGAAGATAGGGCCTCGGCAGCGTGAGGCTCAGCTTGATGATGACAGTGAGGGTGAATATGATAGTGAAGAGGATGCTAGTGAAGAAGAAGCTGGGGCAGAAATAGAGGAAGAAGTCCAGGAAGAAGAGGAAGAGGAGGCTCAGGATACTGATGAGAGTCCTCCTACTGTGACTCGGGCCTCTAGGGATGCTCATATAGCCTGACTTGAGGAGAGTCAGGTTGCTTTGCGGCGGGAAGTCCAAGGACTTCGGGCTGAGGTGAAACAAGATCTTGAAGATACCAAGGCCTTCATGAAATGAAAATTTGGCAAGGTGACTCGTACTTTGAAGGTCATCCTGTGTTGTCTGCAGGATAAGGGTGCTCCTCCTCCATCGCCAGACTCGGATTAGCGATTAGGTTTTAGATGTTGTTGGTTGTAGTTGGTTTGTTTCCTGCTTTCTGTGTGTAAGCCTGAGAAGGCTAGTAGTTTGCTTATGTTGCAATTATAGCTTCGGTTAACTTAGTTCCCATGCGTTTCTTGTCATGATGCATGTAAGGATATATCTCTTGTATTGTGACAAATTTTGATTTAATGAAATGCATGGAATTCTGCAGTTTGTTATGTGAATGATTGCGGTGTGTTTGTGCTATTGCTGAAACTGACGTGGTTGTGCCCTATTTTGAATATAGGGAATGCCGCCTAATGCTACGTGGAGCACGGCACGACTTACACTGGGAGAGCCTATGGATCGGGTTCCTCTCCAGACTGATGAGCATATAGATCCTGCCGTGGGCCCGATTCCTGAGACTACACATGAGTCTCAGCCTTCTACAGGTCTTACAATTGGACCGCCGCCTTTCACACCACCTGTTAGAGAGCAGTATCGTGCGTCTTCCTCGACGCAGTATGTGCCTCAGCATGCTCCACCTCCTGATAGGTTTGAGCAGTTGATGGCCATGATGCATCAGCAGCACCAGCAGCTCTTGACAATGATAGCAGGGGCCTTAGGCCAGGGTGGGAGTATGAGTCTACCTGCACTATCTGTGCATCCAGCTGAGGATGCTGGTACTTCGACTCAGGATGAGTGCATGGCTCATCCTGCACCATCTGCTTACCCTACGGGGCATACTGCTGATTCGCGAGGCCTACTCGAGCTATTCCAGCGCTTGCGACCTCCTACTTTTACGGGTTCTCACAGACCCGAGGAGGCCGAGTATTGGCTCGACCGTGTGTCGAAGATACTGCGGATGTTGTATTGCTCAGAGTTCGAGCAGGTAGAGTTGGCTACGTTCATGTTCGAGCGAGAGGCCAGTCTATGGTGGGATAGTGTATTGCTGATAGTGGCTGCTGACTACGTGTGGACTTGGGCAGCGTTCGAGTTCCATTTTCACGAGAAATACTATCCCCAGACTTATAGGCTCGAGCGGGAGAACGAGTTTCTACGCCTCAGGTAGGGAGGCATGACAGTCACAGAGTATGAGCATCGGTTCACTGAGTTGGGCAGATACGTCCCGACTATACTTGCTGATGAGCAGATGCGCATACGTCAATTTTCTAAGGGCTTACGACCGAACATTCGGTCGAAGATGTGCTGCATCAGCATACCTTCCTATGCAGGTTGATACATATGTCTATGAGGGCAGAGCAGGATGTTGATCGCTTGGCCCGATCTCGTGGCCCTATGGTTGCTAGGCCACGACCGGATATGCAGGACAGGCCATTTATTGGCAAGAGGCCTCACATCGACCCTCCTCCTAGGGCTACAGCGCCAGTACTTCTGACTAGGCACCCCGATTTTTCATGTACTTATTGCGGGAGACCGGGTCACACGGTGGGGAACTGTTTCCCTCGGATGAGAGACAGCGGGTTTTCGCCATCGCAGAAGATCGACTGTCCCTGCCCACAGGCATTGTCTGCTCCACCTTTACGGTTAGCTCCTGCGCATCCTTCCTTCAGACCTCCCGTACCTCCGTTCTGGCCACCTCAATGGCCCATGGTACTGCGGACGAATGGTCCACAGCAGGCACAGGTACATGCCTTGACAGCTGAGGCAGCCGAGACAGAGACTACTCAGCCCTTGGCCTTTGAGGTCACCGCCCATAATGGAGGTACTCTTATACTTATGATGGTGGATACAGGATCCATGATTTCATTGATATCGCATTCCATAGTCAGGCATCTTGGGCTACCGACTATTCGGATGGATGGGGTATGAGTTCTCTAAGCTCACGGGACCTTTTCTGAGGCCACCATGATGTGTGAGGGTTGTTTGGTGGACCTGGGGAGCAGGACGATAGCTATAGATCTTGTCATCGACCCCTCTCTTGTTTATCTCGACGTCATTCTTGGCATGGATTGGCTGACTGCAGGGAGGGCCGAGATTGACTGCGAGACCCGTACGGTGACAGTCTACGAGCCGAAGGGAACGTCCTTTACATTTTCAGTGTGGGTAAATATCCCCTTCAGCATACTTAGCTACGCATCCTTATTGCAGGACGTCGATGCCCTGACACTTGAGCATACGCTTGTAGTTCGTGATTTTGGGGATCTATTCAGAAAGATTCCTGGTTTGCCGCCTCAGTGAGAGATCGATTTTACTATCGATCTGGTGCCTGGTTCCAAGACCGTCTCATTGCCGACGTATCGCATGGCATCGTGTGAGATGGTGGAGTTGAGGAAACAGATTGATGATCTGTTGGAGGTTGGTTTCATTCGACCGAGTGTGTCTCCTTGGGGAGCACCAGTACTGATTATGAAGAAGAATGATGGTTCTATGCGATTGTGTATTGATTATCACAGGCTGAACCAGATTACGGTGAAGAACCGATATCCCTTGCCCAGGATAGACGACTTTTTTGATCAGTTGAGAGGGGCCCAGTACTTCTCGAAGATTGATCTCCAGTCAGGATATCACCAGTTGCGCATCAGGGATGAGGACATGCAGAAGACAGCTTTCAGGACCAGCTTTGGCCACTACGAGTTCCTAGTGATGTCGTTCAGTCTTACGAACGCACCGGCCGTGTTCATGGATCTGATGAACAGGGTATTTTGGCCATTCCTCTATCGATTCGTCATCATGTTCATAGACGACATTTTGGTATACTCCAGGAGTCGAGAGGAGCATGAGGAGCACTTGCGATTAGTCCTGGATACACTGAGACAGCATCAGTTGTTCGCACAGTATAAGAAGTGCGACTTCTGGAAGCAGGAAGTGAAGTTCCTGGGACATGTGGTGTCCAAGGATAGGATGGTAGTTGACCTGTCTAAGTAGCTGCAGTTTAGGACTGGGAGCAGCCTGGTTCTGTCACTGAGGTAAGGAGTTTCTTATGTTTGGCAGGCTACTATAGACTTTTCATTTGAGATTTCTCGAAGATCGCCAGACCTCTATCTCAGCTGACACGGAAGGATGTGAAGTTCGTCTGGAATGATAAGGTGGAGACAGCTTTTCAGGAGCTGAAGGACAGGTTGACTCTGCCCCTGTGCTAGTATTGCCAGAGCAAGGGGTCAGATACATGATATATACTGACGCATTTAGCGTTGGTTTGGGTTGTGTCCTTATGCAGAAGGATAGGGTAATTTTGTATGCCTCGAGACAACTAAGGAAACATGAGGAGAATTACCCTACACACGACCTTGAGTTGGTAGCCGTCATATTCGCATTGAAGCTCTATGGAGAGGAGTTCGAGCTCTTTTGCGACCATAAGAGCCTCAAATACATATTCACGCAGCGGGACCTGAATATGAGGCAACAATGATGGATGGAGACCTTGAAAGACTTTAAGTTCGAGGTTTCCTACCATCCTGGCAAGGCGAACCTTGTTGCTGACGCGTTGAGCTGCAAGAAGGCGATAGAGTTTGCAGCTCCACTGATGGTTGCCGAGTGGGACATGGTTGAGTTTTTGCGAGACTTTAAGCAAAAACTCACTGTGGAGGAGCCCTATGAGTTTATCGCACATGTGCAGGTGTGGTCTCTTATCGATGACAGAGTCATCGCGGCGCAGAGGGATGATGTGCATCTGACTGAGCTTCGAGAGCAGGCTAGTGATAATGCAGACATCGAGTGTCGAGTTGGCACGGATGGGGGCTTACGTTACCGTGGCCTCTTATGCGTTCCAGATGTCCCTGACTTGAGATGAGAGATTCTCGAGGCTGCGCACAGTACTAGACTTGCAATGCATCCTAGCAGTACCAAGATGTATCGTGACATGAAGAGGACTTATTGGTGGGAGGGTATGAAGACCCACATCGCAGAGTTCGTGTCCCGTTGTCTCGCTTGCCAGCAGGTGAAGGCAAAGCATCGCCGAACTCCTGGACTCCTTCAGCCTATGCCTATAGCTGAGTGGAATTGGGATTTCATTTCCATGGATTTCATCTCGGGACTGCCGAAGACGAGGAAGGAACATGATTCTTTTGGGTGATCGTCAACCGTCTGACGAAGTCGGCGCACTTCCTACCGATCAGAGTTACAAACTCTGCAGATGAGTTAGTCAGGCTGTATATCAGAGAGATAGTGCGTCTGCATGGAGTTCCTTTAGAATCGTGTCAGACAGAGACACGCGCTTTACTTCTATTTTCTGGACTCACATTCAGGAGGCTATGGGTGTGAAGTTGAAGTTTAGTACGGCCTTCCACCCACAGACAGACGGTTAGACAGAGCGGGTGAACCAGATTCTAGAGGACATGTTGCGGGCTTGCGTATTGGACTTCAAAGATAGTTGGGATGATTGTCTTGCATATACAGAGTTCGCGTACAACAACAGTTTCCAGGCGAGTATCGGTATGACACCTTATGAGGCCTTATATGGGGACCTTGTCGAGCACCGCATTGCTGGGCAGAGGTCGGTGAGTGCAGATTGATTGGCCCAGAGTTAGTGCAGGCGACTTCGGAGAAGATTGATATTATCAGACGCCGGCTACTTACAGCGCAGAGCAGACAGAAGAGTTATGCCAATATGAGACGGCGCCAGCTAGAGTTCACGGTTGGGGATCACGTGTTTTTGAGAGTTTTCCCTATGGAGTCCTTCGGTTTGGGAAGAAGGGAAAACTAGCACTGCGATTCATTGGTCCATTCCAGATTCTTGACCATGTGGGTGGAGTGGCTTACCGTCGGGCTTTGCCTACACCTCTCGTGAGTGTACACAATGTATTTCATGTTTCTATGCTGAAAAAATACGTTCCTGATCCTTCCCATATCATTCAATGGGAGCAGGTGTAGTTAGGTGAGGATGTTACATATGTACTGTGACCGGGGTGTATACTAGATAGGAAGGAGCAGGTACTGCGTAGCAAGGTCGTCCCCCTTGTGAAGGTGTTGTGGACGCATCACTCTGAAGAAGAGGCTACTTGAGAGACGGAAGTCGAGATAAAAAAAAACTACCCACAGCTTCTCGAGGAGTATGAAAAGGTACAAAATTTTGAGGATGAAATTTATTGTTAAGAGGGGTAGATTGTAACGCCTCGAAAAAATCCATACAGAGACTCGAGTACCAAATTTATTGTAATGCCGTTTGACATTTAGAACATGCTGTCCATTTTCCATTTCGACAAATTTATTGTAATGCCGTTTGACATGTAGATCATGCTGTCCATTTTCCATTTCGACTGCATATGAAAAATATGAGATTTAGACTATTTTAGTCATTTATAGGAAATACTGTTTACGTCCATATTTTGTTGAAATGTTTGTCATGGTTATTTGTCGTGTTAGGATACTAGGAATGCGTGCATGATCTGTTTGGTGAAGAGATTGGCCCTAATGCGCACTTTGAGTCGACATACGCTATGTTGACTAAAGTGTGTAGACTGTGTATGTATAAATGTTTATATTAGTATATATTGAGTAAATGGTGTTGTGAATTAGTTTTGAGATTCAATTCTCAATTAATATGCGGATGTATATGATTTTCATCATGTTTGCCATATGAATTGATTTCCTTATATGTATGGAATACATGCGTTGGATTGATTTGCTTACTTTGTATGCTATAACATGTGTTAACATGCTTGTATTATTGTATTTCATTTCTATTACTCTCATATGATTATTGATGTCGATTTACAAATGCTTGGGGCTATGACCTAGTCCAGGCAGTCGGTAATGGATTGAATTCGTGGTTGGCTTCTATTTGCCACGAAGGACGCGTCGATGAATGCGAGTCGTATTTTGGGCAAGCGGCAGTGGTTAGGCCACGCGGAGTGTTTTAAGCACTTCATGTCGTTCAGCTTGAGATGCGCTCGTACTAGTCGAGCCCGTCAAGTAACCCGACTGGCCATTATATGTTCACCATGTATGAGTCATAACTGCTTGAACCTAGGGTACTGAACTTACCATTGAAAACCCTGTCAACCATGGTACCTTGATCCATAAAGACTCATGAGCCGGGCATTGTGGTATGGGACACCGTGGTCGAGCTGTCGGCCTACGCTAGGGCCACAAACCTCCCCGTAGTAACCAGTGAGCACATTTGACTCGTGAACCAATTGTGGTGGTATGGGACACTACATTCAAGCTGTCGGCCTACTCTGATTGGTGATGAGCCCTTTGTAGTGACCTCGAGCGTATTCTGAGTCTACAGGAGTCGATGACCCTTCCGTAGCAACGAGAGTACATTAGGCCTATATTGATAAGGTGATGGGGGAGCGGTGCAACGAGTGCGAGCAATAGCCCTGTCAGCCCTTACAGCGACCTACAAATATAACATCGTATGAGATTACTAGGAGTGACGACCCTAGACAGGATCTGTGTTGGGATTGATATAAGGAAGGTACCTTAGTTTTCCAATCTTATTGTTGAAAAGGACTAATAATAACCCAATAATCATTATCTCTATCGCACTGCATGTGCCTGAAAGATGTGAAGCACTGCGGGAAGAAAGCATGCCGCGGACGCAGATGGTGCCGCATGAGGGAGTATGTCGGTGAGGGCATCCATCATGTCATTTCATACTTGCATTAACAATAGTACCTAGGGATGGTTGATTGTTTGCTTTACTATTAACGCGTGATTGATTTGATAACATGTTAATCTTTGCTCTATTATTCCACTGAGTTGATCACTCACTCCCACGTTACGGGACGGTGTTTGCAACACCACCAGACCCTGTTTTAGATGCAGGTGATGAGGCGATTCAGGACGTAGAGCCGGATTACTACGAGGATCAGGATGAGTTCTCGTATATGCAGTTCTCCGACGATTTTGCGTAGGTAGCTTGGATCGGCGGGACATGCTAGTGGACTATCACTTGACATTTATTTCTTGCTTTATGACATGTATATGAGACTCGATGATGTATTCATACTTTGGAGACAGTTTGAGATTATTTTGTTTTCGTACAGTGATATATATATTTTTCAGTCTTTCGCTTGCGTTTTATCACTGGATCTGGAGTATGAATTGCAGTTTTGGTATAATCTTACTCATGTGAATGCTTTAACTTAGACAACATTGAATCATAATCATATTTGTTACATAAGTGATGGTCTGGAACTTAGGATTCGGGTTTCTACATGACCCCCGATTTTTACGGTGTTACATGGGGACTAGACATTATTGGTCCTATAAATCCGCCCTCATCCAAACGAAAGCAATATATATTGGCAGCAACGGATTATTTCTCCAAATGGATAGAAGCAATTGCTTTACACAATGTTAAAGAAAGGGATGTCGTTAATTTCATCTGTCACGTGATCATATTCCGCCATGGTATCCCAAAGAAGATTGTTATAGATAATGGCACCCCTTTTAAGAATAGGGGCATGAAAAAACTTTGTTAGAAATATAGCATTCATCATTCATTTTCAACACCTTACTATCCACCAGCTAATGGATTAGCAGAGGCATTTAATAAAATAATAGTCAAGATACTGAAGAAAATGGTGGTCGGGAATAAACGTGACTGGGACGATAAATTACAGGAGGCTTTGTGGGCATATCGAACTACTCACCGGACATCGACGAATACAATGCCGTACTCCCTGGTATATGGCGTGGAAGCGGTAATCCCAATTGAAATACAAGTAGAATCACTCAGAGTGGCGATACACCAGGCCATAACAAATGATGCCAATGCAAAGATGAGGTTGAAAGAATTAGACTTGCTTGATGAAAATTGGCTGGCAGCCCAACAACAATTGCAGTCATATCAAGCCAGAATATCGGCCGCATTCGATAGACATGTTAAATATCGTTCCTTTAAGAAAGGGGATATGGTACTGATGCTTAAAAGGCTTATAGTGGTCACCCATCAAACAATGGGCAAGTTCGAGCCCAAATGGGATGGACCCTATGTAATAAAAGAAGTATACTCCAATGGCGCGTATAGAGTTGTAGACCAAAGTAGACAGGGCATCAGTATACCGGTCAACGTTCACTTCATAAAGAGATACCATACCTGAAGATGTTACTAGTTTTGACTCAGAACATCACTAGAATAATGATTTTGAATCAAAAGGGGGCAAGAATGAGCAAGGCTGTCTATATGTTATCCAGAGAATGAATAAAGAAGAAGTTTGCAAGCATATCAAGACTAGATATCAAACAGATAGTATGCAAGGAAAATGATCAGAAAAGAAAGTGACCATCGTTATTATCAAGCGAGCTCTGAAAAATCCTATCGGATTTGGTATCGTCACCATACTGATATATTACAAGCAACACAGATGGGTTCCCCTGAAAATATTAGTGAAAGTGGTTATATATCAACCTCAAGCAGAGAAGTTTATCATTCTTGTAGTACAACAACGATGATCATTCTCAATCGGAGAGCAACGACAAGGATCATGCCCGTTGTTGTCTTTATAATCATTCAAGGCAGTTTAGCCAAGTCCCAAGAAGGCCAAGTCCAAAAGGACCAAGTCTCCAAGACCTAAAAAGGCTAAGTCCAAAAAGGACCAAATCTTAAAAAGGGACCAGCTATGCATGAGACCTATCATTTTCGCCATTCGGGCAACGGCGAGAAGCCAGTGGCCCTAAAAAGCCCATGAAGGCCATCGTACGCATACCCATGCGGGCAGCTGATGAAGCCAAGGATGCCAAAAGTCTATGAAGGCTAGTCACGCGTGAAAGTCCAATGCCGTTTGTATAGCTTTCTAGCAGCGTCACAGGGAACGGAGGTCAATGCCCTCCCGTGAATGGGCCGAACCTTGCAGATGAAGAAAAAGCGGGCCACAGTGTTCGCTCTTTGGACCATGTCCATAGATAGGCCAACCATGCGTAAGACCCCTAGATTTAGGGAATCGATTTCAGTAGCAACTCATGAGGAAGGGCTTAAACCTACTCATTGATGGACTGATGACCCTGGATTTGGTACCCCAAAGGTCTCCTTGTGAGCTCTGTGAACTCTAGAGAGTTACCGTGGCCAACCCTGTGCGTAAATCCTACTCGAGTTCACGGCCCCGGTAGCTTCACTAGGCCCCTCTGATGGATCATGGTTTGTGAACTCACTAGGCAGTGAGGAGTCCAGTGAACTCAAGAGAGTTACAGAGACCATCACATAAGACCCGACTCTCGCAAGAGTCTAATAAGTTTGCTCCACTACTCAAGAGCTTAAACTGTGTGTGCTCCACAACTCAAGAGCTTAAACTGTGTGTGATTGACTAAATTGAAATTTAGAACCGCCAACTAGGACAAGGATCATCTAGGAAATCCCTTGCTAACAAAACATAAAAGGATATAAAAGTATATATGATGCATCAATAATATAGCGAATAATCAAAGCATGCATTGCATAAATAAAGTAAAAGCATCATTATATCATTATTAAAATAGCATGAAAAAACTTGTATCATTTGTAGTTCTAAAAGCAATTACAATGGCAAAACAAAATAAAACCATGTTACAATTCTCTTGTGATGCCTAATGCTATCAAGTATTGTTGTAAATTTTCTTGGAAATTAACTTGGGTAGCAGCATGTTCCAAATGAGCAGTTGAGATCATTCATGCAGGATCAGGGAGGCCAGCCAATTTCTCTTCCAATGAGACTATGAGTTCTTCATTCTTTATCAATTCTTTATCAGGGAGGCCAGTCTACGGAATGAAAAATGAAGTCTATCTTTTCTTGTATCCTCTCGATATTTAGTCTCTCCTCTGAACTTTGCCTTTCCAACTGCGCAATCTCTTGTTTCAAAAGAGAAATACGATTCTGGATGTTTTCTTCGTTATCAATAAAAGTCTTCAGTTGTTC
Source organism: Magnolia kwangsiensis (assembly GCA_037074715.1). NCBI lineage: Eukaryota > Viridiplantae > Streptophyta > Magnoliopsida > Magnoliales > Magnoliaceae > Magnolia > Magnolia kwangsiensis. The sequence goes on along the minus strand of CM073572.1, from coordinate 96,390,214 downwards.
TCGCAAAGATGATTGATTGTTCTTGATCGTGGTGAGACACAATTGGAGCAAGCTGAGAGACCTTCTCTTTAGAGTATGTAAGTTGCTTCTTATACTCCAAGGTTTCAGGTGGGGTAGTCATGGTCTCAGTCGAAGACAAAGCGGTTATTGAATTATGAAACCTTAAGAGGGCATTACACACAATAGAAACATCGACTTTGACCATTCGTGCGGTGCTATCCAGTACTTCTAAAGTAGAAATTAGATCGGGCCATTGATCAGGATCTTTAAACATTTCAACAATCGCTAACACAAAATTCTTGATCAATGCCAATTTATATGAGGAAACTTTCTCAAAAGACAACGCATTTACCGAAGTTCCTATGGAGCCAGAGCTTGTTGCACCACCTTGAGGTATATTCTCTATCAAGACATAAAAAATACAAAATTACAATAAAATTTTATGTGCAGGCAATATAAAGGAATGAAGATAGGAGAAAGAAGTACCTCTTGTTGATATAGGAATAGCAAGCGGTTCAGTCTCTCTAGTCAAAGGAGACCTAGGAACCACCATTTCAGCAAAAGAAGGGGCCATAGCTTTGGTGCTTAAAACAACAACGGTGGAAATAAGCGGCACAGTTGGCACTGGAGAAGCCATTTCACGTTCAGTGCTTGAAGCAACCGTAACCAGAGTGGGCAAATCAGCGGGCTCCGTTGGGAAAGCAATTCCGTGTATCACTGAGATTGGAGGAATTGAAAACCCTGGCGAAGCTCTTGGCATGACGGATGGCAAGTTCGAAGGAGAGGCGTTGTTTGCTCCTGCATCTGCGGCTTGATTGCCTAAGACAAAACATGTGAGATAAGGAAGAAAGAAAAAAGGATGAAGGAAAAACAATGATAATAAAACTTTCTTACATGGTGAGTCCCCATATTTCCCGTAATCAAGGAGTTCGCCCTCTTCCTCCTCTGCAATAGGAAAAATTCTCGCAGGTGCGGCTCCGAAAGTTAGGAGTATATACCCCTCATCAGTTGAAGCTTCCCCCATGGCTGTATCATTATTTTCACTAATATCAACTTCTCCTTCTTCATAATTGTCATCTTCATCTTCTTCTTTCGTTACACTTTCATCTGAGGTAGTACCTTCGGATGAAGAAGATGAACTCTCATCGCTGGAATCTTTTCACTTGATTCTTCAATAATAACTTGTTTCCCTTTAGAGGGAAGAGATTGTTGGCCCTCTGGTAGAGCTGTAATCCCTGCTTGGGGAGAAGATTGGGCACGGGCCCTAGATTTAGTCATCGGGGAAGAAGCCGGCTGCTGTGGAGACAAGCGGGTCCTAGAAATAGGTGAAGGCATCAACTGTTGTTGAGGATGAGCAGAAGAAGAAGGCTGGTCGGAGGATTGTCAACATTCTTTGGCTCAGGGGCCACCTATTCTACAACTCCCCTTCATGGGCATTAGAGAGAGATTTGTTCGAATTCACGGGTGTCGCCGTACGCTATCCATCCCTTGAGGGTGTTGTCAGGTTTTATTTCACAAATAGGCTCATCTATAGAGATGTATACGCACCGATGCCCAGTCGAGGGTGCATGACTTGTCTCAGTAATGAAACCGACCCCTAGTTCAATAGCACGGCCCTTGATTGAAGGAGGAGGAAGCCATATAAGCATATTCACTAGTTGACTCTTCCTGACTAAATGGGATTGGTGTACCCACCATCTCATATGATTATATGATGCCCTAGGGGTACGATCGTAACCTGAAATGATGAAAGAAGAATTGGCTCGACCCAGTAGCTGTTTCCAGATCATTGCCCAATTAAAAGGGCCAGTGTCATAGCTCCACGGTTACGAGTCCACAATCTTCCGGCACTCCTTGATCAAAACCAAACTGACGGGCGAAGCGGTTTGGATAGTACGGCTCGCGCCAAAATTCAGTCCCCTCTCTCAACGGGAGGCTGCATGATTTAATCGCTATAAAGAAAATCCTTTCCTCTACTAAAAGCGAGTTCGTATCTGTTTTCTCTGTATCCATGGCACAGTGAGGTAGGCTGAAATGGAAATAGTTGATTTTATCATCTGAGGCAATGGCATCCTTCACCCAGTCATAGGATCTTTTCGCCATAGACCTTTTTTGGAAGAAATAAAGAGGAACTCGGGAAGGGTGGATGTAGGCCTTCTCAGGTGCTTCAAAGGACCAAGGGAATTAAACGCCAAGCCAACTGAGAAAATAGTACCATGGCATATATGTTGAGGCAGAACCGACGGATGGGCTTTTTATGTGGCATTTGATCTCTCCAAAGCCTCTATAGATCGAACAAAGTACTGGAGGAGCGAGAGAGAATTTGGTTCCTTTAGCCATAGTGCCTGCGACGACGAACAGAGACGGGTGGATGGTGTTTCGACAAGAAAACAAATGTGTTTCATTTGGGGGATTTATTCAATGATAACAAAGAATGAATGAAAGAACATTCATCACATTTATCTGAGTTCATTTACATCCTCTAATTCCCTTGATTCTGAAAATAAAGTACAATTAATACAATGTACTGAATGAAAGAGAAGATAGCTCGATGAAATTTTGGCAGCATTCCAGCGCTATTTCGGTCATCTCCTAGATACTTAGGAGGAATTGACGAATCGATCAACCAGTCTTCAAGGAGATTAGAAATTTCAGCAGCCTTTCGGTGCCTGTTTTGATCATCTCCTAGGACTTAGGAGGAATGTCGATCCGATCGCCTGAGACTTAGGAGGAATGTCGATTCGATTGACTAATCTTTCTCCTTTGAACCCATGAATAGGAGAAAGCCCAGAGAAAGCAAGCCTGGCCCATAGATTTCGGCAGCATGACAGCCTTTGGAATTCACAGACTGTAGGACAGCCTGGTTGCGCGAACCCGCGCAACCGATATCGGTTGCGCGGTCCTGCACAACTGCCAGGAGACTTCTCTCCTACCTCCTGCCTTCTGCTCTACTCTGCTCCTCTTGAAAGTCTTCCCTTTCTCTTAATGCAGGAGGGGAAGGGGTATTTATAGACCCTCGCATCCTGATCTTAGCGATGTGGGATAAATTTTCAGTGCTTTAGATCATTCTACAAAGGACAACTTTTGTAGCTTGTTTTGAGGTCCCGCACAACTGATATTTACATTGCGCGTACCGGCACAAAGGAACTTTGGTTGCGTAGCCCTGCGCAACAGATATCGTTTGCGCGGTCCCGCGCAACTAACCTCAAAGACACTTCTCTTTCTTCTTTTATTCTTCTCTCTTGTACCTTGCTTTCCATTCTTCTTCTGCTTTAATCCTTTCATCACTTCTTCATGCTTCAACAGATACCCCTAGAGCTGGAACTTTACCAAAATACCTAAACTACCCCTGGAGTTAGAACTTTACCAAAACTACCTAAACTACCCTTGGAGCTGAAACTTTACCTAAACTACCTAAACTACCCTTGGAGCTGAAACTTTACCTAAACTACCTAAACTACCCTTAGACCTGAAACTTTACCTAAACTACCCCTATAGCTGATCAGCACCATGAGATTCCCTAACCACTGCAATGAGATATTTTTTTGTGCCTCAACAGATGCCCCCTCAATTCTTTTTTGATTGATTCCTGAAATCAAATGGAGGATCGATCTTCCTCTGCCTGAAGAACTTGAATGAACTGCAATTGAAGGATGACCAGATGATCATGCTTGCATGGCAGACTAGATGATCATACTTGTATAGCAGACTGGATGATCATGCTTGTATAGCAGACTGGATGATAATGCTTGACCAGAAGATTGAACGATCGCATTCGAACAGAAGACTGGAATGCTCGCATTCAAATGGAAGACTAGGTTATCGCATTTGAATGGAAGGCTTGCATGATTGTATTTTACCAAAAGACTTGAATGAAGGCGCTCGAACAGAAGACTTGAATGCTCGTGCTAGAACGAAAAACTGGAATGCCCCCAGTCAGCAGTGTCGAGCAGATGTTTCACTAAAGACGATAAAATTCTCTTTTCATTGAAGCATGCTTCTGCAACAGCTGTGATGACTTCATCTTTGAGTGGTTTAATCAAAGAACTTTCTTTTAACACCGCTGCTGCTACAATGGTCTCTTTGATCAACTCCAGCGATTCTTTTCTTCACTGCTATGTTTAGCGATGATTTCTTTAATCAATTCCAGCGATTCTTTCCCCGTGATCAACTCCAGCGATTCTTTTCTTCTTATCTGTATCTGGAGTTGTTCTTTAATGCTGCTCCTACTGTAACATCTTTTTTGATTGTTTCTTTTACTCACAATCTGTATAACCCAAGCTTTCAAATGATGATCTTTCCTGTCAAATTAATCAGAATTAGTATCTTAATTCATTATAATTTTTCAATGTAGCTTTATGTAATATTGATAATTTTTGCAATAGATTGAGAGTTTCTTCTCTTTTTAGGCTGAGTGTGATATTCGCAATATGGTTTATTCAATCTTTGTGTTTGTCCTCGTGCTTCGCATTGTATTCTTTATATTACACTCTTGGAGATTTCATCTTTAGCTCCAAAGGTTCAACCGCTAAGTCTTTTTACTGAGTCTTCTCGAGTTTGTGCTCCTTAACATTTCTTCATAGACTTTTCTTGGATCTTTATTGATTTTGAAAAATTAAAAAATAGACAAGACTTCTTTTCAATTTTTATTTAATAATTTTTCAAAGGTCATAGAAGTTACTGATGATGATGATTCCATTTGCTTTTTGTCTCCATCAGATCCTATACTTGGAGTCTTGCGATACCATTATCCATAATACTTGGCATATGAATTCCTTAGCCGCTTATAAGAGATTGTCAGAAAGACCAAGGCATAGATTATTTCGAAGACATTAAATCCTGCCCCCTTTCCATATCAGCTTTGCATGAAGATTTCTCCAGAAGATAATATTTTTGAAGTGAAGCCTACTGATACCCTTGAAGGATAGATAATTTTTGCTGCTCCTTTTACAAATCCAAAGAATATATCCGGATCTTCATATTGTTCGGAAGAGAATGATAATTTCTTTGCTAGTTTATTCTCTGCCACCTTTTGAGAATCTTGTGCAATAATATGCCTCTATTCATTAAGAAGACGAGAGATGAAAAGACCTCACAGCTCTTGTCAATATATTAATTGACCTTGGAGACTTGAGCTTTTAAGTAGGTAATCGCCAATATCTTGAAGGCATTTACTTTTGATGTAATTTGAACCTGATTCAAGAGAAATGCATTTTTGCATGTTGTCTAATCAATGTTTGAAATTTTCGTCAAGCAATTGCATATTTGAGCATATACAAATTGAAATATGTATTCGTAGCATTTTAAATGCTAAACTTAATTTATGCTTTTTGAGCAGTGGAGATAGTGTACTTTTGACTAACCATACTTTGACTGGACAAAACTGACCTTGACCTCGACCAGACTTGACTGAACTAGACGACTAAATTTGACTGAATTGGACTTTATACTGGGCTCAAAGAGCAAGATAGTTTACCACCGATTTCGGGCTCTATATAGTTTACCGCCGATTTCAGGCAAGATAGTTTATCATCGATTTCGGGCAAGATAGTTTACCGCCGATTTTGAGCTCTATATAGTTTACCGTTGATTTCGGGCAAGATAGTTTATCACCGATTTCGGGCAAGATAGTTTACCGCCAATTTCAGGCTTTGGAGGTCTTATGCGTAGCTGGCCATTGGATTGACTAGGCTTCCTTAATTGATTATAGGTCTCATGCGTAGCTGGCCATTGGCTTGACTAGGCTGCCTTTTTATGAATATAGGTCTCATGCGTAGCTGGCCATTGGATTGACTAAGCTGCCTTTTTATGATTAGCAACCATCGCTGTGATCAACTTTATACATGGTTGACTATATAGTTTATTCCACTGCCAATGGTGGATCAATAATTGATATTTCGCTGCTGCTGACAACATTATGAAAACTTTCGTATTATATTTAAAATCGTGTATCAGCCTGGCGATGATAGCAATTTTAGCTAGTGTTTGATCGTCGACAGTGATAGTTGCTTTTTATTGATAATCATTGATACCTGGTGATTCTGAGTCAATGCTTGACTGCTATCATCAATGTTTAGTGACTTGACAACAATCATCAACGCTTGATGGTGATCGTTTAACGCTTGATAGCGATTGTTTAAAATAAGCTTACATGAGCCATTGATGACGACAGCGATAGTTGCTAATTTTGGCGATTGACTTTTCATTTGGCTTTGCATTTGGCGATTGTCCTTGGTGCTTCATGTTTGGCGATGACTTGATATGCTTGAAAGCCTGCATTTTATTCATATACACAAAAGAAATACATTCTATGGTGAGAAATTCATTTCACAGCTTTTACTCACCTATCTTACTTGTCTTGTCCCCTTTTGATTTTGGAACTATCATACTGATATCTTTTGAAATCAAAATAGCAATCATCTCCTGAACTGGCAGGTATTGCAATGCACATCTACAACGGATATGCTTTTTTTATCGCGGCTTTATATATTTTGCCTCACCTCTTCTCTTCATTGAGTATTTAGGCAATGACAGCACGATCTTGTCAATTACTGACGATTCACCATACAAAGCATGTTGTCGTCTTTTAACGCAGATGCCCCCAGAATTTTCCTTATCGAGTCTGTCATTTTCCTTCATTTTTCTCTATCTGTCATGCTCTTTTCATCGCAATTTCTCCCTTATCGATCATCTTTTGTAGCTTTTTTTTGAGGAAATTACAATCTTCCGTATGATGTCCAAATTTACAATGATAATTGCAATAATCAAGCCCTCTTGTATTTTTAATTTCTTCGAGGTGTCTTAGCCAAGGTAATTTAATACTCTTCGTAGCTGTAACACCCTGAATTTTTTCCAACCTAGGATTAGACGTCCTTAGGAAATGGGTCGACCATAACACCTTGGTAACCTCTCAGAACCCAATTCCAAAGCTAGAGATATCAATTAGAACGAAATTCTTTAGAAATTTAACGTGAATTAGCCAGCGCTACACTAAACTTCCTGCAAATTTAGCACCAACCACTTTAAATACGATCTGTAAGACCCAAAACCTTTAGAATTGTTACCGCTACGTTACCCTAAAATCTAGGATCAAACTCTAAACCCGTTTGCCCTCAGGAACCCTTTGAAACTTTGTATTGGATCTAGACCGTGCGTCTAAAGTCCGATAGTAATAATCTTAGACAATTACGACCACCTTGTTGGACTTGACAATCATTTCAAAAATCAAGCCCAACTGATGTTCTGAGGTTATTTCATTGAGCCTGGAGCAAGGAGTGTGAGAAAGAGTGAAATTCATTAAAAATTAAATGTCATTTAAATAAATCTGGTACGTTTCGCTTGTGGGTTAAGTATAAGCATTCAGACCGTCAGAATCTGACTCAAATACACCCTTGGATCAGGGAACATTTCTCACCCAGGTCAGTGTACTTGAAATCCTCGATCGAGTCTCCGTGACCACTAAACTGAAACTGGTCCGCCACGTGCGATCTGGGAACTCTACCGGACTGAAAACTTGGTGTGAGAAGGATCCAATATCCATGAGCTTAAGTCCGACCGCATTCAGCCAGGGGACCTCCCAAAATGCTCTTTTGGATCGAAAAAGACCCGATTTGGCTATAACCCAAGTATACCTTGACTTGGAGTCTGTTTTGGTTATGTTTGGGCTTATAAAAGGGTCTTAAACCCTTAGCATTCTAACCCATACGAATTTGAGGAAAACCTTAGGAGAGAGAAGAGAGAAAAGAGAGAAGTGAGGGAGAAGCTGGTGATTTCTCCTGGGATTCTTCCATGCTGCTCTACGTGCCTAATCCACCCTTCTGTATCGCTTTTTCGGTGACTCCGGCTTCATTCTAGGTAAGAAAACCCTAACCTTAACCTGTTTTAGGGATTCTATCAATACAAGTAGTGAAGTAGCTGATGTATCTTATGATTTAGGTCGCCATATCGTCGTTGACGAAGCGTAGACTTCCTGTTCAATTCGTTACACTTCTACGGAGAAAGGTGAGGATTTTAGATGCTTAGATTGACTGATTTCAAAGCTTTCAATGTTGTTTAATAGTAGATTATAGACAAGAACACCGTTTGACATGTAGAACATACTGTCCATTTTCCATTTCGACTGCGTACGAAAAATATGAGATTTAGGGCATTTTAGGTATTTGTAGGAAGTACAGTATACGTCCATATTTTACTGAAATGATTTTCATGGGTATTTGTCATGTTATAATATTAGGAATGCGTGTATGTTCTGTTTGGCGAAGAGATTCGCCCTAATGCGCACTTTGGGTCGACATACGCTATGTAGACTAAAGTGTGTAGACTAAGTGTTTGTATAAATGTTTGTATTAGTATGTATTGAGTAAATGGTATTGTGAATTAGTTTTGAGATTGAATTCTCAATTAATATGCTGATGTATATGAATTCCACCATGTTGGTTATATGAATTGATTTCATTATATATATGGAATGCATGTGTTGGTTGATTTTCTTACATTGTATGTTATAACATGTGTCAACATGCTTGTATTGTTTATATTCATTTCTGTCACTCTCATATGATCACTGATGTTGTATTACAAATGTTTGGGGCTATACGTTAGTCCAGGCAGTCGATAACGGATTAAATTCGTGGTTGGCTTCTATTTGCCACGAAGGACGCGTCGATGAACGCGAGTCGTATTTTGAGCTGGCGGCAATGGTTAGGCCACACGAAGTGTTTTATACACTTCATGTCGCTCAGCTTGAGATGCGCTCGTACTAGTCGAGCCCGTCAAGTAACCCGACTGGCCATTGTATGTTCACCTTGTATGAGTCATAACTGCTTGAACCTAGGGTACTGAACTTACCATTGAAAACCCTGTTATTCATGGTACCTTGATGCATAAAGACTCATGAGCCGGGCATGGTGGTATGGGACACCGTGGTTGAGCTGTCGGCCTACGCTGGGGACCAGTGAGCACCTTTGACTTGTGAGTCGATTGTGGTGGTATGGGACACTACATTCGAGCTGTCGGCCTACTCTGATTGGTGACGAGCCCTTTGTAGTTACCTCGAGCATATTCTGAGTCTACGGGAGGCGACGACCCTTCCGTAGCAACGAGAGTACATTAGGCCTGTATTGATAAGGTGATGGGGGAGCGGTGTAACGAGTGCGTGCAACAGACCCCGCCCTTGCAGCGACCTAGAAATATATCATCGTATGAGATTACTAGGAATGACGACCCTAGATAGGATCATTGTTTAGGTATTAATATAAGGGAGGTACCTTAGTTTCCCAATCCTGTTGTATGAAAAGGACTAATAACAACTCGGTAATCATTATCCATATCGCACTGCATGTGCCTGAAAGATGTGGAGCACTGAGGAACGCAAGCATGCCACGGGCGTAAGATGGTGCCGCATGAGGGAGTATGTCGGTAAGGGCATCCATCATGTCATTTCATCCATGTATTAATCACAATATTTAGGAATGTTTGTTTTTCTTGCTTTATCATTATCGCGTGATGGATTTGATAACATGTTAATCTTTGCTCTATGATTCCACTGAGTTAGCTACTCACTCCCACATTATGGGATGGTGTTTCGAGAACCCACCAGTCCCTATTTTAGTTTCAGATGATGGCGATGCTCACAAAGCAGAGTCGAACTTGATGATGATGAGGAGGATCCCTCCTATATGCAGGTTCTGATTGACGGGGTTACAGGGTTACTGATTAGCTACTAGCACACGTGGTATTTTTCCCTTTATTTTTATACCCATATTCTTTTAGCTCATCTTTGGAGTATACATGTATATGTTTAACCTGGTAACATGTTCACACTCTGGAGACTCACAACAGTTCATATATTCTATATATCTATCACATTCTTCCGCTTGCTAAATTAACTGTCTCTGGAGTATGATATGCTGTTTTGGCTTGATCCACCTCATGTTTTATGTACTATTACCGCCGACATTCACCCATCATTGAAAATGTTGCATAAGTGATGTTCTGGAACTTGGGAGTTGGGTTTCTACCTACCCCCGATTTTTGGGGCATTACAGTAGCCAACAATTGATTCAGCATGGGAAGTATATCTTTTCTTGCAAATGAATACTTCGTATGATCTTTATTTTGCTTGGACCTTTTATATGTCATTATAATCGCATGACCATTTCCATCTTCTTCATCACTGTCTTTTTCCTTGCCCTGATAATCTTTTTCAATTTCATCTGTCTGAATTATGTGGGCTAATTTTGACTAAAAAACAGGCACTGTTCCCATCATCCTTTCAAGAGCATAAGCCTTCGTAGCAAAATTTTGAAAAGTTTTCCAATCTTTACTAATCAAGTGGCATGCCAGCTCTGGTCTCATGCCTTCTAAGCATAGTTCTACTTATTCTGATTCCTGCAGAGGATGTTGACATGATGCTGCTAAGTCCGTCCATCGTTTGATGAATTCTTCAACTGATTCATTTTTTCCTTGGTGAATAGAGGTCAGTTTAGTCAAACTAACTTCTCTGTCCAAAGGGAAAAAGTTTGACAGAAAGGCATCCTGCATCTGTTCCCAGGTATGAATAGATCCTGGAATTAAACTTGAATACTATTTGAAGGCTCTTCCTGTCAGAGAAGATCCGAATAATCACAGACAATATTGAGGAACTCTAGAGAAAATTCTCATCTTTGCTATGAAATGCATCAGATGTTCTTCTGGTGATCCATTCCCATTAAATTTTTGGAAATTTGGATGTTCAAAGTTAGCAGGAAATGGCATTTCTTCTATTTCAGGGGATACAGTATCTGATATTAAAATTTTTTATTCTGACTTCGTTCATTCTCTAGATGAATAGATTCAATAACCATCTGCCGGATTTCTTCATGCATTATATTCTGAGTAATATTAGGCATTGGCTCTTAAAATCTAACCGATTGTGGTTGTGGCCTTTCTACTTGTGGTCCAATGTTGTTTACGGCAGTCACTGTCGACATATTAGGGACTTCCCTAACCATATGCTCATCTAGTAGAAACTGATCAGGCTGATTAATATCTATCGATGAACTTTCTGTTCCTTTATACTTTGATTGTCGTGATATTGAACGAGGAAGCGAACGTCGCATGCTGACGCTGTTGAAGAAGATGGACTATTATTTGATTTTAAACCAGAGTATTGTCGCTTCGAAGGACTAGCTGACGTAAATCGTGGCATTCTCAATGCATGAGTTTTCTTGAAATATTTTGCAGGAGGTGCTGCGAGTGGACATTCACTGGTTACGGTCACCTTCCCCTTATTTTTCTGAACCCACAATGATTTTGCGGAAGATGTCTTCACGGTTATAGTTGACGGTATTGAAAGATCTTTTGAAGTGACGGGCCTTTCTATTTTTCTTGAATGAGATGATTGTATAATCGGAGCAGGACTATGTCTCACAACACTTCGCCTAGTTGACCCAGTACTTGGCGAGATGTTGCCTCTTGCGAAAGGAGATCAAACTTTTTGGCTTTTGGATGTTGCTATCTTCCATCCTTCCTCATCTTCTGAGCTATTGGCGAAACAGAGATTGTTCCGACCATTGTACAAAATTCACTACTCTTGATCGCAACAGACTTTGCTTTCTCTAACGCTTCTTCATATCCTTCTGACAAAAATATAAAATCATAATTAGTTATCTAATTGATAAGACATTTTATCTCAGAGAAAGCATGAAAGAGTATTAGCTAATTTATTAAAAAAAATCATGCTTTATTTTCAGAGATGAAGGGGAGGACGTTCCCGTTGAGAGTCGCCATTTTGACATCTTTGCAGACGCCAAAAAGCGATAAATGTTCTCTGAATATTTTTCAAGTAACCATCAAATAATAAGTGATTCCCCAGTAGAGTCACCATTTTGTTTCGACAAGAAAATAAATGCGTTTCATTTGGGGGATTTATTCAATGATAACAAAGAATGAATGAGAGAACATTCATCACATTTATCTGAGTTCATTTACATCCTCTGATTCCCTTGATTCTGAAAATAAAGTACAATTAATACAATGTACTGAATGAAAGAGAAGATAGCTCGATGAAAATTTCGGCAGCATTCCGGCGCTATTTCGGTCATCTCCTAGATACTTAGGAAGAATTGACGAATCGATCAACTAGTCTTCAAGGAGATTAAAAATTTTAACAGCCTTTCGGTGCCTGTTTTGATCATCTCCTAGGACTTAGGAGGAATGTTGATCCGATCGATGAATCTTCAATGAAATAGAGATTTCAGCAGCATAACAGCGCCTGTTTCGACCATCTCCTGAGACTTAGGAGGAATGTCGATTCGATCGACTAATCTTTCTCCTTTGAACCCATGAATAGGAGAAAGCCCAGAGAAAGAAGCCTGGCCCATAGATTTTCGCAGCATGACGGCCTTTGGAATTCACAGACTGCAGGGCAGCCTGGTTGCGCGGACCTGCACAACTGCCAGGAGACTTCTCTCCTACCTCCTGCCTTCTGCTCCGCTCTGCTCCTCTTGAAAGTCTTCCCTTTCTCTTAATGCAGAAGGGGAAGGGGTATTTATAGACCCTCGCACGTGTGAAAATCCTGATCTTAGTGATGTGGGACAAATTTTCAGTGATTTAGATCATTCTGCAAAGGACAACTTCTATAACTTGTTTTAGGGTCCCGCGCAACTGATATTTACGTTGCGCGTGCCAGCGTAAAGGAACTTTGGTTGCGCGGCCCTGCGCAACAGATATCGTTTGCGCGGTCTCGCGTAACTAATCTCAAAGACACTTCTCTTTCTTCTTTTATTCTTCTCTCTTGTACCTTGCTTTCCAATCTTCTTCTGCTTTAATCCTTTCATCACTTCTTCATACTTCAACAGATACCCCTGGAGCTGGAACTTTACCAAAATACCTAAACTACCCCTGGAGCTGGAACTTTACCAAAGCTACCTAAACTACCCTTGGAGGTGAAACTTTACCTAAACTACCTAAACTACCCTTGGAGCTGAAACTTTACCTAAACTACCCTTGGAGCTGAAACTTTACCTAAACTACCCCTGGAGCTGATCAGCACCATGAGATTCCCTAACCTGTGCAATGAGATATTTTTTTGTGCCTTAATAGATGGCATCCACAGATTTAGAACTGGGGAAGACTACCACACTTAACCAATAAGCGATGAACGCCGCAAGTTCCCCGTAATCTGAATAGTCCACATGGCCTTTTATGTTCTTGCGAAGACGTTCAATTTCCTGCGAACGGTCACCGTTAAACCTGAAAGACAAACAAATAAAGGGTAGGTTATATACATATCAAGCTGAGAAAAGACGAGATGTAGGAGGAGGATTCTCACTTGAAAGCTCGACTGAAATGAGCTAGCTATAACATGGGATGGATTTTGTGAATGTTTGGGAACTTAGACATTTCCCTAAACAGCTCTGTGGTTGACTCAGAAATGGAGGGGACTCGATCGGGTGAGGACATGAAGGTAAATTCCTCATTGGTAAGAATGAATTCATCAAAATATTTTCCTGTTATTGGCAATCCAATGATCCTATAGATATCCCAAAGGGTAATACTCATTTCCCCTTCTGGGAGATGGAAGGAATTGGTGGATGGACACCAGTAGTTAAGGAACGCCTTCAGGATAGAAGCTTCTTTGCAGAATGAAGATGATGTAGCTTCAATGGCGTGGAAGATGTGGACCCTTGACAAAGCTCCAGCGTACTTTGCCAGTATCGCGGTGGCCCACTCAGAGTAATAGTTGCGTGGAGTAAGGAGACCTCTCGTTCTGAACTCTTCTGGACTCCATATAAGCGTACGGTGGCTGAAACGCTGTTTAAGCGCGTAGAAACAGGTGAGGTATAAGCTATGGACGTTGTAGGTCGGAATGAGAAAGATCATAGGGTGGATGTCTCCTACTTTCTGTCTCGGCTTGGGTGGCTGCAAAATCCCTCCAGTAATCTTGGCTCTTTGAAAGACTAGGATTCTGAATACGCTAGCCTTTCTGTGGTAAGGTGGTCTCCAGGCTCACAGACTAGCATACAATGGTGGCAATGAATGTCAACTGGGATTGAGACAATGCCCTATCTATGGGGATTGTCGAATCTAATGGAACCCTGAATTTCAAGGACAAATTCCCAGGAGTTGTTAAGTCTCTTTCTGTTGTGCTCCTTTATTTTCTCCTGGAATTCTTGGGCATTGTTGCTGCGGTGCTTCTTGGGTCTGGAAAGGGGAGGAGTATCCTCTTGAGTAGGTGCCCTCTGGCTACTCATATGATAGTGGGCTATTATTTTTAGCCATTTCTCCCAGTCATATTCACGGCCATGCTTAGGAGGCCTCTCGAGATCGCCCATGATTATAGCTTGAATAATTGGGAGATGGAAGCGATTCGATGCGGGAAGAGAAATTAAAGGTAGGAAGAATGGGCTCTTTTATGTAGGTGGGATGCCTAGGTGTAGTTTTGAACCATTTACGAGAGGGTTGAGCAGGGGAAGATGGTGATTCGGTTGCTTGAGGGGTTGCCGAATGATAGGCTTCTGCATTTGGGAGTTCCTGATGAGAAGGTTGCTCAGAAGGAGGGTGTATCACAACAAAGGTTCTTTTGGTACAAGCCATGGTTCAGTGAAGTTGGAAAAGTTAGAACAGGCTAAGTCAGAAAGAATTCAGTTGCGCGGATCGCGCAACGAATGCGGGCTTGCGCGGGCAGCGCAACAACACAAAGCCTTGCAGGATGAAAAATTGTTGCGCGGGTTGCGCAACTAACCACGGTTGCGTGGGTGCAAAAAAATTTAAAAACGAAGTCCGGCCCTGAAGTGGAGAATGAGAAAATGACAGAGGCTGGACTATTTATAGAAGCAGGGCTCGAGTACCGTACACGGGTTTTCGTTGCGTGACCCGCATAACGGCCATGAGTAATGACAGAATTTGGTTGAAGATTAATCCGCCTACTTTGATTCAGGGAAACAAAGCAACGGATCCTGGGGGCATCTGTTGGGGCATAAAAAATCGTGAAGAAAGCTTCAGAAGTTGGAAAGAACTAAGAGATGAGTGAGGAAAGAATTCCGTTGCGCGGATCGTGCAACCTGTTGCGCTGAAGAAATAGCAGCGTAGAGGGTTGCGCATGTAGCAATGTTAACTCTGACTCACACAGCATGTTATGCGGATGACGATGTCCATTTTGGAAATTTTAGGCCACTTAACTGGGTGCGCGGGTAGAAAACATAAGTCCACCGCTGCGCGGGCTGCGCAACCAAAGACAAAGACAGATTAAAATGAATGGTTGAGATTGATGTGAAGTGGGACCCATGGCACTAAAATCGAGGTGCCACACGTGCGAAGGCCTATAAATACCCCACTCCCCTCTTCATTTGGGATGAAAGGTTTTCTAGAGGAAGGCGAAGCTCTAAAGATAGATTGAAGGTGTGTAGACAAGTCGGTTGCCGCGCAACCAACGAACTTGGTTGCGTTGAAGTCGTAATAGGTTGTGCAATTCTCGCCTTCATGTATTTCGTTGCGTTGACCACGCAACAAGTATTCCAGTTGCATGGATCGCATAACCAGGTCATCATGTGACCAAGGCAAAAAGGGGCCGAAATGCTGTCGGAATCACAGAAGTGCAATCTTCACTACTTCAAAACTCTCTCCTTTGCACAATGTATGAGTTCAAAAGAGAGATGGGTTGAATAACTTCAATATTCCTCCTAAGTCTTGGGAGATGACCAAAGCTGTTGTCGAAATGCTGCCGAATTCAGGATTTGGCATACAAGCTTTATTGATTACCATATTTGTTCATTTCTAAGTATTTTATCTTAGAATCAAGGGGTTTGAAAGGGACATATATAAACTCAAAATTAATAAATGTCATGATTTTTATATGAAATCTCTTTTTTATATTTGAATAAAGTAATTCCCCCGAATCACGATGCATTTGTTTCTTGTTTGAAACAGGGACCTTCAAACAATTGTACAAGAAGAAGATAAAGGAAACCCTAGCTAAAGTAAGGAACCCTCCATGTCAAAGTCAAGCTAGGAATCTGAGTCTAGTAGTATCGAGGGGTTTTGGGTGAGAGATTTTGCATACCTTTCCATGTAGATGGACTCCTTATTTATAGTGTAGGCAGGCCAGAGTCAGTTCTTTAACTTAGGCATAATCTTTGCTTGAGTTTATCAACCGTTACGTGGGATTTATGTAAGTGATAAGTGTTGACGTAGTTGACCCTAAAATCATGCAACGGGTGGTTAAGGACAACCGGAGTTGAGCCCTCAATCAATTAGGAGGAAGCTGAGCTAAGTCAAGCCATCAACTAATCGGGCAGATCTCCACGATCGGCTCGGAATGAGTTCCTACACTGATCATTACTGGTCAACTCTTTGTGTATCTCAATCTATATATACCCCAAGCATAGGGAGCAGACCCATCTCCTCGGTGATACTTAGTGTTATGGATGGACCATCCCCTTTATCTCACTAAGCCAATTAGTCTTCCATACATTTTCTAATCTTATACATCTAGATAATTCTTGGAGATGTACCGATAAGCTTGGTGGAAGCACTTGGTAAGTTTGATCAAAGCTCAGAAATGTACAATGCCAAGGACTAGGATCACGAATGTAAAGTCTGCCCTACTCCAAGGCGATACCAAACAGTTGTTTAGGATCTCTTTGGTCCAAAAGCACATGCTAATGAGTCCGAGATGACACACGGTATTCCAAACATTTTTACCCGTGAGAAACCATATACGTGGGGACTTCTAAATGAATGGTCAGCATCATCATACAGCCGGACAAATATAAAGAATGATAAGACACCAAACGTCATATAGGGTAGTTTTCAAATTTTGATGTCTATTGTGGTAAGACGGCTTGAGAGGGGTTTAAATCTTCTCTTCACCATTGTTCTTCCCATTCAATGGTGGAGAGAACCTCTTACCGCCCTTAATTAGGCTGCAACTTGGGTTCGGCATGAATCCAACTGACCAAAACCTAAGTTTGGGTTGGATTTTCAATGGCCTCAGGTTGGGTTTGGGTTGAAAAATGCCAACCCGACTTGAATTTACATTAAGTAAATTCAGGTCTTTCAGGTGGGTTTAGAAATAATTAATCATATGTTTGGGTTGGGTTTAATATAGAGGACTTTGGGTTTGGCATCTTGGATTGCAATTTGGTTTGGATTTAAGTTACAAGGTGGGTTCTCTTGTGATTGGATAGAGGGTCAAATTGATTCCAACCTGGCCCAACTTGAGTTAACCCTCAAACTAGCCCAAGCCATCCAAACTTCACCCTTACCTTAAATTTAGAGCTGGTGAGGGAGATGAGACACTGGTGCTAGAAGAACCAAAATACCATAGAGCTATTTGTAAATTAGGTTTCCTATATGTATGGACCTAGTAGAGATACTTCTATGTATAAAAAATTACACTTATTAGACAATCCTAGCTGTTGATACGAAAAACTGGATCAGCCTCTCCCTGCACTTCCACCTGCAACACAATGAGAGAGAAAGAGAACCCTGGCTAAAGCTGGGGAACCTTCGATGCTTAAGTCAGTAGAGATCCAGGAAGAGGAGTGTTTTAGGATTCTTCTTACGTACCTTGGTTCCTGAAGAGCCCTCTTTTTACTGGAGTGAGAGGTCCCGGTGTAAGGGGATTCTCTCCTAATTTTTGGGAGATTTGATTTGGTTGCCACTTATTTGTGGATACCTCCCGATCCCAAGATTTTTGGGGTCAGGTATCCTTTTACAAGATTCTCAGATCGGTGTTTAAGTTACACCATCTCTCCTTTGCTTGGCTCAGCCTTAATAGACTCTGCAGTCTTGGTTGGATTATAAAGATGGAGCTTTTTTCTTACTATCAGAAAAAATAGAATCGGTTTAAGACCGATGTCCTCTCTTAATCCGGTAGCCGACATTACAACCAACCTCATGCGGGTTAGTCTTATAGTCGGTCAGGTGGCTTTTAGCTCTAAGGCCTTTAATCGGTCCCTTCAAACATTGTTGTCTCTTTAACCAAGTCAACTTCATGTATCTTACATATTTCGCCTGTGGCTCTTGACTCTTTTAGCTTCGGTCGAGATTCATATCCTGCAGACCCGAGCTAGGTCTCTCCTTGAGGCTTTTACTTCACTCATCTTTTTCTGTTGCCTTGAGTTACGTCAGTAGGGTTGATTCATCCCATAACCGAGTTCCCAGACTTGTATTTTTTCCCCAACAGTAAGCCCCCTACTCTTTATGTTAGTTATATTGACACAAAGGAGTAATGAACTGCTAGGTCAGTTTATACCGAGAACCAACGTTATGATGGAGCATTTAATGCTTCTTGTATCGTCCTTAACATATGACGATTCGTCACTCGAGGTCGCACAAGCGGACACCCATCAGGTGGCTTCATTCGCTTATGAGCGTCGGATGCGTGGCGAAGATATTACCTGCATCAATCGGCATGCGCCATGCGTCAGGTGGGGGAGTCAAAGCAGGCATCGATTAGACTCCTCCTTAAATGCTGTTGCCACGTGGTTTGGCTATAAAAAGGCGTGCGGGGGCAATTTTTGCACTTTCGTTCTCCCACTCGATCTACCACTTTCCATTTTTTCCTCTTCACTGTTCTCGTAATCCGTCATTTTTCTTCATCCTTGCTCTCTTCTTTCCCCATAACTGTGCATTTTTTACCTCTCTGGTGAGTTTTCTCTCTCTCCCTTTTTCTTTTCGACCTTTAGTGATAATGCATTCTTCAAGTCCCTGGGAGGGGGTTTCTAGTGATGAGGGCAAAACAAGGCATCTCTAGAATGTCTCAAAATTGCCTTCTTTATTGGCGGAGATGGCAATGGGAGCCAATGAGGACTTCCTATTCACTGTTAGGCTGTCTAGAGGGGCTTCAGTGGAATGCTCCGCTCCAGTGGGTTCCTCTGCCTTGAGACATGCCCCTGGCAGGCCTACTCCCTATTTTCCTGAAGATGACTTGGAAGAAGAGGAAGACTTAGAAGAAACTGTTGAGCCGGCTTTTCCTAAGATACCGGTGTGGACTGAGCTTAGGGGAAACACTGAGTCGGTTCCCCCATGGAGGTTGGCTCGATTTATTGAATTGGCAACTGAAGAAGGAGAGGCTGTCTAGAGTGAGGAAGTTGGAGATGAACAAAAGGGGCCGGTCCTCTCAGTTTTGACTGAGGCGGATTTAGATAGGATTCGAGTTGAGTATCATGTTCCCGACTTAGTAATTCTTCGACTTCCACTCCCGAATGAATTGCCCGACCATCCCCCTCCTAGGATGGTCGTTATCTTCCAAGTTGCCATGCAATGTGGCTTACGTCTACCCTTATAACCCGTTGTTCGAGATTTTCTCTCCCGACTCAGAATTGCTCCTAGGAAGATAATTCTAAATAGATGGAGGAACTTGTTCGGATATGCGGTGTTGTGGGCTAAAGCAGAATAGCCCCCACTCACCATGGATGACTTCCTCTATCTATACTAGGTTCGGCTGAACACTTCGCAGCCCGGCTGGTATTTCTTGAGCGCTTGGCAGAACAAGGGTGGCACTTTAATAACCGACCCTCCTACCTCTAACAAACACTGGAGAGAGAGGTGGTTCTGGGCATGCGGTCACTGAGAGACTACCGAGCTTCGCAGGGAGATTACCGAGCCTGGGCTGTTTGAACCTTACATTCCCCGAGTATTCTCTGAAGTAGGTGACTCTGCATGCTATTTTCCTTGTCTTTTCTTATTATGATTCCTCTAATTCTGACTAAACGTACTCTATCAAAATTTTCAAGAAGAAACCAAGACTAGAAGCCAACGTTTTGGCTCGAATCAAAGATCTGTAGACGATAATCTCAGAGGGTCAGTCTTGGAAGTCCCTTCTACAACAAGAGCATCTTCTTCTCTTAGGCTTGAATTCATCTGTGACAAGTATCTTTAGGTTGCTCAAGCTCATCCTTCTAGAATTTTCTGATTCTGTGTTTTGCTGGACATAGAAATGGCAGAAGCGCGACCCCTTCTGAAGCCATCGTCAAAGTTGAAGGCTCCTGCTAGGTCAGTGCTTTTGTTGGAGCATCGGCCTCCAAAGAAGGCGAAAATTACTCCTGTAGCCGAGACATCAAGCTTAGTTGCTCCTGCTCCGGTGGTCCCGACCATCGTCATTCTCTCTGACTATAAACCCAGTATCCTAGACCATACCGTTCTATAGACTTCCGCGGTCTTCCTGGTCGAATTCCGGCAACCTTCGACCCTTAACCAGTATTTGCACGCGACCCTGATTCACACACCATCAACCCGAGTCGACTCAATCCAAGACTTGTACCATAGCGACTGTGCCGTCGCCACAGTTCCAATGCCGTGACTTGCATGCCAAGGTGATACCCTGGTCAGGAAATGTGGGCCAGCGTTCGGTGCGAGGAAAATGCCACACGTGTGAATTTCGATAGAATCTCTACGATTTGTCACATCAATCAATCCCATCATGTCAAGTACATGTCAAGTACACATCACCTTTCACCCATTCCCAAGTAACCATAAAAGTCAAAAAGTACTTACAAAGCCCATACTTTTCTTACACCATTTGCCATAAAAGTTAAAAAGTCTCTTACACCCATCATTCACCACATCCATCACTCCATCACCCATCACTCTCTCACTCCCTTTACAACTCTCTCTCTCTCCTTCATTTTCAAAATCACTTTCCAAGCTAGAGAAAAACCACACATCTAAGCTCAAGCTTTCCAAGTTACAAGTGTGGCCCACTTCTCCACCCTCTCATCTCCCATCTCAACCATCCAAACTCCATCTCCTCCGTTAGAATCAAAGCTAAGGAGCAAAGAAAGCCAAGGGAGAAAGAAGATCAAGCGGTGGGTGCTTTGATAGGGTAGTTTTCATGTTTTTTTTTTAAGATGGGCCAAGTGAGACCTACCGATCAATGGTATGGATCTCACTTGGGACCTTAAGATGTGGCCGATGGCCCACTTTGATCATCATAATCATTCCATGATGGGGCCAATCTCCATGGACCCCATCATGATGTTTATTTCCTTGTATTATATAGGTCATCTAGACCGTCCATATTGGTGGGGAAAGGATCTCCACCATTGATTTTTGATTTCAATGGACCCATGTGTAATGGGACCCACTTGATGTATGATTGAATGCAAGGGAGGGCCCATAGTGTCGAGGTCCATCCAGCACACCTGTCCCATGTCTCTCTCTCTCTCTCTCTCTCTCTCTCTCTCTCTCTCTCTCTCTCTCTCTCTCTCTCTCTCTCTCTCTCTCTCTCTCTCTCTCTCTCTCTCTCTCTCCCTTTTGTATGTTTACATAGTTGTGTGGCCACTTGGATGGACCCCACTTTATATAGGGGTTGTATCCACACCATTTATTATTAGGTGGCCCACTAAAGTATGGCCCACCTTAAGATTACCATATGCCCAAAAAAAAAGAGAGAGTCCAGAGAACGTCTCTGGACGTGAGGGTGAAAACACCTTTGCTTGGTTTAAGGCCATCTGGGTGGGCCATTCATTTAGGCCCTACCTTGATGTATGTATTCAATCCACACCGTCTATCCAATATACCAACTCATTTTAGGCGTTGAGCATAAAAATGAGGTTGATCGGAGCATCCGGTGGGCCATACCATAGCAAACAGTGATCTCCACCGTTTAAAGTTCCCCAGATTTTTCTACACACCGAAACAGGCCCAATATTGGGCTTGATAGGTTTGTTATGGGCTATGGGAACCAATGGCTGGGGTGGATCCGTCCGAAGTAGGCCCCATGCATGAAAAATTGTCAAAAAATGGTTTTAAAAAAAAAAAACAAAAAAAAATAGAGGCAGCGCTTGCCACTGCGTCAACGCAGCAAGCCGCTGCTGCATGTATGGGTGGACGGGCCAGGGACCATGGCCTTTCATGTGGGCCCCACCATGATGTATATTTTACATCCACACCATTCACAAGGTGGGCTACTCCCAGCAATGGGACCCTCCAAATTTCAACTCCATCCACAACTCAGTTGGCCCACACTGCAGGAAATAGTGGGATTGAACTTCTACCATTGAAACCCTTTTATGGGCCATAGAAGTTTTGAATCAATATGAAATTTGTTTTTCCTCCTCATCCAGGTACATGTGGCCAAATGAATGGTTTAAATGGCAGGCAAACATTATGGTGGGCCACACATGCGGAACCCACCATTGATGTATGTGTTTACCACACCGTCCACGGCTGTGGACGGTGGAACCCACCATGATATATCGGTTTATTCACACCAACCAGTAGACAGTGGAGCCCACGGTAATGCATGTGTTTTATTCACACTGTCCAACGATAGTGGGACCCACCATGATGCGTGTGCTGCATCCAAACCGTCCATCCACTTGGAAAGCTCATTTTATGGCTTAAGCAAAAGAATGAGTCAGGTCTATAGTTCAAGGGGACCCCACTTTGGTATATGTATGGGGCCCATTTTGAGTTATTTTAGCCATCCATTGAGACCCCACATTGATATATGTATGAGGCCCACCTTGTTATATGTAAGGCCCATGGGTTAACGCCCATTGAGATGTACTAGGGCCAATGGGTTGAGGCCCATTTGATGTACATATGGAGCCCAATTGGTGTGGCCCATTTGATACACGTAAGACCAATGAGACAAGGCCCATTTTGATGCATTCTAAGGTCCACAGGTTATGGCCCATTGTAATGTACATAAAGCCCATTGGTGCGGCCCATTGATGTGGCCCACTTGATGAATATAAGGCCCATATGATTTGGCCCATTTGATGTATTTAAGGCCCAATGGGATGTACCTAAGGTTTATTGCAATGGGTGCTCCCAACATGGTTTATGTAATGATGTTTATGACGGTCGTGCCTTGGGAGCAATGTTGGTTTGATGTCCACATTGTAAGAATAATGTTGGTTAAATGTCTGCATTAAAATTCTCCCTATGGCTCATTTTAGGCCCATACTTGTAGGCCGTCTAGGCCCATCTTCGTTATGAATAGCATCCATCACCGTATAACATATTTAGTATAGTTTCATGATTCATGATCATACGCATCATATGTATGTTTGATATGAGGAATGTCTGATCATAGCATATGCCTTCGGGTAGATTATTTAGGGGCTCCCGATTAGGCGGTGTTGCCCCACATGAGCGCACGATACATGCAAGATTGCCGCATGATCGAATAATGTGATTCATGCATTTCGCATTGTGTGACATGGTTACTATACGTCCTAGTGACATCGGGGCCGTAGCCTCCACAGGCATATCGTGGTTGGCAGGATTGGATATCGAAAATCATGTTCTACACGGGGTGCTATAGATATCCCTGGGTGCATGAGCGTCGGGTGTTCCGCGCTTTGCACTTTGTCATGGTCGGTTGGAAGGAGGTGCGGCCTTACCCGCCCGAGAGTAGGGGACAAAGCTAGGCTCAGTTTGACTAGCTCGAGGAATGGGTCTGCTATCGATGAGCCGAGCCCGATATTAGCAGGCAGATAGTGAGGTCTCTTCCACTTACCTTATTGCGCAAGATGGGGTGGCGATCTGGTTTAGAGTGTACTAGACCCCGGTGATATCCCAAATTTGAGCTGTATTGATATGTGGACTTAAATGAGGACTCATATGCTTGATTTGCACCTCGCATCGTATGGCCTTGGTACGGTCGACATTATTCATGCCTTGCATTGCATGGCCTTAGTACGGTCAATAGTATTCATGGATCCATTAGCATATTTCGCATTACTCTAATATTGTATGATCATATTACTACCTTGCGCACACACTTTCACCACCCTCTAAGCTTTTCATAAGCTTATACACGACCTTGCGTGCGGGTGACGTTGGACCGCAGTAGCACTGAGGCAGGAGCGCATACAGATAATCTTGGAGCTTTTTGTCCATTATCATTCTATTTCTCTTTATGCTCATTGTACTCATAAAGTTTTGATCATAGTAGAAATGTAATAGAGTTTTTGGTTATTATTGTGGGTTATGCCTTTGGTTATGACTATTATGAATCAAACTGATGTTGAAAATCCTCCTCGTACCATCCCAGGATCGGAACCTGGCGAATGGGCGCAGGGAGCTGAGAATGGGGTTCTACGGAGGCTGTCGGTGCCAGATTCGGTGATCAGAAATTTTATGAGCCCGATTATTAAGTTTTGAGGCGTGACACTGACCCCGAAGAGAGGACAGAGAATGTGAACATTCCTACTATGTCCTGGGCGATTCCTGAGCCAAGACCTATTGTTGAGCAGGTCTCGGGGAGGAGAGAAGAGCATAGAGAGGAGACTTCAAGGGGAGAGATGGCTCAACAGGAGATGTCGATCTTTCGGTGGGCTATGTCTGACATAATCCCTTCGGTCATCGCTCATGGGAGTGAGAAAGAATTTTCTTCCCCCTTCGAGTCCCCAAGCAATCAAATACTCTCTCACGCAGCCAAAATTTTGCTCGAGGTAAAACTCAAACTCTTCTTTCGATTTGTTTTTTTCTCATCTTGTCTTGATCTAACTCTGCAATTTCCTTCTGTAGCTCACCCCATGCCTACTCAGGGCTGGCTCGGATCTGATCGAGGCCCAGAAGGATGCAGCTGCTAAGGCAGCTCAGAAACGGGCAGCTGAGGCAGAAGCTTAACTCGAGTTACCTCATCTCGTGTTGGCCGACTAACTGGCGAGTTAAGTCTTGCTCGGAAGGCGGCTGATAATGCTAGAGCCGAGTGTACTCGAGCAGCTTTGCTGCTAAAGGAGGCTCAGGACGAGAGTTTGTAACACCACCTGGCTCATGACAACTCTAAGGAGAAGCTAGTTCGGCTAAAGGCTGATACAAAAGTGGCACTCGAGTTAGCTAAGAAAGAGGCTGGGGAGAAGGCTGTAAAAGACTTCCTTGAATCTCTGAAATTTGAAGATAAGAGGGATCGCTTGTATGAGAGTGGGTACATAGCTTGCATCAAAGTGATGAAGCAGTTTTTTCTAGACCTTAATCTCTCAAAATTTGAGGAAGGCCCTCCCGAGGATGCAGCGGCTGAAGTAGCTGAGTCAGCTGACACTAAGATCGAGTCTAAAGCAGCTCCAGCTCCATAGGTCGCTCTAATTAACCTTTAACAGTCTCAGAGCTCGATTTTTAGCACTATCATCAAATCCATTTTGGTACCATCATCAACTCCATTTTGGTACCATCATCAGCTCTGAGCAAGCCCATGGGTAGTTTTAGCCTAGGGAAAAGTTCACACATTTTGTCCAATTTTTCATTTGCTTTTAACCCTTTTAGTCTTACAATGTAAATGTTGAAGCAAGATGTAACTTATTGTAATAAATATATTGATAAATAAATATATTCAGTTTCATTTTGTCTCAGTTTACATGTTTGTCATTTCTGAGCCTCTTTCATTACTTTGCTATGCTGACTTTAGGGGTAATAGGCTTTTAGATGCTCGGCATTCCATGGATGAGGCTGTAATCACCCGGTTAGGTCTTCCAATCGGTACATTCCCGGTCAGATGGTGCTTGCGACGACATAGGGTCCTTTCCAATTAGGTCACAATGTGCCCGCGCCAACTTCCTTAGTATTGAGGAACATTTTCTAGAGGATCATATCTCCAACGCAAAAGCGTCTAACCTTGACTCGGGCATTATAGAACTAAGCTACTTGTTGTTGCCAAGCCATCATGCGTATCTGAGGATTTTCCCTTTGTTCATCCATAAGGTCGAGTCCGAGGGCAAGGAGTTCTTCATTTTCTTCCTCATTAAACGAACTGACCCAGGCCGAAGGCAACCCAATCTAGACTGGAGTAACGGCTTTCGAGCCATAAGTAAGGGAGATAGGAGTTTTCCCTGTAACTGTTCGGGCTATAGTTCGGTATGCTCATAGTATCTTCGGGAGTTCTTCGGCTCATGCTCCTTTGGCTCGGTCGAGCTTGGTTCGAAGATGTTGCTTGATGATCTGGTTGCCTACTTCAACTTGCCCATTCGTTTGAGGATAATGGGGTGACGAGTACACATTCCTGATTATGAGATTATTGCACATCTCGCGATAACTTTTGTTGTCGAACTGCTTCCCATTATCAATTATTATAGTCTGAGGTATGCTAAATCGACAGACGATATTTTTCCATACAAAGTCCATGATCTTTTGTTTAGTTATCTTTATCAACAGTTTTACCTCAACCCACTTCGTGAAGTAATCTACTGCCATGACTACGAACTTAGTTTTGAAATAGCGGTGAAGACCGCTTGAATTGAAGTAGGAATATGCCAATATGTCCTAGAGGGGGTGAATAGGACTTTTTAAAGTTTTATAATGTATTTAAAAATCCTATTACACTAATCCTTTAAGATAAATAATTATCAGGATTACTCAAATGTAACTCTACTGGCTTCCAAGCCTGGCAAAGGATCCAATCACAAACTATTTAAGAAACAACAATATATAGCTTAGCTCATGATGGATGTAACTGTGTTTGTGTGTGAGGTGTGCTCAGATAAGTAGATATGAAAGCATTATCATAAACAATCATACACATAGATGAATAGCAATCACAAACACAGTCATTTTTATAGTGGTTCGACTACTTGTCTACTCCACTCCTGGTAACCACACTCAACCCTTGAGTGTACCAAATTTCACTAAGGAGGTTTCACATGGTTCACCTCTAACCTAAGGTTTTAAATCAAGTTCACCTTCAACCTTTACAACCTACATTGAGGCTGACTGTTTATGCTCTCACGAGCAAGGGTCAACACATCGCACCCACATTTACGCACACTGGCCAAGGATCTTCTCTAAGACCCTAACAGAGGATTCACTCGGTTCACCTCAAACCCAAGGTTTTACGCGGTTCACTTCAAACTGAAGGTTTTACTAGTTCACCTCAAACCAGATGTTTATGCTCTCCATAGAGCAAGGGTCCACACAACGTATCCACTATGTACACTCCTGCCAGAGGCCTCCTTGAGGACTTCAAGGGTGAGAAACACCTTAGACCCAATCCAACAAAGGAATGATCAAAGGGTCCTCTGGACTCTAGATACTTACAGATAAGTGTAAGTGCACCTACTAGTGCTCTTTTTTGTCAATTACGGTGTAAGTTGGGTTAGTCGAACAACAGCACCTAAGAGAAAGATCAATTCAAGTGTCTCCCTCAACTGGATGTGTGGAAGCTCACCATAGGTAAATCATAGCCTCACATCCCATGTTAACAGAAAGATCAATTTAAGTATCGGCCTCAACTGGATGTGTGGAAGCTCACCATAGGTAAATCATAGCCTCACATCCCATGTTAACAGAAAGATCAATTCAAGTGTCTACCTCAACTAGATGTGCGGAAGCTCGCCATATGTAAATCATAACCTCACATCCCATGTCTCAAAACACCAGGTGATTAAAACTCTTAAAAGTAAGTAGAACACCTTAGGATTTTATTGTAAGAAAATTTTTTACCAAACAGGAAAATCTTCAAGTTTTCTTACCCGGTCGATTGTATCAATTCACATTTCGATATGATCAACCTTCTCTATGTACTCGGCATCTCAATCAATACAATCGAGTGAGGACAAAAAGCGTCCAGCAACCGTAGGTTCATCTGGATGATTTATCGATATATTGAAGTTTCAATCGATATCATCGATATTCAAATATTGAGCCCATCGAAAGTGGATCGATAATATCGACAGGCAGTTTTTCGGCGCCCCTATTTTGCTAAAGAAATCTACTATAAGCTTCGATATATCGATGTCTGTTCCGATTCAATCTAAATTTAAACATCGATCATATCGGCAGTCATTCGATTATATCGACAGTGAGCGCATGTTTCCTCCAACAAATATTTCAGGATATTCTAAAAGTTGATCGAGGGTCACTCAAGGAAATCGATATTCTTATCTCGATAGTATCGAGTCCTGATCGATAGGATCAAGTCTGGGCATTAACTGTCTAGCGTGCTTATAGAAAAATCTGTACGATTTATCGATCCTATCAACAAGGTCTCGATATCATCGACATTCAAATTTTGATGACATTGGTTGACCCTCGATCATATCGTGTAAAACTTAAAATATTTTGGCTAGTCTCTCTCATTCTTCAAATGTCAATAAATTAATCCCAGTATTGATGGTATCAAATTTTAAAATTCGATAACATCGACACCAATATCGATCCCATCGATCAGATGGAAAAAGGTTTCAAAAGTGAATGACATTTGAGTTTATGTTATCAAGCGGACAGTCGATCACATCGAGAGTATACGCTCGATGATATCGACCATGCTCGATGATATCGAACTCTGTCATAAATATGACCATTTTATATCCGTTGGAATCTTTTGCCTATATAAAGAGAGACTTGTCCATTTTGTTGGTAGAGAAAGAAGAGAGTTCTTTTGTGTGTCTTACCCTCAGATCATATACCCAAAGCCCTTTCTCTCATGGGAGTTCATCTTCCAATCCACTCTTACCATTGATATTCAATAGAGTGGATTGGAAAATGAACTTCCGCATTCAAGGATCCTCCAACAACTATCTTAATAGCATATCATTAAGCTAGGATGCCTTGAATGAATATATGATGGGAATCACTCTATGTTCCTTATAGGAAAATTCTAAGAGAGTGGATTTCTGTCCTAACCTTGACCCGACCCGAAGCCTAGTACTGGTACATCTTTTATGTTGCGGATCAAGGGAGCTGAAGACTCTTCATCGACAAGAAGGAGATCTTCATCACTGCACTAAAAGGGACTCATCAACTTATCTGTAAGTACCTAGAGTCCAGAGGACACTTGTGATCATTCCTTTCTAGGTTTGGGTCTTAAGTGTTGCTCACCATTTGAAGTCCTCAAAGGAGGCCTTCAGCGGGAGTGTACGCTGTGGGTGCATTGTGTGGAAACTTGCTCTGTGGAGAGCATAAACATCCGGTGCGTTATGTGGACCCTTCCTCTTGTGGGCATAAACATCTGGTTAGGAGTGCACTAGTAAAACTCCAGGGTTAGAGGCGAACCGAGTAGAAACCTCCGTGCAAAGGTTGAAGGTGAACCTGATTTAAAACCTTGGGTTTGAGGTGAACCCTGGGAAACCTCCTTAGTGAAATCTGGTACACTCAAGGGTTGAGTGCGGCAGCTGGGAGTGGAGTAGACAAGTAGTCGAACCACTATAAAAATGACTATGTTTGCGATTGCCTTCTTTGTGTGATTTACTTTACCATTTCAATATCTGAATGTTTGAGATCACACCTCACACACATACACAGTCATTCCAGCATCAACTAAGTTCTATATTACTATCTTTTGAATAATTTGTGATTGAACCCTCTACTAGGCTTGGAAGCCAGTAGAGTTACATTTGAGTAATCCTAATAATTGTATATCTGATAGGATTAGTGTCATAAGACTTTTAAATACATTGTAAAACTTTAAATAGTCCTATTCACCCCCCTTTATGACATATTGGTATATTCCTGCTTCAACTCAAGCAGTCTTCACCGCTATTTCAATAAATTGATGAGTCCCATTCATTACAATGATGAAGATCTCCTTCTTGTTGATGAAGAGTCTTCAGCTCCCTTGATCCACAACAAATGATATACCAATATAAGGCAACGGGTTGGGTCAAGGTAATGATGGAATCCTACTCTCTAAATATTTTCCTATTAGGTGGGTAGAGTGATTCCAATCATCTAAGCATTCAAGGCATCCCAGCTTAATGATTTTCCATTAAGGTAGTAGCTGGAGGATCCTTAAATGCAGAAGTTCATTCTCCAATACACTCTATTAAATATCAATGATGAGGGTGGATTGGAGGATGAAATCCCTTGAGAGAAAGGATTTTAGGTATATGATCTGAGTTTAAACACACAAAAGTACTCTCTTCTTTCTCTACCAAAAATATGGACAAGTCTCTCTTTATATAGGCAAGAGGTTCCAATGGATATAAAATGGTCATATTTATGACAGAGTTCGATATCATCGAGTTGTATCGACATCATTGAGCGTATACTCTCGATGATATCAACGGTCCGCTCAATGACACAAAATTACATATCATATGCTTTTGAAACCTCTTGCCAGCTATTTGATGGCATCAATCAGGTGTCGATATCATCAAATTTTGAACTTCGATTCTATGGATACATGGATCGATCTATCGATATTTGAAAAATGAGAGAGACTAGCCTTGAAATATTTTAGGTTTTAGGATATGATCGAGAGTCAACCGATGTCATCGGAATTTGCATATCTATGATATCGGAGGCAGTGTCGATGCATCGAAAAATCTCATGAATTTTCCAGTAAACACGCTGGATAGTTTGTGTCCAGTCTCGATGCAATCAACTTGGCCTCGATATCATCGACATATGAATATCGATTTCCTCGAGTGGCCCTCGATCAAAGATAAAAAGTGACCTTGAAATATTTGCTGAAAGATATGCGCACCCACTATCGATATCATCGATGGACTTCTGATATTATCGAGATTTAATTTAAGATCTTATCAGGAAGAGCAATGATATATCGAAGGATTTTGAGATTTTTTATAAAAAATAGGGGTACAAGAAAACTGCCTATCGATATTATCGAGTCACTTTCAATGGGTTCGAGAATCAAATATCGATGATATTGATAAGTGTGTCGATACATCGATAATTTTGTCCATATATGTATTTGATTGCTGGACACATTAAGTCCTCATTCGATATGATCGATTCGACTTCCGAGGACATCGACAGCGTAGGTCGATTATATCGAGGTGTGTATTGATACAATCGACGAGGCAAGAGAACTTAGAGATTTTCTGATGTTAAAAAAGTTTTCTTACCCAAAAATCCTAATATGTTTTAACTTATTTTTAAGGATTTTAATTACCTAGTGTTTTGGGACATGGGATGTGAGGCTTAGATTTACCTATGGCAAGCTTCCACACATCCGGTTTAGGTAGACACTTGAATAAATCTTCCTGTGAGGCTCTACAGTCTGACTGACTCAACACACATGCTAATTAACAAACCAGGGCACTATCAAGGGCACTTTCAGGTTTATCCCTTCCCCATAGGGAGAGGTCCAATAATGTCGATTCCCTACTGCGCAAAGGGCCAAGGACCAGTCATAGGAGTTAGTTCTTCAGAAGGTTGTCTTGGGATAGCCTCAAATTACTGACACTTATCATATCTCTGGACAAGCTTACGAGCATCATGCTAGATAGTCGGCCAGTAGCGTCCTTGGTGTAAGACTTTATGTGCGAGGGATCGCCCTCCTGAGTGATTTCTACAGATCCCTTCATGGATTTCCCACAACACATAGTCAGCTTTATCAGGGTTTAGGTACCGTAGCAATGGAGCGTAATAACCTTTCTTGTACAATATTCCATTGAGTATGGTATAGTGAGAGGCTCAAATATTCAATCGTCGAGCCTCGGCACGATCTTCAGACAATTCCCCACTGTCGAGATATTGGACGATTGGGTCGCACCAAGTAGGTCCCGAATCGATAGTAAGTACGGTCAAACTAACTGGTTCAAGAATACTCAGTTTAGCGATGTACTCGATCAGAATAGACCTGGGTATGTCATCTTCATCAGCAGAGGTAAGTTTCATTAGAAGGTCGGCTTTAGCATTTTCCATTCGGGGCATACAAGTGACGATACAGCGCTGAAAGCCGCTGATCAGCTCTTTAGTTTTTTCCATATAATCTTCCAGTTGTTCTTTTCATGTTTGATACACACTCGTGACCTGATTGACGATCAACTGAGAATCACTGAAAACATTGAGATGCATAACACCTAAGTTGGCCACAAGTTGGAGACCGAGTAATACTGCTTCATATTCTGTTGTATTGTTCGAGGCTTGAAATCCAAGTCTTAAGGCATACTGCATATAGGTTTGATTGGGAGTTTCTAGTACGACTACTGCCCCGCTTGCCATAGAGTTGGAGGAGCCATCGACATACAGCTTCTAAGGGACTGGGTCGGGCGATGAATCGGGAGGAGCGGTTGTTAGTTTTTCAACTGGCTAGGTAGCATTTGTGTCGGCTTATGGTGTGACTTCAGTAATGAATTATGCCACAGTTGATCCCTTGATTGCTACCCTTGGCATATACTGAATATCAAATTCACTGAGTTCAATTACCCATTTCGTAAGATGACCGAACATTCCAATTTCTGTAGAATCTGACGCAGTGGGAGGTCGGTTATGATAACAATGGTATGAGCTTGGAAATATGGCCGAAGTTGACGCGAAGAGACGACTAGAACTAAGGTGATTTCTGTCGATAAGAGTGCTTTGCTGACATAGTATAAGGACACAACCCAATCCAACATGAGATGCGTCGGTATAGATAGTATACCTAACCCCTTACTCTGGCAATACTAGCACAAGGGCAGATGTTAGCTTGTCCTTCAGCTCTTGAAAAGCTGGTTCCGCCTTCTCATTCTAGGAAAACTTCAGATTCTTCCGTGTCAATTGAGATAGTGGTCTGGAAATCTTGGAGAAGTCCCTAATAAATCGATGGTAGTACCTCGCCAGACCAAGAAAGCTCCTCACCTCAATAATCGAACCAGGCTATTTTCAGTCCTGAACCGTGGCTACCTTAGTAAGGTTAACTACTATCCCTTCCCTAGACACCACATGTCCTAGGAACTTGACTTCTTCCTTCTAAAAGTCGCATTTCTTATACTGTGTAAATAATTAGTTCTTCCTGAGAGTATCGAAGACTGCTCGGAGGTGATCCTTGTGCTCTTTCTGACTCCTAGAGTATATCAAAATGTCATCTATAAACATGATGATGAATCGGAATAGAAATGGCCGGAACACCTTGTTCATCAAGTCCATGAACACGGGCGGTGCATTTGTGAGCCTAAACAACATCACAAGAACTCGTAATGCCCGAAGCTGGTCCTGAATGCTGTCTTCTGCACATTCTCTTCCCTGATGCGCAACTGATGATACCCCAACTGTAAATCGATCTTCAAGAATTATTGTGCCCCTTTCAACTGGTCAAACAGATCGTTTATCCTGGGCAAAGGGTACTTGTTCTTCACCGTCACTTAGTTCAACCTATACGATAATTAATACATAATCGCAGTGAACCATCCTTTTTCTTCACGAACAACACGGGCGCTCCCCAAGGAGACACACTCAATCGTATGAAGCCTGCCTCTACCAAATCATCAATCTGTCTCCTCAGTTCCTCCATCTCACATGGAGGCATGCGATATGTCGGCAATGAAATAGGTGTCGCACCAGGCACAAGATCGATAGTAAAGTCGATCTCGCGTCGAGGAGGTAGTCCCGGGATCTTCTCGAATATGTCTGTGAAGTCCTGAACCACAGGCATATCTCCCAATGTCGGACCATCAATACTCTCTAATAGAGAAGCGTAACAACTCAAACGAGAAGGGTGACTAACTTAAACAGGGAAAGTAAAAGCAGTGCCCTCAGGTCCATGGGCTGTCACCACCCTAGCCTCACAATCAATCTCTGCTCGCATCTCGATGAGCCAATTCATATCGAGAATAATGTCATAATGATAGAGGTGGGCAACAATCAGGTCAACTGGTACCTTCCTACTCCCTAAGTCTATCGAGCAACCCTCACAAATTTGGGTAATGTCAAAAAAAGTCCCTGTGGCGATGAGGACCCTCACTCCCTTCGTAGGAGTAGTGTCCAACCCCAGCCGCTTGACTTTCATGCATGATATAATGGAGGTAGTGGACCTGGTATCCACCAATAAAAAGACTGGAGTACCTTGGACATGAGTCGTGACCTCAAAAGCCATCGATGTTGCATCTACTGTCTCGGATGCCCCCGCTGTCAGTGAATGTACCCGAGCCTGCTACTGACAATTCGGTTGTGATACCATAGGCCGTTGTGGTGGCCTGAAGCAAGGAGCAGGTGCCCTAAAGGATGGATGTGCTGGTGCCGACCGTAGAGGCGGTGCTGATATGGCCTGAGGAAGATGGCAGTTGATCCTCTAAGGTGGTAAAAATCCATTATCCCTCATTCGGGTGAAATAGTACCTATCTGTAGGACCAGTCTTCCCACAGCACGAGTATTGCAAGTCTGTCCGTCCCAGCTGAGTCGATGACGCTCCAAGCCTGGGAGGTGAATTTGTATGCGGCCTCTTTCCGAGAAATGGCCTACTTGGCAGATCAAGTCGTGGCCTAGGAGCCATGGGTGCTCGCATATGGGACTACCTATCCCCATCCTGCTCAGCCCACATAGACATACTCACTAGCTCAGCGTAGTTGGGTATGCTAGCGCAGCACATCTTCAAGCGGATATCAGGTTGCAGACCCTCGAAAAATTATCGCATGCGCATCATCTCATCAGCCAATATCAACGAAG
Organism: Magnolia kwangsiensis; assembly: GCA_037074715.1. Lineage (NCBI taxonomy): Eukaryota > Viridiplantae > Streptophyta > Magnoliopsida > Magnoliales > Magnoliaceae > Magnolia > Magnolia kwangsiensis. Next base: position 96,355,954 of record CM073572.1, on the reverse strand, counting down.
CATACCTGCCCAGCTCCGTGAATCTATTCTTATACTCGGCCACTGACATCCCTCCTTGTCGAAGGTGAAGGAACTCACTCTCCTTCTCGTGTCGATAAGTGAGGGGGTAGTATTTCTCATGGAAGCGAGTCTCAAATTCCTCCCATGTCCACACATAACTAATTGTGATCGTACGAAGAATGATGTCTCACCATAAGCTGGCCTCCTTCTCAAACATGAAGGTGACTAACTCCACCTACTCTACCTTAGTACAATGCAACGGTTTTAACATCTTAGAGATGCAGTCAAGCCAATACTCAGCCTCCTCAAGTCTGAGTACCTGCGAATGTAGGAGGCTGCAAGTGCTTGAATCGGTCAAATGTGCCGCTGGCACTCATATTCCTAGCTGGGTGCATAGGTGAGGCAAGTGGAGTCACGCCCATACCGTAGGCAAAAATACTAGCCATGGAGGTCAAGAACTGTTGCTGTTGTTGTTGTTGCTATATCTATTGTTGCTGCATCAACAACATCATCTGCTCTAGCCTATCAGGAGGCAAAGGGGACTGTAGTATGTGAGGCATCGAAGTAGACGCACGGTTCAACTCAGGAACCGTGGGTGCAACTGGTGGTGCCACAGGTGGTGCAGTAGATGAAGGCTTATTGGTAGGGCCAGCAGCCGGCTAAAAACCCGGCATAGTGTCAGTGTGAGACGGGCCCGAACTGGGGTCCATATGGCTATCGCTTAGGGGAGGTGCCCCAACAATCGAATTGTCAAAGGTGAGACGTGTGAAACTCCGTGTGACCTTAGGTGGCATCCTTAAATACAACATAGGGTGTAACTCGTGAGATTTAGCATACACACAATCCATCTACACAACATTCACATCACAGCTCACAAAAACATCAAGCATTTCATTTAGTAAAATTGTCACAATACATGAGGTACAGTATTACATGGATCGTGACAGAGAATGCATGGGAGCTAACACAAGCGGGGTTTCAAACACTTAAAAAAAACATGTTGGCTACTCGACCACATTACTAAACCTAACAAGGCTATACAAGCAGCAAGAAAACGAGTAACAAGCAACTAAAAGACAACGATGCGCATGACTAGTCATCAGAATCTATCGATGGAGGAGGGGCACCCTTATCCTGCATGCAGCATAGGATAGCCTTCAAGGTGCGAGACACCTTGCCAAATTTCCACTTCATAACGGCCTTGGTCTCTTTGAGCTCTTGCTTTACCTCGGCCCGGGTTTCTTCGAAAAGGTGACCTGACCCTCCTCAAGTTGAGCTAAAAAGGCTTCGTAAGCAACCCTATCAAGATGGCTCGCACGTGCAGTAGGATTGTCATCATCAGTTTCCTGGGCCTCTTCTTCCTCTTCCTACTCTTCCTCTATCTCATCACCACTTCCCTCTTCACTCTCTTCCTCTAGATCATTACTTTTCTCCCCCTCACTATCAAACTCCTCCCCATACTCGTTGAGTCAGGCTTGATGCTGCCGAGGGCTGATCCCTATGTTATTAAGCGTAGCATCGTTTATGAATCAGATCGGTGCAATATCATCCATGTTAAGTCTATAGCCGACCTCTCAAGCAATCTTATGTATCAGGTGGCCAAAATGGAGTGAGACGTCGTTCCTGACATAACGCGCAGTCTGGATTATCTGTAGTAGGGCATACGTGGGCAGGCACAACTTGTCCCCATGTCCAAAACTATACAAGAAGTCTACCATCAAACGAGTGCATTTAGTATGGTTGCCCCACCATGGATACACATTGTACGTGAAAATGTGGTGAAGTAAATGGAAATCATCTGTCAATCTCATTGCTGGGAGGCAATTACCTCATGTCCAGGGAACCAGTCGACCACAAAGGTATCACGTACGGTGATCTCTTTCTCGTACACTCTTAATGAAATTTTCATTAATGTGTACCTCACCATGTGAAATTCCCATAATCCGAGCCACCACATCCACATTGATTGGATGCTCCCACCTCCCTACAAAAATAGTGAACTAGAGAGGCTCCAGCGATGCATCTCTGATATGGGTGTAGAAAGTACGAACCATATTCTTACATGTATGAGACTTGCCATCGAACATGAGACCCCACCCAAAATCCACCAAGAGGTCCATAATTGGGTGTAGCCCAAACAGCCTCTCATCTACGTGAGCTTCAAGTACAACCCTGTGACCACCAAACCGACCATATTCGAAGCCTAACGGTAGCGCTCTCTCGAGTGAGATTTAGGGATCTAGGTCCCGCTTCAACCTATACTCTTGGGCGGCGCAGGTACTAGCTTCAGTGCCCGTTCTCCTCCTTGAACAGGTTGGGCGACTAGGCCCGGCTTCGTCCGAGGGCGCTCTTCGCTTTCCCATGAGAGAGTATCGAGGAGAGTGAGAAAATGGCCACCACAAGTTCGAAAAGAGCCATTGTAGTGGAACGAAATGAGAAGATAGGATGGGTGGTTGGATTCCAAGATCTTTGAGACACTAAATGATGTTTGTGTACTCAAATGGGAAAAATGGAGGAAATGGAAGGTGAGTTTTGACAAAAACGGTGGAGAGGCACAAGTCGAAAAGGAAAATGAGAAAATAGATGGGTGGAGGGAAGATTTGAGAGGAGAAAATGGATTTTTGGAGAGAAAGGAAGACTTGGAGTTGTGAAGAAAGGGAAAATAGGGCAAACCGAAGGGTCTAGGGGTCGGCCCGATGTCGGCCCGCTGTGGCCCAGCAGACCCGGCCGAACCCAACCGCGGTCAACCATGGTAGGTGCGGTGCCGTCGTGGTGGGGCGGTGGTCACCCCCCTCCCGGGGTGCCGACGATGTACAGGGTCCACTATGGGTCCCCCTGAATTGCGTCGATTTGGCCCCAACTCCATTTTGAGTCATTTCGGGTTCCCACTCGTGTATATTCACGTATTTTCAATTTGTTGAGTGTGGGACCTGTGAAAGTTTCATCTAAACCCGTCGATTGATGGTCTAGAATGGTGTTGGGGTCATTTCATGCGATCTGGAAAACCTACAGGTCCGATTTCTACAGTCTGTTTCGGTCGATTTCACCATTTGGCGAAAGGGAAAGTCATAAGTCTGTTTCTACGTTTCCTCGTACCCTCCTACATCGAATTTGTGCCATCGTATGTTGTGTGACCAAAACCCAGGTCCAGTTTAATTCAAATCATGCTCTGATACCAACTTGTACCGCCATGAAAATCGAGGGTCGAGCAGGAGTCCAACTCCTGAGTTCCAACGCATCACTTATGCAACATAGATAATGATGATTTAATGTTGACCATATTAGTGCATTAAACATGAATGAGATTAAGCCAAACAGCATATCATATTCTGAAGATGATTCATTTAAGCGTGCAGAAGACTGTGATAGATATATGTAACGTATAAGTAATCAAAGGTCTCCTGAGTATGATCATGTTACCAGGTCAATAAATACATGTAAAATTCTCAAAATATATAAAATGGTAATGAGTAATTTCATCTAGTCCAAAACCCTGTAGCCCCTATAATCAGGACACAGCTCACATGAACCCGCCTGATAACTGCATATAGGAGAATGCCTCCTCATCGTCCTCGAAATCTGTCTCCGCCTCGTGAGTCGCATCGTCATCTACTACTAAGACAGAGTCTAGTTGGTGTTTAAAACATCATCCCAGAACGTGGGAGTGAGTAATCAACTCAGTGGAATAATAAAGTAAAGGTTAACATGTTATCAATTCAATCAAGTAGTAATGATAATGCAATACAGCAATCATATCCTAAATACTCTTGTTAATGAAAAAATGATATGCGATAATGATGCATGCCCTTGCCTACACTCCCTTAGCGTCTTCATCTCACGGTGCACATGGCATCATCCCGAAAGTACACTTCCTCACCAAAGCACATGCAATGCGGTGCATGCACATGCTTAGCTAGGTTCTTACTTAGGTTTATTCATACAACAGGATTGGGAAGCTAAGGTACCTCCCTTATATCAATCCCCAAACAATGATCCATTCTAGGGTCGTCAATCCTAGCAAATCTCATATGATGTTATGGTTTTAGGTCACTATAAAGGGCTTGTCACCTGATAAGTGTAGGCCTAGTTTATAATCTAGTTATTATGGAAAGGCTCGTCGCCTCAACACAATTTTACGGTATGCTCGAGGTCACTACAAAGGGCTCATCAACTGATCAGTGTAGGCCGACAGCTCGAATACAGTGTCCCATACCACCGTATTTGGCTCACGAGTCTGGGTTGCTCACTGGTCACTACAGGTGGGCTCATCACCCCGACTTAGGCCAACAGCTCGACCACAATGTCCCATACCACCATGTCCGACTTATGAGTCCTAGCAGATCTAGGTACCAAGGTTAAACGAGTTTTCACTGGTGAGTTTGGTACCTTAGATTCAAGCAATAACATCCATACATGGTGAACATACATCGAGTCAATTAAGTTACTTGACGAGCTCGACTAGTGCGAGCGCACCTCAAGTTGATCGACATGAAGTGCGTGAGCACTCCGTGTGGCCTAACCACTGTCGACAACCAAAGTATGACTCGGATTCATCGAACACGTCCTCGTAGTGAAAATAACCTTAACCACCAAATCAGGGCCTGTTACTGATTGCCTGAACTATAAAATAATCCCAACCACGTTCAATTACAACAAGTAATCATATGAGATTATCAAAGAAGTAATGAATAAATAATTCAAATCCTACAATCATTTGAGCATATTATAGAATATAACTTAAACATGCATTTACACGTATGCATTCCATAAATAAAACAGACACTATAATATACGGTACATGGAGGAAATCATACACATAGTTAAGGTAGCTGGGAATCATATCTCAACACCCATATAAATTACAAGTTACGAACTACTTACTCATTCAGACATTTTTACAAACACTTAGACTACACATTCCAACATACTTGACGTATGTTGGTTGTAATATGTATTAGGACAAAACCTTTCACCAAGGAGTTGTCACCTATGTAACCAGTATATATGCATGACAGATAATCATGTCAACCACGAATCCAAAATCCATACGTATGCAATTATTTCAATAAATACATAGAATACACTATACTTAACATAGTTCATACATATTCGTAAAATGAAACAAACGTCAGTTTGGCATGTGAAATGGCACCCACATCAGTAATAAATCATTAACCGACATTGAAAGTCTTCAAAAACCATAACCTAAATGTATACAGTCCACACCTTTCACCGGTAAACGCGTAACGGACTCGTTTGCAACACTTAGTCTTTGTCAATGGTAGAATGGCAACCTATAGTATAAAGTAGGTTAGCTATTTCATAACTTACACTATCTGAAACCCTAAAACACATTAGGGTTAGGTTTTCTTACCTAATAACAGGATCAGTATCGCTCGTAGAGTGATACAGGAGTGGTGGTTAAGCACGTAGAGCATCAGGGAAGGATCCCGACCTCTATCTCTCACTCTCTCTCTCTTCCTCACTTTCTTCTTCTCTTTTATCTCTTATCTCCCTTAAGGTTTGAAAAATTCGTATGGCATGGGAGAGAGAAGGTTTAAGAGGCTTATATAGGCCAAGAACTGATGGGAATGGCCTCAGGGCCATGGTATACTTAGGTTATAGCCAATTAGGGATTATTCTGACTCAACAGAGCACTTCCGAAGGCCCCTTTTCCGCGTACAGTCGGACTTAAGCTCCCTGACATTGGATCTTGGTTAAGCTAAGTTTTCAGTCTGATCGAATTTATAGATCGACCGTGGCAGACCAGTTTCGGTTCAACGATCACCGGTACTCGATCAGGGCCACGGTGCACTGACATGTGTCGAAAATTTTCCATGATCTGAGGGTGTAATTAGGTCAGATTTTGATGGTCTGAATCCTTATATTTTTCCCGTAAGAGACACGACTCAGTTTACTTAAGTTTGGTTTTATTTCCTAAAAATATTCACGTTTCTCACACACTTTGCTCCGGGCTCCAGCAAATAGCTTCGGGATACTATTTGGACTTGATTTCTGAGGTGCTCATCAAGTCTAACAAGATGGTCATATTCGTATAGCTTTGGAGTAATCGGACACTTGACGCGCGGTCCAGGTCCGATACGAAGTTTCAATACACTCTCGAGAGCAACTGAGTTTTGAGATGGATCCTAAGTTTCAAGATAATGTAGCGTTAACGATCCTACAGATTTTGGATCTTATAGATCATATTTAAAGTGATTAGGGCTAATTTCACAGGTAATCTAGTATAGCACTAGTTAGTTCTCATTTAAATTCTAAAGGATTTTGGTATTAAGTGATTTCTGCCTGAGGTGATACTCGGGTCTTTGTACGGATTTTTTTGGGACGTTACAACCCGCCAATCCATTTCCAGATGGGTGGGTCCCACGTGGGGCCCACCTCTAATACATATTATATATATATATATATATATATATATATATATATATATATATATATATATATATATTTCATTTATTATATTTTTTGGTAAAACTGTTAAGCATCCAAGTGGGATTCCTACCGTCCCAATAGTGGACGATGTGGATCATCACATGCAGAATAGTGGGCCACACCGTTAGATGGACAGAGTAAATATAACACATATATTGGTGGGGCCCACTCCATCATAAAGGAGAGAGAGAAAGAGAGAGAGAGAGAGAGAGAGAGAGAGAGAGAGAGGGAAGAGAGAGAGAGAGTCGCGTGTGATGGGAGGGACCCTGGCACTATGGGCCCTCCCCTTCTATTCATTACAAGATACATCAAGTGGGTCCCATTACATGTGGGCCTACCAATCAAAATCAATGGTGGAGATCCTTACTCCACTAAAATGCAAGGCCTAGATGACCCTTTACATACTAGGAAAAATAAACATCATGATGGGATCCATGGAGAATGGCCCCATCATGGAATGAACATATGAGTCATGGTGGGCCATCGGCTACACTTAGGGTCCAAAGTGAGATCCATATCATTAATCGGTAGGCCCATCATCAAAATGCAAATCTAATCCTATAAACACCCACCGATTACTAATCTTCTTGGTCCCTTAGCTTCCTTAGCTCATTGGATTCTTCTTTAATGGTGGAAGATGAGAATTGAAGGGTTGGATGGTGAGATGAGAGGGTAGGAAGATGGGTCCTCTCTTGACTATTTTCTCTCCTTAGGATTTTTTCCCATGAAAGCTTGGGATTTAGTGGAGAATGGGAGGGGATGGAGTGATGTATGGGAGAGAGGGATAGTGTTATAAGAAAGAGATGGGTGGAGAGAGAGAGAGAGAGAGAGAGAGAGAGAGAGAGAGAGAGAGAGAGAGATGACTTTGGGAATGGGAGAGATATGGGAGTCATACCTTGTTGGTAAGAGAGAGATGGGTTGTGTACTTGACTTGTGATTGATTAATTGATGTGTTGGGTTGTAGAAATTCTCTTAGAATTCACAACGCGCAATGTTTTCCTTGAAATAAACGTGTGCCCCAACTCCTGGCGAGGGTATCGCATCGGCGTGCGAAACGCGGCATTGGAACCAAGGCGACGGTGTGGTCAGTAGGGTACAAGTTTTGAGTCGAGCCGACTCAAATCTTCGGGATGCAACTTACAGGTTGTGGGTTACCAGAATTCGACCGGGAGGACCACGAAAGCCTACAGAACAGTATGAACTATGATACGATCCTTACAGATTGATCAATTATTTGCATCCATCACTTCAATTAACTCTGAGGATCTCGAGTAGTGTCTAATCCTATGATGATAGATAACCCCTCAACCAATCCTCCACTCAAAAGACGTCGAGTGTTGTCACGGATCCACTTGGGCATGAAACACTCTCAGCCCTCAATCTCAAATTCTAACTTAAACCTAAAAAGGAAGAAAGGAAATAAAAATCTAGAAATAGAAAGAAAGAAAGAGTTGGAGAGAAGTTACCAAATTAGACATTCCTAATTAAAATCCTACAAAACGAAACAAAATATATCAGTTTCTAAAATCAGAATTCTAAAATTAAAAAGTTTCTAAAAATAAAAAATAAACCCTAATCCTAAAAATAGAAAAAATAGAAAGAGATTACCAATTTAGAAAGTCTATATCAGAATCCTACAAAACAGGAAAGTTAGGTCAGTTTTTTAAAATCAAACAGAAAAACTTAAACCTAAAATTAGAAAACCCTAATCTTAACCTAATTATAAAAGTAGTTAATCTCAGAAAAATGCAACCGTTAGTCCTCGACAACGAGGCTAAAAACTTGTTCACAACCCCAAGTGTAGGGTCGTGATGTGGTAATAATCTCGGTAAGACCGAGGTCGAATCCACAGGGACTGAACCTTATATGCATTTTGAAAGAAACTAGAACTAGAACTAGAAGAAGATGTAATCTAAACCTGGAGAATGTAGGAGAATTATGAAACTAAAGCTTGTAAAATTCAAAGGTGGGAAACTAGGGTTTCCAAGGCTTCACTTGTAGAGATCAGGGAGATCTATGCTTGATTCATAAACAGAACTGGAATCAGAGTCCCATCTTCATCCAAATGGAAGATACATCATTAAAACTCAACTCTGAAATTCCTTTGATCTAGTTCTCAATGAATGAGAGGTATGAGAAAAAGAATTGATTCCATCAAAAAATCATGCCCATGAGATAAAGTAAACAACGGAATTTAACTAATCCACAACCAATCTAAGAGAATTATGAATGTTAGGAAGGATTCCATCATCCAACCATGTCTATGTGACAACGGTAAACAAAAAGGTTCCTAATTTCACAATCACAATAATGAAAAGAACATACCCAAAGCTATTGCAGATCTATTGTAATTTAAGTCACAACAAATAATTAAAAACTAAAAGTACTCCTATAATCAAATTAGAATCAAAGAGAGTTCAATCAACATGAATAAAGCAATAGAAAATCACCCATCACGCTATAAGTTTCACCTCTTAGCCCTAGCTAAGAGATTTACCCTATCATAATCATGATGAACTAAAATATTTAAAAGGAAAACATCAAAGGAAAAAAAATAAGAAAGAAGGAGAAGAAAAACTCTTGTTGTCATCCTCTCTCTCTCTCTCTCTCTCTCTCTCTCTCTCTCTCTCTCTCTCTCTCTCTCTCTCTCTCCTCTCTCTCTCTCTCTCCTCCACATTTCCCTGGATGCCTGTCCACGCTCTCTCCCATTCCTTTTATACCAACAAGGAGGTCGATCAAGTGGAGTGCATAAAGCTTTCGCAGCAACAGTGAAGTCGGTCCGTTTTGCATAATGGAAAAGGAAACACTTTGCATTGGAATGAGTTTTGGGACTAGGAAGATCCTGTCGCGAGATCTATTCCATTCAGTCTTCTTGGCATTGGTCAGACGCCCCTTGGGAGTTTGGACGGCCGGATCACTAATCCGACTAAGATGGAGATCATACAACAACCCACGTTAGCTGGCAACATCTGGACACACGTCCGTGTGTAACTCATACGAATTCAGAGTCAGTGGCACCAATGGGGCCCCTAATCTACGTAGCAACAAATGGTTCTGGTCGGCCCCACCGTCTGGTTTGAATGGATAGTTTGGTTCACCCGTCTGATCAACGGTGGTGGGCCACAACACTCCAGCGTCCATACATGTGGACAGTCTGGACTCTCTCTCTCTCTCCGCTTTCTAATATAGTCAAGTCAAACAGAGTTTGACCCAATCGTGCATCTGGTGCACTGTGAATGGACTTGCCATGGTGCACGTGCATCACTCGTATGGGCCCCACATCGAGGTTTTCTAGAAATATGCACCATCCATTTGCCTTCCCATCTAATTTAAGGAGTGGAGCCTAAATTTAAGGCATATCCAAAGATCAGGTGGGCCCCAAATCAGTGATTTATGGCTGACTTTTCATTGGACCACTTCCACAAAGATCCGAGGGCTGAAATTTTACGTGTACAGTTACTTTATGATTCTCAAGCCAGATATAAAGTTTTATGCCAAACGGATAGTGGGAACCCTGTGATCTTGCATTTATGATGATTTTTAGGCCTCTATATCTTCAATCACTTAATTTTCTCTGATCTTTAGTGTGTGAATTCTTTGATCTTAGTCTCCAAAGATCCATCCCTTGCCTTAGTAATTTTTGAGCATCAAATCCCTATTTTTAGTATTCTTTTTAGTCCAAGCTCCTAAATTCACCTTGCAACACAAACATGATTAAAATAAAGCATTAAGCATTATCATGTTAGTAAAATCAAGTAATAACTGGGGTCTAATATGCAATATTTGACCCTCAACAACAGGCCATTTAAGAACTTAATGAAGAAATATAGCTTCTCTCATAAAGTAAGCACTCCATACCACCCACAGATGAGTAGGCAAGCTGAGATCTCCAATAAAGAAATTAAACAAATTCTGAAAAAATAGTTAATACCGACCATAAGGATTGGTCAATCCACATGCCTGATGCTTTATGTGCTTACCATACAGCTTATAAGACCCCCATTAGAATGTCTCCCCTTAGACTTGTTTATGAAAAAACTTGTCACTTGCCTGCAGAGTTGGAACATCAAGCCTATTGGGTTATAAAAAAAAAATTCAACTTTAACTTGGACAACGCTGGCTTGCTACGTAAGCTTCAATTGAATAAACTCGAGGAAATCCAAAACAATGGATACAAAAACTCAAGAATTTATAAAGACAGGATGAAGGTGTTTCATGATTAGAACATCCTTCGGAAATCATTCATAACCAGCCAAAAAGTCCTTCTATACAATTCTCGGTTATATCTTTTTCTAAGTAAACTTAGGTCTTATTGGACCGGCCCTTTCATTGTTATGAACGTCTACCCTCATGGGGCTATCGAGATAAAGAATTCGACGAATGGTAATATCTTCAAAGTAAATAGACATAATCTCAAGCCATTTGTTGAGAAGTTTGACTCAGAGGATATGTTCATACCTCTGATTGATCCTATAGAATAGGATTAACCTCCTAATCTGATGGAAATGCAGTTAGGTTTGTTGCTTTCAAAGGATATAGGATTAGGATAATTCGATTTCAGTCTTCATACTAACCCATTTACAAGTTAAGAACTTTGAAAAAGATTCAAATTTTATAATTATAGCTTGAATGCAGCGATCTTCTTATTGGGATGTAAATGAAGTCCTTATATGAGTTCAACCCAAAAAGAAATAAAGGGATCTAATATTTTTTCAATAAAATGAATGATACCCTAATGCTACAAATTTGATTCTTTATTTCTCGAGTATGGATTACTCTATAAAAATAGTTTAAACTAACTTGAGAGAGAGAATAGAATTATCTAAAATAAATATAAAAATTATGACATAAATAGCTTAAGGAGGCTTGGACTTTCTCTCTTTACAACACAGTATAGATCTATAAATTTTCATGGTTTAAATAGTAAGAAAGAACCTCTATTAATAACTAAGGATTCTGGAAGTTCGGTTTGCCCGAGGGTCAGTTTGGCTACCCAAATTCCAAAGATTACGTTCCCACATAACTCAGATTTCGCGGGATAAGATCCTTCAAAAATTCAGTTGGCCTAAACCCAAGTTCGGTTGGCCGACCAAGTGGTTCGGCTGGCCCAATTTACCTAAAATCCAAAAAAGTGTCGTTGCTGGAAACTTAACTGAACCCACCTTGGGCTAGCCGAACCTCTGGTCGAGCTTACCGATGTTGAGGAGTAAAATTATGAAGAAAAAAGGAACAAATGAAGATTAAGAGATTGAGAAAGAGAGGTTGAAAGAAGAGAAAGCTGTAATGGGGTTTTGCGCGAGATGCAGACTTTGCGCGAAACCGCCCAAGACATACACTTTGCGCGGGACTGCGCAAATAAAATCCTTTGCACGGAACCGCGCAGACAATATCACACTGCATTGATAGACAAGATGAGTGTAGTTTGTTTTTGTCCCACATCGCTAAGGATGGGGTTTTTCGCACGTGTGAGTGCCTATAAATACCCCATTCCTTCCTTGATTATGGATCGATTGAAGATTACGAAGAGAAGACAAAGCGGAATGAGAAGATTGAAGGTATGGGCATTAGCCCAGAAGTCTTTGCGCAGGATTACGCAGGGCCATTGCAGCCCGGAAGCTTTGCGCCGGACCGCGTAAGCCATATGCTTTGCGCGGGTCCGCGCAAGCAGTGTATTCTGCAGTCTGTCATGCTTAAGATTCGTTATGCTGCCGAAAAATAGGAGATATCTCTGAGTTCTCCTGTTCAAATGCTAAAGGATATGAGCCTCTGAAGTGCAATTCCTCCTAAGTCATAGGAGATAATTGAAACAAGCGCCGGGAGGCTGTCAAAATCTTTGTTTCCCTAAAAGAAGGATAGATTCAATCTACAATTCCTCCTAAGTCTTTGGAGAAGATCGAGATCTAAGCTGAAATGCTGTCGACTTTGCTATTTGAACTTTATTTTTTAATGTTTATACATATTTAAATGAATGTATCTTAGAATCAAGGGAGATTAAAGGATGTAAATGAACTTGGAATTAATAAAATGTGATGATCATCTTTGCACTTTCCCTCTATCATGATTAAGTAAGATGATATCCCGAGAACAGAAACGCATTTATTTTCTTGTTAAAATAAAATGGTGACTCTGCTGGGGAAAATCTCTTTATTATCTTACTTAACATGTGGAAAAAGGTGTAGACGCGGTCGTCACCTTTTGGCGTCTTCTAGGCGCCAAAATGGCGACTCTCAGTGGGAACATCCTCCCCTTCATCTCTAAGATCGTTCACAATTAACCCTTTATATACTAATTTCATGAATTTTTTATTACTGACATACAACTGATGGCTAGCTTTACGAGGAAAGTGAATTTCCGCTTCACCCCCATGGGGTTTATAGTGGAATACGCGCCAACTGGCGCCCCAAAGTGTAGGAGTCCGCATCCTACCGGCAAGAGTACAGTGACTCGAATGACAGCCGGAGTCATATCCGCTTCACCTCAATCGCAGGAAAGTGACGGAGATTGGACCATGGTCCTGTCACGTAAGGCAAGAGCAAGGAATGCGACGAATCATAAAGTAAACTCATCTTTGTCAAAGACCAGGGGACCGATAATGCGCAGTACAGTCAGGAAGAACCCTGAGCTTGCTCCTCCTACGATATACCCTGGGCAGACGGGCCCACAGTTTTCGTCGCATGATTTTTTGGCGCTGGTCGCTCCAAGGAACAAGTGGACAAAAGAGCAGAAAGGCAAGGCACCGTTAATTGGTTCACCAACTCCCGTGTCAGCCAAGGAAAGCTTACCAAATACTGTATCACCCTGGTCAATTAGAAACATAGGAAGCACGCAGAAATCGAATGAGACTCCGATCTTTCCCCTCTTTACAAGCCCTGCCGCGTTGACATATTCTCATTTTACCCCAGCAACGGCTTTGGCAAGCAGTAAAGAGGCCACAGTGCATATGACTGAGACGAATAGAGAGAATATTCCAACGACGGAAGATCGCGTCAACCAAATGGCTGAAGCACAAACAGCGTTAATGGAGGAGTGTCAGAATCTCAGGGAAGCTTTAGCTACTTTGGCGCATAATGTAACCCAAATAGCGGCTCCACCGATGATGGGGGCAACGAATGGGCAAGGAAGCCAACAGGAAGGTCCTCGTCCTCAAGGAATTGGATCGCGAGAGTCTGTTCCAGTGATGAGAGCAATAAGGCATGATGACATAAGACAGGTCATCGAAGAAATTGTGAGGACAGAAAGGGAGCGGGACCATATCCAAGAGAAGTGGAAGACGTTCCGTTTCTAGCCAATTTCAAGCATCCAGACTTTTAAAAATTTAATGGGAAAGGATCACCAGAAGAACACCTGATGCATTTCATTACTAGTATGGGGAATTTTTCCACAATACCACAATACTGCCTGAGATTGTTCGGGTCATCGCTAACCCATAAGGCATTCCGGTGGTATTCCAGCCTAGCTCCCGGAACGATTCAGACTTGGGAACAAATACAAGATGCTTTTATGTCAAATTTCTTCTCGTCAGAACGCGATGTAAGCATTACGGAACTGGCCTCTATACGACAACGAGAAGGAGAGCCAGTAGAAAAGTTCATTGACAGATGGAAAACACTAGGAGCATCATGCAGACAGTTTCCAGAAGAAATAGAACAGGTAAAAATGTGTTTGAACTCCATGAAAACAGGAATTGCGTTTGGAATCACCAGCGCCGACATCCGAACATTCCGTGACCTGGCCACCAAAGCTCACGCATTGGAATTAATGACGCGCAAAATGCCGGCTTTTCATCACGAAACTGTCAGAAGGGCCTCCGGTCGAACGACCGTGAATGTCGTCGATCATGATAAAAAAGATAAGGATACGAAGGGTCCAAAAGATAGAAGACCGGGACAAAAGGAAAGATGAAATCAGTCAAAGTACAATTACAATAGGAAAAGGTTCAGGATGCTCGACTCTCACGAAGGGTTCGACTTCGATAAGGAAGATGTGGTTCCTATGATGAAAGAATTGCTAAAGGCCGGCACCATAGAATTGCCAGAACCCAAACGCCCCGAAGATGTGACAAAAACCACGGAAAGGAATTTTTGTCGGTATCATCGCCTAGTCGGACACCCGACAGAGAATTGCTATACGCTAAAGTGCATCATACAGCAGATGATAGGGAAGGGTGAAATAATAACGGGTGAAGGAAAGAAAAAGAATATAAGAGCGACGGTAAACATGTTCACAGTCCGAGAAAAGGCTCGAGAGATGAGAAGGAAAGAAAGTCAGAAGTCGGCAAAGAATATGGCAATGCTTACATTGCGCTCAGGGAAGAAGATGGCAAGTCCCGTAAAACAGAAAACGAGCATTGTAAGGAAAGAAGTCACCAGTGAAAGAAGTAATGACGATTGGAAAGAGAACAAGGGCGAAATGGCAAAAGTGGTCTACGACGTAGTTAGCCATTTGAAAGGAATACCGGCACGTTTAAGCATCTACGATGCACTCAAATTATCAGAGGATTTTCGACAGAGTTTGATACAGGCATTATCTGATCGTAATGTCAGATAAACTCTGCTGACAGAAATGAAACAAGAAATACATGGTAGCAAGCAGATTGTCTGCAAATCATCTCGTTCTCCGATGATGATTTGATTAGCGAAACGGAACATAATAGGCCCCTTATGATAGAAGGTCACGTCTGCGAGACAAGGGTGAAACGGATTATGATAGATAATGGGTCTACAGTGAACCTTTTACCGCTTTCAATGGTGGGCAAATTGGGCTATCGCCGTTCTAATCTGTGCCCCAGTGGAATGATGATACAGGGCTTCAATCAAGATGGGCAGCGTGCGCTGGGTAAAATTACAGTAACGCTGGAAGTGGGAGAATTAAGTACTGGTGTCGTATGTCACGTTATAAACGCCGTAACGACATACAATCTCCTTTTGGGAAGACCATGGATACATCAGTATGGTATTATACCTTCTACTTTGCATCAATGCTTCAAGTATTGTAAGGACGGAGTACAACGTAAAGTGATAGCTGATGCGAAGCCATATACCGAAGCCGAATCTTTTTTTGCAGATGCCAGTTATTACAAAGGGTTCTCCGAGGAAGAGGGACGTAGTAATGAAAGCAAAGCCGCGAAAGACGCTCGAACAGATAAGGCTCGAGAAGAAAGAGGAGAATCTTCGGGGACGGCGAAAGTAAGAAAGAAGTTCTATTTTGTACCAAAGCAACTGAGACAACCGGGACAGCTGCCGTTAACACTATTGTCACCAGAGCAGTTAAGAATTCTGTAATCTAATTATATGATGCCATTACCTAATGCTGAAAGGTGTAGGCCATTTTTAGCTGCTCCAGGGAGGTTTCAAGTTAAGGCCAATACCAAACATCCCGAGCCGATAGAGTTCAAAACTGCAGTCAAAACAAAAGCAAGAAAGGAAAGCACGAACAATGCATACCGCGGTAAGCTGACATCACAGAATCTGGAGAGGTATAGTTCAGCTAGTAAGCAAATTATGAGAAACATGGGTTTTGATTGTGACAAGCCCATTGGATTAAATCATGGCAAGGGAATTCAAATCCCTCTTGGGGTTGAACCGGAGAAGCGAAGAAAATTTCAAGGGTTAGGAGCAGAGGCGTCAGTGAATATGATTATGGTTATGCACACATCGGAAGAAGATCCCGAAACGGTAAAGTATCCCGAGACAGCCTCGAAACAAATGGAGGACGGGGGGCAGCCAACGATAGACAGCCTGTGGGAAATAAACTTGAGTACAGAAGAAGAACCTCGGAATACATTTATTAGTAGCAGCCTCTCTGAGCAAGAGACCGGGAAGTATTGCCAACTACTCCAAGAAAATAAAGATGTGTTTGCTTGGACGTACGCAGAAATGCCAGGTTTAGAACCCGCCGTAGCAATGCATCGATTAAATATCTCTAAAGAGAAAAAACCAGTTAAGCAGGCAGAAAGGCGGTTTCATCCAGACCTAATACCGTTAATTGAAGAGGAAGTTAGCAAGTTGATTAAGGTCGGTTTCATTCGAGAAGTCAAGTATCCAAAGTGGATATCAAACATTGTCCCGGTAAAAAAGAAAAATGGACAAATCAGAGTGTGCATTGATTTCAGGGATTTGAATGAGGCCTGTCCGAAGGATGATTTCCCTCTTCCAATAACAGAATTGATGATTGATAGTACAACTCAATATGCTGTCATGTCTTTCATGGATGGCTATGTTGGATACAACCAGATTAGAATGGCACCCGAAGATGAGGAAGCAACAGCGTTCAGAACGCCGCTAGGAATGTATTGCTATAAGGTCATGCCTTTCGGTCTCAAAAATGCTGGAGCGACGTACTAAAGAGCAATGCAAAATATATTTCAAGACATGATGCATAAACATGTTGAGTGTTACGTCGACGACTTGGTGGTTAGATCAGGAGATCATCAGGAGCATTGCAAACACTTAGAATCGATTTTCTGTCGATTACGAAAGAAACAATTAAAGATGAATCCAGCCAAATGTGCATTTGGGGTATCTTCGAAAAAATTCCTTGGTTTCATCGTACGGCACAGGGGAATCAAAATCGATCCGGAGAAAGTCAAAGCTATTCAAAATATGCCGCCACCAACGACCTTGAAGGAATTAAAAAGTTTGCAGGGAAAACTAGCGTACATTCGCCGTTTTATTTCAAATCTGGCAGGAAGGTGCCAGCCATTCTCACATCTGATGAAAAAGGACGCAGACTTCGTATGGGATCGAGCTTGTCAGAATGCATTCGACTCGATAAAGAGATTATTAAAGCAACCACCGATGTTAACAGCCCCAATGAAAGGGAAACCACTTATTTTATACATATCCGCGGCTGAAAATTCCTTAGGTGCTTTGTTGGCTCAAGTAAATGAAACTGGGAAGGAAGCCGCTCTTTATTACTTAAGCCGAACATTGATGAGAGCCGAATGCAATTATTCTCCGATCGAGAAGGAGTATCTGGCATTGATATTTGCAGTCCAAAAGTTGAGGCATTATTGTCTCTCTCATGACATAACTCTAATAATCTCAAGAGCAGACCCAATCAAGTTTTTAATGACAAGGCTAATGTTGTCAGAAAGATTGGCTAAATGGATGCTGTTGATTTCAGAATACACCATTACTTATAAATCGGCTAAAGCAGTGAAAGGGCAGGCAGTGGTGGATTTCCTTGCAGCACACCCCGTGGCAGATTGCGAAGCTATCACTGATGACTTTCCAGATGAGCACGTTATGCTAGCCGAAGAACAAGGCCCATGGCAGATGTATTTCGACGGCGCTGCGCGGGCATCAGGAGCAGGGGCAGGGGTGATATTCATTACTCCTCAAGGTGACTTGTTACCATACTACTTCACAATCGGTACCGCATGCACAAACAATGAGGCTGAATACATGGCCCTCATCATTGGGATGGAAATAGCTCAGCAGATGAAAATAAAAAGGCTGCACATCTTTGGAGACTTCAAATTAATTATAAATCAATTGACAACCGAGTTCGAAGTAAGGAAGCAAGAACTCTTGCCCTATTGTCAGAAAGCCCGGCAATTTATTAGAATGGTTCTTCCATGTAGAAATTAAGCATATACCGCGATCTGAGAATGTAAAAGAAGACGCTTTGGCTAGCCTATCAGCCGCCCTGTCATGTCCTAACAAGAGTCCTCTTCAAGTAACTATAGAAGAAAGAAGATTCTTGCCATCTCCAGAGATCATAGAAGAAACAGTTGAAACATTTCCTATCTCATGCCTAGAGATAACGACAGATGATTGGCGTCAACCTGTTATTGATTATCTTAAATTCGATATCCTGCCAGAGGATCAAGCAATGAAGTAGCAAATCAAACAGCGGTCGGTCAGATTCACCATATGCGGTGAAGTATTATATAGAAAATCTTACAATGGAATGTTGTTACGCTGTTTAGACAAGCAAGAAGCCACGCAAGTATTGCAGGAGGCACACTCTGGTGAATGTGGAGCACATCAGGCGGGCCAAAATTTATTCCACAGAATACATCGGATGGGTTATTATTGGCCCACCATGTTCAAAGATGCTATAGATTATGCAAAGCGGTGCCACGAATGCCAGATTCACGGAGACATTATACACGTTCCCCCAGAAGACTTGCACCAGTCTATTGCCTCTTGGCCTTTCTTCGCCTGGGGACTCGATGTAATTGGTCTTATAAACCCGCCTTCATCTAGAGGAAAGCAATATATTCTGGCGGCAACGGATTATTTCTCCAAATGGACTGAAGCAGTTGCTTTACGTAACGTTAAAGAAAAGGACGTGGTCAATTTCATCCGGCATGCCATAATATACCGTCACGGTATTCTGCAAAAGATTGTTACTGATAATGGCACTCCCTTCAAAAATAGAGGCATGAAAAAGCTGTGCCAGAAATTTGGCATTCATCACTCGTTCTCTACACCTTATTATCCCCCGGCCAATGGGTTAGCAGAGGCATTTAATAAAACAATCATCAAAATACTGAAGAAGACGGTTGCTGGCAACAGGCGGGATTAGGATGAAAGGTTGCAAGAAGTGTTATGGGCATACAGGACTACTCGATGCACAGCAACAGGGGCAACACCATACTCCTTAATCTATGGTGTGGAGGCAGTCATCCCAATCGAAATACAAGTGGCATCACTCAGAGTAGCGGTACATCAGTCCATAACAGATGATGAAAATGCTAAAATAAGGCTGAAAGACTTGGATCTGCTTGATGAGGGACGTCTGGCCGCTCAACAGCGACTACAATCGTATCAACCTAGGATATCGCCTACCTTTGATAAACAAGTTAAACACCGCTCTTTCAAAAGGGGCGATATGGTGTTAATGTTGAAAAGACCTATAGTGGTCACCCACCGAACAGGGGGCAAATTTGAGCCTAAATGGGATGGGTCGTATGTAGTAAATGAAGTTTATTCCAATGGAGCATATAGAATTGCCGATCAAGATGGGAAAGGTATCAGTATACCAATCAATGCTCGTTTCATCAAGAGATATTACCCCTAAGAAGAAGCTACTGATTTTGATCCAGAATATTATCGACATAATGATTCTATATCAAAAGGGGGCAAGAAGGAATGGGATCATGTTTACATGACTACATGTTCAGAAAATCTATAAAGAAGAAATTCACTAGCATATTGACTACATTCAGCAAGTATCTTGAATGAAGGCAATCATCGTCATCACCAAATGAGCCCTGCAAATGACAAAGTTTGGCGAGTATCATCATGAAAATTGTCTTGAAGATATTATCAGAAGTAACGATGATCTCTGCCAGACACGTTTATCATATTGGCGATAACGATGATTACAATTATTATCGCCTTACAAGGCATGACAGGACAGCATACGGTTAACTACAATCATCCAAGGCAGCCTAGCCAAGATAAATCCTCTAAGGGTCAAAATCCTAAAAGGGCCAAAATCCTAAAAGCCAAGATCCTAAAAGGAGAGAAGGAAAAATCACAGAAGATCCAAATCAAGATTCATCATGCTCTAAAAGAAGGACCAAAGGCTCTAAAAGGATCAGGCCCTGAAAGGATCAAAACTCTAAAAGGACCAAGCTCTAAAAAGCTGGCTAACTATGCATAAGTCCTATCATTTGTGCCATTCAGGCAAGCGGACGAGAAGTCAATGGCCCTAAAAAGCCCATGAAGGCTATCATACCCACCCATGCAAGCAGCTGATGAAGCCTACGACTAATATGCCTAAATGGCTAAAAAGTAAATGGCTAGTCACGCGTAACTCCCATGTTGTCTGTATAGTTGCCTGGCAGCGTCATGGGGAACGGAGGAAAATGCCCTCCCGTGAATGGGCTCGCTCTTGCAGATGAAGGAAATAAGGGCCGCAGTGTGAGCACCATGCCAACCATGCATAAGACCCTCCAGATTTGTCGTTCGATTCCAGTACTAACTCATGAGGAAGGGCTTAAACCTACTCATCGATGGACTGGCAACCATGGATTTGGTACCCCAAAGGTAGCCTTGCGAGCTCTGTGAACTCTAGAGAGTTTCCACGGCCAACCCTATGCGTAAAACCAACCGAGTTTACAGCCCCGGTAGCTTCATTGGGCCCCTCTGATGAATCGCGGTTTGTGAACTCCCTAGGCAGTGAGAAGTCCAGTGAACTCCTAAGAGTTACAGAGACCATCACATGAGACCCGACTCTTGCACAAGTCTAAGTTGCTCCAACTACTCAAGAGCTTAAACTGTGTGTGTGCTCCACTACATATGAGCTTAAACTGTGTGTGACTAACTAAATTGAAATATAGTGCCGCCAACTTAAATGCCCACATAGGAAATCCCGCACTAACATGCATAAAAGGTTAAAATTGGCCATCATAAATACAATCGCAATGATATGCGATATGATAGTATGAATAAATAAATATGATAGCGATAATATGAGATATGATAATGCTTCAGCAAAAAGGAAAAATATCTCAAAATGCTGTCATAAATACATCTTTTGAAAGTCAAATAAGTTACTTGCTAAAAAAAAAACACATATGAACGGAAAGTACATGTTTAAAGTTCCCCTGCCATTCCGAATGCCTCCATATGTCTTCGCAAATTTCCTTTTAGTTGCGTTCGAGATGCATCGTGCTTTGATTTTTCTTCAAGAATAATCTTTGCCTGATTAGGAAGGTCGGCTAGCTTACTCTCCAAAGATGTGATCACTTCTCTATTTTGTAGCAGCATTGACTTTTCTACATCAACGGATTGAATATTAGTTCGCATCTTTTCTTCAATATCCTGGATGGATGATTCCTTCTCATGATTCTTCGACTCCAGCTGAGAGATTTCTTCTTTCAGAGCAGTAATACGATCTTGAATAATCACCCTTTCATCAGTATAAATCTTTAATTGACCTTGAAGAATTGAGTATTCTTGCTCGAGCTTAGAAATGGAGGAAGTAATCAAGGAAGCTTGCTCTTGTGAAGAAGCTAATTGCTGCCCATACTCCAAGATTTCAGGTGGGATTGTAACACTTTCCGCTGATGCTAAAGAAATTACTGAATCGTGGAATCCGAGAAGCAAATCTCGCAAAGAGGATATATCAATTCTGGCCATCCTTGCAGAACTCTCCAAGATTTCAATAGCAAGATCCAAGTTAGACCATTGTTCAGGATCATTAAAGATATGGACTATTGCTGACAAAGAATTCCTCATGAAGAGCATTTTGTGAGTAGGGATCTTTGCGAAAGATGAGAGTTCAGATAGTGGCTACCGAGTCAGAACTGGCTGCCCCACTGCGAGGAGGAGTTCCTATAACACACAAGGAAAACAGTATAAAGAGATATCAATAGAAGGATGTATATTGTTTTATTCACAAGTTAATATGTATACATATCTGCCTGTACCTGTCATCGGGACACGATTAGCAGAAAGAGAGGCTCCTTGAATCACAGGAGGACTAGTCCCCACCATGTCTGTAAGGGAAGGCGCCCTGGCCTCCGTACTCGAGTCCCTGGTGGTCGGAGTCGGTAGGTCTATGGTTTCGGTTGGAAATACGATCTCACGATCCACTGTTTTAGGCGCAGCTGACGGACTTAAAGGGATTCTCGATGAAATAGCTGATACAGTCGCAAGGGGATCTGAGGTGGAAATCTTGCCTGCCTCGATAATAGCAACATGAGCACCTAAAAAAAAAAAGAAAAAGGAGGGAGATACAATAGCTCTAGATATATGATTGATATTAAATAAGCAGATAGATAGATATGTGGAAGTTAAATTCCCTTTACCTGGTGAGTATCCATATTCGCCATAATCTAAAAGTTCCTCTTCTTCTTCTACAGCTATAGGAGATTTGGTAGGAATTCTAGTGTTGGGGAGAGCTTCAGGTTCAGAAGTTGCAAGGTGTTCTGTTTCAATATCCTCTCCAGTTGCTTCCTCTTCTCCGTCAATATCAACTTCGCCTTCTTCAAAATCATCATCCGTGTCTTCATTGCTTTCACCATTTTCATCATCTTCATGGTGAGAAGAAGCAGTATTCTCTGCTGATGAAGCCAAGCTTTCGTTCTCCAGGAGGTCCTCATCAATTTCTGCAGTAGCAATTTGCTTTCCTTTCGAGGAAGCAGCTTGACCGATCTCTGGCGCGAGATCTTCAGCTAAAAGAGAGACAGGCGCTTGTCCTATTCCTACGGGAGAGACATGAGGGGAAGGTGAAGCTTGTAAACACGCCCTTGATCTGGTCATTGGAAATAATGAACTAGGGCGAGTGGGTTGTAAAGGAGGCACCGGAGCATCATGAGTGGGTTCGTCTTGAACCACTACGGTCTCCGCTGGAAGAGGAGAAGATGTACCTGCAGTATTATCCGTAGCTCGATGGGTAGAGTCACGAAGAGCTTGCTCAAATTCTCTTAAGACCCCGTGAGCGAAGCACCCATCCAAAGTATTAATGGGTTTTATCTCACGGATGGGTTCCTCTAGCGGTATTTTTCTACAAATTTCTCCGCTATGAGATGCATGACTCTTCTCTGGGATAAAGCCGATCCCACTTTCTAGCTTGCCTTTCAATCTAGGTGGATGAAGAAAGATAGGAGAGTCCACGGGTAGACATTTGGTGACCAGATATGACTGATGGTCCCACCATCGCATCCAGCTGTATGAGGTACGAACTATGCGCTCGCAAATAGGAATTATGAAAGATGAATTGACACGAACATTCAAAAGTTACTTCCATATCATGGCCCAGTTGAGAGGACCCGTACCGTAACAATGCATCTTTCGGGTGACCAGTCCGCAATCTTTTGGTATAGTCTGATCGTAACCAAATTGGCGAGCAAAACGGCTGGGATAATAGGGTTCTCGCTAGAATTCTGTCCCCTCTCGAAAAGGAAGGCTACAAGAACGAAGAGAAAGAAAGAACATCCTTTCTGCTGGAGTGAGTGTTCCTTGATCCACCATATCTGTATCCTCAATGCAGCAGTGAAGACGGAATTGAAAGAAATCTATCTGGTCGTTGTCCCAAATTTTATTGGCAACCCAGTCATATGCCCTCTTGGCCATAGTTCTTTGCTGAAAGAACCAAAGCGGGAGATCTGTCGGATGAACGTATCCTTTTTCAGGTGCTTCGAAAGTCCAGCCAGCCTGTAATATAATGCCAAGAAGTGTATGCTGATGAAGTTCCAAGAGTAGGATCCTTTATATGGGTGGCTATCTCCCCAAGAGCTCTATAAATGGAACATAACACTGGAGGAACAAGAGAATATCTGTGGCCTTCTGCCAAGGCACCAGCTACAACAAACACCGTGGGGCGAACAGCGTCTGCCCATTTGGAGCTAGGGAGTACAACAAGGCTTATCCAATAAGCCAAGAAAGCCGGAAGTTCCCCGAATGAACTATACTCTGGTCTTGCTTTCATTGCATCACGGAGCCGTGTTAACTCCTTAGAGCGGCAATCGCGAAACCTACAAAAAGAAGAATATGTATATGATGAAACTTCCAAAAAAAGTGAAGAAGAGAGAAAAGAGTTGAGTCATGGGTTCATAGATACCTGAGGGATTTGGAGAAATGCGCAAGCTATTGCAAAGGGGAAAGCTTGTGAATATTGGAGAATTTCCCCATTTCCCTGAATAGCTCAATGGAGGTTTTAGATTAGAAGGTTTGCGATCAGGAGAAGAAACGAAGGTAAGTTCTCTGTTGGAAGGGATGAATTCATCATAAAATTTGCCTGTTATAGGAAGACCAGCGATACGATGAAGGTCCCAGAGTGTGACACTCATTTCACCATATGGAAGGTGGAAAGAGTTGGTAGTTGGTGACCAATACTCGATGAAACCTTTTAGCACGTTGGGTTCCTTATAGAAATACTTGGACGTGACTTCTATAGCATCATAAAGACCAATTTTGGCTAGTGTACTCGCTTCAGCAAAATTTCTTCTGCCCAGTCAGAATAATAACGTCGAGCAGTTAATAGACCTCTGGTGCGGAAGTCTTCTGGTCCCCAGAGTTGGACGTGATCTCGAAAATGTTGGCGAATGGTCTCATAAAAATGAGAAGGAAAAAGGTCATGAGGACTATGAAAAGGTGTGACGAAAATCATGGGGTAGATTTTTTCGATCTTTTGTCATGGCTTTTCCATCCGTATTATCCCTTCAAGGATACGTGGTTCTCTCGTCGCCCATGACTCAGTGTACATCAGTCTTTCGCCTTGAATGTGGTCCTTGGGTTCACAGTCAAGCATAGATTGGTGGCGGTAGACATTGATGGGAATTATCGTCATGCCTTCTGAGTGGGGGTTATCAAACTTCATGATACCCTCGATGACTCGTACCGAGTCCCATGAGTTCTGGAGCCTCTTCTTCTTGTGTACAGTAATTTTTTCTTCAAATTCTTTCGCCTTATTACGGCGAGCCTTCTTCGAGTGGGAAGCAGGAGGAGTGTCTTCCCAAGGAGGTGGCCTTTGGCTATCAGTGCGGATGTGGGCAGTGGTTTTTAACCACTCGTCCCAATCATAGTCTCTGCCGTGCCTAGGAGGACATTTAAGACTCCCCAGCGCTATTGCACGATGAATAGGGGATGGAAGAGATTCGATCCGCTCAGCAAAATCGAAGGTGGGCAGAACGAGTTCCTTAAAGTATGAAGGAGTCTTGGGGGTAGTTTTTGACCGTTTAGCAGGCGGTTGATCAGATGAAGGAGAAGGGCGAAAAGCAGATGGATCAGGTAAATCAGGATGAGAGGATTGTACAGTAGGGGAATTGACAAGGCGAAAGGTTCGCTTGGTGTGAGCCATTGTGAAAATAATGATTCCAAGAAGAGTAAAGGAGATCAGAGAAAGGTGCAAGAAGAAAGGGTCAGAAAACCGTTAAGTAACAGAAAGAGTGCTTTACGCGGACCCGCGCAAAGTATATTCTTTGCACGGACAGGAAAAGACTTGGAGAAAATTTTCTTCGCAGCCACACAGGTTGCGCGGTACGGCGCAACGAATATCGGTTGCGCGGAAGGAAATATCTTGGGCAAAAATTCACGGCTGCAGCAGGGAGTTGGGAGCAAATGAGGTGCTTTGGCTATTTATAGAGTCTTTGGCCGAGTACGGTACACAGGCTGATTAAAAAGGAAGAAGAATGTGATTGATCCTTTCCTTTGTTTTTGAAGAAAACAAAGAATGGATCAAGGGGGCATCTGTTGAAGAGTAAAATTATGAAGAAAAAAGGAACAAATGAAGATTAAGAGATTGAGAAAGAGAGGTTGAAAGAAGAGAAAGCTGTAATGGGGTTTTGCACGAGATGCAAACTTTGCGTGGAACCACGCAAGACATACACTTTGCACGGGACTGCGCAAATAAAATCCTTTGCGCGGAACCGCGCAGACAATATCACACTGCATTGATAGACAAGATGAGTGTAGTTTGTTTTTGTCCCACATCGCTAAGGATGGGGTTTTTCGCACGTGTGAGTGCTTATAAATACCCCATTCCTTCCTTAATTATGGATCGATTGAAGATTACGAAGAGAAGACAAAGTGAAGCGAGAAGATTGAAGGTATGGGCATCATCCCAGAAGTCTTTGCGCAGGGCCATTGTAGCCTGGAAGCTTTGCGCCAGACCGCGCAAGCCATATGCTTTGCGCGGGTCCGTGCAAGCAGTGTATTCTGCAGTCTGTCATGCTTAAGATTCGTTATGCTGCCAAAAAATAGGAGATATCTCTGAGTTCTCCTGTTCGAATACTAAAGGATATGAGCCTCTGAAGTGCAATTCCTCCTAAGTCATAAGAGATGATTGAAACAAGCGTCAGGAGGCTGTCGAAATCTTTGTTTCCCTAAAAGAAGGATAGATTCAATCTACAATTCCTCCTAAGTCTTTGGAGAAGATCGAGATCTAAGATGAAATGCTGCCAACTTTGCTATTTGAACTTTATGTTTTAATGTTTATACATATTTAAATGAATGTATCTTAGAATCAGGGAGATTAAAGGATGTAAATGAACTTGGAATTAATAAAATTTGATGATTGTCTTTGCACTTTCCCTCTATCATGATTAAGTAAGATGATATCCCGAGAACACAAATGCATTTATTTTCTTGTTAAAACAACCGAACATGCAGTGGAAAATCTTTTTCAGATGTCTTTTCACCCGAATATTGTAGGGCTGGCTGAAGTCAATTAGGTTGGCCGAACCAAATGTTGGGTTGGCCTAACTTTAGTGTATTTAACATAAAATATGATTATTGTTCTGCATATGTGAAATACACCTAACCTATGGTCAATCTAAGTTTATATCACATGAAGGTTGACTCATATGAAGTGTTCTGAGCTTCGAACCATGAATGATCTTATCTTGAAATGTTAAGTCTTCTTTTCAGACTCTTGATCGAGTTGATAATTGTTCTTCAGTAGAGCTTGCGATCCTAATAGGACTACAAAATTTGACAAACTATAATGTGCTTGAATATAAGCACTTACACTTAAAGTATTGAAACCTTGATTCCAAATAATTCGTAGGACAACCTTCACCTAAAATTTTTAGCAGGACAACCTTATTTCACAAATGTCTTTAAAATCAAAACTTCAAACTAGCAAGAGTAAATTAAAGAATTACAACATTCACAACAATACTGAAATAAAACATCTAACTACCAAAAATAATAATAAAGCATTCACCACATGGCACAAGGAGTTATAGTGGTTCGGTGCTTTAAAAACAGTGACACCTATTGTCACGCCCCAAACTCAGAAATCGGGCTCACAAAATTCTCGATCGCTGAATACGGCGCCGGCAGCCTCTGTGGTGCCCCATTCTCGGCTCGCAGCATCCATATGCCAAGTTCTAATCTTGGGACCCTATAAGGAGGATTTTCAATACGTACATTTATCTCGTAAGAAGCATAACCACAAGTTTACCCAAATCACAAAGGCAACATCATCATACATATCCACTAATATAAATATTTGAATACAGTGTTGAAAGGAAAATACATATATATCAATAATCAAATATCTAGAAGATAGTTGCATGCTCCAAGCTCAACGCTGCTGCGACCTAACGCCACCTGCATGCATCTATCGTGCATAAGCTTATAAAAAGCTTAGAGGGTGGTGCAGGTGTGTGCACAACAAGGTAAGCATACTCAGGATGTAATATTAGAGTAACGCGAAAACATGCTGGTAAGTCTATAAATACCATCAGCCTTATCCAAGTTATGCAATGCAAAAACATAATAAGCCAATATCATATATTGAGGAAGCAATGTAAATCAATTATATAATGTGGGGACATAGTAAGCCAAATATCACATACTGAAGAAGCGATGCAATATACAAATCCTTACGAGTCCATGAATATTGTCAGCCTCATCTAGGCTATACAATATAGAAGCATAGTAAACCAAATGCTATACGCTGAGGATGTAATGCAATATATGGTGTGAATGAAACGACCAAGCTGGAGGGTGAGGTCAGGATGATGGTACATGGTATCACAGGCTATGAGGTCCATCACAAGAGACTTTTATCCAAACCAATCCCATACTTAAATTTGGATAGCTAGACTCAATGTGGTAAACTCTTGATCTCAGGTTAGTCGCACGCCCCAACTGAAATTCTGGCCATTGAGAAAGTACACAACAATTAGTTGCACATCACCAACTTAAGTGGATAGTGAATGAATGAATAAGAAAAATGCTGAGTATGCAACTCTTACTCAATAAGTCCACGAATCAGTACTGTACATCTCTAAGATCATCACTGAGGTCTAGTACACTCTACACGCGATCACCGCCCACTGGACACGCAACTATGCAAGTGGAAGAGACCTCACTATCCGCCTGGCTAGTAGTCAGCCAATATCTACCTGGCATGTTGATAGCGAACCCATTTATGAGCTGGTCAAACTCAGCTAAGCTATGCCCCCTACCCTCAGGCGGGTAAGGCCATACCCCCTTTCGACCGACCACGACATAGTGGGAGACGCGGCCTACTGGTATTCAGCACTCGAGCACTCATATATCTACTCAGTCTGGATGTTGGAAAGTCTTCTGACCATGGAGGTTTAAGGACTTTCACCCAGAGACATCTATGGCAACCCATGTAGAAAAAGATTTTCGGTGTCCCATCTGGCCATCCATAATATGCCTATGGAGGCTACAGCCCTGATATCAATAGGGCGTACAATAGTCATATCACAAAATACAAGATGCATAAGTTACACAGTCCAATCATGCATCAATCCTTCGCATACCGTGTGCTCATGTGGGACGACTCCGCCTATTAGGGAGTATCATAATAATCCACCCAATGGCAAGTGCTATGATCAATCACTTCTCATATCAATCATACATATGATGCACATGGGCATGGATAGTGAAACTATACTAAGCATGTTACATGATGATGTACTCTCCTCATATCAAGGATGGGCGTAGACGGCCTACTTATATCAAGAATGGGCCTAACGAGGCCTAAGAGAAGGTCAC
This sequence comes from Magnolia kwangsiensis, assembly GCA_037074715.1. Taxonomy (NCBI): domain Eukaryota; kingdom Viridiplantae; phylum Streptophyta; class Magnoliopsida; order Magnoliales; family Magnoliaceae; genus Magnolia; species Magnolia kwangsiensis. Next base: position 96,327,062 of record CM073572.1, on the reverse strand, counting down.
AATGTGGACATTTAACCATCATTGTCTATCAATATGGACATTTAACCAACATTACTCTCAAGGAGTGGCCCACATAAAGCCAACATATAGTGGGCCCATGGCCTCACACAAGGGCCTTATACACAACATAATGGGCCACATATAGTCCCAATGGGCCTCATACAATCACAATAGGCCATATACAATCTCAATGGGCCTCATACAATCACAATAGGCCTCATACAATCTTAGTGGACCTCATACAATCATAATAGGCCTTACACAAGGGTCTCATACATCAAAATAGGTCACATACAATCTTAATGGGCCTCATACAATCACAAAGGGCCACATACAATCTCAATGGGCCTCACATATATCACACTGGGCCTCATTATATCAGCTTCATTACAACATGTGGGTCGCAACAATGGGCCTCATATACATCAAGTGGGCCACATCAATAGGCTATACCAATGGGCCTCATATACATCAAGTGGCCGCACCAATGGGCCTTATATACATCAAGTGGGCTGCACTAACAGGCCTCATATACAATAAGTGGGCCGCATTAACGGGCCACACCAATGGACCTCATATACATCAAGTGGGCTGCATCAATGGGCGGCACCAATGGGCCTCATAACAACACATTGGGCCTCATCATATGGGTCAATATACATCGCATTGGGCCACAAATACATTACAATGGATCATAAGTACATCATGGTGTGGGTCCCACCGTCCAGCCATCTGGACGGTGTGGATAAGACCCATACATCACCGTGTAGCCCATGGTTTTACTGTTGCACCTATAGCAGCTGAATAGTTGGTGTGAGGTGCACCATATGATCCACTTCCCACCTTCCAAGGATTGGATGGTGAGGATACAACACACCCATCATGGTAGGCCCCACAGAACTTGGTGATGTTAATACAGCAGCTACTATGTAGCTGTTGTAAACGTACAACACTATGCACGATAGGTGGGTCCCACGTGGGGCCCACATATAATATTTTATTATATAATATATGAAATGGAGGGGGTACTCCAACCAACCACAATAGGTGGGTTCTATGTGAGGCCCACCACATATATATAATATACTATCTTATATATTATTTATTTTTATTATTATTATTTTAATATATATAACAAATGTCCAGCACTGGACATCTATTGATGGACAGTCTGGACATAACGTCCACTAATGGACGGCCAGGATAAAATATATAAATCATGGTGGTCCAGGGTTGGTAAAATGGATGAACGGTGTAGATCTACACATCATCAAGGTGGGTCCACATGTGTGACCCACCTAAACTTTAGATCGAGCAGATATTTATGTTTTCCATTTGTCCAGGACTGCTGGAGGTTGGAAGGTGCCGGTTCCAGTAACTAGGCCCAATTAAGCCAGGGTCCACAGATGGACGGCTTGGTAAGATACATGCATCTAGGTGAGGTCCACGTCAGTGTGGCCCACCAGCCTTGAAGTAGGCTAACATTTATGTTTTTCCTTCAATCAGGTCCGTCTAAACGGACCACCAGTGGGCCCACTCGATGGACTGCATGAATAAAATACATTCATCATCAGATGGGCTACACATCGAGAGAGAGAGAGAGAGAGAGAGAGAGAGAGAGAGAGAGAGATCGGTGTAGTGGAGGGACCCCGCCACTATGGGCCCTTCTTTGATCACAACACATACATCAAAGTGGGTCCCATCATAAGTGGGCCCTTAAATGGAAATCAACAGTGGATCACCCACCGATTCTGCTTATTATAGGTTTCATGGACTCCTTAGCTCCTAGGCTTCAACTTTAATGAAGGAAGATGGGGATTGAAGGGTGGAGATGGGATTTTAAGGGTAGGAAGTGGGCCACACACAAAGCTCTCCTTAGAGCTTGGACGGTCCTATCTTGGGATTTTCTTGGAATGAAATGAGAAATAAGAGGAGGAGTGGTGATGGGATGAAAAAGGATTGGTTCTCTTGACTTCGGTAAGAAAGGAATGGGCTAAGCATAAGTTGCTTTAACTTTGGGTGAGAGATGGATGGGTGTGTGATGGATGTGTACTTGACTAGTACCTTGATTGATTGATGGGATTGATTTGACATTTGGTAGAGATTCTCTTACACGGCATTTTTCTCGAATAAACACGGGCCCACATCTCTTGTATAGGGTATCATATCGCACGAGATGCTGTGTTGGGACCACGGTGATGGCGCAGTCGCTAGGGTACAAGTTTCGGGTCGAGTCGACTCAGATATATGAGACGCGACCTAGGGTCACGCGTAAACATCGATTATAGGTCGCAGGTTGAGGACCGTGGGAGTTTAAAGAATGGTACAGTCTAGGATATGGGCCTTATACCTACTCCACTCTCAAAATTACTTCTCTCGTAATTTTGACTTTCACAATAAAAAGGTTTTCACTAGGTTACCTTAATAACCTAATACAGTCCCTTGTGATTTTCACGAGCTATCACAATAAAAACCCAAATTGAATTTTCACAAGCTATCTTAGAAAAAACCTCAACTGAGATTTTCACAGGAGATCTCAGAAAAACCTAAATAGAGTTTTAGAAGGTATACTTATCTTCAATCATAAAGGACATAACAGAAGCTCGTAGTAGAAAGTCCTCTCTTCTTGAACGTAGATGGTGCAGTGTTCAATCCGATAGAAAGAGTCGAGGGCTCTATAGATTTTAATTATGAAAAACCAAAATGCTACTTCATTTAATTCTCTTAGATCTCAAAATGGAGTGTAGTTTACTCTCTTATATTAAGTCTAAAAAGATCTATGAATAAAGGAAATTGAATAAACTATTAAAATAAATTACAAATACCAATAAATAACTTACCTAGGACTTAAGCTTCTCTCACTCTCTTACAAAAGAATTATGATAATAATTTTGTGTAATTTGGAATGAGAGAAAACCTCTGAAAGTGCCCTAGTTTATCAATTAGCATGAGTGTTGAGTCAACTAGACAGAGAAACTTCATAGGAAGATCAATCAGTTGTCTGCCTCAACCGGATGTGTGCCCGAACTCGCCACAGGTAAATCTAAGCCTCATATCCTATGTCCCAAAACACCACGTAAATAAAACCCTTAAAATTGGTTAGAATATCATAGGATTTTTAGGTTAGAAAACTTTTTTTTACAAATTCAGAAAATCTCTAAGTTTTCTTCTTTTATCGATTTATTAATAGAATGATCGATAGAATCGAGTAGTGTTGTCGATGTCCTCGATGATCAATTGATACCATTGAAATGAGGACCAAAGATGTCCAACAACCACATATTCATCTGGACAGAATTATCAATGTATTGATACACATATCAATATCATTGATATTTGAAACTCGAGTTTATCGAAGATGACTCGATATTATTGACAAGCAGAGAGTTTGTTTACCTGTTTTCTTAAAGAAAATCATGAAGACCTTCAATATATCGAAGTACTCCTCGATACCCTCAGAATTCAAAAATCGATAATATCGGAAGGCCTCCGATGATATCGATCTTGGACACATTTTTCCAGCAACATTTTCATGTGGTTTTTTATCTTGAATCGAGGGTCACTTGATAGAATCGATATTCAAATATCGATGATATCGAGGCCGGATCTATTGCATCGAGAAAGGACATAAAACTGTCCAGCAAGCTTAACTGAAAAATCCTTTGGATTTATCGATACATAGACACGACTATCGATATCATCGACATTCAAATTCTGATGATATCAAGTGTGCCTCGATCATATCCTTGACCTAAAAAATTTTAAAGGCTTTTGTCTCTCACATTTTCAAATGTCGAGGAATTAATCTTCGTGTCGAAGAAATCAAGTTCGAAATCCGATGACATTGATGCATGTTTCGATCCCATCGACCAGCTAGCAAAGGTTTCAAAAGTGTATAACATTTGAGTTTGTGTCATCGAGCGGTTAGTCGATATCATCGAGAGTATACGCTCGATGATATCGAACTCTATCATAAATGTGACCGTTTTATATCCATTGAAACTTTTCACCTATATATAGAGAGCTTGTATTTAGTTGCTGGTAGAGAAAGAAGAGAGTACTTTTAAGTGTTTAAACTTAGATCATTTACCCAAAGCCCTTTCTCTTAAGGGAGTTCATGCTCCAATCCACCCTCATCCTTGATATTTAATAGACTGGATTGGGGAATGAACTTCCACATTCAAGGATCCTCTAGTTAACACCTTAATGGAAAATCATTAACTGGGATGCCTTGAATGCATAGATGATTGGAATCATTCTATCTCCATTATAGGAAAATATTTGAGAGTAGGATGAAAGTGCACCTACTAGTGCCCTTGTTTGTCAATTACGATGTAAGTTGAGTCAGTCGGACTACAGCGCCTAACAGGAAGATCAATTCAAGTGCCTGCCTCAACTGGATGTGTGAAAGCTCACCATAGGTAAATCATAGCCTCACATCCCTTGTCCCAAAACACCATGTGATTAAAACCATTAAAAATAACTTAGAACATATGAGGGTTTTTGGGTAAGTGAACTTTTTCAAACAGCGGAAAATCTCTAAGTTTGCTTGCCTGTCGATCGTATCGATACACCTTTCGATATGATCGACCTGCTCTGTCGATGTCCTCGACACTTAATCGATACTATCGATAAGAGGACTAAAAGTGTCCAGCAACTGCATACCATCTGGACAGATTTATCGATATATCGATACATCTATCGATATCATCAATATTCAAACATCGACTCTATCGAAAGTGGCTCGATAATATCGACAGGCAAAATTTCGGCACCTCTATTTTTCTAAAGAAAACTACTATGAGCTGCGATATATCAATGACTGTTCTGATTCAATCTGAATTCAAATATTGATCATATCGAAAGTCATTCGATCATATCGACAGTGGGCACGTATTTCTTCCAGCAAATATTTCAGGATGTTCTAAACCTTGATCAGGGGCCACTCAAGGAAATCGATATTCTTATATCGATACTATCGAGTCCTGGTCGATTGGATCGAGTATGGGCACAAACTGTCCAGCGTGCTTATAGGTAAATCTATATAATTTATCGATCCTATCGACACGGTCTCGATATCATCGACATTCAAATTTTGATGACATCGGTTGACCCTCGATCATATCTTTCGGCTAGTCTCTCTCATTCTTCAAGTGTCGACAGATCGATCCCGGTATCAATGGAATCAGAGTTCAAAATTTGATGACATCGACACAAGTATCAATCTCATCGAGCAGCTAGCAATAGGTTTCAAAAGCGTATGACTTTTTGAGTTTATGTTATCGAGCGGACAGTCGATCCCATCGAGAGTATATGCTCGATGATATCGACCATGCTCGATGACATCGAACTCAGTCATAAATATGACCATTTTATATCCGTTGAAACCTTTTTCCTATTTAAAGAGAGACTTGTTCATATTGCTGATAGAGATAGAAGAGAGTGTTTTTGTGTGTCTTACCTTCAGATCATATACCCAAAGCCCTTTCTCTCATGGGATTTCATTTTCCAATCCACTCTCATTCATTGACATTCAATAGAGTAGATTGAGAATGAACTTCCACATTCAAGGATCCTTCAGCAACTATCTGAACAGTATATCTTTTAGCTGGGATGCCTTAAATGAATAGATGATGGGAATTACTCTATCTTTCTTATAGAATAATTCTAAGAGAGTGGATTTTCGTCCTAACCTTAACCCAACCCGAAACCGAATACTGGTATATCTTTTGTGTTACGGATCAAGGGAGCTGAAGACTCTTTAACAACAAGAAGGAGATCTTCATCACTATGCAAAAAGGGACTCATCAACTTATCTATAAGTACTTAGAGTCCAGAGGACACTTGTGATCATTCTTTTCTAGGATTGGGTCTTAAGTGTTGTTCACCCTTTGAAGTCCTCAAATGAGGCCTCCGGCTGGAGTGTACGCTGTGGGTGCATTGTATGGACCCTTGCTCTGTGGAGAGTATAAACATCTGGGTGTGTTGTGTGGACCCTTGCTCTGTGGAGAGCATAAACATCTGGGTGCGTTGTGTGAACCCTTGCTCTGTGTGGGCATAAACATCTGGTTAGGAGTGCACCAGTAAAACTCTAGGATTAGAGGTGAACCGAGTAGAAACCTCCGTGTAAAGGTTGAAGGTGAACCTGATTTAAAACCTTAGGTTTAAGGTGAACCCTAGGAAACCTCCTTAGTGAAATTCGGTACACTCAAGGGATGAGTGCGACAGCCAGGAGTGGAGTAGACAAGTAGTCGAACCACTATAAAAATGACTGTGTTTGTGATTGTTATTATCTTTCATTGTGTGATATTTATAACATACTCTTATATCTAATTATTTAAGATCACACCTTATACACACACAGTCATATCCATCACAAATTATATGCAACTTATTTATCTTTCAAGAAGTTTGTGATTGGATCCTCTACTAGGCTTGGAAGCCAATGGAGTTACATTCGAGTAATCCTGATAATTGTATATCTGATAGGATTAGTGTAATAAGATTTAAATATACCATAAAATTTTAAAAAGTCCTATTCACCCCCCTCTAGGACATATTGGCATATTTCTACTTCAACTCAAGCAATCTTCACCGCTATTTCATAGGATTCCATCATAACCTTGACCGAACCTATCGCCATGCATTGGTATATCTTCTGAGTTGTGGTTCATGGAAGCAGAAGATTCTTCATCAACAAAGAAAAAGATCTTTGACAACATGCAAAAAGGAACTCATCTTCTTATCTGTAAGTTATCAAAGTCCAGAGGACCCTTGTGACATTCCTTTGTAAGATTGGATCTAAGGTGTTTCTCAACCTTGCAAGTCCTCTAGGAGGCATCCGGTGGGAGTGTACATGATGGGTACATTGTGTTGACCCTTGCTTTGTGGAGAGCATAAACAGTTAGGGTCTTATGGAAGATCATTGACCAGTGTGCCTAAAAGTGGGTGCATTGTGTGGACCCTTGCTAGTGAGAGCATAAATAGTCAGCCTAGGTGTAAGTTGTAAAGGTTAAAGGTGAACCTGATTTAAAACCTTGGGTTTGGGGTGAACCGTGTGAAACCTCCTTAGTGAAATTTGGTACACTCAAGGTTTGAGTGCAGTTACCGGGAGTGGAGTAGACAAGTAGTCGAACCACTATAAAAATAACTGTTTTGAGATTGTTATTATCGTTCATTTGTTTATGTGATTTCCTTTAGTACTTTCATATCTGATTAACTGAGATCACACCTCACACACATGCACAGTCATATTCATCATAAACTAGTTTGCATATTGTTTATTTCTCAAATAGTTTGTGATTGAATCCTCTACTGGGCTTGGAAGCCAGTAGAGTTACTCTTGAGTAATCCTAATATATGCTTGCTGTTAGGATTAGAGTGATAGGATTTTAAATTTCTATAAAATTACTTAAAAAGTCCTATTCACCCCCACACACATGCACAGTCATATCCATCATAAACTAGTTTTCATATTGTTCATTTCTCAAATAGTTTGTGATTGGATCCTCTACTGGGCTTGGAAGCCAGTAGAGTTACTCTTGAGTAATACTAATATATGCTTGCTGTTAGGATTAGAGTGATAGGATTTTAAATTGCTATAAAATTATTTAAAAAGTCCTATTCCCCCCTCCCCAAGGACATATTGGCATATTCCTACTACTAGAGCGGTCTTTACCGCAATTTCAACCTCAATTTATAGGAAAATAAGTTAGAACATTGCATAGCCTGAGATAGTCTTCGACTAGACTGAGTTCACCGGATTCTGTTCAATGGATTTCGGATTACGCGAGATAAGAATTATCCAAAATTCTGCTGGCTCGAGGTCAAGCTCGACTAGCCGAATATCATAATTCAGCTAGCCGAATTTGCCTTTCGGCTGGCCAAATTCCTGTGAATTCTAAAAGTTAATTTTACTGAAATTTCATCTAAACTTTCTCGGGCTGGCCAAATTTCAAGCTTGGGCTAGTCGAACCAAAACTCGAGCTAGCCGAACCAAAACTCAGGTTAGCCGAATTTTTAAAAAAAAGTTATTATTTGTTCGGGCTTGAAAGTTAGGGTGGTTGAGGAAGCTTAGCTGGCCAAACCAAAGTCAAGCTGGCCGAATTCTAGGCAAAAATAAATGTAAAAACCCATGATCAAACATTTTTGAAAGCACCTAGTCCTAAGATTTTCTAGGGTTTATGCTACCTGAGATGTATCAAATATCTGATTCACTTGGCTTGAACTTTGTCTTGGACTTCATCATGAATTTGGGCTTGATCTTTTCTTGAACATAAGCCGATCTTGAGCTTAATCTTCTCTTGACCATAAACCGAATTTGAGCTTGATCTTATCTTAAATATCAACCGATCTTGAGCTTGATCTTCTCTTGAACATAAGACCGATCTTGAAGTTCTACCTTGAAGTAGTTTTGTCTCACGAAATTTAACAACCTATGTGTGCTCAACATCCTAGCACTGATACTATCTGAAAGGGAAGTTTAGCTTTTATAGGAGACTGGGACCCGATTATGCGTTACACGAACCTGGTCACATAATAGATGTTACGCGGATGTATAACTGAATAAAGAGAAATTTTTACGAATAGTGGAGATTGTTCCTCCATTTGATTTCTCTTGCGAATGAAAAAAGGATCAAGGGAGCATCTGTTGGAGCACCATAAAGTTGGCCTATTACGCAACCGCACAATAAAATGAAAAGAAGAGTGTAATGAACAAAGATGGACAAAAGGACTGATTTTGATGTTGACTACCTGGGTCAAACAGAAGATGAGTTACGCAATCACGCAAAATGAAGATGAAGTGCGACCGCACAACAATGTTGAGTTGCACCGTCTCAGTTCTTCATATGTGGGAAGGCCTATAAATACCCCCGCCCCCTCTCATTTGATTCATTCACAAGTGGAGAGTTCCAAGGAGGTCAGAGAAAGTCCAGAGATTCTTCCAGAGCCCCTTCAAGTATCCCATGGCGCGATATGGGAGGAGCAAGGGAGAAGAAGGAGATGTAATAAGCAGGGAGGAGACCTGTTGCACGGCCACACAACAGGGACTGTTTGTGTGACCACACAACAAACATGCTTGCATGTCGATTTCGAATGCTCAACACTATTTTACCACGAGATTTAGAATCTTCTATGAGCTGGTCTTTTGCACTTATATTCTAAGCATATCAGTGGGTTCCGAACCCGTGCAACTCCTCTGTCATGCGACAAACGCTTCGCAAGCCGAAATGCTGCCAAAATTACTATTAAACTATTTTCATGTCTTTTATTAAATTAATGAAATATATTTTATTTTGGAATCAAGGGAAACATGAGAGATGTAGTATGAATTCAGAATTAATAAATGACTAATGATGATTGTTCTTCTATTCTCCTTTGTGATTATTGAATGTAAATATCCCGTTCTACAATACTTTGTTTCTTTTCGAAACAATAATGGAAAAAACAAGAGTACAAATGCAACCAAAAATCCCATTAACCCACTTTTTGAGGAAATTTAGAGCTTGAAGCGCCTCAAAAAGGAAGTTCCAATTTACAAAGTCAAAGGCCTTCCTAAAGTAAACTTTGAAGCATATTCTTGAGGGGGGGTGTTTCTGATCTAGATGAATCCCACGTAGAAGATCATGGTTGAGGAGGATATTGTTTGAAATATTTCTATCCGGAATAAAAAGAGATTAAGCATGATTAATGATATGGGGCATCATAACTTTCTTCCGATTAACCATAATCTGGGAGATAATCTTATATATCTCATTTGTAAGCGAGATAAGTCTTAAATCATTAGGGGAAGAGACATTTTTTAGTTTCAAGTATTAAAACAATAAAAGTGGTATTTAATTGCTTTAATCATTTGAAGGTTTAGAAGAAGCTGAAGATTACTTCGTAAACATCTTTCCTAATGATAGGCCAACATACTTTATAAAAATGAGCATTAAATCCATTTAGGCCAGGATCTTTATTTGGACAGGCATTTCAAATTACATTTTCAATCTCAGCAACGATGATAGGTGCATAAAGAGCTTCTCCCTATTCCTAGAAAAGCCTAAATTGATACTTGCCCATTACACTCAAATCAACTTGATAACCATGAAACTCAATGGAGATAAGAATATTCTTGAAATGGTCAAATAGGGAATCATTTAGTTCCATGCGATTAGTACTGGCTATGCCATTTCTATCCTTTAATTCCAAAATCTTCGAGGAGGCTTGCCTAGTCTTGATTAAGAAGTTAAAAAGTTTAGAATTGGCATCTCCGAGGTTAAGGCTAGCTAACTTGGCTTTTGTCTAAACATGGACATTTCCAAATTTGAAGGTGCTTGAGTTCAGCCTTTCCCTCTCTTTATTTTTTAAATATTGGCACTTGAATGGTAAATTGGATAATTGTTTAAATTTGATCCAATTTCACTTTGGCATCCTAAATTTTGGATGATAACTTCAGTTGTGTAACTTTGTCATTCTCTAAGTATAGATTAGACATTTTTTTAAAAAAATAATAATAATTTGGTAACCACAAACATTGAATACCCAAACAAGGTTTTGCCCAAGCATTAGCAACAGTTTCAAAGAAGCCATCCAATTTGCTCCAATGTGTTGGGGGCCTTGCACAAAACCTTAGGATCTAGCCTCCCGAACAAACCAGAATTATGGGATAATAATAGCAATGAAACAAATCAAAGCAATAATCACACACCACACAAGAGATTTTTACATGAAAAACCCTCAAAGAGGTAAAAACCATGGGACCTCGTCCAGATCAACAATCCACTATTTAGCAGAACGTTACAACCTTTATCACTCACGCAGGAGTGGATGAATAATAAGAGAGGGATCTCACCAATCACACGGACGTAGAAGCGTTGAGACAACGGCTCCCTTCCATAAGCTTCCTCTCTCTCTTTTTTCTCTCTCTCTCTCCTTTGATATCCCTAAACACTTTAGGAAACCCTCTTGTACTTTTCTTGTACACAACATACCTTAGAAAAACCCTAGAGACCCCTTTTTATAGTTTTAGAAAACTCCTTTCCGCATCCCAGTTGCGAAAGGACTTGCGACACCAAATTCGTGCAAAATCGCGGAACGAATCTGCGTAAGTTCGACCGGTCGAGCACCTCCTACGACCGGTAGAGGACCACCTACGACCGGTCGAGCACCCCCCCCCCCCCCCCCCCCCCCCCCCCCGAAAAAAATAGTCCAATCGCTGGACTTTAAGTTGAGCTACAACTCGACTCTCACGACTGGTCGTACCAGCCCGGTCAAACACGGGGTAAAAAAACCCCCATCAAATCTCTCCCTTTTTAATCCAGGAGGGATTCACCTTCTTCTTCAAGCCAGCCAGGTTTCTACAAATCTCAAATTCGCCCTTAAGCAAAGCCTTGGTCATCATGTCTGACCCATTATCGTCCGTGTGAACCTTCTCAAGCTGTAACACCTTCTGTTCCAAAGTATCCCTGATCCACTGATACCGAATCTCCATGTGCTTCGACTTGAAATGCTGACTTGGATTCTTGCTCAAGTGTATAGCACTCTGACTATTGCAATAGACCACGTGCTCCTCCTGCTTCAGGCTAAGTTTCTGTACGAACCTCTTCATCCAAAGCATCTCTTTACATGCCTTTGTGACTGCAATGTACTCGGCCTCTGTCATCGACAACGCTACGACCCTCTGTAGCTTGCTCTGCCAAGAAACGGCTCCCCCTATAAACGTGAACATGAACCCTGATGTAGAATTCATAGAGTCTATGTCGCCTGTCATATCTGCATCTGTGTTGTCACACTCGAAACTCAAAAAACGGGCTCAAAAAATTTCCAACGCCGAATCCGGCGCTGACGGCCTCCGTAGTGCCCCATTCTCAGATTTCGGCACTCACATGCCAGATTCTGATCCTTGGATCCTACAAGGAGGATTTTCAGCATGAATTTTTTTTTATAATAGAGCATAACCACAAGCATAACCAAGTTACAAAACAACATCACCACATATCCACTATATAATCATTTGAATACAATACTGAAAGGGAAATACATACATCGAAATCAAAGCTCCAGAAGACAGCTGCATGATCCAAGCTCAATGCTGCTACAACCTAATGTCACCTGCACGCATCTATCGTGCATAAGCATATAGAAAGGTTAGAGGGTGGTGTAAGTGTGTGTAAGGTAAGTGTCAAGTATACCATAAAGCCCATAAATCATACATCATCAGAATAAGCGAAAATACTGACAAGATCATGAATCATATGATATCAAAGTAAGCAGAAATATACTGGTAAGTCCATGAGTGCTATCAGCCGTACCAATTCTATGTGATGCAAAACATAATAAGACAATAACAGATGTTAAGGATGCAATGCAATATGCAAATCCTGATGGACCACGAATACCATCAACCTTATCTAGGCCATATTAGTGCAAGAACATAGTAACCCAAATGCTAAGTACTGCAAATGTAATGTAATATGCAGTGCGAATGAAATGACTATGCTGGAATGTGAAGTCGGGATGATAGTACGAAGTATCACAGGCTATGGGGTCCATCACAAGGGACTTCTATCCAAACTAGTCTCATACCTAAATTTGGATAGTCAGACACAATGTCGTAAACTCCTGATCTCAGGTTAGTCACGCACCCAACCGAAATCCTAGCCATGCGGAGGTACACGTAACAAATAGTTACGCACCACCAGCCCGAGTGGATAGTGAATGAATAAATGAATGGATATACAATTTCTGCTCAATAAGTCTACATATTAATACAGTTACTCTCTGGGAAAATCACTAGGGTCTATTACATTCGACACCGACTGCCTCCTCCCTAGCTGCACAGCCCAGCGAGCGGAATAGACCTCACTATTCACCTCGCCAGTAGTCTGCCAATACCTACCCTGCTCGTCGATAGTGGACCCATTTACGAGCTGGTCATACTCAGCCTAGCTTATAGTCTCCTGCCTCAGGCGGGTAAGGCCACACACCCTCCCAACCGACCACGACACGGTGGGAGATGTGGCTTACTGGTATTTGGCACTCGACACTAATGTTCCACTCGGTCTAAACGTTGGGGCTACTCCTGGCCTCTGAGATTCTGGGATTTTCACCCAAGGACATCCCAAGTGCCCCGTAGTGCTAGAACTAAATATTTTTGGTGTCCCATCTAACCATCCATGATGTGCCTGTGGAGGCCACGGCCCTGATATCGCTGAGTATAATGATCAAGGTACACAAATGCGAGATGCATGAATCACACTGTACAGCCATATAGCAATCCTACGCGTACAGCGCGATAATGTGGGGCACTCCGTCTCATAATGAGTTCCACAAATGGTCCGTCCAATGGCTTATGCCATGATCAGTCACTACTCATCTCAAGCATACATATGATGTGCATGGCATGAGTTATGGAATTATACTAAGCATGTTATAAGGTAATGAACTACCCTCACAATGAAGATGGGCCTAAATAGCCTACATACAACCAGTATGGGCCTATCAATGTGCCCTAGGGAGAGTTATAATGCAGACATTTAACCAACATTATTCTCATAATGTGGACGTCAAACCAACATTGCTCCCAAGGCATGGCCTGCCATAAATGTCATTATATAACCCATGGTGGAATCACACAATACAATAGACCCTGTATACATCCCATTGGGCCTCGACCCATGGGCCTTAGAATACATCACGGTGGGCCTTAATAACGGGCCTCATACACATCAAGGTGGGCCCCAATAACGGGCCTTGAATACATCACAATGGGCCTCAACCCATGGGCCTTTATACATCATAATGGGCTTCAACCCATAGGCCCTAATACATCACAATGGGCCTCAACTCACGAGCCCTAAATGCATCACAATGGGCCTTACCAAATGGGCCAAAAATATATCAAAATGAGCTCTACCCATGGGCTCCAAATACATCACAATGGACCTTAACCCACAGGCCCTAATACATCACAATGGGCCTCAACCCATGAGCCCCTTTAATACATCAAAATGGGCCTTAACCCATGGGCCTAATACATCACAATGGGCCTTACCCATGGGCCTCAAATACATGATATGTGGGCCCTACACATGTAGTAAATGGCCGCCACCAGATGGTCGATGGGGATACAGAACGCATACATTAGGTGGGTCACACTTCCCACAGACAGTGTGAATAAAACATACATCAAGGCAAGCCCTATGTGATCCAGACGGCTAGGATAACACGTCTTATGGTGGAGCCCCCATCATCCCAACCTAATGGACGGTGTGGAATAAATCATACTTCAAGGTGGACCATGTGTATAAGGTCCACGTCCAACACACGGATGGGACGGCGTGGATGAAACACTAACATCATGGCCGATCCCACAAATAGATGGACGGAGTGAATACATACGACAGGGTAGTGGTTACAATGCATACTACAAGGTGGGCCCACACAGAAATTGCTGACGTCATTCAGCAGTGGGACCCACCGTCCTAAAATTCAAATGGACGATATGGATGTAACATATACATCACATGGCTCCCACCTGCCATCTCAAAATGGTTGGACGGCATGAGATAGAATAGATACATTAAGGTGGTATCCCACCGTCCAGATGATGGATGGCTAGGATAAAACACTTACATGTGGGCTCCATATGTATCTGTGGATGGTGGGTGAGAAACATACATCAAAGGGGACCCACGACCCATAGAACTTGCTGACGTCAATCACACCAGCCACTGCTAGTGTGTGGTGCGCCAACCACTCCGCTTCAACATAGGTGGGTCCCATATGGGGCCCACCATAACGTTTGTTTTCCATCCAGCCTCTTGATAAGGCCACGAAGACCTGGATGAATAGGAAAAACAAAGTTCGGATTGATTCAAAAACTTCTGTGAACCCCAAACAGGGTTCAATGGCAGTCGTTCAACCCCATTGTTTCCTGTGACGTGGGCCACCTAAGTTTGGTATATGTCTGATTTTTATGATGGGGCCCACTGCCCTAAAGGGCCTACCACATTCACAGTGTGGATGTCGACACACATTACGGTGGGGTCCACACATGGGACCACGTCCCTACCCACGTTGCTGGACGCGCGTCCAAAGGACGGTCAGAGGCAGCAGCCCATGCTGCTGCCCTATCTTCTTCTTCTTCTTTTTTTAATTTTTTGTTATCCTAGGGTTTTTCCTAGGTGGGGCCCGCATATGGAAAATCCAACCCATGCATTATATTCTACAGCTTATAACAGATCTAACAAGACCAATATTGATTATGTTTTGGGAGTATAGAAAGATTAAAGTGAATTTAAACGGTGAAAATCATTATTTTCAAAGGTATGGCCCGCTTGATTATCAGATAGGCTTCATTTTTTTGGCTCAACGCCTAAAATGAGCTAAAGAAAGGGATGGACGGCTTGGATTAAAAACATACATCAAGGTGGAGCCTACATGGACAGCCCTTCCCAAAAATCATTTTCCTTTTGTCTTGCTGTCGTCAATACACCCACTGTTAGCTCACACGTCACTTGTTGGCAACGTCCACCGTCCCTGGATGCTGGACGATGTATATAACACATATATTTAAGGTGCGCCCCACCCTCATACATGCTACCAGGATGGGCCATCAAATGGTTGGATGGTGTGCATGAGACCCACATCAAGGTGAGGTCCCTTTGATGAAGGGTTTGGACATCTCACAACTTATTAAGTGAGCCAGAAAATAGGAAAGGAGAGAAAGAGAGAGAAAGAGAGATCGAGTGATGGAGGGACCCCGCCACTATGGGCCCTCCCTTGCATGATTTAAAACATACATTAAGTGGGTCTCAATACATGTGGGCCCACCAAATCAAAGATCAATGGTGGAGATCCTTTCTCCACCAAGATGTAAGGTCTAGATGACCCATAACTACTAAAAATTTAAACATCATGATGGGGTCCATGGAGAATGGCCCCATCATGGTATGATATTAATAATTAAGGTGGGCCATCGGCCACATCTTAGGGTCCAAAGTGAGATCCATATCATTGATCGGTGGGCCTCACTTGGCCCATCATAAAAATAAGAAAAACTACCCTATAGAAGCACCCACCTATGATCATCTTGGTCCATTGGATAGCCAATCTCCTTGTGCTTCATTTTAATGGAGAGGATGAGAAATGGATGGCTAGGATGATGGGTTTTGGAGTGGGAAGTGGGCCTCACACATGCATTTTCTCTCCATGGGAAGGCTTGGACGTGAGCTCTTTCTCTTGCTTGGGATTTGTTGAGAAATGAGAGAGAAAGAGATGGGATGTAAGGAGTGATGGAGTGATGGGAAGTGAGTGATGGGGTGATGGACATGTACTTGACATGTATGGGTGTGTAAGAGAGAGAGAGAGAGAGAGAGAGAGAGAGTTGACTTTAGGTAAGGGTGATGTAATAGGGAAATGGTTGCTTGTACTTGACATGAGATGATTGATGGATGGATTGATTGATTGATTGATGGGACATATTGTAGAGATTCTTTTAGGATTTACAATGTGCGGTATTTTTCCTTGAATTGAACACGGGTCCACATCTCCCTGCCAGGGTATCAAATCGGTGCACAGCGGCGACGGTGCGGTCGCAATGGTACAAGTCTCGGATTGAACTAACTCAGATATACAGGATACGACTTAGGGTCGAGCGCAAATGTCGATCATCGGTCGCAGGTTGCTGGAATTCGACCGGGAGGATC
The DNA here is from genome assembly GCA_037074715.1 of Magnolia kwangsiensis. Classification (NCBI taxonomy): domain Eukaryota; kingdom Viridiplantae; phylum Streptophyta; class Magnoliopsida; order Magnoliales; family Magnoliaceae; genus Magnolia; species Magnolia kwangsiensis. The sequence goes on along the minus strand of CM073572.1, from coordinate 96,310,368 downwards.
GCGGGAGTTGACGAAACAGTACAGACTAAGATACAGGTCTTACATGTGTAGCCCTCTATCACAGGTTTACCGTCACCATAGTATAGACTCAATCAGGATGAGCCTCTTAGATACCGCAGTATCCACTTCACCGCTACCCAATGCTCTTTGTCAGGATTGGAAAGATACCGGCTAACAACCCCAACCGCATATGCTATATTTGGTCGTGTACACACCATAGCATACATCAAACTTCCTACAGCTGATGCGTAGGATATCTTCTGCATCTCTTCCACCTCTATTTTCATCTTAAGACACTGCCTGTTACTCAATCTGAAGTGACCATACAGTGGAGTACTAACCAGCTTTGCTGCATTCATATTAAACTGCTTTAGGACTTTCTTAATATACCACTCTTGTGACAGCCAAAGCTTCCTGCTGCTTCTGTTACGGGTTATCTCCATTCCTAGGATCTGTTTAGCCGGGCCTAAGTCTTTCATCGCAAAGGACTTGCCCAACTCCTGTTTCAGCCTATCGATCTTCTTGATATCTTTTCCCATGATGAGCATGTCATTAACGTATAACAACAAAACTAGGAAATCACCATTTGAGAACTTGCGCGTGAACACACAGTGGTCCGATTCCGTTCTATCATACCCATGCTGTAACATGAACGAATCAAACTTCTTGTACCATTGTCATGGAGCTTGTTCCAGCCCATACAGGCTCTTCCTCAGCCTACACACCATATGCTCTTTGCCCTTGACTTCGAACCCCTCTGGTTGGTGCATGTAGATCTCTTATTTCAGGTCACCATAGAGAAAATCAGTTTTAACATCCAACTTCTCTATCTCCAGATCCATGCTAGCCGCCAACCTAAGCAACACCCGTATGGATGTCATCTTCACCACTGGTGAGAATATTTCTTCAAAGTCTATACCTTTCCTCTAACCGAACCCTTATACCACAAATCTAGCCTTGAACCTCGTCTGTGAATTCTTCTGTTCAACCTTATTTTTGAACACCCACTTGTTGCTCAAAGCCTTTTTACCCTTAGGCAGTTTCACCATGTCATAAGTGTGGTTCTTATGCAAGGATTTCATCTCCTCTTGCATAGCTGTCACGCCCCAAACCCAAAAATCAGATTCACAGGAATCCCGATCTCCGAATTCGGTGCAGACAGCCTCCGTAGTGCCCCATTCTCAGTTCCTGGAAATCATATGCCAGATTTCGATCCTGGGATCCTACAAGGAGGATTTTCAGAATAAATTTTTTTTTGTAATGGAGCATAACCGCAAGCATAACCAAGTCACAAAATAACATCACCACATATCCACTATATCAAAAACTTTAAGTACAATGCGGAAGAGAAATACAAGATGATCAAAAAGCTCCAAAATGGCCTGATACACAATCCTGCCTCAGTGCTGCTGCTGTCCAATGACACCTGCACGCAACGGTCGTGCATAAGCTTACAAAAGCTTAGAGGGTGGTGTAAGTGTGTGCGTAAGGCAAGTGCCAATATATATAATATCAGAGTAATGCAGAAACCTGCAGTAAGTCCATGAATAAAACCAACCATATCAATGTTATGTGATGCAAGGCATGAATGCTATCAACCATACCAAGGTCATGCGATGCGAGACATGAATGTTATCGGCCACACCGATGCAATACGAGGCCTACATAGCCGAATGTCATATGCAAAATACAATCCAAGTAAGTCAGTACTCATCAAGTACACATATCAGTACAGTTCCTCTCTGGATATCACCGGGGTCTAATACACTTTGCACTGACTGCCACCTCCCTAGCTACCCAGTCAAGCAAGCGGAATAAACCTCACTATCTGCCTGACCAGTAGTCTGTCAATACCTACCCGGCTCGTCGATAGCGGACTCATTTGTGAGCTAGTCAAACTCAGCCTAGCCCCCTCACTCAGGCGGATAAGGCCACACCCCCTTCCAATCAACCACGACACAGTGGGAGACGCGGCCTACTGGTATTTAGTACTCGGGCGCTCGTGTATCCACTCAGTCTAGACGTTGGAGCAACTCCTGGTACCAAAAAGGTTCTAGGACTTTCACCCAAGGACATCCTAAGTGCCCACAGTGCTAGAACCAAGCATTTTCAGTATCCGATACGCCCATCCACGATGTACCTGTGGAGCCACGGCCCTGATGTCGCTAAGGCATGCAGTGACCAAGTCACACATATGCGAGATGCATGAATCACACCGTCAATTCATGCAGCAATCCAGCGCGTACTGCACGATCATGTGGGGCACTCTATCTTATAACGAGTCCCGTAAATGGTCTGTCCAATGGTGTATGCTATGATCAGTCACTACTCATATCAAGCATACATATGATGTGTATGGGCATGAGTCATGGGATTATACAAAGCATGTTATAAAGTGATGAATATTAATGAGTATGGGCCTATCAATGGGCCCTATGGAGAGTTACAATGCGGACATTTAACCAACATTATACTTACAATATGGACGTCAAACCAACATTGCTCCCAAGGCATGGCCCACCATAAAACCTCATTACACAAACTATGGAGGGATCACACATTGCAATAGACCCTAAGGACGTCCCATTGGGCCTCTGCCCATAGGCCTCGAATACATCAAATGGGCCGCCTCATATGGGCCTTATATAAATTAAGTGGGTTGCATCAATGGGCCTTATGTACATTGCAATGGGTCATAGCCCTTGGGGCTTTGAATACATCATAATGGGCCTCAACCCATGGGCCCTAATACATCACAATGGGCCCTCATAATATGGGCCCCATATTTATCAAGGCAAGCTTCAACACGGACCTTATACAACCAAGGTGGGCCTTAACAATGGGCCATAAATGTGGTAAGTGGGCCACACCACATGGACCACATGCATACAAAATGGGCCACGCCAAACATAAGTGGTGGTAATGATCTCCACCATTAAAATTCCTAATGCCCACCAAAAAATATATTTCCATCCAACCTATCCCCAAATTATCATAGTGATAGATAAAGTAGGAACGATTATTATCTTAATGGGAAACTTACTATGGCCCTTATAAATTTCTTGAACGGTGGGCATCATTATCCACTTCTTCACATGGTGGGGTCCATTTGAACTTTAACTCTGCCTCATCCTTTAACTCATACACTAAAATGATCTTTTAAAATGGTTGGAGGGATGGGATGCAGCACGTGCATCATGGTGGGTCCCACCAGCTGTCCAGCAGCCAAAGAAAATGGCTGGACGGTATGGAAAATACATACATCACAGAGGGCTCCACCGTCCGCCCGGACGGTGGGAATAAAACTCATATGTGGGAATAAAACTCATATCATTGTGAGCTCCACGTGGGGCCCACCATAATGTTTATATGTCATCCAACCCGTTGATAAGGTCCACAGACCTGGATGAAGAGTAAAAACAAATTTCATATTGATTCCAAAACTTCTGTGGTGCCCAAAAGGGCTCCAATGGTAGTCGTTCAATCACCCTGTTTTCTACGATGTGGGCTAACTGAGCCTTAGATGTGCCTCATTTTTGGGGAGGGCCCACCTCAGGGGGTGGGCCACCTCATGGACAGGTCAGATGGCAAATAAACATCAAGTTGGGGCCCACACGGTCAGCCGTGGGACCCCCGACGTCCGCCTAAGGCGCAGGACGCCAGCGCGTCCTCTCCAGCGTCCAGAGGCAGCAGCCTCTGCTGCTTTATTATTTATTTTTTTAAAATCGTGGTTTTTCACGATTCATCATGCATGGGGCCCGCATCTGATGAATCCACTCCAGTCATTGGATTACACAGCCCATAACAAGTCTATCAAGACCAATATTGGGCCTTTTTCAGCGTGTAAGAAAGATCTGGGTGGATTTCAACGGTAATGATATTGTTTTCAACACTATGGCCCACTAGATACTCCGATCAACCTCATTTTTCGGCTCAACACCTAAAATGAGTTAGGGAGTGAGGTGGATGGTTTGGATTAGAAACATACATCAAGGTGGGGCTTATATAAGTGGTCATTCTCCCATGCTTGAAAAATCAAGCTAATATTTGTGTTTTCCTTCCCCGTCCAGCGTCCTTGGACGCTGGACGGTTTGGGCATACATGCTTAAGGTGGGCCCTGCTTTAGGTGGGCCACCACATGGCTACATTGTGTAGATATAACATATCTAAAGTGGGCCCCACCTACGGATGTCTTGGATAAAATACATATTTCATGGTGGGGCTCATTCAAGTGGGCCATATGGCCACATCAACATACAAAGAAAATAAATAAAAAGGAGAGGGAGAGAGAGTAAAAGAGTGGGACACACGTGATAGAGGGACCCTGGCACTATGGGCCCTCCCTTGAGATCAATCATACATCAAGTGGGTCTCATAACATGTGGGCCCATAAAATTGAAATCCAATGGTGGAGATCCCTTCTCCACGAAATTAGACGGTCTAGATGACCCATTTACAAGCTAGGAAGGTAAACATCACGATGGGGTCCATGGAGAATGGCCCCATCATGTAATGATATTGATGATCAAGATGGGCCATCGGCCACATCTTAGGGTCCAAAGTGAGATCCATACCATTGATCGGTAGGCCTCACTTGGTCTATCATAAAAGCATGAAAACTAGCCTATAAAAGCACCCACCTAGTGATCTCCTTGGTCCGTTGGAAAGCCTATCTCCTTATGCTTCACTTTGAGGGTGGATGATGAGATTTGGATGGCTAGGATGGAGGTTTTGGGATGGGAAAGTTGGCCACTAAAAATCACATTTTTCTCTCACTTGGGAAAGCCATGGACGTGCACTCTCTTGGTTGCTTGGAATTGTTGAGAAATGAGAGAGAAAGATAGAGAGATGGGATATAAGGAGTGATGAAGTGATGGGAAGTGAGTGATGGGGTGATGGACATGTACTTGACATGTATGGGTGTGTAAGAGAGAGAGAGGGAGAGAGAGTTGACTTTAGGTAAGGGTGATGTAAGAGGGGAATGGTTGCTTGTACTTGACATGAGATGATTGATGGATGGATTGATTGATTGATTGATGGGACATATTATAGAGATTCTTTTTGGGATTTACAATGCGTGGTATTTTTCCTTGAACTGAACGCGGGTCCACATCTCCCTACCAGGGTATTGGATTGATATGCAAGTTGCGGTGTTGGAACCGCGGCCACTGTGCGGTCGCAATGGTACAAGTCTCGGATTAAGTTGACTATTTACCGGATACGACTTAAGGTCACATGCAAACATCGATTATACGTTGTAAGTTGTCAGACTTTGACGAGAAGGATCGCGGGAGTCGACGGAACAGTACGGACTAGGATACGGGTCTTACAATAGCTTTCAACCACTCTTCCTTATGCTTATCGGCTAGGGCCTCAGAATAATCTTCTGTCTCTCCCCTATCGGTTAGCATAATGTACTCATGCGGTGAGTACCTCTTGGACGGCTGTCTTCCCTAGACGACCTCCTCACCTGTGGCTCAATAGGTGGATCATGTGGGGACTGCTCCCCTGGTCCATCTTCTGAAGGAACTCTCTCGTCCTTTGCACCTTGCTGTACTCCCCCGTCATCATGCACCACGGGAGGAATAACTGGATCCATGTCTTCTAGCTCACCTGAACTTGGCTGGTTCTTCTCTAGCTTACCAATGTCTTTTATATACTGATCTTCAAAGAATACTACATCTCTACTCCTAACGAGCTTCCTCTCGGTCGGATCCCACAATCTGTAACTGAACTTTTCATCACCGTACCCTAAGAACACGCACTACCTGATCTTTATATCAAGCTTGGACCTCTCGTCCTTCCGTACGTGAACGGATACCCTGCATCCAAACACCCTGAGATGACCGTACGATGGATCCTGTCCAGTCCACACCTTCTCAGATACTTCTCCATTTAATGGGGCTGATGGAGACCTGTTTATCAGATACACCGCCGTGTGCATTGCTTCTCCCCAGAACGTCTTGGGCAACTTCGCATGGGATAACATGGTGCGATTCATTCGCTCAGCTACACCATTATGCTGGGGGGTCTTGGGAACCGTCTATTCATGTCATATACCCAGGGACTTGCAGTACTCATAAAAGTCATCAATATATTCACCACCATTGTCAGTGCGGATGCACTTCAATGATCTACCTGTCTCTCTCTCGACCATAGCATGAAATAATTTAAACACACCGAAGACCTCGTCCTTAGATTTTAAAGCATAAGCCCAAACCCTCCTAGATGCATCATCTATAAAAGTAACAAAATACAATGCCCCACCCAAGGTTTTTATCCTCATAGGACCACAAACATCAAAATAAACTAAATCTAATGCATGCATTTTATTAACATGAAAAGCATATTTAACAAATGAAACTCTATGTTGTTTCCCTGATAAACAATCAAAACAGGTTTTAAGAGGTGTACATGTCACGTCTGGAAGGAGCCGCTTCCTCGATAGTAGCTGAAGTCTTTTTTCACTCATGTGGCCTAGACGCCTGTGCCACATGTCAATAGTTGAATCTTCTGCTACGTTCAACCCACCCTTGCATACACTGACACTTATCTTATACAGGGTGTAACACTTCTTTCCTCTGTCTGCGATCAATGAACCCTTGATGAGCTTCTAGTGCCCACCAGCAAATCGGCTTTCATAGCCATCATCATCCAACCTTTCTGTCGACATCAAGTTAAGGTGAAGGTCTAGGATATGCCTCACATCCCTAAGAACCAATGTGCAGCCCACATCGATCTTCACACAAATATCACCGACCCCTACAATCTTCGATACGCCAGAATTTTCCATCTTCATGGTCCTATAGTCACTTGACTTATAGCTTGTGAAGAAATCCCTACGTGGAGTCGCGTGAAAAGAAGCCCCCGAGTCTATCACCCAGTTGGTATCCTGACTCGTATCCGTGAGACATACATCATGATCTGGAGAAAGAATAACTACAACGTCGCCATCTGAAGCGACCGTAATGGAATCTGGTTCATCTTCCTTCTCCTTTCCTTTTCCTTTCTTATCGTTCTTAGCCTTATGAGATTCATGTTTATAGTGTCCCTTCTTGCCACAATTCAAGCATTCAACATCTTTTCTGTTATTTGACTTGCCTCTTGATTTATCTTGGGCCTTTTCGTCCTTCCTGTTCTTTCCTCTCCCCCGTTCCTGTGTCACAAGTGTCTCTTGTTGAGTAGACCCCTAAGACTTCTTCCTTGTCTCTTCAGTGAAAAGACCGCTAGTAACCTGTTCCATGGATATCTTTGCATCTAGCGCAGAGTTACTTAGAGACACCACCAATGTCTCCCAACTGTCAGGCAACGAACTAAGAAATAGTAAAGCCTCCAATTCATCATCTAGGACCATTTTCATAGAGGAGAGTTGGTTCACTATATTGCTTACCTTATTCATGTGCTCGGCCACAGAACCACCATCCTTGAACTTGAGATTCATAAGTCACCTTATCAGAAAAATCCTATTACCGGTTGTCTTCCTCTCATACAACCCTTGTAGTTTCAACCATAGGCTAGGGCCTGAGGTTTCCATAGACACATGGTGGAATATAGAATCATCCAGCCATTGTTTAATAAACCCCACCGCCTTCCGGTCCAACTTCTTTCAATCTTCATCAGACATATCCTTAGATTTTGCTGATATGCCTAAAATTGGAGAGTATAGGTCCTTACAATAAAGCAAGTCCTCCATCTTAACCTTCCATATGGTCCAGTTAGAACCGTTGAGGTTGATCATCCTTGATGAGCCACCTTCCATAACTCTAAACCGATCCTACCTGTTCAATGAACTTGGCGCTCTGATATAACTTTGTTAGGGGCCTTGCACAAAACCTTAAGATCTAGCCTCCCGAACAAACCAGAATTATGGGATAATAATAGCAATGAAACAAATCAAAGCAACAATCACACACCACACAAGAGATTTTTACGTAGAAAATCCTCAAAGAGGTAAAAACCATGGGACCTCGTTTAGATCAACAATCCACTATTAAGCAGAACGTTACAACCTTTGTCACTCATGCAGGAGTGGATGAACAATAAGAGAATAAATAAAAAATAAAGGGATCTCACCGATCACGAGGACGTAGAAGCGCTGAGACAACGGCTCCCTTCCACAAGCTTCCTCTCTCTCTTTTCTCTCTCTCTCTCTCCTTTGATATCCCTAAACCCTTTAGGAACCCTCTTGTGCTTTTCTTGTACACAACATACACTAGAAAAACCCTAGAGAACCCTTTTTATAGTTTTAAGAAACTCATTTCCGCATCCTAGTTGCGGAAGGACTTGTGACACGAAATCCACGCAAAATCGCGGAACGAATCTGCGTAGGTTCAACCAGTCGTGGACCTCATACGACGGGTCGAGCACCCCCCCCCCCCCCCCCGCGAAAAAAATAGTCCAATCGCTGGACTTTGAGTCAAGCTACGACTTGACTCCCACGACTGGCCGTACCAGCCTTCAACCGGTCGAGTAGGGCCTATGAGCGGTCGAACACGGGGCAAAAAACCCCATCACAATGATTAGAAAAGCAAAATGACAATTTAGAAGAAGAAAAGCCCGTGCCAAGTTCAAGGAGAATAGGATCATGATCTGATAGATCAGGCCGAAGATAAACTACTTTATAGTTATCAAAAGATGCAAGAAAAGCATAATTAGTGAGGGGCCTATCTAACTAGCACTCAAGGGAAATGACAATTTACAAGAAGAAAAGCCCATGACAAGTTCAAGGAGAATAGGAGCATGATATGAGAGACCAGGCCGAAGATAGGCTGCTTTATAGTGATCAAAAGTTGCAAGAAAAGCATAATTAGTAAGAACCCTATCTGACTGGCACTCCATTCTTTTTTAGCAAAAGCTCGAATGAGCCTAAGTGTTACCTAAAGTAATGAGGTAAGCGAGACTAGCTATGGAGAGGCAATCTTTGAATTCTTCAATATGTTTGAGATTAAACCCGATATAGTTAAAGTCGCCTGCCAGGAACTAGGGATGAGATAATCCTAAGCTAGGCTTAATTGATATCTTCCCAAGGGATCTTCTTAGGGTGGCATCGTTAGCTCCATAAACCCCAGTAAAAGACAGAGGATAAGGAAACTTGGTAGATCTAATTAAGAAATGAATAAGCTAATTAGATTTGGTTAGAACAGAGACAGAAAGGGAACAGTGCCAACCTAAAATAATCTTGCAATTAGAAACATGGCAAGCATCTGAAGTAAAGCTCAAAGAGAATGGTAAAAGACTATTGCAAGTTCAATATAAGTTTGATTTACTAATGTGGGTTTCTGCAATATAAATAAAGGAAAGATCAAATTGAGGCATTGAATCTTTAATTTCCTTTTGCCTCTAACATTCCGAACAAGAACCTTCATTGGACATAAGTTGAATGGCTTTCCTTATTGGACAAATGAACCCTAGAAGGCGATTTGAGAAAGCCTACGAGACAAGCAGGGAACTCCATGGAGGTTTTGACAACCATGTCTGTCAAGGCATTGATGACGAGTTCATCAATATCCACGTTACCATATAAATCAGATAAAACTCTTAAATTTGTTGGAACTAGCAATTAGATTAGTTGGCATTGAAGTGTTTTTTTTATGGAGGCGAAGACATTACTCCTTTTTACCTTGGAATCGCTGTGGACCTGACCACTATTGTCAGTGTTCATCCGCACAGGGTCTCGTGAAGAAGTAGGTTCAACTGTATTTTGAGAAAAAAAAATAATAATAAATAATCCGAACTTTTCTGGTTAGGCGTGGATGGAATATTGAATTCCATATTTATCACGGAGTTGAGATTGGCTTCCCATCCTATCGTGTGTGATTGTAGGACTTCCACCCCTTGGTTAGGGGTTTGTGATTGAGAGTGGTACTTATTCGTCAGGGATTTGCGAACGGTCAAGGCCTCCACACGTATTCCACTTGGACGTGTGCTGGATCTGGGCTTAGGTTCAGAATTACAGGCTGGGCTTTGACAAAGATCGGCCCAGACCTAAGATTTATAGCCCTGTGTGCAATGTAGGTTTATCAATCAAGAGAGTCAAGTTACTCCTTTTGAAGCAAGTGAGGAGAACCAATGCCTTGAAACTAGGAGATGGACGGTAACAAACCAAGACTTGCTGCTGGCTATCATTGAATTATCAAAACTTAAATTAAATAGGTAGAGAATGAAATTCAAGCACATTTTTCATTGTCATAAAATATGATATCTTACCTATAAAATAGTCCATTAAAAAGTTATACCACTTATGATTTTTTGGGAAGAAAAAGCCGTCAGGTCAGCACTTGTGTCCCTATTAGTATTTAAGTCGTCATTGTCATAAAATACTGTTGGAAATTTTTATGACAATACTCGGCACTATTCTTGCAAACGTAACATTGTGCACAACCCTTCATTTTTTGATGTGGCCCACCGTGATGTGCACACGAGATCCACTCCGATAATTAGATGTGTAATATAATGCTAAGCATAGAAAGAACTAAAAAATAAAAAATCAGGCTGATCTATGATTCGATTGGAACATGTCTACCCTTCTGGATTACTGTGAATCCACATTCCAACCAGTAATGCCACACCAAATGTTTATACCTAAGGTTCAAATGCCACACCAAATGTTTATACCTAAGGTTCAAAAGGCAGGTATATATATATACATGATTCAAGTGGGCCATATAAAGGGAAACAGTTTATACAGTGAGCTTTCTATGTGTACTTTCAATAGTTTGGTCCACCAGAACCAACCATGGATGGGACCTGAGTCCAGGGTAACTGATGTAGAGCGAGTCGCGGATAATTTCATGGCTAGGATGGATCAGAAAAGGCACTGTCGGCGACAGAAGTGATCTGGACCATCAGACCTTAGATCGGGCGTATCTCGCAATCCGAAATGAGTTATCCGACGCAAAATATATGATTTTGGGGTAGAACGAGCTACTTTAGCCAACCAACCCGCTACGCCGGGTTGCGCAGCCCGGATTTGCGAGAAACCCTCTGATCGATGGTCATTTCTCCATTTTAATTTCGTTTTTACTATTTATAATAAGTTTTAGTTTGCTTATAACTCTTCATCCGTTGGGCTTTAGGAATTGTGTCCAATATGAAAAGTGCTCAGAATATTTAGAAGAATGGTTTGGTGAAGCCAAATAGGACACTTACTATTTTTGGCCGAAAACCTTGCGCACTAGTAGACATCACGACTGTCTATAAATAGTAAGTTTACTATTTATAGTAAGTTGCGAATTTTAGGAGTTTTAGTTGTAGTTTGAGTCTGATTTCTTTCATATTGCTTGGTTCCCTTATTTAAAAAGGTATAAACTCGTTATCAATTATTCAGTAATCAATTTCAAATTTTATTAGAGTTTATTTCTATTTTCTTGCTTTCTTTCCTCGTGGATTCGAGAAGTCTCTGTGAAGAGTCCAGAGAAGCTCCGTGGATTCGGAGTAGTTATCCTTGAGGAAGACGGTGATCGACCTCATCACGTTCATCCCTGCGTCAGTAACTCACCTTATGGTTATGGTTGGGGTGAATTTCATATTAACACTACTATGGGCCCACCCCCAATCCCGCAACTCCTTTCCCTTTTTTGGCCTGTTTGGTTTTCCATAATGCAGGTAAATTGACGTAAATCACGGTGAAAAAGTAATTATTACATTCTTTCACCTGTTTGGAAACGCGCGAGTAATTTCATCTGGGAAATCGATCTAAAAATGTTGACTTAAATTCGTGGGCCCCACCATAATGTATATAATATATCTGTGTCATCCATCTGTTTTATTAGAATATTTTGAGGCTTTATCTCAAAAAATTAGAAAGATCTAATGTTCGATTGGCCCACATGAAAGGAAACGATGGACTTAATTTGTCCACCGTTGAAAGTTGATTCTTTTACTGGGCCCACATTGAGGTTTATTCACCATCTAACCCGTTTATAGGGTCACATGAACATGGATAAGTGAAAAATATAAATATAAGCCTGATCTAAAATTTTTAAGGGCCTCAACATGTTTTTAATGGTAGGCATTTAATTCTCATAGTTTCGTGTGGTGAGGTCCACTTGACCTTTGGATTTGCCTAATTTTTGGGCTCATGCCTTAAATTCATTTAGCATAATGAACGGGCGGTGTGGATAAGCCACACACATTATGATGGGCCCCATATTTATTTTACAAATTCTTCAATTTGAGTGCTTAAAAACGTAACCAGTAAGTCAACATTGGGAAAGATGAAGGTAAATAAAAGTAATTACCTTGGTAAATTATGATTACTCATTTACAACGTAATTACACTTTTTCGTCCAGTTACTTTCATCTACCGTCATCTTTCTAATTTTAGTAACTTTTCCCTTTTTCGTCCAGTTACCTCAACATCAGCCAGCCAGCTGGTGTTAAAGCCCGGTGGGCCCCACCATGTTATATGTATATTATCCACACACCCTATCCATTTTGCCAGCTCACTTTACGGCATGTGCCCGTAAATAAATCCGGGTCGTTGCCACAAGCAGAGGAAAATCCTGCATGTTGCAATCTAACTTAACCACATCATCACACTTCATTTAATGCAACAGTGCTGATGCAGGCAAGGCATATCGAAATCTCAGGTGGACCACACCACAGGAAAACAATGTTGATTAGTCCGCCATTTGTTATTTCCAAAGGCCCACTGTAATGTTTGTTTTGCATCCAACCTGTTGATTAGGTTACACAGCACGGAAATCAGTTTTCGACGTTAAGCATTCAATCTCCACTGTTTCTTGTGGTGTGATCCACCTGAGAATTGTATCTGCATTGTTTTTGAGCTCATGCCTTAAAATGAGCGGGCAGAATGGATGGACAGCATGGATAAAACACATACATCACAGTGGGGCCCACAGTGCTTTGTTTGACACCAACGATCTAGCTGCCCTACTGGTATGTGAGTGTGAGTGTGAGCGTGGGAATGTTGAACATTCGTAAACAAATATTGATTAACCGATTGAATGGTATCAGTTGATTCAGTTAGAATTCAGAAAGGGCCAGCAGCCAGCAGATGCAGTAACAAATTCATTACCAGTGATGAATGAATGGACCCACGGTTTAATCACCAATTGAAACAGTGTGGCAGCGCCTATTTTTTATATGTAACTTTTAGCTAGCTAATAGGAATAAAGAAAAGACAAGTGTTGGCCAGGTTGCTGTCTATATTGCCTACCTATGCATGCCCCTACTTGTTTATTGGAGTGGGAAGTGCTCCCGCTACACCTCCGTAAGGTAACCTGAGTTTACACTAAAGGTTTAGATTGTCCAACAAGACCCATTCCCCTCAAGTTGAGAGCACTGCATGCTTAGATCAAAGTCTCTTGACATGTACAGTTGAATATATAGCGCCACCTTCATTTAGATGAATGGTTGCAACCCATTGGAGGTTTCATTTCAAATTAATGCCCCCCACCAAACAAGATGCCCAGATGTTGAAGGCTAAATTCTAAATTTGTTCTGCCTTGTCTAGATTTTTTTTTTATCCTAGTCATGCTGCCCAGATGTTTTATTCTAGGAAATGGTTCATCGGTTGGGTCTCTCACTAATTTTCCAAATCGCCAATTTGGATGCAACCCTTCTAACGAGAATGGAATACTAGGTCCTTGCATATCTTGCAGCAGCTGGGTAAGTGGCCCTCTATGCAGAATCTTAAAAAATGAGTGTCACCAATATAAAAGGACTGTTATCATCAAATCCCACTTCTTAGAAATGGCTACTCCCTACAGCACAAATTAGGGAATTGATACCACGTCCCTTGACAGCCATCACCACGCATCTGGCCTCCCAACTGATGAGTGGCTCCACCTCCCTTCCCTGACCAATAGATACATGGAACTTCCCTCGAGACTACAAATAAGCCTTGAGAGTAAAAATGACAAGATGAGTCTAAACTTTTAAACACCAACACCGAATTGGGGATGATCTGGGTTAAGGACTGCAAGTGCAGATGGGCCAGATCACGACCATAATCAGGTCACGGTGAAGATAATCCAGCATGCTCGTGCAACATTTCTGCACTTGTTTATACATACAAGCACAAACAAGTGTTGCAACATAAAGAAACCTTCACGGGTTTTTTTCTTCTTTTTTCTCTTTTTTAGAACAAAAGATACAGAATATGAAATAACCATGTCCAACAGTAAGGAAAGAGTTTCAAATGGGATCCTTCTCACATCTGGGAATGAGAATAATCTTTATCCAAAAAAGGTGTACGTTAACATGTAACACAAGCCGATTACAGATCGCGCCAATGTACTGAGAAAGCAGAACAAATCACCTGATGTTTTCAGAGCTCTAAAATACTGTCAGTTGACTATACACCAAGGCCTGCTTCCTCAAAAGAGAGACTACACACGGATGGCTGGTGGTCATCTTTCCTATTATCTGATCACAAAATGGAACAGCTCTTCTGTGCCTTTCTCTTCTTCTTCTTTTGCTTTGGTGGCTGGAGCACCACCTTAATTGCCGCATCGAAAACTGCCTTGACATTCTATGTAAACAGGAAAGTTTAACAAAAGGGCCCCATCAATAACAAGGGGGTGCAATGAGTGATGAAATACACAATGTTTGGTCAACCATTTGATTAGTGCCTAAGAAATTGCATGATGCACATTTTTGTGATCCAGATCACTCATACGGGCTTCATGGTGGATGGGAGACATTTCAAAAATTCATACATCGGATGATACTAGTAAATGAGGACCATTGGTTGCAATTGGTACACTCTTGTTTAATTGAATATGATAACCCAATGCAGGAGATGTCACGCCATGCCATCCCACGATGAGGACCACCAGATCAATGTATTAATTACCTAGAAGTTAGGCCCCACCATGTACCATTGATGGATTGAACAATCACATTCTTCATCAAGCATCATAAAATACCTTGTGAAGCAACAACACGACACGAGGAGAGAGCATACCTGCTGTGTTTTTGAACTGCATTCGATGTAGGCAGGTGAACCAATCAGCTTCTTCAGCTCTTCTCCCTTGAACGTAAATAGAATCATGGCTAAAAGGTCATCCCATGTACTAGGAAATAAAACCAACCAAGCAGGTATTTTGATTGCAAGTGGAAGCTGCAATTATTGTAAAACAGCCTACCTGAGCTGTAGTGATGGGAACTGCACCAGGATGATCAACAAAGAACTGCTTATCATCCCGAAGATCTGCAAACAAAGAAAGTGAAACTACACGAGTCATAAAAATAAATGAAATGAAGGATAAAAATACGAGCTTCAATATAAAACTGATAATGAGATGATTATCTGTGCCAAAAAAGAAAGGAAAAAAAACCCTCCAAGGTTGCATATTAGAACATTTGATTCTTACCTGTTGTCATTCAAGGTCAGATCCATGCACTCAAAAGAATACATAGTGGCAGAAATCTTACATAACCCACCATAGAAACCAAAATCTGGAAACAGAAAGAGACACCTTATACTAATTGCCTTCGTGTCTTCACTTTACCTTTTCATGTGCAATTTTTCTCCTTTTCACACACACAAACATACACACGCACAAAGGCGAGTTCAAATTTTGGATTCTCCCTATCCAAATGTGTCCTTAAAGTTAAGTGAAGGGATAACTCAGAGGATCCCCATAAACCCAATGGTTGAAAATAGCAGAAAGATAATTCTAATTGGCAACTTGCTGTCCATTGCCTTAATGGATAGTTCCTTTCCTTTTTCTTTTTCTTTTTTTTTTCTTCCTTTTCTTCATTAAAAATTCCATCAAAAAAAGAGAAAGATATGGTATTAATATTAATACAGGATGACAACATTTTTACAGAAAAGCAATATAAAGGGCCAAGGTGCAGTGCCGGGACACAGCTTTTCATCATCTTAGGCAAGGGCCTTTCTTGCAAAGAGACAAATATAACCCCTTTTTCTTTTTAAATCAAATAATCAGAATGCTGTTGTTCATGTAAATAGTTGAAACTGTTATCATAATGGAAAATATGACAGCTACAATTAAAGTTTCTCATAAGTTGGTTATGAATGGCTCTTGACCAACTCAACGAAACATACCACCTAACATACACTCCCAGATGCATCTCAGGGACTTGGCAGTACATGGTTCTTCATAAATTCAATACCACAAACTCAACTAGTAACAGATCTTTCCTAATAAATAAAGAGAGAGAGAGAGAGAGACCAAAAATAGTATCCCTTGCGTCTTTTTTCTTGGTTATCTGTCAATTGTTTTGGCTTTTTGCCTTTGGTTTGGTAATTATATCCTTGCTTACCTTCTGACGTAAAAATAAAAAATTAAAAAAAAAAAAAAAAAACAACCAGAGAGAGAACAAAAAGTAGCAAGAAGTAATCAATTCACATACTGCAATCTAACTCAATAAATGATTCAATTTGTTAGCCAAAACGGTCTAATGAGAGGTTTAGAGAAATCTTATTGATGTGCTTTCTCAAAAATGAAAAAAATGAGCCACCTCAATATGCTGCACATATTACCCAGTCTAATCTGGCTGTAAAGCAGCGCTTTAAATAGTGTATAGCGTGTACCATTGCATTTGCCCCTCTGTGTGTAGTGTAAGCCACGCACGAGTTGATTTTTAATTAAGGTTGCACTTCGTTGCACCAAATATCAACAAATTTAATGATATTTTGCACCAAATTAGACTGATTAATACTGAAATTTCATGATATTTGGTGCAACCAAACATCGCCTTAAATAATACGAAAAAAGGGGAGAAGATTAAGATAAAGAAATAAAAATGGAACTTAATATATACTGTTACTTATATTATTTTACTAAAATCATTTTAAAAATTAACTAAAATTTTTAAATAAATAAATAAATAAATATATATATATATATATATATATAACAAATCGTCAAAAATATTAATTGATTATGTAATGTTTTAGTGAAAAATAACTTGTAATGCAAGTTATGCAGCGTATAGTGTAGGCTATGCAGCATATAGTGTATTATAATTAGTGTAGCTTAGGCTACATGTGACTTAAGCTAATTTTCATGAGAATGAAGGCTAAGCTACACTACGTAGCGTTAGCTATTTTTTAAAAATGCTGTAAAGCAAATCACTTCCCTTCAAGCTATTTTTCAGGAGCATGAAGGTTAACCTAAACTACATAGCGTAAGCTCCCCCTTCTCTGATGAATGACCAAGATTTAATTAAGGTTTTTTTTGGATGAAGGCATGAATTGAACTGCATACATTCAGCTTAATCGAGGGGAAAAGGGGGAGAAGAAGAAAAAAAAAAAAAAAAGAACGATGATGCTTCCTATTGGTCATAATGGGGGAGAAGCACCAGTCAAAAAACAAAACAAAAATAATAATGGGGGAGAAGCCCTCAAATTGCAGTTGTGTTTCTCTCAAGTCCAACTTGAGAGTAATTGCAATTTGAATCCAGAGACGGCGTGAATGCTAAAGAAAGAAATTATGATCTGGTTATTTACACTTCATTGGACTAACAATTGCAATTCAATACAATAATGCATGATGCTAAAAGAAAAGTACATTAAACCAAAAGACATCCATATTTAACGATTAAGAGAGAGAGAGAGAGGGTGTATATTGGACATCATAACATGAATGCAACAATATAAGTGCCTAAACAAGAATTGAAATGATTATTACAAATCATAGGCTGTGTTAGCTCAAAAGAAACTGCTCGGTACATTGAAAACATTAGTAGGCCCTTACTATTTTTCATATTTACTGAGACATGTCAAAAGAAGAACAAACAGCAGTGAAAATACAAAAGAGACAAACTACTCAAAAGGACAGATATGACCTTGAGAATGGTTTAAACAATTTGTGCAATTTATGGATGTCTAATCCCAATGCAGGCCCACAACCCACCGCAGGGCTCAACATGTACTGATTTTGGACTATTTATTTATAGATTTGGGGCCTAAATATCAATATTTGCAACTTACCATTTTTTATTTAAAGATGTGATTGAAGATATGGGGGGTGGTGATTGGAGATGTAGAGGCTAATTTGAAGATGTGATTGAAGAATTGGAAGATTATTTCTTAGATTTGCTTTTACTATTATTGGGCTTTTACCATCTTAGGAAAATTATATTGATTTGAAATCGATTATATGATTGATTTGAAATCAATCTTTTGAAGACACCAATGACTAAATCCTTCAATTACTAAAATGTAACAAAGAACCTGGAATTGAAGTTAAATTCCAGAATGATGGAGAAATTCCTAGAGTCACAAGGAAAAGTTGACATCTAAAGTGATCAATGCATTAATGTTGAACCTACACTTGAATTCAACGTGGAACCAATGTTTTAAATATTGACAATATCGATCGATATATCCCACGATATATCTTATATCCCACCTGTGCGATACGAAATGCACACAAGTAGTGCCGGTAATTCCCATATGTTCGATCCGAGGAGCATTTTCAATTTCATATCCCTTCTTTTGTTGAAATTATGTTAAATCAGTGTCAAATGATTACAAATCCATTTGTTATTCATGTTTTACATAAAAAAAACCATGAAGTTGGAGCTTTGATTTCGATATCCATTGGTTCCTCGTGTTCTCCATTTTTATTTTTATTTTGAAAATTTCTTTACCAACTGTCAATTAAGA
The DNA here is from genome assembly GCA_037074715.1 of Magnolia kwangsiensis. Classification (NCBI taxonomy): domain Eukaryota; kingdom Viridiplantae; phylum Streptophyta; class Magnoliopsida; order Magnoliales; family Magnoliaceae; genus Magnolia; species Magnolia kwangsiensis. The sequence continues at coordinate 96,291,761 of CM073572.1, read as the reverse complement.
GTAATTCAAAGTATTTAGAGTACTTAATGAAATGATTATCACATACTCTAATTTTAAAATTTAAGTGTAGGTGCTCCGATTTGGGAAAATTTAGGAAAATTTTGAAATTTCTCAAATTGCTTGCAATGTTGCACTCCAAACATGAAATCAAACATACATGAGGGTTGATCTACTGATTTATCAAGTCCTAGTCAATTTTCAAAAAATAAAAATCATTTTTAATTAAAAATTAATTATTATGTTTTTAAATTTCCCTTCATCCAGCTGTCAATTGAGACTAGTTTCAAAGTATATAGGAGTGTTTGATGAAATGATCATCACATGCACTCTAAATGTTATGCATTCAATTTGAATATAGTTGCATTAGACAGTTAGACAACACATAGTTTAAGAACCTATACAAAGGAAACCTATCATGTGCACTTCTTTTTTGAAATGTTATGATTTAAAAGTGAGCAATTAAGGTATTTTTTAATAATTCCTAAATTTTTATTGAAAAATTCAACCATTTTCCCAATATTTCCCCATGTTTCCCATGTGCGATAAATTACCCAATACAAATGATATATCCAGTGCGATAACCAATACGTACCTGTATCCCAAGGGTGTGATGCATAACGTGATTCCGATATTTCGAACACTGTGGATCAATTGATAGATCCACTAATAGCGGCAGTCATATTGATAGACATGCAAATAGGTCTCAACACTCAAATTGAAGCACCTTTGCAAAAGATAATTGTGGCACGAAAAACAGGGCAAATGTTTTAAGATCCATGAAGAACTCTAAAGTTGTAACAAACATGTTGGCATCCACGAAAGCACAAGCGAAAGGAACATTATATATAGTGGACTCCAACAAAGGTTATGTCGAGTAGGCACTTAGGGTTGCACCACTAGTTTCTACTAAAAAACAAGAAGATTCATCGTGAGGTAATATAAGTCTACAGGTTGAAATTGGTTACTAACTCGAGGACAAGTTTTTTCAAAGCCGAGGAGAATTGATGCTGGCCCACAGCCCACCTAGGCACATGACTCACCGTAGGGCCTAACATGTGCTAATTTTGGAATGTTTACTTCTAGATTTGGGGCCTAAATATCAATATTTACAATTTACTATTTGTCGAAAAAAAAAATGGAGGCTGAATTATAGATGTGATTGAGGATATGGGGAGATGCAATTGAAGATGTAGGGGTTAATTTAATTTGAAGATGTGATTGAAGATTTAGGGGCTACTTCGAAGAAATGATTGAAGATTTAGAGGATAATTTCATAGATTTTCTTTTACTACTATTAGGCTTTTACCATCTTAGGTAAATTAGACTAATTTGAAATCAAAATCTTAGTTAGAAGGATTCTCATTAAAGATTCATTTAGGGTCTATAAAAGAGGTGGTGGTATAGGAGGTAAGTATTCGAATACTTTCCGAGTGTGAGTTTTTCTGAAGAATTGTAAGACAAGAAGTTTGATATCAATACAGTTCTCTCCCTCTCTACTCAAATATCCCATTGGGTGTACTCTTGTTCATTTCTTCCCGATCTGGGTACCAAGATCTCATTGACTCGATAACCTAGTTGAACCCAAAAAAAAAAAAAAAACCCTAGTTGAAGCAAATCAACATATTACATCTTTCTTTTCTGTTTTCTTCTCTCCTAAAGGAGATCGTAACACTGAAGGTTGGAAGCTAAGTATGATGCTTAGATCAATATCTGATCAAAGAATAACTCAAAAACAAGCATACAATTGCAGCTCAGAACCGTACAAAAGTTTTTAGATTGCATTGTTGTACAAGTATGCCAAAAGAAGAACAAGAACTGAAAATACATAAGAGGCATACTCCTGAATGGACAAATATGACGTCAAGACTCTGTTTTAAACAATTTCTGCAATTTATTGGATGTCTAATCCATGCATTACATCCTTATTTTCTGTTATATTTTTTCTTATAAGGAGATGGTAACACCAAAAGTTGGAAGCATCATAAGGACGATGCGTAGATCAATATTTCATAAAAAAATAAACTCAAAAACAAGTGTATATTTGCAGCTCAGAATCGTACACAAGTTTATAGATTGCAGTTTTGCATGCCCAAAGGAAAACATTACTAATGTATATTGCCAATACAAATGGTTCCAATCGAGTGAAGGCAGAATAAAGAGTACTATCATGCTAGCTCATGGCCCAGTTATCCAACATCCACAACCATTGTGACTGTTCTATATGAGGCTGTAGGGTTTAACTCGGAAACTGAGCAAGAATAAGCCTAATAACACAGATAAGAAACACTGGGAAACAGTAGAATAAGGGGGCCATAGTGCTAATAATGGTTGCATTGTAAACCAATCAGACGAAAATAAGAGGCTACTTTTCATACACACGCATGTTTTAAGGAAAAAGCAATCCAGACACTGAGATCAACGATTGAGTAACAGTACAAGATTAAATATGTCACATTCAAAACCCAAACTAGGGAATTACCACCTGTAACTCTAAATGCTTAATCCACTCTGAGTCAGCCAAATCAGAGTTGAATGCTAATTGATCAAAAATTTATAGATAAGAGCAGTACTCCAACTAGAAAAGAGAAGTGGAAAGCTAATACATCAATTCTATCCAACCCAAGCAAGTAGTTGGTTGAGTCACAAAACATGTTGAATCAAGAACCGATTTGTCTTTAACTGAATTCCTTTTTTTCTTTTTTCTCTCTTCTTTTTTCTTCTTGAGAAATGATAACAGTGCGGAAGGTAAAAGAAGCACTGATGGCAAGAGAACTCTTGTCACCACCTGCTCTACAGTAAAAGCATTGCCAACCTAACTTGCCTCCCCTACAGTATGCTAGATAGATACATTTGTAAGAGAAAATACATGAATGTCCCCAGCAAAGGAGATGCCGTGATTCCCAATCAGATATGTAAGCCACTGAATGAGGTTTTGGGAATCACTTTCAAAGATCAATGGTCCTGAAAACAAGGAGCTAAAAAGCCAAATAACTTGCTGGAGAACTCTAGCTTCAGTGTCATCAGTGTCAACAGTTTGCAAGGCACTGACTTGACCTTACCATTATGATGGATGCCTCCCATTATAGCCAAAACCAGATTTCCAAGGAAGCTTCCACCAGAATTTTAATTCCCAACGGGCAGGAGGAACGACCCAAGAGACCTTTCGCTTTAGGCTTTCTAAATCTGGGTTTGACTGTTGCTGTCTCCAATCCCTTAGGACATAAGAAGCTTTGATCTCTGAAACTAGTCCTTTACTCCTTCACAAAGCCCACCTCAACACAGAAATGGTGACTGTATCATGTCATCGCATCATAAAATACTTGTTTTGCACCGTTCTTCCACATTAACCACATAATGGCAAAAGGTACCATCCTCCACAATATGTGCAGTCCATCGGGATGGGTTCCCAGCACCACCATATTCAACAATCAACATATTCCAGTAAATCACATAGTTGAGCAGACCGTAAAAAATACGACATGATAATGACAAAAGCACAAGCAAAATATAGGTGGGGAAAGTGAACTGAAGATTGTGGTTCTTGGTGTGGAGAGATGTTTGCAAACCATGATCAGATATTTTCTTAAATGATTTGATTTGTCCATTTTGGAAGGGGGGGTGCAAGTGCAGATCCTACATGATGGACAGCGAGGGAATCAGAGGTGGTGCCCACAAGATTAACGATCTAGATGCATGATCAGATAGCTTATTGTTATAAATAATCTAGGCCATCCATTTTGTTTGGCATTGATCAGATGATCAAATCGAAGCGACTCCCAAAAGGAACAGGAATAGAAAAGGTGGGAAACACAAGGTGAATGATCCAGATCCATATTTAGACAACTGTTTCTTAGATGATCTGGACCATTAATTTTCTTGACCATTATCCAAATGGCTAGGATTAGATTAAAGCCATTCTTGAGAGGAACCTGCAAGCAGGGATGGGGCCCATAAGATTAACATTAATATCTATGATCAAACAATATTTTGTAATAAAAGATCTGGACTGTCCATTTTGTTTGCCACTGATTAATGGATAGGATCATCATATCAAAGGGACTCTTGAGAGGAACGAGGAACTACAAGTGGGACCCACAACACCGACAGTCCAAATCTATGATCGCTTAGTGGACCTGCAACACTGAGAGTCCAAGTCTATGATCAAACATTTTTTTATTGTTTAGAGGTGGCCCACCTGTGTTTAATGACAAGATGGCTCTCCCTCCCTCCCTCTTCTTTCTTTTCCTTTCCATAGTGAAGCACTATTTTGTTTGGGGGCTGATCAGCACAAATCTCTTCTATTTATCATAACAACCACTATTTGGTGGGTTGTGTAGTTGATCCTAGTGAAAATGTGAGACCCATTCATCTTAAACCAGTCATGATGGTTCAAAGTGGGCCATGTTGCATCTACAGTCAGATTTGAAGATCAAATTGAGTAGAGATCATGAATGCGTATGAGAAATTCACTGTATCCAGCAACGATCGTGGGATATTAGCATGGAGATCATCTCTTTGAATCTCTTTGAAGCAGTCGATTAGTATTATATTATTCTTGCTCCACATTTTGAAATTCCCCCTTCCATGCTTACTAAAAGTAATCTCTTGACTCCATAAGTCCATCGGAGTCTCTAATCTCTTGACTCCATCCGAGTCTCTAAACTTCCAAATCACAACAAATCAAGTTGAATGGTGCAAACCATCTACAGTGGGCCACATTTGCACAAGTTTTTCACCCAAAAAGAAGAAAAAAAAAAAAAAAAAAAAGAAGTTGCAAGTATTTAAAATCAACTAAACTTGATGAAAAAATCTGCCGATTATGAACATTGGGTGGAAGAAGATGCCCAAATACAATATTTGATGTGGAATAGTATGGAACCGACCATTAGTGCCAATGTCATTTTCTTTAAAACAGCAAAAGAAGTTTTGGAAACCTCGAAGGAAGTGTGCTCAGGCAAGAGAAAACTTGGCCTGCATATAACAGTTGTAACATAAGATTTTCAACAAGGCAATAAGAGTGTAAGAGAGTATTATTCTGCCTTGCAGGATATGTAGGAAGAACTAAACATATATATATCAACTAAGCATGGTGCCGAATTGGATTGGATTCAACCGAGTCCGAGTCGACTTGAAAGAGTCGCATCCAACTCGTACGAGTAGTCCATCCTTAAATTTACCTCGCAATTTACCGGGCTAGACATCATGTTTCCAATGGTTAAGCCAATTCATACAAAACTGGAGGAAACCATCTAGATGTGGTTCATTGAATCTTGTGATATGTGTAGTGCAGTGTGCTACAATACCCTGTACAAGACGAGTTGTTGCAGAGTTGGTTGGATTTTTTTTATGTAGATTGGGTAGGATATCCTCTACTCACAAGCAACCACTGGGTAGACTTAATGGCATCGTCGTCAACAGAGAAAAGAGTATCATCAAGCAGCAATGATAAAGGCGCAAATGCTGCTAGTTAGTGCAAAAAGTTGACAAAAATGTAAATTATCCCATGATGATTCATTGTGATAACCAGAGCATGACTCGTCTTATAGCAAATCCAGTGTTCCATGAAAGGATGAAAAACATTGAAGTGCACCACCACTATTTACATGAGAAGGTACTAAGTGGAGACATTGACCTTGCGGCCATACTCAGAAAAGAATAGCTTGTTGATATATTCGCAAAAAGGGCGTCCGGCTTAAAATTTACCATGTTCAATTTGGAGCATGGCATTTATGAGATAGTTGATTTTGATAGGTATCAAATACCAAAGTACCAACTCATGCTTAGCATGCTTACACGTGAGACATCATTGCCTCGTCAGAATGAGTCATGCACAGTGACACATTTGTATGAACTGTCAGGTGGAACCTTATTTGTGTTCATGCCAAAGACACCTCATAGAATTTGACATGTATATCTTTGAAAGTATGAGTCTTCCTCATTTATGGTCGCATAAAACCTCATGCATACATGTGTTATATTATAACTAGTTGCCCAAATCTACAAGGGCTCTTGTAGATGAATGCAATTAAAAGAGATAATTCAAAAAAAACTTCTCAAATCTTAATTGAAATTTTCTATGCCTAGTGCCTTAAGATTACTCTCTTTTCAATCAAGCTTAAAAGAGGAGAACTTTAGTTCATAGTTCCTCACCTTGAAAGTTGCTATGTTTCCTATCTTGCAGTAAGATGGGGAGGTCAAGTAAAAAAATGCTTAACTGTCCCAATAAATTTGAAAGGATCCCATCAAAGCAGAGAGCACTCCTCTCAATTGGTTCATGATTCACCCACGAAATTCAAAAGAACTACCTTCAATCAAAGGTGGAAGTGGTGGTGCTTCATACTCATACAACAACAAAACAGACTTGTCGATACCTTAGCAAAGACTATATTGGTAACAACTAACATGTGCAAGCCACAAAATCACTTCTAGAATGCCAGTGATCCTGCAGAACAGATATGAGCTGGCACTAAACTCCCTTGCTATGCATGCCCAAGGATACCCATATAACTCGTTTGAAGAGCAAGCCCTCAAAACCAAAATTCCTCGTCTAAATATTCCATGGTGTGTTGGCAGGCATCAGTAAGCTACTAACTTTGATGTTGCAACTTGCAACTTCCAAAGAATGATACTTACCCATATAACTCTTTGGAAGTGCAATCCCCTAAGACCACAATTTGTTGTTAACGAATATCCCATGGTGTGTTGACAGGCATCAGTAGGCTACTAACTTCGAGGTTGCAACTTGCAACAACAACTTCAGGGGTTCGGGGCATCCACAGAAGCAAACAAATATTTTCTCCAAGGACATGCACAGAAGCCTACAATGGGGATCAAATAGAGTTCTTTTTTCTTTCAATAAAGATGGAAATTATTAGCACCTACACCCCTCACTTTGTGCCTAGTGTCTTTCGACAGGCCCTGACCTGCATGAACAGGAAGTCATAGAGGCAGTTGCCTAGGTAAGTAGCATAATTTAAAGTTTTAAACAACTGTATCCTAAAACCCCAAGAAGAAAAGAAACCTCTAAAAGTTCCATATCTCCATGAATTGGTCACTTATAATTCATTTCATGAAGGCCAGAACAATGGAAACCACACAATGTACTCATTAGTTCATCAGAACAATGACTGTACTAGTAACTTACTAGCATCCACAAAACCTATACAGAGAAACAGATGTCAAATAGAAAATTTGATATTAGACCCCACGAGAACTAGCTAGGCTGAGTACTAGACAACAAACAAGCCCAAAAGGAGACCACAAATTCTCTAAGGCCTGCACAAAGGTCTTAGCTTTTTTTTAAAATCTTTGGTGCACTTTGGGCCACTTGAAGAGTTAAAAGGGTCAGATTTTGAGCCAGAAAATCTATCAGCATGAGACAACTGATGGGGGGTCTAGGTCTCACACGCGTGCCACATGGACACATGGCTGCATGTGCATGGGCAGGTGCAACACGTGGGCTCAGCAAACCCAAGTGACACTTGGACTTTGCTACAGTGGCAGTAATAAAATTCAATCAATGCTTGAGAAAATGAGGTTCCACTCCCAAAGGAGTTTTAGAGCCATATCACAGAAGACAGTTTAAAAGACAAAGCTCCACATTACTCCTAATCAGTCCCCAGGAACTTTGATTACACGTCAGAAATGCATAGCTCCCACTCAGCTTATTCAGCGTCAGCACTAGAGGAAGTAAAATCCTCCCCATGAGTATATTGAGAGCTGTATCCACATGTAGTATCAAAACTTTTTTCTGATATATCCATATCCCTGGCATACCACAGCACATTGCCACACACCATAGTAACAATATCCATGATTCCCTTGATACCTAGAAATAAAATCTTTTAGACTAAAAACTCAAAACCCCTGTAAAATTAAGTCCTACCACGCCTAAAAGGCTTAGCTCCAACTCTTAATTGGTCAAACCAAATCAACTCACCAGTGATAAAAGGTAGGAAAAGAAGCTATAGTAATTACATGTGAATTTGATTTCTCCCTGAACTATTATAAGGGAACGTGAAAAATAGCCAAAAAACCCTTCAATAGCTACAGATGTCTTGTTCCCCCATCGACTTCCTTGTAGCAGATTCCTTGAATCAAGACATGATACCATGAGTTGTTTTCATGAAATATTAAAGATATTTCACCAAGATTCTCTATAAAAAATATAACATGAGACCACAGGATATTTTCATATAAGTTTCACAAAGGTTCTCTATATAAATAAAGACAAGTCAGGGATTAAAATAATAAATTCTTCAACTATGTACATAGCAATTATTGTATCGCAGATCCACTAGCTAAGGACTAAAAATATTCTCTTTGTAGGGGGGACTCCTCTTCATTGCATTGATGGATTCTTCTTTTATGCCCCTTGGGCCTTCTTAATCAAGTTTTGTTGCATTAAAAGGAACAAGAAGAAGAAGAAGAGAAAACGAAGAAACAACAACAACCCAAAAAAAAATCCAAAACCAAAAAACAGAAACCACTTGGACAATAATATTCTACCACATAGAAAATATACTGTATTGTACGAAATGAGTTACCAAGAGTTTAGTGAAATAGCTACAGATTTTAAATTATAACATCCTATCCATGATAAAAGCATCTCGCAACAGAAAGTTTTCAATGACTTCAAGCTTAAAGAAATAGGATCAAACAAACATATGGTTATGAAGCAAAGCCCAGTGTAACTAATTCAAAAATATACCATTCTCCAACAGGTTTCTTCTCTCATTCTATAGGTCACTGGCAAGGGGACCCTCTTTCCCCTCTCCTTTTCACTATTGTGGCAGGGAGCCTGATTAATGCATAGAATGAGACCTTGCTTCTCTTGGGAACTGATCCATCCTTCCATTCTTCTTACTTCAGCAATTAAGGTATCCATGAATCATCATTATACCATGCACCTGGGTACAAATAGATAATCCAGGCCCTCGTATTCAAGCTTTACAAGTGGTATATATTACGAAGATTTCAGATCTTCTCCCAGGAATGGGCTTGCTCAAGTCAGTTACACTCAATCATTGGGGAGAAAAAGTCAACACCAAGATCTACCTGGAACGTTGATATGACCAGCATTCATCCACATGACAACAGATTTTTCCAAGTCATAGTACTATCATCCTAATCATGAACCTTTTTGGTCTTTATAATCAAAACATGACAATGTAACTCAAAACAATTAGGTTGAGACATCTCTTTAAAAAAAAAAAATTAGGTTGACATGGAAGATGAGAGAAGGTTAACATTTTTAATGTGACGCTGATGCCTCTAATCTCTAACCTTTGTCTCATAAGGGTCTCAAGTTTTTTGTGATTCCATTAAATAACCCTCTAAGCTGCAGCTATTCATATAAAAATTACAAGTGTAATAACACAAAACATTCAGAAAGCAAAAAAGATTAACTTAAACATGAAGAAACTTTATGAGAACAGTAGAACTACTTCTGGGCCCCAATAGGAGCCATGCAGCAACTGCAATCAGATCAGTTCAACATTAATGAATACTATTGTAGAAATGTGCTCATTGACATAGATAATCCATCTAATAGGGTATACTTTGAAATTTTGATTGGTGTTCAATTGCATCATTGCATGGATTAATATTTTTAATAAACATTCAAAATCCAGTTATTTTTGCTCATAAGCAAGCCAAAATTAAAATTGATTGTGAATCAATAAACAGTCACACATATGATAACAATGGCATGAATCGAAACTCAAAAAACTATGAGAGAAATCTAACCAAGTTTCGTTCCAACTAGAATTATGGGAACACCAGGCGCATAATGCCTCAGTTCAGGAATCCACTGGAAAGGAAGAAAAGTAAAAAATGGAATTTTTAATCAACTGTGAAATTACAAATCAACCAAAAAGTAAGTAGGGCAAGGGAAGAGATATTTTTACAGCTTCAAGGAAAACAAAAACATACTCTTACCTTCTTAGCAACATTTTCATAACTGGCCTTGCTGATGAGAGAGAATGCCAACAGAAAAACATCTGCCCCGCGATAGCTCAAAGGTCTTAATCTATTGTAATCCTCCTGGCCTGTTTCCAAAAATCAAAACATTTATTATATATAAAAAAAAAAAAAAAAAAAAAAAAAAAGAAAGAAAGAAAAACAAAATCATTCAAATAGAAAAGAGAAAGAAAGACACTGCATCACAGTGAGAGTCATAACTTACCTGCCGTATCCCACAGCCCTAGGTTGACAGTGTTCCCATCAACCACCACATTTGCACTGAAATTGTCGAAAACAGTCGGCACATAATCCTGTTTCCAATCACAACACAAAATAAAAAATGATCAAAGTTATACCATTTCTAACATCCAGTCAAGAGTTTGAAACTCAAAAAAGAATAGGAATTTTCTGCAAACTTGTTTACCAAAATTAAACAAAACACCTTACAAATGGGATTGCTCTTCCCTACCCACATGGTAGAACAAACAGAACCAAAATATGGTAGAGCCCCTTTCCACCAATCCAAACACATGGCAAGAGGAAATGATATGGCACAACCTGGTAGAACTGGAATACGGGAGAGACAACACCTCTCCACCAATACACATGGCAGGGTATGGATGAATTAGGATGTCCATGTAGGGGACCCTTTACGTAGGCCCCACGGTAACCAATTAGGTAACCCTTGCAACACAATCAGTCACCTTCCAACTGAAGGCAGAAAACAAAAATTGTTAAAGATCGGCATCCAATGGGGACAAGTAAAGAAAAGTGACATGTGATATATGACATTTTTTAACCATGCACCAACCAATAAGGGCCCACAATTGAGATGGCCTGATTCATACATAACCCTGCAATGGGGAGAAGGGTCTATATCGAATTCACACTCTTATCACACCTATTGCATCATTATCTAAAGCAACCATTAAAATTTGAAGTTTTCTCCCACATTTCCTGAATCCAGCAGAACTCTTCTTATAAATGAAATTTTTTTAGAACCATCCATATAACCAGAAGATGAGATTTCACTCTCAACCAATTTTCCCAATTCAAATGAAACCTCAAAAATGTGATTCACTCTGAAGCAATTTCCCCGAATCAAAGAAATTCCTTCCAACTGGAACTTCTCAACCACACTTGTTTCCAGTGACCAAACAATTTTCTTAAAAAATGGAATTTTCCTCAAACCCATTTCCCCTTATCAAATAAAACCCCTTAAAAACGACATTTTCCTATCAACCCATTTCCCCAATTCAAATGAAACCTCACTTTACAAATAGGATCCACTCCAAAGAAATTTCCCCAAATCAAAGAAAATCCTTACAATTGGAGAACTTACCTGAACTTCACTCATTCCAATAGGCCAAACAAATCTCTTAAAAATAGAATTTTCTTCAAACCCATTTCCCCATATCAAATGAAAACCTCGCAAAATGAAAATTTCCTCTGAACCCATTTCCCCAAATCAAATGAAACCTTGACGAGCGTTTTTCTTTCTTTCTTTCTTTCTTTCCTTTTATTGGTTCCAATTGGGAATCCCTAAAAACAGGACTATTCACCCACACAAAACCATCTGAAACCATTACCCATATTGCCAAACCAAACAGAGGCAATGCAAAACCATTTAAATATAAAAACTAAAAAATTAAAAACCCACTTTCTTCAACCAATTTTGAAAATCAAACACCAGGGCCGCAAACACATGTCAATGGAAGAAATTATATCCTTCTTCCACGACAATTCACCAAATCAAAATATAAGAATGACCCGTCAAAATAAAACAGCAACAATGCAAACTAAATAGAATAACAGAAGCAGAAATTTCAAGAAATCAACAGCCATATTACCGTAGGGAAGGTGTTGCTGGTGTATGAAATAAGCATGCAGGTTTTACCGACGGCGCCGTCTCCGACCGTCACGCACTTTATAAACCTCGAAGCGCTCATTTCGGTGCAGATCTTCCTCCAATGCCCTAACAAATGACAGAAATGCCCTTCACCTGGCCTCCTTGAAATTCCTCTCCTCCTTTCAACTATACATCTGCTGCCCGAGAAGAAAACCCCAAACAAAACCCCATTCTTCAATAAACTACCTCAAAATCCCTAAAAGAAAAGACAGCAATCTTGCAGACAAATGACGAAACCCTAACCCTGCAGAGAGGGATTCTGCGAGGAATCTGAATCAGAAATGACGACCCATTCCTTTCGTTTTTTTCTTTTTTTCTTTTCTGGTGTTTTTCTTTTGGATGGAGAGAGAGAGAGAGAAGCGCACCTTCGGCGGGAGAAAAGGCGGTGGAAGCGGTCTCTCTCAACCGACAGCTATGGCAGCTGCACCACCACCTCTCTCTACTCTCCCATTCTACCCAACCAGACAAAGGGGGAAAGAAAGCAAATCGTACACATCCGTATCACATGACACTATGCTCCTTAGGGACCGGAATCCTGTACGACACCAGTTTTATGCGGCCCACCATGTTGTATTTGTATAATCCTCTCCGTCCACTACGTTCTTTTCTCGTTCTATGATCTGAAGCAAAAAAAAGGATTATCAAAATCCACTACTCAGGTGGGCCGCACCGTAGGGAACAATGGAGATGGGATACCAACCGTAGGTTTTGGTGCGGACTACCATGGTGTGTATCTTTCATCAAACCCATTGAAAAGGTTCAACTCACTTGGATGAACCTGATCCAATGTCCGGCCGGCCGTACCATGTATAACCGCCACTAAAAGGCTGGGTTGATATTTGTATATGCGGTTCAAATAATAGTTATCACCTAATGGACGGACTGACTTTACATTCAAAACTTGGTGCCCCACGTAGCTTTGTTTTTGAGGCAGCTGCAAAAATCAGGTCCATCAGACGGTTCCGGGCGGCCGCTTGTTAAGTTGGGAACCGTCTCGAAATGTAGAGCGGATTAGGTTCGACTCCGGCCTCACCCAATGGGGCCACCTTGATGTATGTATTTTGTATCCACGGCGTCCATCCACTTTTTCTTAACGTTTTAAGTAATGCAAATTCAATTATCAGGTGGACCATATCGTAGGAAACCGTTGTGATTGAATGCCCTACCATGAAAAACCCCTTTGGACATGCCTTAGTGTTTCCGTGGTGTTTATGAACATGTTCAGCTGGGTGAGTCTTTGTACTTGTAATCTTCAACTGGGGGCTTACTTGACTCTAAGACTCAACTGTCATATTAATTGGCAAACAATGACACTTCACTTCCACAGAGTGCCTCCTCCTAAGCCATCGGTCGAGAAGCTCCCACTCCAACTGATGCTTCTTCTTACAAAACTGGCTTCCATAACAGTCAAGGAGATCTCTGCTTCAGTTGAGCGGAGGTCGCTACCATCGAAGCAGTAGTAGCTGAAGTGGCGGTTAAGGCCGAGGAGAATGCAACTGAGACCGAAGGACCACAATGACCGACTTCGTCAAAACTACCATGGTCGATATTGTTGAGACCACCTCGGTCGAGATTGTAGAGACAACTCCGGCCAACATTACTGTAAGGGCCTGTTTGATTTTCTAATTACAGCGATAAATCCACGTAAATGGGTAATAATTATTTACCACTACGTTTCCGATCGAATTTCCAAGGTGATTTGACCGGCACCTTTCATTTATAGCACTCCTCACGTCACCCGAGGAGAAAAAAAGTTAAATTGTGGGGTCCAGCTTGATGTTTGTGTATTATCCACACCGTCCATCCCTTTAGCCAACTCATTTTAGGGCATGAGCCAAAAAAAGAGGCAGATCCAAAGACCAAGTGGACCATACTACTGGAAACAATGAGAATTGAGCTCCTACCATTGAAAGCTTCTTGAAGACCCTCGAAGTTTTGGATCAAGCTGATATTTTTTTTTTCCACTTTATCCATGACCGTGTGACCTTATTAACGGGTTGGATGACAAATAAACATCACTATGGGCTACAGGGAGAAAACAACTTTCAACCATTGACGTTTTAATGATCCTTATTTCCTAAGGTGTGGTCCACTTGAGCTTTTAATTTTCTTCATTTTTGGGCTTGTGCCTTAAAATGTATTTTTTTAAAAGGATGGATGGCGTGGATAACTCATATATATCATGTTGGGGCCCACATATTTAAATCAATAATAAAAACTTTTGTATGGACCGATTTTCAAAACATAATTCCAAGCGACTTCCAAACAGGTGTAATAAGTAATAACCAGGTAATTCCGTGTATTTACATGGGGAATTTAAAAATCAAACAGCCCATAAAGATGACTCCGCTTGATGATACTCATGTCTTTCAATAGTGAAGATCTTCCTCCCATAAATGATATCATCGCTTCGTTTGAGAGAGCATTCACTGGAGAAGCGACTATGGTCGAGTCTCCCTCACCTTCCATCAATCTGGAAGATGTGAAGGCCGAACTCCATGATCTCTTGCAGAAGGGGTTAGCGAGATCTCTTGATGCTGAGTCGGTCGACAAACTCGATCGATTGGTTGAATCGTACCGTGTCCATTCTTGGTTCGACCATACTCTGGCCAACAAGGTATACGGTCTCCAAGAGCTTCAGAGGCTGCTTGAAATGTGCTATCATGTCAGCCTTGTTGTTGACCATCTTGAGACCAAACAAGCCAAGGCTGAGTCCAAGAGGACCTCTGCACACACCATCACCTAGGAGCTTACAACCAGGAACACCGTAATGAAAAATTATGAGGCCGAGCTGGATAACTTGAAAGTCAGGATCACATCTTTGGAGGCACAGCTGATCGTGTCGAAGTAGGAGTTCGCTGGAAAGCACGTAGAACACCTTCAACACAAAAAGAGGATTCTCCAAATCGTTGCTGCTATTGTTCACAACCCCAAGTGTAAGATCGCGATGTAGTAATAATCTCGGTGAGACCGAGGTCGAATCCTAATCTTATGCGATTCTGAAAACAACTAAAAGAAGAACTAGAAAAAGATGAAAACCTAAATCTGAACGTATAGAGAGTAATTGTTAGAGATTTAATGAAAAACTTAAGAAATTCAAAGGTGGAAAACTAGGGATTCCAAGGATTCACTTGTAGAGATTAGGGAGATCTATTTTTGATTCAAGTCATACGATTGGAATCGAAGTCTCATTCTATCCAATTGGAAGATATCTCAATAAAATCAAATTTAAACTTCCTTTAACTTAGTTCTCAATGGATGAGAGGTGTGAGAACTGGAAGTGATTCTGTCACAAAACCATGCCTAGGAGACAAGGCAAACAACAAGATTTACCAATTTCAAAACAAATCTGAGAGATTTGTGAAAGTTAGGGAGGATTTCATCATCCGACCATTCCCAAGGGACGATGGTGAACAACAGGATTTCCTAAATTCGCAATCTCAATACATGAAAGGAACATAATTAAAGTTATCGCAGATCCATTATAATTTAAGTCACAACAAACCATTAAAAACTAAAAGTATTCCTTATAATCGAACTAGAATAAAAAAGAGTTCAATATAAATATGAATCAAAGAAATAGAAACATCTCAATCACACTACAAGCTTTACCTCTTAGCCCTAGCTAAGAGGTTTAGCCAACCATAAACATAATTGAACTAAAGACTCTTAAACAAAATAAAAAAAAAAAAAAAAAAAAACTAAAGAGGAAGAAGAAGAACTCCCAGATAGTGGCTCCACCCTTTTGCTCCACTCCCCAAACCCTAGATAATGCCTAGGGGTGCCCTAGGGACCCATATTTATAGTTTTAGGACTTGACCTTTTGCACCGAGTGGAAATTTTCAGAAACCATCTCAAATTTACGCAGTCCGTGCAAGTTTTGCATAACCCTCAACTGGTCGTAGGCCGTCTGTAACATCCCGAAAATCGGGGGGTCGAGCAAAAACCCAACTCCCGAGTTCCAAAATGTTATTTATGCAACATAGATATGTATGATTGAATGTTGTCTGTGATAATGTATTAAACATGAGTGAAATTAAGCCAGAACAGCATATCCTACTCCAGAGACAGTTAAATTAACCAGCGGAAGTCTGTAATAGTATGTATAACATATATAAACTGTTGTATGTCTCCAGAGTGTGAACATGTTACCAGGTTATATACATACATGTATACTCCAAAAGTAGATGAAACGAATATACATGAGTGCGCTACAAAATATAAAATGACAAATGTCAAAGTATCTAATCAACCTCCCTGTAATCCCGTCGATCAGAACATGCATAAAGGAGGGATCCTCCTCCTCATCATCAAGTCCAGCTCCGCCTCGCAGGCCGCGCCATCATCTGCAATCACAAAAGGTCTGGTGGGTGTCCAGGAACACCGTCCCGTAACGTGGGAGTGAGTAGCTAACTCAGTGGAATAATAGAGCAAAGATTAACATGTTATCAAATCAATCATGCGATAATAGTAAAGCAGTAAATCAAACAATCCTAATACTGTTGTTAATGCATTTATGACATGACGTGATGTATGCCCTCACCGACGATCACCCTCATACGGCAACATCTTACGACCGCGGCATGCCACACTCCCTAGAGTGCTCCACATCTTCCAGGCACATGCAATGCTATGGTGATATGATTACCAAGTTGTTATTAATCCATTCAAACAGCAGGATTGGGAAACTAAGGTACTTCCCTTGTATCAATCCCAACACAGATCCTGTCTAGGGTCGTCACTCCTAGTAATCTCATACGATGTATATTTTGTAGGTCGCTGCAAGGGCTGCCAGGGCTGTTGCACGCACTCGTTGCTCCGCTCCCCCATCACCTTATCAATACAGGCCTACTGTACTCTACTGCTACGGAAGGGTCGTCGCCTCCCGTAGACTCAGAATACGCTCGCGGTCACTACAAAGGGCTGCCAGGGCTGTTGCTCGCACTCGTTGCACCGCTCCCCCATCACCTTATCAGTGTAGGCCGACAGCAAGAATATAGTGTCCCATACCACCATAATCTGCTCACGAGTCATAGGTGCTCACTGGTCACTACGGGGAGGTTTGTGGCCCCAGCGTAGGCCGACAGCTCGACCACGGTGTCCCATACCACCATGCCCGGCTCATGAGTCTTCGTGGATCAAGGTACCATGGTTAACAGGGTTTACAATGGTAAGTTCAGTACCCTAGGTTCAAGCAGTTATGATACATACAAGGTGAACAAACATTGGCCAGTCGGGTTACTTGACGGGCTCGACTAGCGCGATCGCATCTCGAATTGAACGACATGAAGTGCGTAAAACACTTCGCGTGGCCTAACCACTGCCGCTAACTCTCAACACGAATCACATTCATCGACGCGTCGTTCGTGGCTATGACCAGTCAGCCACGAATTCGCTCGGTTACCGACTGCCTGGACTAAGTCAAGTCCCACACATCTATGGAATTACATTAACACTATAAAAAGGTATTGGAATTGAAATACATCATGTGAGCATGTTAGCACATGTTATAACATTCAACTTAAGCAAATCTTCAAGGCATACTTCCCATGCATATTCAACTTAAGCAAATCCTCAAGCACATACATTCCATGCATGTAATGAAATCATGCCTTTTGTCAACATGTAGAAAATCATTTAGGTCAGCATAATAATCGAAAAATCAATCACAAACTATCAAATAACATCATTTAATTCAATACATACTAATACAAGCATTTATACAAACACATACACTACACACTTAAGTCTACAAATAGTATGTCGACCCAAAGTGCGCAACTAGGCGAATCTCTTCGCCAAACTAATTATGCACGCATTCCTAACTTCCTAATGCGACAACAAACCATGTCAATCACATCAGCAAAATATGAATGTAAACAGTACTTCCTACAAATGACTAAAATGCCCTAAATCTCATATTCTTCGTTAGCTTACGAAACGGGAAACGGAGAGCATTTTGTACATGTCAAACGGCGATGCCGTCAAGAATCTACTATTAAACGACATTGAAAGCGTTGGAAACAGTCAATCAAAGCGTCTAATATCCGCACCTTTTCCCTTTTAGGGATGAGAATTCGAACGGAGCATATACGCTTCGTCTACGGCGAATAAGGAATCTAATACACGAGATCCATAAGTTACATCGCTATGGAAACAAGGGAAACTCAAATCAACAACTATTTAGGGTTTTTACTTACCTAGGATCGCGGTGGAATCGCCGGGAAAGCGGTAGAGGAGTGTTGCTTAAGCACGTGCAACACGTAGCACAAGTGGCAGGAAGAACTCTCCCACTCTCTCACAATCTCTCACTCTTTTTCTCTCTCCCAAGCTAGGGCTTCTCTCAAATTCGGATGGGAGAGAGGAGTGAGGGTTTCAACCCCTTTTATAGCCTAAAACATTCCCAAAATAGGCTTGGGAACAATGTTTACTTGGTGCCTAACCAAATCGGGGCCGTTTCGGTCCAAAAGGGTATTTCTGGAGGTCCCCAGGCCAAATGCGGTCGGACTTAAGCTCATGCATACTGGATCTAGCACACATCCAGTTTTCAGACCGGTTGGGTTCCCAGATCGCACGTGGCGGCCCAGTTTCAGTTTAACGGTCACCGCACCAAGATCAGGCCTATAAGTCTCGTGATATATAATAGATATTTTTCCTGATCCAAGGGTGTAATTTGGCTGTATTCTGACGGTCAGAATGCTTAATACTGATGCGTCAAATTTGTGTGCCAGATTTGAATTTGAAATTCCAACTA
The DNA here is from genome assembly GCA_037074715.1 of Magnolia kwangsiensis. NCBI lineage: Eukaryota > Viridiplantae > Streptophyta > Magnoliopsida > Magnoliales > Magnoliaceae > Magnolia > Magnolia kwangsiensis. The sequence continues at coordinate 96,273,135 of CM073572.1, read as the reverse complement.
TGTCCCTATTCACACTCTCTTCGGTCCGGGCTCAATGAAATAGCCTGTGATCATCGGTTTGACTTGATTTTTGGAATGAGTGTCAAGTCCAGCTAGACGGTTCTAACGGTCTAAGATAGGAGGTATCGGACTTTCGACGTGCGGTCTAGATCCAATACAAAGATTCAAAGTGGTCCAGAGAACAAACCTGCTTAGAGTTTGGTCCGAGGTTTTAGAGCATTATAGCACCATTGGTTCCACTCGCTTTGGGCCTTGTAGAACGTATTTAAAGTAATCAGGGACTGTTTCCCAGCCACTCCAACGTTGCGCTAGCTAACTTATGCTTAGTTTCTAAAGAAATTTATCCTAAGTGGTTTCTTTGGCTATGGAATTGGGTTCTGAACGATTTTTCAGGTGTTTTAATTGACCCACTGTCTAAGGACGTCAAATCCCAGATTGGCCAAAATCCGGGGTGTTACAATCTACCCCCCCTTAAAACACAATGTCGTCCCCGACATTGGCGAAGGACAAGGAGTACTTTCTCTAAGGAAGGTTCAAATCCTATTTAATAACCTAATCGTACATACACCCTAACTCAAATGTTTCGATCCTGGGCCAGTGGGAAAGAGGCCAACCGCTCTTCCGCTGCGCCACTTTGATCGAACGGTAGCGTTAACTAATCTAACTGGATTGGACTTAATTCCTTCTACCCCCCTTAAAACTTGGTTTTACTTAAGGTTGAAGAATATTTGCATCGATCAGTATATCGGAACGAGGCGCAACTTAGGGGCTATCCTTAACCTAAAATGGAAACAGCCTTTCTCTATATGGTCTTCCTTGCTAATGATGCGTTCTATGGCATTGGTATCTATGATCATAGAGATGAGCCTAATATCTATTGTGGTTAAGGTCAGGGGCAGGTATGAGTTGGTGGCAAGATGCCTAATTCTCTACTGGCTTTAAGTCCTCGCCATTTCCCAAAAGGCAATGTGATCCCGTTTGGTTGTAGGTGGTTGGGCCATCACAGAATAAAGGTTATGTAGTAGGTCTGAGCCGGATACATAGACTTTCTGTCTAGCTAGAACAGAAGATTTATTGTATCAATTCTTAATCCGAGTCGATGCCGATCTTCTGCTTGATCAGAGCATTGGATTTATTGGGAACCACTAGGATTAAGAAGTCGATTCGAACCGCGAATACATCGCGTACATGCAGTTCCTTTACTCTGCGTTCCCGAATGCAATAAACCCTTGGGGATGGCAATTCTAAGGGGCGTGCTAGTCCATTCTAAGTTCAATCTGAGGGATTTATAAATGTTCCCTGAGAGTGAATGGTTCCTTCCTATGGGCAACAACAGTAGTCTATAAGTCATAAGGGGATCTGTCGAAGGAATAAGGTTCTACTTCAACCAAATCTAACCTACAAGTCCTTAGCATATACAGGCTGTACACTACTTAAGGTAACTAGTAGGCTAGTCTGTATTTCATTCGCTATAATTCAAGACCTAAGCCTATACACTAGACGGTTTCATACCATCTCTAATACAGGGAATTGCTCTATCGCTTAGGATCAAAATTGTCTAAATGGAATTGGATTTCTTATGTCGTCAGACCCTTCAAATCTAGGAGTGCTAACACTAGAACCAAAACACCTAGAGCCTATGTGGCCGGTAGCGCTTAGTGGTATTAAATGGAACTGCATTCCTAGTCCCATGGCAGGATTGGATGTGGTATGCTTGGTAGGAGGGTGGGTGGGGATAAAAATTAATTTGTAGGCTGGATCTCAGGGAGTTATAATACTCCCAATCTAGGGACAATATTTTATAGTGAAATGAAACAACATGCATTCCATTCGACAAATTTTGGCTATATTATGCCCAAACCACAACACAAACACATTTTTCTACCTAACAACAAAACAACACAGAAATTTCAACAGTAGTCAAACAAGCTAAAGGGCAACGACATAGATGCCTAATTCTACCAAAGGACTTCTACCAGGGTCCCGACTGACCTTCTTGAATACTATCAAGTTCAATACTGTCAGTTGCCCATTAGAGCTCTATCGGCCATGTGTTTTCAATACTTCTCAAACGGAGAAAGTTGAGAAATGGGATTTGAGGTTAGCATGATTCTGAGACCCAAAAAGAGGGTAAAGGCTCAAATAAAAGGGACATGAGAGAGAGAACGATGGAAAGGGAGGAAAAAGGCTGAAACAGCCTTAACAATAGCCATGGAAAATGGAGGAAATGCGAAGAAATGGTCGCCCAAAGGGACAGAATGAAATCTAGGCGTTGTAGAGGGATGCTTCAAGCTTCCCTAGGATGTATTTTCAGAAAGAAATGAAAATGAAAAAGGGGAATGGAGCACCTCACGATTTCAGCTCGATTTTGGGGTTTTAGGAGCTCCAACGGATGAAATCTTCAAGAGGGAGGGCTGCCAACTTCAAAGGAATGACGGAGGGTGGTCGTTTTTGGCAGGGAATGGATCTAGGGTGGTTTGGAATCATGAATTTTTGGGATAGGGCAGCTGAAAACGAAAATGGGGCTAGGGGAGGGGCTGTTTGTGAAGGAAGTACCCATATTTGGGGTTTTCTTGGGGTGGGAGGTGCATAGGGGTGATGTGGACCCTGTTTAAGGGGGTGCGCCCGAAGGACAGCCCCATCGGAGCTCGCCGGCCGGCGATGCATCGCCGAACCGGCGATGGCATCGCCGGTGAAGTTGCAAACTGGCCTCTGAGGCCATATGGGATGGATTCCTCTTGCCCTAGGGATTCCAAAAAGGTATGGTGCACACTCTAGTTCATTGTAGATTGCCCTAGGGAGGCCAATACATTTTTAACATCCATTCGAGGATTTTTGGGTCCAATCTTCAATCCCGAATACAAAACCCTATCATGCAGCATATGATTTTGGGGTAGAAGGATCTAGTACATCCATCTAAACCATTAGTTGCTAAAGAAAGTGAAGTTAGAATGGCCTTATGGCCATTTTTCATGAAATTTTACTATTCACTGTAAAATTTTGTGAAAGTAAGATTTTATGTTATTTTCACATTAGTATTGATGCCTAATATAAAATGGATAAGAAATAATTGAAGATTGGGGTGGTGAGAGGAAGAATTTCGAAGATTTTCGGTGAAACGGGGGTTTTTAAGCCCTGGCGATTGAACACAGGGGTCGTGGTTGTCCCATGGCCCAAGGATTCACTTTTACGGGTTTAGAATTGTTCAAAGAACATCTCAACCCACTTACCTACAACCTAGGAGCTATTCGGGTTGCTTTACGCGACCCTAGATGCGCTACGGACTCGATCACGCGATCGAAATGAATAGACTTCGCCTATTGGCGAATCTGGGATCCTAGAAGTATTTCTAGACCCTTCTCGTACCCACCTAAGTCAAAGAAAGCGACAGCGTACGTCGCGTGACCATAACCCAGGCCCGGTTTAATCCAAATCATGCTCTGATACCATCTGTAACATCCCGAAAATCGGGGGGTCGAGCAAAAACCCAACTCCCGAGTTCCAAAATGTTATTTATGCAACATAGATATGTATGATTGAATGTTGTCTGTGATAATGTATTAAACATGAGTGAAATTAAGCCAGAACAGCATATCCTACTCCAGAGACAGTTAAATTAACCAGCGGAAGTCTGTAATAGTATGTATAACATATATAAACTGTTGTATGTCTCCAGAGTGTGAACATGTTACCAGGTTATATACATACATGTATACTCCAAAAGTAGATGAAACGAATATACATGAGTGCGCTACAAAATATAAAATGACAAATGTCAAAGTATCTAATCAACCTCCCTGTAATCCCGTCGATCAGAACATGCATAAAGGAGGGATCCTCCTCCTCATCATCAAGTCCAGCTCCGCCTCGCAGGCCGCGCCATCATCTGTAATCACAAAAGGTCTGGTGGGTGTCCAGGAACACCGTCCCGTAACGTGGGAGTGAGTAGCTAACTCAGTGGAATAATAGAGCAAAGATTAACATGTTATCAAATCAATCATGCGATAATAGTAAAGCAGTAAATCAAACAATCCTAATACTGTTGTTAATGCATTTATGACATGACGTGATGTATGCCCTCACCGACGATCACCCTCATACGGCAACATCTTACGACCGCGGCATGCCACACTCCCTAGAGTGCTCCACATCTTCCAGGCACATGCAATGCTATGGTGATATGATTACCAAGTTGTTATTAATCCATTCAAACAGCAGGATTGGGAAACTAAGGTACTTCCCTTGTATCAATCCCAACACAGATCCTGTCTAGGGTCGTCACTCCTAGTAATCTCATACGATGTATATTTTGTAGGTCGCTGCAAGGGCTGCCAGGGCTGTTGCACGCACTCGTTGCTCCGCTCCCCCATCACCTTATCAATACAGGCCTACTGTACTCTACTGCTACGGAAGGGTCGTCGCCTCCCGTAGACTCAGAATACGCTCGCGGTCACTACAAAGGGCTGCCAGGGCTGTTGCTCGCACTCGTTGCACCGCTCCCCCATCACCTTATCAGTGTAGGCCGACAGCAAGAATATAGTGTCCCATACCACCATAATCTGCTCACGAGTCATAGGTGCTCACTGGTCACTACGGGGAGGTTTGTGGCCCCAGCGTAGGCCGACAGCTCGACCACGGTGTCCCATACCACCATGCCCGGCTCATGAGTCTTCGTGGATCAAGGTACCATGGTTAACAGGGTTTACAATGGTAAGTTCAGTACCCTAGGTTCAAGCAGTTATGATACATACAAGGTGAACAAACATTGGCCAGTCGGGTTACTTGACGGGCTCGACTAGCGCGATCGCATCTCGAATTGAACGACATGAAGTGCGTAAAACACTTCGCGTGGCCTAACCACTGCCGCCAACTCTCAACACGAATCACATTCATCGACGCGTCGTTCGTGGCTATGACCAGTCAGCCACGAATTCGCTCGGTTACCGACTGCCTGGACTAAGTCAAGTCCCACACATCTATGGAATTACATTAACACTATAAAAAGGTATTGGAATTGAAATACATCATGTGAGCATGTTAGCACATGTTATAACATTCAACTTAAGCAAATCTTCAAGGCATACTTCCCATGCATATTCAACTTAAGCAAATCCTCAAGCACATACATTCCATGCATGTAATGAAATCATGCCTTTTGTCAACATGTAGAAAATCATTTAGGTCAGCATAATAATCGAAAAATCAATCACAAACTATCAAATAACATCATTTAATTCAATACATACTAATACAAGCATTTATACAAACACATACACTACACACTTAAGTCTACAAATAGTATGTCGACCCAAAGTGCGCAACTAGGCGAATCTCTTCGCCAAACTAATTATGCACGCATTCCTAACTTCCTAATGCGACAACAAACCATGTCAATCACATCAACAAAATATGAATGTAAACAGTACTTCCTACAAATGACTAAAATGCCCTAAATCTCATATTCTTCGTTAGCTTACGAAACGGGAAACGGAGAGCATTTTGTACATGTCAAACGGCGATGCCGTCAAGAATCTACTATTAAACGACATTGAAAGCGTTGGAAACAGTCAATCAAAGCGTCTAATATCCGCACCTTTTCCCTTTTAGGGATGAGAATTCGAACGGAGCATATACGCTTCGTCTACGGCGAATAAGGAATCTAATACACGAGATCCATAAGTTACATCGCTATGGAAACAAGGGAAACTCAAATCAACAACTATTTAGGGTTTTTACTTACCTAGGATCGCGGTGGAATCGCCGGGAAAGCGGTAGAGGAGTGTTGCTTAAGCACGTGCAACACGTAGCACAAGTGGCAGGAAGAACTCTCCCACTCTCTCACAATCTCTCACTCTTTTTCTCTCTCCCAAGCTAGGGCTTCTCTCAAATTCGGATGGGAGAGAGGAGTGAGGGTTTCAACCCCTTTTATAGCCTAAAACATTCCCCAAATAGGCTTGGGAACAATGTTTACTTGGTGCCTAACCAAATCGGGGCCGTTTCGGTCCAAAAGGGTATTTCTGGAGGTCCCCAGGCCAAATGCGGTCGGACTTAAGCTCATGCATACTGGATCTAGCACACATCCAGTTTTCAGACCGGTTGGGTTCCCAGATCGCACGTGGCGGCCCAGTTTCAGTTTAACGGTCACCGCACCAAGATCAGGCCTATAAGTCTCGTGATATATAATAGATATTTTTCCTGATCCAAGGGTGTAATTTGGCTGTATTCTGACGGTCAGAATGCTTAATACTGATGCGTCAAATTTGTGTGCCAGATTTGAATTTGAAATTCCAACTATGTCCCTATTCACACTCTCTTCGGTCCGGGCTCAATGAAATAGCCTATGATCATCGGTTTGACTTGATTTTTGGAATGAGTGTCAAGTCCAGCTAGACGGTTCTAACGGTCTAAGATAGGAGGTATCGGACTTTCGACGTGCGGTCTAGATCCAATACAAAGATTCAAAGTGGTCCAGAGAACAAACCTGCTTAGAGTTTGGTCCGAGGTTTTAGAGCATTATAGCACCATTGGTTCCACTCGCTTTGGGCCTTGTAGAACGTATTTAAAGTAATCAGGGACTGTTTCCCAGCCACTCCAACGTTGCGCTAGCTAACTTATGCTTAGTTTCTAAAGAAATTTATCCTAAGTGGTTTCTTTGGCTATGGAATTGGGTTCTGAACGATTTTTCAGGTGTTTTAATTGACCCACTGTCTAAGGACGTCAAATCCCAGATTGGCCAAAATCCGGGGTGTTACAATCTACCCCCCCTTAAAACACAATGTCGTCCCCGACATTGGCGAAGGACAAGGAGTACTTTCTCTAAGGAAGGTTCAAATCCTATTTAATAACCTAATCGTACATACACCCTAACTCAAATGTTTCGATCCTGGGCCAGTGGGAAAGAGGCCAACCGCTCTTCCGCTGCGCCACTTTGATCGAACGGTAGCGTTAACTAATCTAACTGGATTGGACTTAATTCCTTCTACCCCCCTTAAAACTTGGTTTTACTTAAGGTTGAAGAATATTTGCATCGATCAGTATATCGGAACGAGGCGCAACTTAGGGGCTATCCTTAACCTAAAATGGAAACAGCCTTTCTCTATATGGTCTTCCTTGCTAATGATGCGTTCTATGGCATTGGTATCTATGATCATAGAGATGAGCCTAATATCTATTGTGGTTAAGGTCAGGGGCAGGTATGAGTTGGTGGCAAGATGCCTAATTCTCTACTGGCTTTAAGTCCTCGCCATTTCCCAAAAGGCAATGTGATCCCGTTTGGTTGTAGGTGGTTGGGCCATCACAGAATAAAGGTTATGTAGTAGGTCTGAGCCGGATACATAGACTTTCTGTCTAGCTAGAACAGAAGATTTATTGTATCAATTCTTAATCCGAGTCGATGCCGATCTTCTGCTTGATCAGAGCATTGGATTTATTGGGAACCACTAGGATTAAGAAGTCGATTCGAACCGCGAATACATCGCGTACATGCAGTTCCTTTACTCTGCGTTCCCGAATGCAATAAACCCTTGGGGATGGCAATTCTAAGGGGCGTGCTAGTCCATTCTAAGTTCAATCTGAGGGATTTATAAATGTTCCCTGAGAGTGAATGGTTCCTTCCTATGGGCAACAACAGTAGTCTATAAGTCATAAGGGGATCTGTCGAAGGAATAAGGTTCTACTTCAACCAAATCTAACCTACAAGTCCTTAGCATATACAGGCTGTACACTACTTAAGGTAACTAGTAGGCTAGTCTGTATTTCATTCGCTATAATTCAAGACCTAAGCCTATACACTAGACGGTTTCATACCATCTCTAATACAGGGAATTGCTCTATCGCTTAGGATCAAAATTGTCTAAATGGAATTGGATTTCTTATGTCGTCAGACCCTTCAAATCTAGGAGTGCTAACACTAGAACCAAAACACCTAGAGCCTATGTGGCCGGTAGCGCTTAGTGGTATTAAATGGAACTGCATTCCTAGTCCCATGGCAGGATTGGATGTGGTATGCTTGGTAGGAGGGTGGGTGGGGATAAAAATTAATTTGTAGGCTGGATCTCAGGGAGTTATAATACTCCCAATCTAGGGACAATATTTTATAGCGAAATGAAACAACATGCATTCCATTCGACAAATTTTGGCTATATTATGCCCAAACCACAACACAAACACATTTTTCTACCTAACAACAAAACAACACAGAAATTTCAACAGTAGTCAAACAAGCTAAAGGGCAACGACATAGATGCCTAATTCTACCAAAGGACTTCTACCAGGGTCCCGACTGACCTTCTTGAATACTATCAAGTTCAATACTGTCAGTTGCCCATTAGAGCTCTATCGGCCATGTGTTTTCAATACTTCTCAAACGGAGAAAGTTGAGAAATGGGATTTGAGGTTAGCATGATTCTGAGACCCAAAAAGAGGGTAAAGGCTCAAATAAAAGGGACATGAGAGAGAGAACGATGGAAAGGGAGGAAAAAGGCTGAAACAGCCTTAACAATAGCCATGGAAAATGGAGGAAATGCGAAGAAATGGTCGCCCAAAGGGACAGAATGAAATCTAGGCGTTGTAGAGGGATGCTTCAAGCTTCCCTAGGATGTATTTTCAGAAAGAAATGAAAATGAAAAAGGGGAATGGAGCACCTCACGATTTCAGCTCGATTTTGGGGTTTTAGGAGCTCCAACGGATGAAATCTTCAAGAGGGAGGGCTGCCAACTTCAAAGGAATGACGGAGGGTGGTCGTTTTTGGCAGGGAATGGATCTAGGGTGGTTTGGAATCATGAATTTTTGGGATAGGGCAGCTGAAAACGAAAATGGGGCTAGGGGAGGGGCTGTTTGTGAAGGAAGTACCCATATTTGGGGTTTTCTTGGGGTGGGAGGTGCATAGGGGTGATGTGGACCCTGTTTAAGGGGGTGCGCCCGAAGGACAGCCCCATCGGAGCTCGCCGGCCGGCGATGCATCGCCGAACCGGCGATGGCATCGCCGGTGAAGTTGCAAACTGGCCTCTGAGGCCATATGGGATGGATTCCTCTTGCCCTAGGGATTCCAAAAAGGTATGGTGCACACTCTAGTTCATTGTAGATTGCCCTAGGGAGGCCAATACATTTTTAACATCCATTCGAGGATTTTTGGGTCCAATCTTCAATCCCGAATACAAAACCCTATCATGCAGCATATGATTTTGGGGTAGAAGGATCTAGTACATCCATCTAAACCATTAGTTGCTAAAGAAAGTGAAGTTAGAATGGCCTTATGGCCATTTTTCATGAAATTTTACTATTCACTGTAAAATTTTGTGAAAGTAAGATTTTATGTTATTTTCACATTAGTATTGATGCCTAATATAAAATGGATAAGAAATAATTGAAGATTGGGGTGGTGAGAGGAAGAATTTCGAAGATTTTCGGTGAAACGGGGGTTTTTAAGCCCTGGCGATTGAACACAGGGGTCGTGGTTGTCCCATGGCCCAAGGATTCACTTTTACGGGTTTAGAATTGTTCAAAGAACATCTCAACCCACTTACCTACAACCTAGGAGCTATTCGGGTTGCTTTACGCGACCCTAGATGCGCTACGGACTCGATCACGCGATCGAAATGAATAGACTTCGCCTATTGGCGAATCTGGGATCCTAGAAGTATTTCTAGACCCTTCTCGTACCCACCTAAGTCAAAGAAAGCGACAGCGTACGTCGCGTGACCATAACCCAGGCCCGGTTTAATCCAAATCATGCTCTGATACCATCTGTAACATCCCGAAAATCGGGGGGTCGAGCAAAAACCCAACTCCCGAGTTCCAAAATGTTATTTATGCAACATAGATATGTATGATTGAATGTTGTCTGTGATAATGTATTAAACATGAGTGAAATTAAGCCAGAACAGCATATCCTACTCCAGAGACAGTTAAATTAACCAGCGGAAGTCTGTAATAGTATGTATAACATATATAAACTGTTGTATGTCTCCAGAGTGTGAACATGTTACCAGGTTATATACATACATGTATACTCCAAAAGTAGATGAAACGAATATACATGAGTGCGCTACAAAATATAAAATGACAAATGTCAAAGTATCTAATCAACCTCCCTGTAATCCCGTCGATCAGAACATGCATAAAGGAGGGATCCTCCTCCTCATCATCAAGTCCAGCTCCGCCTCGCAGGCCGCGCCATCATCTGTAATCACAAAAGGTCTGGTGGGTGTCCAGGAACACCGTCCCGTAACGTGGGAGTGAGTAGCTAACTCAGTGGAATAATAGAGCAAAGATTAACATGTTATCAAATCAATCATGCGATAATAGTAAAGCAGTAAATCAAACAATCCTAATACTGTTGTTAATGCATTTATGACATGACGTGATGTATGCCCTCACCGACGATCACCCTCATACGGCAACATCTTACGACCGCGGCATGCCACACTCCCTAGAGTGCTCCACATCTTCCAGGCACATGCAATGCTATGGTGATATGATTACCAAGTTGTTATTAATCCATTCAAACAGCAGGATTGGGAAACTAAGGTACTTCCCTTGTATCAATCCCAACACAGATCCTGTCTAGGGTCGTCACTCCTAGTAATCTCATACGATGTATATTTTGTAGGTCGCTGCAAGGGCTGCCAGGGCTGTTGCACGCACTCGTTGCTCCGCTCCCCCATCACCTTATCAATACAGGCCTACTGTACTCTACTGCTACGGAAGGGTCGTCGCCTCCCGTAGACTCAGAATACGCTCGCGGTCACTACAAAGGGCTGCCAGGGCTGTTGCTCGCACTCGTTGCACCGCTCCCCCATCACCTTATCAGTGTAGGCCGACAGCAAGAATATAGTGTCCCATACCACCATAATCTGCTCACGAGTCATAGGTGCTCACTGGTCACTACGGGGAGGTTTGTGGCCCCAGCGTAGGCCGACAGCTCGACCACGGTGTCCCATACCACCATGCCCGGCTCATGAGTCTTCGTGGATCAAGGTACCATGGTTAACAGGGTTTACAATGGTAAGTTCAGTACCCTAGGTTCAAGCAGTTATGATACATACAAGGTGAACAAACATTGGCCAGTCGGGTTACTTGACGGGCTCGACTAGCGCGATCGCATCTCGAATTGAACGACATGAAGTGCGTAAAACACTTCGCGTGGCCTAACCACTGCCGCCAACTCTCAACACGAATCACATTCATCGACGCGTCGTTCGTGGCTATGACCAGTCAGCCACGAATTCGCTCGGTTACCGACTGCCTGGACTAAGTCAAGTCCCACACATCTATGGAATTACATTAACACTATAAAAAGGTATTGGAATTGAAATACATCATGTGAGCATGTTAGCACATGTTATAACATTCAACTTAAGCAAATCTTCAAGGCATACTTCCCATGCATATTCAACTTAAGCAAATCCTCAAGCACATACATTCCATGCATGTAATGAAATCATGCCTTTTGTCAACATGTAGAAAATCATTTAGGTCAGCATAATAATCGAAAAATCAATCACAAACTATCAAATAACATCATTTAATTCAATACATACTAATACAAGCATTTATACAAACACATACACTACACACTTAAGTCTACAAATAGTATGTCGACCCAAAGTGCGCAACTAGGCGAATCTCTTCGCCAAACTAATTATGCACGCATTCCTAACTTCCTAATGCGACAACAAACCATGTCAATCACATCAGCAAAATATGAATGTAAACAGTACTTCCTACAAATGACTAAAATGCCCTAAATCTCATATTCTTCGTTAGCTTACGAAACGGGAAACGGAGAGCATTTTGTACATGTCAAACGGCGATGCCGTCAAGAATCTACTATTAAACGACATTGAAAGCGTTGGAAACAGTCAATCAAAGCGTCTAATATCCGCACCTTTTCCCTTTTAGGGATGAGAATTCGAACGGAGCATATACGCTTCGTCTACGGCGAATAAGGAATCTAATACACGAGATCCATAAGTTACATCGCTATGGAAACAAGGGAAACTCAAATCAACAACTATTTAGGGTTTTTACTTACCTAGGATCGCGGTGGAATCGCCGGGAAAGCGGTAGAGGAGTGTTGCTTAAGCACGTGCAACACGTAGCACAAGTGGCAGGAAGAACTCTCCCACTCTCTCACAATCTCTCACTCTTTTTCTCTCTCCCAAGCTAGGGCTTCTCTCAAATTCGGATGGGAGAGAGGAGTGAGGGTTTCAACCCCTTTTATAGCCTAAAACATTCCCCAAATAGGCTTGGGAACAATGTTTACTTGGTGCCTAACCAAATCGGGGCCGTTTCGGTCCAAAAGGGTATTTCTGGAGGTCCCCAGGCCAAATGCGGTCGGACTTAAGCTCATGCATACTGGATCTAGCACACATCCAGTTTTCAGACCGGTTGGGTTCCCAGATCGCACGTGGCGGCCCAGTTTCAGTTTAACGGTCACCGCACCAAGATCAGGCCTATAAGTCTCGTGATATATAATAGATATTTTTCCTGATCCAAGGGTGTAATTTGGCTGTATTCTGACGGTCAGAATGCTTAATACTGATGCGTCAAATTTGTGTGCCAGATTTGAATTTGAAATTCCAACTATGTCCCTATTCACACTCTCTTCGGTCCGGGCTCAATGAAATAGCCTGTGATCATCGGTTTGACTTGATTTTTGGAATGAGTGTCAAGTCCAGCTAGACGGTTCTAACGGTCTAAGATAGGAGGTATCGGACTTTCGACGTGCGGTCTAGATCCAATACAAAGATTCAAAGTGGTCCAGAGAACAAACCTGCTTAGAGTTTGGTCCGAGGTTTTAGAGCATTATAGCACCATTGGTTCCACTCGCTTTGGGCCTTGTAGAACGTATTTAAAGTAATCAGGGACTGTTTCCCAGCCACTCCAACGTTGCGCTAGCTAACTTATGCTTAGTTTCTAAAGAAATTTATCCTAAGTGGTTTCTTTGGCTATGGAATTGGGTTCTGAACGATTTTTCAGGTGTTTTAATTGACCCACTGTCTAAGGACGTCAAATCCCAGATTGGCCAAAATCCGGGGTGTTACAATCTACCCCCCCTTAAAACACAATGTCGTCCCCGACATTGGCGAAGGACAAGGAGTACTTTCTCTAAGGAAGGTTCAAATCCTATTTAATAACCTAATCGTACATACACCCTAACTCAAATGTTTCGATCCTGGGCCAGTGGGAAAGAGGCCAACCGCTCTTCCGCTGCGCCACTTTGATCGAACGGTAGCGTTAACTAATCTAACTGGATTGGACTTAATTCCTTCTACCCCCCTTAAAACTTGGTTTTACTTAAGGTTGAAGAATATTTGCATCGATCAGTATATCGGAACGAGGCGCAACTTAGGGGCTATCCTTAACCTAAAATGGAAACAGCCTTTCTCTATATGGTCTTCCTTGCTAATGATGCGTTCTATGGCATTGGTATCTATGATCATAGAGATGAGCCTAATATCTATTGTGGTTAAGGTCAGGGGCAGGTATGAGTTGGTGGCAAGATGCCTAATTCTCTACTGGCTTTAAGTCCTCGCCATTTCCCAAAAGGCAATGTGATCCCGTTTGGTTGTAGGTGGTTGGGCCATCACAGAATAAAGGTTATGTAGTAGGTCTGAGCCGGATACATAGACTTTCTGTCTAGCTAGAACAGAAGATTTATTGTATCAATTCTTAATCCGAGTCGATGCCGATCTTCTGCTTGATCAGAGCATTGGATTTATTGGGAACCACTAGGATTAAGAAGTCGATTCGAACCGCGAATACATCGCGTACATGCAGTTCCTTTACTCTGCGTTCCCGAATGCAATAAACCCTTGGGGATGGCAATTCTAAGGGGCGTGCTAGTCCATTCTAAGTTCAATCTGAGGGATTTATAAATGTTCCCTGAGAGTGAATGGTTCCTTCCTATGGGCAACAACAGTAGTCTATAAGTCATAAGGGGATCTGTCGAAGGAATAAGGTTCTACTTCAACCAAATCTAACCTACAAGTCCTTAGCATATACAGGCTGTACACTACTTAAGGTAACTAGTAGGCTAGTCTGTATTTCATTCGCTATAATTCAAGACCTAAGCCTATACACTAGACGGTTTCATACCATCTCTAATACAGGGAATTGCTCTATCGCTTAGGATCAAAATTGTCTAAATGGAATTGGATTTCTTATGTCGTCAGACCCTTCAAATCTAGGAGTGCTAACACTAGAACCAAAACACCTAGAGCCTATGTGGCCGGTAGCGCTTAGTGGTATTAAATGGAACTGCATTCCTAGTCCCATGGCAGGATTGGATGTGGTATGCTTGGTAGGAGGGTGGGTGGGGATAAAAATTAATTTGTAGGCTGGATCTCAGGGAGTTATAATACTCCCAATCTAGGGACAATATTTTATAGCGAAATGAAACAACATGCATTCCATTCGACAAATTTTGGCTATATTATGCCCAAACCACAACACAAACACATTTTTCTACCTAACAACAAAACAACACAGAAATTTCAACAGTAGTCAAACAAGCTAAAGGGCAACGACATAGATGCCTAATTCTACCAAAGGACTTCTACCAGGGTCCCGACTGACCTTCTTGAATACTATCAAGTTCAATACTGTCAGTTGCCCATTAGAGCTCTATCGGCCATGTGTTTTCAATACTTCTCAAACGGAGAAAGTTGAGAAATGGGATTTGAGGTTAGCATGATTCTGAGACCCAAAAAGAGGGTAAAGGCTCAAATAAAAGGGACATGAGAGAGAGAACGATGGAAAGGGAGGAAAAAGGCTGAAACAGCCTTAACAATAGCCATGGAAAATGGAGGAAATGCGAAGAAATGGTCGCCCAAAGGGACAGAATGAAATCTAGGCGTTGTAGAGGGATGCTTCAAGCTTCCCTAGGATGTATTTTCAGAAAGAAATGAAAATGAAAAAGGGGAATGGAGCACCTCACGATTTCAGCTCGATTTTGGGGTTTTAGGAGCTCCAACGGATGAAATCTTCAAGAGGGAGGGCTGCCAACTTCAAAGGAATGACGGAGGGTGGTCGTTTTTGGCAGGGAATGGATCTAGGGTGGTTTGGAATCATGAATTTTTGGGATAGGGCAGCTGAAAACGAAAATGGGGCTAGGGGAGGGGCTGTTTGTGAAGGAAGTACCCATATTTGGGGTTTTCTTGGGGTGGGAGGTGCATAGGGGTGATGTGGACCCTGTTTAAGGGGGTGCGCCCGAAGGACAGCCCCATCGGAGCTCGCCGGCCGGCGATGCATCGCCGAACCGGCGATGGCATCGCCGGTGAAGTTGCAAACTGGCCTCTGAGGCCATATGGGATGGATTCCTCTTGCCCTAGGGATTCCAAAAAGGTATGGTGCACACTCTAGTTCATTGTAGATTGCCCTAGGGAGGCCAATACATTTTTAACATCCATTCGAGGATTTTTGGGTCCAATCTTCAATCCCGAATACAAAACCCTATCATGCAGCATATGATTTTGGGGTAGAAGGATCTAGTACATCCATCTAAACCATTAGTTGCTAAAGAAAGTGAAGTTAGAATGGCCTTATGGCCATTTTTCATGAAATTTTACTATTCACTGTAAAATTTTGTGAAAGTAAGATTTTATGTTATTTTCACATTAGTATTGATGCCTAATATAAAATGGATAAGAAATAATTGAAGATTGGGGTGGTGAGAGGAAGAATTTCGAAGATTTTCGGTGAAACGGGGGTTTTTAAGCCCTGGCGATTGAACACAGGGGTCGTGGTTGTCCCATGGCCCAAGGATTCACTTTTACGGGTTTAGAATTGTTCAAAGAACATCTCAACCCACTTACCTACAACCTAGGAGCTATTCGGGTTGCTTTACGCGACCCTAGATGCGCTACGGACTCGATCACGCGATCGAAATGAATAGACTTCGCCTATTGGCGAATCTGGGATCCTAGAAGTATTTCTAGACCCTTCTCGTACCCACCTAAGTCAAAGAAAGCGACAGCGTACGTCGCGTGACCATAACCCAGGCCCGGTTTAATCCAAATCATGCTCTGATACCATCTGTAACATCCCGAAAATCGGGGGGTCGAGCAAAAACCCAACTCCCGAGTTCCAAAATGTTATTTATGCAACATAGATATGTATGATTGAATGTTGTCTGTGATAATGTATTAAACATGAGTGAAATTAAGCCAGAACAGCATATCCTACTCCAGAGACAGTTAAATTAACCAGCGGAAGTCTGTAATAGTATGTATAACATATATAAACTGTTGTATGTCTCCAGAGTGTGAACATGTTACCAGGTTATATACATACATGTATACTCCAAAAGTAGATGAAACGAATATACATGAGTGCGCTACAAAATATAAAATGACAAATGTCAAAGTATCTAATCAACCTCCCTGTAATCCCGTCGATCAGAACATGCATAAAGGAGGGATCCTCCTCCTCATCATCAAGTCCAGCTCCGCCTCGCAGGCCGCGCCATCATCTGCAATCACAAAAGGTCTGGTGGGTGTCCAGGAACACCGTCCCGTAACGTGGGAGTGAGTAGCTAACTCAGTGGAATAATAGAGCAAAGATTAACATGTTATCAAATCAATCATGCGATAATAGTAAAGCAGTAAATCAAACAATCCTAATACTGTTGTTAATGCATTTATGACATGACGTGATGTATGCCCTCACCGACGATCACCCTCATACGGCAACATCTTACGACCGCGGCATGCCACACTCCCTAGAGTGCTCCACATCTTCCAGGCACATGCAATGCTATGGTGATATGATTACCAAGTTGTTATTAATCCATTCAAACAGCAGGATTGGGAAACTAAGGTACTTCCCTTGTATCAATCCCAACACAGATCCTGTCTAGGGTCGTCACTCCTAGTAATCTCATACGATGTATATTTTGTAGGTCGCTGCAAGGGCTGCCAGGGCTGTTGCACGCACTCGTTGCTCCGCTCCCCCATCACCTTATCAATACAGGCCTACTGTACTCTACTGCTACGGAAGGGTCGTCGCCTCCCGTAGACTCAGAATACGCTCGCGGTCACTACAAAGGGCTGCCAGGGCTGTTGCTCGCACTCGTTGCACCGCTCCCCCATCACCTTATCAGTGTAGGCCGACAGCAAGAATATAGTGTCCCATACCACCATAATCTGCTCACGAGTCATAGGTGCTCACTGGTCACTACGGGGAGGTTTGTGGCCCCAGCGTAGGCCGACAGCTCGACCACGGTGTCCCATACCACCATGCCCGGCTCATGAGTCTTCGTGGATCAAGGTACCATGGTTAACAGGGTTTACAATGGTAAGTTCAGTACCCTAGGTTCAAGCAGTTATGATACATACAAGGTGAACAAACATTGGCCAGTCGGGTTACTTGACGGGCTCGACTAGCGCGATCGCATCTCGAATTGAACGACATGAAGTGCGTAAAACACTTCGCGTGGCCTAACCACTGCCGCCAACTCTCAACACGAATCACATTCATCGACGCGTCGTTCGTGGCTATGACCAGTCAGCCACGAATTCGCTCGGTTACCGACTGCCTGGACTAAGTCAAGTCCCACACATCTATGGAATTACATTAACACTATAAAAAGGTATTGGAATTGAAATACATCATGTGAGCATGTTAGCACATGTTATAACATTCAACTTAAGCAAATCTTCAAGGCATACTTCCCATGCATATTCAACTTAAGCAAATCCTCAAGCACATACATTCCATGCATGTAATGAAATCATGCCTTTTGTCAACATGTAGAAAATCATTTAGGTCAGCATAATAATCGAAAAATCAATCACAAACTATCAAATAACATCATTTAATTCAATACATACTAATACAAGCATTTATACAAACACATACACTACACACTTAAGTCTACAAATAGTATGTCGACCCAAAGTGCGCAACTAGGCGAATCTCTTCGCCAAACTAATTATGCACGCATTCCTAACTTCCTAATGCGACAACAAACCATGTCAATCACATCAGCAAAATATGAATGTAAACAGTACTTCCTACAAATGACTAAAATGCCCTAAATCTCATATTCTTCGTTAGCTTACGAAACGGGAAACGGAGAGCATTTTGTACATGTCAAACGGCGATGCCGTCAAGAATCTACTATTAAACGACATTGAAAGCGTTGGAAACAGTCAATCAAAGCGTCTAATATCCGCACCTTTTCCCTTTTAGGGATGAGAATTCGAACGGAGCATATACGCTTCGTCTACGGCGAATAAGGAATCTAATACACGAGATCCATAAGTTACATCGCTATGGAAACAAGGGAAACTCAAATCAACAACTATTTAGGGTTTTTACTTACCTAGGATCGCGGTGGAATCGCCGGGAAAGCGGTAGAGGAGTGTTGCTTAAGCACGTGCAACACGTAGCACAAGTGGCAGGAAGAACTCTCCCACTCTCTCACAATCTCTCACTCTTTTTCTCTCTCCCAAGCTAGGGCTTCTCTCAAATTCGGATGGGAGAGAGGAGTGAGGGTTTCAACCCCTTTTATAGCCTAAAACATTCCCCAAATAGGCTTGGGAACAATGTTTACTTGGTGCCTAACCAAATCGGGGCCGTTTCGGTCCAAAAGGGTATTTCTGGAGGTCCCCAGGCCAAATGCGGTCGGACTTAAGCTCATGCATACTGGATCTAGCACACATCCAGTTTTCAGACCGGTTGGGTTCCCAGATCGCACGTGGCGGCCCAGTTTCAGTTTAACGGTCACCGCACCAAGATCAGGCCTATAAGTCTCGTGATATATAATAGATATTTTTCCTGATCCAAGGGTGTAATTTGGCTGTATTCTGACGGTCAGAATGCTTAATACTGATGCGTCAAATTTGTGTGCCAGATTTGAATTTGAAATTCCAACTATGTCCCTATTCACACTCTCTTCGGTCCGGGCTCAATGAAATAGCCTGTGATCATCGGTTTGACTTGATTTTTGGAATGAGTGTCAAGTCCAGCTAGACGGTTCTAACGGTCTAAGATAGGAGGTATCGGACTTTCGACGTGCGGTCTAGATCCAATACAAAGATTCAAAGTGGTCCAGAGAACAAACCTGCTTAGAGTTTGGTCCGAGGTTTTAGAGCATTATAGCACCATTGGTTCCACTCGCTTTGGGCCTTGTAGAACGTATTTAAAGTAATCAGGGACTGTTTCCCAGCCACTCCAACGTTGCGCTAGCTAACTTATGCTTAGTTTCTAAAGAAATTTATCCTAAGTGGTTTCTTTGGCTATGGAATTGGGTTCTGAACGATTTTTCAGGTGTTTTAATTGACCCACTGTCTAAGGACGTCAAATCCCAGATTGGCCAAAATCCGGGGTGTTACACCGTCCTTGACCAGTTGAAGGTCTCCTTCAACTGGTCGAGCAGGACAGGGATTTTGAGGTTTTACTCGTTGGAGTTCGAGTCAAGATACTTTCGACCGATCAAGCTTCGACCGGTTAAGCAAAGTTCAAGACTGGTCGTGCGTAGCTAGGATTAGTCGAGCTGAGGCTAGGACTGGTCGAGTGTACACAAGACTAGTCAAGCCGGAGCCAGGACTAGTTGAGGATCACCGAATTTCACTTCAAAACTTCGATTTTCTTCATTCTAGACTTGATTTTCTTAGTTCTTCAATATGTGTATATTTTCATTCTTGGTTTTATCAAATCCATTCTTGACTTTTGTGATTCTTGAGCGTTAAATCCATGCTTTTAACATCATTTTAAATTCAAGCTCTTAAATTCACCTTATAATACAAACATGATTAAGAATAGAACATTAAGCATTATCATGTTTATAAAACCAAGTAATAAATAGGGTCTAATATGCAATATTTGACCCTCAACAGTTCTGCACTCGTAGACGGCAAATATCGGTTGACTTTCTTGATCAACGGCTAAGAAGGATGCTATGTTACAAGCCACAAAAGGTCAATTAGGGGTGGTTAAAGAATTACTACAACGTTTTACTTCATTAGAATTGTAACTCTGTAATTGTCTCTCTTTGTATATAAACGACCGCTGAGCCATTTTTATATCTCATCGCCCCTTTAATTTTTTACTCTTGTCGTTTATAACTGATTGCTCGCCTATCCCTAAAAGTTTAGTGGGACATGGTTTGCTTTCAAAATTTATGCCTTAACTGCTTCATGTCCCTAATTATTCAGAACGTGTGACACTTTTATCTCCATGATCACTCCAGATTGTGGTTGTCATGAATGCCTATTTAAACACCATCTGATGCCTATTCCATTTTCACATTATCACTTCCTCACAACCTCACCCTACCTCAATGAATTCGAGTTCTTTCTCCCTTATTGTAGGTGTTGAACGTTATTTGAAGAATATTTTCAAATGGTGTTTAAAAGAATACTCTCGTTCCATCCTATTGTTTAATGTCAATAGTTTTGCAATGCGTCCTTCATCCATGGCCGAATCAGATGTAACACTTAGGAAGCTCGTCCAAATGTTGAAGCTTCTGTACATTATAGGATATTGATTTTGCGAATTAACCTTTACTAACTAGAAGAACTCTGAGTACCTTCGATAGCAGGCCTCGGCCCAGAAGGAATCTACAGCAAAGAGCATCAATTCAACCGGATGAACTCAGAGTATGGATGATTGCAGAACTAACCTTACTAACCAGATGAACTCGGAGTATAGACGACTGCAGTGCGTTCAAACTCATCAATTCAATTGGACCATGTCGAGGATGTTGTAGTCCTATCGAGCTAAGCTAATGGAGGAATTGAAGGAGCAAGCATACACCTTCTTCGCCAAGGAGATGGATGACCTAGAGGATCTTGCATTCCTGGATGAACAGATCGTCATGTATCAGGCACGGTCGAAGGTAAGCTTTGGTGCCAAGAGAGTAGCCGAGGACGTGGTTTCTTCGAGCGCCCTTCATGTTGATCAGTTAATCCTCCTCCTGCCACTCGTTATTGAAAAAGGGGCCAACTGGGCTTCATCATAAGAGAAGAATGAAGTAAAAATACATGCCCTCCTCAAGGAGTTCGAGGGGATGAAGATTCAGGCTGCTCGATCACTTTTAAGCTTCCTGTTTATGTTTCCTTTTTGTTGCGAGGTGGTTGATAACCTGCAGAGAAATGAATAAATTTTGATGCCTATAAAATTGTCTTGTTTTGATTAGGGCATAGAATGTACTTCTCTTTTAGTAATGCAATTTAAGTGTTTATCTAAAGTGTCACGCCCCAAAATCGAAAACTAGAGTCACAAAATTCTCGATCACTGAATCCGGTGCCGATAACCTCCGTAGTACCCTATTCTCGGCTCCCAGCGCCCATATATTAAATTCTGATCCTGGGATCCTACAAGGAATTTTTAACATACATTTATCTCGTAATATCATAACCATAAGTTTACCCAAATCACAAAGGCAACATCATCATCACATATCTACTAATATAAACAATTGAATACAGTATTGAAAGGGAAATATATATATATATATATATATATATATATATATATATATATATATATATATCACAAATGCAACATCATTATCACATATCTACTAATATAAACAGTTGAATACAGTATTGAAAGGGAAATATATATATATATATATCGAAAATCAATGCTCCAGATAGATGGGTGGCGAGATATAACACACACCTCATATCAGTCCACAGATGGACGTTTGGATAAAACCCATACCTCATGGTGGGGTTCACGTGTGTGGCCCACCAACAAAAAGGATGGACGGTGTGGATAACAGATGCATCACTGTGGAATCTCACTGTCCCAACATGGACGGTGTGGATATAAGATACACACATCAATGTGGGGTCCATAGAACCTGAATGTGGGGTCCTACTAATTTGCTCCCACCGTCATCAGCAGCTATATAGCTGGTCCGCCATGGTCGATCTGTAAACCCGATCGGACTGAAAACTTAGCTTGATTAAGATCCAATATCAGGGAGCTTAAGTCCGACCGCATTCAGCAAAGGGACCTCAAAAACTGTTCCATTGGATCAGAACAAACCCGAGTTGGCTATAACCTAAGTATACGTTGGCCCTGGGGCTGCTTCTGTCAGTTCTAGGCCTATATAAGGGCCTTAAACCCTCTCTCATTCACACTATACGAATTTTGGGAAAAACCTAGGAGAGAAAAGAGTAAAGAGAGAGAAAGTAAGAGAGAAGTTGGTAAAGGTTCTTGGGATTCTACCCTGCCTCTCTACGTGCTTATCCATTGCTACCGAATCGCTATTCTGGCAATTCTAATTCCAATATTGGGTAAGAAATCCTAACCCTAATCCGTTCTAGGGCTTCAAATAGTCTAAGTGATGATGTAGCTAACCTACTTCATGCTCTAAGTTGCTAATCCACCATGACAAAGACTTAACGTCTAAATCAAATCCGTTACACGTTTACCGGCGTAAGGTGCGGACTATATACATATAGGTTATGGTTTTTAAGGCTTTCAATGTCGATTAATGGTTTATTACTGACATAAATGCTATTTCATATGCCAAATGCGATATTAGTTTTGTTTTATGTATGCATATGAACTATGTGGTATATAGGAAAATTCATGTATTTATTGAAATGTTTGTGTACATTTGGAATCTGACTTTGTGATTGCCATGATTAACTGTCGTAGGTACGTGATTGTTATGTATTTGACAACTCCTAGGCAAAAGGATTTGCCCTAATACGTAATATAACCAACATATGTGATGTATGTTGAAAAGTGTAGTCTAAGTATTTGTAAAAATGTCCGAATGAGTTAGTAGGTAGTAAAGTGTGATTTATAAGGGAGTTGAGATATAAATCCCAATTACCTTAACTGTGTGTATGATTTCCTCCGTATGTTGTATAACCCGTTGATTCATGTTTAACTGTGTGTATGATTTCCTCCATGTACTGTATATTCATGATTAAGTTATATTCCATAACATGCTCACATGATTGTAGGATTTGACTTAAGTAAGTAATACTGCTTGCTTATCTCATATGCTTATTTGTAATGATTGCACGCGATTGGGGCTATATCATAGTCCAGGTAATTGGTAATAAGCCTTGTTCTGGTAGCTGAGGTTATTTTCACCACGTAGGATGTGTTCGATGAACTCGAGACGTACTTGGGATGTCAGCAGTGGTTAGGCCACAGGAGTGCTTATGCACTTCATGTCTATCAACTCAACGTGCGCTCATCCTAGTCAAGCTCGTCAATTAACCCGATTGACCCGATGTATGTTCACCATGTATGAACGCTACTGCTTAAATCTAGGGTACCAAACTTACCAATGAGATCCCGTTAACCTTGATAGCTCGATCCGTTAAGACTCATGAGCGGGGCATGGTGGTATGGGACACTGTGGTCGAGCTGTCGGCCTACGCTGGGGCGACAAGCCTTCCCGTAGTGACCACTAAGTAACCTAGACTTTGAGCCAAATATGGTAGTATGGGACACTGTATTCGTACTGTCAGCCTGCACTGATTGGTGACGAGCCCTTTGTAGTGACCTCGAGCATACCTTGAAACTGCATTGAGACGATGAGCCTTTTTGTAGTAACCGGGGTATAACTAGGCCTATATTGATTGGTGACGAGCCCTTTACAGCGACCTAGAATCATAATATCGTATGAGATTTACTAGGATTGATGACCCTAAAATGGATCATTGTTTGAGAATTGATATAAGGGAGGTGCCTTAGCTTCCCAATTTTGCTGTATGAAAAAAACTAATAAGAACTTAGTAATCATGCTCATAACATTGCATTGCATGTGCCGTTGGCGTTGGTGTAGAGAACAGTGGTAGTGATTCATGCCACGATCGTTAGATGTTGTTGCAAGAGGGAGTGCAGGCGTGGGCATGCATCATTACCTCATATCATTCTTGCATTAACAAGAGTATCTAGGACATGTTTGATTGTACTGCTTTATCATTACTGCTTGACTAAATTAATAATATGTTAACCTTTACTGTATAGCTCCACTGAGTTGATCACTCACTCCCACGTTCTGGGATCGTGTTTAAACACCAACCAGACTCTGTCTTAGTTGCAGATGATGATGCAACCCACGAGGCAGAGCCGGAGTTTGAGGATGATGAGGAGGCATTCTTTTACATGTAGTTTTCGGGCAGATTCGCGTGAGCCGAGTCCGGATTGACGAGGCTTCACGGATTATACTTGTAGAGGACTATTACATTCTTTTTTGACATTTTGTATTTTGAATCAATACTTGTAATTATTGACCTGGCAACGCATACATACTTTGGAGACTTATTCTGGTTTATCTATTCATCTCAGTCTTCCGCTTGCGTATTACAAATGTCCCTGGATTATGTTATGTTGATTTAGCTTAATCTAATTCATGTTTTATGTACTAACACGGACAATATTCATCCATCATTCAAAATGTTGCATTAGATGTTTTGGAACTCGGGAGCTAAGTTATGCTCGACCCCCGATTTTCAGAGAGTTACAAGTTAGGCCCCCGTCGCCCGGCAGGGCCCCACCAGCCGACCGTTCATGTGGGCCCCCACGCACGTGTGGGACCTCCCCTCCCACTCTAAAGACCCTCATTTGGGTCATTTTTGCAATGAACCAACCCCCCTCCACTCTATATTCTCACTCAAATCTCTTAAATCCCTCATCCCCTCTACTCCATCTCACAAATCCACCTTCATGTTTGAGAAGGAGGCCAGTTTGTGGTTGGACAGTATACTCTGCACTGTTGCGGAAGGATATGTGTGCACGTGGGAGGCATTTGAGGCCCGCTTCCACGAGAAGTACTATCTCGTCACCTACCAACACGAGAAGGAGAGTGAGTTCCTTCGCCTCCGTCTGGGAGGGATGTCGATGACTGACGAGAACCAGTTCATGGAGCTGGGCAGGTATGCTCCATTACTACTGAGTGATCAGCTGATGCGGATGCGATGATTTTTTGAGGGACTTCGACCCGAGATCTGGTCGAAGATGTGCTGTGTTAGCATATTGACTTATGCCGAGTTAGTGGACATGTCCCTCTGAGGTGAGCAGGATGGAGACAGGTTGTCCCATATGCGAGCCCCTATGGCTCCCAGGCCGCAACCTGATCTTCCGAGCAAATGATTCCTCGGTAAGAGGCCACATGCAAACTCACCGCCCAGGCTTACGGCTCCACCGACACACCTGAGACGACTAGACGTGTGGTGTAACTACTGCAAGAAATCGGGCCACACAGAGATGACTTGTTTCACCAGGATGAGGGATCGTGGTTTCTTGCCACCTCAGAGGATCGACTGTTCGATGCCTCAGGCCATTTTCGCTCCACCCCTACAATCAGCTCCAACACATCCATCCTTCAGACCACCTGCTCCTTGATTTAGGCCGCCTCACCGACCTATGGCGCCTCAGCCCAACCGATCTCAGCAAGCGCGAGTTCATGCGCTCACAGTGGAAACGCCTGCCTCTACAGCTACAATACCTTTGGCCTTCGAGCTCACCGCCCACATCGAAGGTACCCCTATATTTCTGTTAGTGTATACGGGATCCACTATCTCAGTGATTTCATGTTCTATAGTCAAGCGTTTAGGGCTGAATACGACTCCGATAAGTGGGGTGCCAGTTATCGCAGCACCAGGAACTTTTACAAATGAAACCAAAATGTGTGAGGGCTGCTTAATAGATCTAGGGAGCATGAAGATATGCCTCGACCTGATTGTCACCACGATATACCATTTTGACGTCATCTTTGGCATGGATTGGCTAACGAAAGTGAGGGTTAAGATTGACTGCGAGACCCGTCTAGTGACAGCTTACGGGCCTGAGGTTTTGGCCTTTACATTTCCCATGCAGGGTAGTTACCCTTTTTGAGTTCTTTGTTACGCTTCCTTACTGAAGTATGCTGATGGCCTGGCAGTTAAAAACACGCCTGTAGTTCAAGAATATGAGGAGGTGTTCGCGACGATTCCTGGTTTGCCTCTGCGGCGCGAGATCGATTTTACCATTGATCTCATGCCAGGTGCGACGCCTATCTCATTGCCGACTTATCGCATGCCTCCATGTGAGATGGAGGAGTTGAGGAAGCAGATTAACAACCTATTAGGGGATGGTTTCATACGACCGAGTGTGTCCTCTTAGGGAGCACCTGTATTGTTTGTGAAGAAGAAGGACGGTTCCCTGCGATTATGTATTGATTACTGTAGGTTGAACCAGGTGATAGTGAAGAACAAGTATCCCTTGCGTAGGATTGATGATCTATTTGATTAGTTGAAGGGGGTACAATATTTTTTGAAGTTAGATTTACAGTCAGGGTATCATCAGTTGCGCGTCAGGGATGAGGATGTATAGAAGATAGCCTTTAGGACTAGCTTTGGTCATTACGAGTTCCTTGTGATGTCGTTTGGACTCATAAACGCACCGGCCATGTTCATGGAACTGATAAACATGGTATTTCGGCCGTTTCTATTCCAATTCGTCATCGTATTTATAGATGACATTCTGATATACTCCACGAGTCAGGAAGAGCACAAGGAGCACCTATGTAACGTCTCAAAAAAATTCGTACAGAGACCCGAGTACCACCTCGATCAGAAATCACTCAGGATTAATTCCTTTAGAAATTAAGCATAAGACAACTAGCGCTATGCTAGATTAGCGGTGAAATTAGCACTGATCGCTTTAAATACGTTCTGCAAGACTCAAAACTTGTGGAATTATTAACGCTATAACGTCCTGAAACCTAGGATCAAACTCTAAACCCGTTTGCTCTTAGGAACCCTTTGAAACTTTGTAATAGATTCTGATCGCGCGTCGAAAGTCCGATATATACAATCTTAAACCATTATGACCGCTTAGCTGGACCTAACAATAATTTTAAAAATCAAGCCCAACTGATGTTCTGAGGCTATTTCGTTGAGCCTGGAGCAAGGAGTGTGAGAAAGAGTGAAATTCTTTAAAAACTAAATGTGATTTAAATAAATCTGACACGTTTCACTTGTGGGTTAAGTATAAGCATTCAGACCATTGGAATCTGACCCGAATACACCCTCGGATCAGGGAACATTTTCCACTCAGGTCAGTGTACTTGGAATCCTTGATCGAGTCTCAGTGACCGCTAAACTAAAACTGGTCCTCCACGTGCGATCTGGGAACACTATCGGACTGAAAACTTAATGTGATCAGGATCCAATACCCATGAGCTTAAGTCCGACCGCATTTGGTCAGGGGACCTCCAGAAATGCCCTTTTGGATCGGGAAAGACCCGATTTGGCTATAACCTAAGTATACTTTGGTTTAAAGTCTAAATAGGTGACTTTCTAACCTATTTAAGGACCTTAAACCCTCTCATATCCCTCCCATACGAATTTGTAAAAAACCCTAGAGAAGAGAAGAGAGAAAAGAGAGATTCCGTGAGAGTTGTGAGGAAAGTTTCTTGGCTCTCGATCCTGCTTCTACACGTACCTAATCACCGTGTTCTAATCACTCTTCCGGTGATTCCGACTTCATTCTAGGTAAGAAAACCCTAACCTCAACTTGTTTTAGGGATTCCATTAATACAATTAGCGAAGTAGCTGATTTATCTTGTGATATAGGTTGTCATACAGACGTTGACGAAGCGTAGAGTTTCTATTCGATTCGATATGCTTCTACGGCGAAAGGTGAGGATTCTAGATGCTTAGGTTACCTGTTTTCAAAGCTTTCAATGTCATTTAATAGTAGATTATCAACAAGAATGCTGTTTGACATGTATAACATGCTGTCTGTTTTTCATTTCGATTATGTACGGAGAATATGAGATTTTGGGTATTTTAGGTATTTGTAGGAAATACTGTATACGTCCGTATTTTGCTGAAAATGATTGCCATGTGTATTTGTCATGCTATTATATTAGTTAGGCGTGTATGATCTGTTTGGCGAAGAGATTCGCCCTAACGCACACTTTGGATAGACATACACTATGTAGACAAATGTGTGTAGACTAAGTGTTTGTATAAATATTTGTACTAGTAAGTATTGAGTAAATGTTGTTGTAGATTAGTTTTGAGATTAGATTCTTAATTAATATGATGATGTACATGATCTCCTCCATGTTGTTATATTGAATTGATTTCCTTATATATATGAAATGCCTGTGTTTGGTTCATTTGCTTGTGTTGTATGTTATAACATGATGTTAACATGCTTGGATTAATTGTGTTTCATTTCTGTCACTCTCATATGATCACTGATTTAGATTACAAGTGCTTGGGGCTATATCCTAGTCCAGGCAGTCGGTAACAGATTCGAAATCATGGTTAGATTTTATTCGCCACGAAGGACGCGTCGACGAACGCGAGTTGTGCTTTGGTTGGCGGCAGTGGTTAGGCCACACGAGGTGTTTTATGCACTTCATGTCATTCAGCTTGAGGTGCGCTCATACTAGTACCTCAGTCGTTAACATCATGTTATAACAAAACGATCTGCACTGGAAGATCGTTTTGTTTTACAGATAGTGATATATATATCTTCCAGTCTTCTGCTTACATTTTATCATTGGATCTGGAGTATGAATTGTAGTTTTGGTATAATCTCACTCATGTTAATGCACTAACTCAGACAACATTGAATCATAAGCATATTTGTTGCATAAGTGATGGTCTGTAACTCGGGAGTTAGGTTTCTACACGACCCTCGATTTTCAGGGTGTTACAAGTTGGTATCAGAGCATGATTTGGATTAAACTGAACCTGGGTTATGGTCACACGATGTACACTGTCGCCCTTTGACTTAGGTGGGTGCGAGAAGAACGTAGAAACACTCATAAGACCCCTGTTTCGCCAATTGGTGTAGTTCACTCAAATCAATCGTTTTGATCGAGTGCATGTGCATCCGTGGTCGCATGAAATGACCCCGGACCGCTTCTAGTTTGTGTGTGGACGGGTCTAGACCTCTATTGACCCCATCCCAGCTGTTAAAAATCGCCAAATGTGAATATACATCAGTTAGTACCCGAAATGACCCGAAATAGCTCGAAACGGAGTTGTGGGCCTACCCACACTAATTTAGAATGAACCAGGGTGGGAACCACATGTTTCTGGGGTCCTTAGGGCAGGAGGACCTCGCCCAAATGGCGAGGCATCACCGATTAGCACAGAGGTCGGCGAGGCCTCGCCGTACAGTGGGCCCCATTCGGGCGGGCCATCGGGCCGATCACATTTGGGGGTTAGGGTAGCCCCCTGGTGTGTGGGCCGTCTATTAAAACCACCTCAAACCCCTACCTCCTTCACAAAACACACCCCCAAGCTCTCCTTTCCTCTCCCATTTGCTGTTTTCCCTTGCAAATCCCTTTTTCAATCACTTCCATCGTCATTTCCTGCCTCAACCCACGCCACTCCACCGTTTACAGCAATACACACTCTCCTCTCTCTCCATTCTCGTTCGTTGGAGCTCTCCCATCCTCCATTTGAGACTAGAAATCGTGTGAGCTTCAAACCCAACCCATTTTACCCTTTTCCCTTTGCAATCCCAGCCTTTTGGGGCTTGTTTCCCTCCTCTATTAGACCTAGATTCGTGGTAGCCCATTAGGTCAGCCATTTTTCCCCCTTTTCTTCATTTTCCATGGCCTTTGTAGAGGCTATTTTATCTTTTTTCTCCCTTTCCACCATCCTCTCTCTCATGGGAAAGAGGAAGAACGCCGCTGATGAAGCTGGGCCTAGTCGCCCTTCACGTTTAAGGAAGCCAAGAGGTGGCGCCGCTAGTTCTAGTGCTGCCGCAAGTCCAGGTGCCGCTCGTGAGTTTCAGACGAAGCGGGATCTTGATCCCCAATCTCCCGCTGGAAGGGCTTGGTTGGCGGAACAACCCTATGGAGTTTATGAGGGCTGTCGGGTCCTTTTTGAAGCTCAGGTGGATGGGCGACTCTTTGGAGAATATCAGTTGCTCGAGCTCCTGAAACAAGCACAGTGGGGTCCGCTATTTGATGCCAGGCAACGCGCCAATGCAAGCATGGTCCGAGCTTTTTATGCCAACATTCACGAGACTACACTGGAACCCTTACAGTTTTGGGTCTTATGTGGAATAGATCGGTGGGCCACAGTTGACGTTAGGTTGATATCTCGGCTTCTTAATGTGCCCCTTGGCGAGGTACATGTAAGCGCTAAGAATCTGAATAGCATGCGTGAAAGGGACCGCCTCACACGTTCCCTCTATGGCCGACTGGTTGAGTGGCAGCCGAACCGAAGTCTTCTTGCGTCCCATATGACAGACGACTTCTGCTTACTCCACCACATTTTCACATTCAACGTCTACCCCAGGTGGAGTAACCGTAGTGCGTGTACGCGCCTTATGGTGGACTTCTTGTATCAGGTGGGGCAGAGAGCAAACCTGTGTGTGCCTTCGTTCGTGTTGCGACAGATAGTGAAGGTTGTACGCTCGAAGAGGAGGACTGAGTCGCTCCCATACGACCGACTCATATGCAGGATTGCACGTGAGTTTGGTTATGGCCTTGGTGGGGAGATGCCGGTGCCGATTCATCAGATCAATGAAGCTACTCTCAATCAGATGGAGATCGGGCCATGACAATGCCAAGCTCGACCTAAGGAGAACGAAGATGAGACTGAGAGCGAAGAAGAAGAGAGTGAGGAAGAAGCTGGGGCCGAGATCCAAGAAGAGGAAGAGCTAGAGGCCCATAGCACAAATGAGAGCTCCCCTCCTGCGATTCCAGAGCAGGGCACTGGCCAGGATACTTGGGATGCTTGTATAGCTCGCCTGGAGGAGGATCATGCTGCCCTACGACAGGGCCAGGTTGCCTTGCGATAGGACATTACAGACCTATGGGGCTTTGTGAAGCACAAGTTCAAGAAGGTGATCAGCACCTTAAAATCTATCCTGTGTTACCTGTAGGATAAGGGTGCCCCTCCTCCTTCGCCAGACTCGGACGAGTGATCAGATTTCAGATGTTTGTAGGTCATATGTAGTTTGTTTATATTTCTTCTGTGTGTGAGCCTGTGAAGGCTTAGTAGTTGGTTTATGTTACAGTTGTAACGTTTGCTAGCTTAGTTTCCCATGTGTTTCCTGTCATGATGCATGTAAGGATATATCTCTTGTATTGTGACAAATTTTGATTGAATGAAATGTATGGAGTTTCTTCGGTTGTTATGTGAATGATTGTGTGGTGTGTTTGTGCTATTGCTGAAACTGACTGGGTTGCACCCTATTTTGAATATAGGGAATGCCACCTAAGGTTACTCGGAGCACGACACGTCTTACGTTGGGTGAGTCGATGGATCGAGTCCCTCCCCAGAGTGATGATCATATGGACCCTGCTGTGGGCCTGATTCGTGAGACTGCACCTGAGTCTCAGCCTTCTGCAGGTCCTACAGTCGGACCACCACCTTTCACACCGCCAGTTAGAGAGCAGTACCGTGCGTCTTCCTCGACGCAGTATGTGCCTCAGCCTGCTCCACCTCCTGATAGGTTTGAGCAGTTGATGACCATGATGCACCAGTAGCATCAGCAGCTTTTGACTACCATTGTAGGGGCCTTAGCCCAGGGTGGGAGTGCGACTCCACCTGTGTCACATGTGCATCCAGCTGAGGATACTGGGACTTCGACTCAGGATGAGGGTATGGCTCATCCTGCACCATCTGCTTACCCTACGAGGAATGCTGCTGATACCCGAGGCCTACTTGAGCAATTTTAGCTCTTACGGCCTCCTACTTTTGTGGGTTCTCACAAACCCGAGGAGGCCGAGTATTGGCTCGACCGTGTCTCGAAGATATTGAGGATACTGCACTGTTTGGAGTCTGAGCAGGTTGAGTTGGCCACGTTCATGTTTGAGAGAGAGGCCAGCTTATGGTGGGATAGTATACTACGTACGGTTGCAGTTGGCTACATCTGGACTTGGGCAGCATTTGAGTTCCGATTCCATGAGAAATACTATCCACAGACCTACCGACACGAGAGGGAGAACGAGTTTTTACGCCTTAGGCAGGGAGGCATGTCAATTACAGAGTATGAGCATCGATTTACAGAGTTGGGCAGATATGTCCCTACGATACTTGCTGACGAGCAGATGCGCATTCGATGATTTTCTGAGGGCTTGCGACCTGACATTCGGTCGAAGATGTGCTGTATCAGCATACCCTCTTATGCCGAGCTGATACATATGTCCATGCGGGCGGAGCAGGATGTAGATCGTTTGACATATTCTCGTAGCCCTATGGTTGCTAGGCCACGATTAGATGCTCAGGGCAGGCCACTTCTTGGCAAGAGGCCTCGCATCGACTCTCCTCCTAGGGCTACAGCGTCAGTACTTCCTATGAGGCACCCAGGTGTGACCTGTACTTACTGTGGGAGACCTGGTCACACTGCAGAGAGCTGTTTTGCTCAGATGAAGGATAACAGGTTTTCACCACCGCAAAAGATAGATCGCCCTCGTCCACAGGCATTATCCGCTCCACCTTTACAATCAGCTCCTGCGCATCCTTCTTTCAGACCTCCCGCACCTTAGTTCCGGCTGCCTCAACGGCCTATGGTACCGAGGCCGAACCGTCCACAGCAGGCTCGGGTACATGTATTGACAGCAGAGGCATCCGGGACAGAGACTACTCCGCCCTTGGCCTTTGAGGTCACAACCCATATTGGAGGTACTCCTATATTTGTGATGGTGGATACAGGATCCACGATTTCATTGATATCGCATTTAGTAGTCAAGCGCCTTGGGCTACTGACTACTCGGATGGATGGAGTGCGAGTTCTTACAGTGCATGAGACCTTTTCTGATGCTACTATGATGTGTGAGGGTTGTTTGATGGATCTAGGGAGCAGGACGATGGCTATTGACCTTGTCGTCGACCCCTCTCTTTATTGTCTCGACGTCATTCTTGGCATGGATTAGTTGACTGTAGGGAGGGCCGAGATTGACTGCGAGACCCGTATAGTGACAGTTTACGAGCTAGAGGGCACGTCCTTTACATTTTCAGTGCAGGTTAATCTCCCCTTTTGAATACTTAGCTACGCTTCTTTATTGAGGGATGTTGATGCCCTGACACTTGAGCGCACGCCAGTAGTCCGTGATTATGAGGATCTGTTCAGGAAGATTCCTGGGGTTTCCACCTCAGCGTGAGATTGATTTTACTATCGACCTGGTACCTGGTTAGACGCCCGTCTCACTGTCGACGTATCGCATGGCCCCGTGTGAGATGGAGGAGTTGAGGAAACAGATCGATGATCTGTTGGAGGTTGGCTTCATACGACCGAGTGTGTCTCCTTGGGGAGCACCGGTGCTATATGTGAAGAAGAAGGATGGTTCACAATGATTGTGTATTGATTATCGCAGGTTGAATCAAATTACGGTGAAGAATAGATACCCTTTGCCCAGGATTGATGACCTGTTTGATCAACTGAGAGGAGCGGAGTACTTCTCGAAGATTGATCTGCAGTCAGGGTATCACCAGCTGCGCGTCAGGGATGAGGATGTGCAGAAGACATCTTTCAGCACCAGCTTTGGCCACTACGAGTTTGTTTCGACAAAGAAACAAAGACATTTGATTTAGGGAGATTGTCTTATTCGAACATAACGGAGAAAGAGTACTCAGAACATTCATCACATTTTATTGATACTGAGTTCATTTATATCCTCTTTACATCCATTTATTCTAAGATAAATCACTTAGAAATGAAGAACTTGTGCTTTAAATATCAAAAGTTCATTTTAAGAGCCCTCCGGCGCCTGATTCGATCATCTCCTAGGACTTAGGAGGAATGCCGTTCCGATCGGTGGGTCTTTAATGAAATAAAAATTTCAGCAGCATAACAACGCCTATTCCAACCATCTTTTAAGACTTAGGAGGAATGTCGATTAGATCGACTGATCTTTCTCCTTTGAACCCAGGAAGAGGAAAAAGCCCAGAGAAAGGAAGCTTAATTCATGAACTTCAGCAGCATAACGGCCCTTGGGCTTCACAGACTGTAGGGCAGTCTGGTTGAGCGGACCCGCGCAACTAATACCGGTTGCGCGGTCCTGCGCAACTGCCAGGAGGCTTTCTTCTACCTTCTGTCTTCTGCTCCTCTCTACTTCTCTTGAAAATCTTCAGATTCTTAATGAAGGAGGGGAGGGGGTATTTATAGACCCTCGCATGTGTGAAAATCCTGATCTTAGCGATGTGGGACTATTTTTTAGTGCTTTAGGTCATTCTGAACAAAGCCTTTTGTGTAGTGCATTCCGAGGTCCTGCGCAACTGATACTTTCATTGCGCGAGCCCGCGCAACTAATATTGTCTAGCGGATCCGCGCAACCTATAATGGCTGCGCGGACCTGCATACTCCTGTGAAGGCTATCTCTTTCTTCTTCTTTTCGAAAGTTCTTCTTATCTCTTTTCCCTTCCTTACTTGATTCCTTCACCATTTTTTATGCCTCAACAGATGCCCCCTCGATCCTTCTTTGATTGATTTCTACAATTAAATGGAGGATTGATCTTCCTTTGCCTGAAGATCTTGAAGTAACTGCAACTGAATAATGACACTCGAACAGAAGACCGAGAGGCTTGTGCTTGAACGGGGGATTCTCATGCTCGAATGAAGGGCTTGAATGATTGCATCCGACTGACAGACTTGAAGGAGAATACTCGAGCGGAAAACTAGAATGATGGTACTCGAGTTAAAGACTTGAACGCCCTTAGTCAGCAGTATCAAGCAGATGCTTCAATTATAGAGGATAATTCTCCTTTTATTGAAGTACTCTTCTTCAACAGCTGTGATAGCTTCATCTTTGAGCGCTTTGATCAGAGAGCTTTCTTCTAACATCGTTGCTGTTATAACGGTCTCTTTAATCAACTCCAACAATTCTTTCTCTTGATCAACTCCAGTGATTCTTTTCTCTTGATCAACTCTGGAATTGCCCTTTAATGCTACTCCTGCTACAACATCTTTTTTCGATTGTTTCCTTTATTCACGATCTGCATAACTCAAGCTTTCAGGTGATGGTCTTTCTCTTGAAGATTTGAGTTCTTGATAATAGCCAATATCTTGGGGGCATTTACTGTTGATATAATTGGGAACCTGATTCCAGAGAAATGCATTCTTACATATTATCTAATCAATTTTCATCAAGCAATGACACATTTGAACACTCTAGAGTGGAACAGGGATTTGTTATATTCTAAATATCGCACAGTTTATGCTTTGCATATTCGGACAAACTTATATATGTATAAAAACGAGATATATGTTTATAACGTTGCACCTAGTTTATCATGATATTCTATAAAGCACCGATAATAAAGACATTTTATGCTTGTTAATACGGAATTTCCTACATGACTTCATTTATTTATATTTCATTGGCGGTGCTAAGTTTCAATTCAGTCAGTTGCACACAGTTTAGGCTCTTTTAGTAGTAGAGCGTATTTACTTGGCGCATTTACTTGGACTCTAGTTAGAGTCGGGTCTTACATGATGGTCTCTGTAACTCTCTAGAGTTCACTGGACTTTTCACTGCCTAGGGAGTTCACAAATCGCGATCCATCAGAGGGGCCCAGTGAAGCTACCGGGGTCGTGAACTCGGTTGGTTTTACGCACAAGGTTCGCCATTGTAACTCTCTAGAGTTCACTGAGCTCACAAGGCTACCTTTGGGGGTACCAAATCCATGGTTGCCGATCCATCGATGAGTAGGTTTGAGCCCTTTCTCATGAGTTAGTACCGGAATCGAACCACAAATCTGGGGGGTCTTATGCATGGTTAGCCTGTCCTGCGCACACTACAGCCCTCATTTTCTTCGCCTGCAAGGTCGGGCCCATTCACGGGAGGGCTTGTCCTCCGTTCCCCATGACGCTGCCGGAAAGCTACACAGACGGCATGTGTGTTACGCTTGACTGGTCATTTGAGGACTTTTAGTACTTTGGCTTTTAGTCGACTTTTTGGCCTTTTGCTTTTGGTCTTTCAGTTGACTTTTGGCTCTTTTGGCTTTTGGTCTTTTGAAGACTTTTAGCTCTTTTGGCCTTTGGTCATTTGAAGACTTTGAGCTCTTGGCTTTTTGCCAACTCTTGGCCTTCTGGCTTTTGGTCATTGACTCCGTCAGCTGCCCGCATGGGTATGCATACGATGGCCTTCACGGGCTTTTTAGGGCCACTAGCTTCTCGCGCTGTGTAACACCCTGAAAATCGGGGGTCGTGTATAAACTCAACTCCCGAGTTCCAGACCGTCACTTATGCAACAAAAATGGTTATGATTCAATGTTGTCTGATTTAAAGCATTCACATGAGTACAAGTATACCAAAACTGCAATTCATACTTCAGATCCAGTGATTAAAGCAAGCGGAAGACTAAACAATGTATATATCACTGTATAAAAACAAAGTAATCTCATCTGTCTCCAAAGTATGACTACATCTCTGAGTCTCATGTACATATACATATCAAAAGAATAATGTTCAAAAAGAAAGTCCCACTGATGCCCCCTCGATCCAGGTCACCTACGGAAAGCCGTCGTGATACTGCATATACGAGAACTCATCCTGGTCCTCGTCAATCTCCGGCTCCACCTCCTGGATCTCGTCCTCACCTGCAGCTACAACAGGGTCTGGTGGGTGTTGCAAACACCATCCCGTAACGTGGGAATGAGTGATCAACTCAGTAGAATCATAGAGCAAAGATTAGCATGTTCACAATTCAATCACGCGATAATAGTAAAGCAGTAAATCAGACAATCCTAATACTGTTGTTAATGCAAGATGATATGACGTGATGTATGCCCTCACCGACGATCACCCTCATGCGGCAACATCTTACGACCGCGGCATGCCACACTCCCTAGAGTGCTCCACATCTTCCAGGTACATGCAATGCTATGGTGATATGATTACCAAGTTGTTATTAGTCCATTTAAACAGCATGATTGGGAAATTAAGGTACTTCCCTTGTATCAATCCCAACACGGATCCTGTCTAGGGTCGTCACTCCTAGAAATCTTATACGATATATATTTCGTAGGTCACTGCAAGGGCTGCCAGGGCTGTTGCTCGCACTCGTTGCACCGCTCCCCCATCACCTTATCAATACAGGCCTACCGTACTCTACTGCAACGGAAGGGTCGTCGCCTCCCGTGGACTCAGAATACGCTCGCGGTCACTACAAAGGGCTCGTCGCCTGATCAGTGTAGGCCGACAGCTAGAATATAGTGTCCCATACCACCATAATCTGCTCACGAGTCAAGGTGCTCACTGGTCACTACGGGGAGGTTTGTGGCCCCAGCGTAGGCCGACAGCTCGACCACGGTGTCCCATACCACCATGCCCGGCTCATGAGTCTTCGTGGATCAAGGTACCACGGTTAATAGGGTTTACAATGGTAAGTTCAGTACCCTATGTTCAAGCAGTTATGATACATACAAGGTGAACAAACATCGGCCAGTCGGGTTACTTGACGGGCTCGACTAGCGCGATCGCATCTCAAGTTGAACGACATGAAGTGCGTAAAACACTTCGCGTGGCCTAACCATTGCCGCCAACTCTCAACCCGAATCACGTTCATCGACGCGTCGTTCGTGGCTATGACCAGTCAGCCACGAATTCGCTCGGTTACCGACTGCCTGGACTAAGTCAAGTCCCACACATCTATGATATTACATTAACACTATATACCAGGGTATTGGAATTGAAATACATCATGTGAGCATGTTAACACATGTTATAACATTCAACTTAAGCAAATCTTCAAGGCATACCTTCCATGCATATTCAACTTAAGCAAATCTTCAAAGCATACTTCCTATGCATGTAATGCAATCATGCATAAGGTCAACATGTAGGAAAACATTTAGGTCAGCATTTTAATCATGAAATCAATCTCAAACTACTACATAACATCATTAAATACAATACTTACTAGTACAAGCATTTATACAAACACATACACTACACACTTAAGTCCACATATAGCATGCCGACCCAAAGTGCGCAACTAGGCGAATCTCTTCGCCAAACTAATTATACACGCCTTCCTAACTTCCTAATGCGACAACAAACCATGTCAATCACATCAGCAAAATATGAATGTAAACAGTACTTCCTACAAATGACTAAAATGCCCTAAATCTCATATTCTTCGTTAATTTACGAAACGGGAAACGGAGAGCATTTTGTACATGTCAAACGGCGATGCCGTCAAGAATCTACTATTAAACGACATTGAAAGCGTTGGGAACCGTCAATCAAAGCGTCTAAAATCCTCACCTTATGTCTTGTAGACTTGGGAATTGAAACGGAGCGTATACGCTTCGTCTACAGCGAATAAGGAGCCTAATACACAAGATCCATAAGCTACATCGCTATGGAAACAAGGGAAACTCAAATCAACAACTATTTAGGGTATTTACTTACCTAAGATCGCGGTGGAATCGCCGGGAAGGTGGTAGAGGTGTTTGCTTAAGCACGTGCAACACGTAGCACAAGTGGCAGGAAGAACTCCCCCACTCTCACAATCTCCCACCTTTTTCTCTCTCCCAAGCTAGGGCTTCTCTCAAATTCGGATGGGAGAGAGGAGTGAGGGTTTCAACCCCTTTTATAGCCTACAACATGCCCAAAATAGGCTTGGGAACAATGTTTACTTGGTGCCTAACCAAATCGGGGCCGTTTCGGTCCAAAAGGGCATTTCTGAAGGTCCCCTGGCCAAATGCGGTCGGACTTAAGCTCATGCATACTGGATCTAGCACACATCTAGTTTTCAGACCGGTAGGGCTCCCAGATCGCACGTGGCGGTCCAGTTTCAGTTTAACGGTCATCGCACCAAGATCAGGCCTATAAGTCTCGTGATATATAATAGATATTTTTCCTGATCCAAGGGTGTAATTTGGCTGTATTCTGACGGTCAGAACGCTCAATACTGATGCGTCAAATTGTGTGCCAGATTTGAATTTCAAATTCCAATTCTAACCCTATTCTCACTCTCTTCGGTCCGGGCTCAGTGAAATAGCCTGTGATTATCGGTTTGACTTGATTTTTGGAATGAGTGTCAAGTCCAGCTAGACGGTTCTAATGGTCTAAGATAGGAGGTATCGGACTTTCGACGTGCGGTCTAGATCCAATACAAAGATTCAACGTGGTCCAGAGAACAAACCTGCTCAGAGTTTGGTCCGAGGTTTTAGAGCATTATAGCACCATTGGTTCCACTCGCTTTGGGCCTTGTAGAACGTATTTAAAGTGATCAGGGACCATTTCCCAGCTATTCTAACGTTGCACTAGCTAACTTAGTCATATTTTCTAAAGGAATGAATTCTACGCAACATCGGGTCGAGTTGGTACTCGAGCCCAAGTATGGATTTTTCACGGGCGTTACAATCTACCCCCCTTAACAAATAATTTCGTCCTCGAAATTTTGTACCTTTTCGTACTCCTCGAGAAGCTGTGGGTAGTTCTTTCTGAACTCGGCTTCTGTCTCCCAAGTAGCCTCCTCCTCAGTATGATGCGTCCATAGTACCTTCACAAGGGGAATCACCTTGCTACGCAGTACCTGCTCCTTCCGGTCTAAGATGCGTGTCGGTCGCAGGATATAAGTAACATCCTCTCCTAACTGCATCTGCTCCCATCTGATGATATGGGAAGGATCAGCAACGTACTTCTTCAGCATAGAAACATGAAATACGTTGTGGACGCTCGCGAGGGGTGTGGGTAAAGCCAATCGGTAAGCCACTGCTCCCACACGGTCGAGGATCTGAAATGGACCAATGAATCGCGGTGCCAGCTTCCCCTTCTTCCCGAACCGAAGGACTCCCTTCATAGGGGAAACTCGCAAAAACACGTGATCCCCGACTGTGAACTCTAGTGGCCTCCGTCTCGTATCGGCGTAGCTCTTCTGTCTGCTCTGCGCTGTAAGAAGTCGACGTCGAATAATATCAATCTTCTCTGACGTCGCCTGCACCAACTCTGGGCCAATCAAGCTGCGCTCACCGACCTCTAACCAGCAATGCGGTGCACGACAAGGTCGCCCATACAGCGCCTCATAAGGTGCCATGCCGATACTCGCCTGGAAGCTATTGTTGTACGCAAACTCCGCATATGCAAGACAGTCATCCCAACTGTCCTTGAAGTCCAATGCGCAAGCTCGCAACATGTCCTTCAGGATCTGGTTCACTCGCTCCGTCTGTCCGTCCGTCTGTGGGTGGAAGGCAGTACTGAACTTCAACTTCACACCCATAGTCTCCTGAATACGAGTCCAGAAAATAGAAGTGAACCGCGTGTCTTTGTCCGACACGATCTCCAACGGAACTCCATGCAGACGCACGATCTCTCTAATATACAATCTAGCCAGCTCGTCTGCAGAGTTCGTAACTCTGATCGGTAGGAAGTGCGCCGACTTCGTCAATCGGTCGACGATCACCCAAATGGAATCATGCCCCTTCCTCGTCTTCGGCAACCCAGAAATGAAGTCCATGGAAATGAAATCCCACTTCCACTCTGCAATCGGCATAGGCTGCAAAAGTCCAGGTGGTCGGCGATGCTCTGCCTTCACCTGCTGACAAGTGAGACAACAGGACACGAACTCAGCAATGTGGGTCTTCATACCTTCCCACCAATATGTCCTCTTCACGTCACGATACATCTTCGTACTGCCTGGATGCATCGCGAGTCTAGTAGAATGCGCAGCCTCAAGAATCTCTCGTCTCAAGTCAGGGACATCTGGGACGCATAGGCGGCCACGGTAACGTAAGCCCCCATCCATACCAACTCGCCAGTCGGCGTCAGCATCATCACTGGCCTGCTCTCGAAGCTCAGTAAGATGCGCGTCGTCCCTCTGCGCCTCGATGACACGGTCATCGATCTGGGATCGCACCTGTACGTGTGCGATGAACTCAAATGGCTCCTCTACGGTGAGTTTCTGCTCAAAGTCTCGCAAAAACTCAACCATATCCCACTCGGCAACCATCAGCGGAGCCGCAAACTCTATCGCCTTCTTGCGGCTCAACGCATCAGCCACAAGGTTTGCCTTCCCAGGATGGTAAGAGACTTCAAACTTGAAGTCCTTCAGCGTCTCCATCCATCGCCGCTGCCTCATATTCAAGTCCCGCTGCGTGAATATGTACTTGAGGCTCTTGTGGTCGCAAAAGAGCTCGAACTCCTCTCCGTAGAGGTAATGTCTCCAGAGTCTCAGTGCGAATATCACGGCTGCCAACTCCAGGTCGTGTGTAGGGTAATTCTCCTCGTGCTTCCTTAATTGTCTCGAGGCATACGAAATTACCCTGTCCCTCTGCATAAGGACACAACCCAAACCAACGCTAGACGCGTCAGTGTATATAGTGTATTTAACCCCTTGCTCTGGCAATACTAGCACAGGGGCGGACGTAAGTCTGTCCTTCAGCTCCTGAAAAGCCGACTCCGCCTTATCATTCTAGGCGAACTTCACGTCCTTCCGTGTCAACTGAGATAAGGGTCTCGCGATCTTCGAGAAATCCTGAATGAAGCGCCGATAGTAGCCAGCGAGTCCCAAGAAACTCCTCACCTCAGTGACAGAACCAGGCTGCTCCCAGTCCTGCACCGCAGCTACCTTAGACAGGTCAACTGCCATGCCATCCTTGGACACCACGTGTCCCAGAAACTTCACCTCCTGCTTCCAGAAGTCGCACTTCTTGTACTGTGCGAACAACTGGTGTCGTCTGAGCGTATCAAGGACCAAACGCAAGTGCTCCTCATGCTCCTCTCGACTCCTAGAGTATACCAAAATGTCGTCGATGAAGACAACGACGAATCGATAGAGGAAAGGCCGCAATACCCGGTTCATCAGATCCATGAACACGGCCGGTGCGTTCGTGAGACCGAACGACATCACGAGGAACTCGTAGTGACCAAAACTGGTCCTGAATGCTGTCTTCTGCACGTCCTCATCTCTGACGCGCAGCTGATGATAACCTGACTGAAGATCAATCTTCGAGAAGTACTGCGCTCCTCTCAACTGATCAAACAAGTCATCGATCCTGGGCAAAGGGTACTTGTTCTTCACCGTGAGCTGGTTCAGCCTGCGATAATCAATACACAATCGCAGCGAACCATCCTTCTTCTTCACAAACAAGACCGGTGCTCCCCAAGGAGACACGCTAAGCCGTATAAAGCCAAGCTCTAGTAGGCCATCAATTTGCGTCCTCAACTCCTCCATCTCACATGGTGCCATGCGATACGTCGGCAGTGAGACGGGTGTAGAACCAGGAACCAGATCGATAGTGAAATCGATCTCACGTCGGGGCGGCAAACCAGGGATCTTCCTGAACAGATCCCCGAACTCAGAAACAACTGGCGTCTGCTCAAGTACCTGGGCACCAGCGTCGCGCAATAGAGTGGCGTAGCTAAGAATGCGGAAAGGAAGATTTACCCGCACTGGAAATGTGAAAGGCGTGCCCTCAGGCTCGTACACCGTCACCACACGAGCCTCGCAGTCAATCTCGGCTCTCGCTGCAGTCAACCAGTCCATGCCAAGAATGACGTCGAGATAAACGAGCGAGGGATTGACGACCAGATCAAGAGTCATCGTCTTGCCTCCCAGATCAACTAAACAACCCTCACACATCTGGGTGACATCCGAATAATCTCCATAAGCTGCAAGAACTCGCACGCTATCCATAGTGATAGTCTGCAACCCAAGACGTCTGACTACGGCACGCGATATCAAAGAAATCGTGGAACCAGTGTCCACCATGACAAGAACGGGAGTAC
Source organism: Magnolia kwangsiensis (assembly GCA_037074715.1). Classification (NCBI taxonomy): domain Eukaryota; kingdom Viridiplantae; phylum Streptophyta; class Magnoliopsida; order Magnoliales; family Magnoliaceae; genus Magnolia; species Magnolia kwangsiensis. The sequence goes on along the minus strand of CM073572.1, from coordinate 96,230,508 downwards.
CTCCGATATGGCCCGTGACCTCGAAGGCTGAATGCTGGAAAGTCGGCGTCGTAGCTGCCTCAGCGGTCAGTGCATGAACTCGTGCCTGCTGTGGCCGGTTCGGCCGCTGTGTTAAGGGCCGTGGAGGCTGTCGAATCTGCGATACCGTAGGTCGGAAAGAAGGATGCGCAGGAGCTGACCGTATAGGCGGTGCTGATATCGCCTGCGGACGTACACGATCAATCTTCTGCGGCGGCAAGAACCCACTGTCCCGCATCCTGGAAAAGCAACTCTGCGCTAAATGGCCCGTCCTCCCACAGTATGTGCATGATAAATCAGGGCGCCGAAACGGTCCTACTGGCGCTGTGGTCCTGGTAGGAGGATCAATGCGAGGCCTCTTGCCCGCGAAGGGCTTGTCTGACAAATCCGGTCGCGGCCTAGAAGTAGTCGGGCCTCGAGATCGCGCAAGTCGATCCACGTCCTGCTCTGCCCGCATGGACATGTGAACCAACTCCGCATAGGAGGGAAAACTGACACAGCACATCTTCGACCGAATATCCGGTCGCAAGCCCTCCAAAAAGCGCCGTATACGCATCTGCTCATCAGCTAGAATCGTCGGGACGTACCTGCCCAACTCTGTGAACCGATGCTCATACTCGGTAACCGTCATCGCTGCCTGCCTGAGACAGAGAAACTCATTCTCCCTCTCGTGCCTGTAGGTCTGGGGATAATACTTCTCATGGAAGCGGAACTCGAATGCTGCCCACGTCCATACGAAATCTGCGGCAATAGTCCACAATATGCTATCCCACCACATACTGGCCTCTCTCTCAAACAGGAAGATAGCCAGCTCTACCTGCTCAGCCTCGGTACAGTGCAACATCCGTAGAATCTTCGACACTCGGTCGAGCCAGAACTCAGCCTCCTCGGGTCTATGAGAACCCGAAAAAGTAGGAGGCCGCAAGCGCTGAAATCGCTCTAGAAGGCCCCGTGTGTCGGCAGGATTCCCCGCAGGGAAAGCAGGCGGCGCAGGATGTGCTATGCCCTCATCCTGGGCGTAAGTATAGGCATCCTCAGCTGGATGCGCAGGTGGTGCAGGCGGAGTAGATGCAGTCGCACCCCCACCCTGGGCTAAAGTCCCAACTATGGTGGTCAGAAGCTGCTGCTGCTGTAGCATCATAGCCATCATCTGTTCGAATCTATCAGGGGGTGGAGCAGGCTGTGGCGGATGAGGTGCGGAAGTAGATGCGCGCTGTGGCTCTCTAACTGATGGTGTAAATGGCGGTGGTCCATCTGTAGGACCAACAGCAGGCTGAGACGACCGAACCGTCTCAGGAATCGGGCCCACAGCAGGGTCCGGACGAGTGCCAGACTGAGAGGGAGTCTGATCCGTCTGCTCTGACAATGAAAGCCGAACCGCACTCCTCGTAGTCTTAGGTGGCATTCCCTATATTCAAAATAGGGCGCAACCTTGTCAGTCTCAATTGCACAAATACACCACAATCATTCACTAAAGAGTCAAAGGCATTCCATGCATTTCAATTAATCAAAATTGTCACAATACAAGGGATATATCCTTACAAGCATCATGACTAGAATGACATGGAAATTAAGACAGTTAAGCAACAGCAACATAAGCAAAGCACTAGCCTCAACAGGCTTACACACATAAAACGGGAAATGGCTAACTACTAATAACAACATCAAAGATCGCGTCGCTAGTCGGAGTCTGGTGACGGAGGAGGAGCACCCTTATCCTGTAAGCAACACAGGATTGCCTTCAAGGTGCGAGTCACCTTGCCAAACTTCTTCTTTGTAACAGCCTTGGCATCAGCGACTTCCACTCGAAGTTTTTGGACTTCCCTTCGCAAAGCGGTCTGACTCTCCTCCATCCGAGCAATGCGGTCGTCGATAGTATTCTGCGCAGAAGGAGGAGGGCTCTCATCAGTATCCTGAGCCTCCTCTTCTGCTTCTTCCTGAACCTCTGCTCTAGGTTCTTCTTCGCTTTGATCTTCCTCTTCATCAAAGTCATCCCCACTATCCCTTTCAAGTTGATTTTCACGGTATTGCGACCCAATCTTCATCTTAATCATTGTCGACTCATCGATGGTGTGAATCGATACCGGTAATTCGGGTCCAAGTCTATAGGCAAACTCAAGCGCAATCTTGCAAATGAGTCGGCCAAAGGGAAGCGATTCGGATGTTCTCCTCGACCTGGCTATGAGAACTATCTGCCATAAGATGAAAGTGGCCATACATACGTTCTCTCCCTGGGCCACCAGAAATAAGAAATCGACCATAAGACGTGTACATTCAATGCGGTTCGTCGACCTGGGATAGACATTGAACGTGCAGATATGATGCAGCAGGCGCAAATCCTCAGACATGTACGTCGCCTTGAGGCTATTATTAGGCTGCCATGGAACCAACTTACCGCACAGAAACCTGGTGCGGCGATCTCGTTCACGTCTAGTCCTCAAATTCTTCTCACTTGGATGCACATCACCTAGAGGCACGTTGAGAAGTCGCGCAATCAACCGGACGTCGATCGTAGCCATCCGATCTCTACCAAAAGGGATTTTGAACTGCAAAGGCTCCAAGGTAGGATTCTGGATGTTAGCATAGAAGGCACGAACGGTGCTCACATTAGCACGAGCGCGAGCTTCAAAGATCGGTCCCCAGTGCGCAGCTTCAATGCGTTCGAACAACAGATACTCGCCGAACAATCGCCCATCTACGTCCGCCTCAAATAACACTCTACGATCAGTGTATTCACCATGAGGCATCTCTGATAGAATGGTTCGTCCAAGGTGTGCATGGGGATCCAAATCCCGCTTTGTACTGCACTCCAGGACTGCAGCTGGACCTGCGGCGGTGCTTGAACTTGCGGCACCACCCCGCGGTCTTCTCGATCGAGCAGGGCGGCTCGGCCCAGCCTCATCTGTCGCGGTTTTCCTCTTACCCATCAAAGATATGATGGATGAGAGTGACAAAAGGCCCAAAATGGCTTCCACGAAAGGCATGGAAAACGCTGAAAATGCGGAGAAATGGCTGCCCAATCTGACAAAAGGAAATCTAGGCATCGTAGAGGGATGCTTCAAGCTTCCCAAGGCTGTACTTTCAGGGAAAAATACAAACAAGAAGATGAGATGGAGCACCTCACGATTTCAGCTCTATTTGGGGGATTTTAGAGCTCCAAATGGGGAAATCTTCAAGGAAAGAGGCTGCCAACACCCAATAAATGATGGGTGGTGGTCGGTTTTGGCCAAGGAAGGGTTTAGAGGTGGTGTGGGACGCTGGGGTTTGGAATGGGTTGCTGAAAATCGAATCTAGGCTATGTAAGGGGGCTGTTTGTGAAGGAGAGGTGGGTTTTGGGGGTTTTCGTGATGTGGGAGGTACATAGGGGTGATGTGGACCCTATTTAAGGGAGTGCGCCCGAAGGACGACACCAACTGAGATCACCGGCCGGCGATGCATCGCCCGGCCGGCGATGGCATCGCCGGTCAACTTGAGAGTTAGGTCCCACCCCCTGGTTCATAGTATTTTGGTCTCTATGAGCCCAAACATGTGTTCGGGGCTTTCCGGGTCCACATCGCAATCCAGAATACCAAACCATATGATGCAGCATATGAATTTGGGGTAGAAGGAGCCAGTACACCTATCTAGCTCCTTAGTTGCTAAAGAAAGTGAAGTTAGAATGGCCTTATGGCTATTTTTCATGAGATTTTACTATTCACTGTAAAATTTGGTGAATGTACTAATTTGTGTTATTTTCACATTAGGTTTGATGCCTAACATGAAATGGATAAGAAAGAACTGAAGGTTGAAGTGTTTAGAGGAGGAATTTTGAGAATTTTTGGCAAAATGGGGTTTTTAAGCCCTGGCGATTGATTACTGGAGTCGTGGTCATTCCACGGCCCAAGGATTCACTTTTTCGATTTAAAACCGCTCATAGGACGTCTCAACCCGACTTCCTACAGCTTAGAAGTGATTCGGGTTGCATTACGCGACCCGAGATACGTTACAGATTCGATCTTGCGATCGATCCTAATAGACTTAGCCTATCGGCGAATCTGCGATCCTAGAAGTGTTTCTAGACCCTTCTCGCACCCACCTATGTCAAAGGAAGCGACAACGTACGTCGCAAGACCATAACCCAGGCCCAGTATACTCTCATTCATGCTCTGATACCAACTTGTAACACCCTGAAAATTGGGGGTCGTGTATAAACTCAACTCCCGAGTTCCAGACCGTCACTTATGCAACAAAAATGGTTATGATTCAATGTTGTCTGATTTAAAGCATTCACATGAGTAAAAGTATACCAAAACTGTAATTCATACTTCAGATCCAGTGATTAAAGCAAGCGGAAGACTAAACAATGTATATATCACTGTATAAAAACAAAGTAATCTCATCTGTCTCCAAAGTATGACTACATCTCTGAGTCTCATGTACATATACATATCAAAAGAATAATGTTCAAAAAGAAAGTCCCACTGATGCCCCCTCGATCCAGGTCACCTACGGAAAGCCGTCGTGATACTGCATATACGAGAACTCATCCTGGTCCTCGTCAATCTCCGGCTCCACCTCCTGGATCTCGTCCTCACCTGCAGCTACAACAGGGTCTGGTGGGTGTTGCAAACACCATCCCGTAACGTGGGAATGAGTGATCAACTCAGTGGAATCATAGAGCAAAGATTAGCATGTTCACAATTCAATCACGCGATAATAGTAAAGCAGTAAATCAGACAATCCTAATACTGTTGTTAATGCAAGATGATATGACGTGATGTATGCCCTCACCGACGATCACCCTCATGCGGCAACATCTTACGACCGCGGCATGCCACACTCCCTAGAGTGCTCCACATCTTCCAGGCACATGCAATGCTATGGTGATATGATTACCAAGTTGTTATTAGTCCATTCAAACAGCAGGATTGGGAAACTAAGGTACTTCCCTTGTATCAATCCCAACACGGATCCTGTCTAGGGTCGTCACTCCTAGAAATCTCATACGATGTATATTTCGTAGGTCACTGCAAGGGCTGCCAGGGCTGTTGCTCGCACTCGTTGCACAGCTCCCCCATCACCTTATCAATACAGGCCTACTGTACTCTACTGCAACGGAAGGGTCGTCGCCTCCCGTGGACTCAGAATACGCTCGCGGTCACTACAAAGGGCTCGTCGCCTGATCAGTGTAGGCCGACAGCTAGAATATAGTGTCCCATACCACCATAATCTGCTCACGAGTCAAGGTGCTCACTGGTCACTACGGGGAGGTTTGTGGCCCCAGCGTAGGCCGACAGCTCGACCACGGTGTCCCATACCACCATGCCCGGCTCATGAGTCTTCGTGGATCAAGGTACCACGGTTAATAGGGTTTACAATGGTAAGTTCAGTACCCTATGTTCAAGTAGTTATGATACATACAAGGTGAACAAACATCGGCCAGTCGGGTTACTTGACGGGCTCGACTAGCGCGATCGCATCTCAAGTTGAACGACATGAAGTGCGTAAAACACTTCGCGTGGCCTAACCACTGCCGCCAACTCTCAACCCGAATCACGTTCATCGACGCGTCGTTCGTGGCTATGACCAGTCAGCCACGAATTCGCTCGGTTACCGACTGCCTGGACTAAGTCAAGTCCCACACATCTATGATATTACATTAACACTATATACCAGGGTATTGGAATTGAAATACATCATGTGAGCATGTTAACACATGTTATAACATTCAACTTAAGCAAATCTTCAAGGCATACCTTCCATGCATATTCAACTTAAGCAAATCTTCAAAGCATACTTCCTATGCATGTAATGCAATCATGCATAAGGTCAACATGTAGGAAAATATTTAGGTCAGCATTTTAATCATGAAATCAATCTCAAACTACTACATAACATCATTACAATACTTACTAGTACAAGCATTTATACAAACACATACACTACACACTTAAGTCCACATATAGCATGCCGACCCAAAGTGCGCAACTAGGCGAATCTCTTCGCCAAACTAATTATACACGCCTTCCTAACTTCCTAATGCGACAACAAACCATGTTAATCACATCAGCAAAATATGAATGTAAACAGTACTTCCTACAAATGACTAAAATGCCCTAAATCTCATATTCTTCGTTAATTTACGAAACGGGAAACGGAGAGCATTTTGTACATGTCAAACGGCGATGCCGTCAAGAATCTACTATTAAACGACATTGAAAGCATTGGGAACCGTCAATCAAAGCATCTAAAATCCTCACCTTATGTCTTGTAGACTCGGGAATTGAAACGGAGCGTATACGCTTCGTCTACGGCGAATAAGGAGCCTAATACACAAGATCCATAAGCTACATCGCTATGGAAACAAGGGAAACTCAAATCAACAACTATTTAGGGTATTTACTTACCTAAGATCGCGGTGGAATCGCCGGGAAGGTGGTAGAGGTGTGTTGCTTAAGCACGTGCAACACGTAGCACAAGTGGCAGGAAGAACTCCCCCACTCTCACAATCTCCCACCTTTTTCTCTCTCCCAAGCTAGGGCTTCTCTCAAATTCGGATGGGAGAGAGGAGTGAGGGTTTCAACCCCTTTTATAGCCTACAACATGCCCAAAATAGGCTTGGGAACAATGTTTACTTGGTGCCTAACCAAATCGGGGCCGTTTCGGTCCAAAAGGGCATTTCTGAAGGTCCCCTGGCCAAATGCGGTCGGACTTAAGCTCATGCATACTGGATCTAGCACACATCCAGTTTTCAGACTGGTAGGGCTCCCAGATCGCACGTGGCGGTCCAGTTTCAATTTAACGGTCATCGCACCAAGATCAGGCCTATAAGTCTCGTGATATATAATAGATATTTTTCCTGATCCAAGGGTGTAATTTGGCTGTATTCTGACGGTCAGAACGCTCAATACTGATGCGTCAAATTGTGTGCCAGATTTGAATTTCAAATTCCAATTCTAACCCTATTCTCACTCTCTTCGGTCCGGGCTCAGTGAAATAGCCTGTGATTATTGGTTTGACTTGATTTTTGGAATGAGTGTCAAGTCCAGCTAGACGGTTCTAACGGTCTAAGATAGGAGGTATCGGACTTTCGACGTGCGGTCTAGATCCAATACAAAGATTCAACGTGGTCCAGAGAACAAACCTGCTCAGAGTTTGGTCCGAGGTTTTAGAGCATTATAGCACCATTGGTTCCACTCGCTTTGGGCCTTGTAGAACGTATTTAAAGTGATCAGGGACCATTTCCCAGCTATTCTAACGTTGCATTAGCTAACCTAGTCATATTTTCTAAAGGAATGAATTCTACGCAACATCGGGTCGAGTTGGTACTCGAGCCCAAGTATGGATTTTTCACGGGCGTTACACGCTGCCCGAATGACGATCTTCATAGGTCTTATGTGTAGGTAGTCCCTTTTGAGATTTGGTCCTTTTAGGACTTAGCTTTTCTTTTCTTTTTTTCTCTCTCTTCTCTTTTTTTTTTTCGGGACTTGACTAGGCTGCCTTTTTATGATAAACAGCCATCGCTATTGCCAATTATGTATATATAGTTGACTGTATGATTCATTCTTCTATTATCATATGGCCGATCAATAATTGACATTTCGTTGCTGCTGATAATGTCATAAGGACTTTTGTATCATGTTCGAAACAATGTATCAGCTTGGCGATGATGACAACTTTGATGAGCGATTGATCGGCAACAGCGATAGCTGTTTTCTTTTTCTTTTTATGATCATTGATACCTGATAATTTGATTTCGATGAAGATTTTCTATCGGCGATGAACGTCATGCTTGATAGCGATCATTGGCGCTTTTTGTTCGGTTACGATTTAATATGCTATCTTCAAATGTCTTGGAAGACTGAAAACTTTTAGCGATGATCTAGTACGATGTCTTGAAATACGATAATGGGTATTTTTGCCTGAAATTGTTTATCTGTACCATTTGTCTATATTGTTTGTAATATACCAGCTTGATGGTGATATCAATTTCAGGCAAAATTTTGTAGAACTCCCTTGACGGCGCTCACTTTCTTCATCTTTCTTTATTTGCTATCACATGATCTTGATATGCTTTATCATATGATTTTGATATGCTTGTGAGCTTCTTCCTTATTTGTCCTGTTCATCTTGCCCCCTTTTGATATAGAATTATTATCTTGGTAATGTTCTGTATCAAAATTAGTGTGTCTTCGGAAGCAATTTCCCTTTTTGTCAACGCGAGTATAGGCCAACATAGGCTTTCATTTACGTCTTTAAAGAATTTCGCTTTCATTGAGCACACTTTACCTCATTTGGCTTTGAATTTGCCCCCTGGATATGATCGTGACCGTTATTGGAGATACATTCTTTCTTCTTGAAGATATTGAGGCAATATATTTCTGCAGGAGGCTATACAATTGTAATCGTATTCATTGACTAGTTTGCCTCCTTTTGATGCAGAATCACAACTCTGATAATCTTTTGGGGCAAAATTAACAAATACACTTACGGACGATATCTCTTAAGGAAGCGAGCGTTGACTGGTATACCGATTCCCTGTTCGTCTTGATCTATAACTTGATATGCTCCATTAGAATATACTTCTTTTATTATGTAAGGGCCATCCCATTTAGGCTCAAATTTGCCTCCTATTCGATGGGTGACCACGATTGGTCGTTTCAGCATTAGCACCATATCCCCTTTTTTGAAAGAACGATATTTAACTCGCTTATCAAATGCCGCTGATATTCTTGCTTGATATGCTTGCAGACGCTGTTGTGCAGCCAGGCGTCTCTTGTCAAGCAAATCCAATTTCTTCAATCTTATTTTCGCATTATCATCATCAGTTATAGATTGATGCACTGCCACTCTTAGTGACGCTACTTGTATTTCGATTGGAATGACTGCCTCCATACCATAGACTAATGAATACGGTATTGCCCTTGTGGTGGTTCGATGAGTAGTTCTGTACGCCCATAACGCTTCCTGTAACCTTTCATCCCAATCACGTTTGTTTCCTGTCACTGTTTTCTTCAATATTTTGACTATTATTTTGTTGAATGCCCCTGCTAATCCGTTAGTCGGCGGATAGTAAGGCGTTGAGAACGAGTAATGGATTTTGAACTTCTGACATAGTTTTTCCATTCCTTTATTTTTGAAAGGAGTGCCATTGTCTGTAACAATTTTCTTTGGGATACCACGTCGGTATATTATGGCGTGGCGGATGAAATTAACCACATCTTTTTCTTTGACATTTCGCATGGTAACTGCTTTAGTCCACTTGGAGAAATAATCGGTTGCTACCAGAATATACTGTTTTCCTTTGGACGAAGGCGGGTTTATAGGACCAATTACGTCAAGTCCCCAAGCAGAGAAGGGCCAAGAGGCAATAGACTGGTGCAAATCTTTCGGAGGCATGTCTATAACATCTCCATGAATCTGGCATTCATGGCACCGCTTCGCATAATCTATCGCGTCTTTAAACATAGTAGGCTAATAATATACCATTCTATGTATTCGATAAAATAAATTTCGCCCAGCTTGATGTGCCCCACACTCTCCAGAGTGTGCTTCCTGTAACACCTGGATCGATTCTTGCTTATTTAAACAACATGGCAACACTCCGTTGTAAGATTTTTTATATAATACTTCACTGCAAATAACGAACCTACTTGACCGCTGTCTGATTTGCTGCCTTTACGCAAATTCTTCTGGGAGAATGTTAAATTTGAGATAATCAATGAAAGGCTGACGCCAATCATCTATTGTAATTTCTAAGCATGATACAGGAAGGACTTCAGTAACTTCTTCAACAATCTCTGTTGTTGGTAAAAATCTTCTTTCCTCTATGATTACTTGAAGAGGGCTTCGATTAGGGCAAGATAGAGCTGCTGTCAAACTGGCTAAGGCATCGGCTTTTGCATTCTCTGACCGGGGAATATGCTTGACTTCAACATGGGAGAAATATTCCAACAATTGTCCTGCCTTCTGGCAATATGGCAAAAGTTCTTGCTTTCTTATTTCGAATTCAGTCGTCAATTGATTTATAATCAATTTAGAATCCCCGAAAATATGTAATACTCTTATCTCCATTTCTTTAGCCATCTCCATTCCAATAATCAGGGCTCTATACTCGGCCTCATTGTTCGTGCATGCAATTCCCAATGCAAAGGAGTAAGGTAATAAATCGCCTTGGGGAGTAATGAATATCACTCCTGCCCCTACTCCTGATGTTCGAGATGCACCATCAAAATACATCTGCCATGGATTCTGTGATTCAGTCAGCATGACTTGCTCATCTAGAAAATCATCATTGATGGCTTCAGATTCTGCCATGGGGTGCGTCACTAAGAAATCTGCCACTGCCTGTCCTTTCACAGCTTTTGCCAGTTCATATGTAATAGCATACTCTGAAAGTAACAACATCCATTTAGCCAACCTTCCAGACAACATCGGCCTTGTCATCAGAAACTTTATCGGGTCAGCCCTTGAAACCAATGTTATATCGTGCGATAGACAATAATGCCTCAACTTCTGTACTGCAAATATCAACTCTAAACATTCCTTCTCAATCGGAGAATAATTGCACTCTGCACCTATCGAAGTTTAACTCAAGTAATAGAGGGCTGTTTCTTTTCCAAATTCATTCTTTTGTGCCAACAGAGCTCCTAAGGAATGGTCGGCTGCAGACGTGTACAAGATAAGTGGATTCCCTTTTATTGGAGCTGTCAATACTGGTGACTTTTTCAGCAACTCCTTTATCGAGTCGAATGCACTCTGACAGGCTTGACTCCACACAAATTCTGTATCCTTTTTCATCAAATGAGAGAACGACTGACATCTCCCAGCCAGATTTGAAATGAATCGCCGGATATATGCTAATTTTCCTTGCAAACTCTTTAGTATGTTTTTGGCGGTGGCATATCCTGAATAGCTTTAACTTTCCCGGAGTCAATCTCAATGCCCCTATGCCGAACAACAAAACCCAAAAATTTTTCGGAGGACACTCTGAATGCACACTTAGCGGGGTTCATCTTTAACTGTTTCTTTCTAAGTCGCTGGAAAACCGACACCAAGTGTTTACGATGTTCTTGATGACTTTCTGACCTGACCACCAAGTCGTCAACATAACACTCAACGTGCTTCATCATATCTTGAAAAATACTTTGCATCGCCCTCTGATATGTTGCCCCAGCATTTTTAAGCCCAAACGACATTACCTTATAACAGAAAATTCCCAATGAAGTTCTAAACGCCGTCACCTCTTCATCCTCAGGAGCCATTCGAATTTGATTATATCTCGCATAGCCGTCCATAAAGGACTTAACAGCATACTGGGTCGTACTATCAATTAGCAATTCGGTTATCGGGAGCGGAAAATCATCCTTTGGGCAGGCTTCATTCAGGTCTCTAAAATCGACGCACACTCTGACCTGTCCATTTTTCTTTCTTACCGGGACGATATTCGATATCCACTTAGGATACTTGACTTCCCTAATAAATCCGACCTTTTTCAACTTATTAACTTCTTCTTCGATGAGGGGAACCAGATCTGGATGAAATCGTCTTTGCGCCTGTTTAACCGGCCTTTTCTCTTTAGAGATATTTAGACGGTGTAACGCCACGGAAGGCTCCAATCCGGGCATTTCTGCATACGTCCAGGCGAATACATCTTTGTTTTCTCTAAGAAGCTGAACGCATTCTGCCGACTCTTGTTTAGGGAGATTGACACTAATGAACGTGTTTCGTATTTCCTCTTCTGTACCCAAGTTTATTTCCAACAGGCTGTCTGTCGTCGGTTGCCCCCCATCCTCCATTTGCTTCGGAGCTATCTCATGACGTTCGACTACTTCAAAACTTTTCTTCACTGGTTCTTTTGCTGTAACTATGTTTGCTGATGACCTTGCACCCATGCCTTCAAATTTTCTTCACCTTTCCTGGCCGATCCCAATTGAAATTCCTTTTCATGATTTAAACCACTGGAGTCTTCGCAATCGAGACCCATACCTTTCATGACCTCCTTGTTTGTCCTATCTTCGATAATTATCTGATTCCTGTGTATCATCCTCTATATAATACACTTCAGCGTGTAACAATTCTCTATTGGATGTCCCACTAGACGATGGTAACGACAAAAATTTTGCTCCCTGTGCCTTGTCGCCTCCTCGGGACGTTTAGGCTCTGGCAATTCTATTGCGCCAACTTTCAACAACTGTTCCATCATTGGGATGACATCTTCTTTATCGAAATCAAATTCCTCATGGGAATTAAGCGTTCGGCCCTTTTTATTTCTTTTTGATGGAGCTAAGTCCTCTTTTCGCTTTGCACTTTCTTCCTTGAAACCTTTCGTACTTTTGCGTCGCTGACAGCAATCACCGGTATTTGCTGCTATCTTGCTAGGATCTTTTCGAGCCGCATCATGGTGAGATTTCGACACTAATTCCAAAGCATGAGCCTTTGCAGCCAAATCATGAAGAGTGTTGATATTGAAATTGGCCAGTCCCATTACGAATTCCTTTTTCATAAAGTTCAAACATATCTTGACTTGCTCAGTTTCTTTTAATAACGGTTTGCACAAAATTCCCAATGCCCTCCATCTATCCACGTAATCCCTTACCGACTCATCTTTGCCTTGTTGTACAGAAGCCAGTTCAACAATATTAACGTCGCGACTTATAAAGAAAAATCGAGATGTGAAAGCATCTTGCATCTGCTTCCAAGTGCAGATAGAACCCGGAGCCAAATTGAAATACCATCGGAATGCACTACCTATCACCGATGTCCCGAACAGTTGCAAAAAATATTGTGGTACTGCAGAAAGATCTCTCATACTAGTAGTGAAGCGCACAAGTGTTCTTCAGGGGATCCTTTCCCATCAAACTTTTGGAAATCTAGACACTTGAAACTGGCTAGGAAGGGAATGTCATCCACTTCTCCTGGATATGGTGTACGGTATCTAAAACGTCTAGTATTTTCTTATTTCTTCTCTATTTGGCTATCCTTTTCAATGACTGTCATTTGATCTGCATTATGGATGAAAGTTGCCAAGGCTTCTTTGAGACTTCTGCATTCTTCCATTAATGCATTTTGGGCTTTTGCCATCGCATTGAAACGATCCTCCATAATTGTTCCATAGTCTGGATTTGTTCTATCCATGAGTACTGTGGCTTTTCCACTTTTTGACGAAGCAGTCATTGAAGGAGAGTAAGAGAATGCAGATGTGACAGGGCTTGTAGAAAAGGGAGGGGACAGAGTTTCATTGGGCCTTTTCATGCTCCTGGTGGCATCAATTGACTGAGATGACACCGATATTGGTGATCCTCTCAGGGACGGTATTGGCAATCTGATGACCAATGCTTTTCCCTTTCGTTCTCCTGTTCGTTCAGCCACTGAAGCATTTAGAGCCGGAAAGTCACACGCTGTCAACTGGGGAACTGTTTGCGCCGGATAAATCGTCGAAGGCGCAAGTTCAGGGTTTCTTTTAACTGTGCTTCGCGTTACGGGCCCTCTGATTCTTAATGAAGGCTGATTCATTCCTGAATTCTGAAGTTTCTTGTTCTTGTCTTACGAGAGGTCACGACGGTCCAGCCTGCATTGTCTTCTGATGACTGCGGCGAGGCAGAAATGACCCCATCTATTGCTTGAACCATGCCGGTACTCACATGACTTGATGCGTATTCTATCACGAACCCTGTCGGGGTGAATCAGAAGTTCACTTTTCTTATGGGGATCGCCATGAGTAATAAGTCGTAGTCAAATTTTCAAACTTCTTCCTTCAATCATGAAACAAAGTTATAATTAGTAGTTGAGAGATTGGAGTGATTTATCTTAGAGATGAAGGGGAGGACTTCCCACAGAGAATCGCCATTTTGGCGTCCGTAGGACGCCAAACCATGACGAATGTTCGTGTCTTCACTGTTAATATTTTGAATAAGATAAAAAATAGTCCCTAGCAGAGTCGCCATTTTGTTTCGACAAAGAAACAAAGGCATTTGATTTAGGGAGATTGTCTTATTCGAACATAACGGAGAAAGAGTACTCAGAACATTCATCACATTTTATTGATACTGAGTTCATTTATATCCTCTTTACATCCCTTGATTCTAAGATAAATCACTTAGAAATGAAGAACTTGTGCTTTAAATATCAAAAGTTCATTTTGACAGCCCTCCGGCGCCTGATTCGATCATCTCCTAGGACTTAGGAGGAATGCCGTTCCGATCGGCGGGTCTTTAATGAAATAAAAATTTCAGCAGCATAACAACGCCTATTCCAACCATCTTTTGGGACTTAGGAGGAATGTCGATTAGATCGACTGATCTTTCTCCTTTGAACCCAAGAAGAAGAAAAAGCCCGGAGAAAGGAAGCTTAATTCATGAACTTCAGCAGCATAATGGCCCTTGGGCTTCACAGACTGCAGGGCAGTCTGGTTGCGCGGACCTGCGCAACTGATACCGGTTGCGCGGTCCTGCACAACTGCCAGGAGGCTTTCTTCTACCTTTTGTCTTCTGCTCCGCTCTGCTTCTCTTGAAAATCTTCAGGTTCTTCTAATGAAGGAGGGGAGGGGGTATTTATAGACCCTCGCATGTGTGAAAATCCTGATCTTAGCGATGTGGGACTATTTTTTAGTGCTTTAGGTCATTCTGAACGAAGCCTTTTGTATAGTGCATTCCGAGGTCCTACGCAACTGATACTTTCATTGCGCGAGCCCGCACAACTAATATTGTCTGCGCGGATCCGCGCAACCTATAATGGCTGCGCGGACCTGCGTACTCCTGTGAAGGCTATCTCTTTCTTCTTCTTTCCGAAAGTTCTTCTTATCTCTTTTCCCTTCCTTGCTTGATTCCTTCACCATTTTTTATGCCTCAACAGAGTTCCTCGTGATGTCGTTCGGTCTTACGAACGCACCAGCCGTGTTCATGGATCTGATGAACAGAGTATTTCGACCATTCCTCTATCGATTCGTTATCGTGTTTATAGACGACATTTTGGTATATTCCAGGAGTTGAGAGGAGTATGAGGAGCACTTGCGATTGGTCCTAGATACACTAAGACAGCACCAGTTATTTGCACAGTATAAGAAGTGCGACTTCTGGAAGGAGGAAGTCAAGTTCCTAGGACATGTGGTGTCCAAGGATGGGATGGCGGTGGACCTTGCTAAGGTAGCCACGGTGCAGGACTGGAAGCAGCCTGGTTCAGTTACCAGGAGTTTCCTACCATCCGGGCAAGGCAAACCTTGTAGCTGATGCGTTGAACCGCAAGAAGGCGATAGAGTTTGCGGCTCAACTGATGGTTGCCGAGTGGGACATGGTTGAGTTTTTACGAGACTTTGAACAGAAACTCACTGTGGAGGAGCCATTTGAGTTTATCACACATGTTCAGGTACGACCTCTTATCGATGACAGAGTCATCGCGGCGCAGAGGGATGACGAGCGTCTGACTAAGCTTCGAGAGTAGGCCAGTGATGATGCAGACGCCGAGTGGCGAGTTGGAACGGATGAGGGCTTACGTTATCGTGGCCACCTATGCGTCTCAGATATCCCTGACTTGAGACGAGAGATTCTCGAGGCTGCACACAGTTCCAGACTTGCGATGCATCCGGGCAGCACAAAGATGTATCGCGATGTGAAGAGGACCTATTGGTGGATGGCATGAAGACCCACATCGCAGATTTTATGTCCCGTTGTCTCACTTGCCAGCAGGTGAAGGCATAGCATCACCGACCTCCTGGTCTCCTTCAGCCTATACCTATAGCTGAGTGGAAGTGAGACTTTATTTCTATGGATTTCATTTCGGGACTGCCGAAGATGAGGAAGGGACATGATTCTATTTGGGTGATCGTCCACCGTTTGACGAAGTCGGCGCACTTCCTACCGATCAGAGTTACGAACTCTGCAGACGATTTGGCCAGGCTATATATCAAAGAGATAGTGCGTCTGCATGGAGTTCCCTTAGAGATCGTGTCGGACAGAGACACGCGCTTTACTTCTATTTTCTGGACTCATATCCAGGAACCTATAGGTGTGAATTGAAAGTTCAATACTGCTTTCCACCCACGGACGGACGGACAGACAGAGCGGGTGAACCAGATTCTAGAGGACATGCTGCGGGCTTGCCTGTTGGATTTCAAAGACAGTTGGGATGATTGTCTTCCATATGCGGAGTTCGCATACAACAACAGTTTTCAGGCGAGTATCAGTATGACACCTTATGAGGTCTTGTATGGACGTCCTTTCCAAGCACCGCATTGCTGGGCAGAGGTTGGTGAGCGCAGATTGATTGGCCCAGAGATAGTGCAGGCGACCTCGGAGAAGATTGACATCATCAGGCGCCGACTTCTTACAGCGCAGAGTAGACAAAAGAGTTATGCCGATATGAGACGGCACCCGCTAGAGTTCGCGGTTGGAGATCACGTGTTTTTGAGAGTTTCCCCTATGAAGGGAGTTCTTTGGTTCGGGAAGAAGGGGAAACTACACCGCGAATTATCGGTCCATTTCAGATTCTTGACCGTGTGGGTGCAGTGGCATATCGTCTGATTTTGTCTACGCCTCTCGCGAGCGTACACAACGTATTTCATATTTCTATGCTGAAGAAATAAGTTCCTGATCCTTCCCATATCATCAGATGGGAGCTGGTGCAGTTAGGTGAGGATGTTACATATATACTGTGACCGACGCGTATACTAGACATGAAGGAGTAGGTATTGCGTAGCAAGGTCATCCCCCTTGTGAAGGTGTTATGGACGCATCACACTGAAGAAGAGGTTACTTGGGAGACAGAAGCCGAAATCAGAAAGAACTACCCACAGCTCCTTGAGGAGTACGAAAAGGTATAAATTTCGAGGACAAAATTTATTGTTTAAGGGGGGTAGATTGTAACGTCTCGAAAAAATCCGTACAGAGACCCGAGTACCACCTCGATAAGAAATCACTTAGGATTAATTCCTTTAGAAATTAAGCATAAGACAATTAGCGTTATGCTAGATTAGCGGTGAAATTAGCACTGATTGCTTTAAATACATTCTGCAAGACCCAAAACTTGTGGAATTGTTAACGCTATAACGTCCTGAAACCTAGGATCAAACTCTAAACCCGTTTGCTCTCAGGAACCCTTTGAAACTTTGTAATGGATTCTGACTGCGCGTAAAAAGTCCGATATCTACAATCTTAGACCATTATGACCGCTTAGCTGGACCTGACAATCATTTCGAAAATCAATCCCAACCGATGTTCTGAGGCTATTTCGTTGAGCCTGGAGCAAGGAGTGTGAGAAAGAGTGAAATTCTTTGAAAATTAAATGTGATTTAAATAAATCTGGGACGTTTCGCTTGCAGGTTAAGTATAAGCATTCAGACCATTGGAATCTGACCCAAATACACTCTCGGATCTGGGAACATTTTCCACTCAGGTCAGTGTACTTGAAATCGTTGATCGAGTCTCAATGACCGTTGAACTGAAACTGGTCCACCACGTGCGATTTGGGAACACTATCGGACTGAAAACTTAATGTGATCAAGATCCAATACCTAGAGCTTCAGTCCGACCGCATTTGGTCAGGGGACCTTCAGAAATGCCCTTTTGGATTGGGAAAGACCCGATTTGGCTATAACCCAAGTATACTTTGGTTTAAAGTCTAAATATGTGACTTTCTAACCTATTTAAGGACCTTAAACCCTCTCATATCCCTCTCATATGAATTTGCAAAAAACCCTAGAGAAGAGAAGAGAGAAAAGAGAGATTCCATGAGAGTTGTGACGAAAGTTTCCTGGCTCTCGATCCTGCTTCTACACGTACCTAATCACCGTGTTCTAATCACTCTTCCGGTGATTCTGACTTCATTCTAGGTAAGAAAACCCTAACCTTAACCTATTTTAGGGATTCCATTGATACAATTAGCAAAGTAGCTGATTTATCTTGTGATATAGGTTGTCATACGGACGTTGACGAAGCGTAGAGTTTCTATTTGATTCGATATGCTTCTACGGTGAAAGGTGAGGATTCTAGATACTTAGGTTACCTGTTTTCAAAGCTTTCAATGTCGTTTAATAGTAGATTATCGACAAGAACACTGTTTGACATGTAGAACATGCTCTCTGTTTTCCATTTCGATTACGTACGGAGAATATGAGATTTAGGGTATTTTAGGTATTTGTAGGAAATATTGTATACGTCCGTATTTTACTGAAATGATTGCCATGTGTATTTGTCGTGTTATTATATTAGTTAGGCGTGTATGATCTGTTTGGCGAAGAGATTCGCCCTAATGCACACTTTGGATCGACATACGCTATGTAGACAAATGTGTGTAGACTAAGTGTTTGTATAAATGTTTGTACTAGTAAGTGTTGAGTAAATGTTGTTGTAGATTAGTTTTGAGATTGGATTCTCATTTAACATGATGATGTACATGATCTCCTCCATGTTGTTATATTGAATTGATTTCCTTATATGTATGAAATTCTTGTGTTTGGTTCATTTGCTTGTGTTGTATGTTATAACATGATGTTAACATGCTTGGATTAATTGTGTTTCATTTCTGTCACTCTCATATGATCACTGATTTATATTACAAGTGCTTGGGGCTATATCCTAGTCCAGGCAGTCGGTAACAGATTTGAAATCATGGTTGGATTCTATTCACCACGAAGGACGCGTCGTGCTTTGGTTGGCGGCAGTGGTTTGGCCACACGAGATGTTTTATGCACTTCATGTCATTCATCTTGAGGTGCGCTCGTACTAGTCGAGCTCGTTAAGCAACCCGACTGACCATTGTATGTTCACCTTGTATTGGTCATAACTGCTTGAACCTAGGGTACTGAACTTACCAATGATAATCCTAATAACCATGGTACCTTGATTCATTAAGACTCATGAGCTGTGCATGGTGGTATGGGACACCGTGGTCGAGCTGTCGGCCTACGTTGGGGCCACAAACCTCTCCGTAGTGACCAGTGAGCACTTTAGACTCGTGAGCCGATTGTGGTGGTATGAGACACTACATTCGAGCTGTCGGCCTACTCTGATTGGTGACGAGCCCTTTGTAGTGACCTCGAGCGTATTCTGAGTCTACGTGAGGCGACGACCTTTCTGTAGCAACAAGAGTACAACTAGGCCTGTATTGATAAGGTGATGGGGGAACGGTGCAATGAGTGAGAGCAACAGCCCTAACAGCCCTTGCTGTGACCTAGAAATATACCATCGTATGAGATTAGTAGAGTGACGACCCTAGACGGGATCTGTGTTGGGATTGATATAAGGAAAGTACCTTAGTTTCCCAATACTGCTGTATGAAAGGACTAATAACAACCCGGTAATCATATCCACATCGCACTGCATGTGCCTGGAAGATGTGGAGTACTGAGGGAAGAAAGCATGCCGCGGACGTAAGATGGTGTCGCATGAGGGAGTATGTCGGTGAGGGCATCCATCATGTTATTTCATTCTTGTATTAACAACAGTATCTAAGAATGTCTGGTTTTTGCTTTACTATTATCGTGTGATTGATTTGATAACATGCTAATCTTTTCTCTATGATTCCACTGAGTTGATCACTCACTCCCAAGTTACGGGACGGTGTTTGCAACACCTACCAGACTCTGTCTTAGATGTAGGTTGTGAGGCGATTCAAGAGTTGGAGCCGGACTACTACGAGGACCAGGACGAGTTCTCGTACATGCAGTTTTCTGACGGCTTCGCATAGGTGGCCTGGATCGGCAGGATTTTTGCTAGTTGGACTATCATACGACATTTTGATTTTGGTTGATATATGTATATGTGACTCAGAGATGTATTCATACTTTGGAGACAGATCGAGATCGTTTTGTTTTACAAATAGTGATATATATATCTTCCAGTCTTCCGCTTGAGTTTTATCACTGGATATGGAGTATGAATTGCAGTTTTGGTATAATCTCACTCATGTTAATGCACTAACTCAGATAACATTGAATCATAAACATATTTGTTGCATAAGTGATGGTCTGAAACTCGGGAGTTGGGTTTCTACACGACCCCTGATTTTCAGGGTGTTACATCCTAAGAGCGGTCTTAGATACTCTGAAGAAGAACCAGTTGTTCACGCAGTACAAGAAGTACGATTTCTAGAAGGAGGAAGTCAAGTTTCTGGGACATGTGGTGTCCAAGGAAGGTATAGTGGTTGACCTCGCTAAGGTAGCCATGGTTCAAGACTGAGAGCAGCCCGGTTCAGTTACTGAGGTGAGGAGTTTTCTTGGCCCGACGAATTTTTATCAACGATTCATTCTGGATTTCTCTGAGATTGTCAGACTGCTGTCTCAATTGACACGAAAGGATCTGAAGTTCGCCTAGAATGAGAAGGTAGAAGCAGCTTTTAAGGAGATGAAGGACAAGTTGACGTCTGCCCCTATCCTAGTATTGCTAGAGCAAGGGGTTAAGTATACTACATACATTGACGCATCTCGTATTGGTCTGGGTTGTATCCTTATGTAGAAGGATAGGGTGATTGCTTACGCCTCAAGACAGTTGAGGAAACACGAGAAAAATTACCCTACACACGACCTAGAGTTAGCAGCCGTCATCTTTACACTGAAGCTCTAGAGACATTACCTCTACGGAGAGGAGTTCAAGCTCTTTTGCGACCACAAGAGCCTTAGATACATATTCACTCAGCGGGACTTAAATATGAGGTAGCGGCGATGGATGGAAACCTTGAAGGACTTTAAGTTCGAGGTTTCCTATCATCTGAGCAAGGTGAACCTTGTGGCAGACGCGTTGAGCCGTAAGAAGGCCATAGAATTTACGACTATGCTAATGATAGCAGAGTGCGACATGGTGGAGTTTATGGGAGACTTTGAGCAGAAACTCACGGTGGAGGAACCGTATGAAGTCATCGCACATATTCGCGTACAACCCCTCATTAAAGATAGGATTATGGCAGCTCAGGCAGATGATGAGCGATTGGCGAAGATGAAAGAGTGAGTTAGTACAGATGAGGACTCAGAGTAGAGCGTTGGTATGGATGGGGGCTTACGTTATCGTGGCCGCCTATGTGTCCCAGACGTTCATGACTTGAGACGGAAAGTTCTCGTGGCAGCCCACAGTTCGAAGCTTGTGATGCATCCTGGTAGTACCAAGATGTATCAAGACATGAAGAGATCGTACTGGTGGGACAACATGAAGGTTCACATTACAAAGTTTGCGTCCTATTGTCTCACGTGCCAGCAGGTCAAGGCAGAGCATCACCAACCTCCTGGACTACTTCAGCCCATGCCTATAGCTAAATGGAAGTGAAATTTCATCTCTATGGATTTTATATCAGGGCTGCCTAAGATAAGGAAGGGACATGACTCCATTTGGGTGATCGTAGACCGGTTGACCAAGTCAATTCATTTCCTACCGACCAGAGTTATGAACTCTGCAGACGACTTGGCCAGGTTGTACATATAGGAAATTGTGCATTTGCATGGAGTTCCTTTAGAGATCATGTCTGATCGAGACATGTGATTCACATCTATCTTCTGGACTCGTATCCAGAAAGCGATGGGTGTGAAGTTGAAATTTAACATCGTGTTCCATCCACAGACAGACGGGCAGACAGAACGAGTGAATTAGGTGCTAGAAGATATGTTGCGAGCTTATGTGTTAGATTTCAAGGATAGTTGGGATGACTATCTTCCTTATGCAGAGTTCGCGTATAACAATAACTTTCAGGCGAGTATTGGCATGACTCCCTATGAGGCGCTGTATGGTCGCCAGTGTAGAGCGCCACATTGCTAGGAGAAGTGGGTGAGAAGAGTCTGATTGGCTCAGAGTTGGTTCAGGCGACCTCAAAGAAGATCGACATTATTAGGCGTCGATTTCTGATAGCAGAGAGCAGGCAGAAGAGTTACTCCGATACGAGACGGCGACCGCTAGAGTTTGAGGTTGGGGACCATGTATTCCTTAGAGTTTCCCCCATGAAGGGAGTCCAGCGGTTTGGTAAGAAAGGGAAGCTCACGCCGAGATTCATTGGCCCATTCAAGATATTAGATCGAGTGGGGGCAGTAGCATATCGCCTTGCTTTGCCTACACTGCTCGTAGGTGTCCACAACGTGTTTCATGTGTCGATATTGAAGAAGTACGTTCTTGATCCTTCGCACATTATCAGTTGGAAGTAGGTGCAGTTGAGCGAGGATGCTACATATGTACTGTAACTGATGCGTATCCTAGATAGGAAGGAGCAAGTCTTACGTAGCAAGGTCATCCCACTAGTGAAGGTACTGTGGACGCATCACAGTGAGGAGGAGCTACTTGGGAGACGGAAGCCGAGGTCAGAAAGAACTACCTTCAGATTCTCGAGGAGTACGAAAAGGTACTAATTTTAAGGATGAAATTTTTCTTTAAGGGGGGTAGATTATAACGTCTTGAAAAAATCTGTACAAAGACCCGAGTACCACCTCTAGCAGAAATCACTAAGGACTAAATCCTTTAAAAATTAAACGAGAATTAACTAGTTTTAAACTAGATTACTTGTGAAATTAGCACCAACCACTTTAAATATGATCTGTAAGACCCAAAACTTGTAGAATTATTAACGCTACATTATCCTAAAATCTAGGAGTAATCTCTAAATCCAGATGCCCTCGGGAGCATTCAGAAACTTCATATTGGACCTGGACCGCACGTCGAAAGTCCGATAACTATGAAACTATACAATTATGACCACCTAGTAAGACTAGACAATCACCTTGAAAATTAAGTCTAGATGAGGTCCTGGGACTATTTACTTGAGTCCGGAGTGAAGTGTGTGAAAACGTGAGTGTTTTTAGAAATTAAATATAAATTTAAGTAATCTGAGTCGTGTCACTTGCAGGCCGATTATAAGTATTCAGACCGTCAGAATCTGACCTAAACTCACCCTCGGAAAAGGAGAAATGTCCCACAATGCCAATATACTTGTGGCCCTGATCGAGTGTCGATGACCGTTGAACTGAAACTGGTCTACCACGGTCGATCTGTAAACCCGATCGGACTGAAAACTTAGCTTGACCAAGATCCAATATCAGGGAGCTTAAGTCCAACCGTATTCAGTAAAGAGACCTCCAGAACTGCTCCGTTGGATCAGAACAAACCCGATTTGGCTATAACCTAAGTATACCTTGGCCATAGGGCTGTTTCCGTCAGTTCTGGGCCTATATAAGGGCCTTAAACCCTCTCTCATTCACACCATACGAATTTTGGGAAAAACCTAGGAGAGAGAAGAGCGTAAAGAGAGAGAAAGTGAGAGAAAAGTTGGTGAAGGTTCTTAGGATTCTACCTTACCTCTCCACATGCTTATCCATCGCTACCGAATCGCTATTCCGGCGATTCTAATTCTAATATCGGATAAAAAATTCTAACCCTAATCTGTTCTAGGGTTTCAAATAGTTTAAGTGATGATGTAGCTAACCTACTTCATGCTCTAGGTTGTTAATCCACCGTGACAAAGACTTAACGTCTAAATCAAATTCGCTATGCATTTACCGGCATAAGGTGCAGACTATATACGTATAGGTTATGGTTTTCAAGGCTTTTAATGTCAGTTAATGGTTTATTACTGACATAGATACTATTTTACATGCCAAATGTGATATCTATTTTGTTTTACGTATACATATGAACTATGTGGTCTATAAAGAAATTCATGTATTTGTTGAAATGTTTGTGTACATTTGGAATCTGACTTTGTGATTGTCATGATTAACTGTCATAGGTACATGATTGTTATGTATGCAACAACTCCTTGGCAAAAGGATTTGTCCTAATATGTAATATAACCAACATATGTGATGTATGTTCAAAAGTGTAGTCCAAGTGTTTGTAAAAATGTCCGAATGAGTTAGTAGGTAGTAAAGTGTGATTTATAAGGGAGCTGAGATATAAATCCCAACTACCTTAACTATGTGTATGATTTCCTCCATGTATTGTATAACCCGTTGATTCATGTTTAATTGTGTGTATGATTTCCTCCATGTACCGTATATTCATGATTAAGTTATATTCCATAACATGCTCACATGATTGTAGGATTTGACTTAAGTATATAATATTACTTTCTTATCTTTTATGCTTATTTGTAATGATTACACATGATTGGGGCTATATCATAGTCCAGGAAATCGGTAATAAGCCTTGTTATGGTAGCTGAGGTTGTTTTCGCCACGCAGGATGCGTTTGATGACCCCGAGCCGTACTTGGGATGTCAGAAGTGGTTAGGCCACACAGAGTGCTTTTGCACTTCATGTCGATCAAATCAACGTGCGCTAGTCCTAGTCGAGCTCGTCAATTAACCCAATTGACCCAATATATGTTCACCATGTATGGACGCTACTGCTTGAATCTAAGGTACCAAACTTACCAGTGAGATCCCGTTTACCTTGGTACCTCAATCTGCTAAGATTCATGAGCCAGACATGGTGGTATGGGACACCGTGGTCGAGCTGTTGGCCTATACTGGGGCGACGAGCCTCCTCGTAGTGACCAGTAAGTAACCCAGACTCGTGAGCTGAATATGGTGGTATAGGACACTGTATTCGTGCTGTCGGCCTACTCTGATTGGTGATGAGCCCTTTGTAGTGACCTCGAGCATACCTTGAAACTGTATTGAGGCAATGAGCCTTTTTGTAGTAACCAGGGTATAACTAGGCTTGTATTGATTGGTGACGAGCTCTTTACAACGACTTAGAACTATAACATCATATGAGATTTACTAGGATTGACGACCTTAGAATGGATTATTATTTAGGAATTGATATAAGGGAGGTACCTTAGCTTCCCAATCCTGCTATATAAAAAGGACTAATAAGAACTTGGTAATCATGCTCATAGCATCGCACTGCATGTGCCGTTGGCATTGGTGTAGAGCACAGTGGTAGTGATTCATGCCGTGATCGTTAGATGTTGTCTTAAGAGGGAGTGCAGGCGAGGGCATGCATCATTACCTCATATCATTCTTGCTTTAACAAGAGTATCTAGGACTTGTTTGATTGTACTGCTTTATCATTACTGCTTGACTGAATTGATAACATGTTAACCTTTGCTGTATAGCTCCACTGAGTTGATCACTCACTCCCACATTTTGGGACAGTGTTTAAACACCAACCAGATTCTTTCTTAGTTGCAGATGATGATGCGACCTACGAGGCAGAGCCAGAGTTCGAGGATGATGAGGAGGCATTCTCTTACATGCAGTTTTTGGGCGAATTCGCGTGAGCCGAGTTCGGATCGACGAGGCTTTAAGGATTATACTTGTAGAGGAATATTACATTCTTTTTTGACATTTTTTATTTTGAATCAATACTTGTAATTATTGACCTGGCAACGCATGCATACTTTTAGAACTTATTCTGGTTTATCTATTCATCTCAGTCTTCCGCTTGCATATTACAAATGTCCCTGGATTATGTTATGCTGATTTAGCTTAATCTAATTCATGTTTTATGTACTAACACAGACAACATTCATCCATCATTCAAAATGTTACATAAGTGATGTTTTGGAACTCGGGAGTTGAGTTATGCTCGACCCCCATTTTTCAAGGCGTTACAAATGGGTAATATGCTGATGAATCCAAGAATACTCTTAGTCATACTAAGGCTATGCGATGCAAGGTATGAATGATGTCGGCCATACCAAGGCCATGCGATGCAATATGCAACTCAAGAATATAAATTCTCATCTAAATCTACATATCAATATAGTTCAACTTTAGAATATTACTGGGGTCTAGTACACTCCAAGCCAGATTGCTGCCCCATCACGCGCAACAAGGTGAGTGGAAAAGACCTCACTATCCGTTTGCAAATATCAGATTCGGCTCGTCGATAGCAAACCCATTCCTCAAGCTTATCAAATTTAGCCTAGCTTTGCCCCCTCCTCTCAGGTTGGTAAGGCCGCACCCCTTTCAACCGATTACGACAAAGTGGAAAGCGTGGCCTTCTAGTAATCAATACTCGGCGGTCATGCACCCACTTGGTCTAGACGATAGACCAACCTCCTGGTACCATAAGGGCTTAGGGACTTTCACTTAGGGATATCTAAGCACCCCATGTAGAATAAGATTTTCGGTATCCAATCCTGCCAACCATAATATGCCCGTGGAGGCTATGCCCCTGATGTTGCTAGAGAGTATAGTAACCATGTTATATAATACGAAATGCATGAATCAAACTATCCAGTCATGCAGTAATCCTGTGCGTATCGTGCGCTCATGTGGGGCATCACTGCCTATCTAAGGGCTCATAAACAACCTACCCGAAGGCATATGCTATAGTCAATCAATCCTCATATCAAGCATACGTATGATGCGTATGAGCATGAATTATGGGACTATACTAAACATGTTATATGAGGATGAATTCTGTTCGTAACGAAGATGGGCTTAGACGGCCTACACACTAAGTATGGGCCTAACAATGGGCTCTCAGGAGAGTTACAATGCAGACATTTAACCATCATTGCTCTTATAATGAGGACGTTAAACCATCATTGTTCCCAAGGCATGACCGCCAAAAACATCATCACATACATCATTGTAGGATCTCACATCGAATGGGCCTTATATACATCGCATTCGGCTCACACAAAGGCCTTACATACGTCTCATTGGGCCTCATATACATCAAATGGGCCGATTGAATGGGCCTATCAAATGGGCCGAATCAAATGGGCTGATCAAATGGGCCGATTTAAATGGCCTGAGTCGAATGGGCTGATCAAATGGACCGAGTCAAATGGGTCGATCAAATGGGCCACACCGATGGGCCTCAGGTATATCAATCGGGCCCACCCTTATGTATTTTGAGATCCAATCTATTCATAAGTTAACATAGAGATAGATGAAATGAAAATTAATATCAACTTAATCAGAAACTATTGTGGTTCTTAGGCGTTTGAACGGTGGATGTCACTATCTACTATTTGAATGGTGGGGTCCACCTCAACTTTAGATCTGACTCACCCATTTTCCATGCTATAAAATGATCTCACAATTGGTGGGAGGACATGGATATGACACATGCATCATGTTGGGCCCCACTATTCAAACAGTGGACGTCGTCGATAAGACACATACATCAATGTGGGGCCTGCGGGCTCGTTGTCATCCAAAGGAGCAGCTAGTAGCTGTCGATTGCATTCAGGAAGGCAAAGGTGGGTCCCATGTAAGGCCCACCACCATACATATATTTGATAATATATATATATATATATATATATATATATATATATATTATATAATATAATATAATATATTTATAATATGTCTAATGTCCAGGCCCTGGATTCCCTGGATGGTTACATACATCACATGTGTGTGGGTCCCACATAGGGCCTACCATAATGTGTATATATATATATATATATATATATATATATATATATATATATATATATATATAAAATGCATCATATACATGTTCAGGCCCTCGATGGCCCAGACGGTCACATACATCAGCCACTCTCACTAGGAAATTGTGCCAAGACCTTAGCGTTGAAACGAGGTATCTTTCAATCAGCCTACCACTGGAGCTGTAGATGGGTCCCACCATTGAAACGAGGTATCTACCACTCAGCCTACTACTGGAGCTATGGATCTAGGCATGGACAGGCGTATCAAGGAGGGCCCACACGGACATGGGTCCCACCATCCAGGGGTAGTGGACGGTTTGGATAAAACCCATACACCATGGTGTGGCCCATAGAAAGGGCTAGAGGGCGTGGATGGGTCCCATGGACCCTGATGACGTTGCTACGGCAGCTGCTGCACGTTGCAGCTTTTAACAAAAAAAGAAGGTGGGTCTCATGCAATGGGCTACCCCTTTTATAATAATATAAGATATTTTATTATTTATATTTTTTTTATGCAGCGAGTGAGTACACCCCACTGTCAATTAACACTTTACTGTTAGCCACCCCACCGTCAGATCATACTTCCAGTGTCCCTGGATGGACGGTGTGGATGTACACCTCATCAAGGTGGGTCCCACATGGCCCACTTATTTTGGATCATCCTAATATTTGTGTTTCCCTTTCATTCGCGCCTGTGTGACCGTCCGGTCATGCAGGCCCCAAATAGGGATCAAGATGGCCCACTAGTTGGATGGCATGGGTAAAATACACACATCATAGGTGGGCTATGATCATAGAAAGAGGGAGAGAGAGAGAGAGAAAGAGAGATTGAAGATAATGGAGGGGCCCTACCACTATGGGCCTCTCATGGATACAAGCATACATCAAGTTGGATCCCACCATATGCGGATCCTTAGATATAAAAAAATAATTACAAAAGGATAGAAATGTGGGTCCAAGATCACGCACCGTCCGCTTCTTCTTGCTTCCTTGTCTTCCTTTGCTCCTTAGCTTTGATCCTGATGGAAGAGATGAAATTTTGATGGTTGAGATGGGAGATGAAAGGGTAGGAAGTGGGCCACACACAAAGCTCTCTTAGAGGTTTGGGAGAGCTTGGATGTGTGATGCTTTTGGGTTGCTTGGAAATTGGTTTGAGAATGAGAGAGAGAGGGTTATAGAGAGAGAGAGAGAGAGAGAGAGAGAGAGAGAGAGAGAGAGAGAGAGAGAGAGAGAGAGAGAGAGAGAGAGATGGGTGATTGAGTGATGGGTGAGTGATAGGTGTCTAAGAACTTTTTGACTTTAGGGGTAAATGGTGTAAGAAGGATATGGGGTGTGTAAGTACTTTTTGACTTTTGGGGTTACTTAGGGATGAGTGTGAGGTGATGTGTACTTGACATGTGCTTGACCCTTGATGGGACTGATTGATTGATGGATGTGACATTTAGTAGAGATTCTCTTGGGTTTTGCGATGCATGACATTTTCCTCTAATTGAACACGGGCCCACATCTCCTAGCCTGGGTATCACCTCGGCGTGGGGGACGCGGCATCAGAATCTCGGTGACGGCGCGGTCGCTAGGGTACAAGTCTCGGGTTGATAAGACTCGGCTTAGGATCGCGCACAAACATAAGATAAAGGTCGAAGGTTTCCAAAAGTCAACCGAGAAGATCGCAGAAGCCTGCGGAACGGTACGGTCTAGGATACGGGTCAATCCATCTTCTACAGTAGGTGGGTCCCATGAGGGTGAGTAGCACGCTTTGAATCAAGCTGATATCCGTGCTTTCCCTCATCCAGGCCCCACCATCTAGACGGTCTGGATGAAGCACGTCTAGCTGGTGGGGTCCATATAGGCGGACGACATGGATAAAATACATACATCATAGGTGGGCCACTAACATCATCATCATCACCAAAAGAAGAGAGAGAGAGAGAGAGAGAGAGAGAGAGAGAGAGAGAGAGAGAGAGAGAGAGAGAGAGAGAGAGAGAGAGAGAGAGAGAGAGAGAGAGAGAGAGATGTGTGTGTGAGGGAGTAGCTCCGCCACTATGAGCTCCTCTCCAAGTGTTGCAACACATACATCAAATGGGTCCCACCACAAGTGAACCCTCAAATAGAAATCAAGGGTGGAAATCCTAAGATCACCCACTATTTTCGTTTCTTATAGGTTCCTTGGACTCCTTAACTCCTAGGCTTTCCCTTTGATGGTGGAAGATGAGGATTTGTTACACCTAGTCCATTCCGTATAATTTTCTATGCATAAGTACACGATGATCGATGCCCTTAGCTAGACTTGGATTGGTTGTTCATAGTACACACTCAACTGACCGGAACCTCGAGACCTCGAAACCTATATCATATCGACTGCCCCGTTGCTGTGATCGCGTAAGTACCACCCGTGCGTCTGTACGATACTCCGTTAGTGAGATACGCTGTGAAGAATCATTAGTGTATCATGTGCACAAGGGGCCATGCATTCCATTCCACACATGTGCACAACACATGACATGTACACATGTACATGCCACACATGGGTGAGAGAATCTCTACCCATGTATGTGATGTCACACACCCATACCCCTCCCTCTCTCATGTACACCACAAGTCAACTTCTTCCATTCCACACCTTAAGCATGACATCATCACACCATGCCATCCCATGCTCCTTTAACCCATCATTAATTACAAATCATGAATTAATTGTCATAATCCTAATCTAAGCTAACCAGGATCACATTAATTGAATCTAACCATATTTTAACAATTTCTCTACAAATAGTCCTTCATTCCTTAGCATTTCCTCATTTTCTACACATGGAGAGAGAGAGAGAGAGTGATCTTAGTGGGCTATCAACTCCATCAATTCCATCTCTTCCATCCATCTAATTCATCAAGGTGAGTACACCCACTCCACTCCTAGTTTATTTTCTTTTTGATTATTTGTAGATTATTAGTGGTAATGATTTGATGATAATGATGTGATCAATGGTGTGGATACATAGGAGAGTACATATAAAATGATGATAAAAAAAAGGTGATGATATGATGATAATGATGTGTTTAATAATGTGGATTCATGGGAAAATACATATAAAAAGATCAATAATAAAATGAATTTATTATAGACTTTATGTGGGACCCATTGATAGTGAGCCCCACCAGAATTTTGTAGGCCATCCAAACTGTCCAAAGTGTGGCCCATTGGGCTAGCCAAACTCTCTCTCACACACACACACCCATGCTCACATGTGCACACATAATGTAAAATAATAATAAAAAATAATAAATAAATAAATATACCAAAAAAAAAAAAAAAAAAAAATACACAAGGGGTGGACGCTGTTGCTGCCAGCTGCAGCCAATAACATCCCTGCTGCCGCTACTTAAAAGAAAAAGGGAAGGGGTTGTGGGTCCACAAAGGGCCCCACCCATGATGTATATGTTTAATCCATGCCATCCATACGATTCCCTAGCTCATTTTAGGCGTTGAGCCAAAAAATGAAACCAATCTAAATATCTGGTAGGCTACACCATCAAAAAGACCATTTTATTAGTAATAAACTGTTAGGGCCCACTGTGATCTTTTGTATGCCAAAAAAATACTGAATGTTGGGCTTGATAGGTTTGTCCAGGGCCATAGAATGCAACAGATGGACTGGATCGTCCTGATGTAGGCCCCACCAATGAAAAACCTTAAGAAAATAAAATAAATAAAAAATGCAAATAGCATTGATGCTGTTGCTGCCAGCGTCTGACGTTGCCGCAAGCAGCGTCCTGCTACTGGACGCTGGAGGAAGTGGGCCCCACCACATGCCCCACCATGATGCATGTCGAGCATCTGTATCGTGCATCTGATGGGTCCCCTTTATAAATGGGTCACCCCCAAAAATTAGCATACATGGAACTCAGGTGGCCCACACCATAAATAAATAAATAAATAAAATAGGAAGCTGGACCAATAATTTGATCATGAGGTATGTGTTATATCCAAACAGTCCATCCATTTGGTGAGCTTGTATTAAGGCTTGGGAAGAAAAATAAGATAGATATAACTATCAAGTGGGCCACACTACAAAAGCAATAGGGATTGAACGTCTACCATTGGAACCCTTTTTGGGTCATAGAAGTTTTGGACCAATATGAAATTAATTTTTCCCCTTAATTTAGGTCTTTGTGACCTTATGAACAGATTGGATAGAAAATAAACATTAAGGTGGGTCCTGTAAATTATTTAACGGTGAAATCATTATCTCCACTATTGCTTGTGGTGAGGTCCAGATAATATTTGGATATGATTCATTTTTGGATAATGCTATAAATGATCTCTAAAATAAATAATAAATAATAAAATAGATGAACTATGGGACCCATGTAACTTTGATCTCCTTGAACTGTTCAAACAACTTGGAGCTCAAGTACATAAAGCACTTGGGGGTCCACCTAGAATTTGAATGCATCTAAAACTTGGACTGACCCCTCAACTAAGTGGTACACACATAATGGATGAGCTGGATTTGTGATCCACGCCTCAGTGGCCCAACAAGTAATCATGAATGTTTTAATGGAGGGTAATCCTCTCAATTTTTGTGTGTGGTGTGCCCACATGTGCCACGAGTGACTTGATTTTAACCCCCAGGCCCACCATGGATTGGTGGCCCATTAATTACGCAAATTGGATTGATATGTGAATGGTCCGGATCTTTGTTAAAATTTCTATATATTAATGGTGTACAATCATGTGACCATGTAATGCGTGGACAACCTACAATTGATATAACTATGATGAATGCATAACCCCATGAGCTCCACCGCATAGAACCCATGTGAATTCCCTTAATGTGTGGGCCCAAGAATGTTAAGGCCCATTTTGAATGAATGTCATGTGGGCCCATCAGTAGGAGCCTTATTTAGGCCAACTATTGGCCCTCTTCGGCAAGAGTTTGTGATCTACATGTATTAAATGTATGTTATATTGAATCATGTGAAATTGTGTTATGTGTATAGTCCTTCACCACTTAGTATGTGATATGCGTTGTATTATGTTGCTGCCTTAGATTACCTAATTATATAATGAGTGCACAACTTTTCACCATTTTACACTTTGGTTAGAGTGCGGCCCTAAGTAGTAGGATCATATGATATGTGTTTAAACCATAAACGTGTTCAATTATAACAAATATGTAGACTTTAGTGGTGTGAGGATGTGATGTACATGTTTGGCCCCTTAATCATGTGGACATGTGACGTACGTATGGCCACCTAATCATATGCAATTGTGGAGTATATGTAGTCATCTAACCGTATGATTGCGAAATCCACACAAGGCCAACCAACTACATAAAATCAGGTGGCATTAGTGACCACCCAACGACATGACCACATGCTTATGGGCATAACCATAGTCACCTAAATCATGAACAATTGGGTTGTACGTGCAGATTTTCTTAGTCATGAGAATTATGATATAGGCTGGATTATACAACTTGATAATGGAGTAGCCCTCAATTCGGTGTCATGTGACATAAATACAACCCTTACATTATGCTCATAAGTGAGGCAGATGCGGGGAACACTAAACTATATCTGATGTAATGGAAGCTAGTTCTTGGCCTCTTGATAATGTGATACCGAATCTGAGTCATTCTCCGTATGAAGTATTGGGAGGTCATAGTTTAAGAGTTAGCACATCGTAATGTGACTAGGTATGGTGGGTATACTTGTGATTGTGCCTTGGATGCGTTGAGATGCGGTTACTAGACTATGATACTAATTGTATGTCCACTTAACCATATGAAATTATGGCATCGACAACCTGACCATGTGGGAGCTTAATAAAGCGGTTGCCCCATTATGTGACTTGTAGTGAAAGTACATAACTATCTAACCTAAAATCTTTTATTAGGACAAGTAGAGTGACATTTGTGTGGCCTCTCAACCACATGTACTTCTAATAATGGAGTGGCCATAAGATCATGTGGGCATATGAGAATTGTGTGATTACTCAGACTTGTGGACTATGCTGACAGTGTAACCTCTTGGGTATGTGAATTTAAGACGTGTGTCAGATTGATTATGGACCCTACCTTGATGTAAGTATTGCATATTTCACTATTTAGGATAGCTAATTCTAGAACATGATTCCAAAATGATCTAGATCCAATTACTAAATAAGTCAGACGATATGAAATAGTGTTAATTGAACGTATAACTTTCGAACACTTGTGAACCTACTCAATGTACATATTTTCTCCACACTGTTCAATTGTTTTGCCAACTAGATGATTTAATGATGGAGATCGCTGACGTGTGCCTTGTGCATCTGAATTGTTATTCCTGGTACTACATTAATGTATGTGAATCACCTATACTATCTACTTGATGGGATACACCGTAATGATTGTATGTGAACCCATCTGCTTGCATGACCACTTGGAAGTAGGACCCACAACATTATATGAGACAAACCCACTGTCATCCAACCATGGTTAACTCTTATGTGTATATTATATACCCAAGTCATGCAACTTAGGGATCACTGTATCTTATGAGGCTTACTTATACCTTCTAAACTATTGTAGAACTAATATGATAATTATTTACAAATCCAACCTACTAAAAACCCACTTGAAGGTGAAGCCCATTACATTATATGAGTTTCGCCAGCATCATCCATCCTGTGGCTCATTTACTATATGTTATAATCATGCATTTCATCTCATAACCACTTGATGCATGTACTTTGCGTCATCACCTCTCATTAACCATAAGGCCCAGTTAAGGTATAACCATGTGGTCCCAATACAAGAAAATCATGTCAGGCCAAAGCCACTAATGAAATATCTATCTTGTAAAGGATATGGTGTAAGTCTGAATACAATTAATGCTCGTAATTATGATAACTATGGATGATATTAGTGATGTTAGTGATTATGGTTTATACAAGCCTGCGATTTAATATCTTGATTAATTTTGTTCCACTCCCTAGCATACTAAATTCATCTACTTAACCATGTTGATATTGATCATATTCATGTACCATGGAATGATGGTGTGTGCAAGTGTACTTCAATACATTTGTTCATGTACAAGATATGTCCTCTTCAGTTTAGTCATATGACCATAGATTGATATAGTTGATAATGGCATATGATGATTATATGTCATTTTTGGCTTAAAGGTTAAGCAGACCCTAAATTCATAACATTTATGCATACCATGTGCACTTGAACGTATGCCTTATCATGGTTATTTGAATTCATGTATAATCATGACATACATGATGATCGAAATACCACAGTCATGCTGTATAACATGAGTTGGATCTTGACGATGAAATGTACATCTATGATGATGACTTGGTTATCCTAAAAAATGAACGGGACACCAGAAGTGTGGAAATAATAGGAGATGATGTGTCCCTTGGGTTGAAAGTCCCTAAACCCCTATGCTAGCTAGGGTTGTCTCACTGTCGGGCCGAGTGGATTCATGGGTTATGGATTTAACTCCCACTGACGAGGTCAGGTTGAGAAGAGGTGGGTCCAACCTGCTTAAGGGCTGAGGTACAAACAGGGACCAGTCTGACTCACTGGCGGGCAGAAGTGCGAATGAAGTCTGCTACTGGCATGCCGGGTGGAAGTCCACCTCAGGGCGGGTATGCGAGGTCGATTACTGGTGTCTGGTGCATTGGTGTTGACAACGGTGTTTCCCATGATATGCAGTTGGTGGAAGTCCACCCCAGGGTGGGTATGTGAGGTCGATTACTAGTGTCTGGTGCATGGTATCGACCACAGTGCTTCCTGAGATATACAATTATGATATGGTATGACAATATAATGATGATGATGTGATTATGGATGCGTGTAATACGATTATGGCTGTGGTATGGGAGAAATGAAAATATGACTTGGTAATGGTGGTAGCATTGATTCAGAGTATCACTATGATGTATATGCATTGTATTGACATTGACATCACACCCTACATGCTACACACCTTTCACATATATGATTTTCTTGCAGCATATTTATGTTGCTTGCATGTAGGACACATTGCACACACGTGTATACTCACTAGGATTTTTTCCTAAGCTTCTAATTTTTCATTTTTTTCAGGGCTGGAGTAGCTTGGAAGACTTAGCTTTCTCGATGCATTGCATCTATTTTTTGATTTGGCAATGTTGACGTTATGTACCTTTTGTAAAGCATTGACATTATGTATCTTTTATAAAGCATTATACTTGTAACCATCAGGATTTATAATGAAGAGTGTTGCTTGGTATTTTGATCATGGATCTTTATTCTCGGGTATTATTATATGTATATACAATAAAAAAAATTCAGTAAAAAATCTTCCTAGTGGTGCACCGAACTCGGGACTTGGTGTATGGAAGTCGAGTGCCAGATTCAGGGCATTACAAAAGCTGTCCGTCCCCAGACTCGGGGTGTGACACCAATGCAGTATGTTATCTCATCCTATATATTGAATGAGAGGAAGGATATCAAACGGAGCCAAATAATCAACATTAACGGGTCATTCTACTATAACATTGCGCAACCGAAATCTCGCACATAAGTGGGATCATCTTCGGGCGACTGAAGCTGGCACACTATGATAGAAGTTGACCTAGAAGTAGAGGGACCACGAGATCCTTTCTTTCTAGTTCTACCTTCCATTTATAATAAAGAAAGCAAGGAATAATGAAATTGTAAAATAGGTAAAGTCCAATAGATCAAATTTTTGAGAAGAAAACACTAAAAACTATTATAAATCAAGAAATAAACCACACAAATGATGAAAAGGGAGTGCAAAGGACTAGAATCTATAAGGAAAACGAAAACAATGCACTAACCTTGAAGAAATAAAAGATGGGTTCGACCGGTCGACTTAGGAGCTATTGGAGAAAACTAAAATGAGGAAAAAATGATTTTTCCCCCAAATAAAGCACCAAGCACATGTTTCACGGCTGGTTGAGTACATGCTCGACTGGTCGTGCACAGCCCAAAATGTGCAATTTTACACAAAATTTAAAATTTAAACATTTAAAATAATAAATTTATACATTATGATACAGAAATACATGAATCAATAATTCATATTACACATACCAAGATCAAATTTTAATTTAAGAAACCTGCTTTTGTCGAGCGTTTTTGTGAATATGTCAGCAAGTTGAATCTCGGTTAGAATATATTTCAAAGAAATTATCTTTTCTTTCACTAATTCCTGAATGTAGTGATATCTAATGTCAATATGCTTGGTTTGTGAATGTTAGATTGGATTTTTAGAGATATTAGTTGCACTGGAATTATCACAATATAAAACCATAGAATCTTTCGCAATTCAGTAATCGCTTAGCATTCTTTTCATCCATACTAACTGAGTACATGCATTACCTGCCACAATGTATTCAGCTTCAATAGTTGAGAGTGATACGGAACTTTGTTTCTTACTTTGCCAAGAAACTAAACAGTTCCGTACATAAAAACAACCACCACTGGTTGATTTTCTATCATCAATGTTACCAGCCCAATCAACATCCGTGTAACCAGCTAATTGCACACTAGTATCATGTGGATACCAGAGACTAAGATTTGCTGAACTAGCGACATATTTCATAATCCGCTTAACAACAATTAAATGTGACTCTTTAGGGTCAGATTGATATCTAACGTAAATTCCTACACTAAATGCAATATCAGGTCGGCTCGTAGTTAAATAAAGCAAACTTCCTATCATACTACGATATAGCTTAGGATCCACACTCTTACTTGTAGAGTCCTTTGAGATTTTTATAGTACTCATATGAGTATCAAAATTTTTCCCACTATAAAATTCTAATTTTTTAACTAAGTTTAGAGTATATTTAATTTAAGAGATAAAGAAACCATCAGGTAGCTATTTTACTCGCAACCCTAGGAAATAATTTAATTCTTCAACCATGCTCATTTCGAACTTAGACTTCATAAGATCTGCAAACTCAACAGTCATGTTAGCACAGGTAGATCCATAGATAATATCATCAATATAAATTTGCACTATTAAAATGTGATCATTATATTTTTTTACAAACAAAGTCTTATCAACACTTTCCATTATAAAATTAGTATAAAATTACGACTTAATAGAAACTTAGTCAAATTTTCGTACCATGCCCTATGAGCTTGTTTCAAACCATAGAGTGTCTTTTTTAGGTAGTAGACATGATTAGCATTCTTAGGGTAATCAAAATCCGTTGGTTGTTTAACATACACTTCTTCATGTAAATTTCCATTCAAGAATGCACTCTTTACATCCATTTGGTATATTTTGAACTTTCTAAAGCATGTAATGGATAAAAATTGTCTGATTGATTCAAGACGAGTTACTGGGGCAAAGGTTTCATCATAATCGATGCCTTCAATTTGAGTGTACCTTCGTACAACCAGCCTAGCCTTGTTTCTAATATTATTGCTAAGTTCATCAAACTTATTTTAGAAAATTCATTTTGGTCAATAATGTGTTTATCTTTCAGTCTTGGAACTAAGTACCAAACATCATTTCTAACAAACTGATTGAGCTCTTCTTGCATGCAACAATTCGGTTTTCATTAGAAAGGGCTTCTTTTACGTTAGCCGGTTCTAAAATTGTGGTAATGACTGCTTTAGTTGAAGTGAGAATATGCCAATATGTCCTAGAGGGGGTGAATAGGACTTTTTAATATTTTATGGTTATTAAAATTCTATTAATCTAATCTTGAGTAAATATGCATGCATCAGGATTTCTTCAGAGTAACTCTAATGGCTTTCAATCCAAATTGAGGATACAATCATAAAACTTATAAAAAGATGAACAAGATGCAAACATAGTTTATGATGGATGTGACTGTGTGTGAAATGTGATCTCAGATAATCAAATATGAAAGCATTTAATGTCATGCCCCAAACTCGGAAACCGGGCTCACAAAATTCCCGATCGCCGAATCCGGCGCCGACAGCCTCCGTAGAACCCCATTCTCGGCTCCTAGCTCCCATTCGCCAGGTTCCGATCCTGGGATGCTACGAGGAGGATTTTAAATACCAGTTTGTTTCGTAATAAGCATAACCAAAGGCATAACCCACAAACAACAACCAAGAAATCCATTACATTTTCACTATGATCAAAAACTTTACAAGTACAATGGGCATAAAGGGAAATACAAGGGTAAATAACAGAAAAACTCCAAAATGATCAGCAACGTGCTCCTGCCTCAACGCTGCTGCGATCCAACGTCACCTGCATGCAACGGTCGTGCATAAGCTTACAGAAAGCTTAGAGGGTGGTGAAGGTGTGTGCTCAAGGTAGTAATATGCACATGCAATGTCAAAGTGATGCGGAATATGCAAATGGAAACATAATATCATGAGCCGTACCAAGGCTTATGCGATGCAAGACATGAATGGTATCGGCCATCCCAAGGCCATGCAATGTATAATGCAACTCAAGCATACAGATACTCATCAATGTCCACACATCAATACAGCTCAAAGTATGGAATATCAACGGGGTCTAGTACACTCTACACCAGATTGCCTCCACATCGCGCACAATAAGGTAAGTGGAAGAGACCTCACTATCCGTCCGCCAATATCGGGCGCGACTCGTCGATAGCGGACCCATTCCTCGAGCTGGTCAGACTCAGCCTAGCATTGCCCCCTACTCTCGGGCGGGTAAGGCCGCACCCCCTTCCAACCGACCACGACACAGTGGAGAGCGTAACCGTCTGGTAATCGGCACTCAACGCTCATCTACCCACTCGGTCTAGACGTTGGAGCAACCTCTTGGTACCATAAGGGTTTAGGGACTTTCACCCAGGGATATCTATAGTACCCCATGTAGAACAAGATTTTCGGTATTCAATCCTGCCAACCACGATATGTCTGTGGAGGCTACGGCCCTGATGTCGCTAGGGCGTACAATAACCATATCACACAAATGCGGAATGCATGAATCACGCTCTCCAGTCATGCAACCAATCCTGCGCATACCGTGCGCTCATGTAGGGCAACACCGCCTAGCCGGAAGCCCATAAACAACCTGCCCGAAGGCAAATGCTATGATCATTCAATCCTCATATCAAGCATACATATGATGCGTATGATCATGGGTCATGAAACTATACTAAACATGTTATAACAAAATGAATTATCTTACGATGCAGCAAGTACGGCCTGGTGATGGGCCTGGACGGTCAATACACAGCAAGTACGGCCTGGTGATGGGCCCTAAGGAGAGTCGTAATGTGGACATCCAACCAGCATTACGCTCGCAATGTGGACGTCAAACCAACATTGCTTCCAAGGCACGATCGTTGTGAACATCGTACTTAGTCTATAATGGATTTACACATTGCAATGGACCGTAGGTTGTCCCCATTGGATCTTACATATATATATCAAATGGGCCATATCCTATGGGCTTTTATTCATCAGATGGGCCACATAAATGGGCCACACCAATGGGTCTTATGTGCATTGCAATGGGTCGAAACCCGTGGGCCTTGGATTGCATCAATTGGACCTAGTCATATGAGTCTAATATGTATCAAATGGACCACACCAATTAGGCCCCCAAATGTATATCAAATGGGCCTCAACCAAGAGGCCTTATATGAGTCGAATGGGCCTAAATCCTTAGGCCTTAAACAATTCTAATGGGCCTAATCCATGAGTTTGCATGCATATCAAAGTGGGCCTAATCCCAGGGACCCTTTTATAATCAAATGGGTTTAGTCCCATGGGCCTTACAATATATCAAATGGCCTACTTCCATAGGCTTTTTAAAATTTCAACAAAAAGGTTCAATTACATGGGCCTTGAAGTACATTAAATGGGCCTAGGATCTTAGGCCTTAAGTGGATCCAATGGGCCTAGCCCATAAGCATTTCATAAGCCGAGTGAGCCTAGCCCATAGCCCTTTTTAAAATTCAATTGGGCCTAGCCCATAGGCCTATTACAATTTAAATGGGCCAAACCCAAATGAATGGCACACCCACCTAATAATTCATGCATTAAAAATGATCTCACTAAGTGGATGGACGGTTTAGATGCATTACATGCATCATGGTGGGTCCCACTGTCCAATGGACAGTGCGGATAAAAACACATACATTTCCCAGGGCCCCACCGTCCGCTGGACGGTGGAGGCACGCAAGCAAAGGGGGGGGGGGGGGGGGGGGCGCCATCACGGTGAGTGCCACCGTCCGTTGGACGGTGGACTTGGCACATACATCCACGTGGGTCCCACAAATGTGGCCCACCGTCATATCTCTTTGAAATCCAACCCATTCATAAGGCCATTCAGACCAGGATGAAGGAAAAACATAAATTTCAGCTTGATTCGAAACTTCTGTGGGCCCCAGGGAGAGTTTCAATGGTGGATGCTCATTCACACTATTTCTTACGGTGTGGGCCACCTGAGTTTTGGACCAACCTGAAATTCGGAGGGGGCCCACTACTGGGGACGGCCCACCTCGCGGACGGCCTGGATATAACATATACATCAAGGTGGGGCCCACGGCTGGAGGCCGTCGGTCGCTGACGCCCGACGCCCGCCCGCCGCTGGCTGACGCTGCACGCAGCAGCGTGCAGCGCCTGCACCTGTCAGGGAAGGGGGGCATGGCCCTTTGCAAATTTAGAAAAAAAACTGTTTTTTTGAGGTTTTTCGCACGTGGGGGCCGCTACGCCAAAATCCATCCCTGCCATTGCGATCAGTGGCCCGCAACAGTCGAAATGAGTCCAGAGTTTGAATTTTTTGGATGCGTAGAAAGTAAAATAAAACCAAATAATGATCTTGAATGGTAGTGATGCATTCGTTGATATTATGGCCCACCAGGTCTTCCAATCAGCCCCAAACTTGTACCCAACGGCTAAAACACCGTAGGTAAGAGGATGGACGGCTTGGATTACACAAGTACATCATGGTGGGGCCTATGCAAG
This sequence comes from Magnolia kwangsiensis, assembly GCA_037074715.1. Taxonomy (NCBI): domain Eukaryota; kingdom Viridiplantae; phylum Streptophyta; class Magnoliopsida; order Magnoliales; family Magnoliaceae; genus Magnolia; species Magnolia kwangsiensis. The sequence continues at coordinate 96,189,242 of CM073572.1, read as the reverse complement.
GGAAACCCAAAAAGGCCTTCTTTTCTTCCCTTTTCTTCTTTCCTTAAAACAAACGTCCAGCGTCCCAGACGCTGGACGATGTAGTAAAATTTATTATTATTATTATTTTTTTTGTATGTGGGTCCTGATGAAGTGGACTCCCCACTGATGGGTGGCATGGGAGTAACGGCCAAGGTGGGCCCCACTTGAATAAAAATCACATCAAGGTGGGATCCACTCAAGTGGGCCACACAATCCCTTTTGCATGAGAATAAAATGAAATAAAATGAAATAAAATAAAAGAAAATAAAAGAGAGAGACATGGAGAGTGGGACACGGCTTGTGATGGAGGGACCCCGTCATTATGGGCCCTCCCTTGCAATGAAACATACAATAAATGGATCCCTTTGATCATGGGACCATCAAAATTATAACTCAACGGTGGAGATCCATTCTCCACCGTTATGGACGGTCTAGATGACCTTTTTGCAATGAAATAACCATCATGATGGGGTCCATGGAGAATGGCCCCATCATGGAACGATCATGATGATCCAAGTGGTCCATCGGCCACATTTTTAGGTCCCAAGTGAGATCCACACCATTGATCGGTGGGCCTCACTTGGTCCACCATAAAAAAACACATAAATCTACCCTATATAAGCACCCACCGTCCGATCTTCTCGCTCCTAGGGGTTCCTTGGCACCTTGTCTTTAACTTCAATGGCTAAGATGAAGAATGGAGGGTTGAAATGGGAGATTTTGGGGTAGGAAGGTGGGCCACTTGAAGCTTAGAGGGACTTGGGAAATTCTATACGTGGGAGCTCTTGGAATTTTTGTTGCTTGGACATTTTTGGAATGAGAAAGAGAGAAAGAGAGAGAGTGATGTAAAGGGAGAGAGAGAGAGTGATGGATGGATGGGTGAGTGATGGTGGTGTAAGAGAAATTTGACTTTTGTGGCTTTTGTGTAAGAGAAGTATGGGTTAAGAAGACTTTTGTGGCTTTTTGTGTAAGAGAGGTATGGGTTTGGGAGACTTTTGTGGTTGCTTGGGAAAAGGGATGGAAGTGATGTGTACTTGACATGTGATGGGTTGATGGGTGATTGATTGATGGGATTGATGTGATTGATGTGACACATCGTTGAGATTCCCTTGGTTTTCGCAACGCGCGGCGTTTTCTCGCATCGAACGTTGGCCCATAACTCTTGATCAGGGTATCGCCTCGGCGCGCGAGTCGCGGTATCGGAACCGCGGCGACGGTGCGGTCGCTATGGTATTGGTCTCGGGTTGAGTCGACTCGGGTTGTCGGTACATGAATCCAGGTCGCGCGTCGATATTGTTTAAGGGTCGAAAGTTGCCGGAATTCGACCGGTACGACCGCGGAAGTGTACGAAAAGGTACGGACCAAGATACGGGTCTTACAGCTCTCCCCTCCTTATAAAAATTTCGTCCTCAAAATTTACACAAGCGTCGCAACTAAGCATAACTCGCGAGGAATAAGAAACATAACGTCATCATATAGAATCAGGGACAGCGTACAAAATACAATACATGATCATCAACCCACAAAGAGATGAGGATATCGCTCTCGAATCTCAGCCTCACGCTCCCAAGAAGCCTCCTCTACAGAATGGTGACCCCACTGCACCTTCACCAACGGAATGACCTTGGTTCTGAGGACCTGCTCCTTCCGATCAAGGATACGAACTGGCTGCTCAATGTAAGAAGCGTCCTCACGAACTTCCAACGGCTGCCAATCAATAACGGGAACTATGTCTGACCCACACTTCCTCAACATGGAGACGTGAAACACGTTGTGGACGCCAGACAACTGAGATGGCAAGGCAAGCCGATAGGCCACGGCGCCAACGCGTCCAGTGATCTCGAAAGGTCCTATGAATCTCGGGGCAAGCTTGCCCTTCGCTCCAAATCGAACTACGCCCTTCATGGGCGAGACCTTGAGATACACATGGTCCCCTACATCAAACTCCAAGGGACGACGCCGACGATCAGCAGAACTCTTCTGTCGGCTCTGAGCTGTGCGCATCCTCTGCCTGATGGTGTCGATAGCCTCTGAAGTCTCCTGCACAAGCTCGGGACCTAGGAGACGGCGCTCTCCAACCTCGGTCCAACAACTCGGTGATCTGCATGGTCTGCCATATAGTGCCTCAAAAGGAGCCATGCCGATGGTCTCCTGATAGCTGTTATTGTACGCGAACTCAGACAATCGCAGCTGCTCATCCCAGCTACCCCCGAAATCAATCGCGCAGGCCCGAAGCATATCCTCAAGTATCTGATTGACCCTCTCGGTCTGGCCATCGGTCTGCGGATGGTACGCGGTGCTGAGCTGCAAATCAGTCCCCATCGCTCGCTGGAAGCTCCCCCAAAACTGAGACGTGAACCTCGAGTCTCGGTCAGAAACGATCGAGACTGGAACGCCATGCAGTCTCACAATCTCCTCGATGAATAGTCTTGCAAGCCGGTCCATAGACCAAGTCGCACGCATCGCAAGGAAATGTGCCGACTTCGTCAGACGATCCACAACAACCCAAATGGCATCATGACCGCGCTGAGTCCTCGGCAAACCCATAATGAAATCAGTCGACACGTGCTCCCACTTCCACATCGGGACGCTCAACGGCTGCAACAGACCAGGAGGTCTCTGATGATCGGCCTTGACACGCTGACACGTGTCACACTCGGCCACAAAACTTGCGATCTGGCGCTTCATCCTTGACCAAAAATACTGTCGCCTCATGTCACGGTACATCTTCGTCGAGCCCGGGTGGATAGAAAATCGCGATCGATGTGCCTCGGTCATAAGATCTCTGCGTAACTCTGGAATATCCGGGACACATAATCGGCCTCTGAAACGAAGTCCACCGTCTGTACCGATCTGCCAATCAACCTGACCCTCAGATGCCGCCTCAGCCATATAACCCTGCAACGACTCATCAGCCTGCTGAGCCTCGATCACCCTAGCGACAAGAGAGGGTTGAATTAACAAGCTCGATAACTGTACAATGGAAGACTGCAGGCCGAACTCAAAGTCATACGCAGCAATATCCTCAAGCATCCGCCACTCCTGAATCATCATGTGCGCTACTAGGCCTCGTGGCTGACGGCTGAGGGCATCTGCCACCACGTTCGCCTTGCCCGGGTGGTACTGAAGGTCGAAATCATAGTCCTTCAGGAGCTCCATCCAGCGCCTCTGTCTCATATTCAACTCAGACTGCGAGAAGAGGTACTTCAAGCTCTTGTGATCAGAGAAGAGCTCGAACCTAATCCCGTAAAGGTAGTGCCTCCACACCTTCAGTGCGAAGACAACTGCAGCCAGCTCCAGATCATGTGTAGGGTAGTTCAGCTCATGGACCTTGAGCTGACGAGACGCGAAGGCCACTGGTCTCCCGTGCTGCATCAGGACAGCACCTAAACCGATGTGCGAGGCATCAGTGAATACAATGAAGCCGTCACTCCCAGATGGAAGAGTGAGGACAGGAGCGGACGTCAGACGGTCCTTCAACTCCGTAAATGCTCGCTCGCAGGCGTCACTCCAAATAAACTCTGAGCCCTTCCGAGTCAACCTGGTCAGCGGGGCTGCAATACGAGAGAAACCCTCAATGAAACGCCGGTAGTAGCCCGCCAAACCAAGGAAACTACGGATCTCTGTCGCAGTAGTGGGCTGGCCCCACTGACGCACTGTCTTGACCTTCGAGGGGTCCACTGCGACGCCCTCCCTAGTCACCACGTGACCGAGGAACTTCACCTCCTCCTGCCAGAACTCGTACTTCTCCAGCTTTGCATACAGCTGGTGTGCACGGAGGGTTTGTAGAGTAATCTCCAAGTGCTGCTCATGCTCCTCATGGGTCCTTGAGTAGATCAGATGTCGTCGATGAAGACTACAACAAACTGATCTAGATATGGGAGAAAAACCTCGTTCATCAGCTGCATGAAGACCGCGGGTGCATTGGTCAGTCCGAAGGACATGACCTGAAACTCAAAATGACCGTAACGCGTCCTGAATGCTGTCTTCGGAATGTCCTCATCTCGAACCCGAATCTGATGGTAACCGGAACGCAGGTCAATCTTCGAAAAGAACTGTGCACCCTGCAGCTGGTCGAACAAATCATCAATCCTAGGGAGCGGGTACTTGTTCTTGATCGTGACTTTGTTGAGCTCGCGATAGTCAACGCAGAGTCTCAACGAGCCATCCTTCTTCTTCACGAAGAGTACCGGCGCTCCCCACGGTGAACTGCTCGGACGAATAAAACCCAACTCACGTAACTCGTCCAACTGCTTCTGCAGTTCCAGTAACTCTAATGGTGCCATACGATACGGGGCCTTCGAAATAGGCGCGGTACCAGGCACGAGATCGATCTGGAACTCGGTGAGTCAACGAGGCGGTAATCTCGGAATCTCCTAGAACACATCGGGAAAATCGTAAACTATCGGCAAATGGTCGATGCAAACGGCGACATGCTCCTCTATGACGCACGACATCAAACAAGACAACTGCTCTCCTCTGGCCTCTGCAACGAACTGGAACTGTGGCACGCCGGGTATACAAAACGTGACGGTCCTCGCGGCGCAGTCCAAAATGGCATAGTACTCAGCGAGCCAATCCATGCCCAGGATGACGTCGAACTCGGACATCGGCAAAATAAACAAATCAGCAGGAAGGAAGGTATCCCCAACTAGAACAGGGCATGACGAGCAAAATCGTCCTAACGCTGCAGTCCTCCCCAAGGGAGTAGATACTGATAGGCTCTCACCAGCAGACTCCAATGGTAAGCCAGCCGATCGACAGAAGCTCTCGGCCACAAAAGAATGCGATGCACCAGAATCAAACAGTACACGTGCAATGCATGCAGAAACTGGCAGTATACCCTCAACGACTCCTCCGGATGACTGCGGATCCTGCTGAGCCGCATAAAATCTAGCCTGAGCCGGCTGGGGAGGTGCATGTCCCCTCTGAACGTGCTGCTGCTGCTGGGGTCGCTGAGGCGGTCGAAACTGCTGCCTCTGCTGTTGTGGCCTCTGAGGCTGATGCTGATGCTGATGCTGCTGCTGAGGTGGCCTCGGTAGTAGAGGCTGCTGTCGCTGCTGCTGTCACTGCTACTGTGGGGGTCTCTGCTGCTGCGGTGGAGGTCTCTGCTGCTGTGGACCTCTCTGCTGCTGCTGGGGACTGGGACACTCCCATGAACGGTGTCCCGTCGCACCGCACCTGAAGCAAGTGCCAGTGAACTGTCTCTGAGGTGGTGGTGGAGGTGCTGATGGTGCTGATGGTGCACGGAAAGCTGGGCGACCAGTGCGCCTCTGCTGCTGTGGTCGACCCTGCTGGGAATGACTGGAAGAAGCCTGCCTCTTCCGGTCTCCCCTCTGACCACGATCAGACTGAGAACCGGCCCACTCAGTCTCATATATCTGAGCTTTCCGCACTACTGCCTGGAAAGTAGGAAGCTCATGCCCAATGACACGACCTCGAAGGCCGTAACGTAAGCCGTGCTCAAAACGGCGGGCCTTCCGCCCCTCGTCATCAACCATGTACGGTGCGAATCGTGATAGTGCCATGAAACGGGTCGCGCACTGCGCCACAGTCATATCTCCCTGCGCCAGAGTCTCGAACTCTAAGGCTCGCTGACGACGGATGTGGTCAGGGAAGTACTGCTCCTCGAATCGGTCCACAAAGTCCTCCCATGTCCAGACATAATCAGGTCCGGCGACACGGGAGACAGAGGTCCACCAATGCTCGGCCTCACCGTGGAAGAGAAATACTGCTAACCGGACGCGCTGCTCGGTCGTGCATAACATGGTATCGAATATCTTCTCCACATCGGAGCGCCATCTCTCGGCTGCAGTCGGATCTGGCTCGCCCTGGAAACGTGGAGGATCATGTCGTCTAAACCCACGAAGTACGGCGCTCGCGCGCTCCTGCTCCGCCTGAGCTGGTGAAATAGCTGGGCGTCTACCCTGTCCCTGGAGTGCGGCGGTCACAGCCTGTAACATCTGCTGTAACTGAGAGGCACTCACAGTCACCGTCGGCTCCTCGTCGGTCTCAGGTGGAGGAATGTCATCCTCATGGGAAGAAGCAGGAATCTCTGAGGGTGGAATGAGAGACGCAGGTGGTAGAGCTGGAGTCTCCGATGGTGAAGTAGAATCCTCAGGTGGTGGTGCGGGAGTCGATCGAGTAACAGGCGCCATACCCTACAGGAAAGAGCGAAAGCGCCTATCAACTTCAAAACTCTCGAATGTACGCACGTTAACGGTCTGAATCAGAAGGTCGCGAAGTTATCCAAACTTCAGAACTTAGCCATTCTTCACTCATAGCAAACATGTAATGTTGTTCTCGGTTTTTCCCAAGTTATGCTCTGATACCAACTTCTGTCACGCCCCAAACTCGGAAACCGGGCTCACAAAATTCCCGATCGCCGAATCCGGCGCCGACAGCCTCCGTAGAACCCCATTCTCGGCTCCTAGCTCCCATTCGCCAGGTTCCGATCCTGGGATGCTACGAGGAGGATTTTAAATACCAGTTTGTTTCGTAATAAGCATAACCAAAGGCATAACCCACAAACAACAACCAAGAAATCCATTACATTTCCACTATGATCAAAAACTTTACAAGTACAATGGGCATAAAGGGAAATACAAGGGTAAATAACAGAAAAACTCCAAAATGATCAGCAACGTGCTCCTGCCTCAACGCTGCTGCGATCCAACGTCACCTGCACGCAACGGTCGTGCATAAGCTTACAGAAAGCTTAGAGGGTGGTGAAGGTGTGTGCTCAAGGTAGTAATATGTACATGCAATGTCAGAGTGATGCGGAATATGCAAATGGAAACATAATATCATGAGCCGTACCAAGGCTTATGCGATGCAAGACATGAATGGTATCGGCCATCCCAAGGCCATGCAATGTATAATGCAACTCAAGCATACGGATACTCATCAATGTCCACACATCAATACAGCTCAAAGTATGGAATATCACCGGGGTCTAGTACACTCTACACCAGATTGCCGCCACATCGCGCACAATAAGGTAAGTGGAAGAGACCTCACTATCCGTCCGCCAATATCGGGCGCGACTCGTCGATAGCGGACCCATTCCTCGAGCTGGTCAGACTCAGCCTAGCATTGCCCCCTACTTTCGGGCGGGTAAGGCCGCACCCCCTTCCAACCGACCACGACATAGTGGAGAGCGTAACCGTCTGGTAATCGGCACTCAACGCTCATCTACCCACTCGGTCTAGACGTTGGAGCAACCTCTTGGTACCATAAGGGTTTAGGGACTTTCACCCAGGGATATCTATAGTACCCCATGTAGAACAAGATTTTCGGTATCCAATCCTGCCAACCACGATACGTCTGTGGAGGCTACGGCCCTGATGTCGCTAGGGCGTACAATAACCATATCACACAAATGCGGAATGCATGAATCACGCTCTCCAGTCATGCAACCAATCCTGCGCATACCGTGCGCTCATGTAGGGCAACACCGCCTAGCCGGAAGCCCATAAACAACCTGCCCGAAGGCAAATGCTATGATCAGTCAATCCTCATATCAAGCATACATATGATGCGTATGATCATGGGTCATGAAACTATACTAAACATGTTATAACAAAATGAATTATCTTACGATGCAGCAAGTACGGCCTGGTGATGGGCCTGGACGGTCAATACACAGCAAGTACGGCCTGGTGATGGGCCCTAAGGAGAGTCGTAATGTGGACATCCAACCAGCATTACGCTCGCAATGTGGACGTCAAACCAACATTGCTTCCAAGGCACGATCGTTGTGAACATCGTACTTAGTCTATAATGGATTTACACATTGCAATGGACCGTAGGTTGTCCCCATTGGATCTTACGTATATATATCAAATGGGCTATATCCTATGGGCTTTTATTCATCAGATGGGCCACATAAATGGGCCACACCAATGGGTCTTATGTGCATTGCAATGGGTCGAAACCCGTGGGCCTTGGATTGCATCAATTGGACCTAGTCATATGAGTCTAATATGTATCAAATGGACCACACCAATTAGGCCCCCAAATGTATATCAAATGGGCCTCAACCAAGAGGCCTTATATGAGTCGAATGGGCCTAAATCCTTAGGCCTTAAACAATTCTAATGGGCCTAATCCATGAGTTTGCATGCATATCAAAGTGGGCCTAATCCCAGGGACCCTTTTATAATCAAATGGGTTTAGTCCCATGGGCCTTACAATATATCAAATGGCCTACTTCCATAGGCTTTTTAAAATTTCAACAAAAAGGTTCAATTACATGGGCCTTGAAGTACATTAAATGGGCCTAGGATCTTAGGCCTTAAGTGGATCCAATGGGCCTAGCCCATAAGCATTTCATAAGCCGAGTGAGCCTAGCCCATAGCCCTTTTTAAAATTCAATTGGGCCTAGCCCATAGGCCTATTACAATTTAAATGGGCCAAACCCAAATGAATGGCACACCCACCTAATAATTCATGCATTAAAAATGATCTCACTAAGTGGATGGACGGTTTAGATGCATTACATGCATCATGGTGGGTCCCACTGTCCAATGGACAGTGCGGATAAAAACACATACATTTCCCAGGGCCCCACCGTCCGCTGGACGGTGGAGGCACGCAAGCAAGGGGGGGGGGGGGGCGGGCGCCATCACGGTGAGTGCCACCGTCCGTTGGACGGTGGACTTGGCACATACATCCACGTGGGTCCCACAAATGTGGCCCACCGTCATATCTGTTTGAAATCCAACCCATTCATAAGGCCATTCAGACCAGGATGAAGGAAAAACATAAATTTCAGCTTGATTCGAAACTTCTGTGGGCCCCAGGGAGAGTTTCAATGGTGGATGCTCATTCACACTATTTCTTACGGTGTGGGCCACCTGAGTTTTGGACCAACCTGAAATTCGGAGGGGGCCCACTACTGGGGACGGCCCACCTCGCGGACGGCCTGGATATAACATATACATCAAGGTGGGGCCCACGGCTGGAGGCCGTGGGTCGCTGACGCCCGACGCCCGCCCGCCGCTGGCTGACGCTGCACGCAGCAGCGTGCAGCGCCTGCACCTGTCAGGGAAGGGGGGCATGGCCCTTTGCAAATTTAGAAAAAAAACTGTTTTTTTGAGGTTTTTCGCACGTGGGGGCCGCTACGCCAAAATCCATCCCTGCCATTGCGATCAGTGGCCCGCAACAGTCGAAATGAGTCCAGAGTTTGAATTTTTTGGATGCTTAGAAAGTAAAATAAAACCAAATAATGATCTTGAATGGTAGTGATGCATTCGTTGATATTATGGCCCACCAGGTCTTCCAATCAGCCCCAAACTTGTACCCAACGGCTAAAACACCGTAGGTAAGAGGATGGACGGCTTGGATTACACAAGTACATCATGGTGGGGCCTATGCAAGGGAAACCCAAAAAGGCCTTCTTTTCTTCCCTTTTCTTCTTTCCTTAAAACAAACGTCCAGCGTCCCAGACGCTGGACGATGTAGTAAAATTTATTATTATTATTATTTTTTTTTGTATGTGGGTCCTGATGAAGTGGACTCCCCACTGATGGGTGGCATGGGAGTAACGGCCAAGGTGGGCCCCACTTGAATAAAAATCACATCAAGGTGGGATCCACTCAAGTGGGCCACACAATCCCTTTTGCATGAGAATAAAATGAAATAAAATGAAATAAAATAAAAGAAAATAAAAGAGAGAGACATGGAGAGTGGGACACGGCTTGTGATGGAGGGACCCCGTCATTATGGGCCCTCCCTTGCAATGAAACATACAATAAATGGATCCCTTTGATCATGGGACCATCAAAATTATAACTCAACGGTGGAGATCCATTCTCCACCGTTATGGACGGTCTAGATGACCTTTTTGCAATGAAATAACCATCATGATGGGGTCCATGGAGAATGGCCCCATCATGGAACGATCATGATGATCCAAGTGGTCCATCGGCCACATTTTTGGGTCCCAAGTGAGATCCACACCATTGATCGGTGGGCCTCACTTGGTCCACCATAAAAAAACACATAAATCTACCCTATATAAGCACCCACCGTCCGATCTTCTCGCTCCTAGGGGTTCCTTAGCACCTTGTCTTCAACTTCAATGGCTAAGATGAAGAATGGAGGGTTGAGATGGGAGATTTTGGGGTAGGAAGGTGGGCCACTTGAAGCTTAGAGGGACTTGGGAAATTCCATACGTGGGAGCTCTTGGAATTTTTGTTGCTTGGACATTTTTGGAATGAGAAAGAGAGAAAGAGAGAGAGTGATGTAAAGGGAGAGAGAGAGAGTGATGGATGGATGGGTGAGTGATGGTGGTGTAAGAGAAATTTGACTTTTGTGGCTTTTGTGTAAGAGAAGTATGGGTTAAGAAGACTTTTGTGGCTTTTTGTGTAAGAGAGGTATGGGTTTGGGAGACTTTTGTGGTTGCTTGGGAAAAGGGATGGAAGTGATGTGTACTTGACATGTGATGGGTTGATGGGTGATTGATTGATGGGATTGATGTGATTGATGTGACACATCGTTGAGATTCCCTTGGTTTTCGCAACGCGCGGCGTTTTCTCGCACCGAACGTTGGCCCATAACTCTTGATCAGGGTATCGCCTCGGCGCGCGAGTCGCGGTATCGGAACCGCGGCGACGGTGCGGTCGCTATGGTATTGGTCTCGGGTTGAGTCGACTCGGGTTGTCGGTACATGAATCCAGGTCGCGCGTCGATATTGTTTAAGGGTCGAAAGTTGCCAGAATTCGACCGGTACGACCGTGGAAGTGTACGAAAAGGTACGGACCAAGATACGGGTCTTACATTTAAGGAATTCATATAAGCAATGAAAGATAATAGTAATCTCAAACACATTCATTTTTATAGTGGTTCGACTACTTGTCTACTCCACTTCCGATAGACGCACTCAACCCTTGAATGTACAAGATCTCACTAAATGAGGTTTCACAACAGCACCTTAAACTAGAGGTTTTAAATTAGGTTCATCTCTAACCAGTACAACCTACCACCTCTAACCAGTAAAACCTACACTTAGGCTGATAAAACATGTCTACACGACACACTTTATGCACCCAAGAGCAAGGGTCAACACACAACACCACACTTTTAGGCCACACAGGCTAATGACCTACATAAGGACCTAAGATTTTATGCTCTCCACAAAGCAAGGGTCAATATAAAGCCCCCCCATGAACACTCTTGCCGGAGGCCTCTTATGAGGACTTGTAAGGGGTGAGAAACACGTTAAACCCAATCCTACAAAAGGAATGATCACAAGGATCCTCTAGTGTTTCGACAAAGAAACAAATGCATTTGATTTGAGAGATTGTCTTATTTAAACATAACAAAGAAAGAGTACTATGAACATTCATCACATTTTATTGATACTGAGTTCATTTACATTCTCTTTACATCCCTTGATTCTAAGATAAATCATTTAGAAATGAAGGACTTGTGCTTTAAGCATCAAAAGTTCATTTCGACAGCCTTCCGGTGCCTGATTCGATCATCTCCTAAGACTTAGGAGGAATGTCGTTTCGATTGACGGGTCTTTAATGAAATAAAGATTTCAGCAGCATAACAGCACCTATTTCAACCATCTTCTGGGACGTAGGAGGAATGTCGATTAGATCGACTGATCTTTCTCCTTTGAACCCATGAAGAGGAGAAAGCCCGGAGAAAGGAAGCCTAGCTCACGAACTTCAGCAGCATGACGGCCTTTGGACTTTACAGACTGCAGGGCAGCCTGGTTACGTGGACTCGCGCAACCGGTATCGGTTGCGCGATCCTGCACAACTGCCAGGAAACTCTCTTCTACCTTTTGTCTTCTGCTCCGCTCCGCTCCGCTCCTCTTAAAAATCTTCAATTACCCGTAATGAAGGAGGGGAAGGGGTATTTATAAACCCTCGCACGTGTAAAAATCCTGATCTTAGCGATGTGAGACTATTTTTCAGTTCTTTAGGTCATTCTGAATGAAGCCCTTTGTGCAGTACATTCCGAGGTCCCGCGTAACTGATACTTTCTTTGCGCGTACCCGCACAACTGAGATTGATTACGTGGAACCGCGCAACCTATAATGGCTGCGCGGACCTGCGCACTCTCATGAAAGCTATCTCTATCTTCTTCTTTTCAAAAGTTCTTCTTATCTCTTTACCTTTCCTTGCTGATTCCTTCACCATTTTTTATGCCTCAACAGATGCCCCCTTGATCCTTTCTTTATTTCCTCAAGAAACAAAAAAGGATCAAATTTCTTACTTTTCATCTGGCTTGCGCGGACCCGCGCAACCGTCCACGTATATACTCGGTCGCGGTAGCCTATAAATACCACACTTCCTTCATAAATTGTAGTTTTCCACATCCTCTGGCAAATTTTTTTTCTTTTGACGATTTTCCCATGCAACCAACATTATCTGCGTGGACCCGCGCAACGGATCTTCCGTCCGCGCAAGTCTTCTAAGTATTACGACACGCCGCGCAATTGATTTAGATTACGTGGACCAGTGCAACCAAGACTTTGCTATTTTTCTGAACCTTCCTCAACAATCTTCCTTTAAGTCTTTAACCCTCTTCTCTTCATGGCCCGCATCAAGAGGACCCTTCATCCCGTAGACCCTCCAACTGACCATCCTTCTCAACCCAATGCACCCGATACATCTTCTCATCGCCCATCTCCTCCTGTTGATCAACCACCGACTAAGCGTACCAAAACCACCACTTAAACTCCCGCATATTTCAAAGAACCAGTACTTCCAACTTTTGATTTTACCGACCGTATTGAATCGCTTTCTTCTCCCATTCACCGGGCTATAATCATGGGAAATGTAGAACTACCCCCGAAGCATGGCCGTGAATATGATTGGGAAGAATGGTTAAAGACAACCGCCCATATTTGCACGAATAGTGATAGACCCCCTGCCAGAGAAGATACCCCGCCTGCTTCTCGCTCCAAGAAAACTCGTCGAAATAAGGCGAAGGAGTTTGAAGATAAGATAAAAGAGCATAATAAGAAGAAGCTCCAGAACTCTTGGGAATCCGTTCGAGTGATCGAGGGTGTCATGAAATTCGACAATCCTCATTCAGAAGGTATGAAAATAATTCCCATCAACGTTCATCGTCACCAGTCCATTCTTGAATGTGAACCCATAGATTACGTCGACGGAGAGAAATTGATGTATACTGAATCGTGGGCGGCGCGAGAACCTCAGATTCTCGAAGGAAAAATGCAGACACAGAAACCGCGGTAGATCATCGGAGAAGCCCATCCCATGATCTTCCTCACTCCCTTTCACAGTCCACACAATCTCTTTCCAACATATTTTTACGAGACTGTCAGACAGTGGTACAAGGACTGCGATCCTCTCTGGGCATTGGAAGATTTTCGAACAAGAGGCTTGCTGACTTCTCGTCGCTATCACTCTGATTGGGCAGAGGCAATCCTGAAGAAACACACGAGTACTCTTGCTAAAGTAAGCCTTTATGATGCGATAGAGGTCACATCCAAATACTTTAACAAGGAACCCTCCGTGCTGAAAGGATTCCTCGAATATTGGTCTCCCACCACCAATTCTCTTCACTTGTCGTTCGGAGAAATGAGCATATCGCTATGGGATCTGCATCGCATAGCAGGTCTCCTGCTTACAGGAAGATTTTATGATGATTTCATCCCGACGAATGCAGAATTGGCATTTATATCCTCTCCCGACCGCAGACCTTCTATTTCCGAAACCACCATCGAACTTTTCAGAGAAATGGGAAAGTTTTCAAATTTTTACAAACTATCGCCTCTGCAATGGCTGGCCCATTTTTCTAGAATACTTAGGTATTCCAGACCTAAAGATTAGCATTTTCCTCTTCATCACATACTCCTGCATATTAACATATTTTTTTCATTTTTCAGATTCCGCGACAGTCGCTGTAAGGAATTAACGACTCTTCGTGACAATATGAAGGAACGACTAAATTATCGTTCCTTTGGGGAACTTGCAGCCTTCCTAGCTTACTGGCTAAGCATAGTTTCCCTTCTTAGTTTCACGTGGGCAGATGCTATTCCCCCCACCACCTTCATTGTCGCCGGAGCTCTAGCAGAAGGTCAGAAGTATTCCATTGCGCCCCCTGTGCTATGTTCCATTTATCGGGCCTTTGAAGAAATCTCTACACATGTCAAAAATCCCACCGTGGGATCTTCATCAGCGTATACTGCCTGACACTACTTCACCGGATGGTTAGAAGTCTATTTTCCCTGGACTTTTGAAGCACCGGAGAAGGCTTATGTCAATCCTTCTCATCTTCCTCTTTGGTTTTTTCAACAAAGGGCCATGGCCAGAAGATCGTATGAATGGGTGATCAATAAGATCCAGGATTTTGATCAAGTGGACTTCTTACAGTTCCGGCTTCATCGCTACATTCAAGATACAGATATGGTGGATCAGGGGGCACTAACTGTAGCGAAAAGGGCCTTTTTTCTTTCTATCCGTTCTTGCAGTTTGCCTCTTAGGGAAGGAACGGAATTCTGGAGAGAACCCTACTATCCTAGCCATTTTTCTCACCAATTTGGCTATGACCAAGCCGTGCCAGAAGATTACGGGTAGGTTACTAAGAGAATGCGCTACTATGAAATAGGTCCTTTGAATTGGGCCATGATATGGAAGCAACTATTAGGCGGTCGTGTCAACTCTTCTTTCATCATTCCTAGCTGTGACCGGATAGTCCGTACTTCTTACAGCTGGATGAGGTGGTGGGACCACCAATCATTTCTGATCAACAAACGCCTACCAGTGGATTCTCTTCTCTTTTTCCATCCACGGCTTGAGGGCAGAAAAATTGAGAACGGAATCGGCTTCATTCCAGAGAAAAGTCGCGCTCCTCATCATGGTAAAATTTGTAGAAAGATTTCGACGGAAGAGCCAATCCGTGAGAGAAAACTAATTAATACTTTAGATGGTTGGTTTGCTCATGGAGTCCTGGCAAAATTTGAACATGTCCCCCACGACCTTGGTGGTCGAGCTCCAGAGGATGTTGCGGGAGCATCCTCACCTATTCCTGAAGAGATTGCTACAGCTGAGGAGGGTCCAGCTCGAAACAAACCTGCCCTTTCTTCACAAACTCTTCCACCTAGCTCATCGTCTCCGATGACTAGATCACGAGCATGTCTGCAAATGTCGTCACCCACTCCCCAGGAAGAGGCAAGACAGGTCTCTTCATCTCCCTCGATTCCAGTTGGCAGGAGAAAGCAACCAACCTGTTTCCTATAAAGGAAAACAAGTCATGGTGGCATAAGTAGATGAGGAAGATCTGACAAGCGAAAGTTCATCTTCTGCATCAGGAGATTCCACTTCCCTGAGATCTGGAGATGACAATGATGATGATGGAAATGATGGAGCTCGGGATGATGACTATGAAGAAGAGGAGGTCAACATAGATGATGAGAAAAATATGGCCACCGAAAATGTAGAGGAAGAACATCTCCCCACGGCTCCTGAAGTTTCCACTACCACTTCCGTTCCTGGTAAGCCACATGCGGTAACCGAAGAGGATGAAGAACCCTTAGACTACGGGGAATATGGGTATTCACCTGGTAAGGGAGCCTGAATTTCTTAAATATTTATGTGCTTGTCTAGTGATCACTATCTTATCATCACTGTCATTTCCTTTTTTAGGTACTCATGTGGCTTGTATCGAAATGAGTGTTGTCCCCTCTGTAGATCTTCATCCAGCTGCACCAATGGTATCCCCACAGGTTTCTTTGACTCCTCTGGTAGCACCGAAGAGTGTGGCCCATGAAATTGTATTCCTTGTCGAGACTACTGATCTACCAACTCCTACTACCAGAGATTCTAGCACAGAAGTGAGAGTGCCCCCTCTTGCTGACATGTTGGAAGCTGGTACTTCTGCAGCCCCAGAAGTTCCCTTATTTGCTGGTCACACCTCTGCAGCAGGTATATATATTAATTTAAAGACTGTAAATTCTTCATTTTGTATTTCTCACTCTAACTCGATCTCCTATTCATGTTGTAGGAATTCTCCCCTGTAGTGGGGCGGCTAGCTCCGAATCTGTGGCCACTGTCTCTGAGCTACCATTTCCTTCAGAGATTCCCGCTCATAAAATGCTTTTGATGAAAAACTCTTTGTCAACGGTAGTTTATATCTTCAAAGATCCTGAACAATGGCCAGACCTGGATATCGCCATCGAAATTCTGGAAAGCTTTGCAAAGATGGCGAAGATTAATATTTCTGTTTTGCGTGATTCCCTCCTCAGATTCCGTGATTCGATAGCTTCTTTGGCATCAGCGGAGAATATTACGATTGCTCTAGAAGTTTTAGAATACAGGAAGCAGTTAACTTTGTCTAAGGAGAGGGCTTCACTTATTGCTTCCACCATATCTGAATTAGACTAGGAGCAGTTATCGTTGCAAGAACAATTGAAGACCCTCACTGATGACAAGGTACTTATTCAAGATCGTATCATGGCTTTAAGAGAAGAGATTTCACAGATGGAACTGCAAGGTCATGAGAAGGAACTGTCTATACAGGAGGTTAAAGAGAAACTTGATGTTAATATTCGGTCTGTTGACACTGAAAAGTTTGAATTACTTAGGAGCAAGGAAATGATCACATCTCTAGAAGAAAAATTAGCTGGCCTTCCTGATCAAACAAAGATTATTCTTGAAGAGAAATCAAAGCATGATGCAGCTTAGCTTCAATTAAAGGAAAACTTGCAGCAATATATGAATGTAATAGGCATCACAGAGGAATTATAGGCATGTAATCCCTCCTTTTTTTTGTATACATACTTTTGCTTCTTCCTTTCTTCTTCTCTTTGTTTTTTTTCATATTTGAGTGTATGTTCTCTTTTGATTTTCATTAGTAAATTTTAGTAACTTTTTCATGCACTTCTACATTATGCATTATTCCAGACATATTATCTATGTCATAACTTCAACATGAATTTGCTGCATTTTGAACATTGCACATAGTTTATCATGACATTCTATGAACTAATCATAAAGCACCAATATTTTATGCTTGTCAGTATCGGATTCCCTACATGACTTCATTCGTTTATATTTTATTAGCGGTGCTAAGTTTCAATTCAGTCAGTTGCACACAGTTTAGGCTCTTGAGTAGTGGATCGAATTTACTTGATGAATTTACTTGGACTCTAGTTAGAGTCGGGTCTTACATGATGGTCTCTGTAACTCTCTAGAGTTCGCTGGACTTCTCACTGCCTAGGGAGTTCACAAACCGCGATCCATTAGAAGGGCCTAGTGAAGCTACTGGGACCGTGAACTCGGTTGGTTTTCCGCGCAGGGTTGGCCATGGTAACTCTCTAGAGTTCGCTGAGCTCACAAGGCTACCTTTGGGGGTACCAAATCCATGGTTGTCGATCCATCGATGAGTAGGTTTAAGCCTTTCCTCACGAGTTAGTACCGGAATCGAACCACAAATCTGGAGGGTCTTATGCATGGTTGGCCTATCTAAAGCGTACACTGCAGCCTTCATTTTCTTCGCTTGCAAGGTTGGGTCCATTCACGGGAGGGCTTGTCCTCCATTCCCCGTGACACTGCTGGAAAGCTATACAGACGACATAGGGTTTACGCTGACTGGTCATTTGAGGACTTTTAGCACTTTAGCTTTTATTCGACTTTTTGGCCTTTTGCTTTTGGTCTTTCGGTTGACTTTTGGCTCTTTTTCTTTTGATCATTGAAGACTTTTAGCTCTTTTGGCCTTTGGTCATTTGAAGACTTTAAGCTTTTTTGGCTTTTTTTGTCAACTTTTAGCCTTCTGGCTTTTAGTCATTGACTCCGTCAGCTACCCGCATGGGTATGCATACGATGGCCTTCCCGGGATTTTTAGGGCCACTGGCTTCTCGCCGCTGCCCGAATGGCAACCTTCATAGGTCTTATGCGTAGCTGGTCCCTTTTGAGATTGGGTCCTTTTAGGACTTAGTTTTTCTTTTTCTCTCTCTCTTTTTTTTTTTAGGACTTGACTAGGCTACCTTTTTACGATAAACAGCCATCACTATCGCCAATTATGTATATACAGTTGACTGTATGATTCATTCTACTATTATCATATGGTTGATCAATAATTGACATTTCGCTGCTGCTGATAATGTCATAAGGATTTTTGTATCGTGTTTAAAACAATGTATCAGCTTAGCGATGATGGCAACTTTGATGATCGATTGATCGGTAGTAGCGATAGCTATTCTCTTTTCTTTTTATGATCATCGATACCTGATAATTCGATTTTGATGGAGATTTTCTATCAGCAATGAGTGTCAATGCTTGATAGCGATCGTCGGCACTTTTTGTTTGGTGACGATTTAATATGCTATCTTCAAATGTCTTGGAAGACTGAAGACTTTTAGCAATGATCTAGCATGCTGTCTTGGAAGACGATGATGGGTATTTTTTTCTGAAATTGCTTATCTGTATCATCTGTCTGTATTGTTTGTAATATACCAGCTTGATGATGATATCAATTTCAGGAAAAATTTTGTAGAACTCCCTTGACGGCGTTCACTTTCTTCGTCTTTCTTTATTTATTATCATATGATCTTGATATGCTTTGTCATATGATTTTGATATGCTTGCGAGCTTCTTCCTTATTCGTCCTATTCATCTTGCCCCCTTTTGATACAGAATTATTATCTTGGTAATGTTCTGTATCAAAATCAGTAGCGCCTTCGGAAGCAATTTCCTTTTTTGTTAACGCGAGTATAGGCCAACATAGGCTTTCATTTACTTCTTTGAAGAATTTTGCTTTCATTGAGCACACTTTATCTCATTTAGCTTTGAACTTGCCCCTGGATATGATTGTGACCGTTACTGGAGATATATTTTTCATTCTTGGAGATATTGAGGCAGCATATTTCTGTAGGAGGCTATACGATTGCAATCGTATTCATTGGCTAGCTTGTCCCCAACCCTTGAAATTTTCGACGCTTCTCCTGATCGACCCCAATGGGGACTTGAATTTCCTTTCCATGGTTTAGGCCAACGGGTTCTTCATAATCAAAGCCCATATTTTTCATAATTTTTTTACTTGCCAGACTATACTTTTGGAGGTCTTACGGCGTCAACCTACCATGGTAGTCATTACTTTGAGTCTCTCCTCTTGTCCTTACTGCTTCTGAAGTATAGAACTCGATTGGCTTAGGATATTTTTCATTCGCCTTAACTTGAAATCTTGTTGGAGCGGCCGAAAATGGCTTATTTCTTTCAGCATACGGCAGCGGCACCGTATAATTTGACTGTAAAATTTTCAGTTGTGTAGATGAAAACAGGATTAATGGCGGTTGTCCCAGTTGCCTTAAATGTTTTGGCACAAAATAAAACTTCTTGCTTATTTCTGCGGTTTCAGATGACACTACTTTTTCTGCTAACTTTGTAATTGCACTTGCTCGATCATTCTGTAAGACACCACCTTCATCCTTATTTATTTTTTTGACAGTGAATTCTTTGTAATAGTTAGCATCTGCAAAGGACTCAGCTTCTGTATACGGTCTCGCATCGGCCATCACTTTATGTTGTACTCCACCTTTATAATATTTGAAACACTGATGCAGGGTAGAAGGTATAATATTGTACTGATGTATCCATGGCCTTCCTAGGAGAAGGTTGTATGTCGTTATTGCACTTATGATGTGACAAACAATGTCAGTAATTAATTCTCCTATTTCCAATGTTACCATAATCTTGCTAAGTGCGCGCTGCCCATCTTGATTAAAACCTTGTATCATCATTCCGCTGGGGCATAGTTCTGAGCGACGGTAGTTTAATTTATTTAACATTGAGAGTGGTAAAAGATTTACTGCAGATCCATTATTTATCATAATCCATTTGACTTTCTTCCCACGAATATGACCTTCTATCATTAGTGGTCTGTTATGGTATTCCTCACAGATCAGATCATCATCAGAAAAAGAAATGATTGGGAAACAGTCCTCATGTTCATTGAGTTCTTCATGTTCTAACTCTGCCAGTAAGGTTTCCCTGATGTCATGATCAGATAAGGCCTGGATCAAACTTTGTCGAAATTCTTCTAATAGCTTCAGTTCATCATAAATGCTTAATTGGGCCAGTATTCCTTTTAGATGATTTACCGCGTCATAATTCACTCTCGTCATCTCATTCTTCTCCTTCGTCTTGCCATTGTTACTCTCCTTTGCAATCGCTTCTTCTGTTTTCTGTTTTGTAGGGCTTACTACCTTCTTACCTGACCGCAGTGTGATCACCGCAACCTTCTTTACAGCTTCACTGCTTCCTGCGTTATTCACATCTTGGTCCTTTTTTTGGACTGTAAGCATGTTTACGGTTGTCATGGAGCCCCTCTCTCTTTCTTTCCCCAATATTAACTTGCCACTATTGATCAGTCGCTGTATTATACATTTCAGTGTATAACAGTTCTCTGTTGGATGCCCCACCAGACGATAATAACGACAGAAATCCCTTTCTCTGGTTCTTATTACATCTTCTGGGCGCTTAGGATCCGGCAATACTATTGTGCCAGCTTTTAATAACTATTCCATCATAGGGGCGACATCTTCTTTTTCAAATGCGAACCCCTCATGAGAGTTCAGCATTCTAGGCCTCTTCCCGTTGTACCTATTTCTTGACTTATCACCTTCTTCGCGTTGGTCCGGTCTTCTTTCTCTCAAGTCCTTTGTGTCTTTTCTTCTTCTGTCATGATTGACAGCGTTCACAGCTATCCTGCCAGACACTCTCCTAGTCGTATCATGGTGAAATGCTGGGATCTTGTGAGTCATCAGCTCCAACCTGTGGGCTTTAGTAGCCAAATCACGAAAGGTTCTGATATCGGTGCTAGTCAGTTCGAATGTAATTCCTGTCCCCATAGAATTTAGACACATCTTAACTTTTTCTTTTTCCTCCAGTAGTTGTCTACATGAAGCCCCTAATATTTTCCACCTGTTTATAAACTTCTCTACCGGATCTCCTTCTCTTTGCCGAATAGAGGCCAGTTCCGTAATACTGACGTCACGTTCCGAGGAGAAAAAGTTTGACATGAAAACCTCCTGCACTTGCTCCCAGGTACGTATCGATCCAGGTGCCAAACTAGAATACCATCGAAATACTTTATGTGTTCGTGATGAACCAAATAACCGCAAGCAGTACTGTGGTATCGTAAAAAAATTTTCCATGCTAGTGATGAAGTGCATCAGATGCTCCTCCGGGGATCCTTCTCCATTGAACTTTTAAAAATCTGATGTTTGAAATTGGACAGAAAAGGGATGTCTTCTACTTCCCTTGGATACGACGTTTAATACCTAAAACGTCCGGTATTTTCACATTCTTTTTTGATCTAACCGCCTCTTCGACCACTTGCCTTACTTCTTCTTGTGTCACAGTTCTTGCCACGGGGGTAGACCCTAGTGACCCTGCCCCCTGTGGTGGGAGGACATTAGGTTGATTTTTCCACTGCGTTCTGGGGGATTGCCATTCGGGCTACGTTGTGTGCGAGGGTTGTCAATGCTTCTCTGAGATTTTTGCATTCCTCCATTAATGCATTTTGGGCTTCTATCATTGCATTGAAACGATCCTCTGTAGTTGTTTTATAGTCTGGATTTGTTCCAGCCATGAATACTGCAGCTTCTCCACTTTTCGACGAAGCAGTAATCGAAGGAGAACAAGAGAATGCAGATGTGACGGGGCTTGCAGAAAAGGGAGGGGACAGAGTTTCATCAAGCCTTTTCGTGCTCCTGGTGGCATCAATTGACTGAGATGACGTCGATATTGGTGAACCTTTTCGGGATGGCGTTGGCGATCTAATGACCAATGCTTTTCCCTTTCGTTCTCTTGTTCGTTCAGCCATTGAAGCATTTAAAGTCGGGAAGTCGCGTGCTGTCAACTGGAGAACTGTTTGCGCTGGATAAATCACCGGAGGAGTAAGTTCAGGATTTCTTTTAATTGTGCTTCGCGTTATGGGCCCTCTGATTCTTAATGAAGGCTGATTCATTACCAAAATTCTGAAGTTTTGTGTTCTTGTCTTACGAGAGGTCACGACGGTCCAGCCTGCATTATCTTCTGATGACTGGGGTGAAGCAGAAATGACCCCAACTATTGCTTGAACCATCCCAGTACTCACATGACTTAGTGTGTATTCTATCACGAACCCTGTCGGGGTGAATCGGAAGTTCACTTTTCTTACGGGGATCCCCAGCAGAGTCGCCATTTTGTTTCGACAAAGAAACAAATGCATTTGATTTGAGAGATTTTCTTATTTAAACATAACAAAGAAAGAGTACTATGAACATTCATCACATTTTATTGATACTGAGTTCATTTACATCCTCTTTACATCCCTTGATTCTAAGATAAATCATTTATAAATGAAGGACTTGTGCTTTAAGCATCAAAAGTTCATTTCGACAGCCTTCCGGCACCTGATTCGATCATCTCCTAAGACTTAGGAGGAATGTCATTCCGATCGACGGGTCTTTAATGAAATAAAGATTTCAGCAGCATAACAACGCCTATTTCAACCATCTTATGGGACTTAGGAGGAATGTCGATTATATCGACTGATCTTTCTCCTTTGAACCCATGAAGAGGAGAAAGCCCGAAGAAAGGAAGCCTAGCCCACAAACTTTAGCAGCATGACGGCCTTTGGACTTCACAGACTGCAGGGCAGCCTGGTTGCGTGGATCCGCGCAACCGGTATCGGTTGCTCGGTCCTGCGCAACTGCTAGGAAACTCTCTTCTACTTTTTGTCTTCTGTTCCGCTCTGCTCCTTTTAAAAATCTTCAATTACCCGTAATGAAGGAGAGGAAGGGGTATTTATAGACCCTTGCACGTGTGAAAATCCTGATCTTAGCGATGTGAGACTATTTTTCAGTGCTTTAGGTCATTCTGAACGAAGCCCTTTGTGCAGTACATTCCAAGGTCTCATGCAACTGATACTTTCTTTGCGCGTACCCACGCAACTGAGATTGATTGCGCGGAACCGCGCAACTTATAATGGCTGCACGGACCTGCGCACTCTCATGAAAGCTATCTCTATCTTCTTCTTTCCGAAAGTTCTTTTACCTTTCCTTGCTTGATTCCTTCACCATTTTTTTATGCCTCAACATCTGGACTCTAATGACTTACAGATAAGTAGACGAGCCCCGTTTAGTGCATTGATGAAGATCTCCTCCTTTAATGACAAAGAATCTCCAGCTTCCTTGAACCGCAACTCAGAAGATGTACCAATGCATGGTGACGGGTTGGGTCAAGGTTATGATGGAATCCTACTTTATTAAATGTTTTTGTATAAGCAAGATAGAGTGATTCCAATCATTTATGCATTTAAGGCATCCCATCTTAATGATCTGCCATTAAAAAAGCAGCTGGAGGATCCTTGAATGCAGAAGTTCATTCCCCAATCCACTATTGAATGTCAATGATGAGGGTGGATTGGAGGATGAACTCCCATGAGAGAAAAGACTTAGGATATATGATCTAGGGTTAAACACAGAAAAGAAATCTCTATTTTCTCTATCCAACAACCAAGGGCAAGCTCTCATTAAATAGGCAAAAAGCTTTAATGGATATAAAACGGTCACATTTTTGATAGAGTTCGATATCATCAAGCAGGGTCGATATCATCAAGCGTATACTCTCGATAGCATCGACTGGCTGCTTAATGACACGAACTTAAAAATGTCAAACGCTTTTGAAACCTTTTACTAGATGGTCGAGGAAATCTAAAGGGCATCGATGTCATTGTATTTCGAACTCTGATTTCATCGATACGAGGTTCAATTCCTCGACATTTGAAAATGTGAGAGCACTTGCCTTTAAAATATTTCAGGTAAATGATATGATCGAGCATCACTCGATATCATCAGAATTTGAATATCGATGATATCGAGGGCAGTGTTAATTCATCAATAATTCTAAAGAATTTTCCTATAAGCTTGCTGGACAGCTTGTGTTCATATTCAATGACATCGACCATGCCTCAATATGATCGATATTTGAATATCGATTTTATTGAGTGACCCTTGATCCGAGAAAAATAACTTGAGAAATTGATGGATAGAAATGTGTCCCAATCCATTATCATCGAAGGGCTTCTGATATCATCGAGATTTAAATTCTGAGGTATCGAGGAGCTCTTTGATATATCGAGGATTACATGATTTGCCTTAACAGAACTTTGGACTCAATAGACCTGATGTCGAATTTATCGAGTTTACTCGATGGACTCGAGATTCAAATTTCGATGATATCGAATCGTCTGTCGATACATCGATAATTCTGTTTAGAGATCTTTGTGGTTGCTGGACATCTTATGTCCTCATTTTGATAATATCGAGTGAGCTTCAAGGACATCGACAACAAGTGTAACAGCCTGAATTTTCACGGCCAGAGTATGTACTCGTGCTTGAGGAAATCGGGTGTTAATAATGTATAACCGAATGCTCTGAAATCACACCCTATTTTTTTCGTTTATTTACATCCAAATACATTCATGAAGGTAACATTCACAAGAATAAAATCAACTGAAATGATTATATATCATTAGAGTAAAAGAATAATCAAGGCCTCATAATGAGAGGTTTATTACAACATCAGAGTTCACAGCAGAAGTATATAACTAGATAGTAAAATTATCTTCTTAGTCTTTTAAGATAATCTTCTATAGGGAAGTAGCCCTTTATGTCTTCAATCGTTTGTCACTTGTATCATATATGCAGTTGGGAGGGGTCAATGCCCTACTAATAGTAAGGGTTATCCTTTAAGATTAACAATAATTCAAGAGATACATAATAAGTAAGAGTCTGATATGTCCCGTGCTCCACTAACACGAGGGTATCAGCATGCACAAACCACTTACATGAGATACATGCTTAGCAAAGTATGTGGGGCTCATCATACATAGTGATTATCATATTGTGGAGTACGATTTATGGATAATCAGCTCGACCTGCATCCCATACTATGGATATTTGCTGGCATGGCTAACGCTACCGTGGATTTACGAGGTGACCTCAGAGTGCACAACAACATCAGCTGGGCGATTACATGCAACGATTTGTTCATGGAGCGACTATTTGCGACATCCAATCCCGAAGTGATGTGATACTATAGTAAAGAATTACACACATCGATTTGTACACAACTATACGAAGGCTCAAGGACTTATGTGACCCAAGAGGGTCTTTACCCAGAGCGCATTACGTCCATGATAAAATATTTGAATCATTAGTTGCGATACATCTTACACATCACTTGCACTTATAGAGAATATATATGAATCATTAAGAATATAAACTGAATCATGGAGGTTCTGGAATAACAAGACATATGCCCGTGCCTATTAAAATAGACGGCACAATACTAATATAATAAAAAGAAGAGTGACAATGGTCAATTAAGCAAAAGTGGCAATGGCCAACAAAACAGGAGAAGAGTGATAAGGGTCTATTTTGACAAAGAAACAAATGCATTTGATTTAGGAGATTGTCTTATTCAAACATAATAGAGAAAGAGTACTAGGAACATTCATCATATTTCATTGATACCGAGTTCATTTACATCCTCTTTACATCCCTTGATTCTAAGATAGATCATTTAGAAATAAAGGACTTGTGCTTTAAACATCAAAAGTTCATTTTGACAGCCTTCCGGCACCTGATTTGATCATCTCCTAAGACTTAGGAGGAATGTCGATCCGATCGATGGGTCTTTAATGAAATAAAGATTTCAGCAGTATAACAACGCCTGTTTCAACCATCCTCTGGGACTTAGGAGGAATGTCGATTCGATCGACTGAATTTTCTCCTTTGAACTCATGAATAGGAGAAAGCCCGGAGAAAGGAAGCGTGGCCCACGGATTTCGATGGTATGACAGCCTTTGGACTTCACAGACTGCAGGGCAGCCTAGTTGCACGGACCCGTGCAACCGATACCGGTTGCGCGGTCCTGCACAACTGCCAGGAGACTCTTTTCTACCTTCTATCTTCTGTTCCGCTCCGCTCCTCTTGAAAATCTTCAATTACCCGTAATGAAGGAGGGGAGGGGGTATTTATAGACCCTCGCACGTGTAAAAATCTTGATCTTAGCTATGTGGGACTATTTTTTAGTACTTTAGATCATTCTGAACGAAGCCCTTTGTGCAGTACATTTCGAGGTCCCGCATAACTGATATTTCCTTTGCGCGGACCTGTACAACTGGTATTGATTGCAAGGAACCGCGCAACTTATAGTGGTTGCGCGGACCTGAGCACTCTCATGAAAGCTATCTCTATCTTCTTCTTTTCGAAAGTTCTTCCTATCTTTTTACCTTTCCTTGCTTGATTCTTTCACCATTTTTTATGCCTCAACAGATGTCCCCTCGATCCTTCTTTGATTGATTCCTAAAATCAAATGGAGGATCGATCTTCCCCTGCCTGAAGAACTTGAATAAACTGCAACTGAAGGATGACGAATGATCTTGCTTTCATGGAAGACTGTATAATCATCCCTATATAGCAGACTGGATGATCATGCTTGTCCAGAAGATTGAACGATCGCATTCGATCAGAAGACTGGAACGCTCGCATTCAAACGAAAGACTGAGTGATCGCGTCTGAATAGAAGACTTGAATAATGACACTTGAACAAAAGACTGGGAGGCTCGTGCTTGAACGGAGGGCTCTCACGCTTGAATGAAGGGCTTGAATGATTGCATCCGACTGGAAGACTTGAAGAAGGACACTCTAGCAGAAGACTAGAATGGTGGTACTCGAGCTAAAAAACTTGAATGTCCCCAATCAGCAATGTCGAGCAGATGCTTCACTAGATAGGATAAAATTCTCTTTTCATTGAAGCACGCTTCTTCAACAGTCGTGACGGCTTCATCTTTGAGCGACTTGATCAGAGAGCTTTCTTCCAACACCGTTGCTGTTATGACGGTCTATTTGATCAACTCTAGTAATTCTTTCCTCTTAATCAACTCCAGTGATTCCTTCCTTCAACTTTGTATCTGGAATTGCTCTTTAATGCTGCTCCTACTGCAACATCCTTTTTCGATTGTTTCCTTTATTCACGATCTGCATAAGTCAAGCTTTCAAGTGATGATCTTTTTTGCCAGATTAATCGGAATTAGTATTTTAATTCATTATAATTTTCAATGTAACTTAATAATTTTTTGAAATAGATTGAAAGTTTTCTTCTCTTTTTAGACTGAGTGTGGTATTCGCAATATGATTTAAGCAATCTTTGAACTTGTCATCGTGCTTTGCGTTGTATTCTTTATATCGTACTCTTGAAAATTTGAGCTCTTGAATAGATAATAGCCAATATCTTGGGGGCATTTACTGTTGATGTAATTGGGAACCTGATTCCAGAGAAATGCATTCTTGCATGTTTAAAATTTTCATCAAGCAATTGCACATTTGAACGCACCTAGAGTGAAACATGGATTTGCTATATTCTAAATATCACACAGTTTATGTTTTGCATATTTGAACAAACATATATATATATATATATATATATATATATATATATATATATATATATATATATATATATATATATATATAATGAGACATATGTCTATAACGTTGCACGTAGTTTATTATGATATTCAATAAAGCACTGATTATAAAAACATTAACATTTTATGCTTGTTAGTACGAGATTTCCTACATGACTTTATTCATTTATATTTTATTGGCGGTGCTAAGTTTCAATTCAGTCAGTTGCGCACACAGTTTAAGCTCTTGAGTAGTGGAGCGAATTTACTTGGACTCTAGTTAGAGTCGGGTCTTACGTGATGGTCTCTGTAACTCTCTAGAGTTCGCTGGACTTCTCACTACCTAGGGAGTTCACAAACCGCAATCCATCAGAGGGGCCCAGTGAAGCTACCTGGGCCGTGAACTCGGTTGGTTTTACGCACAGGGTTGGCCACGGTAACTCTCTAGAGTTCACAGAGCTCACAAGGCTATCTTTGGGTGTACCAAATCCATGGTTGCCGATCCATCGATGAGTAGGTTTAAGCCCTTCCTCATGAGTTAATACCGGAATCAAACCACAAATCTGAGGGGTCTTATGCATGGTTGGCCTATCTAAAGCGCACACTGTAACCCTCATTTTCTTCGCTTGCAAGGTCGTGTCCATTCACGGGAGGGCTTGTCCTCCATTCCCCGTGACGCTGCCAGAAAGCTATACAGACGGCACAAAGGTTACGCTGACTGGTCATTTGAGGATTTTTAGCACTTCGGCTTTTAGTTGACTCTTGGCCTTTGGCTTTTGGTCTTCTGGTTGACTTTTGGCTCTTTTGGCTTTTGGTCATTTGAAGACTTTTAGCTCTTTTGGCCTTTAGTCATTTGAAGACTTTGAGTTTTTTTTTTACTTTTTTGTCAACTTTTAGCCTTCTGGCTTTTAGTCATTGACTCCGTCAGCTGCCCGAATGGGTATGCGTACGATGGCCTTCGCGGGCTTTTTAGGGCCACTGGCTTCTTGCCGCTGCCCGAATGGCGATCTTCATAGGTCTCATGCACAGCGGGCCATTGGCTTGACTGGGTTGCCTTTTTATAATCATAGGTCTTATGCGTAGCCGGTCCCTTTCAAGATTTAATCCTTTTAGGATTTGGCCTTTTTTCTCTCTTTTTTTTTTCCAGGACTTGTGGCTAGACCGCCTTTTTATGATCAGCAGTCATCACTGTGGCCAATTTTATATAGTCGGCTATATGATTCATCGTTTGGTTGAACAATAATTGACATTTCGCTGCTGCTGACAATGTCATAAGGACTTTTGTATCATATTTAAAGCAATGTATCAGCTTAGTGATGATGGCAATTTTGATGAGCGATTGATCGACAACAGTGATAACTGTTATCTTTTCTTTTTATGATCATCGATACCTGATGATTCTAATTTCGATGGAGACTTTCTATCGGCGTGAGCGTCAATGCTTGATAGTGATCATCGACACTTTTTTTATTCGGTGACGATTTAATATGCTATCTTCAAATGTCTTGGAAGACTGAAGACTTTTGGCGATGATCTAGCATGCTGTCTTGGAAGACGATGATAGGTATTTTCGCCTGAAATTGCTTATCTGTATTGTTTGTCTGTATTGTTTGTAATATACTAGATTGATGGTGATATCAATTTCAGGCAAAATTTCGTAGAACTCTTTTGATGGCGCTCACCTTCTTCGTCTTTCTTTATTTGCTATCATATGATCTTGATATACTTTGTCATATGATTTTGATATGCTTTGTCATATGATTTTGATATGCTAGTGAACTTCTTCCTTATTCATCCTATTCATATTGCCTCCTTTTGATACAGAATTATTATCTTGATAATGTTCTGTATCAAAATTAGTAGCACCTTCGGAAGCAATTTCCTTTTTGTCAACGCGAGTATAGGCCAACATAGGCTTTCATTTACTTCTTTGAAGAACTTTGCTTTCATTGAGCACATTTTATCTCATTTGGCTTTGAATTTGCCCCCTGGATATGATTGTGACTGTTATTGAAGATATATTTTTTCATTCTTGGAGATATTGAGGCAGTATATTTCTGCGGGAGGCTACACGATTGTAATTGTATTCAGCTTGCCCCCAAGCCTTGAAATTTTCGACGCTTCTCCTGATCGACCCCAATGGGGACCTGAATTCCTTTCCCATGGTTTAAGCCAACGGGTTCTTCATGATTAAAGCCCATGTTTTTCATAATTTTCTTACTCACCGAACTATACTTTTGGAGGTCTTGCGGTGTCAGCCTACCATGGTAGTCATTATTTTGAGTTCCTCCTCCTGTCCTTGCTGCTTCTGAAGCATAGAACCTAATTGGCTTAGGATATTTTTCACTCGCCTTAACTTGAAATCTTGTTGGAGCGGCCGAAAATGGCTTATTTCTTTCCATATATGGCAGCGGCACCGTTTAATTTGACTGTAAAATTTTTAGTTGTTCAGATGATAGCAGGGTTAACGACGGTTGTCCCGGTTGCCTTAAATGTTTTGGCACAAAATAGAACTTCTTACTTATTTCCGCGGTTTCAGATGGAACTATTTTTTCCGCTATCTCCGTAATTGCACTTTTTCGATCATTCTTTAGGACACCATCTTCATCCTTATTCATTTTTTTGACAGCGAATTCTTTATAATAGTTAGCATCTACAAAGAAGGACTCAGCTTCTGTATACGGTCTTGCATCGGCCATCACTTTATGTTGTACTCCGTCTTTACAGTATTTGAAACACTGATGCAGAGTAGAGGGTATGATATTGTACTGATGTATCCATGGCCTTCCTAGGAGAAGGTTGTATGTCGTTATTGCACTTATGACGTGACAAACAACGTCAGTAGTCAATTCTCCTATTTCCAACGTTACCGTAATCTTGCCAAGTGCGTGCTGCCCATCTTGATTAAAACCTTGTATCATCATTCCGCTGGGGCGTAGTTCTGAGTGACGGTAGTTTAATTTATTTAACATTGAGAGTGGCAAAAGATTTACTGCAGACCCATTATCTATCATAATCCATTTGACTTGCTTCCCACGAATATGGCTTTCTATCATTAGTGGTTTGTTATGGTATTCCTCGCAGATCAGATCATTATCAGAAAAAGAAATGATCGAGAAACAGTCCTCATGTTCATCGAGTTCTTCATGTTCTAACTCTGCCAGTAAGGTTTCCCTGATGTCATGATCAGCTAAGGCTTGGATCAAACTTTGTCAAAATTCTTCTGATAGCTTCAGTGCATCATAAATGCTTAATCGGGCCGATATTCCTTTTAGATGGTTTACCACGTCATAAATCACTCTCGTCATCTCATTCTTCTCCTTCGTCTTGCTGCTATTACTCTCCTTTACAATCGCTTCTTTCCTAGTGACTTTTGATTTCTATTTTGTAGAGCTTACCACCTTCTTACCTGACCGTAGTGTGATCACCGCAACCTTCTTTACAGCTTTACTGCTTCCTATGTTATTCGCATCTTGGTCCTTTTTTCGGACTGTAAGCACGTTTGTGGTTGCTATGGAGCCCCTTTCTCTTTCTTTCCCCAATACTATCTCGCCCCTATTGATTAGTTGCTGTATTATACATTTCAATGTATAGCAGTTCTCTGTTGGATGCCCTACTAGATAATGATAACGACAGAAATCCCTTTCTCTGGTTCTTGTTATATCTTCTGGGCGCTTAGGCTCCGGTAATACTATCGTGCCAGCTTTTAATAACTGTTCCATCATAGGGACGGCATCTTCTTTTTCAAATGCGAACCCCTCATGAGAATTCAGCATTCTAGGCCTCTTCCCATTGTACTTATTTCTTGACTTATCACCTTCTTCGCGTCGGTCTGGTCTTCTTTTTCTCGAGTCCTTTGTGTCTTTGCCTCTTCTGTCATGATCGATAGCGTTCACAGCTGTCCTGCCAGACACTCTCCTAGTTGTATCATGGTGAAATGCTGGGATCTTACGAGTCATCAGCTCCAACGCGTGGGCTTTAGTAGCCAAATCATGAAAAGTTCTGATATCGGCTCTAGTCAGCTCGAACGCAATTCCTGTCCCCATAGAATTTAGACACATTTTAACTTGTTCTTTTTCCTTCGGTATTTGTCTACATGAAGCCCCTAATGTTTTCCACCTGTCTATAAACTTCTCTACCGGCTCTCCTTCTCTTTGTCGAATAGAGGCCAGTTCCATAATACTGACGTCATGTTCCGAGGAGAAGAAGTTTGACATGAAAACCTCCTGCATTTGTTTCCAGGTATGTATTGATCCAGGTGTCAAACTAGAATACCATCGAAATGCTTTGCGTGTTAGTGATGAACCAAACAACCTCAAGCAGTACTGTGGTATCGTAGAAAAATTTCCCATGCTAGTGATGAAGTGCATCAAATGCTCCTCCGGGGATCCTTCTCCATTGAACTTTTGAAAATCCGGATGTTTGAAATTGGCCGAAAAAGCGATGTCTTCTACTTCCCTTGGATACGACGTTTGATACCTAAAACGTCCGGTATTTTCATGTTCTCTTTCTGTTCTAGCCACCTCTTCGACCACTTGCCTTACTTCTTCTTGTGTCACAGTTCTCACTGCGGGGATAG
This sequence comes from Magnolia kwangsiensis, assembly GCA_037074715.1. Classification (NCBI taxonomy): domain Eukaryota; kingdom Viridiplantae; phylum Streptophyta; class Magnoliopsida; order Magnoliales; family Magnoliaceae; genus Magnolia; species Magnolia kwangsiensis. The sequence goes on along the minus strand of CM073572.1, from coordinate 96,157,195 downwards.
ACCCTAGTGACCCTGCCCCCTATGGTGGGAGGGCATTAGGTTGATTTTCTTGCCCTTCCGTTACGTTCTAGGGGATTTCCATTCAGGCTACGTTGTGTGCGAGGCTTGTCAGTGCTTCTCTGAGATTTTTACATTCTTCCATTAATGCATTTTGGGCTTCTGTCATTGCATTGAAACGATCCTCTGTAGTTGTTTTATAGTTTGGATTTGTTCCAGCCATGAATACTGTAGCTTCTCCACTTTTCGACGAAGCAGTAATCGAAGGAGAATAAGAGAATGCTGATGTGACAGGGCTTGCAGAAAAGGGAGGGTACAAAGTTTCATCGGGCCTTTTCGTACTCTCTGTGGCATCAATTGACTGAGATGACGCCGATACTGGTGAATCTTTTCAGGATGGCGTCGGCAATCTAATGACCAATGCTTTTCCCTTTTATTCTCTACTTCGTTCAGCCATTGAAGCATTTAAAGTCGAGAAGTCGCGTGCTGTCAACTGGGGAATTGTCTACGCTGGATAAATCGTCGGAGGCTCAAGTTCAGGATTTCTTCTAACTGTGCTCCGCGTTACGGGTCCTCTGATTCTTAATGAAGGCTGATTCATTTCTAAATTTCTAAAGTTTCGTGTTCTTACCTTACGAGAGGTCACGACGGTCTATCCTGCATTGTCTTCTGATGACTGGGGTGAAGCAGAAATGACCCCAACTGTTGCTTGAACCATGCCTGTACTCGCATGACTTGGTGCGTATTCTATCACGAACCGTGTTGGGGTGAATCGGAAGTTCACTTTTCTTATGGAGATTGCCATGGGTAATAAGTCGTAGTCAGATTTTCGAGATCTTCAATCATGAAACATAGTTATAATTAGTAATTGAACGATTAGAGTGATCTATCTTAGAGATGAAGGGGAGGACTTCTCCCCAGCAGAGTTGCCATTTTATTTCGATAAAGAAACAAATGCATTTGATTTAGGAGATTATCTTATTCAAACATAATAAAGAAAGAGTACTAGGAACATTCATCATATTTCATTGATACTGAGTTCATTTACATCCTCTTTACATCCCTTGATTCTAAGATAAATCATTTAGAAATAAAGGACTTGTGCTTTAAACATCAAAAGTTCATTTTGACAGCCTTCCGGCACCTGATTCGATCATCTCCTAAGACTTAGGAGGAATGTCGATCCGATTGATGGGTCTTTAATGAAATAAAGATTTCAGCAGTATAACAGCGCCTGTTTTAACCATCCTCTGGGACTTAGGAGGAATGTCGATTCGATCGACTGAACTTTCTCCTTTAAACTCATGAATAGGAGAAAGCCTAGAGAAAGGAAGCGTGGCCCACGGATTTAGGCGGCATGACGGCCTTTGGACTTCATAGACTGCAGGGCAGCCTGGTTGCGCGGACCCATGGAACCGATATTGGTAACGCGGTCCTGCGCAACTGCCAGGAGACTCTCTTCTACCTTCTGTCTTCTGTTCCGCTCCGCTCCTCTTGAAAATCTTCAATTACCCGTAATGAAGGAGGGGAGGGGGTATTTATAGACCCTCGCACGTGTGAAAATCCTGATCTTAGTGATGTGGGACTATTTTTTAGTACTTTAGATCATTCTGAACGAAGCCCTTTGTGCAGTACATTTCGAGGTCCCACGCAACTGATATTTCCTTCGCGCGGACCTGCGCAACTGGTATTGATTGCGCGGAACTGCGCAACTTATAGTGCTTGCGCGAACCTGCACACTCTCATGAAATCTATCTCTATCTTCTTCTTTCTGAAAGTTCTTCCTATCTCTTTACCTTTCCTTGCTTGATTCTTTCACCATTTTTTATGCCTTTACAGGGTCAACTCAATAAAAGGAAAGTGGTAGAGCCAACTCAAATAAAACGACGAGTGACATAACCAACTCAAATATAAGGAAGAGTGGCAGAGCCAACTCAAATAGAGATGAGTGACAGAGCTAACTCAATAATGGATAAGCCAGGGACAAGGCTTGTACCCATGGCCTCACATAAATTCAGAGAAATTCTCTTGTTTTTGACATCATGTCATAATCCCAAAAGGGCCAATAAATCAATTGATAGGATAATTCCTAAGGAACATGTAAACATGGAATACATGATAATTCATATCGTAAAAGGCACGAAAAGGCCATAATTGATGGTGAAACATATCATGACATGAAAGATTCAAATTGATGTATAAAAGGAATACATGTAAAGGCAATATCAAATTCATGAAAGCATGTATAGAAGCCAAAATAAACTAATATGAAGACAGATAAAATACAGGAAGAGATGTAAAAGGTAGGATAAATAAATCAACTTAAATTACTGTAAGCTTAAAGGATAAAACCCTCACCTTAGTTTATTAATCTTCATAGATGATCCTTGTGGTCCGATCAGATCCTAATCTATTTCACCTGTCTTTTTTTTTTTTTTTTTTAAGTTCAACTTTATTTAGGTTCACTACATCTAAAGGTGTTAGAGCTATATTATACCACGATAAGTCATGCATCAATGGTTTTTAATTTTCTATGCTTAGGTCCATCCAATCACTAAGTCCATTCGGTCAGGTGTGTTGGTGCCTAAAGCATAGGAAATTTCAGGAAGAAAAAGAAAGAAAGAAAAATAAGAAAATAAGAGAGTAAAGAGGAATCAGATCTGAACCGTGTTATGGCATGGATTTGGGATCACACAGCCAAACGTTCCTTCCCACCCTTTCTTGGAGGCTGGTTGAATTTGGACCGGTCTCCCTCCTTCTCCGCACTTATCTCTCTGTTCTGTTTGTAGCGGGATCGGTGGTAGTCCTTTCATAACAAGTTGTGAAGGTTCTAAAGAGTCAGTTTACGCTTCTTGATGGCATAACATTGTGCGCAATAGTAGCACTGTCATTGTGACCGTGATGTGTTAATCTTGGGTCGTTCTTTTGGGACTCATCCCCCATCAAGATCACTCAGGCTGTTGGTCATCAGCCGATCTACTGATGGGCCATCTTGTGCTATGATCGGTCAACTTCTCAGTTGAGAAATGACTCATCTTTCATGGAAGTCTTTAATTTCCTGGGTTATCTTTCCTTCTTTCGACCCCAGATGGGTTGGATTAGTCGTGTGATGATCCCTGGCCCACGAGATCAATGGTTGGTGTGAGATCGTTGGGCCTGTTGCGATTAAGAGGTCCCTTCGCATGGTGTAGTGCGGCATGAATACCGGCGGATCGCAGGGCGTCGTGCTTTCCTCTACTTCTTTTCTACCGATGTGGGAGAGGTCGGAACCTCTGTTTTTGTGGAGTGAACGGTCTGGGTTTCCAATTGATGAAGTTGGTTGAGATGGAGGGTTCACATTAGACCTTCTATTCTTAGATTTCAAGAATTTTTTTATAGCTTGGAGTTAGGAGGAATGAAAAATGGAAGTAGAGGTTCTCAATTCAAATTCACCTTGTGCTCTGTTTCAACGAGCAAAGGAAAACATATTCCACTTATGGTTTGATGGTAGTGGACCAGTGGGGTCCACTGTGATGATTTCTTAAGAGATCCACTTCGTTCATTAGTTTTGTAGGGCCATGTCAAGATATGGGCTAGAAGATGAAGAACTCCAAGTCCTTGGTGGGGCCACAACACCCTGATCATCCAAGGTTTCCCATATTCGATCGTTGCTGGAATCACGTAACAGAGTCGTAACAGATTCACGTGATTGGCTAGCCATGTAACAATATACGTGCTTCACAGTGACATTTGGTGGGGTCTATTCTTATGTCTGGTGGGCAATCTACTTCGTTCACCGTCTTTACCTCGTTGTGTGAGCCCATGGCCCCAAGTTTGAAGTAGATCCGAGCCTTGGGTGAGCCACACCGAACGTGTGAGTGCTCACAGGTAAGAATCCTATTTCTCATAGTCGCTGTGTATATGAATTGTGGTATATGATTTACAATTTTTCCCTTTTCCATTGTTGCAACTTCTATCGTATGTAACTTCTAACTGCACCGTTAAGTATAGGCGAATTTTCACTACCGATCACTATTTCTCGAGATCTCTCAACCGATTAAATTTGGGCCATGATCTCTTAAGGATAACCAAGATGCTCCTTTAGTGGTTAATACATCCCGTAATTCCTAATAACATCTGTACACCTCTGATTGACAAGTTAACGGGTAGTTTGGACTTATACCCTAAGGTATTTGTGATGATCGGTTTATCCTCATATTCGGATGGCCAATTTTTTGGATCTTATCATGATGGGTGGTCAGATGACTTGCTAAGAATAATAGGACTTGATGGTTATCACTCTTATTATATATGTAGGTAGATGTAAGGTCAGTTTCGTAAATGGATGGACATAAAGCGGTTTCTGGAGTAATTAGGGGTAGAGCGTGTGTATAGTCAGATTAGAGTGCCTTATTCGCATATGTAGGTTTCTCAGATCATAGTTCTGATGGTGGGTTAAGCATATTCATAAGTGATGAACAAAATGAATGGATCAGAATTTTGATCTGATAAGTGCACGAACGGATGTACAGGTCAAGTAGCTAATTTGCTACGATCCAAGGGCTAAAATTTAACGTGTATGGTTAATTTATGATAACTAATGTTTGTATAAAATTTCACATGGAATGGATTATGGGAACCATGTGATCTAGAATTCAAGGGTCTAGGTCAATGGCATTTTCATAATTATTATTGATCTATGAGTTTTGTGAAATCCAATGGCTCCACATGGTTATATGCACATTTCTAAGGAAATCTTATAAAGGAATGTATATCTAAATCACCATAGATAGGGAGTTATTTGTCATGCCCTCGTGGGAAGGTACTTATGTCAAATCATGTGATGGATGGTCTTGCCTGGAAATCAATGATCAAATGGCTTGATCTATGAATGAGGATCATTTTTAACGGTTAGGTTTTTGTTAGGGCGAGGATGTAGGGCTAGGATTGTTGGATTGGTATCATGCACATGCACATATAAGTAAGTTTTCAGGTAACGCTCGAGAACTTTCAATACTTGAGTATTGAAATGTTCGGGGTATTACAACAGGGTTCGATTTCATCGAACCATTTGTCAATAAATCGACAAAAGTAGAAAACTTAAAGATTTTCCTGTTTTTGAAAAAAGTTTTCTGGTAAAAAAACCTTAGGGTGTTCTATTCAAATTTTGTAGTTTTTAATTACATGGTGTTTTAGGACATGGGATGTGAGGCTAAGATTTACCTGTGGTGAGTTCTAGCACACATCCAATTGAGACAGATGCTTGATCAATCTTCCTATGGGGCTCCTCTTTCTAACTGACTCAACGCTCACGCTAATTGACAAACCAGGGCACTTTCAATCTCCTCCTTGTCAATTATGTGACAACACCCCAAAACACCCTAGAACAACTTCTAGACAAACACCCTAAATTGTGTGTACATGAATTTTATACAATTTTACAAAGTTATCTAGTTTGCACATACACACATTCAGTAGCTGCAGCAATCTCCCCTTGTTAGCTTGCAGCTACTCCCCCTAACACCTGCACCACCATCCATAATCATATACACACAATTTTCCTTCGAGGTGTGCATTTGTTCTCTCCCTTTTTGTCAGTCATTGGCAAAGGATAATGTAATAGTGAATATTGACTAAAGTTGAAGTATATGGAGAATCAAAAGTTAGATATAATAAGCATAACAAATAGATGTCAAAGAACATTTCATTACAGAAAACATGTACGCATATCAAGGTAAAGAAGAGCAGTGAAATAAGCAGACAATATGGAGATAAAGATCATGCATCATACACATCACACACCACAGATGATATAAACTAGATACAACAGGAAAAATAGGGATTTAACATAATTTGAAGCAGTCCAGTAAGCATACCGAAGAAATATGGTAGTAAAGATATATGAGTTATATATAACCATGACCTAAAATATCCAAATATATATATATATATATATATATATATATATATATATATATATATATATATATATATATACTGCCCAAGGTTGGCAGTAGTGTAACATCCATCCCAAACTAAAAAAATCAAGCCCATCCATGGGCACCCAAAACAAAACACAAGTATCTAGCCCATCCATGGGCATATACATATTCCCTAAAAAAACTCATTAGACTATGCAAATTAGTAATCCATCACATACACTCATGTGAGCGTAGGGCATTCAAAAAGATACTAATGCCCATACACGGAGATGAAGGTAAGGTGTATGTGATAGCTCCCAGATGTCAGCACTATGGGGGAGGAGCGGAGGAAGATGGTTTTGTGTCGTCACGATGATAGGTGAGCAGATCGACCAATTGTTTCATCGATTGCTGCACTCTGTTCACTAGACAGGGAACCTTGCATTCACGGTCTCCTTTAGCTGGGTGACTTCCCGCATTGTTGCACCAATCCCATCCTGATGGAGCTTGAACCTTTTTGCATGTCCAGGTAAAAATGAGGACGGAACTTGTTGAGGCTCAAGAGGGTCACCCTCAGCCATTTTGATGCCTTTAGCTGGAGCATCGTCTTCACCACCTTATCCTTCTTCCTGAATCCCTTCCTTGGGTTGGTCTTCTGGAAATTTGTGATACTTTAAGTCCATCCTTCTAATATTGTTCTTGTTGAAGTGTTGAAGGGGAAGTTCCAAATCATTTTTTGTCGAAAGACCGATCGCATTACACATAGTGTGAATGATCCAAGGATAAGGCAAATGCACATCCCGAGAAGTATGAATCGCATATACTAGCTAATGAACAATCAGGGTAGGAAGGCAGATTTTGATCCTTATAGCTACAGAATAGACTATCATGGTCATAAATCCAGTGAGGTCGGCACGATTAGTACCACGAGGATAGATGTTTGAGGTGAAGATGCCATGTAGAACATGAAACCGTGGTTCCATGAATTTAGCTTTAAGCGCATTCCCTTGGTACCAGGGAATATCATGACCATGATAGAAAAAATTTATAACCACGGACCGGGTTTCAACATTCTCAAGGTCCATGTTAGTGAGACCGACGGATGATAGAGAAAGCCCAAGGATGCTTGCAATGGCTGCAGGGGTAATTTCTACATCATCACCATCAATAGAAACTGTGATGGACGGAGGATCGGCCATCGACGAATGACTGGAAGCAAAGAAGTTGTAGGTCTATTCATAGTGACACGAACCACCAAAATTGATGAGAGGTAGCCATCCAATTTCGGCTAACAAGGGTTCCAAGTTATAGGGTTTTAGGCATTCCCTATCTACCTTCCTTTCGAGAACTAACTTCCTTCCAGTGTATTTGGCCAATGCCGGATTCACCCTAGTACGAGGAGGGGCCGGTGCTTCAGATTGGGACCCACCACACGATGTCAGCCGTGTTCGCTGGCGAGTGGGAGTCCCATGTTCAGGAGCCCTTGCTCTTTCTCTTGGAGCAAGAACCTTTTGCCTGGAGGATCTTAAAGATTCTCCAGGACCAGATGTTTTCCCTTTGTCCTTTCCCATTTTCTGATACTCACAGAGAGAGAGATTTGAGGAATTTGGGGATAAATGGACAGAGCTTCTCTTAAAAATCTAGAAATACCCAACAAATACAAGATGGAATCTTGATGAAAGGAGAGAATGGAAAGGGTATTACTGGATTTGAAGAACGTCGAGGATTCACTAATGAAGCTTCGTGTGAACCGGCTGAAGGGGACGAGCAGGGAGAAGAAAAAAATGATTTTTAGAAGAAAAATGTGATTTTTCCAGCTCGACCGCCTTTTATCGGGCGGCACACTTCGATATCATCGAACATTGTTTCAATGATATCGATGGACTTAATTCGATGTTATCGAGGATGTCTTCGATAACACTTTCGATCATGTGACTTTTCGCATTCCAAAGAGGTGTCGATGATATTGATTCCCAATCGATTTAATCGAGAATCCACATGATTCATCGACAGACATATCGAAGGTGTATATTTTTCATTTTAGTAATTTGACAAACTTTCATGTATAATACAGTATATCTTCGAATCAAATAGTATACATAGCACAAAAAATTTGTAGAAGCCTTGTACAATCCAAAATTATAAACATCAAGATGTTTATATATAAAAAGATTGAGGTGAGGGACCTTAGATGTATCATTAAGAGTTCAATAAAAATTGCATCTTTTCAGCAACTATCAAGATCTAGATGCACAACCTAGATTTGTTTTTCCATGCTCAATATTTCTAGGCATATGGATCAGTTTTTCCTTTACCTTTAGTGGCATAACAGTGGTTATTTATGTGATAACCCTTCATTACTAATTTACCTGATAAGTTTAGGTTTTGCATTCCTATTTTTTGAATGTAACCACATGCTTATTGTCACATATTTGAGAAATGCTCAGAAGATTATGCATCAATCCTTTTATGCAGAAAGCATTCTAATTTTTTAGCATATTTTTTCCTTTGATAATTCCCTGTCCAATTACCTTAACAGTGCTTCCGTCTCCATAGGTGACTATTCCATCATTAAGATCTGAATAGTTTGAAAGAAGAGATTTATCACCTGTGACATGTCTTGAGCAACCGCTATCCAAGTACCACTTAGTATAATTGCATGTTATGTGATTTGAATGAGTAACAAGGCAATTTTTCTTTTCTTTCACTACCCATTTTTTGACAGGATTTTTAATTGTGGGAGTTTTAGTTTCTTTAATCAAATTGGGCAATTGAATCATGTTTCCTTGTCTTATAAATTCATTAGTTATCTTATTTAATTTTACCACTTGATTCAATAACTCTTTTATTCTGTTAGTCATTTTGGGTGGTGATGGATGTTTATTTCTTCTATCCATATTCCTAGGTGGACTAATGACATTTTGTATTATTCTTCTGCTTGGTTTGTATTTACCAGTATGATTTTGACCAGAGTTATGTTGAGTCCTCCCAGGTGACATGCATTCAAACTTATAATGACCAGAATCACCACATAAATGACAAACAGGAGTAGTTCTTGTTTTACTTTCTGAAGCAGCATATTTTTCAGTCATTGGTGCTGCATTTCCAATTTTTGTTTTAAATTTATCATATCCTAAGCCACTCTTGTCTTTTCTGGGTCTTCCCATACTTAAGAGTTTTTCTAATTTCTCACTACTCTGGGAAAACTTATAGTTTATCTTAGCAAATTTTCTGGATTCTTTTAAATCAAACAGGAGTGTGTGATTTTCATTTTGAAGGAGCATGTTTTTATCTTTTAATAAATCAACTTGTTTGTTTAGTTTTTCAGACTCGGATTTAAAGAAGATATTGATTCATTCTAGTCTATCATTATCTAAGTGATATTGCTATAAATCATTAATTATGTGTGTATTGATTTCTAATGTTTTATCCAGGTCTTTTTGCAACAATTCATTTTTATTTTTAGTTAATCCAAGTCTTTTAAGGATATTGATGCTATGAATGTAGAGTTGATTGTAAGCATCCTGTAGTTTATCCTGTTCTTCTTCTTTCTTCTCAGTTTCCTCATTATCTGATGGAAATGATTTGGTGGCTTGTGGTTCTTCATCGTTCTCAATTTTGATGGGACTAGTTGAGGCAGTGGAGATCATACAAATTTTTAGAGATTTCTGGTTTCCATCACTCTCTGAGTCACTAAATTATGATTTTAACTCTTCCATGTCATCCTACGTCGCTGCCATTGCCTTTCCTTTGGTTTTTCTATTTGGACATTCAGTAGACAAGTAGGTATAACATTGAGGTTCCTTGGACTTTTTAGTAAATTTACCTGTGAAATGTTTATTGTCTACCTGTCTTCCTTTAAATGGACGACCACGATTTTTCTGAAAAAACTCTTTCACATTTTTATATTTTTTGAAGTTTTGAGGACAGTAGTTTTAGATTTGGGAGTTTGTTTGAAGTGTAGTTCAAATGTTTGTAGGGAACCTACTAGTTCTTCTACTTTCATTTTATCTATGTTTTTACATTCTTCAATGGTTGTTACTTTAGGATTGAACCGTTCCAATAATGATCGTAGTATTTTCCTACCGATTTTTGGGACCGGAACCTTCTCACCTAATCCACCCATGGAGTTACAAATGATATTCAGTTTCGTAAAAAACTCCATGAAGGTCTCATGCTCTTCAATTCTGAGACTTTCAAACTATGATGTTAGGAGTTACAATTTGGAGCTCTTTATAGTACTTATTCCTTTATGGGTTGTTTCAAATAGATCCCATGCTTCCTTGGCTGTCCCACACATACTAATTTGGTTGAAGACTTCTTGGGACACAACACAGTAGATTGCATTCATTGCTTTAGCCTCAGCAGTTTAGTTTTCTTTATCGAATGCTGTCCACTTTTCTTTTGGCTTTTGGTTTAGTGATAGTTGTGCCATTTTCAAGGACTATTTGATCAGTTGGTGGCACATATCCTCTTTCTACAATATCCCAAACATCATGATCCAAAGATCCCAGAAAGTAATGCATTCTAGCCTTTTAGTATGCATAATTTGATTCATTAAATACTTGAGGTCTAGTGACTGATGAGACCTCTCTTTGGCCATATTACCAACTTCAGTCAAGATCACTCTCTATGCAGTAAAGCCCTTAAGAGAGACCCACTCTGATACCAATTGAAATTGCTGTAATGATCGCTTTATTTGAAGTGGAAATATGCCAATATGTCCTAAAGGGGGTGAATAGGACTTTTTAATATTTTATGGTTATTTAAAATCCTATCAATCTAATCCTGAGTAAATATGTATGCATCAGGATTTCTTCAGAGTAACTCTAATGGCTTCCAAGCCAAATAGAGGATCCAATCATAAAACTAATAGAAAGATGAACAAGATGCAAACAAAGTTTATGATGGATGTGACTGTGTGTGAGATGTGATCTCGGATAATCAAATATGAAAGCATTTAAGGAATTCTCATAAGCAATGGAAGACAATATAAATCTCAAACACTGTCATTTTTACAGTGGTTCGATTACTTGTCTACTCCACTTCCGGCGGACACACTCAACCCTTGTGTGTACCTCACTAAAGGAGGTTTCACAATAGGTTCACCTCAAACCGAAGGTTTTAAATTAGGCTCACCTCTAACCAGTACAACCCACACTTAAGCTGACATAGTGTGTCTACACGACACACTTTATGCTCCCATGAGCAAGGGTCAACACACAACACCCAACTTTTAGGTCACACAGGTAAAGGACCTACATGAGGACCTTAGAGTTTATTCTCTCCACAGAGCAAGGGTTAACACAAAGCACCACCACGTACACTCTCGCCGGAGGCATCCTATGAGGACTAGCAAGGGGTGAGAAACACTTTAGACTGAATCCTACAAAAGAAATAATCACAAGGGTCCTTTGGACTCTAATAACTTACAGATAAGTAGATGAGCCCCGTTTAGCACGTTGATGAAGTCTCCTCCTTTGATGACGAAGAATCTCAAGCTTCCTTGAACTACAACTCAGAAGATGTACCAATACATGGCGACAAGTTTAGTCAAGGTTATGATGGAATCCTACTCTATTAAATATTTTCCTATAAGCAAGATAGAGCAATTCCAATCATCTATGCATTCAAGGCATCCCATCTTAATGATCTGCCATTAAGATGGTAGCTGCAGGATCCTTGAATGCGAAAGTTCATTCCCCAATCTACTCTATTGAATGTCAATGATGAGGATGAATTGGAGGATGAACTCCCATGAGAGAAAAGGCTTAGGGTATATGATCTAGGGTTAAACACACAAAAGCACTCTCTACTTTCTCTATCTAACAACCAGGGGCAAGCTCTCATTAAATAGGTAAAAGGCTCCAACGGATATAAAACGGTCACATTTTTGATAGAGTTCGATTTCATCAAGCAGGGTCAATATCATCGAGCGTATACTCTCGATAGCATCGACTGGCCGCTCGATGACACAACTCAAATGTTAAACACTTTTGAATCCTTTTACAAGCTGGTCGAGGAAATTGAATGGGCATCGATGTCATCAGATTTCGAACTCCAATTTCATTGATACGAGGTTCGATTCCTCGACATTTAAAAATGTGAGAGCACTTGCCTTTGAAATATTTCAGTTAAATGATATGATTGAGCATCACTTGATATCATCAGAATTTGAATATCAATGATATCAAGGGCAGTGTCGATTCATCGATAATTCTAAGGAATTTTCCTATAAGCTTGCTAGATAGTTTGTGTCCATATTTAATGACATCGACCATGCTTTGATATGAACGATATTTGAATATCAATTTTATCGAGTGACCCTCGATCCAAGAAAAATAACCTGAGAAACTTGCTAGATAGAATGTGTCTCATTCCGATATCGTCAAAGGGATTCTGATATCATCAAGATTTGAATTCCAAGGATATTGACGAGCTTTTCGATATATCGAGGATTATATAATTTTCCTTAGTAAAACTTTGGACATAACAGACTTGATGTCGATTTTATCGAGTCTACTTGATGGACTTGAGATTTAAATTTCAATGATATCGAAGCGTCTGTCAATACATCGATAATTCTGTCAAGAGATCTTTGTGGTTGCTGGACGACTTATGTCCTCATTTTAGTAATATCGAGTGAGCTTCGAGGACATCGACAATAGGGTTCGATTTCATCGAACGTCGTAAACTCAAAGATTTTCCAATTTTTGGAAAAGGTTTTCTAGCCAAAAACCATAAGGTGTTCTATTCAATTTTATTGATTTTTAATTACCTTGTGTTTTAGGACATGGGATGTGAGGCTAAGATTTACCTATGGTGAGTTTTAGCACACATCCAGTTGAGCCAGACGCTTGATCAATCTTCTTATGGGGCTCCTCTGTCTAGCTGACTCAATGCTCATGCTAATTGACAAACTAAGGCACTTTCAGGTTCTATCTGAGATGTAAAGCATACGTAATTACACATATCTTCTAGTTGTTTACGAGTACACATACCAATGAGAGAATTTCCAAGAATCTGATTAGTTGGATGGTCTTTAACAGTTCTCAGTTTAGAGTTATTTTGACTTTATGAAGAATCTAGTTTATCAATTAGAAGAACTTCATCATTTTTTGAACTTAAGACAAGTGTATTCAAGTGATCATCAATAATCACATTAATGGACTCCTGAATTACACCAGTCCTCTTATTAAGAACCCGATATGCTTGACTATTCAAAGCATACCGTAAAAATATCCTTTCATCACTTTTGATGTCAAACTTATCCAAATTTTCTCGGTCACGTAAAATGTAGCACTTGCTGCCAAAAATATGAAAGTATTTGATAGTAGGCTTCTTATCAAACCACATTTCATAAGCTGTTTTACCATTTAATTTTTTAGTATAAACGCGGTTAATTATATAACAAGTAGTATTTATGGCTTCGGTCCAAAAGTTTTTAGGGAGCTTCATACTATTTAGCATTACATTTACCATTTTTTGAAGCACTCTATTTTTTTCTTTCTACTATACCATTTTGTTGTGGTGTTTTGGGCATATAGAATTCATGTGATATTCTCTGATCACTGCAAAATTTCTTAAAACTACTATTCTCAAATTCTGATCTATGATCACTACGGATCTTACAGACTTGAGATCTTTTTTCTGTTTAAATATGTTTAAGGACCCTTTTTACTTTATCGAGAGTTTTTTATTTGTCCCTTAAGAAGACTACCCAAGTATATCTGGTACAGTTATCAACAATTACCATAATATACTTCTTGCCACCTCAACTCTCCATTCTAGTTGGTCCAATGAGATCCATGTGAAGAAGTTCGAGCGGTTTAGATGTGACATTTGTTTGTCAATCTAGTATTCGTCACATATTTTGTCTACTTTCTATAATTTAGGTAAACCTCTTATCAACTCTCTTTTGCTCAATTTATACAAGTTACGGTAGTGTACATGTCCAAGGTGTTTATGCCATAACTCGGTCTCATTGGTATGGACCATGTAGCATGATAGATTAGATGAGCTTGAATCATAAATGATATAGCAGTTTTCGCAAGTTCTACGACCAATTAATATTTCACAACCTTGATTAGTAAATTTTACACTATGATTATTACGATGCTTAATAAGTTATGTTTTAACCCTTCTTCATATGAAACATTCTCAAATAGAGGGAGGTTAAAGACTTGAACCATACCTTGGCCAACAATCCTGCAGTTGCTACCATCACCGAATGTGACTGAACCATCAGTCATATCTTTAAGATTGGTGAACAGACCTTTGTCGCCTGTTATGTGTCTGGAGCATCCACTATCTAGATACCACTTTAAATGACTTATAGCTTTGAAAGTAGTGTGGGCAACCAAGCAAGTAACCTTAGGAGCCAATTTCATTACAATCTTGGGTTTAACAGTATAGTTGGTCTTCTTATGTTTGTAGTTGTTATAAGACCGACCCACTGAGTTAGATTTTAAGAGCTCCTTAAGTAAATCAACAATTTTCTAAGCTAAAGGATTACAATTCTAATTTTTATAGTTGATACGGTTACTTTTAGGTTTTAAGGTTTGAAAAGTCTTAGCATTTTTAGAATAGTTTTGATTCAGACTTTTCCTTTTTGAGTTTGAAGGCTCCCCTTTCACAAATTTAGGTAGAATATTCTTATGTTTGAGAGGAATACTTTTATCATAGCCCAATGCAGACCCATCGCCACATTTTCTAGATCTGGATAAGAGTTTTTCTAACTTAGGATCACCTTGGGCATACTTCCATGTGTCTTTTAAACTCAAAAGTGAAGAGACTTCAAGTTTTAGCTTTTCATTTTCAGATTTTAAGTTTTTAACTTGAGAGGTTTTGAAATCTAAGTCGTACTTAGTTTTTTCAAAATAATCTGAAATGTGAGATTTTCTAAAACAATATTATCAAATCTAGATTTTTTCTTTTCATTAGGTTTTTGTAAATCAATCCTTTTTTTACTTTTGAAAATCTTATATAACATTTTATCTAAAAGGGCCATATCATCATCAGAATTTTCTACATCAGAATTATTACTATTTTCTTAAGAAATACTTTTAGAAATTTTAAGGGTGATGGATTTACCTTTAGGAGCTTTAAAGTTTAACTCATAGGTCTGTAATGAGCCAACTAATTCTTTTACCCTCATATTATCCATATCACGAAGTTCCTTGATCGCAGTCACCCTTGAATTGAACTACTCAGGCAGTGAGCGTAGTATCTTTGCACAGACTTTACTTTCTGGAATTCTATCACCGAGACCCCACATAGAGTTGACAATGTCATTTAATCTTGTATAGAAGTCTATGAAAGTTTCACTTTCTTCCATATATTTTTCCTCAAATTTGGTTGTGAGGATTTGAACTTTAGATTTCTTGACAATTGTTGTATCCTCGTGTGTCATTTCTAAAATATCCTAGGCTTGCTTTGCAGTATCACAGGATATAATTCTTTTAAATTCATTCGGTGATAGTGTGTAAGTAATTGCATTTAGAGCCTTTGCATTGGCACTACTCTCACTTTTCTAAAGAGTGGTCCAAGAGAAATAAGGTGTGACTTTCATAGTTTTGGATTCTTCGGTACCAGTTACTTTAGTGTTAGGAGGGGTCCAATTAGTCACTGTGGCTTGCCACATGTTCTCATCCATGGATTTTAGAAAAAATTTCATCATGGCTTTCCAATAGGCATAATTGGAGCCATCAAATGGTGAGGCCTAGTGACTGAAAGGCTATCAAAATTTGACATCTTAAAAAGCTCAGATCGATTAGCTGAAGAAATTAATCAAAAAAATAATAATTAAAGTGAGCTATTAGGCTCTGATGCAACTTGAAAAGCCCAAGCTAAGAGTTCCTGGTGGGGGGGGGGGGGGGGGGGGGGGGGGGAGGGGGGTTGAGTAGGACTATGCCAAATTAAAAATTAAATTTGAAATTTAAATAAATATAAATGAAGATATCAATTAAACAATCCCACAATGCAGACATGAATAACAACCTCAAGTGTACAAGTATTGAGAGGTTGATACAGATGTTGTTCAAAGGACAACCTTACATCAAAAACTAATGGTTTATGTTAGGACAACCTGATTCTTAGAACGGTCTATGTATCAAAAACTCAAACTGATACAGAGGAATAAAGAAATAAATAGCAAAGAAAATAACTAAGCTATTACAACATTCCCACACATATATAAAAAGATTACACATTCTCCATAAATGCGTAAAGGGAAATTACAACATCCACACAATGAAATAATCAATCAATCACCACAAGACCAGAAATTATAGTGGTTTGCTTGTGTGTACATCAACTGTTTAGAAAAACAGCCACACAACTACTCCACTCCCAATATCCTCACACAGTGGTTATTAGCGTTCATTATGAAATAGATTTTTCAAGGTTCACCTAAAACCCTTACAATTGTGTCTTTCAAGTGGGCTTACACAATTCAAAAACCCCACACTTTGAGTTTTTTGGATCACCTCAAACAAACCAAAAGAAAGAGATTTTTCTACCACAATCTCAAAGAAACCAAAAGAATGAATTTATAAAACTATAAAATACTTATTTGAATATTCTTCTTTGATGCAGCCTGGTAGAACTAATTCAGAGTAGAAGTTCAACATAGATGTTCAATGTTCACACTCACTTAAGAAAAGATTCTAAGTTCTAAATTGATTTTAGATTAAATCAACTTGGGTTAGCTTGATTTGATTTTGATTCCAAGAAATGGGAAAACTTCAATCCCTTTTTCAAATAAAATTGAAATGTAGAATACAAAATCAAATGCAAAAAGCTAATTAAAGAGATTATAAAATGAGCACTAAATTACTTAAGAATATCACTAACTTATCTCTCAGAGTGGTGTCTTGATTTTGCTTGAATTGGATATCAAACTCTAAAAATTGTGCTCTATTTATAAGTGTAGAAATCGTTCCTTCAACTGGTCCAGAGGACAGATCAATTGGTCGAAGGACCAACAAACTTTTAAAAATTTAGGTGCGATAAGATCAGGCCGTTTCATGATTGGTCGAAGGACCTGCTCGACCGGTCAAGTGGCCTCCACGACCGATCGAGTCCTGTCCATGACTGGTAGTGTGGGACTCAATTTAGTTGCTGGACTTTAGTTGAGCTTGCAGGATTGGTCGATCATTGTTCACTCGATTGATCGAGGCAATAACAAAAAATCCTAAACATTAGTGACAAACTTAGAAATGGTTGAGCATTTCTTGGACTAGTCAAGTCAGTACTAGGACTAGTCTAACATAGTCTAAGACTAGTTGAAAAATAGTCTATGCACTTATAAAGTGACCTAATTAAATTATGTATTCAAAATGACCTAACCTATGGTCAATCTATGATCATTCATGCCTTATAAGCGATATATGAACACTGAATCATCTTTTGCTTCAGTTGATAGTTGTTCTTTGAAGTTCACGAAGCTTGAGATCTTGATTATGATGAAGCTTGAACTTAAGACATTTTGAAGCTTGAATTTGTAATACATTGAAGCTTGAGCTTGAGGTACTTGAGATGTACTTCACCTTGAGCTTTGAGTACCAAAATAAAGACTATTGTCTTACCTTAGATGAAGCTTTGAAACTTTGTTTCGACAAAGAAACAAATGTATTTTGATTTGGGGAGATTGTCTTATTCAAATATAACAGAGAGAAAGTACTATGAACATTCATCACATTCTATTAATACTGAGTTCGTTTACATCCTCTTTACATCCCTTGATTCTAAGATAAATCATTTATAAGTAAAGGATTTATGCTTTAAGCATCAAGAGTTCATTTCGGCAGCCTTCCGGTGCCTGATTTGATCATCTCCTAGGACTTAGGAGGAATGCCGATTCGATCGATGGGTCATTTCGACAACCTTCCGGCGCTTGATTTGATCATCTCCTAGGACTTAGGAAGAATGCCGATCCGATCGACAGGCCTTTAATGAAATAGAGATTTCGGCAGCATAACAATGCCTGTTTCAACCATCCTCTGGAACTTAGGAGGAATGTCGATTAAATCAACTGATCTTTCTCCTTAGAACCCATGAAGAGGAGAAAACCCAGAGAAAGGAAGCCCGGGCCATGGACTTCGGCAGTACAACGTCTCTTGGGCTTTACAGACTGCAGGGCAGTCCGGTTGCATGGACCCGCGCAACCTATATCGGTTGCGCAGTCCTGCGCAACTCCCAGGAGACTTTGCTCCTACCTTCTGTCTTCCGCTCCGCTCTGCTCCTCTTGAAAATCTTCAAATCCTCCTCAATGAAGGAAGGAAGGGGGTATTTATAGACCCTCGCATGTGTGAAAATCATGATCTTAGCGATGTGGGACTATTTTTTAGTGCTTCGAGTTATCTTGAACGAAGCCTCTTGTACAATTCATTACGAGATCCCGCGCAACTGCTATTCTCGTTGCGCGGTCACGCGCAACAGAGATTGATTGCGTGAAACCGCGCAAAATATAATGGCTGCGCGGTCCTGCGCACTGTCATGAAAACTACCTCTTCCTTTTCTTTCTGAAAGTTCCTTCAAACCTCTTATCTTTTCTTGCTTTAATCCTTTACCATTTTTTGTGCCTCAACAGATGCCCCCTCGATCCTTCCTTGATTGATTCCTGAAATCAAAGGGAGGATCGATCTTTCTCTGCCTGAAGATCTTTGAATAAACTGCAACTGAAGGATGACCGAATGCTCTTTCTTGCACGGGAGACTGGATGATTACACTTGCATGGCAAACTGGCTGATCATACTTGACTAGAAGATCGAATGATAGCGTTCGATCGGAAGACTGGAATGATGGCGCTCAAACAAAAGGCTTGAATACTGGCACTCAAGCGAAAGACTGGAATGCTGACGCTCAAGCGGAGGACTGAAATGCTGACGCTCAAGCGGAGGACTGGAATGCCCCTAGTCAATAGTGTCGAGCAGATGTTTCACCAGAGGATAGGATTCTCTTTTCATTGAAGCACGCTTCTGCAGCAGTTGTGACAACTTCATCTTTGAGCAATTTGATCAGAGAACTTTCTTTCAACACCGTAGCTGCTGTAACGGTCTCTTTGATCAACTCTAGCAATTCTTTCCCTTTTTGATCAGCTCCAGCGATTCTTTCCTTTTTGATCTATATCTGGGGCTATTCTTTAATGCTGCTCCTGTCGCAATAATTTTTTTTCAATTATTTCCTTTGCTCACGATCTGCATAACTCAAGCTTTTGAATAATGGTTCTCCTGCCAAATTTATCAGAATTAGTATCTTAATTCATCATAATTTTCAATATAGCTTTATGAAGCACTAATAATTTTTTAAAATAGATTGAGTTCTTCTCTTCTTAGGTCGATTGTGATATTTTCAATATGGCTTAATCAATCTTTGCACTTCTCATCGTGCACCGCTTTGTATTCTTTATATCGCTCTCTTAGGGATTTCATCTTTAGCTTCAAAGGTTCAACCGCTGAGTCTTTTTACTGAGCCTTCTCTAATTTGTGCTCCTTAGCATTTCTTCATGGACTTTTTCTTGGATCTTTGCTAATTCTAAAAAATAGAAAAATAGACAAAACTTCTTTTCAATTTTCATTTAATAATTTTTCAAAGGTCATAGAAGTTATTGATGATGACAATTCTATTTGTTCTTTTTCTCCATCCGATCTGATACTTGGAGTCTTCCAATGTTATTATCCATAGTACTCGGCATATGAATTCTTCTGCCACATATAAGAGATTATCAGAAAGACCAAGGCATAAATTATTTCAAAGACATTAAATCCTGCCCCCTTTTCAGGTCAATGTCGCATAAAGATTTCTTTTAGAAGATAATATTTCTGAAGCGAAGCCTTCTGATACTTTTGAAGAATGAATAATCTTTTTCGCTCTTTTCATGACTCCAAAGAATATATCAGAGTCCTTATACTGTAGGAGATTTGAGCTGTTGACTAGATAATCGCCAATATCTTGAAGGCATTTACTGTTGACGTAATTTGAACCTGATTCAAGAGAAATGCATTTTTGCATGTTTGTTTAATCAATGTTTAAAATTTTCATCAGGAAATTTGTTTGTTTGAGCATATCTATATTGAAATATGTATTTGCAGTATTTTGAATGCTAAACTTTAATTTTTGCTTATGCTTTTGAGCACTGGTGCTAGTGTACTTTGACCGACCGTACTTTGACTAGACAACTTGACTTGACTTGACCTGACTCGACTGGACTAGACTGACATTACTAGACTGACCGACCACTAGACCGACACTACTGGACAGACATTACCGGACTGACACTACTAGACCGACACTAGACCGACATTACTGGACAGATATTACCGGACTGACACCACTAGACTGACACTACTGGACAGACATTACCGGACTGACACCACTAGACCGACACTACTGGACAGACACTTACTCACATAGTTTAAGCTCATGAGTAGTGGAGCGGCGTTACTTCGAGTCTTATGTGATGGTCTCTGTAACTCTTAGGAGTTCGCTGGACTTCTCACTGCCTAGGGAGTTCACAAACCGCGATCCATCAGAGGAGCCCAGTGAAGCTACCGGGGCCGTGAACTCAGTTGGTTTTACAGCACAGGGTTGGCCACGGTAACTCTCTAGAGTTCACAGGGCTCGCAAGGCTACCTTTGGGGGTACCAAATCCATGGTTGCCGATCCATCGATGAGTAGGTTTAAGCCCTTCCTCATGAGTACGTACCGGAATCGAACCACAAATCTAGGGGGTCTTATGCATGGTTGGCTTGTCATGCACGCACTGCGGCCCTCATTTTCTTCGCCTGTAAGGTCGGGCCCATTCACGGGAGGGTTTGTCCTCCGTTCCCCGTGACGCTGCTGGAAAGCTATACAGACGACATGGGTGTTACGCTTGACTGGTCATTTGGAGACTTCTAGCACTTTGGCTTTGAGTCAACTTTTTGGCCCTTTGCTTTTGATCTTTCGGCTGACTTTTGGCTCTTGGCTTTTGGTCTTTGAAGACTTTGAGCTCTTTCGGCCTTTGGTCATTTAAAGATTTTGAGCTTTTGGCTTTTGGTTAACTTTTGGCCTTTTTCTTTTGGTCATTGACTCCGTCAGCTGCCCGCATGGGTATGCGCACAATGGCCTTCATGGGCTTTTTAGAGCCATTGGCTTCTCGCCGCTGCCCGAATGGCGATCTTCATAGGTCTTATGCGTAGCTGGTCCCTTTTGAGCTTTGGCCCTTTTCGAATTCTGGCTTTTCTTTCTTTTCTTTTTTGGGACTTGACTAGGCTACCTTTTTATGATGAGCAGCCATTACTATTGCCAATTCACATGTACAGTTAACTATATGATTCATTCTAATGTGATCGCTGCTGACAATGTCACAAGGGCTTTCGTATTATGTTTATGTCAATTTTTTGTATCAACTTAGCGATGATGGCAACCTTGATGAGCGATTGATCGGCAATAGCGATAGTTGTTCTCTTTTTCTTTTTCTTTTTCTTTTTTAATCATTGATACCTGATAATTCGATTTCGATGGAGATTTTCTGTTGACTTCGATGGAGATTTTCTGTCGGCAATTAGCGTCAATGCTTGATAGCAATCATCGGCACCTTTTATGTCACTGCTTGCTTGATAGCGATCATCGGTACTTTCTTCTTCTCTCTCTTTTTTTAATGCCAATGTTTGCTTGATAGCGATAGTTGCTAATTTTAGTGATTAGCTTTTCATTTGGATTTACTTTTGGTAATTGTCCTTGGTATTTCGCGTTTGGCGATGACTTGTTATGCTTGAAAGCCTGTCTTTCATTCAAATATACAAAAGAAATGCATTCTATGGTGAGAAATATATTTCACAGCTTTTACTCACCTGTCTCAATTGATTATAGGTCTTAAGCGTAGCTGGCCGCATAGGCTTGGCTAGGCTGCCTTAATTGATATTTTGTCATTGTTGAACAGTGAATCCATAGCTGATATTTCATCAGCTGCTAATATATTCTGAGAATCAATAATTGATATTTCGCCGTTGCCGATATATTCTGAGAATATCCATGTTGCATTTGAAATAGTTTATCAGCTTGGTGATGATAGCAATTTTGATAAGATAAGCTTGCGTGAGCCATTGATGACGACAGTGATAGTTGCTTATCTTGGCGACGATCATTGGCACTTGCTTATTCTGACAACAATCATCGACACTTTTATTCAATGATTGTCATTGACGCTTTGTATTTGGCGATCGTCATTAACGCTTTGTATTTGGCGATGATTTAGAAGCATCAAAATTGCAATCTATCTTCAAGGATAATGAATTTCGCATGCCTTTGTCTGTCCCCTTTTGATACAGAATTATTATCTTGATAATGTTCTGTATCAAAATCAGTATCGCCTTCGGAAGCAGTTTCCTTTTTGCCAGCGCGAGTATAGGCCAATGTAGGCTTTCATTTACTTCCTTGAAGAAGTCTACTTTCATTGAGCACACTTTATCTCATTTAGCTTTGGATTTGCTCCCTGGATATGATTGTGACTGTCAGTGGAGAAACATTTTTTTGCTCTTGGAGATATGGAGGCAACATATTTCTGTGGGAGGCTATACAATTCATGATCACATTGATCGACCAATTTGCTTCCTTTTAATGAAGGGTCATAACTCTGATAATTTTTTGAAGCGAAATCAGCAAATATATTTTACAGACGATATCTCTTAAGGAAGCGAGCATTGACCGGTATACTGATTCCCTGTCCTTCTTAATCTACAATTCTATACGCTCCATTAGAATATACTTCTTTTATTACGTAAGGGCCATCCCATTTAGGCTCAAATTTTCCTCCTGTTCGACGAGTGACCACAATTGATCTTTTTAGCATTAGCACCATATCTCTCTTTTTGAAAGAGCGATATTTAACTCTCTTATCAAATGCAGCTGATATTCTTGCTTGATATGCTTGCAGACGCTGTTGTGCAACTAGGCGTTTCTCATCAAGCAAGTCCACTTCTTTTAATCTTATTTTTGCATGATCATCATCAGTTATAGACTGATGCACTGCCACTTTCAGTGACGCTACTTGTATTTCAATTAGAATTATTGCCTCCATACCATAGACTAATGAATACGGCTTTGCCCTTGTGGCTGTTCGATGAGTAGTTCTGTATGCCCATAGTGCTTCCTACAATCTTTCATCCCAATCCCGTTTATTTCCTGTCACTGTTTTCTTCAATATTTTGACTATCATTTTGTTGAATGCTTCTGCTAATCCTTTAGCTGGCGGATAGTAAGGCGTTGAGAATGAGTGGTGAATCTTGAACTTCTGACATAGTTTTTTCATACCTTTATTTTTGAAAGGAGTGCCATTATCCGTAACAATTTTCTTCGGGATACCATGTCTGTATATTATAGCATGGCAGATGAAATTAACCACATCCTTTTCTTTAACACTTCGCAAAGAAACTGCTTCAGTCCATTTGGAGAAATAATCCGTAGCTGCCAGAATATACTGTTTTCCTTTGGATGAACGCGGGTTTATAGGACCGATTACGTTAAGTCCCCAAGCGGAGAAAGGCCAAGAGGCCACAGATTGGTGCAAATCTTCCGGCGGCATGTGTTTAACATCTCCATGAATCTGGCATTCGTGGCACCGCTTCGCATAATCTATCGCATCTTTGAACATGGTGGGCCAATAATAACCCATCCGATGTATTCTGTGGAATAAATTTCAGCCTGCCTGATGTGCCCCACATTCACCAGAATGTGCTTCTTGCAATACTTGTCTTGCTTCTTGTTTGTCTAAACAGTGTAACAACATCCCATTGTAAGATTTTCTATATAATACTTCACTACAAATAATGAATCTACTTGACCGCTATCTGACTTGCTGCCTTTGTGCGGACTCTTCTGGTAGGATGTTGAATTTGAGATAATCAATGAAAGGCTGTCGCCGGTCATCTACTGTAATTTCCAAGCATGATACAGGTAGGGTCTCAGTGACTTCTTCAATGATTTCGGTTGTTGGCAAAAATCTTCTTTCCTCTATGGTCACTTGAAGAGGGCTTCGGTTAGGGCAAGACAGAGCTACTGCCAAACTGGCTAAGGCATCGGCTTTTTCATTCTCTGACTAGGGAATATGCTTGATTTCAACATAGGAGAAATATTTCAACAATTGTTGCGCCTGCTGGAAATATGGCAAAAGTTTCTGCTTTCTTATTTCATATTCAGTCGTCAATTGATTTATAATCAATTTAGAATCCCCATAAATGTGCAATACTCTTATCTCTATTTCTTTAGCTATCTCCATTCCAATAATCAGGGCTCTATACTCGGCCTCATTGTTCGTGCACGCAGCTCCTAATGTAAAGGAGTAAGGTAATAAATCACCTTGGGGAGTAATGAATATCACTCCTGCCCCTGCTCCTGAAGTTCGTGATGCACCATCAAAATACATCTACCACAGATTCTGTGACTCAGTCATCATGATGTGCTCATTTGGAAAATCATCATTGATGGCTTCAGATTCTTCCACGGGGTGCGCTGCTAAGAAATCTGCCACTGCCTGCCCTTTTACAGCTTTTGCCGGTTCATACGTAATAGCGTACTCTGAAAGTAACAACATCCATTTAGCCAACCTCCCGGACAACATCGGCCTTGTCATCAGAAACTTTATCGGGTCGACCCTTGAAACTATTGTTATATCATGCGATAAACAATAATGCCTTAATTTCTGTACTGCGAATATTAACGCTAAGCATTCCTTCTCAATCGGGGAATAATTGCATTCTGCGCCTATCAGAGTTCGACTCAAGTAATAGAGGGCCGTTTCTTTTCCAAATTCATTCTTTTGTGCCAACAGAGCTCCTAAGGAATGATCGGCTGCAAACGTGTACAAGATGAGCGGTCTCCCTTTTATTGGAGCTGTCAGTACTGGTGGCTTTTTTAGCAATTCCTTTATCGAGTCGAATGCGTTCTGACAGGCCTGACTCCACACAAATTCTATATCCTTTTTCATCCGATGAGAAAACGGCTGACATCTTCTAGCCAGATTTGAAATGAATCGACGAATATATGCCAAATTTCCTTGCAAACTCTTTAATTCCTTTAATGTTTTTGGCGGTGGCATATCTTGTATAGCTTTGACTTTCCCAGGGTCAATCTCAATGCCCCTATGCCGAACAACAAAACCCAAAAATTTTTTGGAGGATACTCCGAATGCACATTTAGCGGGGTTCATCTTTAACTGTTTCTTTCTAAGTCGTTGGAAAACTGACACCAAGTGTTTGCGATGTTCCTGATGACTTTCTTACCTGACCACCAAGTCGTCAACATAACATTCAACGTGCTTATGCATCATATCTTGAAAAATATTTTGCATCGCCCTCTGATATGTTGCTCCAGCATTTTTAAGACCAAACGGCATCACTTTATAACAGAAAATCCCCAGCGAAGTTCTAAATGCCGTCGCCTCTTCATCCTCAGGAGCCATCCGAATCTGATTATATCTCGCATAGCCGTCCATAGAGGACATAACAGCATACTGAGTCATACTATCAATTAGTAATTCAGTTATTGGTAGCGAAAAATCATCCTTCGGGCAGGCTTCATTTAGATCTCTAAAATCGACGCACACTCTGACCTGTCCATTTTTCTTTTTTACCGGGACGATATTCGATATCCACCTAGGATACTTGACCTCTCTAACAAATCCAACCTTTATCAGCTTATTGACTTCTTCCTCTATGAGGGGAACCAGGTCCGGATGAAATCACCTTTGCGCTTGTTTGACCAACCTTTTCTCTTTAGAAATATTTAATCGGTGTAATGCCACGGAAGGCTCCAATCTAAGCATTTCTGCATAAGTCCAAGCGAACACATCTTTATTCTCTCTAAGAAGTTGAACGTATTCTGTAGACTCTTGTTCAGAGAGATTGACGCTAATAAACGTGTTTCGTGGTTCCTCTTTTGTACCCAAGTTTATTTCTAACAGGCTGTCTGTTGTCAGTTGCCCCCCGTCCTCCATTTGCTTTGGAGCTACTTCAGGACGTTCGACTACTTCGGCACTTTCCTTCACTAGTCCTTTTGCTGTGACCATGTTTGCTGCCGACCTTGCCTCTATGTCTTCAAATTTTCTTCACCTTTCCTGGCTGATCCCAATTGAAATTCCTTTTTCATGATTTAGGCCAATGGGATCTTCGCAATCGAGGCCCATACCTTTCATGATTTCCTTTTTTATCCTATCTTCGATAATTATCTGATTCCTTTGTATCATCCGCTGTAGAATACACTTCAGCGTGTAACAATTCTCCGTTGGATGTCCCACTAGACGATGATAGTGATAAAATTTTCGCTCCCTGCACCTTATCGCCTCCTCAGGGCGTTTAGGCTCTGGCGATTCTATTGCGCCAACTTTCAACAACTGTTCCATCATTGGAATGACATCTCCTTTATCGAAAACGAATCCCTCATGGGAATTAAGCATTTAGACTCTTTTATTTTTTCTTGATTGAGCCAAGTCTTCTTTTCGCTTCGTACTTTCTGCCTTGAAACCTTTCACAATTTTACATTGCTGACAGCGATCACTGGTATTTGCGGTTATCCGGCTAGGATCCTTTCGGGTCGCATCATGGTGAAATTTCGACACCTCCTGATTTACTAGTTCCAAAGCATGAGCCTTCACGGCCAAATCATGAAGAGTGTTGATATTGAAATTGGTCAGTCTTCTTACGAATTCCTTTTTCATAGAGTTCAGACACATCTTGACTTGCTCAGTTTCTTTTAGCAATGGTTTGCACAAAGTTCCCAATGCCCCCCATCTATCCACGTAATCCCTTGCCGACTCATTTTTTCCTTGTCGTACAGAAGCCAACTCAGCAATATTAACGTCGGGACTTACGGAGAAAAACCGAAATGTGAAAGCGTCTTGCATCTGCTTCTAAGTGCAAATAGAACCCGGAGCCAAATTGTAATACCATCGGAATGCATTACCTGTTAACGATGCCCCGAACAATTGCAAATAATATTGCGGTACTGCAGAGAGACCTCCCATACTGGCATTGAAGTGCTTTAAATGTTCTTCAGGGGATCCTTTCCCATCGAACTTTTGAAAATCTGGACACCTGAAACTGGCCGGGAAGGGAATGTCATTCATTTCTCTCGGATATGGTATACGGTATCTGAAATGTCTAGTATCTTCTTGTTCCTTCTCCATTCGGCTATCCTTTTCAATTACTGTCTTTTGAGCCGCATTATGCATGAAAGTCACCAAGGCTTCTTTGAGGCTTCTGCATTCTTCCATTAATGCATTATGGGCCTCTACCATTTCATCGAAACGACCCTCTGTAGTTGTTTTATAATCTGGATTCGTTCCAGCCATGAACACTATAGCTTTTCCACTCTTTGACGAAGTAGTCATGGAAGGAGAGTAAAAGTATGCTGACGTGACAAGGTATGCAGAAAAGGGAGAGGATATGGTTTCACCAGGCCTTTGCGTACTTTTTACGGCATCAATTGACTGAGATGACGCCGATATTGGTGAGCCTTTTAGAGACGGCGTTGGCGATCTGATAACCGATGCTTTTCCCTTTCACTCTCTTGTTCGTCCATCCATTGATGCATTTAGAGCTGGAAATTCACGTGCTGTCAACTAGGGAATCGTCTGCGCTGAATAAATCACTGGAGGAGTGAGTTCCGGGTTTCTTCTGACTGTGCTTCGTGTGATGGGTCCTCTGGTCTTTAATGAAGGCTGACTCATTTCATGATTCCTGAAGTTTTGTGTTCGTGCCTTACGAGATGTCACGACAGTCCAGCCTGCATTGTCTTCTAATAGCTGGGGTGAAGCAGAAATGACCCCAGCTGTTACTTGAGCACTGCTACTTTTACGCACATGACTTGGTGCGTATTCTATCACGAACCCTGTCAGGATGAATTGAAAGTTCTTCTTACGGGGATCGCCATGGATGTTGAGTCGTAATCGGATTTTAGAAACCTTCAATCATGAAACATGTTTATAGTTAGTAATTGAATGATTAGGGTGATTTATCTTAGAGATGAAGGGGAGGACTTCCCATTGAGAGTCGCCATTTTGGCGTCCGTAGGACGCCAAACCATGACAAATGTTCATAACAACCTTACTGTTAATACTTTGAATAAGACAAAAAATTCCCCAGCAGAGTCGCCATTTTGTTTCAACAAAGAAACAAATGCATTTTAATTTGGGGAGATTGTCTTATTCAAATATAACAGAGAGAAAGTACTATGAACATTCATCACATTCTATTAATACTGAGTTCGTTTACATCCTCTTTACATCCCTTGATTCTAAGATAAATCATTTAGAAGTAAAGGATTTGTGCTTTAAGCATCAAGAGTTTATTTCGGCAGCCTTCCGGTGCCTGATTTGATCATCTCCTAGGACTTAGGAGAAATGCCGATTCGATCGACGGGCCATTTCGACAGCCTTTCGGTGCTTGATTTGATCATCTCCTAGGACTTAGGAGGAATGCCGATCCGATCGATGGGCCTTTAATGAAATAGAGATTTCGACAGCATAACAACGCCTGTTTCAACCATCCTCTGGGACTTAGGAGGAATGTCGATTAAATCGACTGATCTTTCTCCTTAGAACCCATGAAGAGGAGAAAACCCGGAGAAAGGAAGCCTGGGCCACGGACTTCGGCAGCATAACAGCTCTTGGGCTTTACAGACTGCAGGGCAGTCCAGTTGCGTAGACCCGCACAAGGTCCTACGCAACTCCCAGGAGACTTTGCTCCTACCTTCTGTCTTCCGCTCCGCTCTGCTCCTCTTGAAAATTTTCAAATCCTCCTCAATGAAGGAAGGGAGGGGATATTTATAGACCCTCGCACGTGTGAAAATCATGATCTTAGCGATGTGGGACTATTTTTTAGTGCTTCGAGTTATCTTAAATGAAGCCTCTTGTACAATTCATTACGAGATCCCACGCAACAGAGATTGATTACGCGGAACCGCGCAACATATAATGGATGCGCGGTCCTGCGCACTGTCATGAAAACTACCTCTCCCTTCTTCTTTCCGAAAGTTCCTTCAAACCTCTTATCTCTTCTTGCTTTAATCCTTTGCCATTTTTTGTGCCTCAACAACATTGAACTTTGAAGCTTGAAGGAGCGAATTATCACATGGTGTTGTACTTAAACATGTTAATCTCTTGATCTTGCATTTGAAGTTCTTGAGGTACAGACCTTTGTTCTTGTACATGAGATGCACAGTCTTGAATATGTAGATGCGCTACACAAGACACAGATTCGAAGACGTTTTGGCACTATAAAATTTGACAATCAGAGGAGCTAAAAATCATAGTACTTACAATCTCCCATCTCCAAATGTAACCAACCCACCATCAAATTCTGAATAATCATAGAACTGGGTCCCATCACCAGTCATTTGTCTGGAGAAACCGCTATCAAGATACCATTTTGAACTATTGCCTACTTTTAGTGCAATATTAATTACAAGGCAATTATTTTTATTTTTTTATTACCCACTTGTTTATCATTTTCTTTGGAGAGGATGTTTTCTTTTGTTTTTCTCCTCGAGGTTGATAAATAAGGGATTCTTTGAATCCTTTAGGCTAAACCAGATTTTCTTGTTTCATCAATTCTTAAGTCTTCTAATTCAGTTGAGCTACCTGTTTTAGTAGTTCCTCCATCCTTTCAATCATTTTGGGTGGAGTAAGATATTTCCTTTCTTCTTTAGATATGTTCTTTGAAGTTCTCTTTACTACTTTTGTGGTTGTTTTGAATTTTGTTGCATGTTCCAAACGAGAAGTGTTTCTTATGTTGCTACTTGTTGCAACACATTTAGTCACAGGTGATGTAAGAGGAGGGCTTAATTTATATGATTCATATCCTAGACCTCTCTTATCCTTAATGTTTCTTCCCATCCCTAGAAGTTTTTTTACTCTTTCATTACTATGGGAAAACTTGTGACTTAGTTCAACAAATGTTTAAATCTCTCTACATCTATTTTTAGTTTATGGTTTTCAATATTTAGATGTAAGCTATCTAATTTCAATTTGCTATTTTCATATTCCAATTGATTTATTTATTTATTTATTTTTTTAATTTCTGAAATCTAACATGTTGTTGTCCTTTCAAGCTTGTCATTGTTCGCATGATATTGTTAAAGATCATTGATTAGATGAGTATTAATATCCAGTGCTTTATTAAGATCCTTTTATAATTGTCTGTTTTTGTTTTCAACAATGCCAAGCTTTTTAAGAACATTGATGTTATGGGAATAGAGTTGATCATAGGCATCATTTATGTTTTTTACTTCTTCTACTTCTGATATGAGTGTTTCATATTCACTTATCTCCGCAGTATTAGTGAACACTTATCCCTCTCTATTAGTCATAATTCTAACTTTGGCTTAAGGATCTCCTTCTAGGTTGTTAAACCCTTCAAGAAGTACCCTCTCTGATACCAATTGAAATTATAGTAGAACCGCTAATACTAAACTATGAAGTATGACTAATTGTCCTAGAGGGGGGTGAATAGGACTTTTTTAGAACTTGTAATCTATTAATAACAAACTGTGCCTAACTTTAAAAATAATGGAAGTAAGGCAAAGTAACTCTATGGCTTTCAAGTCAATAGAGGGTCCAATTCACACAGGCTTATACAAGATTTGTATATAAAAACAAACCTATAAGGATAGTGTATATTGTGTGTGGGATGTGACTTCTATCAACACTTATACATATAACACCCCAGATTTTTGCCAACCTTGAGTTAGACGTCCTTAGGCAATGGGTCAACTATATCACTCTTAAAGCTTAATTCCAAAGCAAAGAAATCATTTAGAATAAAATTCTTTAGAAATTTAACGCGAATTAACTAGTGCTACACTAGATTACCTGTGAAATAAGCACCAACCACTTTAAATATGATCTGTAAAACCTAAAACCTGTAGAATCAGTAATGCTACGCTATCCTAAAATACCGGATCAATCTCTATTCCCGTTTACTCTCGAGAGCACTTTGAAACCCCGTATCGGACCTGGACCGCACATTGAAAGTCTGATAGTGATGAACTTAGACAATTATGATCACCTAGTTGGACTTGACTATCATCTCGAAAATTAAGCCCAAATGATGTCCTGAGACCATTTCCTTGAGTCCGGAGTGAAGAGAGTGAGAAGAAGAAGATTTTTAGAAAATTAAATATAATTTTAAGTAATCTGAGTCGTGTCACTCGCGTGATATTTCTAAGCGTTCTGACCATTATATTTTGACCCAAATTTACCCTCAGATCAGGATAGATGGCCCTTACAAGTCATAGCACTTGTGGCCTGATCGAGTTTCGATGACCGCTGAACTGAAACTAGTCTGCCATGGTCGATCTGGAAACCCGATCGGACTGAAAACTTAGCTTGACCAAGATCCAATATTAGAGGGCTTAAGTCTAATCGCATTTAGTAACAGAACCTCCAGAAGTACTCCGTTGAGACGGAACAGTCCGTATTTGGACATAACCTAAGTATACCATGACCCTGAGTCTAATTTGGAGAGTTTTGGGCCTATATAATGACCTTAAACCCTCACTCTCTCATCCCATACGAATTTGGAAAAACCTAGGAGAGAAGAGAGAAAAGAGAGAGAAAGTGTGAGAGAAGTGGGAGGATCTTCCTGCTATCCTACCCTGCTATCCTACGTGCTTAACCATCACGATCTAATCGCTTTTCCGGCGATTCTAACTTCGTTCTTAGGTAAGAAAGCCTAACCATAACCTGTTCTAGGGTTTCAATTGGTGCAAGTGGTGAAGTAGCTAACCTAAATCATACTGTAGGTTTCCAATCAGTCGTTGACAAAGACTTAGAGTCTCTATTGAATTCGTTACACTTTTACGGCATAAGGTGCGGATTTTAGACTCTTAGGTTGTCATTTTCAAAGCTTTCAATGTCGGCTAATGGTAGATTATTAATGAGGATGCTATTTCACATGTAGAACATGTTGTCCATTTTTCATTTCGAATACATACAAAGTATATGAAATTTTATGTATTTTAGGTATTTGTAGAAAATACCGTATACGTATAAATTTTATAAATGTGATTGCCATGAGTATTTGTCGTATATACATGCAAGTTATGGATGCAGTATCTGTTTGGTGAAAGGATTCGCCCTAATACAGGTTTTAGCCAACATATGATGTGTAGGCTAATATGTGTAGTCTAAGTGTTTGTATATATGCTTGTATGAGTATATACGTAGTAAATAATGTTTTACTTAGGTGTTGAGATAGGATTCTCAACTACCTTAGCGATGTTTATGATTTTCTCCATGCAAGTTGTTTAACTTAGTTGCTTTACTTTGAAATGCATGCGTATGGATTTTTGTTCATGTTGTATCTTATATAACATGTTGGGAAATTTGCTTGAATTATTTGGTCATTTCTGTTCTGGCTACTGTACATGTTTACTGGTTAATATGGAATGTGTTTGGGGCTATGTTGTGGTCCAGGAAATCGGTAACAGATTTGAGCTCGTGGTTGGCCTCTATTCGCCACGCAAGACGTGTTTGACGAACTCGAGTCGTGCGTTGCTTGTCGGCAGTGGTTAGGCCACACGAAGTGCTTATGCACTTCATGTCGTACAACTCAATGGGCGCTCGTACTAGTCGAACTCGTCAAGTGACCCGATTGATCGTTGTATGTTTACCTTGTATTGGTCATAACTGCTTGAACCTAGGGTACTGAACTTACCAGTGAAAACCCTGATAACTGTGGTACCTTGATCCATTATGACTCATGAGCCAGGCATGGTGGTATGGGACACCGTGGTCAAGCTGTCGGCCTACGCTGGGGCCATGAGCCTCCCCGTAGTGACCAGTGAGCAATCTAGACTCGTGAGCCGATTATGGTGGTATGAGACACTATATTCGAGCTGTCGGCCTACATTGATAAGGTGATGGGGGAGTGGTGTAACGAGCGCGTGTAACAGCCCTGACAGCCCTTTGTAGTGACCTCGAGCATACTCTGAATCTACGGAGAGGCGACGAGACTTCCCGTAGTAAACAGAGTATAAATTAGGCCTGTATTGATAAGGTGATGGGGGAGCAGTGCAATGAGTGCGTGTAACAGCCCTGACAGCCCTTGCAGCGACCTAGAACTGCATCATCGTATGAGATTAACTAGGAGTGACGACCCTAGATAGGATCCTTGTTTGGGAATGATATAAGGGAGGTACCTTAGTTTCCCAATCCTGCTGTATGAAAAGGACTAATAACAACTCGGTAATCATGCCCATATCGCATTGCATGTGCCTGGAAGATGTGGAGCACTTGAGGGACGAAAGCATGCCGTGAACGTAAGATGGTGTCGCACGAGGGAGTATGTTGGCAAGGGTATGCATCATTATTGCATCTCATCCTTGCATTAATCACAGTATTTAGGAATGTTTGATTTGCTTGCTTTATCATTATTGTTTGACTGAATTGACATGTTAACCTTTACTCTATGATTCCACTGAGTTGATCACTCACTCCCACGTTACGGGACAGTGTTGTACACACCAACCAGTCCTTGTTTTAGTTTTAGATGATGTCGTTGCTTATGAAGTGGAGCTAGACTTTCATGATGATGAGGAGGGTTTCTCCTATAGGCAGCTATCAGGCGGGTCTATGTAGACCATGTTCTGATCGACGGGATTACAGGGAGGTTGATTAGACGCCATGAAACTTATCATTTTTCTCTCTTTTGGAGTACTCATGTATACTCTTTTTGTTCATTTTTGGAGTATACATGTATATATTTAACCTGGTAACATGTTCACAATCTGGAGACTTACAACAGTTTATATATGTTATATATCTAACACAGTCTTCCGCTTGTATAATTTAACTGTCTCTGGAGTATGATATGCTGTTTTGGTATAATCCCACTCATGTTTAATGTACTCATACGATCAACACTCAATCATCATTATTTATGTTGCATAAGTGATGCGTTGAAAATCGGGAGTGGAGCTTATGCTCGACCCCCGATTTTCAGGGCGTTACAATACATTAACTAAATCATGCATCATTATGATCATATAATAAACACAAGCATAACTAGATAAATGTATTCAAAGCAATCCCAAACACAATCATGTATCGTGGTTTGGCTACTCACCTACTCCACTCCTAGTGGACACATTCTCTCCTAAAGTGTACTCACTATCTAATGATTTTAAATCAGGTTAACCATGAACCTTCACACCTACATAAGGTTAACTAAGGGACTTACACAAGGGTCCCATAAATGCCTGCACAAGGTGACTCGTCCTACCTAAGGACATTACAATGGGATCCTACATAAGGCATCCCATGCCTACGTAAGACAAACACGTCCTACACAAGGACACAATGTATTCTCCCATCGGAAGCTTACAATTAGGACTTGGCGAGTTTAACACTTAAACTCTACATCCCAATCCTACATAAAGAAAGGGCTTCAGACACATTAGACAATGAATACTTACAAATAAGTTGATGAGTCTCGTTCTCACATAATGTAAAGACCTTCAATGATGATGAAGAATTTTTAACTCCCTTTGAACCACAACCTTCTTGATATGTAGTTGAATGCTTCGAGGTTGTGAGGTATTTAAATCATACACATAATTAACTCGTCCTAGGGTTTTTTTTTAATCTTCTCTATTAGATAAATTTTAAATCAATAAAGAAGGTTCCCATGAGCTATGCATTCAGAAGTTCCAAAGATAGGTATATATAATTGAAAATTCTCTGAATGTTGGAGTTCATAATTCAATCCAAGCATATAAGATAATGAGTTAATGCTTGAGCAAAGGATTGAATGGTGAACTGTAATGGGAAAGAGAGAGTGAGGAAGAGGTTATATAGATCTTAGAATAAGAGGCTCAAACTCTCTTCGATTCTAGCTCATTTTACCAAGAGCAGCACTAGTGTATTAATACAGTAAAATCCTAACGGTAAAAAAATGGGCAGAATTTTGAAATCATTGATGCCATCGAAGTGTGTTCAATGTTATCGATATTATCGAACCATCTTTGATTACATCAACTCTCTACATGAGATTTTTATTTGGGTGTAGGATAGCTTCTGATTGTTTCTTATCAAGTATCCTTCGATGATATTGATGTGCACTTCGATTCATCGAGTTTTCTTTTGTAAAATACATAAAGGTTGTTGGACAGTTTTGTCACTTGTTCAATTCTATCGAAGAAGAGTCCTTTGATCCATTGAAGTTTGAATTTCGTGTTATCGAATGATCTTCGATGAACTTGAAGAAAATAGATTTTCTTTGAAAAGCTTGCTGGACAAAACTGAGTAAGTTGTGATTGAAATTGCGGTTTAGACCGCTGTGGTAGAGGTATGGAATAGTCCAATTGTCCTAGAGGGGGGTGAATAGGACTTTTCACCGATTATGTCTATTTAAAACTTCTAATTGCCTAACTTGAACAATCTTTTAGTTTTAAGCAAGTAAGGTAATATAACACTAAAGGCTTCCAAGCCAATAGAGGTTTCAATCACATAGGCTACTTAAGATATGCAAATTAAGCAATTATCCTATACATAGTGAACATGTGTGTGTGGAAAATGTTACCTATCAAACTTAGACATTCATTTAATCATGTATATATAATTAAGCATTTAAATCATACACATAATTTAAACAGATGCACAAATGTCAATTCCAAACACAAGCATGTATAGTGGTTCGACTACTTGCCAACTTACTCCTGGTGGACGCACTCTCTCCTAGAGTATACCGAATTTCACTATGAATGGTTTTAAATCAGTTTCACCATTAACCTTTATAGCCCTACACAAAGGACTCTCCAATTTATGCTCTACACACAAGAAAATGTCCTACAATAAGAGCCTATGTTTAAGCCCACTGGCCAAGGCCCCACACAAGGCACCTACATTTAGGTGCACTAGTCAAGGACCCACATTAGGCACCTACGTTTAAGCACACCGGCCAAGGTCCCACACTAGGCACCTAATCGAGTTTATGGATGACAAACTCTTAGCCTCAATCCTACATGAAGATAGAGACTAACTTATGAACTCTTAACAATGACATTTACTTGTCGGAATGAGTCCTCTTTTGTAGCTTGTCTTGAGTTGCTTGATCTTCACTCTCTCGTGCTTGAATCAACTCCCTGATGCTCCCCTGATCACGATACTGTGATTTTCCTTTTGTATCATCTTCACGATCAAGTACCTTGCATATGATGTTCCTATAAAGGTAATCAAGGTAATGGGAGTGGGTTGAATCTCCTATCAAAAGTTATGAATGGATTTCCTAAGAGATTCAACTAATGGATGTTCTATAGTATCATGGAGACAGAGGATTTACCAATGGGTTTAGTCTTTATACTTTAAAGCAGGCTAGAGATCATGTTCTTTATAATAGGAGCGTGAATGCTCATTGAAGTGAGGAATCACAATGAAAGAACATAAATCTCGTATGGATAAAGTCTAGGATGAGTGAGATAAGCTTGGCATACAATAGAGACTCTGAAATGCCTAAATCTGCACTTTTATAAAGAAAAAGTCCCAACGGATCTATAACATCTAGTTTTTAGTTCTACCGAGTGGACCTTCGGTGGCATTGAAATATCACTCAGTGGTGCGAAGTTAGATCCTGAAGCTACTCGATGAAATTTGTTGCTTTCAGTGGCATTGAACATTGTACTTCAGTAGGAGTCGGTGGGACAGAATTATCTTTGATAAGTTATTGGACTGTCTTGGGCACTTTCTTTGGCATCGAAGGGGTCTTCAGTGGTACTGAAGGTGCCATTCGGTGGCACCTTCTCCAACCAAATTGGGATAAATTTTCCTATTTTAAATTCTTGTCCATTAAATCATTCAACAGCTTGGAACATCTTAAAGCCAAGTCTAGAGGGGTAGAAAATATGAACTTAGAATGACTTGAATATATGATCTAAGTGGGTTTTCATATTTGGGTTAAGATCATCTATAGGCAAGGTCAAGATTGTAGAAGCTTCTTTGTACTTTGAACTTGTAGCTTGCACTTCCGCTCCGGTTGCATCGTCGGCCTTCATTTGTCAAGGAGCCATCTGACTACATGACACAACTAGTCACGTGATTGAAAAATATGTGTGCATGGTGAGTAGACTTCGATGATATCGATAACTTACTCTCAAGAACATTGAGGAGTCTTCGATGTCATCGAGGAGCACTTAAAGTATTTTTTGATTTCTTTGGAAGATGTCTAAGGGTGAAGTAATCAAAGTCAATTTGATGTTATCGAAGCATGGCTTCGATGATATCAAATAATGATCGATGTTATCGAGGATTCTAGCATTTATTTCATTTTATTGCTGGACAGAATGGGCATCCATGCGATACTATTGAACGATGTTTGATGTTATCAAAGATTCCCTCAATTGCAGTTCGATGCACTCGACCAGGATTTTTGATTTTTTAGGTTTTATTTCTTTCTTCTGTTTATACTCTTAATGCATTATATATTAACTAGACCAGAAGATGTTTTAATTCATTTTATAGGGTAAGTTAGGATTATATGGGGGCATATACCTGCTAGGGTTTGTTATGGTATGATGGGGCTATGGTTTACTAGATGTAAGCTTGATCATGGCCTTCATATTTGTTGAGGCTTGGTCTTGATGTCTTCTTCTAAGGTCTCATTTGGACTGACAGACATAACATTCACGTATATTGACAAATAAGGGAACTTTCACACTATCCCTTATAGGCTTGTTCTTCATATAAAAATCATGTATAAGCTTATATGATTTGGACCCTCTATTGGATTGGAATTAGTTTGCCTTACTCTTTCGATTAAAGTTAGGCATAATTTATTCTTAGTTGAAAATAATTTTGAAAAAGTCCTATTTTTAATGGCTTAAATTATGCATATTGGAAAGTAAGAATGAATTATTTTTTACAATCCTTGGATAATGAGGTTTGAAATTTTTTTTAGAATGGATATGTGCCACCAACCGAACATGTTGAATTGGAAAACGACACAACCATCACCAAACCCAAACCAAAAGAAAAATGGATGGCTTTTGATAAAGAAAACAAAACAAATGAAGCAAAAGCTATGAATGCCATTTACTATGTAGTTTCGAAAGAGGTATTCAATCAGATCAATATGAGCAAAACCTCAAAAGAAGCATGGGATTTATTGGAAACCACCCATGAAGGAACCAACACAGTAAAGAGATCAAGGTTGTAATTCTTGATTACTCAATTTGAACATTTGAAAATGGAGGAAGATGAGACCTTCATGGAGTTCTTTACAAATTTAAATATCATATGCAACTCCATGGGTGGACTTGGAGAGACAATACTAGTGCAAAAAATATGCAAGAAAATATTGAGATCTCTACCGAAACGGTTTAACTCTAAGGTCACCACCATTGAAGAATGTAGAAATATTGATGAGATGAAAGTAGAAGAACTAGTAGGTTCCGTACAAACATTTGAACTACATCTTAAAACACCCACAAAATTAAAAAATAATGTTCTTACAGCCTATAAAAACATAACCACCATAAAGGAAAAAGAAAGTGAGAATGAAGACAGAGATGAAGAGGTTGCCCTTCTAGCCAAAAGATTAAGGAGATTCTTTAACAAGAACTATGGAAAACCATACAACAATAAAGGGATTCATTTGGACCACAAATGCCTAATAGACAAAATGTTCATAAATCTAAAGAACTCTAATGCTACAATTGTAGAAAATAGGGTCACATTTCTACATAATGTCCCATAAAGAAATCTAAAGGAAAAGCTATGACAACCACTTGGGATGACACTGGAAACTCAAATTTAGAATCAAGTGAGTCAGAAAGTGATGGAGACCAAAAGTCATTGAAAATACTCATGGCCTCCACCACTACGGTCATTCCTAAGGAACTAGAGGAGGAAGATGAACCTGATCTTGAGAGAATGAAAAATGGAAGAATAACTGATTTTAGAAGTATCACTTTTGAAAATATTATCACGAAAATAGAGCTTTTAGAATCAAAAGTTAAGAAACTGAAAAAAGAAAACAAAAGTTTGAAACTAGAAGTTGAAAACTCTAATCATACAACAAAATTAACTCATAAATTGACTCAAAGTAATGAAAAGTTAGAAAAACTTCTAGGCATGGGTAGAAACTCCAAAAACATGAAAGGCCTAGGATATGACATAGATAATTCTGACTCTTCTTCCACCTCATCAGTAATGAAAAATTCAACCATCTCAAACAAGAAAAAACTGGTTGATTCATCTTGTCATCATTGTGGAGAAATAGGACATTACAAATGTGAATGTCCTATGCATAGACATCCTCACCTCACTTCCAAGACAAACAAAAAATTCAAATTCAAATCATTTGGAAGTCACTCTGAGAAAGAATCTTCCTACTCAAAGAAAGTGGCTACCAAGTGGGTAACACAAAACAAATACAATTGCCGTGAGAATAATGTAAAAATGAACTCGGGCTCTTGTGATGATTGGTTCAATTAAACCAATCAGTGACCGTGACCCATCCTTTTGATATATCTTATAGTGGGTCAGGTGCTTCATAAGGGAGCTATAGCAAGAAAAAGTGAGAAAAAGAAGATTTTTTTTTTTTTTTTTTGTGAGGATTAACTAAGAAATATTGGTAAATGTGTAAAACACAATCATATAGAATTGATTCAGGGATGTTGGAAAGCTTAGATAAACTAAGATAAGAATTTTTGAAAGAATCAATTCATAATCAATCACTTGACTAATAGTTTCTTCAAAAATATGGAGTTTAATGAGATTCATGTAATACAAGAAAACTTTATAAAATCTCATCCTCTCCATATGATTTAGGTATCATGCATGATTTTGGAATCATTAGTGAAAAACATACTATGTGTTTTGATACCTATATTGGATCAGAAAAGGTTGATCTACATAACAATTGATGCTTAAAACAGAAGAACAACCATCTCTAAAATAAAAAAAATCAATTGTACTGTGGTCCATTTGTTCTAATGATAATATTTAAGGATCCATAGCCTCACCATTCTTGTAAATTATCTTTTTTTTTTATACTACTTTTTAGATGTACAAATGCAAATGTGTTGGCAAAAATATGTGTACATCAGTTAAAATAGGTTGGTGTAAGACGAAATGATATAGACTATGTCTGGGTTGTTTCGATGCAATCGAATGATACTCAATATCATCAAATGTACTTTGATAATATCAAATACTACTTGATTGTATCGAAAATCTTGTGAAACTCACTAACATATTTGGAAAATTGTTCGATTAAAATTGATCTTGTGTCGATGATATCGAAGTTCCTTATTTGATAACATTGAACATGCTTTGATATAATTGAAACATCGGGACTTATATATATCACGTGTAAGGCCCATATCCTAATCCGTACCATTCCTTAGACTTCCACAATCCTCCCTGTTGAATTTCGGCAACCTGTGACCTATAGTTAATGTTTGCGCATGACCCAAAGTCACATCTTTAAGATCTGAGTCGACTCGACCCGAGACATTTACCATTGTGACCGCGCCGCCACCACGGTTCCAACGTCGTTACTTGTACACCGAAACGAACCTAGGCTGGAGTTGTGGGCCCGCATTTATCTCAAAGAAACATTGTGCGCTGCAAATATCGAAAGAATCTCTACCCAATCATCACATCAATCAATCAAGTACCATTCATGTACAACCCATCACTCTACCCATCCCTCTCTTACACAAGCCATCCCTAAAGTCAACTCTCTCTCATTCCACCCATCCCTTTCTTACACACACCCATCCCTTTTCATCCCATCACATCTCTTCTCCCTCTCATTCTCTCTACCATTTCCAAG
The DNA here is from genome assembly GCA_037074715.1 of Magnolia kwangsiensis. NCBI lineage: Eukaryota > Viridiplantae > Streptophyta > Magnoliopsida > Magnoliales > Magnoliaceae > Magnolia > Magnolia kwangsiensis. The sequence goes on along the minus strand of CM073572.1, from coordinate 96,116,487 downwards.
TAAACGTCCAAGCATTTCCCAAGGAGAGCCAAGTGTAGCCCACTTCCTACCACCAAACCTCTCATCCTAGCCCTTCAATCTTCATCATCCTCAATTAAAGAAGAAGCCAAGGAGCTTAGCATCCCAAGGAGCTAAGAAGAAGTGTAATCAGTGGGTGATTATAGGACTAGAGTAGTGATTTTGATGATGGGCCAAGTGGGACCTACCGATTGTTGGTATGGATCTTACTTTGGACGCTAGGTCTGGCCGATGGCCCACCATGATTCATATGTTCATCCCATGACGAGGCCATTCTCCATGGACCCCATCATGATGTTTATTTTCCCATTGAGAAAACCTCATCTAGACCTTGCATTTTTGGTGGAAAAGGGATCACTACCGTTGATTTTGATTGGTGGGCCCACATGTAATGGGACCCACTTGATGTATATTTTATAATGTATGAAAGGGAAGGATCATAGTGGTGGAGCCCTCCCTCGCACATCTCTCCCTCTCTTTTTCCTTGGTTCAATGGCCCACTATTGATGGATATGTGAGATCCACGCTGTCCGCCCAAGTGAGGCGTCCCTGCTATCCAACTGGGGCCCACCTTGCTGTCCATTTTGGATTGGTTTGGATGAAGGGAAAACATGAATATTAGTTTGATCCAAACTTTGGTGAGCCACATACATGTGGACCCACCTGATGAATGTATGATCCACACTGTTTGTCCAGTAAGCAGGGCCCGCCTTGCTGCTGGACTGGTTGTCTAGCGGGCAGGCCCCCAGCCTGGACCGGTCTAGTAGATGAAGGAAAGAAACAAATATCAGCTTGATACAACTAGTGGGCCACACGTGTGGACCCACCAGATGTATGTGTTTTACATCCACGCCGTTCGACCATCCATCTCAGGACATGGATCCCACCTTGATGCATGATAGATTCATGTTGTCCATCATTTGGATGGTGGGAAACCCACCTGATGTAGCTGTGGACCCCACTGTATGTATGTATTATAACTACACCGTCCATCTGTGTGGGATCCACCTTGATGTAGTGTTTTATCCACACTGTCCAGTCCTGGGACGGTGTTGGACACACCTGCTACAGGTGTGGTGTCCACACCGTCCAGTTAGGATGGTGGGACCCACCGTGATATATGAGTATTATCCTCACCGTCCATTTGACGGTGGGATCCACCCTGATGTTTGTGTTTCATCCTCACTGCCCACGTAGGACGGTGGGATCCACCTTGATTTATGTGTCTTAACCTCACTATCTACCTAGGACGGTGAGACCCACCAGATGTGTGTGTTGTCCACACTATCCAGCTGGGACGGTGGGCCTTACCATGATGTATGCTTTGATCCACACCGTCCACCGTCTAACAAGGGATGGTGGGACCTACCATGACGTACGTGTTAGGCCCACTGTGATGTTTCTATTATATTCACATAGCCTGTGGGGCTGACCCATAGTTCAGGCAGACCCACTAGCAACTGGACTAACGTCTAGGAGGCTGATGGGCCTACTGTGACGTTGTGTTCTTATCCCCTCCATCCATCCATTTTATGGCCCACCTAGACGGGTACCATGCCTCTGGTGAATCATCCCTAGTTGGGACTCACCATACATATGTGTTTTATCTAGGTAGTCCAGCAAGCCCTGCGTATAGATGGGTTGGATGCCTTACTGCTAGTCCACCATGCTGCATGTATTCTATATCTATGCTGGCCATCTATGTGGTTTGGCCCAATATAAAAGTTTGGCTCTGCCTCATAAGCATAGCCATCTGCATCTACAACAGGGTTTGGTTGGTGTTTAAAACACCATCCCAGAACGTGAGAGTGAGTGATCAACTCAGTGGAACTATGAAGCAAAGGTTAAAATGTTATCAATTCAGTCAAGCAGTAATGATAAAGCAATACAAAAATTAGGTCCTAAGTACTCTTATTAATGTGAGGATGGTATGTGTTAATGATGTATGCCCTCGCCTACACTCCCTCTACGACATCTTACGATCGCGGCATGCACCCCTTCCTCTGTGCACTTTCTCGCCAAAGCACCGTGCAACGCGTTGCATGGTCGTGTTAGCCAAGTTTTTAATTAGACATATTCATACAGTTGGGAAGCTAAGACACCTCTCTTTATATCATTTACCCAAACAATGATCCATCTAGGGTCGTCAATCCTAGTTAGTCACATACGATAGATAGTTTCAGGGCGTTACGGAGAGGCTCGTCACCTCAGTGTAGGCTTGGTTTGTACTCTAATTTACTATGGGAAGGCTCGTCACCTCAATGTAGTCCTAGTGTATACTTGAGGTCACTACGGGCTCATTGTTTCAACAAAGAAACAAATGCATTTGATTTGGGGGATTGTCTTATTCAAACAAAACAGAGAGAGTACTAGGAACATTCATTGTATTTCATTAGTTACTGAGTTCATTTACATCCTCTTTACATCCCTTGATTCTAAGATAGATCATTTAGAAATAAAGGATTTGTGCTTTTAAACATCAAAAGTTCATTTCGACAGCCTTCCGGCGCCTGATTCGATCATCTCCTAGGACTTAGGAGGAATGCCGATTCGATCGACGGGTCATTTCGACAGCCTTCAGGCACCTGATTTGATCTTCTCCTAGGACTTAGGAGGAATGCCGATCCGATTGACGGGCCTTCAATGAAATAGAGATTTCAGCAGCATAACAGTGCATGTTTCAACCATCCTCTGGGACTTAGGAGGAATGTCGATTAAATCGACTGATCTTTCTCCTTAGAACCCATGAAGAGGAGAAAACACAGAGAAAGGAAGCCTGGGCCACGGACTTCGGCAGCACAACGGCTCTTAGACTTCACAGACTACAGGGCAATCCGTTTGTGTGGACCCACGCAATCAATATCAGTTGCGTGGTCCTGCGCAACTCCCAGGAGACTTCGCTCCTACCTTCTGTCTTTCGCTCCGCTTTGCTCCCTTGAAAATCTTCAATCCTCCTCAACGAAGGAGGGGAGGGGGTATTTATAGGCCCTCGAGCTCATGGAAATCCTGATCTTACCGATGTGGGACTATTCTTTCAACACTTTGGACCTTTTACAAAGGATGATTTCCACTGCTTATTGCGAATCCTGTGCATCCAACATTTCGGTCGTGCGGTCGCGCGCAAGGAACATCAATTGCACGATACCGCATAATCAATATTGATTGCACGGACCCGCACAAACACTTTAAAAACTGTCTTGTTCTTCTTCTTATCTGATGTTCTTCCTATCTTTCTTCCTTTCCTTGTTCGATTCTTTGGCCATTTTTTATGCCTCAACAGATGCCCCCTTGATCCTTTTTTGTTCTCAAGAAGCAAGAAAGGATCAATAATCCTACTTTTCATCTTGTTTGCGCGGACCCACGCAACCGGCCGTGTACGTACTCGACCGCGGTGGGCTATAAATACCGCACCCCCTTCTCTCTTTTTACACTTCTCATTCTGCGGCGAAGCTTTTCTTCTCTGGAAATTTTTCGTGCAACCGACATTGTCTGCGTTGACCCGCGCAACGGATCTTCCGTCCGTGCAATTTAGCTAAGTGTAGCGACACTCTGTGCAATTGATTTCACTTGTGTGGACCAGCATAACCTGGACTTGGTCATTTTTGCCAGACTTCAAACTTTTTTCTTTCTTGCAATCTCCTTCAGGTTTTTTGAACTTTCTTTCTTTCATGGCCCGAATCAAGAGGACCCTTTGTCCTGTAGACCCTCCAACTGACCATCCTTCTCATCCCGATGTACCTGATACATCTTCTCATCGCCCGTCTCCTTCCGCTGATCAGCCACCGACCAAGCGTACCAAAACCACCACTCAAACTCTCACATATTTCAAAGAGCTGGTACTCCCAACTTTCGACTTCACCGACCGGATTGAATCACTTTCCTCTCCCATTCACCGGGCTATAATCATGGGGAATATAGAACTTCCCCCAAAGCACGGCCGTGAATATGATTGGGAAGAATGGTTGAAGACAACCACCCATATTCGCACGGATAGTGATAGACCCCCTGCCAGAGAAGATACCCCGCCTGCTTCTCGTTCCAAGAAAACTCGTCGAAATAGGGTGAAGGAGTTTGAAGAAAAGATAAAGGAGCATAATAAGAAGAAGCTCCAAAACTCTTGAGAATCCGTTCGAGTAATAGAGGGAGTCATGAAATTCGACAACCCTCATTCAGAAGGCATGATAATAATTTCCATCAGCGTTCATCATCATCAGTCCATCCTTGAATGCGAACCCATAGATTATGTGGATGGAGAGAAATTGATGTATACTGAATCGTGGGCGACGCGAGAATCCTGAATTCTCGAAGGAAAAATGCAGGCGCAGAAACCGCGACAGATCATCGGAGAAGCCCACCCCATGATCTTCCTCACTCATTTTCATAGTCCACATAATCTCTTTCCAACATGAGACCGACCGACAATGGTACAAGGACTGTGATCCTCTTTGGGGATCGGAAGATTTTCGAACAAGGGGCCTGTTGACTTCCCGCCGCTATTATTCAGACTGGGCAGAGGCCATATTGAAGAAACATGCAAGTATTCTTGCCAAAGTGGGCCTTTATGATGCAGTAGAAGTCACATCCAAGTACTTTTACAAGGAATCCTCTGTGCTGAAAGGTTTCCTTGAATATTGGTCTCCCACCACCAATTCCTTCCACTTGCCATTTGGGGAAATGAGCATGTCATTATGGGATCTTCATCGCACAGCAGGTCTCCCGCTTACAGGAATATTCTACGATGAGTTTATCCCGACGAATGCAAAGTTAGCATTTGTATCTTCTCCCGACCGCAGACCTTCCATCTCTGAAACTACCGTCGAACTTTTCAGAGAGATGGGAAAGTTTTTAAATTTTCACAAACTATCCCCTCTGCAATGGCTGGCTCATTTTTCTAGAGCGCTCAGGTATTTCAGACCCAGAGATTAGCATTTTCCTTTTCATCACACTCCTGCATATTAATTCCCTTTTCGTTTTGTAAATTCCGCGACAGTCGCTGCAAAGAACTAACGATTCTTCACGACAATATGAAGGAACGACCAGATTACAGTTCCTTTGGAGAACTTGTAGCTTGCCTGGCTTACTGGCTAAGCATAGTTGCTCTTCCTAGTTCTAAGTGGGCAGATGCTGTTCGCCCTACCACCTTCGTTGTCGCCGAAGCTCTAGCGGAAGGTCAAAAATTCTCCATTGCACCCCCCGTGTTATGTTCCATCTATCGAGCCTTTGGGGAAATCTCCACCCATGTCAAAACTCCCACTCTGGGATCTTCATCAGCATATATTGCCTGACATTACTTCACCGGATGGTTAGGAGTCTATTTTCCTTGGACTTTCGAGGCGCCAGAGAAGGCGTACGTCAACCCTTCCCATCTTCCTCTCTGGTTTTTTCAACAGAGAGCCATGGCCAAAAGGTCGCATGAATGGGTAATCAATAAGATCCAGGACTTCGATCAAGTGGACTTCTTCCAGTTTCGCTTTCATCGCTATGTTCAAGACACAGATATGGTGGATCAGGGGGCACTGACTGTAGCGGAAAGGGCCTTCTTTCTTTCTATCCGTTCTTGCAGTCTACCCCTCAGAGAAGGGACAGAATTTTGGAGAGAACCCTACTATCCCAGCCGTTTCGCTCACCAATTTGGCTATGACCAGGCCGTATCAGAAGACTGTGGGCTGGTTACCAAGAGAATGCGCTGCTATGGAACAGGCCCTCTGAACTGGGCCATGATATGGAAGCAACTATTGGGCAGTCGTATTAACTCATCGTTCATCATCCCTAGCTGCGAACGGACAGTCCGTACTTCTTACAGCTGGATGAGGTGGTGGGACTACCAATCATTTCTGATCAACAAACGCCTACCAGTGGACTCTCTTCTTTTTCTCCATCCACCTCGACCTAGGGGCAGAAAAATTGAGAACGGAATTGGCTTCATTCCAGAGAAAAGCCGTGCTCCTCATCACGGTGAAATTTACAGAAAGATTTCGATGGAAGAGCCAATCCGTGAGAGAAAACTAATTAATACCTTAGATGGTTGGTTTGCTCATGGAATTTTGGCGAAATTTGAACATGTCCCCCATGACCTTGGTGGCCGAGCTTCAGAGGATGTTGCAGGAGCATCCTCCCCTATCCCTGAAGAGATTGCTACAACCGAGGAGGGTCCAGCTCGAAATGAACCACCTGCCCCTTCTTCACAACCTCTCCCCCCTAGCTCATTGTCCCCGATGACTAGATCATGAGTACGTCTGCAAACGCCATCACCCACTCCTCGGGAAGAGGCAAGACAAGTTTCTTCATCTCCCTCGATTCTAGTTGGTAGGAGATCCACAAGAGAAAGCAACCAGCCTATCTCCTACAAAGGAAAATAAGTCGTAGTTGCAGAAGCAGATGAGGAGGATTTGTCAAGCGAGAGCTCATCTTCTACATCAGGAGATTCCACTTCCTTAGGATCTGGCGATGATGATAACGATGATGATGATGGAAATAATGGAGCTCAGGATGACGACTGTGAAGAAGGGGAGGTTAACATAGACGATGAGGAAACTATGGCCCCCGAAGATGTAGAGGAAGAGCGTCTCCCCACGGCTCCTGAAATTTTCCCTACCACTTCTACTCCTGGCAAGCCACATGCGACAATTGAAGAGGACGAAGAACCCTTGGACTACGAGGAATATGGGTATTCTCCTGGTAAGGGAGCCTGAATTCCTTAAATATTTACGTGCTTGCCTAGTGATCACTATCTTATCACCACCGTCATTTCCCTTTTTCAGGTACTCATATGGCTTGTATCGAGACAAGCGCTGCCCCCTCTGTGGACCTTCATCTTGCTATACCAATAGCTTTGCCACAGGTTCCTTTAGTTCCTCTGGCGGCACCAAAAAGGGTAGTCCGTGAAATTATTTTCCCTGCCGAAGCTACTGATTTGCCGACTCCCACCACTAGAGACTCAAGCACAGAAGTGAGGGCGCCCTCTCTTGCTGATATGTTGGAAGCTGGTACTTCCGCAACCCCAACAGTTCCCTCGCTTGCTGGTCACGCCTCTGCGGCAGGTATATACATTGATTTGAAGAGCCGTCAATGCTTTATCTTGCATTGTTTACCCTAACTTTATCTCTCATCCATGTTATAGGAATTCTTCTATGTAGTGGGGCGGCTAGCTCAGAATCTGTGGCCACTGTCTCTGAGCTACCATTTTCTTCAAAGATTCCTGCTCATAAAATGCTTCTAATGAAGAATTCTTTGTCAACGGTGATTCATATTTTTAAAGATCCTGAGCAATGGTCAGACTTGGATATCGCCATTGAGATTCTGGAGAGCTCTACAAAGATGGCGAAGATCAATATCTCTGTTTTGCGTGATTCCCTCTTCAGATTCCGTGACTCGATAGTTTCTTTGGCATCAGCGGAAAATATCACGATAGCTCCAGAAGTTCTGGAATACAGGAAGCAGTTGACTTTTTCTAAGGAGAGAGCTTCAATTATTGCTTCTACTATTTCTGAATTAGACCAGGAGCATTCGACTTTGCAGGAACAACTGAAGACCTTCACTGATGACAAGATACTTATTCAAGACCGCGTTGCGGCTTTGAGAGGAGATTTCACAGTTGGAACTGAGAGGTCATGAGAAAAAACTGTCTATTCAGGAGATCAACGGGAAACTTAATGTCAATATTCGGTCCGCTGATGCTAAAAAGTCTGAACTGCTCAATAGTAAGGAAATGATCATATCCCTGGAAGACAAGTTAACTGGCCTTCCTGACCAAACAAAGATTATTCTTGAGGAGAAATCAAAGCATGAGGCAGCTCAAATTCAATTAAAGGAAAACTTGAGGCAATATATGAATATAGTAGGCATTATAGAGGAATTATAAGCATGTAATCCCTCTCCTTTTTTCTTTGTGTACACACTTTTGCTTCTTCCTTTCTTCTTTTCTTCTTCTCTCTTTTTTTTTTTATTTGGATGTATATTTCATTTGGATGTATATTTCCCTTTGACTTTCAATAGTAAATTTCAGTAACTTTTTCATGCACTTCTACATTATGCATTATTCCAGGCATATTGTCTACGCCATAATTTCAACATGAATTTGTTGTATTTTGAACATTGCACATAGTTTATCATGCCATTCTATGAAACCAATCATAAAGCACCAATATTTTATGCTTGTTAGTATGGGATTTCCTATATATCCTCATTTGCTTATATTTTATTGGCGGTGCTAGGTTTCAATTTAGTCAGTTGTGCACACAGTTTAAGCTCATGAGTAGTGGAGCGAAGCACACAGTTTAAGCTCATGAGTAGTGGAGCGAATTTACTTGGACTCTCGTCAGAGTCAGGTCTCACATGATGGTCTCTGTAACTCTCTAGAGTTCGTAGGACTCCTCACTGCTTGGGGAGTTCACAGCCGCGGTCCATCAGAGGGGCCCAGTGACGCTACTGGGGTGGTGAATTTGGTTGGTTTTACAGCACAGAGCTTGCAAGGCTACCTTTGGGGGTACCAAATCCATGGTTATTGATCCATCGATGAGTAGGTTTAAGCCCTGCCTCATGAGTTAGTATCGGAATCGAACTACAAATCCGGGGGGTCTTATGCATGGTTGGTCTGTCCTGCGCACACTGCAGCCCTCATTTTCTTCGCCTGTAAGGTCAGGCCCATTCACGGGAGGGTTTGTCCTCCGTTCCCCGTGATGCTGTCGAAAAGCTATACAGACGGCATGGGTGTTACGCTTGACTGGTCATTTGAGGACTTTGAGCACTTTGGCTTTTGGTCGTTGAAGACTTTGAGCACTTTGGCTTTTGGTCATTGACTCCATCAGCTGCCCGCATAGGTATGCGGAAGAGGGCCTTCATGGGATTTTTAGGGCCACTGGCTTCTCGCCACTGCCTGAATGGCAATTTTCATAGGTCTCATGCACAGTGGGCCATTGGCTTTTGGTCGTTGAAGACTTTGAGCTATTGGCTTGACTGGGCTGCCTTTTTATGATCATAGGTGCGTAGCCAGTCCCTTTCAAGATTTAATCCTTTCAGGATTTGTCCTTCTTTTTCTTTCTTTCTTTTTCTCTCTTTTTTTTCGAGGCTTGTGATTAGGTTGCCTTTTATGGTTGGCAGTCATCACTGTTGCCAATTTTATATAGTTGACTGTATGATTCATCATATGGTTGAATCAATAATTGACATCTCGCCGCTGTTGACGATGTCACGAAGACTTTTTTTTTTTTTGCATCATGTTTATAGTAATGTGTTAGCTCAGCGATGATAGCAATTTTGATGAGCAATTGATTGGCAAACAGTGATAGCTGCTCTCTTTTCTTTTCATGATTCTTTTTATGATCATCGATACCTGATGATTTTAATTTTGATGGAGATTTTCTATCGGCGATGAGCGTCAATGCTTGATGGCGACCATCGGCGCTTTTTTCTATGTGCGATGAACGTCAATGCTTGATAGCGATCATTGGTGCCTTTTTCTTTGGGTGATAATTGAATATGCTTGATAGCAATCATTGGCGCTTTTTTCTTTGGGCGATGATTGAATATGCTATCTTCAAATATCTTGGAAGACTGAAGACTTTTTGGCGATGATCTAGCATGCTGTCTTGGAAGACGAAGATAGGTAATTTTGCCTGAAATTGTTTATCTGTATTTTCTGTCTGTATTTTTGTAATATACCAGCTTGATGGTGATATCGATTTCAGGCATAATTTTGTAGAACTCTCTTGATGGCGCTCATCCTTTTCGTCTTTCTTTATTTGCTATCATATGACCTTGATATGCTTTGTCATATGATCTTGATACGCTTTGTCATATGATTTTAATATGCTTTCAAACTTCTTCTTTATTTATCCTATTCATCTTGCACCCTTTTGATACAGAATTATTATCTTGGTAATGTTCTGTATCAAAATCAGTAGCGCCTTCGGAAGCAATTTCCTTTTTTGTCAATGCGAGTAGAGGCCATTGTAGGCTTTTCATTTAGGACTTTGCTTTCATTGAGCATTTCTTCTCTTATTTGGCTTTGAACGTGCCCCTTGGATATGATTGTTACTGTTGTTGGAGACATATTCTTTCATTCTTGGAGATATTGAGGCAGTATATTTCTGTAGAAGACTGCACGAGTGACAGTCATATTTATCGACCAAGTTGCCCCCTTTTGTCGTAGAATCATAACTCTGATAATTTTCGGAGCGAAATCAACAAATATATTTCCAGACAATATCTCTTAAGGAAGCGAACGTTAACTGGTTTATTGATTCCCAGTAAAGTTTTGAATGTTGTCGCCTCTTCATCCTCAAGAGCTATCCAAATCTGATTATATCCCGCATAAGCGTCCATAAAGGACATGACAGTGCACTGAGTTGCACTGTCAATTAGTAATTCGTTTATCAGGAGTGAAAAATCATCTTTTGGGGAGGCTTCATTCAGGTCTCTGATGATTCTGAATGAGATTTTTGGCAGTCAATGCTTGACTGCTATCATCAATATTTAGTGGCTTGACAGCATTCATTAACGCTTGATAGCGATCATTTACGCTTGATAGCCATCATTTACGCTTGATACAGATCATTTACGCTTGATAGCCGTTGATGATGACAACGACAATTGCTAAATTTGGCAATTTTTATTCGATGCTTCGAGTTTGGCAATTTGGTTTTTCATTTGGCGATATTGGCGACTTGGTTTTTCATTTGGCTTCGCATTTGGCGATGATTTGATATGCTTGAAAGCCTTCATTTTACTCATATACACAAAAGAAATACATGCTATGGTGAGAAATTCATTTCACAGCTTTTACTCACTCATCTTACCTTTCTTGCTCCCTTTTGATTTTGGAAGTAGAATCAAGATAGCGATTATTTCCTGAACTGGCAGGTATTGTAAAGCATGTCTACAGCGAATGTGCTTTTTCGACGGGCGGCTATACAATTGCAATCGCATTCATTGACTAGCTTGCCCCCAACCCTTGAAATTTTCTACGCTTTTCCTGATCAACCCCAATAGGGACTTGAATTCCTTTCCCATGGTTTAATCCAACGGGTTCGTCATAATCAAAGCCCATATTTTTCATAATCTTCTTACTTGCCGGGCTATACTTTTGGAGGTCTTGCGGCGTCTGCCTACCTTGGTAGTCAGTATTTTAAGTTCCTTCGCCTGTCCTTACTACTTCTGAAACATAGAACTCAATTGGCGTAGGATATTTTTCACTCGCCTTAACTTGAAATCTTATCGAAGTGGCCGAAAATGGCTTATTTCTTTCAGCATACGGTAGTGGCACCGTATAATTTGACTGTAAAATTTTCAGTTGTTCGGATGATAGAAGAGTCAATGGCGGTTGTCCTGGTTGCCTTAAGTGTTTTAGCACAAAATAGAACTTCTTGCTTACTTCCGCGGTTTCAGGGGGCATTGCCTTTTCTGCTATTTCCTTAATTGCACCTACCTGATCATTCTTTAGGATGCCACTTTCATCCTTATTCGTCTTATCAATAGCGAATTCTTTGTAATAGCTAGCATCCGCAAAGAAGGACTCAGCTTCTGTATACGGTCTTGCATCGGCTATCACTTTATGTTGTACCCCATCTTTGCAGTATTTGAAACACTGATGCAGAGTAGAGGGTATGATACTGTACTAATGTATCTATGGCCTTCCCAGGAGAAGGTTGTATGTCGTCATTGCACTTATGACGTGACAAACAATGTCAGTAGTCGGTCCTTCTATTTCTAACGTTACCGTAATCTTGTCAAGTGCACGCTGTCCGTCCTGATTAAAACCTTGTATCATCATTTTGTTGGGGCGTAGTTCTGAGCGATGGTAGTTTAACTTATTTAGCATTGAGAGTGGCAGAAGATTCACTGCAGACCCATTATCTATCATAATCCGTTTAACTTTCTTCCCACGGATATGGCCTTCTATCATTAATGGTCTGTTATGGTCTCCTTCGCAGATCAGATCGTCATCAGAAAAAGAAATGACTGGGAGACAGTCTTCTCGTTCATCAAGTTCATCGCGCTCTAACTCTGCCAGCAAGGTTTCTCTACTATCCTGATCGGTCAATACCTGGATCAGGCTCTGCCGGAATTCTTCTAACAGTTTTAGTGCGTCATAAACGCTCAATCGGGCTGGTATCCCCTTTAGATGACTTACCACATCATAAGTTACTCTCGCCGCCTCATTTTTCTCTGTTATTCTATTGTCATTACTCGGCCTTTCAATCGTTTCTTTCTTAGTAACTTCTGATCTTTGCTTTACAGGGCTTACTACCCTTCTCCCCGACCGCAACGTAATTACTACGACCTTCTTTGTAGCGTTACTGCTTCCTGCGTTATTCACATCTTGGTCTTTCTTTTGGACTGTAGTCACATTTACAGTTGCCACGGAGCCTCTCTCTCTTTCTTTCCCCAATACTATCTCGCCTCTATTGATCAGGCGTTGTATTATACACTTCAATGTATAACAGTTTTCTGTTGGATGCCCCACCAGACGATGATAACGACAAAAATTCCTTTCTCTAGTTCTTGTCACATCTTCTGGGCGCTTAGGCTCTGGCAATACTATCGTGCCAGCTTTTAGTAACTGTTCCATCATAGGGGCGACATCTTCTTTTTCAAATGCGAACCCCTCATGAGCATTCAGCCTCTCTTCTTATCGTACCTGTTTCTTGACTGATCACCTTCTTCGCGTCATTCCGGTCGTCTTTCTCTCGGGTTCTTTGCATCTTTTCTTCTTCTGTCATGATCGACAGCATTCACGGCTGTTCTGCCAGACGCTCTCCAAGATGTAGCATGGTGGAATGCTGGGATTTTGCGAGTCATCAGTTCAAATGCGTGGGCTTTAGTAGCCAGATCAGGAAAAGTTCTGATGTCGGCGCTAGTTAGTCCGAACGCAATTCCTGTCCCCATGGAATTTAGGCACATTTTAACTTGTTCTTTTTCCTCTGGTAGTTGTCTACATGAAGCCCCTTAGATTTTCCATCTGTCTATAAATTTTTCTACCAGCTCTCCTTCTCTTTGCCGAATAGAGGCTAGCTCCATAATACTGATGTCACGTTCTGAGGAGAAGAAGTTTGACATGAAAACTTCCTGCATTTGTTCCCAGGTACGTATTGACCCAGGTGCCAAACTAGAATACCATCGAAATGCTTTGTGTGTTAGGGATGAACCAAACAACCGCAAGCAGTACTGTGGTATCATCGAAAAATTTCCCATACTGGTGATGAAGTGCATTAAATGCTCCTCCGGGGATCCCTCTCCATTGAACTTTTGAAAATCTGGGTGCTTGAAATTGCCGAAAAAGGGATGTCTTCTACTTCCCTTGGATACGACATCTGGTACCGAAAATGTCCGGTATTTTCACATTCTCTTTCTGCTCTAACCGCCTCTTTGACCACTTGCCTTACTTCTTCCTATGTCACAGTTCTCGCTGCGGGGATAGACCCTAGTGACCCTGCCCCTTGTGGTGGGAGGACATCAGGTTGATTTTCTTGCCCTTCCATTGCATTCTGGGAAATCACCATTCGGGCTACGTTATGTGCAAGGGTTGCCAGTGCTTCCCTGAGATTTCTGCATTCTTCCATTAATTCATTCTGGGCTTCTGCCATTACATTAAAACGATCCTCTGTAGTTGTTCTATAGTCTGGATTTGTTCCAGCCATGAATACTGCAGCTTCTCCACTTTTTACTGAAGTAGCAGTCGAAGGAGAACAAGAGAATGCTGACGTGACGGGGCTTATAGAAAAGGGCAGGGATAGAGTTTCATCGGACCTTTTCGTGTTCCCTGCGGCATCAATTGATTAAGAAGATGCCGATACCGGTGAAGCTTCACGGGATGGCATTGGCGATCTAATGAGCAATGCTTTTCCCTTTCGTTCTCTTTCCCGTTCAGCTATTGAAGCATTTAAAGCCAGGAAGTCACGTGCTGTCAACTGAGGAACTGTTTGCACTGTTTACGCTGGATAAATTGCCGGAGGGGCAAGTTCAGGATTTCTTTTGACTGCACTTTGCGTTACGGGCCCTCTGATTCTTAATGAAGTCTGATTCATTCCTGAATTTCATAAGTTTCGTGTTCTTGCCCTACGAGAGGTCACCATAGTCCAGTCTGCATTGTCTTCTGATGACTGGGGTGAAGCAGAAATGACCCCAACTGTTGCTTGAACCATGCCACCTTCACTTGCACGAATCGGTGCGTATTCTATTATGAACCCTGTCGAGGTGAATCGGAAGTTCACTTTTCTTACAGGGGTCGCCATGAGTAATAAGTCGTAATCGGATTTTAAAACCTTCATCTGTCATGAAACATAGTTGTAATTAGTAATTGAACAATTAGAGTGATCTATATTAGAGATGAAGGGGAGGACTTCCCACTGAGAGTCGCCATTTTGGCGTCCTACCAAACCGTGACAAATGTTCGTAACAACTTCACTGTTAATATTTTAAATAAGACAATATTCTATATTCCCTAGCAGAGTCGCCATTTTGTTTCGACAAAGAAATAAATGCATTTGATTTGGGGGATTGTCTTATTCAAACAAAACAGAGAGAGTACTAGGAACATTCATCGTATTTGATTAGTTACTGAGTTCATTTACATCCTCTTTACATCCCTTGATTCTAAGATAGATCATTTAGAAATAAAGGATTTATGCTTTTAAACATCAAAAGTTCATTTCGACAGCCTTCTAGCGCCTGATTCGATCATCTCCTAGGACTTAGGAGGAATGCCGATTCGATCGACTGATCTTTCTCCTTAGAACCCATGAAGAGGAGAAAACCTGGAGAAAGGAAGCCTGGGCCACGGACTTCGGCAGCACAACGGCTCTTGGACTTCACAGACTGCAGGGCAGTCCGTTTGCGTGGACCCACGCAACCGATATCGGTTGCGCGGTCCTGTGCAACTCCCAGGAGACTTCGCTCCTACCTTTTGTCTTTCGCTCTACTTTGCTCCTCTTGAAAATCTTCAATCCTCCTCAACGAAGGAGGGGAGGGGGTATTTATAGGCCCTTGAGCTCATGAAAATCCCGATCTTACCGATGTGGGACTATTCTTTCAACACTTTGGACCTTTTGCAAAGGACGATTTCCGCTGCTTATTGCGAATCCTGCGCATCCAACATTTCGGTTGCGTAGTCGCACGCAAGGAACATCAATTGGAAACACTTTAAAAACTGCTTGTTCTTCTTCTTTTCTGATGTTCTTCCTATCTTTCTTCCTTTCCTTGTTCGATTCTTTAGCCATTTTTTATCCCTCAACACTCATCACTTAATCATAGGCCGACAGCTCGAATATAGTGTCCCATACCACTGTATTTGGCTCACGAGTCTGGGTTGTTCACTGGACACGAAGGGGAGGTTCGTCACCCCAGCGTAGGCCGACAGGTCGACCACGGTATCCCATACCACCATGCCTAGCTCATGAGTCTTAGCGGATCGAGGTACCAAGGTTAAATGGATTTTGCAATGGTAAGTTGGTACCTTAAATTCAAACAGTAGCGTCCATACATGGTGAATATACATTAGGCCAATCGGGTTACTTGACAAGCTCAACTGGTATGAGCATACATCGAGTTAATCAACATGGAGCGCGTAAGCACTCCGCATGGCCTAACCACTGTCGGTAAATTTTCGTACGACTCAGATTCCCTGAATGCAATTGCTATGGCGAAAGTAGTTTCGCACTTAATCGAGAACCATTACCGTTTGCCTGGACTGTGTCATAGTCCCAATCACACTCCAACCAATAGTATTCACATGTGATAATCGACAATAGCACGTGACAACTAAAATCGGATATAAATCTTACTTGAACAATTTAATAAAACACATACTATACATGTTACCATACATAGGCAGTTCATCTCTAACTCACAAAGTAGTAAGGTAGGTTACATAGAGGAATCCATAACTATAGATAAGGGGATTGAGAATCTTATCTCAACACCCTCATGGCATACATCTAAACAAACATTTTCTCATTCAGGCATTTTATCAAACACTTAGCCTACACATAACACATATATGTAATAATTTGTTATGGCATATATTATAGTAAATCCTTTCACAAAGGGTTCACCATACGTACAACAATCATGTATTCTCAGTAAATGAACATGACAAGCATAAATCATAATTCTATACTTATTAAAACATTTCAACAAACACATGGAATGCATTAAAATCAACATAATCTACATATATATGTAATATATGGAAAATATTGTATCTACGCACATGTGACAACAATCAAGTCAGTCATAAATCATTACTGACATTGAAAGCCTTGGAAATCATAACCTAAACATTTATAGTCCATACCTTTCGCCGGTAGACTCATAACGAACTCAGTTTTAGTACTAAGTCTTTGCCTATGGCACAATGACAATCTATAGCATGAAATAGGATAGCTAATCCAACATTTACTATATTTGAATCCCTAAAACAGATTAGAGTTGGGATTTCTTACCTGAAAATAGAATAAAAAATGCCGGTATAGCGACACGGAAGCGGTGTTTAAGCACGTGAAGTGGTAGGGAAGGATCCCAAGAACAGTCTCCCACTTTTTCTCTTTTTCTCTCTCTTTCCTTCTCTCTCCGCTCTCTTCTCTCTCTTAGGGTTTTTTGAATTCGTATGGAATGAGAGAGAGGGTGTAAGGCCCTTATATAGGCCCAAAACTGATGGAAATGGCCTTAGGGCCATTGTATACTTAGGTTATATCCAAAGGCTGACTGTTTTGGTCCAACGGAGCTGATCTAGAGGCCCCTTTTCTATATGCAGTCAGGATTAAGCTCCCTGACATTGGATCTAAGCCAGGTTAAGATCTTGTCCAATCGGATTAGTGGATCGGGCACGGGGGACCTGTTTCAGTTCAACGGTCATTAATACTCGATCAGGGCCACAAGTACACTGGCATGTGTTGGAAATTTTTCCTGATCTAACGGTCTAAATCCTTAAATTTGGCCGGCAAGCGAACGACTCAATTCACTTATGTTTTAGTTCATTTCCTAAAGATATTTTCTCACACACTTCGCTCCGGGCTTAAGTTATATATTTTTGGATACTTTTAGGACTTGATTTCCTTGATAGTTGTCAAGTCCAGCAAGGCGGTCATAATCGTATAGTTTTGAGGTAATCGGACTTTCGACACGTGGTCTAGGTCCAATACGGAGTTTCTTGATGCTCCCGAGAGCAACAGGGTTTTAAGATGGATCCTAAGTTTTTAGGTAATGTAGCATTAACAGTTCTATTCATTTTAGGTCTTATAGTTTGTATTTAAAGTGATTAGTGCTAATTTCATAAGTAATCTAGTTTAATACTTAGTTAATTCTCGTCTAATTTTTAAAAGATTTGGTCCTTAGTGATTTCTGCCTGAGGTGGTTATCGGGTCTTTGTACGAATTTTTCTGAGACGTTACAATCTACCCCCTTTAGAAAAATTTTATCCTCAAAATTTGTACCTTTTCATACTCCTTAAGAATCTGAGGGTAGTTCTTTTTGACCTCGGCTTCTGTTTTCCAAGTAGCTTCTTCCTCAGTGTGGTGTGTCTACAGTACCTTCACAAGTGGAATCACATTACTGCGCAACACCTGCTCCTTTCTATCTAGAATACGCGTCGGTCACAGTATATAAGTTGCATCTTCACTCAACTGTACCTGCTCCCATCTGAAAATGTGGGAAGGGTCAGGAACATACTTCTTCAACATCGACCCATGAAATATGTTGTGCAAGCTTACGAGTGATGTGGGTAAAGGCAGGCAGTATGCTACCACCCCCACTCGATCCAGTATCTGGAATGGGTCAATAAATCTCAGCGTGAGTTCTCCCTTTATTGGGAAAACCTTCAGGAATACATGGTCCCCAACCTCAAACTCTAACTGCCACCACATCATATTTGTGTAGCTTTTCTGTTTGCTTTGTATTGCCAGAAGTCGGCGCCTGATAATGTCGATTTTCTCTGAAGTCGCCTGAACTAACTCTGGGCTAATCAAACTCTTCTCTCCAACCTCTACCCAGCAATGCGGTGCTTGACAGGGACACTCATACAAGGCCACATAGGGAGCCATACAAATACTCACCTAGAAGCTGTTGTTATAAGCGAACTCTACATAAGGAAGACAGTCATCCCAACTGTCCTTGAAATCAAGCACATAAGCTCGCAGCATGTCTTCTAACACCTGATTCACCTGTTCCGTCAGCCCGTTAGTCTGTGGGTAGAACGCAGTACTAAACTTCAGTTTCACACCCATTGCTTTCTAGATACGAGTCCAAAAGATAGATGTGAATCGAGTGTCTCTATCTGACACGATCTCCATAAGAACCCCATGCAGATGTATAATCTCCTTGATGTACAGCTTGGCCAACTCGTCTGCTGAGTTTGAAACTCTAATTGGGAGAAAATGGGCCAAATTTGTCAACCAGTCCATGATTACCCAGATGGAGTCATGTCCCTTCCTCGTCTTCGGCAGCCCTGAGATGATAAAATCCATAGAGATGAAGTCTCATTTCCATTCAGCTATGGGCATGGGCTGAAGCAGTCCAGGAGATCGGCGATGCTCTGCCTTGACCTATTGACACGTGAGACAACGGGACACATATTCTACTATGTGGGCCTTCATGTTGTCCCACCAGTACGAGCGCTTCATGTCTTGGTACATCTTTGTACTACCAGGATGCATAGCCATCTTCGAATTATGAGCAGCCTCGAGAACTTCCTTCCTTAGGTCATGAAGATTTGGGATGCATAGGCGGACGTGATAACGTAAACCCCCATCCGTACCAACTCTCCATTATGAGTCTTCACTGTCACTAACCTGCTTTCTCATCTTGGCCAATAAGTCATCGTCTCTCTGAGTCGCGATGATCCTGTCATCAATGAGCGGCTGGATATGAATATGTGCGATGCTCTCAAATGACTCCTTTGCCGTAAGTTTCTACTCAAAGTCCCACACAAACTCTACCATATCCCACTCTGCTATCATCATCGGAGCCGCAAATGCTATCATCTTCTTATGGCTCAATGCGTCTGCTTCAAGATTAGCCTTGCCAGGATGGTAGGAGACCTCGAACTTGAAGTCCTTCAAGGTTTCCATCCATTGCCGCTACCTCATATTTAGGTCCCTTTGTGTGAATATGTATCTAAGGCTCTTGTGGTTACAAAAGAGGTTGAACTCTTCTCCATAGAGGTAATGTCTCCAGAGCTTTAATGTAAAGATGAAGGCTGCTAATTTCAGGTCGTGCGTAGGGTAGTTTTCCTCATGCTTCCTCAACTGTCGCGATGCATAGGCAATAACCCTGTCCTTCTGCATCAGAACACAACCCAACCCAACACGAGAGGTATCAGTGTAGATATACTTAACCCCTTACTCTGGCAATACTGGCACAGGGGTGGATGTCAGCTTGTCCTTTAGCTCCTGAAAAGCTATTTCTGCCTTCTCACTCCAGGCAAACTTGAGATCTTTCCAAGTCAGCTGAGATAACGGTCTGGCTATCTTGGAAAAATTCCTAATGAATCGACGGTAGTAACCTGCTAGGCCAAGAAAACTCCTCATTACAATAACAAAACCAGGCTACTCCCAGTCCTGAACTACGACCTCTACAATTCTCACTGGCGTGCACCTCACCACACGATATTCCCAGGAGTCGAGATATCAGACGGACGTCTACAATCGCTTCTCGCCTTGCTACAGGGATCTTGAATTGTAGAGGCTCTAGCGATGGGTCTCGTATATGGGCGTAGAAGGCTCGGATAGTGTTCGCAGTCACCCGTGTCTTGCCTTCAAATATCGGTCCCCATCCAGCTTCAGATAGGCGGTCCATCAACAGATATTGCCCAAAGAGCCTCTCAACTACATGTGCTTCGAAGAGGACCCTACGGGCTTGAAATCTTCCATGTGACAAGTCCGTTAGTAGAACTCTTTCGAGAGGTGCCTGGGGATTGAGGTCCCGCTTTGTCCTTATCTCCCGATCAATGCTTGTACGTGCCCCGGCACTCCTCTGCTTCCTCGAACGACTAAGGCGGCTAGGCCCGACTTCATCTGTGGAAGCCCTCTTCTTCCCCATGAGAGAAAGAAGTGTGGAAAATGAAAATATTATTGCCACAATCTTGAAAAGATCCATGAGGGTGAAGGAAACTTGGGAAGTGGAATGGGTTGGTGGATTTTGAAGATGTATGAGACACCAATATGATTTTGTGTACTAAAAAAGGGAGAAAATAAGAAAGATAGAAGATGGATTTTGATGAAGATGGTGGAGGGATGTATGTGATGAAGAAAAGAGAAAATATGAAAATGGAGGGGAGATTTGAGAGGGGAAAAAGAACTTTTAGGGAAAAAGGAAAGCTTGGAAGGGTGTATGAGGGGGGAGGGGAGCACATGGGGAGGTTATAGGGGTCCTCACACATTTTGGTGAGCCCTACAGCCTTTAGACACGTGTCGACCGGCCTGCTGCGGCTCGACAGGCCCAGACCGAGCGGGCGGTGAGGCCTCATAGATCCGGTGATGACATTGTCGGTCCCTCGACCTTTGGGTGAGCCCTCGCCCCATGGGAGATGGCATCCCCCCCGGGATGCTGTATGTGTGTGGGGTCCACTTTGGATCCCCCCATTTTGCACCATTTGGGCCCCCTAGTCTGTTTGAGTCGTTTCGAGTCCCATCTCGCATATATTCACGTGTTTCAGTTCGTTTGAGTGTGGAACTTATCAATTTATCATTTAAATCCATCGACTGATGGTTTAGAAAAGATCTGGGGTCCCCACGCATGATCTCAGACGTGTACGGGCCCTGATTCTAAGGGTCAATTTTGGTCAATTCCGTTGATTGGCGAAACTGGGGATCCTACGAATGTTTCTACATTTTTTCGCTCCCTTATAAGTCAATATACGTCAGTGTGCATCATGTGACAATAACTCAGGCCCATTTTAATCCAAATCATTCTCTGATACCAACTTGTAACACCCTGAAAATTGAGGTCGAGCAGGAGCCCAACTCCCAAGTTCTGACATATCACTTATGCAACATAGATAATGATGATTAAATGTTGTTTGTATTAGTCCTTAAACATGAGTGGGATTATACCAAAATAACATATCATACTCCAGAGACAGTTAAATTTTGCAAGCGAAAGACTGTGACAGTTATATAAAATATACAAACTGATGTAAGTCTCCAGAGTGTGAACATGTTCCAGGTTAAATATATACATGTATACTCCCAAAATGAACAAAATTAATATAAATGTGTCCTCCAAAATATAATCATAACGAGTGTAATGATATCTAGTTAGCATCCCTGTAAACCCCATCGATCAGAACACGGTCTACATAGACCCGCCTGATAGCTGCATGTAGGAGTTGTTTTGGTCCAACGGAGCTGATCTGGAGGCCCCTTTTCTGCATGCAGTTAGGATTAAACTCATTGACATTTGATCTAGGCCAGGTTAAGATCTCGGTTTGATCGAATCAGTGGATCGGTCGCGGGGGACTTGTTTCAGTTCAATGGTCACCGATACTCGATCAGGGCCACAAGTACACTGACATGTGTTATAAATTTTTTCTGATTCGAGGGTCTAATTGGGTCAAAATTTAACGGTCTAATTCCTTAGATTTGGCCAGCAAGTGAACGACTTAATTCACTTAAGTTTCAGTTCATTTCCTAAAGATATTCGTGTTTCTCACACACTTTGCTCCGGGCTCAAGTTATGCGCTTCTGGATACTATTAGGACTTAATTTCTGAGATGGTTGTCAAGTCCAGTAAGGTGGTCCTAACTATATAGTTTTCAGGTAATCAAACTTTTGACTCGTGGTCCATGTTTGATATGGAGTTTCATGATGCTCCCGAGAGCAACTGGGTATTGAGATGGATCCTAGGTTTTTAGGTAATGTAGCATCAACAGTTCTATTCATTTTAGGTCTTATAGTTCACATTTAAAGTGATTAGTGCTAATTTTATAGGTAATCTAGTTTAGCACTTAGTTAATTCTCATCTAATTTCCAAAGGATTTGGTCCTTAGTGATTTCTGCCTGAGGTGGTTCTCGAGTCTTTGTACGGATTTTTCTGAGACGTTACAGGTAGATTATTTATGGGACTCCCTGATAGATAGAGTTACCCCACATGAGTACGCGGTATGCACATGATTGATGTATGATTGGATAGTATGACTCATGCATCTTGTATTGTGGGATATGATCACTTTACGCCCTAGTGACATTGGGGTTGTGGTCTCCGTAGGCATATCGTGGATGGTGGGATTAAATATGAAAAATATTTTTCATCTAGCACTAGGGCGCAAGGGTGTCCCTGGGTGAAAGTCTTTAAACCCTTATAATACTAGGAGGTTACTCCAACGTCAAGACCGAGTGGATACATGAGTGCACGAGCGCCGTATACCTTTAGGCCATGTCTCCCACTGTGTCATGGTCGATTAAAAGGGGGTGTGACCTTATCCACCAGAGGATAAGGGGCATAGCTAGGCTGAGTTTGACTAGCTCATAAATGGGTCCGCTATCGACATACCAGGTAGATATTACCTGACTACTGGCCAGACGGATAGTGTGGTCTCTTCCACTTGTATGGTTGTACGTCCAGTGGGCGGCGATCTGGTGTAGAGTGTACTAGACTTCGATAAAATTCCAGAGTTGTGCTGTATTGATATGTGGATTTGGATGAGGATTTGGTGTTGGAACATAAAAATTATCATGAAAAAGAAAGAATAAGAATCAAATATAAAGAGAAGGAATGGGGAAGAAATATGGTAGTTGCGTGGGGTTGTGCAACAACCATTTGTTGCATGGGGACGAGCAACAGGTTCAAGATTGTAAACCAATAAACTTCTTATTGCGCGAGGATGCGCAGACAATCTTGAGCATTGCGCAGAGATGCGCAAGACGAGGTTCTACATTGCGTGGGTACGCGCAATGAGATTCTGCATTACGCGGGGATGCACAATGAATTCATACATTACGCGTGGATGTGCAACCAGGAGTAGATGGTTAAGATGAACAGTCCAGATCAGATGCAAAAGTGGGCTATGGCACAAAGATCGAGGGTCGACATGTGTGGGGGTCCTATAAATATCCCCTCCCTTCCTTCATTTGAGGGGTTGAAGATTTTTTGAGAGCAGAGCCTTGAAAGGTGAGGAACGAAGCCTCAGTTACGCGTAGTCACATTACCGTTGCGCGGGGACGCGTAGTCCAATTCTCTGTTGTGCGGGGATGCGTAGTCTAATTCCCCATTGCGTGGGGACGCGTTGCTCAGTTCTCCATTGCGTGGGGTCACGCAACCAGTCCGTGGGTTGCTCAGGTAGCGCAACCAAGTCACTAGGTGGCTTGTCCTGAATGGAGGACGGAATGCTGCTGGATCTCCTGTTGAGGCACAAAAAAAATATCTCATTGCAGTGGTTAGGGAATCTCATGGTGCTGATCAGCTCCAGGGGTAGTTTAGGTAAAGTTTTAGCTCCAAGGGTAGTTTAGGTAGTTTAGGTAAAGTTTCAGCTCCAAGGGTAGTTTAGGTAGTTTTGGTAAAGTTCCAGCTCCAGGGGTAGTTTAGGTATTGTGGTAAAGTTCCAGCTCGAGGGGTATCTGTTGAAGCATGAAGAAGTGATGAAAGGATTAAAGTAGAAGAAGATTGGAAAGCAAGGTACAAGAGAGAAGAATAAAAGAAGAAAGAGAAGTGTCTTTGAGATTAGTTGCGCGGGATTGCGCAAACGATATCTGTTGCGCAGGGCCGCACAACCAAAGTTCCTTTGCGCGGGTATGCGCAACGTAAATATCAATTGCACGGGACCTCGAAACAAGCTACAGAAGTTGTCCTTTGCAGAATGATCTAAAACACTGAAAATTTATCCCACATCGCTAAGATCAGGATTTTCACACCTGCGAGGGTCTATAAATACCCCTTCCCCTCCTGCATTAAGAGAAAGGGAAGACTTTCAAGAGGAGTAGAGCGGAGCAGAAGGCAGGAGGTAGGAGAGAAGTCTCCTAGCAGTTGCGTAGAACCTCGTAACCAGGCTGCCCTGCAGTCTGTGAAGTCTAAAGGCATACTCCCAAAATCTATGGGCCAGGCTTCCTTTCTCCGGGCTTTCTCCTATACATGGGTTCAAAGGAGAAAGATTAGTTGATCAAATCGACATTCCTCCTAAGTCTCAGGCGATGGTCGAAACAGGCACTGCTATGCTGCTGAAATCTCTATTTCATTGAAGATTCATCGATCGGATCAACATTCCTCCTAAGTCCTAGGAGATGATCAAAACAGGCGCCGAAAGGCTGCTGAAATTTCTAATCTCCTTGAAGACTGGTTGATCGATTCGTCAATTCCTCCTAAGTATCTAGGAGATGACCGAAATAGCGCCAGAATGCTGTCAAAATTTTCATCGAGCTATCTTCTCTTTCATTCAGTACATTGTATTAATTGTACTTTATTTTCAGAATCAAGGGAATCAGAGGATGTAAATGAACTCAAATAAATGTGATGAATGTTCTCTCATTCATTCTTTGTTATCATTGAATAAATCCCCCAAATGAAACGCATTTGTTTTCTTGTCGAAACATCTCCTAAAACCATTCAAGTTCACTCTTCATCACTTCAGGCCCTCTCCTCTGCCTAAAGGATGAGTTCAAAAGTGAAGCCAAGTTGATCAGATCAACATTCTTCCTAAGTCCTAGGAGATGATCAAAGTAGCTGCCGAAAGGCTGCCGGATTCAAGATTCGATATATAAAGCTTCACTAATAATGATTTGTTCTCTCCAAATGATCCATTTTAGAATCAAGGGATGTTATGAGGATGTAAATGAACTCAGTATCAATGAAATATGATGATTGTTCCAAATACTCTTTCTGTTATGTTTAAATGAGATAACTTCCAAAATCAAATGCATTTGTTTCTATTTGAAACAAAATGGTGACTCTGCTGGGGATATATTATCTTATTTAATATTAACATTGAGATAGTTATGGAAATTTCATCATAGTTTAGCATCTTTCTGACACCAAAATGGCGACTCTCAGTAGGAACTTCCTCCCTTTCATCTCTAAGATAGATCATCTTATTCTTCAAATATTGATTATAAATGTATTTCATGACTAAAGGTATCCAAATTCGACTGCAAGCTACAATCAATGACAATTCTCATAAGTGAAGTGAGCTTTCGTTTCACTTCAACCGAATTTTGATAGAGTATGTGCCGAACCAAGCCTCCACGTGTATGACTCAACTTTCCGCGAGCGAGAATAACATGACTTGAACAACAGCTGGGGTTGTGTCTGCTTTGCCCCAATCAATGGACGGTGATAATGCTGGACTGTTGTGATGTCCCACAAAGAGAGAGTATGAAATGCAAGAAACTCTCGAATAAATCTGACTTCGTCAAGAGTTAGAGGGCCGGTTACTCATAACGCAGCTAAGAAATATCTCGAGCTTGCTCCTCCTGAGATATATCCTGAGCGGATGGTTCTGCAATTGGTCTCGCGCGACTTTCTAGCTTTGGTCGCCCCAAGGGTAAGATGGATGAAAGAGCAGAAAGGCAAAGCCTTAATGGCAAGTTCACCAGTATCCGTGTCCCCTCAGATAAATTCGCCAACGTCTGTATCGCCCTAATCGATTGATAGCACCAGAGGCGCAGAGAAGTCAAATGGGACTCCATCTTCTCCTCTCTTCGTGAGTCCTGTTACATCTATATACTCTCACCTCACCCCAGCTAGAGTTTCATCTAAGAGTGGAGAAGCTGCGGTACATGTGACTGAGACAAATCAAGACAATATACCAACCATGGAAGATCGTATCAACGAGATGGCAGAAGCCCAAAGAGCACTGATGGAAGAGTGTGAACACCTTGGAGAGGCCCTAGCAACCCTTGCACATAATGTAGCTCAGATGGCAGCCTCACCAATGATGGGCACGATGAATGGATAAGAAAACTGGCCAAAGGCTCTCATCTGCAGAGGGGAAGGATCGCAAGGGTCTATTCCAGCCGCAAGAACCATAACACAAGATGATATAAGACAAGTCGTTGAAGAAGTAGTGAGAGTAGAGAGAGAGCATGAAAGTACTGGCTGCTTCAGATACCGAACACCATACCCAAGGGAGGTAGAGGATGTTCTGTTCCCGGCCAACTTTAAGCATCCAGATTTTCAGAAGTTTAAAGGAGAAGGATCGCCAGAAGAGCATCTGATGCACTTCATACCAGCATGGAAAATTTTTCTATGATATCGCAGTATTGCTTAAGGTTGTTCGGATCATCGCTGATGCACAAAGCGTTCTATGGTATTCCAGCTTGGCTCCGGGGTCGATGAGAACTTGGGAACAAATGCAGGACGCCTTTATGTTGAACTTCTTCTCCTCAGAACATGATGTTAGTATTACAGAATTGGCCTCTATACGGCAGAGAGAAGGAGAACCAGTAGAGAAGTTCATAGATAGATGGAAAACATTAGGAGCCTCGTGTAGACAGCTGCCAGAGAAAAAGGAACAGGTAAAAATGTGTCTGAATTCTATGGAAACGGGAATTGCGTTTGGACTCACTAGTGCCGATATCAAAAAGTTTCATGATCTAGCCACTAAAGCCCATGCCTTGGAATTAATGACTCGTAAAATGTCAGCATTTCACCATGAGATAACTAGAAGAGCACCCGACAAGATGAATGTGAATATTGTTGATCGTGATAATAAGAGTAAAAATGGAAGGGACTCAAGGGACAGGAGGCCAGAACAGAGGGAAAGCCAGTCAAGGAGTAGATACAATGGGAAAAGACCTCGAATGCTTAATTCACAGGAAGGGTTCGATTTCGATAAAGAAGATGTCGTTCCTATGATGAAGCAGCTGCTAAAAGCCAGCACGATAGAATTATCAGAACCCAAGTGCTCCGAAGATGTGACAAAGACCAGAGAAAGAGATTTTTGCCGTTATCATTGCCTGGTGGGACATCCGACGGAGAATTGCTACACACTAAAATGTATAATACGGTGACTGATAGATAAGGGTGAGATAGTGACCGACGAGAGAAAAGAAAAGAGCACGAGGGCCACGGTAAACATGTTCACCGCCTGGGAAGGGGCCCAAAAGGTAAAAGAGGAAGGAGGCCGAAAGGTGATAAAGAAAGTAGCAGTAATTACATTACGATCTGGAAAGAAGATGACGAGCCCCATGAAGCAGAAGGTAGGGGTCATAAGAAAAGAAGCTGCTGAGAAACAGACCAATGGTGATAGAAATGAAGAGAGGGGTGAAACAGCGAAAGTGACTTAGATGTGGTTAATCGTTTGAAGGGTATACCAGCATGGTAAAGCATCTATGATGCGCTCAAGTTGTCAGAAGAATTTCGACAGAGTTTGGTCCAAGCATTGTCTGATCATGATGTTAGAAAAACTTTATTGACAGAAATGAGACGCGAAGGGCACGACGAACAAGTAAATTTCCTGCCAGTCATCTCATTCTCCGATGAGGATTTGATCTGCGAGACGGAGCATAACAGGCCACTAATGATAGAAGGCCATATCGGTGGGAAAAAGGTTAAACGAATTATGATAGATAATGGATCTACAGTGAATCTCTTACCGCTCTTGATGATATGTAAGTTGGGCTATCGCCGCTCTGATCTATGCCCTAGTGGAATGATGATACAAGGCTTTAATTAAGACGGGTAACGAGCACTTGGTAAGATTACAGTGATACTAGAAATAGGAGAACTGAATACCAATGTCGTATGCCACGTTATAAACGCCGTGACAATGTACAACCTTCTCCTAGGAAGGCCATGGATACATCAGTACAACATTGTACCCTCTACTTTGCATCAATGCTTCAAGTACTGTAAGGACGGGAGACAGTATAAGGTAATCGCTAATGTGAGAACATATACAAAAGCAGAGTCTTTCTTTGCGGACGCTAGTTACTATAAAGGGTTCGCCGAAGAAGTGGGAAATAATGATGAGAGTAGAGTGTTAAAAGACATTCAAGCAAATGATGTGAAGGGAGAAAGGGAAGAATCCTCTAAGACTGCAGATACAAAGAAGAAATTCTATTTTGTACCAAAGCGTCTGAGACAACCAAGACAACTGCATCTAACCTTATTATCACCAGAGCAGTTAAAAATCTTGCAGTCTAATTATACAGTGCCGCTGCCTAGCGTTGAAAGGTGTAAGCTGTTTTTAGCCACTCCAGGAAGATTTCAAGTCAAAGCTAGCACAAGATACCCAAAGTTGATAGAATTTTACACTGTAGTAGAAATGAGGGCAAGAGAAGAAGTCAAAAGTAATGTACACTGCGGTAAGTTGACTCCACAAAATCTAGAAAGATACAGTTCGGTAAGCAAGAAAATCATGAGAAGCATGGGTTTTGATTGCGAAGAACTCATGGGGTTGAATCATGGGAGAGGAATTCAGATCCCTCTTGGGGTTGATCAGGAAAAGTGAAGAAAATTCTAAGGGTTCGGGGAAAAGTTGTCGGTAAATATGATTACAACCGCATAAGCAACGGAAGAAGATCCCGAGACAGTCAAGTATCCTAAAACAGCTCCGAGGTAGATGGAAGACGGGGGGCAGCCAGCGATAGACGGCCTACGAAAAATAAACTTGGGTATAGAAGAAGAACTCCGGAACACATTTATCAGTGGCAGTCTCTCTGAGCAAGAATCTGAGAAATACTTTCAACTGCTCAAAGAAAATAAAAATGTCTTCGCCCGGACGTATGTAGAAATGCCATGTTTGGAACCCTCTGTAGCAATGCACCGATTAAATATTCCAAAGAGAAAAGGCCGATTAAACAGGCGCAAAGGCGATTTCATCCAGACTTAATTCCATTGATCGAAGAAGAGGTCAGCAAGTTGATCAAAGTCAGGTTTATCATAGAAGTCAAGTATCGTAGGTGGATATCGAACATTGTCGCCGAGAAAAAGAAAAATGGACAAGTCAAAGTGTGCATTGACTTTAGGAATTTGAACGAGGCTTGTCCAAAAGAAGATTTTTCTCTCCCAATAATAGAGTTGCTGATTGATAATACGACTCAGTATGCTGTTATGTCCTTCATGGACGGCTACGTAGCGTATAATCAAATTAGAATGGCACCTAAAGATGAAGAAGCAATGACATTCAGAACACCGCTCGAAATTTATTTCTATAAAGTCATGTTGTTCGGTCTCAAAAATGCTGGGGCAACATATCAAAGGGCAACGCAAAATATTTTCCAAGACATGATGCATAAACATGTTGAGTGCTACGTCGACGACTTGGTGGTCAGATCAGGAGATCATCAAGAGTATCGCGAACACTTGGCATCGATTTTCCATTGATTAAAAAAGAATCAGTGGAAGATGAATCCAGCCAAATGTGCTTTTGGGGTGCCCTTGGGTAAATTTCTTGGTTTCATTATGCGGCACAGGGGTATTGAAATCGATCCAGAGAAAGTCAAAGCCATTCAAAATATGTCGCCACCAACAACGTTAAAAGAATTGAAAAGTTTGCAAGGAAAATTGGCGTACATTCACCGTTTCATTTCAAACCTGATAGGAAGATGCCAGCCGTTCTCTCATTTAATGAAGAAAGATGCAGAGTTTGTGTGGGATCAAGCTTGTCAGAATGCATTTGACTCAATAAAGGAATTGCTGAAGTAGCCGCCGGTACTAACAACTTCGATAAAAGGAAAGCCACTTATTTTATACATATCTGCAGCTGAGAATTCCTTAGGTGCTTTATTGGCTCAAGTAAATGAAGCTGGGAAAGAGGTCGCTCTTTATTACCTAAGTCGAACATTGATGGGGGCCGAATGCAATTATTCTCCAATCGAGAAAGAGCATCTAGCGCTAATATTCGCAGTCCAAAAGATGAGACATTATTATCTCTCCCATAACATAACTTTGATCTCAAGAGCAGATCCGATCAAGTTTTTAATGACAAGGTCGATGTTATCTGGAAGACTGGCCAAATAAATGTTGTTGCTTTTAGAATACACTATTACTTATGAACCGGCCAAAGCCGTAAAGGGACAAGAAGTGGCGGATTTCCTCGCAGCACACCCCATTGCAGAATGTGAGACCATCATTGATGACTTTTCGGATGAGCAAGTTATGCTGGCCAAGTCACAAAGCTCATGGAAAATGTATTTCGACGGTGCCGCACGAGCATCAGGAGCGGGGGCAGGGGTATATTCATTACTCCTCAAGGTGACTTGTTACCATACTCCTTCACATTAGGCACCGCGTGCATGAACAATGAGGATGAGTACAGAGCCCTCATTATTAGGATGGAAATGGCTCAACAGATGGGAATAAAAATGCTGCATATCTTCAGAGATTCTAAATTGATTATAAATCAATTGACAACTGAATTTGAGGTGAGAAAGCAGGAACTCTTGCCCTATTACCGAAAAGCACAACAATTGCTAGAACAGCTCAATCATGTAGAAATCAAGCACGTACTACGGTCTGAAAATGTAAAAGCAGATGCGTTAGCTAGTTTGGCAGCAGCTCTGTCCTACCCTAATCGGAGCCCTCTCCAAGTAACTATAGAAGAAAGAAGATTCTTGCCGTCTTCAGAGGTCATCGAAGAAGTTATCGGGACGCTTCCTGTGTCATGTTTAGAAATAACAACAGATGATTGGCGTCAATCTTTCATTGATTATCTCAAATACAATATCTTGCCAGAAGATCAGGTACAGAAATAACAGATCAAGCAGTGGTCAAACAGGTTCATCATATGCAGTGAAGTGTTGTATAGAAAATTGTATAAAGGGATGTTGCTACGTTGTTTAGAAAAATAAGAAGTAGGCCAGACATTGTGGGAAGCGCACTCTGGTGAATGCGGAGCACATCAAGCGGGCAGAAATCTATTCCACAGAATACATCGAATGGGTTATTATTGGCCCACCATGTTCAAAGACGTAATAGATTATGCAAAGCGATGCCATGAATGCCAGATTCATGGAGATGTTATACACTGTTTTAACAAGAAAACAAATGCGTTCCAATTCAGGGAATTATCTTATTTAATCGTACTAGAGGAAAAGTGCAAAGACGATCATCACATTTTTATTGATTTCGAGTTCATTTACATCCTCTAATCTCCCTTGATTCTAAGATACATTCATTCAAATACATACAAACTAATAACATTAGAACATTGAATCCAAATAGTAAATCCGGCAGCATTTCAGCAAAAATTTCAATCTTCTCCAAGGACTTAGGAGGAATTGTAGATTGAATCAATCCATCTTTAGGGAAATAAAGATTTCGACAGCATTCCGGCGCTTTTTCGATCATCTCCTAAGACTTAGGAGGAATGTGCGCTTCAGCGGATTATTCCCCTTTATACTTGAACAGAAGGACCTGAAGATATCAATTATTTTGGCAGCATGTCGACTCCTAAGCATTATAGACTGCAGAGCAGCCAGTTTGTGCGGACCCACGTAAAGGATATACTTTACGCGGCCTAGCGCAAAGTCCCTTGGACAGCCACTCTCACCTTCAGTCTTCTCTTCTTGCTTCACTTGTTCTCCGAAATCTTCGAACAACCAACCCTTAATCAAGGAAGGAAAGGGGTATTTATAGGCCCTCACACGTGCGAAAACCTCAACCTTAGTGATGTGGGACAAAACAAACCACACTTATCTGCACTTATAGACATAGTGCAATGTTGATTGCGGAGAACCGCGTGGATGATATCGTTTGCTGCTTCCTGCCCTTTTCCTTTGCACCTTTCTCTGATTTTCTTTAGTCTTTGAACATTATTTTCATAATGGCTCGTACCAAGCGAACCTTTCGCCTTGTTAATTCACCTACTGCACAACCCTCTCATCCTGACTTGCCTGATCCATCTTCTTTTCGCCCTTCCCCTTCTTCTGATCAACCTCCTGCTAAATGAACAAAAACTACCCCCAAGACTCCTTCATTATTTAAAGAGCCCATTCTACCCACTTTTGACTTTACCGATCGCATCGAATCTCTACCATCCCCTATCCATCGTGCAATAGCGCTGGGGAGCCTTAAATGTCCTCCTAGGCATGGCAGAGACTATGATTGGGATGAATGGTTGAAAACCACTGCCCACATCCGCACCGATAGTCAGAGGCCGTCTTCTCGGGAAGACACTCCTCCTGCTTCTCATTCGAAGAAGGCTCGTCGAAACAAGGCGAAAGAATTTTAAGAGAAAATTGCTGAACACAAGAAGAGACTTCAGAACTGATGAGACTCGGTAAGAGTCATCGAGGGTATCATGAAGTTTGATAACCCCTACTCGGAAGGCATGACAATAATTTCCATCAATGTCTACCGCCATCAATCTATGCTCGACTGTGAACCAAAAGACCGCGTTCAAGGCGAAAGACTGATGTACACTGAGTCATGGGCGACGAGAGAACCGCGTATCCTTGAAGGGATAATACGGACGGAAAAGCCGTGACAAAAGATTGAAAAAATCTACCCCATGATTTTCCTTACGCCTTTTCATAGCCCTCATGACCTTTTTCTTTCTCATTTCTATGAGACCATCCACCAACGCTTCTGAGATCGCGTTCAACTTTGGGGACCAAAAGACTTCCGCACCAGAGGTCTATTAACTGCTCGACGTTATTATTCTGACTGGGCAGAAGCGATTTTGCTGAAGCACACAAGTACACTAGTCAAAATTGGTCTTTACGACACTATAGAAGTCACATCCAAGCACTTCTATAAGGAACCCAACGTGTTAAAAGGTTTCATCGAATATTGGTCACCAACTACCAACTCTTTCCACCTTCCATATGGTGAAATGAGTTTAACACTCTGGGACCTCCATCGTATCGCCGGTCTTCCTATAACAGGAAAATTCTATGATGAATTCATCCCCTCCAATAGAGAACTTGCCTTCGTTTCTTCTCCTGATCGCAGGCCTTCCATATCCGAAACCACTATTGAGCTATTCAAGGAAATGAGGAAGTTCTCCAATATTCACAAGCTTTTTCCTTTGCAATGGATTGTGCATTTCTCCAGATCCCTCAGGTATTTATGAACCCATGACTCAACTCTTCTCTCTCTTCTTCCTTTTTTGAAGTTTCAACATATACATATTCTCCTTTTTATAGGTTTCGCAATTGTCGCTCTAAGGAGTTAACACGAATTCGTGATGCAATGAAGGCAAGAGCAGAGTATAGTTCATTCGGGAAACTTGCGGCTTTCTTGGCTTACTGGATAAGCCTTATTGTACTCCCTAGTTCTAAATGGGCAGACGCTGTTTGCCCCACAATTTTTGTTGTAGCTGGTGCCTTGGCAGAAGGCCACATATATTCTCTTGCTCCTCCGGTATTATGTTCCATTTATAGAGCTCTTGGGGAGATAGCCACCCATATAAAGGATCCTACTCTTGGAACTTCATCAGCATACACTTCTTGGCATTAATCACAAGCTGGCTAGGAGTCTACTTTCCCTAGACTTTCGAAGTGCCTGAAAAAGGATACGTTCATCTTGCACATCTCCTGCTTTGGTTCTTTCAGCAAAGAACTATGGCCAATGACCAGATAGATTTCTTTCAATTCCGTCTTCACCACTACATTGAGGATATAAATATGGTGGATCAAGGAACACTCACCTTAGCAGAAAGGATGTCCTTTCTTTCTCTTCGTTCTTGCAGCCTACCTTTCCGAGAGGGGATGAAATTCTGGCGAGAACCCTATTATCCCAGCCATTTTTCTCACCAATTTCGTTACGATCAGACCGTACCAAAAGATTGCCGACTGGTCACCCGAAAGATGCGTTGTTACGGCACGGGTCCTCTCAATTGGGCCATGATATGTAAGCAACTTTTGAATGTCCATGTCGATTCGTCCTTCATAATTCCTAGTTGCGAGCGCATAGTCCATACTTCATACAGCTGGATGCGATGGTGGGATCATCAGTCGTATCTGGTCACTAAATGTCTACCCGTGGATTCTCCTATCTTTCTTCATCCACCTAGATTGAAAGGCAAGCTAGAGAGCGGGATCGGCTTTATCCTAGATAAGAGTCATGCATCACATAGCGGAGAAATTTATAGAAAAATACTGCTAGAAGAACCCATCCATGAGATAAAACCCATTAATACTTTAGATGGATGGTTCGCTCATGGAGTCTTAAGAGAATTTGAGCAAGCTCCTCGTGACTCCACGCATCGGGCTACAGATAATATTGTAGGTACATCTTCTCCTCTTCCAGTAGAGACTGTAGTGGTTCAGGACGAACCAATTCATGATGCTCCGATGCTTCCTTTACAACCCACTCGCCCTAGTTCATCATCTCCGATGACTAGATCAAGGGCGCGTTTACAAGCTTCACCTTCTCCACACGTCTCCCCCATAGGGATAGGACAAGTGCCTGTCTCTCCTTTAATCGAAGATCCCGTGCCAGAAATCGATCAAGCTGCTTCCTCAAATGGAAAGAAAATTGCTACTGCAGAAATTGACGAGGAACTCTGGAGAACGAAAGCTCAGCCTCATCATCAGAGAATATTGTTGCTTCTCAGCATGGAGATGATGAAAATGGTGAAAGTAGTAAAGATACAAATGATGATTTTGAAGAAGGAGAAGTTGATATTGATGGAGAAGAGGAAGCAATTGCAGAAGATACTGAAACGGAACATCCCGCAACCTCTGAAGCTCTCCTCAATGCTAGAATTCCTGCCAAATCTCCTATAGCTGTAGAAGAAGAAGAGGAACTTTTAGATTATGGCGAATATGGATACTCACCAGGTAAAGAGAATTTAACTTTCACATATCTATCTATGTGCTTATTTAATATCAATTATTTATTTAGAATTATTGTGTTTCTCCCTTTTTAGGTGCTCATGTTGCTAATATTGAGATAGGTGGGATTTTTCCTTCAAATCCCCCTGCAACTGCATCAGCGATTTCACCGAGAATCCCTTTAAGTCCATTAGCTACACCTAAAACAGTGGCTCGTGAGATCATATTTCCAACTGAAACCACAGACTTGCCGACTCCGACCACCAGGGACTCGAGTACAGAAGCCAGGGCGCCTTCCCTTGTAGATATGGTGGGGACTAGTCCTCTTGTGATTCAAGGAGCCTCTCTTTCTGCTAATCGTGTTCTGATGACAAGTACGGGCAGATGCATACATATTAGCTTATTTTATTCAAAACAATATATAACCTTCTATTGATATCTCTTTATACTTTTTCCCTTTGTGTTATAGGAACCCCTCCTCGCAGTGGGGTAGCCAGTTCTGACTCAGTAGCCACTACATCTGAGCTTTCATGCTTTGCAAAAATTCTCACTCACAAGATGCTCTTCATGAGGAATTCTTTATCAGCAATAATCCATATCTTTAAAGATCCTGAACAATGGTTTGACTTGGATCTTGCTATTGAGATCTTGGAGAGTTCTGCAAGGATGGCCAGAATTGATATATCTTCTTTGCAAGATTCGCTTCTCAGATTCCGTGATTCGGTAATTTCTTTAGCGTCAGCGGAAAATGTTACAATTCCACCCGAAATCTTGGAGTATGGGCAGCGATTGGCTACGTCACAAGAACAAGCTTCCTTGATTACTTCCTCCATTTCTAAGCTCGAGCAAGAGTACTCAATTCTTCAAGATCAGTTAAAGGTTTATACTGATGAAAGATTGATTATTCAAGATCGCATTACTGCTTTGAATGAAGAAATCTCTCAGCTGGAGTTGAAGAATCATGAGAAGGAATCATCCATCCAGGATATTGAGGAGAAGATGCGAGCTAATATTCAATCCGTTAATGCAGAGAAGTCCGTGCTGCTACAAAGTAGAGAAGTGATTACATCTTTGGAGAGTAAGCTAGCCGACCTTCCTGATCAGGCAAAGATTATTCTTGAAGAAAGATCGAAGCGTGATGCAGCTCGAACACAACTAAAAGGAGATTTGCGAAGACATATGGAGGCAATAGGAATGGCAGAGGAACTTTAAGCATGTATTTTCCATTCATATATTTTTTGAGCAAGTAACTTATTTGACTTTCAAAAGATATATTTATGACAGCATTTTGAGATATTCCCCCTTTTGCTGAAGCATTATCATATCTCATATCATTGTAATCATATTTATTTATTTATACTATCATATCGCACATCGTTGCGATTGTATTTATGATGGCAATTTTTTAAACCTTTTATGTATGTTAGTGCGGGATTTTCTATGTGGGTATTTAAGTTGGCGGTACTATATTTCAATTTAGTCAATCACACACAGTTTAAGCTCATGAGTAGTAGAGCTGGTCTTATGTGATAGTCTTCGTAACTCTCAAGAGTTCACTGGACTTCTCACTGCCTAGTGAGTTCACAGGCCGCGATCCATCAGAGGGGCCCAGTGAAGCTACCGGGATGGTGAACTCGGTTGGATTTACGCACAGGGTTGGCTGCGGTAACTCTCTAAAGTTCACAGAGCTCGCAAGACTACCTTTGGGGTACCAAATCCATGGTTGTCAGTCCATCGATGAGTAGGTTTAAGCCCTTCCTAATGAGTTAGTACTGGAATTGAACCACAAATCTGGGGGGTCTTATGCATGGTTGGCATGGTGCTCACACTGCGGCCCTTATTTCCTTCGTCTGCAAGAGCGAGCCCATTCACGGGAGGGCATTTTCCTCCGTTCCCCGTGAAGCTGCCAGGCAACTATACAGACGGCATGGGAGTTACGCGTGACTAGCCATTTACTTTTTAGCCTTTTAGGCATATTAGTTGTAGGCTTCTTCAGCTGCCCGCATGGGTGGGTACGATATCTTTCATGGGCTTTTTAGGGCCACTGACTTCTCGTCCGCTTGCTCGAATAGCGAAAATGATAGGACTTATGCGTAGTTGGCTAGCTCTTTTTGATTGATCCTTCCAGGGCTTGATCCTTTTAGAGGTTTTAGCCCTCCTTTTAGAGCATAATAAATTTTGAGTTGGCTCTTGGCTCTTCTATAAAAATTTTAGGATTTCGGCCCTTTTAGGATTTAGCTTGGCTAGACTGCCTTCCCTATCGTGCCTTGTAAGGCAAATAATAATTGTGATCATCGTTATCGCCAAGGTGATAAATGTGTCTGACTGAGATTGATATCTTCAAGAAGATTTTCATGATGATACCCACCAAACTTTGCCACTTGCAAGACTCATTTGGTGATGGCGATGATCGCTTTCCTTCAAAATACTTGCTAAATGTAGTCAATATGCTCATGAATTTCTTCTTTATAGGTTCTCTTGACATGTAGACATGATCCCTCATTTGGTGATGGCGATGATTGCTTTCATTCAAAATACTTGCTAAATGTAGTTAATATGCTCATGAATTTCTTCTTTATAGGTTCTCTTGACATGTAGACATGATCCCGTTCCTTCTTACCCCTTTTGATATAAAATCATTATGTCGATAATATTCTGGATCAAAATCTGTTGTTCCTTTTAAGGGTAATATCTTTTGATGAAACGAGCATTGATCGGTATACTGATACCTTTCCCATCTTGATCGGCGATTCTATATGCTCCATTGGAATAGACTTCATTTACTACATACGGCCCGTCCCATTTAGGCTCGAATTTGCCCCTTGTTCGGCGAGTGACCACTATAGGTCTTTTCAACATTAACACCATATCTCCCTTTTTAAAAGATCGGTGTTTAACTTGTTTATCGAAGGCAGCCGATATCCTAGATTGATATGATTACAGCCATTGTTGGGCGGCCAGACGTCCCTCATCAAGCAGATCCAACTCTTTCAGCCTTATTTTATCATTTTCATCATCTGTTATGGACTGATGTACCGCTACTCTGAGCGATGCCACTTGTATTTCGATCGGGATAACTGCCTCCACGCCATAGATTAATGAGTACGGTGTTGCCCTCGTTGCTATGCGCTGAGTAGTCCTGTATGCCTATAAAGTTTCTTGCAACTTTTCATCCCAATCACGCTTGTTGCCAGTGACCGTCTTCTTTAGTATTTTGATTATCGTTTTATTAAATGCCTCTGCTAGCCCATTGGTCGAGGGATAGTAAGGTGTTGAAAATGAGTGACGAATGCTGAATTTCTGGCACAACTTTTTCATGCTTCTATTTTTGAAGGGAGTGCCGTTATCAGTGACAATTTTCTTTGGAATACCGTGACAGTATATTATGGCGTGCCAGATGAAATTGACCACATCCTTTTCTTTAACATTACGTAAAGCGACTGCTTCAGTCCATTTGGAGAAATAATCCGTTGCTGCCAGAATATATTGCTTTTCTCTGGACGAAGGTGGGTTTATAGGACCAATTACATCAAGTCCCCAAGCGGAGAAGGGCCAAGAGGCCACAGACTGGTGCAAGTCTTCTGGGGGGACATGTATAACGTCTCCATGAATTTGGCATTCGTGGCATTGCTTTGCATAATCTATAGCATCTTTGAACATGGTGGGCCAATAATAACCCATCCGATGTATTCTGTGCAATAAATTTCGGCCCGCCTGATGTGCCCCGCATTCACCAGAGGGTGCCTCCTACAATACTTGCCTGGCTTCTTGCTTGTCTAAACAGCGTAACAACATTCCATTGTAAGATTTTCTATATAATACTTCGCCGCATATAATGAATCTGACCGACCGCTGTTTGATTTGCTGCTTCGTTTCCTGATCCTCTGGCAGGATATCGAATCTGAGGTAATCAATAAAAGGTTGACGCCAATCATCTGTTGTTATTTCTAAGCATGATATAGGAAGTGTTTCAACTGTTTCTTCTATGATCTCTGAAGATGGTAAGAATCTTCTTTCTTCTATAGTTACTTGAAGAGGACTCCTGTTAAGGCAGGACAGGGTGACTGCTAGGCTAGTTAAAGCGTCCGCTTTTACATTTTCAGATCACGGTATATGCTTAATTTCTACATGGCAGAACCATTCTAATAATTGTCGCGCCTTTTGACAATAGGGCAAGAGTTCTTGCTTTCTCACTTCGAACTCGGTTGTCAACTGATTTATAATTAATATGGAGTCTCCAAAGATATGCAGCCTTCTTATTTTCATCTGCTGAGCTATTTCCATCCCAATGATGAGGGCCTTGTATTTAGCCTCATTATTTGTGCATGCGGTACCGATTGTGAAGGAGTTTGGTAACAAGTCACCTTAAGGAGTAATGAATATCATCCCTGCCCCCGATCCTGATGTCCGCGCAGTGCCGTCGAAGTACATCTGCCATGGGTTTTGTTCTTCGGCTAGCATAACATGATCATCTGGAAAGTCATCATGATAGCTTCGTAATCTGCCACGGGGTGTGTTGCAAGGAAGTCTGCCACTGCCTGTCCTTTCACTGCTTTAACCGGTTTATAAGTAATGGTATATTCTGAAAGCAACAGCATCCATTTAGCCAATCTCCCTGACAACATTGGCCTTGTCATTAAAAACTTGATCGGGTCTACTCTTGAGATTAGAGTTATGTCATGAGAGAGACAGTAATGCCTCAACTTTTGGACCGTAAATATCAACGCTAGACACTCCTTCTCGATCAGAGAATAATTGCATTCGGCTCCCATCAATGTTCGGCTTAAGTAATAAAGAGCGACTTCCTTCCCAGTTTCATTTACTTGAGCCAGCAAAGCACCTAAGGAATTTTTGGCCGCAGATATGTATAAAATAAGTGGTTTCCCTTTCATCGGGGCAGCTAACACCGGCGGTTGCTTCAATAATCTTTTTATCGAGTCGAATGCATTCTGACAAGCTTGATCCCATACGAAGTCTGCGTCCTTTTTCATCAGATGTGAGAATGGTTGGCACCTCCCTGCCAGATTTGAAATAAAACGACGAATGTATGCCAGTTTTCCTTGTAAACTTTTTAATTCCTTTAAGGTCGTCGGTGGTGGCATATTCTGAATAGCTTTGACCTTCTCTGGATCAATTTTGATACCTCTGTGCCGTACGATGAAACCAAGGAATTTTCCTAAAGATACCCCAAACGCACATTTGGCTGGATTCATCTTTAATTGTTTTCTTCATAATCGACAGAAAACTGATTCTAAGTGTTCGCGATGCTCCTGATGATCTCCTGATCTAACTACCAAGTCGTCGATGTAACATTCGACATGTTTATGCATCATGTCTTGAAATATATTTTGCATTGCTCTTTGGTATGTCGCCCCAGCATTTTTTAGACCGAACGGCATGACCTTATAGCAATAAATTCCTAGCGACGTTCTGAATACTGTTGCTTCCTCATCTTCGGGTGCCATTATAATCTGGTTGTACCCTACATAGCCATCCATGAAAGACATGACAACATATTGAGTTGTACTATCAATCAACAACTCTGTTATTGGAAGAGGAAAATCATCCTTCGGACAGGCCTCATTCAAATCCCTAAAATCAATGCACACTTTGATTTGTCCATTTTTCTTTTTTACCAGGACAATGTTTGATATCCACTTGGGATACTTTACTTCTCGAACGAACCCAACTTTAATCAACTTGTTGACCTCTTCTTCATTTAATGGAATTAGGTCTGGGTGAAACCGTCTTTGTTCCTGTTTAACCAGTCTTTTCTCTTTAGAGATATTTAATCGGTGCATTGCTACGGAGGGTTCCAAACCTAGCATCTCCGAATACGTCCAAGAAAATACATCTTTATTTTCTTGGAGCAATTAGAAATATTTCCCAGACTCTTGCTCAGAGAGGCTGCTACTGATGAATGTATTCCGAGGTTCTTCTTCTGTACCCAAGTTTATTTCCCATAGGCTGTGTATTGTTGACTGTCCCCCATCCTCCATCTGTTTCGGAGCTGTCTTAGGATACTTGACCGTCTCGGGATCTTCTTCTGGTGCTTGCGTGACCATAATCATATTCACTGACGCCTCTGCTCCTAACCCTTGAAATTTTCTTCGCTTTTCTGGCTCGATCCCAAGAGGGATTTGAATTCCCTTCCCATGATTTAGTCAGGTGGGTTTGTTACAATCAAAACCCATGTTTCTCATGATTTGCTTGCTAGCTGAACTGTACTTTTCCAAATTTTATGATGTCAGCTTACCGCGGTATGCATTGTTCGCGCTTTCCTTTCTTGCTTTCATCTTTACTGCAGTTTTGAACTCTATCGGCTCGGGATGTTTGGTACTAGCCTTGACTTGAAATCTCCCTGGAGTAGCTAAAAATGGCCTATACCTTTCAACATTTAGTAATGGCATCGTATAATTAGATTGCAGAATTCTTAACTACTCTGGTGATAATAGTGTTAATGGTAGCTGCCCAGGTTGTCTTAGGTGCTTTGGTATAAAATAGAACTTCTTCCTTACTTCCGCTGTCCCCGAAGATTCTCTCCTTTCTTCTCGAGCCTTGTCTGTTTGAGCGTCTTTCGAGACTTTACTTTCATTACTATGTCTCATTTCCTTGGAGAACCCTTTGTAATAACTGACATCTGCAAAGAAAGATTCGCCTTCCGTATATGGTTTTGCATCAGCTATCACTTTACATTGTACTTTGTCCTTGCAATACTTGAAACATTGATGCAAAGTAGAAGGTATGATACCACACTGATGCATCCATGGTCTTCCCAGAAGGAGATTATATGTCGTCACGACATTTATGACATGACATACAACGTCAGTACTTAATTCTGCCACTTCCAGCGTCACCCTGATTTTACCCAGCGCACACTGCCCATCTTGATTGAAGCCCTGTATCATCATTCCACTGGGGCGTAGATCAGAACAGCGATAGCCCAATTTTCCTACCATTAAAAGCGGTAAAAGGTTTACTGTAGACCCATTATCTATCATGATCCGTTTCACCCTTGTCCCGCAGACATGACCTTCTATCATAAGGGGCCTGTTATGTTCCGTTTCACTAATCAAATCATCATCAGAGAATGAGATGACTGGCAGATAATCTGCTTGTTCACCATGTATTCCTTGCTTCATTTCTGTCAGCAGAGTTTCTCTGACATTGCGATTAGATTACGCCTGTATTAAACTCTGTCGGAACTCTTCTGATAACTTGAGCGCATCATAGATGCTTAAACGTGCCGGTATCCCTTTCAAATGGCTAACTACGTCGTAAGCCACTTTCGCCGTTTCGCCCCCGTCCTCTTTCCTAACGCCATTATTCTGCTCGCAGATTATTTCTTTCCTTACAATCCCCGCTTTCTGCTTTGCAGGATTTACCATCTTCTTTCCTGAGCGCAACGTAAGCATTGCCATATTCTTTGCCGACTTCTGACTTTCTTTCCTTCCCCTCTCTCGAGCCTTTTCTCGGGCCGTGAACATGTTTACTGTCGCTCTTGTATTCTTTTTCTTTCCTCCACCGGTTATTATTTCACCCTTCTCTATCATCTACTGTATGATGCATTTTAGTATATAGAAATTCTCTGTCGGATGCTCGACTAGGTGATGATATCGACAAAAATCCCTTTCCATGATTTTTGTCACATCTTCCGGGCATTTGGGTTCTAGAAATTCTATAGTACCGGCCTTTAGCAATTCTTTCATCATAGGAACCACATCTTCCTTGTCGAAGTCGAACCCTTCGTGGGAGTTGAGCATCCTGAACCTCTTTCTATTGTAATTATACTTTGACTGATTCCATCCTCCTTTTTGACCCAGCCTCCTTCCTTTTGAGTCTTTCGTGTCTTTATCTTTTTTATCACGATCGACAGTATTCACAGTCATTCGGCCGGATGTCCTTCTAACAGTCTCGTGATGAAAAGCTGGCATTTTACGTGTCATTAATTCCAACGCGTGAGCTTTAGTGGCCAGGTCATGAAATGTTCGGATATCGGCACTGGTGGTCCAAATGCGATTCCTGTTTCCATAGAGTTTAAACACATTTTTACCTGTTCTGTTTCCTTTGGCAACTGTCTGCATGAAGCTCCTAATGTTTTCCATCTGTCGATGAACTTTTCCACTGGCTCTCCTTCTCGTTGCCGTATAGAGGCCAACTCCATAATGCTAACATCGCGTTCTGACGAGAAGAAATTTGACATAAAAGTATCTTGCATTTGTTCCCAAGTCCGCATCAATCCCGGAGCCAGAATGGAATACCACTGGAATGCTTTATGGGTTAGTGATGACCCAAACAGTCTCAGGAAGTATTGTGGTACCGTGAAGAAATTCCCCATACTGGTAATGAAGTGCATCAGGTGTTCTTCTGGTGATCCTTCCCCATTAAATTTTTGAAAGTCTGGATACTTGAAATTGGCTGAAAACGGAACGTCTTCTACTTCTCTTGGATACGGTGTTCGGTATCTGAAACGGCCAGTATTTTCCCTCTCCCTTTCTGTCCTTACAGTTTCTTCGACGACCTGTCTTATGTCATCATGTGTTATGACTCTCGTCACTGGAACAGACTTTCACGATCCAATTCCTTGTGGACGAGGACCTTCCTGTTGGCTTCCTTGCCTATTTGTTGCCCCCATCATCGGTGGAGCCGTTATTTGGGCTACATTATGCGCCAAAGTAGATAAAGCTTCCCTGAGGATCCGGCACTCCTCCATTAACGCTCTTTGTACTTCGGCCATTTGGTTGACACGATCTTCCGTTGTTGGCATATTCTCTCGATTCGTCTTAGCCATATGCACTGTGGCCTCTTTACTGCTTGCCGAAGCCGTTGCTGGGGTAAAATGAGAGTATGTCCATGCAGCGGGGCTTGTAAAGAGGGGAAAGATCAGAGTCTCATTTGATTTCAACGTGCTTTCTGTGTTGCTAATTGACCGGGGTGACACAGTCTTGGATAAGTTTTCCTCGGCTGACACGGGCGTTGGTGAACTAATTAACGGTGCCTTGCCTTTCTGCTCTTTTGTCCACTTGTTCTTTGGAGCGACCAGCGCCAAAAAATCGCGCGATGCAAGCTGTGGGCCTGTCTGCTCAGGGTATATCACAGGAGGAGCGAGCTCAGGGTTCTTCCTGACTGTACTGCGCGTTATTGGTCCTCTGGTCTTTGGCAAAGATGGGTTCGCTTTATGGTTCTTCGTTTTCCTTGCTCTTGCCTTGCGTGACAGGACCATGGTCCAGTCTCCGTCACTTTCCTGTGGTTGAGGTGAAACGGATATGACTCCAGCTGTCATTCGAGTCACTGTATTCTCGCCTGTGGGATGCAGACTCCTGCGCTTTAGGGCGCTAGTTGGCACGTATTCCACTATGAATCCCATGGGAGTGAAGCAAAAATTCACTTTTCTCGTAAAGCTAGCCATCAGTTGTATGTTGCAGTCGAACTCAGGTACCTTCGATAATGAAACATACGTAAAGTTACTATATAAAGGGTTAGTATGAACAATCTTAGAGATGAAGGGGAGGATGTTCCCACTGAGAGTCACCATTTTGGCGCCTGAAAGACGCCAAAAGGTGACGATCGCGTTTACACTTTTTCCAAATGTTAATGTTAAGTAAGATAATAACGAGGGTTCCCCAACAACGTCACCATTTTATTTTAGCAAGAAAACAAATGTTTCTCGATTCTCAGG
The DNA here is from genome assembly GCA_037074715.1 of Magnolia kwangsiensis. Lineage (NCBI taxonomy): Eukaryota > Viridiplantae > Streptophyta > Magnoliopsida > Magnoliales > Magnoliaceae > Magnolia > Magnolia kwangsiensis. The sequence goes on along the minus strand of CM073572.1, from coordinate 96,072,147 downwards.
GGATTATCTTATTTAAACATAACAGGGGAAAAGTGTAAAGACGATCATCACATTTTATTAATTCCAAGTTCATTTACATGCTCTGATCTCCCTTGATTCTAAGATATATTCACTTAAATATGTATAAACATTAAAACATTAGGTTCAAATAGCAAATTCTGCAGCATTTCAGCTTGGATCTCGATCTTCTCCAAGGACTTAGGAGGAATTGTGGATTGAATCAATCCTTCTTTAGAGAAGTAAATATTTCGACAGCCTTCCGGCGCTATTTCAATCATCTCCTGAGACTTAGGAGGAATGTGCACTTCAAAGACTCATGTCCTATCGCCTTCGAACAAGAGAACTCAGAGATCTCTTCTATTCCGGCAGCAAAGACTCTTCAGCATGACAAACTGCAGAGCACACTGCTTGCGCAGACCCGCGCAAAGCATATGGTTTGCACGGTTCAGCGGAAAGCCTTCCAGGCTGCAACGGCCCTGCGCAGTCCTGCGCAAAGTCTTCTGGGCTGCCACCCATACCTTCAGTCTTCTTGGTCCGCTTTATCTTCTCTGCTTGCTCTTCGTAGTCTTTGATCAATCAATAATCAAGGAAGGAACAGGGTATTTATAGGCACTCACACGTGCAAAAACCCCATCCTTAGCGATGTGGGACAAAACAAACCACACTAATCTTGCCAGTACCAACGCAGTATGATATTATTTGCGTGGTTCCGCACAAAGTATATCGTTTGCGCCATCCCGCGCAAAGTATATTCTTTGTGCGGTTCCGCGCAAAGACTACGTCTTGCGCAAACGCCTTCATGGCTTCTTTCTTCCAACTCTCTTTCAATCTTCATTTGTCTCCATTCTTCTCTTATTTTTACTCCTCAACAAATGGCTTGCACATTTCTCTAGATCCCTCAGGTATTTATGAACTCATGACTCAACTCTCTCTGTTCTTCCTTTTTTAGAAATTTCAGCATATACATATTCTCCTTTTTTTGTAGATTTCACGATTGTCGCTCTAAGGAGTTAACACGCCTCCATGATGTAATGAAGGAAAAAGCAGAGTATAGTTCATTCGGAGAACTTGCGGCTTTCTTGGCCTATTGGATAAGCCTTGTTGTACTTCCCAGCTCCGAATGGGCAGACGCTGTTCGCCCTACGATTTTTGTTATAGCCGGTGCCTTGGCAGAAGGCCACAGATATTCTCTCGCTCCTCCGGTATTATGCTCCATTTATAGAGCCCTTGGGGAGATAGCCACCCACATAAAGGATCCTACTCTTAGAACTTCATCAGCATATACTTCTTGGCATTATATCACAGGTTGGCTAGGATTCTACTTTCCCTGGACTTTTGAAGTGCCTGAAAAAGGATATGTTCATCCTGCACATCTTCCGTTTTGGTTCTTTCAGCAAAGGGCTATGGCCAAGAGGGCATATGAATGGGTTGTTAATAAGATCCAGGACACTAACCAGATAGATTTTTTTTAATTTCCTCTTCATCGCTACATCGAGGATACAGATATGGTGGATCAAGGAACACTCACCTCAGCGGAAAGGGTGTTTTTTCTTTCTCTTCGTTCTTGTAGTTTACCACTCCAAGAAGGGACAAAATTCTGGCGAGAACCTTATTATCCCAGCTGTTTTGCTTACCAATTTGGTTACAATCAAACTGTACTAAAAGACTGCAGACTGGTCACCCGAAAGATGCGTTGTTACAGCACGGGCCCTCTCAACTAGGCCATGATATGGAAGCAACTTTTAAATGTCCGTGTTGATTCATCTTTCATAATTTCTAGTTGCGAACGCGTAGTTTGTACCTCATATAGCTGGATGCGATGGTGGGATCATCAGTCATATTTGGTTGCCAAATGTTTACCCATAGATTCTTCTATCTTTCTTCATCCACCTAAGTTGAAAGGCAAGCTAGAGAGCGGGATCGGCTTTATCCCAGAGAAGAGTCATGCGTCACATAGCAGAGAAATTTGTAGAAAAATATCACTAGAAGAACCCATCCGTGAGATAAAACCCATTAATACTTTAGACTACTGGTTTGCTCACGGGGTCCTAAGGGAATTTGAGCAAGATCCTCGTGACTCCACGTATCGGGCTATGGATGATATTGCAGGAACATCTTCTCCTCTTCCAGCAGAGACTATAGTGGTTCAAGACGAACCAACTTATGATGCTTCAACGCTTCCTTTACAACCCACTCGCCCTAGTTCATCATCTCCGATGACTAGATCAAGGGCACGTTCGCAAGCTTCACCACACGTCTCTCCCGAAGGAACGGGACAAGTGCCTATCTATAACATCTCAGAAAAATTCATACAAAGACCCGAGTACCACCTCGATCAGAAATCACTTAGGATTAATTCCTTTAGAAATTAAGCGTAAGTTAACTAACGCTATGTTAGTTTAGTAGTGAAATTAGCACTGATCGCTTTAAATACGTTCTGCAAGGCCCAAAACTTATGAAATTGTTAATGTTATAACGTCCTGAAACCTAGGATCAAACTCTAAACCCGTTTGCTCTCAGGAACCCATTGAAACTTTGTATTGGATCTAGACCGCACGTCGAAAGTTCGATATCTACAATCTTAGGCCATTATGACCTCTTAGTTGTACTTGACAATTGCTTCAAAAATTAAACCCAACTGATGTCCTGAGGTTATTTCATTGAGCTTAGAGCAAGGAGTGTGAGAAAGAGTGGAATTCTTTGAAAATTAAATGTGATTTAAATAAATCTGGCATGTTTCGCTTGCGGGTTAAGTATAAGCATTCAGACCATCGGAATCTGACCCAAATACACCCTCGAATCAGGAAACATTTTCCACTCAGGTCAGTATACTAGAATCCTCCATCGAATCTCAGTGACCGCTAAACTAAAACTGGTCCGCCACGTGCGATATGGGAACACTATCAGACTGAAAACTTAATGTGAACAGGATCCAATATCCATGAGCTTAAGTCCGACCGCATTTGGTCAGGGGACCTCCAGAAATGCTCTTTTGGATCGGGAAAGACCCGATTTGGCTATAGCCCAAGTATACTTTGTTTTAAAGTCTAAATAGGTGACTTTCTAACCTATTTAAGGACCTTAAACCCTCTCATAACCCTCCCATACGAATTTGCTAAAACCCTAGAAAAGAGAAGAGAGAAAAGAGAGAGATTCAGTGAGAATTGTGAGGGAAACTTCCTGCCACTCGATCCGGCTTCTACACGCACTTAATCACCGTGTTTTAATCACTCTTCTGGTGATTCTGACTTCATTCTAGGTAAGAAAACTCTAACCTTAACCTATTTTAGGGATTCCATCGATACAATTAGCGAAGTAGCTGATTTATCTTGTGATATAGGTCGTCATACAGACGTTGATGAAGCGTAGAGTTTTTACTCGATTCGTTACGCTTCTATGGCAAAAGGTGAGGATTCTAGATGCTTAGGTTAATGGTTTTCAAAGCTTTCAATGTCATTTAATAGTAGGTTATCGACAAGAATGCTGTTTGACATGTAGAACATACTGTCAGTTTTCCATTTCGACTGCGTACGGAGAATATGAGATTTAGGATATTTTAGGCATTTATAGGAAATACTTTATACGCTCATATTTTTCTAAAATGATTGCCATGTTTATTTATCGTGTTATTCTAAAATGATTGCCATGTCCATTTCGACTGCGTGTATGATCTGTTTGGTGAAGAGATTCGCCCTAATGCACACTTTGGGTCGACATACGCTATATAGACTAAAGTGTGTAGACTTAGTGTTTGTATTAGTATGTATTGAGTAAATGTTGTTGTAGATTAGTCTTGAGATTGAATTCTCAATTAAAATGATGATGCCCATGATTTCCTCCATGTTGTTATATTGAATTGATTTCCTTATATATATGGAATACATGTGTTTGGTTGATGTGCTTACGTTGTATGTTATAACATGTTGTTAACATGCTTGGATTGTTTATATTTCATTTCTGTTACTCTCATATGATCACTGATGTTGATTATAAGTGCTTGGAGCTATGCTCTAGTCTAGGCAGTCGGTAATAGATTCAAATTCGTGGTTGGCTTCTATTTGCCACAAAGGACGCGTCGATGAATGCGAGTCGTACTTTGGGTTGGCGGCAGTGGTTAGGCCACACGAGGTGTTTTATGCACTTCATGTCGTTCAGCTTGAGGTGCGCTCGTACTAGTCGAGCTCGTCAAGCAACCCGACTGACCGTTGTATGTTCACCTTGTATTGGTCATAACTGCTTGAACCTATGGTACTGAACTTACCAGTGAAAACCCTGATAACCATGGTATCTTGATCCATTAAGACTCATGAGCCGGGCATAGTGGTATGGAACACTGTGTGGTTGAGTTGTCGGCCTACGCTGGGGCCACAAATCTCCCCGTAGTGACGAGTGAGTACCTTAGACTCGTGAGCCGATTGTGGTAGTATGGGACACTACATTCGAGCTGTCGGCCTACTCTGATTGGTGACGAGCCCTTTGTAGTGACCTCGAGCATATTTTGAGTCTACGTGATGCGACGACCCTTCCGTAGCAACAAGAGTACAACTAGACCTGTATTGATAAGGTGATGGGGGAACAGTGCAACGAGTGCGAGCAACAGCCCTGACAGTCCTTGCAGCAACCTAGAGATATAACATCGTATGAGATTACTAGGAGTGACGACCTTAGACAGGATCTGTGTTGGGATTGATATAAAGAAAGTACCTTAGTTTTCCAATACTGCTGTATGAAAAGACTAATAACAACTCGAAAATCATATCCACATCGCACTGTATGTACCTAGAAGATATGGAGTACTGAGGGAAGAAAGCATGCCGTGGATGTAAGATGGTGTCGCATGAGGGAGTATGTCGGCGAGGGCATCCATCATGTCATTTCATTCTTGCATTAACAACAGTATCTAGGAATGTTTGATTGTTTGCTTTACTATTATCGCATGATTGATTTGATAATATGCTAATCTTTGCTCTATGATTCCACTGAGTTGATCACTCACTCCCACGTTATGGGACGGTGTTTACAATACCTACCAGACTCTGTCTTAGATGCAGGTTGTGAGGTAATTCAGGAGCTGAGCCAGACTACTACGAGGACCAGGATGAGTTTTCGTACATGCAGTTTTCTGACGGCTTCGCATAGGTGGCCAGGATCGGTGGAATTTTGCTAGTTGGACTGTTATATGACATTTTATTTTTGGTTTGATATATGTATATGTGACTCAGAGATGTATTCATACTTTGGAGACAGTTCGAGATTGTTTTGTTTTTCATACAGTGATATATATATTCTTAAGTCTTCCGCTTGCGTTTTATCATTGGATCTGGAGTATGAATTGCAATTTTGGTATAATCTCACTCATGTTAATGCACTAACTCAGACAACATTGAATCATCAGCATATTTATTGCATAAGTGATGGTCTGGAACTCGGGAGTCGGGTTTCTACACAACCCCCAATGTTCAGGGTGTTACAAGTTGGTATCAGAGCATGATTTGGATTAAAGTGGAGCTGGGTTATGGACACGCAATGTACATTGTCTCCCTTTGACTTAGGTGGGTGCGAGAAGAACCTAGAAACACTCATAGGACCCCAGTTTCGCCAATTGGCGAAGTTCACTCAAATCGATCATTTTAATCGAGTCCGTGTGCATCCTTGGTCACATGAAATGACCCTGGACCACTTCTAGTTTAAGTGTGGACGGGTCTAGACCCCTATTGACCCTATCCTAGCCATTAAAGATCGCTAAATGCGAATATACGTAGATAGTACCCGAAGTGACCCGGAATAGCTCGAAACGGAGTCGTGGGCATATCCACGCTAGTCTAGGATGATCCAAGGTGGGACCCACATATATTTGGGGACCCCAGGGCAGGAGGACCTAGCCCAAATGGCTAGGCCTCGCCAATTAGCACAAAGGTCGGCGAGGCCTCGTCGTACAGTGGGCCCCATTCGGGCGGGCCTTCGGGCTGATGATGTTTTGGGGTTAGGGTAGCCCCCCTAGCTATGGGCCGTCCGTTAAAAACATCCCAAACCCCTACCTCCTTCACAAAACACACCCCCAAGCTCTCCTTTCCTTTCCCATTTACCGTTTTCCCTTGCAAATCTTGTTCTCAATCACTTTCATCATCATTTTCTGACTCAACCCACGCCACTCCACCATTTACAGCAATACACACTCCCCTCTCTCTCCATTCTCGTTCGTTGGAGCTCTCCCATCCTCCATTTAAGGCTAGAAATCGTGTGAGCTTCAAACCCAACCCATTTCACCCTTTTTCCTTTGTAACCCCAGCCTTTTGGGGCCTGTTTCCCCCCTCTATCAGACCTAAATTCGTGACAGCCCACTAGGTCAGCCATTTCTCCCCTTTTCCTTCATTTTTCATGGCCTTTGTAGAGGCTATTCTAGCCTTTTTCTCCCTTTCTACCATCCTCTCTCTCATGGGAAAGAGGAAGAATGTCGCGGATGAAGCTGGGCCTAGTCGCCCTTCGCGTTCAAGGAAGACGAGAGGTGGCACCGCTAGTTCAAGTGCCGCCGCTAGTCCAAACGTTGGGAGAGAACTACACATGAAGTGGGATTTGGATCCTCACACTCCCATAGGGAGAGCACTGTTGGAAGACTTAGCCTATGACGCATATACGGATCGCAAGGTTCTATTTGAGGCACATGTGGATGAGCGGCTCTTTGGTGAGTTTTTATTGTTTGAGCACATCGAAGCTATCAGGTGGGGTCCGTTCTTTGAAGGCCAATCTCATATGAATATGGGCACTGTTCGTGCCTTTTATGCTCATATTTGGGACCCTACGTAGGAGCCATTACAGTTCAGGATTCCCTTTGATAGAGATCGGGAAGCCACGATCGATGTTCGGTTGATAGCTCAACTTCTGAACGTGCCTCTTGGCGAGGTACATCCAAGTGCTAAGAACCTGAGGAGTGTTCGTGAACGAGATCGCCGCACCAGGTTCCTATGTGGTGGCTTAGTTGAGTGATAGCATAATAAGAGCCTCTTAGTGTCCCACATGTCGGATGATTTTTGTCTGCTTCACCACATCTGCACGTTTAATGTTTATCCCAGGTGGAGCAATCACAGTGAATGTACGTACCTTATGGTAGATTTCCTGTATCAAGTGGGCCAGGGAGAGAACGTGTGCATGCCCACCTTTGTGTTGCGACAGATCGTCCTCATAGCGAAATCGAGAAGAACGTCTGAGTCACTTCCCTTTGGCTGGCTCATATGCAAGATTGCACTCGAGTTTTCTTACAAACTTTGACCGGAGTTGCCTGTGCCGATTCATTTCATCAATGAGGCTACCATGAACCAGATGAGGATAGGGCGTCGGCAGCGTGAGGCTCAGCTTGATGATGACAGTGAGGGCGAATATGATAGTGAAGAGGATCGAATATGATAGTGAAGAGGATGAAAGTGAAGAAGGAGGTGGAGCAAAAATAGAGGAAGAAGGCCAGGAAGAAGAAGAAGAGGACGCTTAGGATACTGATGAGTCCTCTTGCGACTCGGGCTGTTAGGGATGCTCACGTAGCCCGACTTGAGGAGAGTCAGGTTGCTTTGCGACGGGAAGTCCAAGAACTCCGGGCTTAGGTAAAGCAAGAGCTTGAGGATACCAAGGCCGTCATGAAGAAAAAATTTGGCAAGGTGACTCACACCTTGAAGGCCATCCTGTGTTGTCTGCAGGATAAGGGTGCTCCTCCTCCATCGCCAGACTTGGACGAGTGATTAGATTTCAGATGTTTGTAGGTCATATGTAGTTTGTTTGTATTTTTTCTGTGTGTGAGCTTGTGAAGGCTTAGTAGTTGGTTTATGTTGCAGTTGTAGCTTTAGCTAGCTTAGTTTTCCATGTGTTTCTTGTCATGATACATGTAAGGATATATCTCTTGTATTGTGACAAATTTTGATTGAATGAAATGCATGGAGTTTCTTCTGTTGTATGTGAATGATTGTGTGGTGTGTTTGTGCTATTGCTGAAACTGACTGGGTTGCACCCTATTTTGAATAGGGAATGCCACCTAAGGTTACTCGGAGCACAGTAGGTCTTACGCTGGGTGAGCCGATGGATCGGGTTCCTCCCCAGAGTGATGATCATATGGACCCTGCTGTGGGCCTGATTCGTGAGACTGCACCTGAGTCTCAGCCTTCTGCGGGTCCTACAGTCAGACCACCACCTTTCACACCGCCAGTTAGAGAGCAGTACAGTGCGTCTTCCTCGACGCAGTATGAGCCTCAGCCTACTTCACCTCCTGATAGGTTTGAGCAGTTGATGATCATGATGCACCAGCAACATCAGCAGCTTTTGACTACTATGCAGGGACCTTAGCCCAGGGTAGGAGTGTAACTCCACTTGTGCCGCCTGTGCATCCAGCTGAGGATGCTGGGACTTCGACTCAGGACGAGGGTATGGCTCATCCTGCACCATCTGCCTACCCTACGGGGAATGCTGCTGATACTAGAGGCCTACTTGAGCGATTCCAGCACTTGCGGCCTCCTACTTTTACGGGTTCTCACAGACCCGAGGAGGCCGAGTATTGGCTCGACCGTGTCTCGAAGATATTGAGGATGCTGCACTGCTCGGAGTCTGAGCAGGTTGAGGTGGCCACTTTCATGTTCAAGAGAGAGGCCAGCTTATGGTGGGATAGAGTATTACGGACGGTTGCAGTTGGCTACATCTGGACTTGGGCAGCATTCGAGTTCTGATTCCATGAGAAATACTATCCCCAGACCTACTGGCACAAGAGGGAGAACGAGTTTCTGTGCCTCAGGCAGGGAGGCATGTCAGTTACAGAGTATGAGCATCGATTCACAGAGTTGGACAGATACGTCCCTACGATACTTGCTGACGAGCAGATGCACATACGACATTTTTCTGAGGGATTACGACCTGATATTCTGTCGAAGATGTGCTGTGTCAGCATACCCTCTTATGCCGAGCTGATACATATGTCCATGTGGGCAGAGCAGGATGTAAATTGTTTGACATGTTCTCGTGGCCCTATGGTTGTTAGGCCACTACCAGATGCTCAGGGCAGGCCACTCCTGGGCAAGAGGCCTCGCGTCGATTCTCCTCCTAGGGCTACAGCGCCAGTACTTCCGATGAGGCACCCAGGTGTGACCTGTGCTTACTGTGGGAGACCTGGTCACACTGCAGAGAGCTATTTTGCTCGGATGAGAGATGGTAGGTTTTCACCACCGCAGAAGATCGATCGTCCTCACCCACAGGCATTATCCGCTCTACTGCTACGATCAGCTCCTGCGCATCCTTCTTTCAGACCTCTCGCACCTCAGTTCCGGCCGCCTCTACGGCCCATGGTACAGCGGCCGAACCATCCACAGCAGGCACAGGTACATGCATTGACAGTAGAGGCATCCGGGACAGACTGCTCAGCCCTTGGCCTTTGATGTCACAGCCCACATTGGAGGTACTCCTATATTTGTGATGGTGGATACAGGATCCATGATTTCATTGATATCGCATTCAGTAGTCAAGCGCCTTGGGCTACCGACTACTCGGATGGATGGGGTGCGAGTTCTTACAGTGCACGAGACCTTTTCTGATGCCACTATGATGTGTGAGGGTTGTTTACTATATCTAGGGGGCAGGACTATAGCTATTGACCTCGTCGTCGACCCCTCTCTCTTTTATCTCAACGTCATTCTTGACATGGATTGGCTTACTGCAGGGAGGACCGAGATTGACTGCGAGACTCGTATAGTGATAGTCTATGAGCCGGAGGGCACGTCTTTTACATTTTCAGTGCAGGTTAATCTTTCCTTTCGAGTACTTAGCTATGCTTCTTTATTGAGGGATGTTGATGCCCCGACACTTGAGCGTACGCCAGTAGTCCGTGATTATGAGGATTTGTTCAGAAGATTCCTAGGTTGCCACCTCAGCGTGAGATTGATTTTACTATCGACCTGGTGCCCGGTTCGACGCCCATCTCACTACCGACATATCGCATGGCCCCGTGTGAGATGGAGGAGTTGAGGAAACAGATCGATGATCTGTTAGAGGTTGGCTTCATACGACCGAGTGTGTCTCCTTAGGGAGACCGGTGCTATTTGTGACGAAGAAGGATGGTTCACTGCGATTGTGTATTGATTATCGCAGGTTGATCCAGATTACGGTGAAGAATAGATACCCTTTGCCCAAGATTGATGACCTGTTTGATCAACTGAGAGGAGCGAAGTACGTCTCAAAGATTGATCTGCAGTCAGGGTATCACCAGCTGCGCATCAAGGATGAGGACTACAGAAGACAACTTTCAAGACCAGCTTTGGCCACTACGAGTTCCTCGTGATGTCGTTCGATCTTACGAATGCACCAGCCGTGTTCATGGATCTGATGAACAGAGTATTTCGACCATTCCTCTATCGATTCGTCATCATGTTTATAGACGACATTTTGGTATATTCCAGGAGTCGAGAGGAGCATGAGGAGCACTTGCGATTGGTCCTGGATACAATGAGACAACACCAGTTGTTCACACAGTATAAGAAGTGCGACTTCTAGAAGGAGGAAGTCAAGTTCCTGGGACATGTGGTATCCAAGGATGGGATGGCGGTGGACCTTGCTAAGGTAGCCGCGGTGCAGGACTGGAAGCAGCCTTGTTCAGTTATCGAGGTGAGGAGTTTCCTGAGTCTTGCTAGCTATTATCGACGATTCATTCGGGACTTTTTCAAGATAGCCAGACCCTTAACTCAGTTGACACGGAAGGATCTGAAGTTCGCCTGGAATGAGAAGGTGGAGGCAGCTTTTCAAGAGCTGAAGGATAGGCTGACGTCCGCTCCTGTGCTAGTATTACCAGAGCAAGGGATTAAATACACGATATACACCGACGCGTCTAGCGTTGGTCTGGGTTGTGTCCTTATGCAGAAGGACAGGGTGATTTCGTATACCTCGAGACAATTAAGGAAGCACGAGGAGAATTACCCTACACACAACCTTGAGTTGGCAGCCTTCATTTTTGCATTGAAGCTCTGGAGACATTACCTCTACGGGGAGGAGTTCGAGCTCTTTTGCGACCACAAGAGCCTTAGATACATATTCACACAGCGGGACCTGAATATGAGGCAGCGGCGATGGATGGAGACTTTGAAGGACTTTAAGTTCAAAGTTTCCTACCATCCTGGCAAGGCAAACTTTATGGTTGACGCGTTGAGCAGCAAGAAGGCGATAGAGTTTGCGGCTCCGCTGATGGTTGCCGAGTGGGACATGGTTGAGTTTTTGTGAGACTTTGAGCAGAAACTCACTGTGGAGGAACCATTTGAGTTTATCGCTCATGTTCAGGTGCGACCTCTTATCGATGACAGAGTCATCGTGGCGCAGAGGGATAATGTGCATCTGATTGAGCTTTGAGAGCAGGCCAGTGATGATGCAAACGTCGAGTGGCGATTTGGAATGGATGGGGGCTTACGTTATCATGGCCGCCTATGCGTCCCAGATATCCCTGACTTGAGACGAGAGATTCTCGAGGCTGCGCACAGTTCCAGACTTGCGATGCATCCGAAAAACACAAAGATATATCGCGACGTAAAGAGGACCTATTGGTGGGATGGCATGAAGACCCACATCGCAGATTTTGTGTCCCATTGCTCACTTACCAGCAGGTGAAGGCAGATCATCGCCGACCTCCTGGTCTCCTTCAGCCCATGCCTATAGCTGAGTGGAAGTAGGACTTTATTTCTATAGATTTCATTTCGAGACTGCCGAAGACGAGGAAGGGACATGATTCCATTTGGATGATCGTCGACCGTTTGACGAAGTCGGCGCACTTCCTACCGATCAGAGTTACGAATTCTACAGACGAGTTGGCCAGGTTATATATCAGAGAGATAGTGTGTCTACATGGAGTTCCCTTAGAGATCGTGTTAGACAGAGACACGTGTTTTACTTCTATTTTCTGGACTCGCATTCAGGAAGCTATGGGTGTGAAGTTGAAGTTCAGTATTGCTTTCCACCCACAGACAGACGAACGGACAGACAAAGCGGGTGAACCAGATTCTAGAGGACATGCTGCGGGCTTGCGTGTTGGATTTCAAAGACAGTTGGGATGACTGTCTTTCATATACGGAGTTCGCGTACAACAACAGTTTCTAGGCGAGTATCGGTATGGCACCTTATGAGGCCTTATATGGACGTCCTTGCCGAGCACCGCATTGCTGGGTAGAGGTCGGTGAGCGCAGATTGATTGGTCCAGAGATAGTGCAGGCGACCTCGGAGAAGATTGACATAATCAGGCGCCGACTTCTTATAGTGCAGAGTAGACAGAAGAGTTATGCCGATACGAGACAGCGCCCGCTAGAGTTCGCGGTTGGGGATCACGTAATTTTGAGAGTTTTCCCTATGAAGGGAGTTCTTCGGTTCGGGAAGAAGGGAAAACTAGCACCGCGATTCATTGGTCCATTCCAGATTCTTGACCGTGTGGGTGCAGTGGCATATCGTCTGGCTTTACCTACGCCTCTCGCAAGCGTACACAATGTATTTCATATTTCTATGCTAAAGAAATACATTCCTGATCCTTCGCATATCATTAGATGGGAGCAGGTGCAATTAGGTGAGGATGTTACATATATACTGCGACCGGCGCGTATATTAGACAGGAAGGAGCAGGTATTGCGTAGCAAGGTCATCCCCCTTGTGAAGGTATTGTGAACGCATCACACTTAAAAAGAGGCTACTTGGGAGATAGAAGCTGAAATCAAAAAGAACTACCCACAGCTTCTCGAGGAGTACAAAAAGGTACAAATTTTGAGGATAAAATTTATTGATTAAGGGGGGTAGATTGTAACGTCTCGGAAAAATCCGTGCAAAGACCCAAGTACCACCTCAATCAGAAATCACTTAGGATTAATTCCTTTAGAAATTAAGCGTAAGTTAACTAACGCTATGTTAGTTTAGCTGTGAAATTAGCATTGATCGCTTTAAATACATTCTGCAAGACCCAAAACTTATGGAATTGTTAACGCTGTAAAGTCCTATAACATAGGATCAAACTCTAAACCCATTTGCTCTCAGGAACCCGTTGAAACTTTGTATTGGATCTAGACCGCGCGTCGAAAGTCCGATATCTACAATTTTAGGCCATTATGACCGCTTAGCTGGACTTGATAATCGCATCGAAAATCAAGCCCAACTGATGTCCTGAGGCTATTTCATTTAACCTGGAGCAAGGAGTGTGAGAAAGAGTGGAATTCTTTGAAAATTAAATGTGATTTCAATAAATTTGGCACGTTTTGCTTGCGGGTTAAGTATAAGCATTCAGACCGTCGGAATCTGACCCAAATACACCTCGGATCAGGAAACATTTCCCACTCAGGTCAGTATACTTGGAATCCTCCATCGAATCTCAGTGACCGCTGAACTGAAACTGGTCCGCCACGTGCGATCTGGGAACACTATCAGACTGAAAACTTAATGTGATCAGGATCCAATATCCATGAGCTTAAGTCCGACCGCATTTGGTCAGGGGACCTCCAGAAATGCTCTTTTGGATCGGGAAAGACCCGATTTGGCTATAGCCCAAGTATACTTTGTTTTAAAGTCTAAATAGGTGACTTTCTAACCTATTTAAGGACCTTAAACCCTCTCATAACCCTCCCATATGAATTTTCTAAAACCCTAGAAAAGAGAAGAGAGAAAAGAGAGAGATTCGGTGTTACACTATCTCTCCTCTAATCAAAGAACCCGGGAGTCGGGTTTCTACACGACCCCCGATTTTCAGGGTGTTACAGTATCTCTCCTCTAATCAAAGAACCCGCGCCAGAGATTAGTTGGGCTACTTCCTCCAAAGGAAAGCAAATTGCTACTACGAAAATTGATGAAGAACTTTTGGAGAATGAAAGTTCGGCCTCATCATCAGAGAATACTGCCTCTTCTCAGCATGAAGATGATGAAGATGGTGAAAGCAGTAAAGATACAAATGACGATTTTGAAGAAGGAGAAGTTAATATTGACGGAGAAGAGGAAGCAATTACAGAAGGCACTGAAATAGAACACCCTGCAACCTCTGAAGCTCTCCTTAGCACTCGAATTCTTGTGAAATCTTCTATAGCTGTAGAAGAAGAAGAGGAACCTTTAGATTTCAGTGAATATGGATACTCACCAGGTAAAGGGAATTTAACTTTCACATATCTATCTATTTACTTATTTAATATCAATTATTTATTTAGAATTATTGTATTTCTCCCTTTTTTCCAGGTGCTCATGTCGCTAATATTGAGATAGGTGAAATTTCTTCTTCAAATCCCCCTGCAACTGCATCAGCGATTTCACCAAGAATCCCTTTAAGTCCATTATCGGCGCCCAGAATAGTAGCTCGTGAGATTGTATTTCCAACTGAAAACACGGACTTGCCGACTCCGACCACCAGGGACTCAAGTACGGAGGCCAGAGCGCCTTCCCTTGCAGATATAGTAGGGACTAGTCCTTCTGTGATTCAAGGAGACTCTCTTTCTGCTAATTGGGTCCTGACGACGGGTACATGCGGATGCATACATATTAGCTTATTTTATTCGAAGCAATATATAACCTTCTATTGATATCTCTTTATACTTTCTCCCTTTGTGTTATAGGAACCCCTCCTCGCAGTGGGGCAGCCAGCTCCGACTCGGTAGCCACTACATCTGAGCTCTCATCCTTTGTAAAAATCCCCACTCATAAGATGCTCTTGATGAGGAATTCTTTGTCAACAATAATCCATATCTTTAAAGATCCTGAACAATGGTCGGACTTGGATCTCGCTATTGAGATCTTGGAGAATTCTGTAAGGATGGCCAGAATTAATATATCTTCTTTGCAAGATTCTCTTCTTAGATTCCACGATTTAGTAATTTCTCTGGCGTCAGCGGAAAATGTTGCAATTCTACCCGAAATCTTGGAATACGGGTAGCGATTGGCTATGTCTCTGTTTCGACAAAGAAACAAATGCATTTTGATTTGGGGAGATTGTCTTATACAAATGTAACAGAGAGAGAGTACTATGAACGTTCATCACATTTTATTAATACTGAGTTCGTTTACATCCTCTTTACATCCCTTGATTCTAAGACAAATCATTTAGAAGTAAAGGATTTGTGCTTTAAGCATCAAGAGTTCATTTTGACAGCCTTCCGGCGCCTGATTTGATCTTCTCCTAGGACTTAGCAGGAATGCCGATCCGATCGACGGATCATTTCGACAGCCTTCCGGCGCCTGATTTGATCTTCTCCTAGGACTTAGGAGGAATGCCGATCCGATCGACGGGCCTTTAATGAAATAGAGATTTCAGCAGCATAACAGCACCTGTTTCAACCATCCTCTAAGACTTAGGAGGAACGTCGATTAAATCAACTGATCTTTCTCCTTAGAACCCATGAAGAGGAGAAAACTCATAGAAAGGAAGCCTAGGCCATGGACTTCGGCAGCACAATAGATCTTGGGCTTTACAGACTGCAGGGAAGTCCGGTTGCGCGGACCCTCGCAACTGATATAGGTTGTGTGGTCCTGCGCAACTCCCAGGAGACTTCTCTCCTACCTTCTGTCTTCCGTTCCGCTTTGCTCCTCTTGAAAATCTTCAATTCTCCTTAATGAAGGAGGGGAGGGGGTATTTATAGACCCTCGCACGTGTGAAAATCCTGATCTTAACGATGTGGGACTATCTTTTAGTACTTTGGATCATTTTGAACGAAGCCCTTTTGTGCAGTTTATTCTGAGGTTTCGCGCAACTAATACTTTCATTGTGTGGTCTCATGCAATAGAGATTGATTGCGTGGACCCGTGCAACATATACTGGCTACGCGGTTCTGCATAACTCCCTTTTCTTCTTTCCGAAAGTTCTTCTCTTCTTCTTTTTTACCTTTACTTGCTTGATTCCTTTCACCATTTTTATGCCTCAACAAATTGCCCCCTTGATCCTTTATTTGCTCTTTCAGAGTAACAAGTAAAGGATCAAATATCCCATTTGGTTTGCGCGGACCCGTGCAACTGGCCGCGCATATAATCGGTCGTAGTAATCTATAAATACTGCACCCTTTGTCACTTTCTGCAGTCTCTGCTTTCTCTGGCAAATTTTTTCGCTCTTGGCGATTTTCCGCGCAACGGACATTGTCTGAGAGAAGCCGTGCAACGAATCTTTCGTTCGCGTAATTTTTCTAAGTGCCGCAACACGCCGCATAACTTCTTTTTCTTGCGCGGACCCGCGCAACCAAGACTTCTCCATTTTCTGAACTCATTCCTCAATAACCCTTCTTAAGTCTTTAACCATCCTCTCTTCATGGATCGCATCAAGAGGACCCTCCGTCCTGTAGACCCTCAAATGGAGCATCCTTCTCATTCCGATGCTCCTGATACTTCTCATAGCCCATCTGCTTCCGCTGACCAACCACCGACCAAGCGTACCAAAACCACCACTCAGACCCCATCATACTTCAAAGAGCCACTACTCCTAACTTTTGATTTCACTGGCCGCATCGAAGCACTTTCCTCACCCATTCATCGTGTTATAATCATGGGAAACATAGAACGGCCTCCCAAGCACGGTCGTGACTATGATTGGGAAGAATGGTTGAAGACAACCGCCCACATTCGCACGGATAGCGATAGACCCCCTGTTAGAGAAGGTACCCCGCCTGCTTCTCGCTCCAAGAAAACCCGTCGGAATAAGGCGCGGGAGTTTGAAGAAAAGATCAGAGCACAATAAAAAGAAGCTTCAGAATTCTTAGGAATCTATTCGAGTGATTGAGGGTGTCATGAAATTTGACAATCCTCATTCGGAAGGCATGACAGTGATTCCCATTAGCGTGCATCATCACCAATCCAGCCTTGAATGTGAACCCACAAACTATGTGGACGGAGAAAAGCTGATGTATACTGAATCATGGGTGACGCGAGAACCCCAGATTCTTAAAGGGAGAATACAAGCGTAGAAACCCCGACAGATTATCGGAGAGGCCCATCCCATGATCTTCCTTGCTCCCTTTCACAGTCCGCACAATCTCTTCCTGACCTATTTTTACGAGACTATCAGACAACGCTACAAGGACTGTGATCCTCTCTAGGGATCAGAAGATTTTTGCACAAGAGGCCTACTAACTTCTCGTCGCTATTACTCTGATTGGGCAGAGGCAATTCTGAAAAAACACGCAAGTACCCTTGCTAAAGTAGGCCTTTATGATGCGATAGAGGTCACATCCCAATATTTTTACAAGGAACCCAGCATACTGAAAGGATTTCTCGAATATTGGTCTCCCACCACCAATTCCCTTCACCTGCCGTTCGGAGAAATGAGCATATCACTATGGGATCTACACCGCATAACAGGTCTCCCACTTACAGGAAGATTTTATGAAGAGTTCATACCGAAAAATGCAGAATTGGCATTTATATCCTCTCCCGATCGCAGACCTTCAATCTCAGAAACCACCATCGAACTTTTTTGAGAGATGGAAAAATTTTTGAATATTCATAAACTATCTCCTCTGCAATGGCTGGCCCATTTTTCTAGAATACTCAGGTATTCCATACCCAGAGATTAGTGTATTCCTCTTCACCACATATTCCTGCATATTGATTCATTTCTTGTTCTGCAGATTTCACGACAGTCGTTGTAAGGAACTGATGACCCTTCGTGACAACATGAAAGAACGACCAGCTTATAGCTTATTTGGCGAACTAGCAGCCTTCCTTGCTTACTGGTTGAGCATAGTTGTTCTTCCTAGTTTCAAGTGGGAGGATGCTATTCGCCCCACCACTTTTGTGGTCGCTGGAGCTCTAGCAGAAGGTCAGAAGTATTCTATTGCACCCCCTGTGCTATGCTTCATTTATCGGGCTTTTGGAGAGATCTCTACACACATAAAAAATCCCACCCTGGGATCTTCATCAGCGTATACTGCCTGACACTATTTCACCGGATGGCTAGGAGTCTATTTCCCCTGGACTTTTGAAACACCGAAAAAAGCATACGTCAGTCCTTCTCATCTTCCTCTTTGGTTCTTTCAACAAAGGGCCATGGCCAGAAGATTGTACGAGTGGGTGATCAATAAGATTCAGGACTTTGATCAAGTGAACTTCTTCCAGTTCTGGCTTCATCACTACATTCAAGATACAGATATGGTAGATCAAGGGGCACTAACTGTAGCAGAAAGGGCCTTTTTTCTTTCCATTCGTTCTTGCAGTTTTCCACTCAGGGAAGGAATGAAATTCTGGAGAGAACCCTACTATCCTAGCCATTTTCTCACCAATTCGGTTATGACCAAACCGTGCCAGAAGATTGTGGGCTGGTTACTAAGAGAATGCGCTGCTATGGAACAGGTCCCTTGAACTGGGCCATGATATGAAAATAACTATTAGGCGGCCGTGTCAACTCTTCTTTCATCATCCCAGCTGCGATCAGATAGTCCGTACTTTTTACAGCTGGATGAGGTGGTGGGACCACCAATCATTTCTGATCAAAAAATGCCTACCGGTGGACTCTCTTCTCTTTCTCCATCCACCTCAGCTTAGGGGCAGAAAATTTGATAATGGAATCGGCTTCATTCTAGAGAAAAGTCGCGCTCCTCATCATGGTGAAATTTACAGAAAGATTTTGACGGAAGAGCCAATCCGTGAGAGAAAACCAATTAACACTTTAGACGGTTGGTTTGCTCATGGAGTCCTGGCGGAATTTGAACATATTCCCCACGACCTTGGTGGCCGAGCTCCAGAAGATGTTGCAGGAGCATCCTCTCCTATTCCTGAAGAGACTTCTACAGCTAAAGAAAATACAGCTCAAGACAAACCTGCCCCTTCTCCACAAACTCTTCCCCCTAGTTCATCGTCCCCGATGACTAGATCACGAGCACGTCAGCAAACGTTGTCACGCACTCCTCAAGAAGAAGCAAGACAGGTCTCTTCATCTCCCTCGATTCCAGTTGGTAGGAAATCTCCAAGGGAAAGCAACCAACCTATTTCCTATAAAGGGAAACAAGTCGCGGTTGCAGAAGTGGATGAGGAAGATCTGGCAAGCGAAAGTTCATCTTCTAACGAAGATTCATCTTCTACATCAGGAAATTCCACTCCCCTGGGGTTTAACAATGATGATGATAGAAATAATGGAGTTCAAGACGATGATTATGAAGAAGGGGAGGTCAATATAGATGACGAGGAAGATATGACCACCGAAAATGTAGCAGAAGAACATCTCCCCATAGCCCCTGAAACTTTCCCTGCCACTTCCATTCCTAGCAAGCCACATGCGGTAACTGAAGAGGATGAAGAACTCTTGGACTACGGGGAATATGGGTATTCACCTGGTAAGGGAGCTCGAATTCCTTAAACATTTATGTGCTTATCAAGTGATCACTATCTTAACACCACTATCATTCTCTTTTTTTTTAGGTACTCATGTGGCTTGCACTGAAACGAGAGCTGCCCCCTCTGCAGAACTTCATCCAGCTACATCAATGGTCTCCTCACAGGTTTCTTTGGCCCCTCTGGTGGCGCCGAAGAGCGTGGCCCGTGAAATTATATTTCCTGTCGAGGCTACTGATCTAACAACTCCTACTACCAGAGATTCCAGCACAGAAGTGAGAGCACTCTCTCTTGCTGATATGTTAGAAGCAGGAGAAACTCGAGGTCAATATTCGATCTGCCGATACTGAGAAGTTGGAATTACTCAGGAGCAACGAAACAATCACATCTCTAGAAGACAAATTAGCTGGCCTTCGGGTCTAAGTTTCCTATATGACCTCATCCGTTTATATTTTATTGGTGGCGCTAAATTTAAATTCAGTTAGTTACACACAGTTTAAGCTCATGAGTAGTGGAACGGCGTTACTTCGGGTCTTACGTGATGGTCTCTGTAACTCTCTAGAGTTCGCGGGACTTCTCACTGCCTAGGGAGTTCACAAACCACGATCCATCAGAGGGGCCCATTGAAGCTACTGAAGCCATGAACTCGGTTGGATTTACAGCACAGGGTTGGCCACGGTAACTCTCTAGAGTTCATAGGGCTCACAAGGCTACCTTTGGGGGTACCAAATCCATGGTTTCCGATCCATCAATGAGTAGATTTAAGCCCTTCCTCATGAGTATGTTTCGAAATCGAACCACAAATCTGGGGGGTCTTATGCATGGTTGACTTGTCATGTGCGCACTGCGGCCCGCATTTTCTTCGCCTGCATTTTCTTCGCCATTGTCGTTCCTTCCTTTGCGCAGACGCCATTGCAGTCCCTTCCTTTGCGCGGACGCAACTTCCTTTGCGTGAACGCTGCAGCTTCCTCCTTTGCATGGACGCTACAACTTTTTCCCTTGCACAGTTGTGCGCAAGCAACTTCGATTGCGCGGTCCAGCGCAAGGACTTCCTTCTCTTCTTCTCCTCTCCCATTTCTTTGGCACACCAGCTCTAGTCCGATCCATCCTCTCAAATGAAGCGGAAGTGGGGGTATTTATAGGCCTCACCACTCTTATAGAGTGGTGATCACCACCACCTATTGCTTCACACTTGAATTTCTTCTTTTCTTAAACTATGGTGACCACCAAGCCACCTCTTAAATGGTGGTGTATGACCTTTCTCTCTTAAAATGACACATGTGCACTCCTTTTTACCAAACTACCCTTTTCAATCCCTTTTACCAGAATACCTAAACTACCCCTTGGATATGGAATGTTACCAAAATACCTAAACTACCCCTGGAACTGGATTTTTACCAAAATTCCCAAAATACTTTTGGAAATGAAATTTTACCAAAATTCCTAAACTACCCGTGGAGCTGATACTTTACCAAAATCCCTAAACTACCTCTGAAGCTGAAACTTTATTAAAATACCTAAACTACCCCTGAAGCTGATCAGTACCATGTGATTCTCTGACCACTACAATGAGATATTTTTTGTGCCTCAACAGATGCCCCCTCGATCCTTCTTTGATTGATTCTTGAAATCAAATGGAGGATCGATCTCCCTCTGCCTGATGAACTTGAATGAATTGACCAAAAGATTGAATGATAGCGTTCGATCGGAAGACTGGAATGATGGCGCTTGAACATAAGATTTGAATGATGGCGCTCAAGCGGAGGACTGGAATGCTCCCAGTCAATAGTGTCGAGCAGATGTTTCACTAGAGAGGATAAGATTCTCTTTTCATTGAAGCACGCTTCTGCAGCAGTTGTGACGACTTCATCTTTGAGCAATTTGATTAGAGAACTTTCTTTCAACACCGTTGCTACTATAACGGTCTCTTTGATCAACTCCAACAATTCTTTCCTTTTGATCAGCTTCAACAATTCTTTCTTTTTGATCAGCTCCAGCGATTCTTTCCTTTTGATTAGCTTCAACAATTCTTTCCTTTTGATCTATATCTGGGGCTGTTCTTTAATGCTGCTCCTGCCGCAATAATTTTTTCGATTGTGTCCTTTACTCATGATCTGCATAACTCAAGCTTTTGAATAATGGTTCTCCTGCCAAATTTATCAGAATTAGTATCTTAATTCATTATAATTTTCAACATAGCTTTATGAAGCATTGATAATTTTTGAAATAGATTGAGAGTTTCTTCTCTTCTTAGGTCGATTGTGATATTCGCAATATAATTTAATCAATCTTTGTGCTTGTCATCGTGCTTTGCATTTGTATTCTTTATATTGCACTCTTGGAGATTTGATCTTTAGCTCCAAAGGTTCGACTGCTGAGTCTTTTTACTAAGCCTTCTCTAGTTTGTGCTCCTTAACATTCCTTCATAGACTTTTTCTTGGATCTTTGTTGATTCTAAAAAATAGAAAAATAGACAAAACTTCTTTTCAATTTTCATTTAATAATTTTTCAAAGGTCATAGAAGTTACTGGTGATGACGATTTTGTTTGTTCATTGTCTCCATCCGATCTGATACTTGGAGTTTTGCAATATTATTATCCATAATACTTGGCATATGAATTCCTTCGCCGTGTATAAGAGATTATCAGAAAGACCAAGGCATAGATTATTTTGAACACATTAAATCCTGCCCCCTTTCCAGGTCAATGTCGCATAAAGATTTCTTCAGAAGATAATATTTTTGAAGTGAATATATCTGATTCCTTATAGTGTCTTATAGCACTTGTCAATATATTAATTGACCTTGGAGACTTGAGCCTTCAAGTAGATAATCGCCAATATCTTGAAGGCATTTACTGTTGATGTAATTTGAACCTGATTCAGGAGAAACACATTTTTGCATGTTTGTCTAATCGATGTTTAAAATTTTCATCAGGCAATTGTATATTTGAACATATCTAAATTGAAATATGCATTTGCAGCAGCATTTTGAATGCTAAACTTTAATTTTATACTTTTGAGCACTGGTGCCAGTGTACTTTGACTGACCATACTTTGACTGGACAAAACTTAACTTGACTTGACCAGACTTGACTGAACTGGACGACTAAACTTGACTCGACTAGACGACTGAATTGGACTTGATACTGGGCTCAAGGAGCAAAGTAGTTTATCGCCAATTTTGGGCAAGGCTCAAGGAGCAAAGTAGTTAACCGCCGATTTCGAGCAAGGCTCAAGGAGCAAAGTAGTTTATCACCGATTTCGGGCAAGGCTCAAGGAGCAAAGTAGTTTACCGCTGATTTCGGGCTTTGTAATTGTAGAAGCTTTGTAGGTCTTATGTGTAGCGGGCCATTGGCTTGACTAGACTGCCTTGATTGATTATAGGTCTTAAGCGTAGCGGGCCATATAGGCTTGGCTAGGCTGCCTTAATTGATATTGTGTCATTGCTATCATAAAATCTGTGTGGTTGACCATGTAGGTTTATTCCACTACTTATTTCGTTATCATGAACGGTGAATCCATAGCTGATATTTCGCCAGCTGCTGATATATTCTGAGAATCAATAATTGATATTTTACCGTTGTCGATATATTCTGAGAATCAATAATTGATATTTCGCCGTTGCCGATATATTCTGAGAATCAATAATTGATATTTCGCCGTTGCCGATATATTCTGAGAATATCCATGTTGTATTTGAAATAGTTTATCAGCTTGGTGCTGATAGCAATTTTGATAAAATAATCTTGCATGAGCCATTGATGACGACAACGATAGTTGCTTATTTTGGCGACGATCATTGGCACTTACTTATTTTGACAACAATCATCGACGCTTTTATTTGGCAATTGTCATTGGTGCTTTGCATTTGGCTATGATTTGACGCTTTGTATTTGGCGATGATTTGATATGCTTGAAAGCCTGCACTTTATCTAAATACAGAAGAAATATATTACATGGTGAGAAATATATTTCGCAGTTTTTACTCACCTGTCTTGCCCCCTTTTGATTAGGAAGCATTACTCTGGGAATCTTCGTAATCCAAATCATGATGTTGTAACCTGACACCGCATCATCTCATACTTTTGTTTAAGATTAGCTTTGCCCCAGTTTCGAACTAGTCAAGCCTGTGTATTATTATTTCTTTTTTTTTTTCTTTTCTTTTATGTCGTACACCTGAACAACTTCTCCTCTATCAACTGTCTTCTATGACTTGTACTTCAAGCCAATCACTTTTTTTTTTCATCAATTGTATCTCCTTGTCTTTCTCCTTGTCTTTCGAAATCCTTTCACTCCTCTACTTATTGGCAACAATCATTAATGCTTGATATCAATCGTCAATGCTTACTTTTGCCCCAACTTTAACCTGCAAAATTAGTATAGATAATTATTATAAACAATTATCATTTTGAGGAGTCAACAATTACCTCATTTGAGATTCTGAGATTTTGTCATTCTGAGACTTTGCTGATCTTGCCATTTTTGATTTGTTTTTTTTTTTTTAGAGAACATCAAAACTGTAACTCTCTATTTATTTTGTATGCCTTTGTTTGCCCCTTGAATAATTGTGCCAGAAATCTTTTGCATCAACACGCTGTGAATCCTCTGGATATTCAGGGATGATATATTTTGCTGAACTGGCAGATATCTTGATGAAAATTTACCCCCATGATGAATATACTCGTCTTGGTTTCTTCTTGCCTGTTCTTCTTTTCCTCTTTGTTTTGTTTCCTTTAATACTTTAACTATGGCAATATAATTGCCTCTGCAGCTAACGACTGATTCCTCATAAGCCATACATCGCCTTCTTCGGCTTTGATAGTCCTTTGTTTTTCTTTCTTTCTTCGAAAATATCTGTTGTTATTCCCCTAGGACTCTTGAAATAGCCAATTCATATGAGAATGGAGTAGCTTTACTTTGACTCTTGCTCATCTAATCTGGAAAGTTGTGATGATGCCCCCAGGGTTCTCTATTGACCAATGAATTTATTAATTCATTAATTCATTCGTTTACTTGTTGGTGAGCAACGCTTGACTCATTTGAAATAACTTTTCATCTGAAGGCTTTGTACATTCTTTGTGCACTGACGCGCTATCATCCGTCCTTCATTATCTCACAGCACTACTGATAAAGCAGACACTGCTTTTGATGTTACCATGCTTCTTCTTCATTCAACTTCCCTGCCATGGAAGTTCTTCTATATGATACCCATTATTTGGTCAGCATATGAACACAGCTTTGCATAAAAACTAGGTGAATTTGAATTGGCTCCAGAACTCTGAATGCTTTCTATCAAGCATTTAAAATTGTCAAATTGACTTTCTTTTTCAGTGTGCTTCTGAGCAAACGATAATTCCCCATCTACCGCCGGGAATATAACTTCATCCTCAGCAATGCCGTGAAAGATGCATACTTAGGCAATGAATTGTAATCCGAGACAGATCGAGGCAGCCTGTTCCTCTTCCTTAGACATGTACTGACTAACTTTCTCCAGTAACTGTCATCGTTCTGGCATTATTCGTCTTTGATTGAAATGGATTTGATCATTTCTGACACTTTGTTGGTGGAAGTATATTGGATGTGATATACCTGCCATTCAGAACAGAGCGTTAGCTAATTTATTAAATAAATCGTACTTTATTTTCAGAGATGAAGGGGAGGATGTTCCCACTGAGAGTCGCCATTTTGGCGTCAATACAGACGCCAAAAAGTGATAAATATTCTCTTCATATTTTTCAAGTTACCATTGAATAATAAAGTCCCCAGCAGAGTCGCCATTTTGTTTCGACAAGAAAACAAATGCGTTTCATTTCGGGGGATTTATTCAATGATAACAAAGAATGAATGAAAGAACATTTATCACATTTATCTGAGTTCATTTACATCCTCTGATTCCCTTGATTCTGAAAATAAAGTACAATTGATATAATGTACTGAAGAGAAGATAGCTCGATGAAAATTTCGGCAGCATTTCGGCGCTATTTCGGTCATCTCCTAAGTACTTAGCGGGAATTGCTGATTTGATCAGCCAGTCTTCAATGAGAAGGAGCATCTTTCCAGTCATTCTTCTTTAAAATATGAAGCATCTTATTGCAGTGTGGCCAGGTCCTGAAGAAATCAACCTGATCATGCTAAATGGGCCTGAAAAGTCTCCCAGAATGAAAGATTAGGGGGTTTCCACCGTCCATTCAGTTTCAAACTTGATGTGCAGCCTTAAAACCATAAATTAGCCATCCACGTCAAATTCAGCTTCTGGATCCCTGTAGAAGTGGCCGAACTAATGAATCAGCCCCTGAAATCATGATTTGCGGCCCGCCAAATATCTGGATATACTTCAAACTCGGCCTCAATGCTTCAAATACAACGGGCAAGTAAATGGACGGAGCAGATTTTCGACGAGGATCCCACTGGAGTCTACATGTACAACGCATATACATAGAGTGCGTGTGCACTAGCTGTGCACCGTATTTCATAAAGTCGATCAGCCACGCTGACCTGACTCTTCTTCCTCATTTTTTAAAAGACGCACAGTGTCTTTCCTTCAATGGCCGGGTCTGTGTAGTGCGGTCCGCTTGCCGCTCTACTAAATGATCTGAGCCGTCCATCCACTTTAGAAGGTGGGCATTACCGTTGCCTAGTTGTCCATTTGTCTCCATGCAAACCATTGAAGGATCTCAACCGTTAACAAGCAGATGAATGGTTAAGTAGATAATCTAGTGGACCACACTATTTTTTCTTCAAAAACAGTCTGTCCTTAGTGATTTTTCATCGTGAATCCAACGAACGGAGCGGATCTTCCAAAAACCTTCAGTAAATGGGCCCTTAAAACCCACAGAGTCGACGTACGTCAACTCTGTCGAAAACAGAGCATCGGTTCTTGCTTAGTGGGCCACATCACGCAGTTAGGGGATGATCCGAGTCGTCCATCAGATGGAGGAGGCAAAAACAATCAGAGTTATGCTGAGATTTGGTGATCATGCTCATTCCCATGACCGCAACAGTGATCGCAAAAGGACCGTTCGGCTACTTTGAAACTTGATTATTCAGGTGAGCCACGTCAACAAACAACGAAAACTCCACTTTCACGGTCGAAATCTTGAGAGAAAGACATTGGGCGGTGTGGATTTCTCAAAAGGAAATTGAATTGGGCCCCATCTGCGACACAGCAGAAGAAACAAAGTTCCTCCTCTGTTATGCATGACGGAGCTTTGGCCGATTGCGCAGATGCAGCAACGACACTCTCCCTTTGCGTGGACGCCATTGCCGTTCCTTCCTTTGTGCAGACGCCATTGCAGTCCCTTCCTTTGCCCGGACGCAACTTCCTTTGCGTGGACGCTGCAGCTTCCTCCTTTGCATGGACGCTGCAACTTTTTCCCTTGCACAGTTGTGCGCTAGCAACTTCGGTTGCACGGTCCAGTGTAAGGACTTCCTTCTCTTCTTCTCCTCTCCCATTTCTTTGGCACACCAGCTCTCGTCCGATCCATCCTCTCAAATGAAGCGAAAGTGGGGGTATTTATAGGCCTCACCACTCTTACAGAGTGGTGATCACCACCACCTATTGCTTCACACTTGAATTTCTTTTTTTCTTAAACTATGGTGACCACCAAGCCACCTCTTAAATGGTGGTGTATGACCTTTCTCTCTTAAAATGACACATGTGCCTAGGGATGGTCTCTGTAACTCTCTAGAGTTCGCTGGACTTCTCACTACCTAGGGAGTTCACAAACCGTGATCCATCAGAGGGGCCTAGTGAAGCTATCGGGGCCGTGAACTCGGTTGGTTTTACGCACAGGGTTGGCCATGGTAACTCTCTAGAGTTCACAGAGCTCGCAAGGCTACCTTTGGGGGTACCAAATCCATGGTTTCCAATCCATCAATGAGTAGGTTTAAGCCCTTCCTCATGAGTTAGTACCGAAATCGAACCACAAATCTTGGGGGTCTTATGCATGGTTGACCTATCTAAAGCGCACACTACAGCCCTCATTTTCTTTGCCTGCAAGGTCGGGCCCATTCACGGGAGGGCATTGTCCTCCATTCCCCATGACGCTGCCGGAAAGCTATACAGACGGCATAGGGGTTATGCTGACTGGTCATTTGAGGACTTTTAACACTTTGGCTTTTAGTCGACTTTTTGGCCTTTTGGCTTTTGGTCGTTGAAGACTTTTAGCTCTTGGCTTTTTTGTCAACTTTTGACCTTCTGACTTTTGGTCATTGACTCTGTCAGCTGCCTGCATGGGTATGCGTACGATGGCCTTCATGGGGTTTTTAGGGCTACTGGCTTCTCGCCGCTGCCCGAATGGCGATCTTCATAGGTCTCATGCACAGCTGGCCATTGGCTTGACTGGGCTACCTTTTTTATAATCATAGGTCTTATGCGTAGCCGGTCCCTTTCAAGATTTAATCCTTTTAGGATTTTACCTTTTTAGGTCTTGGAGACTTGGTCCTTTTAGGACTTGGCCCTTTTTTCTCTCTTTTTTTTTCGGGACTAGTGGTTAGTCCGCCTTTTTATGATCAGCAGTCATCACTGTCTCCAATTTTATATAGTTGGCTGTATGATTCATCATATGGTTGAACAATAATTGATATTTCGTTGCTGCTGACAATGTCATAAGCACTTTTGTATCATGTTTAAAGCAATGTATCAGCTTAGGGATGATGGCAATTTTGATGAGCGATTGATTGGCAACAGCGATAGCTGTCCTCTTTTCTTTTTATGATCATCAATACCTGATGATTCTAATTTTGATGGAGATTTTCTATCGGCGATGAGCGTCAATGCTTGATAGCGATCATCGACACTTTTTTGTTCGGTGACGATTTAATATGCTATCTTCAAATGTCTTGGAAGACTGAAGACTTTTGGCGATGATCTAGCATACTGTCTTGGAAGGCGATGATAGGTATTTTCGCCTAAAATTGCTTATCTGTATCGTTTGTCTGTATTGTTTATAATATACCAACTTGATGGTGATATCAATTTCAGGAAAATTTTTGTAGAACTCTCTTGATGGCGCTCACCTTCTTCGTCTTTCTTTATTTGCTATCATATGATCTTGATATGCTTTGTCATATGATTTTGATATGCTTGCGAACTTCTTCCTTATTCATCCTATTCATCTTGCCCCCTTTTGATACAGAATTATTATCTTGATAATGTTCTGTATCAAAATCAATAGCGCCTTCGGAAGCAATTTCCTTTTTGCCAATGCGAGTATAGGCCAACATAGGCTTTCGTTTACTTCTTTGAAGAATTTTGCTTTCATTGAGCACACTTTATCTCATTTGGCTTTGAACTTGCCCCCTGGATATGATTGTGACTGTTATTGGAGATATATTTTTATTCTTGGAGATATTGAGGCAGTATATTTCTGTAGAAGACTACACGATTTACGGTCATATTTATCGACTAAGTTGCCCCCTTTTGATGCAGAATCATAACTCTGATAATTTTCTGGAGTAAAATCAACAAATATATTTACAGACGATATCTCTTAAGGAAGCGAGCGTTGACTGGTATACTGATTCCCTGTCCGTCTTGATCTACAACTCAATACGCTCCATTAGAATATACTTCTTTTATTACGTAAGGGCCATCCCATTTAGGCTCAAACTTGCCTCCTGTTCGACGGGTGACCACGATTGGTCTTTTCAACATTAACACCATATCCCCCTTTTTGAAAGAGCGATATTTAACTTGCTTATCAAAGGCGGCTGATATTCTTGCTTGGTATGCTTGCAAACACTGTTGTGCAACCAGGCGTCTCTCATCAAGCAAATCCAATTCCTTCAATCTTATTTTTGCATTATCATCATCAGTTATAAACTGATGCACTACCACTCTTAGTGACGCTACTTGTATTTCAATTAGAATTACTGCTTTCACACCATAGACTAATGAATACGGTGTTGCCCTTGTGGCTGTTCGATGAGTAATTCTGTATGCCCAATCGCTTCCTGTAACCTTTCATCCCAATCATGTTTGTTTCTTGTCACTGTTTTCTTCAATATTTTGACTATTGTTTTGTTAAATGCCTCTTCTAATCCGTTAGTCGGCAGATAGTAAGGCGTTGAGAACGAGTGATGGATATTGAACTTCTGACGCAATTTTTCCATAACTTTATTTTTGAAAGGAGTGCCATTGTCTGTAACAATTTTCTTTGGGATACCATGTCGGTATATTATAGTGTGGCGGATGAAATTAACCACATCTTTTTCTTTAACATTTCGCAAAGCAACTGCTTCAGTCCATTTGGAGAAATAATCGGTTGCTGCCAGAATATACTATTTTCCTTTGGATGAAGGCGGGTTTATAGGACCGATTACGTAGAGTCCCCAAGCAGAGAAGGGCCAAGAGGTAATAGACTGGTGCAAGTCTTCCGAAGGCATGTGTATAACATCTCCATGAATTTGGCATTCATGGCACCGCTTTGCATAATCTATCGTATCTTCAAACATAGTGGGCCAATAATATCCCATTCTATGTACTCGATGAAATAAATTTTGACCAGCTTAATGTGCCCCACACTCCCCAGAGTGTGCTTCCTGCAGCACCTGGATCACTTCTTGCTTATTTAAATAATGTAGCAACACTCCGTTGTAAGATTTTTTATATAATACTTCACTGCAAATAACGAATCTACTTGACTGCTGTCTGATTTGCTGCCTTTGCGCGGACTCTTCTGGCAGGATGTTGAATTTGAGATAATCAATGAAAGGCTGACGCCAATCATCTATTGTAATTTCCAAGCATGATACAGAAAGGGCTTCAATAACTTCTTCAACAACTTCTGCTGATGGTAAAAATCTTCTTTCCTCTATAGTTACTTGAAGAGGGCTTCGATTAGGGCAAGACAGAGCTGCCGCCAAACTGGCTAAGGCATCGGCTTTTGCATTCTCTGATCGGGGAATATGCTTGATTTCAACATAGGAAAAATATTCCAACAATTGTTGTGCCTTCCGACAATCTGGCAAAAGTTCTTACTTTCTTATTTTGAATTCAGTCATCAATTGATTTATAATCAATTTAGAATCTTTGAAAATATGCAATACTCTTATCTCCATTTCTTTACCCATCTCCATTCCAATAATCAGGGCTCTATACTCGGCCTCATTGTTCGTGCATGCGGTTCCTAATGTAAAGGAGTAAGGTAATAAATCACCTTGGGGAGTAATGAATATCACTCCTGCCCCCACTCCTAATGTTCGAGAAGCGCCATCAAAATACATCTGCCACGGATTCTGTGATTCAGTCAACATAACTTGCTCATCTAGAAAATCATCATTGATGGCTTCAGATTCTGCCACGGGGTGCACTACTAAGAAATCTGCCACTGCCTGCCCTTTCGTAGCTTTTGCCGGTTCATATGTAATAGCGTACTCTGAAAGTAACAGCATCCATTTAGCCAACCTTCCAGACAACATCGGCCTTGTCATCAGAAACTTTATCGGGTCAGCCCTTGAAACCAATGTTATATCGTGCGATAGACAATAATGCCTCAACTTCTATACTGCGAATATTAACTCTAAACATTCCTTCTCAATCGGGGAATAATTGTACTCTGCACCTATAAAAGTTTGACTTAAGTAATAGAGGGCTGTTTCTTTTCCAAATTCATTTTTTTTATGCCAACAGAGCTCCTAAGGATGTTCGACTGCAGACGTGTACAAGATAAGTCACTTTCCTTTAATTGGAGCTGCCAGTACTGGTGGCTTTTTCAGCAACTCCTTTATCGAGTCGAATGCATTCTAACAGGCTTGACTCCACACAAATTCTGTATCCTTTTTCATCAAATGAGAAAATGGCTGATGTCTTCCAGCCAGATTTGAAATGAATCGACGGATATATGCTAATTTTCCTTGCAAACTCTTTAGTTCCTTTAATGTCTTTGGCGGTGGCATATCCTGAATAGCTTTAACTTTCCTGGGGTCAATCTCAATGCCCCTATGCCGAACAACAAAACCTAAAATCTTTCCGGAGGACACTCCGAACACGCACTTAGCGAGGTTCATCTTTAACTGTTTCTTTCTAAGTCGCTGAAAAACCGACACCAAGTGTTTGCGATGTTCCTGATGACTTCCTGACCTGACCACCAAATCGTCAACATAACATTCAATGTGCTTATGCATCATATCTTGAAAAATATTTTGCATCGTCCTCTGATATGTTGCCCCAGCATTTTTAAGCCCAAACGGCATCACCTTATAACAGAAATTTCCAGTGAAGTTCTAAACGTCGTCGCCTCTTCTTCCTCAGGAGCCATTCGAATTTGATTATATCCTGCATAACCGTCCATAAAGGACATAGCAGCATACTGAGTCGTACTATCAATTAGTAATTTAGTTATCGGGAGCAGAAAATCATCCTTCAGACAGGCTTCATTTAGATCTCTAAAATCGACGCACACTCTGACCTATCCATTTTTCTTTCTTACCGGGACGATATTCGATATCCACTTAGGATACTTGACTTCCCTGATTAATCCGACCTTTATCAACTTATTAATTTCTTCCTCGATGAGGGGAACCAGATCTGGATGAAATCGCCTTTGCGCCTGTTTAACCGGCCTCTTCTCCTTAGAGATATTTAGATGGTGTAACGCCGCGGAAGGCTCCAATCCGGGTATTTTTACATACGTCCAGGTGAATACATCTTTATTTTCACTAAGAAGATGAACGTATTGAAACGAGCGCTGCATTGAAACGAGCGCTGCATTTTAGTTCATTCTCTTTTTTTTAGGCACTCATGTGGCTTGCATTGAAACAAACGCTACCACCTCTGCAGAACTTCATCCAGCTACACCAATGGTCTCCTCACAGGTTTCTTTGGCCCCACTGGTGGCGCCGAGGAGCGTGGCCCGTGAAATTATATTTCCTGTCGAGGCTACTGATCTACCAACTCCTACTACCAGAGATTCCAGCACAAAAGTGAGAGCGCCTTCTCTTGCTGATATGTTAGAAGCTGGTACTTCTGCAGCCCCAGAAGTTCCCTTTCTTGCTGGTCATACTTCTATAGCCGGTATATATATATTAATTTGAAGAGCTGTAAATTCTTCATTTTGTATTTCTCACTCCAGCTTGGTCTCTTACTTATTTTGCAGGAATTCTCCCCTGTAGTGGGGCGGCCAGTTTCGAATCTGTGGCCACTGTCTCTGAGTTACCATTTCCTTCGAAGATTCTCGCTCACAAAATGCTTTTAATGAAGAACTCTTTGTCAACAGTAATTCATATCTTCAAGGACCTTGAACGATGGTCAGATCTGGACATTGCCATCGAAATTCTGGAAAACTCTGCAAAGATGGGGATGATTAATATTTCTATTTTGCGTAGTTCCCTCCTTAGATTTCGTGATTCAATAGCTTCTCTAGCATTAGCGGAGACTATTACAATTGCTCCAGAAGTCCTTGAATATGGGAAGCGGTTAACTTTCTCTAAGGAGAGGGCTTCACTCATTGCTTCCACGATATCTAAATTAGATCAGGAGCAATTATTGTTGCAAGAACACTTGAAGACCCTTACTGGTGACAAAGAGCTTATTCAAGATCGTATAGCAGCTTTAAGAGAAGAGATTTCGCAAATGGAACTGCAAGGTCATGAGAAGGAGCTATCTATACATGAGGTTAAGGAGAAACTCGAGGTCAATATTCGGGTGCTGATACTGAGAAGTTGGAATTACTCAGGAGCAACGAAACGATCACATCTCTAGAAGACAAATTAGCTGGCCTTCCTGATCAGACAAAGATTATTCTTGAAGAAAAATCAAAGCATGACGCAGCTCAGCTTCAATTAAAAGAAGACTTGCGGCAATTTATGAATGTAATAGGCATCACTGAGGAATTATAAACATGTAATCTTTCCCTCTCTTTTTCATGTTTGAATGTATGTTCTCTTTTGGTTTTCATCAGTAAATTTAACTTTTCACATGTACTTCTATATTATGCATGGTTTCAGGCATACCATCTATGTCATGATTTCAACATGAATTTGCTGCATTTTGAACATGGCACATAGTTTACCATGACCTTCTATGAAACTAATCATAAAATAGAAATATTTTATGCTTTGTTAGTATGGAGTTTCCTATATGACCTCATCCGTTTATATTTTATTGGCGGCGTTAAGTTTCAATTCAATTAGTTGCACACAGTTTAAGCTCATGAGTAGTGGAGCGGTGTTACTTCTGGTCTTACGTAATGGTCTCTGTAACTCTCTAGAGTTCACGGGACTTCTCACTGCCTAGGGAGTTCACAAACTGCGATCCATCAGAGGGGCCCAGTGAAGCTACCGGGGCCGTGAACTCGGTTGGATTTACAGCACAGGATTGGCCACGGTAACTCTCTAGAGTTCACAGGGCTCACAAGGCTACCTTTGGGGGTACCAAATCCATGGTTGTTGATCCATCAATGAGTAGGTTTAAGCCCTTCCTCATGAGTACGTGCCAGAATCGAACCACAAATCTAGGGGGTCTTATGTATGGTTGGCTTGTCATGCGCGCACTGCGGCCCTCATTTTCTTCCCCTGCAAGGTCGGGCCCATTCACGGGAGGGCTTGTCCTCCGTTCCCTGTGACGCTGCCGGAAAGCTATACAGACGGCATGGGTGTTACGCTTGACTGGTCATTTAGGGACTTTTAGCACTTTGGCTTTGAGTCGACTTTTTGGCCCTTTGCTTTTGATCTTTCGGTTGACTTTTGGCTCTTGGCTTTTGATCTTTGAAGACTTTGAGCTTTTTCTGCCTTTGGTCATTTGAAGATTTTAAGCTTTTGGCTTTTAGTCAACTTTTGGCCTTCTGGCTTTTGGTTATTGACTCCGTCAGCTGCCCGCATGGGTATGCATACGATGGCCTTCATGGGCTTTTTAGGGCCACTGGCTTCTCGCCGCTGCCCAAATGGCGATCTTCATAGGTCTTATGCGTAGCTGGTCCCTTTTGAGCTTTGGTCCTTTTAGGACTTTGACTTTTCTTTCTTTTTCTTTTTCGGTACTTGACTAGGGTACCTTTTTATGATGAGCAGCCATTGTTATTGCCAATTCATATGTACAATTAACTGTATGATTCATTCTACTGTGATCATATGGTTGACATTTTTCCGCTGCTGACAATGTCACAAGGACTTTCGTATTATGTTTATGTCAATTTTTGTATCAGCTTAGCGATGATGGCAACCTTGATGAGCGATTGATCGGTAATAGCAATAGCTGTTCTCTTTTTCTTTTTATGATCATTGATACTTGATAATTCGATTTGATGAAAATTTTCTATCGGCAATTAGCGTCAATGCTTGATGGCGTTCATCAGAACCTTTTATGTCAATGCTTGATAACAATCATTTAATTGCTTGATCTTTTAATCGCTGGGGATTCTTCTAATCGCTTGATTTTTTAATCGCTTGATAGCGATAGTTGCTAATTCTGGCAATTAACTTTTCATTTGGCTTTTCTTTTGGCAATCGTCCTTAGAGCTTCGCGTTTGGAGATGACTTGTTATGCTTGAAAGCCTGCATTTCATTCATATACACCAAAGAAATACATCTTAAGGTGAGAAATTCATTTCACAACTTTTACTTGCCTATTGCCCCCTTTTGATATAGAATTATTATCTTGATAATGTTCTGTATCAAAATCAGTAGCACCTTCGGAAGCAATTTCCCTTTTGCCAGCGCGAGTATAGGCCAATATAGGCTTTCATTTACTTCCTTGAAGGGTTTTGCCTTTATTGAGCACGCTTTATCTCATTTAGCTTTGAATTTTCCCCCTGGATATGATTGTGACCGTCAGTGGAGATACGTTTTTTTTTTTTGTTCTTGGAGATATGGAGGAAGCATATTTCTATGGGAAGCTATAAGACTGTAATTGTATTCATTGACTAGCTTGCCCCCAACCCTTGAAATTTTCTACGCTTCTCTTGATTGACCCCGATGGGGACCTAAATTCCTTTCCCGTGGTTTAGGCCGACGGGTTCTTCATAATTAAAGCCCATGTTTTTCATAATTTTCTTACTTGCCAGACTATACTTTTGAAGGTCTTGCGGCATCAACCTACCATGGTATTCATTATTTTGAGCCACTTCTCTCGTCCTTACTGCTTTTGAAACATAGAATTCGATTGGCCCAGAATATTTTTCATTGGCTTTAACTTGAAATCTTGTCGGAGCGGCCGAAAATGGCTTATTTCTTTCAGCATACGGTAGCGGCACCGTATAATTTGACTGTAAAATCTTCAACTGTTCAGATGATAGCAAAGTTAACAACGGTTCTCCCAGTTGTCTTAAATGTTTCGGCACAAAATAGAACTTCTTGCTGATCTCTGCTCTTTTGGACGGCACTGCTTTTTCTGCCATTTTTGTGATTGTGCTTTCTTGATCATTCTTCAGGACGTCACTTTCATCCTTATCTATTTTTTCGGTGGCAAATTCTTTGTAATAACTTGCATCTGCAAAGAAGGACTCAGCTTCTGTATACGGTCTTGCATCGGCCATTACTTTATGTTGTACCCCGTCTTTACAGTATTTGAAACACTGATGGAGAGTGGAGGGTATGATATTGTACTGGTGTATCCATGGCCTTCCTAGGAGAAGGTTGTATGTCGTCACTGCATTTATGATATGACAAACAACGTCAGTAGTCAGTTCCCCTATTTCCAACGTCACCATAATTTTTCCAAGTGCGCGCTGCCCGTCCTGATTAAAACCTTGTATCATCATCTCGCTGGGGCGTAATTCTGAGTGACGGTAGTTTAATTTGTTTAACATGGAGAGTAGCAAAAGATTTACTGCAGACCCATTGTCTATCATAATCCTCTTGACTTTCATCCCGTGAATATGGCCTTCTATCATTAGTGGCCAATTATGGACTTCCTCATTGATCATATCATCATCGAAAAAAGAAATGACTGGGAAGCAGTCCTTTTGCTCATTGAGTTCTTCATGTTCTACCTTAGCCAGTAGGGTTTCCCTGATATCATGATCAGATAGGGCCTGAATCAAACTTTGTCAGAATTCTTCTGATAGCTTTAGTGCGTCGTAAACGCTCAATCGGGCCGGTATTCCCTTTAGATGATTTACCACGTCATAATTTACTTTCGTCATTTCATTATTTCCCTTCGTCTTGCCGCTGTTATTTTCTTTTGCAATTACTTCTTCTGTTTTCTGTTTTGTATGGCTTACTATCTTCTTGCCCGACCGTAGTGTAATTACTGCAACCTTCTTTACAACTTTACTGCTTCCTGCATTATTCGCTTCTTGTTCCTCTTCTCGGACTGTAAACGTGTTTACGGTTGCCATGGAGCCTCTTTCTCTTTCTTTCCCCAATACTATGTCGCTTCTATTGATTAGTCGTTGTATTATACATTTTAGTATATAGCAGTTTTCTGTGGGGTGCCCCACTAGGCGATGATAATGACAGAAATTCTTTTCTCTTGTCCTTGTTATATCTTCTGGGCGCTTAGGCTCCGGCAGTACTATCGTGCCAGCTTTTAATAACTGCTCCATCATAGGGCCGACATCTTCTTTTTCAAATGCGAACCCTTCATGGGAGTTCAGCATTCTAGGTCGCTTCCCATCGTACCTGTTTCTTGACCTATCACCCTTTTCGCGTCGGTCAGGCCTTCTTTCTCTCGAATCCTTTGTATCTTTTCCTTTTCTGTCGTGATCGACAGTGTTTACAGCTGTTCTGCTGGACGCTCTCCTAGTCGTATCATGGTGAAATGCCAGGATTTTGTGACCCATCAGTTCCAATGCATGGGCTTTGGTAGCCAAGTCACGAAAGGTCCTGATGTCGGCGCTAGTCAGTCCGAACGCAATCCCTATGCCCATAGAATTTAGACACATCTTAACCTGTTCTTTTCCTCCGGCAGTTGTTTACACGAAGCCCCTAACATTTTTCACCTGTCTATAAATTTCTCTACCGGCTCTCCTTCTCTTTGCCGAATAGAGGCCAGTTCCGTAATACTGACGTCACGTTCCGAGGAGGAGAAGTTCGACATGAAAACCTCCTGCATTTGTTCCCATGTGCATATCGATCCAGGTGCCAAACTGGAATACCATCAGAATGCTTTGTGCGTTAGCGACGAACTAAACTGTCTCAAGCAGTACTGTGGTATTGTGGAAAAATTTCCCATGCTAGTGATAAAGTGCATCAAATGCTCCTCCAGAGATCCTTCCCCATTGAACTTTTAAAAATCCAGATGCTTGAAATTAGCCGGAAAAGGGATATCTTCTACTTCCCTTGGATACGGTGTTCGATATCTAAAGTGCCTGGTATTTTCGCATTCACTTTCGGCTCTGACCACCTCTTCAACCACTTCCCTCACCTCTTCCTGTGTTACAGTTCTTACTGCCGGAATGGACCCTAGTGACCCTGCCCCCTGTGGTGGAAGAATGTCAGACTGATTTTCTTGCCCTTCCGTTGCATTCTGGGGGATTGCCATTCGGGCTACATTGTGTGCGAGGGTTGCCAACGCTTTTCTAAGATTTCTGCATTCTTCCATCAATGCATTCTGTGCTTCTACCGTTGCATTGAAACGATCCTCTGCAGTTGCTCTATAATCCGGGTTTATCCCAGCCATGAATACTGCAGCCTCTCCACTGTTCATCGAAGCAGTAATCAGAGGAGAACAAGAGAATGCCGATGTGACAGGGCTGTTGAGGCATAAAAATGGTGAAAGGAATCAAGCAAGTAAAGGTAAAAAGAAGAGAAGAACTTTCGAAAAGAAGAAAAGAGAGGTAATTTTTATGGTAGTTGTACAGAATCGCGCAGCCAGTATATGTTGCGCGGGTCCACGCAATCAATCTCTGTTGCGCGAGACCGCGCAATGAAAGTAACAGCTGTGTGGGACTTCGAAATGAACTGCACTAAAGGGCTTCGTTCAAAATGATCCAAAGCACTGGAAAATAGTCCCACATCGCTAAGATCAGGATTTTCACACGTGCGAGGGTCTATAAATACCCCCTCCCTTCCTTCATTGAGAAGAATTGAAGATTTTCAAGAGGAGAAAAGCGGAACAGAAGACAGAAGGTAGGATCGAAGTCTTCTGGGAGTTGCGCAGGACCGCGCAACCGATATCAGTTGTGCGGGTCCACACAACTGGACTGCCCCGCAGTCTATGAAGCCCAAGAGCCGTTGTGCTACCGAGGTCCTTGGCCCAGGCTTCCTTTCTCCGGTTTTTCTCCTCTTCATGGGTTTTAAGGAGAAAGATCAGTCGATTTAATCGACATTCCTCCTAAGTCCCGGAGGATGGTTGAAATAGGCGCTGTTATGCTGCCGAAATCTCTATTTCATTGAAGGCCCGTCGATCGGATCGGCATTCCTCCTAAGTCCTAGGAGATGATCAAATCAGGCGCCGGAAGGCTGTCAAAATGACTCGTCGATCGAATCAACATTCCTCCTAAGTCCTAGGAGATGATCAAATCAGGCACCGGAAGGTTGTTGAAATGAACTCTTGATGCTTAAAGCACAAATTCTTTACTTCTAAATGATTTATCTTAGAATCAAGGGATGTAAAGAGGATGTAAACGAACTCAGTATTAATAGAATGTGATGAATATTTATAGTACTCTCTCTCTGTTATATATGAATAAGACAATCTCCCCAAATCAAAATGCATTTGTTTCTTTGTCGAAACAAAATGGCGACTCTGCTGGGGACTTTTCTGTCTTATTCAAAGTATTAACAGTAAGGTTGTTACGAACATTCGTCATGGTTTGGCGTCCTATGGACACCAAAATGGCGACTCTCAGTGGAAAGTTTTCCCCTTCATCTCTAAGATAAATCACCCTAATCATTCAATTACTAACTATAAACATGTTTCGTGATTGAAGGTTTCTAAAATCCAATTCCGACTCAACATCCATGGCAATCCCCGTAAGAAGAGTGAACTTTCGATTCATCCCAACAGGGTTTGTGAGAGAATACGCACCAAGTCATGTGCGTAAAAGTAGCAGCACTCAAGTAACAGTTGGGGTCATTTCTGCTTCGCCCCAGTCATTAGAAGACAATGCAGGCTGGACTGTTGTGACCTCTCGTAAGGCATGAACACAAGACTTCAAGAATTATGGAATGAGTCAGTCTTCATTAAAGACCAAAGGACCCATCACACGAAGCACAGTCAGAAGAAATCCTGAACTTGCTCCTCCGGCAATTTACCCAGCACAAACAGCGCAAACAGTTCCTCAATTGACGGTACGCAACTTCCCAGTTTTAAATGCCTCAATAACTAAACGAACAAAGGAACAAAAGGGAAAAGCATTGGTAATTAGATCACCAACGCCATCCCGAAATGATTCACCAGTATCAACGTCATCCCAGTCGACTGATGCCACAGAGAGTATGAAAAAGCCCGGTGAAACTATATCTCCTCCCTTTTCTGTAAGCCCTGTCACATCGGCATTCTCTTGTTCTCCTCCGATTACTGCTTTGACGAACAATGGAGAGGCTGCAGTATTCATGGCTGGGACAAAACCAGATTATAGAGCAATTGCAGAGGATCGTTTCAACGCAATGGCAGAAGCACAAAATGCATTGATGGAAGAATGCAGAAATCTTAGAGAAGCATTGGCAACCCTCGCACACAATGTAGCCCGAATGACAATCCCCCATAATGTAACGGAAGGGCAAGAAAATTAGCCCGACATTCTTCCACCACAGGGGGCAGGGTCACTAGGGTCCATTCCGGCAGCAAGAACTGTGACACAGGAAGAGGTGAGGCAAGTGGTTGAAGAGGCGGTCAGAGCCGAAAGAGAACGCGAAAATACCGGGTGTTTTAGATATCGAACACTGTATCCAAGGGAAGTAGAAGATATCCCTTTTCTGGCCAATTTCAAGCATCCAGATTTTCAAAAGTTCAATGGGGAAGGATCTCTAGAGGAGCATTTGATGCACTTTATCACTAGCATGGGAAATTTTTTCACGATACCACAGTACTGCTTGCGGCTGTTTGGTTCGTCGCTAACACACGAAGAATTCTGATGGTATTCTAGTTTGGCACCTGGATCGATACGCACATGGGAACAAATGCAGGAGGTTTTCATGTCGAACTTCTTCTCCTCGAAACGTGACGTCAGTATTACGGAATAGCCTCTATTTGGCAAAGAGAATGAGAGCCGATAGAGAAGTTTATAGACAGGTGGAAAACATTAGGGGCTTCGTGTAGACAACTACCGAAGGAAAAAGAATAGGTTAAGATGTGTCTAAATTCTATGGGCACGGGGATTGCATTCGGACTGACTAGCGCCGACATCAGGACCTTTCGTGACTTGGCTACCAAAGCCCATGCATTGGAACTGATGACTCATAAAATCCTGGCATTTCACAATGATACGACTAGGAGAGCGTCCAGCAGAACAGCTGTAAACACTGTCGATCACGACAGAAAAGGAAAAGATACAAAGGATTCAAGAGAAAGAAGGCCGGACCAATGCGAAGAGGGTGATAGGTCAAGAAACAGGTACGATGGGAAGCGACCTAGAATGCTGAACTGTCATGAAGGGTTCGCATTTGAAAAAAGAAGATGTCGCCCCTATGATGGAGCAGTTATTAAAAGCTGGCACGATAGTACTATCGGAGCCTAAGCGCCCAGAAGATATAACAAGGATAAGAGAAAAGAATTTATGTCATTGTCATCGCATAGTGGGGCACCCCATAGAAAACTGCTATACCCTAAAATGTATAATACAGCGACTGATCAATAGAGGCGAGATAGTATTGGGGAAAGAAAGAGAAAGGGGCTCCATGGCAACCGTGAACACCAGTCTAAGAAGAGGAACAAGAAGCGAATAACGCAGGAAGCAGTAAAACTGTAAAGAAGGTTGCAGTAATCACACTACGATCGGGCAAGAAGATGGTAAGCCCAATAAAACAGAAAACAGGAGAAGCGATTGCAAAAGAAAATAATAGCGGCAAGATGAAGGGAAATAATGAAATGACGAAAGTAAATTATGACGTGGTAAATCATCTAAAGGGAATACCGTCCCGATTAAGCGTTTATGACGCACTGAAGCTATCAGAAGAATTCCGGTAAAGTTTGATTCAAGCCCTATCTGATCATGACATCAGGGAAACCTTACTGGTAGAGGTAGAGCATGAAGAACCCAATGAGCATGAGGACTGCTTCCCAGTCATTTCTTTTTCTGATGATGATATGATCTGTGAGGAAGTCCATAATAGGCCACTAATGATAGAAGGTCATATTCACAGGAAGAAAGTCAAGAGAATTATGATAGACAATGGGTCTGCAGTAAATCTTTTTCCACTCTCCATGTTAAATAAATTAAGCTACCGTCGCTCAGAATTACGCCCCAGCGGGATGATGATACAAGGTTTTAATCAGGACGGGCAACGCGCACTTGGCAAAATTACGGTGACGTTGGAAATAGGGAAACTGACTACTGACGTTGTTTATCATGTCATAAATGTAGTGACGACATACAACCTTCTCCTAGGAAGGCCATGGATACACCAGTACAATATCATACCCTCCACTCTCCATCAGTGTTTCAAATACTGTAAAGACGGGGTATAACATAAAGTAATGGCCGATGCGAGACTGTATATAGAAGCTGAGTCCTTCTTTGCAGATGCAAGTTATTACAAAGAATTTGCCACCGAAAAAATAGATAAGGATGAAAGTGACGTCCTGAAGAATGATCAAGAGAGCGCAATCACAGAAATGGCAGAAAAAGCAGTGCCGTCCAAAACAACAGAGATCAGCAAGAAGTTCTATTTTATGCCGAAACATTTAAGACAACCGGGACAACCGCTGGTAACTTTGCTATCATCTGAACAGTTGAAGAATTTACTGTCAAATTATACGTTGCCACTACCGTATGCTGAAAGAAATAAGCCATTTTCGGCCGCTCCGACAAGATTTCAAGTTAAAGCAATGAAAAATATTCTGAGCCAATCGAATTCTACGTTTCAGAAGCAATAAGGACGAGAGAAGTGGCTCAAAATAATGAATACCATGGTAGGTTGATGCCGCAAGACCTTCAAAAGTATAGTCCGGCAAGTAAGAAAATTATTGTTGAGGTACAAAAAATATCTCATTGCAGTGGTCAGAAAATCACATGGTACTGATTTGCTTCAGGGGTAGTTTAGGTATTTTGGTAAAGTGTCAGCTTCGGGGGTAGTTTAGGTATTTTGGTAAAGTATCAGCTCCACGGGTAGTTTAGGAATTTTGGTAAAAATCCAGTTCCAAAGGTATTTTGATAAAGTTTCAGCTTCAGGGGTAGTTTAGGTATTTTGGTAAAGTATCAGCTCCACGGGTAGTTTAGGAATTTTGGTAAAAATCCAGTTCAAAGGACAGTTGAGATATCTTGGTAAAAATCCAGTTCTGAAGGTATTTT
Organism: Magnolia kwangsiensis; assembly: GCA_037074715.1. Lineage (NCBI taxonomy): Eukaryota > Viridiplantae > Streptophyta > Magnoliopsida > Magnoliales > Magnoliaceae > Magnolia > Magnolia kwangsiensis. The sequence continues at coordinate 96,029,548 of CM073572.1, read as the reverse complement.
GGTAAAAATCCAATTCCAGGGGTAGTTTAGGTATTTTGATAAACATTCCATGTCAAAGGGGTAGTTTAGGTATTCTGGTAAAAAGGATTGAAAAGGGTAGTTTGGTAAAAAGGAGTGCACATGTGGCATTTTAAGAGAGAAAGGTCATACACCACCATTTTAGAGGTGGCTTGGTGGTCACCACAGTTTAAGAAAAGAAGAAATTCAAGTGTAAAGCAATAGGTGGTGGTGATCACCACTCTGTAAGAGTGGTGAGGCCTATAAATACCCCCACTTCCACTTCATTTAAAAGGATGGATCAGACGAGAGCTAGCGGGCCAAAGAAATGGGAGAGGAGAAAGAGAGAAGGAAGTCTTCATGCTAGCCGGCGCAACTGAAGTCACTTGCGTGGACCAGCACAACCAAAGTTGCCTGCGCGCAACTGTGCAAAGGAAGAACGGGGTTATGGCGTCCGCGCAAAGGAAGAATGGGGCTACGACGTCCGCGCATAGGAAGATGATGCTGCGTCGTCTGCGCAAAGGAAGATGATGCTGCGTCATCCGTGCAAAGGAAGAACGGGGTTGCTGCGTCCACGCGATCGGCCAAAGTTCCAGCCATGCATAACAGAGGAAGAATTTTGTTTCTACCGTTGTGTTGCTGTTAAAGTCTAATACGACCCCCTTTTGAGAGATCCACGACGTTCACTGCCTTCCTATCAAGATTTTGACCACGAAAGATGGGTTTTGATCATCCAATGGTATGGCCCATCAATATAATCAAGCCAGAAAGGCATTTCAATGGTCCGTTTGCGATCACCATAGTGATCATATGAATGATCATGGTCGCAAAAGATCAGCATCACCTCGATGGGTTTTTCTCCCTCTGTCTAATGAATGACTCGGATCAGCTTTTCTCTTGATGATGGTGGTCCACTAGGAGGGATCCGACGCTCTGTTTTCGACAGAGTCGACGTACGTCGACTCTGTGGTTTTTAAGGCCCATTTACTGAAGGTTTTTGGAAGATCCGCTTCGTTCGTTGGATTCACGACGAAAAATCACTAAGGATAGACTATTTTTGAAGCAAAAACAATGCGGTGCACCAGATTATCTACTTAACTGTTCATCTACTTATTAACGGTTGAGATCCTTCAATGGTTTGCATGGAGACAAAAGGACAACTAGGCAACGGTAATGCCCACCTTCTAAAGTGGATGGACGGCTCAGATCATCTAGTAGAGCGGCATGTGGACCGCACTACACAGAACCGGCCATTGAAGGAAAGACGCTGTGCGTTTTTCGTAAAAGATGAGGAAGAGAGTCGGGTCAGCAGCGCTGACCGACTTTGGGAAGAAACCGTGCATAGCTTGTGCACTTGGGTACCATGAACATGCAATATACATGCAGGACCCAACGTGATGCTAGCGAAAAATCTGTTCCAGCCATCCGTTTCATCACTGTATTTAACGTGTTGGGACAAAATTTGAAGTATATCCAGATATCTGGCGGGCCGCAAATCATGATCTCGGGGGCTGATTCGTCAGTTCGGCCACTCCTACAAGGATCCAGAAGCTCAAACTTGACGTGAACGGGTAATTCATGGTTTTAAGGCTACACATAAAGTTTGAAACCGAACGAACGGTGGAAACCCCCTGATCTTTCATTCCAGGAGACTTTTCAGGCCCATTTAGCATGATCAGGCTGATTTCTTCAGGGCCTGGCCACACTGCAATAAGCTGCTTCATATTTTAAAGAAGAATGACTGGAAAGATGCTCCATCTTATTGAAGACTGGCTGATCAAATCAGCAATTCCTCCTAAGTACTTAGGAGATGACCGAAATAGCGCCGGAATGCTGCCGAAATTTCCATCGAGCTATCTTCTTATTCATTCAGTACATTATATTAATTGTACTTTATTTTTAGAATCAAGGGAATCAGAGGATGTAAATGAACTCAGACAAATGTGATAAATGTTCTCTCATTCATTCTTTATTATCATTGAATAAATCTCCCGAAATGAAACGCATTTATTTTCTTGTCGAAACAAAATGGTGACTCTGCTGGGGACTTTTATTATTCAATGGTAACCTAGAAATTATTCTGAGAACATTTATCACTTTTCGGCGTCTGTAAAGATGCCAAAATGGCGACTCTCAACGGGAACGTCCTCCCCTTCATCTCTGAAAATGAAGCACGATTAAAAAAAATAAATTAAATTAAATTAAAATTAACTAACTCATTTTTATGCTTTCTCTAAGATAGAATGTCTTATCGATTAAATGCCTAATTGTAATTTTTATATGTGGAAGGTAAATAGAAGCGTTAGAGAAAAGCAAAGTCTGTTGAGATCAAGAGTAGTGAATTTCTTACAATGGACAGAACAATCTCCATTTCGCTAATAGCTCAAGAAGATGAGGAAGAACAGAGGATGGTAACATCTAAAAGTCAGAAAGTTCGATCTACTTCTGTAAGAAGCAACATCTCGCCAAGTACTGGGTTGATTATGCGAAGTGTCATAAGACATAGTCCTGCTCCGGTTATACGATCATCTCATTCGAGAAAAGTAGAAAGGCCCGTCACTCCAAAAGGTCTTTCAATACCATCAACTATAACCGTAAAGACATCTTCCGAAAAATCATTGTGGGTTCCGAAAAATAAGGGAAAGGCGACCGTAACCAGTCAATGTCCACTCACATCATTTCCTGTAAAAGTTGTCAAGCAAACTCATGCATTGAGAATGCCACGGTCTACGTCAGCTAGTCCTTCAAAGCCACAATACTCTGGTTTCAAATTGAATAATAATCCATCTTCTTCAACAGCGTCAGCAGCGCAGCGTTCGTTTCCTTCTTCGGTATCAAGACAATCAAAGTATAAAGAAACAGAAAGTTCATCAACAGATATTAATCAGTCTGATCAGTTTCCACAAGATGAGTATGTGGTTGAGGAAGTCCCTAATATGCCCACAGTGACTGCTGTAAACAACATTGAACCACAATAAAAAAAGCCACAGCCGCAAGCAATAAGATTTCAAGAGCCAATGCCTAATATTACTCAGAATATAACGTAGGAAGAAATCCGGCAGATGGTTATTGAATCTATTCATCTAGAGAATGAGCGAAGTCAGAATCAAAAATTTCGATATCAGACACCGTATCCCCCTGAAATAGGAAAAATGTCATTTCCTGCTAACTTCGAACACCCAAACTTTCAAAATTTTAGTGGGGACGGTTCATCAGAAGAGCATATGGTGCATTTCATAACAAGGATGGAAAATTTTGCTAGAGTTCCTCAATATTGTCTGCGATTATTTGGATCCTCTCTAACAGGAAGAGCTTTCAGATGGTATTCAGGTTTAACCCCAGGATCTATTCATACCTGGGAACAGATGCGGATGCTTTTATGTTAAACTTTGCCCCTTCGGACCGAGAAGTTAGTTTGACTGAATTGGCCTCTATTCGCCAAGAAGAAAATAATGAGTTGAAGAATTCATCAGTCGATGGATGAAATCGGCAATGTCATGTCGACATCCTCTGTGGGAATCAAAACAAGTAGAACTATGTGTAGAAGGCATAGACCAGAATTGGCATGCCACCTGATTAGTAAAGATTGGAAGACTTTTCAAAATCTTGCTACGAAGGCTTATGCTCTTGAAAAGATGATGGGAAGAGTGTCTGCCTTCCAGTCAAAATCAGCTCACATTATTCAGAAAGAAGAAATTAAATAAGATTATCAGGATATGGAAAAAGACAGCGATGAAGAAGTGTTTCGACAAAGAAACAAATGCATTTTGATTTGAGAGAATTGTCTTATTCAAACATAATAGAGAGAGTAATATGAACATTCTATTAACACTGAGTTCGTTTACATCCACTTTACATCCCTTGATTCTAAGATAAATCATTAAGAAGTAAAGGATCTGTGCTTTAAGCATTGAGAGTTCATTTCGACAGCCTTCCGGTGGTGCCTGATTCGATCATCTCCTATGACTTAGGAGGAATGTCGATCCAATCGACGGGCCTTCAATGAAATAGAGATTTCGGCAGCATAACAGCGCCTGTTTCAACCATCCTCTGGGACTTAGGAGGAATGTCGATTAAATCGACTGATCTTTCTCCTTAGAACCCATGAAGAGGAGAAAACTCGGAGAAAGGAAGCCTGGGCCATGGACTTGGGCAGCACAACGGCTCTTGGGCTTTACAGACTGTAGGGCAGTCCGGTTGCGTGGATCCGCGCAATCGATACGGGTTGCGCGGTCCTGCGCAACTCCCAGGAGACTTCGCTCCTATCTTGTCTTCCGCTCCGCTTTGCTCTTCTTGAAAATCTTCAATTTTCCTTTAATGAAGGAGGGGAGGGGGTATTTATAGACCCTTGTACGTGTGAAAATCCTGATCTTAGCGATGTGGGACTATTTTTTAGTGCCTTGGATCATTTCAAACGAAGGCTTTTTGTGAAGTTCATTCCGAGGTTCGTGCAACTGATACTTTCATTACGCGGTCTCACGCAACAGATAGTGATTGCGCGGACCCGCGCAACATATGCTAGCTGCGCGGTTCTGCGCAATTTCCCTTTTTCTCTTTCCGAAAGTTCTTCTCTTCTTCCTTTTTTTACCTTTACTTGCTTGATCCTTTCACCATTTTTATGCCTCAACAGATTTCCCCCTTGATCCTTTATTTGTTCTTTCGGAGTAACAAGTAAAGGATCAAATATCCCATTTGGTTTGCGCGGACCCGCGTAACTGGCCGCGTATATACTTGGTCGCAATAACCTATAAATACCGCACCCTTCGTCACTTTCTGCAGTCTCTGCTTTCTCTGGTAAATTTTTCCTCTCTTGACGATTTTCCATGCAACGGACATTGTCTGCGTAGAGCCGCGCAACGAATCTTTCGTTCGCGTAATTTTTCTAAGTACCGCAACTCACAACGCAACTGCTTTTGATTGCGCGCACCCACGCAACCAAGACTTTGCCCTTTTCTGTACCCTTTCCTCAACGACTTTCCTTAGGTTTTCAACCCCCATCGCTATATGGCTCGCATCAAGAGGACCCTCCGTCCTATAGACCCTCAAGTGGAGCATTCTCCTCATTCCGACGCTCCTGATACTTCTCATTGCCCATCTCCTTCCGCTGACCAACCACCGACCAAGCGTACCAAAACCACCATTCAGACCCCGTCATACTTTAAAGAGCCAGTGCTCCCAACTTTTGATTTCACTGGCCACATTGAAGCACTTTCCTCACCCATTCATCGTGCTATAATCATGGGAAATGTAGAACGGCCTCCCAAGCATGGTCGTGACTACGATTGGGAAGAATGGTTGAAGACAACCGCCCACATTCACACGGATAGCGATAGACCCCCTGTCAGAGAAGGTACCCCGCCTGCTTCTCACTCCAAGAAAACGCGTCGGAATAAGGCACGGGAGTTTGAAGAAAAGATCAAAGAGCACAATAAAAAGAAGCTTCAGAACTCTTGGGAATCTGTTCAAGTAATTGAGGGTGTCATGAAATTTGACAATCCTCATTCAGAAGGCATGACGGTAATTCCCATTAGCGTGCATCGTCACCAATCCGTCCTTAAATGCGAACCCACAAACTATGTGGACGGAGAAAAGCTGATGTATACTGAATCGTGAGCGACACGAGAACTCCAGATTCTTGAAGGGTAATTCAAACGCAGAAACCTCGACAGATTATCGGAGAGGCTCATCCCATGATCTTTCTTGCTCCCTTTCACAATCCGCACAATCTCTTCCCCCTAGCTCATCATCCCCGATGACTAGATCACGAGCACGTCAGCAAACGTTGTCACCCACTCCTCAAGAAGAAGCAAGACAGGTCTCTTCATCTCCCTCAATTCCAGTTGGCAGGAGATCTCCGAGGGAAAGCAACTAGCCTATTTCCTATAAAGGGAAACAAGTCGCGGTTGCAGAAGTGGATGAGGAAGATCTGGCAAGCGAAAGTTCATCTTCTAGCGAAGACTCATCTTCTACATCAAAAAATTCCACTCCCCTGGGGTCTGACAATGATGATGATGGAAATGACGGAGTTCAAGACGATGATTATGAAGAAGGGGAGGTCAATATTGATGACGAGGAAGATATGGCTGCCGAAAATGTAGCCGAAGAACATCTCCCCACAGCCCCTGAAACTTTCCCTGCCACTTCCATTCCTAGCAAGCCACATGCGGTAACCGAAGAGGATGAAGAACCCTTGGACTACGGGGAATATGGGTATTCGCCTGGTAAGGGAGCTCGAATTCCTTAAACATTTATGTGCTTGTCAAGTGCTTACTATCTTAACACCACTATCATTCTCCCTTTTTAGGTACTCATGTGGCTTGCTTTGAAACGAGCGCTGCCCCCTCTGCCGAACTTCATCCAGGTACACCAATGGTCTCCTCACAGGTTTCTTTGGCCCCTCTGGTGGCGCCGAAGAGCGTGGCCCATGAAATTATATTTCCTGTCGAGGCTACTGACCTACTAACTCCTACTACCAGAGATTCCAGCACAGAAGTGAGAGCGCCCTCTCTTGCCGATATGTTGGAAGCTGGTACTTCTGTAGCCCCAGAAATTCCCTTTCTTGCTGGTCATACTTCTATAGCAGGTACATATATATACTAATTTGAAGAGCTACGAATTCTTCATTTTGCATTTCTCACTCTAGCTTGATCTCTTACTTATTTTTTAAGAATTCTCCCTTGTAGTGGGGCGGCCAGTTCTGAATCTGTGGCCACTGTCTCTAAGTTACCATTTCCTTCGAAGATTCACGCTCACCAAATGCTTTTAATGAAGAACTCTTTGTCAACAGTAATTCACATCTTCAAGGACCCTGAAAAATGGTCAGATATGGACATTGCATCAAAATTCTGGAAAACTCTGCAAAGATGTCAAGGATTAATATTTCTGTTTTGCGTAGTTCCCTCCTCAAATTTCGTGATTCAATAGCTTCTCTAGCATCAGCGGAGACTATTACAATTGCTCCAGAAGTCCTTGAATATGGGAAGCGGTTAACTTTGTCTAAGGAGAGGGCTTCACTCATTGCTTCCATAGAATTCAAACACATTTTCACTTGCTCTTTCTCCTCTAGTAATTGTTTACATGAAGCTCTCAAGGTCTTCCACCTATTAATGAATCTCTTCCCGGGCTCGTTTTCACGCTGTTTGACAGAGGCCAACTCTGCAACACTAATGTCACGTTCTGATGAGAAGAAATTTGATACAAATGTGTCTTGCATTTGTTCCCAAGTTCTTATTGACTCAGGCGTCAAACCAGAGTACCATCGAAATGCTTTGCCTGTTAAAGAAGATCCAAATAATCGTAAGAAATATTGAGGAATACTAGAGAGATCCCCCATAGTGGAGATAAAGCGTGCGAGATGCTCTTTTGGAGACCCATCTCCTTTAAACTTCTGAAAATTCGGCTGCTTGAAGTTGGCCGGAAATGGAATGTCTTCTACCCCTCTTGGATACGGTATTTTATATCGGGACTTCCCAGTCTGTTCACGCTTTCTTTCCATCCTGACAGCTTCTTCCACCACCTATTTTACCTCATCTTGCGTCACGTTTCTTATCGCCGGCATGGACCCCAATAATCCTGCCTCCTACGGTTGAAGGCCTCCAGGCTGATTTTCTTGTTCATTCATTGTGTTCTGAGGGATTGCCACCCAGGCTACATTGTGTGCGAGGGTCACTAAAGCTTCCCTGAGGTTTCTGCATTCTTCCATTAATGCGTTTTGGGCTTCCATCATTTCATTGGTGCGACCCTCTGTAGTTGCTCCACGCTTTTGGTTCGTCCCCGCCATATGTGCTGTAGCTTCTCCACTCTTTGATGAAGCAATAGTTAGTGTTGAACAAGAATAGGCTGACGTGACGGGGTTTATGAAGACGGGAGAAGATGGGATTTCATTGATTCTGTAAGCCCAACATTATCAATTGACTGTGGTGATACTGATGTTGATACACAGTTTGAAGCGGCGCAGACATCGGTGAACTGAATACCAGTGCCTTTCCTCTCTGCTCTTTCGTCCATTTAACTTTCGGGATACTTATAGCTGCAAAGTCATGTTCCGTAACTCACGGTACTATTGGTTTAGGATATATCGCTGGAGGAGCGAGCTCAGGGTTCCTTCTAACTGCATTGTGCGTTATTGGACCTCTAACTCTTGGTGAAGGCTGGCTAATCTTAAGGCTTCCTACACCTCGTACCCTCGTTTTGCGAGATGTTACGATAGTCCAGATGTCATCATCTTCCAACGGTTCAGGCGAAGCAAATACAACTCCCACTGCTGCTATGGTATTGGTATTTTTAGTTTCAGCGATCTGAATTAGGCGCTTCGGGACGTGATCCGACGCATATTCTATTACGAATCCAGTTGAGGTGAATTGAGAGTTCACCTGTCTCGCTGGAGTTGCCATGAGTAGTAGGTCGTAGTTAAATTTGAAAACCTTCTTCTGTCTTCTGCTCTGCTACGCTCCTCTTGAAAATCTTCAATCCTCTTTAATGAAGGAAGGGAGGGGGTATTTATAGGCCCTCGAGCTTATGGAAATCCCGATCTTAGCGATGTGGGACTATTCTTTCAACACTTTGGACCTTTCTGCAAAGGACGATTTTCGCAGCTCATTGCGAGATCCCGCGCAACCGAGATTTCGGTTGCGCGGTCGTATGCAACCAACATTTATTGCATGATATCGTGCAATCAATATTTGTTACGTGGTCCTGCACAAACCCCTTAAAAACTGTCTTGTTCTTCTTCTTTTATGATGTTCTTCCTATCTCCTTTTCCTCTCTTCTTCTGCTTCAATCCTTTCATCACTTTTTCATGCTTCAACAGATCCCCCTGGAGCTGGAACTTTACCCAAAATACCTAAACTACCCTTTGGAGCTAGAAATTTACCAAAATACCTAAACTAGCCTTTGGAGCTGGAACTTTACCAAAATACCTAAACTACCCTTTGGAGGAGATCATCACCATGAGATTCTCTGACCACTGCAATGAGATATTTTTTGTGCCTCAACAGCAGAAATCACTTAGGACTAAATCCTTTAGAAATTAAATGAGAATTAACTAGTGCTAAACTAGATTACCTATAAAATTAGCACCAATCACTTTAAGTACGATCTGCAAGACCCAAAACTCGTAGAATTGTTAACGCTACATTACCCTGAAATCTAGGTTCAATCTCTAAACCCGGTTACTCTCAGGAGCACATTGAAACTTCAATTAGACCAAGACCACACATCAAAAGTCCGATAGCGATGAACTTAGACAATTATGACCACTTAGTTGGACTTGACAATCACCTCAAAAATCAAGTCCAGATGATGTCCTGGGACTATTTTCTTGAATCCGGAGTGAAGTGTGTAAGAATGTGAATGTTTTTAGAAATTAAATACAAATTTAAGTAATCTAAGTCATGTCGCTTGCAGGCCGATTATAAGCATTCTGACCGTTGGATTCTGACCCAAATACACCCTCGGATCAGGGAAGATGTCCCACACATGCCAATGTGCTTGTGGCCCTAATCGAGTATTGGCGACCGTTGAACTGAAACTGGTCTGCCACGATCGATCTGTAAAACCGATCAGACTGAAAATGTAGTTTGAACAAGATCCAGTATATGTGACCTTAAGTCCGACCGCATTCAGCAAAGGGACCTCTAGAAATGCCCCTTTGGATCTGAACAAGTCTGATTTGGTTATAACCTAAGTATACCATGGCCCTGGGACTGTTTCCATTAGTTCTGGGCCTATATAAGGGTCTTAAACCCTCTCTCCCATAATCCATACGAATTCCAAAACCCTAGCTAAGAAAGGTGAAGAAAAGAGAGAGAAAGAGAGTGAGTGAGTAGGAGATTCTCCTAGGGATTCTACCCTGCCTCTCCACGTGCTTATCCATCGCTACCGGATCACTATTCCGACGATTCTAATACCATACTTGGGTAAGAAATCCTAACCCTAACCTGTTCTAGGGTTTCAAATAGTTTAAGTGATAATGTAGCTAACCTATTTCATACTCTAGGTTGTTAAACCGCCGTTGACAAAGACTTAACATCTAAATCAAATCCGTTACACATTTCCTATTTAAGGTGCAGACTATATATGTTAAGGTTATGGTTTTCAAGGCTTTTAATGTCAGTTAATGATTTATTACTGACGTGGATGCGATTACACATGCCAAATGCATTATCTGTTTCATTTTACGTAAATGTATAAACTATGTTGTGAATAGAGTATTTCATGTGTTTGATGTAATGTTTGTATGCACTTGGAATCTGATGTTGCAATTGCCATGATTAATTATCATAAGTATATGGTTGTTATGTATGCGACAACTCCTTGACAAAAGGTTTGGCCAAATATGTAATATGACCGACATATGTGATGTATGTTGAAAAGTTTAGTCTAAGTGTTTGTGAAAATTTCTGAATGGGTTAGTAGTTAGTAAAGTGTGGTTTATAAGGGAGTTGAGATATAAATCCCAACTACCTTAGTTGTGTGTATGATTTCCTCCATGAACTGTGTAGCCTACTTATTCATGTTAAGTATATGTATGATTTCCTCCATGTACTGTAATCATGTTTAAGTTATATTCCATAACATGTTCATATGATTGTAGGATTGATTTATAACTATTCATTATTGTGATTATACATGCTTGGGACTCTATCACAGTCTAGGAAATTGGTAATAGTTCTAAATTTGGTGGCTGAGGTTGTTTTTGCCACTCAGGATGTGTTCAACGAATCTGAGCCGTACTTGGGATGTCAGCAGTGGTTAGGCCACACAAAGTGCTTATACGCTTCATGTAGATCAACTCAATGTGCACTCGTCCTAGTCGAGCTCGTCAACTAACCCGATTGACCGATGTATGTTCACCATGTTTGGATGCTACCGCTTGAATATAAGGTACTAAACTCACCAGTGAAACCCTGTTAACCTTGGTACTTTGATCTGCTAAGACTCATGAGATAGACATGGTGGTATGGGACACCATGGTTGAGCTATCGGCCTATACTGGGGCGATGAGCCTCCCCTTAGTGACCAGTGAGCAACTCAGACTCGTGACCTGAATACGATGGTATGGGATACTATATTCATGCTATCGGCCTACTCTGATTGGTGATGAGCCCTTTGTAGTGACCTTGTTTCGACAAGAAAACAAATGCGTTTCATTTGGGGGATTTATTCAATGATAACAAAGAATGAATGAGAGAACATTCATCACATTTATCTGAGTTCATTTACATCCTCTGATTCCCTTGATTCTGAAAGTAAAGACAATTAATACAATGTACTGAATGAAAGAGAAGATAGCTCAATGAAAATTTTTGCAGCATTCCGGCGCTATTTCGGTCGTCTCCTAAATACTTAGGAGGAATTGACGAATCGATCAACCAGTCTTCAAGGAGATTAGAAATTTTAGCGGCCTTTCAGTGCCTATTTTGATCATCTCCCATGACTTAGGAGGAATGTCGATCCGATCGACTAATCTTTCTCCTTTGAACCCATAAATAGGAGAAAGCCCGGAGAAAGGAAGTCTGGCCCATATATTTAGGCAGCATGATGGCCTTTGGACTTCACAGACTGCAGGGCACCCTGGTTGCACCGATATCGGTTGCGCGGTCCTGCGCAACTGCCAAGAGACTTCTCTCTATTTCGATAAAGAAACAAATACATTCGATTTGGGAGATTGTCTTATTCAAACATAACAGAGAGAGAGAGTACTAGGAACATTCATCATATTTGTTGGTACTGAGTTCATTTACATCCTCTTTACATCCCTTGATTCTAAGATACTTCATTTAAAAATAAAGGACTTGTCTTTAAACATCAAAAGTTCATTTCGACAGCCTTCCGATGCCTGATTCGATCATCTCCTAGGACTTAGGAGGAATGTCGATCCGATCGACGGGTCTTTAAAGATTTCAGCAGCATAACAACGCCTGTTTCAACCATCCTCTGGGACTTAGGAGGAATGTCGATTCGATCGACTGATCTTTCTCCTTTGAACTCATGAATAGGAGAAAGCCCGGTGAAAGGAAGCCTGGCCCATGGATTTCGGAAGCATGACGGCCTTTGGACTTCACAGACTGTAGGGCAGCCTGGTTATACGGACCCGCGCAACTGATACTGGTTGCGCGGTCCTGCGCAACTGTCAGGAGACTTTCTTCTACCTTCCGTCTTCTGCTCCGCTCCGTTCATCTTGAAAATCTTCAAATTACCCGTAATGGAGGGGAAGGGGTATTTATAGACCCTCACACATGTGAAAATCCTGATCTTAGCGATGTGGGACTATTTTTCAGTACTTTAGATCATTCTGAACGAAGCCCTTTGTGCAGTACATTTCGAGGTCCCGCGTAACTGATTTTTCCTTTGAGCGATCCTGCACAATTGGGATTGATTGCGCAGAACCGCGTAACTTATAGTGGTTGTGCGGACCTACGTATTCTCATGAAAGCTATCTCTATCTTCTTCTTTTCGAAAGTTCTTCCTATCTCTTTACCTTTCCTTGCTTGATTCTTTCACCATTTTTTATGCCTCAACAGATGCCCCCTTGATCCTTTCTTTGTTTCCTCAAGAAATAAAAAAGGATCAAAATTTCTACTTCTCATTTGACTTGCGCGGACCTGCGCAACCGGCCGTGTACACACTCGACCGCGACAGCCTATAAATACCGCACCCCCCTCTCACATCCTGCATTTCTCATTCTGTGGTGAAACTTTTTCTTCTCTGGTGATTTTCTGTGCAACGACATCCTCTGCGCTGACCCGCGCAACAGATCTTCCATCTGTGCAAGTTTACTAACTGTAGCGACACTCCGTGCAATTGCTTTCTATTGCACGGACCAGCGCAATCTGGACTTAGTCTCTTTTTTCAGTCTTCAAACTTTTCCCTGCAATCTTCTTTAGGTTTTTTGAACCTTCTTTCTTTCATGGCCCGCATCAAGAGGACCCTTTGTCCCTGTTTTGACAAAGAAACAAATGCATTTGATTTGGAAGATTGTCTTATTTAAACATAACAGAGAAAGAGTACTATGAACATTCATCACATTTTAATGATACTGAGTTCATTTACATCCTCTTTACATCCCTTGATTCTAAGATAAATCATTTAGAAATGAAGGACTTGTGCTTTAAGCATCAAAAGTTCATTTCGATAGCCTTCCGGCGCCTGATTCGATCATCTCCTAAGACTTAGGAGGAATGTCATTCCGATCGAAGGGTCTTTAATGAAATAAAGATTTCAGCAGCATAACAACACCTATTTTAACCATCTTCTAGGACTTAGGAGGAATGTCGATTAGATCGACTGATCTTTCTCCTTTGAACCCATGCAGAGGAGAAAGCCCGGAGAAAGGAAGCCTAACCCACTAACTTCAGCAGCATGATGGCCTTTGGACTTCACAGACTGTAGGGCAGCCTGGTTGTGCGGTCCTGCGCAACTGCCAGGAGACTCTCTTCTACCTTCTGTCTTCTGCTCCACTCTGCTCCTCTTGAAAATCTTCAATTACCCCTAATGGAGGAGGGGAAGGGGTATTTATAGACACGCACGTGTGAAAATCCCTGATCTCAGCGAGGTGGGACTATTTTTCAGTGCTTTAGATCATTCTGAACGAAGCCCTTTGTGCAATTCACTCAGAGGTCCCGTGCAACTGATACTTTCTTTACGCAGATCTGCACAACTGAGACTGATTGCACGGAACCGCGCAACCTATAATGGTTGCGCGGACTTGTGCACTCTCATGAAAGCTACCTCTTTCTTCTTCTTTCTGAAAGTTCTTCTTATCTATTTACCTTTCCTTGCTTGATTCATTCACCATTTTTTTATGCCTTAATATATGCTCCTTTGATCTTGTCTTTGTTTCCTCAAGAAACAAAAAAGGATCAAATTTCCTACTTTTCATTTGGCTTGCGCGGACCAGCACAACTGGCCGCGTATATACTCGGTCGCGGTAGCCTATAAATACCGCACTTCCTTCATATCCTACAGTTTCTTCTTCCTCTGGAAAAAATTTTCCTTCTAGCAATTTTCCCGCGCAACCGACATTGTCTGCATGGACCCGCGCAACGGATCTTCCGTCCGTGCAAGTTTTCTAAGTATTGCGATGCACCGCGCAACTGATTTTGATTGCGCGGACCCGCGCAACCAAGACCTTGCTATTTTCTAAACTTTCCCCAACAATCTTCCTTAGGTCTTTAACCCTCTTCTCTTCATGGCCCGCATCAAGAGGACCCTTCGTCCTGTAGACCCTCCAATGGAGCATCCTTCTCATCCCTATGCACCCGATACATCTTCTCATCACCCATCTCCTTCCGCTGATCAACCACCAGCTAAGCGCACCAAAACCACTACTCAAACCCCCGCATACTTCAAAGAGCCAATACTCCCAACTTTTGATTTTACTGACCGCATTGAATCGCTTTCCTCTCCCATTCACCGAGCTATAATCATGGGAAATATAGAACTGCCTCTGAAGCACGGTCGTGAATATGATTGGGAAGAATGGTTGAAGACAACCACCCATATTCGCACGGATAGCGATAGACCCTCTGCCAGAGAAGATACCCCGCCTGCTTCTCACTCCAAGAAAACTCGGTGAAATAAGGCGAAGGAGTCTGAAGAAAAGATTAAAGAGCATAATAAGAATAAGCTCCAGAACTCTTGGGAATCCGTTCGAGTGATCGAGGGTGTCATGAAATTCGACAACCCTCATTCAGAAGGCATGACAATAATTCCCATCAACGTTCATCGTCACCAGTCCATTCTTGAATGTGAACCCACAAATTACGTGGACGAAGAGAAATTGATGTATACTGAATCATGGGCGGCGTGAGAACCTCGAATTCTCGAAGGAAAAATGCAGACGTAGAAACCGTGGCAGATCATCGGAGAAGCCCATCCCATGATCTTCCTCACTCCCTTTCACAGTCCGCACAATCTCTTTCCAACATATTTCTACGAGACTGTCAGACAGCGGTACAAGGACTGCGATCCTCTCTGGGGATCGAAAGATTTTCGAACAAGAGGCCTGCTGACTTCTCGTCGCTATTACTCTGATTGGGCGGAGGCAATCCTGAAGAAACACGGGAGTACTCTTGCTAAAGTAGGTCTTTATGATGCGATAGAGGTCACATCCAAATACTTTTACTAGGAACCCTCCGTGCTGAAAGGATTCCTCGAATATTGGTCTCCCACCACCAATTCTCTTCACTTGCCGTTCAGATAAATGAGCATATCGCTATGGGATCTGCATCGCATAGCAGGTATCCCACTTATA
The DNA here is from genome assembly GCA_037074715.1 of Magnolia kwangsiensis. NCBI lineage: Eukaryota > Viridiplantae > Streptophyta > Magnoliopsida > Magnoliales > Magnoliaceae > Magnolia > Magnolia kwangsiensis. Next base: position 96,014,295 of record CM073572.1, on the reverse strand, counting down.
GGAAGATTTTATGATGAGTTCATCCCGATGAACGCAGAATTGGCATTTATATCCTCTCCCGACCGCAGACCTTCTATCTTCGAAACCACCATCGAACTTTTCAGAGAAATGGGAAAGTTTCTAAATTTTCACAAACTATCGCCTCTGCAATGGCTGGCCCATTTTTCTAGAATACTCAGGTATTCCAGACCCAAAGATTAGCATTTTCCTCTTCATCACATACTCCTGCATATTAACATCTTTTTTTCATGTTACAGATTCCGTGACAGTCGCTGTAAGGAATTAACAACTCTTCGTGACAATATGAAGGAACGACCAGATTATAGTGCCTTTGGGGAACTTGCAGCTTTCCTAGCTTACTAGCTAAGCATAGTTGCCCTTCTTAGTTCCAAGTGGGCAGATGCTATTTGCCCCACCACCTTCGTTGTTGCCGGAGCTCTAGCGGAAGGTCAGAAGTATTCCATTGCGCCCCCTATGCTATGTTCCATTTATCGGGCCTTTGGAGAAATCTCTACACATATCAAAAATCCCACCCCGGGATCTTCATCAGTGTATACTGCCTAGCACTACTTCACCGGATGGTTAGGAGTCTATTTCCCCCGGACTTTTGAAGCACCGGAGAAGGCTTATTGTTGAGGCATAAAAAAATATTCCATGACTGGAGTATTTTGGTAAAAGTCCAGTTTAAAGGGTAATTTAGATATTTTGGTAAAAATCCAGTTCAAAGGGTAGTTTAGGAATTTTGGTAAAAATCCAGCACGGGTAGTTTAGGAATTTTGGTAAAAATCCAGTTCCAAAGGTGTTTTGGGTATTTTGGTAAAAATCCAGTTCCAAAGGTGTTTTGGGTATTTTGGTAAAAATCCAGTTTCAGGGGTAGTTTAGGTATTTTGATAACATTCCATGTCAAATGGGTAGTTTAGGTATTCTGGTAAAAGGGATTGAAAAGGGTAGTTTGGTAAAAAGGGGTGCACATGTGTCATTTTAAGAGAGAAAGGTTATACACCACCATTTAAGAGGTAGCTTGGTGGTCACCATAGTTTAAGAAAAGAAGAAGTTCAAGTGTGAAGCGATAGGTGGTGGTGATCACCACTCTGTAAGAGTGGTGAGGCCTATAAATACCCCACTTCCACTTCATTTGGGAGGTGGAATCAGACGAGAGCAGTTGGTGGGCAAAGAAGTGAGAGAGGAGAGGAAGAGAAGGGAGTCCTTGCGCTGGACCACGCAACCGAAGTTGCTTGCGCACAACTGTGCAAAGGAGGAAGCTGCAGCATCCGCGCAAAGGAAGAGGATACTATTGCGTCCGCGCAAAGGAAGAGGATGCTATTGCGTCCGCGCAAAGGAAGGGTGACGTTGCTGCGTCTGCGCGATCGGCCAAAGCTCCAGCCATGCGTAACAGAGGAAGAACTTTGTTTCTTCCGTTGTGTTGCTGTTAAAGTCTAATACGATCCCCTTTTGAGAGATCCACGCCGTTCAGTCTTCCTATCAATATTTTGACCATGAAGGATGGGTTTTAATCATCCGATGGTATGGCCTACCAATATAATCAAGCCAGGAAGGCATTTCAACAGTCCTTTTGCGATCACCATAGTGATCATATGAATGATCATGGTCACAAAAGATCAGCATCACCTCGATGGGTTTTTCTCCCTCTGTCTAATGGACGACTCGGATCATCTTTTCGCTTGATGATGGTGGCCGACTACAAACGAACTGATCCTCTGTTTTGAGACAGAGTCGACGTACGTCGACTCTGTGAATTTCAGTAGCGCGTTTACTGAGATGCATGGAAAATCCACTCCGTTAATTGGACTCACGACGAAAAACCACTAAGGAAAGACTACTTTTGAGATGAAATCAGCGTGGCCCGCATGATTATCTACTTCACCGTCCATCCAGTGTTCAACGGCTGGGATTCTACAATCGGCTGCATGGAGACAAAAGGACAACTAGGTAATGTTAATTCTCACCTCCTGAAATGGATGGATGGATCAGATCGTTCAACGGAGCAGCGAGCGGACCACACTACATAAAAATGGCTGGCGCAAGTGAAGACGCTGTGCGTTTTCATTGAATAAGGAAGAAGAGTCAGGTCAGCAGCGCTGACCGACTTTGGCGAGTCGCGTGCACGGCCGGTGCTCACACGCACCATGTACATGCGATGTACGTGTAGGCTTCACCTTGATGTTCACGGGAAATCTGCTCCGACCATCTACTTTGTCATTGCATTTAACGCATTGAGACAAAATTTGAAGCATGTCCAGATATTGGGTGGCCGCAAATCACGATCTCAGGGGCTGATTTATCAGTTCAGCCACTTCTACAAGGATCCAGAAGCTGAAATTTGTTGTGTACAGCTAATTTGTGGTTCTAATGCAACACATCAAGTTTAAAGCCAAACGGATGGTGGAAACCCCCTAATCTTTCATTCTGGGAGACTTTCAGGCCCGTTTAGCATGATCGGGCTGATTTCTTCAGGGCCTGGCCACACTGCAATAAGCTGCTTCATATTTTAAGGAAGAATGATTGGAAAGATGCTCCATCTCATTGAAGACTGGCTGATCAAATCAGCATTTTCTCCTAAGTACCTAGGAGATGAACGAAATAGCGCCGGAATGCTGCCGAAATCTCCATCGAACTATCTTTTCTTTCATTCAGTACATTGTATTAATTGTACTTTATTTTTAGAATCAAGGGAATCAGAGGATATAAATGAACTCAGATAAATGTGATAAATGTTCTCTCATTCATTCTTTGTTATCATTGAATAAATCCTCCAAATGAAACGCATTTGTCTCTTTGTCGAAACACTTATGTCAACCCTTCTCATCTTCCTCTTTGGTTTTTTCAACAAAGGGCCATGGCCAGAAGATCGTACGAATGGGTGATTAATAAGATCCAGGATTTTGATCAAGTGGAGTTTTTGTTTTAACAAAAAAACAAATGCGTTTCCGTTCTTAGGATATCATCTTACTTAATCATGATAGAGGGAAAGTGCAAAGACGATCATCACATTTTATTAATTCCAAGTTCATTTACATCCTTTAATCTCCCGTGATTCTAAGATAAATTCATTTAAATATGTATAAACATTAAAACATAAAGTTCAAATAGCAACGTCGGCAGCATTTTAGCTTAGATCTCGATCTTCTCCAAAGACTTAGGAAGAATTGTAGATTGAATCTATCCTTCTTTAGAGAAATAGGGATTTGGATAGCCTTCCGGCGCCATTTTAATCATCTCCTTAAACTTAGGAGAAATGTGAACTTCAGTGAATTATTCTCCTTTGTACTTGAACAAGAAGACTTGAATAGAGGAACAAGAAGACTTGAATAGAGGATTCTTCTGACAACATGTCGACTCTTAAGCTTGATAGACTGTAGAGCAGTCTATTTGCACGGACCCGCGCAAAGGATATGCTTTGCACGGTCGGGAGCAAAGTCCCCTTGGACAGCTGCTCTCACCTTCAGTCTTCTCTTTTGGCTTTACTTGCGGTGTTCTTTCCTTTCTCCACTTGTTCTCTGAACTCTTCAAAAAACCAACCCCTAACCAAAGAACTAACAGGGTATTTATAGGCGCTCACACGTGCAGAATCTTCTGATCTTAGCGATGTGGGACACAAACAGACTACACTCATCTTGTCAGTATCAATGTAGCGCACAGAATACGTCTTGCGCAGTTCCGCGCAAAGAATATTGGTTGCGCGGTCCTGTGCAAAGTATATGTCTTGCACGGTTACGCGCAAAGACTGCGTCTCGCGCGAACTTCTTTACAGCTTTTCTTCTTTCAACTCTCTTTCACAACCTCTCAATCTTCATTTGTTCCTTTTTTCCTTATATTTTTACTCCTCAACAGATGCCCCCTTGATCCGTTCTTTGTTTTCTTCAAAATCAAAGGAAAGGATCAATCAAATTCTTGTTCCTTTCTTATCGACCCGTGTACCGTACTCGGCCAAAGACTCTATAAATAGCTAAAGCACCTCATTTTCTCCCAACTCCCTGCTGCAGCCGTGAATTTTACCCAAAATATTTCCTTCCGCGCAACCGATATTCGTTGCGCGGTACAGCGCAACTTGTGTGGCTGCAACGAAAATTTTCACCAAGTCTTTTCCTGTCCGCGCAAAGAATATACTTTGCGCTGTTCCGCGCAAAGCACTTTTCCGTTAGTTAGTGGTTTTCTGACCCTTTCTTCTTGAACCTTTCTCTGATCTCCTTTACTCTTCTTGGAATCATTATTTTCTCAATGGCTCGCACCAAGCGAACCTTTCGTCTTGTCAATTCCCCTACTGCACAACCCTCTCATCCTGATTTACCTGATCCATCTGCTTTTCGCCCTTCGCCTTCTTCTAATCAACCTCCTACTAAATGGTCAAAAACTACCCCCAAGACTTCTTCATACTTTAAGGAGCCCGTTCTGCCCACCTTCGACTTTACTGAGCGGATCGAATCTCTTCCATCCCCTATTCATCGTGCAATAGCGCTGGGGAGTCTAAAATGTCCTCCTAGGCACGGCAGAGACTATGATTGGGACGAGAGGTTAAAAATCACTACCCACATTCGTACAGATAGCCAAAGGCCACCTCCTCGGGAAGACACTCCTCCTGTTTCCCATTCGAAGAAGGCTCGCAGTAACAATGCGAAAGAATTTGAAGAAAAAATTGCTGAACACAAGAAGAAGAGGCTCCAAAACTCATGGGACTCGGTACGAGTCATCGAGGGTATCATGAAGTTTGATAACCCTCACTCAAAAGGCATGACAGTAATTCCCATCAATGTCTACCGCCACCAATCTATGCTTGACTGTGAACCCAGGGACCACGTTCAAGGTGAAAGACTGATGTACACTGAGTCATGGGCGACGAGAGAACCACGTATCCTTGAAGGGATAATACGGACGGAAAAGCCGCGACAAAAGATCGGAAAAATCTACCCCATGATTTTCCTCACGCCTTTTCATAGTCCTCATGACCTTTTTCCTTCTCATTTTTATGAGACCATCCACCAACGTTTTCGAGATCGCGTCCAACTCTGGGGACCAGAAGACTTCCACTCCAGAGGTCTATTAACTGCTCGACGTTATTATTCTGACTGGGCAGAAGCAATTTTTCTGAAGCATGCGAGTACACTAGCCAAAATTGGTCTTTACGATGCTATAGAAGTCACGTCCAAGTATTTCTATAAGGAACCCAACGTGGTAAAAGGTTTCATCGAGTATTGGTCACCAACTACCAACTCTTTCCACCTTCCATATGGTGAAATGAGTGTCACACTCTGGGACCTTCATCGTATCGCCGGTCTTCCTATAACAGGAAAATTTTATGATGAATTCATCCCTTCCAACAGAGAACTTGCCTTCCTTTCTTCTCCTGATCGCAGACCTTCCATATCTGAAGCCTCCATTGAGCTATTCAGGGAAATGGGAAAATTCTCCAATATTCATAAGCTTTCCCCTTTGCAATGGCTTGCGCATTTCTCCAGATCCCTCAGGTATCTATGAACCCATGACTCAAATCTTTTCTCTCTTCTTCGTTTTCTTTTTCTTTTTTTTTTGGAAGTTTCATCATATACATATTCTCCTTTTTGTAGGTTTCGCGATTGCCGCTCTAAGGAGTTAACACGGCTCCGTGATGCAATGAAAACAAGACCAGAGTATAGTTCATTCGGGGAACTTGCGGCTTTCTTGGCTTATTGGATAAGCCTTGTTGTACTCCCTAGCTCCAAATGGGTAGACGTTGTTCGCCCTACGGTCTTTGTTGTAACTGGTGCCTTGGCAGAAGGCCATAGATATTCTCTTGCTCCTCCAGTGTTATGTTCCATTTATAGAGCTCTTGGGGAGATAGCCACCCATATAAAGGATACTACTCTTGGAACTTCGTCAGCATACACTTCTTGGCATTATATTACAGGCTGGCTAGGAGTCTACTTTCCCTGGACTTTCGAAGTACCTGAAAAAGGATACGTTCATCCGGCACATCTCCCGCTTTGGTTCTTTCAGCAAAGAACTATGGCCAAGAGGGCATACGACTGGGTTGCCAATAAAATTCGGGACAATGACCAGATAGATTTCTTTCAATTTCATCTTCACCGCTGCATCGAGGATACAGATATGGTGGATTAAGGAACACTCAATCCAGCAGAAAGGATGTTCTTTCTTTCTCTTCGTTCTTGTAGCCTTCCTTTCGAGAGGGGACAGAATTCTGGCGAGAGCCCTATTATCCCATCCATTTTGCTCGCCAATTTTGGTTACGATCAGACTGTACCAAAAGATTGCAAACTGGTCACCCAGAAGATGCGTTGTTACGGTACGGGTCCTCTCAACTGGGCCATGATATGGAAGCAACTTTTGAATGTCTGTGTCGATTCGTCTTTCATAATTCTTAGTTGCGAGCGCATAGTTCCTACCTCATACAGCTGGATGCGATGGTGGGATCATCAATCATATCTAGTCACCAAATGTCTCCCGGTGGACTCTCCCATCTTTCTTCATCCACCTAGATTGAAAGGAAAGCTAGAGAGCGGGATTGGCTTTATCCCAGAGAAGAGTCATGCATCACATAGTGGAGAAATTTGTAGAAAACCCATCCGTGAGATAAAAACCCATTAATACTTTGGATGGGTGGTTCGCTCACGGGGTCTTAAGAGAATTTGAGCAAGCTCTTCATGACTCTACCCATCAAGCTACGGATAGTACTGCAGGTACATCTTCTCCTCTTCCAGCGGAGACCGTAGTGGTTCAAGACGAACCAACTCATGATGCTCTGGTGCCTCCTTTACAACCCACTCGCCCTAGTTCATCATCTCCAATGACCAGATCAAGGGCGTGTTTACAAGCTTCACCTTCCCCTCATGTCTCTCCCGTAGGAACAGGACAAGCGCCTGTCTCTCCTTTAGCTGAATATCTCGCGCCAGAGATCGATCAAGCTGCTTCCTCGAAAGGAAAGCAAATTGCTACTGCAGAAATTGATGAGGACCTCCTGGAGGACGAAAGCTTGGCTTCATCATCAGAGAATACTGCTTCTTCTCAGCATGAAGATGATGAAAATGGTGAAAGCAGTGAAGACACAGATGATGATTTTGAAGAAGGCGAAGTTGATATTGACGGAGAAGAGGAAGCAACTGGAGAGGATATTGAAACGGAACACCTCGTAACTTCTGAACTTGAAGCTCTCCCCAACACTAGAATTCCTGCCAAATCTCCTATAGCTATAGAAGAAGAAGAGGAACTTTTAGATTATGGCGAATATGGATACTCACCAGGTAAAGGGAATTTAACTTTCACATATCTATCTATCTGCTTATTTAATATCAATTATTTATGTAGAGCTATTGTATCTCCCCTTTTTTTTTAGGTGCTCATGTTGCTATTATCGAGGTAGGCGAGATTTCCCCCTCAGATCCCCTTGCGACTGTATTAGCTATTTCACCGAGAATCCCTTTAAGTCCGTTAGCTGCGCTTAAAACAGTGGCTCGTGAGATCGTATTTCCAACCGAAACCACAGATCTGCCGACTCCGACCACCAGGGACTCGAGTACGGAGGCTAGGGCGCCTTCCCTTGCAGATATGGTGGGGACTAGTCCTCCTGTGATTCAAGGAGCCTCTCTTTCTGCTAATCGTGTCCCGATGACAGGTACAGGCAGAGATGTATACATATTAACTTGTTTTGTTCAAAACAATATACATCCTTCTATTGATATCTCTTTATACTTTTTTTTCTTGTGTGTTATAGGAACTCCTCCTCGCAGTGGGGCAGCCAGTTCTAACTCGGTAGCCACTACATCTGAACTCTCATCTTTCGCAAAGATCCCTACTCACAAAATGCTCTTCATGAGGAATTCTTTGTCAGCAATAGTCCATATCTTTAAAGATCCTGAACAATGGTCTGACTTGGATCTTGCTATTGAAATCTTGTAGAGTTCTGCAAGGATAGCTAGAATTGATATATCCTCTTTGTGAGATTCGCTTCTCGGATTCCGCGATTCAGTAATTTCTTTAGCATCGACGGAAAGTGTTACAATCCCACCTGAAATCTTAGAGTATGGGCAGCAATTAGCTTCCTCACAAGAGGAAGCTTCCTTGATTACTTCCTCCTTTTCTAAGCTTGAGCAAGAATACTTAATTCTTCAAGGTCAATTAAATATTTATACTGATGAAAGGGTGATTATTCAAGATCGTATTACTGCTCTGAAAGAAGAAATCTCTCAGCTGGAGTCGAAGAATCATGAGAAGGAATCATCCATCTAGGATATTGAAGAGAAGATGCGATCTAATATTCAATCCGTTGATGCAGAAAAGTCAGTGCTGCTGCAAAATAGAGAAGTGATCACATCTTTGGGGAGTAAGCTAGCCGACCTTCCTGATCTGGCAAAGATTATTCTTGAAGAAAAATCAAAGCATGATGCATCTGTCTTAACAAGAAAACAAATGCGTTTCCGTTCTCGGGATATCATCTTACTTAATCATGATAGAGGGAAAGTGCAAAGACGATCATCACATTTTATTAATTTCAAGTTCATTTACATCCTTTAATCTCCCTTGATTCAAAGATACAGTCATTTAAATATGTATAAACAGTAAAACATAAAGTTCAAATAGCAAAGTCGGCAGCATTTCAGCTTAGATCTCGATCTTCTCCAAAGACTTAGGAGGAATTGTAGATTGAATCTATCCTTCTTTAGAGAAATAGGGATCTGGACAGCCTTCCGGCGCCATTTTAATCATCTCCTTAAACTTAGGAGAAATGTGAACTTCAGTGAATGATTCTCCTTTGTACTTGAACAAGAAGACTTGAATAGAGGAACAAGAAGACTTGAATAGAAGATTCTTCTGGCAGCATGTCGACTCTTAAGCTTGATAGACTACAGAGCAATCTATTTGTGCGGACCTACGCAAAGGATATGCTTTGCCCGGTCGGGCGCAAAGTCCCCTTGGACAGCTGTTCTCACCTTCAGTCTTCTCTTCTGGCTTTACTTGCGGTCTTCTTTCCTTGCTCCACTTGTTCTCTGAACTCTTTAAAAATCAACCACTAACCAAAGAACTAACGGGGTATTTATAGGCGCTCACACATGCAAAATCTTCCGATCTTAGCGATGTGGGACACAAACAGACTACACTCATCTTGTCAGTATCAATGTAGCGCACAGAATACGTCTTGCGCGGTTCCGCGCAAAGAATATTGGTTGCGCGGTCCCACGTATAGTATATTCTTGCACAGTTCTGCGCAAAGACTGCGTCTCGCGCGAACTTCTTTACAGCTTTTCTTCTTTCAACTCTCTTTCACAACCTCTCAATCTTCATTTGTTCCTTTCTTCCTTATATTTTTACTCCTTAACAGATGCCCCCTTGATCCGTTCTTTGTTCTCTTCAAAATTAAAGGAAAGGATCAATCAAATTCTTGTTCCTTTCTTATCGACCCGTGTACCGTACTCGGCCAAAGACTCTATAAATAGCCAAAGCACCTCATTTGCTCCCAACTCCCTGCTGCAGCCCCGAATTTCGCCCAAAATATTTCCTTCCGCGCAACAGATATTCGTTGTGAGGTACCGCGCAACCTGTGTGGCTGCGACAAAAATTTTCTCCAAGTCTTTTCCTATTCGCGCAAAGTATATCCTTTGCGCTGTTCCGCGCAAAGCACTCTTTCTATTACTTAGCAGTTTTCTGACCCTTTCTTCTTGCACCTTTCTCTGATCTCCTTTACTCTTCTTGGAATCATTATTTTCACAATGGCTCGCACCAAGTGAACCTTTCGTGTTGTCAATTCCCCTACTGCACAACCCTCTCACCTGATTTACCTGATCCATCTGCTTTTCGCCCTTCTCCTTCTTCTGATCAACCTCCTGCTAAACGGTCAAAAACTACCCCCAAGACTCCTTCATACTTTAAGGAGCCCATTCTGCCCACCTTCGACTTTACTGAGCAGATCGAATCTCTTCCATCCCCTATTCATCGTGCAATAGCGTTGAGGAGTCTTAAATGTCCTCCTAGGCACGACAGAGACTATGATTGGGACAAGTGGTTAAAAACCACTACCCACATTCGTACTGGTAGCCAAAGACCACCTCCTCGGGAAGACACTCCTCCTGCTTCCCATTCGAAGAAGGCTCGCCGTAACAAGGTGAAAGAATTTGAAGAAAAAATTACTGAACACAAGAAGAAGAGGCTCCAAAACTCATGGGACTCGGTATGAGTCATCGAGGGTATCATGAAGTTTGACAACCCCCACTCAGAAGGTAAGACAATAATTCCCATCAATGTCTACCGCCACCAATCTATGCTTGACTGTGAACCCAAGGACCACGTTCAAGGTGAAAGACTGATGTACACTGAGTCATGGGCGACGAGAGAACCATGTATCCTTGAAGGGATAATACAGACGGAAAAGCCACGACAAAAGATCGAAAAAATCTACCCCATGATTTTCCTCATACCTTTTCATAGTCCTCATGACCTTTTTCCTTCTCATTTTTATGAGACCATCCGCCAACGTTTTCGAATTGTGTCCAACTCTGGGGACCAGAAGACTTTTGCACCAGAGGTCTATTAACTGCTCGACGTTATTATTTTGACTGGGCAGAAGCAATTTTGCTGAAGCATGCGAGCACACTAGCCAAAATTGGTCTTTACGATGCTATAGAAGTCACGTCCAAGTATTTTTATAAGGAACCCAACGTGCTAAAAGGTTTCATCGAGTATTGGTCACCAACTACCAACTCTTTCCACCTTCCATATGGTGAAATGAGTGCACACTCTAGGACCTTCATCGTATCGTCGGTCTTCCTATAACAGGAAAATTTTGTGATGAATTCATCCCTTCCAACAGAGAACTTGCCTTCGTTTCTTCTCCTGATCACAGACCTTCCATATCTGAAACCTCCATTGAGCTATTCAGGGAAATGGGAAAATTCTCCAATATTCATAAGCTTTCCCCTTTGCAATGGCTTGCGCATTTCTCCAGATCCCTCAGGTATCTATGAACCCATGACTCAACTCTTTTCTCTCTTCTTCGTTTTCTTTTTTTTTTTTTTTTTTGGAAGTTTCATCATATACATATTCTCCTTTTTCATCATATACATATTCTCCTTTTTGTAGGTTTCGCGATTGCTGCTCTAAGGAGTTAACACGGCTCCGTGATGCAATGAAAGCAAGACCAGAGTATAGTTCATTCGGGGAACTTATGGCTTTCTTGGCTTATTGGATAAGCCTTATTGTACTCCCTAGCTCCAAATGGGCAGACGCTGTTCGTCCCACGGTCTTTGTTGTAGCTGGTGCCTTGGCAGAAGGCCACAGATATTCTCTTGCTCCTCCAGTGTTATGTTCCATTTATAGAGCTCTTGGGGAGATAGCCACCCATATAAAGGATCCTACTCTTGGAACTTCATCAGCATACACTTCTTGGCATTATATTACAGGCTGACTAGGAGTCTACTTTTCCTGGACTTTCGAAGCACCTGAAAAAGGATACGTTCATCCGGTACATCTCCCGCTTTGGTTCTTTCAGCAAAGAACTATGGCCAAGAGGGCATACGACTGGGTTGCCAATAAAATTCGGGACAACGACCAGATAGATTTCTTTCAATTCCGTCTTCACCGCTGCATCGAGGATACAGATATGGTGGATCAAGGAACACTCACTCCAGCAGAAAGGATGTTCTTTCTTTCTCTTGTAGCCTTCCTTTTCGAGAGGGGACAGAATTCTGGTGAGAGCCCTATTATCCCAGTCGTTTTGCTCACCAATTTGGTTACGATCAGATTGTACCAAAAGATTGCGGACTGGTCATCTGAAATATGCGTTGTTACGGTACGGGCCCTCTCAACTGGGCCATGATATGGAAGAAACTTTTGAATGTCCGTGTCAATTCGTCTTTCATAATTCCTAGTTGCGAGTGCATAGTTCGTACCTCGTACTGCTGGATGCGATGGTGGGATCATCAGTCATACTTGGTCACCAAATGTCTCCTGGTGGACTCCCCCATCTTTCTTCATCCACCTAGATTGAAAGGAAAATTAGAGTGGGATTGGCTTTATCCCAGAGAAGAGTCATGCATCACATAGCGGAGAAATTTGTAGAAAAATACCGCTAGAGGAACCCACCGTGAGATAAAACCCATTAATACTTTGGATGGGTGGTTCGCTCACGGGGTCTTAAGTGAATTTGAGCAAGCTCTTCGTGACTCTACCCATCGAGCTACGAATAGTACTGCAGGTACATCTTCTCCTCTTCCAGCGGAGACCGTAGTGGTTCAAGACGAACCAATTTATGATGCTCTGGTGCCTCCTTTACAACCCACTCGCCCTAGCTCATCATCTCCAATGACTAGATCAAGGGCACGTTTACAAGCTTCACCTTCCCCTCATGTCTCTCTCATAGGAACAGGACAAGCGCCTGTCTCTCCTTTAGCTGAAGATCTCGCGCCAGAGGTCGGTCAAGCTGCTTCCTCGAAAGGAAAGCAAATTGCTACTGCAGAAATTGATGAGGACCTCCTGGAGGATGAAAGCTCGGATTCATCATCAGAGAATACTGCTTCTTCTCAGCATGAAGATGATGAAAATGGTGAAAGCAGTGAAGACACAGATGATGATTTTGAAGAAGGCGAAGTTGATATTGACGGAGAAGAGGAAGCAACTGGAGAGGATATTGAAACGGAACACCTCGCAACTTCTGAACCTGAAGCTCTCCCCAACACTAGAATTCCTGCCAAATCTCCTATAGCTGTAGAAGAAGAAGAGGAACTTTTAGATTATGGCGAATATGGATACTCACCAGGTAAAGGGAATTTAACTTTCACATATCTATCTATTTGCTTATTTAATATCAATTATTTATGTAGAGCTATTGTATCTCCCCCTTTTTTTTTAGGTGCTCATGTTGCCATTATCGAGGTAGGCGAGATTTCCCCCTCAGATCCCCTTGCGACTGTATCAGCTATTTCACCGAGAATCCCTTTAAGTCCATTAGCTGTGCCTAAAACAGTGGCTCGTGAGATCGTATTTCCAACCGAAACCACAATCTGCCGACTCCGACCACCAGGGACTCGAGTACAGAGGCCAAGGCGCCTTCCCTTGCAGACATGGTGGGGACTAGTCCTCCTGTGATTCAAGGAGCCTCTCTTTCCACTAATCGTGTCCCGATGACAGGTACGGGCAGAGATGTATACATATTAACTTGTTTTGTTCAAAACAATATACATACTTCTATTGATATCTCTTTATACTTTTTTTTTGTGTGTTATAGGAACTCCTCCTCGCAGTGGGGCAGCCAGTTCTGACTCGGTAGCCACTACATCTGAACTCTCATCTTTCGCAAAGATCCCTACTCACAAAATGCTCTTCATGAGGAATTCTTTGTCAGTAATAGTCCATATCTTTAAAGATCCTGAACAATGGTCTGACTTGGATCTTGCTATTAAAATCTTAGAGAGTTCTACAAGGATGGCCAGAATCGATATATCCTCTTGGCGAGATTCGCTTCTCGGATTCCGTGATTCAGTAATTTCTTTAGCATCGGTGGAAAGTGTTACAATCCCTCCTGAAATCTTAGAGTATGGGCAGCAATTAGCTTCCTCACAAGAGCAAGCTTCCTTGATTACTTCCTCCATTTCTAAGCTCGAGCAAGAATACTTAATTCTTCAAGGTCAATTAAAGATTTATACTAATGAAAGGGTGATCATTCAAGATCGTATTACTGCTCTGAAAGAAGAAATCTCTCAGCTGGAGTCGAAAAATCATGAGAAGGAATCATCCATCCAGGATATTGAAGAGAAGATGCGAACTAATATTCAATCTGTTGATACAGAAAAGTCAGTGCTGCTACAAAATAGAGAAGTGATCACATCTTTGGAGGGTAAGCTAGCCGACCTTCCTGATCAGGCAAAGATTATTCTTGAAGAAAAATCAAAGCATGATGCATCTCAAACGCAACTAAAAGGAAATTTGCAAAGGCATATGGAGGCATTCGAAATGGCAGGGGAACTTTAAACATGTATTTTCCGTTCATATGTGTTTTTTTTTAGCAAGTAACTTATTTGGCTTTCAAAAGATGTATTTATGACGACATTTTTGAGACATTTTCCCTTTTTTCTGAAGCATTATCATATCTCATATTATCGCAATCATGTTTATTTATTCATACTATCACACCGCATATCGTTGCGATTGTATTTATGATGGCCAATTTTAACCTTTTATGCATGTTAGTGCAGGATTTCCTATGTGGGCATTTAAGTTGGTGGCACTATATTTCAATTTAGTCAGTCACACACAGTTTAAGCTCATGAGTAGTGGAGCACACACACAGTTTAAGCTCTTGAGTAGTTGGAGCAACTTAGACTCGTGCAAGAGTCGGGTCTCACGTGATGGTCTCTGTAACTCTTATGAGTTCACTGGACTTCTCACCGCCTAGGGAGTTCACAAACTGCGATCCATCAGAGGGGCCCAGTGAAACTACCAGGGCCGTGAATTCGGTTGGTTTTACGCACAGGGTTAGCCGCAGTAACTCTCTAGAGTTCACAGAACTCACAAGGCTACCTTTGGGGTACCAAATCCATGGTTGCCAGTCCATTGATGAGTAGGTTTAAACCCTTCCTCATGAGTTAGTACTGGAATCGAACCACAAATCTGGAGGGTCTTATGCATGGTTGGCATAGTGCTCACACTGTGGCCCTTATTTCCTTCGTCTGCAAGAGCGAGCCCATTCACGAGAGGGCATTTTCCTCCGTTCCCCGTGACGCTACCAGGAAACTATACAGACGGCATGGGAGTTACGCGTAACTAGCCATTTACTTTTTAGCCGTTTAGGCATATTAGTCGTAGGCTTCATCAGCTGCCCGCATGGGTGGGTACGATAGCCTTAACGGGCGTTTTAGGGCCACTGACTTCTCGTTCGCTTGCCTGAATGGCACAAATGATAGGACTTATGCGTAGCTGGTAATCTCTTCTTGATTAATCCTTCCAGGGCTTTATCCTTTTAAAGCTTTCAGCCCTTCTTTTAGAGCATAATAAATTTTGATTTGGCTCTTGGCTCTTCTATGATCTATCTTTTCTCTTTAGGATTTCAAGCCTTTTAGGATTTTGACCCTTTGAGGATTCCTTTGAGGATTCAGCTTGGCTAGGCTGCCTTAGATGATTGTAGTTAACCGTATGATGATTGTAGTTAACCGTATGCTGTCCTGTCTTGCCTTGTAAGGCGATAATAATTGTAATCATCATTATCGCCAATATGATAAACGTGTCTGACAGAGATCATCATTACTTCTGATAATATCTTCAAGACGATTTTCATGATAATACTCGCCAAACTTTGTCATTTGTAGGACTCATTTGATGATGATGATGATTGCCTTCATTCAAGATACTTGCTAAATGTAGTCAATATGCTCGTGAATTTCTTCTTTATAGATTTTCTGAACATGTGGACATGTAAACGTGATCCCGTTCCTTCTTGCCCCCTTTTGATATAGAATCATTATGTCGATAATATTCTGGATCAAAATCAGTAGCTTCTTCTTAGGGGTAATATCTCTTGATGAAGCGAGCATTGATCGGTATACTGATACCTTTCCCATCTTGATCAGCAATTCTATATGCTCCATTGAAATAGACTTCATTTACTACATACGGCCCATCCTATTTAGGCTCAAATTTATCCCCTGTTCGGCGGGTGACCACTATAGGTCTTTTCAACATTAACACCATATCGCTCCTTTTGAAAGAGCGGTGTTTAACTTGTTTATCGAAGGCAGCCGATATCCTAGCTTGATACCATTGCAGTCGCTATTGAGGGGCCAAATATCCCTCATCAATCAGATCCAACTCTTTCAGCCTTATTTTAGCATTTTCATCATCTGTTATGGACTGATGTATCGCTACTCTGAGCGATGCCACTTGTATTTCGATTGGGATGACTGCCTCCACGCCATAGATTAAGGAGTATGGTGTTGCCCCTGTTGCTGTGCGTTGAGTAGTCCTGTATGCCCATAACGCTTCTTGCAACTTTTCATCCCAATCCCACCTGTTGCCAGTAACCGTCTTCTTCAGTATTTTGATGATTGTTTTATTAAATGTCTCTGCTAACCCATTGGCCGGGGGATAATAAGGTGTAGAGAATGAGTGATGAATGCCAAATTTCTGGCATAGTTTCTCCATGCCTCTATTTTTGAAGAGAGTGCCATTATCAGTAACAATCTTCCGCGGAATAACGTGACGGTATATTATGGCGTGCCGAATGAAATTGACCACGTCCTTTTCTTTAACGTTACGTAAAACAACTGCCTCAGTCCATTTGGAGAAATAATCCGTTGCCGCCAGAATATATTGCTTTCCTCTGGATGAAGGCAGGTTTATAGGACCAATTACATCGAGTCCCCAGGCGAAGAAAGGCCAAGAGGCAATAGACTGGTGCAAGTCTTCTAGGGGAACGTGTATGATGTCTCCATGAATCTGGCATTCGTGGCACCGCTTTGCGTAATCGACAACATCTTTAAACATGGTGGGCCAATAATAATCCATCCGATGTATTCTGTGGAATAAATTTCGGCCCGCCTGATGTGCTCCACATTCACCAGAGTGTGCCTCCTGCAATACTTACCTGGCTCCTTGCTTGTCTAAACAGCGTAACAATATTCCATTGTAGGATTTTCTATATAATACTTCACCGCATATGATGAATCTGACCGACCGCTGTTTGATTTGCTGCTTCATTGCCTGATCCTCTGGCAGGATATCGAGTTTAAGATAATCAATAACAGGTTGACGCCAATCATCTATCATTATCTCTAGGCATGAGATAGGACATGTTTTAACTGTTTCTTCTATGATCTTTGGAGATGGCAAGAATCTTCTTTCTTCTATAGTTACTTGAAGAGGACTCCTGTTAGGACATGACAGGGCGGCTGCTAGGCTAGCCCAAGCGTTTGCTTTTGCATTCTCAGATCGCGGTATATGCTTAATTTCTACATGGCAGAACCATTCTAATAATTGCCGGGCTTTCTGACAATAGGGCAAGAGTTCTTGCTTCCTTACTTCGAACTCGATCGTCAATTGATTTATAATTAATTTGGAGTCTCCGAAGATGTGCAGCCTTTTTATTTTCATCTGCTGAGCTATTTCCATCCCAATGATGAGGGCCTTGTATTCAGCCTCATTGTTTGTGCATGCGGTACCGATTGTTAAGGAGTATGGTAACAAGTCACCTTGAGGGGTAATGAATATCAGCCTTGCCCCTGCACTTGATGCCCGCGCAGCACTGTCGAAATACATCTGCCATGGGCTCTGTTCTTCGGTTAGCATAACGTGCTCATCTGGAAAGTCATCAGTGATAGCTTCGCAATCTGCCATGGGGTGTGCTACAAGGAAATCTGCCACTGCCTGCCCTTTCACTGCTTTAGCCGGTTTATAAGTAATGGTGTATTCTGAAAGCAACAGCATCCATTTAGCCAATCTTCCTGACAACATCGGCCTTGTCATTAAAAACTTGATCGGGTCTGCTCTTGAGATTAGAGTTATGTCATGAGAGACACAATAATGCCTCAGCTTTTGGACTGTAAATATCAACGCCAGACACTCCTTCTCGATTGGAGAATAATTACATTCGGCTCCCATCAATGTTCGGCTTAAGTAATAAAGAGCGGCTTCCTTCCCAGTTTCATTTACTTGAGCCAGCAAAACACCTAAGGAATTTTTGGCCGCGGATATGTATAAAATAAGTGGTTTCCCTTTCATTGGGGCCGTTAACACCGGTGGTTGCTTTAATAATCTCTTTATCGAGTCAAATGCATTCTGACAAGCTCGATCCCATACGAAGTCTGCATCCTTTTTCATCAGATGTGAGAATCGCTGGCACCTTCCTGCCAGATTTGAAATAAAATGGCGAATGTACGCTAGTTTTCCCTGCAAACTTTTTAATTCCTTCAAGGTCGTTGGTGGTGGCATATTTTGAATAGCTTTGACTTTCTCTGGATCGATTTCGATTCCCTTGTGCCGTACGATGAAACCAAGTAATTTTTCCAAAGATACCCCAAATGCACAGTTGGCTGGTTTCATCTTTAATTGTTTCTTTCGTAATCGACAGAAAACCGATTCTAAGTGTTTGCTGCCTCTCTGGTCTGGATGAAACTGCCTTTGTGCCTGCTTAACTGGTTTTTTCTCTACGGCGGGTTCTAAACCTGGCATTTCCGCGTACGTCTAAGTAAACACATCTTTATTTTCTTGGAGTAGTTGGCAATACTTCCCGGACTCTTGCTCAGAGAAGCTACTACTAATAAATGTATTCCGAGGTTCTTCTTCTGTACCCAAGTTTATTTCCCGCAAGCTGTTTATCGTTGGTTGCCCCCCGTCCTCCATTTGTATCAGGGCTGTCTCGGGATACTTGATCGTTTCGGGATCTTCTTCCGGTGTGTACGTAACCATAATCATATTCACTGACGCCTCTGCTCCTAACCCTTGAAATTTTCTTCGCTTCTCCGGTTCAACCCTAAGAGGGATTTGAATTCCCTTGCCATGATTTAATCCAATGGGCTTGTCACAATCAAAACCCATGTTTCTCATAATTTGTTTACTAGCTAAACTGTACCTCTCCAGATTCTGCGATGTCAGCTTACCGCGGTATGCATTGTTCACGTTTTCCTTTCTTTCTTTTGTTTTGACTATAGTTTTGAACTCTATCGGCTCGGGATGTTTGGTATTGGCCTTAACTTGAAACCTCCCTGGAGTAGCTAAATATGGCCTACACCTTTCAGCATTAGGTAATGGCATCGTATAATTAGATTGCAGAATTCTTAACTGCTCTGGTGACAATAGTGTTAATGGCAGCTGCCCCGGTTGTCTCATGTGCTTTGGTACAAAATAGAACTTCTTTCTTACTTCCGCCGTCCCCAAAGATTCCCCTCTTCCTTCTCGAGCCCTATTTGTTCGAGCGTCTTTCGTGGCTTTGCTTTCATTACTACATCCCTCTTCCTCGGAGAACCCTTTGTAATAATTGGCATCTGCAAAGAAAGATTCGGCTTCGGTATATGGCTGCGCATCAGCTATCACTTTACATTATACTCCGTCCTTACAATACTTGAAGCATTGATGCAAAGTAGAAGGTATAATACCATACTGATGTATCCATGGTCTTCCCAAAAGGAGATTGTATGTCGTTACGGCATTTATAACGTGACATACGACATCAGTACTTAATTCTCCTACTTCCAGCGTTACTGTAATTTTACCCAGCGTACGCTGCCCATCTTGATTGAAACCCTGTATCATCATTCCACTGAGGCGCAGATCAGAACGGCGATAGCCCAATTTGGCCACCATTGAAAGCGGTAAAAGGTTCACTGCAGACCAATTATCTATCATAATTCGTTTCACCCTTGTCCCGCAGACGTGACCTTCTATCATAAGGGGCCTATTATGTTCCGTTTTGCTGATCAAATCATCATCGAAGAACGAGATGATTGGCAGACAATCTGCTTTCTTACCATGTATTTCTTGCTTCATTTCTGTCAGCAGAGTTTCTCTGACATTATGATTAGATAATGCCTGTATTAAACTCTGTCAAAAATCCTCTAATAATTTGAGCGCATCATAGATGCTTAAACGTGCCAGTATTCCTTTCAAATGGCTAAATACGTCGTAGACCACTTTTGTCATTTCGCCCTCGTTCTCTTTCCTATCGTCGTTACTCCGTTCACTGGTGACTTCTTTCCTTACAATCCCCGTTTTCTGCTTTACGGGACTTGCCATCTTCTTCCCTGAGCGTAATGTAAGCATTGCCATATTCTTTGCCAATTTCTGACTTTCTTTCCTTCGCACCTCTCGAGCCTTTTCTTGGGCCATGAACATGTTTACTGTCGCTCTTGTATTCCTTTTCTTTCCTTCACCCGTTATTATTTCACCCTTCTCTATCATCTGTTGTATGATGCACTTTAGCGTATAGCAATTCTCTGTCGGGTGTCCGACTAGGCGATGATATCGACAAAAATCCCTTTCCGTGGTTTTTGTCACATCTTCTGGGCGTTTGGGTTCTGGAAATTCTATGGTGCCGGCTTTTAGCAATTCTTTCATCATAGGAATCACATCTTCCTTATCGAAGTCGAACCCTTCGTGAGAGTCGAGCATCCTGAACCTTTTCCTATTATAATTGTACTTTGACTGATTCCATCTTTCTTTTTGTCCCGGTCTTCTATCTTTTGGACCCTTCGTATCCTTGTCTTTTCTATCACGATCGACGGCATTCACGGTCGTTCGACCGGAGGCCCTTCTGACAATTTTGTGATGAAAGGCCGGCATTTTACGCGTCATTAATTCCAACGCGTGAGTTTTGGTGGCCAAGTCACGGAATGTTCGGATGTCGGCGCTGGTGAGTCCAAACGCAATTCCCGTTTTCATGGAGTTCAAACACATTTTTACCTGTTCTATTTCTTCTAGCAACTGTCTGCATGATGCTCCTAGTGTTTTCTATCTGTCGATGAACTTCTCTACTGGCTCCCCTTCTCGCTGTCGTATAGAGGCCAGTTCCGTAATGCTTACATCGCGTTCTGACGAGAAGAAATTTGACATAAAAGCATCTTGCATTTGTTCCCAAGTCCAAATCGTTCTAGGAGCTAGGCTGGAATACCACCGGAATGCCTTATGGGTTAGTGATGACCCGAACAATCTCAGGCAATATTGTGGTATTGTGGAAAAGTTCCCCATACTAGTAATGAAATGCATCAGGTGTTCTTTTGGTGATCCTTCCCCATTAAATTTTTTGAAAGTCTGGATGCTTGAAATTGGCTGGAAACGGAACGTCTTCCACTTCTCTTGGATACGGTGTTCGGTGTCTGAAACGGCCAGTGTTTTCCCGCTCCCTTTCCGTCCTTACAGTCTCTTCGACAACCTGTCTTATGTCATCATGCGTTATTGCTCTCGTCACTGGAACAGACTCTCGCGATCCAATTCCTTGAGGACGAGGACCTTCCTGTTGGCTTCCTTGCCCATTCGTTGCCCCCATCATCGGTGGAGCCGCTATTTGGGCTACATTATGCGCCAAAGTAGCTAAAGCTTCCCTGAGATTCCGACACTCCTCCATTAACGTTCTTTGTGCTTCAGCTATTTAGTTGACGCGATCTTCCGTCGTCGGAATATTCTCTCTATTTGTCTCAGCCATATGCACCGTAGCCTCTTTACTGCTTGCCGAAGCCGTTGCTGGGGTAAAATGAGAGTATGTCGCTGCGGCAGGGCTTGTAAAGAGGGGAAAGATTGGACTCTCATTCGATTTCTGCGTGCTTGCTGTGTTGCTAACTGACCAGGGTGATACAGTCTTTAGTAAGCTTTCCTTGGCTGACACGGGAGTTGGTGAACCAATTAACGGTGCCTTGCCTTTCTGCTCTTTTGTCCACTTGTTCCTTGGAGCAACCAGTACCGGAAAATCGCGTGACGCAAACTGTGGGCCTGTCTGCCCGGGGTATATCGCAGGAGGAGCAAGCTCAGGGTTCTTCCTGACTATACTACGCGTTATCGGTCCCCTGGTCTTTGGCAAAGATGAGTTCACTTTATGATTCTTCGCATTCCTTGCTCTTGCCTTGCGTGATAGGACCATGGTCCAATCTCCGTTACTTTCCTGCGGTTGAGGTGAAGTGGATATGACTCCGGCTGTCATTCGAGTCACTGTACTCTTGCCGGTAGGATGCGGACTCCTATACTTTGGGGCGCCAGTTGGTGCGTATTCCACTATAAACCCCGTGGGAGTGAAGCGAAAATTCACTTTCCTGGTAAAGCTAGCCATCAGTTGTATGTTGCAGTCGAACTCAGGTACCTTCAGTAATAAAACATTCGTGAAATTAGTATATAAAGAGATAATTGTGAACGATCTTAGAGATGAAGGGGAGGATATTCCCACTGAGAGTCGCCATTTTGGCACCTAGAAGACGCCAAAAGGTGACGATCACGTCTACACCTTTTTCCACATGTTAAGTAAGATAATAAAGAGATATGTCCCCAGCAGAGTCGCCATTTTGTTTTAACAAGAAAACAAATGCGTTTCCGTTCTCGGGATATCATCTTACTTAATCATGATAGAGGGAAAGTGCAAAGGCAATCATCACATTTTATTAATTCCAAGTTCATTTACATCCTTTAATCTCCCTTGATTCTAAGATACATTCATTTAAATATGTATAAACATTAAAACATAAAGTTCAAATAGCAAAGTCGACAGCATTTCAGCTTAGATCTCGATCTTCTCAAAAGACTTAGGAAGAATTGTAGATTGAATCTATCCTTCTTTAGAGAAATAGGGATTTGGACAGCCTTCCGGCGCCATTTTAATCATCTCCTTAAACTTAGGAGAAATGTGAACTTCAGTGAATTATTCTCCTTTGTACTTGAACAAGAAGACTTGAATAGAGGATTCTTCTGGTAGCATGTCGACTCTTAAGCTTGATAGACTACAGAGCAGTCTATTTGCACGGACCCGCGCAAAGGATATTCTTTGCACGGTCGGGCGCAAAGTCCCCTTGGACAGCTGCTCTCACCTTCAGTCTTCTCTTCTGGCTTTACTTGCGGTCTTCTTTTCTTGCTCCACTTGTTCTCTGAACTCTTCAAAAAACCAACCCCTAACCAAAGAACTAACGGGGTATTTATAGGTGCTCACACGTGCGGAATCTTCCGATCTTAGCGATGTGAGACACAAACAGACTACACTCATCTTGTCAGTATCAATGTAGCACACAGAATACGTCTTGCGTGGTTCCGCACAAAGAATATTGGTTGCGCGGTCCCGTGCAAAGTATATGTCTTATGCGGTTCCACGCAAAGACTGCGTCTCGCGCGAACTTCTTTACGGATTTTCTTCTTTCAACTCTCTTTCACAACCTCTCAATCTTCATTTGTTCCTTTTTTCCTTATATTTTTACTCCTCAATACTTCTTCCAGTTCCGACTTCATCGCTACATTCAAGATACAGTTATGGTGGATCAGGGGGCACTAACTGTATCGAAAAGGGCCTTTTTTCTTTCTATTCGTTCTTACAGTTTGCCTCTTAGGAAGGAACGGAATTCTGGAGAGAACCCTACTATCCCAGTCGTTTTGCTCGCCAATTCGCTATGACCAAGCCGTGCCAGAAGATTGTGGGCTGGTTACTAAGAGAATGCGCTGCTATGGAACAGGTCCTTTGACCTGGGCCATGATATGGAAGCAAGTATTAGGCGGCCGTGTCAACTCTTCTTTCATCATCCCTAGCTGCGACCGGATAGTCCGTACTTCTTACAGCTGGATGAGGTGGTGGGACCACCAATCATTTTTGATCAACAATGCCTACCAATGGATTCTCTTCTCTTTCTCCATCCACCTCGGCTTAGGGGCAGAAAAATTGAGAATGGAATCGGCTTCATTCCAGAGAAAAGTCACGCTCATCATTATGGTGAAATTTGTAGAAAGATTTCGATGGAAGAGCTAATCCGTGAGAGAAAACCAATTAATACTTTAGACGGTTGGTTTGCCCATGGAGTCCTGGCAGAATTTGAACATGTCCCCCATGACCTTGGTGGCCGAGCTCCAGAGGATGTTGCAGGAGCATCCTCCCCTATTCCTGAAGAGATTGCTACAGCTGAGGAGGGTCCAGCTTGAAACGAACCTGCCCCTTCTTCACAAACTCTTCCCCCTAGCTCATCGTCTTCGATGACTAGATCACGATCACATCTGCAAACGTCGTCACCCACTCCTCAGGAAGAGGCAAGACAAGTTTCTTCATCTCCCTCGATTCCAGTTGGCAGGAGATCTCCGAGAGAAAGCAACCAGCCTATTTCTTATAAAGGAAAATAAGTCATGGTTGCAGAAGTAGATGAGAAAAATCTGGCAAGCGACAGTTCATCTTCTACATCAGGAAATTCCACTTCCCTGGTATCTGGAGATGACAATGATGGAGCTCAGGACGATGATTACAAAGAAGGGGAGGTCAACATAGATGACGAAGAAAATATAACCACCAAAAATATAGAGGAATAACATCTCCCCACGGCTCCTGAAACTTCCATTGCTACTTCCGTTCCTGGCAAGCCACAGGCAGTAGTCGAAGAGGATGAAGAACTCTTGGACTTCCCCGAAATGAAACGCATTTGTTTTCTTTGTCGAAAAAAAATGGCGACTTTGCTGGGGACTTTATTATTCAATGGTAACTTGAAAAATATTAAGAGAATATTTATCACTTTTTGGCGTCTGTATAGACGCCAAAATGGCGACTCTCAACGGGAACATCCTCCCCTTCATCTCTGAAAATAAAATACAATTTATTTAATAAATTAGCTAACGCTCTGTTCTGAATGACAGGTATATCACATCCAATATACTTCCACCAACAAAGTGTCAAGAATGATCATATCCATTTCGATCAAAGATAAATAATGCCAGAACGATGGTAGTTACCGGAGAAAGCTAGCTTCTTGCACTGGAGCGATTCAAATATCAACTAGTCAGTACATGTCTAAGGAAGAGGAACAGGCTGCCTCAATCTGTCTCGGATTACAATTCATTGCCTAAGTATGCATCTTTCACGGCATTGCTAAGGATTAAGTTATATTCCCGGCGGTAGATGGGGAATTATCGTTTGCTCAGAAGCTGTGTTCATATGTTGACCAAATAATGGGTATCATATAGAAGCACTTCCATGGCGGGGAAGTTGAATGAAGAAGAAGCATGGTAACATCGAAAGCAGTGTCTGCTTCATCAGTAGCATTGTGAGACAATGAAGGATGGATGATAGCGTGTTAGTACACAAAGAATATACAAAGCCTTCAGATGAAAAGTTAGTTCAATTAAGTTAAGCATTGCTCGCCAACAAGTAAACGGACCAATTAATGAATTAACGAATTCATCGGTCAATAGAAAACCCTGGGGGCATCGTCACAACTTCCCAGATCAGAAGAGCAAGAGTCAAAGTAAAGTTATTCCACTCTCATATGAACCGGCTATTTCAAGAGTCCTAAGGGAACAATAACAGATACTGCCGAAGAAAGAAGGAATCAATCGCTAGCTGCAAAGGCAATCAAATTACCATAGTTAAAGTATTAAAGGAAATAAAACAAAGAAGAAAAGAATAACAGGAAAGAAGAAACCAAGACGAGTATATTCATCATGGGGGTAAATTTTCATCAAGATATCTGCCAGTTCAGTAAAATATATCATCCCTGAATATCCAGAGGATTCACAGTGTGTTGACGCAAAAGATTTCTGACGCAATTATTCAAGAGGCAAATAAAGGCATACAAAATAAATAAAGAATTACAGTTTTGATGTTCTCTAAAAAAAAAAAAAAAAAACAAATCAAAAGAGAGAACAAGATCAACAAAGCCTCAGAATGACAAAATTTCATAATTCCAAATAAGGTAATTACTGACTCCTCGAAATGATAATTTTTTATAATAATTGTCTATATCAATTTTTGCAGGATAAAGTTGAGGCAAAAAAGTAAGAAAATGCTATCAAGCATTAATGATTGTCACCGATAATTAGAGGAGCGAAAGGATTGCAAAAGACAAGGTCATGTATTCTTCCTTATACGAATAAATTAAAGCACAAATTTTCAAATGACTTTGAATTTTAGGAGAAAGACAAGGAGATATAATCAAAGAAGAAAGCAAAGTGAATGGCTTGAAGTACAAGTCACAGAAGACAGTTGATAAAGGAGAAGTTGTTAAGGTGTACGACATAAATAAATAAATAAATAAAAAGAAGAAAGAGAAATAATAATACACAAGCTTGACTAGTTCGAGACTGGTGGCAAAGCTAATCTTAAACAAAAGTATGAGATGATGCGGTGTCAGGTTACAGCATCATGATTTTGATTACAAAGATTCCCAGAGTAATGCTTCCTAATCAAAAGGGGGCAAGACAAGTGATTAAAAACTGCGAAATATATTTCTCACCATGTAATATATTTCTTCTATATTTGAATAAAATGCAGGCTTTCAAGCATATCAAGTCATCGCCAAATGCGAAGCACCAATGGCGATCACCAAATAAAAGCGTCAATGATAAAAGCGTCGATGATTGTTGTCAAAATAACCAAGTGCCAATGATCGTCGCCAAAATGAGCAACTATCACTGTCGTCATCAGTGGCTCACGCAAGCTTATTTTATCAAAATTGCTATCATCACCAAGCTGATAAACTATTTCAAATACAACATG
The DNA here is from genome assembly GCA_037074715.1 of Magnolia kwangsiensis. Lineage (NCBI taxonomy): Eukaryota > Viridiplantae > Streptophyta > Magnoliopsida > Magnoliales > Magnoliaceae > Magnolia > Magnolia kwangsiensis. The sequence continues at coordinate 95,988,155 of CM073572.1, read as the reverse complement.
GATATTCTCAGAATATATCGACAACGGCGAAATATCAATTATTGATTCTCAGAATATATCGGCAACGATGAAATATCAATTATTGATTCTCAGAATATATCGACAACGGCGAAATATCAATTATTGATTCTCAGAATATATCGGCAACGGCGAAATATCAATTATTGATTCTCAGAATATATCGACAATGGCGAAATATCAATTATTGATTCTCAAAATATATCGGCAACGACGAAATATCAATTATTAATTCTCAGAATATATCAGCAGCTGGCGAAATATCAGCTATGGATTCACCGTTCATGATAACGAAATAAGTAGTGGAATAAACCTACATGGTCAATCACACAGATCTTACGACAGTAATGATAAAATATCAATTAAGGCAACCTACCCAATCCTATACGGCCAGCTACGCTTAAGACCTATAATAAGATAGGTGAGTAAAAGCTGTGAAATATATTTCTCACCATAGAATACATTTATTTTGTATATTTGAATGAAATGCAGGCTTTCAAGCATATCGAGTCATTGTCAAACACCAAACATTGATGATCAACATCAAGCATTAAACGATCACCATCAAGCGTTGATGATCGCCACCAAGCATTGATGATTGCTGTCAAGCCACTAAACACTGATGATAGCAGTCAAGCATTGGCTGCAAAAGATTTCCATCAGAATCATCAGGTATCAATAAATATTAATAAAATAAAAATAGCAACTATCGCTGTCGTCGATCAAACACTTGCCAAAATTGCTATCATCGCCAGGCTGATACACGATTTCAAATATAATCAAAAGTTCTCATAATATTATCAACAGCAGCGAAATATCAATTATTGATCTGCCATTGGCAGTGGAATAAACTATATAATCAACCATGTATAAAGTTGATGACAACGATGGTTGCTGATCATAAAAAGGTAGCCTAGTCAAGTCTCGAAAAAGAAAAAGAAAGAAAAGCCAAAGTCCTAAAAGGACCAAAGCTCAAAAGGGACCAGCTACGCATAAGACCTATGAAGATCACCATTCAGGCAGCGGCGAGAAGCCAGTGGCCCTAAAAAGCCCATGAAGGCCATCGTACGCATACCCATGCGGGCAGCTGACGGAGTCAATGATCAAAAGCCAAAAGGCCAAAAGTTGACTAAAAGCCAAAAGCTCAAAGTCTTCGAATGACCAAAGGCTGAAAAAGCTCAAAGTCTTCAAAGACCAAAAGCTAAGAGCCAAAAGTCAACCAAAAGACCAAAAGCAAAGGGCCAAAAAGTCGATTAAAAGCCAAAGTGCTCAAAGTCCCCCAATGACCAGTCAAGCGTAACACCCATGCCGTCTGTATAGCTTTCCAGCAGCGTCACGGGGAACGGAGGACAAGCCCTCCCGTGAATGGGCCCGACCTTGCAGGCGAAGAAAATGAGGGCCGCAGTGTGCGCATGACAAGCCAACCATGCATAATACCCCCCAGATTTGTGGTTCAATTTCGGTACGTACTCATGAGGAAGGGCTTAAACCTACTCATCGATGGATCGGCAACCATGGATTTGGTACCCCCAAAGGTAGCCTTGCGAGCCCTGTGAACTCTAGAGAGTTACCGTAGCCAACCCTGTGCTGTAAAACCAACTGAGTTCACGACCCCGGTAGCTTCATTGGGCCCCTCTGATGGATCGCGGTCTGTGAACTCCCTAGGCAGTGAGAAGTCCAGCGAACTCCTAAGAGTTACAGAGACCATCATGTAAGAGCCGAAGTAAAAGTGCTCCACTACTCATGAGTTTAAACTGTGTGAGTAGGTGTCTGTCCAGTAGTGTCGACCTAGTGTCGGTCTAGTGGTGTCAGTCCAGTAATGTCAAGTCCAGTTCAGTCGAGTCTAGTCAAGTCAAGTCAAGTTAAGTTGTCCAGTCAAAGTATGGTCGGTCAGTCCAGTTCAGTCGAGTCTGGTCAAGTCAAGTCAAGTTAAATTGTCCAGTCAAAGTATGGTCGGTCAAAGTACACCGGCACTAGCGCTCAAAAGCATAAAATTAAATTAAAGTTTAGCATTTAAAGTGCTGCAAATACAGATTTCAATATAATATGCTCAAACATGCAATTGCCTGACGAAAATTTTTAAGTATTAAGTAGACAAGATGCAAAAATATATTCTCTTGAATTAGGTTCAAATTACATCAAAAGTAAATGCCTTCAAGATATTGGCGATTATCTAGTCAAAAGCTCAAATCTCCGAGGTCAAATACTATATTGACAAGAGCTGTGAAGTTCCCAAAAGGGGACAGAGGACAAACTAGTGAAGAATTATCATTCTCTATCGGACAGTATAAGGACTTTGATATATTCTTTGGAGTCATGAAAAGAGCGGAAAAGATTATTCATTCTTCAAAAGTATTAGAAGGCTTCGCTTCAGAAATATTATCTTCTAAAGTACGACATTGACCTGGACAGGGGGCAGGATTTAATGTCTTCAAAATAATCTATGCCTTGGTCTTTCTGATAATCTCCTATATGTGGCGAAGGAATTTATATGCCGTGTATTATGGAAAATAATATTGCAAGACTCCAAGTATCAGATCTGATGAAGACAAAGAGCAAATGGAAGCATCATCAAATCAGCAAAGATCCAAGAAAAAGTCTATGAAGAAATGCTAAGAAGCACAAACTAGAGAAGACTCAGTAAAAAGACTTAGCGATTGAACCTTTGAAGCTAAAGATGAAATCTCCAAGAGTGCAATATAAAGAATACAAATGCTACGCACGATGACAAGCACAAAGATTGTTTAAATTATATTGCGAATATCACAATCGACCTAAGAAGAGAAGAAACTCTCAATCTATTTCAAAAATTATCAATGCTTCATAAAGTTATATTAAAAATTATAATGAATTAAGATACTAATTCTGATAAATTTGGTAGGAGAACCATTATTCAAAAGCTTGAGTTATGCAAATCGTGAGTAAAGGAAACAATCGAAAAAGTTGTTGCGGTAGGAGCAACATTAAAGCACAGCCCCAGATATAGAGCAAAAGGAAAGAATCGTTGGATGATCAAAAGGAAAGAATCACTGGAGCTGATCAAAAAGAAAGAATTGCTGGAGAGACCGTTACAGCAGCAACAGTGTTGAAAGAAAGTTTTCTGATCAAATCGCTCAAAGATGAAGTTGTCACAACTACTGCAGAAGCGTGCTTCAATGAAAAGAGAATCTTATCCTCTCTAGTGAATCATCTGCTCGACACTATTGACTGGGGGCATTACAGTCCTCCGCTTGAGCGCCAGCATTCCAGTCTTCCGCTCGAATGCCAGCATTCCAGTCCTCCGCTTGAGCGTCAACATTCTAGTGCTCCGCTTGAACGCCAGTATTCAAGCCTTCTGCTCGAGTGCCATCATTTAAATCTTATGTTCAAGCGCCATCATTCCAGTCCTCCAATCGAACGCTATCATTCAATCTTCTGGTCAATTCATTCAAGTTCATCAGGCAGAGGAAGATCGATCCTCCATTTGATTTCAAGAATCAATCAAAGAAGGATCGAGGGAGCATCTGTTGAGGCACAAAAAATATCTCATTGTAGTGGTCAGAGAATCACATGGTACTGATCTGCTTCAGGGTAGTTTAGGTATTTTAGTAAAGTTTCAGCTTCAGGGGTAGTTTAGGGATTTTGGTAAAGTATCAGCTCCATGGGTAGTTTAAGGTATTTTGGTAAAATCCAGTTCCAAAGGTATTTTGGTAAAAATCCAGTTCCAGGGGTAGTTTAGGTATTTTGGTAACATTCCATATCCAAGGGGTAGTTAGGTATTTTGGTAAAAGGGATTGAAAAAGGGTAGTTTGGTAAAAAGGAGTGCACATGTGTCATTTTAAGAGAGAAAGGTCATACACCACCATTTAAGAGGTGGCTTGGTGGTCACCATAGTTTAAGAAAAGAAGAAATTCAAGTGGAAAGCAATAGGTGGTGGTGATCACCACTTTGTAAGAGTGGTGAGGCCTATAAATACCCCCACTTCCACTTCATTTGAGAGGTTGGAATCGGACGAGAGCAGCTGGTGGGCCAAAGAAATGGGAGAGGAGAAGAAGAGAAGGAAGTCCTTGCGCTGTACTGCGCAACTGAAGTTGCTTGCGCACAACTGTGCAAAGGAAAAAGTGGCAGCGTCCGTGCAAAGGAGGAAGCTTCAGCGTCCGTGCAAAGGAAGTTGCGTCCGGGCAAAGGAAGAGATTGCTATAGCGTCTACACAAAGGAAGGGACTGCAATGGCGTCCGCGCAAAGGGAGAGTGACGTTGCTGCGTCTGCGCAATCGGCCAAAGCTCCATCATGCGTAACAGAAGAACTTTGTTTCTTCTGCTATGTCGCTGGTGGGGCCGATTCAGTGTCTTTTGAGAAATCCACACTGCCCAATGTCTTTCTCTTAAGATTTCGACCGTGAAAGGGGAGTTTTCGTCATTTGTTGACATGGCTCACCTGAATAATCAAGCTTTCAAAGCAGCCGAACAGTCCTTTTGCGATCACTGTTGCGGTCACGGGAATGAGCATGGTCACCAAAGCTCAGCATCACTTTGATTATTTTTTCCTCCTCTATCTGATGGATGACTCGGATCATCCCCTAACTGCGTGATGGTGGCCACTAAGCAAGATCTGACGCTCTGTTTTGAACAGAGTTGACGTACGTCGACTCTGTGGGTTTTTGAGGGCCCGTTTACTGGAGTCTTTTGGAGAATCCACTCCATTCATTGTACTCATGATGAAAAAACACCAAGGAATGACTACTTTTGAGATGAAATCAGCGTGACCCGCATGATTATCTACTTCACCATCCATCCCTTGCTCAACGATTAAGATCTTGCAATGGTCTGCATGGAGACAAAAGGAGAGCTAGGCGAGGCTAATTCCCATCCTCTGAAGAGAATGAACGGATCAGATCACTAAAAAGAGTAGTGAGTGGACCACACTACACGAAACTGGCGTCCGCGGTGACGACGCTGTGCATTTTCATGAAATTGAGAAGAAGAGTCGGGTTAGTGGTGCTGACCGACTTCGGCTATAGCGGTGCACGGATGGTGCCACTACAAGAAATTTCAGTTTTACCTACGAAACATTTCGTAGGTAAATGATTTTATTTCGTAGGTAAAGAGTTTTACCTACAAAAACTTTCGTTGGTAAAAAGCCGTGGCTAAAGACTTTTACCAACGAAAAATGTCATCGTCGGCCATGGTAAGACTTTTACCAACGAAATTAAAAACTTTGTTATGACTTTTACTAACGAAAGTTTTCGTAGCTAAAACTTTGTTAAAACTTTTACCAACGAATTTTTTCATAAGAACAAATGGTGTTTAGACTTTTACCTACGAACGTTTTTGTAGCTACAAACTTTGTTAAAACTTTTACCTACGACATGTTTCATTGGTACAAACTATGTTAAGACTTTTACCTACGAATGTTTTCGTAGCTAATAACTGTGTTAATACTTTTACCTACGAAATTTTGCGTAGGTACAAACGGTGATAAGACTTTTACCTACGAATGGTTTCGTTGGTACAAATTGTGTTAAGACTATTTACCTACGAAAGTTGACGTAGGTAAAAACTGTTGATGAAACTTTTACCTACGAAATTATTCGTTGGTAATAAAATGTGAATGAACCTTTACCTGCGAAAAATTTTGTAGAAAGTCTCTTTTTTTTCATGCAAAAGTTCCTGTTATACACCTGTTACAATATATTTCATTATTCATATTCCCATTTATTCAAACAAACACAAATTACATCCATCCAAACACGAACCACTTCCATACATACACAAATAGTCTTATCCACATTGCATTCATCCACGCACAAATACATATAAGTTTAACATTCGTATATAAAATAAATCATAAATAAAATATGACAAATCACAAAGATGAAGGTGGAGGTGGTGGGGCATCAGATGAAGGCGGAGGTGGTGGGGTAGAAGTTTACCTCGTTGTGGTCTCTTCTTGCCCCATTTACAGTAGTATAAGCTTGAACCCAAGATGACCACCCCTATAAATGCTGTCACGCTAGCGAGGATCACAATCTTTGTTGCTTTCCTATTGTCCTCTGTTTTAACAGTGAATTCTTTACATTTCAGTAGCAATTCTACGACTAGCCAGCTCTGCATATCAACATACGCTTCCAAGTTTTCATAAGAAACCCTTTATCAGAGATAAAATCTAACCATTCCCTATGAAATATCATGCCAACTCTAACATCACCCGAAAAACATAAAATCTAACTATTCACTTCTTTGAATTTTTTTTATAAATAGGTACTTGCACCATAGAATTCCTTTCAATTCTTTCCTAGTATCCAAACAAATTTTCTGGATTCAATAGAATCACATTTCCCATGCCCAAATGTGACAAATAGAATCTTTCTCCAAGGATTTGGCTTCCTACGAAATCAAGTCTTTAGGCCTGTTGAAGAAAAAAGGTTTGCATTCATACAAAAATGCCACTGAATAGTATATACAATATCAAATTTCAAGATTTATATTTTCAGTAAGCAAGTGATATTGAGATGAAATCTTTACCTGAGAATGCATATAGCTTATTCCTTGAGTAAAAGAACCCTGATGAGCAATCTAGCAAGCAAATTCATTTACCATAGAAACAATCAAAAGACATTATGATAAGCTCATGCAAATAACACTCAAATCTACTATAACCATGTGATGTGAACATGATAATAAATAAATAATAATAAATCATAAGGGTCTATTCAATTCCACCTGGTTGCTAGGGCCAGGCTGCACTGCGACCACATCCTTTTTTCCAGATCCATCGCCAGCCTAGGCAGGTCCTATCACCCTCTCAAAAGTTCCACGTAAAGAATTATATATATATATATATATATATATATATATATATATATATATATATATCATAACCTAAAACATATACCCAAACCGGTGTATAACCAAAAATGAAGAAGATGTAAATTTTGGTTACCTCCAGCTGCAATGGAAAATCCATCCTCAAAAATCAATACAAAAGAAAATAAAAGGGTGTCAGTTTAAACTCCTAAAACCTCAAAATGCATATAACTTTTACCAATTCAAAAAATGAAGACCAATATTACTGCTCTTCTCCATTAAAAAATAAAAGCGGACTTCTTATCGTTGCACGCAGGACCATTGGCTATATATTACTTGCAATTGATCATCAATAGGACAATCAACAAAAAGAAAAAAAAAAATAGAGGCTAAATGTAAAAGATTCATTGATTAAAGGGTTGTGATATTGCTTTAAAAAGGAAAAACTTTAGTCATGTATGAAAAGTTCACATTCTTATATCAATGACATGGATAACATTAAAATTTAAAAATGTCACAAGGAATTACGAAAGTTTTGCAACAAATAAATATAAAGAGCATTGCATCTATGACCCAGATTAGATTCCCACATATAAATGGAGCTTACCTGCTTAGCTCGTTTCCCAAATACAAAGAGCATTGCATCTATGATGTTGCTTTTACCACATCCATTCGGACCCACTACCGCTGAAAAACTCTACAGATAACAGAAAATTCAAATGAGACAATAAACACCTGAGTCAAGATGGAGTGCACCAAGAAAAGTTGTGTGAAATTCACACTAAGTAACCAGAAAGGGACCAGATCCAGTGCCATTGGAGGCATGGGAGGTACCATGCCCCATGTCATTGTTGCACATGTGACATGCATGCACTAGATCGATAAGCCAATGATAATTTGATTGGCTTATGCATCTAAACAGTGAATATTTGGCACAAGGACAAAAAAAAGAAGAAGAGTAATTAAAGGAAAGAGAGATATAAGACTTACGGGCACATACACGGACTATAGATTCAACATAATCTGACTTCCTCAAAAAAACCTTCCAGTAGTCTCAACATAACGCATATTTGGCTTGCTGCGAATGGACGAATATTAGTCTGCAACAAATTCCAGGTGGTTTAACACAAATAAGCCTCTAATCTTGAAACAAATTATCGACTGATGAAGAAATCATTCTAGCATTGACCACAGTGAAAGGACGATGAGGATTTGGATTGTAGCATGCAAGAACAGCCACAGCTGCTTCCCTGTATGCCAACCTCAGCTTTAACTCCTCTGAAATTTCAGTACTATCTTCTTGACTGGTTTCAAATGTACCCTTTTGCTGCAAGTGGGTAGATTGAGAACATGTGTACACAATTGAATTAGTGAAACACTATAATTATCCATGTAAGAGGGAAAAAAACAAAATAAAACACCTACCCTCTTCAAGGCTTCCAACAGTTCTTCTCATCCAATGTAGTCTAAATCCTTTCTAGCAGTTAAAATTCCAGGTTCATTCCTACCAATCAGTTGCAAGATGGTTTTAAAAAAATCTCCTGATAGGAAAATAGAAACAATTCATTGGGAAGTAACTAAAATATATTTTGCAGCTTTGCGCTAGTGAAATCTATAGTAAGATCTGCAGTTTCTAGTAGAAGGATCTCCATTTCCTCCTCTGATCGGAAATAATACAAAGCAGATGGACCATAGGAGAAGGTAGCTTTTATGATAAGGTCTAATAACTAAGGGACCAAAAATGAGAACTGAAGAACCAGCATCATTTGAACTAGGTTCCTCTACTAGAACATGTTATGACCAATCTAGAGAAAAGCCCACATGTTATAAATAAGCAGACGTAAAATAACAAAGAAGTATGAAGGCTTATCAACATCTGTCACTGCCACATGTTTTAAGCATGCTAAACTACATGGTTCAGTGGTTTAAATTGTTGATGTGATGCACTCAAAAAAAAAAAAAAAAAAAAAGGGAAGCCAAGATTGTCAGATCCTAGTCATTGATATTTGGCCAGTTTTCTATTGAGTTCGAACTATCACTATTTTTTCTTTCTTAAATCTGTACTTCTTGGCTGGGTATTGAAGGGTTGGAATATTTCAATCTTGAGGAACTTTGGTGTGTGGGTCATCAACAGTGAAACCCATCATATTAGTGGTTTGGATAACTGAACCATGAGCCACACTAGAAAAAACTCAAGGCATGAAGATCATATAAGAACTGAGGCTCAAAGTAGGCTAGACTACTACTTCCCTATTTTCCACCATCTCTATTTACCAGACACTTAAGAAATATATAGCCGTGATTGACTATTAATAGGTGGCTTGGTTTTTTATAACAAACTGAAAAAAAAAACAACAAACTTTGGTGAAAACTTATTAATTATGGATATTATGGCTTCTATTGCTCACATTAATTCCTCTATTATTTAGTTAATTCCTCTATTATGGATGTTATGCCAGGATCTCTCAAACTCAGTCTATCCACGCCCTGATTTGCCAATGAGTTAGTAGCATCCATGTTTCCCTCCCATTAAGTATGTGATAGCATGTCCACCTCCACATTTGTCTAGTAGGCAAATATCATGTTGAAGTCATTTGATGAGCCATATCAGCCTGTATCTGTACCTATACAAACTGTATAGGCCTGTATCAGCCGATATGGCCCATTTTTAGTTTTTTTTATTTTTAATAATAAAATAAAAAAATTAATGGATCAGTTCACCCCATATCATTTGGGAATGGCCAATAAGGATACAATACAGGCGATATAACCATATCATTACCCTTCTTTTAAACCATGCATGGGATCACAAATTATTATTAAAACAAAACCGCTTGATGGAAGAAGAGAATAAGCGAACATCTGTCTTTGCACGAATAAGTTGAGACAGTTTTGGTGCAAGTGTATTTGATATAAGGCTCATAGGCAAGATCACGATGATAAGGTTGAGCAGGAACATGGTTTAAATCATTGACAAGGGATTTATAACAACATTGGATTGATTTATAGAAAGTAAAGACAGCATAGCATCTAAGTACTTCCCCAAGAAAAATAAGTCACCACAGCTAAAGGAGATGGACATGATGAAGAGTGTATTCCATAGCAGGTAGCACTCACCTAGCAACCAATAGGGTTCAAGGACGTGAGATGCATATGCAACATGAAGAAGGCATTGTAGGTACGCATTGTAAGCATGGTGAGAGAACCTAGATTCCTAGTTTAATTGGTTTTAGAGTCATTGCCATTTGCCAACTCTCCTAGAAGGAAAGGTAGCTGCTAGCAAGAATAGATTCAAAACCATGTCCAAGAGTAGGACTATTAAACCTTTTACCAGTCATGCATGAATTCATTAGAGCAAGAATAGATTCAAAACCATGTCCAAGACTAGGACTATTAAACCTTTTACCAGTCATGCATGAATTCATTAGAACATATTGGAAGTGTTCAACTTACTATATCTGTTGTGCATTCAAAGATCATATGCATGAAAAAGGATGTTTTATTTGAGGGTTATGACCAAAGCTAAGTAGTGTTGATGATATTTTTCTATGAGGCATGAGGGTTTAAATGAAGCCCTCAAATGGTTATAGTTCTAGGAAAATGTATCCCAGATGCCACTATGGGGATTTTGATTGAAACATTAGGCGGTTTTTCTTGAGATATGAAAGAAAAATACACAAGCTGACATAATGCTCTTTTTCTATAGGATGTTTTATTTCAGCCTTTGCATGCCATATTGCCACACTCAACATTCATTGATTGGAGAAGGCATAGAAAACTCATATGCCACACTCAACATTCATTGTTCCCAAACAAGCATTCTCATGATTTTGGCAAAAGTTCAACAACTAGCTACTATTTGAGATTAACACCCCTTAACCTAATCTCCATTCATCAGTTTTTCAAAGAGAAAAATAGGACAAATCTTTAAAAATAAAGCACATCTAAAACTGAGGTGGGCCACACAAAACTAGAGAGTTGGAACAGAAACTTCCACTGTTGAAACCTTCCTAGACCGATCATGGTGTTTATATGAAATCCAAACCGTTCATAGGGTTATCATCACTCCGATAAACTATAGGAATAAATATCATCCAGATCCATATCTTATGTGGCCTCACAAAGTTTCCAATGGTGGACGTTCCAACCCTGCTATTTTGTGTGGTAGGGCCAACTGAGATGTGTTTCAAACATCTAACCCATCTACTATATGTGTCCCACTTAGATGAAGGGTTAGGGTTTTTACCTTTTGAGCTTTGAGGAAGAGCTCGAGAAGAGTTTGAGTTGGAGCCCCGATCACAAATTGGGTTCTCGATCTATGAGGGGAGAGAGAGAGGGAGAGAGAGAGAGAGGATGCTTGAGAAAGAGAGGGCGAGAGAGGGAGAGGATGCGTGAGAAAGAGAGGGCGAGAGAGGGAGACGGAGGGACGCGGATTTCCCAAGGCAGACTTTGGCCGAAAGTAATTTGCAAAAAATTTTGTGTGGGTCCTACTTAGTTTTTTTTTATGAAATCTAACCCCTCTATCCTTTTTTTAAGCTCATTTTATGATGTGGGACCAAAATCGAGGAGGATCAAAAACTCAAATGGGCCACACGAGAGGAAACGGTGGAGATTTAGTGAACACCGTTGAAACATTTGTATGTCCTTAAAAGTTATAAAATTTATTTATTTTTGGTTTTTTCACTTTATCTAAGTGAAAATGACCTTATAAACGGTTTAGATGGCATATAAACAGCAAGGTAGAGCCTAGGAAGGTTTCAACGGTAGGCATTCCCTTCCCTACTGTTTCATCTCATGTGGCCCACTTGATTTTGGATCCTACTCGTTTTTGGTATAACATCTTAAAATGAGGTCAAAAAATGGATGGACGTCTTTGATTTCTCACAAACATCACAACGGGCCCCACCTAGAATCCTTACGTCGGAAGGTCATGCGAAACGCCTCTGCATGAAATCCGCGTCCGAGCGGATCTGGGACTCCCCTTGGCACCGGTCCTGTCGCTGGTGGTCGGTGCTCGGTGGGACCCACTATAATGTATGTGTTTCATCTATTTCATTCATCCATTTTACATAACATTTTATGGATTTATGCAAAAAATGATAGAAATACAAATCTTAGGTGGACCACACCACAGGAAAAAAAAAATAATGATGGGATATCCACCATTAAAATCCTCCTAAGGCCCACTGTACTATTTATTTGACATCCAATATGTTGATTAGGTCGTACAGACCCAGATGAAGGGAAACAATAAATATCGGCCTGATCCAAAACATTTATGGTCCCCAAAACATTTTTAATGTTCAACATTTATTCAACACCGTTTCCTGTAACGTGGTCCACTTGAGATTGAGATATACCTCATTTTTTATTTCACATCATAAAATGATCTATAAAAATAGATGTACGAAATGGATGAAATACATAAATCATCATGGGGCCCATAGAGCACCAACAACCAGCCAATTGCCGGTTGCAGGGGCGTAGCCAATCTGTTTACGTGGACGCGGATTTCCTGCAAAAGCCTTGGAAATTAGGTGGGGCCCACCGTGATGTTTGTGAGAAATCCTCACCATCCATCCATTTTGTGAACTAATTTTAGGAGAGTAGGCCATAATTGAACAGGATCCAAGACTCAAGTGGGTCATACTAAAATAAAAAGTAGTTAGGGAAATTCCTACTGTTGAAACTTCCCTAGGTTCGACAATGATGTTTATATGCCATCCATACTGTTAATAACGTCGTTCCTACTGGGATGAACTGAAACCATAGATATAAGCATGATTCAAAACTTTTGTAGCCCCACAAATATTTCAATTGTGGAAGTTCAATTATCACGTTTGTGGCCCACTTGAACATTGTATACGGTTCTTTTTTGGCCTCATGTCCTAAAATGAACCCAAAAAATGGATGGACGGTGAGGATTTATCACAAACATCCTAGTGGACCCCACCTGCGTTCCCAGTGCAAGGACCTCCTGCGAAAGCCTCTGGTGAGAAATCCGCGTCCTGTTTACGTCGCTGACATAGGGCGTCTCTTGGACTCCCTACGATGAGTAACGTCACCAAGTTTTGTGGGCCCCACTATGATGTATTTGTTATATTCACACCGTCCATCCATTTTGAGATATCATTTTAAGTCATGAGAATGAGGCAGATAAAAATCTGTAGTGGACCCCACCATAGAAAACAACGGGGATAGTGATTTATACCGTTGAAACTATCTTAAGGCCCACCGTAATGTTTATTTGAAATCCAACCTGTTCAAAAGTTAAAAAATACATGAAATATGAGAAAACACAAATATCATTTTCATATAAAACTTTTATTGCCTATAGAAGTTTTTAATGGTGGGCATCACTGTCCCACTGTTTTCTGTGCTGGGGTACACTAGAGCTTTGGATTTAACTCGTTCTTTGGATAATGCCCTAAAATGATCTCTACAAATGGATGGAAGGTGTGGATATAAAACATACATCATGGTGGGGCCCAAAAATGAGAGGTATATAAATATCAGGTGGACCACACCACATGAAAACAACAGTGATTGGATATCCTTCATTAAAATCCTCGTAAGGTCCACTGTACCATTTATTTGGCATCCAATTTGTTTATTAAGTCATACAGGCCTAGATGAAGGGGGAAAACAAAAATCATCTCGATCCATAACTTTTGTGGCCCCCGAAATGTTTTTAATAGTTGATGCTCATTCAACATTGTTTCCTGTAATGTGGTCCATTTCAGATTGGGATATACCTCATTTTTGGTCTTATGCCGTAAGATGATCTTTAAAAATAGATGGACGACATGGATTAAACACATACATCATGGTGGGGCCCACGTAGCACCAACCACTAGACATTGGCTAGTGTTAGGAGAAGTAGCCAATTTGTTCCCCTTATTTGTGGTGCGGTCCATTTAATCTTTGAATATGATTCATTTTTTGGATAATTCTCTAAAATGATCTCAAAAAATGGATGAACGGTGTGGGTTGATCCCAAATTTTTGATAAATCCAAAACTCGAGTAGACCATGCTACACGAAACAATGTGAAATAATGATTTCCACCATTGATATATACCTTCCTTGGGCCCACAGTAATGTTTATTTGTCATCCAACCTATTCATAATATCAAAAAGATATGAATGAAGAGAAAACACAAACATCGGCTTGATCCAAAACTTCTATGGCCTCTAAGAATTTTTCAATGGTAGAGGTTCAATCACACTATTTCTTGTGGTGTGGTCCACTTGAGGTTTAGACATGATTCCTTTTTGTTCTTTAGACCCCAAATCATCTGTTAACATGGATGAACGGAGTGAATAAAATAAATAATTAATGGTAGACCACACAAAGTTAACTCAGGGTAATTACTAAATCACCTAAATGGAGTGGAGAGGGGTTTCCTTTCATAATCATATATTAGGTTTGTCTAAATGTGATTCAGATATCCAACCCACTCATTATGTGTGTCCCGCTTGGATGAGGGGTCAGACCAAGTTTCAGCCGCATCCAAAACTCACGTGGGCCCCACCAAGTTCTTTTATATTTTTTAGGATGTCTTCACATGGTTTTAGATGGCATAGCCCACCTGAGTTTCATATACGGATGATTTTTTACATATCTCATAACCTGAAGGGGAGACATTAAATTCACAGTGTTGATATTCGACACACATTATGATGGGGCCCACAAAACTTACATCAACACTTAGGTTCTCACGCGGTGAATAAAGTTGGGTCACAATTTTGACCAAAATATTTGCCCCATTTTACCTGTCTGGTCCATTCACCCTATTTTTCTGATCAATACTCAATTTCACTAGTTATTCGTCCCGATCAGGTTACATATGAAAAAGATACTGTGCATACAAGATTAATCAACAATTTTAGTGAAATTTGATTTAAACATTTAAAGTTATTTACTCTTCAATCTGGACTGATTAGATTGTCCAAAAATGGTTAAAGGTACAATTAGTGGATGTGCCTATTAATTTAGTAATTTTTTTTTCAAACATAAATTTCAATTTCCATTTAAAAATAACATTCTTTTATAAAATGTATATATTTGAAAGCATTTTAACAAAATAACATTTTTATTATAAATTATTTCTAAAAAAAATACAAATTCTGAATTTTTATTTTCAAAATTTCTAAATATTTTCTCATATTTCAAATTTTTTCTCAATAATTTCAAAATGCCGATTTTCTTTTCTTCAAAAGCTTCATTTTATTTTCAAAAATTTTCTCAAACATTATTAAAATTTTAAACTTCTCAATATTCTTTTTCATGTGATATTATAAATCATTAAAGAGAAATGCTCACACACAACTAGTTGGACCGTGAGTTTTGTCCCTATATAAGTTCTCCTTAGTGGATCCTAATTGATGAATGACTTAAATCTTAGCAAATATGCCACTTTACATAACTATGACATGCATTCTAAAATCCCCTTGATATAGGTGTATGCAGTATATGGAAGGGGGAATTTTTTCATTAAATGCCCAGCTAGTTGGACCAAAACTCACGGTCCAACTAGTTGTGTGAGCATTACTCATCATTAAAATATTACTTTTTAATAACAAAAAATTAAAAAATTCTCACTCATATGATATAAAAACTATATATATTTATATATAGATCTACACAGAAAAACTTATTAGTGATGGCTTTTGTTCGTCAGTAAAACCAATTAGCAACGGTTATCTACCGTCAGGAAAAATTTTCATATTTATTTTTACCTACGAAATCAATCGTTGGTAGAAACACTTTCTCGGCAAATGTGTGTTTAGTTGTGGTGGGAATTTTTGGTACCTGGCGGGAACCTTTTCCCGACGGTTTTAGTTCGTCGGAAAAACTTTACGAAGCCTAGTAGGAACCTTTACCCGACGGTTTAAGTTCGTCGGAAAAACAGATGCTTTGGCGGGAACCTTTTCCCCACGGTTTTAGTTCGTCGGATAAACAGACCTGCTTTGGTGGGAACCCTTTACCGACGGTTTTAGTTCGTCGGCAAAACAATATTAACTACCAGAGTTTTTCCGACGCTTCAAGTCCGTCGGGGAAAGCACTTTTACCAACAAGTTATGTCCGTCGGTAAAAACACATACCAACGAAACTATATTTCATCGGTACTAACAGTACTGGATTAGTCCCGACGTGTAATGTCCGTCGGGAAAAACACTTGCAACGGAGACGTAATTACCGGATTTTTGCCGACGGTTCATGTCCGTCGGGACCAACACTTCCTGCGAATGAGGAAATTTCATTGGTAAAAGTAAATTTTTTGAAATTTTTTTTTTCAAAAAATAAAAATAACCATTACCAACGAAAATTGACATTGGTAAAAGTACTTTTACCTACGAAATTACAATTTTCGTTGGTAAAAGTAGACTTTTACCTACGAAATTAAAATTTCATCGGTAAAAGTAAACTTTTACCCACGAAAATAATTTGCGTTGGTAAAAGTCCTTTTTACCTATGAAAAAAAAATAGTCGGTAAAATTTTCGTTGGTTAAAATCCTATTTCTTGTAGTGTGCACATGCACTCTATGTACATGCGTTGCACATGCAGGCTTCATCTTGATGCTCGTGGGAAATCTACTTCGGCCATCGACTTTGTCATTGCATTTAACGCATTGGGAGAAAATCTGAAGTATATCCAAATATCTGACGGGTCGCAAATCATGATCTCAGGGGCTGATTCATCAGTTCGGTCACTTCTACAAGGATCCAGAAGCTGAGACTTGACGTGGATGGCTAATTTATGGTTTTAAGACCACATCAAGTTTGAAGCCGAACGGACGGTGGAAACCCCCTGATCTTTCATTCCGGGAGACTTTTCAGGCCCGTTTAGCATGATCGGGTTGATTTCTTCAGGGCCTGGCCACACTGCAATGGGATGTTTCGTATTTTAAAGAAGAATGACTGGAAAGATGCTGGTGAAATATCAATTATTGATTCTCAGAATATATCGGCAACAGTGAAATATCAATTATTGATTCTCAGAATATATCGGCAACGGCGAAATATCAATTATTGATTCTCAAAATATATCAGAGCAGCTGGTGAAATATCAGCTATGGATTTACTGTTCATGATAATGAAATAAGTAGTGGAATAAACCTACATGTTTAACCACACAGATCTTACGACAGCAATGACAAAATATCAATTAAGGCAGCCTAGCCAAGCCTATATGGCCAGCTATGCTTAAGACCTATAATCAATTAAGACAGGTGAGTAAAAGCTGTGAAATATATTTCTCACCCTAGAATGCATTTCTTTTGTATTTGAATAAAATGCAGGCCTTCAAGCATAGCAAGTCATCGCCAAACGCGAAGCACCAAGGACAATTGCCAAAAGCAAAGCCAAATGAAAAAGCTAATCGCCAAAATTAGCAACTATCGCTATCAAGCTATTAGAAGATCAAGCAATTAGAAGATCAAGCGATTAGAAGAATCGCCATCAAGCGGTTAAACGATTGTTATCAAGCATTGACATAAAAAGTGCCGATGATCACTATCAATCAAGCACTGACATAAAACGTGTCGATGATCGCTATCAAGCGTTAACACTCATTTCTGATTAAAAATCTCCATCGAAATTGAATTATCAGGTATCAATGATCATAAGAAGAAAAAGAGAACAGCTATCGCTATTGCCGATCAATCGCTCATCAAAGTTGCCCGTCATCACTAAGACCTATAATCAATTAAGACAGGTGAGTAAAAGCTGTGAAATATATTTCTCACCATAGAATGCATTTCTTTTGTATATTTGAATGAAATGCAGGCTTTCAAGCATATCGAGTCATTGTCGAACACCAAACGTTAATGATCAACATCAAGCGTTAAACGATCGCCATCAAGCGTTGATGATTGCCACCAAGCATTGATGATTGTTGTCAAGCCACTAAACACTGATGATAGCAGTCAAGCATTGGCCGCCAAAGATTTTCATCAGAATCATCAGGTATCAATAAATATTAATAAAATAAAAATAGCAACTATCACTGTCGTCGATCAAACACTTGCCAAAATTGTTATCATCGCCAGGCTGATACACGATTTCAAATATAATACGAAAGTTCTCATAATATTATCAGCAGCAGCGAAATATCAATTATTGATCTGCCATTGGCAGTGGAATAGACTATATAATCAACCATGTATAAAGTTGATGACAGCGATGGTGTGCGCATGAGGGCCGCAGTGTGCGCATGACAAGCCAACCATGCATAATACCCCCCAGATTTGTGATTAGATTCCGGTACGTACTCATGAGGAAGGGCTTAAACCTACTCATCGATGGATCGACAACCATGGATTTGGTACCCCCAAAGGTAGCCTTGCGAGCCCTGTGAACTCTAGAGAGTTACCGTGGCCAACCCTGTGCTGTAAAACCAATCGAGTTCGCGACCCCGGTAGCTTCACTGGGCCCCTCTGATGGATCGCAGTTTGTGAACTCCCTAGGCAGTGAGAAGTCCAGCAAACTCCTAAGAGTTACAGAGACCATCACGTAAGACCCGAAGTAAAAGCGCTCCACTACTCATGAGTTTAAACTGTGTGAGTAGGTGTCTGTCCAGTAGTGTCGGTCTAGTGTCGGTCTAGTGGTGTCAGTCCAGTAATGTCAAGTCCAGTTCAGTCGAGTCTGGTCAAGTCAAGTCAAGTTGTCCAGTCAAAGTATGGTCGGTCAGTCCAGTAATGTCAGTCCAGTTCAGTCGAGTCTGGTCAAGTCAAGTCAAGTTAAATTGTCTAGTCAAAGTATGGTCGGTCAAAGTACACCGGCACCAGCACTCAAAAGCATAAAATTAAATTAAAGTTTAGCATTTAAAATGCTGTAAATACATATTTCAATATAGATATGCTCAAAAAAGAAATTTCCTGATGAAAATTTTAAACATTGATTAGACAAACATGAAAAAATGCATTTCTCTTTAATGAGGTTCAAATTACATCAACAGTAAATGCCTTCAAGATGATTATCTAGTCAAAAGCTCAAATCTCCGAGGTCAATTACTATATTGACAAGAGCTGTAAGGTTCTCAAAAGGGGACAGAAGATAAACTAGTGAAGAATTATCATTCTCTATCAGACAGTATAAGGACCCTGATATATTCTTTGGAGTCATGAAAAGAGCAAAAAAGATTATCTATCCTTCAAGAATATCAGCAAGCTTCACTTCAGAAATATTATCTTTTGAAGAAATCTTTCTGCGACATTGACTTAGAAAGGGGGTAGGATTTAATATTTTCAAAATAATATATGCCTTGGTCTTTCTGATAATCTCTTATACGCAGCGAAGGAATTCATATGCCAAGTATTATAGATAATAATATTGCAAGACTCCAAGTATCAGATCGGATGAAGACAAAGAACAAACAGAATCGTCATCATCAGTAACTTCTATGACCTTTGAAAAATTATTAAATGAAAATTGAAAAGAAGTTTTGTCTATTTTTCTATTTTTTAGAATCAGCAAAGATCCAAGAAAAAGTCTATGAAGAAATGCTAAGAAGCACAAATTAGAGAAGACTCAGTAAAAAGACTCAGCGATTAAACCTTTGAAGCTAAAGATGAAATCTCCAAGAGTGCAATATAAAGATACAAATGCTACGCACGATGACAAGCACAAAGATTGATTAAATCATATTGCGAATATCATAATCGGCCTAAGAAGAGAAGAAACTCTCAATCTATTTCAAAAATTATCGGTGCTTCATAAAGCTATATTGAAAATTATAAATACTAATTCCGATAAATTTGGCAGGAGAAACCATTATTCAAAAGTTTGGGTTATGCAGATCATGAGTAAAGGAAACAATCGAAAAAGTTGTTGCGGCAGGAGCAGCATTAAAGAACAGCCTCAGATATAGAGCAAAAGGAAAGAATCACTAGAGCTGATCAAAAGGAAAGAATCGTTGGAGCTGATCAAAAGGAAAGAATCGCTGGAGTTGATCAAAAGGAAAGAATTGCTGGAGAGACCGTTACAACAACAATAATGTTGAAAGAAAGTTCTCTGATCAAATCGCTCGAAGAAGTCGTCACAGCTATTGTAGAGGCGGGCTTCAATGAATCTTCTTTAGTGAAACATCTGCTCGACACTGCTGACTGGGGGCATTTCAGTTTTCCGCTCGAGTGCCATCATTCAAGTCTTCTGGTCGAACGGAATCATTCAAGCCCTTCGTTCGAGCACGAGTATTTCAGTTCTCCGCTTAAGCACCAACATTCAAGCCCTTCGTTCGAACACGAGTATTTCAGTTCTCCACTTGAAGCACCAGCATTCCAGTCTTCTGTTCAAGCGCCATCATTCCAGTCTTCCGCTTGAGTGCTAGCATTCAAATTTTCTGTTCGAGCGCCAGTATTCAAGCCTTCTGTTCAAGCGCCATCATTCCAGTCTTCCGATCGAACGCGATCGTTCAATCTTCTGGTCAAGTATGATTGTTGGGGCACAAAAAATATCTCATTGTAGTGGTCAGAGAATCACATGGTACTGATCTGCTTCAGGGGTAGTTTAGGTATTTTAGTAAAGTTTCAGCTTCAGGGGTAGTTTAGGGATTTTGGTAAAGTATCAGCTCCACGGGTAGTTTAAGGTATTTTGATAAAAATCCAGTTCCAGGGGTAGTTTAGGTATTCTGGTAACATTCCATATCCAAGGGGTAGTTTAGGTATTCTGGTAAAAGGGATTGAAAAGGGTAGTTTGGTAAAAAGGAGTGCACATGTGTCATTTTAAGAGAGAAAGGTCATACACCACCATTTAAGAGGTGGCTTGGTGGTCACCATAGTTTAAGAAAAGAAGAAATTCAAGTGTGAAGCAATAGGTGGTGGTGATCACCACTCTGTAAGAGTGGTGAGGCCTATCAATACCCCCACTTCCACTTCATGTAGGAGGTTGGAATCGGACGAGAGTAGCTGGTGGGCAAAAGAAATGGGAGAGGAGAAGAAGAGAAGGAAGTCCTTGCGCTGGACCGCACAACCAAAGTTGCTTGCGCACAACTGTGCAAAGGAAAAAGTGGCAGCATCCGTGCAAAGGAGAAAGCTTTAGCGTCCGCACAAAGGAAGTTGCGTCCGGGCAAAGGTAGAGATTCCTATAGCGTCTGCGTAAAGGAAGGGACTGCAATGGAGTCCGCGCAAAGGAAGAGTGACGTTGCTGTGTTTGCATAATCGGCCAAAGCTCCGTCATGCGTAACAGAGGAAGAATGTTGTTTTTTCTGCTGTCACTGGTGGGGCCCGATTCAATGTCCTTTTGTGAAATCCACACCGCCCAATGTCTTTCTCTCAAGATTTCGACCGTGAAAGTGGAGTTTTCGTCGTTTGTTGACATGGCTCACCTGAATAATCAAGCTTTCAAAGCAGCCGAACGGTCCTTTTGCGATCACTGTTGCGGTCACGGGAATGAGCATGGTCACCAAAGCTCAGCATCACTTTGATTATTTTTGCCTCCTCTATCTGATGGATGACTCGGATCATCCCCTAACTGCATGATGGTGGCCCACTAAGCAAGATCCGACGCTCTGTTTTGAACAGAGTCGACGTACGTCGACTCTGTGGGTTTTTGAGGGCCCATTTACTGGAGTCTTTTGGAGAATCCACTCCGTTCATTGTACTCACGACGAAAAAACACTAAGGAATGACTGCTTTTGAGATGAAATCAGCATGGCCGGCATGATTATCTACTTCACCGTCCATCCCTTGCTCAACGGTTAAGATATTGCAATGGTCTGCATGGAGACAAAAGGAGAGCTAGGCAAGGCTAATTCCCATCCTCTGAAGAGAATGAACGGATCAGATCACTAAAAAGAGTAGTGAGTGGACCACACTACGCGAAACCGGCGGCCGCGGTGACGATGCTGTGCATTTTCATGAAATTGAGAAGAAGAGTCGGGTCAGCGGCGCTGACCAACTTCGGCTATAGCGATGCACGGCTGGTGCACATGCACTCTATGTACATGCGTTGCACATGCAGGCTTCATCTTGATACTCGTGGGAAATCTACTCCGGCCATCTGCTTTGTCATTGCATTTAATGCATTGGGACAAAATCTGAAGTATATCCAGATATCTGGCGGGCCGCAAATCATGATCTCAGGGGCTGATTCATCAGTTCGGTCACTTCTACAATGATCCAGAAGCTGAGACTTGACGTGGACAGCTAATTTATGGTTTTAAGGCTACACATCAAGTTTGAAATCAAACGGACGGTGGAAACCCCCTAATCTTTCATTCTGAAAGACTTTTCGGGCCCATTTAGCATGATCAGGCTGATTTCTTCAAAGCCTGGCCACACTGCAATGGGTTGTTTCGTATTTTAAAGAGAATGACCGAAAAGATGCTCCATCTCATTAAAGACTAGCTGATCAAATCAGCAATTCCTCCTAAGTACCTAGGAGATGATTGGAATAGCGCTGGTAGGCTGCCGAAATTTCCATCGAGCTGTATTCTCTTCAGTAGATTATATTAATTGTACTTTGTTTTCAGAATCAAGGGAATCAGAGGATGTAAATGAACTCAGATAAATGTGATGAATGTTCTCTCATTCATTCTTTGTTATCATTGAATAAATCCCCCGAAATGAAATGCATTTGTTTTCTTTTCGAAACAAAATGGCGACTCCACTGGGGATCGAACCCAGAATCTCTGGTTTCGCCAAAAGGGGACAGAGGACAAACTAGTGAAGAATTATCATTCTCTATCGGACAGTATAAGGACTCTGATATATTCTTTGGAGTCATGAAAAGAGCGGCAAAGATTATTTATCCTTCAAGGGTATCAGCAAGCTTCACTTCAGAAATATTATCTTTTGAAGAAATCTTTCTACGACATTGACTTGGAAAGGGGACAGAATTTAATGTCTTCAAAATAATCTATGCCTTGGTCTTTCTGATAATCTCTTATACACGGCGAAGGAATTCATATGCCAAGTATTATGGATAATGGTATTGCAAGACTCCAAGTATCAGATCGGATGGAGACAAAGAACAAACAGAATCGTCATCATCAGTAACTTCTATGACCTTTGAAAATTTATTAAATGAAAATTGAAAAGAAGTTTTGTCTATTTTTCTATTTTTTAGAATCAGCAAAGATCTAAAAAAAAGTCTATGAAGAAATGCTAAGGAGCACAAACTAGAGAAGACTCAGTAAAAAGACTCAGCGGTCGAACCTTTGGAGCTAAAGATGAAATCTCCAAGAGTGCAATATAAAGAATATAATGTGAAGCACGATGACAAGCGCAAAGATTGATTAAATCATATTGCGGATATCACAATCGGCCTAAGAAGAGAAGAAACTCTCAATCTATTTCAAAAATTATCGGTGCTTCATAAAGCTATATTGAAAATTATAATGAATTAGGATACTAATTCCGGTTAATTTGGCAGGAGAGACTATTATTCAAAAGCTTGAGTTATGTAGATCGTGAGTAAAGAAAACAATCGAAAAAGTTGTTGCGGCAGGAGCAGCATTAAAGAACAGCCCCAGATATAAATCAAAAGGAAAGAATCGCTGGAGCTGATCAAAAGGAAAGAATCGCTGGAGCTAATCAAAAAGAAAGAATTGCTGAAGCTGATCAAAAGGAAAGAATTGCTGGAGTTGATCAAAGAGACCGTTACAGTAGTGTTTTAACAAGAAAACAAATGCGTTTCATTTGAGGGATTTATTCAATGATAACAAAGAATGAATGAGAGAACATTCATCACATTTATCTGAGTTCATTTACATCCTCTGATTCCTTGATTCTGAAAATAAAGTACAATTAATACAATGTACTGAATGAAAGAGAAGATAGCTCGATGAAAATTTCGGCAGCATTCCGGCGCTATTTCGGTCATCTCCTAGGTACTTAGGAGGAATGACGAATCTGATCAGCCAGTCTTCCAATGAGATGGAGCATCCTTCCGGTCATTCTTCCTTAAAATATGAAACAGCTTATTGCAGTGTGGCCAAGCCTTGAAGAAATCAGCCCGATCATGCTAAACGGGTCTGAAAAGTCTCCCGGAATGAAAGATCAAGGGGTTTCCACCGTCCCTTTGGCTTCAAACTTGATGTGCAGCCTTAAAACAACAAATTAGCCGTCCACGTCAAGTTTCAGCTTCTGGATCATTGTAGAAGTGGCCAAACTGACGAATCAGCCCCTGAAATCGTGATTTGGGGCCCGCCTGATATCTGGACATGCTTTAGATTTTGTCCCAACGCGTTAAGTGAGATACTAAAGCGGATGGACGGAACCGATTTCCAGTGAACATCAAGATGGAGCGTACATGTACATTGCATGTACATGGTGCGTATGAGCACCGGCCGTGCACGCGTTTCACCAAAGTCAGTCAGTGCCGCTGACCCGACTTCTTCTTCTTCATTTTCAAAAGACGCACAACGTCCTTCGAATGCTACCGGTTTTATGTAGTGCGGCCCACTCATCGCTCCACTAGATGATCTGAGCCATCCATTCACTTCAGAAGATGGGAATCAACGTTGCCTAGATGTCCTTTCATCTTCATGCAGCCGATTGTAGAATCCTAGCCGTTGAACACGGAATGAACGGTGGTTCAAAAGATCATGCGGACCACACCAACCCTACTCAAGAAACAGTCCATTCTAGACGGTTTTCTGCGCTCAATCCAACGGACGGAGTGGATTTTCTGTCTGATCTCAATCAGAGGGACATCAACCATCACAGCGTCGACATGCGTCGGCTTTGTTCGAAACAGAGGCTCCGTCCGTACGTAGTGGGCCACCATCACGCAGTTAGGGGCTGATCCGAGCTGTCCAACAGATAGAGGGAGAGAAAACAGTCGAGGTGATGCTGAACTCTGGCGACTATGCTCATTCATACGATCTCTACAGCGATTGGAAAATGACCATTCGACGGCTTTCAAGGCTTGATCACCCAGGTGGGCCGCATCATCAATTGATCAAAACTAGTCTTTCACGGTCAAAATCTCGAGAGGAAGACATTGGGCGGTGTGGATCTCTCAAAAGGACGCTGTAATGGATCCCACCAGCGACACAATTAAAAGGAAAAAGCTTTCTTCCTCTGCTTGCGCACGACCGTAAATCCGGTCGGTTGTGCGGTCCCGTGCAATGAAACCCTTCTTCGGACAACATTTCTGGGACGTGTGACTCACGGGAAACATCTCATTCCCACTGCGCGGTCCTGCGCAAGGAGTTTTCTCCAAAACTCCTTTGAAATGTGGCGTGAAAGCCACCTGACTTCTGTTTGCGCACGTACACACTAGCAACTCCAGTTGCGCAGATACGCGCAAACACCTTTAGTTGCGCGGGTGGGCGCAAACAGCAACTTCTACTTTGCTTTTCTCTTACTTCTTCCACCCACAAGCTGATCAAATCCAATCCAACCCCCGCAAATGAAGTAGAAGTGGGGTATTTATAGGCCTCACCACTCTTACAGAGTGGTGATCACCACTACCTATTGCTTCACACTTGAACTTCTTCTTTTCTTAAACTATGGTGACCACCAAGCTACCTCTTAAATGGTGGTGTATAACCTTTCTCTCTTAAAATGACACATATACACCCCTTTTTACCAAACTACCCCTTTCAATCCCTTTTACCAGAATACCTAAACTACCCTTTGGATATGGAATGTTACCAAAACATCCGAAATACCTAAACTACCCTTTGAACTGGACTTTTACCAAAATACACGAAATACCTAAACTACCCTTTGAACTGGACTTTTACCAAAATAGTTGAAATACCTAAACTACCCTTTGAACTGGACTTTTACCAAAATAGCCAAAATACCTAAACTACCCTTTGAACTGGACTTTTACCTAAATAGCCGAAATACCTAAAGTACCCTTTGAACTGGATTTTTACCAAAATAGCCAAAATACCTAAACTACCCTTTGAACTGGACTTTTACCAAAATAGCCCTAGACGTGGAATTTACCAAAATACCCCAGACGTGGAATATTTTAATGCCCCAACAGATGCCCCCTCGATCCTTCTTTGATTGATTCTTGAAATCAAATGGAGGATCGATCTTCCTTTGCCTGAAAAACTTGAATGAACTGCAACTGAAGGATGACTGGATGATCATGCTTGCATGGCAGACTGCCTGATCATACTTGACCAGAAGTTCGAATGATTGCGTTCGATTGGAAGATTGGAATACTCGCATTCAAACGAAAGACTGGTGATCGCATTTGAATGGAAGGCTTGCATGATTGTGTTCGACCAGAAGACTTAAATGATTGCACTCGAACAGAAGACTTAAATGATGACACTCGAACAGAAGGCTTGAATACTGGCGCTCAAGCGGAAGACTGGAATGCTGACGCTCAAGCGGAGGACTGGAATGCTGACATTTGAGTGGAAGACTGGAATGCCCCCAGTCAGTAGTGTCGAGCAAATGTTTCACTAGAGAGGATAAGATTCTCTTTTCATTGAAGCACGTTTCTGCAGCAGCTATGACGACTTCATCCTTGAGTGATTTGATCAGAGTACTTTCTTTCAACATTATTGCTGCTGTAATGGTCTCTTTGATCAACTCCAGCAATTCTTTCCTTTTGATTAGCTCCATCGATTCTTTCCTTTTGATCAGCTCTAGCAATTCTTTCCTTTTGATCAGCTCCAGTGATTCCTTCCTTTTGATCAGCTCCAATGATTCTTTCTTTTTGATCAGCTCCAGTGATTCTTTCTTTTTGATCAGCTCCAGTGATTCTTTCTGGGGCTGTTCTTTAATGCTGCTCCTGCCGCACAACTTTTTCAATTATTTCCTTTACTCACGATCTGCATAACTCAAGCTTTTGAATAATGGTCTCTCCTGCCAAATTAATCGGAATTAATATCTTAATTCATTATAATTTTTCAATGTAGCTTTATGAAGCATTGATAATTTTTGAAATAGATTGAGAATTTCTTCTCTTTTTAGGCCGATTGTGATATTCGCCGTATGATTTAAGCAATCTTTGCGCTTGTCATCATGCTTAGAATTGTATTCTTTATGCTTCTTAGCAATCGAGTTTATGCTTCTTAGCATTTCTTCATAGACTTTTTTTTTTTTGGATCTTTGCTGATTTGATGATGATGTTTCCATCTGTTCTTTCTAGGTCAATCTCACCTAAAGATTTCTTCAGAAGATAATATTTCTGAAGTGACGTCTTCTGATATTCTGAAGAATAGATAATCTTTACTACTGTTTTAATGAATCCAAGGAATATATCTAATTTCTTATATTGTCCGGTAGAGAATGATAATTCTTTACTAGTTTATCCTCTGCCCACTTTTGAGAACCTTGTGTGATAATATGTCTTTATTCATGAAGAAGGTGAGAGACGAAAAGACCTTACAGCTCTTGTCAATATATTAATTGACCTTGGAGACTTGTGCTTTCGAGTAGATAATCGCCAATATCTTGAAGGCATTTACTGTTGATGTAATTTGAACCTGATTCAAGAGAAATGCGTTTTTGTATGTTGTCTAATCAATGTTTAAAATTTTCATAAGGCAATTTGCATATTTGAGTATATATCTAATATGTAATTGCAGCATTTTGAATGCTACGTTTAATTTATTCTTTTTAAGCTGTGGTACTAGTGTACTTTTGACTGAATATACTTTAACTGGACAAAACTGACCTTGACCTGACTTGACTGGTCTAGATTGAACTAGACTGACTTGACTAGTCTAGATTGAACTAGACTAACTTGACTTGACTAGTCTAGATTGAACTAGACTGACTTGACTTGACTAGTCTAGATTGAACTAGACTGACTTGACTTGACTGACACTACTAGACCGACACTACTGGCCAGACATTTACACATACAGTTTAGGATCTTGAGTAGTGGAGCAACACAGTTTAAGCTCTTGAGTAGTTGGAGCAGCTTGGACTCATGCAAGAGTCGGGTCTCACGTGATGGTCTCTGTAACTCTCTAGAGTTCGCTGGATTTCTCACTGCCTGGGGAGTTCACAAACTGCGATCCATCAGAGGGGCCCAATGAAGCTACCAGGGCCGTGAACTCAGTTGGTTTTATGCACAGGGTTGGCCACGGTAACTCTTTAGAGTTCACAGAGCTCGCAAGGCTACCTTTGGGGTACCAAATCCATGGTTGCTAGTCCATCGATGAGTAGGTTTAAGCCCTTCCTCATGAGTACGTACCGGAATCGAACCACAAATCTGGAGGGTCTTATGCATGGTTGGCATAGTGCTCACACTGCAGCCCTTATTTTCTTCGTCTGTAAGAGTGAGCCCATTCATGGGAGGGCTTTTTCCTCCGTTCCCTGTGACGCTGTCAGGCAACTATACAGACGGCATGGGAGTTACGCATGACTAGCCATTTACTTTTTAGCCTTTTAGGCATATTAGTTGTAGGCTTCATCAACTGCCTACATGGGTGGGTACGATAGCCTTCACGGGATTTTTAGGGCCACTGACTTCTCGTCTGCTTGCCCGAATGGCGAAAATGGTAGGACTTATGTGTAGTTAGCTGGCTTTTTAGAGCTTGGTCCTTTTTAGAGTTTTGATCCTTCTAGGGCTTGATCCTTTTAGAGCTTTTAGCCCTTCTTTTAGAGCATAATGAATTTTTGATTTGGCTCTTCTATGACTTTTTTAGGATTTTGGCCCTTTTAGGATTTTGACCTTTTGAGGATTTAGCTTGGCTAGGCTGCCTTATCGTGCCTTGTGAGGCAATAATAATCGGGCCTTATAATACAGTAATAATCGTGATCATCGTCGTTACCTCTGATAATATCTTCAAGAGAATCTTCAAGATGATATAATTCAGAGAATCATATAATTCAGAGAATCTTCAAGACGATATAATTTAGAGAATCTTCAAGACAATATAATTTAGAGAATCTTCAAGACAATATAATTCTTGCCAGACTTTGCTAAACTCATTTGATAATAGGCTCTGATAATAGGCGTCTTGTTAGAATGGTGATGATCATTTCTCAGAACGGCGATAATCACTTTCTTTTCAGAATGACAATAATTTGGTGACGATGATTACTTTCTTTCCAGAATGGCAATATTTCGCTTTCCTTTTCAGAATATTTGTTAACGTAGTCGATATGCTCGCAAATTTCTTCTTTATATATCCTTTTGCTGAAGAGTAAATATGATCTTATCCTTGTTTGCCCCCTTTTGATCTGGAATCATTATGCTGATAATATTCTGGATCAAAATCAGCAGCTTCTTCATGGGTGATAACTTTTGATGAAGCGAGTATTGACTGATATTTCAATACCCTGCCTATCTTAGTCTCAAACTTGCTCCCTGTTCGGCGGATGACTACTATAGGTCTTTTGCAACATTGGCATCATATCTTCCCCCTTGTCTTTCGCAATCCTTTTGCTCTTTGAATTGTCGGTGACCATCATCAATGCTTGATAGCACTCATCAATTGCTTTTGCTCCAACTTTACCCTCATTTGGGATTTCATAAATGCTTGATGTCAATCATCAATGTATGCCTTTTCCCCAACTTTAACCTATGCAGCTAGCGATTGATTCCTCATAAGCAATACATCGCCTTCTTCAGCTGTATGTTCCATGTAGTATTTGAATTGTCTGAACCCTTTCTTTATATTCTTGTTTATAAAATCATCACTGTTCTCTTTAGCAGAAAAATTCAATCCTTTACTTTCTTGACAATCCTTCTCTTTACCTTCTTTCTTCGGCAGTCTGTTGTTGTTCCCCTAGGACTCTTGAAATAGCCAATTCATATGAGAATGAAGCAGCTTTACTTTGACCACTGCTCTTCTAATCTGGAAAGTTGTGACGATGCCCCCAGGGCTCTCTATTGACTAATGAATTCGTTAATTCATTAATTGATCCGTTTACTTGTTGGCAAGCAACGCTTGACTTAGTTGAAACAACTTTTCATCTGAAGGCTTTGTACATTCTTTGTGCACCGACACGCTATCATCCGTCCTTCATTGTCTTACAGCGCTACTGATGAAGTATACACTGCTTTTGATGCTACCATGCTTCTTCTTCATTTAACTTCCCCGCCATGGAAGTGCTTCTGCATGTTTCTATCAAGCATTTAAAATTATCGAATTGACTTTCTTCTTCAGTGTGCTTCTGAGCAAACGATAATTCCCCATTTACCGCTGGGAATATAACTTCATCAGTAACAAAGCCGTGAAAGATGCATACTTAGGCAATGAATTGTAACCTTGGAAGATTCACAAGTGCTCCACCCTTTCTCTACTCGATCCATTAACTGGCCATGTGTGGGAGCCACACAGCACTTTTGAAGAGGCCTTTCATCTGAGACAAATCAAGGCAGCCTGTTCATCTTCCTTAGACATGTACGGACTAGCTGATGTTTGAATCGCTTTCGTACAAGAAGCTAGCTTTCTCCGATAACTGTCGTTGTTCTAACATCATTTGTCTTTGATTGAAACTGATTTGATCATTCAGAACAGAACGTTAGTTAATTTATTAAATAAAATCGTGCCTTATTTTCAGAGATGAAGGGGAGGATGTTCCCGCTGAGAGTCGCCATTTTGGCATCTTTGCAGACACCAAAAAGTGATCAATATTCTCAAAATATTTTCTAAGTTACCATTGAATAAAAAATTCCCCAGCAGAGTCACCATTTTGTTTTAACAAGAAAACAAATGCGTTTCATTTGAGGGATTTATTCAATGATAATAAAGAATGAATAAGAGAACATTCATCACATTTATCTGAGTTCATTTACATCCTCTGATTCCTTGATTCTGAAAATAAAGTATAATTAATACAATGTACTGAATGAAAGAGAAGATAGCTCGATGAAAATTTCGACAGCATTCCGGCGCTATTTCGGTTATCTCCTAGGTACTTAGGAGGAATGACGAATCTGATCAGCCAGTCTTCCAATGAGATGGAGCATCCTTCCGTTCATTCGTCCTTAAAATATGAAACAGCTTATTGCAGTGTGGCCAAGCCTTGAAGAAATTAGCCCGATCATGCTAAACGGGTCTGAAAAGTCTCCCGGAATGAAAGATCAAGGGGTTTCCACCATCCCTTTGGCTTCAAACTTGATGTGCAGCCTTAAAACCACAAATTAGCCGTTCACGTCAAGTTTCAGCTTCTGGATCATTGTAGAAGTGACCGAACTAACGAATCAGCCCCTGAAATCATGATTTGGGGCCCACCTGATATCTGGACATGCTTCAGATTTTGTCCCAACGCGTTAAGTGAGATACTAAAGCGGATGGACGGAACCGATTTCCAATGAACATCAAGATGGAGCGTACATGTACATCGCATGTACATGGTGCGTATGAGCACCGGCCGTGCACGTGTTTCACCAAAGTCGGTCAGCGCCGCTGACCCGACTTCTTCTTCTTCATTTTCAAAAGACGCACAGCGTCCTTCGAACGCTGCCGATTTTATGTAGTGCGGCCCACTCATCGCTCCACTAGATGATCTGAGCCATCCATTCACTTCAGAAGATGGGAATCAACGTTGCCTAGATGTCCTTTCATCTTCATGCAGCCGATTGTAGAATCCCAGCCGTTGAACACGGAATGGACGGTGGTTCAAAAGATCATGCAGACCACACCAACCCTACTCAAGAAACAGTCCATTCTGGACGGTTTTCTGCACTCAATCCAATAGACGGAGTGGATTTTCTGTCTGATCTCAATCAGAGGGACATCAACCATCACAGCGTCGACATGCGTCGGCTCTGTTCGAAACAGAGGCTCCGTCCGTACGTAGTAGGCCACCATCACGCAGTTAGGGGCTGATCCGAGCTATCCAACAGATAGAGGGAGAGAAAATAGTCGAGGTGATGCTGAACTTTGACGACTATGCTCATTCATACGATCTCTACAGCGATTGAAAAATGACAGTTCGACGGCTTTCAAGGCTTGATCACCCAGGTGGGCCGCATCATCAATTGATCAAAACTAGTCTTTCACAGTCGAAATCTCGAGAGGAAGACATTGGGTGGTGTGGATCTCTCAAAAGGACGCTGTAATGGATCCCACCAGTGACAAATTGAAAGGAAAAAGCTTTCTTCCTCTGCTTGCGCACGACCGTAAATCCGGTCGGTTGCGCGGTCCCGCACAATGAAACCCTTCTTCGGACAACATTTCTGGGACGTGTGACTCACGGGAAACATCTCATTCCCATTACGCGGTCCTGCGCAAGGAGTTTTCTTTAAAACTCCTTTGAAATGTGGAGTGAAAGCCACCTGACTTCTGTTTGCGCACGTACACACAAGCAACTCCAGTTGCTCAGATACGCGCAAACACCTTTAGTTGCGTGGGTGGGCGCAAACAGCAACTTCTACTTTTCTTTTCTCTTACTTCTTCCACCCACAAGCTGATCAAATTCGATCCAACCCCCGTAAATGAAGTAGAAGTGGGGTATTTATAGGCCTCACCAGTCTTACAGAGTGTGATCACCACCACCTATTGCTTCATACTTGAACTTCTTCTTTTCTTAAACTATGGTGACCACCAAGCCACCTCTTAAATGGTGGTGTATAGCCTTTCTCTCTTAAAATGACACATATACACCCCTTTTTACCAAACTACCCCTTTCAATCCCTTTTACCAGAATACCTAAACTACCCTTTGGATATGGAATGTTACCAAAACATCCGAAATACCTAAACTACCCTTTGAACTGGACTTTTACCAAAATACCCGAAATACCTAAACTACCCTTTGAACTGGACTTTTACCAAAATAGTCAAAATACCTAAACTACCCTTTGAACTGGGCTTTTACCAAAATAGCCGAAATACCTAAACTACCCTTTGAACTGGACTTTTACCAAAATAGCCGAGATACCTAAACTACCCTTTGAACTGGACTTTTACCAAAATAGCCGAAATACCTAAACTACCCTTTGAACTGGACTTTTACCAAAATAGCCCCAGACGTGGAATTTACCAAAATACCCCAGACATGGAATATTTTAATGCCCCAACAAGCAGCAACGGTGTTGAAAGAAAGTTCTCTGATAAAATCGTTTAAAGATGAAGTCGTCACAACTGCTGCAGAAGCATGCTTCAATGAAAAGAGAATCTTATCCTTTCTAGTGAAACATTTGCTCGACGTTATTGACTGGGGGCATTCCAGTCTTCCACTTGAATGCCAGCATTCCAGTCCTCCGCTTTGTTGAGGCATAAAAATGGTGAAAGGAATCAAGCAAGTAAAGGTAAAAAAGAAGAAGAGAAAACTTTTGGAAAGAAGAAAAGGGAGATAATTTTCCTGGTAGTTGCGCAGAACCGCGCAGCTAGTATATGTTGCGCGGGTCCGCGCAATCAATCTCTGTTGCGCAAGACCGCGCAATGAAAGTATCAGTTGCGCGGAACCTCGGAATGAACTGCACAAAAGGGCTTCGTTCAAAATGATCCAAAGCACTAAAAAATAGTCCCACATCGCTAAGATTAGGATTTTCACACGTGTGAGAGTCTATAAATACCCCCTCCCCTCCTTCATTAAAGGGAATTGAAGATTTTTAATAGGAGCAAAGCGGAGCGGAAGATAAAAGGTAGGAGTGAAGTCTCCTGGGAGTTGCACAGGACCGCGCAACCGATATCAGTTGTGCGGGTCCGAGCAACCGGACTGCCCTGCAGTCTGTAAAGTTCGATGCTGTTGTGCTGTTGAAGTCCGTGGCCCAGGCTTCCTTTCTCTGGGTTTTCTCCTCTTCATGGGTTCTAAGGAGAAAGATCAGTCGATTTAATCGACATTCCTCCTAAGTCCCAGAGGACAGTTGAAACATGCGCTGTTATGCTGCTGAAATCTCTATTTCATTGAAGGCCCGTCGATCGGATCGGCATTCCTCCTAAGTCCTAGGAGAAGATCAAATCAGGCGCCGGAGGTCTGTCGAAATGACCCTTCAATCGGATCGGCATTCCTCCTAAGTCCTAGGAAATGATCAAATCAGGCGCCGGAAGGCTGTCGAAATAAACTCTTGATGCTTAAAGCACAAATCCTTTACTTCTAAATGATTTATCTTAGAATCAAGGGATGTAAAGAAGATGTAAACGAACTCAGTATTAATAGAATGTGATGAATGTTCATAGTACTCTCTCTCTGTTATGTTTGAATAAGATAATTTCTCTAAATCAGAATGCATTTGTTTCTTTGTCGAAACAAAATGGCGACTCTGCTGGGGACTGTCTGTCTGATTCAAAGTATTAACAGTAAGGTTGTTATGAACATTCGTCATAGTTTGACGTCCTATGGACGCCAAAATGGCGACTCTCAGTGGGAAGTCCTCCCCTTCATCTCTAAGATAAATCACCTTAATCATTCAATCACTAACTATAAACATGTTTCGTGATTGAAGGTTTCTAAAATCCAATTACGACTCAACATCCATGGCGATCCCCGTAAGAAGAGTGAACTTTCGATTCATCTCGACAGGGTTCGTGATAGAATACGCACCAAGTCATGTGCGTAAAAGTAGCAGTGCTCAAGTAACAGCTGGGGTCATTCTGCTTCGCCCCAATCATCAGAAGACAATGCAGGCTGGACTATTGTGACCTCTCGTAAGGCACGAACACAAGACTTCAAGAATTATGGAATGAGTCAGCCTTCATTAAAGATCAGAGGACCCATCACACGAAGCACAGTCAGAAGAAATCCTGAACTTGCTCCTCCGGTAATTTACCCAGCGCAAACAGTTCCTCAATTGACGGTACGTGACTTCCTGATTTTAAATGCTTCGAACAAAGGAACAAAAGGGAAAAGCATTGGTAATTAGATCACCAACGCCATTCCGAAACAATTCACCAGTATCGGCGTCATCTCAGTCGACTGATGCCACAGAGAGTACGAAAAATCCCGGTGAAACTATATCCCCTCCCTTTTCTGCAAGCCCTGTCACATCGGCATTCTCTTGTTCTCCTCCGATTACTGCTTCGACGAATAGTAGAGAGGCTGCAGTATTCATGGCTGAGACAAACTCGGATTATAGAGCAACTTCAGAGGATCGTTTCAATGCAATGGCAGAAGCACAGAATGCATTGATGGAAGAATGCAGAAATCTTAGAGAAGCATTGGCAACCCTCGCACACAATGTAGCCCGAATGACAATCCCCTAGAATGCAACGGAAGGGCAAGAAAATCAGCCCGACATTCTTCCACCACAGGGGGCAGGGTCACTAGGGTCCATTCCGGCAGCAAGAACTGTGACACAGGAAGAGGTGAGGAAAGTGGTTGAAGAGGCGGTCAGAGCCGAAAGAGAATGTGAAAATACCGGGCGCTTTAGATATCGAACACCGTATCAAAGGGAAGTAGAAGATATCCCTTTTCCGGCCAATTTCAAGCATTCGAAGTTTCAAAAGTTCAATGGGGAAGGATCTCCGGAGGAGCATTTGATGCACTTTATCACTAGCATGGGAAATTTTTCCATGATACCACAGTACTGCTTGCGGCTGTTTGGTTCGTCGCTAACGCACAAAGCATTCCGATGGTATTCTAGTTTGGCACCTAGATCGATACGCACATGGGAAAAAATGCAGGAGGTTTTCATGTCGAACTTCTTCTCCTCGGAACGTGACGTCAGTATTACGGAACTGGCATCTATTTGGCAAAGAGAAGGAAAGCCGGTAGAGAAATTTATAGACAAGTGGAAAACGTTAGGGGCTTCGTATAGACAACTACCGGAGGAAAAAGAACAAGTTAAGATGTGTCTAAATTCTATGGGCACGGGGATTACGTTCTGACTAACTAGCGCCGACATCAGGACCTTTCGTGACTTGGCTACCAAAGCCCACGCATTGGAACTGATGACTCATAAAATCTTGGTATTTCACCATGATACGACTAGGAGAGTGTCCAGCAAAACAATTGTAAACACTGTCGATCAAGACAGAAAAGGAAAAGATACAAAGGATTCGAGAGAAAGAAGGTCGGACCGACGTGAAGAGGGTGATAGGTCAAGAAACAGGTACGATGTGAAGCGACCTAGAATGTTGAACTCTCATGAAGGGTTCGCATTTGAAAAAGAAGATGTTGCCCCTATGATGGAGCAGTTATTAAAAGCTGGCACGATAGTACTGCCAGAGCCTAAGCGCCTAGAAGATATAACAAGGACAAGAGAAAAGAATTTTTATCGTTATCATCGCCTAGTGGGGCACCCCACAGAAAACTGATATACACTAAAATGTATAATACAATGACTAATCAATAGAGGCGAGATAGTATTGGGGAAAGAAAGAGAAAGAGGCTCCATGGCAACCGTAAACACGCTTACAGTCCGAGAAGAGGAACAAGAAGCGAATAATGCAGGAAGCAGTAAAGCTGTAAAGAAGGTTGCAGTAATTACACTACGGTCGGTCAAGAAGATAGTAAGCCCTACAAAACAGAAAACAGAAGAAGCAATTGCAAAAGAAAATAACAGCGGCAAGACGAAGGGAAATAATGAAATGACGAAAGTAAATTATGACATGGTAAATCATCTAAAGAAAATACCGGCCCGATTGAGCATTTACGATGCACTAAAGCTATCAAAAGAATTTCGACAAAGTTTGATTCAGGCCTTATCTGATCATGACATCAGGGAAACCCTACTGGTTGAGGTAGAACATGAAGAACTCAATGAGCAGAAGGACTGCTTCTCAGTCATTTCTTTTTCCGATGATGATATGATCTGTGAGGAAGTCCATAATAGGCCACTAATGATAGAAAGCCATATTCGAGGGAAGAAAGTCAAGAGGATTATGATAGACAATGGATCTGTAGTAAATCTTTTGCCACTCTCCATGTTAAACAAATTAAACTACCGTCGCTCAGAATTACGCCCCAGCGGGATGATGATACAAGGTTTTAATCAGGACGGGCAGTGCGCACTTGGCAAAATTACGGTGACGTTGGAAATAGGGGAACTGACTACTGACATTGTTCATGCAGTGACGACATACAACCTTCTCCTAGGAAGGCCATGGATACACCAGTACAATATCATACCCTCCACTCTCCATCAGTGTTTCAAATACTGTAAAGACGGGGTACAACATAAAGTAATGGCCGATGCGAGACCGTATATAGAAGCTGCGTCCTTTGCAGATGCAAGTTATTACAAAGAATTTGCCACCGGAAAAATAGATAAGGATGAAAGTGACGTCCTGAAAAATGATCAAGAGAGCGCAATCACAGAAATGGCAGAAAAAATAGTGCCGTCCAAAACAGCAGAGATCAGCAAGAAGTTTTATTTTGTGCCGAAACATTTAAGACAACCGGGACAACCGCCGTTAACTTTGCTATCATCTGAACAATTGAAGATTTTACAGTCAAATTATACGGTGCCACTACCGTATGCTGAAAGAAATAAGCCATTTTCGGTCGCTCCGACAAGATTTCAATAAAGCCAATGAAAAATATTCTGAGCCAATCAAATTCTACATTTCAGAAGCAGTAAGGACGAGAGAAGTGGCTCAAAATAATGAATACCATGGTAGGTTGACGCCGCAAGACCTTCAAAAGTATAGTCTGGCAAGTAAGAAAATTATGAAAAACATAGGCTTTGATTATGAAGAACCCGTTGGCCTAAATCACGGGAAGGGAATTCAGGTCCCCATTGGGGTCAATCAGGAGAAGCGTAGAAAATTTTAAGGGTTGGGGGCAAGCTAGTCAATGAATACAATTACAGTCTTATAGCCTCCCACAGAAATATGCTTCCTCTATATCTCCAAGAATAAAAAATGTATCTCCACTGACAGTCACGATCATATCCAGGGGGCAAATTCAAAGCTAAATGAGATAAAGCATGCTCAATAAAGGAAAAACCCTTCAAGGAAGTAAATGAAAGCCTATATTGGCCTATACTCGCGCTGGCAAAAGGGAAATTGCTTCCGAAGGCGCTACTAATTTTGATACAGAACATTATCAAGATAATAATTCTGTATCAAAAGGGGGCAAGACAGGTAAGATAGGCAAGTAAAAGCTGTGAAATGAATTTCTCACCACGAAATGTATTTGTTTGGTGTATATGAATAAAATGCAGGCTTTCAAGTATAACAAGTCATCGCCAAACGCGAAGCACTAAGGACGATTGCCAAAAGTAAAGCCAAATGAAAAGTTAATCGACTATCGCTATCAATCGATTAAAAAATCAAGCGATTAAAAGATCAAGCGATTAGAAGAATCACCAGCGATTAAAAGATCAAGCAATTAAACGATCGTTATCAAGCATTGACATAAAAGGTGCCGATGATCGCCATCAAGCATTGACGCTAATTGCCGACAGAAAATCTCCATCGAAATTGAATTATCAGGTATCAATGATCATAAAAAGAAAAAGAGAACAACTATTGCTATTGCCGATCAATCGCTCATCAAGGTTGTCATCATCGCTAAGCTGATACAAAAAATTGACATAAACATAATACGAAAGTCCTTGTGACATTGTCAGTAGCGGCGAAATGTCAACCATATGATCATAGTAGAATGAATCATAAAGTTAACTATACATATGAATTGGCAATAGCAATGGCTATTCATCATAAAAAGGTAGCCTAGTCAAGTCCCGAAAAAGAAAAAAGAAAGAAAAGCCAAAGTCCTAAAAGGACCAAAGCTCAAAAGGGACCAGCTACGCATAAGACCCATGAAGATCACCATTCGGGCAGCGGCGAGAAGCCAGTGGCCCTAAAAAGCCCATGAAGGCCATCATACACATACCCATGCGGGTAGCTGACGGAGTCAATGACCAAAAGCCAGAAGGCCAAAAGTTGACTAAAAGCCAAAAACTCAAAATCTTTAAGTGACCAAAGGCCGAAAAATCTCAAAGTCTTCAAAGACCAAAAGCCAAGAGCCAAAAGTCAACCGAAAGATCAAAAGCAAAGGGCCAAAAAGTTGACTCAAATCCAAAGTGTTAAAAGTCCCCAAATGACCAGTCAAGCATAACACCCATGCCGTCTGTATAGCTTTCCGGCAGCGTCACGGGAAACAGTGGACAAGCCCTCCCGTGAATGGGCCCGACCTTGCAGGCGAAGAAAATGAGGGCCGCAGTGCACGCATGATAAGCCAACCATGCATAAGACCCCCCAGATTTGTGGTTCGATTCCGGCACGTACTCATGAGGAAGGGCTTAAACCTACTCATTGATGGATCGACAACCATGGATTTGGTACCCCCAAAGGTAGCCTTGTGAGCCCTGTGAACTCTAGAGAGTTACCGTGGCCAACCCTGTGCCATGAATCCAACGAGTTCACGGCCCCGGTAGCTTCACTGGGCCCCTCTGATGGATCGCGATTTGTGAACTCCCTAGGCAGTGAGAAGTCCCACGAACTCTAGAGAGTTACAGAGACCATCACGTAAGACCCGAAGTAACGCCACTCCACTACTCATGAGCTTAAACTGTGTGCAACTAACTGAATTGAAACTTAGCGCCGCCAATAAAATATAAACGGATGAGGTCATATAGAAAACTCCATACTAACAAAGCATAAAATATTATTATTTTATGATTAGTTTCATAGAATGTCATAATAAACTATGTGCCATATTCAAAATGCAGCAAATTCATGTTGAAATCATGACATAGATGGTATGCCTGAAACAATGCATAATATAGAAGTGCATGAAAAGTTAAATTTACTGATGAAAACCAAAAGAGAACATACATTCAAACATAAAAATGAGAGGGAAAGATTACATGTTTATAATTCCTCAGTGATGCCTATTACATTCATAAATTGCCGCAAGTCTTCTTTTAATTGAAGCTGAGCTGCGTCATGCTTTGATTTTTCTTCAAGAATAATCTTTGTCTGATCAGGAAGGCCAGCTAATTTGTCTTCTAGAGATGTGATCGTCTCGTTGCTCCTGAGTAATTCCAACTTCTCAGTATCAGCAGACCAAATATTGACCTCGAGTTTCTCCTTAACCTCCTGTATAGATAGCTCCTTCTCATGACCTTGCAGTTCCATCTGCGAAATCTCTTCTCTTAAAGCTATTATACGATCTTGAATAAGCTCTTTGTCACCAGTAAGGGTCTTCAAGTGTTCTTGCAACAATAATTGCTCCTGATCTAATTCAGATATCGTGGAAGCAATGAGTGAAGCCCTCTCCTTAGACAAAGTTAACCGCTTCCCATATTCAAGGACTTCTGGAGCAATTGTAATAGTCTTCGTTGATGCTAAAGAAGCTATTGAATCACGAAATCTAAGGAGGGAACTACGCAAAACAGAAATATTAATCATCGCCATCTTTGCAGATTTTTCCAGA
Organism: Magnolia kwangsiensis; assembly: GCA_037074715.1. Classification (NCBI taxonomy): domain Eukaryota; kingdom Viridiplantae; phylum Streptophyta; class Magnoliopsida; order Magnoliales; family Magnoliaceae; genus Magnolia; species Magnolia kwangsiensis. The sequence continues at coordinate 95,948,201 of CM073572.1, read as the reverse complement.
ATTTTGATGGCAATGTCCAGATCTGACCATTGTTCAGGGTCCTTGAAGATATGAATTACTGTTAACAAAGAGTTCTTCATTAAAAGCGTTTTGTGAGCAGGAATCTTCGAAGGAAATGGTGACTCAGAGACAGTGGCCACAGATTCGGAACTGGCCGCCCCACTACAGGGAAGAATTCCTGCAAAATAAGTAAGATACCAAGTTGGAGTGAGAAATACAAAATGAAGAATTTTCAGCTCTTCAAATTAATATATATATACCTGCTATAGAAGTATGACCAACAAGAAAGGGAACTTCTGGGGCTGCAGAAGTACCAGCTTCTAACATATCAGCAAGAGAGGGCGCTCTCACTTCTGTGCTGGAATCTCTGGTAGTAGGAGTTGGTAGATTAGTAGCCTCGACAGGAAATATAATTTCACGGGCCATGCTCTTCGGCACCACCAGAGGGGCCAAAGAAACCTGTGAGGAGATGTAACACCCCGGATTTTGGCCAACCTGGGATTAGACGTCCTTAGGCAATGGGTTAACTAAAACACCTGGGAAATCGCTCAGAACCCAATTCCAAAGCCAAAGAAACCACTTAGGATTAATTCCTTTAGAAACTAAGCATAAGTTAGCTAGCGCAACGCTAGAGTAGCTGGGAAATAGTCCCTGATCACTTTAAATACGTTCTACAAGACCCAAAACTTGTAGAATCCATGGTGCTATGATACTCTAAAACCTCGGATCAAACTCTAAACCGGTTTGTTCTCTGGACCTCTTTGAAACTTCGTATTGGATCTAGACCACGCGTCAAAAGTCCGATACCTGCTATCTTAGACTGTTAGGACCGCCTAGCTGGACTTGACAATCATTTCGAAAATCAAGTCCAACCGATAACCACAGGCTATTTCATTGAGCCCGGACTGAAGAGAGTGCGAATAGGGATAGATTTGGAATTTGAAATTCAAATCTGGCACACGACTTGACGCGTCAGTATTAAGCGTTCTGACCGTCAGAATTCAGCCAAATTACACCCTCGGATCAGAAAAAATTTCTATTTCATATCATGAGAATTGCAAGCCTGATCTACGTGCGGTGACCGCTGAACTGAAACTAGACCGCCACGTGTGATCTGCGAACCCTGCCGGACTGAAAACTTGATGTATGCTAGATCCAGTATGCATGAGCTTAAGTCCAATTGCATTTGGCCAGGGGACCACCAGAAATCATTTTTTGGACCGAAACAGCCCCGATTTGGATATGCCCTAAGTGAACTTTGTTCCTGAGCCTATTTCGGGCATTTTTAGGCTTATAAAAGGGGTTGAAACCCTCATTCCTCTCTCCCATCCGAATTTGAGAAAAACCCTAGATTGGGAGAGAGAAAAGGTGAGAGTTTGTGAGAGAGATTGGAGGAGAATTCTTTGCCGCTTGTGCTACCTATTGCACGTACTCTAGCAACACACTTCAATCACCTGGCCGGTGATTTCTCCACATTTTCAGGTAAGAAAATACCCTAGAAGTTGCTGATTTAGTGTTCCCTTGGATTCATAGTGAAGTAGCTGATAGAACTTGTAAATCTGGTTCGTAGTTTGCCGTAGACGAAGCGTATACACTCCGTTCGAATCGTTTCACCTATAAGGGAAAAGGTGTGGATTTTAGATGCTTTGATTGATTGTTTCCAACACTTTCAATGTCCTTTAATAGTAGATTATCGACGGCAACGCCGTTTGACATGTACAATATGCTGTCCGTTTCCTGTTTCGTAAACCAACGAAGAATATGAGATTTAGGGCATTTTAGTCATTTGTAGGAAGTACTGTTTTCATTCATAATTTGCTGACGTGATTGACATGGCTTCTTGTTGCATTAGAATACTAGGAATGCGTGCATAATTAGTTTGGCGAAGAGATTCGCCAAAATACGCACTTTGAGTCGACATACTATATGTAGACTTAAGTGTGTAGTTTAAGTGTTTGTATAAATGCTTGTATTAGTATGTATTGAATTAAATGGTGTTATGATTTAGTTTGAGATTGATTTCTCAACTAATATGCTGATGTAAATAATTTTCTACATGTTAGTTATATGCATGATTTCATTATATGTATGAAATGCATATGCTTGATGTTTCACTTAAGTGGTATATTATAACATGTGCTTGATGATTTCCTTATGATTTAGTTTGAGATTGAATTCTCAATTAATATGCTGATGGAGATGATTTCCTATATGTTGGCGATATGCATAATTTCATTATATGTGTGAAAGACATGTGTAAGATGAGTTACTTAAGTTGTACGTTATAACATGTGTTAACATGCTCACATGTTTGTATTCCATTTCCAATACTCTTACCTGATTGCTGATGTGGATTCATAATTGTTTGGGACTATACTTAGTCCAGGCAGTCGGTAACAGAGAAAATTCGTGGCTAGCTGGTATTTGCCACGAAGGATGCGTCGATGAACACTAGTCGTGTTTGGAGTTGGCGGCAGTGGTTAGGCCACGCGAAGTGTTTCACGCACTCCATGTCATTCGACTTGCGATGCGCTCATGCTAGTCGTGCCCGTCAAGTAACCCGACTAGCCGTTGTATGTTCACCCTGCATGAGTCATAACTGCTTGAACCTAGGGTACTGAACTTACCATTGTAAACCCTGTTAACCATGGTACCTTGATCCACGAAGACTCATGAGCCGGGCATGGTGGTATGGGACACCGTGGTCGAGCTGTCGGCCTACGCTGGGGCCACAAACCTCCCCGTAGTGACCAGTGAGCACCTATGTCTCTGAGCAGATTATGGTGGTATGGGACACTATATTCTTTCTGTCGGCCTACACTGATCAGGCGACGAGTCCTTTGTAGTGACCGCGAGCATATTCTGAGTCTACGGGAGGCTACGACCCTTCCGTAGCAGTAGAGTACAGTAGGCCTATATTGATAAGGTGATGGGGGAGCGGAGCAACGAGTGAGTGCAACAGCCCTGGCAGCAATTGCAGCGACCTACAAAATATACCTCGTATGAGATTACTAGGAGTGACGACCCTAGATAGGATCTGTGTTGGGATTGATACAAGGAAAGTACCTTAGTTTCCCAATCTGCTGTTTGAATGGACTAATAAAAACTCAGAAATCATATCATCATAACATTGCATGTGCCTGGAAGATGTGGAGCACTTGAGGGATGATTGCATGCCGCGGTCGTAAGATGGTGTCGTATGAGGGAGATCGTCGGTGAGGGCATACATCACGTTATGTCATATTGCATTAACAACAGTATTAGGATTGTTTGATTTACTGCTTTACTATTATCGCATGATTGATTGGATAACATACTAATCTCTGCTCTCTTATCCCACTGAGTTGGTCACTCACTCCCACATTACGGGATGGTGTTTCCGGACACCCACCAGTCCCTATTGTGATTGCAGATGATGGCGCGTCCTACGAGGCAGAGCTGGACTTGATGATGATGAGGAGGATTCCTCCTTTATGCGTGTTCTCATTGACGGGATTACAGGGAGGTTGATTAGATACCTTGACACTTGTCATTTTATATTTTTAGAACACTCATGTATATCCTTTTGGTTTACTTTTGGAGTATACATGTATGTATATAACCTGGTAACATATTCACACTCTGGAGACATACAACAGTTTATATATGTTATATATACTATCACAGTCTTCCGCTTGTAAATTTAACCGTCTCTGGAGCGTGATATGCTGTTTTAGCTTAATCTCACTCATGTTTAATACATTATCACAGACAACATTCAACCATACATATCTATGTTGCATAAATAACATTTTGTAACTCGGGAGTTGGGTTTTTGCTCGACCCTCTAATTTTCGGGATGTTACAGGAGACCATTGGTGTAGCTGGATGAAGTTTTGCAGAGGGGGCAGCGCTCATTTCAATGCAACCCACATGAGTACCTAAAAAAAAAGAGAATGATAGTGGTGTTAAGATAGGGATCACTTGACAAGCACATAAATGTTTAAGGAATTCGAGCTCCCTTACCAGGTGAATACCCATATTCCCTGTAGTCCAAGAGTTCTTCATCCTCTTCGGTTACCGCATGTGGCTTGCTAGGAATGGAAGTGGCAGGGGAAGTTTCAGGGGCTATGGGGAGATGTTCTTCTGCTACATTTTCGGTGGCCGTATCTTCCTCGTCATCTATATTGACCTCCCCTTCTTCATAATCATCGTCTTGAACTCCATTATTTCCATCATCATCATTGTCAGACCCCAGGGGAGGGGAATTTCCTGATGTAGAAGATGAATCTTCGCTAGAAGATGAACTTTTGCTTGCCAGATCTTCCTCATCCACTTCTGCAACCGTGACTTGTTTTCCTTTATAGAAAATAGGCTGGTTGCTTTCCCTTGGAGATCTCCTACCAACTGGAATCGAGGGAGATGAAGAGACCTGTCTTGCTTCTTCTTGAGGAGTGGGTGACAACGTTTGCTGACGTGCTCGTGATCTAGTCATCGGGGACGATGAGCTAGGGGGAAGAGTTTGTAGAGAAGGGGCAGGTTTGTCTTAAGCTGTATTTTCTTCAGCTGTAGCAGTCTCTTCAAGAATAAGAGAGGATGCTCCTACATCATCTTCTGGAGCTCGGCCACCAAGGTCATGGGGAATATGTTCAAATTCCGCCAGGACTCCATGGTTAAACCAACCGTCTAAAGTGTTAATTGGTTTTATCTCACGGATTGGCTCTTCCGTCAAAATCTTTCTGCAAATTTCACCATGATGAGGAGCGCGACTTTTCTCTGGAATGAAGCCGATTCCATTATCAATTTTTCTACCCTTAAGCCGAGGTGGATGGAGAAAGAGAAGAGAGTCCACCGGTAGGCGTTTGTTGATCAGAAATGATTGGTGGTCCCACCACCTCATCCAACTATAAGAAGTACGGACTATCCGATCGCAGCTAGGGATGATGAAAGAAGAGTTGACACGGCTGCCTAATAGTTGTTTCCATATCATGGCCCAGTTCAAGGGACCTGTTCTATAGCAGCGCATTCTCTTAGTAACCAGCCAACAATCTTCTGGCACGGCTTGATCATAACCAAATTGGCGAGCAAAACGGCTAGGATAGTAGGATTCTCTCTAGAATTCTGTTCCTTCCCTGAGTGGCAAACTGCAAGAACGAATGGAAAGAAAAAAGGCCCTTTCTGCTACAGTTAGTGCCCCTTGATCTACCATATCCGTATCTTAAATGTAGTGATGAAGTCGGAACTGGAAGAAGTCCACTTGATCAAAGTCCTTAATCTTATTGATCACCCACTTGTACGATCTTCTGGCCATGGCCCTTTGTTGAAAGAACCAAAGAGGAAGATGAGAAGGACTGACGTAAGCTTTTTCCGGTGCTTCAAAAGTCCAGGGGAAATAGACTCCTAGCCATCCGGTGAAATAGTGATAGACAGTATACGCTGATGAAGATCCCAAGGTGGGATTTTTTATGTGTGTAGAGATCTCTCCAAAAGCTCGATAAATGGAGCATAGCACAGGGGGTGCAATAGAATACTTCTGACCTTCTGCTAGAGCTCCGACGACCACAAAAGTGGTGGGGCGAATAGCATCCACCCACTTGGAGCTAGGAAGAACAACTATGCTCAACCAATAAGAAAGGAAGGCTGCCAGTTCCCCAAATGAGCTATAAGCTAATCGTTCTTTCATGTTGTCACGAAGGGTCATCAGTTCCTTACAACGACTGTCGCAAAATCTGCAGAACAAGAAAGGAATTAATATGCAGGAATATGTGGTGAAGAGGAATACACTAGTCTCTAGGTATGGGATACTTGAGTATTCTAGAAAAATGGGCCAGCCATTACAGAGGAGATAGTTTGTGAATATTCAGAAATTTTCCCATCTCACTGAAAAGTTCGATGGTGGTTTCTGAGATGGAAGGTCTGCGATTGAGAGAGGATATAAATGTCAATTCTGCATTTGTCGGTATGAACTCGTCATAAAATCTTTCTGTAAGTGGGAGACCTGCTATGCGGTGTAGATCCCATAGTGAAATGCTCATTTCTCCGAACGGCAGGTGAAGGGAATTGGTGGTGGGAGACCAATATTCGAGAAATCCTTTCAGTATGCAGGGTTCCTTGTAAAAATATTGGGATGTGACCTCTATCGCATCGTAAAGGCCTACTTTAGCAAGGGTACTTGCATGTTTCTTCAGAATTGCCTCTGCCCAATCAGAGTAATAGCGACGAGAAGTCAGTAGGCCGCTTGTGCGAAAATCTTCTGATCCCCAGAGAGGATCACAGTCCTTGTAGCGTTGTCTGAAAGTCTCGTAAAAATAGGTCGGGAAGAGATTGTGCGGACTTTGAAAGGGAGCAAGGAAGATCATGGGATGGGCCTCTCCGATAATCTGCCGGGGTTTCTGCGCTTGTATTCTCCCTTCAAGAATCTGGGGTTCTCGCGTCGCCCACGATTCAGTATACATCAGCTTTTCTCCGTCCACATAGTCTGTGGGTTCCCATTCAAGGATGGATTGGTGACGATGCACGCTAATGGGAATTACTGTCATGCCTTCCGAATGAGGATTGTCAAATATCATGACACCCTCAATCACTCGAACAAATTCCCAAGAGTTCTAAAGCTTCTTTTTATTGTGCTCTTTGATCTTTTCTTCAAATTCCCGTGCCTTATTCCGACGAGTTTTCTTGGAGCGAGAAGCAGGCGGGGTACCTTCTCTGACAGGGGGTCTATCGCTATCCGTGCGAATGTGGGCAGTCTTCAACCATTCTTCCCAATCATATTCACGACCGTGCTTGGGAGGCCGTTCTACGTTTCCCATGATTATAGCAGGATGAATGGGTGAGGAAAGTGCTTCAATGCGGCTAGTGAAATCAAAAGTTGGGAGTACTGGCTCTTTGAAGTATGACGGGGTCTGAGTGGTGGTTTTGGTACGCTTGGTCGGTGGTTGGTCAGTAGAAGGAGATGGGCGATGAGAAGTATCAGGAGCGTCGGAATGAGAAGGATGCTCCATTTGAGGGTCTACAGGACAGAGGGTCCTCTTGATGCGAGCCATGAAGAGAGGAGGGTTGAAGACTTAAGAAAGGTTGTTGAGGAAAGAGTTCAAAAAATGGAGAAGTCTTGGTTGCGCGGGTCCGCGTAATTAAAAGAAGTTGCGCGACGTGT